>OY728166.1:877759694-882759694 GCA_963277665.1 Viscum album
CTATGTTTTGAATTTTGAAAAATGGTCATCTAGAGTTGTGACCAGTAAGTCATTTGGAGTCTGATAGAACCAACTTGATTTTTTTGATGAATAGTAACATACCCCTATGAATAGTAATATGACCCTTATAAATAGTAAATAATGATAATATTTTATTTTCTTATGGTAATAAGATGATGAGATCTTAATTAATTTTTCAATGTGATATAGAACTAATTATATCTTTAAAATGGTTATTTCTCAAATTAACTATGATTTTATGTAAAAATTAAATTAAAAATACATATAAAATTATTTACAAAAAATTAATTTCATTTTTTAATTCTAAACGTCGAAAAATGGTTAGGGTTATTTTTGGAATTTTTTTAAAATACATGATTTTTTTGTGAATAGTAAAAATACATCTTTGAGTTTTCGGTAGTTTAATGACATCATAATGATGTTATAATTAAATATAAAAGGCTGGTAGACTTTTGTATAGTAACTAATGACATGAGGTGTCCCAAGTGGTAATAACCATGGCTAAATACCATGAAAATCCCATGGTTTTGCAAAAACCACTAATGAGGTGTCCCTTTTAATTAATAAAAAACTCCCTCTTAATTACTATAAATACCCATGCACCCCCTTTGTTTTCTTTCATTCCAAACTCATTATCCTCGAAGATATAGTTTAATTACCTCTCTGTGAGTCTTTAAAAGGTGTCCTCAAATCCCCAAGGTCCCAACCATCATGGTTTGGGAGTTACTCTACAAGGTAATAGAATCAACCACCCCTCTCTTTTCTTAAAGATTTCATTTATGTTTTCTCTTTTATTTTCTTTTGGATTATGTTGCAATATGTCATTCCATATTCCCATTACTTTCGATATTATTTATTAGTGATGAGATACCCCCTTTCTATCATCAAACTATTTTATGAAATTCTAAGTGACGTCGTTAGGCTGCCGAATTTTCGTAAGAGATTTCTAAATTTTTCTATTGTTTTGTGTTCCTTTCTTTTATACTTCTTTCTCCACATCAATTCATCAAAACGATATGATAATTCCAGTACCTTACATGAACTGAAATTATATTATTCTAATGTAATATTTCATCATCATCTCTCTTTCCCCCTCCTCTTATACTAAAAATGAAAACATCGTTTGAGATGTGTTAATTTATCACATTCAAGGACGACGGGTTCTTAATTTTCATTACCATCTTAAATTCTGGTCATGAAACCATTTTTATTTTTAAACCAGATCAGAAGATATGTATTTCATCTCATTGATTTTCTTTAATCCCTACACACTCATAATATGGAATAATAATACAAAATAAGTTCATTGTACACAAAACTTCCAAGCTAGATCTAAGTTTCTATCAATAACTTTTAACTAATGATTCATCCTCAGTTATATAACCCAGAATCATTATAAGTTACTTTATATCTCTTTAATTTCACTAATAATA
Organism: Viscum album; assembly: GCA_963277665.1. Lineage (NCBI taxonomy): Eukaryota > Viridiplantae > Streptophyta > Magnoliopsida > Santalales > Viscaceae > Viscum > Viscum album. The sequence continues at coordinate 877,761,149 of OY728166.1, forward strand.
TATATTAAAAATTCTGGATTTTTAACCACATTTCAAAATAACTTCCATTCATGAATGCAAGTAAACGAATCATGAAGACCAATGAAGAAATTGCTTCCAAAACAATAAAATTAAACCTCTTAAGCCCATAAAAAGGGCCATGAATGAACCTAATAAGGTTATAAAAAAACAATTACATGTATAGGAGGTTTTGGAATTACTAATTAATGAAGCTAAATTTTATTATTCAGGTCACTAAAATAAACTAAGAACACGCTCGAGCATAAGGTAAGGGGTTTCTCATCTCACTTTCATTTCCATGATATTTCCATTGTTTTCCAATTATTTATTATATGTGGTATATGTGTACTTACATTTGATATATAATAACATGATTATATTTATATTCATGGTATTCAATTACTAAATTTAGTGTTTTTAAGTTCTGATCATATGATTAGACCGATTACATTGTGGTAAGAGACTTTGTCTCAACTACTATTTTATTGTGACTAACTTTGTATTGTGCACCTAATAATCGTTATATGGTGTACTTACTGCCCATTTGAGATAAATTTTCATTTGAAATTATATTTATATTAAATATACATATTCTCATATCATTGATATTTTTGTTTTCTAAATCGTATACCATTTTACATATAGTGTTTATTTGGAATGTTATTTTGACTATGGAAATATAGATGAATCTTTATACTCTGCTCTATACGGATATTGAAAAGGAATAATTCTCTTGTATTGAAAACTATATAAAGAATGATTTGGACAAGGAGTGGTGGGTGGGGACTTCTATATCCCCTTGAGGCATCGACAGGTCTCATGAAACAAATCAGTTGGCGACAAACCCTTCGAGTTTGTTTCCAAAAATCAGACGGGTTTCTTCCCATAGAACTAAACCATTTTAACGATATTATGGTATCATGTTCTAGATACGTGACATCCAATTATCAAGCATTCTATTTATTCGTTATCAATTATTACTATCCTGGAGATATTCACTATGAAAAAATCTATCGATGCAGTTTCATTCTCAGTTTATTAATGGTGTGAGTATTCATTTATTCACCAATCCATATTGATATGTCAAATTGTTTATGATTCAGTTATTATTGATTAATTCTACCGCTACTTGTAAACCTAACTAAGTGTTTGAGATCACCCCTTTCAATTGCTTACCTTTAATAGGTGATGAAGAGGAGATCATTTATTGAGTTTCTATGGATGTTGTTTTTATTTTTTGTTATGTTTTTGTATTTTGTAACCTTTTCCAATGTAATTTTAGTTAAATATATGTATATAGTTTTTTTTTCAAGACTACTAAACTGATCGTTCCTTCAGGATTTTTCATTCCTTCTAACCATGCCAATACAACAAGTAATGCACTGACTCTGGTCTAGAGGGTTTGGGGTGCTATATTGGGGATGTAGTATTTTTATACCATTATCTATATTACATTAGATAATTTATCATTATATTTATTTATTGGTAAAATTATTAACATTTCATATGCTAGTTTTACAATGTGAATTTTTACTTTGATTATGTTTCGCCTCATTTATATGATGAATGAATTTAACATAGTAAGTGACGAGTGGGGCCCTATATAGACCCCTGATGCATTGGTATGTCTCATGTGACAACCTAGTTTGGGTATTTGGAATATTTATTACCCATTTATATATGATATCTTGGTACGATTCCTTGATGATAAGTTTATGAATTCTAGAATCATGCATTCAATCATTATGAAACTAGTTATTATTATCCATATGATTATTTATGTTGTTATGTTATCCATGGATTTATTCCCCTATTTTACAATATTAGTTATATGGAATAATTTATTATTATATATCTCAGCCATATTATTCATGTTTTATTTACTTGGTGCTAGATTCTGTTGTACACATACCCTTACTTTTCATCTGATCTCACCCATTTCTTATCTTTCCTTTCACCCGGATAACAAGAAGTGTAATACGATTGATATATAGGGATATGTTATAAAGAATAAATGTGTTCTCATAAAATACTACATGTTATATTATGTTTTCAATTTTAATGTGAGATTCAAGTATTTATATAATTTTAAAATAATACTAAACTATTTAGTCCTTCAAGATTTGATTCCTTATATTTATTTTCAATATAATGAAGTAAAAACTTACTATAGGATACTAGGGTTGGTGTATTTACAATAAGATTTAGTTTTCAAATAATTTTACCTTGATTTGGGATTATAATTATTATCTCTAATTTATTAATTTAATTTTGTTTATGTATATTAGGATTTAGATTTATGATGAATTGTATTCTCTCTTTAGTAAACTATCCTTGGGTAAAGGTCCTTTGGGTCAAACATACCACTAACCTAGAGTCCTTTTTCCTCATTCTAGAAAGATGAGGTTTAACTATTAGTCACTTATGTATTACTCAAGTAAATATTTAAAATTTAATATAATTATAAACCTTTACATGAAATTTTCAGTTACCCTATACATGGAAAAAATTTGGAAATGTTTAAATATATTTAGATTTTATTTTTGAGTGATTAACACATATTGTGTGTTGTGTAAGGAGTTATACATCAATATCGTTTAAATATATTGATTTTTTGGAAGGACTAGGATTAAAAACTAAATCATTAGAATTGTGAATATATAAAGGGAATAACATGAGATAATATGGAAAGATTATAACCCCTTAAAAATGTTAATTATTATATTCCCACCAAATTAGCACTTGCCAATGCCTCGATCATCCAACCGAGTGAGTCATGTTAAAGATGGGTGCACATGGATTATATTGTGTATGGAAATAATGTAATGGGTGACACTAATAGGATTAGGTTCTTGTTATTGGTGTTTTATTTTGGGTAAACTTATCTAAGAGACCCCAATAAGATTTGGTTACTAGAGGAATGAGGTTGGGATTATCTAATTGATGGAATGTACAAATAGTTATTTTCTCAACTATCCAAGAATCATATATGATATGATTTACATGGTTCCAAATATAAATAGATAAATAATGGGAGGAATACTAAATTGAGATAGAGATCAGTGATATATGTATCTTAGTCCACTAATATGTTTGAAGAATTCAAAATGGGTTACTATTTTAGTGGTATCCAATTTAATAAAACTCCATATTAAATGGTAATAAAAAAATAATCATCATCCAATAGAAGCTTTTGTTATAGATAATATCATCATCATCATCATCAAAAATATCTTTAATATCAATACTATATGATGTGGTATTAATGAAACCAACTCTCATGACTTAAAACATGTTTATATATATTAATTAAGGAGAAATTTCTATGTGTTAAAGGAACACCATCCAGAGTAACCAAGTGTTGAAGTTGTTTAATAGGTGAATATAGATGCTTATAATAAGTATATGATGATTCACTTGAGGTTTCAAAGTAATTAGATGTAAAATGATCAAAGGAATTTCAGTATGGAATCATATACTCATTATGATTGAGTATGTTAACTTGGTGAGACTAGAGGTTTCCTTGAGGATTATTCTAGTTAAGGAATTCATTTTATTTTCATTGATTGAAATTTTCTAAAAATATTAATTAATTCAAGAAACATTCTACCATGTATTGAGAATATATGAACTATGATTTCAAGGTTCTGGTGCTATAGAGACAGTACAAGTGGGAAAAATTTTAAACTGGGGGAAGGAAAGTTAATTTTAGATTCTAATGAAGTTCATTCAAGTATATGGCCAAGTATATTTAAACCTAAAGGTGGAATCAATAAGGAAGGGGTAATGATTACTTGGATAGAATTTTTTAAGATACTTTAAGGGGTTTTGTAAACTATATGTAATGTCCCTGATAGGTATCAATGTTATTGAAATCAATTCTCTGATTTTATGGGGTGTGTGATACTTGATGTATAATTTAAGGTTTTGTAAATATAAATAAGTTAAAAATCAATGGAATAATTCGTATATATTCTAATTATCATTAAGAGTGATGAAGAAAAGAGATTATATATCAAAGATTTGAATATAATGGAATTTATTAATCTTTGCTGGATCTAAGAAAAGGGTGTGTATCTTCATCTCATTTATCTTATATAATAAGAGAAGTGATCCATTTACAAAGATCTATTGTAAAAAATCAGATGATTAATTTTATACACTCAATTTATGATTCATAAAATTCTATAACATTTTTTGAAAATGAGGTAAGGATAAAAATATTTTATCTAGGTTAAAGTGTTTATCAATATATTTGTTAAAGTATGAGGAATGTCATTCTTGATATTAATTAGTGGTATATTTTAAAGTATCTTTCAGAATAAAATCATCCAAACCAAAATAATTCCATTTAGTATATTGAAATAATATTTTATGTAACACCCCAAGCTTCCATGGTACGTTTCCCTTTGAATAATTCAATAGTTTGCATTGTATACAACTTCGAGATTCTAACACACCGCGACCAATCAAAGTAGTCGTTATGAATAGTAATACCCACTTTTTAAAAAAATTAAAATTTTATCTTTCAAAATGGACTTCATTTTTGGATTTGGAATATCAAAATTATATTTTGGTAAATTTTTGGTACTTTTCTGATAACTTTCATATTTTTATGAATAGTGAAAATTACTAAATTGTAATTAAAAACAACTTTTTTTAATCAAAATAATTAATAGTGATAAATTATGAATTTTAGTGGTTATAAAGTATAATTAGATTATATTTTTACCATATAATCCAATTTTGTTCATTGTACATAATTTCACATTTAAACTGCACATAAGAAAGTGTCAATCTTTTGATAGTTATTATTTCTTAAAAACACACTTTTTGTTTTGACAATGGGATTTAATTTTAAATTAATTTCTACCACTTCTGTATTTTAAATTTAGAAAAATGGATTATATATTTATAATCAAAAGTTATGAATTTTTTAAATAGGTATCCTTTATTTTTAGACATTTTGAATAATTACTTTGGTAAATATTTTATTTATCATGGTTAAAGGGTAAATCCGGTAAATAAGGGTAAAAAAATAATATTATAATAATAATAAATTACACTAAAATGTGTCCTAACCATATTGTATGATACATTTCTGACCATGGGAATCTTTTGGTCGATTTTGGGACCCCATGGAGCCACTTTTAAGTGATAATGACACTTCATATTAATTAAGTTAATGTAAATACAAAAATGACATAAGCATATATCTTTTAGTAAAAAAATATTTACATAAGGTTATACATGTTATCTATTCAAATATAAATATTATTTATAAAGATAAAAATATTTCCTACATAATTTTACTTTATTTATAATTTTTATACATTGAATAATTAAATTTATTTATGACACAATGATGATGCAGTATTTTCTTGATTAATGAAAGAATCAAATAATTGGTATTATAAATGTTAAAATAAATATAATTTGAAAGTTTTGATGACATAAACGAATTTTATAGGTTAATATGACATGTTATGATTTATTAAATGAATTTTTTTTGAATTAATAAATTATTTAATACTTTAACAAAAATAAATTATTAAATAGTGTGAAAATTGACATAAAGGAGTTTTTAAAACAAATATTATATTATTAATTGATATAATATTCCTAAAAATATACGGTTTGGAAAAATGACTTATATAATGATAGGTGTATCATTAATGAACCATTTGGGGTTTTATTGGAAGTTTATAGTAGGTTTATTAACCATATAATATAAAAATACAAAGAGACTTGGTAAATGTCAAACTATTTAACTAAGAGTTAAATCTAAAATATAAGGTTAATATAGTGACCCAAACATATCTAAAACCTATTGGTTGAGTGGTTTTAGACCCATCCCCACCTTATACTTTAAATAATTCACTTTTTAGCCATTAATAATCGAAAATTATTTTATTATAAAATAATATTTTTAGATTTTCCTAAGGTGCCCCTCACTCCTCTTATAAAAGGGCACTCCCCCTTCTCTCTAATTCACACCTTCAAAGCCTTTTGTATCAGCCAAAATCTTACCAAATACCATCTAAACTATCCTCCCTTAATCATAAAGGCCTTACATTAGTCATAAATCCATCCTATGGGGCCCTTCTGATCAAATCAAAAGGAATAACCTGAAGAAGAGGTAAATATTTCATCACCTCTTTCAAGTTCCTTTATTCTTCCACTTCCTTTTTCTTTGTTGTTTCCATTATAAAATAATAAATCTAGTATATTCTATATATTGTGATGTTATTATAAATATGTTACAACCAAATTCATTATTCTATCCATCCTTTGAATGGCATGCCACCATACGTGCGTATGTACGGCTTACCGTCTCCACATCGTGATATAATTGTTATTCAATACATTATTATTTGGATGGGTATAATAATGATGTGAAATTGATGTAAATAATAAATATAACATGATAATTATTATTTATATATTATATACCATCCAATTATATAAGATTTTAATATCAAAAGAATGATATTGTTGCTCGTGCGTACGTACGGATTACCGTCTCCACGAACGTGATGAGATTCATTCCCCATCGTATCCATTCAAGAATAATTTTCATTTTATGATTAAAAAAAATGTTTAAGGACTTGATATCATTATAGATATGAATAATATAAATCCCATCCACAAAAAATATGACTCACATAATAAATAATATAAAGGAAAACGAATCCGTTAACACCTGAAACAACAATAATACTAAAATATTATTAACAAAGAAATATTAAAAGATCATATATGATATCATATTTAAGTATATGATTCATGTATAATTTAATAATAATGATTTAACTATTATACAGGAGGTTAACCTACCCTCAACCAAGAAAAATTACAAGTTAAGTGTAATAACCCGGACCTTCTTTTCAAGTATGTTATTCCTTTTTCTTGATATTTTGAGAAAAGACGAGTTTCTGGAAATTTTTGAAGTACATGTTTTGTACTTTGATGCTGCTCGAGGCCATGTTCTGGCCATTTAATTCCCATGCACATGGCCATGTAGGGTTTATGTGGAGGCCTCCTAAAGAGGAGTACAGAAAAGGCGAGTACGCGCCGTGTACTTCAAAAGTACACGCCGTGTACTTTTTTTTTCATTAAACGCACTGGGGTCATGTCTTAACCCTGGAACTATCTTCTTTTCCAGCTTCTTCGACCAAGAGCATCTTGTATGGACACAAATCTCCTCTGATCCCCCGAGCCTCTGTCCTTTCTCTGAATCGATCGTCGTTGATTGCGTTGGAACCGCAGCGGTAAGCTTTTCCTTCTTCTAGAGCATCGTTTTCCCATTTCTCATCTTTTTCAAGTTATCTTGGGTTGAATGTTTTTTGAATTTTTGTAGATCTACAACATTCTATAAAGATTTAAGCCTCTTGGTTCAAGTATATTGATCTCATAGCATCATGGTAGGTGGTTTTTGCCTTTCTGTTTGAAGTCTTTGAGTATTATGTGCAATTTCCACCAATACCCTTGAACGGGGTATTGAGTGTTTACTGTTTTTTCCCTATTGTTTTTCCTGCCTTGATCGTATTCTTGTGTAGAGTTAATTTGGTTATGTATGAGTATAATTGCTATGCTTGGATGTTTTGCCCATGCATTGTCCAGTTTACGACCTTTTGGTCTTGTTTAACCTTTGGCCGTTATACCTGTTTTCCATGCCTTGTGACTATGGGATGGAGTATTGTTCCCTAACATGCTTGTTATTCTATAAACTGGTTATCCAAGTAGCTTCATAGGTTTACTTTGTCCATATACCATTAGTATGCACTGACCTACATGGGGCCGTGAGAACCTGGTGCTATATACTATAAGGGGATAGACCGAGTGAGCTTCCTCATAGAGTCTGTGATAAACCTAAGGCTATAAGAGGAATTGATCGAGTGAGCTTCCTTAGAGAGTCTCTAGACCTTGGGGCTATAAGGGGAATTGACCGCGTGATCATCCTCAGAGAGTACCTGACTACCTTAGACTATAAGGGGAATTGACTGAGCATGCTTCCTCAGAGAGTATTATAATTGTATGACCAAACCAGAGGGGTTGGGATGAGTGTACTTACTAGAGGGTTACTGGTACTTCATGGATAAGACCAGAGGGGATGGTTGTGAGTACTTCCCATAGGGGTTCTTGTTTTTGGTTTGTTGTTTGCTTCACTGTTGCTTGTTGATTTGTGGATTGTTTATTGTTGTGTATCATCCTATTTACTGGTTACTATTTACTGCTTATTGTACTACTACCTGCCATATATTCACTAACTGCTAGTCACAAATCTTCGGGTGGTTTCCTACTGAGATTCATCTCACACCCTGTTTGAGCCATGATTTTGGGCCCAAACAGACTATGTTGTTGCAGGTATAGATAGGTCAAGCGCTCTTCTACTTTAGGTACTTGATTTTCTATGGAGCTGGAGAGCATGGGACCAAGCCTGGGCTTGCGATGTTGAGGAGCTGTTTATCTGTTTATTTTGTACTTTGGTTTAGTACTGTTTGTATTCAGCATTGTGACTTGTTTAGATGTTTTCCTAGACATATGTATCCTACAGCATATATATATGTGATCCATTTTTTGACACTTTTAGTCTTCTGTTGTTTACTCTTGTATGGATGTTTACTGCTTCCGCTATTTCTTTTTCTTATTTCTGATGTGTACTCTACCAATGAGGGCATAGTTTCCCCACTATCACACCCAAGGCCCTCACTGCTAGTTGGAAGCCTTTGGCATTTGGGGAAATTTTCTTGAGGCCATGTGACCAACCGGGTACGGGCACCCCAGGGTGGCTTCCGGAACTGGGACGTTATAAAGTGGTATTAGAGGAACTTCTTTTCTCTTGAATTACTATTTGGAGCCTATAGATAGGGATAGGATGGAATAGGTACATGGTAATAAGTTGTTCCCGGGAGTAGCTAACACATTTATAGGGAAAAGACATATGACCTTGTTTATTGTAGTTTTACTAGTTTTCACTTTTATAGTTGATTTGATTTCACCGTTGGGTGATTCACATGCCTTGTGTCATTACCGTTGTTGTTATTGTAGTTATATTTCTGTCGCAACCCGAGGAGATGAGGGTATGCCAGCTCATGCATCATATAGGAACTTGTTAGAAATCATATGCCATGCATTCTTGCCATGACATCTAGGATGCATTACCGATTTCATGTTGTTGTGATAAACGTTGTGTAGATTATGCATGCTGTTGTGATAGATGCTTTGATATAATCTCTTCTGTTTGATAGAGAATCTATTTGTATAGTAATTTTCCTAAATGGATGCCAAAATTTGGTTCTTGAGGTTTTATGGGCCCTTATATACCGTAATTTGGTGGATCATTGCCTGTTTTCCTTGTTATAACTTGTAGGAGATTCCAATCTTCGGTTCGCGGGGAGTATGGGCCCTCACGGATCGGAATTTGGCACTATAACTCTTGTTTTCTGTGTTTTCTAGGCTTCATAGCAGTTTCTGAGCTACTCCCTAGAAAAACCCAGAATACACGGCATGTACTCTATTAATACACGCTGTGTAGTTTTTCAACCGTGTCACAGACAGTGTGGGCAGAAACACAGGGTTGTGAAAAATCTTCAGGAACACGCCGTGTATGGTGCATACATGCCGTGTTGTAGTGATCGTGTGTCTACCCATGTGGCTAACGACACAAATGGAAGAAACTTTGACTTTACATGCCTTGTCCTGTTATCACACACCGTTCCATGTAACCTAAGTACCCAGCCGTGTCACAAACAACACGGGTCGGGGAAAACCTTCAAGTATACACCGTGTTCTCAGGAAGCATGTCGTGTGAGATTGAACTGTGTATTCGGTCGTGTAACTAACAACATGGATCATTGAAACCTTGTCTAGTACACGTCGTGTCCTTCGAGGAATAAGTTGTGTAGTCTAGGAATTAAGAGGACCATGTGGGTTAGCCGTGTAAGGAGACTCGGGTAGGGGAATAGAGTTCAAGTACACGTCGTGTGTGGGGGAAACACGCCGTGTGGTTGGGGTGTTACACGAACAGTTGTGGCGGAAGTACATGCCCAAGTGAATGACTTCAGGGAACACGTCGTGTAAGAAATGTACACGCCGTGTAGTCATGTTTGTAAGACTTGAATGTTTCTTTCTCCTGTTCCCTTCTTGTACTCTTATGTTTTCGGTCCTTGATAATCCTGATCTAAGGTGTGCATTTGACCTTTCAGAGTTATTCCACCGAGACGTCCTTCGGTTGTACACCAGTTACCAGACGGTGATCAGACATCAGATATAGCCGATCAGGGACCTCCTATAGATTCTCCTACTGTGCCAGTATTTTCACTATCAGTTATACCAGTTGCAGGCGTCGATGCATAGTTTAGGGAATACTTTATAAGGATGATGCAGACCTTCTAGGGAGTGCCACCTCCTGCCCCGTCGATGGAAAAGTTGACGTGGGTTTTCCAGCAGCAGAATCCACCTACTTTCTCAGGGGATGTAGGACCTTAGGATGCAGAGTCATGGCTAGAGGCCACACTGTCAATTTTCAAGCATCTGGATATACCTTCAGAGAAGAGGGTGAATCTCACTACCTATATGCTCCGAGACTCTGCCAAGAGGTGGTGGGAGGTGATCTCGTAGTCAGGATGCTAGCAGAGTATGACTTGGGATGAGTTTTGGCGCATCTTCTTCGATTACTTCTACCCAGATACCTTGAGGGCTGATCAAGCCCGGGAGTTTATGACTCCGGAGCAGGGTACTCTTTTTTTTATGGAGTACTCATCTCGCTTTACTGATCTGCAGCGTTTCATGCTAATTCCTGGAGGTGATTATTTGTTCCTTGCACGGAAGTTTGAGGATGGTATGAGGCATGAAATTTGGTCTCAGGTGAACATATTCATGTTGACTTTGATATCCTCTATCGTCAACAGGCTCTGATCACTGAGAGAAATCTGAGGGATTCTCGACCAGTGAGCCAGGGCGGTTCGACATCCAGAGTCGGTGCTCCTCCTACTGATAGCAGGAAGCACCACAGGGAGTATTCTCAAAGAGATCAGAGTAAGAGGAATGTATCTTTGGGTAGCCAGGTAGTATGCTACCAATGTAGGAGGAGTGGGCATACTAGGCCTCAGTGCGAGAGAGACCCGATAGAGTGTCAAGCCTGCGGAAAGATGGGTCATCTTCAGCGTTTTTGTCAGGTATTCTCACCTAAAACGGGTGGTAGGGGTTATTCTATAACCATGTGTTAAGGATATGCATCACCAGCTTCTCACTAGTCTAGGAACTAAAGTTTTTCTAGCTGTGCAGGATGAGGTGGAGGTCGCGGCCGTGGTGTTCAGTCACTAGGCTATCTGTGAAAGCAGGGCAGATCAGCTCAGAGCGGTCAGGCAAGGTCACATGGCCGCGGTATAGGTCAGACTTTTGCAGTGGAGCAGACCCATCAATATCAGGATCCTGGAACTTCTACAGTTTGAGGTATGATCTTAGTAGCCTCGGTTTTATCTTCAGCACTTTTTGATACTAGTGCCACTCATAGCTTTATCTCTGTTGCTATTGTGGAGAGCATTGGGCTCTTCATCTTTTCCTCTATCGATACTTTGACTCTAAACACATCTTTGGGAACTAGAGCAGTTAGTGTATGTCAATGTACAGAGTTCCCTCTTGAGTTTGTAGGGTGTCACTTCTTATGGGACCTCTATGTCCTAGAGATGACGAGTTATGATGTAATTCTCAGAATGGACTGGTTAGTTCCCTTTCAGGAAATCGTCGACTGTTATCACTGTAGGGTGAGTTTCATATCACCAGAGAGTGGATCTTTTCTTCATAGAGGTGAGTGGGATGTCCAAGCGAGTCGAGCAGGACCCAAGCATCATGGGCTAGGAGGAGTTATATCCCAGATCGCTAGTCTTTATCTGTATGACTAGGGGACTTCACAGTTATACTTTCCTCTAGTGGTGGATTGTTTTAGGGATGTCTTTCTAGAGTACTTCTCAGGTTTTCCTCTGGAGTGATAGGTATACTTTTCTATTGAGCTCATGCCAGGAGCATCATCGGTGTCCATTCCTCCCTATAGGATGGCTACACCTGAGTTACAGGAGCTCAAGAAGCAGTTAGAGGAGTTGCAGGTAAATGGTTTCATCTGAACTAGTACTTCTCCCTGGGGTTCTCTAGTTCTGTTTTCAAAGAAGGCAGACGGTACTCTTAGACTTTGTGTGGATTATCAGACACTAAAATAGTTGACAGTCAAAAACCGATATCCCTCACCTAGGATCGATGATCTCTTTGATCAGCTTCTAGGAGCCCGAGTGTTCTCGAATATTGACTTGAGGTCCGGTTATCATCAGTCGTGTGTTAGACCATCCGATATACCTCTCACAGCCTTCTGGAGTAGGTATGGTCTATACGATTATATGGTTATGCCATTCGGTCTCACGAACATGCATGCAGTTTTCATGGCACTGATGAACCTAGTGTTCCATCCATACTTGGATTCCATCATGGTGGTTTTTTTGGGACGATATCTTGGTGTACTCTCACACTCGACACAACCATTCTACCCATCTTGAGATTGTACTGAGTACACTGAGGGAGCATCATTTATATTCTAAGTTCTCAAAATCCCACTTTTGGATGGACCAGATTCACTTTTTGGGCCATGTTATCTCAGAGACAAGAGTATCAGTAGACCCAGAGAAAGTGAGAGTAGTAGTTTCCTGGGAGCAGCCGAAGAACGTCTTTGAGGTGCAGAGTTTTCTAGGGCTGGATGGATACTAAAGGCATTTCATAAAAGACTTTTCACGCCTAGAAGCACCACTGACAGGTCTGACCAAGAAAGGGGCAAAGTTCTTATGGTCAGATTCTTGTGAGTCGGCCTTTCAGAAGCTGAAAGGGAGGTTGACGTCAGCACTGATACTAGTCTTTCCAGAGCCAGGAAAGAGTTATACCGTTTATTGTGATGCTTTAGGTATCGGGCTTGTATCTTTGCTTATGTAGGGAGATGGATTCGTTGCGTACGGGTATCAATAGTTGAGGCCACATGAGAGGAACTACCCGACACATGATCCCGAGCTGGCGGTAGTTGTTCAAGACTTAGGTTGTTGAAGACATTATCTTCTGGGAGAGCACTTTATAGTGTTTACCAACCACAAAAGTCTCAAGTACATCTTCACTCAGTGTGATCTGAATCTGAGACAATGCAAGTGGGTCGAGTATCTTCAGTCCTTCGACTTTGAGCTTGCCTATGCACCTGGAAAGGGCAATGCAGTGGTTGATGCGCTGAGTAGGAGAACTCAAATACAGGTAGTTTAGGATGCCAGCAGTGAGTGGAAGATTATGGATCTGTTCTCTGAGAAGCATATGGAGGTGCACGGAAGATAGGGGAAAACTTTTCTATCTTCTGTAATTGTTACCTCTACACTTATTGATCGGGTACGGATGAGGCAGCTATCAGAATCAGAAGTCCTAGTCATGTGGGAGAGTGTTTCAGGAGAGAACCCTCTTCCTGGATGGACAGTCGGCGAGGATGAGATCTTGCGTTTCCAGGGATGTGTATGGGTGCCAGAAGACATACGCGAGGAGCTGATGTGGGATTTTCATTACTCAGTTTGGGAAGTTCATCCTGACATCACCAAAATGTATCGTGATCTACACCATCAGTACTGGTGTCTAGGTATGAATAGGTACTTTGCTAGTTTCTTTATGAGGTGTCCAAATTGTTAGAAGGTGAAAGCGGAGCATCAGCGACCAGCAGGTCTTTTGCAGCAGTTACCCATTCCGGAGTGGAAGTGGAATGATGTCGCGGTGGACTTCATGACCGGTTTTCCAAGGTCACCTCGAGAAAATGATGCTATTTAGGTTTTCATCGATAGGCTTACAAATGTTTCACACTTCTTTCTGATCAAGGATACCTTCAGTGTTGATGAGCTGGGATGGTTGTACATCCAAGAGATTGTACGTATGCATTGAGTTCCACCCTCCATTGTTTCAGACAGGGATGCGTGTTTTACTTCTTAGGTCTGGCAGGGGATTCATAAGTATTTGGGTATGTAGGTACTTTCGAGTAAAGCATACCATCCCTAGACAGATGGTCAGTCTGAGCGTAGGATGCAGGTGCTTGAGGATATGCTCCAAGCTTGCATTCTGGATTTTGGAGGTTCTTGGGAGAAGCATATACCTCTAGTGGAGTTTTCCTACAACAATAGTTTTCAAGAAACTATTCAGATGGAACCTTATGAGGCTTTTTATGGTAGGCCATACCGATCACCCTTATGTTGGCTGGAGGCAAGAGAGGCAGCTTTTCTAGGACCTCGTCTTTTTTAGGAGACCTCAGAGTAGATAGAGTTGATTCGGAAGAGGATGGATATGGAACAGTCTCGACAGAAGTCTTATGCTGATCAATGGAGACGACCTCTGGAGTTCGAGGTCGGGGATCAGGATTTCCTACGTGTCACAATGAGGTTTGGGAACAGAAGGATTCTGAGATAGGGTAATCTTTTACCGAGGTACGTCAGAACGTTTGAGCTGTTTGAGAGAGTTGGTTCGGTTGCCTATTAGTTGCGGTTACCTCAGTGGTATCGGGCTATGCACGACGTCTTCCATATTTCTCAGCTCTGACATTACTTTTCAGACTCATCTCATGTCTTTCAACTTGAGGAGGTTGATCTCAAGGTGGATGCATCATTTGAGGAGCATCCTATCTAGATTTTCGATCACTGTACAAAGTTTCTTTGTGGTCGGTTCGTTCCTCTGGTACGGGTGCTATGGCAGCACGGGCGGGTACAGGATGAGACTTGGGAGAGGGAGGCAGATGTACGATCGCAGTGGCTGGAGCTGTTTGGGGTTTCTTTTTCAACACCTTTTTAGGGAAATTCAAAGACAAATTTCTTTAAGGGAGAAGTTTGTAAGAACCCGGACCGTCGTTTCAGGTATGTTCTTCCTTTTTCGGAATTTTTTGAGAAAAGACGAGTTTTTAGAAATTCTTGAAGTACATTCCATGTACTTTGATGCCACTCAAGGTCGTGTGCTAGCCATGTTATGCCCATGCACATGGCTATGTAGGGGTGATGTGGAGGCTACCTAAAGCGGAGTATGTAAAAGGAGAGTACACTCTGTGTACTTCAAAAGTACATGTCGTGTACTTTGTTTTTTTTCATTAAATGCATCGGGGTCGTGTCTTAACCCTGGAACTGTCTTCTTCTCCAGCTTCTTCGACCGAGAGCATCCTGTACAGCCGCGAATCTCCTCCAATCCCCCGACCCTCCATTTGTTCTCCGAATTGACCTCCATCGATTGTGTTGGAACCGCAGCGGTAAGCTCTTCCTTCTTCTAGATCATCGTTTTCCAATTCCTCCTATTTTTCATGTTATTGTGGGTTGAATTTTTTGGGTATTTTTGTAGATCTATGAAGTTATAAGGAGATTAAAGCCTCATGGTTCAAGTATACTGATCTCCTAGCATCAAGGTAGGTGGTTTGTTCCTTTCTGTTCGAAGACTTTGAGTATTATGTGCAATTTCCACCAATACCCTTGAACGGGGTATTGCGTGTTTACTATTTTGTCTATGTTGTTTTTCCTGCATTGCTTGTATACTTGTGTAGAGGTAATTTGTTTATTTATGAGGATAATTTCTATTCTTAGATTTTTTTTCATGCCTTGTTCTATTTACGACCTTTTGGTCTTGTTCTGCCTTTGGCCGTTATACCTGTTTTCCATGCCTTGTGACCATGGGATGGAGTATTGTTCCCTAACATGCTTGTTATGTTATAGACTGGTTAGCCAAGTATCTCTGTAGGTTTACTTTGGACATATAGCATTTGTATGCACTGACTTGCATGGGGCCATGAGAACCTAGTGCTATAGACTATAAGGGGATAAACCGAGTGAGCTTCCTCAGAGAGTCTGTGATAGACCTGAGGCTATAAGCAGAATTGACCAAGTGAGCTTCCTCAGAGAGTCTCTAGACCTTGAGGCTATAAGGGGAATTGACTGTGTGATCATCCTCAAAGAGTCCCTAACTACATTAGACTATAAGTATAATTGATTGATCTTTCTTCCTCAGAGAGTATTATAATTTTATGACCAAACTAGAGGGGTTAGGCTGAGTATACTGCCCAGGGGGTTGCTGGTACTTCTTGGATAGGACTAGAGGGGATGGTTGTGAGTACTTCCCAAAGGGGATCCTGTTTTTCATTTTCTGTTTGCTTCACTACTGCTTGTTGATTTTTGGATTGTTTACTATTGGTTATCATCCTGTTTACTGGTTACTATTTACTGCTTACTGTACAGCTACCTGGCATATATTCACTGACTGTTAGGCATAGATCTTCAGGTGGTTGCCTATTGGGATTCGTCTCACACCTTGTTTGGGCCATGCTTTTGGGACCAAACAGACTATGTTGTTGTAGGTATAGATAAGGTCAAGCACCCTTCTACTTCAGGTACATGACTTTCTATGGAGCTGGAGAGCATGGAACCAAGCCTAGGCTTGAGAATCTGAGGGGCTATTTATCTCTTTCTTTTGTACTTTGGTTTGGTACTGTTTGTATTCAGCATTGTGACTTATTTGGTTTTTTTCCTAGAAATATGTATCCTACATCATATATATATGTGCTCCATTTGTTTACACTTTTATTCTTCCGTTGTTTACTCTTGTATGGATGTTTACTGCTTCCGCTATTGCTTTTTCTTATCTTCTGCTGTGTACTCTTACAATGAGGGCATAGTTTCCCCACTATCACACCCAAGGCCCTCGCTTCTAGTCGGCAGCCTCTAGAGTTTGGGGAAATGTTCTTGAGGCCATGTGACCAACTAGGTACGGGCACCCCTGGGTGGCTTCCGGAACCGGGATGTTACAATAAGGGTTTATTTCACAATCTCTTCAATATCTGAGATTGTTTATACGTAATTATCTACTGGGACCTCTTTACCATCCACATACATGTTTCTTAAAAATGTATTTCAAAACATTATAACTATTTTATAGAATATAGGTTAATCTCATTTATACCCTTGTTTGAATTTTATAAGATGTTTATAAAGTAATCTTTCCGTCGTTTTCCAAACAAGGTGTTTTTTAACCTTTTCGAGAAAATTAAGGTAAAAATGTTTTTTTTTAACTTATACGGTGGGTGCGGCTATTTTCCCCCATTATAAAATTGTCAAAGCTTTACTTATAATCTTATAAGAATATTTTCAAATTAAATGTTTTCTTTTATTATTATGTGACTTTTAAGTGATTTCAAAAAAGAGATATTTCTCTCAAATAGTTTTGATTTCATCTATGTTAACATCCTTTGATGGATTTTAAGTTTGTTTGAAGTTGATTTATTATGATACAAAACTTCCATATTATATTGAATGTTTTGTGATATGTTTGACTGTGGATGTGTTATTTCATACCATTCATGGTTTATGGATAAAGTATTGACATTTCATATGCCAGTTTTAATATGAATGTTTATGTTATGTTTAAAAAATTTCATATGGGAATGCATTGGACTTAGAAAGTGATGGGTGTAGCCCACTATAGATCCTCGATGCATTGGTAGGTATCATGAGACAAACTAGTGTCTTTTCACAAGTCCTTAACAAAATATTATTTGTAGTCTTGTCACAAGGCCTTGACTATGTTGTTATGATAGTTTGGCATTATGCATTCCATCATTATGAAAGTGGTTATTGATATTTCATGTGATTATTCGACGTGTAGAATATCCATGTGAATAAGTAAATAGAATTATTTCATTTTATTTTTTCCATATTATGTTGAAGTTCAAGTTTAAAAGGCTTTTGTTTTAGTTATACATTAGCTTAAATGTTTATGCTTATTTATGAAAGTTTCCGCTATATTGTTATCCTTACTGAGCATCTGAGCTCACCCCTTTCTATGTTTTATTTTTCCTAGGATGTGAAGAAGTATTTTATGACTAGCCTATAGGGATAGTATAAAGGGATATGATTCTGGAATATGGAGACTATGTTTTTGTAGCTTTTCACTTTATCATGTAATGTAAACCTTATGAATGTATCTAGTGTTTACAAGGCTACTAAACTAATCGGTATTTTGAGACTTGATCTTTTGTGATCATGCCAATGTTTATAATAATGCACCGACTCTGGGTAACTGGGGTCGGGGCATTACAGATGGTATTAGAGGAAGTTTAGTACAAAACATGGAAACTAGATTTAGATAAACTCTGATTAGAGCACATTACCCTAAGATAGACTTTGAGGATTAGTATTGAAGAAATTCCTATAATTTTGGTATTGTATAGATTTTGTGAGTTTTCAAAGCAATACATATCTGTCTGGATACGAGCAGGTAGAGGTGGCTCTGGAATAGATATACCTAGTGGTAAAACTCGAAAACACCGCTTTGAGCTAGACTCGAATGGGAAATGGTGCACGACAACGGGCCTTGATGCACTCTTGGTTACGAAACTCCTGGGGGATATGCTTACGATAATTCTCATTTTCTTTAAAAACCATTATGAAGGGTTTATGAGTATATACTTCCTCAAAGAAAAAATTTTTATGATTATAGATTATATCCATAAATTTTTTAGTTTATGTTAAGTGTTTTACAAGTTGGGATTTATGTATTTCAATTCGCAAACTAATCTAGTTTATTCCATTATTTAGAAATGGTACATAGTGGAAGGAATGGAAACCGTATCAATGCACGTACTCCATGTAGGTATTTCCTTCCTTCTCAAGATAATTATAGTGGAGTTGGTGATAAAACTGGTGTTTATCAGCTTATCACTATATTGGGACAACTCACTCAGGTTATGAATAATAACTTTACCCATATGAAGCACCCTGATCTGCAGTGTGGAGGATAAATGTTACATCACTTCATGAGGAAACAACCACCAATATTCAATGGGAGTAAAAATCTACTAGTAGCCGAGAATTGGATAAATTCCTTAGAGAAAATATTCTAGGCTTTAGGGAGCAGTGAAAGGGAAAAAGTTTTCATGGCAGTTTATCGCCTCACTGGAGATGCTGATCAATGGTAGTCATTGATACAAAACACAAAGGAAGATAAATAAGTATCAAGTATGGAATAGAGGGAGTTTAAATATACTTTCTTAGAAAAATACTTTCCTCATGACCATCGAGCGGATATGGAAAGACAATTTCTAAGTCTGAGGAAAAAGGAGGATGAGAATGTTACAAAGTATGATTCTAACTTTACAAGGTTAGAAAGACATGATGAAGATTATATACGTAACCCAAGAAGTAAGATTGATCGTTTATTTGATGGGTTAAAACCATTTCTCTATCAAGCATTAGTATCACAATCCTTCTCGTCGTACAACGATATCGTCTCATGTGCTATCAAGACAGAAAAGGAATTCTCTAAGTCTTATGACTTTAAATCAAATAAAGAAAAGAAGAGATCTACTAATCACTCTGGAAATGAAAATAAAGGGAAGAAGGGAAAAGTTGAATATCTATCCTGTAGTAAATGTGGGAAGAAACAACCCAGTACTTTCTTGAAGGGAATGAAAGTCTGTTATAAGTGTGGTGAAAAAGGCCACCAAGCTCGTTATTGCAAGGGGAAGAAAGAAGATACCGATGTTCAATGCTACAATTGCAGTGATATGGGACATTATGCAAATGAATGTACTAAGCGTCAAGGGAACATATCTCATAAAAGTCCAAGGGATCAAGTCCAATCTTATTCTATCACTACTGTTGATGTTGAAGCTCCAAAAGACGTGGTGGCGGGTAATTTAATGGTTTCCTCAAGTTTAGACAATGCTTTATTTGATTTTGAATCATCGCATTGTTTCATATCTTCCCAGTTTTCTAAGAAAAATAGATATTTTCAATTTGATTTAACAAAGGAGTTGTCAGTCAAAACTCCTAAGGGAAGTATCATTGCAATAAAGTTTTGTGAATCAGTTCCCATTAAGGCATATAAACGTTATTTATCTACTAATTTCATCGTCATAACCATGATGGAATTTGATATAATCCTCAGTATGGGTTTACTTTTCAGACCATGATGCAAAAATTTATTGTAAGAAGAAGGAGGTTACAATTTTTGATGATGATAAGAAGTACCTTATCTTTAGAGAAGAAAATTCACCACCTAATTCTTATCTAGATCCACCCCCAGTAGCTCAACTAAATTCAATTATTGGGGAGGAATATAATGAAATAACTATGGGTGAGGAAAGGAATTTTCAAATAGAGGATGTACCTATTGTTAAACAATATGTTGATGTGTTTCTAAAAGATTTACCTGGACATCCTCTAGAATTAAAAATTGATTTCCATTGATTTAATTCCTAGTTCAAGGCCCATATCGAAAACCCTTATATAATGGCCACTGTGGAATTAGTGGAACTAAAGAAACAACTAGAGGAATTGAGTAATAAGGGATTTCTTCGCCATAGTGTTTCTCTATGGGGAGCCCCTGTTCTTTTTGTTAAGAAGAAAGATGGATCTATGAGGTTGTGCATTGACTACAGGGAGATCGATGATATAAAAATAAAGAACAATTATCCCCTACCTCTCATTGATGATTTATTCGACCAACTCTATAGAGCTCAATAATTTTCAAAGATTGACCTTTGATTTGGATACCATCAGTTGTGCATAAAGAAGGAAGACATTCCGAAGACAGCATTTCAAACCGGGTACGGGCATTACGAGTTTACAGTAATACCTTTTGGGTTGACTAATGCACCCTCTGTCTTCATGGATCTAATGAATAGAATTTTCAAGGAATATCTTGATGAATTTGTAGTGTTATTTATCTATGATATCTTGGTATACTCCAAAATCTACGAAGATCATGAAAATCACTTGCACATTATCCTGAAGACTCTTAGAAGACATGAATTATATGGGAAGTTTAGAAAGTGTGAATTTTGGCTTCAATATATTTCTTTTCTTGGCCATATTTTCTCTAAGTATGGAATCTCTATTGATCCTTCTAAGAAAAGATCAATCCAACAATGGCCAGCACCAATGAGTATAACTGAGGTACACAGTTTTATTGGTTTAGCAGGTTATTATAGACATTTCGTCCAGAATTTTGCATGATTAGCTAACCCATTAATAAAGCTCACACGTAAAGGGGTTAAATTTGTTTGGACAAAAGAGTGTGAAGAATGTCTCGAAGAACTGAAGAGAATATTTGTCAATTCTCCTATCTTGACTCTACCATCGGGGAATGATGGGTTTATTATTTATAGTGATACTTCAAAGAAATGACTTGGTTGTGTCGTTATGCAGAATGATATGGTCATTGCCTATGCATCACGACAGCTAAAAATTCATGATCAAAACTATCCTACTCATGATCTTGAGTTAGCAGCTATAATATTTACTTTGAGGATATGGTGATATTATCTCTATGGTGAAAATTTGAGATATATACCAATCACAAGAGTTTGAAGTATATTTTCTCACAGAAAGAACTCAACATGAGGCAAAGGAGATGGATTGAACTACTCAAGTATTATGATTTCACCATACACTACCACCCGGGGAAGGAAAATAAGGTGGAAGATGCTTTGAGTAGAAAGGATCATGGAGCTTTGAACCAGATGAGAGTTGAATGGGATCCTATTTTCATGGATCTAGTGAAGATAGATAAGGGAATTACCATGGAAGGTGAAACATCAATACTTTTTCAAATGGTTGAAAACCCATCCTTACTAGAAAGGATAAAGAGTTTTCATACCGATGATTAAGAGTTTCAAAAGAAGATTAAAGCTGTGAATGATGGGAGATTGAGTGAATTTGTGTATGAAGATGGAATTTTGAAATTTGGGAAGAGACTTTGTGTTCCTAATATACCTGATCTAAAATGGGAATTGTTAGATGATTCTTATAGTTCCAATTTCTCTATACACCTTGGTAGCACTAAGATGTATACAGATTTGAAGGAACATTTTGGTGGGACAACATGAAGAGGGAGATTGCTGATTTTGTGTCAAGATGTATGGTTTTTCAACAAGTGAAAGTTGGAAGGCAACAGCCTGGAGGAATCATGCAACCTCTTCCCATACCTGAGTTGAAATGGGATAATATTATGATGGCCTTTGTCTTGGGACTACCAAAGACTCCTAGAAGGAATGATGGAATATGGGTCATTGTTGATCATCTTATCAAGTCAGCACATTTTCTTGATATAAGAGAAGATTTACCACTTGAACGTCTATCAAGACTATATATTAATGAAGTTGTGAGACTTCATGAAGTACCCCTATCTATTTTTTCTGATCGTGATCTCCATTTTACTACAAGATTCTGGAGAAGTCTTCAGAAAGCCCTAGATACTGAACTTCGTTTGAGTACTGCCTACCACCCTCAAGCGGATGGACAATCAGAAAGGACTATTCAAACCTTAGAAGACATGTTGAGATCATTCTCACTTGACTTTAAATGTATGTGGGATCAATATTTACCTCTGGTAGAATTTTCCTATAACAATATCTTCCATTCAAGTATTCAGATGGCACCATATGAAGCATTATATGGAAAGAGATGTCGCACACCAACCTGTTGGGATGATGTTGGTGAAAGAAAACTCGTAGGCCCAGAACTTGTGAAGGAAACGATGGAAAAGGTGAATGTAATCCAAAATCACATCAAAGCAGCTCAAAGTAGGCAGAAGAGTGATCTCGATAACCAAAGGAAGGATTTGGAATTTTAGGTAGAAGATCATGTTTTCTTGAAGGTATCTCTATGGAAAGGTGTTATACATTTTAGTAAGAAGGGTAAATTGAGTCTCAGGTACATCATAACTTTCGAAATTCTAGAATGAATTGGGGTTTTAGCTTACCATTTGGCAATGTCGCCAAGTCTCTCCAAAGTTCACGATGTGTTCCATGTATCACTGTTGAGAAAATACATGCCTGACCCAATGCATGTACTCACCTATGAGAAATTAGAACAAGAACCCGATCTATCTTATTGTGAAGATCCTGTCAGGACTTTGGATACGATAGAACATGTATTGAGAAACCGAACGACTCTTCTGGTAAAAGTTCTATGGAGAAACCATAAGATGGAAGAGGCGACGTGGGAACCCGAGGAACTAATGATGAAGAACCACCCGAGTATTTTTATACAGTAATACTCTAGAAATTTCAAGGAAGAAATTATTTGAAGTAGGGAAGAATGTAACAGCCCAAGATTACATGGTACGTTTCCCTTTGAATAATGCAATAGCTTGCATTTTACGCAACTTCGAGATTCTAACACACTGCGACCAATCAAAGTAGTCGTTATGAATAGTAATACCCACTTTTTAAAATTTTAAAAATTTATCTTTCAAAATAGACTTCATTTTTGGATTTGAAATATTTAAATTATCTTAGGGTGAATTTTTGGTACTTTTTTGATAACTTTCATATTTTGATGAATAGTTAAAATTACTAAATTTTAATAAAAAAAAACTTTTTTTAATTGAAATAATTAATAGTGATAAATTATTAATTTGAGTGGTATTAAAGTATAATTAGATTATATTTTTATCATTTAATACAATGTTGGTCATTTTACATAATTTTACATTTAAACTGGACATAAGCAAGTGTCAATCTTTTGATAGTTATTATTTCTTAAAAACACGCTTTTTGTTTTGACAACGGGATTTAATTTTAAAATAATTTCTGCCACTTCTGTGTTTTGAATTTAAAAAAATGGATTCCATATTTATAATCAGTAGGTACAATTGTGTAAATAGGTAACTTTTATTTTTAGACATTTTGAATAATTACTTCAGTAAATATTTTATTTATTATGGTTAAAGGGTAAGTCTGGTAAATAAGGGTGAAAAAATAATATTATAATAATATTAAATTAGCCTAAAACGTGTCCTGACCCTATTGGATGATACATGTCTGACCATGGTCATCTTTGGGTCGATTTTGGGACCCCATGGATCCACTTGTAAGTGATAATGACACTTTATATTAATTAAGTTAAAGTAAATACAAAAATGACATAAGCATATATCTTTTAATAAGAAAATTTTTTTACATAGGTTTATACATGTTATCTCTTCAACTATAAATATTAATTATAAAGATAAAAATATTTCATACATAATGGTACTTTATTTATAATTTTTAGACATTGAATAATTAAATGTATTTATGAAAAAATGATGATGCAGTATTTTTTTATTAATGAAAGAATCAAATAATTGGTATTATAAATGTTAAAATAAATATAATTTGAAATTTTTGATGTCATCCACGAATTTTATAGGTTAATATGACATGTTAGTATTGATTAAATTAATTGTTTTGGAATTAATAAAGTTTTTAAGACTTTAAAAAAAATCAATTATTAAATAGTGTCAAAATTGACATAAAGGAGTTTTTAAAACAAATATTATATTATTAATTGATATAATATTCCTAAAAATCTAAGGTTAGGAAAAATGACTTATATAATAATATGTGTATCATTAATTAACCACTTGGGGTTCTCTTTTAAGTTTATAGTAAGTTTATTAACCATATAATATAAAACTACAAAGAGACATGGTAAATGTCAAACTATTTAACTAGGAGTTAAATCTAAAAGATAAGGTTAATATAGTGCCCCAAACCTATATAAAACCTATTGGTTGAGTGTTTTTCGACCCACCCCCACCTTAGAAATTAAATAATCCACTTTTTATCCATTAGAAACTAAAAAATATTTTATTATAAAATAATATTTCTAGCTTTTCCTAAGGTGCCCCTCACTCCTCTTATAAAAGGGCACTCCCCCTTCTCTCTAATTCACACCTTCAAAGCCTTTTGGATTGGCCAAACTCTGCATAAATACCCTCTAAAATGTCCTTCCATCATCCTAAAGTCCTTACTTTAGTCATAAATTCAACCTAAGGAGCCCTTTTGATCAAATCAAAAGGAAGAACCCGAAGAAGAGGTAAATATTACATCACCTCTTTCAAGTTCCTTTCTTCTTCCACTTCCTTTTTCTTTGTTGTTTCCATTATAAAATAATAACTCCAGTATATTCTATATAATTTTATGTTATTATAAATATGGTACAACCAAATTCATTATTCTATCCATCCTTTGAATGACATGTCACTATACGTGCGTACGTACGGCTTACCGTCTCCACGTCGTGGTGTAATTGTTATTTAATACATTATTATTTAGATACGTATAATAATGATGTGAAATTGAATTAAATAATAAATATAACATGATAATGATTCTTTATATATTATATATCATCAAATTATATAATATTTTAATATCAAAAGAATGATATTGTCGCTCGTGCGTACGTACAGATTACCGTCTCCACGAACGCGATGAGATTCATTCCCCATCATATCCATTCAAGAAAAATTTTCATTTGATTATTAAAAATAATGTTTAAGGACTTGATATCATTCTGTATATGAATAAGATACATCCCATCCACAACAAATATGAGTCACATAACAATGAATATAAAGGAAAATGAATCCGTTAACACCCGAAACAACGATAATACTAAAATATTACTAACAAAGCAATATTAGAAGATAATATATGATATCATATTTATGTATATGATTATTTTATAATTTAATAACAATGATTTAACTATTATACTGGAGTTTAAACTACCCTTGACCAAGGAAAAGTACAAGGTAAGGGTTTATTTCACAATCTCTTCATTATCTGAGATTGTTTGTGCGTAATTATCTACTGAGACCTCTTTATCATCCACATACATGTTTCTTAAAAATGTATTTCAAAACATTATTACTATTTTATAGACTATGGGTTAAAGTCATTTATACCCTTGTTTTACTTTTATAATATTTTTATAAAGGAATCTTTCTTTCGATTTCCAAACAAGGACCTTTTTAACCTTTTCGACAAAATTAAGGTAAGAATGTTTTTTTAACTTATACGGTGGGTGCGGTTATTTTCCACCATTATAAAATAGTCAAAGCTTCCCTTAAAATATTATAAGAATATTTTCAAAGTAAATGTTTTCTTTTTTAGTTATGTGACTTTTAAGTGATTTCAAAAAAGAGATATTTCTCTCAAATAATTTTGATTTCATCTATGTCAACATCCTTTGATGGATTTTAAGTTTGTTTGAAGTTGATTTATTATGATACAAAACTTCCATATTTTATTGAAGTTTTTGTGATATGTTTCATTATGGATGTGTTATTTCATACCATTCATGGTTTATGGATAAATTATTGACATTTCGTATGCCATTTTTAATACAAATGTTTATGTTATGTTTAAACCTTTTCATATGGGAATGCATTGGACTTAGTAAGTGATGGGTGGAGCCCACTATAGCTTCTCGATGCATCGGTAGGTCTCATGAGACAAAATAGTGTCTTGGCATAAGGCCTTTACAAAATATTAGTTGTAGTCTTGGTATAAGGCCTTGACTATGTGGTTATGATAGTCTGGCATTATGCATTCCATCATTAGGAAAGTGGTTATTGATATTGCATGTGATTATTAGACTAGTAGAATATCCATGTGAATAAGTAAATGTAATTATTTCATTTTATTTTTTCCATATTATGCTGAAGTTCAAGTTTAAAAGGATTTTGTATTAGTTATACATTGCCTTAAATTTTTATGCTTATTTATGAAATTTTCTGCTATATTGTTATCCTTACTGAGCATTTGAGATCACCCCTTTCTATGTTTTATTTTTCCCAGGATGTGAAGAAGTATTTTATGACTGACCTGTAGCACTAATAAAAATTCAGCCTATATCGACCGCCATTGGCGGTTGTTTTAGCCTCGTCGCAATAGGCCAACAGTAACCGCCAATGGTGGTCGCTATAGGTGGCCGAAATTCCGGCCTACAGCGACCGCCAGGCGGTCGCTGTGCTACTGATGGGTCAACATTAGCGACCACCATTGGCGGTCGCTAATGTGTGTACCGGGAAGCCTAGAGCAACCGCCTGGCGGTCGTTGTGCTATGGATGGTTCAACATTAGCGACCACCAATGGTGGTCGCTAATGTGTGTACCAGGCACCCTATAGCGACCAGCAGCTGGGGAAATTTTTTTAAAAAAATAAAATCACGGTGAAAAAACAGAGATAAAACAAGGTAAAAATCATAAAAAATGGAAAATAATTTCAAACAACATAAACATCAATATCGTCATAAAAAATAAATGATAAACGTGCTTCAACGATCCGAACAGGTCCATCCATTTCAATCTTCTGCTTCAATAAACCTACAATAAGGCAAAAAAAACAACTAAACAAAACAAACATAAATTAGACATATATATTAAGTTATTATATATATATATTAAAATTAAACCTAACATCAAATCATGGTGCTATAATAATTTAAAATCCAAGTTTAAAAAATGCTATCATTTCAGGATTTATTTTCTTATTTGGTTTAGTTTGTGAAATTGTTTTGTTGTCTAAAAGGGAATGTTCTCCACATGAACTACACGTCCGATGGGCATTCCGTCTCCTCCTACACATCACGAATAATATTCCTATTGTTTTCATGTGGTTTCAGGTCATTCAGAGCACTTTTGCTTCGAATTCGACCATCTCACGCCGTTTTGGTGTTTTATGACTCCGGAAACGCATTTCTGGTCACCGCGGTCAAATGATGCCTCCGATTGACGTTCATTTTGCCCAACCATTTCAAAATTAACACCACGGCTGTTGTCGTGTGATTTCATGGTATTCTGAGGTTGTACGGGTGGTTTTACCCCCCCCCCAACACGCCCTTTTAGCGCGCGTCGAACTGCTGAAAACGACACAATCGGTCGTACCGCATGCACCGCATGTCCGATGGGCGATTCATATCCTCCTACACATCATGAATAATATTCCTATTGTTTTCATGTGGTTTCAGGTCATTCGGAGCACGTTTTCTCCAAATTCGACGGTCTCGCACTGTTTGGGTGTTTTATGACTCCGGAAACGCGTTTCCGATCCCTGCGGTTAAAAAATACCTTCGACGGACGTACCGTATACCCTACCATTTCACAATTCACACCATGGCTATTAGAGTATGATTTCATGGCATTATGAGGTCGTTCGGGTGGTTTTGACCCACCAACCCACCCTTTTAGCGCGCGCTGAACTGCTGAAAACGACACAATCGGTCATACCGCGCGCACCGCATGTCTGATGGGCGTTTCGTCTCCTCCTACACATAACGAATAATATTCCTATTGTTTTCATGTGGTTTCAGGTCATTCGGAGCACTTTTTCTCCGAATTCGACCGTCTCATTCCGTTTTGATGTTTTATGACTCCGGAAACGCGTTTCCGGTCGCCGTAGTCAAAAGACACCTCCGATTGACATCCCGTATGCCCGAAAATTTTACAATTCACACCATGACTGTTGTGGTATTATTTCATGGCATTCCGAGGTCATTCGGGTGGTTTTGACCCCCCAACGCGCCCTTTTAGCGCGCGCCGAACTGCTGAAAATGACACAATCGGTCGTACGGCAGGCACCGCACATCTGATGGGCGTGTTGTCTCCTTCTACACATCATGAATAATATTTCTATTGTTTTTTTGTGGTTTCAGGTCATTTGGAGCACGTTTGATCTGAATTCGACCGTCTCACGCCGTTTTGGTGTTTTACGACTCCCGAAACGCGTTTCCGGTCGACGCAGTCAAATGACACCTCCAATTGATGTGTTATTTGCTTGACCATTTCACAATTCACACCACGGCTATTGTCTTATGATTTCATGGCATTCTAAGGTCGTACGGGTGGTTTTGACCCCCCCAATGTGCCCTTTTAGCGCGCGCCGAACTGCTGAAAACGACACAATCAGTCGTACCGCGTGCACCGCACGTCCGATGGGCATTTTGTCTCCTCCTACATGTCACGAATAATATTCCTATTCTTTTTGTGTGGTTTTAGGTGCTCCGAATTCGACCATCTCACGCCGTTTTGGAGTTTTATGACTCCGGAAATGCGTTTCTGATCGTCGTGGTCAAACGACACCTCTGATTGATGTTCTGTCAGCCCAACATTTCACAATTCACACCATGGCTATTCTCGTATGATTTCATGAAATTCCAAGGTCTTTTGGGTGGTTTTGACTCCCCAATGCGCCCTTTTAGCGCGCGCCGAACTACTGAAAACGACACAATCGATCGTACCGCAGGCACTGCACATCTGATGGGCATTTTGTCTCCTCTTACATGTCAGGAATAATATTCCAATTGTTTTTGTGTGTTTTCAGGTCATTCGGAGCACGTTTTCTCCGAATTCTAATGTCTCACGCCGTTTTGGTGTTTTATGACTCCAGAAACGCGTTTCCGGTCACCGCGGTCAAACAACACCTCTGATTGACGTTCTGTCTGCATGACCATTTCAAAATTTACACCACGGCTGTTATCGTATGATTTCATGGAATTCCCAGGTCGTTCGGGTGGTTCTAACCCCCCAACGCACCCTTTTAGCGCGTGCTGAACTGCTTAAAATGACACAATCGGTCGTACTGCACGCACCACATTTTTTATGGGCGTTCTATCTCCTCCTACACATCACGGATAATATTCCTATTGTTTTCGTGTGGTTTCAGGTCATTTAGAGAACGTTTGCTCCGAATTCGACCGTCTCATGCAGTTTTGGTGTTTTATGACTCCTGAAACGTGTTTCCAATCGCCGCGGTCAAATGACACCTCTGACTGACATGATGTCTGCCCGACCATTTCACAATTCACACCATGGCTATTTTCATATGATTTCATGGAATTCTGAGGCCGTACGGGTGGTTTTAACCCCCCAACGCGCCCTTTTAGCGCACGCCGAACTACTGAAAACGACACAATCGGTTGTACCGCGCACACCGCACGTTAAATGGGAATTTCGTCTTCTCTTACACATCACAAATAATATTCCTATTGTTTTCCTATGGTTTCAGGTCATTTGGAGCACGTTTTCTCTGAATTCGACAGTCTCACGCCGTTTTGGTGTTTTATGACTCCGGAAACGTGTTTCTGGTTTCCGCGGTCAAACAACAACTCCCATTGATGTGTTGTCTACCCAACCATTTCAAAATTCACACCACGGCTATTGCCGTATTATTTCATGGCATTCCGAGGTTGTTCGGGTGGTTTTGACCCTCCAACTCGCCCTTTTAGCGCGTGCCGAACTGCTGAAAACGACACAATCGGTCGTACCGTGCGTACCGCACGTCCGATGGGAATAACGTCTCCTCCTACACAATAGGAATAATATTCCTATTGTTTTCATGTGGTTTCAGGTCATTCGGAGCACGTTTTCTCTGAATTCGACCGTCTCATGTCGTTTTGGTGTTTTATGACTCCGGAAACGTGTTTCTGGTCACCGGGGTCAAACAACACCTCCGATTGATGTTCCCTCTGCCCGACTATTTTATAATTCACACCACGGCTGTTGTCGTATGATTTTGGGGAATTATGAGGTCGTTCGGGTGGTTTTGACCCCCCAACGTGCCCTTTTACCGCGCACCGAACTGCTGAAAACGACACAATTGGTCGTACCGCACGCACCGCATGTCTGATGTGCATTCCGTCTCCTCCTACACTTCACGAATAATATTCCTATTGTTTTCATGGGGTTTCATGTCATTCAGAGCACATTTGCTCCAAATTTGACTGTCTTACGCCGTTTTGGTGTTCAATGACTCCGAAAACATGTTTCCAGTCACTGCGGTCAAACGACACATCCGATTGATGTGTCTTATCCTTGACCATTTTACAATTCAAACTACAGCTATTGTCGTATGATTTCATGGCATTCTGAGGTCGTTCGGGTGGTTTTGACCCCTCAACGCGCCCTTTTAGTGCGCGCCGAACTGCTGAAAATGACATAATCGGTCGTACCGCGCGCACCACACATCCGATGGGCATTTCGTCTCCTCCTATGTGTCACAAATAATATTCCTATTTTTTGTGTGTGTTTTCAGGTCATTCGAAGCACTTTTCTCCGAATTCGACCGTCTCACGCTGTTTTGGTGTTTTATGACTCAGGAAACGTGTTTCCAGTCACCGCGGTAAAACAACACCTCCGATTGATGTGTCGTCTATCCAAACATTTCATAATTCACACCACGGATGTTGTTGTATGATTTCATGGCATTCTGAGGTTGTTGTGGTGGTTTTGACCCCCCAACGTGCCCTTTTAGCGCGCGCCGAACTACTAAAAACGACACAATCAGTCATACCACATGCACCGCATGTCTGATGGGTGTGGCGTCTCCTCCTAGACGTCAAGAATAATATTCCTATTGTTTTTGTGTGGTTTCAGGTCATTCGGATCACGTTTGCTCCGAATTCGACCGTCTCACGCCGTTTTGGTGTTTTATGACTCCGGAAACGCGTTTCCAGTCTCCGTGGTCAAACGACACCTCTGATTGATGTGAAGTCTGCCCTACCATTTTACCATTCACACCACGGATATTTTCGTATGATTTCATGGCATTCTGAGGTCGTTCGGGTGGCTTTGACACCCCAACACGCCCTTTTAGCGCGCGCCGAACTGCTGAAAATGACACAATCAGTTGTACCATGCACACTACATTTCTGATGGGCATTTTGCCTCCTCCTACACGTCACGAATAATATTCCTATTTTTTTCATGTGGTTTCAGGTCATTCGGAGCACGTTTTCTCCGAATTCGACTATCTCACGCCGTTTTAGTGTTTTATGACTACGGAAACGCATTTCCGGTTACCTCGATCAAATGACACCTCTGATCGACATTATGTCTACCCCACCATTTCACAATTGACACCACGGCTATTTTCGTATGATTACATGGCATTCTGAGGTCGTTTGGGTGGTTTTGACCCCCCAACGCGCCCTTTTAGCGCGCGTCGAACTGCTGAAAATGAAACAATCGGTTGTACCGCACGCACCGCATGTCCGATGGGTGTTTCATCTCCTCCTACATGTCAATAATAATATTCCTATTTTTCTCATGTGGTTTCAGGTCATTCGGAGCACGTTTTCTCTGAATTCGGCCAGCTCACGCCGTTTTGGTGTTTTATGACTCCGGAAATGCATTTCCGGTCACCGCGGTCAAACGAAACCTCTGATTGACGTGTCGTCTGCACAACCATTTCACAATTCACACAAAGGATGTTTTCGTATGATTTCATGGAATTATGAGGTTGTTCGGGTGGTTTTGACCACCCAACGTGCCCTTTTAGCGCGCGCCAAACTGCTGAAAACGACACAATCGGTCGTACCGCACGCACTGCACGTCTGATGGGCGTGTCGTCTCCTCCTACACATCACGAATAATATTACTATTGTTTTAATGTGGTTTCAGGTCATTCAGATCACGTTTTCTCCGAATTCAACCGTCTCATGCCGTTTTGGTGTTTTATTACTCTGGAAACGCGTTTCCGGTCACCGCAGTCAAATGACACCTCTGATTGACGTGTCGTCTGCCCGATGGTGCGGGGAGGGTTTTCCAGGGTGTTAGGGGTTTTCTGGGATTTTGGGGGGCTTTCCGGGGTGCAGGGGGGTTGTCCGGGGTGCGGAGGTGATGTCCGGGGTGCGGGGGGGCTATCCGGGGTGCGTGGGGGCTGTCCGGAGTGCGGGGAGCTATTAGGGGTGTGGGGAGGGCTGGCCGGGGTGCAGGTGGGGGGGTTGCTCGGGGTGCGGGGAGGGATGTCCGGGGTGTGGGGGGGGGGGGCTGTCCGGGGTGCGGGGAGGGGATGTCTGAGGTGCGGGGAGCTTGTCCAGGGTGTGGGGTGGGCTGTCTGGGGTGCGGGGGGGGCTGTCCGAGGTGCGGGGGGGGGGGCTGTCCGGGGTGCTGGGGGCTGTCCGGGGTGCGGGGAGGACTGTCCGGGGTGTGGGGGGGTTGTCTCGGGTGCGCGGGGGGGTTGTACGGGGTGCGGGGGGGGGGGTTGTTTAGTGTGCTGGGAGGGCTGTCTAGGGTGCGGGGGGGCTGTCCGGGGTGTGGGGAGGGCTGTGCGGGGTGCGGGGTGGCTGTCCGGTGTGCGGGGGGGCTGTCTGGGGTGCGGGGAGGGGTGTCCGGGGTGGGCCAGGGACAAAAAATTGTGAACCTGAGCTCAGTCGTCAAAAACAAGTTTCATGGTTTATATTAGGAATCACATGGTTTTTTAAAAACAATTACAGAACATGCAATTGAAAACATTGAAGAATTAAATGAACAAAAAATATCCAAATCATTAATCAGTTTCATGGTTACTTCTCAATTTGTGCACAGAAACATTGCATGAGGCCAAAACACACATGATACCCCAAAATCACAAAAAAATATCACTATAAACCCAACCTAAATATCAATAACAACCCCACCATTAAAAACAGAAACACACCTCGTGAATATGATGCGTCATACGTGGTCATGACTACTACCTACATTAGGTGGGTCAGGGGCCTACAACAAATAAACATTATGAATATTTTCATAACAAAAATAATATAAATTAAATAAATAAATATAGTATAAACCTGCGTCATTTGATCCCCTGTACCATCACCTAGACGCACATATTGATGCAGTGCTCTAACCTTAGCGATCAATTGCGCATTTACCTCCTCGGAAGCGCGCAGCCGTGCCTCGAAATCTGACAATTGTTGTGTCATCTGAGCAACGGAAGGACCAACAACCGTAGCACGTGACACTATAGAATGAGGAACACCTGTTCCATAGGTCAAACTATATTCATTCCTGTCACGACCAATAATGCGATGAAATATCTCATCCCTTCGCATGGGAAGCTGTCGCTAGTCCTCTGGCAGATGTTCTAACTCAGCTTCAAATTGAGCCTATGAAATATTTAAATATATATACATATATTAATATATATATATATATATATATTATGTAAGTATTGGTAATGAGTACAAGCACTTACTATCAATGTTGCAGCCTCTGGATCATTGCGATCACGAGTCCTCATCCACACCGACATTTTATTAGTCGGTGTACCTTGCTCCCGCAACTATATATGAATAGAATATAACCACAAAACCATATTAATTAATAAATTAAAAAATTAATAATAAATACCTCATGTTAGATTTGAGACATGTGACGAGTCCCGAGCCTATGAGGTGGTCCCTACAACGATCAATTCTCAGAATGGCGTGTCGACACCTCCTACATTCAATTCATTCAAATTTCAAACAAATCACACATTATTGAAAATATATATACCAAAATAAATATACAAACCGCAACACTTTCAATAGACCAATATGCAACTAAATCATTCCACTGAGCCGGGAGGACACCTCTTGGGAATTTTTCCAGAATGTTTGGGGCACCCACATTTGGTACCCAGTGGTCCCTCTTGACTTTTCCTTTACATTCTTTCCACATATTATGGAATTTTCTCATACACACTGGCCGAAACTCATCAGGACATACTTTCAAATTTTTCTATTAAATAAAAAATCACATATGTTATTATTGTTTATACATAGGGAATAAAGTAAAATGGTCTTC
This sequence comes from Viscum album, assembly GCA_963277665.1. Classification (NCBI taxonomy): domain Eukaryota; kingdom Viridiplantae; phylum Streptophyta; class Magnoliopsida; order Santalales; family Viscaceae; genus Viscum; species Viscum album. Next base: position 877,795,562 of record OY728166.1, read on the forward strand.
TTACCTGAACCTCCCTCCAAAGATGATCTAATGTGTCCTGAGGGATAGAATCCCAGTCACGTGTGGTCAATGGAACTCAATGTGGGTCATGTATGATATGACTCAGCTGAAGAATAAATGCAGGGGAATTCCATCCCACAGGATGAAATACCTCATCAAATGAAACATCGAACGTCGTGTCAGAATTCCATGATAATATGCCTCGACCAGAGCCTCTCTTGCGAGAGGAAGAAGTAGTCGAGTTTGATCCTGTTGAAAACAATTTTATATATAATTTGACACATGTTATAAATATATATATATATATATGTGTGTTTATCAATTACATAAAAAATAGAGATAATGACATTCAAACATACCTCAACCCCGAGACATAGATGCCTCAGATGGATGATGTGGATCTGCTGCCTCTTCCCCTGATATGCCTGCAGTCATAGAAAAAATTAGTAAGGGTACTATCCAAAGTGTCCAAATGATAAATTGGATTTTTTTTAAAAAAAAATAAAACTTGTACAGTTTTTAATCAAACAAGAAGGGATTCAATAATTAGTTTTGAATGAATTTTAAAAAATCATATAGTTAACAAAATAGATATACAAATTATGTACAAAACCAATCAATGCATAGCCAAATTTCAAATTGAATTAATAAAAATTGAAGAAGAACATGAACCAAATGAAGAATACCTCAATGGGAAGATACACCAACAATAACATCAATATAACATGATTTAAATCACCCTAAATATTTATAACTGAATAAACTTCCAAAAGTGAGGATTAAAACTTACAAGGATTTATAAAATGGTTAGATAATTTATGATATCCTAGGCCGAATAGCGGGAAAAAATTATACCTTTAATTAAGCTTGAAAATCGACCGTTTCTCCTTCAACAGTCGTTCTGACCCAATAAATATCTTCTTCACGTTGAACTACGGTATGTTGATAAAGCTGTTGGGAAACCAAAGGAACAGTCTTGGGTTCATCTTGTTCAAATACAAACACTCCTTGCCGAGACATTTTGACAACAACTTTCCAACTTGGATTCGAAGGCAAAGTAATGAAGAATACTTTCTCTGCTTGTGATGTCAAAATAAAAGGTTCATTATCAACTCGTTCATTTCTATATAACATATAGTTAAAATTCACCAATGAAAACTGATATCGATCGACTTTATATCCACGCACTGGATCAACCCAATTACACTTTAACAATATGTACTTCAACCCGTGTGTGTATAAAACTTCAATGATGTCTATCAATTGACCATAGTAATAACCAAAATTGACAAATGGACAACTGATTCCACTGTTTTGTGTTGCTCGTTTGTCGTCAACATCTTTAATGCGAAATCGAAAACCATTAGCATCTATAGATTTATAATGATGAGTCGTTATAGATGGACCCTCATCCAGTTGGATAAATTCTTCAGTTAGCGTGGGGTCCCCTAACTCCCTCAGCTTATGAACCTACATAATTCATAGAATTCAATAATGATATATGCAGGAAGAAATTAGTATAATACTTCACTCATAATGAAAATCAATTTATACGTACATAATCCTTGAACCAATCATGAAATGACGCATAATGAGATTGTTGAATTTGCAACTCAGTTGCACAATACATCTTTTCTATTATCTCATTAATGTGTTTCCTGCAAATGATAACGTTATGTTTAAATGATCAAATTATGCAAACAAAACATGTAAAAGTTAAATAATAAAAGTGATAAGATACTTACTGCATTAATGGTGCAACAGATGAAGTATTGAACAAGATATATCGATGCGCTTGTATCCATTCGATGTTGTCCATATCATATGTGGTTACTTCTCCAACTGGACCATCATGAATCTGAGAGGGATTATCTAATTTTGTCTCAACATCCATAATATATTATGCACAAAAAGTAGTACACTCACCCATCAAATAACCATTGGCTATTGATGCCTCTGGACGAGCTCTATTGCGTACAAATCGTTTCAATGTACTCAAATACCGCTGAATAAGATACATCCACCTGAATTGCACTAGACCAGCAGCCATTAATTCATCAGTTAGGTGCACTTTCAAGTGGTCCATAACATCGAAAAATGAGGGGGGAAAATAGTTTCTCAAAGTGACAAAGCGTAAGTACAATTCGGTCCTGTAAACTTTTTAAATCACTCATTCGTTGATTTCTTAAAAAAAGCTGTCTAAAAAAATTACTCATCTCAATCAACGACTGAACAGCATTGGGGGATAAACAACCACAAGTTGCGATTGGAATCAACTGCTGAAGTAGTATGTGACTGTCATAAATTTTCAACCCTTTCAATGTCTTTCTTGTCAGATTCACACACTTTGAAATATTAGAAGAGTAACCATCAGGCACCTTGATCATCTTCAAAATGGAAAGAAATGTCTCTTTCTCCTTTGTAGTCATCGTATACTGTGCAGCAGGCATATATGCCTTGTTTCCCTCAGCTAACTGTAAATGCAACTGTTTCCTTAAACCCATTTTTTCCAAATCACGGCATGCATTAACATGGTCCTTTGATTTTCCACTGACACCTAAAATGGTTCACAATATGTTATCACAAACATTTTTTTCAATGTGAATGACATCCAAATTATGCCTCAGCATTGTAGTTTTCCAATACGGAAGTCTATGAAAAATACTTTTCTTTTTCCAATTGTGATTGCGCTGCCTACCCGCAGCAAAAATATTACGTACCGGAGGAACCACCAAATCTTGAATTTCATATACCGTGAGGATGTTTTCTTCCTTAATCTGCAATAACATTTTGACTCCTGTCGTGATCTTTGGTGCTGGTCTGAACTCTCCAGAACCATCAAATGTCACTATATCCTTTCTGAACATGTGCTAAGGGGGGAGAAAACGTTTGTGACCCATGTATGCCCATTTTTTGGAATGCTTAATCCATACAGATTTTTTACTTTTATTGGAACAAGGGCAAGCAAATTCCCCTTTCGTACTCTATCCTGATAAATTTGCATAAGCTGGGAAGTCATTGATTGTCCACAATAAAGCAGCCTGCAGTTTCAACATTTCATTCATTTCACAGTCATAAGTCATCTCACCATCACCCCAAAATTCATTCAACTCATCAATCAATGGCTGAAGGTAAACATCAATATTATCCCCTATACTTTTAGTTCCATCAATAAGAGTGGAAAGTAATATAAATTGTTTCTTCATACAAAGCCATGGAGGAAGATTATACGGAACCAACACCACGGGCCATGTGCTATGAGTTGCACCAACCATAGACTTGAATGGATTGAAACCATCTGCTGGCAATCCCAACCGGACATTATGAACATCTTTAGAAAATAGCATAAACATCAAGATCGTCATAAACAATAAATGATAAACGTGCTTCAACGATCCGAACAGGTCCATCCATTTCAATCTTCATCTTCAATAAACCTACAATAAGACAAAAAAAACAACTAAACAAAACAAATGTAAATTAGGAATATTTATTCAGTTATTATATAAATATAATAAAATTAAATCTAACATCAAATCATGGTGTTATAATAATTTAAAACCCCCAGTTTAAAAAATGCTACCATTTCAGGATTTTTTTTCTTATTTGGTTTAGTTTGTGAAATTGTTTTGTTGTCTAAAAGAGAATGTTCTCCACGTGAACCTCACGTCCGATGGGTGTTCCGTCTCCTCCTACACATCACGAATAATATTCCTATTGTTTTTGTGTGGTTTCAGGTCATTCGGAGCACGTTTGATTCGAATTCAACTGTCTCACGCCGTTTTGGTGTTTTATGACTCCGGAAACGCGTTTCTAGTCACCGCGATCAAACGACACCTCTGATTGATGTTCCTTCTACCTAACCATTTCAAAATTAACACCACAGCTATTGTCGTATGATTTCATGGCATTCTGAGGTCATACGGGTGGTTTTGACCCCCCAACGCGTCCTTTTAGCGCGCGTCGAACTGCTGAAAACGACACAATCGGTCATACCGTCCGCACCGCACATCCGATGGAAGTTCCCTATCCTCCTACACATCACGAATAATATTAATATTGTTTTTGTGTAGTTTCAGGTCATTAGGATCACGTTTTCTCTGAATTCAACTGTATCATGCCGTTTTGGTGTTTTATGACTTCAGAAACGCGTTTCCGGTCCCTACGTCAAAGGACACCTCCAATTGACGTACCATCTACCTGAAAATTTCAAAATTCACACCACGGCTGTTGTCATATTATTTCATGGCATTCCAAGGTCGTTCAGGTGGTTTTGACCCCCCAATGCGCCCTTTTAGCGTGCGCTGAACTGCTGAAAACGACACAATCGGTCGTACTGCATGCACCACACATCTGATGGGCGTGTCATCTCCTTCTACACATCACGAATAATATTCTAATTGTTTTCGTGTGGTTTCAGGTCATTCAGAGCACGTTTGCTCCGAATTCGACCATCTCACGCCGTTTTGGTGTTTTATGACTCCGAAAACGGGTTTCTGATCACCGCGGTCAAATGACACCTTATATTGACGTGCCATCTACCCAACCATTTCAAAATTCACACCACGACTGTTTTCGTATGATTTCATGGCATTCTGAGGTCGTACAGGTGGTTTTGACCCCCCAACGCGTCCTTTTAGCGCGCACCGAACTCTTGAAATTGACACAATCGGTCGTACCACGTGCACCGCATGTTCGATTGGTGTTATGTCTCCTCCTACATGCCACGAATAATATTCCTATTGTTATCATGTGGTTTCAGGTCATTCGGAGCACATTTTCTCCAAATTTGACCGTCTCACGCCATTTTGGTGTTTTATGAATCCGGAAACCTGATTCTGGTCACCGCGGTCAACCAAAACCTTCGATTGACATTCCGTATGCCATAACATTTCAAAATTCATACCACGATTATTGTCGTATGATTTCATGGCATTCTGAGGTCGTACGGGTGGTTTTGACCCCCCAACGCGCCCTTTTAGCGCGCACCGAACTGCTGAAAACGACACAATTGGTCATACCGTATGCACAACACGTCTGATGGTTGTGTCATCTCCTCCTACACATCACGAATAATATTACTATTATTTTTGTGTGGTTTCAGGTCATTCGGAGTACGTTTTCTCCGAATTTGACAGTCTCACACCGTTTTGGTGTTTTATGACTTTGAAAACGCGTTTCTGGTCACCGCAGTCAAACGACACCACCGATTGATGTGCCTTCTGCTCGACCATTTCAAAATTCACACCACTTCTGTTTTCGTAGGATTTAATGGCATTCCGAGGTCGTTCGGGTGGTTTTAACCCCCCAACGCGCCCTTTTAGTGCGCGTCGAACTGCTGAAAACAACACAATCGGTCATACCACATGCACCGCATGTCCGATGGGCATTTAGTATCCTCTTACACATCACGAATAATATTCCTATTGTTTTCGTGTGATTTCAGGTCATTCAGATCACGTTTTCTCTGAATTCGACCATCTCACACTGTTTTGGTGTTTTATGACTCCGAAAACGCGTTTCCGGTCACCGCTGTCAAACGACAACTCCAATTGACTTGACGTCTGCCCGAACATTTTAAAATTCACACCACGGCTATTGTAGTATGATTTCATAGAATTCTGAGGTCGTATGGGTGGTTTTGACCCCCCAATGCGCCATTTTAGCGCGCGCCGAACTACTGAAAATGACACAATCGGTCATACCGCGCACACCGCACGTCCAATGGTTGTGTCATCTCCTCTTACATGTCACGAATAATATTCCTATTTTTTTGTGTATTTTCAGGTCATTCGGAGCACGTTTTCTCCAAATTCGACCGTCTCACGCCGTTTTGGTGTTTTAGGACTCCGGAAACGCGTTTCCGGTCACTGTGGTCAAAAGACACCTCCAATTGATGTTCCATCTGCCCGACCATTTCACAATTCACACCACGGATGTTGTCGTATGATTTCATGGAATTCTAAGGTTGTTCGGGTTGTTTTGACCCCCCAACGCGCCCATTTACCGTGCGCCGAACTACTGAAAACGAAAAAATTGGTCGTACCGCACGCACCGCATGTCTGATGGGAATGTCGTCTCCTCCTACACGTCACGAATAATATTCCTATTGTTTTCATGTGGTTTCAGGTCATTCGGGGCATGTTTTCTCTGAATTCGACCGTCTCATGCCGTTTTGGTGTTTTATGACTCCGAAAACGCGTTTCTGGTCTCCATGGTCAAACGACACCTCTGATTGACATGTTGTCTACTCGACCATTTAACAATTCACACCACGATAGTTTTTGTATGATTTCATGGTATTCCGAGGTTGTTCGGGTGGTTTTGACCCCCCAACGCGCCCTTTTAGCGCACGCCGAACTGCTGAAAACGACACATTCGGTCGTACCATGGGCACCGCACGTCCGATGGGCGTGTCGTCTCCTCCTACACGTCACGAATAATATTCCAATTGTTTTCGTGTGGTTTCAGGTCATTCGGAGCACGTTTGCTCCAAATTCAACCGTCTCACGCCGTTTTGGTGTTTTATGACTCCAGAAACGCGTTTCTGGTCACCGCGGTCAAATGACACCTCCGATTGACATGCCGTCTACCCGAAAATTTCACAATTCACACCACGGATGTTTTCATAAGATTTCATGGCATTCCAAGGTCATTCGGGTGGTTTTGACCCCCCAACGCGCCCTTTTAGAGCGCGCCGAACTACTGAAAATGACACAATCGGTCGTACCGCGCGCACGGCACGTCTGATTGGCATTATGTATCCTCCTACATGTCTCGAATAATATTCGTATTATTTTCATGTGGTTTCAGGTCATTGGGAGCATGTTTGCTCCGAATTCGACCGTCTCACGCCGATTTGGTGTTTTATGACTCCGGAAATGCGTTTTTGGTCGCCACGGTCAAACAACACCTCTGATTGACATGTCGTCTGCCCGACCATTTCAAAATTCACACCACAGCTATTTTCGTATGATTTCAAGGCATTCCGAGGTCGTTCGGGTGGTTTTGACCCCCCAACGTGCCATTTTAGCGCACGTCGAACTGCTGAAAACGACACAATCAGTCGTACCGCGGGCAGTGCACGTCCGATGGGCATAATGTATCCTCCTACACGTCAAGAATAATATTCCTATTGTTTTTGTGTGGTTTCAGGTCATTCGGAGCAGGTTTGCTCCGAATTCGACCGTCTTACGCCGTTTTGGTGTTTTATGACTCCAGAAACGCATTTCCAGTCACCGCGGTCAAACGACACCTCGGATTGATGTTCCATCTACTAGACCATTTCACAATTCGCACCAAGGCTATTGTCTTATGATTTCATGGCATTCTGATGTCGTTCGGGTGGTTTTGACCACCCAACGCGCCCTTTTAGCGCACGTTGAACTGCTGAAAATGACACAATCGGCCGTACTGCGTGTACCGCATGTTTGATGGGCGTTTCATCTCCTCCTACACGTCACTAATAATATTCCTATTGTTTTAGTGTGGTTTCAGGTCATTCGGAGCACTTTTTCTCCAAATTCGACCGTCTCATGACGTTTTGGTGTTTTATGACTTCGGAAACGTGTTTCCGGTTACCTCAATCAAATGACACCTTCGATTTACATGTCTTCTGCCCGACCATTTCACAATTCACACCACGACAGTTTTCGTATGATTTCATGGCATTCTGAGGTCGTAAGGGTGGTTTTGGCCCCCCAACGCGCCCTTTTAGCACATGCTGAACTGCTGAAAATGACACAATCGGTCATACTGCGTGCACCGCATGTCCGATGGGAGTTCCGTCTCCTCCTACATGTCACAAATAATATTCCTATTGTTTTCATGTGGTTTCAGGTCATTCGGAGCACATTTTCTCTGAATTTGACCGTCTCATGCTGTTTTGATGTTTTATGACTCCAGAAACGCATTTCCAGTCGTCGCGGTCAAACGACACCTCTTATTGATGTGTCGTTTACCCAAACATTTCACAATTCACACCACGGTTGTTGTCGTATGATTTCATGGCATTCCGAGGTTGTTCAGATGGTTTTAACCCCCCAACGCGCCCTTTTAGCGCGCGTCGAACTGCTGAAAATGACACAATCGGTCGTACTACGGGCACCACACGTTCGATGGTCATTTCATCTCCTCCTACACGTCATGAATAATATTTATATTTCTTTCGTGTGGTTTCATGTCATTCAGAGCATGTTTTCTCTGAATTCAACCGTCTCACGCCGTTTTGGTGTTTTATGACTCCGGAAAAGCGTTTCCAATCACCACGGTCAAACGACACCTCCGATTGACGTGTCGTCTACCCGAAAATTTTACAATTCATTCCATGGCTGTTTTCGTATGATTTCATGGCATTCTGAGGTCGTTCGGGTGGTTTTGACCCCCCAACGCGCCCTTTTAGCGCATGTCGAACTGCTGAAAACGACACAATCGGTCGTACTGCCCGCACCGCACATCCGATGGATGTGAAGTCTCCTCCTACATGTCGAAAATAATATTACTACTGTTTTCGTGTGGTTTTAGGTCATTTGGAGCACGTTTGCTCCGAATTCGACCGTCTCACGCCGTTTTGGTGTTTTATGATTTCGGAAACGTGTTTCCAGTTTCTGTGGTTAAACGACACCTCTGATTGACGTGTCCTCTTCCCGACCATTTCAAAATTCACACCACGGCTGTTTTCGTATGATTTCATGGCATTCTGAGGTCGTTCGGGTGGTTTTGACCCCCCCAACGCGCCCTTTTAGCGCGCGCCGAACTGCTGAAAACGACACAATCGGTTATACCGCTGGCACTGCACGTCTGATGGGAATGTTGTCTCCTCCTAAACTTCACGAATAATATTCATATTTTTTCGTGTGGTTTCAGGTCATTTGGAGCACGTTTGCTCCGAATTCAACCGTCTCACGCCATTTTGGTGTTTTATGACTCTACAAAAGCGTTTCTGGTCACTACAGTCAAACAAAAACTCCAATTGACGTACTGTCTACCTGACCATTTCACAATTCACACCACGGCTGTCATCGTATGATTTCATGGAATTCTGAGGTTGTTTGCATGGTTTTGGACCTCCCAATGCGCCCTTTTAACGCGCGCCGAACTGCTAAAAACGACACAATCAATCATATCGCGCGCACCACACATTCGATGGGTGTGACGTCTCCTCCTACACGTCACGAATAATATTCATATTGTTTTCATGTGGTTTCAGGTCATTCAGAGCACATTTTCTCTGAATTCAACCGTCTCACACCGTTTTGGTGTTTTATGACTCCGGAAACACGTTTTCGGTCGCCTTAGTCAAAAGACACCACTGATTGACGTGCCATCTAAACGACCATTTCACAATTCACACCACGGCTATTGTCGTATGATTTCATGTCATTTTGAGGTCATTCTGGTGGTTTTGACCCCCCAACGCGCACTTTTAGCGCACGCCGAACTGCTGAAAACGACACAATCGGTCGTACCGCGGGCACCGCACGTCCAATGCGCATGTCGTCTCCTCCCACACGTCATGAATAATATTTCTATTTTTTTCATGTGGTCTTAGGTCATTCAGAGCACGTTTGCTCCGAATTTGACCGTCTCATGCCGTTTTGGTGTTTTATAACTCCGGAAATGCGTTTCAGGTCGTCGTGGTCAAAAAACACCTCCAATTGACGTGTCATCTGCCCGACTATTTCACAATTCACACCACAGCTGTTTTCGTATGATTTCATGGCATTCCAAGGTCATATGGGTGGTTTTGACCCCCCAACGCACCCTTTTAACGCGCACCGAACTGCTGAAAACGACATAATCGGTCGTACCACGTGCACCGCACGTCCGATGGGTGTTCTGTCTCATCTTACATGTCACGAATAATATTCCAATTGTTTTCGTGTGGTTTTAGGTGCTCCAAATTCGACCGCCACACGCAGTTTTGGTGTTTTATGACTCCGGAAACTTGTTTCCAGTCGTCGTGGTCAAACAAAACCTCTGATTAACATGTCGTCTACCTGAACATTTCACAATTCACACCACGACTGTTGTCGTATGATTTTATGGCATTATGAGGTCATTCGGGTGGTTTTGACCCCCCAATGCGCCCTTTTAGCGCGCATCGAACTGTTGAAAAAAACACAATTAGTCGTACCACGGGCACCGCATGTCCGATGGGCATGTTTTCTCCTCCTACATGTCACGAATAATATTCCTATTGTTTTCGTGTGGTTTCAGGTCATTCGGAGCAAGTTTGCTCCGAATTCAACCGTCTCATGCCGTTTTGGTGTTTTATGACTACGGAAACACGTTTCCGGTCACCGTAGTCAAACGATGCCTCCAATTGATGTACCGTCTTCCCGACCATTTTACAATTAACACCACGACTGTTTTCATATGATTTCATGGAATTCCGAGGTCGTTTGGGTGGTTTTGACCCCCCAATGCGCCCTTTTAGCGCGCACCGAACTGCTAAAAACGACACAATCGGTCGTACCCCACGCACCGCACATCTCATGGGAATGTCATCTCCTCCTACACATCACAAATAATATTTATATTTTTTTCATGTGGTTTCAGGTCATTCATAGCACGTTTGCTCCGAATTCGACCATCTCACGCCGTTTTGGTGTTTTATGACTCCGGAAACGCATTTCTAGTCGCCGCGGTCAAAAGACACCTATGATTGATGTGTTGTTTAACCAACCATTTCACAATTCACACCACAGTTGTTTTATTATGATTTCATGGCATTCTAAGGTCGTTCAGGTGGTTTTGACCCCCCAACGCGCCCTTTTAGCGCGCACCGAACTGCTGAAAACGACACAATCGGTCGTACCGCGGGCACCGCACGTCCGATGGGCGTGCCGTCTACTCCTACACATCACGAATAATTTTTCTATTGTTTTTTTGTGGTTTCAGGTCATTCGGAGCACGTTTACTCCGAATTTTACCGTCTTATGCCGTTTTGGTGTTTTATGACTCCAGAAATGCGTTTTCGGTCGCCGCGGTCAAACGACACCTCCAATTGAAATTTCGTCTGCTCGACCATTTCACAATTCATACCACGGCTATTTTAGTATGATTTCATGGAATTTTGACGTCGTTCGGGTGGTTTTGACCCCCCAATGCGCCCTTTTAGCGCGCGCCGAACTGCTGAAAACGACACATTCGGTCGTGCCGCGGGCACCGCACATCCGATAGGCATGTCGTCTCCTCCTACATTTCACGAATAATATTCCTATTGTTTTCGTGTGGTTTCAAGTCATTCGGAGCATGTTTTCTCCGAATTCGACCGTCTCACGCCATTTTGGTGTTTTATGACTCCGAAAATGCGTTTCTAGTCACCGTGGTCAAAAGACACATCCGATTGATGTGTTGTCTACCCGACCATTTTACAATTTACACCACGGCTATTTTCGTATGATTTCATGACATTCTGAGGTCGTTCGGGTGGTTTTGACCCCACAACGTGCCCTTTTAGCGCGCGTCGAACTGCTGAAAACGACACAGTCGGTCGTACCGCGCGCAGCACACGTCCGATGGGCATTCCGTCTCCTCTTACACGTCATGAATAATATTCTTATTGTTTTCATGTGGTTTTAGGTCATTGGGAGCACGTTTACTCCGAATTTGATCGTCTCGCGTCGTTTTGGTGTTTTATGACTCCGGAAATGCGTTTCTAGTCTCCACGGTCAAACAACACCTCCAATTGACGTACAGTCTACCCAACCATTTTACAATTCACACCACGGCTATTGTTGTATTATTTCATGGCATTACGAGGTCATTCTGGTGATTTTGACCCCCCAACGCGCCCTTTTAGCGCGCGCCGAACTGCTGAAAACGACACATTCGGTCATACCGCGGGCAATGCACATCCGATGGGCATGACATCTCCTCCTACACATCACGAATAATATTCCTATTGTTTTCGTGTGGTTTCAAGTCATTCGGAGCACGTTTTCTCTGAATTCAACTGTCTCACGCCGTTTTGGTGTTTTATGACTCTGAAAACGCATTTCTAGTCGTTGCGGTCAAACGACACCTCCGATTGATGTGTCATTTACACGAACATTTCACAATTCACACCACGGCTATTGTCGTATGATTTCATGGCATTATGAGGTCGTTCGAGTGGTTTTGACCTCCCAACGCGCCCTTTTAGCGTGCACCGAACTGTTGAAAACGACACAATCGGTTGTACCACGTGCACCGCATGTCCTATGGGAATTTTGTCTCCTCCTACATGTAACTAATAATATTTCTATTGTTTTTTTTTGGTTTTAGGTCATTCGGAGCACGTTTGCTCTGAATTCGACCGTCTCACGCCGTTTTGGTGTTTTATGACTCCGGAAACGTGTTTCTGGTCACCGCGGTCAAACGACACCTTCGATTGACGTGCTGTCTACCCGATCATTTTACAATTCACACCATGGCAGTTTTCGTATGATTTCATGGCATTCTGAGGTCATACGGGTGGTTTTGACCCCCCAACGCGCCCTTTTAGTGCGCGTCGAACTGCTGAAAATGACACAATCGATCGTACCGCGCGCACCGCACGTCTGATGGGCGTTTCGTCTCCTCCTACATGTCACAAATAATATTCCTATTTTTTTCGTGTGGTTTCAGGTCATTCAGAGAACGTTTTCTCCAAATTCGACCATCTCATGCCATTTTGGTGTTTTATGACTCCGGAAATGTGTTTCCAGTCACTGTGGTCAAACGACACATCCGATTGACGTTTCTTCTACCCAAACATTTCACAATTCACACCACGGTTGTTGTCGTATGATTTCATGGCATTCTGAGGTCGTTCGGGTGGTTTTGACCCCCCAACGCGCCCTTTTAGCGCGCGCCGAACTGCTAAAAATGACACAATCGGTCGTACGGTGGGCACCGCACATCCGAGGGGCATTTAATCTCCTCTTACATGTCACGAATAATATTCCTATTGTTTTTTTTTTGGTTTCAGGTCATTCAGAGCACGTTTTCTTCGAATTCGACCGTCTCACGCCGTTTTGGTGTTTTATGACTCCGAAAACACATTTTCGGTCGCTGCGGTCAAACGACACCTCTGATTGATGTTCCGTCTACCCGACCATTTTACAATTCACACCAAGGATGTTGTCGTATGATTTCATGGAATTTCGAGGTCGTTCGGGTGGTTTTGACCCCCCCCCCCCCCCAACGCGCCCTTTTAGCACGCGTCGAACTGCTGAAAACGACACAATCAGTCGTACCGTGCACACCGCAAATCCGATGGGTGTGACGTCTCCTCCTACGCATCACGAATAATATTTCTATTTTTTTCATGTGGTTTCAGGTCATTCGGAGCACGTTTGCTCGGAATTCGACCGTCTCAAGCCGTTTTGGTGTTTTATGACTCTGGAAACATGTTTCCAGTAGTCGTGGTCAAATGACACCTCTGATTGACGTTCCGTCTACTCATCCATTTCACAATTCAAACCACAACTGTTGTTGTATGATTTCATGGCATTCTGTGGTCATTCGGGTGGTTTTGACCCCCCAACACGCCCTTTTAGCTCATGCTGAACTACTGAAAACGACACAATCGGTCGTACCGCTGGCACCGCAAGTCTGATGGGTGTGGCTTCTCCTCATACACGTAAAGAATAATATTCCTATTGTTTTCGTGTGGTTTTAGGTCATTCGTAGCACGTTTTCTCCGAATTCAACCGTCTCACGCCGTTTTAGTGTTTTTTGACTCCGGAAACGCGTTTTCAGTCTCCGCGGTCAAACGAAACCTCCAATTGACGTACCATCTACCCGAACATTTCACAATTCACACCACGGCTATTGTCATATGATTTCATGGCATTACGAGATCTTTCAGGTGGTTTTGACCCCCCAATGCTCCCTTTTATCGCGCGCTGAACTCCTAAAAACGACATAATCAGTCGTACCGCGCGCACCGCACATCCGATGGGTGTGTTATCTCCTCCTACATGTCAAGAATAATATTCCTATTGTTTTCATGTGGTTTCAGGTCATTTGTAGCACGTTTGCTCTGAATTCGACCGTCTCACGCCGTTTTGGTGTTTTATGACTCCAGAAATGCGTTTATAGTTTCCACGGTCAAAAGACACCTCCGATTGACGTGTCGTCTGCCCGAACATTTCAAAATTCACACCACGGTTATTTTCGTATGATTTCATGTCATTCTGAGGTCGTTCGGGTGGTTTTCACCCCCCAACGCGCCCTTTTAGCACGCGCCGAACTGCTAAAAACGACACAATCGGTCGTACTATGGGCATCGCACGTTCGATGGGCGTGTCGTCTCCTCCTTCACGTCACAAATAATATTTCTATTGTTTTCATGTGGTTTCAGGTCATTCGGAGCACGTTTGCTCTAAATTTGACCGTCTCATGCCGTTTTGGTGCTTTATGACTCCGAAAATGCGTTTCTGGTCGCCTCGGTCAAACGACACTTATAATTGATGTGTCGTCTGCCCGACCATTTAACAATTTACACCACGGCTGTTGTCTTATGATTTCATGGCATTCCAAGGTCGTACGTGTGGTTTTGACCCCCCAACACTCCCTTTTAGCGTGCGCCGAACTGCTGAAAATGACACAATCGGTCATACGGTGTGCACCGCACGTCCGATGGGCATTATGTCTCCTCCTACACATCACAAATAATATTCCTATTGTTTTTTTGTGGTTTCAGGTGCGCTGAATTCGACCGTCTCATGCCGCTTTGGTGTTTTATGACTCTAGAAATGCGTTTTCGATCGTCGCGGTCAAAAGAAACCTCTAATTGACATGTCGTATGCCCGACCATTTCACAATTCATACCACGGCTGTTGTCGTATGATTTCATGTTATTCCAAGGTCTTTCGGGTGGTTTTGACCCCCCAACGCGCCCTTTTAGCGCGCGTCGAACTGCTGAAAACGACACAATCGGTCGTACCGTGCGCACCGCATTTCCGATAGCTGTTCCGTCTCCTTCTACACTTCATGAATAATATTCCTATTGTTTCTGTGTGGTTTCAGGTCATTCGGAGAACGTTTGTTCTAAATTGGACCGTCTTATGCCGTTTTTGTGTTTTATGACTCCGGAAACGCGTTTCCGATTTCCGCGGTCAAACAACACCTCCGATTGACATGTCGTCTGCCCGACCATTTCACAATTCACACCACGGCTATTTTCTTATGATTTCATGGAATTCTGAGGTCGTACGGGTGGTTTTGACTCCCCAACGGGCCCTTTTAGCGCATGTCGAACTGCTAAAAACGACACAATCGGTCATACTACACGCACCGCATGTCCGATGGGTGTTTCGTCTCCTCATACATGTCACAAATAATATTCCTATTGTTTTTGTGTGGTTTCAGGTCATTCGGAGCAAGTTTGCTCCAAATTCGACCGTCTCACGCAGTTTTGGTGTTTTATGACTCCGGAAACGCGTTTCCGGTCTCCGCGGTCAAAAGACACCTCTGATTGACATATCGTCTACCCGGCCATTTCAAAATTCACACCACGGCTGTTGTCGTATAATTTCTTGCAATTCTGAGGTTGTTCGGGTGGTTTTGACCCCCCAACCTGCCCTTTTAGCGCGCGTCGAACTACTGAAAACGACACAATCGGTCGTACCGCATGAACCGCACATCCAATGGGTGTATTGTCTCCTCCTACAGATCAAGAATAATATTCCTATTGTTTTAGTGTAGTTTCAGGTCATTTGGATCACGTCTGTGCCGAATTCGACCGTCTCACACCGTTTTGGTGTTTTATGACTCCGGAAGCGCGTTTTCGGTCGCCGCAGTCAAACGACACCTCCGATTTATGTGCCATCTGCCCAACCATTTTAAAATTTACACCACAACTGTTGTTGTATGATTTCATTGCATTATGAGGTCGTTCGGGTGGTTTTGACCCCCCCAACGCGCTCTTTTAGCGCGCCCCGAACTGCTGAAAACGACACAATCAGTCGTACCGCACGCACCGCAAATCCGATGGGAGTTCGGTCTCCTCCTACATGTCACGAATAATATTCCTATTGTTTTCGTGTGGTTTTGGGTCATTCAGAGCACATTTTCTCCGAATTCGACCGTCTCACGCCGTTTTGGTGTTCTATGACTCCGGAAACACATTTTCGGTCGCCATAGTCAAAGGACACCACCGATTGACGTTCCGCCTACCTGAACATTTCACAATTCACACCACGACTGTTGTCGTATGATTTCATGGAATTACGAGGTGGTTCGGGTGATTTTGACCCCCAACGCGCCCTTTTAACGGGCGCCGAACTGCTGAAAACGACACAATCGGTCGTACCACATGCACCGCACGTCCGATGGGAATTCTGTCTCCTCTTACGTGTCACGAATAATATTTCTATTGTTTTCGTGTGGTTTCAGGTCATTTAGAGCACTTTTTCTCCGAATTTGATAGTCTCTCACCGTTTTGGTGTTTTATGACTCCGGAAACACCTTTCCGGTCACCGCGGTAAAACGACACCTCTGATTGATGTGCCGTCTCCCTGACCATTTCAAAATTCACACCATGACTATTTTTGTATGATTTCATGGCATTCCGAGGTCATTGGAGTGGTTTTGACCCCCCAACGCGTCGTTTTAGCGCGCGTTGAACTGCAAAAAATGACAGAATCGGTCGTACCATGCGCACCGCACATCTGATGGGTGTGTTGTCTCCTCCTACATGTCACGAATAATGTTTCTATTGTTTTTGTGTGGTTTCAGGTCATTCGGAGCATGTTTGCTCTGAATTCGATGACTCGTGCCGTTTTGGTGTTTTATGACTCTGGAAACGCGTTTCCAATCGCCACGGTCAAACGACACCTCCGATTGACATGTCGTCTACCCGAGAATTTTACCATTCACACCATGGCTATTTTAGTACGATTTCATGGCATTCTGAGGTCTTTCGGGTGGTTTTGACCCCCCAATGCACCCTTTTAGCGCGCGATGAACTGCTGAAAATGACACAATCGGTTGTACCGCACGCACCGTACGTCCGATGGGCGTGTCGTCTCCTCCTACACGTCACAAATAATATTCCTATTGTTTTCGTGTGGTTTAAGGTCATTTGGATCATGTTTTCTCCAAATTTGACCGTCTCATGCCGTTTTGGTGTTTTATGACTCTGGAAATGTATTTCTGGTTTCCACGGTCAAATGACACCTCCAATTGACGTGTCGTCTGCCCAAACATTTCAAAATTTATACCACGACTATTGTAGAATTATTTCATGGCATTCCAAAGTTGTTCGGGTGGTTTTGACCCCCCAACGCGCCCTTTTAGCGCGCGTCGAACAGCTGAAAACGACACAATCAGTCGTACCGCGTGCACCGCACGTTCGATTGGTGTGTCGTCTCCTCCTAAATGTCACAAATAATATTCCTATTTTTTTTTGTGGTTTCAGGTCATTCAGAGCACGTTTTCTCCGAATTCGACCGTCTCGCGCCGTTTTGATGTTTTATGACTCCGGAAACGCGTTTCTAGTCACCACAGTCAAACGACACCTCCGATTGACGTGTCGTCTACCCAACCATTTTACAATTCACACCACAGATGTTTTCATATTATTTCATGGCATCCTGAGGTTGTTCGAATGGTTTTGATCCCCCAACGCGCCCTTTTAGCGCGTACCGAACTGCTGAAAACGACACAATCGGTCGTACTGCGCGCACCGCACGTCCGATGGGTGTGTCGTCTCCTCCTACACGTCACGAATAATATTACTATTGTTTTCATGTGTTTTAAGGTCATTCGGAGCACGTTTTCTCCGAATTCGACCGTCTCACTCCGTTTTGGTGTTTTATGACTCCGGAAACGCGTTGCCGGTCACCGCGGTCAAACGACACCTCTGATCGACGTGTCGTCTGCCTGACGGTGCGGGGAAGGCTTTTTGGGGTGCGAGGGGGCTATCCGGGATGCGGGGGGGCTGTATGGGGTGCGGGGAGGGCAGTACGGGGTTCGAGGGGGGGGGGATTTTCAGGGTGTGGGGGGGCTATCCGGAGTGCGGGGGGGATGTTCTGGGTGCGGGGAGGGATGTCCAGGGTGCGGGGGGGGGGGGGCTGTCTGGGGTGTGGGGAGGGTTATCTAGGGTGCGGGGGGCTGTCCAGGGTGGGGAGGTTATCTGGGGTGCGGGTAGGGGATGTCCAGGGTGTGGGGGGCTTGTTCGGGGTGCGAGGGTGTTGTTCGGGGTGTGGGGGGGGCTGTCCGGGGTGCGGGGGGGTTGTCCGGGGTGTTGGGGGGGTTGTCCGGGGTGCGGGGAGGGTTGTCTGGGGTGCGAGGTGGGGGGGGTTGTTTGGGGTGTGGGGAGGGCTGTCCGGGGTGCGGGGGGGGGGGGGGGCTGTCCAGGGTGCGAGGAGGTCTGTCCAGGGTGCGGGGGGGCTATCCGGTGTGCGGGGGGGCTGTCTAGGGTGCGGAGAGGGGTGTCCGGGGTGGGCCGGGGACTAAAAATAGTGAACTTGAGCTCAGTCATCAAAAACTATTTTCATGGTTTATATTAGGAATCACATGGTTTTTTCAAAACTATTACAAAACATGCAATTGAAAAAAATTGAAGAATTAAATGAACAAAAAATATCCAAATCATTAATCAGTTTCGTGGTTACTTCTCAATTCGTGCACACAAACATTGCATGAGGTCAAAACACACATGATACCCTCAAATCACAAAAAATCTCACTAGAAACCCAACCTAAATATCAATAACAAAACCACCATTAAAAACAAAAACACACCTCGTGAATATGATGCATCATGCGTGGTCATGACTACTACCTCCATCAAGTGGGTCAGGGGCCTACAAAAAATAAACATTATGAATATTTTCATAACAAAAATAATATAAATTAAATAAATAAATATAGTATAAACCTGCATCGTCTGATCCCCTGCACCATCACCTAGATGCACATATTGTCATAGTGCTCTAACCTAAGCGATCAATTGCGCATTTAGCTCCTCAGAAGCGCGCAGCCGTGCCTAGAAATCTGACAACTACTGTGTCATCTGAGCAATAGCAGGACCGACAAACACAGTGCGTGACACTACAGAATGAGGAATACCTATTCCATATGTCAAACTATATTCATGCCTGTCCCGAACAATAATGCGATGAAAGTTCTCATCCCTTCGCATGGGAATATGTCGCTAGTCCTCTGGTAGATGTTCTAACTCAGCTTCAAATTGATCTTGCGAAATATTTAAATATATATACATATATTAATATACATATTTTATGTAAGTATTGGTAATGAGTACAAGCACTTACTATCAATGTTGCAGCCTCTAGATCATTGCGATCACATGTCCTCATCCACACCAACATTTTATCAATCGGTGCACCTTGCTCTCCAACTGTATATGAATAGAATATAACCACGAAACCATATTAATTAATAAATTAAAAAATGAATAATAAATTCCTCATGTAATATCTGAGACACGTGATGAGTCTCGAGCCTATGAGGTGGTCCCAACAATGCTCGATTCTCAGAATGGCTTGTTGACGCCTCCTACATTCAATTCATTCAAATTTCAAACAAATCACGCATTCTTGAAAATATATATACCAAAATAAATATACAAACCCCAACACCCTCAGTACACAAATATGCAACTAAATCATGCCACTGAGCTGGGAGGACACCTCTGGGGACTTTTTCCAAAATTTTTGGGTCACCCACATTTGGTACTCAGTGGTCCCTCTTGACTTTGCCTTTATAGTCTTTCCACATCTTATGGAATTTTCTCATACACACTGGCCAAAACTCATCGGGACATACTTTAGAATTTTTCTATTAAAGAAAAAAATCACATATGTTATTATTGTTTATACATAGGGAATAAAGTAAAATGGTCTTCTTACCTGAATCGCCCTCCAAATATGATCTAATGTGTCCTGGGGGATAGAAGACCAGTCACGTGTGGTCAATGGAAATTGATGTGGGTCACGTATGATATGACTCAGCTAAATAATAAATGCAGGGGCATTCCTTCCCACAGAATTAAATACCTCATCAAAGGAAACATAAAACATCGTGTCAGAATTCCCTGATAATATGCCACGACCAGAGCCTCTCTTGCGAGATGAAGAAGTAGTCGAGTTTGATCCTGTTGAAAACAATTTTATATATAATTTGACACATGTTATAAATATATATATGTGTGTGTGTGTGTGTGTTTATCAATTACATAAAAAATAGAGACAATGACATTCAAACATACCTCGAACCTGAGATGTAGATGCCTCAAATGGATGATGTGGATCTGCTGCCTCTTCCCCTGACATGCCTGCAGTCATAAAAAACATTAGTAAGGGGACTATCCAAAGTGTCCAAATGATAAATTGGATTGTTTTTTAAAAAATAAAACTTGTATAGTTGTTAATCAAACAAAAAGGGATTGAATAATTATTTGTGAATGAATTTTAAAAAATCATAAAGTTAACAAAACAGATATACAAATTATGTACAAAACCAATCAATGCATAGCCAAATTTCAAATTGAATTAATAAAAAATCAAGCATCACATGAACCAAATGAAGAATACCTCAATGGGGAGATACACCGACAATAACATCAATATAACATGAGTTAAATCACCCTAAATATTTATAACTAAATAAACTTCCAAAAGTGAGGATTAAAACTTACAAGGATTTATAAAATGGTTAGATAATTTATGATATCCTAGGCTGAATAGTGGGAAAACAATTATACCTTTCATTAAGCATGAAAATCGACCGTTTCTCATTCAACAGCCACTCTGACCCAATAAATATCTTCTTCACATTGAACTATGGTATGTTGATCAAGCTATTGGTAAACAAAAGGAACAGTCTCGGGTTCATCTTGTTCAAATACAAACACTCCTCGCCGAGACATTTTGACAACAACTTACCAACTTGGATTCGAAGGCAAAGTAACGAAGAATACTTGCTCTGCTTGTGATGTCAAAATGAAAGGTTCATTATCAACTCGTTCATTTCTGTATAACATATAGTTAAATTTTACCAATGAAAACTGATATTGATCGATTTTACATCCACGCACTGAATCAACCCAATTACACTTTAACAATATGTACTTCAACCTGTGTGTGTATACAACTTCAATGATGTCTATCAATTGACCATAGTAATAACCAGAATCGACAAATAGACAACTGATGCCACTGTTTTTTGTTTCTTGTTTGTCGTCAACATCTTTAATGTGAAATCTAAAACCATTAGAATCTATAGATTTATAACGACGAGCCATTATAAATGGACCCTCAGCCAGTTGGATAAATTCTTCAGTTAGTGTGGGGTCCCCTAACTCCCTCAGCTTATGAACCTACATAATTCATAGAATTCAATAATGATATATGCAGGAAGAAATTAGTATAATACTTCACTCATAATGAAAATCAATTTATACGTACATAATCCTTGAACCAATCATGAAATGACGCATAATGAGATTGTTGAATTTGAAACTCAGTTGCACGATACATATCTTCTATTATCTCATTAATGTGTTTCCTGCAAATGATAACATGATGTTTAAATGATCAACTTATGAAAACAAAACATGTAAAAGTTAAACAATAAAAGTGATAAGATACTTACTGCATTAATGGTGCAACTGATGGAGTATTGAACAAGATATATCGATGCGCTTGTATCCACTCGATGTTGTCCATATCATATGTGGTTACTTCTCCAAATGGACCATCATGAATCTGAGAGGGCTTATCTAATTTTGTTTCAACATCCATAAGATATTATGCACAAAAAGTAGTACACTCATTCATCAAATAACCATTGGTTATTGATGCCTCCGGACGAGCTCTGTTGCGTACAAATTGTTTTAATGTACTCAAATACCGCTCAATAGGATACATCCACCTGAATTTCACTAGACCAGCAGCCAATACTTCATCAGTTAGGTGCACTATCAAGTGAACCATAACATCGAAAAATGAGGGGGGGAATAGTTTCTCAAAGTGACAAAGCGTAAGTACAATCCAGTCCTGTAAACTTTTTAAATCATCCATTCGTTGATTTCTTAAACAAAGATGTCTAAAAAAATTACTCATCTCAATCAACGGCTGAACAACATTGGGGAATAAAAATCACAAATTGCGATTGGAATCAACTGCTGAAGTAGTATGTGATTGTCATGACTTTTCAACCCTTGCAATGCCTTTCTCGTCAGATTCACACACTTTGAAATATTATAAGAGTAACCATTAGGCACCTTGAGCATCTTCAAAATGGAAAGAAATGTCTCTTTCTCCTTTGTAGTCATCGTATACTGTGCAGTAGGCATATATGCCTTGTTTCCCTCAGCTAACTGTAAATGCAACTATTTCCTTAAACCCATTTCTTCCAAATCACGACGTGCATTAACATGGTCCTTTGATTTTCCACTGACACCTAAAATGGTCCAAAATATGTTATCACAAACATTTTTTTCAATGTGCATGAAATCCAAATTATGCCTCAGTATTGTAGTTTTCTAATATGGAAGACTATAAAAAATACTTTTCTTTTTCCAATTGTGACTGCGCTGCCTACCCACAGCATGAATATTACATACCGGAGGAGCCACCAAATCTTGAATTTCATATACCATGCGGATGTTTTCTTCCTTAATATGTGATAACATTTCGACTCCTATCATGATCTTTGGTGTTGGGATGAACTCTCTAGAACCATCAAATGCCACTCTGTCCTTTCTGAACCTGTGATAAGGGGGGAGAAAACGCCTGTGACCCATGTATGCCCATTTTTTGGAATGCTTAAGCCATAAATATTTTTTACTTTTATTGCAACAATGGAAAGAAAATTTCTCTTTAGTACTCCAGCCTGATAAATTTGCATAAGCTGGGAAGTCATTGATTGTCCACAATAAAGAAGCCTGTAGTTTGAACATTTCATTCGTTTCACAGTCATAAGTCATCACACCATCGCCCCAAAATTCATTCAACTTATCAATTAATGGTTGAAGGTAAACATCAATCTTATCCCCTGGACTTTTAGGTCCATCAATAAGAGTGGAAAGTAATATAAATTTTTGCTTCATACAAAGCCACGAAGGAAGATTATATGGAACCAACACCATGGGCCATGTGCTATGAGTTGCACCAACCATAGACTTGAATGGATTGAAACCATCTACTACCAATCCCAATCGGACATTACGAACATCTTTAGAAAAGTCGGGATGTCTCTTATCAAAATCCTTCCATACCTGAGAGTATGTCGGGTGGGTTAACATATCACTTTCATAAAATCTTTATGAATTCCATATCATTAAATTAGAAACTTTAGATGACATAAAAAATCTTTTCAACCTCAGTTTAAAGGGAAATTAATGCATTTGCTTTACGGAAATCAGTTTCCTCTATTTCGCAATCTGACTTTGATGAGTCTGATTTCTCCTGTTCTATTTCCACCTGGAAGCACCAAAAAATGTACAAATATCCAAATGGGTAGTTTCCTTTCTAAACAACATAAAGTTGTTTGCACATGAATCTATGGTCTCATATGTAAAACCTAAGTTCTTTGTAAACTTACAAGCATGGTAATATGACTCGGGAATCTTAGCATCGACAGGATGAACCTTTTTCAATAACACCAACATCATGTCGAATGATGTGTCTAACCAATGATTCAAAGTTTCAAATGCAACAACTCCACAATAAATGACAATTTATTATAAGAAGTACATCCATGATATAATTCTATTTTTTCATCATCAAGTGCTTCATAAAACCTCCTTGAATCATGATATGCACTAGAGCGAAGATTTATCTCACCGGTCTCAAGATTCTGGATGTCAATGCCTTCAAGATCCAACCCACATACCATTTCAATAAGAATTTCATGCATTGGATCATTCATCATTTCATCAACATCCATCTGAACTGCATCCGTATTTTGACAAAGAAAATATTCTTCTCCATGACGAGTCCAACTCTTATAATTTTTCAGAAATCCATTAAATAATAGGTGCTCCCTTACAGTATCTCGTGTGAATTTATATTTTTTATCACATTTTCTACATGGACAACTTATATAGTCACTTTAAAATCCTCTAGTGAAGTCAATAAACTGCATAATTCCATTGAAATATTCTCTAGACGTTTGATTTGGAAGATCAATCCAACTCTTATCCATAATAAGATCTCTATAACAAACATTTACACAAGACTTATTACATTTGCATTTTTCATATCAAATATATTTAAAATAAATACTAATTAATTGTTTGTGAACCATTTATAAAATAAGAATGTAAGTGAAAGTCCATGTCATACCTGATTATGCTAAAAACCTGGAAGGGAGGGGAGCTGAAGGCGGTGCTACGAGGGAGAGGAGTGGTAGAAGAGGGGATCCGGAGCTAGAGGTGGTGCGGCGAGGGAGGGGATGGGCGGCGGTGGCGACAGGGAGCTGGAGGAGAGGAGGCGGTGAGGTGGAGATGGTGCAGTGAGGGTGGGACGACGAGGGAGGGGACCGAGGACAAGGGGAGCCAGAGTGGACGGGCGGTGGTGGAGAGGGGATGAGTAGTGGTCGTGCAGGAAGGGAGGGTACCGGGTGGCAGCGGTGCAAGAAGGGAGAGGACAGTGAGGGAGGGTATGGGCAGCGGTGGTGCGGTGAGGGACGAGATGAAGACGGAGTGGACAGGGGTTGGCGGGGTGCGGGGGGGGGTGTCCGGGGTGCGAGGGGGGGCATCCGGGGTGCGGGGGGGAGGGGGGGAGGGGTGGCCGAGGGGGTGGAGGGGCGATGGCAGAGGGAAGAGGCCGGAGGGTAGAGGGGTCGGAGGCCAGAGGGGGTGGAGGCTGGAGGTAGGTGGCGGGAGGCCAGAGGGAAGAGGGAGGCCGGAGGGGACGGAGAGCAGGGTGGAGGGCGGGCGGAGGGCAAACGGAGGAGGGGGGAGGCCGACGAGGGAGGAGGGTGGAGGGCGGTGAGGGAGGGCGTGCAACGATAGGAGAGGGCGGTGAGGGAGGGCGCGTAGTGATGAGGGAGGGCGTGCGATGATGGGGGAGGGCGCACGGCGACGGTGGAGGGCGCGCGGTGAAGGGGGAGGGCGTGCGGCGACGCGGGAGGGCGAGCGGTGATGGGGGAGGGTGCACGGCGAGGCAAGGAGGGAGGATGAGGGTTCAGGGTTGGGGGGGGGCGTCGAAGCCCCCCTTTTTTTGGAAAAACCTAGAGACCTCCATTGGCGATCGCTATAGGTAAGGGGGCTCTAAATCCCATTTTTCTAGTAGTGTAAGGATATTCTAAGGAGATATGTGTGTGGACTATAGAGACTATGTTGTTATAGTTTTTCACTTTATCATGTAATGTAAACTTTATGAATGTATCTAGTGTTTCCAAGGCTACTAAACTAATCGGTCATTTGAGACTTGATCTTTTGTGATCATTCCAATGTTATGTAATAATTCACCGACTTTGGGTAACTGGGGTCTCAGAGTTACATTTTATTTGTTAAATATTCTTACTAAAAAATATATATTATTTATTTCCCAAAAAATAAAGGTGTTTTTGTTTCTTACCATGATATTATAAATATAATATAGTGTCTAAGAGGCTAGTATTAGTATTTTTAAACTTATAGAAGTTCAAAGTTAATATATGAAAGTTTATACCAGTCAAAAGAAATTGTGTTTTACTTAATATAAAAATATTTCGTGATATGTTATGGAGAAGAAAAATTAAAAGGTTACATTTAGTTAGCATGAGAATTTTAATATCTCTATTCCATAAATGATTATACTAGTAAAAATACAATGTGAATTTCACTAAATATACTAAATTATTTTTAGCGTGTGGTGGTAAAAAAAATGTAAAGAGTTATCATAACATAAGTGAATGTTACTTTATCCTAAAGGAGTTTAGAAAGTACTAGTAAGTAATAATGTAATTGTTTTATTAATTAATATAAATTATCAAGGGAAGTGTTTTATATAAATATTACAAAAATGATTATGTTAAAAATATTTACTTTCCTATATATAAAACATAAGTTAACATTGTAAAATTTGATTCGTGAAGTTAAGGAGTTCAGATATGTTCAAGTAGTTGAACAATAAGAATATTATTCATAAATATCCCTATAAAACTTTATTTCTTCATAGATTTTACTCACAAATATATTTAGAGGGGGTTTTTTATATGTTCACAAAGATATGTGGAAAGTATTATATATAGATGTAATAATTTAACAAAATCTTAGAAAATTTATAAAACCTAAGGATGATCTAGAATTAAATCATATATGATATGATAGATAGATTCTTATTCATGGTTTTTATTAAATATTATTAAAAAATTAAGAATATTAAATGTATCATATAAAAGGAAATCTCTACTTTATCATTATTTCATGTTGGATTCATATATGTATATATTGATTTATATTTCATAAAATAAAATGATAATTGGCTTCTCAATATATGACTTTGAGTTATCCTTAACTGATTTTTTTCATGGATTATTATTGGTTATGATGAAATGTTAAGAAAATAGGATTCTTTTATGGGAAATTGAATACGCTCATGAGGAACAAAAACAATTGTGAATTGGATAACCCTATGAGTATACCACAGGGAATGTCATACACTATTTGTTTGGTATAATATGGATTCATGGATCATATAAAGTCCTCACTAACTTATGTTTATGAGATACCTAGCATGAGAACCTTTATACTATGACACCTTTATTATAAAATCCTTGGGGATTATCAAATCTGGAGTGGATGGGTGTATGTTTGATCATGTCATCAATTGTAGCTCAATCAAGATGGGATTTTTCCTCTCATATAATGATTATGATGTTTGGGACCTCGATTAAGAAAGATTGGGGAGTGTTCAGCCATACCTAAATAGTACATATGATGTTCTTATCTATTTGTATGAGGGGAATGTAATGTGATCATATATAAAAGTGAATGACATGTGATGTATTCATCAGTCAAAAAAACTGTACTCGAAGCGTCAAGAATGTGTGATTTGGATATATGGGATTGGCATACTCTATGTCTCATGGACTCTAAATATAATGGTAAATGGAAATGTATGATAATACATTATAGGTTATGATGTGATTATTGGACACAAGTATATAGATACATGTGAACAATTGAGATCACCCCCGATTCCTTTATAGATTGAGTAGCATTGATTCTTTTCTAGACACCCCTATTATCTTATAATTATGAATCAATTGATTTATATTTGTTATCAATTCTAAAAAGGAATCTCAGTTTAGACATTATGGTTGACTGAATGGGGATTGAATTTGTCTTAGAGAGTTACTCTAGATGTTTTTTAGAGCTAATCCAAAATATTTTTGGATGGGTATTCATAAGATATTTCATATGATATAATACTTGGGGAGGTTAATGATATATTTACAAAAGTGCTTTGGAAGATATCCAAAACTGTTTTGGATATGATTTCACAAGTTATCATATATGATTTTATATAAGGTAAAATGGTACAAATTTTATTAGGCTTTAGTGAAAGTGAGATTTTAAAGGAGATATTCTCTATATCCTTTATATATATATATCTATATGTGTGTGGGTTATATCTTATGGTATGATATAATAAATAATAGAATAGGAATTTTTTGTTAAAAAATGGTTTTGTTCATACATATGAGGTGTATCATATTATACAATTCATGGGAAACTCTATGGCATGGAATGAAATTCCATGCTTCTACCTTAAAAAATTTTAAGTTATGATTGGACCTTGTTATATGGTTTCAGTTCCATAAATCAAAGAGTATGATATTTATATATTGTAATTCATTTACATGATACTTCCATTGATCAAGATAATGGATTAATGTCAATATTTTTTGTTTAGATTAGATCATCCACCCAATTCATCATTCAATAATAATCACATGAGATATAAGGAAAGGATGTTCAATGCATTCATGCATCATTTGGACATAGAATTAACTCATGTGTTATAATTTATGAGTTAATGAATGAATAGAAAAGTAGTTTCCTTGAAGTATTTATAATTCCTTTTTTCATATGATGGTGGGTGGGTGTGTGCTTTATTAAAGCTCAGTCAAAACTCTTTATCCCATAGATATCTCTTATTCAACCACCTTTACACGTCAAGGGACTAGTATTTCTTACTTGATGAAGGATTTCAATCATGGAAAAAAGTTATTTAGGAACAACCCATGGATAACTTTGGATGTGTTATGTCCCTTGAATAAAACTTTTGTAGTAATCATAAAATATTTTATAATATGTTTGAGAATGATTTAGTTACAGATTTAGTGTAAGGTATGCAAGTACTATATTTCTTCATTTCCAATTTCACATGATTTCACTCATTATTTCATGGAGATCTTGGTTTGGTGTTTGTATTTTCTTTTTCCACCACTATAAATTTTTGGTATAACCTTATCAATCCAAGTATAAAATTAACTGGATCATCCTAAAAATATATTGTGAAAATGTGAAAGTGGATGAATAATGACTCAATTAATAAATAGTAGAATTAAGACACACCTATTCCTAGTCAATTATCACCCAAAAAACCAAGGCTCACTCACCCAATATCACATCCATGTATAGTAACATAGTATCAAAAGAAAATATGAATCAAGAATGTACCCTACAACCACTTATCCATTGATCTATTCACTCTCATTCCCCAATGATATATTCCAAGTTCTTAAACACCTTCCATATAACCACATAACCACATATCCATATATCAAAAATTCATATCTTTCACCATTAACACATAAAAAATATATATCACATCCTAGTTATAGTAAGGAATTGTGAACATGAATAATATCAACCGTGTTCCCTACTGATACCATGTAAAACTTCTACCATGAATCTACACCACAATCGCATAACCAAGTAATTTATCATATATATACTATAAAAATAATCCATTATAACCTATATATATATAAATTTGACCTTGATTCACCACAACCCATTTTACATCTGATAGTGGCATGGATGAGGGATAAGTCAGCCATTTATTCCCTCTATAACCAAGATTTTAAGGAAACACCTAGAAGCTAAAACTTAATCTTTATTAGTAATGTTTCCAAACATGGGTGGTGGTGCATAAGAAATATCAAAAAATATATAAGATGTATAATAGTCCCACACAAGAAAAACCTAAGGGTAAAGGAAAAAACAACACTAATATCACCCCCAAATAGCCACAAAATAATTATTACCACTTACTAAGAATAATTGTCTCCATTATTCAACAAACTATCCCTATATATTCAAAAAAAGACATGTCACTATTTGTATTATTACAGGATAAAAAATTCAAGGGAAATTTTAATTTTTTTCTAATTGAGTGTTCTTTCATTGAATCCGACTTCAAAAAAAAAATTGAGTTGGAGTGTCACGACCCGTCCTCGGGGCCCGTGCCGTGACTACCCCAAGCCCGCCTTCCATAGGCCAGGGGCTGGCGACTAGCACCAAGGTGTAAATCCCAACAAAAAGGGAAGGCATTGCCTTTGAAAAGTAAACAAGCACCACAGAGTAAGCAAGCAGAAAAGTAAACACTAAGTAAAAACTGTACAAGCTGTGCTGAAAGTAAAAGGGGCCGGAAATACAAGCCCAACTGTAAAGTACAACTGAAAGGAAAAACAGCAACTAAAAGGAAAAAACTGCAGCGTCGAGCCGTCCTCTGGAAGTCCCACCTGAAGGGTGGGTACAGATATCCTCCACTGCTCCTCGGGTCCACCTAACCGCTCCGAGTACGTCCCGCCCAGTGGTCCACCTCCAGGTACTGTCCTGCTCCGCACGCTTCCTCCACGATCAGCGCTGTCTGTCGTCTGCAACCAACACCACGAAGTGCGGGCATAGCCCGTGCAGGGGTGAGTATAAGCTACTCAGTAGGGACCCCGATACCCCCGAAGGTCTCCCGAAATCCACAAAGGATAAGTCACGAAGAAGAGATGCAATCACGAAGTAACATCTGACACAGCTTAGGTATATGCCCATACATATACCTAAGTCATCAATTCCCCGATCGGCTCCAACGTCCGAGCCCTAGCACAACCCAGTCCACACAGGAAAGAAAATCGAATACCCACGCAGGATAGAACAACACAATCCACAAAGGAGAGTAAACAGTAAATCCACACAGGATAGCTCAACACAATCCACAAAGGAGAGAAACACAAGATTCAGCTCACACAGGTATACTTCTTCGGATGACGATAAAGATGATCACTGAACCATCTAAGTCGTCTGACCCATGAAGGATCGTTAGGTACTAACCTTGCAGTGACCCACACAGGATCGGACCCACACAGGATCGGGCCCACACAGGACCGGGCCCACGCAGGACCTGTAGGCGCTGGCTCACACAGAACCGCTGAGCGCTGACCCACGCAGGATCGGACCCACACAGGATCGGGCCCACACAGGACCGGTAGCACTGATCCACGGAGGATCGCTGAGTGCAGTAGCCGTCGCAGTTCGCTGAGGATCTCTGCACAGTCGTCGCCGCAGTCCACTGAGGATCTCTGCACGGTCGTCGTCGGAGTCCACGAAGGATCTCTGCACGGTCGTCGTCGGAGTCCACGGAGGATCTCTGCACAGTCGTCGCCGTCGAGGAAGCAGTCGCAGCCAGCACTAGGGTTCCCACACACAGCAAGCTCGTTCGGGAGGGTCCGCTCCAAGAGCCGAGAGTCTGATACATCAACTGTCACGAAGTCCAAAATTGATGTATCCAAAAGTTCCGTATCGTCAACAGGAACTCAACGTTGCAGACGGCGCGTCAATCGGACGCCCGGTCTGAGAGTTATTGGCATTTTCGTCCCAGGGGCCCGGTTGGTTTTTAAGGCAAAACCAACCCGACCGCACTCCACCTGCGTCCAAACCTCGGGCGGAGTATGCCAAAAGATCCGTCTCACTTAGAGGAATTCAACAAGGCTGACGGCACGTCAATCGGACGTCCGTAGCTCAAGATATGAGTGTTTCCGCTCCGAGGGCCCAGTTGGTCTCGTGTACGAACCAAGCCGGCCGAACTCAAAGTATTCTGAAACCTTGAGTGAGATATACCAAAACGACCGTCTCGATCCAAGGATCGTGTTGCCGCTGACGGAGAGTCGTTTGGAGGCATGAAGCTCAAGTTACGGGCGTTTGAACGAAAACGTCCGAAGAAGGGGGGGGTACGGGCCCGGGCCGACCCGGCCCGACCCCCCCTGGGTCGGCCCGAACTGGGTCGACCCGACCCGGGTCCGACCCGGTTGGACCGGTCCGGCCCGGCCAGGGCGCGGCCCGGCCGGTCGGACCGGCCTGGCTCGGCTCGGCCGAGCGGCCGAGCGCCGCGGGCGTTGACCCGCGGCCTGAGAAAGTCGCGGCCCGCGTGGGCCGCGCTGGCGAACCGCGGACGCGGCTGAGCCGCGTCCCGCCTGGGCGAACCGGACCCGCGCGGCCGCGGGTCCGTTGGCCGCCGCCGCCGCGGTGGCCTCGTCCGGCGGCGCGCCGGGGCGCCGCCGCCTCCGGCCGCCGGTGTCGCTCCGGTGGCCCATTTTCCTTCCCGTCTGCGCCGTTGCTCCTCCCGGGATCCGTTCTTTACTGCGGATCGTCAAACGTCCGCTGCGGCACGTTCCGTCGTCGTCCGTCAAATCCGCCCAAAACGAAGAATGGCGGAGGGTCGTCGGGCCGTGTTCGTTTGGCCCGCACCCTCCGCGTTAGAGATAAACAACCGGGAGAAAATGATTCCACACAGGAAACAACAATTTTAATAAGATTAAAATTGTTCACAAAAACGGTTCTTTAATTTCTTTAAAGAAACATTGACGGGAATAAATTTAAAAAGGGGTAATTTTCCAAAATAAAATCCCTACCTTGATGATCGTCGCGCGCGGGCGTTCCTCGCGGAAAAGATCGTCGCGGAAGAGAGGGATCATCGCGTCGTCGCGGGGAGGCATCGCGTCGTCGCGGAATCCGGCGTTGAGTCGGCGAGCTCAACGAACCAAGAACAACAGATTTAAATTATAATTTATTAAATCTGTGTTTAAACCAAAAGAAAAGAACCTTGAGCGGAAATCCGAAATCACTCACCTCAAATGGTCGGTGATCGGAGATCGGAGATCGGAGATCGGAAGAACGTCTCGGACGAAGGCGTCGTCGATTTCCGGGTTCGGCGTTCTTCGCGTTCTTCGCGTTCTTCGCGTTCTTCGCGTTCTTCGCGTTCTTCGCGAGGGAGCTGAAGAAACGGGGATACTCTCAAATCTTTTCAAAAGATTTTGGGTTGGTCTTATTTTATTAACATGCCAACACACGAAAACCGGTTAATAAACGATTGAATTAATTCGACGAAAGAAACAGGCCATATAATTCACGGAAGAAACAGCCCATTTAATTCACGAAAGAAACAGCCCATTTAAATGGTCTGTTAAGAATTTAGAAAACACGTCGATTGACTTTCATTAAGACGGGTTTTCACGGGTGCGTTTCTTAGCGGAAAGAAACGGCGGGGCTCGTGTGGGCCCCACCTCACAAATATCCTACCAAGGGGGTAGGATATTTCTGGATAGCATCCTATCCAGTTCAACTCAGTTCAAGACGCCTTTAAGTGTCTTCAAGTGGCTTCCAAGTGGCTTAAGTGAAATAAAATAAAGTTGTCGCAAAATTATTTTATTTCTTAACTTTAAGCCCGAAAATTAAAAACCACACCCGAGCAAACGCAACTCTAGAAGAGGCGTTTCTAAGCAAATACCAGCGCTGTGATTTCATCAGTGCCCTCAGAATTCTATTCTGGGCACCGGTTCAAAAGTTAGAAAAACCCGCTCGTCCGTTCACTGAACGTACCCGAGCCAAACTTCGGAAAATGATTCCGGGCACACCGGGCCTCGGAATCAGGTGCCGTCAGAAACTGCGCTCTTGTAAAATTCCAAAGAAAATTAAGAAAAAAATTTCCTTGAAATTTACGGGTCTTTACATTACTCCCACCTCAGGACTTTACGTCCTCGTAAAGATACATCAAAAACTAGGGAAACAAATGTGGGTACTGAGCACGCATCTGAGCCTCCCGCTCCCAAGTGCTCTCCTGGAGGTTCCCGTGCTGTCATCTGATGCGCACAAGAGGAATCGATCGCCCACGTAGGACCCGCTCCTGTCGATCCTCTATCTCCACTGGGACCTCCGTAAAAGTCGCCCCATCATCCACGTCTAGCTCCCCATAGTCAATGATGTGTGTCGGGTCGTGCACCTATCTCCTCAGCTGGGATACGTGGAAGACGTCGTGCACCCGGTGCAACTGAGGTGGCAGAGCCAGGCGATAAGCCACCTCGCCAACCCTGCTAAGGACCAGGAAGGGTCCGATGAAGCGTGGAGACAACTTGCCGCCTCGGCCAAATCTCCTCAAACCACGTCGAGGTGAGACCCGCAAGAAGACGTGGTCGCCATCCTCGAACTCTAGTGGCCTCCGCCTCCTGTCAGCATATGACTTTTGCCGGCTCTGTGCTGTCCTCATCTGCTCCTGGATGACCTAGACCTTCTCTGTCGTGGCCCGGACCATCTCTGGTCCCCACAAGTGCTGACTCTCCAGGGTCTGTCCAGCACAAAGGAGATCTGCAAGGCCTGCCGTACAACGCCTCGTAGGGTGCCATCCCGATGGTGGAGTGGTAGCTGTTGTTGTACGCAAACTCTACCAAGGGTAGGTGGTCCTCCCAGCTGCGACCAAAGTCGAGGACACATGCACGAAGCATGTCCTCGAGAGTCTGAATGGTCCTCTCCGTCTGACCATCCGTCTGAGGGTGAAAGGCGGTGCTCAGACGTAGTCGCGTCCCGAACGCCTCCTGCAACCCCTTCCAAAGCCGGGAAGTAAAACGAGCGTCCCGATCGGAGACGATAGTCGATGGCACACCGTGAAGTCTTACAATCTCCGGAACGTAGAGACGCCCCAAGCTCTCCACTGAGCCCTGCTCTCGGATGGGTAAGAAGTGTGCCGACTTGGTGAGTCGGTCAACAATCACCCAAATGGAGTCGTGACCTCTAGAAGTGCGTGGAAGTCCAGTCACGAAGTCCATAGATATCCCGTCCCACTTCCACTCTGGGACCTCCAAGGGCTGTACCAAACCTGCTGGTACCTGATGCTCTGCCTTCACCTGCTGGCAGGTGAGGCACCGTGAAACGAACTCTGCCACAGCCTTCTTCATGCCCGGCCACCAGTGCTGTCGTCTGAGATCCTGGTACATCTTCGCCACTCCGGGATGTACCGCCAAAGGAGAAGTGTGAAACTCTCTCAGCACCTCCTCTTGTAAAGCGACTGGTACCAAGGTACGTCCTCTGAAAAGGACATCGTGCTCTGCCCCAAGGGAGAAACCATCAGGTGCCTGTCCCGAGGATATCTGTGCACGCCGTGTCTCACAGTCAACGTCCCCATGCTGTGCCTCTCTGACCCGCTGAAGAAGCGGAGGAGAGACTGTGAGATACTGAAGGAAGTTTGCTCCGTCTCTATCCATGAAGGATATCTGCAAAGAGGATAGTTGCTTTGTCGCCTCCTCAAGTAGCTGGATGCCCGTCCTCCTGCTGAGGGCATCAGCCACCACGTTCCCTTTCCCAGGAGTATAGAATCTCTCAAAGTCATAGTACTGGAGGAACTCGAGCCATCGCCGCTGTCTCAGGTTCAGTTCCTTCTGAGAGAAGATGTACCTGAGACTCTGGTGGTCAGAAAAGACTGTGAAGCGCTCGCCCATCAGATAGTGTCGCCATGTCTTCAGGGCAAAGACCACTGCTGCCAACTACAAGTCATGGGTAGCATAGTTCTGCTCATGAGGCCTCAACTGACGTGATCCGTAGGCAATCACGGCCCTCTCCTGCATCAGGACACTCCTGAGTCCGGTCCCTGATGCATCGCAGTAGACTACGTATCCAACTCCCTCCTCAGGCAACCTCAAGATAGGTGCGCTGGTCAACCTCCGCCTCATCTCCTGGAAGCTCTGCTGACATCTGTCTGACCACACGAAGGGTTTTCCCTTCTTCGTCAACGCTGAGAGAGGGGCTGCAACTCTGGAGAAGTCCGGCACAAATCTCCGATAGTATCCGGCTAGGCCCAAGAAACTCCGAACCTCTGTCACGCTCTTGGGTGGCTCCCAAGCTAGCACTGCCTCGATCTTCGCGGGATCCACTGCAACTCCCGCCTCAGAAATGACGTGCCCCAAGAAGTGGACCTCACATAACCAGAACTGACACTTCGAGAGCTTTCCATAAAGCTGGTGCTCTCGGAGTGTGTCTAGTACAACACGCAGGTGGTAGGCGTGCTCCTCCTCCGTCGTCGAGTACACCAACATGTCGTCGATGAAGACCACGACAAATCGATCGAGGTATGGCTGGAAGATCCTGTTCATGAGGCTCATGAACACTGCTGGAGCGTTGGTCACGCCGAAAGGCATAACCAAGAACTCGTAGTGGCCATACCGACACCTGAAGGCCGTCTTCTGCACATCCTCGTCTCGAACTCTAAGCTGATGATAGCCTGACCTGAGGTCTATCTTCGAGAACCACCGTGCTCCCTTGAGCTGGTCGAAGAGATCATCAATCCTGGGTAGCGGATACTTGTTCCTCACTGTCACCTAATTCAGGCGACGATAATCGACACACAGTCGCAAGCTCCCTTCCGCCTTCTTGGCGAACAAAATCGGGGAAGCCCAGGGCGAAACACTGGGTCGGATGAACCCCTTGCCCTGCAAGTCCTCCAACTGTACCCGCAGCTCTCGAAGCTCAGCGGGGGCCATCCGATATGCTGGAGTGGATATCGGGGCTGTCCCGGGGTACAGGTCAATATAAAAGTCTACCTCTCTGCGAGGAGGTAGTCCTGGAACGTCGTCGGGAAAGACGTCCGCGTACTGATCCACCACTGCAGGAAAACTGGGACTCCGCACGTCAACTGCTCCCAGGATGAGGCTAGCCAACTGATTAGTGATGGGCTGACCTCTCCTCTGCGCGAGTCCATCCTGTGCTGCTAAGGCTCCCTTCTCGCCGGTGAAGGTGAACCTGCTCCCGTCAGTGCGTACACATCGCACCTTGCGCCTAATGCAGTCAATCTGAGCATGGACCGTAGATAACCAATCCATGCCCAAGATGACGTCGTAAGTCCTCGACGCTACTACAAGAAGATCCCAGTCGAAGCTCTCGCCTCCTAGAGTAAGCTCACACTGCCGGCACCAGTGCGTAATCATCGAGTCTGCTCCCGTAGGAGTCTCTAGCCGTAAGGATCGAGCCAACGGCTCTGTCGGAATCTCCGAGATCCGAACAAGGGCAGTGGCTATGAAAGAGTGACTTGCTCCTGTGTCTATCAGAACTGCAGCAAGGGTGGAATAGACACAGATCGTACCTCGAATCATCTCTGGTGCGCCGTGGTCGTAGGCCTCCGCTGCCTGGAGCTGAGCCTGTCTCTGCCCGCCAGCTCCCTGCGGACCGCCACGGTCGACCCTCTGCCTCTGCCTGGGTGGTCCCTCCACCGTCTGCTGCCCCTCGGTACGACGGGTCGGGCAGTCACGAGCCATGTGGCCCTGCCCGCCGCACTCGTAGCACTGCCTGCCTCTCGGAAGGCTGGCTCCGCGCTGTGTGCCCCGCACCGCTGAGCCAGTGTCCCGGGGTCGTCTGCCGGAAGGCCTGGTCTGCCTGGAACCCTGAGTCATCCGTCGGCTACCAGCTGCCGAAGACTCCACTACCTGCCGCCCTGCGGTAGGTCTCGCTGTGGACTCAGCCAGGAAGCTCTCAATCAGGAGGGCTCGCTCTAGTACTCCTGCCTGGGTCGGGATGCTGAGGGAGATCAGCGATGCCCTGATCTCGTGTCTCAAACCCTGCTCAAAGGTCCGGGCCCGGAAGAAGGGGTCTCGTACCATGTCTGTCGAGTACCGAGAAAGGTCGGTGAACATTGCCGCGTACTGAGAGACCGCCAAGCTGCCCTGCCGCAGCTGAAGAAGCTCCTGGATGCGCACCGCACGGAGGGTGGCCGGGACGAACTCTGAGCGGAAGAGGCTCTCGAAGTCCGTCCAGATGAGGGTGGCCTCATCGTGTACCTGGAGCATCAGGCTCCACCAGCGTCCGGCTGCTGCATGCAGTAGGCTCGCCGCGAGGATCACCATGAGGTCTGCTGGTGTCCTCACTAGCCTGAAAACTCGGACGACCGCCTCCAGCCAGTCCTCGGCTGCCTGGGGGTCCGACTCCCCACGGAACATGGGTGTTTGCTGGTGCTGGAACTCGTGCAGAGCTCCGAGGCGTCGTGCGTCGTCAGCTGCCAGTGCTGGAAGCATCGGGGGCTCGGCGGGTAAAGGTACCGCCGGTGCCTCTGCTGTCAACGGGCCCTGTACCGAGGCCTCGTCGCTCGGCGGGCTGTCGTCGCACCCTACTCTAGGAACCCTAGCTGGCTGCTGTCGTCGTGCCATCCAGAAAAGGAAACAAGTATGCCACGGTCAGAACAGTATACCTGGTGAGCTGACACAAGTAATCACAAAGAAAAATTGAAACACACATGCAATCAATGTTTTCGTGCATTAAGTCGGAAATCAGAAGTCAGGGTCCTGGTGTATGGATACGTCGGCCGCCGCACCAACACTGGACTCCCTGGACTGATAACCACACTCAATACGCTAAACACTATTGCTTCACATAGAAGAAAGATCAGAGTCTGCGGTAGAACCGACCACCTCTGATACCAATTTGTCACGACCTGTCCTCGGGGCCCGTGCCGTGACTACCCCAAGCCCGCCTTCCATAGGCCAGGGGCTGGCGACTAGCACCAAGGCGTAAATCCCAACAAAAAGGGAAGGCATTGCCTTTGAAAAGTAAACAAGCACCACAGAGTAAGTAAGCGGAAAAGTAAACACTAAGTAAAAACTGTACAAGCTGTGCTGAAAGTAAAAGGGGCCAGAAATACAAGCCCAACTGTAAAGTACAACTGAAAGGAAAAATAGCAACTAAAAGGAAAAACTGCAGCGTCGAGCCGTCCTCTGGAAGTCCCACCTGAAGGGTGGGTACAGATAGCCTCCACTGCTCCTCGGGTCCACCTAACCGCTCCGAGTATGTCCCGCCCAGTAGTCCACCTCCAGGTACTGTCCTGCTCCGCACGCTTCCTCCACGATCAGCGATGTCCGTCGTCTGCAACCAACACCACGAAGTGAGGGCATAGCCCGTGCAGGGGTGAGTATAAGCTACTCAGTAGGGACCCCGAGACCCCCGA
The DNA here is from genome assembly GCA_963277665.1 of Viscum album. Taxonomy (NCBI): domain Eukaryota; kingdom Viridiplantae; phylum Streptophyta; class Magnoliopsida; order Santalales; family Viscaceae; genus Viscum; species Viscum album. The sequence continues at coordinate 877,833,753 of OY728166.1, forward strand.
AGGTCTCCCGAAATCCACAAAGTATAAGTCACGAAGAAGAGATGCAATCACGAAGTAACATCTGACACAGCTTAGGTATATGCCCATACATATACCTAAGTCATCAATTCCCCGATCGGCTCCAACGTCCGAGCCCTAGCACAACCCAGTCCACACAGGAAAGCAAATCGAATACCCACGCAGGATAGAACAACACAATCCACAAAGGAGAGTAAACAGTAAATCCACACAGGATAGCTCAACACAATCCACAAAGGAGAGAAACACAAGATTCAGCTCACACGGGTATACTTCTTCGGATGACGATAAAGATGATCACTGAACCATCTAAGTCGTCTGACCCACGAAGGATCGTTAGGTACTAACCTTGCAGTGACCCACACAGGATCGGACCCACACAGGATCGGGCCCACACAGGACCGGGCCCACGCAAGACCTGTAGGCGCTGGCTCACACAGAACCGCTGAGCGCTGACCCACGCAGGATCGGACCCACACAGGATCGGGCCCACACAGGACCGGTAGCACTGATCCACGGAGGATCGCTGAGTGCAGTAGTCGTCGCAGTCCGCTGAGGATCTCGGCACAGTCGTCGCCGCAGTCCACTGAGGATCTCTGCACGGTCATCGTCGGAGTCCACGAAGGATCTCTGCACGGTCGTCGTCGGAGTCCACGGAGGATCTCTGCACCGTCGTCGCCGTCGAGGAAGCAGTCGCAGCCAGCACTAGGGTTCCCGCACACAGCAAGCTCGTTCGGGAGGGTCCGCTCCACGAGCCGAGAGGCTGATACATCAACTGTCACGAAGTCCGAAGTTGATGTATCCAAAAGTTCTGTATCGTCAACAGGAACTCAACGTCGCAGACGGCGCGTCAATCGGACGCCCGGTCTGAGAGTTATTGGCATTTTCGTCCCAGGGGCCCGGTTGGTTTTTAAGGCAAAACCAACCCAACCGCACTCCACCTACGTCCAAACCTCGGGCGGAGTATGCCAAAAGATCCGTCTCACTTATAGGAATTCAACAAGGCTGACGGCACGTCAATCGGACGTCCGTAGCTCAAGATATGAGTGTTTCCGCTCCGAGGGCCCGGTTGGTCTCGTGTACGAACCAACCCGGCCGAACTCAAAGTATTCCGAAACCTTGAGTGGGATATACCGAAACGACCGTCTCGATCCAAGGATCGTTTTTCCGCTGACGGCGAGTCGTTTGGAGGCACGAAGCTCAAGTTACGGGCGTTTGAATGAAAACGTCTGAAGAAGGGGGGGTACGGGCCCGGGCCGACCCGGCCCGACCCCCCCTGGGTCGGCCCGAACCGGGTCGACCCGAACCGGGTCGACCCAACCCGGGTCCGACCCGGTTGGACCGGTCCGGCCCGGCCAGGGCGCGGCCCGGCCGGTCGGACCGGCCTGGCTCGGCTCGGCCGAGCGCCGCGGGCGTTGACCCGCGGCCTGAGAAAGTCGCGGCCCGTGTGGGCCGCGCTGGCGAACCGCGGACGCGGCTGAGCCGCGTCCCACCTGGGCGAACCGGACCCGCGCGGCCGCGGGTCCGTTGGCCGCCGCCGGCGCCGCCGCGCCACCGGCAGCTTCCGCGGGCTGCCGGCGTCGCTCCGGTGGCCCGTTTTCCTTCCCGTCTACGTCGTTGCTCCTCCCGAGATCCGTTCTTTACTGCGGAATTGTCAAACGTCCGCTGCGGCACGTTCCGTCGTCGTCCGTCAAATCCGCACAAAACGAAGAACGGCGGAGGGTCGTCGGGCCGTGTTCGTTTGGCCCGCACCCTCCGCATTAGAGATAAACAACCGGGAGAAAATGATTCCACACAGGAAACAACAATTTTAATAAGATTAAAATTGTTCACAAAAACGGTTCTTTAATTTCTTTAAAGAAACATTGACGGGAATAAATTTAAAAAGGGGTAATTTTCCAAAATAAAATCCCTACCTTGATGATCGTTGCGCGCGGGCGTTCCTCGCGGAAAAGATCGTCGCGGAAGAGAGGGATCGTCGCGTCGTCGCGGGGAGGCGTCGCGTCGTCGTGGAATCTGGCGTTGAGTCGGCGAGCTCAACGAACCAAGAACAACAGATTTAAATTATAATTAATTAAATCTGTGTTTAAAACCAAAAGAAAAGAACCTTGAGCGGAAATATGAAATCACTCACCTCAAATGGTCGGTGATCGGAGATCGGAAGAACATCTCAGACGAAGGCGTCGTCGATTTCCGGGTTCGGCGTTCTTCGCGTTCTTCGCGTTCTTCGCGTTCTTCGCGTTCTTCGCGTTCTTCGCGAGGGAGCTGAAGAAACAGGGATCCTCTCAAATCTTTTCAAAAGATTTTGGGTTGGTCTTATTTTTTTTAACATGCCAACACACGAAAACCGGTTAAGAAACGATTGAATTAATTTGACGAAAGAAACAGCCCATTTAAATGGTCTGTTAAGAATTTAGAAAACGCGTCGGTTGACTTTCATTAAGACGGGTTTTCACGGGTGCGTTTCTTAGCGGAAAGAAACGGCGGGGCTCGTGCGGGCCCCACCTCACAAATATCCTACCAAGGGGGTAGGATATTTCTGGATAGCATCCTATCCAGTTCAACTCAGTTCAAGCTGCCTTTAATTGGCTTCAAGTGGCTTCCAAGTGGCTTAAGTGAAATAAAATAAAGTTGTCGCAAAATTATTTTATTTCTTAACTTTAAGCCCGAAAATTAAAAACCACACCCGAGCAAACGCAACTCCGGAAGAGGCGTTTCTAAGCGAATACCGGCGCTGCGATTTCATCGGTGCCCTCATAATTCGATTCCGGGCACCAGTTCAAAAGTTAGAAAAACCCGCTCGTCCGTTCACTGAACGTACCCGAGCCAAACTTCGGAAAATGATTCCGGGCACACCGGGCCTCGGAATCAGGTGCCGTCAGAAACTGCGCTCTTGTAAAATTCCAAAGAAAATTAAGAAAAAAATTTCCTTGAAATTTACGGGTCTTTACATGGAGACTCATCTATGAAGTGATTGGGTGTTATTTAGGATTCAAATCTAGCCCTAATACTTTAGTAAAACTCATGAGATTCAAGTGAAATTTGAAGAATTTGAGCTATTTTTTTCCTCAAAAACAATTTGGTGTGAATGGATTTGTAAAAATTGTGTTTCTTTATAAGGTTCAAATAATTTTTAGTAAATTTTTTCATTTCATGGTTATGTTGGTATGTCTTGCTCATGTTTGAGTTAAAACTATGCAATATTAAGTGTTTCACAAGTGGGTGAGTGGCTTTCATGTACAGGGAGAACTAATTGTACATAATAGTAAAAGAGTTGTGTGGAAATAATTAAATGTGTTACATAGGATTTAAAATGATTTTTTTCATAGTTGGTGCATGGTTAGAAAATTGTGTGGCCAAACTATGTGAGGGATGTTGGCCTCAGCAGTTCCTACTACACAGTTGGCACACGGTTTGGAAAACCATGTATCCAAACCATGAGGCTTTCCAATTTTTGTTAAAAATATAGAATCTAAAAAAATTTCCAATCAATATTTTAGAATTTCCCCTCCCCTCTTCCAACCTTTGGCACACATGGACCAGGGGATCTTCATCCCCCTTCCTCATCTTCAATACCATTGATTTTGAGGCATTTTCTTGGGAATTATTCTATGTTTTGAGGTTATGTTCTTTTTCCCCTCCACCTATTCTTATTCTACCTTCCTTGTAGTTGATTTTTTTGTCACCCACCTTGGTTGTTAATTCCAATTTCACCATAGCATGGTGGAATAATTTTTGGTTGATGGGGCATTGGTGTGTCTTGGAAAGAGGGCATCCCGAGATAGTGCTTCCATGATGCCTCTCATCGTATTGGGGGAGATATGACGCCATGTTGATTATTCATTGGTTTTTAATTAAATTGAATGGTATTTACATGTAATTCAAAATCAATAATTAATGATTTTTCACATCATGATGTCAGGTTTGTGTTGTAGGCCTTATGTAGGAAGTAGGTTGAGGCTTCAGAATGAGGAAGCACCTCGATGAGTTTTTTATCCATATGACTCACTATATTTAATTAGTTGATTCATTTTTAATTGTATTAATCAATTGAATTACATCAAATGGAAAGGTTTAGGTGCCCTGGTTATTAGTGTAGTGTGGTTTTGGGCCTAAATCTTTGATGTTTGCTCCATGTGGTAGGTTAGGGGGTTTGTTTGGTGTAATTTCCAAACCATATAATTTTTTAATTGTATTTAAATGATTTTTGTCCTACTGAGAGCCTATTGAAAATTTTTTGTTTCATTTGTGTAATAATGTGTTTTAGAAACCTCATAGATGGGAATTTTTCAAAAAAACCCTCTTCCTTATATTATCTTTCGAGGGAACAAATATTGTGTTCTGTGGAAATGCATAGTGGTAGTAAAGGAGGGTATTTTGGGAACCCTCCTCCTTTTGAAATTATGAGATGGATTTTTTATAGTACCCTTTGATATTTAACTCTTATGCATGTCATAATGATGATTCATATATGTTCTTATGGGACACTATGTGGTTCTATATATTGATCAACATTTTGCAGGAGGTTCCTTTAGAGGTTTTAGATTTAGAATCTTTGAGGTGAGAGGTGTGGGATGACATTCTAGGGGGTTCATGTGTTATAGGGTTGTATTGTCTTTGGATACCAGGAAATTTAATTATATTTTTTTTGATAGTTTCTGGAAGTTGGGGAGGATTTATGCCTTAGATAGATCTATTTATAAATCTCATATATTTCAAGTTTATGGATTGATGTTTCTATAAATTGGTTTTACAGATAGATTGTTTGGGGTTCTGTATGGGTAGAGACTTTAGATTGGGATGGCATTTTGGGGTTCTAGGCATGGAATGGTTTCATCATGTGGTGTTTTAGGTGGGTCTAAGAGACCCTCTACAATTCCATTTTGTATAGTATGGGTAGATGTTAAATGAAGTTTGGATTTTCAAGATCCCTTTGGGACTAAGATGATAACATGGGGTGTCTAGCACAGTTGGGATCCATTAATATTTTTTGGGAGTGGTTCTATAGGACCATTGTGGTTTTCCTTATGGGGATTTTGTTGGTCGAGGATAGACTATGGGATGTTGGTGACTTCTTGTAATTTTTTTCCTTCTGACAATCTTGGCATATGAGTTTGAGATGTGGTTGATAAGGCTCTCATAATTAATTTTAATTGATGATATGACTTGGGAATCGAGAGATCTTCATGTTATGTTTGGAACCTTATGATGGTTAGTGGGAGTCATGGCTTCTATTTAGGTGAGTTGATCTAGGATACAATGGAATCCATGAGTTTTTTTACCATGATATGGTTGGGGTTGATGTTTTTATGGTTTGATGGTGGATGTGGGAGTCAGAAAAATCCTTATTTATAGACATTAGATGAGATGTATGGTGTAGTTCTTTCTCATGTTTTGGATGTTAGAGGAGACCTTTGAGATATCATTGGATGGGGTGTGGGATCAGAATTTGATCTGGTTCTCTCCTTTATTGGTTCGTTGGATGGTTGTGGTTAGACAGGTCTAAGAAGATAATGGATGGTCTGGAGGAGTTTTTCCCTCCCCTTGGCCAACAGATATTATACCCCATGTAGAGGTTGGGTATATGAGGTCCAATACATTTTGATAGACCTAGGTTATGGTCTATTCCTTTCCCCAACATAATATTTTATGAATTTCATTAGTTATGCATAACTATCATGCCTTATATAGGAACTCTCAATGATAGTAGAGTTCTTATCACCGGTTTGGATTGTTCCAATAGATTCCAAGATCCCATTAGAGTTGTGTGTTTTCATGTGGATGTCTATGTTTACATCTTAAGGTCTGGTACTAGTTCATATTGAACTATTAGTAATCTATAGATACTTTGTAGATATGTATGATGTGTCTAATTTTATATGGTTTTTGATCCAAGTGTAATAAATACTCTAGCATGGGGGTGGATAATGGGTTGATTTACCAAGCGTGACACCTTAGATTTTGGGGTTGGATATTTTATTTTATTTTTGGTTTACCCATTTATATATATAGTTTATTTTTATTATAGATGTTATTATTTTTTGACTAGTTTGGTCATATCAAATGTGTATTCATGTGTTATGATAGTGTATTATAGGTTCACCATTGGGGTGGCCTACTGAGATTTATTTCTCACCCCTTATATGTAAACATTAGTGTATGTATAGACCCTTGTGTATATTTTCAAGTTGAGAATAGTTTTTGGTGGTTAGGTGGAGGCTTAGTGTTGAACAATTGATATGGATTGCTGGTGTGGAGTTTTCAATTTGAGCTGGAGCAGTTTTACAATTGTGAACACTAAGTACAAGGTTTGGCTCAGAGTTGGAAAGAGAACCTTTGTATTTTTGGTTTCATTTATTCAATGTGTATATGTGATCGACTGAGTTGGAGATCAGTAGTTTTATGTTTTATCTTGATTTTTTTTACATGATTGTAGGTCTTATTTCTTTTTTTTTATAATTTTTTTATTCTAATTTATTTATTAGGAATACTATAATATTTTTATGGATGTAGATATGTTTGAATTATTTCTGTTCTAATTATACAATAATCTGATATTATAGTCTCCCTACTACATCTTTTCAAAACCTCACTTCTATTTGGTAGTCTTTAACATATGGGTAAGAACGTTTGAGGCCTTATAGAGAGTTTTATAAGGTGATGTTTAAGGTCGACCCTAGACAGTTTTCTATAAAATGGTATCATATCTTGTCTTGTTTTCTTGATTTGTGGAGCTGGTAGATAGGTAGTTTAGGGATGCATTGGATCTTGTGATGTTCCTTGGACTGGGGTGTCATAAAAGAAATTCCAATGTAAATTATATGTTACCAAGGTGATGGGATTATTGTTCTTGGTTTCTATTTTTATAGTTGTATGATTTCACATTAGGTGATGCGTTTGTTATTTGGATTCATGGATTTATGGGTTTTAGATCTTGGCCCACTAGAAAGAGGTCGGTGTACTTTCATCATTCTAGGCATGTAATATTCACATGAAATATTCCTATTTTTATATTATTTTACTAATAATGGAGGTGTTGAAAATGGACGATATGTAATTGTCCCACATAGCTTCTTGGTGGCATTCTTCTCAAATTTTCCATAGGTATCTTTATTTTGATGACAGACCATGTGGATATTTTAAAAAAGTGTTCACTGATGATGGAAGTATAGTACCTTTGTTGATGTATGCATGGAGTCCCCAGTGGGTTGGTATTGGCTTTATAATACTATTTTTATATCAATGAGGGTAAGGATGCCTAAGATTTTTTTTTATTAGCCATGATTTTCCCTATGTCTATGGAGTTTTTTGAGAAACATTATGGCTAGGAATGTGAATGCCTTGGGGATTGAGAATGGAGAGTTGGGAGTGCTCAAAGATTTGAGGCTTCTTGATAGGGAAGTTTTGGTTAGACACATGGACCTTATCATTTATGGTTGTAATTTTTTGTGGCATGGTGGTTGTGTGGTTAGACGCTCATGGTTTGGATGATTCCCAATTGGTGGAAGGTCATGTGGTTAGCTTCAAATTGGGTACGGTGCATCATTTTTTGAGAGGACCATTGAAGGTGCTCTAGATTATTGTAATTAAACAATATGATCAATATTATCAATATTTTAGGTGTGTTTTGGAACTGAAATATGCATTTCATGGGAGAGTTTGAGGAAGGAACGACCTATTTGAAGCGAATTTGTGAGAAAACATCCCAAAAATCCAATGAAGTGTATGTTTCATAAAGTTCTACAGTATTATGAACGAACCCAATTTTTTAAAGTCCTCAGCCTTGCGAGGGTTTGAAGATGACCTCCATGCAGTATAAAATCAGGTTGTAGAGCTCTAATTAGTGAACATCCCTAACCATGTGGATCTTTAATAGCGATCTTCACATGATTTAACTCTGGTTCACAAGGATCTTTACTATTCAAGAAACTAATAATCCTTCATTGATGCCCCCAACTTTCATGAAAACAATTCCCCCTCATCCTATGAGCCTATAAATACCCCCCCCATCTATCTTTAGTGGGGTATGTGACTTTTTAGCTTCTGAGAAAATATTTGAATTCATGATACTCAAAACATTTGAAAATGATAGAGGAGAATGATTTCCCAAGGTCACCATCTTTCATTAAACATCCTCCCATGGGGTTTTGAGAACCTCAACCCATGGTGGAGATTCATTTAACAGATTTCCATGGCATTCCTGAAAGAAGAAAGATCTTTGTGGCACTTGGGGTTTTTTGTTATAACTATACTTCATGAAAACAACCCTAAGGGAACCAAGAATTTACTTTAAGATAGTGTTATACTATTTTTTTAAAAATACCCTTTCATGATACCCCTGACCTCCTTAAGATATATGGCCTTTTCAAATCTCCAAACTTCCAAAAATCTCCAACCTTCGAAAAAACCATATTCCAAGATTCCTTATGGTTTCCCCATTCAGCTGACATCCTTTCACAAAAGTTGACTGTCATACCTCCATAACAATCCAGGATAGGTTCAACCATGCCCTAACCCACTTTTGGACTGGAACCACCTACTATAATCTCCAAAAACATTTATCTAAGTGTGTATCAGGCCTTCATCCTACATGAAGTTTCTAAGTATAGGTACCATAATTCCTATTTCTCCAAAGAATAGTTACCCTAAGGTAGGGCCTCCTAATTTACACTCGTCCACAATAGTGGTCACTCCATGGTTCACCTAGAGTCACAAAAGAAGTCAACATGTAATCCCTAAAGGTGGAATCATCATGGGAAACCATAAACCTATCTTTATATAGGGTCATTATGGTGGATCTTTCCCTCACCTTGGCACAGTCCTCTGCCGGGTATAAGCCCCAACCACAATCAAGCTCCAAGATGTAAAACTTCTTATTTCCACTTACTTTCCATATGAAATTAAACTTCATGAAAACTTACTCGGTATGTGACATAAAACATTAAAATTACCCTATGTGATGATCATAGGATTCCTCATTTATGATCATCATTGGATTCAACCTTCACCCCATCCATCATATGTGACTCCCATACCAGGAATCTTCCATACGTAATCCCCACTCCATCTTCCCCACCACAAGATGTAACTCCCATTCTAGGAAACCTTTATGTGTAATCCACACACCATCCCTAATTTATTCTCCTTCAGTGATACGACCATCCTTACCACATAATGTTAAACTGCATGGATCATACCAATCATTTGACCTTAAACTGGTACATTGAACTGTGTGGGTTTTGATCCTTTTCTTTTAAACAGGGTACATAGGACACCTCCCTCATGTTCAATCCCGGCATCATCTAGTGTGAAATTGTCCCATAGGGGGACACAATCCATCAATTCCAATGTGTAATTATCCACCTTGAGGGTATACACTCCACCACCCAGTGTGAAATTATCCCCCTTAGGCAGACACACTCCATAATCCTAGTGTGAAATTATCCCCAATGGTGGGAAACACTCTATCACTCGTCTCTACTAGATGTTAATCAGGTGACCTATTCAGTAACACCCTGAGATTTTGTGAAATATATTTTTTTAAACAATTTAATCTTTTTGGTATTTTTTGTTTCATACAACACTAAATATATCTTGTGTTATATGAAAGAACTATGATTGTATTGTGTTACACACAATACCAATTTCCTTCAATGGATTTTTTTACATCCAATATTGGGTTTTATAAAACTATAATATACTATTAATATTATTATTAAAATATTATTATAGTTATCACATAGTCGTTGGAAAGGAAGATATGAATAACATTAATTAAATTATGAAACTATGGTTTAAAAATGTTTATAAAATTAATTATTTTGTTATCAATAAATTATAAATGAAAATTAAATCCAATTTAATATAAAGGATGTATTCTTATGAAAAAATATATTTATATGACCACAAATGTGTTTTATCTTAATAAATTAAATTAATAACTATTATTGAGAGATATTAATGGAAATTACATATTATAAATTCAAAAAAAGTGTTTTTAATTTTCATCTAATATGTTTTATAGTCATAAAATAATAATAAGTTCGATTTTAGGCATAAAAAGATTTATTTATCTAAAAGGTCATTTTGACACCATTTAATGGTAAACTTATTTCAAAAATAATATATGACACTTTTATAATGATTATTTGAGAAAATAAAATTTATTTTTTGAGTTATTAATATTAAAATTTACTTTGGGTGAATTTTTGGTATTTTCTATGAAGTTTCATTTTTTGATGAATAGTGAAAAATGTTGAATTTTAATTTAAAACTACTTTTTCATCTAATTTATTTATATAGTAAAATTATATCTTAAATTGGTTTTAAAGTATAATTTTTCCAATTATATATTAATAAGTCCAATTTAGGTCATTTTTATCTATTTCACATTGATGTGGGATATAAAAACATTTCAAACATTTCAACATCTTACTTTAAAAACTTGTTGTTACGTCCCATCTATAGGATTAATTTTCAATTGAATTATGACACTAATATGATTGGAATTTTGAAAATTTTATTCAAATTTTTGAATAATAATAATTTATAACTTCCATTAATTTTAACTTAGTTTTTGATCAAAAATAATAATGAATGTTATTAAAATTAATTACGATGAATAAGAGAAAAACGAGTTTACTTAGGGACTAAAGATTAACTTAAGGTTTCAAATGACCTATAAACATGTATAAACCCATTTATATATCCATATTTATACCATAACACATATTTTCAATAAAAGTTTCTATTATCAGAGGCACGTTATGTAAGGGAGACCTCTCAATAGTGTTTACCTTTTTGGTATTTACAAGAATTCCACTCCTCCACTCTAAGAGGACACACACCACACTCACTTCTTCACACCTCTCAAGACATTTTTCATGTCCAAAAATAGACCAAATAAGATCCCAAATTCCCTAATATTAATCTAAAGTCTTAAATTTGGACATAAATCCAACCAAGGAATCTCTTCGGTGCACACCAAAAGGAGTTACCCGAAGAACAGGTAATGTTCACCAACATTCACTTTTGTTTTATTTCTTTCTCCACAACATAAATTTATATTATATCATGATTATATAATAATATGATTATATTAAATATAAAAAGATTTATTTTTTTAATGTTACTACCTACAACATCACACACTTCTATCAAATGGGATACAAAATCACCATTCATGTGTATGACGGACTACCACCTCGCAAACAGATATTGTTCGTTATTCCATTTCTGCCTATAAAGGTTGGGAATAATAATATATATACTATTTTTATATTATATATATGATATTTATTATTTATTTATGCTTCTTTAATTAATATATAACATATATCTTCATGTACCACCTTTTGTGGGAATAAGATAACATCATTTGTGGACGTGTGGACTACCACCACCTCAATGCGATATGATTTGTTCATGCTTTACATGGAATGTATTAAGGATAAGTTTATTATAAATATTTTATATTTATGATATAATAATTCTACTATAATAATATGTGTGTGTGTGTGTTGAAATAGTGGGTGCCCTAGACCCAACTATGTCGTACTTTTGATTACGATATCATGTATACAGTTAGTTATACCTGATGTAATCTTACCATTATAGTGTATACTTTTCTGCATCCACTATATAATGGTAATTTCCAAAGATTTATTATCTTTTCGATAGGTTATGGTAGACCTAATTTTGTAATGAGAACCTCGAGATACTATGACATTAATATTAAACATATGGTCTATGGTCTAGATATATTTTACTGACCGGAAATAGTAGATGTATGGCTATCAAGTGCTAGGGGCTCATAAGCATTAAGACTTCTTCTCATGAAGTTTTTACTTGGTGATCTCTAGTAGTTAGATCATGAGGAAAGACCCGCCAATAGGAACACCACATGTTTTGTGTGTCATTGGTTGTTCTTATCTATGGACATGTGTATTGGTCTCCTGACTTGAGACTATTAACAATGTGTATCATTTTATTTCATACTTTGATGCAAGGAAAAAACCATGGTATTGAAATTGTGGTGAGGTATCTTGTGTTGGGTGCTTCGTTGGTGACATGACATTGGTTGAATGGTCAAGAATGTATTTGTCGCTTCCATGTTTTGGAAGCTATATATCACAGTCCTGGTTGATCAGGATAGTGCTACCTTCTTAAGTCTTTGGCCAAAGCAGTAGAAAGGTAAATACATATATATAGATCAAAAAAATACAAAAAAGAAATTATAATGACATAAGTGTGTGTCCTGCTTTTTGATATATTTAATGACAGATAGGTTATAATACACAATCAGTGTTTATAGGTTGGTTGTCGTAGCTATTACAATCCTTATCTCTTTAGGGGCCATGATGGGTTGCTAGACTCCACTCTTCGTCTTTGGATTTTATTCACTATTATTGTAAGAACCCAGTTTTTACTGCGAAATAATTTGGAATATTATTTATATTATTCCAGAGCAGCGCCTTTAGACGGTGTGCGATTCCGAGCCCCGGTGTGGCCGGAATTAAATTTTCAGCGCGTTCACACTGGACACGCTAAATAAATGGGATAACTCCTAAACAGTGCTTTAGATCAGAAATCTGAGTGTACATATGAGTCTGGAATGGGGTGTTTACCCTAATAACGACATAAAGCATGTCGGCGTGGGACTTTGGGACCCCTCGCTCGCTATCGGAACGTTAAACAGATAATTAAATTAATTTATTTATTCTTTTAATGGTGAAACTCAAGTATCTCTTAAACCGTGGATCGGTTTTCAAAACCGAGGGCACTGTTGAGTTCAAAACGTGTCGTTTACCCTAGGAGGGGTGTAACTTTCATGGGTGCGGCCCGTCTGTGAAAAATGCTGCCAGGGGCATTTTCGTAATTTAGCGTCTTCAGACGTTAAATTTGATAACTTTTGAACGGGGCCTAGGATTAAAATTTCAAGACTGACTTTGTGCTCAGGAGGTGGTGTTTACCCTAGGGGAGGCTTAACCTCGACCCCGTCGAGAGTTTCGGAAGCGGGTTAAATTATGGGTTTAAATTAATTAAAATTTTAATTAATTCTTTTTTTATTTAAACCCTTCCCCATCCCCTTCCTCCGATTTTTCTCCCCTGGAAAAACCCCTAAACCTATACTCCTCTCCTCCACCTCTCTGGCGAGGTGCGATAGCTCCGACGAGGCGCGGCAGCTCCGGCGAACCCTTGCGAAGCTTCGGGCGAAGCCCATCGAGGTAGGCGGTTGTTATTTCATTTTTAATTCTCGAGCCTCCTCTGAACCCCAAATATAGTGTCGAATTGTTGTTATTTCATCTAGAAAATACCATGTATGCGTAGTACATTTCCTAAGCTTCACGACGCATCTTTCGGATTGAAAATCCGAGTTCGGAGGTGATCGCAGTTGTTCGCCAAAATTTGCGGGTTTTTGGAGCTTCTCGCCCGATTTTGGGGTGTGATGGGTGTTTTCGGCGGTCGGAGGTCACGACGGCGCGGGCTGAGGAGTCCGCGACTTTCGGCGGGACAGCGTGCGGCGGAGCGCCCGACGGAAGGAGGTTGCGGCCTCGGGTGGTCGAAGGCGGAGGCAGAGCGCGGGGGACCCTGGGCGGCAGCAGCCTGGGCGACAGCGGCCTGGGCGGCATGGCCGCGGTGAGGCGCGACGTCTGTGTTGCGGGAGGCGAGGCGCCGGCGCTATCCAGGCGAGGTCGGCGGAGGAGGACCCCGAGGTCATGCCTCAGGGTGTGCGGCATGGACAAGGACCCGCATACCGCGGGTCCTGCCGCGGCGTCAAAGAGGACCGGCCGCATGGCCGGTCGGTTGAGGAGACCGGACCCGCTCGGTTCCGGCAGTTTGAAGCGGGCCATGGACAGTGGGCCGCGACGGGTTGGACCGGACCCGCGGCCGATCCGCGGGCCGGCTGCCTGGACCGGGCCTGCCGGTCTGGACCGGCCCATTTTGCCCCCCCCCCCTTGCGTTCGGGGGCCGTAACTCCTAAACGGCACATCCGTTTGACGCGCTGTCTGCGGCTGGGGGACCGTATCGACGTGGAGGCCCTATTAAAGTAAGTTTAGGGGGTTTTCGGTTGCGCTCCCGAGGACGGGTGACCTGAGGTGATTAAATTTAACAATATTAAATTTATTATTAATGTTGCGACGAACGTGGCTCTGCACCCGGACGTCCGTTCGAAGCGCCGTCAGAGGCGCAGTGGCCCCGGAGCTGAGCCGACCATTCCAAAGTTGGTTCGGATCCCCTGCGGTTTGGTTTCGTTGCTCGGTGGGACAGAACGCTTTATACAAACGATTAATTAATTATTTGATTAATTAATTAATTGCTACATCGGACCTAACTCCCGCTTGGGATGTCCGATTGACGTGCCGTCAGTGGCAGCGTGATCCCAGTCCTTGTGCAGACTTTTTGAAGAGCTTTCCGAAGCGTTCGGGTTGGAGACGAGGTGCGGGTCCCACTGGGCCTAGTTCGCACGTTTTACGGTGAAACACCACATTTTTACCTGACATCCATCTGGGGTGTTTGAGTACTCGTTTCTGAGTGTTTTTCCGAGGGGATTGCAATGGTGCAATTCACCCGCTTAAATTCGGGCCCAAGGTGTGGGCCCCACGGGGTCCCGTTTGCGTATAACGTGGGGAGTTGCAGCTTCTGCATTCGGAATTCGTTTTAGGCGTCGTCAACGGCGTTGTGACCCTAGTATTGAGGCAAAATTGACCGAGGAGGTTTCAGGCATCGAATCCGGAGTTGAGGCATGGGCCCCACGGGCCGTCTCTTGAGCTATGTACAGTGTTTTCGTGCCTTTTTCACCAGACATCCATTTGGGGCGTTCGAGTAGTCATTTCCTCATGTTGTTCCGAGAGCATCGCGATGGCGCAGTTCGCCCAACGAGTATCAGAGACGGGGTGCGGGCCCCACACGGGTTGGTTACAGTGAATAGTACATTTTTCACCAGTTGACCGATTCGGGTGAGTAATTTTTATATCTTGCGTGTTTTTTCATAGGGATTACAACGGTGTAATCTGTTTAGGTGAGTGTAGCCTCTTACACGATCTTATTAAATGTGAAATATGAAAGGTGCCCCGGTGGCGGTTCTTCTACCATGTTTGTAGCGGACCTTTGGCGTGTGATCACGTGCACTCCTGGGAGAGTGAGGTTGGTGTTTAAAGAGATGTGGTAGGTTGTGCCTCAGCCGTTGAGGTGGCAGGTTAAAGTTGTTACGTTACGCCTTCGCGTTGACGTTGGGTGTCGTGTGCAAGATAGCCTTTGGGATGGAACGTGGTATACTCTGGGAGTATACAGGAATGCTTGGAGGTACATGTGGTTGTTTGAACCTGAGAACGTTAGTGCATTCGGTTGGGGTTGACTTGGGGCCACACGTTGTGTGGGCCCCATGCGTGTGTCGTGTTCTGCTTTACGTACCTTTGACCTCTCGTGACGTAGAGGGTACCTCTGTTCTCGATGGTTTAGACCAGCAGGGTTGAGTGGTTTCCCCTGGTTTTGTTCTGTAGTTGGGTGGTTGTGCGATACTCACTCCGAGTTCTGTTGTTCTATGTTGTACCATCCAGTGGTGATGGCCAGAGCAGTTCTGGGTTTACCCTCCAGTAGAGACTGGGCAGTGGGTTTCTCACTGACTTCTAGGGTTTACCCTCCAGTAGAGACTGGGCAGTGGGTCACCCAATACTCTTAGGGTCTACCCTCCAGCAGAGACTGGGCAGTGGGTCACCTGTCGACCTCTTAGGGTCTACCCTCCAGCAGGGCTGGGCAGTGGGTCGTTCGTCATCTAGTTCCAGGTCTACCCTCCATCAAGGCTGGGCAGTGGGTCGCCTGTCGACTTATTCTAGGTCTACCCTCCAGCAGGGCTGGGCATTGGGTCGCCTGATGATGTATTAGGGTTTACCCTCCAGTAGGGTTGGGCAGTGGGTCACCTGATATATGGTTAGGGTTTACCCTCCAGCAGGGCTAGGCAGTGGGTCACCCGTTGACATTCCAGACTCAGACCTTTCTACTGGGCTAGTCTCTATCTTTCCTCTGTGATTACCAGAGCGGGACCCTTGGTTGTACGGATCAGTGGTGGAACGACCTTGACTTTTGAGGAGACCTCTCGACTGTAGGGCAGTGACGAGGTTTGTTTTGACTTAACCCAGAACTCTAAAGTACTAGGGGCACTTTCCCCCACCGAGATGTGTCCTTGTGACGCAACCTAAAACCGTGCGGGCGAGTCAGTGGTGCCCAAAGCGGATAGTGTCTTGGTGTGGTGGTTTGAGCCCCTTGACTTGTATTTTGGGGCAAACGTGCGGGATTCTGGGCATCGATGGTGTTTACTTCTGGGACTGTTGGCGACTCACTTTTCTTGGGCTGAGCTACGGGATGGAGATCCCCTTACAACCTTGTTTGGGCTTCTTATTGATCATATGTATTTGTATATACCTTGTTCCAGTACCCACTTCTTGGGTTTGGTTACTCTCCTTCCAGGAGAGGCGAAGACACGCGGGGTATGCCACGTGCTTTCCGTGTCTAGCTTCTCGTGGTTGGAAGAGTCTACTCTCATGCTATAGGTAGCGAAGACTCGATGAGAAGTTCATCTTCTCACCATTTCCAGCTCCTTGTGTCTGGACGAGTCTACCTTCTTTCCTCTTGTTGGGTTGAGCTGGACTCTCTACCGTACTCTTTACTGGACTCTCGGTTGTACTCCTTTACTTTCCCCTATTCGATCTACTGCTCACCCTTTGATACCTCCTTTTTTGCTCCCTCAAGCCTTCGGGGTATCCTTCTGAGTATTTTTATACTTACCCCTGCTTGGGCTTTGCCTGCACTTGGTGTGCCCTTGAAGATGACGTATAGGTTGGTCATGACTTCAGCGGAGCTTAGGAGTTCGGGATCTTGGACCGCGTGTGGTGGTCAGAGTCTGGTTCCAGGTGGGGAACCCTTCGAGCTGTTTTTCTTTTGTTTACCTATTGCTGGGTTGTGGCACTTTTCTGGTTGGGTGCATGTTTTTCCCCTTTTCTTTTCAGTTTATCTCAGCACTTTCTTTGTAATGTTTAGAGGTCGATGCACTTTTGTGGTTTATATATAGCAGTTTCCCTTTTACTTTACTTGTCTTTTCTCTTTTACTCTACACTTTTGCATTGAGTGTGTTGCATGTGTGTGTACAGGTACTTAGGCAAAGGCCTCCCCAAGTTATTATGTCTTCGGCGCTGGTCTCCAGCCCCTGGCCTATAGAGGCGGGCTTGGGGTAGTTTCGGCTCGAGCCCGGGTAGGGTCAGGTCGTGACAAAGTGGTATCAGAGGTGGTTCGTTCCATGGGACGTTGTGCGGACGTCCCTAAAAAGGAATTGGTTGGGATTTAGGGAAACAATGTTAATGTGTCTCGAGAGCGGCTCTCAGGCCAGGGAGTCTAGTGATGGTGCGGCGGCCGATGTATCCATTCACCAGGACCTTGATAACCCGCTTGTCGACTCGGCATGCTGAGACACTTGTTGCAGGGAAAATTGGTTTGTGCATCACATAGGATTGACTCTTTGACCGTCCTTCTTGAGTCAGCTCCCCATTTTTGTTATTGGTATATACATATATGCTCATCTGATCGTGACACTCCTTGATAATATTCAGGATGTCTCCGCGAAGACAGCCAGCCAAGATACCAGCTTTGGTGCATGACGATGACCATGTGAGCTACGAGGCTTCAGTCCAAGACCCATCATGTGAGCCCCTTTCTCTGGGTTGGCCGGTAGTAGCACCCCCACCTGTTGAGCAGCAGACAGCTTCAGCAGAGTAGACTGAGCTTGAGCGCAGGTTGAGCGCGCTCCGTGAGTTTCAGCGGCAGAGACCGCTAAGGTTCAGTGGTGAGCTAGACCCTCAGGCAGCAGAGGTTTGGTTTGAGATAGTGGTTCGCCTTTTCAGGCTTGTGCAGATGCTGGCAGATCAGAGAGTTACTTTGGCAGCCGACCTTTTTCATGGAGCAGCTTGGCGTTGGTGGAGTCTGGTGACTCGGTTTCTTGACGAGTCATCTCTTTCATGGGGCGATTTTCTGTTGTTGTTTCGTGAGGATTTTTTCCCCTCCTTCTTACGCTCCGTTCGAATTCAGGAGCTCCTGTAGTTTCAACAAGGAGGGATGACGATGGCCATGTATGTGGCTAGTTTCGCAGACCGTGCACGCTTTTACACGGACTTGGTCCATGATGACAACATCCGATCGTAGAAGTTGAGCAGGGTCTCCGCTGAGAGATTCGTGTTGTCATAGTACCCTTGGGCATTTCCACATATTCCAGGGTGCTAGAGAAGGCGCTGGTGATAGAGATCTCCTGTCACGTTCTAGAGTTGGGGGTGGCAACAGGCACGTTGGAGTCGAGGCGTCTGTCGCAGCTAGCGGGCGTCGGCAAGCAGAACCTCAACGTAGGTGGCTTTCTGACAACCAGACTCAGGGGCGTGGTTGTACACCACAGTGGCGCCGAAGGGCACCAGTACAGCCCGGAGAGAGTCGGTGCTATTATTTTAATGGGTGAGGTCACCTGGCATGGGACTGCCCGACCAGGCATGCAGAGAGCTTCGGGCAGGCAGCAGGTGCACCACCATGACGGAGGTAGCACCATGATCAGAGTAGCACCCAAAGAGGTGGAGCTTGCAGGAGAGAGGGAGGAGCCGGTAATGGGGGACGGCTTTACGAGGTCTTCTCATCACCACTAGTCGGTCCATGACCGGCTCCGGGAGATGACAGTTGAGACCGCGGACAGCCGCGAGCTTTGGATGTCTATGATCCTGCAGAGCATGAGGTGATAAGAGGTACGCTCTACAGCTCTTCTACTTTTTTCAGTAGAATTGTTAGACTCTGTGTGTGTAATGCTTTTCCCCCTGCTCCTTGTTTGAGGTGTTACCAGGGTGACACAGGGCGTCGAGTGTAACACTGTGTTGGTAAGGTAAAAGGCGTGGGACCTTTTTCTATAGTCGATGGTGTCGACTCCTTCGCCTTTAGAGCGTGTAAGAGAGCCTTGGTTGTGGGACATCGATTGTGGAACCTTGTGTGACCAGATATCCTTGGTTGTTTCACCATATGGATATTCTGAAGGAGAGAATCATTGGGCCTTGTTCCAGGTACAGGTGGTGATTCCAGTCGCGGCGTGAAACGTAAGGGTTCGGTCGGGGAGGTGAGCTACCCTCGAGAGCCTTCGGGCCGTTTAAGACCGTGCAAAGGGATGGCAAGGTTCCCTACCGCCTTGCCCTAACCCCAAAGACTGGTTTAGGTGCATGGAGTTTCCCACGTGACTCACCCGAGAAGAAGTGTGCGTGCTCCTATGCACGTCATCAGCGAGAGAAAACCTCGCGTGATCAGATCAATCCTTGGTCCTTGTGCGGTAACGTGGGACTGTGCAGGAGTTCTTCTAAGTATGGAAGAGCCAGGTGCGGGCTGGGTACCCTGAGTTGTTCCCTGGTTTTGCTTTTCGGGGAAAAAAATATTGAAGGAGGGAATGATGTAAGAACCCAGTTTTTTCTACGAAAGACTTTGGAATATTTTTGATATTATTCTAGAGCAGCACCTTCAGACGGCGTGCGATTCCGAGCCCCGGTGTGGCCGGAATTAAATTTTCAGCGCGTTCACACTGGACACGCTAAATAAATGGGATAAATCCTAAAAAGTGATTCAGATCAAAAATCTGAGTGTACGGATGGGTCTGGAATGGGGTGTTTACCCTAGGAACGACATAAAGCATGTCGGCGCGGGACTTTGGGACCCCTCGCTCGCTATCGGAACGTTAAACGGATAATTAAATTAATTAATTTATTAGTTTAATGGTGAAACTCAAGTATCTCTTAAACGGTGGCTCGGTTTGGAAAACCGAGGGCACCGTTGAGTTTGGAACGTTCCGTTTACCCTAGTAGGGGTGTAACTTTCACGGGCGTGGCTCATCTATGAAAAATGCCGCCAGGGGTGTTTTCGTAATTTAGCGGCTTCAAACGTTAAATTTGATAACTTTTCAACAGGGCCTCAGATTAAAATTTTGAGACCACCGTTGTGCCCGAGAGGTGGTTTTTACCCTAGGGGAGGCTTAACCTTTACCCCGTCGAGAGTTTCAAATTAGGGTTAAATTATGGGTTTAAATTAATTAAAATTTTAATTAATTCTTTTTTTTAAACCCTTCCTCATCCCCTTCCTCCCCTTGTTCTCCCCTGGCGAAACCCCTCAACCTCTCCTCCTATCCTCCACCTCTCCGGTGAGGTGCGACATCTCCAGCGAGGCGCGGCAGCTCCGACGAACCCTTGCGAAGCTTCGGGCGAAGCCCATCGAGGTAGGCAGTTGTTGTTTCGTTTTTAATTCCCGAGCCTCCTTTGAACCCCAACTATAGTGTCGAATTGTTGCTATTTCTTCGAGAAAATCCCATGTATGCGTAGTACGTTTCCTAAGCTTCACAACGCATCTTTCGGATTGAAAATCCGGGTTCGGAGGTGATCGCGGTTGTTCACTGCAATTTGCGGGTTTTTGGAGCTTCTCGGCCGGTTTTGGGGTGTGTTGAGTGTTTCCGGCGGTCGGAGGTTGCGGCGGCGTGGGCTGAGGCGTCCGCGGATTTCGGCGGGACAGCGTGCGGGGGAGCGCCCGGCGGAAGGAGGCGGCGGCCTCGGCTGGTCGAGGTCTGAGGCGGAGCGCGGGGGACCCTGGGCGGCAGCGGCCGGGGCGGCAGGGCCGTGGTGAGGCGCGGCGTCTGTGCTGCGGGAGGCGAGGCGCCGGCGCCGTCCGGGCGCGGTCGGTGGAGGAGGACCCCGAGGTCGTGCCTCGGGGTGTGCAGCGCGGACAAGGACCCGCATACTGTGGGTCCTGCCGCAGCGTCAAAGAGGATCGGCCGCATGGCCGGTCGGTTGAGGAGACCGGACCCACTCGGGTCCGGCGGTTTGAAGCGGGCCGCGGCCAGTGGTCCACGGAGAGTTGGACCGGATCCGCAGCCGGGCCGCGGGCTGGCTATCTGGACCGGACCCCCCTTGCGTTCGGGGGCCGTAACTCCTAAACAGTGAGTCCGTTTGACGCGCCGTTTGCGGCTGGGGGACCGTATCGATGTGGCGGCCCTATTAAAGTAAGTTTAGGGGTTTTTTGGTTGCGCGCCCGAGGATGGGTGACCTCAGGGGATTAAATTTAACAATATTAAATTTATTATTAATGTTGCGACGGACGTGTCTTTGCACCCGAACGTCCGTTCGAAGTGCCGTTAGAGGCGCAGTGGCCCTGGAGCTGAGCCGACCCTTCCAAAGTTGGTCCGGAGACCCTGTGGTTTGGTTTCGTTGCTCGGTGGCACGAAACGCTTTATACGAACGATTAATTAATTATTCGATTAATTAATTAATTGCTGCATCGGACCTAACTCCCACTTGGGATGTCTGATTGGCGCGCCATCAGTAGCAGTGTAATCCTAGTCCTCATGCAAACTTTTTGAGGAGCTTTTCCGAATCGTTTGGGTTGGAGACGAGGTGCGGGCCCCACGGGGCCTAGTTCGCACGTTTTACGGTGAAACGCCACTTCTTCACCCGACATCTGTTTGGGGTGTTTGAGTACTCGTTTCTGAGTTTTTTTCTGAGGGGATTGCAATGGTGCAAATCGCCTGCTTAAATTCGGGCCTGAGGTGTGGGGCCCATGGGGTCCCGTTTGCGTATAACGCGGGGAGTTGCAGCTTCTGCATTCGGAATTCGTTTTAGGCGTCGTCAACGGCGTTGTGACCCTGACATCGAGGAAAAATTGACCATGGTGGTTTCAGGCGTCGAAGCCGGAGTTGAGGCGTGGGCCCCACGGGCCGTCTCTTGAGCTATGTGTAGTGTTTTCGCGCCTTTTTTCCCAGACGTCCGTTTGGGGCGTTCAAGTAGTCGTTTCCGCATGTTTTTCTGAGAGCATCACGATGGCGTAGTTTTCCCAATGAATATCGGAGACGGGGTGCGGCCCCCACATGGGTTGGTTACGGTGAATAGTACCTTTTTCACCTGTTGACCGTTTCAGGCGAGTAAGTAGTCTATCTCTCATGTTTTTTCACGGGGATTACAACGGTGTAATCTGTTCAGGGGAGCAGAGCCTCTTACGCAATCTTATTAAATGTGGAAATATGAAAGGTGCCCCGGTGGCGGTTTTTCTACTGTGTTTATAGCGGACCTTTGGCGTGTGATCGTGTGCACTCCTGGGAGAGTGAGGTTGGTGTTTAAAGAGATGTGGTAGGCTATGCCTCAATCGTTGAGGTGGCAGGTTGGAGTTGTTACATTACGCCTTCACGTTGACGTTGGGTGCCGTGTGCATGATAGCCTTTGGGCTGGAACGTAGTATACTCTGGGAGTATACGGGAATGCTTGGAGGTACATGTGGTTGCTTGTACCTGAGAACGTTTGTGCATTCGGTTGGGGTTGACTTGGGGTCACACGTTGTGTGGGCCCCATGTGTGTGTCGTGTTCTGCTTTACGTACCTTTGACCTCTCGCGACGTAGAGGGTCCCTCTTTTCTCGATGGTTTAGGCTAGCAAGGTTGAGTGGTTTCCCCTAGTTTTGTTCTGGAGTTGGGTGGTTGCGCGATACCCACTCCGAGTTCGGTTGTCCTGTGTTGTACCATCCAGTGGTGATGGCTAGAGCTGTTCTGGGTTTACCCTCTAGTAGAGACTGGGCAGTGGGTTGCTCACTGACTTCTAGGGTTTACACTCCAGCAGAGACTGGGAAGTGGGTCACCCGACACTCTTAGGGTCTACCCTCCAGCAGAGACTGGGCAGTGGGTCACCCGACGATCTCTTAGAGTCTACCCTCCAACAGGGCTGGGCAGTGGGTCGTCCGTCGTCTAGTTCCAGGTCTACCCTCCAGCAAGGCTGGGCAGTGGGTCGCTTGTCGACTTATTCCAGGTCTACCCTCCAGCGGGGCTGGGCAGTGGGTTGCCTGATGATGTATTAGGGTTTACCCTCTAGCAGGGCTGGGCAGTGGGTCACCTGATATCTGGTTAGGGTTTACCCTCCAGCAAGGCAGGGCAGTGGGGTCACCCATTGACATTCCAGACTCAGACCTTTCTACTAGGCTAGTCTGTGTCTTTCCTCCGTGATTACCAGAGCGGGTCCCTTGATTGTACAGGTTAGTGGTGTAACGACCTTGACTTTTAAGGAGACCTCTCGATCGCGGGGTAGTGACGAGGTGTGGTTTGACTTAACCCGGAACTCTCAAGTACGAGGGGCGCTTTCCCCCACCGAGATGCGTCTTTGTGACGCGACCTAAAACAGTGTGGGTGAGTCAGTGCCGCCCAAAGCGGATAGTGTCGAGGTGCGGTGGTTTGAGACCCTTGACTTGTAGTTCGGGGCAGACGTGCGGGATGCTGGGCATCGATGGTGTTTACTTTTGGGACTGTTGGTGACTCACTTTTCTTGGGCTAAGCTACCGGATGGAGATCCCCTTACGACCTTGTTCGGGCTTCTTATTGAGCATATGTATTTGTATATACCTTGTTCCAGTACCCTCTTCTTGGGTTTGGTTACTCTCCTTCCAGGAGAGGCGAAGACGCGCGGGGTATGCCACGTGCTTTCCGTGTCTAGCTTCTCGTGGTTGGACGAGTCTACTCTCCTGCTATAGGTAGCGAAGACTCGACGGAAAGTTCATTTTCTCACCGTTTCCAGCTTCTTGTGTCTGGACGAGTCTACCTTCTTTCCTCTTGTTGGGTTGAGATGGACTCTCTACCGTACTCTTTACTGCACTCTCAGTTGTACTCCTTTACTTTCCCCTATTCGATCTACTGCTCACCCTTCGGTACCTCCTTTGTTGCTCCCTCGAGCCTTCAGGGTATCCTACTGAGTATTTTTATACTCACACCTACTTGGGTTTTGCCCGCACTTGGTGTGCCCTTGCAGACGACGGACAGGTTGGTCGTGACTTCAGCGGAGCTTAGGAGTTCGGGAGTTGGGACCGCGTGTGGGGGTCGGAGTCGGGTTCCAGGTGGGGAACCCTTCCAGCTGTTTTTCTTTTGTTTACCTGTTGCCGGGTTGTGGCACTTTTCTGGTTGGGCGCGTGTTCTGTCCCTTTTCTTTTCAGTTTACCTCAGCACTTGCTTTGTACTATTTAGAGGTCGATGCACTTTTGTGGTTTATATATAGCAGTTGCCCTTTTACTTTACTTGTCGTTTCTCTTTTACTCTGCACTTTTGCATTGAGTGTGTTGCGTGTGTGTCTACAGGTACTTAGGCAAAGGCCTCCCCAAGTTATTGTGCCTTCGGTGCTGGTCGCCAGCCCCTGGCCCCTGGTGTGCGGGCTTGGGGTAGTTGCGGCTCGAGCCCGGGTAGGGTCGGGTCGTGATAGCTATCGAGATAAGGGCCTAGAGGGTCACACACAATAGCGTATTCAAGAATCCCCCCTATTCATATTAATAGGTATATTGACCACGGTGGGCCCCACCATGGGTCTGAGCGTTCAAGTTATTGATCACCGATGAATTAAATAAATTCATTAATATAAATGTTATGAATATTTGGGATTGAATTTTTTTAATATATTTACATGTTTAGTAAATATGAGATTATATTAATTGATCGAATATTATTTTAATATTTAATGTTCATTTAATATTAAGCAGGAAAGTGAGTCGAGTTAAATGGCTCGGTTTTTATCATGTAATATATTTTATATATATTAAAGGCATGTGATAAAATAATAAATAGTTTTGGCCCAATTTAGTTCGTCATTATTATTTATTTAGTGGACGTTGAAATAAATGGGGGTCGAGGAACCCAACTAGGTATTTTACTAACTCCTCTATAAATACAAGGGAGGCTCACTCTCCTTGGGACAATTCATTCATTTCATGGAATGAAATTTAGAGCCTCTCTCTCCTCCCGCTCACTAGAGAGAGAAGATCTTGATCCAAGAAGCTCAGATGAAGACCACCCTCCAGCATTGAAGTCATCTCAATGCGGTGATCGTCATGACGACGAAGGCTTCATCAGATCTCCGCGCTAGTACCCGGAATTCGACGAACGACGCTCCCCCCAGGTTTTTGAAGCATGTGTGGATGATCTAGAGAGTTACTCCTTTGGATCCTTCGAGCAATAATCGTCATCGACAAGTTACAGTCGTCCGTGACTTCAGATTTGAAACACGTGCATTTTTTGTTTTATTTTGTGCTCTTTATAATTTACGCGATATCCTCAAACCTTACTAGGGATTGAATCGTCGAGGTTGACAAATCTCATCGACCCGTTGATGAAAAATTTTAAAATCCCCAACCCATCTGCTTCCGCTATGGGCCCTAGAACCATTTAGTAATATTAGAGGGATCGCATAAATTTTATGCGCCTAAAAAATTAAATTTTCATTACAATTAAGCAGGGAGTTCAAAAACAATCCCAGCAGTTCAAACCGCAAGACGATCTGATCTTGAACGGCCATGTTATGGCAATTTTAATTTTTTGGATTAGATCGAATTTGCGGTTTAATCTCAGATATTATATTTTAATTCATACTGAAAAACTGATCAAGTTTCGATCAGTTTTGGTTAATTGGAATTAGTTCCAATAATGTGCAAATTTTAATTTGAAAAATTAAATAATTTTTACAATAATTTAATTATTATTATAATTATTATTTTATCATAATAATAATTTAATAATAATAAATTATTATTTTTTTATAATAATTATATTATTATTTAATTTTAAAGGTAATATTAGACTTTGAAATTTATTAAAAATAAATGGATAGAAGACTTCAAAAGAATTCATAAAGAAAAAAAGGGCTGTGGACTTGACCTTAAAGGGTGGAGGATAATTAAAAGAAAATCAAAAAAACTTTTGACTTCAAAAAAAAAAAAAAAAGGGTGAACAAGGGGTCCGTGTGGACCCCCTTCATCTTCATCGGCACACCTCAGTAGGTACGCTGCCCGGCCACCCTGGCCACGGCCAGTCCCGCCCGCCACCATTCTGGCGCCGTCCCAGTGGTCTCGGCCTCCTCCAGCCATGTCGCCACTCCGTCCGGATCTAGCCCGCAGTAGCTGGTCGCCGCTCACCCCACGCCCTGCCGACTTCCCCTAGCTGTGGTTGTCGACCGCCTTCGCACTACGCGGTCTCCCAGCCTCGTCCGCAGCGGCTCAACGCCGCCCCGTCCCATTCAGCACAGCAGCCATCGCTTTGGATCTGGCCCCGCGCCCTGCAAGCTTCCCCTAGCGACGGTCGCCGACTACCACCAGGCCACCATGTCGACCAGCTCGCGGTCTCCATTGGCCGCTCCGACCACCTACACCATGTCGCACCGGCACTGCCGGGCTTCACCGCGCAGCCGGCCGATCACCGCCCACCCCGCGTGACCACCTCGTTGATCTCCCTACTGGCTCTAGCATCTGGTCTAGACCAACGAGGTACCCCTTTTTCCTTTTGGTTATTTTTTGTAGGGAAAAATAAGCCCCAACGAGGTATCTAAGATCTTCCCAACCCAGAATGGATTTGGGCACAGCCTAGTACGAAACTGTATGAGTTTGGCCCGACCCGCACAGTCCATCCAGCGGTGTTTTGGAGACCGACCAATTTAAATTAATCAAAATAAATTAATTTAATTTTAGTATCTAAATTAAATTAATTAAAATTAAATTTGGTTAATTATTTTAATACTTGGGATATAAATTAGTTTAAATTTTCAATAAAATTAAATTAATTAGTGGACCGATAATTAATTAAATTATTTGAATTATTTAATTCATTTAATTTAATTTATAACCCTTGTACTTATTTAATGCAAATTTAATTTTATCGCACTTTATTTTACCCGTTTACTAGTCTTGAGCACCGACCCATGTATGTTGTATTTATTTAATTAATTATTTAACTGTATGTGATGATTTTAATTAATTAAATAGATGGGTTGTGTATCTTCGTTCTTTTCGGTTAAAATGTTTAAGGGCATGCACATCAAATTTTCATGATGTACATTTATACCCTTAGTCCCCCTTGCTTGTGTGTGAGTATATTTGTACTTCGCATGAAGACAATGAATGACGCAGACTCCACCAAGATGAGGCGGTGTACGTTGATCAAGACATTGCAAGACAACACGTGGATCCCACCAAGATGAGGCGGTACACCAAGACATGACGTGGACCCCGCTAAGACGGGGTGATACTCCAGATTAGAAGCGAACATACAAGATGGGGAAAGGCTACATTATGAGTCAAGCTTCGACTTAGGTATGATGCCCTTAGGTCGTTTAAATGATCAAGACCAGTCGGGTAGCAGGTTACCTTTATGAATTTATTTATTATTTTATGCATTTATAAACAGCGGGGAAATACATAAAATAATAAATTATAAAATCCATAAATAAGTGACGTATGTTTTTCTATTATTGTTCAGTTGTGGGTGCGACAACATAGATGGACAAGATAAATAGAAATAGATCACATTCGTCGAGAGAACAAAAAACCTTCAAATTAATATTAAGTCATTACAACCTTCCATCGATCAAGTTTGAACAAAACCGAGTGTTTGAGGTGCCATTGATGCCATAGTTGAGTGTGCCTCTTACTATCGGGGAATACATTTTAGGGTGTTGGGTTGACTTAACTAAAATTTACGCAAATAAATAGCCGTAGCTAGCTGGTTGTAATTTTAGAGGCAAACATTGAGTAAATAAGATTATGATTTTAGAAGCTGGGACTTCACCCAACATATCACAGTACTGCGAGTTGATGCAGTTGTCTATCCAAAAGTATACATTGCACCTTCTGAGTAGTGGTGTAGCCATAGATTATAGACTATGAGGGAGGTTCAAGGATCCTCAGCACTAGAATACTCATACTATAGAGTATTCTGATTCTAGTATAGAGGGTTCCTAGAATTCGATAAATTAGTTGGAGGCATTTAGTGATTAAATTAATCTGTAATGTCACATTAGGTAATCAACATAAAAAGTACTAATATGTTATTTTTTTTTGTAGAGAATGGTGAGTAATACAACAATAAAATTGCGGTAAATATTGGACAAAGTTAATGCCCAAACATTCACGAATATCAAATATAATAGAGATGTTTTCTCATAATATTACTATATCGAAAATTCAAGGTGATAGTGACCCAATCTGTTAAGACGCCTCAGAAGAAAACAAGAGTGTAAAATGATTACATGAGACTCATGAATCAAGCATATGATGGTTATTTCATAATTCTATCATCAACGTCTGATGTTAGTTGCAGTCGCTATATCATGACCTGGATGAGGTTACATGTAGTCTCATCTCCAAGAAGTTTATAAGGAGAAAGCTAACCAAGATTAGAATGTGATGATTGCAATTTCTTTTTGTACAATGAATGAAAGTTTATAATCTTTCAGGGCATCCCATTCTTATGCCTTTCACACCCAATTACTCTAGTTTCATTTAAAAATACAAATTAACGATATAGAGTAAACGCATTATTACCTTTTTAGGTATGGTTCACCAAGTAATGAAAAAATTAAATAAAGTACCATCTTTTATTCTTATGATGAATAAATTGGAAGACAATGTGAAAAGGCCAATGAAAAGTTATGTCAATGGAACCTTCATACTATCCTTCAAAATAAGAGAGGTTTTTTATTTGACAGGTGGTTATTTGCATCACATATAATGAAATGAGTTATGGAAGTTTAAAAATGCAATGAATTGGAATACAAGAATCAAGTTCCCACTTCTCATTTAGGTATATTCATCAATGTAAATTAATGTTTCTAACATAATTATTGGGTATTGAATACAATATTCCAATAACATATGTATATTTAAATACAGTAACCAAGAAAGTATAGGAACGTTATAAGAAGTTAGGTGACTTCTCCAGGAAGATGAGAAATGGTGATTCCCAAGTCAGCAGTGAGAAACACATAACATCTAATTGCCAAGTGAATGATTTTAGTTGAACAAGTTGTTTAGTATAACCAAAACATTTATCTCAAGTGACCATTTTTTTTATAATGAGACATTATTCCAAATTCAGGAAGGAATGTTGTTTGTGGTGTAACATACTCAAAAAATAGTTCAAACATACTTGAATCATAGGAAATACATGATGAATATAAAAATGTAAGACTTATCCAGTTGTGGAAAGATAATTATTTGTCAAGTAAAACTAAAAATGAATGCCAAGAATATACCCAGTATGGTATTTAGGCTCGGCATAACTAAACACATTTGGTATTATTGAAATATTTAGATTAGACAAAGAAACCTTTAAAATAAAGGTATGTTACAAAGCTTCTGGGGTTAGTTCAACAATAGAGTGTGAACTATTCCAAAGGAAATCTAGAGGTAAAGATACTTCAAAAGATTCCTTTAAGTCATTAAGGAATGTTAGAGTGAAGTATGTCCATGGTCAGAATATATGAGTTTCTTCGGATCGGCATGCCGATGAATATCTTGACTATGCAATCGTCGATCATGATACTGTAGCGTGGAGTAATTCCTAAACACGTGTTACCTTATCTACATCACAATATTGATGTTCATAAGGAGGATCGATGATAAAGTCTTACATGTCTACATAGATCAACCAAATGTAGCGTGGAGAAATTCCTAAACACACATTTCATACATCAAAGTAATGGTGTAAGTGAGATCAATGTTTCAACTTGCAGAAACATCCATTATATTTCAAGATGTGTTTGTTAAATAATGGGAAAATCCTACAACCAATATTCCAACTAACAAATGATAAATGGATATCATACGAGATAAAGTATGATGAAAAAATACATTATGTCATATGACATGTGTTATAGATGCACAATGTTTCTTAAGGATTTAAACAAACATTAATCAAGTTAAACACACTGTGCATCTAAGTCAATTATCCTTAAAGTTGTATAGGATATTATGTAAATCCCTAAGATAGAAATTATGTGGTTAAGTGATAGACTACATTTCTATATAAGGTTTCACATCTCTACTTGAGATAGTGGGAGCAAGATTGACTTGAGTTTAGTTAAAGATCGAGATGCACAAATGGTTGGCATAGGAACACATTCCACAAGTACATGTGGAAGAAGAATGTTCTAGTGACACATACTGCATAGGAAGGATGAAACCATAGTGATGGTTTTATATTCACCACGACCGATGATAATTTATTCATTAAGAATTATAAATCCTACAAGTAAGCAGTATATGGAAATTATTAAAGGTTGACAATATTAATTAAAATTCAATAATGGATTCCATGTATCAAATTGCAAAGGGGCTTGTAAATTGAATACTACAGTGGGTATTCATATGAGATGATACATGGATGGTACAAGCCTGATACTAGTAAGGCTGGATTGGTTATACCAAGTCAGTATACCTAAATCCATCAAAATTTTACTTGTCATAGATTTCTTATAATATTGTTATATTGGTCATTGGATGTCAATATCATATTTCTTAGAAGGTGTCTATATGATGCAACCAGAAAGGGATGATGACACCATCAAATTCCAGTGTATGTTGCAAGTTACTAAAATCCGATTTTTCATTGATGTAAGAAAAATGATCTTAAATCATTCATTTTAAATGAATATTTGACTTGTGTGTACCAAAGGTTTGTGGGAGTGCCAATGTTTTCCATGAAAAATATGTTTGGAAACATATGGAAAATAGATCTTGGTCTTACAGTTAGATAAGACCATGTTAAAATTAATTCTTCAGTAATTGACTTAAAGTGGAAACCTATGTTCTAGGGAACTAGATCTATCAAAGTAGATATAAAAGTTGTTTGGACCTAGTCAATTTCACATAAAGTGAAATTGTATTAAAAAATAAAAGTTATAACAATTCATGTTCAGAATTGTTGCCAATGTCACATGCAAAAATCTCTCCAGGTTGACATGTTCAAAACATGGGAAGAGATTAAAGTTGTGACTTGATTACCATAAACTTCAGCGATGGATCAATCACGTATGCCATGTTATGTACAACAATTGATATTTCCAGGATATAATTTATAGAAGCCAGATATCAATTATATTTTGGAGGACTGCAAGTGAAGCACTTAGAACTATCATCTTGTACTTAGGAAAGTACAAATGATATGTACCTGGTGTATAGAGAAGAAGGTATAATAGTTTTTTGCGGGACACAAACTAGTAATCCTTAGATCAATTTGACCTAGTATCGTAGTTAGGCTAAGGCGATGAGCGAGTCAAGTTCATAAAATCCAGTGGTAGCCATATCTACAAATATCGAGTATGTTGCAACTTCTAAGGCAACTAAGAAGTAGTTAAATGAAACGATTAGTTCTAGTTCTTGGAATCACACCTAGTGAGAAACTTATTATCATAATTTAAATTATGATATTTTTACTAGCCATGTTTTCAAGTTATGAAAATGGACAAAATATATATACTTAGGGATACCTTCTCTTGAGAAGTTTACTCAAGGAGATGAAGTCGAATACAGTAGATATTCCATACAGTGAAAATGTGGCAGACCCAATAGTTAAAGCCATTACTCAACAGAAGCAAGATATTTATCATGTCAGTAGCTAACAAGTTCGGTTTTCAAGTTGGCTCTAGTGCAAGTGGTACTGTTGAAATAGTGGGTGCCCTAGACCCAACTATGTCGCACTTTTGATTACCATATCATATATTCAGTTAGTTATACATGATGTAATATTACCATTATAGTGTACACTTTTCTACATGCACTATATAATGGTAATTTCTATAGATTAATTGTCATATTGATAGGTTATAGGAGATCCTAGACTATAATGAGAACCTTGAGATACTATGACATTAACCATAAATATATATTCTATGGTCTAGATACATATTACTGACTAGGCATAGTAGATGTATGAATATCAGGTGCTGGGGGATCATAAGCATTGAGACTTCTTCTCATGAAGTTCTCACTTGGTAATCTACAATAGTGAGATCATGAGGACAGACCCTCCAATAGGAACACCACATGTTTTGGGTGTCATTGGATGTTTCTATCTATTGACATGAATATTGGTCTTTTGACTTTAGAACATTACTAATATGTATCATTTGATTGTGTACTTTTATGCAAGGAAAAAACCATGTTATTGAAATCGTGGTGAGGTAGCTTGTGTTGGATGCATCATTGGTGGTACGAAATTGGTTTAATGGTCAAGAAAGGATTTGTCGCTTCCATGTTTAGGATGTTTTATATCTCAGGCATGGTTGATCAGGATGGTGCTACCTTCATAAGTCTTTTTCTAAAGCTGTAGAAAGGTAAATCCATCCGGATAGATCAATAAATAATAAAGAAAAGAAATTAATATGACACAAGTGTGCTTCCTTCTTTATGAGATATTTAATGACAAAGAGATTATAGTACATAGTCAGTGTTTGTAGGTTGGTTTTCATTGTTACGACAATCCTTATCTCTTTAGGGGGCATGATGGGTTTCTAGACTCTACTCTTGGACAATGGATTTTATTCACTGATATCGAGATAAGGGCATAGAGGGTCACACACAATAGTGTATTCAAGAATCCACCATATTCATATGAATATGTATATTGAGCATGGTGGGCCCCACCACAGGGTTCGAGAGTTGTTGAAGTTATCGATCACCGATGAATTAAATAAATTAATTAATATTCAAGTTATGAATATTGGGAATTGAATTTATTTAATTTATTTACAAGTTTAGTAAATATGAGATTATATTAATCAAACAAATATTATTTTAATATTCAGGGTTTGTTTAATATTAAGAAGGACCTCGAGTCAAGTTAAATGGCACAATTTTTATCACATAATATATTTTATATATATTACAGGTAAGTGGTAAAATAATAAATAGTTTTGTATAGTTTAGTTCCTCATTATTCTTTATTTAGTGGATGTTGAAATAAATGGGGGATGGGGAACCCAACTTGGTATTTTACCAACTCCACTATAAATACAAGAGAGGATCTCTCTCTTTGGGACTATTCATTCATTTCATGAAATGAAATCCAGAGACTCTCTCTCCTACCACTCTCTAGAGAGAGAAGATATCAATCTAAGAACCTCTGATCATGATCTCCCCCAAGCATCGAAGGCATCTTGATGTGGTGATCGTCGGGACATTGAAGGCATCGTTAGATCTCGGCGCTAGCACCTGAAATTTGACGAACGATGCTCCCACGGGTTTTTGAAGTGACTTTGGATGATCTATAGGGTTCCTCCTTTGTATCCTTTGAGAAAATACCACCATAAAAAATTTTCAGTCGACCACAGCTTCAAATTTGAAATAGGTACGTTTTCAATTTTATTTGGAGCTCATTATAATTTATGCAAGATCATTGGACCTTACCGAGGCTCGAATCATCGGGGTAGACAAGTCCCATAGACCCGTTGTTGAAAATTTTTAAAATACCTAGCCCACCGGCTTCTGATGTGGGGCTTGAAACCTTTCAATATATAAATCATTTACTTTTCTTTCTTTTAATACAACAAGAAAATGGAAACAACGTTCATGTATAGGTACGTTCTACCATCTCCATGAATGGTGTATTTCATTTCCTATTTCTATATTTTATAGATTATTATAAATACATATATAATGAATATATATGATATTTATATCATGTTTTACATTACTGAAATAATTAAATCATGATCTAAGTAAGGGGACCAAGAATAACAAGTCAAAATAAGTATGAAATACAAATCAGTTATCCCCTGAAACATAACTTTAACATTGAATTGTAAATAAATATGTAATATAAATTCATAAGTAAATAATATATGGTACTATATATATGAATAAGGTTCTTTGATATATTTATGATAAACTTATATTTATTATACATGAGTTTTGAATAAGTATGACGAGAGTCAAGACTTAAGGTAAGGGGATTTCTTGTCTCACTTTCATTTATGTGAGACTTATGCCATTTTCACCACTCGTTTGTTTTTTGGGGTGTATATAATTCCCTGGAATTTACTATGTGATTATTATATAGAAAATTTTGGTTATTTAAATATCCATTTTATTATCTCTCTTTCATGGGGTTTACAGTTCAAAAGATACCAAATATATAAGGTAATTTTGTCTCAAATTGCCTTCTTTGAGAGACATGTGATGTTCTGTACCTACATTATTTTATTAGGTATATATACTACCATTTGAAATTTTATATCATGAATATCCTTATTTTATTAATTTTTATGATTCATTTATTGTTATTATTTCATGGGGTTATTATTCAAAGTTAACAAAGTGGTATGAGTTTATTGCTACAATCTCATCATTTACAGGATTGTTTACAATTATGATTAAATTTATGAAATATTACGATCCATGTCTAGTTAAATCTCATTAATTTTATTATAATATCATTATTCATGAAACCTTCATGCAATGGTACCATTTTCCACTCTTTGGTACTTATAATTACTTAGAAAAAAATCAAGAAAATCTGAACTTTTTTCTCTCTTAAGTCAGAAATCTGTTTTCTCCCAAAACCATATTTTCTAAAAATGTTTTAAAAAATGTTATAACATGATTTTTAAAATATATTTTTCACATATTTTACCTTTTAAAAAAATTTAAAAGGAATATTATTTTGATATTTTGATCAAGGATCTTTTGACTTATACTGACAATATAATAGAAGTTTTTTTATGTATACATCGTGCATAGAATTATCTCCCATCATGACCACTCAATTTATTGAAGATTACCTTGAAATTTTCAAATGATATTTTCAATGAGAAGTGTTTTTAAAATAAATTCAATCTTATTTCATAAATTTTCAAAGTTATTTTCAAAGATTTTTTTTTTCAAAATGTTTTATGTTTTAAAAATAATTTTTCAACGTGGAATGAATATTTTCCTTAAGAAATGTTTTTAAAATATATTTAAATATTATTTCCCATATAATATTACATATTTTGGTTTTACCTATTCATTAATGGTGATATTATCCATGAATATGATTCATATTATTTCTTTAATTGTTTATTTTTTGGTGGCATGATGTTTATGACACCTATTTATCTTTCATAGGATATATGCTTTTGAATCCCAATTATTTTCATGGGATATGATTTGATGAAATGATTATTAAACCTATCTATTTTCTAAAGGTTATGATATGATAACATGTTTATGATACCCATTTCATTTCATGGGTTATGATATGATGATTGTTTATGATCTTGTGGAACACGTATGTATGATTTTATTATCTGATGGATGGGACTTATATCTTCCTCCAATGAATTGGGTAAATATTTATATCTCATGATATAATGATGAGAAACAAGTCTATAATATTGATACAATATTGTAATAAAGTTTAACCTGATACACTATGGGAAGATAGTGTAACCCGGTCCATAATGGGAAGAAGGTGTAACCCGATCCACTATAAAGAAAGGTCTGTGGCTGAGGATGGTGGTGTGTCCTACCAAATAGGTGTATCCCCCATGAAGTTCCCTGATATGTTTTTTAAATGAGACTTTAATTATAGTGAATGATTTTATACTATTAATTTTGTGACACAATTCTATGACTTATGCCAATTTTATGCACTCATGACTCATGTTATTTTATTTCTTTATGATTCATGTATTATGAACTACCAATATTTATGCCATGGATCACGATTTTTTCTTTGATATGCATATTATTATCTTTAAATGATATTCTCATGTTCTAATACCCTTATGTTCATGTTATGCTTATGCATATCATTTATATTTACCCTTACTGAGCATATATGATCACACTTTCTTATGTTTCCTTTCCCAAGGTTATGAAGAATTGTTTTAAGTAGGAGTATTAAATAAGAATATATTTACATGAGTTTTGAATATATTTCACCAAATTAGAATACTGTTTCCTAGGTTTCTAAATGCACTAAAATATTACGGTCCTCGAGGATTTTATTTTTTAATGTGCTGAATATTCATTTAAAATGATGTAATATACATGTATGTTAAGCTGGGGCACTATAGTTTGTTTTAAAGGAAAGGTTTAGTCAACCTTTGTAAACTATGATGAGAAAAAATTAGTGATATCCCTTGGAATATTTCTAAGGATATGTCTAGGGATGTCTCTATGGATAAGTATAAGGATGAGTCAAATTATAGAAAAATGACATGGAATTTTATTAAAGGATAAAACAATTGATTTCCTAGAAATACATCCCTTTTTGGATACTAAAAGTAGATGTGGTTATGAAATATTTATATATGGGTAACAAACCCCAAAACACCATATTTTTCTAGACTCAATCGGGAACTGGTGCATGAAAACGGGCCTTGCTTTACACCTGGTTTGACACTCCTGGAGGATATGATTTATAAATTCACAAACACTTTACGAACCATCATGAAGGATTTAAATGGATTATGACTATGAATGACCTAGGATAAACCTAATGTGTCATGGATTGGTGTAGAATGTGTCATTATTTAGACAACCTAAGTGATTTTCATGATTATATGATTTTTCTCTATTATAAGTGTTTCTTATTGTAGACTTTATGGTTTTAGTCAATGGAAGTAACCAGAAGGAATTACGTTAACATTGAACATGGTGGAAAATTTTATACTGAGAATACAAATGGCATGATGACTACAGTAAAGGATTTTATGGTCATGCCTAATCAGTTTTCACATAACATGATTAACAATGTATACCTTATCCAAATCTCAGACTCACCTAATAAGAGAAAGGAATATTTTGTTGAGATTCTAGGTAGTGGAGACCATGGAGGAAATAACATTCAGTTTCCTTTATGATGAGAATGTGGGAAGAAAATCCCAATTGAATGTCTTAAAAGAATAAGAATATTTTTAGACTATGTAAAGCAAGGAAACAAAGAAAGTAACTATAAAGAAAAAGTGAAAAGTTTAGGTAAAAAAATTGATATAAATATTTTCCTCCTTAATGTATCATTGACTGTCGAATTATTTAAATGTGGAAAGAAATAGAATTATGAAAATAAATGTCTTATGGGGAAATCTCATTGAGGAAATTAGAATGGTTGTAAGCGTAATGGTCTTCCAGCTAATGATGAAGAGACCATGGGTGACATATGAAAGGTATGTTCTATTCTAATATTATTGTTTATAAGAATTATTAAATTGAATTTGAGGAGGATTATACATGATTCGTATTTAATATTTTAGGAAAGTTGTATTAAGGAATGATAAGATGAATCCTAGTTAATGGTTTGAGAAAGAAGTTGAATGACTCAAGTGTATATGTACTAGAATTCAAAAATTATGTTATACGAACCATGAAGTATATGTTTTTCATTAAGATTATTAAAAATATATATTTAATGGTGCTAATGACCTAGAAACAGGATTTAATAGAAAGATGATATTTTGATCAAGGGATGGTAACCCTTAATGTGTTCCTGGTATTAAGAAAATTATTTTTAGCTTGGATAAATATATTATTGATATGGATAAAAAAATTTGATAGTATTAATTACCTTAGAAATATAATAATGATTTTTTGAAATAGTGGTTTAGGCTACCATGGATTGATTTTATGGAATTTTTATATTTAAGGAATATATCCAATAATAATTAGAATAAGAATGAGTGAATTTTTTCAATAATGATTTATGATAATTCAAGTTATTACGATGATTCAAGAGAATACATGATGAAGGTATTCACATGACTGATACGTGAAAACTAAGATATACTTTATGATATATGGAGGATCAATCTTAATATGATTTTTAGAAATTTAGTGACCTTATTTATATAGTTTTGGATTTTTAGATTTCATAAGGGTTACAAGGTTAACCATTTATGGAATGTTTAAGTTAAAATTTAGATGAGAATTTAGATATTAAAGTATTATCTCACTCTATGATTATTTATGAATATTCGATAACATGTGGTAACCATTTTGTTGTGATGATTACTAAGGATAGATGAAATGAATTGTCATCC
The DNA here is from genome assembly GCA_963277665.1 of Viscum album. Taxonomy (NCBI): domain Eukaryota; kingdom Viridiplantae; phylum Streptophyta; class Magnoliopsida; order Santalales; family Viscaceae; genus Viscum; species Viscum album. The sequence goes on from OY728166.1 coordinate 877,871,623, forward strand.
TATTTATGGATCTCTTGATATGTTAAGGATTAAGCATAAAGAATCCAACATCATTTTTTGGAGAAATAGATGAAGTGAAAATTAGTAAAGGCATAACCCAAGGGTGATATTGTTCTAGTTAAATGGAATGAAATCAAATAATTATATTTTCTTGGGAAAATTATTCAAATTTAGGAAAAGGATCTTGAAATAAAATGTTGTCCAATTATAATAATTTTTATGATATCAATGTTATATTTAATACCTATTTGTTTTTTGGTTTTTTGATAGTTAAATTTCTCTATATCACCCAATTTTTTATGATTTGTGATCTTTTTAAGTCTCTATAATTATTTATTATTTTTTCATGTCCAAATCTTCACTTATGTTCTCCAATGTGGAAACCTATATATCAGTTACTTTAAAAAACCATTATATTTTCAAATTTCCCTTTTTAAAGGAAGTTTTAATATTCATTTTTACTATGTGTGTTTATATGAAAGGAATATTCAAGTATTAAACCTTTGATGACCTGGGTGAATTTTGAGGGTGAAATTCATTTTAAGGGAGGTAGAATATAACACCCAAAAATTTTATGAGATATATTTTTTTCAAATTAATTTAATCTTTTTTGATATTTTTTATTTTACACAACAATTAATATAGTGTATGTTATATGAAATCACTAATTTTGGAAGGTGTTTCACACAATACCACATTCCTTCAACAATTTTCATTGCAAACAAGATTGAGTTTTACCAAACTATAATATATTATTAATATTATTTCTAAAATATTATTATAGTTATCACATAGCCATTGAAATGGAAGATATAAATAAGATTAACTGAATTATTAAACTTTGGTTTAAACATGTTTATAAAATTAATTCTTTTTTTATCAATTAATTATAAATTAAAATAAAAACCAATTGAATATAAAGGATGTGTTTTTATGAAAAAACAATTTTTATGCCCACAAAATCATTTTATCTTAATAAATTAAATTAATAACTATTAATGAGAGATATAAATTAAATTTATATATTATAAATTCAAAAAAAATGTTTTTACCTTTATACAATATGTTTTATAGGCCTAAAATATGAATACATCCAATTTTAGGCATAAAAAGATGTATTTTTTCTGAAAGGCAGTTTTGCCTCCTTTTAATGATAGACTAGTTTTAAAACTAATTTTTACACATTTTTAACTTTTTATTTTATAAAATAAACTTAATTTTTGAAAATTTAATATCAAAATTTACTTTGGGGGATTTCTTTGTATTTTTCTGAGAAGTTTCATTTTTTCATGAATAGTGAAAAACACAGAATTTTAATAGAAAACTACATTTTCATATAATTTTTTTATATAGTTAAATTAAATTTTAAATTATTTTTGAAATATAATTAGTCAAATTATACATCAATAAATCAAATTTATCACATTATAATCAATTTCACATTGAAATTGGATATAAAAACATTTCAAAAATTTGAACTTTCTAATTTAAAAACCCTTTGTTATGTCCTATCTGTGGGATTAATTTTAAATTAAATTATTCTAATTATGTGATATGAATTTGTAAAAATGGATTTAACATTTGTAATTATTATAATTTACAACATATATTAAGTTTAACTTAGTTTTTGGTCAATATTTTATTAAAAGTAATTAAAATTAATTAGAGCGATTAAGAGAAAACGAGTTTACCAAGGGACAAAACATTAACTTAAGGGGTAAAATGTCCTAGAAACATGTCCAAAACCCATTGGATTTCCATATATGGATGATATACCCTCTTTTATATAATATTTATCATTATTATAGGCACATTATGTAAGTTTTACCTCTCAATAATGTTTACATTTTGGTATTTATAAGAATGTCACTCCTCCACAATAAAAGGGAACTCACCCCCACCCCCACCCCACCTCTTCACACAAATCAAGAACTTTGTATTTTCAAACCCCTGAAACAAGTAAGCTCCAAACATCCATCTTTTCAACCAATAATCCTCACTTTGGGAAAAAATCCAACAAATGAAGCCCTTTGGTGAAAACCAAAAGGAGTTACCTAAAGAAGAGGTAATTTTCATCAATGGGAACTTTTGTTTTATTTGTTTATACACCCATTAAATTTATATTATATTATAATTATATAATAAAATCATTATATTAAATATACTGATTTGTTTTTAGGTTATTTGTTTGACCTACAACTTCACATACATCCATAAAATGGGATACACAATCATCGTTCATGTGTACGGTCGACTACCACCTCACGAACCAATGTCAATCGTTCCTCCATTACCACCTCTATGGTTGGGGATAATGATGGAATTAATTTTTTTATATGATATATATTATATTTATAATTTATTTATTCTTTTTGAATTATTATATAACACATACCTTCATGCTTCTGATTTTTTGGGAATATGATAACATCGTTTGTGGACGTGTAGACTACCACATCCTCAAAGCGATGTGATTCGTTCACGCATTACATGGAATGTATTACGAATGTAATTTTTTCATGATTTTAAATTTATATTTATGAAATAATAATTCAACTTAAATGATAATATATATATATATATATATCATTTACTTTTCTTTATTTCAATGTGATAAGAAATTGGAAACAGTATTCTTACGTATGTACGACCTGCCGTCGCCATGAACAGTGTATTTCATTTCCTATTTCTATATTTTATTTATTATTATAAATATATATATATATTGAATACATATTATATTAATTCCATGATTTACATTCTATAAATAATTAAATCATGATCTAAGTAAGAGTATCAAGAATAATAAGTCAAAAAAAGTTTGAAAAACAAAGCAGTTATTACCCAAAACATAACTTTAATAAAGAATTTTTAATAAAATGATAATATAATGTGATAATTAAATAATATATGGTATTATATATATGAATATTATTATTTGATAGATTTATAATAAACTTATATATATTTTACATTATTTTTTAACAAGTACGACGACATTCAAGACTTATAGTAAGTGGATTTCTTGTCTCACTTTTATTTCTATGAGGCTTATATCATATTCACCAATTGTTTATTTTTTGTGGTGTATATAATACCCATTAATGTATTAAATGATTATAATCCTTAAAATTATGGGTTTTTACATATTCATTTGATGATCTCTCTTTCAGGGGGTCTACAGTTCAAAATTTACCAAATTGGTAATGTAAATTTGTCCCGATTATCCTTCTTTAAGGCACATGTTATGTAATGCCCTGACCCCAGTTACCCAGATTCAATGCATTATTACATAACATTGTCATGATCATAAGAGATCAAATCTTTAAAGACCAATCAGTTTAGTAGCCTTGAAAGTACTAGATATATTCATAAGTTTTACATTACATTATAAAATGAAAAACAACAACAACATTGTATCCATTGACTGCATTCATATCCCTTAGAATATCTCTGTAGGATATTCATTATATAATTCTTCGCATCCTGGGAAAAATAAAACATAAAAATGGGTGAGCTCAGATGCTCAGTAAGGATAATAATATAGAAGAAAATTTTATAAATAAGCATAAACATTTAAGGTAATGTATAAGACTAAAACACAAGCCTTTTAAACTTAAAATTCATCATAATATGGAAAATATAAATAAAATATTTCCATTTACTTATTCACATAGATATTCTACTAGTCGAATAAACACATGTAATGTCAATAAACAATTTCATAATGATGGAATGCATAATGCCATACTTCATAACCACATAGTCAAGGCCTCGTGCCAAGACTACAAATAAGATTTTGTCAAGGCCTTGTGCCAAGACACTAGTTTGTCTCATGAGACCTACCGATGCAACGAAGAGCTATAGCGGGCTCCACCCATCACTTACTAGCATATGAAATGACAATAATTTATCCATAAACCATGAAAGGTAAAAAAATAACACATCCACAATGAAACATATCACAAAACCTTCAATACAATATGGAATATTTTTATTATAATAAATCAACTTCAAACAAGTTTAAAATCCATCAAAGGATGTTGAAATAGATGAAATAGAAACTATTTGAAAGAAATATCTTTTTCTATTTTGAAACCATTTGAAAGTCACATAATTATAAACGAAAATATTTATTTTGAAAATATTTTTATAAGCTTGTATTGGAAGCTTTGACGATGTTATAACGGCAGAAAATAGCTACACCCGTTGTATAAGTGAAAAAAAGACATTCTTACCTTAATTTTGTCGAAAAGGTGATAAAGAACCTTGTTTGGAAAATGACGGAAAGATTCATTTCAAAAAATATATAGTCAAATAAGGGTATAAATTAATTTAACCCATAGTCTAGTAAATAGTAATTTTTTTTGAATTATATTTTTATGAAAATGGGGATGTTGAAGATAAAGAGGTCCTAGTAGGTACTTACGTATTAACAACCTCAGATAAGTAAAGAGATTGTAGAATTAACCCTTACCTTGTACTTTTCCTTAGTCGAGGGTAAATTAAACTCTTTAATAATAGTTAAATAATAATTATTAAATTATAAAATAATTATATACATAAATATGATATCATATATGATATTCTAATATTTTTTTTTTAGTAGTATCATCGTTTCAGGTGTTAACTGATTCTTTTTCCTTTATATGCTTGGTTACATAAGCAATGTTTGTTATGAATAGGATGTATTTGATTCATATCCAGAATGATATTAAGTTTTTAAACATTATTTTTAATCAAAAAATGAAAATTATTCTTGAATGATTACGATGGGGAATGAATCTCATCGCGTTCATGGAGACGGTAATCCGTACGTACGCACGAGCGAAAATATCATTATATTGATGGTGAAATCATATAAAATTGTATTATATATCATATATAAAGAATCATTAACATGTTATATTTATTATTTACATTAGTTATACTCATTATTATACCCATCCAAATAATGAAGTGTTTGAATAACAAACTAGACCACGACGTGGAGACGGTAAACCGTACGTACACATGTATGGTGACTTTTTCATTTATAGGATGGATAGAATAATGAATATGGTTTTACCATATTTATAATAACATCACAGTATGTATAAGGTACTGGATTTATAATTTTGGTATGGAAAAAACAAAGAAAGAGGAAGTGTAAGAAGAAAAGAACTTGAAAGAGGATGGTGAAATTATTACCTCTTCTTCGGGTGTTTCCTTTTGAGTTGATCAAAAGGGCTCCTTAGGTTGGATTTATGATCAAATTAAGGCCTCTATGTTGAATTTAAGGAATTCAGAAATATATTTTTTCATGGTTTGGCTGATCCAAATGGCTTTGGAGGTGTGAAATAAAGATAAGTGGAAGTACCCTTTTATAAGAAGGGTGAAGGTCATTTTAGGAAAAGATTGAAATATTATTTTATAATAAAATAATTTTCGGTTTATAATGGATTAAAATGATTTATTTAGAGGATAAGGTGTGTATGAGTTGAAAAAATCTCAAACAATAGGTTTTAGATGGGTTTAGGTCACCATATTAACCTTATCTTTTAGATTTAACTCTTTGTTAAATAGTTTGACATTTACCACGTCTCATTGTATTTTTAAATTATATGATTAATAAAATTACTATAAAAATACAAGATTACCCAAAATGGTTCATTATTAATATATATAACCTTATATATGTCTTTTTTCCAAACCTTATATTTTTATAAATATTATATCAATTAATAATATAGTATTTGTTTTAAAAACTCAATTATGTCAATGTTGACACTGTTTAGTATTTGATTTTTTTTGAAAGCCATAAAAACTTTATCAATTCAAATAAAATTTATTTAATCAACTATAACATGTAATATTAACCTATAAAATTAGTTTAATTCATCATAAGTCTCAATTTACATTTATTTGGATATTTATAATATCAAATATTTTAATATTTTATTAATAAGGTAATTACTGCATCATCATTGTGTCATAAATAAATTAAATTATTTAATGTATAGAAATTATAAATAAAACACCATTATGTAGGAAATAATTTTATCTTTCTAATTAATATTTATTGTCTAATTTATATTGTGTTTAACCCTATATTAAAAATGGTTTAGTTATTAAACATTGAATTTAACACTTTTAACTCTTCTTTAAATAAAATAATAACAAATGTCATAATATAATCCAAGTGGACCAAAAGGATAATATTTTATTCCTAAGGTTGTTTTTGGTCGAATTAAACTTATCCAATAGAATTAGGACATGTGTTAGGGTAATTATAATATCATTTTTACCATTAATTACCCTATTTACTTTTAACCATGGTAAATAAAAGTCAAAAGTTACTATTTAACAAAAATTATTTTCATCATATTGGACCTCTTTTTACTTACTGATGTTAACTGTGTCTCTTGTATTTTTGAAATTCAACTCACAGAAGTGGTAAAATTATGTTTTATGCAAATTTTCAAATGCTCCTAGAAGGTGGGTAAAATACGTTAAAAAGTTCAATAAAATTTTATATATCTAAACATAATATAAAATGAATCCAATGAATTAAATTGAATATATATAGGTATTATGTATCTATTTTAACCTAAAATAAATTAAAATAAAATAACTAATTATTTAAATAAAAATTCAGTTTTAAACAATAACACAGTGTTTCTCACTATTCATAAAAAATTGATAGTTATCAGAAAAATACCAAAAATTCACCCTAATCTAATTTTGATATTCCAAATCAAAAAATGAAGTCCATTTTGAAAAATAAAATTTTAAAAATTGGGTATTAATATTCATAACGGCTACTTTGATTGGTCGCGGTGTGTTAAAACTCCATGTTGCGTACAATGTAAGCTACTGCATTATTCAAAGGGAAACGTATCATGGAAGCTTGGGGTGTTACATTATCCCCTAATTCAATTAATTTCATCCTCGAGTTTTTAAGAATATTACTGCATAAAAAGAATCGGGTGGTTCTTCATCATAAGTTCCTCGGGTTCCCATGTTGCCTCTTCCATCTTATGGTTTCTCCATAGAACTTTTACCAGACGAGTTGCTCAGTTTCTCAGCACTTGTTCTCTGGTATCAAAAATTCTGATAGGCTCTTCACAATAAGATAGGTCAGGTTCTAGTTCTATTTCATCATAGGTGAGTATATGCGTTGGGTTAAGCATGTATTTTCTCAACAGTGATACATGGAACACATCATGAACTTTAGAGAGATTTGGAGGCATTTCCAAACGATAAGCTACAACTCCAATTCATTCTAGAATTTCAAAAGGTTTGATGTACATAGGACTCAATTTACCCTTCTTACTGAATCGTATAACACCCTTCCATGGAGATACCTTCAAGAAAACACGATCTCCTACTTGAAATCCCAAATCCATCCTCTGATTATTGGCATATCTCCTTTTCCTACTTTGATCTTCTTTGATGTGGGTTTGGATAATCTTTACATTTTCCATTGTTTCCTCAATAAGTTCTGGGCCTACAAGTTTTCTTTTACCAACATCATCCCAAAAAGTTGGTGTGCGACATCTCTTTCCATATAAAGTTTTATATGGTATCATCTAAATAATTGAATGGAAGCTATTGTTATAGAAAAATTCTACCAGAGGTAAATATTGATCCCACATACCTTGAAAGTCAAGTGAGAAAGATCTCAACATGTCTTCTAAGGTTTGAACAGTTTATTCTGATTTTCCATCAGTTTGAGGATGTTTGGCAGTGCTCAAACGGTGTTTAGTATCCAGGGCCTTCTAAATACTTTTCCAAAATCTTGAAGTAAAATGAGAATCACAATCAGAAACAATCGATAGGGGTACTCCATGAAGTCTTAAAACTTTATTAATATATAGTCTTTCTAGACGTTCAAGTGGTAAATCTTCTCTTATAGCATGAGAATGTGATGACTTGGTAAGACGATCAACAATGACCCATATTGCATTATTATTATTTCTAGGAGTCTTTGGTAGCCCCATGACAAAGTCCATCATAATATTATCGCATTTACACTTAGGTATGGGAAAAGGTTGCATGACTCTTCCAGGTTGTTGCCTTATTTCTTTCACTTGTTGATAAACCATACATCTTGACACAAAATTAGCAATCTCCCTCTTCATGTTGTCCCACAAAAAATGTTCCTTAAAATATCTATACATATTTGTGCTCTCAGAGTGTATAGAGAAATTGGAGCTATGAGCATCATCCAACAATTCTCTTTTTAGATCAGGTTTGTTAGGAACACAAAGTCTCTTCCCAAATTTCAAAATTTCATCTCCATATATGAAGTCACTCAATCTCCCATCATTCACAGCTTTAATATTCTTTTGAAACTCCTCATCATTAGTCTAAGAACTCTTTATCCTTTTTAGTAAATATAGTTTGGAAACCTTTTGAAAAATTATTCATGTTTCACCTTCCATGGTTATTCCCATATCCTTCTTTACTAGATACATGAACATATGACCCCTTTACACTCTCATCTTGTTTAAAACTCCATGATCTTTTCTGCTCCAAGCATCTTCCACCTTATTTTCCTTCCTCAAGTGGTAGTGTATAGTGAAATAATAATCTTTGAGTAGTTCATCCATCATCAATAAATACCACTACAAAGTCATCAAGATATTCCTTGAAAACTCTATTCATTAGATCCATGAAGACATATGGTGCAATTGTTAGTTCAAAAGGCATTACCGTAAACTCGTAATACTCGTACCTGGTTTGAAATGTTGTCTTTGGAATGTCTTCCTTCTTCACGCACAACTGATGATATCCAGATCGAAGATCAATCTTTGAAAAATATTGGGCTCCATGAAGTTGATCAAATAAATCATCAATGTGAAGTAGGGGATACTTATTCTTTATTGTTATATCATTGATCTCCCTGTAGTCAATGCACAACCTTATAGATCCATCTTTCTTCTTAAAAAAAGAAAAGGGGCTCCCCATGGAGAAACACTAGGGAAGATAAATCCTTTATTACTCAAATCCTCTAGTTTTTTATTTGGCTCCACTAATTCCACAGTGGCCATTCTATAATAGGTCTTCTATATGGGCCTTTAACCAAGAATTAAATCAATATGAAACTCAATTTCTCGTTATAGATGATGTCCTGGTAAATCCTCTAGAAATATATCAACATATTCTTGTACAATAGTTACATCCTCTATTTTAACATTCCTTATCTCACCCACAATTATTACATTCTTTTTCTCCCTTATAATTGAATTTAGTAGAGCTACTGGGGGTGGATCTAGATAAGAATCAGATGGTGATGTTTCCACTCTAAAAATTAGGTACTCTTTATCATCATCAAAGATTGTAACCTCATTATTATTAAAATAAATTTTCTCATCATTGTCCGAAAGCCTATCCATGCTAAAGATTATATCAAATTCAATCATGGGTATGACGATGAGATCAGTGGATAAAGAACATTTATATGCCCTAATGGGAACTGATTCACAAAACATTGTTGCAATGATACTTCCCTTAAGAGTTTTTACTAACAACTACCTTGTTAAATCAAATTGGAAGTGTCTAATTTTCTTATAAAACTGGGAAGATATGAAACAATATGATGATTGGGAATCAAATAAAACATTGGCTAAACTTGAGGTAACCATTAAATTATCTACCACCACGTCTTTCAGACCTTCAACCTCAGTAGTAGTGATCGAATAATCTTGGCCTTGATCCCTTATCATTTTTTAGGTATGTTTCTATTACTCTTAGGACATTCATTTGCTTAATGCCACATTTCTTTACAATAGCAGCATTCATCATTGATAACCTCTTTCTTTTCCTTGAAATCACGAGCTTGGTAGCATTTTTCACAACACTTTTAACTGAATCTCATTACCTTTAGGCAAGTACCAGGGTGTTTCTTCCCACATTTACTACAGTTTGGATATTCAAATTTCCCCCTCTTCCCTTTATTTCCATTTCTAGAGTGTTCAGCAGATCTCTTATTATCTTTCTTTTCTTTAAAGTCGTAAGACTTAGAGAATTCCTTTTCTGTCTTGATAGCACATGAGACAATATCTTCGTACAATGAGAAGGATTGTGAGATTAATACTCAACGGAGAAATGGTTTTAACCCATAAAATAATCAACCAATCTTACTCTTTGGGTTATATATATAATCTGTTGCATTACTTGAAAACCTTGTAAATTTATCCTCATACTTTGCGATATTCTCATCATCCTTTATCCTTAGACTCAGAAATTGTCTTTCCATGTCCACTCGATGGTCATGAGGAAAGTATTTTTCTAAGAAAATATCTTTAAACTACCTTCATTCCATGTTCAATACTTCTTCATCTTCCTTTGTGTTTTGGATTAATGACCACCATTGATCTGCATCTCCCGTGAGGCAATAAACTACCATGACAAATTTTTCCCTTTCACTACTCCCCAAAGCATGAAATATTTTCCTTAAGGAACTTATCCATTTCTCAGGTAATAAAGGATTTTTACTCCCATTTAATTTTTATGTTTGTTTCCTCATGAAGTATTCTTACATTGATCCTCCACGTTGTGGATCAGGGTGCTCCATACGGGTAAAATTATTATTCATAACCTGAGTGATTTTTACAAGTATGGTGATAAGCTGATCAACACTAGTTGCATCACCAGCTCCACTATAATTATCTTGAGTAGTAGGAAAACCCCTACATGGATTATGTTCATTGATACTATTTCCATTCCTTCCACTAGGCGCCATTTCTAAATAATGGCATACAATAGATTAATTTATGAATCACAATACATAATTACAAACTTTTAAAACACTTAACAAAAATTAAATAGTTTATGGATATAATCCATAATCAAAAAATATTTTCTTTGAGGAGGTATATAATCATAAATATTTTATAATGGTTTGTAATGAAAATGTGAATTTTTCTAAGCATATCCCCTGGGAGTGTCGTAACAAAGAGTGCAGCAAGGCCCGTTGTCCTGTACCAGGATACCCTGGGTCAAGCTTGAAACTCCTTGTCGGTGTTTTCACTCCTAGGTACATCTATTCCAGAGCTTCCTCAACCTGAACGTATCCAGACAGGGATGTATTTCTTGTAAAATACACAAAATCTTTACATTACCAAAATTCTAGGAAGTTCTTCTATACTAACCATCAATGTATATCTTAGGGTAATGTGCTCTAATAAGAGTTTATCTAAATATAGCTTCTAAGGATTATTCTAAACTTCCTTTGATACCAACTATAATGCCTCAACCCCAATTACCCATAGTCTGTGCATTATTATACAACATTGGCATGATCACAAGGGATCAAATCCCGAAATACCGATCAGTTTAGTATCCTTGGAAGTACTAGATACATTAATAAGTTTTACATTACATTATAAAATGAAAAACAAAAACAACATTGTCTCTATTGACCACATTCATATCCCTTAGACTATCCCTGTAGGTCGGTCATAATATACTTCTTCTCATCCTGGAAAAAATAAAACATGTAAAGAGGTGGGCTGGGATGCTCAGTAAGGATAACAATATAGCAGAAACTTTCATAAATAAGTATAAACATTTAATGCAATGTATAAGACTAAAACACAAGACTTTTAAACTTAAAATTCATCATAATATGGAAAAGATAAATTAAATAATTCCATTTACTTATTCACACAGATATTCTACTAGTCGAATAATCATATGTAATATTAATATCCAATTTTAAAATGATGGAATACATAATGCCAGACTTCATAACCACATATTCAACGCCTCATTCCAAGAATAAAAATAAGATTTGTTCAAGGCCTTATGACAAGATACAAGTTTTTCTCATGAGACCTATCGATGCATCGAGAAGCTATAGCGGGCTCCACCCATCACTTACTAAGTCCAATTCATTCCTCATATGAAAAGGTTTAAACATAACATAAACATTCATATTAAAACTAGCATACGAAATGTCAATACTTTATTCATAAACCATGAATGGTATAAAAATAATACATCCACAATCAAACATATCACAAAATCTTCAATACAATATGGAAGATTTGTATCATAATAAATCAACTTTAAATAAGTTTAAAATCCATCAAAGGATGTTGACATAGATGAAATGAAAACTATTTGAAAGAAATTCCTCTTTCTATTTTGAAACCATTTAAAAATAACATAATTAGAATAGAAAACATTAATTTTGAAAATATTCTTATAATCATTTATGGGAAGCTTTGACGATGTTATAATGGCAGAAAATAGCCGCAACTGCCGTATAAGTTAAAAAAAGACATTCTTACCTTAATTTTGTTGAAAAGGTCATAAAGTACCTTGTTTGGAAAATGACGGAAAGATTCCATTAAAAACATATAAATTCAAATAAGAGTATAATTGAATTTAACATATAGTTTAATAAATAGTAAAAATGTTTTGAATTAAATTTTTAAGAAAAAATGGATGTGGATGACAAAGAGGTCTCAGTAGATACTTACGTATTAACAACCTCAGATAAGTAAAGAGATTGTAGAATTAACCTTTACCTTGTACTTTTCCTTGGTCGAGGGTATGTTAACCTCTTTTATAATAGTTAAATAATTTCTATTAAATTATAAAAGAATCATATACATAAATATGACATCATATATGATCTTTTAATATTTCTTTTTTAGTAGTTTCATCGTTTCAGGTGTTAACTGATTCGTTTTACTTTATATATATAGTTATGTAATCCAGGTTTGTTATGAATAGGATGTATTTTATTCATATCCAAAATTATATTAAGTTCTTAAACATTATTTTTAATCATAAAATTAAAATTATTCTTGAATTATTGCGATGGGGAATGAATCTCTTCGTGTTCGTGGAGACGGTAATCCGTACGTACGCACGAGCGACAATATCATTATATTGATGGTGAAATAATATGTAATTGGATGATATATTATATATATCGAATAATTAACATGTTATATTTATTATTCACATTATTTTTACTCATTATTATACCCATCCAAATAATGAAGTGTTTGAATCACAAACTACACCACGACGTGGAGACAGTAAGCCGTACGTACGCACGTATGGTGAATTTTTCATTTATAGGATGGATAGAATAATGAATATGGTTGTACCATATTTATAATAACATAATAGTATGTATAAGGTACTGGATTTATTATTTTTTTATGGAATCAACAAAGAAATAGGAAGTGGAAGAAGAAAAGAACTTGAAAGAGGGTGGTGAAATTATTACCTCTTCTTCGGGTGTTTCCTTTTTAGTTGAACAAAAGGGATCCTTAGGTTGGATTTATAATCAAAGTAAGGCCATTAGTTTGAAGTGAGGGAAGTTTGAAAGATATTTGGGCAGGGGTTGGATGATCCAAATGGCTTTATAGGTGTGAAATTAAGAGAAGGGGAAGTGCCCCTTTATAAGAGAGGTGAGGGTTACTTTAGGAAAAGCTTGAAATATTATTTTATAATAAAATAATTTTCGGTTTATAATGGCTCCAAAATGATTTATTTCGAGTCTAAGGTGGGTATGGGTTGAAAAAATCTCAACCAATATGTTTTAGACAGGTTTAGGTCACAATATTGACCTTATCTTATAGATTTAACTCTTAGTTAAATAGTTTTACATTTACCATGTCTCTTTGTATTTTTATATTATATGGTAAATAAACTTACTATAAAAATACAAGAGAATCCAAAGTGGTTCATTAATAATATATATATTCTTATCTAAGTATTTTTTAAGAACCTTAGATTTTTAGGAATATTATATCAATTAATAATATAGTATTTGTTTTAAAAACTCAATTGTGTCAATTTTGACACAATTTAGTATTTAATTTTTTTAAAGCCATAAAAACATTATAACTTCAAATAAAATTTATTTAATCAACCCTAAAATTTCATATTAACTTATAAAATTAATTTAATTTATAATAAGTCTCAATTTAAATTTATTTGGATATTTATAATATCAATTATTTTAATATTTCCTTAATAAGGTAATTACAGTATCATCATTGGGTCATAAATAAATAAATTATTTATTGTCCAAAAATTATAAATGAATTACCATTATGTAGGAAATATTTTTATCTTTCTAATGAATATTTATAGTTGATTTTATATTGTGTGTATCCCTATATTAAAAATGGTTTAGTTATTAAACTTTGAATTTAACACTTTTAACTCTTCTTTAAATAAAATAATAATAAATGTCCTAATATAATACAAGTGTACAAAAGGAATCCTATTTTACTCCTAAGGTTGTTTTTTGTCTAATTACACTTATTCAATAGAATTAGGACATGTTTTAGGGTAATTATAATATCATTTTTACCTTTAATTACCCTATTTACTTTTAATCGTGGTAAATAAAAGTCAAATGTTACTATTCAAAAAAATTATTTTCGTCTTATTAAACCAAATTTTACTTACTAATATTAACCATGTCTCTCTAATTTTTGAAATTCAACTCACAGAAGCGGTAAAATCAAGTTTTATGCAAATTTTCAAATGCTCCTAGAAGGTGGGTAAAAGACGATAAAAACTTCAATAAAATTTTATATATCTAAACTTATTATAAAATAAATCCAATGAATTAAATTGAACATATATAGGTATTATGTATCTATTTTGATCTAAAATAAAATAAAATAAAATAATTAATTATTTAAATAAAAAGTCGGTTTTAAAAAACAACGTAGTGTTTTTCACTATTCTTCAAAAATTGAATGTTTTCAGAAAAATACCAAAAATTCACCCTAAGATAATTTTGATATTCTGAATCAAAAAATGAAGTCCATTTTGAAAAATAAAATTTCTAAAATTTTAAAAATTGGGTATTACTATTCATAATGGCTAGTTTGATTGGTCGTGGAGTGTTAAAACTCTAAGTTGCGTACAACGCAAGCTACTACATTATTCAAATGGAAACGTACTATGGAAGCTTGGGGTGTTAAATGTTATGTTATCCACCTAAATTATTTTATGATGTTTATATAATTCCCTTTGACATGTTATATCATTAATTTCCTTCTTTTAATTATATTTTACAATTCATGTAGAGTTATTATTTTATGGGAATTGTGATCAAAAGTTACCAAAGTGGTGTGAGTTTATTGCTACAATCGCATTGTTTATCAGGATTGTTTACGATTATGATTCCATTGAGGAAATATTATGATACATATATCATGAAATCTCATGAATTTTATTATAATCTTATTATTCATTATATTTTCATGTAACGACACCATTTTCCACTCTTTGGTACTTAAGATGGTTAATAATATATTTTTAAGAACATCCAACCTTATTTCTCTCTTAAGTCAGAAATCTATTTTCCCTAAAACCATGTTTTTTAAATTTTTTTTCTAAAATGTTATACCATGTTTCTTAAAATATATTTTTACCCATGTTTTATCTTTTTACAAAATGGTTTTATAAGGAATATTTTTGTCATCTTTTGATCAAGCTTTTCTTTTATTTCTATTGATAATATGAAATGAATATTTTTTTATATATACTTTATGTAAAGAATTATTTGTTTTCATGACCAATCCATTTTTTGAAGATTAACTTATAAGTTTCCAATGATATTTTCAAAGAAAAGTGTTTTTAATTTTTTTTCAGGATTCCTTTATAATTTTTTAAATTTATTTTCAAATAAAAATGTATTCAAAATGTTTTAGGTTTTAAAAATATTTTTTCAAAGTGGAAAGGATATTTTCCTGAAGAAATGTTTTGAAAAGATATTTAAAAATTATTTTACATCTAATATGGCATTTTTGGGTGTTACGTATTCATTAATGGGGATATAATCCAAAAATTCCATTCATATTATTTTTTGAATGGTCTATGTTTTGATGGAATGATGTTTATGTAACCTTTTCCTCTTCCATGGAATATATGCCTTTAAACCGCACTTATTTTCATTAGTTATGATTTGATGAAATGATTATGAAACCTATATCTTTTCTATAAGTTATGATATGATGACATGTTTATGATTCCCATTTCATTTTATGGGTTATTATCTGATAATTATTTATGGTCTTGTTACACACATATGTATGATTTTGTTATGAGATGGGTGGGACATATACCTCCCTCCAATTATTTGGGTATAGATTTAAATCTCATGTGATAATGATGAGAAACAAGTTAATGGTATTGATCCACTATGGGAAGAAGGTTTAACATGATCCACTATGGGATGAAGGTGAATCCTGATCCACTATAAGTAATGGATTGTGACTAGAGATGGTGGTGTGTCTCGCCTAGTTGGTGTAGCCCCCATTAAGTTCCATAATACATTTTGGCAATGAGCATTGACTTATAGGGAATGATTTTACATACATATTAGTATGTAAAAATTTTATTCCTTATTCCAATGTTATTCACCCAAAAATCATATTATTTGATTTCTTTACGATTTATGTCTTATGAACCGCTAATCATTTAGGAATGAATCAGGATTATGATCTTTGATATGTATGGTATGATCTTAAAATGTTATGATCGTGTTATCATACCATTATATCCATGTTATTATTATGCATATGCTTTATTTTTACCCTTACTGATCATCTGAGCTCACCCTTTATTATGTTTTCTTTACCCAGGTTATAAAGAAATATCTTAAGTAGGAATACTGAAGGGGAAGATATTTACAGGAGATGTTGAGGATATTTCACCAAATCAGAAGAATTTTTTCCATGTTTCCAAAGACACTAAAATATTATGTTCTATGAGAATATAATTTGGTAATGTTTTGAATAATAATCTAAAATTATACAATATTCATGTATGTTAAGCCTAGGTCACTATATGTTCTATCTTTATAAGATGTTAAACTTGTGCCCTGATCTAGAATCCTTACCCTATATAATAAATATGGGATTCTTGATGTAAAAATATTCTGAAGAAATACAACCTCAGTTCCAATTAACTTGTGGCTGATATGGTATTCCTTGGGTTATGTGCCTAATATGCCTCATATGAGATTACTCTTAAAATTAGTAGACTTTATAGGCACCCAATATACCCAATTTCTATACATTCCTTGACATGAACATTGTTACTACTCACTCTAACTGAACACTGCTACCCTGTCAAGATAAAAGTAGTGTAATTAAACAGTTTTCACCTTAAGAAGGCACTAGGAATGAGTTTTATGAAAATTACTTAAATATATCAGGGACACACAGACCATCTGACTATATTTATGGATGAATACATGGAAGGAGGTACCGACATCTCATCATCCCATTTGGATCAAGGAGATGACATAGTTGATTAAAGTGATGGAAGCCACCTACCTTTGTAAAGTGAGAATGCTGGGTAAAAAAGAAGCATTACATCACCTCCAAGTGGAGGGATGGTGCTATGAACCAGAGAAAGTGTTGGAATCATAAATAGTGAACATGATGTGAAATTTTTATCCTCAACAATAGGGACTAGTAGAATTTGAGGAACTAACAGATTTCCATTTCACCAGATCCAGATATTCAGGGCTAGGTCCCACCAAGAAAATGGTGGGCCTATAATGAAACTCACATGTGACTTGGGGCAGTTAATGTTGGGTATCCTTGGTCTACAACAATGTCACTATAGGATCCTTTTGTACTTCAGGAAGAATGATTGATGTAGGGTCATTGGAAATCACATTCATTATACCTGTACTAGCAGTTGAATCCATATGACTTATAGGAATCAAGTTGTAATAAGTTGGGGACCTATTCCCAATATGTGTCAGGATAGGGGAAACTTTGATTTGGAAATCCTGTATGATTACACCCCTACGAAAAAATTCACCGGACCTTTATCTTCTAGGCTCCCATACCCCATATTACCCAATGAGCTCAAAAAATGAGGGTGACTGATGCTCTAATTCATCAGTACAAGAAGTAAGGGGTCATTACCACCAAGGATGTGGCCTATCAAGGCCTAGATACATCATCACCTCATTGACACCACTTCCCCCAAGATTCATGTTGGGGGAAACCACCCCAAATTCTAATAGAGAACTACTTTGAGGACCTATCCTTGGAGAGCTCTAACAACTAACCCCCCTATTAATATGAGGTAAGGGATGTTTGATCCATGTTTTTAGTGACCACTATTATAGATCCACCTAAGAGATATCCCACTAGGCTTCATTTTCACAACACTAACTTGTCCAATAGGATGACGAATGGGTTGACCTCATCCCTGCTATGTCGTTCCTGGTCTAGAATACTAGATGTCAGTGTTAGGGGAAGACTCAGGACATTGCCTGATAAGGGAATATTCTACAACTTAAGTGGCCCCATACACCATTGGTGTATCCCACAAGATCCCTATAATAGGTTAATAGGGATCTATCTTTTTCTTCCTAATATAAAGACCCTAGCCACCTCTTATATGAGATGAGTTGACTCTCTCAATCACTAGAACCACCAGCAGCTAGTACGGGCCACCCCGTGATAAGGAAACCCAATGCAGAGGTCCTCCCTATACTACAATCAACCAATATAAAGGTACTCCCCTTGATACCATCAACCAAAGAGGAGTTCCTCTCTGCTCCATCAATATCCATTACATGGGTCCTCCCTATCCCACCACTAGAACCCAAATAGGTGGTCTTACATTATCCACTATAAAAAAATAGGGTCCTCATTGCTCCACCATCAACCAAAATAGAGGTGGTACCACATATCTGATGGGGGAACTAGCCAAGGGTACAAAATGTGACTAATATATGAGTCTTTGACACTGCCCAAGAATCATGATTATCCACCTTGTAATGAAGTACATGTTATTCCCCAATTCAATGAGCCTTTCAATTAAATTTTCATCTCAAATGCTCAACAAGATGATGTGATAGATTCTCTCACCACCCATCTTGAGGCTCTAGAAACACTATAGGTAGAAATATTTCCCGAAAGAAAGTCTAACCCATGATGGTAGACAATGTTCAAGTACCCTCATAGTTTTTTAATCCCAAATTCACTCTATTTAATGGGATGGGTGATTAGTTGTAGCATATAGCCCACTTGACCTTAAGGTGGGGCCTGATATTGGGAACTCTAGAGTTGTAAGAGGCCACTGTGATATGATACTTTTTCCAGAATCTCGAAGGGCTATCATTCCTTTTATATATTAAGTATCCCATAAGTTCTATTTCTAGTTGAGAGGATCTATGTTGATATTTCTCACACCAATTCATCTCGACCACATTCAAGACAAGCATCGCCTACCTCTTCAGATGTAAATAGAGTCCCAATGAGTGAGTTGTCAACTTTGTCACCCCATAGAAGGGGCTCATGTACTCTCTTAACATTCCATTTTCCCAAGAATATCTAATCATAATGTTTATAAATAACATTAGGAATGATTCTATCCCTACCCTCATAAACCTAAACTACCCAGGTGGATTTTCAGAATTCTCTAAAAATGATCAACCTCTAGAAGAAGACTTACTATGGACTAGACCACAGTCATTCCCATTACCCCTTCCATCTTCCATGACAAGGCCTATAAAAATAGAGACATTCTTCAATGTTCATGTAAAGTTTCATATGCTAGTACACCTACTGGCCCCTTTTCACGATGAGCCTCATTGAGTGAAAATCAATCAATTGCAGCCTCACCTAGAACAACCTCACTACGAGAATTATCCTCAATGAGAGAATGTCTATTCTACTCTTCATCAATTCTAGGTTCCCTTGGTTTCATTATTAGATATAATAAATATGACCTATTCCTTCAAGGATTCATAGGTCTTAAGGTATTTAATTTACTCCCTAGAGAAAGGAGTCTTAAGGTTTTTATAGTGCAATAGACCCTAGGATGTAGGACTCACAAGTCGATCTGACTATTTCCCATATCATAGTATCCTCAGACACAATATCAAAGAATGCTTTGTGTTCAAATATTGGCTACATGATCAATTGGATCATGTATTATTCAATTTGGGTGACGTCCTAGTGTAGTTGAAACATGTATCCACTGAACCCAGTAGTGATAGTGAAGTCTTAGGTGGATGGAAATAGGATCCCATCCTTGGGGCACAAAATTATGAAGACTGGTTGGATTAAAAGACATTTATTCTTGATCATGGTATCATTTTTCCCTACTTTAGAAAGCCATAACCTCCTGTGGTCATTGTTCATTCTCTTATTTCTACCTATACATTTGTATTTTAACCTTCCAAGTATCTAAAGAATAGGAACTAATGGAATAAAGGAAATCAGAGTCCTCTGCTAGTCCCAAATCTATCTCACACACATGTTGAATTCATGCCTTTGAAGTTAGGAGATGCCACCAGGGTCCACATAATCTTAGAATATTCCACTAATGATGATTATGAGTACACCTCCATGAATTTAATTTAGCTGATATACTTATTCAGACCTCATAATGGTGTGGAATTCCATGTGAACCCCTTGGTTACCTCCAGTCGACGTCACTTATAGAGAGGTAGAGGACATGAAATATTTGAAAATTCTAAAGTTTGTGCTTCAAAATAGGTTATTCATTCTACTGGGACCAGGTAGTAGACCTTATGTAGAGATCATCAAGAACATTCCTCCTATTCTGGATCATCAGGTACACCTCTTAAACCAACTGTATTAGTTGACTGTGTAACTCAGCCATGGCCACACAGTGATCATCCACCACTATCTAGGACCTAAACTCATCCAACTAATACTAAAATGACATTTGGTCAAAGCGATCTAGTTAACTGGAAACTGAATACTTCTATCACTATTCAAGCCTAAGTGGTTTTGCCAACAACATCCTCTAGAACCCTTTCCAAAGAATGGACTCCCACATTAAAAAATATTCCCCTAATATGGTAGTATGATGTGATAAAACAACTCACTAGAATACCCCCAAGGGCTTCAATCCATGAGGATCTCCACAATTTAATGGAATTTTTTGAGGACCATGATGAGGCCTTAAAAATACACCTTTAGTTTGAGGTTGAAGTAGTAATTGATGAGGCCTACTATGAATAATATTCCAACCAAAAGGAATATAAATCCATCATCTCATTTTCTAAAGAATAACAGCGTGTCATCATTCAGGGGAACATACACCCTCTGTACATCATAGGTCAATTCAATGGTGTGAATATTTTCTACTAATTAGTGGATAATAGATTCAGAATCAACCCCATACCATCCAAGATGCTCCATAATAAGGGAGTTACAGAACTGGATCTAACTCCCTCCAACCTAGAAATTCATGGTTATGATAAGAATAAGAAGAAACTGCATAGAAAAAATCTAGCTAAAGACTCAATTCAGTGGCCTAATATCAAGAACCAAATTTACGGTAGTATCATAGAATAATTCCTACAATTCAATATTTTTAATACCATGATTTCATTTTCATGTTGAAGTCCCCTCTTCATAACAAAAGTGCCTCAAATGCTCCTTGAATAGTCGATTAAGGGTACTACAAGTTTATGAATCCTCCTTTGACTAATGTAAATACCACTACCTAGATGTTGTTCAATACAAGAGGTAAGTATGTAGGTTTAGACCAATGGGGTTAAGCATGTCAATGCTTTTAATGATCTATCAGCCACCACAACCGGTGTGTGGGTAGAATTGAAAATAGTTTTTCCTAATTCATAGGTTATATCCCAAGACACTAGGTCTTTTAGGTTGCTTTGTTGTCTTGAATAAAAATTATCCCTCAAATATTACCTCGTACTCCTTCACTAGGTAGGCCCAGTTGATATCAGAAGACCCTACTCCTGTGAATTACCAAGAAGTTAATCCCATGGCCACAAATATATGGAATTTATACAATTTCCTTAAGCAGGGATGACTAAAAAAAGGTAAAATCAACACCATTGATTTAACATTAAGATAGGTACTAACTAGTGGAAACTAAATGGGATTGTCTTGGTAGATTCTGTCACTACAGCCTCAGCAAAACAGGAAACCCCTAACCAGGATTGTGTACCTTTCAAAGCAGAAGTAGGTGCTCTCCCTCAGTCGACTAGATTTAAAGGGTTATATACTCCCTATACATCTTCTATATCAGATGAAGAATAGGATTTTGAGGACTCCCCCCCACACATTTGAATAAGGTATCTCCACCACCATTGATGAGTTAACCCAAGTGAACCTCGGTATAGAGGAAGATCTAAGGATGGCATTGATCAGTGCATACACATCTGTAGAGGAGTAGCAGAAGTATGTGGTATTCCTAAAACATCATTGTGACATATTAAACTAGAGATATTATGATATTCTAGGGATATACCCTCAAGTCATCATTCAACATAATTCCCTCCCAGTGAGTCATTTTGGGTTCAAACAACCTCCCAAAAAGATGGACCCCTCTCATGCTACAAAGGTCAAGGATGATGTTGACAAGCTTATAAAATCCAACTTCATCAGGGAATTCAAGTACCACAAGTGGTTATCCCACATCACCCTAGTTACAAAGAAGAGTGGGTAGATCAGAGTCTGTATAGACTTTTGGGACCTCAACCACCATTTTCCAAAGGATGGTTTTCCATTTCTAGTGAAATAACTATTCACAGATGTTATAACAAGGTTCCTAGCCCTCTCCTTCATGGAAATATACTATGGGTACAGCTTGATCTAGATGGCACTTATGGATGAGGATTCCACTTCCTTCAAAGTTTCCCAAGGGAATTTTTACTATTAAGTGATTCAATTCATCCAAAAAATGTTATAGACACTTACCAATGATCCATGCACCACATATTCAATCCAATTCTTGGGAAATTAGTGGAATGTTATGTGGATGATCTGGTGGACAAGTACCACCAACAATAGGGCCATCTCAAGAATCTTGAGAAATTGTTTGGCTTCCTCTACTCCCAACACTTGAAGATGATCCCCTTGAAGTGTGCATTCATGGTTACCTCTATAAAATTTCTCAGTTTCTTCATAAGATACAAAGGCATCAATATTAACCAATAAAATATCAATTCCATTAATCAAATACCCACCCAAAACCTTTTGTAATTGTTGTTTCTATAAGTCCACTAATCCTACATATGATGATTTATTGAAAATATTGTCAGTAAGTATAATCTCTTATCAAGAATCATAAATAAGGGAATCATTTACCAATAGGATGAGTAATTCCATAATTTCTTTGAGTAAATCAAGTAGTACCTTCTACAGCCTTTAGTTCAGATTCCACTCATCTTAGGAAATCCTTTTTTCATCTATTTGAACACTCTAGAATGGTCCATATGAATATATTCTATCCCAAAAAGCAATTAGGGTTGGGGAAAATCCTCTATTATCTCATCAACATGCTCCTAGAGACAGAGACTAGATACCCCCCCATATAGAAGAGTTTCTTTGCTCTAGTTTTTGTAGTACAAAAGTTCTGACACTATTTGAAGCACCATGAGATACAATCAGTGTCCTGAGTAGACCAAATAATTTATATCCTCAATCAACCCATACTAATAGGATTATTTGTGTAATGGGAAGTGATATTATATTAGTTTGACATCAGGTTTTTATAGAAAAATTCCATCAAATCCAAAGAATTGGAAGACTTCTTGGATTCCCATCCATCCCCTAAAGAACTGCCTCTAGATGTTGATTTCCTAGAAAAATCTATTCTCTCAGTGGATCAAGCTTTACCATGTTGAAATATTCATTTTGATGGTACCTCCTAGATCATGAATAGTAGGATTCTCAATGACCCCAAGATAAATACGATAGGCCTAGGGATCATCTTCATCACTTTGGAATAGATCATTTTTCTATACTCATTCCTATTGTAAAATGGTTGAACCAATAATAAGGCAGAGTATCGGGCCCTTATTACTAGTCTCAAGTTGGCCCTCAAGATTGATGTCACCCATTTACATGTGAATGGAGGCACTGAACCTGTCATCAAGTAGATCAAAAGTGGCTATGTCATCAAGAATAAAGAGATGGTACCTATGGTGGAGTGCACCCATCAGCTGATGGTTCAGTTCCCTTCCAAGATGAAGGTGACTCATGTTCCTTGTTCATAGAATGGTAGAATCGGTGCTTTAATAGACTTGGATGCATCCCTTGCAGATTCCAACTGGGATGATAAGATCATCCATGTGTCACATCGGAGGGCCATCTCCCTTGACACCTCACATGATGTAAACCAACATGTGAATCATCTAGTTTCTAGTACTTCTACATCAAGACCCTCAAATCCCCCCACGGGTGAGGTAATTCCCATTTGAAAAACTCGCTTCATTGAGTATCTTTAACATGACATCATCCTACCAAACCAAGATGAATGTGAGAAAATTGGCCAGTGTGAAACCCATTTTACCCTTTATAATGGGCCTAACCTGGAGAAAAACCTCTACATACATTTATGGGATTCTCCACTATTTCATCCAAGGTGATGAGATACGTTAGTTCATGAAGGAGGTCCATTCTAGATCATGTGGAACCCATCATGCGGGATTGAAGTTGTCCCACTAAATTTGGAGATTGGGATACTTCTTCCCCATCGTGATTCATGATTTCATTGAGTTATCCAAGATATTTCATGCATGTGAGAACCATTACAACTTTTTTCATCGAATTACATACCTATTTCACACCACCAAATATTTTTTTCCCATTGTAGTACGGGGACTCAACATTGTGGGACCATACCCTATAGAGAAAACTCAAAAGTGAAGGTCCATTTTAACCCCAACCAAATTATATTCCAAATGGGTGGAAGTGGTTCCCCTCAATGAAGTCAAACCCCTTATGTGATTTAGTTCATTAACTCTCACATTATCCATCTATTTAGAGTTCCTCATGTTATTCTCACTGAAAATAACACTAACTTATGGGACACCGAGTTGAATAAATTTTATGCCAAGTACAACATTTGTTCCAACCATACTTATCACTGCCATTCATGGGAACATGTGAATATTAATGTGTTCAACAAGACCCTATCAAAAAATTTGTAGAAAATGGAATTCCAGAACAAAAATATTTGGCTCGATAATCTTTTAAATACCCTCTGTGACTATCAGATGACAACTTGGAATTCCACCAAGGATACCCTATACTCCCCAGTATATTAAACATAGGTGATCTTTCCCATCTAGGTTTAATTATAATCAATCTAAATGGGTGTTTATGACTATAAAATTCCATATAGAAAGAATTAATACTATCAAGATGAGTTGGAATCCCTTAAGGAAAAAATTCATCAGGCCTTGCATAACCTGGAGAGGCACCAAAATTGGATGGAGTGAGAGTTAAACAAGAAGTTTTTCCTCCACTCCTTTCTCCAAGGTGACATGGTACTGGCCCTCATAACTCCAATGATACCCGAAAAAAACCAATAAATTTAGAGACCAAGTGGGAAGGACCTTTCATTATTCATAAGTTATATTCCAATGGAGCATACTCTTTGATCATTGAAGATGGAGAGAATACCACACCTTCAACCAAATACAAGTTTCTCAGGTAGTAATTTATATGAAATCACGGTCCAGCCTCTATGAATTTAAACTAACAGTAGTGCCAAAATCCTAGAAGTATCACCTTACAATACTTGCAATTGGTCTGAGCTTTATGACCTTAAACTAAAATCCACCCCATGGTCCAAGAATTATGACCTTAAACTATTTGATACCCCTATAGTATGAGCTCCATGACCCTAAATTACTAGCGACCGTAGTCTAAGTTATATGAATTTAAACTGAAAATCCCAATATCCCCACTAAATGAAGTTAAACTATGATCTTACCCTATGTAATAGAAACATGATACCTCACATACCAAGTGTGATATATCCAAAAAATAATTTCCTTACCTCATGATGATAAGTTTTAGTCATAACCTATATCATAAATATGAGATAACCTTGTCAGAGATGATGGAACATTCCACTAAAATCAGTCCCCTACCATGTCATGTTCTAGAATTGTGTGTGTCTTTATTCCTATCTTCATGGGATATGTAGTGATTCCTATACATTTTGTCTCTAGGACCAACCAAGAATTCACCAACATTTGTCCCTTTAGTCCCACTTACGGTCCAAGTATTACAATGTTTTTTGAGGTATTTATGTGATACACGAGCCTACATTCTCTCATTTCACATCGATTTGTACCTCTTTTATATCACCAAAATACCATTAAAA
This sequence comes from Viscum album, assembly GCA_963277665.1. NCBI lineage: Eukaryota > Viridiplantae > Streptophyta > Magnoliopsida > Santalales > Viscaceae > Viscum > Viscum album. The sequence goes on from OY728166.1 coordinate 877,897,750, forward strand.
CAAACAAACCATTTTTCCAAGAATCGTGACTTTAAACTATTTTCCATGATCTAGGACTTACGATGATAAATTTTTTCAAATTGTTTCAAAGATTATTCATGTGGGGTTGGGATTATATGGATCTATTCATGTTAGGTTTTAACTATTTGACACCAATCAAACATCATTGAAGTTCCAACCCCTCTATTTCAATCTCTATATCCTTAAACTAAGAGTTATAGTCCAAAAATATATGAACTTAAACTAAGATCCATGGTCCAAGAATTATAACCTTATACTATGTGCATCTCCCCTAATTTTCATAGTTGTCTTCATCTTAAGTGTTTCATCAGGCTCATTTCTCAAGCTCTCTATTGAAATATGTGTACCTTGATTCCCATTATCATGGGATATATAGTGATTCTTAAACCTTTTTTCTCTGATCCCAACTACCAATGCATCACAAAATATCCCATTACCTATGCATTATCACTCTCAAATTACCCATTGCCTCCTACTCATGTGTGGACTCAAATCATATTCCTTGGACCATTAGAGGGTAAATATTTCATCATGACCTAATATTAGGTAGGAAATAATAGGATTCTAATTGAAAATCACACTAAATTCATCAATGCATGATGATAAACTATATCTTTACCCCATTTTAAATCAGGATTCCCCATATAATAAGTATTAGATGAAAAAAATGACATCCTCAGCATGTGATGATAAATTGAATCTTTATACCATTTGAAATTAGGATTCCACATATGAAAAGTATGGGATGATAAAAAACCGACTTCCACATTGCACGATGATAAAATATATCATTACCTCATATAAATCAAGTATGCCCCATATCACAAATATGGAATATTTTAGAATCCTTACTTGAGAGGAAATCCAAATACCAATGTTGTTATCCTACCATGAAGTGTTCTAAAACTATGTGTGTCTTGATTCCCATTCTCATGGGATATATAGTGATTCCTAGATATCTCATCCTGGGACCGTCTCCCTTTATCAACTCATTATGGGGTCTTTGCTTCTCTAAAAACATGAATTTGGTATGGGGTATGGTTTGTCAAGTTTTATATTGTAGAGCGTATCTTTGTCCCTACATTAACATCGAGTTATCACTATTTTATTCCAAACAATACTCATTAGGACACCCATGATACCATTGGATCCAACCTATACTATCTTAAACTAAGAGTATAGGTCCAAGCATCATGACCTTAAACAGTGTGCAATTTGTCTTGGGAATGTTCTATGTAGCATCGGGCCTCCTTGGCCCTCCTTTCACATCGAGTAACATTTCTTCAATGTCATGAATATTCTATCGATACACATTACTTATGGTCTAATCATTAAAACCTTAAACTATTTTCAACCCATGATCCAAATATTATAACCTTACACTATTAAGTGATCTAAGGTCTATGATATTAAACTAGGATCCCTCGTCTAAGTATCACGACCTTAAAGTATGTGAAAAACTCCCATAGGATTTTTTTGTAGCAGGAACTCTTAGGATTTTCAATTACATCAAGTTATTTCTCCCCCATTCCATGCACATCTCCTTTGGGACACACACCCACACAGTATGAGACTTATAACCCTAAACTATTTTCAAATTCTTGGTCATACTGGTATGACTTTATACTACTAAATTCAATATGAACAAATGTTTGGAATGTTGAAAACCCATAAGGGAAACATGAAAATTATTCAAACTTCCCCCATCATGTCTCTCCTACGACTTGATCAGAAATAAGGGAATGAAATAAAGAGCTAAAAATATAGTGGGGACCCACTATAAACACTAGAAAAAACCCATTTGTGCTCAATTAAAACCTAAATTTGGGTAAAATTTATAACCAAACCATAAGATAAAATTTCCCCATAAACCCCTCTAGAGAGTATGCCCTTTTGTTACCCTCTTACACCCCCTTCCACCTTGTATGGGTGGGTGTTGTTCAAGTTAATCAAACATCCCAGTCACAAGAAGTTTGTATGACTCAACATCATAATCAAAAGATGTTAAACTATGTGATATATCATCCTTTCCATATGATGTTAAACTATTTGTACATCATCCTCACTATATGACATTAAACTATGTTTCCATCATTATCATTGCATTATGTTAAACTATGGGTAATATCATTACCTTTTCAGAGAAGCCTCTATCCCTCTTTGTTTCTATCACCTACCACATCATTAATATTCTTCAACCATCACTTGGAATCCGAGATGACACCCCCCATTAGAATATGAGTCTGTAATTTTTTCACACTGATATAACTACCTAATGTCATCAAATCCACGGTGTAATAATTCCAAGAGTTTTGAACTCCTTTCAAACATTCCATCAGTTCATCACCCTGATTCATGTATTCCTGGACTAGTATCCCCATCATATTCAACATTCAAATGGCCTTACTTGATGGAATGGTTCTATCCACTTAGGCATGGTTACCATCTTAGGAAAATTGCCCTAATGATTACCGAAAACATCTTGAGGTAGGTTGTGTGTTTTGAACATGGTGTCTGATCAACCCTCATTTGTTTCTCCTCATCCCCTATAAAATGATAACAAATTTATATTTCAATCTTGATCATTATTTATACTCTTTCACCATTCCACTCTATTTGTGTTCCAAATACTAGGAATCTATATACACACTCTTCATCTCCCATTTGTTTGGTTAAAATTAAATGCCCAAGGAATTTCCTCATTTATGAACTAGTGCACATTGATAAAGAAAGTCGGTTATTTTGCAAGTTTCATTCTCCAACTAGAAATTTATCTTTAGAAACACTCTAGGTGGTTGATAAGGAAATTCAAACACCAATTATTATATCCTTGTCTGGTACTCTCATATAGATGATCAATCCCCCATTTTTTCTTTATTTCCCACACTAATAATAAATCACATGGGATTAGGGATTGATGGTTGGTTGTCTTGTTAATGTGATTGGGGATGCAACAAAAAGAAAATTTTATTAAAACATACAATAATTTGAAACAAATAATATGAGGTTTGGGAGGTTCATCCACCTATTGGATCCTATACTTTATTTTGGTAAAAAATAAGATTCCCTAGGGCTCATCCCTAGAAACTAAATTCTCAAGCTCAGACAACCTCTATTGAGTAGCCTCTAGGGTTTGGTGCCACTCTTCTAGGTAGGCTACCTCCTCCTTGACTCCAGGATATAATTATTCATCCATGATCTTCATATGATCCTACTCATCTTGATAATCAACCACTAGATATGTCTACTGCACTACCTTAGCCTCAACCACCTCCAACTAGGTCCTCAGTTGGCCTATGTTCTTGTCCTGAGATGTGATGACGACCGCATGATCCTATACCTTCCCTTATAAAAGAGAAATTGCCTTATTGTCTGTTTGAATTTACTTGGTTATAATATCCTTATGTTTGTTCCTAGATAAATTAAACTCTTTCCACTCATTATATTCTCATTCAATGAGGAGTTCCTAATCAAGTGCATGAAGGCTGCTGGAGTCCACCCCACCAGTCCCCCAGCTGACTTTCTAATTGAGGAGAAACCCTAACCAGTTTTTCAATCCATTAAGTGGAGTGTGATTGGTGATTTTTTTTTCCAATCCTCCACACCTTATGTCAGATTAATTGATTATCCATGTAAATGTATAACATGGAATCATAAAAAATCCTTAGGCATTGCATGTTTGTACTGAGGAAGTACCACCAGTAAATTAGTGGTGGGGTTATCTAAAGGCAATTCCCTAGGTGGACTGATCCCCCAAGATAAGTCCCCAGGTGAAAAAATACATGGGTCCAAGGGAAACACATTCTATCCCAACTCTTCACCTACAAAAGGATCCTTTTTACACCACCTGTGGTAACCCTAAGGTAGGAACGACTACCATAACCTCCTTGACCGCCTTTGATGATGGCACAATCTTCTTCACCTTCATTGAGACCTCATCCCTAGAAACCACTATTGAAAACCCTTCTGGGATAGGTGTGGTCACATTATCCCCCTCAATTACCTTAGTTTATGGTATAATATCTACCTCATCCATTAAGGATTTAGGTCCAACAGGCGCCCCCCATAGTGCTTCTGGGGTAGGGGACCAACCACCACAGCCTCCTCAACCATCCTCATTGAGAGTAAAATATTAGCACCCTCCCTCGAGGATGCAATATCAGAAGAACACGCCTATTTTTCTATTGGTCCAATAGGAGAATCCTCCTCAAAAATCTTCATCAGGGGAACATCACCCATTGTCGCTAACTCAACTTCAGGCACCACAAACTCGAACATTGGTACTCATGGTTAAGCACTAAACATGATTTGAACTACCATTTAAACCTGATTTAGTCTATCATGGAAAAAAATAAGTAAAGGAAAAGGTTGAAATGTGAATAGACTTATAGGATTGGTATAACCCAAACCGAAACTTGGGAATATTAATGGGAAATCCCCCTAGTGAATGAAGCTACCTAATAGTTTTTTCCATTATAGGTTCCATTTCATCCATTAGTGGGAAACATATAGTTTTAATTTTGTGAAGAGTCCCTACACTCTCCCCCTCAAGGGTTGAGGCTCCATCTCCCTCTATCCAAGTCTTATCATGAACGTCCCCTTTCTCATTGCTCACTGATTTCTACACTATTCAAGAAGAGTTAGATTACAATATTAGGGGTTTGGTAGCATTTAGTATGTACAAGGTCACAATATTTACCTGATCAATGCTGGGACCTCTATCCCCGAGAGAATCTTGTTAAGCATCACTTCCTCAATACTCCTCCTCTAACCCCTCTAGAAGGGGAATTCACACAAATAAATCACTCTTTTGTGAGGATTTTGGGGAGTGCAATGGGTTTCTCTCATCATGTTACCATTTTCACATTTTCTTGAAACTCCCAATGGTTCCCCCATTGGTAGCTGGGTATGTAACTACATTCTAAAGGTTAGCGGTTGCCTGGGTTTTCAAGCCCAGCGACTCTTGGGGCTCGTATTGGTCAAAGGGATGGGAGGTCAGGATCATAGCACCCTTTTGGGGCGAATTATTGTCTACTATAGGAATCTATTGTAGATTTAAGATATGTTCTTGAAATCCTTCCAAGACCCCGATACGGTAATGTACCTACATTCTAATGGTTCGCGGTTGTCTGGGTTTTCAAGCCCAGCGACTCTTGGGGCTCTCATTGGTCAAAGGGTTGGGAGGTCAGGCTCATAGAACCCTTTTGGGGTGAATTATTGTCTACTATGGGACTCTCTTTTAGATTTAAGATATGTTATCTAAATCCTTCCAAGACCCAGATATGGGAATGGTAACCCCTATTTCAAAGACTTGATTCTAAATATTTATCAATAGGGATTATCGTGTGTATATAACTGGTTTTCTATCACTCTCTTATTTAAATATGATGCTTTGAACCTTGGATCTACTCAAGAAATATAGATTTTATTGATATCCTAGCACATGGTTGGAATCCTGAGGATGGTTTTGAACCTCTACGAGGCATCCTACGTATCCTGTGAAGACAAGAATTAAAACTCATGTAGTCCGTTTGACATAGTTTATGGTCATATGATAGGACCCATCAATACAGTTGATTAGCCACTAAATGAGGCTAATATTCATTTTTAATATATATAATTTTCATGTTCTTTATTATTAATAAACACCATTTTAGTGCATTTTACATTTTTAACATCATTTCACATTATGATTGTAATACCTTCTTAAATTGCACTATTATGTGGTACAGTTTTGAACATCATTTGAAGTACCAAATGATTCATCTGATTATACATATTTTAATTTGATATTTTTTAAATTGATCTACACTCAAATATGAACATGTTTCATTCAGGGATCAATGGATAATTCATGGAAGAAGATGAGGATATTTTGTGATGAAAGGAAGCAATTCTAGAGAAGGCAGATTGGACACTAGCCCACTGATGAGACTATGGGGCCCAACATAAAGGCCTAATTAATCCCACATTTTGTGGGATGCTAGAAGACATGCATAGGAACACATAACTCTGAATGATCCAATTCTAATTCTACATATATGGTGGTCATTAAGGTGGACCAAGTTAGAGATATAATTCTGGGCCAGATTCTGCGGCCCAGAAAAACAGTCCACAAATTTTATCATATCTCGGAATCCGAAACTCCAAATGGGACCAAATTTACATTCGGTTAGAAGAAATCCTGAGATCCATTTTATTCTTCTATGGACCACTCTGATTCGGCCATATAGAAGGTCTTTCAGACGCGTCTGTTCGGTAAAGGAAAGCTGGCTGCCACCTCGGGTCAAGGGTGGAAAAATCAACTCTCCCTTACTTTCCACCCACTTATGGACTACCAAAATTAATTGAGGAGACTTGGAATGTTTGAGGCTAGACCCAAGGTCTAAAAAATTCCTATTTAAGGTAGTGGTGTTGGAGTATTGAAGAATCTTTGAGCTTCTTTTCATTGTAATGTTATGCTGCAGTTTTGTTGTCTCAAATTTATCTTCCACGTGTAAGTTGTTTTAAATCATCCTTTTTTCTTAATAAAAGTTCTTCTTCTCTTATTATTATGTTCTTCTCCTTATCACTTTGATACCGTTGGTTCAAGGTGTGAACTTTTTCATACCAAACCTTGTGAGATTATCGCACAACGGTGGAGTGATTGTTATTTTATTGTGTTTTTTTTACTTTTCCATTTCCTCCCTTATGAGTCTACTTTCCGCTTCCATTGAAACCATGAGATCAATGGAGGGATAACCCACTTATGGGTTGATCCAAGGGAGTAGAAAGGGACTGGATTGGATGTTATTTATCACCTCATTAATGTATAATCACTTCTTTAATTGAGATTTTTATTTGATGGGTTTTAAACACCATCGTCCTTGTTGAATTTAAGGCCATACACTTCAAGTGCTAATACGAACCTTTACCTTGAAGTGCTCAAAACTTTTATCCTTAAAGTGTATAGGTGATTAGTATTAAATAGTGTAGGCATTAAACCAGTAAGTGATGATGTTGTTTTATCTCCTTAAATGAACCCATCTCAAATATAAGAAATTGAAATCATTAAAAAGAAAATACGTCCAATCCACCCCGAGCGATAACCTGGGATCAAATCATTATTTTAAAATGAATTCACTTAAGTCTCTTATAGTTCCTTTAAACCCATCTAAAATCAATCCAAGTTGGCCACTTCATAGCTGAAAACAGTCCATAGAATTTACGTGTCTATAGGTTTCTTCTTAGGTCTCTGTGGATTCGATAACCCAAGCTAAACTACAAGGACCGTCTTACATTCATCTCTTGGATAAATTTGAGCGAGAATCAAATTTTGGTGCCATTTCTGGGGAACCAAGTAAGTCATCTAAACACCCATTCTATTCTCCCCCATTTCTTCTTTTCTCATCCAAATTCTCTTATCTTGTCCCTTTCTCGTTTTTTTTTCTTTTGGCGCATGTCCGCCTACACCCGTGATCAATCAAACCGTCTAGTTAGGGTGGATAGTCCTGGGGTTGGGGAGTCAAGTACACCAAGGGAACTAATTCCATTATATCCTAATCTTCCTAATACTCTAGAGTCCAAAATTGATCCAATTTCAATGGAAGGTTTTCAAAGAAACCAACTCATAAACTCGGATGGGAACCAAAATGGAAACACAAATGAGGCAGCCCCAAACTTGGGGAATGCGATGGATCAAACCATGAATAACTACCTCACACCTTCCTGGACCAATGCCCCCTCATGCATTAGACACAATTCCCTAGGAGATTCCAACTACATCTTTAAACCCCATGTCCTAAACCACCTTCCCACATTCCATGGAATAGAGTCCGAGATGCCCTACCTGCACATTAAGGAGTTCAATGACATTGTAGAAACCATGTGTCCCCCACATCAACTAGAATCATATAAGATGAGGCTATTTCCTTTTTCTTTAAAGTATAGAGCTAAAAATTGGCTAAAAAATTTGATACCATCATCCATTAACTCTTGGGACCAACTACAAAGATAATTCTACAAAAAATACTTTCCCCACCATAAAAAAATTTCACTTAAAAAGAGTATCCAAATTTTTTTTTAAAAAGAGGGAGAGTCATTCTATGAAACATGGGAGAGGTTCAAAGACACTCTAAACATGGTTCCACACCATGGTTTTTCTATTACTGAACAAGTGAGAATTTTATATGAAGGGTTGGGTCCGGGGAACAAACAATTCATTGACATGATGTGTAATGGAACCTTTAAAAACAAAGCCCCAAATGATGCTTACAAGTATCTAGAAAGCCTTTCTGAACAAAACCAAACATGGGGAACTTCACCTTATTCTGAAAATACACAAAGAACTAGTGGAATTCATATACTTAGAGAAGAGGAAAGCCTTAGGGCTAAACTCGCAGCACTCTCTAGGAAGGTTGAAGAGATAGACCTTAGGAAAGTCCATGAAATCCAAACTGTTGACCCTGTTTGCACAATTTGTGACAAACATGACCATAAGGCAGACAACTTCCCAACCATTCCACCCATCAAGGATGTTCTCTTAGGAGGACCCCTAGCGGAATTAAATGATTTTAACTTTCAAAATACTCAATACCAAAACACCTTCAACCCAAGGTATAACGACCACCCAGGCTTCCGCTGGAAAGATAACCAACAACCTAGCCAACCACAGGGACAAAATAATTACCCACATCAGAACTACCAAACCCATAACTAGTTCCAAACCCAACCTATCCAATACCAACATCCACCCGTCCATTTTCAACAAACCATCCCACCTCCAAAATATCCCCCTGGGATAAACCAACCTACTCAAGCACCCACCCAAACTGTTCCACAAAGCCTACTAGAACAACTGTGCAAACAAATGGAGAGGATGAACTCAGAAGTCTCTTCCCTAAAACAAGAACTTAAAACCATCAAAACAGGAAAGGCACCCATGCCAACTCAGGTGGTTCCATCCTCAACTTTAAGGTGAGAGTCAAGTTGTGCTCAAACAACTCATGAACACCTAAAGGATGTGACTATTTTAAGAAGTGGGAAATCAATTGAGAAACCTGAAAAACTAATTCAGAACCCACCTGAAGATTCAAACTTGGATGAAAATTCAAATGAACCACAAGATAAAACTGAGGAAACTGATAACAATGTGAAAGAAACAACTCTTCAACAAACAACCCCACAACCTTCACCATTTCCTCAACGCATGAGGGGGAAAACCAAGCCTGAACTGACTGAAACGTTGAGGGAAATATTTTCACAAGGCAAGTTGAACATACCCCTTCTCGATGCAATCCAAACCATACCTGCCTACTCAAAGTACCTTAAGGACTTGTGCACTTTTAAAAGAAAATTTTCACATAAAAACCAAGTCCTTTTTGCTGCTAATGTGAGCACCACCATTCAAGGGACCATTCCTCCTAAGTTGAAAGACCCAGGTTTCCCTTACATCAATGTTGAACTAGGAGAGAGAAAAGTTGTCAAGGCCTTGTGTGACCTAGGTGCTAGTGTCAATCTCATCCCATATGCTGTATACTACCAGTTAGGCCTAGAAGAGCTCCAACCCACATCTATCACACTTCAGCTTTCTGATCGTAGCATTAGGGTTCCGAAGGGGATTTTAAAGGACGTTCTGGTAAAGGTTTAAAACTTCATCTACCCTACTGACTTCATTGTCCTTAACAACCATCCAAACTTAGGAAATAAGGAACCAACCCCAATCATCCTTGGCCATCCTTTTCTTGCAACAATCAACTCTATTATCCGAGTCCGAAATGGGAACATGACCATCACCTTTGGGAACATGATTCTAGACTTGAACATCTATAATGCAATCTCACAAATAGGGGATGAAGAGGACATTCATGAAGTAAACATGATAGGAAGAATTGATAATGAATCCATGGAACATCAAAGAATATTTGATGAGATTGATTTCCTTTGTTCATATGAAGTAAGTTTATCTCCTTGGATTGAATCATTTTCAAATTGATCTTATGATGAATTCTTAGGTCCAACAATCAGTGAAACCTTTCAAGAAACCAATTTCATGGAGACCAATCAAACTTCCTTCCCTAAATCTGATCAAGCCAATCTAGTAGCTGAAACTTCTACATGTGGGGAATCAATCCTATCTGAAACTCTAAAAAAAGAAATTGAACTTGATCCAATGTCCCAATATTCTGTTGAAATTCCAAACCAACCTGATCTTGAATTGAAGGAACTTACCTCTACACTCAAGTATGCTTTCCTAGGGGAAAATCAAACAAATCCTATTGTCATTTCTTCTTCTCTTGAATCCAATCATGAAAGGATGCTTCTAGATGTCCTTAGGAAGCATAAGAAATCCATTTGTTGGACCCTTTCTGATATTCCTGGGATTATCCCACTTATCGGGACTCATAGGATTGTTCTGGAATCTGATTCAAAGCCATGTCGTCAACCTCAACAGTGACTCAATCCTAATCTCATGGAGGTAGTAAGGAAAGAACTTCTGAAATTGTTGAAAGCTGGTATCATATATCCCATAGCTGAGAGTGAATGGGTGAGCCCAATCCAAGTGGTTCCAAAAAAGGCTGGAATAACAGTGATAACCAATGAGGATGGAGAGATTCTTCCAACAAGGGTGAGTAGTGGATGGAGGGTCTGCATTGACTATAGGAAACTAAACTCATTCACCAAGAAGGACCATTTCCCCTTACCATTCATTGACCAAGTCCTTGAGAGAGTGGCAAGTCATGCCTTCTACTGTTTCTTAGATGGGTACTCAGGGTACAATAAAATTGAGGTCTCCCTAGAGGATCAAGGGAAGACTACATTCACATGTCCATTTGGAACCTTTTCTTTCAAACGCATGCCCTTTAGGTTATTCAATGCCCCTGGAACCTTCCAACGGTGCATGATGGGAATCTTCTCAGACATGGTAGGGGATTTTCTAGAGGTCTTCATGGATGACTTCTCTGTGTTTGGGGATACATTTGAGGTATGTCTGTAGAATGTGGAGAGAGTCTTGTCAAGATGTGAAGAAAAGAATCTGGTCCTAAACTGGGAAAAATGCCATTTCATGGTTAAAGAGGGACTTGTTCTAGGACATCTGGTCTCGAGTAGGGGGATTGAAGTTGATAAAGAAAAGGTTGACATCATTCGTCACCTTCCATCACCCAAAACTATCAAGGAAGTGAGTTATTTCTTAGGACATATTGGTTTCTATAAAAGATTCATCAAGGACTTTAGTTCAATCTCCCATCCCCTTTGTGCTCTGCTAGTAAAGGATGCTCCATTTGTTTCGACCGAAAACTGTGAGGGTTTATTCTCAACCCTCAAATCCTCTCTCACCTCTCCTCTCATTATGAAATCTCCAAATTGGAACCTTCCTTTCGAACTTATGTGTGATGCCAGTGACTTTGCTGTAGGAGCTGTGTTAGGACAACGTTGTGATAAAAATCCTTATGTCATTGCTTATTCAAGCAAATCCTTAAATGATGCCCAAATCAACTACACCACCACTGAAAAGGAGTTACTTGATATTGTGTTTTCCTTAGAGAAGTTTAGGTCCTACCTCTTAGGATCCCCCATCACTGTGTTCACTGACCATTCTGCACTAAAATACCTCTTCCAAAAACAAGATGCTAAGGCTAGACTGATTAGGTGGGTCCTTCTCTTACAAGAATTTGACCACACAATCAAGGATAAAAAGGGAGTTGAAAATGTTGTAGCTGATCACCTCTCTAGGATGTAATTCAAAGAAAACTCAAATCACCTTTCTATTTCTGATTCATTTCCTGATGAACACCTATACTCTGTGAGTGAATGCCCTTGGTATGCCGACATAGCCAATTTCTTAGTTACAGGAGTCATTCCAAAATTTTTAGGGACTCAAGCTCGAAGGAAATTCCTTTCTGATGTTATACACTATGTGTTTGATGATCCATACCTCTATAAGTTCTGCCCTGACCAAGTCATTAAGAGGTGTTTTCCCGAATCTGAACAAGAGTCCATCCTTAAATTCTGTCATAGTGAGGCATGTGGAGGTCACTTTTCCTCTAAGAAAACATCTGCTAAGATTCTTCAATGTGGTCTCTTCTAGACCACCCTCTTAAGGGACTCCTACACATTTTGTCAAAGCTGTCCTAGGTGTCAACAAGTAGGGTCCATCACAAAAAGAAATCAAATTCCACTCACTCCCATATTAGTGGTTGAAATATTTGATTGTTGGGGAATTGATTTCATGGGTACCTTCTCAAACTCTCGGGGATACCTCTACGTACTCTTAGCTGTTGATTATGTCTCAAAATGGGTTGAGTCCATTCCCACTAAGTCCAATGATCATCAAGTTCTGATTCGATTTCTTAAAGAGAACATATTTTCAAGATTTGGAATTCCTAGGGCTAAAATCAGTGATCGAGGAACCCATTTCTGCAACTGCCCATTCTCTTCACTCATGTTTAAGTATGGTATTTCTTATAAAGTGTCCACTGCATACCATCCTCAAACCAATGGTCAAGATGAGTTAGAGAATAGGGAGATTAAGCAAATTCTTGAAAAAACTGTAAACCCCTCTAGGAAAGATTAGTCTGAGAAACTCTTAGATGCTCTTTGGGCCTATAGAACCGAATATAAAACCATTTTAGGAATTTACCCATATAGTTTAGTTTATGGAAAAGCATGCCATTTTCCAGTGGAGATTGAACATAAGGCCTTTTGGGAAATTAAGAAAATGGATTATGATCTCTCATTGGCCGGAACAAAAAGGAAATTATATCTCAATGAGCTGGAGGAACTAAGGATGGAGGCTTATGAAATTTCAAGGATCAATAAAGATAGAGTTCAAGCCTACCAATCTAGGAATATCAAGGTCAAATATTTTGAACCAGGAAAATTTGTGCTCTTGTATAGTTCAAAACTTCATTTACACCCAGGAAAGTTAAGGTCTAGATGGTCAGGACCTTTCATAGTGCATTATGTGTTCCCCCATGGGGTAGTAGAGATTCAAGATCCCACAAGTGGTTACATTTTCAAGGTCAATGGTCAAAGGTTAAAACCATTAATTGAATCATTCAGTAAACATGAAATAGAAGTTGAGTTAACTGATCCAACCTATGAACAAGGAAAAAATTGATAGATTTAGGGTCCATGTCAGGATAACGACGTTAAACAAAGCGCTGCATGGGAGGCAACCCATGGTTTTCAAGTTTCCTACCATTTTTTTTATTTTAATAAACTTTAAATTTTAAATAGGATTAATTAATCATTTTTATATTAAAAAAAAGACTATTGAACTGTTCTTCTATTATGAGTATGGATGGGTATGAAAGGGGAGCACCATATTCATCCGTGTCACATGGTGTGATCCCTGAGTAATACCTTACCCAGAAAATTAAAATAAGACAATGTATCATTAGTTTGATTTTAAAAAAACAAACAACAATATAAAAACAAGAAAAACCATAAAAATTATGATACTTGGAATTAAATAAGTCGTTGTGTTGTTTTTTTTGTCTGGATTGTTCTTATTTTTGTTTAGGTACTATTTTGGGTGATACATGTTCAATCAAGGAGGTGCCTACATCCCCTAAGAGATCAAAGGACTAATTTGGAGCAGTAAGAACTTCAACTTCAACCACCAGGTGATTTCATTCCATGATCCTCAGTTTCAATTTACTTTTTGAACTTCCATTATCTGCCTCTACTCCTTCTAAATTTTCATTTCTTCAAAAACCGGGGACAGTGTTGTTTTAAGTTGGGGGGGAGATAAAATAAAAAAAAAATGCTTTTGTGTCAAAAAAAATGAATGATTTGAAAAAAGAAGAAGTGTAAATGTAAGGAAAAATTCCTTTAACTTTGAACATGGTAATACACATTGCACACTTTGAAACTGAATATCAAATAATTTAGCATACCCTGATTCTGATTTTAATCCTTGTATAATTTCATGAGCATAGATTTTGGAAAGTGTGGCTGTCCAATGTGATATTTCATCGTTTATATTTTCATCCAAATAAAAAAGATCACAATGCACGTCCTTTGGATAGTGGGGTATTAGTTTGAGTTCATGGGGTCCCCTAAATAAATAGCATAGGTTTGTTGATCATTTTAGTTTAATATGAGTATTCAAAAAAAAAATATTAAAAAAAAAATTGCGCGTAGAGCAATGAAATGACCTAATGCGTGGATTTCGGCACTTGGGGATCGTGACTTCATAGTTGTCTGGCCCAGAGTTAGTAATTTTATCTCTATTTTTGGTAATTTGAATTTTTTTTTACTGAGTTAACTCGAGATGATGCCCGAGTATGTGGTCTTCACTTGGTTCCCTAAGGTCTTTGATCCTGTGAGTCATCAGCAAAGTCTCGCTACAGGGGTTGACTCTTTTGAGTGCAATTTCAATTACCATGGAAAAATTGCAAAAAAAAAAAAAAAAACAAAACAAAAACAAAAAACAAAAAAAATATGATACAAAAAAAAATTGAATACCCATATTAATATTGAAATGTTATTCCACCTAGCGCTTCCATCATTTCCCCCTTGAATAAATATGAACCCCCATGTCTATTGTGATGCACAACACATCCTCATACTTAATTGACATTGGATGAAATATGGAAATGAATTTGAACAAAGGAATGGGCTTGGGATTGGGATCTGCTTATGAAACTATCTTGTATTAAAATATTTTGATGGGTTTCATGATTGTTTGGTATAAGGTTTTTTGGTGATCATTGTGTATTAAAATGTTTTTGGAAAAGGGAATTCGAATTTCATATTGTTGAGATATATTTTGCTCGGGACTAGCAAAACTCAAGTTGGGGGGGTGTGATTAGCCACTAAATGAGGCTAATATTCATTGTTAATATATATAATTTTCATGTTCTTTATTATTCATAAACACCATTTTAGTGCATTTTACACTTTGAACATCATTTCACATTATGATTGTAATACCTTCTTAAATTACACTATTATGTGGTATAGTTTTGAACATCATTTGAAGTACCAAATGATTCATCTGATTATAAATATTTTAATTTGATATTTTTTTAAATTGATATAAACTCCAATATGAACATGTTTCATTCAGGGATCAATGGATAATTCATGGAAGAAGATGGGGATATTTTGTGATGAAGGGAAGCAATTCTAGAGAAGGAAGATTGGACACTAGCCCACTGATGAGACTGTGGGGCCCAACATACAGGCCCAATGAATCCCAAATTTTGTGGGATGCTAGAAGACATGCATAGGAATAAATAACTATTCATGATACAATTATAATTCGGCCTCTATGGTGGTCATTAATGCATCCCAAGTTAGAGATACAATTCTGGGCCAGATTCTGCGGCCCAGAAAAACAGTCCACAAATTTTATCATATCTCGGAATCAGAAACTCCAAATGGGCCCAAATTTTATAGGAGGTTAGAAGAAATCCTGAGATCCATTTTATTATTCTATGTACCACTCTGATTCAGCCATCAAGAAGGTCTTTCAGACGCGTCTGTTCGGTGAAGGAAAGATGGATGCCACCTCGGGTCAAGGGTGGAAAAATCAACTCTCCCTTACTTTACACCCACTTATGGCCTACCACAATTAATTGAGGAGACTTGGACTGTTGGAGGCTCGACCCAAGGGCTCAAAAATTCCTATTTAAGGTAGTGGTGTTGGAGGATTGAAGAATCTTTGAGCTTCCTTTCATTGTAATGTTATGCTGCGGTTTTGTTGTCTCAAATTTATCTTCCACGTGTAAGTTGTTTTAAATCATCCTTGTTTCTTAATAAAAGTTCTTATTATCTTATTATTCTGTTCTTCTACTTATCACTTTGATACCGTTGGTTAAAGGTGTGAACTTTTTCATACCAAACCTTGTGAGATTATCACACAACGGTGGAGTGATTGTTATTTTATTGCGTTTTTTTTACTTTTCCATTTCCTCCCTTATGAGTCTACTTTCCGCTTCCATTGAAACCATGAGATCAATGGAGGGCTAACCCACTTATGGGTTGAAACAAGGGAGTAGAAAGGGGCTGAATTGGATGTTATTTATCACTTCATTAATGTATAATCACTTCTTTAATTGAGATTTTTATTTGATGGTTTTTAAACTCTATCGTCCTTGTTGAATTTAAGGCCACACACTTCAAGTGCTAATACGAACCTTTACCTTGAAGTGCTCAAAACTTTGATCCTTCAAGTGTATAGGTGATTAGTATTAAAGTGTGCAGGCATTAAAACAGTAAGTGAAGATGTTGTTTTATCTCCTTAAATGAACCCATCTCAAATATAAGAAATTGAAATCATTAAAAAGAAAATACGTCCAATCCATCCCGAGCGATAACCTGGGATCAACTCATTCTTTTAAATTGAATTCACTTAAGTCTCTTATAGTTCCTTTAAACCCATATAAAATCAACCCAATTTGGCCACTTCATAGATGAAAACAGTCCATAGAATGTTCGTGTCTATAGGTTTCTTCTTAGGTCTCTGTGGGTTCGATAACCCAAGCTAAACTACAAGGACCGTCTTACCTTCTTCTCTTGGGTAAATTTGAGCAAGAATCAACAGTTTAACATCATACGATAAGGAAATTAATATCATGATCAGAACTAAAGTAGGTTTCCTACATATCATATTTAATATAGGAATCATATTCCACAAAGTTCTTATTTTGGGTGTCTGTGTTGTGATAGATACAAAAATAGAGACCCTAGGTGGGGCATATGCATATAAGACTGCCCTGGACTGTTTTATTGGGGATATATCCCTTTTAGAATAAGTGGGTTATATAATCAGGGTAATATACCATAGGTGAAGATCCCATATTGGGGGAATCATCACCATGACATTAGTACAATCATTGATAAACTCTAAGATCTTTTGATTCATGCTGGGTGTGGGAAATAAGAGATAACAGTAGATTGGACATGTTACATGAGAGTATATCTCCATGGGGATTATAGATTAAAGTTTCCATTTGATATGAATGTTCACCCATCTCATGGAATATATGGTATGGATATTAGGACTTAGGGAGGTTTCTTACATATCCAGAATATGGTAGGAATCAGATTCCTCGTAGTTCATATATACCTTAACCTGATAGTAGGATAATGTAGGTGATCATGTTTGGAGACATTATGGATGTCTCCGAGATTTTAGGAATTCTAGGGGATTATAACAAAATAGATTCCATATCTATGGAGTAATAGTATATGATGTCAATGATTGGTGATTACACTCTATGGTTTCCCATGATTGGTGAACTCATATCATGTCACTGGTCAGGGCTTTCACTATGAGGTTTCCCAATTGGTATCATGTCAGGTCTTATACTCTGAGGCTACCTATGGTATATCATATCATTGGTTGGGGCTTACACTCTAAGTTTTCCCATGACTTTTTCAATCATTCCATGCTGATATTCATGGATTACAATCAAGGTCTTCCCTTTGGTACACTCATTGTTCAGGTCTTACACTCTATGGTTTCCTATTGGTGCACTCATTAGTCAGGTCATACAATCTAGGGTTGACCATTTGTGCACTCATTGGTCAGGTATTACACTCTAGGGCCACAGATTGGTGCGCTCATTGTTTGGGGATTACACTCTAGGGTCACTCGTTGGTTCACTCATTCTCTATCCTCTGGAAGATTAGAGACAGGTCTATCTGAGAGCATGAAATTAGTGGGGTTACATGAATGCATGATCTGGGATCATGAGGGACACTTCCTTCATAGAATAGGGATGTGGTTGAGGATTATTATCTAGGGTCTACAAGGAATGAGTCCTATTAGGCATGGCGTACAAAGTGGAAATGTCATAAGGGATTTTCCTGACATCTCTCGGCCATCTACTCGGTAGGTCTTGATTGTTCGCCCAATATGTTGGAGAACCAATATGACATATTAGACACATCTAATGGTTTTTTTCTGTTCCATTTTCATGCTCTAGATGTATTCACATGGGTGAAGAAAAAATGTCTGAGATGCTTCGCATGACCAAAGTGGACAGGTCTAAGGTCTCACGCATGATCAACTGAATTTTCTCAAGTGACTTCACCTAAGTGAAGCAACCATTTCAATGGTTCTTTGCATGAAAATGTGTATATTTCAGCGGTGATTCACATGTTCATTTGGAAATTTCATAGATATTTTCATTTCCAAGTGGATATTTTAGAGTTTCTTTTCATATTCAAGTATACATGTCCCGGGTGTCATGTGTGGCCAACTGGCTTGTCCAAAAAGGATTTTCCTGATCAAGGAAGGCATGTATGTGGTGCTCCACATGATCAAAGGGGACATGTCAGAGGGATTGTGTAAGATAGACTGGCTTGTCGCATATGTCTTCATCTGATCTAGGTGAACATGTCTAAGGTGTCTCATGTGACTAGGAGGATATGTCGGGATGACTTGTTAGGAGGTCTTGCAGAGCTATACTGGGGATGTTTTGAGTGTCTTTCAGTGACCGTGAACATCACCCACCTTGCTACTTTCGATCTCCTTCACTTTATTTTATGAAGTATCAGGATCAAGAGACTTAATATGAGTGATGCATATGATTTTTACTCAATTTTTCAAATATGCTTCACAAGAACAATATGGATCACATGGAGAGTGCACAAGCATATCATGGACATGTCTTTGTGCTTGTTCTTAGGGTGCCTCATAGTTGTCCGGGCATACTCGGATGCTTCCATGTCGTGATACAGACATGAATGGGATCCTATCCTTGGGCCATCACATGTCGATATTGACATGTTTTTTTATGATCACAAGATAATTTTAATATGCCAAAGATTTCTTCACATGATGAAAGTGTGTTTTCTTTGGATGTATTTACACGATAAAGACAGGAAGCTCTAAGGTACCTCTCCTGAATGATATGACTTGTCCTTGGGTCTTTGCATGACCATGGTGACATATCAAAAGGGGTGTCGAGAGACCTGCCCGACTTCTCTGAGGCTTTCCCTATAATTTACATGGCATTTTTTGAGGGCATTTTGAGACCATCAAAGGGTCTTGTGCATGTTCTTGGGGTCTTGCGCTTTTCCAAGTATCAAAAATGCATATCCAAATAGATTAATATTTAAGTTTCATGGGATGCATATGTCCTTGAGTGGTCATGCTAAATTAATAGACCGTAGGGTTTTCATAGAGAGGGTAGGCCCTATCCATGGGATCCTACATGCACTAAGGGGATTTTTTCATGATACCCCTTTTCCACATGAACTCAAGATGGGCTCACAGAGGAGTTTGAATACTTTCACAAGGATGTCCTCATAATGTTGCGGGCATGGATTGGAATTACATGGTGTATATGGGAAAGGGTTTTCCCATGATGTCACATGATTACCGTATACTTATGACCCACATGACCTTCATTTGGTTACGTGATGAGCTCCATATTCTTGCACAAGGAGGCTTCATGCATGGATGATGGTGATTGCATGGCTAGGGGTGTGTGGCCTGCAGGTCGCATACCTTTACTATCAGTCTCCATATTAGGGGAGTCCATGGGGATTTTTTATGTCTAGGAGGAAACCTATAAGTCCACATGAATACATCATGGACCATAGGATAACCTCACATTATCATGAATGGATTATTGTGGTGGACTCTGCAGTCATGCACTGGGAGTTGTATCCCAAATACTCTGCACCTATGGTAGGGGGAGGCCTTGCACTACATGGCCTATAGACTACATAGTCTCATGATCGATCATGCAGGTGCATGATCTACAAAGGATCACGTGGTGGACCCTGCAAGCAGAGGGTCTTGAGAGAGGTCTTGCGAACTCATGTGAAGGCGGATTCTTGATTCGTAAAGTAGGATGTGTGCTTGAGGGTCTTCTTGTGGATTTCACATATACTGGGGAAGACGCACACATGGGACCAGAGGAGCCAGACATTGTCACATGTCAAAAGGTTCATAAGGGAGTGGATGGTACAAGACACCCATTTTAGGGGGATATCCATCCTAGCTATCAATATTTAGAGGTTTCGTTCCACGTGATCATGGGTTTTCAAAACCCTTAGTCCTTCTTGTTCATGAAACTTGCATGTATCTAACAAAGGAGTATCATGATGTTTTCCTCCATCTTTCCAAGGGCTTGAGGGGGGTTCTCTCATTCTCATTTCATCATGTTAAAAGGTCTCGTACATTCGCCACAAGATATGGATGCTCGAGATATCATGGTTATATGCTCACTGGTACATATCCGTAGTCACCGATCTGGGTGCCTCATGCATTCTAGGACCCGCATTGCATGAGGTTCTGTAGCTCTTACGATCATGTTATCAGAGAAGATTCCTTTCAGGAGGCCCCACAATCATTCATAGGAAGCTAGTATGTAATCACATGATCCTATGAGGATCTCGTGATGGGTTCTTCATAAGACATTTAATGGAGGATTCCTATGGGTGGGACTTGTCTTAGTTACCTGGAGACATTCCCTAAAGTTAGTGGTCGGTACCTCTATCCTTTTATGTTTCCCCTTTTTTCAGAGCTCTTCCCCCATAAACCCTTGCATTTCATTTTTCAGAAGTTGTGGGGACTTATATAGGCCGTGTGAGGCCAAGAGCGGTGCTACTTTTTATGGGATAAGGGACATTTTCACATGTCTTCACGTGTCCACGGAGAAATCCAAAATAATTCAGATGAAAAACATGTGGAGGCGGAAAGTGTTTTTGGTCATAAAATGACTAATAACCACCTATTTTCTATCTTTGTCTCAGTCACATGATCAAGGTTGATCATCCGATGGCTTCAGGTTGGTCCATAGGAACTCATGGAATGATATAAATGCTCGTGGTGGCCTCTTCCTGGTTTCCCCAGTTCAGTCACATGATCAAGGAAGGATCACATGGCAGCTTTAGATGTTTTTATAGAGACTTGAAAGAGACCACTGAAGGTCACATATTCCTCTATTAGATGATTTAGATTCTTGATGTGAATTCAAGAGAAGTGGTAGTGACAAGGGTCGAGTGTCATTTGTGTGTCTATTTTGCGTCTGAGGTGGTGTGTTTTAGGTAGATAGGAAATGGTATGACGAGGATCACCACCCGTCCCTTTTCTATAGATACGGGTTATCGTCAAATTCACCATTCCTTTTTTTTACCCATTCAAAACCATTATACTTTAGAAGAAGGTTGGATTAACCTTGCTGGAACTGTTGGTCCCAACGAGCGATTGTGTGGGGGTCAAGTACTTGTGCAATCAGTCCTCCTCAAATATAACTTCCTCAAATGGTCTCCATTGGGTTTATTCATGTATCCAGAAACACCCAATGACCCTGTTATCCTTGATTCATGGTCCTACTTTCAAAAGGAAGGTGCTCATTGATTGATGATTCATCCAACGACATTTAAGGACTCCATTGGTCGAGTGTATGAGAGGTTAGGGTCACCACACCCTTCTGGGGGAGGATTGTTTCCTATTCTAAGACTCTCTTATATATTTAAGTCATGTTCATATGTTCTTGAATCCTTGTTTCTTTCCCAAATAGTTTATCCACGGGATACCCTGGGTTTTCAAGATCTCCATAGGCATGCATATATTTGATTCCACAGAGGTGATGCCAACTTGAGGAATAAAATAAGGCACTCTAGAGTTTATCATCATCCCGGGGGTGGAAGGTGACATAATGTTGGTATCAAACCCATAAGATGGGTTTCATACATATCCTCAAGAGAGGAATCAGAGCCCATGTAGTTCGGATGTGTTGCGGCTTATCCATAGAATCTTCCCATTTGAGGGGGCATGATTGGGTGGACCCTTTATGGGAGGGCACCCTTTTCAGCTCGGACCTCCAGGTAGGCATCCTACGTATCCTAGTTTGATCAGGAATCAGAGTTCTCATAGTTCAAAATCTGTTTAGGCTTACGCATGGGAGCTTCCCATTTGATGAGACATCATTGGGTGGACCCTTTATGGGAGGGTGCCGTTTTGAGCTCGAGCCTTCTAGTAGGTGTCCTACGTATCCTGGTTTGGTTAGGAATTATAGTTCTCCTAGTTCAGAATCATGTGGATGTTGTAATCATCACAAACCTATAATCCCATATGAGTCATGCTCAATGTGAGAAATAAGAGGATGCCAAAGATTTAACAAAGAACATGCTTCGTCTCCTGTTGGTGGGAGAGGGACAACCCATGGTGGAAGAGGTCAGGGAGACCATGAGTGAGGGCACGGAGAAATGATCCTTTCAATATGAAATGACATTGAAAGTCATGAAACTAAACCTTAGTAAATTGGGGATTTACCTTAGTGGGAGGGCCCCGAAATATGTTTTGGGAAGGGGAGGAGTTTCATCCTCATCAAAAGGAGAAGAAAACATAACTCCTTTGACTGATAACTATTCCTCATTGAATGGAAAAGAAAGTGATCACCCTTAATCCCAAGAAAGGGGAGGTTCACATCGGCATCCCAAGGTTGGACCCCAGGTTACCATGGGAATGTAGACCCACATGCATTCCCGAAGCTCGAACCATTGTAGGGAGAGCCTTCTCTAGTAGATGTTTTTTGGATATGGTGGCAGTTTAAACCATACCCATATGATTCTATAGAGGTTTCCAAAAAACGCCACTAAATTGTGTGTTGGCATATAATACGTGACAATTTTTTCAATTTCATGGTGGTTTCTAGTAACCGTTGTAGAGATCGCATTTTGTGGTGGTTGTCCGTGCCTTTAGTGGTGGTTTTCCTAGACAAAAGGATTCTTTTGTTGTAGTGGTTTAAACCAACGTGACAAAAAAATCATTTTTGTTCTAGAAAACCTCCTCTAAAGCCACCACCAACCGCTACGAAATGGTAATCGAAAATGAAAACTATCTTGCAGTCGTTTTAATCTCCACTAAATTATTGTATGTTGCAGTAGTTTTAACTACCATAGGTAGTAAGATAAAAAATTATAGTGGTGATTAAAACAATAGTTAAAAATAATCAATTTACTTGGCGGCAGTTTAAACCGCTTTTAAAGGTAGGTTTATAAAAAAAATGAGCTAATTCTGCATCCCTAGTACTAGTTCCCTGAAAAAAAAACATGCCAATTTCACATTCACATACATCCTACATCCAAAAGAATATAAGGAAACCAACATTTTCATAAGAAAAAGAATTTTCAAATCCATGCACTTATTAAATTTGGAAACACATAATAGAGATAAAGAATGTGGTAGGGAGGAGAAATATGATATTATAGTATACCACATTATGGTCTAAATATTGCACTATAAGAGTTATAAAAGAAGAAGCTCTTTCTATGGAGGGAGTTACCATGACATTTCAATTATAAAGTCATAAGGGACATGTAATAATCAATCCATAACTCATACCATTTATTACTATGGTATATCTATCAATTTGTTGGTATCCTGATTCATGGTGTGATATATGATGAGTTCCGCCCTATAGAGAATGTGTGGGAGGACCAGGAGAAAATTCCAACTCTTTTGTGGCCATTTCCATGTTTGGTGAAAGGGACTAATGAAAAAAGATATGAGTAAAGGACATTCCATTCAAGAAGTAGTTGAACTACTTCCTGAACGAGCTAGATGAAAATCTATTAGGGTGGTAGAACACATTCACTTGTATATTCAAATGGGGAAGGATAAAATGTACATAAATATTCTATTGAAGAGATAGTGGATGTTGTGGGGCTATAAAATAATGTCTAGTTCTCCAATATTCAGGCTTACAAGGTTAATTTCTATATTGATCTATAGACAGATTCTTACTATAATGGAAGCACACATGGGAGTGTGGTCAAGGACCATCATTAAGGTGGCGATGTTTGATACGGGGTAGCCCATCAATCTAGATGTTCCTATATTGGAGGAGTTATAAAATGTGCTATATTAGACCAGCCAAGGGCAGACTCTGCTCCATGTATGAAGGATATTTCACTTATTATATTTCTATGTAGTATCACGCATGGGGGGATATGATTATTGAGACCACATCTCTCCACCCTACATCAATTTCCATCCAATAATTCAGAACATCACTTGAAGCTTCTTGCTCATGTCGGACCCTATGGATGTTCTTAAAATGGTCATGTCAAGAGAACAAATCATGTTCCATCCATCCCCCATCCCAACAGGGATAATGATTGATGATAAAGTAAAATGTGATATAGAATATATAGGTGAATCATTTAGTGGAACATTATCTGGTTGAATATGTAATCCATACAATTCAAACTCTGGGTCAAGTGGGTGTTGAGAAATCGGGACAAGCAGTATATCATGGATTAAAATTTAGTAAGAAGAATCCACCCATCTTATGTGGTGATAAGGAAACCTAGAAATATGAGGAATATCTTGATCATATTGAGAGGATCCTCAATTTATTGAATACTCATAAGGAATTCAAGTTGGGTTTCTCCATGTATATACTCAAAGGACTAGGTAGGAGATGGTGGGACTCGATCGTCCAAGCTAAGTTTCACAAAAAAATTACATGTACATATTTCAAGAAAATATTCAACGAATAGTTTTACCCTGAGGAATTATGATTGTAAATTATCAGTAGTTTCTAGAAGGGGAAATGTACCATTATGGAGTATTCCCCCCATTTTGCTGAGTTGGTGCATCTAGCACCAGAGCTAGTCACCAATGAGTAGCTAAAGGCTAAATGGTTTGAGTTAGGATTGAGTCCAGATATTCAATAAATATTTATTATCATGTGTATTCTGACCTTCATAGAGGTAGTATAAAAATAAGGTTGATTCTCTCTCAAATTTACCCAAGAGATGAAGGTAGAACGGTCCTTGTGGTTTAGCTTGGGTTATCGAATCCTCAGAGACCTAAGAAGAAACCTATAGACACGTACATTCTATGGACTGTTTTTGGATATGAAGTGGGTTGGGTTGATTTTATATGGGTTTAAAGGATAACTAACAGATTTAAGTGAATTCAATTTAAAAGAATGAGTTGATCCTAGGTTATCGCTCGGGGTGTATTGGATGAATTACTTTTTTAATGATTTCAATTTCTTATAATTGAGATGGATTCATTTAAGAAGATCAAACGAAATCATCACTTACTGTTTTAATACCTACAAACCCTAGTAATAATCACCTATACACTTGAAGGATCAAAGTTTTGAGCACTCCAAGGTAGAGGTTCGTATTAGCACTTGAATGTGTGACCTTAAATTCAATAAGGATGAAGATGTTTTAAAATCATCAAATAAAAATCTCGTTTAAAAGAAGTGATTTGCAATTAATAGAGTGATAAATAAAATCCAATACAACCCCTTGCTACTCCCTTGGATCAACCCATAAAAGAGTTAGCCCTCCATTTATGACATGTCTTCAACGGAAGCGGGAAGTAGACTTACAAAGGTGGAATTGAAGAAGTAAAAACAACAACAACAAAAAAATCACTCCTCCGTTGTGTGATAAATATCACAAGGTTTGGTATGAAAAAGTTCATACCTTGAACAAATGGTATCAAAGTGATTAGGAGAAGAACAGAATAATAAGAGAAGAAGAACTTTTATTAAGAAACTAAGGTGAATTAAACAACTTACATGAGAAAGAAATGCGATTACAAACACAAAGCGGCATCATAACACTAAAATGAAACCTAGCACCAAAGATCCTTCAATCCTCCAACACCACTGCCTTAAATAAGCATTTTTGAGCCCTTGGGTCGAGCCTCCAACAGTCCAAGTCTCCTCAATTAATTGTGGTAGGCCATAGGTGGGTGGAAAGTAAGGGAGAGTTGATTTTTCCACCCTTGACCTGAGGTGGCAGCCATCTTTCCTTCACTGAACATACGCGTTTGAAAGACCTTCTAGATGGCTGAATCAGAGTGGGACATAGAAGAATAAAATGGAGCTCTAGATGTATTATAACATCCTGTAACATTTGGGCCCATTTGGAGTTTCGGATTCCGAGATATGATAAAATTAGTGGACTGTTTTTCTGGGCCGCAAAATCTGGCCCAGAATTGTATCTCTAACTTGGGCTGCATTAATGACCACCATAGAGGCCGAATTAGCATTGGATCATGAATAGTTATTTGTTAATATGCATTTATTCTAGAATAACACAAAATTTGGGATTAATTGGGCCTGTATGTTGGGCCCCACAGTCTCATCAGTGGGATAGTGTCCAATCTGCCTTCTCTAGAATTGCTTCCTTTCATCACAAAATATCCCCATCTTCTTCCATGAATTCTCCATTTATCCCTGAATGAAAAATGTTCATATTGGAGTGTAGATCAATTTACAAAAATATCAAATTAAAATATGTATAATCAGATGAATCATTGGGTACTTCAAATGATGTTAAAAAATGTACCACATAATAGTGCAATTTAAGAAGGTATTACAATCATAATGTGAAATGATGTTCAAAGTGTAAAATGCACTAAAATAGTGTTTATGAATAATAAGGAAAATGAATATTATATATATTAACAATGAATATTAGCCTCATTTAGTGGATAATCACACCCTCCAACTTGAGTTTTTCTAGTCCCGAGCAAAATATATCTCAAGAATATGAAATTAGAATTCCCTTTTCCAAAAACATTTTAATACACAATGATCACCAAAAAACCTTATACCAAACAATCATGAAACCCATCAAAATATTTTAATACAAGATAGTTTCATAAGAAGATCCTAATCCCAATCCCATTCCTTTGTTCAAATTCATTGCCATATTTCATCCAATATCAATTAAGTATGAGGATGTGTTGTGCATCACAATAGACATGGGGGTTCATCTTTATTCAAGGGGGAAATGATGGAAGCTCTATGTGGAATCACATTTCAATATTAAGATGAGTATTCAATTTTTTTTGTATCATATTTTTTTTGTTTTTTTTGTTTTTTTTGCAATTTTTCCATGGTAATTGAAATTGCACTCAAAAGAGTCAACCCTTATAGCGAGACCTTGCCGATGACTCCCAGGCTCAAAGAACTTAGGTCACCAAGTGAATCCCACATACTCGGGCATCATCTTGAGTTAAATCAGTCAAAAAAAATTCAAATTACCAAAAATAGAGATAAAATTACTAACTCTGGGCCAGACAACTATGGAGTCACGATCCCCAAGTGCCGAAAGCCATGCATTAGGTCATTTCATTACTCTACGCGCAATTTTTTTTTAATTTTTAATTTTTTGAATACTCATATTAAACTAAAATGATCACCAAACCTATGATATTTATTTAGGGGACCCCATGAACTCAAACTAATACCCCACTATCCAAAGGACGTGCATTGTGTTCTTTTTTTATTTGGATGAAAATATAAACAATGAAATATCACATTGGACAGCCACACTTTCCAAAATCTATACTCATGAAATTATACAAGGATTAAAATCAGAATAAGGGCATGCTAAATTATTTGATATTCAGTTTCAAAGTGTGCAATGTGTATTACCATGTTCAATGTTAAAGGAATTTTTCCTTCCATTTACACTTTTTTTTTTCAAATCATTCATTTTTTTTGACACAAAATCTTTTTTTTTATTTTATCTCCCCCCCAACTTAAAACAACACTGTCCCCAGTGTTTGAAGAAATGAAAATTTAGAAGGAGTAGAGTCAGATAATGGAAGTTCAAAAAGGAAATTGAAACTGAGGATCATGGAATGAAATCACCTGGTGGTTGAAGTTGAAGTTCTTGCTGCTCCAAATTAATCCTTTGATCTCTTGGGGGATGTAGGCACCTCCTTGATTGAACATGTATCACACAAAATAGTACCTAAACAAAAATAAGAACAAAACAGACAAAACAAAAAAAAACACAATGACTTATTTAATTAAAAGTATCATCATTTTTATGGTTTTTCCTGTTTTCTGTTTTTTTTAAATCAAACTAATGATACATTGTCTTCTTTTAATTTTCTGGGTAAGGTATTACTCAGGGATCACACCACGTGACACAGATGAATACGATGCTCCCCTTTCATACCCATCCATACTCATAATAGAAGAACAAGTCAATAGTCTTTTTTTTAAATATAAAAATGATTAATTAATCCTATTTAAAATATAAAGTTTATTAAAAAAACAAAATGATAAGAAACTTGAAAACCATGGGTTGCCTCCCATGCAGCGCTTTGTTTAATGTCGTTAGCCCGACATGGACCCTAAATCTATCAATTTTTTCCTTGTTCATAGGTCAGATCAGTTAACTCAACCTCTATTTCCTGTTTATTGAATGATTCAATGAATGGTTTTAACCTTTGACCATTGACCTTGAAAATGTAACCACTTGTGGGTTCTTGAATCTCTACTACCCTATGGGGGAATACATGATGCACTATGAAAGGTCCTGACCATCTAGACCTTAACTTTTCCGGATGTAAATGAAGTTTTGAACTATACAAGAGCACAAGTTTTCCCGGTTCAAAATGTTTGACCTTGATATTACTAGATTGGTAGGCTTTAACTCTATCTTTATTGATCCTTGAATTTTCATAAGCCTCCATCCTTAGTTCCTCTAGTTCATTGAGATCTAATTTCCTTTTTGTTCTAGCCAATGAGAGGTCATAATCCATTTTTTTAATTTCCCAAAAGGCCTTATGTTCAATCTCCACTGGCAAATGGCATGCTTTTCCATAAACCAACCTATATGGGGGAATTCCTAAAATGGTTTTGTATGCTGTACGATATGCCCAAAGAGCATCTAAGAGTTTCTCAGACCAATCTTTCCTAGAAGGATTGATAGTTTTCTCAAGAATTTTCTTAATCTCCCTATTCGCTAACTCATCTTGAACATTGGTTTGAGGATGGTATGCAGTGGACACATTATAAGAAATACCATACTTAGACATGAGTGAAGAGAATGGACGGTTGTAGAAATGGGTTCCTCGATCACTGATTATAGCCCTAGGAATTCCAAATCTTGAAAATATATTCTCTTTCAGAAATAGAATCACAACTTGATGATCATTGGACTTAGTGGAAATGGCCTCAACCCATTTTGAGACATAATCAATTGCTAAGAGTATGTAGAGGTATCCCCAAGAGTTTGGGAAGGGACCCATGAAGTCAATTCCCCAACAGTCAAATATTTCAACCACTAAGATGGGAGTGAGTGGCATTTGATTCCTTTTTGTGATGGACCCTACTTGTTGACACCTAGGACAACTTTGACAAAATGTGTAGGAGTCCCTTGAGAGGGTGGGCTAGAAAAGACCACATTGAAGAATCTTAGCAGATGTTTTCTTAGAGGAAAAGTGACCTCCACATGCCTCACTGTGACAAAATTTAAGGATAGACTCTTGTTCAGATTCTGGAACACACCTCCTAATGACTTGGTCATGGAAGAACTTATAGAGGTATGGATCATCAAACACATAATGTCTAACATCAGAATGGAATTTCCTTCGAGCTTGAGTCCCTAATAATTTTGGAATGACTCCTTTCACTAAGAAATTTTCTATGTCAGCATACCAAGGGCATTCACTCACAGAGTATAGGTGTTCATCAGGAAACGAATCAGACACAAAAAGGTGATTTGAGTTGTCTTTGAATTCCATCCTAGAGAGGTTATCAGCTACAACATTTTCAACTCCCTTTTTATCCTTGATTGTGAGGTCAAATTCTTGTAAGAGAAGGACCCACCTAATTAGTCTAGCCTTATCATCTTATTTTTGGAAGAGGTATTTTAGTACAGAATGGTCAGTGAACACAGTGATGGGGGATCCTAAGAGGTAGGACCTAAACTTCTCTAAAGAAAACACAATAGCATGTAACTCCTTTTTAGTAGTGGTGTAGTTTATTTGGGCATCATTTAAGGATTTTCTTGCATAAGCAATGACATAAGGAGTTTTATCACAACGTTGTACTAACACATCTCCAACAACAAAGTCACTAGCATCACACATAAGTTCAAAAGGAAGGTTCCAATTTGGAGATTTCATAATGGGAGGAGAGGTGAGAGAGGATTTGAGGGTTGAGAATGAACCCTCACAACTTTCTGTCCAAATAAATGGAGCATCCTTTACTAGGAGAGCACAAAGGGGACGAGATATTGAACTAAAGTCCTTGATGAATCTTCTATATAAACCAGCATGTCCTAATAAAGACATCACTTCCTTGACAGTTTTGGGTGATGGAAGGTGACGAATGATGTCAACCTTTGCTTTATCAACTTCAATCCCCCTACTCGAGACCAGATGACCTAGAACAAGTCCCTCTTTAACCATGAAATGGCATTTTTCCCAGTTTAGGACCAGATTCTTTTCTTCACATCTTGACAAGACTCTCTCCACATTCTGCAAATATCCCTCAAATGTATCCCCAAACACAGAGAAGTCATCCATGAAGACCTCTAGAAAATCCCCTACCATGTCTGAGAAGATTCCCATCATGCACCGTTGTAAGGTTCTAGGGGCATTGCATAACCCGAAGGGCATGCGTTTGAAAGCAAAGGTTCTAAATGTACATCTGAATGCAGTCTTCCCTTGATCCTCTAGGGAGACCTCAATTTTATTGTACCCCGAGTACCCATCTAAGAAACAGTAGAAGGCATGACCTGCCACTCTCTCAAGGACTTGGTCAATGAATGGTAAGGGGAAATGGTCCTTCTTGGTGAATTAGTTTAGATTCCTATAGTCAATGCATACCCTCCATCCACTACTCACCCTTGTTGGAAGAATCTCTCCATCCTCATTGGTTATCACTGTGATTCCAGACTTTTTTGGAACCACTTGGATTGGGCTCACACACTCACTCTCAGCTATGGGATATATGATACCAGCTTTTAACAATTTCAGAAGTTCCTTCCTTACTACCTCCATGAGATTAGGATTGAGTCACCGTTGAGGTTGACGACATGGCTTTGAATCCGATTCCAGAACAATCCTATGAGTCCCGATAAGTGGTCTAATCCTAGGAATATTAGAAAGGGTCCAACCAATGGCTTTCTTATGCTTCCTAAGGACAATTAGAAGCATCCTTTCATGATTGGCTTCAAGAGAAGAAGAAATGACAATAGGATGTGTTTGATTGTCCCCTAGGAAAACATACTTGAGTGCATCAGGAAGATCCTTCAATTCAAGATCAGGTTGGATCAGAATTTCATCAGGAGATTGGGACATTAGATCAAGATCAATTTCTTTTTTTAGAGTTTTAGAACAGATTGATTCCCCACATGTAGACGTTTCATCTACTAGATTGGCTTGATCAAATTTAGGGAAGGAAATTGGAGTGGTCCCCATGAAAGTGGTTTCTTGAAAGGTTTCACTGATTATTGGACCTAAGACTTCATCATAATAGAAATTTGAAATGATTCAATCCAAGGAGATAAACTTCCTTCATATGAACAAAGGAAATCAATATCATCCTGACTTAAACATTCATCAAATATTCCTTGATGTTCCATGGATTCATTATCAATGCTTCCTATCATGTTTACTTCATGAATTTCCTCGTTATCCCCTATTTGTGAGCTTGCATTATATATGTTCAAGTCTAGACTCATGTTCCCAAAGGCGATGGTCATGTTCTCATTTCAGACTCAGATAACATAGTTGATTATTGTAATAAAAGGACGACCAAGGATAATTGGGGTTTGTTCCTTATTTCCTAAGTTTGTATGGTTGTCAAGGACAATGAAATAAGCAAGGTAGAAGAAGTTTTCAACCTTTACCAGAATTTCCTTTAAAATCCCCTTTGGAACCCTAATGATACGATCAACAAGTTGAAGTGTGACAGATGTGGGTTGGATTTCTTCTAGGCATAACTGGCAGTACATAGCATATGGGATGAGATTGACACTAGCACCTAGATCACACAAGGCCTTGACAACTTTGCTTTCTCCTAGTTCAACATTGATGTAAGGGAAACCCGGGTCTTTCAACTTAGGAGGAATGGTCCCTTGAATGGTGGTACTCACATTAATAGCCAAAAGGACTTGGTTTTTATGTGAAAATTTTCTTTTAAAAGTACACAAGTCCTTAAGGTACTTTGAGTAGGCAGGTATGGTTTGGATTGCATCGAGAAGGGTAATGTTCAACTTGACTTGTGAAAATATTTCCCTCAACGTTTCTCTCAGTTCAGGCTTGGTTTTTCCCCTCATGCGTTGAGGAAATGGTGCAGGTTGTGGGGTTGTTTGTTGAAGAGTTGTTTCCTTGAAAATGTTATCAGTTTCCTCAGTTTCATATTGTGGTTTATTTTAATTTTCATCCAAGTTTGAATCTTCAAGTGGGTTCTGAATTATTTGTTCAGGTTTCTCAATTATTTTCCCACTTCTTAAAACAGTCACAGCCTTTAGTTGTTCATGAATTGTTTGAGAACAAATTGACTCTCCCCTTGAAGTTGAGGATGGCACCACCTGAGTAGGCATGGGTGCCTTTCCGGTTTTTATGTTTTGAAGTTCTTGTTTTAGGCAAGATACCTCTGAGTTCATCCTCTCCATTTTTTGGCATAGTTGTTCTAATAGTCTTCGTGGAACAGTTTGGGTTGGTTCTTGAGAAGATTGGTTTATCTCGGGGGGATATTTTGGAAGTGGGATGGTTTGTTGAAAATGGACCGGTGGTTGTTGGTATTGGATAGGTTGAGTTTGGAACTGGTTATGGTTTTGGTAGTTCTGATGGGGGTAAGGATTTTGTCCTTGTGGTTGGCTAGGTTGTTGGTTATCTTTCTAGCGGAAGCCTGGGTGGTCATTATACCTTGGGTTGAAGGTGTTTTGGTATTGAGGATTTTGAAAGTTCAAAGCATTTACTTCCACTGGGGGTCCTCCTAAGAGAACATCCTTGATGGATGGAATGGTTGGGAAGTTATCTGTCTTATGGTCATGTTTGTCACAAATTGTGCAAACAGGGTCAACAGTTTGAATTTCATGGACTTTCCTAAGGTCTATCTCTTCAACCTTCCTAGAGAGTGCTGCGAGTTTATCCCTAAGGATTTCCTCTTCTCTAAGTGTATGAATTCCAGTAGTTCTTTGTGGCTTTTCATAATAAGGTGAAGTTCCCCATGTTTGGTTTTGCTCAGAAAGGCTTTCTAGATACTTGTAAGCATCATTTGGGGCTTTGTTTTTAAAGGTTCCATTACACATCATGTCAATGAATTGTTTGTTCCCCAGACCCAACCCTTCATAGAAAATTCTCACTTGTTCAGGAATAGAAAAACCATGGTGTGGAACCATGTTTAGAGTGTCTTTGAACCTCTACCATGTTTCATAGAATGACTCTCCCTCTTTTTCAAAAAAGTTTTGGATACTCTTTTTAAGTGAAATTGTTTTATGGTGGGGAAAGTATTTTTTGTAGAATTGTCTTTTTAGTTGGTCCCAAGAGTTGATGGATGATGGTATCAAATTGTTTATCCAATTTTTAGCTCGATCCTTTAAAGAAAAAGGAAATATCCTCATCTTAGCTGATTCTAGTTGATGTAGGGGACACATGGTTTCTACAATCACTACTGGAAATATAGGTTTTCCCAACGGATATATACCAACGGTTTGCTTAAAACGTTGGTGTATATTAGTATACCAAGAATATACCAACGGTTTTTCAAAAATCGTTGGTAAAGGTATGTGGTGGTGAATATATACCAACAATTTTTGCAAAACCATTGGTAAAAGTGTGTTTGTGAGGAAGATATACCAACGGTTTTTGCAAAATCGTTGGTAAAAGTGTGTTTGTGAGGAAGATATACCAACGGTTTTGCAAAACCGTTGGTAAAAGTTTGTTTTTGATGAATATATACCAACGGTTTTGTAAAACTGTTGGTAAAAGTGAGTTTTTGAAGGGCTTTACCAATGGTTTTTTAAACTGTTGGTAAAATTTTTCATTCCCAA
Organism: Viscum album; assembly: GCA_963277665.1. Classification (NCBI taxonomy): domain Eukaryota; kingdom Viridiplantae; phylum Streptophyta; class Magnoliopsida; order Santalales; family Viscaceae; genus Viscum; species Viscum album. The sequence goes on from OY728166.1 coordinate 877,931,506, forward strand.
CGGTTTTTACAAACTGTTGGGAAAGATTTTCCAGAAACTGACAGAACCTTGGGATCCCCCATTCCACGCGACTGGAGCCCTAAACCGAAGCAGAGAAGTGGGATTCTCTTTACCCTACTGTCCAAATCATTCCATCTTCAAAATTTCTTAGATTCTCATTTGTAATCTGTAAGTTATACTTTCATTTTAAGGTTATGTATCTTCTATTTTAATTTTATATCTTCTATTTTGATTTTATTTTTTCAATTGGGTGAAGAGGTGAATTGGGATTCTATTTACCCTACTGTGAAAATCCTTCATTCCGACCCATATTCAAAATTTCTTAGTTCTACATTTCCTGTAAGTGATACTTTTATTTTAATTATCTATATATAATGTTTTGGTTTTCTCTTTATATTTGGGTGTTTTTGAATTTTGTTTTCTGTTTGATTTGGGTGCGTGTGTTGAGCTTTGATAGTGGCACACATATAGTGATTATAGTATGAGTTTGGTCTATTGGGATAAGTAGTAAAGTGAATCAAATTTGATTCAAAATAAATTGTGTGTTAATATTGTCCATAAATTTTCAGTTTTTAGAAGGCTTGGTATTTTTTGGAATTTTGTGTTAATATCATTCATATTACACATGATTCACATCATGGTAAGAATGTGTGATGATGTTGTTGAGATTAGATAGAAAAATCATACACTCTAGGTTGTTTATAGTGGCATGGTTAGTCATGAGTGATAATTGGCTTCCTAAGATGATTGTACTAATAAAGCATTTAGGGTCAATTAAATATGGTTCTCAATGTACATTGTATATTATGTCTCTTTCTTGGAAAAACTCACTTTTATGATGGTGGGGTGCTTTTCACTATCGATGCTGGCATGTGTAGACATCCATAACAATTTTAGATTTGGTTTTATTGATGTGCAACTATGTTTTTTGTTTTTCTCTTTTGATTTGGTATAAATGAGAGGTCTGTGGAAATTAATCATGGCTGTGGGTGGTAATTTAGGATGTAAGATAGTATTCCTTCATTTTCCTTGATATATCCAATAATATTATTGATTTATGTTCAGTATGATTATCTTTGACAAATGATGTTGTTTAATAATTTTTTATTAATGGTTGTAATAATGACTACATGGGGATGTCCCGGTGTTGGGGGATGGGGTGTCCAGGTGGGGGGGGGGGCTATCCAGGTGGTTTTCCGAGGGGTGGGGGCTGTACGGGGTGAGTGGGGGCTGTCCGAGGGATGGGGGGCTGTCTGGGGTGAGTGGGGAGCTATCCGAGGGGTGGGGGCTGTCCAGGTGGTTGTACGAGTTAATCTCGCCTCAACATTTTAAGTGAAAACAACTAATGGCATAAGAAAAATTGACCATACACATTTGGATTGTGTTTATAATTTAGTAAAATGATCCATGGGTCATTTTTGATGTGTACGAGTCAACCCTGCCTCATTCTGAGGCACTATGTGGCCGATAGCACTCTAAGTGTCTCACTTTTGTTTAAAATGGACACTGTTTTAAGTAAAAATAACTGACATACGGAAAACCGAACAAACGTATTCATATTGTGTTTATACTTTAACACAACGATCCATGAGACATTTTTGACGTGTAAGAGTTAACCCCGCATCAATTCGAGGTGTGGTGTGGCCGGAACCACTCAAACTGTGTAACTTTTATTTGAAATGCACAACATTTTAAGTGAAAACAACTACTGGAATATGGAAAACCGACCAAATGCATTAGAATTGTGTTGATACATTAAAAAAATGATCCATGGGAAATTTTTGACATGTACGAGTCAACCCCTCCTCAATCCGAGGCACGGTGTGGCCAGTATCACTCAAAGAGTCTCTCTTTTGTTTAAAATGGAAACTATTTTATGTAAAAATAACTGACATACGGAAAATCGACCAAAATTATTTGGATTGTGTTGATAATTTATAAAAATGATTCATGGGACATTTGTGACGTGTAGGAGTCAAACCCACATCAATTCAATGCGTGGTGTGGCCGGAACCACTCAAAGTGTCTAACTTTTATTTGAAATGAACAACATTTTAAGTGAAAGCAACTACTGGCATACAGAAAACTGACCAAACACATTGGGATTGTGTTGATACATTAGGAAAACGATAAATGTGTCATTTTTTATGTGTAAGAGTCAACCAAACATCAATCCGAGGCGTGGTGTGGCCGGTACCACTCAAAGTGTCTCACTTTTGTTTAAAATGGACTTAATTTTAAGTGAAAACAAAAACTGACATACGAAAAACTGACCAAATGCATTTGTATTCTATTGAAACTATAGCACAATGATCCATGGGTCATATGTGACATGTATGAGTTAACCTAGTCTCAATCCGAGTTGTGGTGTGGCTGGTACCACTCAAAGTGTCTCTCTTTTGTTTAAAATGGACTTAATTTTAAGTGAAAACAACAACTGACATACATAAAACTGACCAAATGCATTCGGATTCTATTGAAACTTTAGAAAAATGATCTATGGGTCATATATGATGTGTACGAGTCAACCTTGCCTCAATCTGAGTCGCGGTGTGGCCAACACCACTCAAAGTGTCTCTCTTTTGTTTAAAATTGACTTAATTTTAAGTGAAAACAATAACTGACATACGGAATACCGACCAAACACATTCATAATATGTTGAAACTTTAGGAAAAGGATCCATGGGTCATATGTGACATGTAAAACTCAACCGCGCCTCAATCCGAGTCACGGTGTGGCCGGAACCACCCAAAGTGTCTCTCTTATGTTTAAAACGGACAACATTTTAAGTACATACGGAAAACTGACCAAATAAATTCTTATTGTGTTGATACTTTATCACAAGGATCCATGGATCATATGTGACATGTAAGATTTGACCCCGCCTCAATCTGAGGCGTGGTGTGGCTGGTACCACTCAAAGTGTCTCTCTTTTGTTTAAAATGGATTTAATTTTAAGTAAAAACAACAACTGACATACGGAAAACTGACCAAATGCATTCTTATTCTGTTTAAAATTTATCACAACGATCCATGGGTCATATATGACAAGTACGAGTCAACCCCGCCTCAATCTGAGTCACGGAGTGGCCGTCACCACTCACAGTGTCTCTCTTTTGTTTAAAATAGATTTAATTTTAAGTGAAAACAACAACTGACATACGGAAAACTGACCAAACACATTCATAATTTGTTGAAACTTTAGGAAAAGGATACATGGGTCATATGTGATGTGTAAAAGTCAACCGTGCCTCAATCCGAGTCACTGTGTGGCCGAAACCACCCAAAGTGTCTCTCTTATGTTTAAAATGGACAACATTTTAAGTACTTATGGAAAACTGACCAAACGGATTCTGATTGTGTTGATACTTTATCACAATGATCCATGGCTCGTATTTGACGTGTAAGAGTTGACCCCTCCTCAATCTGAGGTGTGGTGTGGCTGGTACCACTCAAAGTGTCTCTCTTTTATTTAAAATTGATTTAATTTTAAGTAAAAACAACAACTGACATACAGAAAACTGACCAAATGCATTCGAATTCTGTTGAAAATTTAGCACAACGATCCATGGGTCATATATGACGTGTATGAGTCAACCTCACCTCAATCTGAGTCACGGTGTGGCCGTTATCACTCAAAGTGTCTCTCTTTTGTTTAAAATAAATTTAATTTTAAGTGAAAACAACAACTGACATACGGAAAACTGACCAAAAGCTTTCATAAATTTTTGAAACTTTAGTAAAAGGATCCATGGGTCATATGTGATGTGTAAAAGTTGACCCTGCCTCAATCCAAGGTGTGGTGTGGCCGGTACCTCTCAAAGTGTATCTCTTTTTTTTAAAATGGACTTAATTTTAAGTGAAAACAACAACTGACATACAGAAAACCGATCAAACACATTCGGATTGTGTTGATACTTTAGAAAAAGGATAAATGGGTAATACGTAGTGTGTATGAGTCAATCCCTCCACAATCCGGGGGGGATGTCCTGGTGGTTGTACGAGTTAATCTCGCCTCAACATTTTAAGTGAAAACAACTACTGGCATACGAAAAACAGAACAAACGCATTTGGATTTTGTTGATAATTTAGGAAAAAAATCCATGGGTCATTTTTGATGTGTACGAGTCAACCCCTCCTCATTCTGAGGCACAATGTGGCTGACACCACTCAAATTGTCTCTCTTTTGTTTAAAATAGACTTAATTTTAAGTGAAAATAACAACTGGCATACGGAAAACCTACCAAAAGCATTCATAATCTGTTGAAACTTTAGTAAAAGGATACATAGGTCATATGTGACGTTTACAGGTCAACTACACCTCAATCTGAGTCATGGTGTGGTTGGAAACACCCAAAGTGTCTCTCTTATGTTTAAAATGAACAACATTTTAAGTACATACAGAAAACCGACCAAACATATTCTTATTGTGTTGATAATTTATCACAAGGATCCATGGCTAATATGTGATGTGTAAGATTTGACCCCACCTCAATCAGAGACACAGTATGGATGGTACCACTCAAAGTGTCTCTCTTTTGTTTAAAATGGACTTAATTTTAAGTGAAAACAAAAACTGATATACACAAAACTGACCAAATGCATTCAGATTCTGTTGAAAATTTAGCACAATGATATATGTGTCATATATGACATGTATGAGTCAACCCTGCCTCAAACTGATTCACAGTGTGGCCGTCACCACTCAAAGTGTCTCTCTTTTGTTTAAAATAGACTTAATTTTAAGTAAAAAAAATAACTGACATACGGAAAATTGACCAAATGCATTCATATTCTGTTGAAACTTTAGGAAAAGGATCCATGGGTCATATGTGACGTGTAAAACTCAACCGCGTCTCAATCCGAGTCATGGTGTGGCTGGAAAAACCCAAAGTGTCTCTATTATGATTAAAATGGACAACATTTTAAGTACATATGGAAAACCGACCAAACAGATTCTGATTGTGTTGATAATTTATCACAATGATCCATGTCTCATATGTGACGTGTACAAGTTGACCTCGCCTCAATCCGAGGCATGGTGTGGCCGGTACCACTCATAGTGTCCCTCTTTTGTTTAAAATGGACTTAATTTTAAATGAAAACAACAACTGACATACGAAAAACCGATCAAACGCATTCGGATTGTGTTGATACTTTATAAAAAGGATATATGGGTCATATGTGATGTGTAAGACTCAATCTAGCCTCAATCCGAGATGCGGTGTGGCCGATACCACTCAAAGTGTCTCTTTTTTGTTTAAAATGGACTTAATTTTAAGTGAAAACAACAACTGGCATACGGAAAACCGACCAAACGCATTCAGAATCTATTGAATCTTTAGAAAAATGATCCATGGGTCATTTTTGATGTGTAAGAGTCAATCCTGCCTCAATATGAGGTACGGTGTGGCTGGTACCACTCAAAATGTCTCACTTTTATTTGAAATGGACTTGATTTAAAGTGAAAACAACAATTGGCATACGGAAAATCGATCAAACGCATTTGGATTGTGTTGATACTTTAGAAAAATGATACATGGGCCATTTTTGACATGTAGGAGTCAACTCTGTCTTAATCCAAAACATGGTGTGGCCGGTACCACTCAAAGTGTCTCACTTTTATTTGAAAAGGACAAAATTTTAAGTTAAAACAACAACTTGCATACAAAAAATGGACCAAACTCTTTCAGATTGTATTGATACTTTAGGAAAATTATACATGTGTCATTTGTGACATGTACAAGTCAACCACACCTCCATATGAGGCATGGTGTGACCGGTATCACTCTATGTTTCTCTCTTTTATTTGAAATGGACAAGATTTTAAGTGAAAACAACTTGCATATAGAAAACGGAAAAAACTCTTTCAGATTGTATTGATACTTTAGGACAATGATACATGTGTAAGTTGTGATGTGTATGAGTCAACCCCGCATCCATATGAGGCACGGTGTGATCGGTATCACTCTAAGTGTCTCACTTTTTTTTTGAAATGAACTATATTTTAAGTGAAACCAACAACTGACATATGAAAAAATGATCCAAGGTATTTGGATTGTGTTGATACTTTAGGAAAATGATACATTGGTCATTTTTTATGTGTATGAGTCAACCCCACCTCAATCCAAGGTACGATGTGGTGGAATCCTACTTTGATCAATAGATCGCACCATACTTGTACCATTTAGTGTTCATAGCCTTAAAAACATTAATATTATTCTAACTAAGGTCAAAAAACTTACAATTCCATTCTTCTAGACCATCACAAGTTGAACTTGTGATCATTTCAGTTCTTCCTGAATTTTAAATCAAATAAAGAGTTCTATACTTTACTCCTTTTGTAACCTCCAAGGAACCATGGGTAAGTTTCCCAACCCCATTTTCAAATTTAGTTTCATAACCACCATGGAACTATGGGTAAGTTTCCATACCCCATTTTGAGTTATTGAAACTTTTATTCAACTCCACTGGATGATTCTTATCATATGAATATTGAAATAGGGAATTGTAGTACACCACATGGTTGGAAGAGTTTGATGGTTTTATGTGTTTTTTTTGTGTTATTACAGGTGTTTTTATGCTGTTTTAATACTGTGCCATAGATATGGTTCTTTTTATGCAGGTGGGGGTGCTGGTGCAACGGTGGGGGTGCTGTGCAATGGTTCTGGAAATACACAATACCAACGGTTTGAAACTATTGGTATAGTATTCCATCTTCAATATATACCAACGGTTCTCTTGAACCGTTGGTAAAAAACATTATACCAACAGTTTGAAACCGTTGGTAATGTGTTATTTCTTTATATATACCAACGGTTCAAGTGAACCGTTGGTAAAAATCCTATTCCAATAGTTTTAAACCTTTGGTACACCCTAAAAGTGTATGTTCCAAATTGTTTTAGAACCGTTGGAGTAGAGATTTACCAACTGTTTCAATGGAACCATTGGGAATTTGAAACTCCTTCATTGTATACCAACGGTTCTATGAAAACCGTTGGTATAGGTCTATTGTCACGGCTTACTTGGCCATGGTTTGGGAAACCGTTGTTATACTGTATACCAACCGTTTCCAGGCCTTTACCAACGGTTCACAACCGTTGGTAAAGTGTAAAATTCCAGCAGTGAATGTCATTGAACTCCTTAATGTACAGGTAGGGCATCTCGGACTCCATTCCATGGAATGTGGGAAGGTGGTTTGGGACATGGGGTTTAAATATGTAGTTGGAATCTCCTAGGGAATTGTGTCTAATTCATGAGGGGGCATTGGTCTAGGAAGGTGTGATCTAGTCATTCATGGTTTGATCAATTGCATTCCCCAAGTTTGGGGCTGCCTCATTTGGGTTTCTATTTTGGTTCCCACCCGGATTTATGAGTTGGTTTATTTGAAGACCTTCCATTGAAATTGGCTCAATTTTGGACTCTAGAGTATTAGGAAGATTAGGATCTAATGGAATGAGTTCCCTTGGTGTACTTGACTCCCCAACCCCAGGACTATCCACCCTAACTAGACAGTTTGATTGATCGCGGGTGTAGGCGGACATGCGCCAAAAGAAAAAAAAAACGAGAAAGGGAAAAGATAAGAAAATATGGATGAGAAAAGAAGAAATGGGGGAGAATAGAATGGGTGTTTAGATGACTTACTTGGGTCCCCGGCAAAGGCTCCAAAATTTGATTCTCGCTCAAATTTACCAAAGAGATGAAGGTAGAACGGCCCTTGTGGTTTAGCTTGGGTTATCGAATCCTCAGGGACCTAAGAAGAAACCTATAGACACGTACATTATATGGACTATTTTTGGATATAAAGTGGCCAACTTCGGTTGATTTTATATGGGTTTAAAGGATAACTAACAGATTTAAGTGAATTCAATTTAAAAAAATGAGTTGATCCTAGGTTATCGCTCGGGGTGGATTGGATGAATTACTTTTTTAATGATTTCAATTTCTTATAATTGAGATGGATTCATTTAAGAAGATCAAACGAAATCATCACTTACTGTTTTAATTCCTACAAACCCTAATACTAATAACCTATACACTTGAAGGATCAAAGTTTTGAGCACTCCAAGGTAGAGGTTCGTATTAGCACTTGAATGTGTGACCTTAAATTCAATAAGGATGAAGATGTTTTAAAATCATCAAATAAAAATCTCATTTAAAAGAAGTGATTTTCCATTAATATAGTGATAAATAACATCCAATCCAGCCCCTTGATACTCCCTTGGATCAACCCATAAAAGGGTTAGCCCTCCATTGATGACATGTCTTCAACGGAAGCGGAAAGTAGACTTATAAAGGTGGAATTGAAGAAGTAAAAACAAAAAAAAAATCACTCCTCCGTTGTGTGATAAATATCACAAGGTTTGGTATGAAAAAGTTCACACCTTGAACCAACGATATCAAATTGATAAAGAGAATAACATAATAATAAGAGAAGAAGAACTTTTATTAAGAAACTAAGGTCAATTAAACAACTTACATGAGAAAGAAATGCGATTACAAACACAAAGCGGCAGCATAACACTACAATGAAACCAAGAACCAAAGATCCTTAAATACTCCAACAAAACTACCTTAAATAGGAATTTTTGAGCCCTTGGGTCGAGCCTCCAACAGTCCAAGTATCCTCAATTAATTGTGGTAGGCCATAGGTGGGTGGAAAGTAAGGGAGAGTTGATGTTTCCACCCTTGACCTGAGGTGGCAGCCAGCTTTCCTTCACCGAACAGACGCGTCTGAAAGACCTTCTATATAGCAGAATAAGAGTGGTCCATAGAATAATAAAATGTATCTCAGGATGTCTTCTAACCTCCTGTAAAAGTTGGGCCCATTTTTAGTTTTTGATTCCGAGATATAATAAAATTAGTGGACTGTTTTTCTGGCCCGCAGAATCTGTCCCAGAATTGTATCTCTAACTTGGGCCGCCTTAATAACCACCATAGAGGCTGAATTATCATTGGATAATGAATTTTTATTTGTTCCTATGAATGTATTATAGCATCCCAAAAAATTTGGGATTCATTGGGCCTGTATGTTGGGCCCCACAGTCTCATCAGTGGGCTAGTGTCCAATCTGCCTTCTCTAGAATTGCTTCCTTTCATCACAAAATATCCCCATCTTCTTCCATGAATTATCCATTGATCCCTGAATGAAACATGTTCATATTGGAGTGTATATAAATTTAAAAAAATATCAAATTAAAATATGTATAATCAGATGCATCATTGGGTACTTCAAATGATGTTCAAAAATATACCACATAATAGTGCAATTTAAGAAGGTATTACAATCATAATGTGAAATGATGTTCAAAGTGTAAAATAAACTAAAATGGTGTTTATGAATAATAAGGCAGATGAATATTATATATATTAACAATGAATATTATCCTCATTTAGTGGCTAATCAAAGGTCTATATTAGGTAGATATATCTAGAAGGACATGTTTGGGTGGAGCTTCAGTTGGAGGGGTTGTTACCCATGGTGTATTTTTTTTTTCCAGAAAATAATATTCAAGTGGGATTAGTTTCATTTAGGATTTGTTTTAGGGGATTAATCAGGGTATCACAATGTTTTATTATAATAGTGTGGAAGGCGTGTTCATGAAAAGCCTAATTATGTGGAGGATCCTAATACTTTTCATCATTGTGGATAGTTTGGTCATCTAAAGTGTTTTTTTGTGAATGAATATACCAGGGTAGTAAGGAAGGATCCACTTTCACCAAGGGTTAAAAGGTTCATAAAGATTATTTCAAGGGTGTTGGGTCTAATCCTTAGTCCAAGGGTTATTTTTTATTTGTATAATACTAGATGGATTTACATGGAAGAGTATGTGATATGTGAATCTGAAGAAGGTCTAACTACTGTTAGAGGTACAATGTTTATTTAATATTTTATGGTTCTAGATTTGTTTGAAACATGTGATAATCATTCCTTTATATTTTAAAAGTTATTTTACATGTTGGAATTAATTTTTGAACTTATTTTGTTCTTATTTTATCTTTCTACACCTTTGGAAAATAGGTCTAAACATGGTTTTAATTGTTCCACATGTCAGGTGATGATAGATGACTTCAAGGTGGTGTGTGAATTTTTAGTTATTGATGTTTACATATTCAAACTGATACATGGAATAGATTAAATGATCAAAATTAAATCCCACATAGACTTTTATCTTCATTCGGTATATTTTTTATCTTCCAATGGGGTCACTCTTGATTTTAAGTGTGAGTGGGATGCTAGATCATGAAGGGTGGGGCATGTTTTTCCTTATAATTGGATAATATCATGCTAGTTTTCAAATATTTTTCTTGATTTCAATGAAAATTTTTTGGGATGTTAAATTCCTGTTATGGTGTGTGCATACCCCAAGGTATTTTAGGATGATTTTTCTAGTTTACCACCACAGAGAGAGGTAAATTTTTTCATTGATCCTCTCCCTAGTATGAGGTCAATTTCTATTCCATCTTATCAAATGACACATAATGTGTTGGTGTATTCTTATAATAAGGACATGAAATATATTTTCTCTTATAGGGATATGAACTTGTGACAGGAAGGCAGAGTGGTGTATCTTCATAATTTTTATTCTGACATTGCATAGACCCTTAGGAAAGGTAATGTGGTTTTTGATTATTTGAGCATAAAATTACTAACACAATCCATGAAGGAATCATTTATGGAGTGGTCTCTTATGAGTTTATTTGCTAAGATGATATTGGGAGTGGAAGAAATTGGTGTAATGGTGTTCTTGGATTTTATGAATTCTAAATTATCATTTGATGAGTGGGTTTAGCAATAATAGGTGAAAAACACTGAGTTCAAATGCTTTAGTAAAATACTTTATAGTGGGGAGACCTAAGGTTAGTGGTGTTGGCCTCCCAGTAGGGATTTGTGGTTCTATAATAGGTTAGTTGTTCCTTTTTTGTTTAGGTAAGAGTTGATGGAAAGTGGACATTGATCTTGTTGTTCTGTACACCCTAGAGCTACCTAGATGTGTCACAACCGGAGATGTAAGCATTGTTGTGTGTGGATGAGGTGGCCAATTGTAGATTTTGTCTCATGGTGTCTCAGTTTTCAGAAAATTAAGGTGGAACACTAGAGACCCACTGGTTTGTTTCAACCTTTACCCATTCCAATATGTAAGTGGGATGATATTTCTATAGACTTCATTATTTTTTTTCCACTGAATCCTAGTGTGCAGGATGCGATTTGGGTGACCATTGACAAACTTTAAAAAATCAATTCTTTTATTACCTATGAATAAAATGATACATATGGGGCACCTCAGAGACTTGTATGTATGAGAGATTGTCAGACTTCATGGGTTTCCCTTTATGATTTTTTTAATAGGGACCCAAGGTTAACATCCAGGTTCTGTATAGGTTTTTAAGAGATGATGGGTTTCTAGATAAAATCGAGTATGTATTATTATCCATAGATTGATGGATCAACAGAGAGAGTTATCTAGGTTCTTGTGGATATGTTTCTGGCTTGCATGCTTGATTTTGGTGGATCTTGGGAAAATCATTTCCCACTGGTAAGACTTTCCTATAATAATAGTTATTAGGTTTAAATTAATATAGTTCCCTTTGAATCATTATATATAAATCCATATATATCTCAATTTGGATAGTTAGAGTTTGGAGAGTGGTCCTTATTTGGGATAAGTCTCATTCAAGAGATGATGGAAAAGTTTCAGTTGATCCGAAAGTGGTTGTTCACAACACGTATCTATCAGAAATTCGGAAGAGGTGGTCCAATATTTTCATCTGGTCTCAGGACAGTATTGAAGTCTCTAATAACCATCCAGTTTTGATCCATATATGATTTATAAATATAAATATTCATTAATATGACATTAGGTTCTTAAATTCCTAGTGTCTTTGGAAGACTACAATCATAATACATAAAAGGAAACATGAGAAATCAAAAAAAAAATGTTAGGTCATGAAAATGTTAAGTGATAACTCTGTGCCACACAAGATACATATACAAACCGACTGTTAGAATATTTTTTCAACATATCATCAATACCACTAATCACTGTCTGATGAGGAACACAAATCATCATCCTCTCCACCTCCATCTCTACTTACTACTACCACCTGTAAGAACATTATATTGAAAATTAAATATTGCTGTATATTTATATTTAAAATTAAAACCAAGAAATGTTTTTAAACTAAATGATTTTTAATTTTTGGGATTTACCTGCTCTCCACCATTCGATGCAATACCACCAGGGGCAGATCTATTCATCTTTTGATACAAATCAATCACCAATTTCTACAATGAGGATATCTGAGTCACATGTTCCTGAACTGTGTTTTGTAGAGAAACAATCTCTCTTTGAGTATCTTGGGGTATATACTAACTAATAATAGGATTAGATGCAATTGAAATCCTCAGTGGCCTACCAAATACCTCAAATGGTATGGGTCCCAAACCCATCTTGTGCATTTGACTAGGATGCACCTTCCCAAGAACTTTAGCAACTGGGTTATCCTAGGAGACTGAGTAGGACTGCACAAGATTGGAATCCCATAGTTCTTTAATTTTTACCTATAAATCAAATATCAGTCATATTATAAGCAATATATATTAACATAGTGACAAATGATAATAAGTTATTATAATGAAAAATAAGTTCATACCCCAACTTTTTTTGTTGTCTCATTAACAAAACTTCCATCATATTTTTTGTGAACATTCAACCACACTTATGTTCGGGGTGATGGGTGTCCTAAACTCTATGAGTGAATTAAACAAATATAAATCAACAATTTAATATATTAAATAGATAATATCGTCTTAAAAATATTTAAACTAATGAATAGATTCCCATAGCCGATTGAATTCTAGAAAAAATCTTTGTCCCTATAGTGTGAGGGATGACTTGATTATCCCGGCTTGATGCATTCTTCTTTGAAAGATCCTGAAATAAATAAAATGTAATTTAATATTAATGTATTCAATTTCATTTCCTCTTTATATACATGTATAAATGTAAAATGATATTAATATAATCATATATATTTAAATACCATCTGCTTCTCATCACGATGTCTATCAGAAAAACATTCCACTACTCTTTGGGTACCCCAATGGGTAGCTTGTCATACATATGTTGGGTGGTCAATGAAGTATTTTTGACATCACTCCACAATATCTATTTAAATTCTTTCCATTTCTTGCCCATATTTTTCAATTTCCACTTTCGTGCTAGTACATCAGCAACCGTAAAGTAGAAAAACATTTGTACACATAAATTCATTTTGAAAATATAATAATTTAATGACATAATGGATTTCAATTATACCATAATGTATTAACATTACCTTTATTTGGGAATCAAAAACTTCATTTTTCCAATTTTAAGGAATATACCTCCAATCATCATATTAAATAGGAAGGGAAATCGTCTCCACGACCAGCTGACCAAGAATCTGGCCAAGTAATCCTGTGGCATCATCCGTAGAGACCCCATATGAATCAAATGGGACAAAAAACTTCTCTTTGGTCATATTCCATACTTCTAAAATTTTAATATTTTTCTATATTTTCATTGTTTACATCTTTAATGAACAAATAGTTCATATAAAAAAGTACACTAAATTCATTCATATTAAATTTTGTACCTATGATAGTCACTCTCCAGTATTCTCGAGAAGAACTAGATGTGTCACGTTGCTCCCTCACTACTAAGGATCTTTAAGGGGGAGGAAATGACTGAGATGATGAATGGATTCTCAAAGAGGGTGTAAGAGATGGTGTAGGTGTATAGGGGAAAGTGGATGGTGGCTTAGATGTCATAGGTAGAGATAAAGATGAATCATCATCTGTCAGTGTGGTTGATGAAATAGTATGATGCTTCCTCCTTAGAATTCCTATCATTTAATCAAATAAAATTATGTTCAAAACATATATTTCAAAAAAATATGTAGAAACAAAATAAAAATGATAACAGATGCACAGTACTAACAAATAAAATGTACATAACAATGAGAATGAATGATTTCAAAAATGAAATAACTGGTTGCTAAATGAACGCATAACTATACATACAATCATTTTCCCCTTAAATCATGCCATTTTCCTACTCTATTACTTCATCTACATCATCTATCGTTGCTAGAATAATATTTTCAATATCATGATGGAAAAATAATTCATCTTCTTACTGTTTATGAGATTCAATGTTAGAGGTCAAATCTTTCACTTCATCACCTATATCATACAAATCTCTTTATTTTACATGATAAACTACATTCCACCTTTCATCCACAACATAATTCACATAATATAACATTTTATCTTGCGATGGTAAGATATATGGATCATGAAGTTCACAATCACCAACATCTATCAAGCGAGAGAAGTTCACATAAGTAAATTTCAAGAAATCTATTTTAACACCTCTGATAATATTTACCCAATTTCATTTGAATAAAACAACTAAAATTTTTTGTGGAAGTTTAAATTAATATTATTAGTCAGCTTTCCATAGTAGTCCACTTCATCAAATATAAATATACCACTATTGTGTGTTTTCAAACCCTCTTCTTGATCAATTGTACAAAATCTAAATCCATTCACGTTATAAGAATCGAACTTTATAACTTGTTTTAAAGGACCTTGATAAAGAAACATCAAATATTATGAAAACTCTGCTTGATTATTAGTATTCATGATATAAAAAAAGAAAACATTATTAGATTTACAAAATATATGTGTCAACTTAATATTCATATTTATTGCAATATTTAAGAACATACACACCGTGTAAACCTTTGTACAAGATCTTTATTAAAATCTTTCATTATATCATTCTCATTATGTGTTTGGAATCTCATTTGTCTCCTTGTTTGTATATTAAACTCTTCAATAAATGGATTTTCAATTTCACTATTCATCTGCACATATCTATGTTCCTGTAATAATTCCATTTCTGTCAGTGTAACATTTGAGGTCCTCCCAATTGATCGGTCAATAGCAAGAAATATTTTTTTATTTCCCATGTATTTGAGATTAATTAGATGTGTCATCAACATGTCCAAATAGATTAAATATTGTATCAATTTTATCCAGTATCTATAACAAAAGGTAATACACTCTTATGCCAAATATCCTTCAGCAATAGCGCCTTCAGGTTGAGCTTTATTTCTCATGTATGACATCCAATCCCCAAGATATCTGTGAAATAAAATAAAAAAAAGTATGCATTTAATTAAGTTCCAATAATTGTTCACTTAACCGAAAAACATATAAATATAGTACCTCTTAATTGGATATATCCATCGATAATGTACGGACCCTCCTAATTTAGCTTCCTCAACCGAATTCACAGTTAAATGCATCATGATAGTAAAAAATGACGAAGGAAAGATCATCTCCATTGAAAAAATTTCAATAAAAACCTCTCCTAAAGGTTTTCAAGATCAAATAGATGTAGATATTTCTAACATAGTTATCTGAAAAATGTGAAGAATTGGAGTACAACTGTAATAAGTTTTTCATGTAATAATGTACACAATGCCAATGGTAGTAACTGATGTAACAAAATATATGAATCATGACTATTAAATCCATGTAACCTATGATAATTTATGTCAAAAAAACTTGATATGTTACTTGAATACCCATCAAATATCTTAACATGCTTTAAAATTCAAAGTAAGGTATCTTTATCCCAATTTTTCATTGCAAAACTTATCGGAGCATACTTTTCATTCTCATCTGGCTAGAGATCAATTTTTATGTTCATTACTTGTAAGTATTTCCGAGCATTGAGATGATCCTTCAACTTTCGATGCTCATTAAGCAATGTGAATATTACATTGTAAGAAACATTCTTCTCAATATGCATCACATAAATGTTATGCTGCAACAAATTAAATTCCCTATATGAAAGTTTGAAGAATATAATTTTTTTCTTCCATTTTTGCGTTCCTATTTCACTTGACGATGCACTTTAAACTTGTTTCCCACTATCATTCAAATG
Source organism: Viscum album (assembly GCA_963277665.1). Lineage (NCBI taxonomy): Eukaryota > Viridiplantae > Streptophyta > Magnoliopsida > Santalales > Viscaceae > Viscum > Viscum album. The sequence continues at coordinate 877,947,508 of OY728166.1, forward strand.
ATGCACCTTCCCAACTTCTATTTCAATATTTTCAAGTTGTGACAATATTTTAGAACCGGTTAACAACATTAGAGGTGGTCTACGATCAAAGAAACCATTGAATTTTTATCTATTCAGCTGAAATATATGATATGAATCAAGAAATATTCAATATCACAAGAAGAACCATTTTCTACTATGAGGTAGTTGTTTGAGATCAAAATCAAAGTTAAAAATAGGACAAGCCAAACCCATGTAATTTTTCCAACCAGATAAATTCCCAAGTACAGGGAAGTCAATAATGGTCCACATTAGAGTAGCATGCATTTTGAACATTGTTTTAGAAGAATCATCTTATGTATGAATGTTGTTTCTCCATAACTCCAGCAATTATTCAATTAAAGGGTGCAATTATACATCAATATAATTTCTAGGAATTTCTTTTCTAGGAATAATAATTGAAATGATAAAATACATTTTTTGTATACACATCCATGGATATAGATTGTAAGGGATCAAAAAAACTGGCCAAATGCTATAACTGATACTCAAAATCCCAAATGGGTTGAATCCATCGGTAGCCAATCACACTTGAAAATTCCTTGGATCAGATAAGAAATATGGATGTAATGAATCAAATTCCTTCCACAATTTTGAATCTTGTGGATTTCAAATTAACCCATCATTGTTATTATCTACAGAATTCCACTTCATGTGTTCAGTGGTTTTTGATGACATGAATAATCTTTGCAAGCGAGGCTTTAACTGAAAGTAACACAAAACCTTTTTAGGTATGTTCTTTTTCTTCTTCTTCATGGTAGTATATTTATTCAGACTTCCAACATCACCCATTGAATTCCATCTAGAAGAATAACATTTTTTAAAATCTTGTCTACTTGAATCCTCTCGCCAATAAAGCATAAAATCATTGGGACACACATGTATTTTTTTATAATTCAGACCAAGGCTATTAAAAACTTTTTTCATATCATAAAAAGACTTGGGGAAGTTTTCTTCAGGAAATAAATCATGTAAAAATCCCAATATCATGGACATTGCCTTATTTGTAATTCCAAATAGCCATTTGATATGGTACAACTTCAGCATAAAAGAAAGTTTTGAATATTTCAAACATCCACTATAAAACTCTTGATTTCCATTATCAAAAAAACCATGAAACATATGTTACTTACTGATGTTTTCTCTTAATTCAATCTCCACATAATCAAGAGGAGGATCCCAATGATATGTTAAAATCTTGATCTGGTTTTCCTATAGTCTCAAAAACATCACTTGTCATGTTGGTACTTGTAGCACCCTCAACTGGTTGTTCTAATATATTTTTTATTTTGATTTTTGTGTCTTTCAATTCTGAATGCATCAATTATAAGGTTCTGCATTTCATTTTCCATTTTTGACGAAGTTGTGACCTCTTTATGTGTATTGACATCAGTGCTCAACTTTTCTGTAACGTTCGATTCTCCATGCCAAATCCAACACAAATATTGACCAGGGAATTGCTTCAATATTAAATGTTCAGAAACTTCATCTCTCTTCAACCATATTCTAAATTTACAATTAGGACATGGAAATATTATTATCCCTTTAATGGATCGATTTAAAATTTAAAAATCTAGAAACGCCTCTATACCCTTATCACACTGAGGTGTGTTCCTCGGTAATGTGATCCAGTTTTTATCCATGTATATCAGAACGTTCCTACACAATATTAAAAAAAATTAAAACACATAACTATTACTTAATAGGGAAATAGATTCATATATACTAGTTGAAAAAAATATAAACATGTTAAAGAAGGTTTTACTATATAAATACATATGGTAAATAATTAACCCAAACACTAGAAAAACAACGCATGAAAATTAAAAATATCCATAAAAGAAGAGGAGAATAGGGATCCCATCCCTATAGTTTTTTGAATGTCATGCTACTACAAAACAGATGGAAAAACTGATGATGCCACAAATTTGATATCACTATGGTAAGGGATGATAAATCATATAATAATTGAATATAAGTTAGGAATATGAAATGGAAACAAACTCCTAGATTAAAAATCACTCACTACATTAGAAAATACATGGGGAACCAAGATGTAGAAAATTCCAGGAATCATTAGGTGAAAGTGGGATAACCTATCAAATCCATAGTTTTATGGAAAGTGGGATAACCTATTAAATCCATTTAATTTTGTTTCAATTATAGAAAGTGGGATAACCTATTAAATCAATATTTTTATGGAATTCAAATAAAATATTCAATCCCCAAAACTTATCAATATATCATTAATGGTTAGATCATAAGTATATAATAAAAATGAGAATGGAATAAATAACTTATTAAAAATGTCATGGATTCATGAGAGTTGATCACATTTCATGAGAGAAGGACATGTAATCTCAAATGACCAAACATATACCATAGTGTAATATTATGAAAAAATAATATAATAATGATGATTCATTGATCATAACGCAGGAATTAAAGAGTGTGACATAAAATTTTTACATAGAAATAATCATAGTAAATCATAATAAAGCGGATCAGATATCACTACATGTTTCCCATAATATAGTGGAGTATGCATTAACAATTGATTTTAATAACATAGTGGAGAAGACATGATTACTTTATATCATGATATAACCCAATATCATTTATTCAATACTCAAGAATACAACTATAATTACTCATATTTACACAATTCACGGAACACATTTAGAAAGCATATAAAGGAAGGAACACACGAAACCTAACAAATTTCATTTTTAAAATCATCTTTCAACCCATACGCACCTCAAAACTCTTTGAAAATATATTACACTCCATTTAAACAATTAAAAAAACACAATTAATAATCACATAAAACAAACTAAATTCATTTAATAATGTTAAATTGTGGAATCATATACCACAAGCTTGGAAACTTCCAGAATCTTGTGGAAAACCACAACTGCACCAAAAAGGGAACCTATAAATGAAAGATCATACCACAACCATTAATATTGATAATAAAGAATAAAGACTATCTCCAGTTCATGCCATTTTAGCATGAAAACGCTAAAATGGAGCAATGATTCTACTCTAACCAGGCTCTATTTTCAATGCTATATTGAAGTGAAACCACAGTAAAACTCTATATTTGATGCACCCATGTTCATGCGCTATCTTATTTTTAATATTTAGCACAAAATATGGTTCTAGTATGAGATACTTCTAATTGTTGCACTATTTTAGAGTAATGGAAACTACAATTTAATGCTACACATTTTAATTGATCTAATATTCAACCAAACCAACCCAAAATCATACCACTACCGCACCACAAAGTTATACAGACCTATGCAGAGGGGTGGTGAAGGTACTGACTAACAAAAATGGGAGGCAAGGCGTGGTGAGAGGCGATGAGACCCGTCTAGGGATTCATGGGGGGGTGGGGGGGGGGGGGGGTTTCCGGGGTTGAGGGATCCTAGGGCTTTCAGGGGTCGCGATGGGGTCGCAACATCTCTGGGGTCGCGCAAGTCACCGGGGGGTGCAGGGGTTGTTGGGGTCTTGAGGGTCTTCAGGTTCATGCATAGGGTTTTCGGGGGTCCTAGGGGTCGTGGGGGTCGGGGTGTCAGGGGTGTCGGGGGATTCAGGAGATTCAGGGGGGAGAAGGGTCATGACTATAAAAAACAAGTTTAGTGACTATTTTTAATAAATTGATACTATAAACACACCGCTAAAGGTGAATAATGTTGTAGTGCTTCGTGACTCTGCTTACCGTGGGTATGTAGACTCAAAGAGGAGTGCTGATGCACCCGATGGTCTGATCATATAGGTCTAGTGGCTTTGGAGGAGACTTTGTCTTGATATTAGAGGACATGTTCGCAGAAGGATCATGGAGGACTAGATAGTAATGGAGGTGTGAGGTTGGAACTAGAGGAAATAATAACCGAAAACACCCCATTCCACATACTGGTTTCTTATGCGATATAGGGGAGGCTCCTCATACCATAGTGGTATGTGGTAATAGGGGTTGTCAGCATACCAATGCAGTACGCAGGCATGGGTATAGATCACCGCGTACCATAGTGGTACGTGGCCCATTACACCCCTTTTGGTTCTATCCACATAATAATGATGTACATGGTTCCGGGTTCAGTTCGCATAGCGGTGCACCACGCGGAGCACCATATTGAAGTAGGGTATAGGGGATTATCATTTGCATGGAATTCATCTGTGAGGAGTATGTAGTTCATGGTTCTATTATTATTATTCAATTCCCTCATTTTACGGTTCACAGCTGGTTGTACCTGCTGAGAGTGTGGTTCATGATTCAGGCTTCATCGATGAATCGAGATTGAAGTTGGAGTCTTCTATAAAATCTTTCTTCTAACCTCTGATTACCCTTCAAGATTTCATCATCCTTCCTTCATCCTTCCTACTATTCTCCATTTATAGAGAATTAGGTAAACTATATCTATTGGGAACATGACACCATTTGTGGAGGCCCATGAAGAGATATCCAAACCCATGGAAGACTCGGTCAATCTGGGGTTTGTGGAGGATTTGGTTCGCGATAATGGTTCATGGAACCCTAACGGTTCACTTCATTCTCAAACTGTTGAGTTTGCATAATGGTACGTGGATGGGATTCACGTACATGAGTCCTTTGGCGACATGTTTTGCAGTACACCTTGTTCACTGGTCATCACTCTGTGGGCCAATGGTTTGAAGATCATTCCATGTACCTAGTGGTTTGTGATCCATGCAGTTTGTGGACCTTTCCCAGTGATGGTACATGAGCCACTTCTAAAAATATGAATCTCTTCAAGTTTCTTCTGAAATTTGCAACATGATTTGAGTCCATTATCCTTAATAGACTTATAGGAGTACTTTCTTTATTTTGAAAAGTGATTTTGGGGGTATTTTCTTCCCTTGGAAGAATTTTTTGGACCCTACAAATTCCACCATCGGAATGAGGTGCATTCAGAACGAAAAGGGAACTATTCTGTTGTAGAAGCGGTCCTGAACTGAAATGGTTTGCGGTAGAACAGTTATCCCTGGTAGTATGGGTCCACACCTATATATAGGGGCCCATGTAGTTTGTATTTTACCATTTCTCATGGTGAAAAGCGCTCTTGACTTCTCTGGATTCCTCTTCTCTTATGTACCATGCTCCTTGAAAAAATCCCATTTGCGAACCTCTTCATACATATCAAAAACTGAACTTCTCTCCATTTAACTGTTCGCATACCATATTTTGGTTTTTGCGAATGGAATTGTGAAATTTTAAGACTAAAATATAGATTCCATGTTGGAGGATGCTACACGGCTGGTGTGTCTGCATATCGAACTTGGATCGGTGAACCAAACTTTAAGAATTAATAATCCTAACATAAACATTAATCCGAAAATTCTGAACATGAACTTAATCAAGGCCTAGGTTTGTGGTATTCACTTTCTACAAACCTTTCTATTCACTAGCCTACAATCTATGGTCCAATTCCTCATGGATGGTTCACATACCATGGTTGTACATAGTGATATGCATCTCCTTACCATAGTAGTAGGCAGGGCTGCTTCTACACAATATGAAGCATGTGGATTGGACCTTCCACGTACAGTTTCTTGGAATAGTATGTGGCACCTTATGTAGACATATTTTGATTCCTTTATCTATTCTTCCATATCCCTTATCCAAAAAATTTTATTGTACTAACTTTTTGTCATCTTCTGGATGCAGGTTACAATAACTGCTTCATAGACTATGATAAAATCGATGAAGCCAAGGGAAACCATGGCAGGGAATAGTGAGGATAATCTTCAATCCCACATCATTCCTCATGATAGCTTCTTAATGAATTTCTTTAATCCAGAGCTTCTAGCCTATCTATTATTGGTGCATTTTCCACTTTATGGATTTGGTCTCCATGACTATATTCCTCTTTCATTGGCTGACCCTAATAACACTTTTATTATCTTATAGGCACTAAAAGGACATGATCTCACCAACATTTCCCCAGTAGGAGAAGTCACCACCACTCTAATTTAGGAGAACAACTTCATAATATGAGTCTCGACATGGACTCATGGAAACCGCGGGTGTCATGATGCTATCCCGAGACTAAGCGCCTGAGAGTACCTATCCATTATCAACATCTCCCAAGAAAATTCTATGGGTGGGTGGAGCACCAAGTGGGATCTACAGGCCAGATGATGTTTCTCTAATTAGTGGTCATGGGAATTCTGGGTACATCAAACCTGTCTGGAGTCCCCAGACCAGTTGGAGGTGGTGGGATTGTATCAGTCGGCCTAGGTTTCTCAATTCATAGTCTTCTCTCCAGGAAAAATACTTCCTGAATTTCTGATCCTCTAGTGTTCGAGCACCAAAACCTTCAACTTATTTCATGGGGAGGTTGGAATAAGCTTATGGGATATCCACCATCTTGGAGGACTCCCCATCCTTGGAGAAATGTATGACGAGTTTCTCCCAGCAGTCGCTACCTCGAATTACACTGACCATGTGTCCCCTTTGAAAAGGAGTTTATTGGTCATGAAAGAGGGATTACCTAGTCATCCCCTCTAGGCTCACTCACTCATCACATTCGAGGCATGGAAAGGGTCATTCTTGTAGGCAGACAGACTCAAGTCGAGGGATCTCCGTTGCTGAAATCACCCATCTCGTTAGTCCCGCTAGACTCCAGGGTCATATTGTTCTACCCTTGAAGTGGGACTATATACAACATGGGGATATGATATTCAATCAGATGCATCACTTGTGCTTAGTCTAGAATGTTTCTTTGCCATGTTTTTGAGCGGATGGATTTTTCCATCCCGCGACGTATATACTAGGGTTCGAGCCTGTACTTTGATGATAGTAGCCACGCTGGCAGAGGGTCATCCCATTAATTTTTTCCTTCCTACCCTCGCCTAGATTTATGAATTTTTGGAAAAAATATAGGAAGGTAGGCCCCCACACCACCTTAGTGGAGCATTTCAATTTCTGTATGGGTGAATGGTAGAACACTTCCCATGTTATGAATACCGACATACTATAAAGGTTCCTCATTTTGACTTTCAAACCATGATTCTCAACATTTTCGTTGTTCTTACCAAGACTCTAATCATTATTGATGTAGTTGGGTTACTGAAAAAACACTTATCTTTTCTCATTTTCACTACATCCTACCCCTCATGGGTCATTAAGAGGTTTTAGGGATGGTTCTTTAGAGGAATGATCATATCTCATTGCGCTTTGATATGGGATTCTCACTATTCATATAGATCAAATAGTTGTTTGTAATCCATACCTCCCCTACTGGTTTTTTGGGCAATTTAGATGACTTCAACATACTGAACTACTTTAGGTTATTCAATTAAGGGGAGAGTCTCACCCTTTAGTTCTTCTCCAATTATGCCTCATGATGATGCATGAAGGTGATTCTATGGAAGTTATCATTCCTAACATGATAGAATCAACTTTCTTGTCACTGAAGTATGCCCGAATTTGGTCATATTGTTACCCCAATGGGATGTTGAAAGAACCATTTAAGTGGGTTCAAAAACATTTAACCATCTCATGCCCTATCCTTTCCCCAACAATGATTCCACACATTCGTTCTACTGTGAAGAGTGAAATAGATACGCCATCTACTTCCATCCCTGCAGTGGCCACGATGGATACACCACCTGTTCTTACCATTGTGGTAAAAAGATGCTCAGTTAGTCATCAGAAACATTTAGGAGGGGCCTCATCGGTACAACCTATCTCATTAGGGAGTGATTCAGACTGCTCTCCTCCCACGGATACTACCCAAGACCTTAATGAGGCTGGCACTAGCTAAGTGTCACCGATCACCCTGGAAGCTATGGCTAGTCCTCTGCATCTGGATCCAGTGGTTGAACAATCCAAGGGAAAAGAGAGTCTCCCATATTGGATTACCTATATTAGATCCGTTCCCACTACTGTGACAACGGTTCTTGCTTATAGACACGTGGCGGCAGATGAGGGTTAAAGTACTGGTGCTGCGGTGAGGCACTTGGCAGTGAAAAAGCTGGCATGGCGCCAGCTATGAGCTCTTGTCGCAGAGACACTGTTAGGGCCAATAGGGGCCTATATACCCTGAGAGGGGGGGGGGGGGTGAATCAGGGTATGGATATTCTTTTTCAAGTTCTTCCTGCCCCACTGGATCTTGACCTCTTTGTTGCAAGGGTCACTTTGTTTGCACTTATGTGGTTACTATGATCACTTGTCTCCTAAAAGGATGATAATGCTTTGAATGCAATGCAGGAAAGTAAGCAGGCAGACACAAAGATTTTTACTTGGTTCACCGCTAAGGGCTACGTCCAAGGAGCATACGCCGACAAGTTGCCGGTTCGTACCAAATTCCACTAGACTTCACTAGATGTGGATTACAATGTTCGGGCTAGATCACTTCTATGCCCAGGCTCACTGCCTATACAATGTTTAGGGTTACCTCACTGCTTTCCCAAGGGTCACTCCCTGTTTCTCTCTCTCTGGCTCACTGCCGGTGGAGAGGATCACCTTTTCTTCTTCCTAAGCTCACTGCTCCAGAAGGGATTCACTCACAGTTTATAGACCTATAGGTCTCTTCATTTTCATGAAGGAATGCATCTTCCTCTGTATGTAGATTCTCTGTTGAAGTCCAACTTTCACCCGCAGATGAATCTCACTTTGCACCGGATGTACCGGGCAACCTCAATTTTTACGCGCAACCCTTACGTTGTCTTGCGCGCAATTTCTATGGTTTGCGCGAAATTCCTTTTTCGCGCAACCTCCAAATATTACGCGCAGCCTAGAAACTGCCTTGCGCGCAATTCACTACTTTTGCGTGAAATCCACTTTTTGCGCAATCTTCCTTTTACGCGCTAATCACCAACTTTCTGCACAGCCTTTTCTTTTCGCGCAATCTGACTTTACGCGCAAACTTTAAGTTTACGCGCAACACCCTTTCTAACTTCAATTTCGCGCACCAGAGCTCGGGTATTTTCTATGTCTTGAACTCTACTGAATGGAGGAGGGTCACTTCATATTTATAGGAAAAATCGACCCCGCGCGAAAAACCCTCCTTGAGCGCGTAATCCGCTTTGATCGCGAAATACAAATCTTTCGCGCACAACCATTTTCCGCACACTGCTCCATAATTTCGCGCACCTCATGCCTTTGCCATTTTCCGAGATTCGGACCTCGAAACATCTTTTGCGCGAAATACTTCATCTGCTATTTCGCGCGCCACTTCAATTTTTCGCGCACGCCTCCAAAATTTCGCGCGCCTCATGCCTTTACCGATTTTCAAGCTTTCGGCCTTGAAACATCTTTTGCGCGAAATACAATTTCGCGCAACCCGCTGTTTTGCGCGCCATACTTCATGATTTCGCAGAAACCCGCTAATTTTGCGCGCCACGCTTAATGTTTCCGCGCACCTCCTTCATTTCTCTCTCCTCAACCTTTGCCAACAACATATCACTCCATTTTCCATTGGCGATTTTCAGGCCCATAAATTTGGCAAACACTGGGAAACGACGCCACCTTGTACTGCTCTTTTGTACCGCCTCCAGATCATCCTTTCCTTTGTCATAGTTCTTTGTCAACATGGAATGTCAACAAATTCTCGAGAACTCGACAATTCTCCATGGATTGCTTTGTCAACAAACACAACATAGATGTCTGCTTTGTCAACAAATACAATCACCTCAAAAATGCTTCAATGATACCTTGAGGGATTTTTGCCCAACAATCTCCCCCTTTGGGTTTGTTGACAACTCTCTACAACTCTGCTCAGAAATATTTTCTGCACTTTGATACCTCACTGAGTCTTCTTCCAGCTGCTACCACCATTCGCCTCTTGAGATTATGATAGAGTTCAAGGATTCACTTAACACGTACTCTAAGCCCACATGAGCAATGCTCGGCGTGAGAAACAAGAGTAGTATGAAAAGTTCATCAATGAATCACTTAATGTCAGACCCCAATTGTCGATTCCACCCTGATACCAATTCTTAAAATAAAAACCAGTTGTTGAACCACACTGATACCAATTAGTGAATTCTTAAGTTGATACCAATTGTTGATAGCTGGACACCGTCTCACACCATTCCAACACCACTGTTCTGCTTTTATCACGATCCTCAGCTGTCGTGATTTCTATGATTTGATCGATCACTTCTAGCATCATCAGATTTAGTAATCTCCCCCTTTCTCATTACTCCCCCTTTCAGGCTGCTCCACCTGTCAGCTTCTCCCCGCATCAAAAATGATTTATCAAATCTTCGCACTGTCTCCCCCTTGAACAACCACTATTTTCTCCCCCATTATCAAACAATTTTCTCCCCCTTTTTCAACGAACCCAAAGGTCACGCCTTTGTAGTCTGTAACATAGTAGAGAACACATTAGCACAGTAGGGAAAACACATCATACCTCGGGGAGAGGGGGGGCCCACATCCACTCTATTTCAAGTGTGGGGAATTGACTGAACTCCCAGAGCCAGTCAATGCCTTTCAAAAGCTTCCTTGGGTAAGGCCTTTGTCAGAATGTCTGCAACCTGTAGCTCTGTAGGCACATACTCCAACTTCACGATTCTCTGCTCAACCTTCTCCTTGATAAAATGATACTTTATCTCAATGTGCTTTGTCCTTGAGTGATGGACGGGGTTTTTGCTGAGATTTATAGCACTTGAGTTATCACATTGGATTCCGATCGGAGACTTCACTTCAACTCCCATATCTTCAAGCTGCTGCTTCATCCATAATAATTGTGTGCATGCTTGAGTGGCCGCAATATACTCAGCTTCTACGGTGCTCAATGAAATGCAATCTTGTTTCTTGCTTAGCCAAGAAATACACAATCCACCAAGATAGAATGCACCACCTGATGTTGATTTCCTATCATCTGCTGAACCGGCCCAGTCTGCATCAGTATATCCCAATAACTCTGTCTGTGATTTGTCGTTGTATTTCAAGCCGAAGTCCACCGTGCCCTTGATATACCGAAGTATTCTTTTCACTGCAAGCATGTGACTTTCCTTGGGATTACTCTGATATCTCGCTGCTTGGCATGTGGAAAAAACAATATCAGGCCTTGTTGCGGTTAAGTACAACAGACTTCCAATGATTTGCCTGTATTCTGTGATATTAACTGCCTTGCCATCCTCATCATCCTTTGATTACTCTTTATCTGGGAGTCTCCTTTGCACATTAGTCATGCTTTGTTCCGAATCATCATGCCATATTCATTCATCTTGTCTTGATAGACCCATTTTTTTCTTGATGACATTTTTATCATCTACCCTCGAAACAATCTCCCACGTTTGATTCTTCTCAAGTCTGATCTATCTCTTCATCCATGGTATGATCCCAGTTTTCATCTTCAATTGCATCAGCAAAGCATTTCAGCTCAACCTGAGATATAAAAGATGTTTTCTGTAGTGATTTCATTCTCCTTGTCTAAGCTAGAGCTAACTAATCACCAATGATATTCTGCATGTCAATTTCAGCTCAACTCTTTGACTGTTGTGCAGATGAGGATTTTTACTTCCTTGTACTCACAAACTAGACACTTTCATGTTCATCATTGGTGTCTTCTTCTGAATCAGCATAAGCCACTTCTGATCTCCCTATGTTTCTTTCTTCCTCAATACTTCCATCAGGAAGTTGTTCACTAGCTCATTTTTCAGTGGCTTCATTTCTTTCAGATAGGTTTCTCAAATTTTTGTTGAGACGCCTTTGATTTTTCTCTTGCAGCTTCTTGGTATCCTAAAAACAGTCAGTTGATACCATATTGTTAGAGCAAATAGATAAGCATAAAATGCATTGTTATTGCTGCTTCTCCCTGTGTGTCTTTCTTCCCTCAATAGGAAACACCTGAGCCGAGTCATCCAATTATTGCATTGATGGCTCTTGAATCTGATTTGGATATAGAATGCTCCCCCTGTGTTATGCAACTCTTCCAGTTGTTAGGCCCAACAGTTTAGACCCATAACACGTCTTTTCCTCCTGCATCATTTGTTCTCATCTTCCACTCAAATTTGAGCCATTAACAAAATCTCTAAGCCTACGGAGTTGAAACTCGGTGTAGGAAACAAGAGATAAAGTTAATAACACAATCACTTCTTATTGTGCTCTGTTTCTCCCTTTCTTCATCAACTCTAGTACCTGATTTGAATCAATTGAAATTCTAGAGAAAATCACTTCTCCACTTAGCATCCTTAGATGCCACTACCCCATGGATCGTATCTCCCTAAAACCTGAAACACATGAATCATCAGTTAATAGAATTTAAATATATAGGGAGAGGGGGTGTCTTCCGGACTCCTCAAGAGGAGGATTTCGGTTGATCCTGATGGGTCAACCCTTTGATTCTTTCTTGGAGGTCATCACACTCCTTTCTTGCTTCCTCCAATTGCCTAGACAACTTCAATTGTTCTGGCCATATGACTAGGAATTCATTGCCTACATTCTGAGCCTTTTTCTGATATGTAGATTTGGTAGGCTCAGCCTTTCTCAACGCTTGAGGTATAAGCCCACTGGTACACATTTCCTTCTTTGAGGTTCTACCAAAGTTCCACTTTCCTTGATTATTTCTCTGAGTAGAAACCTCTCTATTTGGCATCTTCCATTTCTTCTTCTCCCATCTTAGGGGTCTTCCTCTTTCCTTCACTTCTCGCTGAGAAACACGACATGTGGATTTTTCGATGCATTCTTTTCTTATCTGCCTTTTATCAGATTTATGGGTCACCACCCTATTTTTAATTGGTGGTGGGTCCTCCATTGAACGTCCATTCTTCTTTATCACCGCTGGAGTATATCTCCCCTTAATCTTCCAGGTTTTCTCACATTCTCTCCTTGAGAGTTGTTGTGAGTATGACAGAGGAGGTGACTGATACACCTTTCGTTCAGCTCCATGTGATTTCCCCGAGGCTCGAAGCCTATTATTCTCCTTACCACTTTTTCTCCCAGTACATGCTTCTTTCTTGTACACCTCCTGTGGTGGAGATCTCTTTTCTTGTTCCTTTCCCTTTCCGGCTTTCTTCTTACTGCAATGTCTCTCCATGTGCCCATAGTGAGAACATATAAAACATTTTCCCTCAAAGGCATACCTCATTTTATCATCTCTCTGCTGAGAGTTTGATGCACCTTGAGTTCTTCCTCTGATATTGTTCTCCTGAGCTTCCTGAAACATGCTCATGGTGTGTCCCATTCTTCCGCAGTAATAGCATCTAATGTACGCTTTCCTCTGAGAAGCTCTTCTTTCTAATTTCTCATGATGCTTCTTCCTGTTCTCAGATTTATTAATGTTTCTCTTTTCACAGCCTGAAATGTACTCTAGATCCTCTGTACAGAAGCTTGATGTGTGGCCATGGACTCCGCAGAAATAGCACATATCATCACTCCTTGAAACTATCCTCATAGGCCTATCTCCAGCACCTACAGGATTTTTCTTACCCTTGGAATTTTTCACTGCATTTTTCTTATCATCCATAGGAGTGGAATTATCATATCCAATACCAGCATTTCCAAAACTTGCTGGTCTTTGAGCTGAGAAAATATTATGTTGTTTCTCTTCAGAAACAACATATCTGTTCTTCATTTTATCATCACTTGTCGAAGGATGATCAAATAGCAAGTGCAGTGCATCCTTCAACTTGGGCTTATCTTTGGATTTAGACTTCTCTATTTCATGCTTGACTGATTCGAGCTCTTCTACCAACTTTTGAATCTTCATATCCCTTGATTCAAGTTGGACATCATGTTTTTCCTTGAGAAGCTTCCCTCTACTTACCTCATCTTTCAGTTCATGCTTCAGCTTATCAACTATGTCATTTTTCTCCTTTACCTTCAATTTTTCTTGAGCGACAGAGTCAGAGAAACATGAATTCTCTTGTTGTAGCCTTTGATTTTTCTGAACTTCTGTAGACAACTGTGCTGCTAGATCATTATTTCTGGCTTTAAGATTCTGTGCTTCGTCTGACATTTGACTCTCTTCATAATCACCAGCCTTTTGTTTTCCTTTCATTCTGGCCATCTTCTGCAGCTCTTCAGCACGTGAATCATTCTTCTCTGTTAGGTCAGTAACTATATCAATAAGCCTTTGATTTAAGCATTTTAGCTTGTTGACCTCAATCTCCAATCCCTTGATCCGGATATCTTTAGATTTGGATTCTTTAGTGTTTCCAACGTCACTTGGAATATTCGGTTCATCGATGATTTTGAGTTGATCTTTCACTTTTCTATTCAAGCCATCGATCTCCCTTTTCTGTTCTTCAATCTTAAGCTTATACTCACTAACTAATTCTGAGTTCTCTGGTGCTGATAACTTGAGTTTCTCAATTTTATTTATCAACTAAGACTTCTCTTCTTCTTGCTGCTGCATATAGAGTTTGGCATCGCGAACAACTTTGTTATCATTCTTGGTTTTGGCTCTCCAAACATATATCTCTTCAAGAGCAGCCTCTAACTCAGCTCGCATATCTATTCTTCCTTCAATTTCTTCTTCTGTTTCAGTTTCACTCTGATGCTCATGTACTTTACTCATTCCAACATCATGATTGAGTGAATCAATCTTTTCCCTTTCTGATTCATCCAAGCCTTCCTTCAGCAAGCTGTTTGATTCCTTTAGTTGAATCACACATTTTCCATATACACTCCCACACTGAGGAGTACCACCTGACTTCTGCTTATTCTTGGATGTTTTTCCCTTTTCCATGGCAGATTGGGATAAGAGAAGACTGATTCTTTATCCACACAGATCGACTACACCAAGTTGGAGCAAACAAATCTGATAAAAGCAACCTGGCTCTGATACCAATTGTTAGGGCCAATAGGGGCCTATATACCCTGAGAGGGGGGGGGGGGTGAATCAGGGTATGGATATTCTTTTTCAAGTTCTTCCTGCCCCACTGGATCATGACCTCTTTGTTGCAAGGGTCACTTTGTTTGCACTTATGTGGTTACTATGATCACTTGTCTCCTGAAAGGATGATGATGCTTTGAATGCAATGCAGGAAAGTAAGCAGACAAACACAAAGATTTTTACTTGGTTCACCGCTAAGGGCTACGTCCAAGGAGCATACGCCGACAAGTTTCCGGTTCGTACCAAATTCCACTAGACTTCACTAGTTGTGGATTACAATGTTCGGGCTAGATCACTTCTATGCCCAGGCTCACTGCCTATACAATGTTTAGGGTTAGCTCACTGCTTTCCCAAGGGTCACTCCCTGTTTCTCTCTCTCTGTCTCACTGCTGGTGGAGAGGATCACCTTTTCTTCTTCCTAAGCTCACTTCTCCAGAAGGGATTCACTCACAGTTTATAGACCTGTAGGTCTCTTCATTTTCATGAAGGAATGCATCTTCCTCTGTATGTAGATGCTCTGTTGAAGTCCAACTTTCACCCGCAGATGAATCTCACTTTGCACCGGATGTACCGGGCAACCTCAATTTTTACGCGCAACCCTTACGTTGTCTTGCGCGCAATTTCTATGGTTTGCGCGAAATTCCTTTTTCACGCAACCTCCAAATATTACGCGCAACCTAGAAACTGCCTTGCGCGCAATTCACTACTTTTGCGTGAAATCCACTTTTTGCGCAATCTTCCTTTTACGCGCCAATCACCAACTTTCTACGCAGCCTTTGCTTTTCGCGCAATCTGACTTTACGCGCAAACTTTAAGTTTACGCGCAACACCCTTTCTAACTTCAATTTCGCGCACCAGAGCTCGGGTATTTTCTATGTCTTGAACTCTACTGAATGGAGGAGGGTCACTTCATATTTATAGGAAAAATCGACCCCGCGCGAAAAACCCTCCTTGAGCGCGTAATCCGCTTTGATCGCGAAATACAAATCTTCCGCGCACAACCATTTTCCGCGCACTGCTCCATAATTTCGCGCACCTCATGCCTTTGCCATTTTCCGAGCTTCGGACCTCGAAACATCTTTTGCGCGAAATACTTCATCTGCTATTTCGCGCGCCACTTTAATTTTTCGCGCACGCCTCCAAAATTTCGCGCGCCTCATGCCTTTACCGATTTTCAAGCTTTCGGCCTTGAAACATCTTTTGCGCGAAATACAATTTCGCGCAACCCGCTGTTTTGCGCGCCATACTTCATGATTTCGCGCAACCCGCTAATTTTGCGCGCCACGCTTAATGTTTCCGCGCACCTCCTTCATTTCTCTCTCCTCAACCTTTTCCAACAACATATCACTCCATTTTCCATTGGTGATTTTCAGGCCCATAAATTTGGCAAACACTGGGAAACGGCGCCACCTTGTACTGCTCTTTTGTACCGCCTCCAGATCGTCCTTTCCTTTGTCATAGTTCTTTGTCAACATGGAATTTCAACAAATTCTCGAGAACTCGACAATTCTCCATGGATTGCTTTGTCAACAAACACAACATAGATGTCTGCTTTGTCAACAAACACAATCACCTCAAAAATGCTTCAATGATACCTTGAGGGATTTTTTCCCAACAGACACCTATGACCAATTTTTCTGATGAGGGTGAAAACTTTCAGCTATTATTCACTAAGATAGGTTCTGATGGATTTGATTATTGGCACTTACACATTTTTATCTACCAAATCGTCATTTCCTGGGAAGACCTTGCCTCTCTCAAGGACAGGTTATCCAAGTTCAATTATTCCCATCACCAGGTGGTGAACTTTGGAGATGTTTCAGAAGAATTTGATCATCTAACGGCTGAGGAGGTGAAGGATCATGATTTGGTGGAAACTAAAGAGAAAGAGTTGTGGGAGTAAGAAGCCCACACAAAAAAGTTAAGGGATCAACTAGCCTCTTTACGGGCCAATTGTGAAGTCTTCCAGAAGAAGGTGTGGGACCTTAAAGTCATTCTAGAGTGCATGCATCTAATGGTCAAGGCCGAAATGGAGGAGATAGCTTATTTGGGGAAAACTATTGAAGGCCCAAGACAATCACTTTTCGTCCTTATCGAAAGGGCGAATCGAGCCTTGTTTTAGTCTGTCCCAAATCATGATATTTACTCTTCCCACTTTATTTTTCTTTTGGTAGTTTGGAGAGACTATGAACTGGAGATGCTCCTCCATTTTTGTTGAACTCAATGAAACCGATTTGAATTAAAATTATATTTCTTTTCCTTTTCATATCATTCCAATTGATCATAATCAATCATATAAACATCATTTCAATCAGGTATTAATTCTAAACCATGATTTGAAATCAGTTAAACCAAAATAATAGAATCGGGTGCTAATTTTTTCCTGAGAAGGAAGACTCAGCGAGCATAGGTCAACTATTTCTGAGGTTTTATGGAATAACTCAAGAAATTTTATGTATTTTTCATTATTACCATAATTTTTTTTAAGCCTGCTCGGAACGGGATTAGCGGGTATAACTTGACTTTTTATTAGGCCGCCCATTATGGGTTTTCGACCTAACAAGCTATACATATTTTATTATAATGGATCAACATTTTTTTAACGAACCATTGCTTGAATTTTACCTAGAGGTGCCTTTTGTGGATTTTACCTCTAAAAAGTATGTCGTCTTTTTCACTGATAGTTCACAGTCCTGCTAATCAAACTCATTAATGATGTTTTAGGTCAAATAGATTTGACTAAACTTAATGGGGAAGGGCCTTAACTTGGGAATGTTATCTAATAATGTTCTAATATATTTCAAATAGGGACTAAGGATTTTTCTTGACCCAAGATTTGTGATTTTGGACATGCATGAGGCTCGGGAGCCTTTTTAGGCATACAGAGGGAGGAAAGGACACTCCTGGGGATGAATTTTCCTTTAATAGATGGCCATTTTTATGGTCAAAATATGAAAATCCTCCAAGGCATGATGTTCATTGTCAAACAAATTTGTCCACAAGACATTGGCCTTCCATTTCTGATGGCTTGGTAGGGTTATGCAAGATTTGAATTTATTTTGATGTTAGGAGCCATAGTGGGTAGCTGGTCTGAGTAGTGGTGTCTGAAAATATTAGGGACATTCATGTAGGCTTTGAAGGAGGCGACTACTCCCACACAGTTCTTAATTGGGTGAGGGAGATCCAGTGAATGGTCAGTTCAGTTAGAAGTCTTTTCTTATGTTAGGTGAATTTGTAAGGAAGAAGGTACATGAGACGTTAACCAGAAGTTTTCCAAATCTAGGGGTGTGACAAGACATGAATGTCATTTGAGCATACAGAAGTTGGAAAATAATATCCTGGGGTTGAACTTGCCTTTTATTGATGGCCATTTTGTAGGTGACATATGCAGGGTCTCCGGGGCATGATGTTCATAGTCAAACAATAGTGTATGTAGGACACTGCAATTCTTTCTCTGATGGTTATGAAGGATTATGAAGATTGGGAAATTTCTGAATACGGTATGTGACCTTCGAAAAGGGTGAAAATGAACATGAAAATGGTCATTTTAGCTTAACATATTCAGGAAAACTCAGAAATGAGTGGGGGAACACTTCTTTTGTATGCGGATCAACTTCACGCATATGGATGTGGTACCTTTAGAAACCTCAAATGGGACCAGAGATGAATCGAGCCTGCATGTTCTAATATATTTGGGATGTGTGTAGGGTGGAAAATGTAAACCATGACTTAGAGGACCCTTGAATCAGGAGGGGTGGAATGAGGCTTGGAAGCCATCGAGCATATTAAGATAAGAGAGGAATCTCCTAGGGATGAATTTGCCTTTGTTTGATGGCCATTTTTGTGGGAAACATATACATATCCACTAGGGAATGATGTGTATAATCAAACAAAGGTGTCTGTAGGATGTTGGAATTTTATCTCAGATAGACATGAATGTTTATGGGGATTCAAGATTTCTCAAAGAATAGAGATTAGGGTATGGAAGGAGTGTATCTAGACATATTAGCGACATTTGGGATGTGATTTACTAATGGAATTAGGTGTCCCTTACATAGATCTGACTCGTACGCAGGGTGAGGCATTTGTCCCATTCTTGGGGTACCTGGTCATTCAAAATCGTATAACTAGGACGTGGGGTTCCTCTCGGGGAAGGGAATTGTGACATGCATTTTAAGTTCATTTTTCTATGACCAAACTGCTAGACTATTTTTCCATAATGTCATGGTGGATCTATCGTTAAGATCCCTAAGCTCATGTGAGCTATGCTTGGTGTGAGAAACAAGGGATTAAGAGGATTTTAGGTCATCCCCTAAGAATAGTAAAATCAACACCATAGGGAACTTTGGGGATTAAACCATTGCTATGCAGTTTAATGTTGTACAGTAAGGATGATTTTTAGCCTCAAAGTTTAATTTCGTGCAGTGAGGAAATAATACTGTGTAGTTTAGAGTATTGCAATGAGGACTATCATGTTGTCATAAAGATCTTTAATAGTCTTGGGTTAATCTCAATAAAGATATTCTGGCATTCCTTAGACATGAGTGATGATAGGAGGTGTAAACCATAGTCCCGGGGGAAACTCGAATCATGCTGGATGACATGGGGCTTACAAGTCCTTGGGTGTACTGAGATAGGAGAGGAATTTCCTAGGGACCAATTTTCCTTTGATTGATGACCATTTTTGTGGGAAACATATGAAGAGCCTCCGGGGCATGATGTGCATAGTCAATCAAAGGTGACCATAGAACACTGGCCTTCCATCTCAAATGGCCTTGAATGATTATGGGGACCCAAGTTTTCCCAGGGAATGGAGTTTGAAAAACGGGAGATATGTGCATGGGAATGTGAGAAATATCCATATTGTGATTACCCATGAACTACAAGAGCTTCCACATAGGCCTGAATCATATGTACAGGGGGAAGCAGGATCATTTGACTTCTCATGAGTGGGGGGAATGTTTGAGATCTCATAACACCGAGGACTGGACCACACATAACTCTTGAATAATTTCATAGTTTATTGTCATGCTATTAAGACCTTTCATGGACTCCCTGTACAAGTCTAGCCTATGTATGGGGAAAAGGGGGAATTTTTTATGGTGTCTAGTCTGAGATTCTAAATTCGGGTGTCACTACATATCCTAAAAGGGAAGAAATCAAGACACACATAGTTCTTAATGTTTCCTATAAATTCTTTCTCGATGTGTAGGGACATTTGAGGGAATTTTTTTGATGATGGTTGAGCCAGGATGCCTAATCTGAGCATCACTACGTATCTTGTAAGGGTTGGAATCAAGAAACATGTAGTTCTGAATGTTCCCTGCACCGATATGGCTCGGTCTATATATAGGGACATTTCTTTCATTTTCTACAGGTTCCTGGTCTACCATAACTCTCTATAATTTGTCTGTTTAAGAGAATACATACCACTGATCCTAAGCCCACATGAGTCATAATCGATCTGAGAAACAAGGAGTCGAAATAGGGTCTCCTTTGCAAGTGTGGGGAGGTAGAGAATATGATGGGGGCGTTTTTTGTGGGGAATAGGCCAAGATCAAGGATCAAGGAGTCTCTACATATCCTGTGAGGGCAGGAATCAAGCCGTGTGTAGTTTTATGAGAGATCATGAAATTTATAGTCATATTATTTGGACGCTTTGCACCATGTAGTCTAACGCCTTATAGTAAGAACATGAGTCACATTTTAATATCATGTTTCAGGGATGAGTTCCTCACAGTTTAACATAATGTGGAAAGGACAGTGACTCATAGTTTAGGGTCGTAGTGTTTGGACCATGGAATGGGGGTTTCATAACTCATAATTTAGGTTCATAGAGTTTAAACCATGATTTTACATTATTGATGCTCATAGTTTAAGGTCTTATAGTTCGGACCACAATTTCACTTTATTGTTTCTCATAGTTTAAGGTCTTATATTTTTGACCATTGCATGGCATATTACTAAGAAAAATACCAATTCAAGAACTTTGTGTCTATGGGATCTGTGATGAGATGTATGTCTATTGATAACAGGGTGTATGATCCAATGGAATAGACCCTCTTTATGACATATGGTCCATCCCACTTTGGATCATGCTTTGGGGGATTCTTCCCAAGTATCATCGGGGTTCTGAGGACTAACACCATTTCTCCTTCACGAGAAGATCGAAGGCGAACCTTTTTGTTGAAGGTTGGTGCAATCCGATTTTGATATATTTCTAAATGGTGCAAAGTGTGCAGTATTTTTATATCTAGATACTCCAACTCATCAAACCATATTTGGGATTGGTCTTCCATGGATAGTTGATCAAAAATGGACACACGATGTGACAGAACTTGTATTTTGATAAGAAAAACCCCCACTCCCTTGTATACTAGTGAGTACGATGTTGCCTGGGCGGCAGTGCGGGTCATGGTCTGGTAAGCCAAAAAAGCATGGAGGAGATTATCTATCCCTGATTTCATATCCTTATTAACCATATTTTAGAGTATGTTGGACATGGTCTTCTTGAAATCCTTTATCTACCCATTGGACACTGTGTGGTAATGGGACAACTGGATGGATTGGATTCCATACTCCTGGTATCACTTGTCCAAATCTGCATAGTATAAGTTGGTGTCATTTTCCATCAGTATTGTATGAGGGACACCAAATTTGGTGATGATGTTGGCCTTCACAATGATAATGATTTTTTTTTCTTACTTCTTTAAGGGGTATGGCTTCATCCCATTTGGAAAAGAATTTGGTTGCTTTGAGTATGAACTTGAATTGTCTACCTGTGGTGGGAGGATAAGGTCCCATAACATCCATCCCCAAGGCATTGAATGGCCAGGAGTACTAAGCTGTATTTAGTAACTCTGGGGGTAATTTTATGAAATTAGCATGAAATTGGTAGGAATGGAACTTTTGGTTAATATGGAACAATCATGTATCATAGTGGGCCAGTAATACTCAAGCCTTTGGATTTAGTGAGAGTGCTTGGTTGCTGATTGGTGCACTCCACAAGCTCTGGTGGGCACTTCTTTCATGATGGTAGTAGTCTCTTCTACATCAATGCACCTGATAATAATTCTGTTAGGGATTCATTTGTGGAGAACCCTTTCTGGGTTTACCCCATTGTACAAGGAAAAGTTGATTGCCCATCTTCATACCTACTCCCTTCCATCCCTATCTGGTGGGAGTTCCCCATTCTGAAGGTAATTTTCAATGGGAATCATCCAACTGATGGTGTGACCATGAGGCTTAGAAATGGGTCTAATTTCATCAATCTCCTCTATATTTCTCTAGATGAATGGAAAGACCATCCGGTGATGGGCAATGCTAATGACTGTTTCATCCCGGTCTGGATTGTCCAAGGTTGTGGCTGCATTTTCCAAAGTGTCGTCTTGGGTATTTTGTGACCGGGGGACATAAGTTAACGTTGATTCCGATGGGAATTACAACATCAGTTCTTGAACATGGTTCATCAAGGAAACTAATAATTATTTCTTGATGGCATAGTCACCACTTACCTGTTTGATGACTAGCTCTGAATCACCCTTTATTTTTAGGTGTTTGGCTTTCACATGAAGTGCCAGTTCTAGGAATACAATGAGGACCTGATATTCCACTTCATTATTTGTACACCCTTCTGAAATCGGGAAAGAGTTAGTAAAGATGAACAATTCAAGAGATACAAGTATAATTCCCAGCCCCACTTTTTTGAGCTTGGGATCCTCCATACTTTTCCCTATTGGTATTTGGGAATCACCATCAAAGTACATTTCCCATGCATGTATGAGGGTCCTCCTGGATAGAAAACACTTCTTCATCAAAAATTTTGTCATCCAACAGTGTTGTTTCCTCTGAGGGGTTCTCTTCTGGGAAGTATGCTAAAGCCTGGACTTTGATGGCCTTTTAGGGAACGTACTGTATGTCAAACTATTTTAGGATGACCACCCATCATGGTAGGCATCCATTTAGCATGGAAAGATTGAAGATATATTTGAGTTGGTTTCCATAGAAAACTAGGTGGACCTCATGGTGCTGTAGGTAATGACTGAGTTTCTGAACTGCGAAGATTAGAGATAAGAATTCTTTTCAATTTTTTAATACAAAGTTTTGGTGTCAATCATTGTTTTTCTAAGGTAAAATAGGGGTTTTCTCGCTGTTGGAATCATTCTTCTATTTGAGGAACGTGCCTAATGACCATTCCAGGGTGGTTATGTACAAAATGAGTGGTCTCCCCTCAACTAGTGGCATCATCACTAGCAGTCTTAGGAGATATAATTTTAGATTTTCAAACACCTCTTGGAAATCATTATCCCACTCATACGTAAATTTTTTATTCATGATCCTAATGAAAGGTAAACAGTTACCTGTTAAGTTTTCTATGAAGAACTAAATATAGGTGAGGTGACCATGGAGTCCACTCAACTTGGGAAGGTTGCGAGGTGGGGACATTATAATGATGGATTTTGTCTTCTTGGGGTCAACATCGATGTCGTTATGGCATATGATGGAGCCGATGAATTTTCACGAGGTAATGTCAAAGGTACACTTTAGGGGATTCATCTTTAAACTATGCTACTATAATTTGTTAAATAACGTTTCAAGATCAAATAGGTGGTTTGAGTGTTGTCGTGATTTAACCACTAGCTCTTCGACATAACACTCGACGAACTTTCCCAAGAAGGTCTTGAAATTGCGATGCATGGCGTGCTGATATGTGGAACTGGAATTTTTTAGACCAAAGCGAATTAATTTATAACAGAACACTTTTTAAGGGTCCCTAAAAGTGGTATCTTCTTAATCCACTCGGGCCATCCGGATTTTATTGTATCTAGAATAGTCTTCCATGAAAGATAGAGCCTCATATCTGGCTGTCGCATCAATCAACAATTCTGTGATCGGGACTAGGAAATCGTCTTTTGGGGAATGTCTGTTAAGGTCCCTAAAGTCAATGCGGATTCTAATCTGTCTATTCTTATTTTTAACAGAGACTATGTTTTCTATCCAAATAGAATATTGGACCTCCCATATGAAGTTTTCTTTAATCATATTTTCAACTTCAGCCTCTATTTTGGCAGAATGCGTCGTGTGGGTCATTCTGGATGCCTGCTTATAGCCCCAGTGGTCTTCTAGTAATCCGAGATGATGAGTGGAAACCTTAGGATCGAGGCTTGGAATTTTGGTGTAGTTCTAGGAAAAAAATCTCAATTCTTCTATAAGAAGGAATTATATTCCTTCTTCTCCTTGACAGGCATAGACACACTGATCAAAGTGGGCCATGGTTCGTCTTTGGTTCCCTTGTTTATCTCTTTAAGTTCATTGATTATGGTGGAGACACCTTCTTCAAATGTAGGAGGGGAATATTTGAGATCTTATTCCTATTCTTCTTCTTCATCATCTTCATCTTCTTCCTCTTCTGATGGAGAGAGGATTTTGAAGATGAACATTCCAATGTCGAGAGAGAGATCGTCTTTTTTCCTTAGTGAGTGAGGTAGGGGTAGTTTGAGGTCCCATGGATGGTCTGGAAGCATATTTGGTAGGGATCTTCCTGAAATCATGGGATTTGTCCTGATTTTTCATGTCCTTGTACTTGGAGGCCGTAACAGAGACCATGAAGAAGATTTAGCCTGCATCTAGACATGCACTTGTGCATTCAACTTGGTTTATGGGTAATATGTACTCTTCCCCAAGTTGCTAGAGGGGGTCAGTAGAAGCCATTTTCAATCCATTCAAGGCATTGATCCAACCAATTTCATCTGCTGAAATATTTTTTTATTCTAATTCATAGAACCCTTCATCGATATAATGCGACTCATAGGACTCAAATGGAGATTTATCGGTGTGAAATGTCCTGTTTTTTCAATTAGTTCCATATTTGATGCACTGATGGAATAATGATGGAATTTTAGTATGTTGATATATCCAAGGCCTTCTAAATAGGATGTTGAAGGCCATAATTTGTCGTACTACCTGGAACTCGAAATATGACATGAGATCTCTGAGCCAAGTTTTAATCATGATTCATCCCAATAATTTATGATCAATTTTTTTATATCCTAGTAGAGTTTTAGTGAAGGGTATCAAGATATCTTCATCATAGCCCAGTCGACGGAGTGTCTGCAATGGGAGGAGGTTAACTCAAGAGCCGTTGTTGACAAATATCCTCCGGAAATCAATTACGTTTATCTTTCAGGACACATATAATGGTTTTATGTGCCATTTCATGATAGAATCTTTATCCCTGTATGTGAAGGATATGATGGCATGAAATTATTCGGGACTAGTCTCTGTTCGGTAGACTTCGGCTGCTGCTACTTCAACCTCAAACTCTTGGGGACTTAGTAAGGCTTTGATGAGTGCCTCCCTAAGATCTACATATAGAGTTAATGCATCCAGGGTTGAAATATTTGCTGGTATTGAAGCCAACTTCTTTATAATATCATACTTATTATCTAAAGGTCAATGCTTCTTGGATCATGGTTTCTCTTTCATAAACACTTTAGGAGTTTGGGATTTGGATGTAGAGGGTTTGGCCTCTATAACAGAGTTTGGTGGTGCTGCGGTCCTTTCCACATTTGGTCGAACTGGTCTACCTTCATGCCATGAGTAATTTGATATTTTTCCTTTCCCTAATGGATATTCCATGATAATTGGGCTTTGATTTATTTTGACGAGGGTGGAGGAGCATTCTGGTTCTTGTTGTGTCTGCTGGAGTGTCCTTCCGCAATTTCTCATGATGTTAATGATTTGATTTATGCTGTGGCTAAAAATTTGGATCATGCCATGATGATTCCTTCCGGGAAACCTCTGGCCTCTGTGTCCTCTTCCTCTAGCTCTCTGGTTGGGCATGGGGAATTCGAGTTCGTGGATATAGTCTCCATTTGAGAAGGGGTCCATCAAGTGAATGACATTAATGGAGCCGAAGATTAGTTCTTTATCTGACAATGTTTCTGTCTAACTGTCTCCTTCTGATGGTTCTGTTTAATGGGACGGTTCCCAATATACTGTTTGGTGGTGTGGGGCCCATTATAATGCTTGGAGGGGCGGTGCCCATTGTACCATGTCCATTGGTATGAATTCTGAAGGGTTAACACTGACTTTAGATTTGGTATCAGCTCATATTATTAATCTTTTTTCCTTGCCTTCTGGCCTTTAGAGGACTGTGGGGCGAAGGAGGATGATTGTTTTGTATTGGGAGATTTTGGGGGCATAGTTGGTTGTTTCAACTGCACCTGGAGGATTCCATGGACTCGATTGACGGTCTTTCAGGTCATCCAATTTTCAAACTTTGTCTCCTTACTGGAGACTGTTTTTTATTCCTATTCCTTTCTTGATTCTGAGGTGGAAACATACTCCACTTTTTCTAACAGCGATCCCAACTTAAATTTATTGGAATCCACCATTTTTTGTAGGATATAATTGAAAATAAAGCATTCATGGATGGTGTGTCCTAGTATCCGGTGAGAGGGAAAATAATTTGGATGGTCTTCGAGATCCACTTCATCAGCCTTCTTTGGCTCAGGCAGCTGGAGCAAGTTGCAATTCGTGGAATCTATGAAATAGACCTGGACCTGGTCATCTTGGAATGAGTAATATTTATTTCTTAATTATTAGAACTGATTTCTTTTAGTACCATGTCACTCATCTTTCTAAGGTGGGGGTGGTTGTTGGTGTCCAGGGGGTCCTGCTCAGTTTGGTGGGGGCCTCGCAACTAGAGATGGTGTTGGAGGTGGCTTAAGCGTGACAGAAGTCGCTTCGACTTTTCTCATCCTCTTCCCAAGGGCTGATGGGGCCACTTGGGACTTATGATTGGTCTGTTGCGAGGAGTCATCTATCTATTTGGGAAATTGTATAGAAGTATCTAAACCCACTTGTATACTTCACCAAGATGAGTGGTGTTCACAATTCATCCCAAATGTTATCGATGTACATGGTGAGCATCTCATCCTGGGAGATCTTCCAGTTCAAGGAATAAGTCAGGCCTTTCTATCTAAAAATGAAGTCTGAGAATATTTTTTTCTATCGCTGTTTGCAGTTCATGAGGTCACTTACCTTCGTCTTAGGCAGCGTTGAACTGAACTATAAGAGAAAACATAGTCGGAGGTCCACCCAACCTGTGATTGAATTGGCCAGCAAGCTAGTATGCTATAAAAAATCCAAGCCTTGTAGTGTTTGTATGAATCACCTGAGTTTTACTACATCTTTCTGCTCTGGAGTTCACCTAATGGGGTCACAATACAAGGCATTGTGCATTAAATTTTGTTTTGGTTCCCCTGAGCCATTGAATACTGGGAATATGGGATTCTCAATGTTTGGCGATGGCATAAGGTTTCTCACCCAATCAGGGTAGGGCTTGTGCTCTGGCTGTATCGGAGTGTGCTACGCCTCCATGGATTCTAGTTGAGTTGTTAATTGATCGACACTTTTTAAGAACCCTTGATGGATATCCTTTTGGGCTTGAGATTGGGCTAGTGCAGTAGTGGCCAAAACTAGGCGTGCCGATGCTGTTGGAATTTGGGGTGGATACCCAGCAGGGCGTTTCATTTATGGGTTTACCATTATATATTCCGGCTGCCTTCCCAGTGGGGGGAATTCTTGATGTCCTTTCGGGAATAGGTTTAATAGTCCTCCAAACATGGCTTCGTTTACTGGGATGATTGCCTATGGTATGGGCACCTCCTCTAGAAGCACTTGCTGACATTCCATGGGGGAACACATCCGGAAATGTATCTCCCTCGATGCAGCTCAAAATTAATTTCCTTGATCTCTTTCATTTCTTCTTCCTTCTTGGAAAATCATTCCTTGAGAGTGAAGGATGCATCCTCAGGGGGGAGTAGGTGGTTCATAGAACACCTTGGATTTGTTCTTCTCTTTGTTGGGGTTTTGTGGGGGAGGTAGCGACGAATTAGCTGAGGGGGAACCCAAATTTCAGACTGCTCTTTGGTTCCAGGTATGCACATCATCAGGCTTGGTGTGGGATGACTCTGGGAGGGAACCATATTTCTTATCATCCTCTCCCCCCACTTCATTTCCTATGATATCTGTGGAGTTGATGTTTACCATGTTTACTAAGGCATACCACACTGGGGGTTGTGTACCTGGTTCAAAATGGTATTAAGGATTTTTGTGTCCTTTTTTGGACATTATCCTTTCATTTTATGGTATTATTCAGATTTATTGGAGAAGATTGACCTGACGGGAGCACTGATCTGACATCCTAACGCGACTTTGTCTTAATGGGTGTGAACCACGAGAATGGGTGAAATGGGTAACTCCTTTGTCCATCATTCTTTCTAGAAAGTGGAATACAGATGTCTGCTATGCGGGGATTTGAGGTAAAAATACCCCCATTCCTATGGTCTGGGGTTGTTTTTTTTTCTTTTTTGGTGCGCTACAACATGGATTTATTGGTCATACCCGGGAATTTTGATTTAAAAATGTCCTCGGCCCCATGGGATGGGGATGTTACCATATTGTGGTGGTAGCTGCCACTATTTCCACCTTTTCAATTTCACTTACTTCCGTACAGGTGTGGGTTGAGTATGGCATTGGGCCTACGCAGAGTCAATGGTCTTTTGATGATTCGATCACTTCTTGCTAGTTGGCTTCCTTTAGCCGGGAAGCCTTCTTGATGTTCCTGGTTGCTTGACTCATAATATTTTTGATGGATTTATCTCTTCAGTCCTGATGCTTCTAAGAATTACTCTGGGCCTATTTTTTTGAGTATCCCATCTTTCCTAAGTAGGTTTTTCACTTGATTTATTCCCCTAGGTGATGTCATTTCAGGACGTCATTTCTAATGAGGTTTACTGGATGGGATGTGGGGTGAAGTGTAGATCTCCATGTTCTCCCCATATTTGAAGGTGAACTCTATATAGGGTGTTTCCAATGAGGTGATGCATCGTATGTAGTTCATGGAGGTAGGCCTGTTCAAGGTTTTTCTTTCACCTTTCTGATTGTGGCTGTCATGCGGATGGGAGATCTTCCTGGTCGATTATGCGGTAAAGCTCCCCTAAGGTGTTGACGTGGTCCCCGTACCCTTCTTAGGGCATTAATTTTTCATTTAGCTGGAAAAGGGTCATCCATATATTGAGGATAATGTCATTAATTAATTCCCAAGACAACTCTCTTGGTATGTTGTTGTGAGAAGTGGTCATAGGCCAATACATCACTGGTGTATTATCCTTAGCTGGTTGTCTTCTCCCAAGAAACATATCCTGCTTTTGTTCTTCTAGTAGCTCCTCTATTTGATATGCCCAGATTGATTTATCCTTAACAATTTCATTCCAAGTTATCAAGATGGTGGGATCCTTATTGATTTGCAGACACCATGGAGGTGGCTTAGAAGATGAGTGTGGCCCCAGGCCATCCTCAGGCTGAGAAAGAATATCACTCATTATAGACGGAGTACCCTATGTATCGGACTTCTTTCTGAGTGGTTTAGAATATGAGGTCTTTCTCAAATTTGTTTTGACAAGGGGAGGACATTCCTGCCATTATTAATTTTGATTACGAGGAGGACCCTCACAATTGGTGCTGCAATGGTGAGGGATACTATTACAACTTGACGCCTGACCATGGGAAATGTCTTTGCAGTGTATAGCCTAGGGAGGACCTTCACGGTGGGCTACAGCAAGGGGATAACCTTATTATTTATTCATGTCATAGAGGGGAGGACCTTCACAACAACTGTTATTGTGGGGAGGGCCTTCGTAATGATTGTCATCATGGCGAGGACTACCATCATGACTTGATGCCTGGCTACAGGGAGAATTTATGAAGTGCACATCCTGGGGAGGGACTTTAGGATATACTGCAATGAGGGGAGGAACTTCTCATTTCTTGAAGTTATTATGGGTAGGACCTTCATAACAAATTTCATTGTGGGGAGGGCCTTCACAATGACTATCAAAATGGTGAGGACTACCGCCATGACTTGATGTCCAACTACAGGGAGAAGCATATATGCAGCATATACCCTGGGGAGGACCATCAGGGTGGATGACAACAAGGGTTGGACCTTCTTTTTGTCTTATCTTTAGGTCAAGGGGAGTGAAACCCCGAAGCACATCAGGATATGGGCTCTCATGATTGTTCATTCCTATCCCACATAGTGATCCCCCGTGGGTGATCTGTGGAGGACCTTCAGAGCTGCTGGTAGCGACATTGCATGGAGGGTCTTCGTAACTGATACTGCCCCTTCCATAATTTGGTAATGGGTAGGTAGGGTGTTTATCTTTTATTGATATATTTTTTAGGGTGTCAAGAACCCCATATTCCAGCAGAGCAGGATCATGTATGTGCTCTTCATTTTCTGGTTACCTTTGGTGCATTTCATTTTTGAGCACTCTCTTACAGGAAACCAGGATTCCTGTTGTTGGTAAGAGACTTCATGTATGGTTCCATGTATTTTTGGTTCTTGTGATATCATTTAGATATTATGGGCATCTTGAGTTTTAGTAAGAATATATGCCTGCCCTAGAGTTGACACCATGTTGGACCAACGTCGCCCAGTTGGAACAGGTATTTGTTCCTAATACGGTTTTTCGTATATCGTGGGATATTTTTCTTGACCCTCCAGGACTAGATTAGGGATGCATAACTACTTCTAAGTGACTAACTCATTTTGAGAGTGATTCATTACATTTGAGGAAACTGGGTCGTGGTCTAGCTTTCTCTCCTTTGCCACCGATGCAATGATATATTGGCATGTTTGGAGGATATGGTCTGGAATCAACGTCTGATCTTTCATCATTTCTAGGATGTGATGAGATACATCTATGGATGGAACGGGTATGAAGGCCCATTCTGATGCCGGGGCAGGAGTCTGTGCCTGCTCTAGTTCTCCATGAGTTTTTAATAGATACTGGTAGTTCTCCTGTATTGAGGTAGAGGAATGAGTCGTCCATCGGTTTTCTTCTCCGTTTACCACCATATTTGACTGGTGGTATTCATATTCATGATCAAGGATTTTCATCTACCCACTTTCCACTGTATATGTCTCACGGGCACTGTATGCATCTGCAAGATTTTGACTCTGGTCATATTTGGTTGCCGCCCTATTTGGATGGTGGGCTTGAAATGTGTTAGCAGTTATTTGTGCCTGCGTATAGCTGGTTTCCACCCTATTTATTGATGGGATTAAAACTCATTAGTAGATATGTGTTCTTATGTGTAGCTGAGTGCCGACCTATTTGGTTGAAAGGCTTGAAATGCATCAGCAGTTATTTGTGCCTGAGTGTAGTTGAGTGCTGCCCTATTTGGTTTACGGGATTGAAATGCATCAGCTGGTATTTCTGCCTATGTGTAGCTAAGTTCCTCCATATTTGGTTGACGGGATTGAAATGCATCTTCATGTATTTGTGTCTATGTATATCTGAGTGCCACCCTATTTGGTTGACAAGCTTGAAATGCATCAGTAGGTATTTGTTCCTTCTTGTAGCTGAGTGCCGCCATATTTGGCTGATAGGCTTTAAATGCATCAGTAGGTATTTGTTCCTTCGTGTATTTGAGTGCCGCCTTATTTGGTTTACGGGATTGAAATGCATCAGAAGGTATTTGTGCCTATGTGTAGCTGAGTGCCTCTCTATTTGATTGATGGGATTGTTGTATATTGATAGGTATCTGCATCTTCTCGTATTTTCTTCTCTGTCTGCTCGGTGAGACTGACGAGAACTAGCTAGAATGTGCATGTGCTCTTATTACGCCACCATATTCTTGTGGTGGGCTTGAGTATAGGGGGAAGAGTCGTATGTCTGCCCATTGAGTGCCACTGCGTTAGTATGGAAGATTTTCTCCTAAAAAACTAGGGTGATAGCATGATCATGATTATATATTATCCTCCCTTGGTGGGAAAACCTAGGGCCCCGGCTCTCCTGGACTTTGGAAGGTGCCCTCGGGATATGGTCCTCCTCACCGGGAGGAGGCTTGGTTGTCTGGTGTCGATGGCGATGCTATCTGGAGGGGCCTGTGAGTAGGAACCCTGTATAGTTGAGATGAAGTTTTCAGCATCGACTTCGTCTTCCACCCAAATATAAGGGTGTTAATCATTGTCACATTCTAGGGATAAGCTCATGAAATGGTTTTAGATGACCACCAGGGTCTCCCTTTGTTGGGGTACTGGCCACAGATGAGGAAGCGGCCAGAGAACCTTTGTAGACTAGAGGGCTTGTCTTGCAGCCTCTAGCATGGAGAGAGTACCATTTCAGTGGTACTCTTTGATCAGCGTGTTGGACACCCAACATTGAAGATGATGGGTAGGAGAGGGGTCTTGCTCTTAATGGGGGCCTCGACTGCCTACGGGATTGCTGATGTGTGTGTCTGAATTGGTCATCAGGATGTCATTTGGATCGAAGGTTTCTCTGTGGGAACCTGCGACATACATATATGACATACATACCAAAAAACCTCTTTAAAGTACTATTCTTTCAAATATATTCATATTTGGAGATTCAGATTTCCCCCCTTCACCTTTTCTTTTGCTACGGGGTGAAGGGGCTTAAGTGGGGTAGAACCACCACCTTGTTTAAGGATTCACATAAATTTCACCATTTTTGTTTCGTCTCCTAGGTGGTGCGTTTCACGTGTACCTGGGAAAAAATGGAATGACGTGCAATTTACTTTTGTCTTTTATCATTGGGGGTAGAACCTCCACCTTGGTTAATGATTCACCTCGGGTTTACCATTTTTGTTCTGCCTCCGAGGTGGCACATTTTTATCATACCAGGGAAAACAAAATGGGCCGACATTCAAGGTCCTTTTTTCTTTTATCATTGGGGTATAACCACCACCTTGGTTAAGGATTAATGTCAGGTTCACCATTTTTGTTCCTCCTATAAGGTGGTGTGTTTTGGGTGGAGTGGAAATTGTACGAGGATGATCATCACCCATCCATTTTCTATAGAGACGAGTTCTTGTCAAATTCATCATTCCTTTTGTTTCGACATGTTCAACGTCATTATCCTTTAGAATAAGTTTGGATTAACAGCATGGGAACTGTTGGTCCAAAATAGAAATTGCGTGGGGGTCAAGTACTTATGAAATCAGTCCTCCTTAGATATAACTTCCTCGAATGGTCTCTAATTAGTTTATTCATGGGGACCAAAACACCCAATGTCCCTGGTATACATGATTCATGGACCTTCTTTCCAAAGGTAGGCACTCGTTGATTGATGATTCAAATAATGACACTTAAGGACTCCTTTGGTCGAGAGGATGGGAGGTCAGGCTCAATGCACCCTTTCAAGGGAGGATTGTTTCCCTTTATGGGACTCTCTTATAGATTTAAGTCATGTTCATATGTTCGTGAATACTTGGTTCTTTCTTGAAGAGTGTGTCCACGGGCTACCCTGGGTTTTCAAGATATTCATAAGCATGCATATATTTGATGCCACGGAGGTGATGTAGACTTGATCCCTATAATAAGGTGATCTGGAGTTTATCGTCATCCAGGGGGGATAGAAGGTGACTTAATGTTGCGATCAAACAAATAATATGGGTTTCCTATCTATCCTCAAGAGAGGAATCAGAGCACACGTAGTTCAGATATACTGGGTCTTATGCATAGAAGCTACCCATTTGAGGGGGATTGATTGGGTGGAACCTTAGTGGGAGGACACCCTTTTGAGATCAAGCCTTCAGGTAGACATCCTACGTATCCTGGTTTGATTAGGAATCATAGTTCTCATAGTTTAGAATCATTTGGGGAATAGACATGGTAGCTTCCCATTTGATGAGACATTATTGGGTGGACCCTTTATGGGAGGGAACCCATTTGAGCATGTTCCTTTAGGTAGGCGTCCTAAGTATCCTCGTTTGGTTACAAATCAGAGTTCTCTTAGTTCAGAACCATGTAGATTTTTTTAATCATCACAAACCTTTAATCCCATGTGAGTCATGATCGGTGTGAGAAACAAGAGGATGTAAAATATTCAACAAATCACATGCTTCCTCTCCTGTTGGTGGGAGAGGGAGTGCCCGTGACGGAAGAGGCTGGGGCGATCATGGGCGCTGGCATGGATCAATGACCATTTCAATGTAAAATGACATTGAAAATCATGTGTCTTGGCCTCATATAATTGGGGACTTGCCTTAGTTGGAGGGCCTCAGAATACATTCTGGGAAGGGGAGGAGTTTTTTCCTCATCAAAAGGATAAGTGAACATAACTCCTTTGACTGATCATTATTCCTCATTGAATGGAAAAGAATGTGATCACCCTTAATACCTGGAATGGGGAGGTTCACATCGGCATCCCAAGGTTGGACTCGAATGTAGACCCAAAAGCATTCTCGAATCCAAAACCATTGTGGTGAGAGCCTTTATGACTCTTATTACCATGGGTATGTAGTCTCAAAGGGGCATGTTGATGCACCTGATAGTCTAATCATATGGATCCAGTGGATTTAGAGAAGGCTTTTTCCTAATACTGGAGGACTGGTTTGCGAAGGGATCATGGAGTACTGAACTGTAATGGAAGGGTGAGGTTGGAACTGGATGAAATAATACCCAAAAACACCCCATTCCGTTTATTGTTTTCTTATACGGGGTGGGAGAGGCTCCGCATACCGTAGTGGTATGTGTGCAAAGTGGTCATTCATGTATCGATGTGGTACGTTGTCATGGGTATAAATCACCGCGCACCATAGTGGAATGCGGCCCATCACGCTGATTTGGGTTTCATCTACATACTGATGCAGTATGTGGCACCGGGTTCAGTTCGCATAGTGGTGCACAACGTGGAGGACCATATTAAAGGAGGGTATGGGGGATTATCGTTCATGGGGAATTCATCCGCGGGAAGTTTGTGGTTTTCAGTTCACCAATTAGGTTCACAGTTCTATTATTATTTTTTAATTACCCTATTTTATGATTTGTGGCCAGTTATACCTACAAAGGGTGTGGTTTGTGATTCGAGATTCTTCGATGAATTGATACTGAAGCTGAAGTCTTCTCCAAACTCTTTCTTCTAACCTATGATTCCCCTTAAATATTTCTTCATCCATAATTCATCCTTCCAACTGTGATTCTTTTATAGAGCATCAAGGTAACTATATCTATTGGGGACGCGACACCATTTTTGGAGCCCTATGAAGAGATATCCTCATCCACATAAGCCTCAGTTAATCTAGGGTTTGTAGAGGATTCGGTTTGCAATAATGGTTTGTAGAATCCTACTGGTTCTCTTTGTCAGTGAACTGATGAGTTTTCGAAATGGTACGTGGATGGGATTCACACGCATGAGTCCTTTTGCGATGTGGTTCGTAGTACGCCTTGTTCACTGGCCATCACTCTATGGTCCAGTGGTTCGCATATTGTTCTGCATACATTTTGGTTCGTGATCTTGGTGTTCCTCAGACCTTTCTCGGTGATGGTACATGGGCCACTTGAATTTCATTGAAAAATTGAATCTATTCAAGTTTCTTTTAAAATTTTCATCTTTATTTGAGTCAATTCACCTTGCAATAATTGTAAGAGTACTTGATTCCTTCTTCAAAGTGATTGTGGGGGTATTTTCTTCATTTGGTGGAATTTTTAGGACCCTAGAACGCCAAACCAGGGTGTCCGGAGGTTGAGGATAACGGATCATGCGGCACATGAGCACATATCATTTGAGTTTGTGATCGGTGGGATCAAGCGGATGGCTAGGATCAGAGGGGGAATAATTGGACGACATGGTCATCATCAGATTTATCATAAGGCTTTGATTTGATCCCAATAAAAAAATATATTCCCCACATCAAAATCCCATTCCTTCTCCTATTCGGCTTATAATCCATTCGATGGAGGTTGTTAGTTCGAGCCGAAAATGGGGTCGACATCCATACCATACTCATCACTCTATGCCTAGAGGTCCTTGGTCCACCTATGCATGTGCGTGTTCCTTCAAGAATATGCACCTCAGGACCTATACATGGGCATGGCCTTATCCTTGTGGGAGCTGTGCTTCCCCGATGATGGTTCATTGGTCAGTGTAGGATGATTCTATTTGACGTGGTTGACCTGGTATCACATGGGAATTGGTTGAGTTGGCCCAGCTAACTGGTGGTCTAGCCATATTTTTTGGCTAGTTGTGGAATAAAACTCTCAACTAATAAAAATGAGATTCTTAGTGGAATGTTGGGTCCAAGATATGGTTCTTTAAACAATAGTTCTTCATGAATGATATCCTCCATATATTAATTCATCATCCAACACAACTCTTTGATCTTTGGCTAAAAAGTGGGACATTCACAAATATCAGTGCCAATAAATTCCCCCCTTTGAATTAGATTCATCAGAATAAAAGAATATGATTCTATGGTAAAATTATATTACTTTTCCTCACATCTGAATGTCTGGTCATACAGGGTACTAAAATTCTTGAAAGGATATGTTCCAAGTATGTCTGAGGATCTCTCAAGTGCTATGAAAATGATACATCTAGACATAGTTTCTCAGCTGAATCTGATATAGGAAATGGAATTGACATAGGGCATAGATAACCTGAAATTAGAATGTATATGCAAATTCAAAAATGAAACATGGATAGGGTGGAATAGAACTTTTGGATGGATCCAAAGTAAAATACTTGGATGTCACTACGTATCCTATGAGGATGGTAATCAAGTCATACATAGTTCTGAAATATATCACTATGTAGATCAAACTCATTCATTGGAGCACATGTTCATTAATATAGAACTCTAGGAAAAAATTCCTTATGTAGATCTAGATCATACACAGGAGAGGAAATGTCACTATTTTGTGATAAAATCCTGGGTGAAGATCTATGTCTCGATGGAGATGCTAATCAGATCATCCACAATGCCTAATTTTTGTGTGTAATACCAAATAGATCCAATTTCCTAGATTTGAGTCCTCAACTTCCAATAGGTTTCATTTTGAGGAAAGTTCATGAATTCCCATCATCATGAAATCCTTCATTGATGCTCCTTCTCCAGTATTCTTGAGATCGTTTGGTTTACATGAAAAATTTGGATATGGAATATTTCCTGAAGGTGAAATGCTCTATGTGTTTCCTAAGTCATGGGACTTAGAGAGCATGGCTTGATTTATTATAAGTTCATATACAGGTCCCTACAAGATTTTTATCTTTTCTATTTTTCATTTCCCTAACATTTTCCTAACCATCATATAGGGAAGACTTAGTGGTCATGGACTTGGATTTTGTTGAGGATACATTTTATAGGTTTTCAACTCGAAAAGTTTTTTTCCTCTTCCATTTTATAGAAGCTCAATATTTTTAGACCACACAATGTATATGTTCAGTGAGCGGGAACTATAATCTTTTCCAATATGCCTTTATCAGGTTTTCAACTTAGTGATTATTATGTCTCCTACGGTTTTAAGGTCTTGTGAGTTAGAATATCATTGTGTTGTATTTAAGGGTCTTCTAGATCAGACATTTGGGATGCTATGTAGTTTAAATTCTTACCGCCAGAACTTTTGGTGTGCCATGTAGTTTAAAGTCCTATCACCAGGACATTTGGTGTTCTATGTATTTTAAAGTCTTACTTCCAGGACATTGGTGTACCATGTAGTTTAAAGTCTAACCACCAAGACATTGGCATTCCATGTATTTTAAAGTCTTACCACCAGGAATTTTATGGAATATGGGGCTATAAATATAGGGGTGACTCAAAACACTATGGGGTGTTGAGTTATGTTGTGGTGTTTTTGGGGATCACGAGGATTGGAGTTCCTTTTCTTGAAAGTAAGAGATGTATTTAGTTGGCAGGTTAAATACCTTATGCATCGATAGTATGGATAAGAAAAACTGATCTCCACTCTTTTCCAAGGGTTGTGAAAGATTCAAGGGGTGGAAATGATTGAGGGTGAAATACTAGGGAAGATGGGCCTTCCTGGATAGTTGGAATGTGGGTGATGTAAGTCAAAATCCAAAAGTTTTAGTTGAGTGATATGGAATAGGGTAGACATATTGGGTATGTACCTTTACACTATTGGGGTGTTAGGTTCTACCATGGTGTTGTTGAGGATCACAAGGATTAGGATGTATTTTATACCGGTCCAAGATGTTTCTAGTTGGTGGTTCTGAGCCCTTTCATCAATAGCATAGCCAAGTGTAGATATATCTATTCCTTTCCATGGGATGAGAAATATTTATGAAGGGTCAAACATCAATATGATGAAGTTGGATATGAAAGGAAGGATATCCAAGAAGTTTTTTTGGCACCCTAGGGAAACATAGATCTTAATTGAACAGCCTGATCCATATGCCTTTTGGTTTTGAATCACGAGGTGTGAGCCATCAAAAGGTTCAAGAATGAAGGGCCACATTATGGCTTTGAGAATGGGTAAAAAACATAGTGATGCAACATTGAGGGTATTATATTGTCTTGGATAGTCTATTATGGATACTATAAATCATATTCCAAAGTGATCAAGTCATGAGGAATATATGGGATAGTCATTCTGGGGTAACCTATAACACAATGGGGTGTTAGGTTCTACCTTGGTGATGTTAGGCTCACAAGAATCATAAATCCATTTAAAATGTGCCAAGATATCTCTGGTTGGGGGGGTGTGAGACCTTGCATCAATAGCATGTACAAGTAGAGAGATATTTTTCCTCTTCAGGGGAAATGAAATATTTTCAGTGGCCTGAGATGTTTCAAATCATGAAGTGGGATATATGGAAATTTTAAGATCTAAGGATGGTTCGAGAACCCTAAAAGTTGTGCCGCCAAATGTCAAACTTATTATCATGTCAAGGATATGTGACGAATCATTGATATTATTTTTTTGGACTAGGGGGTATAGCAAGAATAGATTGGATTTTACTAGGGCTAAAAAATAGAAACTACGAGATTTATGCCTTAAATTTTACCTAAACTCTAGAAAAGATGAGTTTAGTAGGCATATACTCAACTTTTTCTCAGGTCACCATTTGTGGGTTTTCGACCTGAAAAGTTCTGTGTCTCTTTCATTATAAGTTTAAGGTCTTGATATTTGGACCATTATGTTCTAATGTTTAAGGTTGTACAACTTTTACCAAGGTGTGAGTAGTTTAAGGTCATGCCACTTGGACCTGGTATGGGGATGTTACATAGGAGGCTCATTAGGATACCCATGGTCAAGACTACTCCAATGTCCTTCTGAGTGGGAAGAGGAGATGTTTTCAATCATGAATCAAGGTTCTCAGGTTGGGAGTGATGATATGGGATAATCATTTTGGGGTATCCTATAACAAAATGGGGTGTTGGGTTCTACCTTGGTGACATTTGGACCACAAGAATCAGGAATCACTTTACATTGGTCCAAGATGTCTTTGGTTGGTGGGGATGAGCCCTTGCATCAATAGAATAACAAAGCAGAGAGATATCTTTTCCTATTCAAGGGCAGTGGAAGGTTTGTGACAACCCAATATTCTTTAGAAATAAAGTTTGAAACATGGATTGAGGTGTTTAAAAATATTATGGAAGCACTCTATTTTCTGGTCATCCAGGGTAAGGCTCTCGTGGTCCTTTGATAAGGAGGGGTGATGGATGATGACCTTTACAATTTATCATCAAGTAGAGGGACATGATTCAATAAAGTTTAACATCTTATGGTGAGGACTTATATAGTTTAACATCATGAGGAAAGGATGGGGACAGAACAAATTTAATGAATAAGAATGTATGAGGTCCGTGAAGTATTGGGCTTGAACCCTGGGGGGTTTCTACGTATCGCAGCTAGTTGGGAATCAATGTCCATGTTGTTCTTGGAGGACCATGTAGTTTAACATCATGTGGTGAGGACGTAAGTTGCGGCGCATTTTATTTTCATATGGATAGGACACTGGAGGGGTAATTTCCCAAAGAAGAACACAAATGTTGTGGTCGAATAAACCTGGCATAAATGAGGACAAAAGTGGTCCACACCGCACCATGTAAATTTCTGGAGAAGACATGGGCCAAGAGACCAAAAATGATATGGAATGACTTTTGGTTCATGGGGATGGACCCAAAGACAAACTTTCTGGACATTACTACGTATCCAATGAGGGTAGGTATCAATCCATTAGTAGTTCTTGAAGGTTCCATACAGTTTAACATCATGAGGTAAGGACGAAGGGTTTCAAGGCAGTTTATTGTTGTGAGGCTAGGAAAACAAAGTAGGATAGTGTCCAAAAGTGGATGTGTGTGGCATGGTAAAAAAATATGACATGAATAGATACTAAAGTATTCCATACCACACCACACACTCTTAGGAGGGGACTTATGCCAAGGGGTCAAGAAAGGTTAATGGGGCCTAGGTATGGACCTGAGGAAAAATGTTTGGGAATTCCTACGTATCCAATGAGGATGGTAATCAAGCCATATGGAATCCCGCATTTTTAATACATAACTTTTCATTACATTTTAGAAATAGAGGATCTTTAAAGTCTAGTGTCTTAGAAATCAGGAATAAAAACATGAAAAATTAAACACTCCTTTAAATCCCCTTGAAAATCTTCTTGAAAATTTCATCCTATGTACAATTACTGCATCTCATAACCTGGAGACATACAATCAAAGGAAAGGGTGAGAAGAAGGCCCATTAAGGAAATCAAAGGAATTAGTTTACTTGTGATATCAATAATAACTTGATGAAAAACATAAAGACATGAGAAATGGTAAAAGAGGCATATCATAATAAAAAGAACATGAGTCATAACTTGAATATGTGGCTACAACATTTCATTTAGACATTTAGGAACATATCACCAAGTTCCATCCCCAAGGTTTCATAAAAATTACCAAGGTTATTCACTAAGGTATCGTTAAACTTGTCATCTCTAGAGATTAATTCTTTACCCAATGCATTGGAGTGATATCGAGGCGCACCATTAATATGTATTTATTTTCTTTTGAAACACTTAGATCATAATCAAACATTTCATAAATAACCCATAGATAATAAAAGTAATGGGTTCATTTCAAAATCGTGACGTTTCAAAAGTTCTTAAAAACATGATCATTAAGTCATTTATAACCCATGGAAAGGGAGTGAGGGTTGTATGTATTTCAATTACAGAATAAAATAGATCAATTTTATGTATTGATGAATACCCCTGGATATGAAAATATAATTGGGTATTCACATAAATAATACAAGAGAATTTCTTCAGAAAAAGAGAGAGATTTTGAGATGAAAATTCTGTAGCATAATGACGTCACTTAAAGAATCAGAAAATCATTTTCTAAGGGAGGAAAGGGTCTCTCATCATTTGGAAATGAAATGGATAGAAGTAAATATGTATAATAACAATCCCCCTCATAACATAAAGGAAGTCATGACTTAAAAGAGGAGGGTGAAAGGATCTCTTAACAATTTGGTAACTTTCAAAATGTACACCCCATGAAAGAAGGATCATATAATGAATATGTAAATACCCTTAAATTAAATTGTATTACACAAAGAGTAAAATAATGGGAAATACATACACCACACAAAATAAAATAGTGGTAAATATACCATGAATTTCACAGGAATAAGAAGTGAGATGAAAATCCTTTACCACGTTGTATTCAATCGAATTGTATGACCAAAAATTACTAACCACCAAAAGAATAAAAAAATACCATGAATATAAATATAATAATGATAATATATATCCAATGACATTACACAATACACCACATGCTATAAATAAGTGGAGAACAATGGAAATCTCACAGAATTAAAAGTGAGATAAGAATCCCTTACCTCATTGTCTGATTTGACTCGCTTGTATGTTCCCTGTTCTTCCTGAATAATAAACTTAAATTACTTTATACTTGATTAGAAATATTTTTCAAGTTTATTATTACTGTTATATTACTTATTAAATTTCTATAAAAATTATTTAATTATTTGATCTCATATCGGACATTTTGTCAATGTTCAGAACTTGAGTAAAAAAAATGAACTTGTTATAATTATAAATTATCCATGTGGTCAAAATTACATTATCTCCAGAATGATATTCATCATTTAGATGTAATATATATCATATATATCCATTATATATATATATATATTTATAATAGAACATAACATTTGGAGATAAGAAATGAAATGCACCGTTAATGGAGACGGTAAGCCGTACGTACGCATGAACGCTACCTTCATTTCTATTTCATGTTTTTAATGGAATGAAAACATAGTGATTAATAGGTATATTATAGTTTCAGTATAATATTATTAAATATATGTTACATATGTTCATAAATTCTATCCATTATATGTTCCGAGTATGGCATGAACGAGTCATATCTCTTTTATGTGGCTATAGTCCGCACTTCCTCTAATGAAATTATCACTTTTATCCATTTTGGGAACCATAAAGGTATGATATAAAAAGGAAAATATATAAGAATAAAGAAAACATAAATATAATAAATATTATATATAGATACAATAATGGCCACCATGAGATGCGGTATTAGATAATTGAACAATCATCGTTTTGTGAGGCAGTAGTTCATCGTCCACTGAAATAGTATGTTCTTTACCAATTAGATAGAGGTGTGTGTAAGTGTATCTCAAATAATTCTCATAAAAAAATACTTATATATTTAGGATACTTGTTTTTTTATAAAATAAAGGAACAAAAATATTTTAGGGGGTTGGAGAAGTAAAATAAAACAAAATAACTTAAGAGAAGACATTACCTTTAAATCGGGTAACTCCCTTTGGTTTGAACCAAAAGGGATTCTTGAAGTGATTTCTGTCTAAGGAAAGGATTCTAGGATGAAGATAGGTATTTTTTGAGCTTATTGGAGAAGAGGTTGGACGATTCAAGGGCTTGAGAAGTGTGATAAATGGGTAGGAAGTGAGGGCTTTTTATAAGGGAGAGGAGGGGCTCTTTTGGAAAGTTTAAAAATATTATTTTATTATATTATGATTTTAGGTTTCTAAAGGTCCAAAAATCATTAAGGTCGAATATAAGGTGTCCCATGTTCGAAATAAAATAATCCAATAATAATTGGATATGTTTTAGAAATTTTTTTAATTTTTATCTTCTTATTTATTTAAATCATCCATTAATGACGTAAACACTGCATCATCATTATTTCATAAATAATTTTATTTATTTGATGTCTAAAAATTATAAAAAATACCATGACATAGGAAATATTTTTATCTTTCCAATGAATATTTATAGTCGAAAATATACCTTATATAACCCCATGTAAAAATTGTTTTAGTAAAGCAATACATGTTTATGACATTTTTATTTTTACTTTAAATAAAAAGTTATTAATGTCATTATCTTACCCAAGTGAATCCATGGGGTCCCAAAATTGACCCATGTATTTTTTTGGTCGGCCATTACTCATACAATAAGGTTATAACAAGTTTGAAGGTAATTGTTTATTATTATAACATTATTTTTTCCTTAAATTACCCTAATTACCTTTAATCATGGTTAATAAAAGTAAAAAGTTACTATTCACCAAAAATTATTTTCATCCCATTGAACCAAATTTTACTTACTAATGGAAACCATGTATGTCTGATTTTTTAAATTCAATTCACAGAAGAAGTAAAATTTCATTTAAATGAAAAAATTAGTTTTTTTAACTACTACTTAGTGGTTTCACTATTCATCAAAAATTGATGGTTTTTAGAAAAATTCCAAAAATTAACTCTAAGAAAAATTTGATATTCTAAATTCAAAAATGATGTATATTTTACCAAATTCAAGACATATAAGTTTCATTAATTAATTCCCGTCGTCAAAACAAAAAGCGTGTTTTTAAGAAATAATAACCATCAAAAGATTGATACTTGTTAATGTCCATTTTCAAAGTAAAATTACTTCCAATGGACAACATTGGGTAAAATGGTAAAAATATAATCTATTTACACTTTAAAACCAATTAGAAAGATAATCTAACCATATAAATAATTTATATTAAAAGGTGGTTTGGAATTAAAATATAGCATTTCATTCACTATTCATTAAAAATGAACATTATCAAGAAAATTTCAAAATTCATCCAAAGTAAATTTTGATGTCCCGATTCTAAAGATGAATATTATTTTGTCAAAAATAATTTGTAAAAGTGACAAAAACTAGATTTAAAAAAAGTTCACCATCAAAAGGTGGTAAATCTCCCTTTTGAAGTAAATTATGCTTAAAATTAGATTCATTTACATTTTATGCCTCTGAATTTTATTGGATGAATGTAAAAACATTTAAAAAACATATCTTATCATATTTAAGTTAGTTCTATTAATTCCCACCAATACAATGACTATGTGTTAACTAAAATTTAAAATAATAATATTATATTATTATTGTGCGTTGTAAGATTTCAAAGAAACTCGTTGTTGCATATCAGGTATGCCATTGAATATAAAATACTCTTTAAAATAAAATTAATATTTAATTCAAAAATATTAATAAATATAAAAATGTCATATTATTTATTTTCCTGGGATGTTACATTCTTTCCCCTTTTGGAAATTGTGTTCTCGCAATTTTAAAATTGGGCTTGGAAACTTCATTGAAAGTCCCACATAAAAAAAAGTCAGTAAAACTATCACTTTAAAAGAAAAAAATATAAGTACAAAGGTCACCCGAGTTAACCAAAACTAGGATTCCATGTAGGAAAAAAAGGATATGAAAGAGAAAACAAACGGTCATGTTCTGAGGGAGAGTGATAAAAAACATGATTAGGAGAAAGTTAACAACCAGAAAATCAC
Organism: Viscum album; assembly: GCA_963277665.1. Lineage (NCBI taxonomy): Eukaryota > Viridiplantae > Streptophyta > Magnoliopsida > Santalales > Viscaceae > Viscum > Viscum album. Next base: position 877,992,034 of record OY728166.1, read on the forward strand.
AAACTTATGATGTGTTAAACTGTATTTGATCACCCAGTAGAAAATGTAAACCAACCACATTTTTGTTTCACGTTCCTTTTAATAATTATTAGGAATTAATTTACTGGATAGAATAAAAACATAAGGAAATATACTTACCTTCAAGTAGAGTTTCATCCTTTAATAAGTTTCTACCAAAAACTAATATTTTCTCCAAACAATGAGCATTCAAAAAGACTTGGTCACATCAAAAGAACAAGAATTTTCTTCTAGAGAATCACATAATCCACAAAAGAAGAACTATATATTTCCCTTGTCTTTATACATCAACTAAAACCAAAATGGTTAGTACGCGATCATATAATCCCCAAAAAGGATAATCCTTTATAAAAAGAAATACTACTATTAATCTCCAAAATTCAACAAAAAGTACCCAAAGTTCAAGAAAGATCATTCAATACACAATTGTCCTTAAAATTATTCAAGATAATCCAAACTAAGATTGAAACCCAAAAATCATAAGGATTTAATCACATAGTCTTCCACAATAAATCTTAACATTTATTTCCAAATAACATAAACAACTCTTAAAGTCTCATACTGAAAATTAATTAACCTAATCACATATTCTTTATGCTAGGTTAACCATTTTCCAGAAATAATCCAAATCACCATATGTCCATAATAAATACACATATTCTTAAAAAATAAAAATTTCAACCATTCCTCTACAAATTAAATCCTGTAGTATTTTATTTTCCTTAGGAATATAGTAATCCAAAAGAGAAAACATCTTCCAAGATAACCTTTACCATTTAATCACCAAATAATTTTCCTATACTAAGGATACCCATTTGGTAAAACATAAGTTCTCAAACTAAACTTATTCTTGATCCATAAAATCATTTAACTAAAAAGAACAAGTCATACTAATGAGGGAATTCATGTAGGCCAGTGGTAGGTGATAAAACCCAATCGCACTTTAGTTGTGGGTTTGATTCCCACAGCTTTGTCTGACGCGACGGGTTGTCACACGGTTTGCGTGTTGTCCTTTTTATAAAACACAAAAAATAACCCTAAAATGTTTTAACCATAAAGGTTTTCTTATAGCTTTCATTTTCATCCCAACACATTATTATAGTTCTGATCGTATCCAGATAGGGATGTATTTTCTTGATAAACAACTTACTCCATACTCACAAAAATACCAGGAATTTTTTCTATATTTAAACTTTTATATAAGGTTTTTCATAAATTATTCATAGAATAATTTACATAAATAACTAAACTATCCTTTGATACCAACTACGACATATCTCCTTTTTAATATATACATTTTCATATCATTTTACAAATAGAGGATCTTTAATGTCTAGTGTCTTAGAAATCAGGAATTAAAACATGAAAACTTAAACAATCCTTTAAATACCCTTGAAAAGATCCTTGAAAAGTTAATCCTATGTACAATTACTACATCTAATAACCTATAGACATACAATCAAAGGAATGGGTGAGCATAAGGCCCAGTAAGGAAAGAAAGAGAATTAGTTTACTTGTGATATCAATAAGAACCTGATGAAAAACATAAAGACATGAGAAATGGTAAAAGAGGCATATCATAATAAAAAGAACATGAATAATAACTTGAATATGTGGCTACATCATTTCATTTAGACATTCATGAACATATCACCAAGGTCCATCCCCAAGGTCCATCCCCAAGGTGTCATAAAAATTACCAAGGTTATTCACCAAGGTATCGTGAAACGTGTCATCTCTAGAGATTAATTCTTTACCCAATGCATTGGATCAATATTAGGGAACACCCTTAATATGAATTTATTTTTATTTGACCCACATAGATCATAATCAAATATTTCATAAATAACCCATAGATAATAAAAGAAATGGGTTCATTTCAAAATCGTGACGTTTTAAAAGTTCTTAAAAACTTGATCATTAAGGAATTTACAACCCATGGAAAGGGAGTTAGGGTTATATGTATGTCAATTATAGAATCAAATAGATCAATTTTATTTCTTGAGTAATACCCCTGGATATGAAAACAGAATTGGGTATTCACATAAATAATACAAGATAATTTCTTGAGAAAAAGAGAGATATTTTGAGATGAAAATTTGGTAGCATAACGACGTCACTTAAAGATTCAGAAAATAATTTAATGTGAGTGGAAAGGGACTATCATCATTTGGAAATGAAATATAAATTATTAAAGATATAGAATAACAATCCCCCTCATAACATAAAGGAATTCATGACTTAAAAGAGGAGGGTGAAAGGACCCCTTACCGATTTGGTAAATTTCAAAACATACACCCCATGAAAGAAGGATCATATAATGAATATGTAAATACCCATAAATTAAATTATATTACACAAAGATTAAAATCATGGGTAGTAAATACACCACACAAAAGGAAATATTGGCACATATACCATGAATCTCATAGAAATAATAAGTGAGATGAAAATCCTTTACCACGTTGTATTCAATCGAATCGTAAGACCAAAAATTCCTAACCACAAAAATATTAAAAGAATACCATTAATATAAATAGAATACGGATAATATATATCCAATTTCAGTACACAATACACCACATTCTATAAATAAGTGGCGAACAATGAAAATCTCACAGAATTAAAAGTGAGATAAGAATCCCTTACCTCGTTGTTTGACTTAACTCGCTCGTTTGTTCCTTGTTCTTCTTGAATAATAAAATTTGGTTAATTTATACTTGCTTAATAATATTTTTCAAGTTTATTATTCCTTTTATATTACTTATTGCCTTTCTATAACAATTAGTTAATTATTTGAGCTCATATCGAACATTTTGTCAATGTTCAAAACTTGAGTAAAAAAATGAACTTGTTATAATTATAAATTGTCCCTGTGGTCAAAAGTCCATTATATAAATAATGATATTAATCATTTAGATTTCATATATATCACATATATCTATTATATATATATATTTATTTATAATAGTGCATAAAATTTGGAGATAATAAATGAAATGCACCATTCATGGAGAGGGTAAGCCATACGTACGCATGAACGCTACCTTCATTTCTATTTCATATTTTTAATGGAATGAAAACATAGTGATTCATAGGCATATTATAATTTAATTATAATATTTATTTCATATATGTTACATAATTTCATAAATTCTATCCTTTATACATTCCACGTATGACATGAATGAGTCATATCACTTTGAGGGGGCGGTAGTCCGCACTTCCTCTAATGAAATTATCGTGTTTACCCATTATGAGAACCATAAAAGTATGATAAAAAAAAGGAAAATACAAAAGGATAAAGAAAAAATAAAAAAATATATATCATATATAGATACAGTTCCATCATAATGGACACCATGAGAGGAAGTAGGATATAATTGAACAATCATCGTTTCGTGAGGCGGTAGTTCGCCGTCCACTGAAGTAGTATATTATTTACCCATTAGATGGAGGTGTGTGTAAATTTATCTTGAATACTTCTCATAAAAACATCCTTGTATATTTAGGATACTGGGGTTGTTATATAATAAAAGAGTAAAAATAGTTTAGGGGGTTGGAAAAGTAAAATGAAACAAAAGAACTTAAGAGAAGACGTTACCTTTAAATTGGGTAACTCCCTTTAGTTTGAACCAAAACGGATTCTTAAAGTGATTTATGCCTAAAGTAAGGCTTCTAGAATGAATATAAGGATATTTGGAGCTTATTGGATAAGAGGTTTGATGAACCAAGGGCATGTGAACCGTGATAAATTGGTAGGAAGTGAGGGATTTTTGTAAGGGAGAGGAGGGGCTCTTTTGGAAAGTTTAAAAATATTATTTTATTAAACACTGATTTTCAGTTTCTAAAGGTCCAAAAATCATTAAAGTCGAATATAAGGTGTCCCATGATTGAAATAAAATCATCCAATAATAATTGGACAAGTTTTGGATATTGTTTTAATTTTTATCTTCTTATTTATTTAAATCATCCGTTAATGACGTAAACACTGCATCATCATTGTGTCATAAATAATTTTATTTATTTGATGTCTAAAAATTATAAAAAAAATACCATGATGTAGGAAATATTTTTAGATTTGAAATTAATATTTATAGTCAAAAAGATAAATTATATACCCCCATGTAAAAAATGTTTTAGTAAAACAATATATGTTTATGACATTTTTATTTTTACTTTAAATAAAAAGTTATTAATGTCATTATCTTACCCAAGTGGATCCATGGGGTCCCCAAATTGACCCATGTATTTTATTCATCATCCATTACTCATCCAATAAGGTTAGTACAAGAATAAAAGGAAATTTTTTATTATTATAACATTATTTGTTCCTTAAATTACCATAATTACCTTTAATCGTGGTTAATAAAAGTCAAAAGTTACTATTCACCAAAAATTATTTTCATCCCATTGAACCAAATTTTACTTACCAATGACAACCATGTGTGTATTATTTTTTAAATTTCATTCACAAAAGTGGTAAAATTTCATTTAAATGAAAAAATCTTTTTTTTAACTACTACTTAGTGGTTTCACTATTTCACAAAAATTGAAGGTTTTTAGAAAAATTCCAAAAATTCACTCTAATATAAATTTGATATTCCAAATTCAAAAATTATTTCTATTTTACCAAATTCAAAACATATAATTTGTATTAATTAATTTTATAATTAATTCCCATCGTCAAAACAAAAAGCGTGTTTTTAAGAAATAATAACCATCAAAAGATTGATACTTGTTAATGTCCAATTTCAAAGTGAAATTAATTTCAATGGAAAAAATTGGGTTAAATGGTAAAAATATAATCTATTTACACTTTAAAACCAATTAAAAAGATAATATGACCATATAAATAATTTAGATTAAAAGGCAGTTTTGAATTAAAATACAACATTTCTTCACTATTCATTGAAAATGAACATTATTAGAAAAATATCAAAATTTCATCCAAAGTAAATTTTGATGTACCAATTCTAAATATGAAAATTATTTTGTCAATAATAATATGTAAAAGTGAAAAAAACTAGTTTTAAAAAGGTTTCACCATCAAAAGGTGATAAATCACCCTTTTGAAGTAAATCATGCTTAAAATTAGATTCATTTACATTTTAAGCCTATGAATTTTATTGGATGAATGTAAAAACATTTAACAAACATATATTATCATATTTAAGTTAGTTCTATTAATTCCCACCAATACAAAGGCTAGGTGTTAACTACCATTTAAAATAATAATATTATATTATTAGTGTGCAACGTAAGATTTCAAAGAAACTCATTGTTGCGTGTCAGGTATGCCATTGAATATAGAATCCCCTTTAAAAATAAAATAAATATTTAATTCAAAAATATTAATAAATATGAAAATTTCATATTCTTTATTTTCCTGGGATGTTACAAGCCATGCATAGTTCTTGATATTAAATACAGTTTAACATCATGCAGTGTGGATAAATGTCACCAGAGGTGAATGAGATAGATGCCATGGATCCCTGTAGTTTTATGTCATGTGGTAATGAAATTGGATCACCTGACGTGAAAGGAAGATAATCCAATGGATAGGACCAGAAATTGGGATTCGAGCATCACTACATATCTCATTTTAAATGATAATCAAGCCTCATGTAGTTCTATAAATGTTGGAATGTTAGGATACCGACACCAGTGAAGGCATACCCTTTATTTTCCTTTCCTTCATACCCTATTTCATGTAGTGGAAACCTTATCATAATTCCTAATCTAATGTGAGCTATGCTCGATATGATAAACAAGAAACTAAAATGGTCCCTTTCACCACCTTGAGGTAATGGAGGGTAGGGTAGGAGTATTTTATTATGCGGGGTGGTTCGGCCATGATTTATGATCAAGGCGTCCCTAAGAATATCAGTAAAAATTAGAATCATGTTGTACATTATTCTAGAGATCCATGAAATTTAATATCTTTTGGTGAGGACCTGATCCATGCAGTTTAACGTCTTTAAGTAAGGACAGTGGCCATACAGTTTAACATCTTCAAGTAAGAAATTAGGCTTCATATAGTTTAACTTCATGTGGTCAGGATGTTGGACAAGAAGTTTAACATCTTGTGGTAAGGACGTTGTGGCATAGTTTTCAGTTCATGTGGCTCAAACCATAAGGTGGATCTCCTAACATGGAGATGTGAAGTGTGGTTTCCTGAAGTAACCCAACATTTAGGAGAACCAAAAAGGTCTCAGCCACACCATGAACCTTTCCAGGAAAACTCTGGCTGAAGGGCCAAAAAAGGTTAAAACATATGGCTGGGCCCAAAGATGAAATTCTTGGGTGTCACTACATATCTCATGAGGTTGGGAATCAAGCCATCCATAGTTCTTGGTAAGGAGATACTCTATTCAGGTTTGGACCATATGTAGAGGTGGGAATTATCTCCTATTGATAGTTGCATCTATACTCAGTATTAGAGATCCTACCATCAATATGTATCTCATATGGATAAGAATCAAGCTACACCTAGTTCTTAGCGGATCGTGATGTTTAATGTCATGTGGTCAGGATGAGGCATGTCGTATAGTTTAACATCTTATGGTGAGGACGTTATATCCATACAATTTAATGTCATGTGGTTAGGATGTTTTCCATGCTGTTTAACATCTTATGGTAAGGACGTGATCCATATAGTTTAATATCTTACGGTAAGGACTTGTGATCCATACAGTTTAACGTCGTGTGGTCAAGATGTTGGTCCTGCAGTTTAATTTCTTACAGTGAGGACTCATCTGCATATTTTATTATTGTGTTTGAGAAATTACATGTAGTTTAACGTCATGTAAAAATGACTTGGGATCTGTACATTTTAACATCATGTGGTCAGGACATTGGCCATGTTGTTTAACATCTTGTGGTGAGGACTCATCTTCATAGTTTATTTTCATGTGTGATACATTCCAGGTAGTTTATCATATGGAAGTAAGGACTTGGAATTTGTATAGTTTAATGTTGTTTGGTCAGGTCATTGGCCATGAAGTTTAATTTCTTGAGGTGAGGAATCATATTCATAGTTTATTGTCATGTGTGAGAAATTCTATGCAGTTTAACTTCATACGGAAAGGACCAAGGATCCGTACAGTTTAACATCGTGTGGTCAGGACATTGGTTATAGAGTTTAACATCTTGTGGTGAGGACTCATTCCATGCAACCTATCATGATTGTAGTTTATCTGAATGATATGGGACAAATATTATTTATATTGCATGATTTTATGGATCTTTCAAATCTATCAAGCTTGCAGACACATATTCCTCCAACCAATCCTTAAAAAAAAGAAATATTTTATCGTGTTCCCAAGACATCAGTGGTATAGTAAATAGTATTCATGGCCTACCTGCCCTACCTCATGTGGTTTCCTCATCATTGGGAGTTTCATAAAATCACTTTCCAGGGCACAATCAAAATATTTAGTGACATTATTTGTTTAAAAAAATTGGTATTGTTCAATATTTCATCGAGAGATGGTCATCTCTCCCTCAGAGATAAGTGACTCATTCCCTACTGCATGATCGATGGTACCTTCTAAGAGTGACTAGATGATTGGATTGGGGATTCAGGTGTTGGAAGTTCCAGTATCCCCATGTGCATCTTATCTTGAAGCCATTAATTGAGGGAAAATAATTCTTCCATGGTATTCCTGAGACACTGATGGTAGGGAAAATAATCATCATGGTTTACTAACCCTACCTCATTCAGCTTCATCGCTGTTAGTAGTCTCATCAAACCATTCTCCATATAATAGTTGAAATACCTCGGAACATGTTTGGCTTGTAAGGAATATAATTTTCATTACATATCTTCCAGAGAGTGGTGACTAGACTACTCCTCACACATGTCACCTATTCCACCATTTTTGTATATGTATGGTTAGGTCTAGAGACTAGAGTATAGATTCCTGGTCTCTATTGATCTGGGGGTAGGTACTAGATCTTTGGGGGTCTTATATGATGCAAACACTTCCCATTGATTTAAATGCCCTGATTCTCTTGGAGGATTTATGGAGAAACCTGAGGTCAGATGGTTTCCTGAATTTCCCTGACATGGAGGGGGGAAATATGGAAATTCCACCAACCTTGCGGGCTGGGGTGATGTGGAACAATGTTTGGATTCCACTCTATGAGGGGATGAGAAATATGTAAATTCTCATATCCTTATGGGATGGGGCACATCACTATAAAGAGTGCTTCTATAAGAGGTCACAAGATCATCATCCCTGAGTGGAGATCTTATGAGTATTATCACATTTATCTCTTAGAGATCCATATTCTCTTATAAGAGTTGAGAGATCAATTCTTATGCAGAGAGGACCTCGTCATCCTCAAGGGGATAACTAGTGGGAGCTAAGAAAATAACCCTTCCTCTATCGATGGAATGGTGAGTGGATGATGATGGGGGTTCTAATTTGGATCCCAGAGAACAAATAAAATACTTTCACTATCTATATGATCCATTATCCTGACCCTTTGGGATGCCAGTAGGGTTGGTAACACCTTCGGTAGATGTCTGGTAGATACCATTGAACATTTCCACTTTTTTTCTAGTGGAAGGAGGTAAGAAAGACTACTTTGTCCCAGATGACTGCAAGAGGGTATGATTATACCCTTTAGGATCATGTTATCATGGTTTTGGTGGAGAGTATCTGGATATGACTAATATTTTATTGATTGAAACATAAGGAGACCGATGCTCCCCATCAATGGAGTACCTCTTCTAGAGGGTCAGTTCTCGATATACCATTTGGAGGATTGGTTCCCATGATACCATTTGAGGGTTTAGTTCCTATGATACCATTATATGGGTCGGTTCCAATGATGAAGATGATCTTATGGTAAAATATGGTAAAAAATCCTCCAAACCAGTGGGCTAGGGTACTCCTTGGGATTATGCATTCACTACAGTTAACTGAGGGGAAGCTTGAGGATCTTGACTTGTAGTGATATGGGATTGGTCCTGGGCCACCATTGAGATCCACTGGTGGACCTCAGTCTGGTTAGAGTTAGTAGGGATATGATCCTACTCTAGAGCTGTATTATCTTGATACCCCAGGTGGGATCTCATGTTGGGTTATCCATCTTGGGTAGTCATCGCAGGCATAACATACTTCATAGAACCTTCTGGGATCATAGATCCATATTGAATATGATGGTAAAAATGGATGGGATCTCTCTTAGGTATCCCCTAGGTGGTTTATTTGTCACATTTACTATCCTTATCTTCCTCCCTGACATAGGAAAGGTGCATGTCATTTCCTTCCAGTGATAGGTTCTCAAAGTGGTTGAATGTGGTGATCAGAGTCACTTCCTCTCCCATGGATTATCATGGGAAAGGTGATCGGTAGGAATCCTCCCTCTGAAAGATTTCATGATCTGATTATATATTCAAGATAGAGCTGTTGTTGTGGAATTCCCAGCCCAAGGCATTCACCAATCGATGACAGCAGCGGTGTGTTGGTGAAAATGTACATCGGGGCTTCAAGATCAAAGCAGCTTATCCAATGATCTTGGAACCTATTGGAACATTAGATGATCACACGAAGATTGAAATGAATCTTGAGAATTCCTAGAGGAAGGAAAACAAGACACCTTATCAGTGCAACATCATATATAATAGTACATGTTTGATCAATAACTTTCACAGTTAAAGGATAAAGAAGAAATCCCTTGTTTTTCACGTGAAGTTTAGTGTGGTTAAAAGAAACATGTTAGGTCCACTATATTTTTGTGAAACAAGAAAAAAATAAATTTTCCTTATGGGAACTAGGGAAACCTACCCTTTTTTTCTCATTAAAGGGATGAAACAATTAAAGGATTCATGTCAGGTTCACCTTTTTTTTCGTCGGTATTTTATGGTGTGCAATGGGTTTCTCTCATCATGTTACCATTGTCACTTTTCCCTCAAACTCCCAATGGTTCCCCCATCTTTAGTTGGGTACATACCTACTTTCCAATGTCTGGAGGTGTTCAGGGTCTTTAGGCCCAGAAACTCTTGGGGACTCGCATTGGTCGAGTGGATGGGAGGTCAGGCTCATCACACCCTTTTTTTGGGGGGGGGGTTGTTTTCTACTCTGGGACTCTATTATAGATTTAATATATGTTCATGAAATCATTCCCAGACCCCAATATAAGAATGGTTACCCCTGTTTCAATAAATTAATTCTGAACATGTATCGATAGGGATTATCGTGTGTATATCATAGGTTCTCTACCACTCTCTTATTTGAATACGATGCTTTGGACCATGGATCTGCTTGAGAAATATAGAGTTTATTGATGTACAAGGTCATGTTTGGCATCCTGAGGATGGGATTTAACCTCTACAAGGCATCTTATGTATCTTTTTAAGATAGGAATCAAACCCCACATAGTTCATTTTATATAGTTTAACGTCCTATGACTAGACCCATCCTTGTCGTTTAACATCATATGGTAAGGAATCAAATATCATGCTCAAAAATCAATGAGGTGTCCTATGTATCCTATTTAACACAAGAACTAGATTCCACATTTTTCTTATTGTGGGAATTTTTGTTGTGATAGATATGACAATAGAGACCCTAGGCAGGACTTATGCATATAAGACTACCCTGGATTGTTTAATTGGGTATAAGTCCCTTTGAGTGGAGGTGGGATATAATTAGGATTATATCCTAGAGGTGAATATACCATGTTGGGGGAATCCTCACCATGTCTTTAGTATAATTATTGCTAACCTCTAAGTCCATGTGATTTATTCTAGGTGTGAGAAACACGAGATAATGGTAGATTGGACATGTTGAATGAGATTATATCTACACGGGGATTACACATTAACGTTTCCCTTTAAGAGGAATGATCACCCATATCATGAAATATTTGGTATGAAGATCAGGCCTTAGGGAGGTTTCCTATATATCTCTAATATGGTAGTAATCAAAGTCCTCACAGTTTATATGTACATTAACCTGCTGGTAGGAAAAGGTAGGTGATCATGCTTGGAGACATTATGGATGTCTTTAGGATTTTAGGAATGCTATTAGATTATACCAAAATGGATTCCCTATTGATGGAGACATATTATATTATTTTGATAACTGGGGATTACACTCTGGGGTTTCCTATGATTGGTGAACTCATATCATGTCACTGGTCAAGGTTTACACTCTGATATTTCTTGATTAGTATCATGTCGAGGCATACACTATGAGGCTACATGTGGGGTATCATTTCATTAGTCTGGGCCTACACTCTGATGCTTCATGTGATTGGTTCACTCATGACATGCTGCTGGACAGGGTTTACACTCTATAGATGTATGTTGGTACACTCATTGGTTGGGTCTTACACTCTAGGGTTTCCCATTGGTGCACTCATTGGTCAGGGATTACACTCTAGGACTGCCCATTGGTTCACTCATTGGTTGGGTATTATGCTCTAGCGATGGCCATTGGTGCACTCATTGGTCAAGTCTTACACTCTAGTTCTGCTCTTTGGTTCACTCATTAGTCAGGGCTTACACTCTAGGGTTGCCTGTTGGTGCACTCATTCCCTATCCTCTAGCAGATTTGAGAGAGTTCTGTCTGAGAGATTGACATTAGTGGGGTTTCATGAATGCATGATCCTAGATCATTAGGGACACTTCCTTCATAGATGGGTAATGTGGATGAGGATTCATAGCCAAAGTCCACATGGCATGAGTCCGATTTGGCATGGAGTACAAAGTGGACATTTCATAAGGGATAGTCTTGACATGTCTCAACCATCTACTGGGTAGGTCTTGATTGTTTTCTAGATATTTTGGGGCATCAATTTGACATATTAGAAAAATTTGAGGTCATCTTTATGATCCATTTTCATGCTCTAGATTTCTTCTCTTGGGAGAAGAAAACATTTTTGAGATGCTTTGTATGATCAAAGTATGATCAACTGAATTATCTCGGGGGTCTTCGTCTGAGTGAAGAAGTCATGTAAATGGTGATTCACATGACTAGGTGGAAATGTTAGGGGTTATTCGCATGTTCAGGTGGAAATCTCAGAGAGTTTTTCCGGTCCATGTGAATTTGTCATAGGTGCTTCGCATGTTCAAGAATACATGTCCCAAGTGTCACGTGTGACCAACTGGATTCTCCCAAATGCCTTCGTATGATCAAGGGAGGCATGTCTAGGGTTCTCTGCATGATTTATGGGGAAATTTCTAGGGGATTTCTCATGATTGACTATCTTGTCTCAGGTGTCTTCACCTGATCAAGGAGAACATCTCTAAGGTGTTGTGCATGACCAGGCATAAATGTTTGGTTGACTAGTCCAGTGGTCTTGTGGAGCTACATTGTGGGAATGTCGCATGGATTTTAGTGACCATTTACAACACTCAACTCAATCCTTTCGATCTTATTCACTTTATTTTATGAAGGTCTGGGATAATGATACTTCATACTAGTGATGCATATGATTTTTATTTAATTTTTCAAAGTTTCTTCAAATGACCAATATGGGTCGCATGGAGAGTGCACAACCATATCATGGACATGTCTATATGCTTGTTATTAGGGTGTCACATGATTATCCGGTCATAGCAGAAGGCTTCCATGTCGTGAGGAGGACATATATGGGATCCTATCCTTGGGCCATCACATATCAATATTGTAATGCCACGACCCCAGTTACCCAGAGTGAGTCCATTTTTACATAACATTGGAATGACACAAGGAATCATGTCCCGAAAGACTGATCAGTTTAGTAGCCTTGGAAGTACTAGATACATTCATAAGTTTTACATTACATCATGAAATAAAAACATCAACAAAAAATTTTCCCCTTTTGAACACACTTATATCCTTAGCCTATCCCTATAGGTAAACAATAAAATACTTCTCCCCATCCTATGAAAAATAAAACATAGAAAGGGGTGAGCTCAGATACTCAATAAGGATAACAATATAGCATAAACTTTCATAAATAAGCACAAAAATTTAAGGCAATGTATAATACTAAAACAAAATCCTTTTAAACATAAAATTAAGCATAATATGGTGAAGATAAAATCAAATAATTCCATTTACTTATTCACTTGGATATTCTACTAGTCGAATAATCCCATGCAATATCAATAGCCACTTTCATAATGATGGAATGCATAATTCCAGACTTCATAACCACATAGTCAAGGCCTTGTGCCAAGACTACAAATAAGATTTTTTCAAAGCCTTATGCCAAGACACTAGTTTGTCTCATGATACCTACCGATGCCTCGATGAGCTATAGCGGGCTCCACCCATCATTTACTAAGTCCAATGCATTCATCAAATGAAAAGGTTTAAACATAACATAAACATTCATTTTCAAACTAGCATACAAAATGTCAATAATTTATCCATAAACCATGAATGGTGTAAAAATAACACATCCATAGTCAAACATATCACAAAAACTTCAATACAATATATAAGTTTTGTATCATAATAAATCAACTTCAAACAAGCTTAAAATCCATCAAAGGATGTTGCATTGATGAAATCAAAACTTTTTTAGAGAAATATCTCTTTCTATTTTGAAATCAGTTAAAAGTAATATAATTATAAAAGAAAACATTTATTTTTAATATATTTTTATAAGCTTCTATGGGAAGCTTTGATGATGTTATAATGGTGGAAAATAGATGCACCCACCGTATAAGTTAAAAAAAGACATTCTTACCCTAATTTTGTCAAAAAGGTCATAAAGTACCTTTTTTGGGAAATAACAGAAAGATTCCATTGAAAACATATATGGTAAAATAAGGGTATAAATAACTTTAACCCATGGTATAGTAAATAGTAAAAATGTTTCGAATTACATTTTTAAGAAAACATGGATGTGGATGACAAAGAGGTCCCAGTAGATACTTACGTATTAAAAACCTCAGATAAGTAAAGAGATTGTAGAATTAGCCCTTAAATAGTAGTATTACTTGGTCAAGGGTATGTTAAACTCCTTAATAATAGTTAAATCAGTGTTACTAATTTATAAAATAAATATATACATAAATATGATATCATATATGACCCTCTAATATTGCTTGGTTAATAATATTTCAGTAGTATCATCATTTCAGTTGTTAACCGATTCATTTTCCTTTATATGCTTGGTTACATAAGACATGTTTGTTATGGATAGGATTTATTTAATTCATATACATAATTCTATTATGTTTGTAAACATTATTTTTAATCATAAAATGAAAATTATTCTTGAATGATTAAGATGGGGAATGAATCTCATCGCGTTTGTGGAGATGGTAATCCATATGCATGCACGAGCGACAATATCATTATATTGATGATGAAATCGTATGAAATTGGATGGTATATCATATATAAAAAATAATTAAAATGTTATATTTATTATTTACATCAGTTATATTCATTATTATACCCATCCAAAATAATGAAGTGTTTGAATAACAAACTACACCACGACGTGGAGACGGTAAGCCGTGCGTACGCACGTATGGTGAATTTGTCATTTATAGGATGGATAGAATAACATATATGGTTGTACCAAATTTATAACAACATCATAGTATATAGAATATACTAGAGGTATTATTTTATAATGGAAAAAACAAAGAAATAGGAAGTGGAAGAAGAAAAGAATTTGAAAGAGATGATGAAATATTTACCTCTTCTTCAGGTTCTTCCTTTTTATTTGATCAAAAGGGATCCGTAGGATGGATTTATGAAAAACTTAATGCATCTAGAATGAAGGAAGGAAATTTGGGTAGGATTTGGATTATCCAAATGGCTTTGGAGTCCTGAAATTAAGAGAAGGGGAAGTACCCTTTTATAAGAGAGGTGTGGGTCACTTTAGGAAAAGCTTGAAATATTATTTTATAATAAAATAATTTTCGGTTTCTAATGGCTCCAAAATAATTTATTTAGAGTATAAGGTTGGTATGGGTATAAAATCTATGAACCAATAGATTTTAGATAGGTTTAGGTCACCATATTAACCTTATCTTTTAGATTTAACTCTTTGGTAAATAGTTTGTAATTTACCACGTCTCTTTGTATTTTTATATTATATGGTTAATAAACTTACTATAACAAGACAAGAGAACACCATGCGGTTAATTATTAATATATATAACCTTATATATTTCATTTGGCTGAACCTTAGTTTTTTAGAAATATTATATCAATAAATAATATAGTATTTGTTTTAAAAACTCAATTATGTTAATTTTGACACTATTTAGTATTTCATTTTTTTGAAAGCCATAAAAACATTATCACTTAGAATAAAATTTATTTAACCAAACCTAAAATGTAATATTAACCTAGAAAATAAGTATAATTCATCATAAGTCTCAATTTACATTTATTTGGATATTTATAATATCAATTATTGTTTTATTTTATTAATAAGGTAATTACTGCATTATCATTGTGTCATAAATAAATTAAATTATTTAATATCTAAAAATTATAAATAAAATCCCATTATGTAGGAAATATTTTTATCTTTCTAATGAATATTTATAGTCAAATTTATAATGTGTGTAACCCTATATAAAAAATGGTTTAGTTATTAAACTTTGAATTTAACTCTCTTAACACTTCTTTAAATAAAATAATAATAAATGTCTTAATCTAATCCAAGTGGACCAAAGAGGATCATATTTTATTCCTAAGGTTGTTTCTGGTAGAATTATACTTTTCCAATAGAATTAAGACATGTGTTAGGGTAATTATGATATCATTTTTACCCTTAATCACCCTATTTACTTTTAACTGTGGTAAATAAAAGTCAAACATTACTATTCACCAAAAATTATTTTCATCTTATTGAATCACATTTTACTTAATGATATAAACCATGTCTCTCGGATTTTTGAAATTCAACTCACAGAAGCGGTAAAATTATGTTTTATACAAATTTGCAAATGCTCCAAGGAGTTGGGTAAAAGACGGTAAAAAGTTCAATAGAATTTTTATATATCTAACATTATTATAAAATGACTCCAATGAATTACATTGAAATTATATAGTTATTATGTATCTATTTTTAACTAAAATAATTTTAAATAAAATAAATAATTATTTAAATAAAAATTTGGTTTTAACCAATAATGCAGTGTTTTTCACTATTCATAAAAAATTGAATGTTTTCAGAAAAATACCAAAAATTCACCCTAAGATAATTTCGATATTCTGAATACAAAAAATAATTCCATTTTGAAAAATAAAATTTATAAAATTTCAAAAAGTGGGTATTACTATTCATAACGACTAGTTTGATTGGTCGCAGTGTATTAGAATCTCGAAGTTGTATACAATGCAAGCTACTACATTATTCAAAGGGAAACATACTATGGAAGCTTGGGGTGTTAAATTCTCCCCTCAAAATATTTTCTCCCTCAAAATTTCTAAAATATTATTGCATAAAAAGATTCGGGTGGTTTTTCATCATAAGTTCCTCGGGTTCCCATGTTGACTCTTCCATATTTTGGTTTCTTCATAGAACTTTTACCAGAAAAGTCATCAGGTTTCTTAGCACTTGTTCTTTGGTATCAAGAATTTTTCCAGGCTCTTCACAATAAGACATATCAGGTTCCAGTTCAATTTACTCATAGCTGAGTACATGCATTGGGCCAGACATGTATTTTCTCTACAGTGATATGTGTAACACATCATGAACTTTGGAGAGACTTGCAGGCATTTCCAAATGATATGCTACAAATCCAATTCGTTCTAGAAATTTGAAAGGTCCGATGTACTTGAGACTCAATTTACCCTTCTTACTGAAACTTATAACACCCTTCCATGGAGATAACTTCAAGAAAACATGGTCTCCTACTTGAAATTCAAAATCCTTCCTTTGGTTATCAGCGTAGCTCTTTTTCTTACTTTGGGCTGCTTTGATGTGGGTTTGGATAATATTCACTTTTTCCATTGTTTCCTCAATAAGTTCTAGGCATACGAGTTTTCTTTGACCAACATCATCCCAAAACGTTGGTGTGCAACATCTCTTTTAGTATAATGCTTCATATGGTGCCATTTGAATACTTGAATGGAAGCTATTGTTATAGGAAAATTCTACCAGTGTTAAATATTGATCCCACATTCCTTGAAAGTCAAGTGAGAAAGATCTCAACATAACTTCTAAGGTTTGAATAGTACATGCTGATTGTCCATCAGTTTGAAGGTGGTAGGCAGTGCTCAAATGAAGTTCAGTATCCAGGGCCTTCTGAAGACTTTTCCGGAATCATGATGTAAAATGGGGATCACGATCATAAAAAATCGATAGAGGTACTCCATGAAGTCTTGAAACTTCATTAATATATAGTCTTTCTAGACGTTCAAGTGGTAAATCTTATCTTATATAAAAAAAATGTGTTGAATTGGTAAGATGATCAACAATGACCCATACTGCATCATTTCTTCTAGGAGTCTTTGGTAGTCCCATGACAAAGTCCATTGTAATATCATCCTATTTCCACTCAGGTATGTGAAGATGTTTCATGAATCCTCGAGGATGTTGTCTTCAAGCTTTCACTTGTTGGAAAATCATACATCTCGACACAAAATCAACAATATCCCTCTTCATGTTTTCCCACCAAAAACGTTCCTTGAAATATCTATACATCTTAGTGATACCAGGGTGTATAGAGAAATTGGATCTATGAGGATCATCCAACAATTCCCTTTTTAGATCACGTATATCGGGAACAAAAATTTTCTTTCCAAATTTCAAAATTCCATCTTCATATATGAAGTCACTCAATATCCCATCATTTACAACTATAATATTCCTTTGGAATTTCCTAATCATCAGTCTAAGAAATTTTTATCCTTTCTAATAACGATGGTTTGGCAGCCATTTGAGAAAGCATTGATGTCTCACCTTCCATGGTTATTCCCATATCCATCTTTACTAAATCCATGTATATAGGATCCTTTTCAACTCTTAGCTTGTTCAAAACTCCATGATCATTTCTGCTCAAATCATCTACCAGATTGTTTTCCTTCCTAAGGTAGTGGTGTATATTGGAATCATAATCCTTGAGTAGTTTAAGCTATTGGCTTTGCCTCATATTGAGTTATTTTTTTTATAAAATATACTTTAAACTCTTGTGATCAGTATAAATATCACATTTTTCACCATAGAGATAGTGTCTCCATATTTTTAGAGAAAATATTATAGCTGCTAACTCAAGATCATGTGTGGGATATTATTTTTCATGAATTTTTAGCTGCCATGATGCATAGGCAATAACTCAATCATTCTACACAAGGACACAACCAAGTCCTTTCTTTGGAGAATAACTATAAATAACAAACCCATCATTCCACGATGGTAGAGTCAAGATAGGAGAATTAACTAATATTCTCTTCATTTCTTCAAAAAGTTCTTCACACTCTTTTTTCCAAACAAATTTAACCCCTTTATGAGTGATCTTGGTTAATGGGTTAGCTAATCGGGAAAAATTCTGGACGAAACATCGATAATAACCTATTAAACCAATAAATCCGCGTACCTCAGTTATACTCATCAGTGCTGGACATTCTTGGATTGCCTTGGTCTTTTAAGGATCAACAAATATTCCATCCTTATAGAGAATATGGCCAAGAAAATAAATCTCTTGAAGCCAGAATTCATACTTTCTAAACATTCCATAAAATTCATTTTATTTGGGGGTTTTCAGAATAGTGTGCAAGTGATTTTCATGATCTTCGTATCTTTTTTAGTATACCAAGATATCATTAATAAATACCACTAAATATTCATCCAAATATTCCTTGAAAACTTTATTCATTATATCCATGAAGATATAGGGTGTATTAGTCAATCCAAAAGGTATTAATATAAACTCGTAATGCCCGCACCTGGTTCGAAATTCTATTTTCAGAATGTATTCCTTATTCACAAACAACTGATGATATCCAGATCATAGGTCAATCTTTGAATAATATTGAGATCCATGATGTTGGTTAAATAAATCATCAATGCGAGTTTGGGGTACTTAATTATTTATTGTTATAGCATTAATCTCCCTATAGTCAATGCACAACCTCATTGATCAATCTTTCTTTTTACCAAAAATGACAGGGGCTCCCCATGGAGAAATAATAGGTAAAATAAATCCCTTGTTACTCAATTCCTATAGTTGTTTGTTTAGTTCAACTAATTCCTTATGCAGAATGATAGAGTTATTGCCTATGCATCACGGTAGCTAAAAATTCATGAACAAAACTATCCCACTCATGATCTTGAGTTAACAGCTATAATCATTGCTCTGAAAATATGGAGACACTATCTCTATAGTGAAAATTTGATATTTATACAGATCACAAGAGTTTGAAGTATATTTTCTCCCAAAAAGATCCCAACATGAGGTAAAGGTGATGTCTTGAACTACTCAAGGATTATGATTGCACTATACACTACCACACGAGGAAGGAAAATAAGATGGCAGATGCTTTGAGCAGAAAGGATCATGGATTTTTGAACAAGATAATATTTTAAAATGATGTTATATACATGGATGAAGTAAATATGGATATTGGAATAACCATATAAGGTGAAACATCAATTCTTTTTCAAATGGTTTCCAAAAAATCTTTACTAGAAAGGATAAAAAGTTCTCAGACTGATGATAAGGAATTTCAAAAGCAAATTAAAGCTGTGAATGATGGGAGATTGATTAACTTCATATATGAAGATATAATTTTGAAATTTGGGAAGAGACTTTTTGTACATGATATAACTGATCTAAAAAGGGAATTTTTGGATGATTCTCATAGCTCCAATTTCTCTATACACCCTGGTAGAACTAAGATGTATAGATATTTGAAATAAAATTTTTGGTGGGGAAACATGAAGGGAGAGATTTCTGATTTTGTGTCGAGATGTATGGATTTACAACAAGTAAAATCTAGAAGACAACATCCTATAAAAGTCATGCAACCTCTTCCCATACCTGAGTGGAAATGGGATGATATTACAATGGACTTTGTCATGGGACTACCAAGTACTCCTAGAATAAATGATGCAATATGGGTCATTATTGATCATCTTACCGAGTCAACACATTTTATTTCTATAAGAGAAGATTTACCACTTGAACATCTGGAAAGACTATATATTAATGAAGTTGTAAGACTTCATGGAGTACCCCTATCGATTTTTTCTGATCTTTATCCCCATATTACATCAAGATTCTAGAAAAGTCCTTAGAAAGCCCTTGATACTGAACTTTGTTTGAGCACTGCCTACCACCCTCAAACTGATGGACAATCAGAACAAACTATTCAAACCTTAGAAGACATGTTGATATCTTTCTCACTTTACTTTTAGGGTATGTGGGATCAATATTTACCTATGGTATATTTTTCCTATAAAAATAGATTCTATTCACGTATTAATATGGCACCATATGAAGCATTATATGAAAAGAGATGTCGCACACCAACTTGTTAGGATGATGTTGGTGAAACAAAAATCTTAGGCCTGGAACTTGTTGAGGAAACAATAGAAAATGTGAATATTATCCCAACCCACATCAAAGCATCCCAAAGTAGGAAAAAGAGGTGTGCTGATAACTGAAGAAAGGATTTGGAATTTCATGTAGGAGACCATGTTTTCTTGAAGGTATCCCCATGGAAGGGTATTATACATTTCGGTTAGAAGGGTAAATTGAGTCCCAGGTACATAGGACCTTTCGAAATTCTAGAACAAATTAGAGTTATAGCTTATCGTTTGGAAATACCTCCAAGTCTCTCCAAAGATCATGATGTGTTCCACGTATCACAGTTGAGAAAATACATGCCTGACCCAAGGCATTTACTCACCAATGAGAAAATTGAACTGGGACCTAATCCATCTTATTATGAAGAGCCTGTAAAAATTTTTGATACAAGAGAACAAGTGATGAGAAACCGGAAAACTCGTCTAGTAAATGTTCTATGTAGAAACTATAACATAGGAGAGGAAACGTGGGAAACCGAGGAACTTATGATGAAAAAAAACCTAAATATTTTTATGTAATAATATTCTAGAAATTTCGAGGAAGAAATTATTTTAAGGAGGGGATAATGTAACACCACAAGCTTCCATGATACGTTTCCCTTTGAATAATGCAGTAGCTTGCGTTGTACGCAACTTAGAGTTTTAACACACCACGACCAATAAAACTAGCCATTATGAATAGTAATACCCACTTTTTGAAATTGTATAAATTTTATTTTTCAAAATGGACTTCATTTTTGAATTCGGAATATTGAAATTAGCTTCGGGTGAATTTTTGGTATTTTTCTGAAAACTTTCAATTTTTAATGAATAGTGAAAAACACTGTGTTACAATTTAAAACCGACTTTTTATTTAAATAATAATTATTTTTATTTAAATTTATTTTATTTAAAAATAGATACATAATACCTATATAAGTTCAATGTAATTCATTGGAGTCATTTTATAATAAGTTTAGATATATAAAAAATTTATTGAACTTTTTACCGTCTTTTACCCACCACCTCCTAGGAGCATTTGCAAATTTGTATAAAAAATAATTTTACAACTTTTGTGAATTGAATTTCAAAAATAATAGAGACACTCTTGATATAAGTAAGTAAAATATGGTTCAATAAGATGAAAATAATTTTTGGTGAATAGTAACTTTTAACTTTTATTTACCATGGTTAAAAGTAAATAGGGTAATTAAAGGTAAAAATAATAATATTATTACCCTAACACATGTCCTAATTCTATTGACCTGAATGGACCTAAGGCCTTCATTTTTATTGATTTTTTGATAACCCTCATTTCAAGGGATGAGGGGGAACCCTTACAATGCTAGTAGGCTCAGAGATTACATGGCCCGTAGGCTTAGGAGATTAGATTAGTACATTTATTATTATTTAATTTAAAGAAGAGTTAAAAATGTTAAACTCAAGTTTTCATAACTAAGAACATTTTTCATATAGGGTTATACATAAGATAAATTTGACTATAAATATTAATTATAAATATAAAAAAATTACAACATAAAGGTATTTTATTTATAATTTTTAAACATTAAATAATTAAATTTATTTATGACACAATGATGATGCAGTAATTACATTATTAATGAAAGATTAAAATGACTGATATTATAAATATCCAAATAAATCTATTTTGAGACTTTTGATGAATTATAATAATTTTCTAGGTTAATATGACATGTTAGGGTTGATTAAATAATTTTTTTGAAAAAATCATTCTGTTATGATTTTCACAAAAACCCAATACTAAATAGTGTCAAAATTGACATAATTGAGTTTTTTAAAACAAATACTATATTACTAATTGATATAATATTCATAAAAATATAAGGTTAGGAAAGTGACCTAGATAAGGTTATATATATTAATAATGAACCACTTGGGGTTCCCTTGTCTTGTTATAGTATGTTTATTAACCATATAATATAAAAATACAAAGAGATATGATAAATGGAAAACTATTTAACTAAGGGTTAAATCTAAAAGATAAGGTTTATATGGTGACCTAAACCTATCTAAAACAAATTTGTTGAGAGGTTTTCAACCCGTCCCCACCTTATCCTATAAATAAATCATTTTTCATCTATTATAAATAGAAAATGATTTTATTATAAAATAATATTTCTTGATTTTCTTAAAGTGACCCTCACCTCTCTTATAAAAGGGTACTTCCTCTTCTCTTAATTTCAAACCTCCAAAGCCATTTGGCTCAGCCAAACCCTTCTCAAATATCCTCCCAAATTTACTTCCTTCATCATAGAGGCCTTAATTTGGTCATAAATCCAACCTAAGGATCCCTTTTCATCAAATCAACGGGAAGAACCCGAAGAAGAGATAAATATTTCATCACCTCTTTCAAGTTCTTTTCTTCTTCCACTTCCTCTTTCTTTGTTGTTTCCATTATAAAATAATAACTCCAATATATTCAATATAATGTGATGTTATTATAAAAATGGTACTACCATATTCATTATTCAATCCATCATATAAATGACAAAGTCACTATACGTTCGTAGGTACGGCCTACCGTCTCCACGTCGTGGTGTAGTTTGTTATTCAAACACTTCAATATTTGGATGAGTATAAAAATGAGTATAACTGATGTAAATAATAAATATAAAATTTTAATGATTATTTATATATGATATACCATCCACTTACATACAATTTCACCATAAATATAATGATATTGCCGCTCGTGCGTACGTACCGATTACCATCTCTACGAACGCGATGAGATTCATTTCCCATCGTAATCATTCAAGAATAATTTTTATTTTATGATTAGAAATAATTTTTATGAGAATAATATCATTCTATATATGAATCCAATACATTCTATACATAACAAACATGTCTTATTTAATAAATCATATAAAGGAAAACGAATCAGTTAACACCTGAAACGATGATACTACTGAAATATTATTAACAAAGCAATATTAGAGGATCATATATGATATCATATTTATGTATATAGTTATTGTATAATTTAATAAAAATTATTTAACTATTATACAAGAGTTTAATGTACCCTCAACTAAGGAAAAGTACAAGGTAAGGGTTAATTCTACAATCTCTTAAATTATTTGAGGTTGTTAATACGTAAGTATCTACTGGGACCTCTTTATCATCCACATCTGTGTTTTCTTAAAAATGTAATTCAAAATAATTTTACTATTTACTAAACTATGGGTTAAAGGTCATTTATACCCTTATTTAACCATATATATTTTGAAAGGAATCTTTCTGTCATTTTCCAAACAAGGTACTTTATGACCTTTTTGACAAAATTAAGGTAAGAATGTATTTTTTTAACTTATACGGTGGGTGTGGTTATTTTCCGCCTTTATAACATCTTCAAAGCTTCCCATACAAGATTATAAGACTATTTTCAAAATAAATGTTATATTTTATAATCATATTACTTTTAAATGATTTTAAAATAGAAAGATATATTTCTCTAAAAAAGTTTTGATTTCATCTATGTCAACATCCTTTGATGGATTTTAAGCATGTTTTAAGTTGATTTATTATGATGAAAAAATTCCATATTGTATTGAAGGTTTTGTGATATGTTTGATTCCTAGGTACATCCGAACTTTTGAAATTCTAGAATGAATTGGATTTGTAGCTTATCGTTTGGCAATGCCTCCAAGTATCTCCAAAGTTCATGATGTGTTTCACGTATCACTATTGAGAAAATAAATGACTAACCCAATGCATGTACTCAACTATGAGGAAATTGAACTGGAACCTGATCTGTATAATTGTGAAGAGACAGTCAAAATTCTTGATACGAGAGAAAAAGTGATGAGAAACCAGACAACTCTTCTTGTAAAAGTTATATAGAGAAACTATAATATGGGAGAGACAATGTGGGAACCTGAAGAACTTATGATGAAAAACCACCTGAATATTTTTATGCAATAATATTCTAGAAATATTTAGGAAGAAATTATTTTAATGAGGGGATAATGTAACACCCCAATCTTCCACAATACATTTCCCTTTGAATAATGCGGTAGCTTGCATTGTACGAAACTTGGAGTTTTAACATGCCATGACCAATCAAAGTAACAGTTATGAATAGTAATACATTCTTTTAAAATTTTATAAATTTTATTTTTCAAAATGGACTTCATTTCTGGATTTGGAATATCAAAATTATCTTAGGGTAAATTTTTCGTATTTTTCTCAGAACTTTCAATTTTTGATGAATAGTGAAAAACACTGCGTTATTGTTTAAAACTGAATTTTTATTTAAATAATTAGTTATTTTATTTTATTTTATTTTGGTCAAAATATATACATAATACCAATATATGCTCAATATAATTCATTGGAGTCATTTTATAATAAGTTTAGATATATAAAACTTTATTGAACTTTTTACCGTCTTTTACCCACCTTCTAAGAGCATTTACAGATTTGAAAAAAACTTAATTTTACCGCTTCTGTGAGTTAAATTTCAAAAATCCAAGAGACACGATTAATATTAGTAAGTATAATGTGGTTTAATAAGATGAAAAATATTTTTGGTGAATAGTAACTTTTGACTTTTATGTACTACTGTTAAATGCAAATAGGGTAATTAATGGTAAAAATAATATTATAATTACGCTAACACATGTTATAATTCTATTGGATAATTTTAATTAGACCAAAAAAAACTTAGGAATAAAATATGACCCCCCTTGGTTCACTTGGATTAGATTAGGACATTTATTATTAATTTATTTAAAGAAGAGTTAAAAGTGTAAAATTCAAAGTTTAATAACTAAATTGTTTTTAATATAGGGTTATACATAAGATAAATTCAACTATAAATATCCATTTGAAAGATAAAAATATTTCCTACATAATGGTATTTTATTTATAATTTTTAGACATTAAATAATTAAATTTATTTATGACACAATAATGATGCATTAATTACATTATTAATGACAGATTAAAATAATCGATATTATAAATATCCAAATAAATGTAATTTGAGAATTTTGATGAATTTCAATAATTTTATAGATTAATATGACTTGTTATGGTTGATTAAATAATTTTTTTTCGAATTTATCATGTTGTTATGATTTTCGCAGAAACCAAATACTAAATAGTGTCAAAATTGACATAATTGAGTTTTTTAAAACAAATACTATATTATTAATTGATATAATATTCCTTAAAATATATGGTTCAGAAAAAGGACTTATAAAAATTTTATATATAATAATAATGAACCACTTGGGGTTTTCTTGGCTTGTTATAGTAAGTTTATTAACAATAAAATATATAAATACCAAGAGACATGGTAAATGACAAACTATTTAACTAAGAGTTAAATCTAAAATATAAGGTTAATATGGTGGCCTAAACCTCTCTAAAACAAATTGGTTGAGAGGTTTTTTATCCATACACACCTTAGACAATAAATTAATCATTTTGAGCCATTATAAACTGATAATTATTTTATTATAAAATAATATTTCAATATTTTCCTAAAGTGACCCTCACCTCTCTTATAAAAGGGTACTTCCCCTTATCTTAATTTCACACCTCCAAATCCATTTGTCTCGGACATAACCTACCCAAATATCCTCCCAACATTCCTCCATTCATCCTAGAGTCCTTAATTTGGTCAAAAATTCAACCTAAGGATCCCTTTTGATCAAATCAAAAGGAAGAACCTGAAGAAAAGGTAAATATTTCATCACCTATTTTACGTTCTTTTCTCCTCCCACTTCCTCTTTATTTGTTATTTCTATTATAAAATAATATCTATAGTATCTTATATATACTTTGATGTTATTATAAATAATTTTACAACCATATTCTTTATTCTATCCATCCTATAAATGAAAAAGTCAACATACATGCATACGTACGGTTTACCGTCTCCACATCGTAGTGTAGTTTGTTATTCAAACACTTCATTATTTTGGATGGTTATAATAATTAATATAAATAATTTAAATAATAAATATAACATGTTAATGATTATTTATATATGACATACCATCCAATTACATATGATTTCACCATCAATATAATGATATTGTCGCTCGTGCCTGTGTACGAATTACCATCTCCACGAACGCGATGAAATTCATTCCCCATCATAATCATTCATGAATAATTTTCATTTTATGATTAAAAATAATTTTTATGAACATAATATAATTCTATATATGAATTAAATACATACCATCCATAAAAAACATGGCTTACATAACCAATCATATAAAGGAAAATGAGTCAGTTAACACCCGAAATGATGATACTACTGAAATATTAATAAAAAAGTAATACTAAAGGGTCATATATGATATCATATTTCTGTATATAGTTATTGTATAATTTAATAACAATTATTTAACTATTATACAGGATGTTAACTTACCCTCAACCAAGGAAAATTACAAGGTAAGGGTTAATTCTACAATCTCTTTACTTATCCGAGGTTGTTAATACGTAAGTATCTACGGGGACCTCTTTATCATCCACATCCTTGTTTTCTTTAAAATATATTTCAAAACATTTTTACTATTTACTAGACTATGGTTAAAGGTCATTTATACCCTTATTTGACCATATATATTTTGAAAGGAATCTTTCTGTCATTTTCTAAACAAGGTACTTTATGACCTTTTCAGCAAAATTAATGTAAGAATGACTTTTTTTAACTTATACGGTGGGTGCGACTACTTTCCACCATTATAACACCATCAAAGCTTCCCATACAAGATTATAAGAATATTTTCAAAATAAATGTTTTATTTTATAGTTATATTACTTTTAAATGATTTAAAAATATAAATATATATTTCTCTAAAAAAGATTTGATTTCATCTATGTTAACATCCTTTGATGGATTTTACGCTTTTTTGAAGTTGATTTATTATGATAAAAAAGTTCCATATTGTATTGAAGGTTTTGTGATATGTTTTAATATATATGTGTTATTTTTACACCATTCATGGTTTATAGATAAAGTATTGACATTTATTATGCTAGTTTTTATAAAAATGTTTATGTTATGTGTAAACCTTTTCATATGAGGAATGCATTGGACTTAGTGAGTGACAGGTGGAGCCTGCTATAGCTCCTCGATGCATCGGTAGGAATCATGAGACAAACTAGTATCTTGGTACAAGTCCTTGACAAAATCTTATTTGTAGCCTTAGCACAAGGCTTTGACTACATGGTTATGAAGTCTGGCATTATTCATTCCATCATTATGAAAGTAGATATTGATATTACATGTGATTATTAGACTAGTATAATATCCATGTGAATAAGTAAATGGAATTATTTGATTTTATCTTTTCCATATTATGATGATGTTTATTTTTAAAAGGCTTTTGTTTTATTCTTATACATTTCCTTAAATGTTTATGCTTATTTATGAAATTTTCCACTATATTGTTATCCTTACTGAGTATCTGAGCTCACCTCTTTCTATGTTTTACTTTTCCCAGGATGTGAAGAATTATTTTATGGTTGAAATACAGGGATAGTATAAGGATAAAAGTGTGTTTAAAAGGGGAAAAATGTTGTTTATGTTTTTATTTCATGATGTAATGAGAAATTATGAATGTATCTAGTACTTCCAAGGCTATTAAACTAATCGGTCTTTCAAGACTTAATCTTTTGTGATCATGCCAATGTTATGTAATAATGTAACGAATCTGGATAACTAGGGTCAGGGCGTTACAGATGGTATTAGAGGAAGTTTAGTACAAACCTTGGAAACTAGATTTATAACAACTCTGATTAGAGAACATTACCCTAAGATAGACTTTAAGGATTAGTATAGAAGAACTTCCTTGAAATTTGGTACTATAGAGATTTTATGAGTTTTCCAAGAAATAAATCCCTGTCTGGAAATGAGCAGGTAGAGGCAGATCTAGAATAGATGTACCTAAGGGTAAAACCTGAAAACACTGCTTTAAGGTATACTCAAATGGGAGCTGGTGGATGACAACGGGTCTTGCTTCATTCTTGGTTACAACACTCCCAGGGGATATGCTTAGGACAATTCAGATTTTATTTACAAACCATTATGAATGGTTTATGAGTATATATTTCCTCAAATAAAACATTTTTATGATTATGGATTATATCCATAAACTGTTCAATTTATGTTAACAGTTTTACAAGTTTGGAATTATATATTGTGATTCATAAACTAATCTAGTGTATGTCATTGTTTAGAAATGAAGCCTATTGGAAGGAATGGAAACTTTATCAATGCAAGTAATACATGTAGGGATTTCCCTCTACTCAAGATAATTATAGTGGTGCTGGTGAAGCAACTGGTGTTGATCAACTTATCACCATAATCAGAAAACTCACTTAGGTTATGAATAATAACCTTACCCATATGAAGCACCCTGATCCACAACGTGGAGGATCAATACTATATCTCTTCATGAGGAACCAACCACCAACATTCAATGGGAGTAAAAATCCATTATTATATGAGCAATGGATAAATTCCTTAGAGAGAATATTTCATGCTTTGGGGAGTAGTGAAAGGGAAAATGTTGTCATGGTAGTTTATCTCCTTACGGGAGATGCAGATCAATGGCGGTCTTTAATCCAAAAAACAAAGGAAGATGAAAAAGTATTGAACATGGAATGGAGAGAGTTTAAAGAGATTTTCTTAGAAAAACACTTTCCTCATGACCATAAAGTGGATATGGAAAGACAATTTCTGAGTCTAAGGCAAAAGGGGGATAAGAATGTTGCAAAGTATGAGGATAAATTTACAAGGTTAGCATGACATAGTGCATATTATATAGGTATCCCAAGGAGTAAGATTGATCGATTCATTGATGGGTTAAAACCATTTCTCCATCAAGAATTAGTCTCACAATCCTTCTCATCATAAGAAGATGTAGTCTCATACAAAATCAAGACAGAAAAGTAATTCTCTAAGTCTTACAACTTTAAAGCAAAGGAACATACAGTACAATAAAAACCTGGTTTAGCGGCAGTTTTGTGATAGCAGTTCACAAAACCACTGCTAAACATTTTCACAGAAAGGTTTCACGGTGGTTTTTAATAAACCACCATGAAACCCATAATTTTTTTTAAAAAACCCGACCCTTCCCTACCCCCACCCCGCGTTTCCCCTAAACCCTCGCGACCCCTTCTTCCCCTAACCCCCCCAGACCCGGAAACCCCCTCACCATCCCTTCTTCCCCTAACCCCCCCAGCCCCGATGACCCCCAACCGTCCGACGACCCCCAACTGTCCGGCGACCTCATCCAGTGACCTGCAACCCCCAACCGTCCGGTGACGCCGCGACCTCCGTCTCCGGCGACCCCTGTCTTTTCCAGGCATGTATCCATTTATGTTTTTGTATATGGTTAAGGGGTGGAGTTTGGGGTGGTTTTATTATGGCACCTTAATTAATTTTATTAGCTATTGGGTTTTGTAGACTTATATGATATATCATTGACTATCAGAACTCTTATCTTGGTCATGTTATATCCACTGTGTTTGGTTGATTTTTTATCATGCATCATATTTATGTTATAACATTTTGTTTGGTTTAATTCTGGTTATGTTGTGTTTGAGAGTAAACCACCACAATTATTTTATATACCATTGTAATTTATAGTCATCCTCTAGTGTCTATGGGATGCACCTAAGTTTAGTGGAATTTTGGCCCTACCCAAGTCAATAGGTTGGGGTCGAGATGTTGTAGTGGTAGTCCTTCCCATTTCGGTTTAATTACCCTCAATTAAAATTCCCATTTTTGATCAGTTGTTTAGGAATGAGAAATCTCAACTCTGACTTGACGAATTAGAGAAATTTGATGAAAACTATTTTCACACACTTCACATCCTTGAGTTAAATAATAATAATATTATATGAGAATTCCATAAGAAGGCCCACATATGATTATTCATCCAAGGAGAACTAGTATTATCTACACCTATGATAACAAGGATGAAACCTATAAATCTAGAGTAAAATGGGAAGGGCCGTATAAAATACAAAATTTCTACTCCAACAATGCCTACTCCATGATTACAATGGATTGAGAGTATATCATGTCTACCACCAACATAATTATTCTCAAATAAATAATTTTTATAACTTCACAACGGGGATTTGAAAGTCCATTTTTAATGACTTTAAACTTCTTATAGATGGTTCCATTCATAAGACCACAAACTGAAAGACACGAAGGTCCTTGGTGTAGGACCATAAAATGTATGAAACTCATGTCATTTTCATATAACATATGATCCATCCTATAACAGTGTAAAATAACTTGAGTGGTATATTTTTTTATGAACTTATTCCCTTTTATATTATACATATCTATGTAATAGTTCTTAGTGTAAGGGATTACATGTTTTCAGTGGGTCTTCACCAACAAATTTACACTAGGATGAAACCATTTTATTATCTCATATACAGAATCCAGACCTAAATAGAGACTCCCTTTCCAGAAATACATATGGATTGATTCCTATTCTTATAGGATACATAGTGGTTTCCATATCTCTTATATGAATAATGGTTAATGATATATTTTATTCATAATCTTCTATACTATCCTAGTTTATGTGTTTTTTCATTCATGTCAGGTTTCCTCCTATTTCGATACACATGTATGAAACAATCCTATATTAAGAACTGTGTGTGGATTAATTCAAGTTAAGTCCATATATATAGTTATGTCCAAATCATTTATATTGGACCAAACCAAAAATTTAATTCCTATAAAAAACCAACCTCATCCTACTATTCATGACTTCATCTATTCAAATAAAATTTTATTTATTTACTCAACACTAAGACTCAAGAATTTCATTTTTAATAAAATCCAAGTATACACAAAGCCTTCTTCACATTGATCATAGTCATAGGAACTTAAAATGAATGACATAAAGTTCCTCACCATACCATATTATACTACATTGCACAAAAGTCATTTTTTTAATTATATCGTTAAACTAAATGACATATGGTCCCACTTAAATTATATTTAAACCTATTTCATAAATTCAGTATATACAATATAATTTCATTACATGAGATAAATATCCATGTAATAATCCTCAGTGAAGAGTTCCTTCTAAAAAAACCTATGCAAAAATAAAATTCCACAATTATTTCCTTGGATTATATCATATGGGATTCATGGATTCGCATCAAACCTTCCTTTATGTAGCTTGACACTGGACAACATCATTTTCCCCTTCACAAGAGATAGATTTGTGAAGATATATTATAAGAAAAACATGTGACATGATTCTTATTATTATGGGATATATAGTGACACACGAATTTACCATCCCAGGACATTATGTAGTTCCCATTTAATTTCCCAATTCTTACCCAATGAAGATACATTTAACAATTCAAATCAGTTTTCATCCTTTCAATTCCCACTAGGGAACCCATACATGTCTCCCTTTCTCTCATATACAATATCTAGATATTTGTTGAGACCTTATAGAAACTACATGTTTATTTATTTCTATTATTACTGGATATATAGTGATGTTTGTGCCACTAAACTTGGACCCAAAAACACATTTCATCACCATAAAATCTGTCTTAGTGTATATTACCCCCATTCATGTTGGGTCACTCCATATTTAAATCTATACTATGATAATATATTTTCTTCCAAGAACTACATGTGTCATGATTCCTATTATTATAGGATATATATAAACACCTAAACTATTCATATCGGTATTAGTCACAATTCATCATCTACTTTCACTCCCCCTCAATATTATATAATTTCCTAACCTTGGATAGATTTGGACTGGAGTGTTTCAATTACCTTTTATATATCATATTTATATAAGAAACACTCTATACATTAACTATTTTAATCACTCCAAAACTCTCATGGCTATTGGTAGTGAGTGTATCTAATTTTTAAATAACCCCACTATTTGACAATGACATTCCTAACGTATATCATTCCTACAAACAAGATATGATTTGTGTATAATGCACAGAGGTGTAATTTCATGGCAATTCATACCTTTTTAGTATTTAAACCCCCTTTCAAAACTCCCTTTATGATTTACATTCTATAGATTCATTCCAAAAATTCATATATGAATGGGCTAAATTCAAATAGACAGTGAAAAGATTGAAAAACATAAAGAGTGATGAAACATGACCAATTTTCATGAACTGACCTAGGCTACCCATAATCCGGGTACCCAAGCTATCCTGCGATAAGTCACAAAGGGTGTCATATAAGGGCTAAATATTTCTAGTAATGTCGTTGTTCTAATGGTATGAAAATCGTGCATCTTTGGTGTGTTCAATGACATCACTTTCAATGGGGTGTTGTTTGAGGCAACATAAATGTGTGATTGACAGTGTTATGATATGTGTGTAACCCGATATTCTTACTTCTCCTCAATGAGGTGTTGACGCTGTCTCCTAAGGACCAGACTTGTTCGGTTTTTCTGGGCATGCTAAGTAAGTGGTAAATGTGATCAATGTATCATCTTTATTATATTATGCATACTTTATGATCAATGGGTCATCTTTATTATATTATGTTTCTGTTATCTTACACTATCGTATATACGAAACTTTTTCTCTATTTAGTAGTAACTACGTGTTTTAATTTTTTATTATTATTGTGTAGGCACATTGTGATATACATGGATAAAAGTTGGATCACATTAACGAAGAACACTCCTCAATATGTTAAGGGTTTGAATGAGTTTTTAGATTTTGAAATTTCTAATCGATCCGTTGAAGGGAGAATAAGATGTCTATGTCTTAAATGTAAATTTAGAACATGGTTGAAGAGAGATGAAGTTTATGAACATTTAATACTGAAGCAATTCCCTGATGAATATTTGTGTTGGATTTGGCATGGAGAATCAAACAATACAGAAATATTTAGCACTGATGTTAATCCATAGAATGAGCTCCCAAGTTCGTCGACAATGGAAAATGAAATAAAAAACCTCATAAATGATGCATTCAGCATTGCAAGATACCACTATGAGCATCAAAACAAATTAGAACAACCAGAAGAGGGTGCTACAAATTTCAATGTGACAAGTGATGTTTTTGAGACTGTAACACAAGAAGATCAAGATTGTAACATATCATTGGATCCTCTTCTTGATTCTGTGGAGCCAAATGTAAGGGAAAACTTCAATGAGGAAAATACATTTCATGATTTATTTGATGATGGAAATCAAGAGTTGTATAGTGGGTGTTTGAAATATTCAAAGCTTTCATTTATGCTGAAGTTATACCATATCAAATGTCTATGTGTAATTACAAATAATGCAATTTCCATGTTATTGGAATTGATTCGTGATGCATTTCTTGAAGCAAAAAATCCCAGAATCTTTTTATGATATAAAAAAAGTTGTTAACAATCTTGGTCTGAATTATACAAAAATACATGCGTGTCCCAATGATTGTATGCTTTATTGGGGAGAGGATTCAAGTAGACAGAATTGTAAGAAATGTTCTTCTTCTAGATGGCAGTCAAAGGGTGATGTTGGAAGTCTGACTGAACATAATTTCATGGAGAAGAAGGAAAGGAAAACACCTGCAAAAGTTTTGTGTTACTTTCCTTTGAAGCCTCGATTGAAAAGATTATTCATGTCATCAAAAACTGTCAAACACATGAAGTGTAATTCTGTAGATAATAACAATGATGGGTTAATAAGACATCCATGAGATTCCCAATCATGGAATAAATTTGATTCATTACATCCAGATTTATCAACTGATCCTAGAAATGTTCGATTGGGATTGACTGCCGATGGATTCAACCCATTTGGGACTTTGAGTACCAGTTATAGCATTTGGCCAGTTGTTTTGATCCCTTATAATCTGACTACATGGATGTGTATGCAACAAAAATCTTTTATAATTTCGATGATTATTCCTGAAAAAAATACCTAGAAATGATATTGATGTATACCTGCAACCTTTGATTGAAGAATTGCAGGAGTTATGGAGAAACGGTGTTGAGACATTTGATGTTTCTTCTAAAACAATGTTCAAAGTGAATACTGCTTTAATGTGGACCATTAGTGACTTCCCTGGGCTTTGGAATTTATCTGGTTGGAACACTTATACGGGTTTGGCTTGTCCCGTTTGTAACTTTTATTTAAAGCCCAAACATCTACCTCACATTAGAAAATGGTGCTTCTTGTTCCATCGAAGATTTCTTGATGCATCTCATAGATCTCGGCTGAACAAATCAAAATTTAATGGTTTCATTGATCGTAGACCACCTCCAAAGTTGCTAACTGGTTCTGAAATATTGACACAACGTGAAAATGTTAAAACAAAATTTGGGAAGGTTCATCATTTGAATGATAGCGGAAAACGAGTGCGAAGTGCATGGTCAAGTGAAATCAGAATGCAAAAAATGGAAGAAAAAAAGTAAATTCTTCAAACTTCTGTATTGGGAACTTAATTTGTTGCACAACAATCTTGATGTGATGCATATTGAGAAGAATTTATGTGATAATTTGATTTTCACATTACTTAATGAGCATGGAAAGTCGAAGGATCATCTCAATGCTCACAAAGACTTACAAGTAATGAACATAAAACATGATCTCTGGCTAGAGGAGAATGAAAAGTATGCTCCGACCATTTTTTCATTGAAAAATAGGGATAAAGATACATTCCGTAGAATTTTAAAGAATGTGAAGGTATCTGATGGGTATTCGAGTAACATCTCAAGGTGTGTTGATTTGAAGAATTGTAAGTTATATGGATTGAAAAGTCACGATTCACATATTTTGTTACAATAGTTACTACCATTAGCATTGCGTACATTATTACCTGAAAAAGTTACTGTTGTTGTAATCCAATTCTGTACATTTTTCAGGCAATTATGTGAGAAATCTCGACATCCATTTCAGCTTGACAACCTCTAGGAGAGGTTTGTATTGTCCCTTTGTGCAATGGAGATGATCTTTCCTCCATCATTTTTTATTGTCATGATGCATTTAACTGTGCATTTGGTTGAAGAAGCTAAATTAGGAGTCCCTGTTCATTATCGATGGATGTATCCAATTGAGAGGTATTTTATTTATATGTTTCCAGTTAAGTGAACAATTTTTTTCATTTAAATAAATTAATAATAATATTATTTTATTTCACAGATATCTTGGGCATTGAAAGCATACGTGAGAAATAAAGCTCAACCAGAAGGCTCTATTGCTGAAGGCTATTTGGCCGAGGAGTGTCTCACCTTTTGTTCTAGATATTTGGTTGATATTGAGACAAGAGTTAATCAAGTTGGATGTGTTGACAACACATCAAATCAATCTCAAATGCATCAGAAATCAAAAATATTTCCTCCTATTGGCTGATCAGTTGGGAGAACCTCATATGTGACACTGACAGAATTGGAATTATTACAGGCACATAGATATGTGCTGTTAAATAGTGAAATTGAAGATCCATTTATTGAAGAGTTGAGGATACAAACAAAGAGACAAATGAGAGGCCGAACATGAAATGATAACGATATAATGAAATCTATGAATAAAGAGCTGGTAGAATGGTTTGCACGATGTGTAAGTTTATAAATATTGCAATAAATTCGAATACTAGTTTGACACATACAATTTGTAAATCTATTAAATTATATTTATTTTTTCAGATCATGATTACTGATACTCGAGCAGAACTTTCATAATATTTGAAGTTTCTTTCTAGAGTTCCTATAAAACAAGTTATAAAGTTCGACGCTTATAATGTGAATGGCTTTAGATTTCATACAGTCGATCGAGAAGTGGGTTTAAAAACACAGAATAGTGGTATATTTACATTTTCCGAAGTGGAATACTATGGAAATATTCATGATATTATTGAATTAAACTACCATGGTAATTTTTCTGTTGTTTTATTCAAATGAAAATGGGTCGATATTATCAGAGGTGTTAAAAGAGATTCCTTGTAATTTACTTCTGTAAACTTCTCTCGCTTGATGGATGTTAGTGATCATGAACTGCATGATCCATATATCTTCGCATCGTAAGAAAAAATGGTATATTATGTGAATGATTTTGTGGATGAAGGGTGGAGTGTAGTTACTCACGTAATACAAAGAGATTTGTATGATATGGGTGATGAAGTGAAAGATTTGACTTCTGTAATTGAATTTTATCAACAACAGGAAGCATAATTATTTGTCCATCAGGATATTGAAAATATTAGTCTAGCAAGGATGAATGAAGTGGATGAAGCAATGGAGCACAAAACTGACATTATTGAAGGGGAAAATGATTGTATGCACAATTATTTATTCATTCAGCAACCACTTGTTTCATTTCTGCAGTCATTCATTATCATTGTTATATATATATTTTTTGTTAGTACTGGGCATCAATTGTCATTTTTAATTTTTTTTTCTGCATAATTTTTTTGAAATATATATTCTGAACTTAATTTTATTTGATTAAATGACATGAATGCCAAGGAATAAGAAGTACACTATTGTATCTAGTTCTGCGACTGATGACGATCCGTCTACCCCCATGGCATCTGAGGCACTGGCCTACACCCCTACACCATCTCCCCCTGCACCATCTCTGACACCATCTGTGGATGTCTCATTAGAGGATGAGTCATCGACTCCCCCTATAGGAGCCTCAGTAGTTGGGCAGCGACACACCCCTTCCAGTTCATCATGAACATTCTAGAGGGTCACAGTCATAGGTACAAATTTTAATTAAATAAATTTATTTCATTTTTTATACTAATTGTTTGCTCATTGCAGATGAAAAAAATGCAACTGTGGAAAAACACATAAAAAGTTCAGATGTTTGGAACATGAATTGCGAGATGATAGTCGTTCCATTTGATTCTTATGGGGTCCCGACGGATGACGCCGCATGGTTACTTGGCCAGATTATAGGTCAGCTGGCAGTGAAGCCCATTTCCCTGCCTATTTCATATGATGATTGGAGGCATATGCCTCCAAAATGGAAAAATGAAGTTTTTTATTCTCAAATAAAGGTAATTTTATTACTTTATGGTTTAATTGAATGTCATGTTACTAATATGTTCAAAATGAATTTTTGTATACAGATGTTCTTCCACTTTACCGTTGCTGATGTGATAGCACGGAAGTGGACATTGAAAAATCTTGGTAAAAAATGGAAAGATTTCAAATGGAGGTTGTGGTGTGATGTCAATGATACTTCGTTGACCGTGCAAAAAATGTATGAGAAGCTACCCGGCGGGGTACTGAAAGAACAATGGAAAGTTTTTGTTGATAGACATCGTGATGAGAAACAGATGGTATTGAAATATATATTATTATATTATCCTCATTTTACATTTATACATGTATATGAAGAGGATATGACATTGAATACATTACTGTTAAATTGAATTTTATTTATTTCAGGATCTCTCAAGACAAAATGCATCAAACCGGGCAAAGCAAGTCATCCAACACTGTGAGCTCAAAAAGCTTTTCTAGAAGCCAAATGTCATTGGTAATCTTTTAATTAATTTAAATATTTATAATAAAATATTATCTATTTAACATATTGAATTTTTGATTTATCTTTGTTTAATGCAGTCATAGAGTTTATGGCATGAAGCATCCCAAACTGAACTGTGGCTGGATGTTCATAAAAAAACAGATGGAAGTTTTGTTAATGATCTTGCCAAAGAAGTTGGGGGTATGAAGTTAATTTTTTATTATAATAAATTATTATTAGTTTTTACTCTGTTAATATATATTGATATTTTATTTGTAGGTAAAAATTAAAGAAATATGGGATACCAATCCTGAGCAGTCCTACTCAGTCTCCCAGGATGACCCGGTTGCTAAAGTCCTTGAGAAGGAGCATCCTGGTAGAGTGCGCGGGATGGGTTTGGGACCCGTACCATCTGAGGTCTTTGGCAGGCCACCAGGAATAGTCAGTTTGTAGCATAGAGTCCTGTTATAGGAAAACTAAATGACGTTCAACATATGATAGGGAGCATAATTCAAATTCATCTATTGTTTGAGGTACTAATCTAGTAACCTCTACTATAGATTCTACATTATTTGACACAAGTGAATCATACAATTTTATATTTGATACATTTCTAGTGATTCTGGTCCTTGATATAGTGTATTTATGTGTCATTAAGAATCTATTAACCTAATTGGTTATTTGACCAATGATTGTTCACTGATGGAATTATTTTCCCCATCAGTTAGGAAAATGTTTTTTTATATAAAATTGATTCTTTCCCATCATATAACTGTATGATGTAATTATTGGAATGGATTTCATGCTTCCCTATAGTTCCATTATTGATTATTATCACTATAGAATTATGATCTATTGTTTGTATGATGTCTCCTGTTTCATCATGTTGGGGATACCAATTTTGAAGTAACATTTTATGTGTTTGTATGACGTCTCCTGTTCCATTTTATGGGTTGATTTGTTTTTCAGGGTAGTGGGGTAGTAGAAGCAAAACTGCATTTTTTTTTCTGGTCATCATTTCGCGGCGATTTTAACCGCTGCTAATGCTTTACTGGTCAGCATTTTGTGGCGGTTATAACCACCGCTAATGCTTTACTGGTAAAACATTAGCGGTGGTTAAAACCACCGCTAAATGTAATCAGTTTATATTTAGCGGCGATTTTAACTACCGTGACAGAGGCAGATCAAACGCCTGAATATCATGGCGGTTAAAACCACCGTGAATAAAAAAATATCCGACATTCGTAAAAATGCCGCTAAAGTCACAGAAACTGCCGCGAAATGACGTATCTATGACGCTTCCTATAAACCGCCACAAAATGGAAAAAACCGCCGCTAATAGATTGCTGACTCCCATTTTAGCAGTGGTTTCTATAAACCGCCACCAAACCATATATCAGTGCTTTAAACCACCACTATATGAAAAAAAACCACAGCTAATAGTCGGTTTTGTTGTAGTGATAAAGAGAGATCTTCTGAACACTCTGAAAATGGAAATAAGGGGAAGAAGAGAAAATTTGAATATCCATCCTATGGTAAATGTGGGAAGAAACACCCCGGTACTTTTCTGAAGGGAATGGGAATCTGTTACAAGTGTGGTGAAAAAGGCCACCAAGCTCATGATTGCAAGGGGAAGAAAGAGGCTGTCAATATTGAATGCTACAATTATAGAGAAAAGGGGAATTATGAAAATGAATGTACTAAGTGCCAAGGGAACCAACCTTAGAAAAGGACAAGGGAGCAAGGCCAAGCTTATGCGATCACTACTTTAGAGGTTGAAGCCCTGAAAGACATGGTGGTAGGTAATTTAATGGTTTCCTCAAGTTTAGCCAATTATTTATATGATTCTGGATCATCGCATTGTTTCATATCTTCCTAGTTTGCTAAGAAAATTGGATATTTTCAATTTGAATTAACAAGGGAGTTTTCAGTCAAGACACCTGAGGGAAGTATCGTCGTAGTAATGTTTTGTGAATCAGTTCCCATTAGGGAATATAAATGATCTTTATCTACTAATTTAATTGTCATACCCATGATCTAATTTTATATAATCCTCTGTATGGATTGGATTTCAGACCATGATGCGAAAATTTATTTTAAGAAGATAGAGGTTACAATTTTCAATGATGATAAGGAGTACCTTAACTTTAGAGTACAAATGTCACCACCTGATTCTTATCTAGATCTGCCCCCAGTAGCTCTACTAAATTCAATTACTGGGGAAGAAGAGAATGAAATAAATACGGGTGAGGAAAATAATGTTCTAATAGAGGACGTACCTATTGTGCAAGATTATGTTGACGTGTTTCCAGAAGATTTACCCATACATCCTTGAGAACGATAAATTGAGTTTTCCATTGATTTAATTCCTATTTCAATGCCCATATCAATAATCCCTTATAGAATGGACACTGTGGAATCAGTGGAACTAAAGAAACAACTTGAGAAATTGAGTAACAAGGGATTTATTCTCCCTAGTATTTCTCTATGGAGAACATCTTTCCTTTTTGTTAAAAAGAAAGACAGATCTTTGAAGTTGTGCATTGACTACAGGGAGATCAATGCTATAAAAACAAAGAACAAGTATCCCCAACCTTGAATTGATGATTTATTCGACCAACTTCATGGGGATCAATATTTTTCAAAGACTGAACTTTGATCTGGATATCATCAGTTGTGTGTAAAGAAGGAAGTCATTCTGAAAATAGCATTTCGAACTAGGTATAGACATTACGAGTTTACAGTAATGCCTTTTGAATTAAATAATGCACCCTCTGTCTTCATGGATCTAATGAATATGGTTTTCAAGGAATATCTTGATCCTTTGTAGTGTTATTTATTGATGATATTTTGGTATACTAAAAAAGGTACTAAGATCATGAAAATCACTTGCGCATTATCCTAAGGACTCTTAGAAGAAATGAATTATATGGGAAATTTAGAAAGTGTGAATTTTGGATTTAGGAGATTTCTTTTTGCGGCTATACTATCTCTAAGGATAGAATCTCTACTGATCCTTAAAAGACTAAGGCAATCCAAGAATGGACAACACCAATGAGTATAACAGAGGTACATAGTTTTATTGTTTTATCAAGTTATTATCGGAATTTTTCCCAGAATGTTTCCCGATTGGATAACCCATTAACCAAGCTCACTCATAAATGGGTTAAATTTGTTTGGACAAAAGAGTGTGAAGAATGTTTTGAATAACCGAAGAGAATATTAGTTAATGATCCAATATTGACTCTACCATCGGGGAATGATGAGTTTGTTATTTATAGTAATGCTTCAAAGAAAGGACTTGGTTGTGTCCTTATGCAGAATGATATAGTTATTTCATATGCATCGTGGTAGAAAAAAATCATGAACAAAACTATCCAACTCATGATCTTGAGTTTACAGCTGTAATATTTTCTCTGAAAATATGGATACACTATCTCTATGGTGAAGAAAATTGAGATTTATACTGATCACACCAATTTGAAGTATATTTTCTCAAAAAAAGAACTCAACATGAGGCAAAAGAGATGGATTAAACTACTCAAGGATTATGATTGCACTATACACTACCACCTAGGGAAGGCAAATAAGGTGGAAGATGCTTTGAGCAGAAAGGATCATGGAGTTTTTAACAAGATGAGAGTTGAAAAGGATCCTATATACATGGATCTATTAAATATGGATATGGGAATAACCATAGAAGGTGAAACATCAATTCTTTTTCAAATGTTTTCCAAACCATCTTTACTAGAAAGGATAAAAAAATTCTGACTGATGATGAGGAATTTCAAAAGAAGAATAAAGCTGTGAATGATGGGAGATTGAGTGACTTCATATATGGAGATGGAATTTTCAAATTTAGGAAGATACTTTGTGTTCCAGATATACCTATTCTAAAAAGGGAATTATTGGATGATTCTCATAGCTCCAATTTCTCTATACACCCTAGTAGCACTAAGATGTATAGATATTTGAAGGAACGTTTTCAGTGGGACAACATGAAGAGATAGATTGCTGATTTTGTGTTGAGATGTATGGTTTTCTGACAAGTGAATGCTGGAAGAAAACATCCTAGTGGATTTATGAAACCTCTTCCCACACTTGAGTGGAAATGGGATGATATTACAATGGACTTTTTCATGGGAATACCAAAGACTCCTAGAAGAAATTATTCAATATGGGTCATTGTTGATCGTCTTACCAAGTCAGCACATTTTCATGCTATAAGAGAATATTTAAAACTTGAACGTATAGAAAGACTATATATTAATGAAGTTGTAATACTTTTTGGAGTACCCTGATCAATTATTTCTAATCATGATCCCTATTTTACATCAAGATTTTGGAAAATTATTCAAAAGGCCTTGGATGCTGAACTTTATTTGAGCACTGCCTACCACCCTCAAACTGATGGTCAATCAGAATGCACTATTCAAACCTTATAAGACATGTTGAGATCTTTCTCACTTGAATTTCAAGGTATGTGGGATCTATATTTACCTCTAGTAAAATTTTCCTATAACAATAGCTTCGATTCAAGTATTCAGATGGCACCATATGAAGCATTATATGGAAAGATATGTCATACACTAACTTGTTGGGATGATGTTGGTGAAAGAAAACTCATAGGCCTAGAACATGTTGAGTAAACAATGGAAAGTGTAAAGATTATCCAAACCCACATCAAAGCAGCCCAAAGTAAGAAAAAGAGCTATGCCAATAACTAAAGTAAGGATTTGGAATTTCAAGTAGGATACCGTGTTTTCTTGAAGGTATCTCCATGGAAGGGTGTTATATGTTTTGGTAATAAGGGCAAATTGAGTCCCAGGTACATTGGACCTTTCAAAATTCTAGAAGGAATTGGAGTTTTAACTTATCCTTTGGAAATTCATCCAAGTATATCCAAAGTTCATGATGTGTTCCATGTATCTATGTTGAGAAAATACATGCCTGGCCCAACCCATGTACTCACCTATGAGGAAATTGTGCTGGAACCTGATCTGTCTTATTGTGAAAATCCTATCAAGATTCTTGATACCATAGAACAAGTGCTGAAAAAAAGACGACTCGTCAGGTAAAAGTTCTATGGAGAAACCATAAGATGGAAGAGGGAATGTGGGAACCCAAGGAACTTATGACGAAGAACCACATGATTTTTTTATGCAATAATATTCTATAAATTTCTAGGACAAAATTATTTTAAGGAGGGGAGAATTTAATACCCCAAGCTTCCACGATACGTTTCCCTTTGAA
Source organism: Viscum album (assembly GCA_963277665.1). Taxonomy (NCBI): domain Eukaryota; kingdom Viridiplantae; phylum Streptophyta; class Magnoliopsida; order Santalales; family Viscaceae; genus Viscum; species Viscum album. Next base: position 878,035,314 of record OY728166.1, read on the forward strand.
TAATTCAATAGCTTGCATTGTACGCAACTTTGAGATTATAACACACCATGAACAATCAAACTAGCGGTTATGAATAGTAATACCCACTTTTTAAATTTTATAAATTTTATTTTTAAAATGGACTTCAATTTTGAATTTAGAATATCTAAATTATCTTAGGGTAAATTTTTGGTATTTTCTGAAAACTTTCAATTTTTGATGAATAGTTAAAAACACTGCGTTATTGGTTAAAACTGTCTTTTTATTTAAATAATTATTTATTTTATTTAAATTTATTTTATATCAAAATAGATACATAAAACCTATATATGTTCAATGTAATTCATTGAATTCATTTTATAATAAGATTAGATATATAAAAAATTTATTGAACTTTTTATTGTCTTTTACCCACCTCCTAGGAGCATTTGCAAATTTACATAAAACATAATTTTACCACTTCGATGAATTAAATTTCAAAAATCAGAGAAACATTGTTGATATCAGTAAGTAACATGTGGTTCAATAAGATGAAAATAATTTTTATGAATAGTAACTTTTGACTTTTATTTACCATGGTTAAAAGTAAATTGGGTTATTAAGGGAAAAATGATATTATAATTACCCTAACACATGTTAAAATTCTATTTTAAAAGCTTAATTAGACCAAAAACAACCTTAGGAATAAAATATGACCCCCTTTGGTCCACTTGTATTAGATTAAGACATTTTTTTTATTTTATTTAAAGAAGAGTTGAAAGTGTTAATTCAAAGTTTCATAACTAAACCATTTTTAATATAGGGTTATACATAAGATATATTAAACTATAAATATTAATTAGAAATATAAAAATATTTCTTACATAATGGTACTTAATTTATAATTTTTATAAATTTAATAATTAAATTTATTTATGACTCAATGATAATGTAGTAATTACCTAATTAATGAAAGATTAAAATGATTGATATTATAAATATCCAAATAAATATATTTTGAGACTTTTGATGAATTCCACTAATTTTATAAGTTATTATGACATGTTAGGGTTCATTAAATAATTTTTATTTTCAAATTAATCATGCTGTTATGATTGTCACAAAAACAAAATACTAAATAGTGTCAAAATTGACATAATTGAGTTTTTTCAAACAAATACAATATTATTAATTGATATAATATTCCTAAAAATATATTTCTAGGCCAAAGGACTTAGATAAGGTTATATATATTAATAATGAGCCACTTGGGGTTCTCTTGGCTTGTTATAGTATGTTTATTAACCATATAATATAAAAATACAAAGAGACATGGTAAATGACAAACTATTTAACTAAGGGTTAAATCTAAAAGATAAGGTTAATACGGTGACCTAAACCTTTATAAAACCTATTGGTTGAGATTTTTTCGACCCATACCCACCTTATACTATAAATAAATCATTTTGGATCCATTATAAACCGAAAATGATTTTATTATAAAATAATATTTCAATCTTTTCTTAAAGTGACCCTCACCTCTCTTATAAAAGGGTACTTCCCCTTCCCTTAATTTTACACCTCCAAAGCCATTTGTCTTGGAAAAATCCTACCCAAATATCCTCCCAACATTCCTCCCTTAATACTAGAGGCCTTCCTTTTTTCAAAAAGCCATCCAAATAATCCCTTTTGATCAAATCCAAAAAAATAACCCGAAGAAGAGGTAAATATTTCATCACCTCTTTCAAGTTCTTTTCTTCTTCCACTTCCTCTTTATTTGTTGTTTCCATTATAAAATAATAAATACAGTATCTTATATATACTATGATATTATTATAAATATGGTACAAGCATATTATTTATTATATCCATCCTATAAATGACAAAGTCACCATACGTGCGTACGTACAGCTTACCGTCTCCATGTCGTGGTGTAATTTGTTATTCAAACACATCATTATTTTGGATGAGTATAATAATGAATATAAAAGATGTAAATAATAAATATAACATGTTAATTATACTTTATATATGATATACCATCCAATTACATACGATTTCACCATCAATATAATGATATTGTCGCTCATGCATACGTACAGATTACCGTCTCCATGAACATGATTAGATTCATTCCACATCGTAATCATTCAAGAATAATTTTAATTTTATGATTAAAAATAATGTTCATGAATATAATATCATTCTTTATATGAATAAAATACATCCTTTCCATAACAATCATGGCTTACGTAACCAATCATATAAAGGAAAATGAATCAGTTAACACCCAAAACGATGATACTACTGAAATATTATTAACAAAGCAATATTAGAGGGTAATATATGATATAATATTTATGTATATAGTTCTTTTATAATTTAATAACAATGATTTAACTATTATAAATAAGATTAACATACCCCCGACCAAGGAAAATGACAAGGTAAGTGTTAATTCTACGATCTCTTTACTTATCCAAGGTTGTTAATATGTATGTATCTATTGGGACCTCTTTATCATCCACATCTGTGTTCTCATAAAAATGTAATTCAATTTTTTTTACTATTTACTAGAATATGGTTTAAAGTAATTTATACCCTTATTTGACCATATATATTTTGAAAGGAATCTTTCTGTCGTTTTCCAAACAAGGTACTTTATGACCTTTTCGATAAAATTAAGGTAAAAATGTCTTTTTTAACTTATACGGTGGGTGCGGATATTTTCCACCATTATAACAACGTCAAAGCTTAACATAAAATATTATAAGAATATTTTAAAAATAAATGTTTTCTTTTATAATTATATTACTTTTAAATGATTTCAAAATAGAAAGAGATATTTCTCTAAAAACGTTTTGATTTCATCTATGTCAACATCCTTTAATGGATTTTAAGCTTATTAGAAGTTGATTTATTATGATACAAAAATTACATATTGTATTGAAGTTTTTGTGATATTTTTTACTATATATGTGTTATTTTTACACCATTCATGGTTTATGGATAAATTATAGACATTTTGTATGCCAGTTTTAATATGAATGTTTATGTTATGTTTAAACCTTTTTATATGAGGAATGCATTGGACTTAGTAAGTGATGGGTGGAGCCCACTATAGCTCCTTGATGCATCAGTAGGTCTCATGAGACAAACTACTATCTTGGAAAAAGGCCTTGACAAAATCTTATTTGTAGTCTTGGCACAAGGCCTTGACTATGTGGTTATGAATTATGGCATTATGCATTCCATCATTATGAAAGTGGATATTGATATTGCATGTGATTTTTATAAATGTAGAATATCCATGTGAATAAGTAAATGGAATTATTTGATTTTATCTTTTCCATATTATTCTGAAGTTTAAGTTTAATAGGATTTTGATTTAGTCTCATACATTTCCTCAAATGTTTATGCTTATTTATGAATGTTTCTGCTGTATTGCTATCCTTACTGAGCATCAGAGCTCACCACTTTCAATGTTTTATTTTTCCTAGGATGTGAAGAAGTATTTTATGGTTGAACTACAGGGATCAGATAATGATATAAGTGTGTTCAAATGGGGAAAAAATGTTTTTGATGTTTTTATTTCATGATGTAATGTAAAACTTATGAATGTATCTAGTACTTCCAAGGATACTAAAGTGATCGGTCTTTCAAGACATGATTCCTTGTATCTTTCCAATGTTATGTAACAATGCACCGAATCTATGTAATTGGGGTGGAGGTATTACATTTGGTATCAGAGGATGTTTAGTATAAACCTTGGAAGCTAGATTTAGAAAAACTATGATTAGAGAACATTACCCTAAGATAGACTTTGAGGATTAGTATAGAAGAACTTCCTATAATTTTGGTACTATAGAGATTTTTTGAGTTTTCTAAGAAATAAATCCCTATATAGATATGATAAGGTAGAGGTGGCTCTGGCATAGATGTACCTAGGGGTAAAACCTGAAAACACCGCTTTGAGCTGGACTCGAACGGGAACTGGTGCACGACAACGGGCCTTGCTATACTCTTGGTTACAACAATACCGGGGGATATGCTTAGGTTAATTATCATTTTCTTTATAGACCATTATGAAGGATTTATGAGTATATACTTCATCAAAGAAAACATTTTTATGATTATAGATTATATTCATAAACTGTTCAATTTATGTTAACTATTTTACAAGTTTGGAATTATGTATTGTGTTTCATAAACTAATCTAGTGTATGTCATTGTTTATAAATGGAACCTAGTGAAAGGAATGGAAACCATATCAATGTACATAATCTGTGTAGGGGTTTCCCTCCTAATCAAGATAATTATAGTGGAGTTGGTGAAGCAACTGGTGCTGATCTGTTTATCACTATAGTGGGACAACTCGCTCAGGTAATGATTAATAACCTTACCCATATGGAGATCCCTGATCCACAAAGCAGAGGATCAATGTTAGACCACTTCATGAGGCAAAAACTACCAACATTCAATGGGAGTACAAATCCATTAGTAGCTGATCAATGGATAAATTCCTTAGAGAAAATATTTCAGGCTTTGGGGAGTAGTGAAAAGGAAAAAGTTTTCTTGGTAGTTTATTGCCTCACGGGAGATGCGGATCAATGGTGGTCATTAATCCAAAACAAAAAGGAAGATGAATAAGTATCAATCATTTAATAGAGGGAGTTTAAAGATATTTTATTAGAAAAATACTTTCCTCGTGACCATCGACCGTATATGGAAATAAAATTTCTTGAGTTTGAGGAAAAAGGAGGATTATAATGTCCCAGAGTTGAGGATAAATTTACAAGGTTAGCAAGCCATGCATCAGATTATATACGTAACCCAAGGAGTAATATTGATCGATTATTTGATGGGTTAAAACCATTTCACCATTGGGAATTATTCTCACAATCCTTTTCATCATATAAAGATATAGTCTCATATGCTATCAAGACAAAAAAGGAATTCTTTAAGTCTTATGAATTTAAAGCAAAGATAGAGAAAAAGATATCTTCTAAACACTCTGGAAATGGAAAAAAGGGGAAGAAGGGAAAATTTGAATATCCATCATGGGGTAAATGTGGGAAGAAACACCTCAGTCCTTGATTGAAGGGAATGAGATTCTGTTACTAGTGTGGTGAAAAAGGACACCAAGCACGTGATTGCAAGGGGAAGAAAGAAGCTATCAATGTTGAATGCAACAATTGTAGAGAAACGGGGCATTATGAAAATTAATGTCTTAAGCGCCAAAGGAACTTACCTCAGAAAAGGCCAAGGGAGCAAGGCCAAGCATATGTGATCACTAATACTGAGGTTGAAGCTCTGAAAGACTTGGTGGCAGGTAATTTAATGGTTTCCTCAAGTTTATCCAATGATTTATTTGATTATGGATCATCACATTATTTCATATCTTCTCAGTTTTCTAATAAAATTATATATTTTCAGTTTGACTTAATAAGGGAGTTTTCAGTCAAAACACCTAAGGGAAGTTATCATCACAACAAAGTTTTTTTAATTAGTTCCCATTAGGTCTTATAAATGTTCTTTATATACGGATCTCATCGTCATACCCATGATTAAATTTGATATAATCCTCGGAATGGATTGGATTTTTCACCATAATGTAAAAAATTTATTGTAAGAAGAAAGCAGTTACAATTTTTGATAATGATAAGAAATACCTTATCTTTAGAGCAGAGGTATCCCCACCAGATTATTATCTAGATCTGCCCCTGTAGCTCTACTAAATTAAATTATTGGGTAATAAGATAATTAAATAACTATGGGTGAGGAAAATAATGCTCTAATAGAGGATGTGCCTATTGTGCAAGAATATGTTGATGTGTTTCCAAACGATTTACCTGGACATCCTTCAGAATGAGAAATTGAGGTTTCCATTGATTTAATTCCTAGTTCAAGGCCCATATCAAAGTCCCCTTATAGAATACCCACTATGGAATTAGTGTAACTAAATAAAAAACTAGAATAATTGATTAATAATGGATTTATTATCCATAGTGTTTCTCCTTTGAGATCCCCTGCTCTTTTTATTAAGAAGAAAGATGGATCTATGATGTTGTGCATTGACTAGAGGGAGATCAATGCTATAATAATAAAGAACAAGTATTTCGTACCTCGTATTGATGATTTATTCAACCAACTTCATGGAGCTCAATATTTTTCAAAGATTGACCTTCAATATGGATATCATTAGTTGTGTATGAAGAAGGAAGACATTCTGAAAATATCTTTTCGAACTAGGTACAGACATTACGAGTTTACAGTAATTCCTTTTGGATTGACTAATATACCCTCTATCTTCATGGATCTAATGAATACAGTTTTCAAAAAATATCTTAATGAATTTGTAGTGGTATTTATTGATGATATCATGGTATACTAAAAAATCTACGAAGATCATGAAAATCATTTGAGCACTATTTTGAAAACCCTCATAAGAAATGAATTATATGGAAAGTTTACCAAGTGTGAATTCTAGATTCAATAGATTTATTTTCTTGGCCACATTGTCTCTAAGGAAGGAATCTCTGTTGATCTTTCAAAGACCAAGGTAATCTGAGAATGGCCAGTACCTATGAGTATAACTGAGGTACAAAGTTTTATTTATTTATCTGGTTATTATCGACATTTCTTCCAGAATATTTCCCAGTTGGCTAACCCATTAACCAAGCTCACACGTAAAGGAGTTAAATTGGTTTCGACAAAAGAGTGTGAAGACTATTTTTAAGAAATGAAGAGAAGATTAGTTAATCCTTTTATCTTGACTCTACAGTCAGGTAATGATGGGGTTTTTATTTATATTGATGCTTCAAATAAAGGACTTGGTTGTGTCCTTATGCATAATGATAGAGTTATTTCCTATGCATCACGACAGCTGAAAATTCATGAACAAAACTATCCCACTCATGATCTTGAGTTAGCAGTTGTAATCTTTTCTCTGAAAATATGGATACACTATCTCTATGGTAAAAAATGTGAGATTTAAGTTAATCATAAGATTTTGAAGTATATTTTCTCAAAAAAATAACATAACATGAGGCAAAGGAGATGGATTGAACTACTCAAGGATTATGATTTCACTATACACTAACAACTGGGGAAGGAAAATAAGGTGGAAGATGATTTGAGAAGAAATAATCATGTAGTTCTAAACAATATGATAGTTGAAAAGGATCCTGTATACATGGATCTAGTAAAGATGGATATGGGAATAACCATCGAAGGTGAAACATCAATGCTTTTTCAAATGGTTTCCAAACCATCTTTACTTGAAAGGATAAAAAGTTCTCAGACTGAAGATTAGGAATTTGAAAAGAAAATTAAATATTTTAATGATAGGATATTGATTGAATTCATATATGAAGATAGAGTTTTGAAATTTGGGAAGAGACTTTATGTTCCAGATATACCTGATCTAAAAAGGGAATTGTTGAATGATGTTCATATCTCCAATTACTCTATACACTCTGGTAGCAATAAGATGTATAGATATTTGAAAGAACATTTTTTTGTGGGAAAACATGAAGAGGGAGATTTCTGATTTTGTGTTGAGATATATGGTTTTCCAACAAGTGAAAGCTAGAAGACAACATCCTAGAATAGTCATGCAACCTCTTCCCATATCTGAGTGGAAATGGAATGATATTACGATGGACTTTGTCATGGGACTACCAAATACTCCTAGAAGAAATCATGCAATATGGGTCATTGTTGATCATATTACCAATTCATCACATATTATTACTATAAGAGATGATTTACCACTTGAACATCTGGAAAGAATATATATTAATGAAGTTGTAAGACTTCATGGAGTACCTCTATTGATTGTTTCTGATCGTGATCCCCGTTTTACATCAAGATTCTAGAAAATTCTTCAGAAGTCCTGGGATACTGAACATCATTTTAGCACTGCCTACCACCCTCAAACTAATGGAAAATCAGAACGGACTATTCAAACCTTAGAAGACGTGTTGAGATCTTGCTCACTTGACTTTCAAGGTATGTGGGATCAATATTTACCTCTGGTAGAATTTTCCTATAACAATGGCTTCCATTAAAGTTTTCATATGGAACCATATGAAGCATTATATGGAAAGAGATTTCACACATGAACTTGTTGGGATGATGTTGGTGAATGAAAACTCATAGGCCTAGAACTTGTTGGGGAAACAAGGGAAAAAGTGAAGATTATCCAAACCCACATCAAAGAAGCACAAAGTTGGAAAAATATCTATGCCGATAACCGAAGGAAGAATTTGGAATTTCACGTAAGAGACCATGTTTTCTTGATGTTATCTCTAAGGAAGGGTGTTATACGTTTTGGTAAGAAGAGTAAATTGAGTCCCAGGTACATCAGACCTTTTGAAATTCTAGAATGAATTAGAGTTGTAGCTTATCGTTTGGCAATGCCTCCAAGTCTCTCCAAAGTTCATGATGTGTTCCATGTGTCACTGTTGAGAAAATACATGCCTGACCCAATTCATGTTGTAAAGACCCAGAATTTCCATGTGATTTTTTTCAAATATATGAGAATTTTATGATTCCGTGAAAATTGACGGCCCGTGATTCCGAGCCCCGGTGTGCCGGGAATGAATTTAAAAACTTTTTTTGGGTACGTTCAGTAAACATACGAGTGGGTTTTTGTGACTTTTGAACCGGTGCTTGGAATTGAAATATGAGGGCACCGTTGAACTCGCAACACCGGTATTTTCTTAAATAGACCTTCACCTCGACCGCAGTGGGTCGATAGTGAAAGATAAAATTTTGTGCTTTTCATGAAAGAATTAAATAAAATAAAAATGTCTAACATTTTTATTTTAGAAACCCACTCAGCATGGGTTATGGTGGAAGAGAAAACCTAAGCCTAAACCTCCCATGAGAATGTTAAGGTGTGGGGACCACCTAAAATAACCCTCATTTTGAATTTAGAGGCGGGGACCACCCGAACCCCCTTTAATGGGAGGAAACCTTTCAACACCTTCTTTAATGAGGGGGGTGAACTTAGGTTTCCTAAAAATTAATTATGCCAAACTCATCATATTTATTGATTCCAATTTAATTTTGTTCCAACAATTAAATTGATGGAACACATCATATTGGATACTTTTCATTTTGGGTGGATTTGGGAGAAAGGATTTGAAGAGGAGAGCTTTTGGAGGAATTCTTCTTCTCCAATGAAGAACGCTTCTCCAACGATAAATTTCGACATTCTCCAACATCTTCGAATTCTTCCTCGGGACATCCTCTAATGTGGGACATATTCAATCTACAACCGTACTTCCCTTCTCATCGACGTCAACTAACAAATGAGTTAGGCCGGTATTTTAAATTGATCGATGTTAATTTTTCCCCTCATATTGAATCATCCCCCTTGAGCCGCTTACTACTGCTCTAACACGGAGGGTGCGGGCAAAAAAAACATGGCCCGAACCCTCCACCATTCTTCATGAAGGGAGTTTTCTTCACGATGGAAGAAGTTGACTTTGTGCCACGACGATGAATGAAGAGTGGCCGACCGAACTGGTCACTTGTGAAGGCGCATCGTACGACCGCGCCGCATGGAGAGGACGACTGGCCATCAGGCCATCCGTAGCGACCGCTGCCCCGCCGAACAGTGGCCTCCGAACCGCCTCGCACCACCCCTCAGCCTCCGCAGCCCTCTATGGACTTCGCTGCCGCATGGCCCCCATGGCCTCTGCAGCCACGCGGCCCCCGCGGCCTCCGCCGCCATACGACCCCCATAGCCCCCGTGGCCCCCACGACCCCGGCGACCACCGCTGCCCCCACGGACTCCACCACCCCGCGGCCTTCGCACTGTCGCACAACCTACTAGGCCGCCTAGAGTGGGTCAGGTCAACCCGAATCGGGTCGGGTCGGCCCAGGCTAGGTTGGACCGGGTTGGTCTGACCAGGTCGGACCAGACCCGGTCCAGCTTCGACCCAATTTCACTCCTTTGGCCATAACATTGGCACTGAGTATCCGTTTGATGAACCGTCTGCGACGTCGTAAACCTTGGAGTGAGAAGATCCGTTTGGTATACCCCACTCAAGTTTTAGATAATTTTGGGGTATGGTTGGGTTGGATCGAGGAAGAATCCAACTGGGCCCTTTGGACTACAAGGCTAATAACTTGAACGTCGGTCATCTGATTGACGCACCGTCTGTTGCATTGAGACCCCTATGACATGGAGGACCTTTGGGATACTTATTCATGGGAATATGTGGAAGTTAGAGTTTTGACATATTTCTTAGGGAGCTGTTCTGCAAAGCGTGATACGTACGGAACCCTACGGCTGGTTGAGACTTGATGACTGCAGACCGTTTCAACTCAGAGTGACTCGACAAGCCCAGTGGGGAGCGCCTCTGTGTGACGTGGTAGAACTACGGTGGGGAGAGCGTCTGTGTGATGCAACAAATATATGGTACTCGACAGGAGGAGTACCTCAGCAGGCCACGAGGGGGAGCACCTCTTTGTGAAACGGCAGACCCAAGGTAGGGAGCGCCTCTGTGTGACGCCGAAGACCTACGGTTATCGATAAGAGGAGTACCTCAACAGGACACGAGGGGGATCACCTCTATGTGATGAAGAAGACCCATAGTAATCTACAAGAGGAGTACCTTAGTAGGCCACAAGGGGGAGTGCCTCTGTAGGATACGGGAGACCCACGGTGGGGAGCGCCTCTGTGTGACGCGGAAGACCCACGATACTTGACAGGAGGAGTACCTCAGCAGTCCAAGGTTAGTGGGAAGTGCCTTTTTGTGACATAGCAGACCCATGGTGGGGAGAGCCTCTGTGTAATGAAGCAGACCCACGATACTCAACAGGAGGAGTACCTCAGTAGTCCAAGGATTGCGGGAAGTGCCTCTTTGTGATGCGGTAGGCCCACTATACTCGATAGAGGAGGGGTTATCCAACAGCTGAGGTGTTCGATGATGTGACTAGAGATGTTGCTTGTTACTACCCCTAGAATATATCCTGGTGTGATCTGAGTCTTTACCTTTTGGTACTTACCTTCATGGTAATTCTTCTTTTTTGGAACAGTTGATCTTGGATCTTTTGAGTTAGAACCTGTATTTTCTCATGTTTGAGATGGGTATACTTGATAACTTAGGTATATGTATGGGCATATACCTAAGCTGGGTTGTCAGTTGATTTCATGCTTTGTGGTTTATCCTTTGTGGATTTTGTGAGACCTTGAGGGTCTCGGGGTCCCTACTGAGTATCGTTATACTCACCCCTATAGGGTTATGCCCGCACCCTATTGTGTTTGGTGTAGACAAAGGACAAAGCTGACTGAGGGCGAGAGTACTAGGAATTGAGGTAGCTTAGAGGTGGACTTAGATGAGGCATAATGTAGAGACGACCATTCGAGAGCTAAAACTACCCCTAAAGTAGGATCCTTGGTGGGTGATCACAGAATTTGTTCCAGTTTACTTGTACTGTCAGTTTCTAGTACTTTCCAGTTAGGCATGTATTCTGGACCCTTTTACTTACTGTACATACTCTTTTTACTATTCAGTTTACTGGAGTTCGTATCTTGTTGTTTGCTTGGTTGCGTGTGTTTAGAGGATATAAAGGCAATGCCTTCCCAGTTTTAGGGAATAAACCTTCGGTGCTAGTCGCCAACACCTATCCTATGGAAGGTGGGCTTGGGGTAGTCACGACACGGACCTCGAGGAACGAGTAGTCACGACATGGACCTCAGGGAACGGGTCGTGACAAATTGGTATCAGAGGAGTCGGTTCTACCATATAACATTAGACTCTAGTCTTTTTAACAACAATAGTGTTGAGTTTATTGAGTTTGGTTATCAGTTTAGGGAATGTAGTGTTGGTGTGGTGGCCGACGTATCCATACACCAGGACCCCGGCTTCTAATTTCTGACTCAGTGCACGAAAACAATGATTGTGTGTGTGCTTAGAAATGTTTTCTTTTCGATTTCTTTGAGTCAGATCACCAGGTATAACTTAATGACTGTGGTGCATCTGTTCCTTATCAGGATTCCACTGCATAGAAAGCCATCTTGGATTCCTAAGAGAGTACATGATGACGACCACCGAGCGACGAGGCTCTGGTGCATGGCCCTCTTACTATGTCGGCACCTTCGGGTGGTGTACCAGCAGCACCACCACCCATTAGGAAGAAGATACCATCAGCCACACTGGAAGATGTTGCATGCCGACTGAGCACATTGCACGAGTTATAATAGCAGAGGCATCTGAGGTTTTGAGGTGAGACAGTTTCCAACACAGCTGAGGGTTGGATGGAGGCGGTTGCTAGAGTTTTCTGCCTAGTTGAGACACCATTAGAGAAGATGGTGATCTTAGCTACTAGTATTTTTCAGTGAGTGACCATGAAATTGGTCCTCATAATGATGATGCTTTGGTACGTGGACCATTACTCGAGATAGTACCTTTGGGTAGTGTGTCGGCTATATCACTGCCCGTTGGTCAGCAGTTACAACCAGCGATACCGCTAGAGGAAACTTATAGGCTCAGTACCTTACACGTGATTTAGAATCAGATACCCCTTGGGTTCCAAGGCGATACTGACTCATAGGCGGATGAGGAATAGCTTGAGGAGGTGTCTGAGAGTTCTCTAGAGCTTCTACAGCTTCGGCAGGACGACATGTCGGTAGCTGAGTATTCATCAAGGCATACCGATCATTCCAGGTACTCGATGAATACGATATGATCAGTGCTTTGGGGCTTGGTCTTTCGAGCGTAATGTGTTTAAGTACGTCCAAGCCAACACTATTCCTTTATGCACTCCTACTTGTTTTGGGGTTCTAGAGAGTAACCTTGTGGTTGAATGTTCTTTAGATGAGAGGATACATCCAGTGAATGTTAGTAGTGGAAAAAGCAGGAAACTGGTGCCAGTCTCAGAGACTTGGGCATTTAAAATGTTTTTAGAAGAGGTAGTGTTAGGGATAGATGAATCTACAGGGTATCAGACGTTAAATCAGAGCTAAGAGAGAAACATGAGGTGGTTTACATTTTGACATGTCACAACCACCCCCTTTTTGTGGACCCCACCAGGATCATGGAGCTAGAGGACAAGGGAAGAGAGTATCTGCATGCAGTCAAGGATTATGACCAAAGGGCTCTAGGAATGATTCGAGGTTTGGTATGTGTCTACTACTAGCTATCATTTACTTCCATGAATCTTTTCCAAGACCTAGAGTTTCCGATTAAACCGTTGACTAGACCCTCACGTCTGGAGATACCTTTGGGAGGAGACTCGATAATCACACACTTACACCGAGGATGTGATCTGACCCTTTAGGCAAGAGTTTTAGTGGGAACTTCTTGGTGGCAGTGTTGAGGTCTTACGACGTTAGTTTGGGTGTGGACTGGACATCCACAGTTCATTCTCAGATTGAATGCATTAGGAAAAAAGGTTGTGGTTTACCTACAACATTGGAATGGGGTTTTCCTTGGTCAGCGAAAAAGGAAACCTGAGCAGCATAGGATAAACTCATGCATAGGAGTTTTGAGTTTTCAGTTCCAAACAAGAGTGACAGAGCATAGGGACATCTTTTTAAAAGATATTTCTAGGAATACCTTCATGAAGGGAGAGGGACGTCTGCTTTGGCTAGGTACTACCGAAGGTTTGTACCAGATTTATCCAGAGTTGCATCACCTCTATCAGCATTGACGAAGAAGGGGAAACCCTTCATTTGGTTAGAGAGATCCCAGTGGAGTTTTCATGAGCTGAGGAAAATTCCGAATTGTGCACCCATATTGAGGCTACTGGAGGAGGGCGTAGGGTATGTAGTCTACCACAACACATCAACGATCAGACTCGGATGTGTCCTGATATAGGAGTGAGTAGTGATCGTATATAGTTCTTGGCAGCTGAGACAACATGAGCAGAACTACGCTTCCCATGACCTAGAGTTAGCAGCATTGGTCTTTACCTTGAGGATGTGGTGACATTACTTGATGGGTGACCATTTTATAGTGTACTCTGATCACAAGAGTCTTAGGTATATCTTCTCCCAGAAGGACCTGAACCTGAGACAACGACATTGGCTTGATTTCCTCTAGGACTATGGATTCGAGATAGTCTATAATCCTGGGAAGGGGAATGTTGTAGCAGATGCACTCTGTAGGAGGTCTGGTATATAGCTGCTAGGAGAGGTGTAGAGAAGCTGGCCACTTTGTAGATATCCTTTGTGGATCAGGATAGAGCAGCTTTTCTTCAGTTTCTTACAGTCAATCCCCCACTTCTTTAGCGAGTTAGGGAAGTGTAGAATGGGGATGCTGACTGCGAGGCTCAACATGCTCAAATATCCACAGGGTAGGCACCTGATGGATTTTCTGAAGGTGGGGAGCACGTCATCCTCTTCAGAGGACATACCATGGTACCAGTGTCACTTCGGGAGGAAGTGATGAGGGAGTTCCACGCATCCTCTATAGTGGTACATACAGGAGTGGCGAAGATATACCAGGACCTCTGACGACAGCACTGGTGGCCGGGAATGAATAAAGTAGTAGCAGAGTTTGTCTCTTAGTGCCTCACTTTCCAGTAAGTGAAGGTGGAGCATCAAGTACCAGTAGGCTTAGTTCAGCCTTTAGAGGTCCCAGAGTGGAAGTGGGATGGGATATCCATGGACTTTATGACAGGATTTCCATGTACATCCAGAGGTCATGATTCTATTTGGGTGATTGTCGACTGACTCACCAAGTCATCCCACTTCTTACTAATCAGAGATCAGGGTTCAGTAGAGAGCTTGGGACGCCTCTATGTGTAGGAGATTTTGTGGCTACATAGAGTTCCCTCGATGATTGTCTCTGATCGTGATGCACATTTTACATCCCGACTATGGAAGGGGTTGTAGGAGTCTTTCAGGATGCAACTTTATTTGATAACTTCCTTCCATCCTCAGACGGATGGCCAGACTGAGCGGACCATTCAGACCCTCAAGGACATGATGCGTGCATGCATCCTCGACTTCGGTTGCAGTTGGGAGGACCACTTGACTTTGGTGGAGTTTTCATACAACAAAAACTATCACTCCACCATTGGGATGGAACCTTTTGAGTCATTGTATGGGTGACCTTGCAGATCACCTTTTTGTGGGACTGACTCAGGGGAGTCAGCACCAGTGGGACCAAAGATGGTATGGGCTACCATAGAGAAGGTTCAGATCATCTAGGAGAAGATGAATATTGCATAGAGCATTCATAATTCTTATTTTTATAGGAGATGAATACCTATGGAGTTTGAGTATGGTTACCACGTCTTTTTACGGGTCTCACCTCGATGAGGTTTGCAGAGATTTGGCTGAGGCGGCAAGTTATCTCCAAGGTTCATTGAACCCTTCTAGGTCCTCAACAAAGTTGGAGAGGTGGCTTACTGTCTAGAACATCCCCCTCATTTTCACTAGGTGCATGATGCCTTTCACGTATCCAATATGAGGAGATACGTGCATGACCCTTCTCACATCATCAACCATGGAAAGATGGACGTCGATGATGGGGTGAGGTTTTCGGAGGTTCCAGTGGAGATTGAGGATCGATAGGAGTAGGTCCTTCATGGATGGTTAATACCTCTGGTTCACGTTCCCTGGCAGCATGGGAACCTCTAGGAGAGCACATGGGAACGAGAGGCTCAGATGCGTGCTCAGTACCCACACTTGTTCCCTCAGTTTGAGTTGTGTCTTATGGGTATGCAAAGCCTTGAGGTGGGGATAATTTGAAGACCCATAATTTCCATGTAATTTTTTTAAATATATGGAACTTTTATGAGTCCGCAAAAATTGACGGCGCATGATTCCGAGGGCCGATGTGCCACGAATGAATTTATAAACTTTTTTTTCTAGTAGGTTCAGTAAACGCACGAGCAAGTTTTTGTAACTTTTGAACCGGTGCTCGGAATTGAAATCTGAGTGCACCATTGAACTCGCAGCACCGATATTCTCTTAAGGATACCTTCACCTTGACTGTAGTGGGTCGAGAGTGAAAGATAAAATTTCATGCTTTTCATGAAAGAATTAAATAAAATAAAAATGTCAAACATTTTTATTTTAAAAACACCCTCAACATGGGTTATGGTGGTGGGGTCCACCCAAGCCTAAACTTTCCATGAGAATGTTAAGGGGTGGGGACCACCTAAACTAACCCCCATTTTGAATTTAGAGGCGGGGACCACCTGAACCCCCTTTAATGTGAGGAAACCTTCCAACTCCCTCTTTAATGAGGGGTGGGGGGACCCCAGGTCTCCTCTAAATTAATTATGCCAACCTTGTCGTAATTAATGATTCCAATTTAATTTTTTTCCAACAATTAAATTGATGGAACACATCATATTGGCAACTTTTTATTTTGGGTGGATTTGGGAGAAAGGATTGGAAGAGGAGAGCTTTTAGAGGAATTCTTCTTCTCCAAAGAAGAATGCTTCTCCAACGAAGA
The DNA here is from genome assembly GCA_963277665.1 of Viscum album. Lineage (NCBI taxonomy): Eukaryota > Viridiplantae > Streptophyta > Magnoliopsida > Santalales > Viscaceae > Viscum > Viscum album. Next base: position 878,051,702 of record OY728166.1, read on the forward strand.
ACACCGACATTCTATGACATCTTCAACTTCTTCCTCGAGATATCCTCTAACGGGGGACATCTTCAATCGACGACCGTCCTTCCATCCTCATCGACGTCAACAAAAACACGAGGTAGGGGTGTGTTTTAAATTGATCAATGTTAATTTTACCCCTCACATTGAATCATCACCCTTGAGCTACTTTCTACTACTCTAATGTGGAGGGTGTGAGCCAAACAAATATGTCCCGAACCTTCTGTCATTATTCATTAACGGTGTGTTCTTTTCAATGGAAGAAGGCGGCTTTGTGCCATGGCAACGAATAAAGAGCGGTCGGCCGAACCGGCCGCCGGTGAAGGCACAGCGCGCGACCGCGCCGCGTGGAAAGGGCGACTGGCCATTCGGCCATCTGCGGCGGACCACCTCACCGCCGCCGCCCCACCGCACCATGGCCGCCCTGCTAGACCGCAGCCTCTTCACCACCTTACGCCACCCCGCGACCTCCGCGTCCCTCCACAACCTCCGCAGCCATGCGGCATCAGTAGCCTCCACCTCCATGTGACCTCTGTGGCCTCTGCGGCACTCGCGGACCCCATTTCCCCATGGCCTCCATGACCCCGCAACCCCCAAGGCCTCTGCCACCCCATGGCCCCCGCAGCCCTCGGGGTCCCACGGCCCTCGTGACCCTCGCGACCCACGCGGCCTTCGCGGCCTCTACTGCCTTGCGGCCTTTGTGGCCTCTGCGCCTCCTCACGGCCTGTCAGGCCACCTAGAGCAGGTTGGCCCAGACCCAGTGGGCCGGGTCAGACTGGGTCGGTCCGACTAGGTCGGACCAGACCCCGGCCGGCTTCGACCCAATTTCGCTCCTTTGGCCATAACTTTGGTACTGAGAGTCCGTTTGACGAACCGTCTGTGGTGCTAGAAAACTTGGAGTGATATGGTACCTTTTGTATACCCCAAATGAGTTTTGTATTAAGTTAGGGTATGATCAGGTTGGATCGAGCACAAATCAAACCAGGCCCTCAGGACTGAAAATCTAATAACTTACAGACCGGGCGTTCGGTTGACACACCATCTGTTGCGTTGAGACCCCTATGGTGTGGAAGAACTTTGGGATACATTTTCATGGGAATAAGTGGTAGTTTTAGTATTAACCTATGCCTTGGGGAGCAGTTCTCCCAAGCGCGATACATACGGAACACTGTGACTGGCTGAGACTTGACGACTGCAAACCGTTTCGACTTGGAGTGACTCGACATGCCTAGTGGGGAGAGCCTCTGTGTGAAGCAGAAGACCTACGGTGGGGAGAGACTTTGTGTGATGTGGTAGACCCATGGAACCTGATAGGAGGAGTACCTCAGTAGGCCACGAGGGGGAGTGCCTCTGTGGGACGCGACAGACCCACGGTGGCGAGTGCCTCTATGTGACGCGGCAGACCCACGATACTCGAAAGGAGGATTACTTCAACAGGACACGAGGGGGAGCACCTCTGTGTGATGCAGTAGGCCCATGATACTCAACAAGAGGAATACCTCAGCAGGTCATGAGGGAGAGAGCCTCTGTGTGACGCTGCAAACCCACGGTGGGGAGCGCCTCTGTGTAACGCGGTAGACCTAGGGTACTCGACAGGAGGAGTACCTCAACAGTTCAAGGTTAGTGGGAAGATCCTCTATGTGATACGAAAGACCCATGGTGGGGAGCGCCTCTGTGTGACGTAGCAGACCCATGATACTCATCAGGAGGAGTACCTCAAAAATATAAGGTCAGTGGAAGGTGCCTCTATGTGACGTGGCTGGCCCACTGTACTCGATAGAGGAGGGGTTCTCCAGTAGGTGATGTGTTCAACGATGTGACTGGAGATGTTACTTGTTACTAACCCTAGAATAAATCCTGGTGTGGGATGAGTTTGTACCTTTTGGTACTTACCTTCATGATAATTCTTCTTTTGTGGAACAGTTGAGCTTGGAGCTTTTGAGTTAGAACCTGTATTTACTCATGTTTGATATGGGTATACTTGATAACTTAGGTATATGTATGGGAATATACCTAAGTTGGGTTGTCAATTTATTTCATTCTTTGTGGTTTATCCTTTGTGGATTTTGTGAGACCTTGAGGGTCTCAGGGTCCCTACTAAGTATCGTTATACTCACCCCTGAACGGGCTATGCTCGCACCTTGTTGTGTTTGGTGCAGATGACAGACAACACTGACTGAGGAAAAGATTACTAGGACTTGAGGTAGCTCAGAGGTGGAATTAGATGGGGCGTACTGCAGAGACAACCATTAGAGAGCTGTACCTACCCTTCAAGTAGGATCCTTGGTAGATGATCACAGGAGCTGTTCCAGTTTACTTGTACTTTCGGTTTCTTGTACTTTCTAGTTGGGCTTGTATTCTGGCCCCTTTTACTTACTATACTCACTCTATTTACTATTTAGTTTACTTGAGTTCATATCTTGTTGTGTGCTTGGTTTCATGTGTTTACAGGTTATAAAGGCAATGCCTTCCCAGTTTTAGGGAATACGCCTTCGATGCTAGTCGCTATCCCTAAGCCTGTAGAAGGCACGCTTGGGGTAGTCACGACACGGGCCCCGGGGGACAGGTCGTGACACATGTACTCACCTATGAGGAAATTGAACTGGAACCTAATATGTCTTATTGTGAAGAGCCTATCAAAATTCTTAATAAAAGAGAACGAGTGCTGAGAAACTGGACAAATCATCTTGTAAAAGTTCTATGGAGAAACCATAAGATGGGAGAGGCAAGATGGGAACCTGAGGAACTTATGATAAAAAACAACCGGAATATTTTTATGCAATAATATTCTAGAAATTTATAGGATGAATTTATTTTAAGGAGGGGATAATGTAACACCTCAAGCTTCCATGGTACGTTTCCTTTTGAATAATGCAGTAGCTTGCGTTGTACGCAACTTGGAGTTTTAACACACTAGGACCAATCAAAGTAGCTGTTATGAAAAGTAATACTCACTTTTTGAAATTTTTAAAATTTTATTTTTCAAAATGGACTTCATTTTTGGATTTTTAATATCAAAATTATCTTAGGGTGAATTTTTTTCATTTTTCTGAGAACTTTCAATTTTTGATGAATAGTGAAAAACACTACGTTATTGTTTAAAACCGACTTTTTATTTAAATAATTATTTATTTTATTTTAATTTATTTTATGTAAAAATAGATACATAATAAATATATATGTTCAATGTAATTCATTGGAGTCATTTTATAATAATTTTACATATATAAAATTTTATTGAACTTTTTACCGTCTTTTACCCACCTTCTCAGAGCATTTACAAATTTTCATAAAACATAATTTTACCTCTTCTATGAGTTGAATTTAAAATATCTGAGAGACACGATTAATATTAGTAAGTAAAATTTGGTTCAATAAGATGAAAATAATTTTTGGTGAATAGTGAATTTTGACTTTTATTTACCAAGGTTAAAAATAAATAGGGTAATTAAGGGTAAAAATGATATTATAATTACCCTAATACATGTCCTAATTCTATTGGATCAGTGTAATTCGAACAAAAAAAATTAGGAATAAAATATGACCCCCTTTGTTCCCCTTGGATTGGATTGGGACATTTATTATTATTTTATTTAAAGAAGAGTTAAAAATATTAAATTCAAAGTTTAATAACTAAAAAATTTTTAATATAGGGTTATAAAATAGATAAATATGACTATAAATACTCATTATAAATCTAAAATTATTTCCTACATAATTACATTTTTTTAATTTTTAGACATTAAATAATTAAATTTATTTATAACATAATGATGATGCAGTAATTACCTTATTAATGAAAGATTGAAATAATTGATATTATAAATATCCAAATAAATGTAATTTGAGACTTTTGATGAATTAAAGAAAATTTCTACGTTAATATGACATTTTAGGGTTTATTAAATAATTTTTTTCGAAGTAATCATGTTGTAATGATTTTCACAAAAACCAAATACTAAATAGTGTCAAAAATGACATAATTGAGTTTTTTAAAACAAACACTATATTGTTAATTGATATAATATTCCTAAAAATATAAGGCTCAGAAAAAGGACTTAAATAAAGTCATATATATTAATAATTAACCACTTGTGGTTTGATTCACTTGTTATAGTAAGTTTATTAACCATATAATATAAAAAATACAAAGAGACATTGTAAATGACAAACTATTTAACTAAGAGTTAAATAAAAAAGATAAGGTTAATATGGTGACCTAAACCTGTATAAAACCTATTGGTTGAGGTTTGTCAACCCATACCCAACTTATCCTCTAAATAAACAATTTTTGAGCCATTAGAAACTGAAAATCATTTTATTATAAAATAATATTTCAAGATTTTTCTAAAGTGACCATCACCTCTCTTATAAAAGGGGATTTTCCCCTTCTCTTAATTTGACACCTCCAAAGCCATTTGGTTCGGCCAAACCCTGCCCAAATATCCTCAAAAAATTTCTCCCTTAAACCTAGAGGCCTTCCTTTGGTCATAAATCCAACTTAAGGATCCCTTTTGATCAAATCAAAAGGAAGAACCCGAAGAAGAGGTAAATATTTCATCACCTCTTTCAAGTTCTTTTCTTCTTCCACTTCCTATTTATTTGTTGTTTACATTCTAAAATAATAACTATAGTATATTATATATACAGTGATGTTATTATAAATATGGTACAACCATATTCGTTATTCTATCCATCCTATAAATGGAAAAGTCACTATACGTGCATACGTACAACTTACATTCTCCACGTCATGGTGTAGTTTATTATTCAAACACTTCATTATTTTGGTTGGGTATAATAATAAATATAAATAATGTAAATAATAAATATGACATGTTAATGATTCTGTATATATTATATACCATCCAATTACATATGATTTCATCATCAATATAATGAAATTGTCGCTCGTGCGTATGTACGGATTACAGTCTCCACGAACGCGATGAGATTCATTCCACATCGTAATCATTAAAGAATAATTTTCATTTTATGATTAAAAATAATGTTTATGAACATAATATCAATATATATATGAATAAAATACATCCTATCCAAAACAAACATGGCTTACGTAACCAAGTATGTAAAGGAAAATGAATCAGTTAACACCCGAAACGATGATACTACTGAAATATTATTAACAAAGTAATATTAGAGGGTCATATATGATATCATATTTATGTATACAGTTATTTTATAATTTAATAGCAATGATTTAAATATTATATAGGAGGTTAACTTACCCTTACCATGGAAAAGTAAAAGGTATGGGTTAATTCTACAATCTTTTTACTTATTTGAGGTTGTTAATACGTAAGTATCTACTGAGACCTCTTTATCATCCACATCCCTGTTTTTTTAAATGTAATTCAAAACATTTTTACCATTTACACGACTATGGGTTAAATTCATTTATACCCTTATTTTAGTATATATGTTTTTAAAGGAATATTTCTGTCATTTTCCAAACAAGGTACTTTATGACGTTTTCAACAAAATTATGGTAAAAATGTATTTTTTTTAAACTTATAAGGCAGGTGTGGATATTTTCCACCATTATAACATCGTAGAAGCTTAACATACAATATTATAAGAATATTTTCAAATTAAATATTTTCTTTTATAATTATATGAATTTTCAATGATTTCAAAATAGAAAGAAACACCCTGGTACTTTCATGAAGGGAATGGGAGTCTGTTACAAGTGTGGTGAAAAAGGCCACCATGCTCGTGATTGTAAGGGGAAGAAAGAGGCTGTTAATATTGACTTATACAATTTTAGAGAAAATGGGAATTATGAAAATTAATTTACTAAGAGTCAAGGGAACTTACCTCAGAAAAGGTCAAGGGAGAAAGGCCAAGCTTATGCGATCACTACTGCTGAGGTTGAAGCTCTGAAAGACATGGTGGTAGGTAATTTAATGGTTTCCTCATGTTTAGCCAATGCTTTATTTGATTCTGGATCATCACATTGTTTCATATCTTCCTAGTTTTATAAGAAACTTAGATATTTTTAATTTGACTTAACAATGGAGTTTTCAGTCAAAACACCTAAGGGAAGTATCATCACAACAAAATTTTGTGAATCAGTTCCCATTACGACATATAAATGTTCTTTATCTACTGATCTCATCATCATACCCAAGATTGAATTTGATATAATCCTTGGAATAGATTGGATTTTGGACCATGATGTGAAAATTTATTGTAAGAAGAATGATGTTATAATTTTAGATGATGATAAGGGGTTCCTTATCTTTAGAGCAGAAACATCACCACCTGATTCTTATCTAATCTACCCCCTGTAGCTCTACTGAATTCAATTATTGGGGAAGAAGAGAGTGAAATAACTATGGGTGAGGAAAATAATGTTCGAGTAGAGGAAGTTCCTATTGTGCAAGAATATGTTGATGTGTTTCTAGAGGACTTACCTGGACATCCTCCAGAACGAGATATTGAGTTTTCCATTGATTTAATTACTGGTTCAAGGCCCATATCAAAGACCCCTTATATAATGGCCACTCTATAATTAGTGGAACTAAAGAAACAACTAGAATAATTGAGTAATAAGGGATTTATTCACCCTAGGGTTTTCCCATGGGGATCCCCTGTTCTTTTTGTTAAGAAGAAAGATGGATCTATGAGGTCGTGAATTGAATACAGGGAGATCAATGTTGTAACAAAAAAGAAAAAGTATCCCTTACCTCTTATTGATGATTTATTCGACCAACTTCATGGAGCTCAATATTTTTCAAAGATTGAACTTGATCTGGATATCATCAGTTGTGTGTAAAGAAGGAATACATTCTGAAAACATCATTTCGAGCCAAGTACGAGCATGACGAGTTTACGGTAATGCCTTTTGGATTGACTAATGCACCCTCTGTCTTTGTGGATCTAATGAATAAAGTTTTCAAGTAATATCTTGATGACTTTGTAGTGGTATTTCTTGATGATATCTTGGTAAAATAAAAAAGATACAAAGATCATGAAAACCACTTGTGCACTATTTTCAAAAACCTTATAAGAAATGAATTATATGGAATGTTTAGCAAGTGTGAATTCTGGCTTGAAGAGATTTCTTTTCTTAGCCATATTGTCTCTAAGGATGGAATCTCTGTTGATCCATCAAAGACCAAGGAAATCCAAGAATGGACATCACTGATGAGAATAACTAAGGTACGCAATTTTAATAGTTTAGCAGGTTATTATCGACATTTTTTCCAGAATTTTGCCTGGTTGGATAACGCATTAACCAAGCTCACGTGTAAATGGGTTAAATTTGTTTGGACAAAAGAGTGTAAAGAATGTTTTGAAGAATTGAAGATAATATTAGTTAATTCTTCTATATTGACTCTACCATAGGGGAATGATGGGTTTGTGATTTATAGTGATGCTTCAAAGAAAGGACTTGGTTGTGTCCTTATGGAGAATGATTGAGTTATTGCATATGAATCAAGGAAGCTAAAAATTCATGAACAAAACTATCCCACTCATGATCTTGAGTTATAAGTTGTAATATTCACTCTGAAAATATGGAGAAACTATCTATATGGTGAAAAATGTGAGATTTATACTAATCACAAGAGTTTTAAGTATATTTTTCTCACAAAAAGAACTCAACATGAGGAAAAGTCCATGGCTTGAACTACTCAAGGATTATGATTGAACTATACAATACCACCCAAAGAAGGAAAATAAGGTGGAAGATGCTTTGAGAAAAAAGGATCATGGAGTTTTGAACAAGATGAGAGTTGAAAAGGATCCTATATACATGGATCTAGTAAACATGGATATGGGAATAACCATGGAAGGAGAAACATCAATACTTTTTCAAATGGTTTCCACACCATATGTACTAAAAAGGATAAAAAGTTATCAGACTTATGATGAGGAATTTCAAAAGAAAATTAAAGCTGTGAACAATGGGAGATTGATCGACTTTGTGAATGAAGATGGAATTTTGAAATTTGGGAAGAGACTTTGTGTTCCAGATATACCTGCTCTAAAAAGGGAATTGTGGGATGATGCTCATAGATCCAATTTCTCTATACACCCTGGCAGGACTAAGATTTATATAGATTTGAGAGAACATTTTTGGTTAGTCAACATGAAGAGAGATATTTTTGATTTTGTGTTGAGATGTATGGTTTTCCAACAAGTGAAATCTAGAAGACAACATTCTAGAGGAGTCATGCGACCTCTTCCCATACCTTAATGGAAATAAGATGATATTACGATGGACGTTGTTATGGGACTACCAAAAACTCCTAGAAGAAATGATGCAATATGGGTCATTGTTGGTCTTCTTACCAAGTAAGCACATTTTCTTACTATAAGAGAAGATTTACCACTTGAACATCTGGTAAGACTATATATTAATGAAGTTTTAAGATTTCATGGAGTGCCTCTATCGATTGTTTCCAATCATGATCCCCATTTTATATCAAGATTCAGGAAAAGTATTTAGAAGGCCCTCGATACTGGACTTCATTTGAGCTGTGCCTACCACCCTCAAACCGATGGAAAATCAGAATGGACTATTCAAACCTTAGAAGAAATGTTGAGATCTTTCTCACTTGACTTTCAAGGTATGTGGGATCAATATTTACCTCTAGTAGAATTTCTCTATAAAAATAGCTTACATTCAAGTATTCATATGGCACCATATGAAGTGTTATATGGAAAGAGATGTTGCACACCAACTTGTTGGAATGATGTTGGTGAAAGAAAACTCGTAGGCACAGAACTTTTTGAGGAAAAAATGGAAAAATTGAAGATTATCCAAACCCACATCAAAGTAGCCCAAAGTAGGAAAAAGAGATATGCCGATAACCAAAGGAATGATTTTTCATTTCAAGTAGGAGACCATGTTTTCTTGAAGGTATATCCATGGAAGGGTGTTATACGTTTCAGTAAGAAGGGTAAATTGAGTCTTAGGTACATCAGACCTTTTGAAATTCTAGAACGAATAGGAGTTGTAGATTATTGTTTGGAAATGCCTCCAAGTCTCTCCAAAGTTCATAATGTGTTCCATGTATTGCTGTTGAAAAAATAAATGCCTAACACAACGCATGTACTCACATATGAGGAAATTAAACTGGAACCTGAATTGTCTTATTGTGAAGAGCTAGTAAAAATTCTTAATATAAGAGAAAAATGCTGAGAAACCAGACGACTTGTCTAGTAAAAGTTATATGGAGAAATCATAAGTTGGGAGTGGACAAGTGGGAACTTGAGGAAATTATGATGAAAAACCACCTGAATCTTTTTATGAAATAATATTCTAGAAATTTCGAGGATGAAATTATTTTAAGGAGGGGAGAATTTAACACCCCAAGCTTCCATGGTACGTTTCCCTTTGAATAATGCAGTAGCTTGCGTTGTATACAACTTGGAGTATTGACACCCCACGACCAATCAAAGTAGCCGTTATGAGTAGTAATACCCAATTTTTGAAATTTTATAAATTTTATTTTTCAAAATGGACTTCATTTTTGGATTTGGAATATGAAAATTAGCTAAGGGTGAATTTTTGGTATTTTTCTAAGAACTTTGAATTTTTGATGAATAGTGAAAAACACTGCGTTATTGTTTAGAACTGACTTTTTATTTAAATAATTAGTTATTTTATTTTAATTTATTTTAGGTCAAAATATATACATAATACCTATATATTTTCAATGTAATTAATTTGATTTATTTTATAATAAGGGTAGATATATAAAATTTTATTGAACTTTTTACCGTCTTTTACCCACCTTCTAGGAGTATTTACAGATTTGCATAAAACATAATTTTACTGCTTCTTTATATTGTATTTAAAAAATAGAAGAGACGTGATTAATATCAGTAAGTAATATGTGGTTTAATAAGATGAAAATAATTTTTTTTGTGAATAGTAACTTCTAACTTATTTACCACGGTTAAAAGTAAATAGGGTAATTAAGGGTAAAAATGATATTATAGTTACCCTAAAACATGTCACAATTCTATTGGATAAGTTTAATTAGACTAAAAACAACCTTAGGAATAAAATATGACCTACTTTGGTCCACTTAGATTAGATTAGGACATTTATTATTATTTTATTTAAAGAAGAGTTAAAATTGTTAAATTCAAAGATTAATAAATAAACCATTTTTAATATAGGGTTATGTATAAGATAAATTCAACTATAAATATTCATTAGAAAGATAAAAATATTTCTTACATAATTGTATTTAATTTTTATTTTTAGACATTAAATAATTAAATTTATTTATGACACAATGATGATGCAATAATTACCTTATTAATGAATGATTAAATTAATTGACATTATAAATATCCAAATAAATATAATTTGAGACTTTTTATGAATTAGAATAATTTTATAGGTTAATATGAAATGTTAGGGTTTATTAAATAATTTTTTTGAAGTAATCATGCTGTTATGATTTTCACAAAAACCAAATACTTAATAGTGTCAAAATTGACATAATTGAGTTTTTTAAAACAAATAGTATATTATTAATTGATATAATATTCTTAAAAATATAAGGATTGGGAAAAGGACTTAGATAAGGTTATATATATTAATAATGAACCACTTGGGGTTTTTTTCTTGTTATAGTAATTTTATTAACCAGATAATATAAAAATACAATGAGACATTGTAAATGAAAAACTATTTAACAAAGAGTTAAATCTAAACGATAAGGTTAATATGGTGACCTAAACCTATATAAAACATATTGGTTAAACGGTTTGCAACCCATACCTACATTATACTCTAAATAAATCATTTTATATCCATTATAAACTGAAAATTATTTTATTATAAAATAATATTTCAAGCTTTTCCTAAAGTGACCCTCACCTCTCTTATAAAAGGATACTTCTATTTCTCTTAATTTCACACCTCCAAAGCCATTTGGCTCAGCCAAAACCTCCTCAAATATCCTCCCAACTTTTCTTAATTTATCCTAGATTCCTTAACGTGGTCATAAAGCCAACCTAAGGAGCCATTTTGATCAAATCAAAAGGAAGAACCTGAAGAATAGGTAAATATTTCATCACCTCTTTTGTGTTATTTTCTTCTTCCACATTCTCTTTCTTTGTTGTTTACATTATAAAATAATAAATCAAGTATATTATATATAATGTGATTTTATTATAAAAATTTTTCAACCATAATCATTATTTCATCCATCATATGAATGAAAAAGTCACCACATGTGCGTACGTACGACTTACCATCTCCACGCCGTGGTGTAGTTTGATATTCAAACACTTCATTATTTGGATTAGCATAATAATGAGTATAAATGATGTAAATAATAAATATAAAATGTTAATGATTCTATATATATGATATAATATCCAATTACATATGATTTCCCCATAAATATAATGATAATGTCGCTCGTGCGTACGTATAGATTACCGTCGCCACGAACTCGACAAGATTCATTCCCCATCGTAATCATTCAAGAATAATTTTCATTTTATGATTAAAAATAAAGTTTAAGAACTTAATATCATTCTGGATATGAATAAAATACATCCTATTCATAACCAACATGTCTTAGGTAATCGAGCATATAATGGAAAACATATCAGTTAACACCCGGAACAACAATAATACTAAAATATTATTAAAACAGTAATATTATAAGATCATATATGATATCATATTTATGTATATGGTTCTTGTATAATTTAATAACATTGATTTAACTATTATATTGGAAGTTAACATACCCTCAACCAAAGAGAAGTACAAGGTAAGGGTTAATTCTACAATCTCCTCATTATCCGAGGTTGTTTATATGTAATTATCTACTGGGACCTCTTTATCATCCACATAAATGTTTCTTAAAATGTATTTCAAAATATTTTTACTATGGGTTAAAGTCATTTATACCCTTTTTTGACTTTTTATAAGATGTTTATAAAGGAATATTTTCGTCATTTTCCAAACAAGGTACTTTACAACCAAAAACAACCATAGGAATAAAATATGATCCTCTTTCGTCCACATGGATTAGATTAGGAAATTTATTATAATTTTATTTAAAGAAGAGTAAAATGTGTTAAATTCAAAGTTTAATAACTAATAAATTTTTAATATAGGGTTATACATAAGATAAATTCGACTATAAATATTCATTAGAAAGATAAAAAGATTTCATATATCATAGTATTTTATTTATAATTTTTAGGAATTAAATAATTAAATTTATTTATTAAAAAATGATGATACAGTAATTACCTTATTAATGAAAGATTGAAATGATTGATATTGTATATATCCAAATAAATTTAATTTGAGACTTTTGACGGATTCCATGAATGCGATGATGTTCATTCCCCATCGTAATCATTCAAGAATAATTTTCATTTATGATTAAAAAAATGTTTAAGAAATTAATATAATTTTGGATATGAATAAAATAAATCCTATCCAAAACAAACATGGCTTATATAACCGAGAAAAGAAAAGAAAACAGATCAGTTAACACCTAAAACAACGATAATACAAAAAATATTATTAACAAATTAATATTATAAAATCATATATGATATCATATTTATGTATATGGTTCTTCTATGATTTTATAACAATGATTTAAAAATTATATAGGAGGTTAACGTACCCAGATTTGGTGCATTATTACATAACATTGGCATGATACAAGGAATCATTTCCTGAAAGGCCGATCAGTTTAGTAGCCTTGGATGTACTAGATACATTCTTAAGTTTTACATTACATCATGAAATAAAAACATAAACAACATTTTCCCATTTTTAAAAATCTTATATCCTTAGCCTATCCCTGCAGTTCAAACATAAAATAATTCTTCATATCCTAGGAAAAATAAAACATAGAAAGGGGTGAGCTCAGATGCTCAATAAGTATAACAATATAGCAGAAACTTTTATAAATAAGCATAAACATTAAAGTAAATGTATAAGACTTAAAAAAAGCCTTTTTAAACATAAAAATCAGCATATTTTGGAAAAGATAAAATAAAATAATTCCATTTATTTATTCACATGGATATTCTACTAGTATAATAATCACATGAAATATCAATAGCCACTTTCATAATGATGGAATTCATAATGCCGGACTTCATAACCACATAGTCAAAGCCTTGTTCCAAGACTACAAATAATATTTTTTCAAGGACATTTTCCAAGACACTAGTTTGTCTCATGAGACCTCCTGATGTATCGAGGAGTTATAGCGGGCTCCACCCGTCACTTACTAAGTCGAATGCATTCCTCATATGAAAAGGTTTAAACATAACATAAACATTCATATTTAAACTAGAGTACGAAATGCCAATAATTTATCCATAAACCATGAATGATGTAAAAATAACACACGCACAGTCAAAAACATCACAAAACCTTCAATACAATATGGACATTTTGTATCATAATAAATCAACCTCGAACAAGCTTAAATTCCATCAAAGGATGTTGACATAGATGAAATCAAAACTTTTTTAGAGAAATATCTCTTTCTATTTTGAAATCATTTAAAAGTAATATAATTATAAAATAAAACATTTATTTTGAAAATATTCTTATAATATTATATGGGAAGCTTCAACGATGTTATAATGGCAGAAAATAGCCACACCCGCCGTATAAGTTAAAAAAGACATTCTTACCTTAATTTTGTCGAAAAGGACATAAGGTACCTTGTTTGGAAAATGACGGAAAGATTCCTTTCAAAACATATATGGTAATATAAGGGTATAAATGAATTTAACCCATAGTCTATTAAAAAGTAAATATGTTTAAAAATAAATTTTTATGAAAACATGGATGTGGATGATAAAGAGGTCCCAGTAGAAACTTACGTATTAACAACCTCAAATAAGTAAAAAGATTGTAGAATTAACCCTTACTTTATACTTTTCCTAGGTCTAGGGTACATTAACCTCCTTTATAATAGTTAAGTCATTGTTATTAAATTATTAAATAACTATATACATAAATATGATATCATATGTGACCCTCTAATATTGCTTTGTTAATAATATTTCAGTAGTATCATCGTTTCAGGTGTTAACAGATTCATTTTCCTTTATATTCTTGGTTACATAAGACATCTTTGTTATGGAGAGAATATATTTGATTCATATACAGAATGATATTATCTTCATAAACATTATTTTTAATCATAAAATGAAAATTATTCTTGAATGATTAAGATGGGGAATGAATCTCATCGCGTTCATGGAGACGGTAATCCGTACGTACACACGAGCGAAAATATCATTATATTGATGGTGAAATTGTATGTAATTGGATGGTATATAATATATAAAGAATCATTAAAATTTTATATTTATTATTTACATTGGTTATATTAATTATTATACACATCCAAAATAATGAAGTGTTTGAATAAGAAACTACACCACGACGCGGAGAAGGTAAGTCGTACGTACGCACGTATGGTGAATTTGTCATTTATAGGAAGGATAGAATAACAAATATGGTTAACATCACATTATATATAATATAATGGAGTTATTATTTTAGAATGGAAACAACAAATAAAGAGAAAGTGGAAGGAGAAAATAACTTGAAAGAAGTGATGAAATATTTACCTCTTCTTCGGGTTCTTCCTTTAGATTTGATCAAAAGGGCTACTTAGGTTGGCTTTATGTCCAAAGTAAGGCCTCTAGGATGAAGGGAGAAAAGTCTGAAGGATATTTGGGTAGGTTTTGGCTGAGAAAAATGGCTTTGGATGTGTGAAATTAAGAGGAGAATAATCCTTTTATAATAGAGGTGAGGGTCACTTTAGGAAAAGCTTGAAATATTATTTTATAATAAAGCCATTTTCGGTTTCTAATGGCTCCAAAATGATTTATTTAGAGTATAAGGTAGGTATGGGTCTAATAAATTCTAAACAATAGGTTTTATATAGGTTTATGTCACCATATTAACCTTATCATTTATATTTAACTCTTAGTTAAATAGTTGGTCATTTTCCATGTCTCTTTGTATTTTTATACTATATGGTTAATAAACATACTATAACAAGCCAACCGAACCCCAAGTGGTTCATTATTATTATATATAACCTTATATAAGTTCTTTGGCCTATCCATATATTTTTAGAAATATTATATTAATTAATAATATAGTATTTGTTTTAAAAAACTCAATTCTGTCAATTTTGACACTATTTAGTATTTGGTTTTTGTGAAAATAATAACAACATGATTACATCAAACAAAAATTATTTAATCAACCCTAACATGTAATATGAACCTATAAAATTATTTTAATTCATAAAAAGTCTCAAATTAAATTTATTTGGATATTTATAATATTAATTATTTTAATCATTCATTAATAAGGTAATTACTGCATCATCATTGTGTCATAAATAAATTTAATTATTTAATGTCTAAAGATTATAAATAAAATAACATTATGTATTAAATCTTTTTTATACTTATAATTAATATTTATAGTCGAATTTATCTTATGTATAACCCTATATTAAAAATGGTTTAGTTATTAATCTTTGAATTTAACATTTTAAACTCTTCTTTAAATAAAATAATAATAAATGACCTAATATAATCCAAGTAGAGAAAAGGGGGTCATATTTTATTCCTAAGGTTGTTTTTGGTCGAATTACACTTATCCAATAGAATTATGACATGTTTTAGGGTAATTATAATATCATTTTTACCCTTAATTACCCTATTTAATTTTAACCATGGTAAATAAAAGTCAAAAGTTACTATTCAACAAAAATTATTTTCATCTTATTAAACCACATATTACTTAATAATATTAACCATGTCTCTTGAATTTTTTAAATTCAACCCAAAGAATCAGTAAAATTATGTTTTATGAAAATTTGTAAATGCTCCTAGAAGGTGGGTAAAAGACGGTAAAAAGTTCAATAAAATTTTGTATATCTAAACTTATTATAAAATGAATCCAATTAATTACATTGAACAAAATAGGTATTATGTATATATTTTGACATAAAATAAATTAAAATAAAATAACTAATTATTTAAATAAAAAGTCGGTTTTAAACAATAAAGTACTGTTTTTCACTATTCATCAAAAATTGAAGGTTCTTAGAAAAATACCAAAAATTCACCCCAATATAATTTTGATATTCCAAATCCAAAAATGTAGTCCATTTTAAAAAATAAAATTTATAAAATTTTAAAAAGTGGGTATTACTATTCATTACGACTACTTTGATTGGTCGTGGTGTGTTAAAATTCCATGTTGCGTACAACGCAAGCTACTTCATTATTCTAAGGGAAACATATCATGGAAGCTTGAGGTGTTACATTCTCCCATCAAAATAATTTCGTCCTCAAAATTTCTACAATATTATTTCATAAAAAGTTTCAGGTGGTTTTTCATCATAATTTCCTCGGGTTCCCACGTTGCCTCTCCCATCTTATGGTTTCTCCATAGAACATTTACCAGATGAGTCGTTTGGTTTCTCAAAACGTGTTCTCTTATATCAAGAATTTTGACAGGCTCTTCACAATAATACAAATCAGGTTCCAGTTCAATTTTCTCATAGGTGAGTACATGTGTTGGGTTAGGCATGTATTTTCTCAACTGTGATGCGTGGAACACATCATGAACTTTGGAGAGACTTGGAGGAATTTCCAAACAATAATCTACAACTCTAATTCGTTCTAGAATTTCGAAAGGTCTGATGTACCTGAGACTCAATTTACCCTTCTTACTGAAATGTATAACACCCTTCCATGGAGATACCTTTGAGAAAACATGGTCACCTACTTGTAATTCAAAATCCTTCCTTCGGTTATCGGCATAACTCTTTTGTTAAATTTGGGATGATTTGATGTGGGTTTAGATAATCTTCACTTTTTCCATTATTTCCTCAACAAGTTCTAGGACTACGAGTTTTCTTTCAGCAACATCATTCCAACAAGTTTTTGTGCGATGTCTCTTTCCATATAATGCTTTATATGGTTCCATCTTAGTACTTGAATGTAAGCTATTGTTATAGAAAAATTCTACTAGAGGTAAATATTGATCCCACATACCTTAAAATTCAAGTGAGAAAGATCTCAACATGTCTTATAAGGTTTGAATAGTCCGTTATGATTGTCCATCGGTTTGAGGGTGGTAGGCAGTGCTCAAATGAAGTTCTGTATCCAGGGCCTTCTGAATACTTTTCCAGAATCTTTATTTAAAATGGGGATCACGATCAGAAACAATCGATAGAGGTACTCCATGATGTCTTACAACTTCATTAATATATAGTCTTGATAGACGTTCAAGTGGTAAATATTCTCTTATAGAAATAAAATGTGCTGACTTGGTAAGACAATAAAAAATGACCCATATTGCATCATTTCTTCTAGGAGTCTTTGGTAGTCCCATGAAAAAGTCCATCGTAATATCATCCCATTTCCACTCAGGTATGGGAATAGGTTGCATGACTCCTCTAGAATGTTTCCTTACAGCTTTCACTTGTTGGGAAACCATACATCTCTAAACAAAATCATCAATATCTCTCTTCATGTTGTCCCACCAAAAATGTTTCTTCAAATCTCTAACATCTTAGTGATACCAGGGTGTATAGAGAAATTATATCTATGAGAATCATCCCACAATTCTCTTTTTATATCAGGTATATCAGGAACACAAAGTCTCTTCCCAAATTTCAAAATTCCATTTTCATTTATGAAGTCGATCAATCACCCATCGTTCACAGCTTTAATTTTCTTTTAAAATTCCTCATCATCCGTCTGAGAACTTTTTATCCATTATAGTAAATATGGTTTGGCAAACATTTGAAAAAGTATTGATGTTTCACCTTCCATGGTTATTCCCATATCCATCTTTACTAGATCCATTTATATATGATCCTTTTCAACTCTCATATTGTTCAAAACTCCATGATACTTTCTACTCAAACCATCTGCCACCTTATTTTCATTTCCCGGGTGGTAGTGTATAGTGAAATAATAATCCTTGAGTAGTTCAAGCAATGGACTTTGCCTCATGTTGAGTTATTTTTGTTAGAAAATATACTTCAAACTCTTGTGATTAGTATAAATCTCACATTTTTCACCATAGAGATAGTGTCTCTATATTTCAGAGTAAATATTAAAACTTCTAACTCAAGATCATGAGTGGGATAGTTTTATTCATAATTTTTAGCTATCGTGATGCATATGAAATAACTCTATCATTCTGCATAAGGATACAACCAAGTCCTTTCTTTGAAGCATCACTATAAATAACAAACCCATAATTCCCCGATGGTTGAGTTAAGATAGTATCATTAACTAATATTCTCTTTATTTCTTCAAAACATTCTTCACACTCTTTTTTTCGAAACAAATTTAACCAATTTATGTATGAGCTTGGTTAATGGGTTAGCCAACCAGGAAGAATTCTGGAGGAAACGTCGATAATAACCTGCTAAACCAATAAAATTTCATACCTCTGTTATACTCATCGGTGCTGGACATTCTTGGATTTCCTTGGTCTTTGAAGGATCAACATAGATTCCATCCTTATAGACAATATGGCCTTGAAAAGAAATCTATTGATGCTAGAATTCAAACTTGCTAAATTTTTCATATAATTCATTTCTTATGAGGTTTTTCAGAATAGTGCGCAAGTGATTTTAATGATATTCATAGATTTTTGAGTATACCAAGATATCATCAATAAATACCAATACAAAGTCATCAATATTTTCCTTGAAAACTATATTCATTAGATATACGAAGACAGAGGGTGCATTAGTCAATCCAAAAGGTATTGCTGTAAACTTGTAATGCCCGTACCTGGTTCGAAATGCTGTTTTCGGAATGTCTTCCTTCTTCACACAAAACTGATGATATCTAGATCGAAGGTCAATCTTTGAAACATATTGAGCTCCATGAATTTGGTCTAATAAATCATCAATGTGAGGTAGATGATACTTGTTCTTTATTTTTATAGCACTGATCTCCCTGTAGTCAATGCACAACCTCATAGATCCATATTTCTTATTAACAAAACGAACAGGGGCTCCCAATGGAGAAACCCTTCAGAGAATAAATCCCTTATTACTCAATTATTCTAGTTGGTTTATTAGTTCCACTAATTACAGAGTGGACATTTTATAAGGGGTATTCAATATGGGCCTTGAACTAGAAATTAAATCAATGGAAAACTCAATTTCTCATTCTAGAGGATGTCTAGGTAAATCCTCTAGAAACACATCAACATATTCTTTCACAATAGGAACATCCTCTATTCAAACATTATTTTCCTCACCCATAGTTATTTCACTCTCTTCTTCCCCAATAGTTGAATTTATTAGAGCTACAGAGGGCAGGTCTAGATAATAATCAGGTGGTGATGTTTCTTATCTAAAGATAAGGTACCCCTTATCATCATCGAAAATTTTAACCTCATTCTTCTTACAATAAATTTTCGTATCATGGTCCAAAATCCAATCCACTCCAAGGATTATTTCAAATTAAATCATGGTTATGATGATGAGATCAGCAGATAAAGAACATTTATATGCCCTAATGGGAACTAATTCACAAAACTTTGTTGTGATGATACTTCCCTTAGGTGTTTTGACTAAAAACTCCCTTGTTAAGTCAAATTGAAAATATCTAAGTTTCTTAGAAAACTGGGTAGATATGAAACAATGCGATGATCCAAAATCAAATAAAGCATTGGCTAAACATGAGGAAACCATTAAATTACATGCCACCGCATCTTTTAGAGCTTCAAAATCAGTAGTATTTGATCACATAATCTTGGACTTGATTCATTAACCTTTTATAAGGTAAGTTCCCTTGGCTCTTAGTAAATTCATTTAAATAATACCCCTTTTCTCTAAAATTGTAGAAATCAACATTGAAAGCCTCTTTCTTCCCCTTGCAATCATGAGCTTGGTGGCCTTTTTCACCACACTTGTAACAGACTCCCATTCCCTTCAGGAAAGTATCGGGGTGTTTCTTTCCACATTTACCATAGGATGGATATTCAACTTTTCCCTTCTTCCCTTTACTTCCATTTCTAGAGTGTTCAATATATCTCTTTTTCTCTTGCTTTTCTTTAAAGTCATAAGACTTAGAGAATTCCTTTTCTCTCTTGATAGCGCATTAGACTATATCTTCGTAGGATGAGAAGGATTTTGAGACTAATTCTCAATGGATAAATGGTTTTAACCCATCAAAGAATCGATTAATATTGCTCCTTGGGTTACATATATAATCTGTTGCATGACTTACTAACCTTGTAAAGTTATCCTCATACTTCGTGACATTCTCGTCCTCCTTTTTCCTTAGACTCAGAAATTGTCTTTCCATATCTACTAGATGGTCATGAGAAAGTATTTGTATAAGAAAATATATTCAAACTCCCTCCATTCCATGTTCTATACTTCTTCATCTTCCTTTGTGTTTTGGATTAATGACCACCACTGATCTGCATCTCCCGTGAGGTGATAAAATGCCATGAAAACTTTTTCCCATTCAATACTCTCCAAAGCATGAAATATATTCTCTAATGAATTTATCCATTTCTTTGCTAGTAATGGATTTTTACTCCCATTTAATGTCGGTGGTTGTTTCCTCATGAAGCAGTATAACATTGATCTTCCGTGTTGTGGACCAGGGTGCTCCATACCAGTAAGGTTATTATTCATAACCTGAGGGAGTTTTCCCAGTATGGTGAAAAGCTGTTCAGCACCAGTTGTTTCACCAGCTCCATTATAATTATCTTTAGCAGGAGGTAAATCCATACATGAATTATTTGCATTGATATGGTTTCCATTCCTTTTACTAGGTGCCATTTCTAAACAATGGAATACACTATATTAGTTTATAAATCACAATACATAATTCCAAACTTATAAAATAGTTAACATAAATTGAGTAGTTTGTCAATATAATCCATAATCATAAAAAGGTTTTCTTTGAAAAAGTATATACTCATAAAACCTTCATAATTGTTTGTAAAAAAATGATAATTATCCTAAGCATATCCCTCAGAAGTGTCGTAACCAAGATTGGAGCAAGGCCCGTTGTCGTGCACCAGTTCCCGTTTGAGTCTAGCTCAAAGCGGTGTTTTCAGGTTTTACCCCTAGGTACATCTGTTCTAGAGCCACCTCTACCTAATCGTTTCTAGACAGGGACATATTGCTTGGAAAACTCAAAAAATATCTATAGTACCAAAATTCTATGAATTTCTTATATATTAATCTTCAAATTCTATCTTAGGGTAATGTTCTCTAAACAGAGTTTTTCAAAATCTAGCTTCCAAGGTTTATACTAAACTTCCTCTGATACCAACTGTAACACCCCAACCCCAGTTACCCAAAGTTGGTGAATTATTACATAACATTTTCATGATACAAGGAATCATGTCTCTAAAGACCGATCACTTTAGTAGCCTTAGAAGTACTAAATACATTCATAAGTTTTACATTACATCATGAAATAAAAAGATCAACAAAATTTTGTCCCCTTTTGAACACACATATATCCTTAGCCTCTACCAACATGTCAAACATAAAATAATTATTCACATCCTATGAAATATAAAACATAGAAAGGGGTGAGATCAGATGCTCAGTAAAGACAACAATATAGCAGAAACTTTCATAAATAAGCATAAACATTTAAGGAAATGTATAAGACTAAAACAAAAGCCTTTTAAACTTAAACTTTATTATAATATGGAAAAGATAAAATCAAATAATTCCATTTACTTATTCACATAGATATTTTACTTGTCAAATAATCACATGAAATATCAATATCCACTTTCATAATGATGGAATGCATAATGACAAACATTATAAACACATAGTCAAGGCCTTGTGCCAAGACTACAAATAAGATTTTTTTCAAAGCCTTCTGCCAAGATACTAGTTTTTCTCATGAGACCAATTGATGCATCGAGGAGCTATAGCGGGCTCCACCCGTCATTTACTAAGTCCAATGCATTCCTTATATGAAAAGGTTTTAAACATAACATAAACATTGGTATAAAAACTAGCATATGAAATGTCATTACTTTATCCATAAACCATGAATGGTTTAAAAATAACACATCCACATTAAAACAAATCAAAAAACATTCGATACAATATGGATTCTTTGTATCATAATAAATAAACTTCAAACAATCTTAAAATCCATCAAAGGATGTTGACATAGATGAAATCAAAACTTTTTTTTGAGAAATATCTCTTTCTATTTTGAAATCATTTAAAAGTCATATAATTATAAAAGAAAACATTTATTTTGAAAATATTCTTATAATATTGTATGGGAAACTTCGATGATGTTATAATGGTGGAAGATATCCGCACCCACTGTATAAGTTAAAAAAATACATTCATACCTTAATTTTGTCAAAAAGGTCATAAGGTACCTTGTTTAGAAAATGATGGAAAGATTCCTTTTAAAACAGATATAGTAAAATAAGGGTACAAATGAAATTAAACCATAGTATATTAAATAATAAAAATGTCTCAAATTACATTTTTAAGAAAACACATATGTGGATGATAAAGAGGTCCCATTAGTTACTTATGTATTAACAACCTCAGATAAGTAAAGAGATTGTAGAATTAACCCTTACCTAGTAATTTTCCTTGATAGAGGGTACGTTAACCTATAGTATAATAGTTAAATAATTTTTATTAAATTATAGATAAAATATATACATAAATATGATATCATATATGACCCTCTAATATTGCTTTGTTATTAATATTTTAGAAGTATCATCGTTTCGGGTGTTAACTGATTTGTTTTCGTTTATATGATTAGTTATGTAAGAATTGTTTATTATGGATTGGATGTATTTTATTCATATCTAGAATGATATTATGTTAAGAAAAAAAAATTTTAATCATAAAATGAAAATTATTCTTGAATGATTACGATGAGGATTGAATCTCATCGCGTTCGTGGAGAAGGTAATCTGTACGTACACATGAGTGACAATATCATTATACTGATGGTGAAATTGTATGTAATTTGATGGTATATCATATATATAGCATCATTAAAATGTTATATTTATTATTTACATCATTTATATTCATTATTATACCCATAAAAAATAATGAAGTGTTTGAATAACAAACTACACCACGACGTGGGGACGGTAAGCCGTACGTACGCACATATGGTGACTTTGTCATTTATAGGATGGATATAATAATGAATATGGTTTTACCATATTTACAATAACATCATAGTATATATAAGATAATAGATTTATTATTTTAGAATGGAAACAACAAATAAAGAGGAAGTGGAATAAGAAAAAAACTTGAAATAGGTGATGAAATATTCATGTCTTCTTCTAGTTCTTCCTTTTGATTTGATCAAAAGGGCTCTTTAAGTTTCCTTTATGACCAAAGTAAGGCCTTAAATTTTAATGGAGGAAATTTTGGAGGATATTTGGGTAGGGTTTGGCCAATCCAAATGGCTTTGGAGGTTTGAAATTAAGAGAAGGGTAAGTACCCTTTTACAAGAGAGGTGAGGGTCAATGTAGGAAAATAATGAAATAATATTTTATAATAAAATCATTTTTAGTTTATAATGGCTCGAAAATAATTTATTTAGAGGATAAGGTTGGTATGGGTCAAAAAACTCTCAACCAATAGGTTTTAGACAGGTTTAGGTCACCATACTAACTTTATCTTTTAAATTTAACTCTTAGTTAAATAGTTTGTCATTTACCATGTCTCTTTGTATTTTTATATTATATGGTTAATAAACATAATATAACAAGCCAGGAGAACCCCATGTGGTTAATTATTAATATATATAACCTTATATATTTCCTTTTACATAACATTATATTTTTAGGATTCTTATATAATTTAATAATATTGTATTTATTTTAAAAACTCAATTATGTTAATTTTGACACTATTTAGTATTTGATTTTTTTGAAAGCCATAAAAACTTCATCACTTAGAATAAATTTAATTTAGACAACCCTAAAATGTAATGTTAACCTATAAAATTAGTTTAATTCATCTTAAGTCTCAATTTAGATTTTTTTTATATTTATAATGTCAATCATTTTAATCTTTCATTAATAAGGTAACTACTGCATCATCATTGTGTCATAAATAAATTTAATTATTTAATTTCTAAAAATTATAAATAAAATACTATTATGTATGAATTTTTTTATATATCTAATGAATATTTATAGTCAAATTTATCTTATGTATAACCCTATATTAAAAATAGTTTAACTATGACAACTTGAGTTTAACACTTTTAACTCTTCTTTAAATTAAATAATAATAAATGTCTTAATCTAATCAAAGTGGACATAAAATATCATTCTTTATTACTAAGGTTATTTTGGGTCTAAATACTCTTATCCAATATAATTAAGACATGTGTTAGGGTAATAATAATATCATTTTTACATTTAATTACCCTATTTACTTTTAAGTGTGGTAAATAAAAGTCAAAACTTACTATTCACCAAAAATTATTTTCTTCTTATTGAACCACATTTTACTTACTGATATAAAACATGCCTCTCATATTTTTTAAATTCAATTCAATGAAGCAGTAAAATTACGTTTTATGCAAATTTGCAAATGCTCTTAGGAGGTAGGTAAAAGACGGTTAAAAATTCAATAAAATTTTTATATATCTAAACCTATTATAAGATGACTCCAATGAATTAAATTAAACTTATATATGTATTAGTTATCTATTTTGACCTAAAATAAATCTAAATAAAATAAATAATTATTTAAATAAAAAGTCAGTTTTAAACAATAACGCAGTGTTTTTTACTATTCATTAAAAATTGGATGTTTTTAAAAAAATACCAAAAATTCATTGGAAGATAATTTCAATATTCCTAATTCAAAAATGAAGTCCATTATGAAAAATAAAATTTATAAAATTTCAAAAATTGGGTATTACTATTCATAATGGCTAGTTTGATTGGTCGTGGTGTGTTAAAACTCCAAGTTGCGTACAACGCAAGCTACTGCATTATTCAAAGGGAAACGTAACGTGGAATATTGGGGTGTAACATTATACCCTACTAGAGTCGGTTCATTATTACATAACATTGGAATGATACAAATAATCATGTCCCGAAAGACTAATCAGTTTAGTAGCCTTATAAGTACTAGATACATTCATAAATTTTACATTACTTAATGAAGTAAAAACATCAACAACTTTTTGTCCCATTTTGAACACACATATATCCTTATCCTATCATTTTAGGTTAACCATAAAATACTTCTTCACATCATGGAAAAAATAAAACATAGAAATGGGTGAGATCAGATGATCAGTAAGGATAACAATATTGCGGAAACTTTCTTAAATAAACATAAACATTTTAGGCAATGTATAAGGATAAACAAAAAGACTTTTAAACTTAAATTTCAGAATAATATGGAAAAGATAAAATCAAATAATTCCATTTACTTATTCACATGGATATTATACTTGTTGAATAATAAAATTCAATATCATTAGCCACTTTCATAATGATGGAATGCATAATTCTAGACTTCATAACCACATAGTCAAGGCCTTGTGCTAAGACTACAAATAAGTTTTTTCAAGGCCTTGTGCCAAGACACTAATTTGTCTCATGATACCTACCGATGCATCTAGGAGCTATAATAGGCTCCACCTGTCACTTACTAAGTCCAATTCATTCCTTATATAAAAATGTTTAAACATAACATAAACATTCGTATTAAAACTAACATACGAAATGTTAATACTTTATCCATAAACCATGAATGGTGTAAAAATAAAACATCCACAGTAAAACATATCACAAACCCTTCAATAAAATATGTAAGTTTTGTATCATAATAAATCAACTTCAAACAAGCTTAAAATCCATCAAAGGATGTTAACATATATCAAATAAAAACTTTTTTCGAGAAATATCTCTTTCTATTTTGAAATAATTTAAGTCATATAATTATTAAAAAAAATTATTTTGAAAATATTCTTGTATTCTTGTATGGGCATCTTCGACTATGTTATAACGGTGGAAAATAGCCGCACCCGACGTATAAGTAAAAAAAGTCATTCTTACCTTAATTTTGTCGAAAATGTCATAAAGTACCTTGTTTGGAAAACGACAAAAATATTCCTTTCAAAACATATATTGTCAAATAATGGTATAAATTAATTTAAACCATATTCTAGTAAATTGTAAAAAAATTTCGAATTTCATTTTTAAGAAAACACGGATGTGGATAATAAAGAGGTCCCAGTAGATACTTACACATTAATAACCTCAGATAAGTCAAGAGATTGTAGAATTAACCCTTACCTTGCACTTTTTCTTTATAGAGGGTACTTTAACCTCATGTATAATATTTAAATCATTGTTATAAATTATAAAATAACTATATACATAAATATGATATCATATATGACCCTCTAATATTGCTTTGTTAATAATATTTCAGTAGTATCATCATTTCGGGTGTTAACTGATTCTTTTTCCATTATATGATTTGTTACGTAAGCCATGTTTGTTATGGATAATATATATTTCATTCATATACATAATTATATTATGTTCATAAAAATTATTTTTAATCATAAAATGAAAATTATTCTTGAATTATTACGATGGGGAATGAGTCTCATCGTGTTCGTGGAGACGGTAATCTGTACGTACACATGAGCGATAATATCATTATATTAATGGTGAAATCATATGTAATTGGATGGTATATCATATATAAATAATAATTAACATGTTATATTTATTATTTACATAATTTATATTCATTATTATACTAATCAAAAATAATGAAGTGTTTGAATAACAAATTACACCACGACATGGAGCCTGTAAGTCGTACATACGCACGTATGGTGAATTTTTCATTTATTGGATGGATAGAATAACGAATATGGTTGTAACATATTTATAATGAAATAATATTATATATAATATACTTGATTTATTATTTTATAATGGAAACAACAAAGAAAGAGGAAGTGGAAGAAGAAAAGAACTTGAAAGTGGTGATGAAATATTTACCTCTTTTTTGGGTTCTTCCTTTCAAAATGATCAAAAGGGCTCCTTAGGTTGGATTTATGACCAAATTAAGGCCTCTAGGATTGATTGAGGAAAGTTAGGATGATATTTGGGCAGGTATTGGCCGATCCAAAAGGATTTAGAGGTGTGAAATTTAGAGAAGGTGAAGTACCCTTTTATAAGATAGGTGAGGGTCACTTTAGTAAAAGCTTGAAATATTATTTTATAATAAAACCATTTTCTGTTTATAATGGCTCCAAAATGATTTATTTAGATTCTAAGGTGGTTATGGGTCTAAAAAATCTCAAAAAATAGGTTTTAGATATATTTAGGTCACCATATTAACCTTATCTTTTAGATTTAACTCTTAGTTAAATAGTTTGCATTTACCATGTCTCTTTGTATTTTTATATTATGTGGTTAATAAAATTACTATAACAAGCCAAAAAAACCCGTGTGGTTCATTATTAATATATATAACCTTATCTAAGTCTTTTTTTTGAACCTTATATTTTTAGGAATATTATATCAATTAATAATATAGTATTTGTTTTAAAAACTCAATTATGTTAATTTTGACACTATTTAGTATTTAATTTTTTTTGAAAGCTATAAAAACTTTATCACTTCGAATAAAATTTATTTCACCAACCCTAACATGTTATATTAACCTATAAAATTAGTATAATTCATCATAAGTCTCAATTTACATTTATTTGGATATTTATAATATCAATTATTTTAATATTTCATTAATAAGTTAATTGCTGCATCATCATTGTGTCAAAAATAAATTTAATTATTTAATTTCAATAAATTATAAATAAAATAAAATTATGTAGGAAATAGTTTTATCTTTATAATGAATATTTATAGTCAACTTTATATTGTGTGTAACCCTATATTAAAAATGGTTTAGTTATTTAACTTTGAATTTAACTCTTTTAACTCTTCTTTAAATAAAATAATAAAAAATGTCCTAATATAATACACATGGACCAAAGAGGATCATATTTTATTCCTAAGGTTTTTTTGGTTGAATTATGCTTATCCAATATAATTAGGACATGTTTAAGGGTAATTATGATATCATTTTTACCCTTAATTACCCTATTTACTTTTAACCATGGTAAATAAAAGTCAAAAGGTACAATTCACCAAAAATTATTTTCATCTTATTGAACCACATTTTACATACTGATATTAACCATTTCTATCAGTTTTTTGAAATTAAACTCACAGAAGTGTTAAAATTAATTTTTATGCAAATTGGAAAATGCTCCTAGGAGGGGGGTAAAAGACAGTAAAAAATTCAGTAAAATTTGTATATATCTAATCTTATTATAAAATGACTCCAATGAATTAAGTTGAACTTATATAGGTATTATGTATCTATTTTGACCTAAAATAAATTTAAATAAAATAAATAATTATTTAAATAAAAAGTCAGTTTTAACAAAAAACGCAGTGTTTTTCACTATTAATCAAAAATAGAAAGCTTTCAGAATAATACCAAAAATTCACCCTAAGTTAATTTCGATATTCTGAATTCAAAAATGAATTCAATTTTGAAAAATAAAATTTATAAAATTTCTAAAAGTGGGTATTACTATTCATAACGGCTAGTTTGATTGGTTGCGGTGTGTTAGAATATCTAAGTTGTGTACAATGAAAGCTATTGAATTATTCAATGGGAAACGTACCATGGAAGTATGGGGTGTTACAAATATGGACATGTTTGCGGATGATCTCATCATCATTCTAACATGTTTAATACTACTTCACATGATCAAAGTTAATTGTCTTAGGATCCTTTTTCATGATCAAGGTAGGTAGATTCAAGGTAACTCACATGACTATTATGGCTTCTCCTTTGGTCATCGCATGACAATAGTGACATATCAAAAGGTGTGTCGTGAGACCTACCTAACTTGTCAGAGGCTTGCCTTGTGATTTACATGATGTTTGTCTGAGGGCATTGTGAGACCATCGAAGGGTCTCGTGAGTGTTCTTGGGGTCTTGCGCTTGTCCAAGTATCCCAAGTTCATATCTAAAGAGATTATGCATTAAGTTTCATGGGAGGCATATGTGATTGAGTGATCATGTTGAATGTGTACACCATAGAGTTTTTATGGAAAGGGTATGCCCTGCCCATGGGATCATGCGTGAACTAAGGGGATGTTTTCATGATACCCCTCTATCACATGAACTCGATATGGGCTCGTGGAGGAGTCTGCAGACATTCACAAGGATTTTCTCATAATGTCATGAGAATGTAAGGGAATTCCTTAGTGCATATGGGAATGTTTTTTTCCATGGTGTCAAATTATTACCACATACTTGTGACCCACATGGCCTTCATCCGGTCATGTTATGAGCTCTATACTCATGTACAAGGAGTCTATATAACGAGGCATGCATGACTGATGTCGATTGTATGGCTAGGGGTGTGTGGCCTACAGGTCACATACCCTTACTATCAGTCTCCATATTAGGGGAGTCTGAAGGTATTTTTTATGTCGATGCGACCACCTATAAGGCCTCATGAAAATATTGTGGACCATTGGGGCTCCACACGTGATCGTGAATGGAGTCTTGTAGTGGAATTTGCAGTCATGTGATGGGATATGTATCAAAAATCCTTTTCATGTATGGGTGGGGGGAGGCCTTGCACTACATGGCATGTGTACTGCATGATTTCATGATCGATCATGCGGGCGCATGATCTTCAAAGGATCACACGTTTGACCCTCCAAGTATAGGGTCTTTTAAGAGGTCTTGCAAACACATGAGAAGGTATAGTCTTGTTCCATGAAGGGGGATGTGTGGCCGATGGTCTTTTTTTGGAGTCCGCATATAATAGGGAAGAAGCTCACATGATACCGGAGGAGTCTGGCATGGCTATGTGTCTGAATGTGCATGAGGGCGTCGTTGGTGTAGGGCACCAATATTGGGGGCTATATGTCCTGGATATCGAATTCCATAGGTGTCATTCCATGTGATCACGGGTTTTAAAAAACTTAAGGCCCTATTGTTCATGCAACTCTAATGTCTTCGACAAAGGATTCTCATGACGGTTTCCTCCATCGTGGCAAGGGATTGTAGGGGGCGGTCGCATACCCGGTTCATTATGTTTGGAGATCTCGTACATTTACCACAAGAAAGGGATTCTCAAGAGATTGAGGTTTATATTATCACCGGAAAATATCTGTGGGCACTATTATAGGTGCATCATTCATTCTAGGACCCACGCCTCATGAGGTTCCATAGCTCATGTGATCGCATGATCCAGGAAGAGGCCTTACAAGAGGCCTCACGAGCATTCATAGGGGGCCATTATGTGATTGCATAATCATATGAAGATCCCATGATGGTTTCTTTAGAATACCTTCTATGAAGGATTCCAATGTGAGGGACTTCTCTTAACTACCTGAAGATGTTCCCTGAAGGCGATGGTTAATGCCTATATCCTTTGATGTTTCCAATTTTTTTGGAGATCTTACCCTCTCCCCCCTTGAGTTGAATTTTTCAAGAGGTTATGGGGTTTATATAGGTCATGGGAGTCCATGGTTAGTGCCTCTTTTTATGATATGAGGGATATGTTCACATGGTGTCGTTTGTCCTGGGAAAAATCATAAATAGTTTGGATGAAAAACACAGGGAGACGGAAAGGGTTCATAGTCGTCAAACAACTCGCGACCACATGTTGGCTTCCTTCATCTCAGTTTCATGATTAAGGGTGATCATGAAATGCCTTAGGGTTAGTTCATAGGAACTCACGGAAGGCTAGAAAGGCTCGTGGAGGACTCTCTCTAGTTTCCCCGATTCGGTCGCATGATCAAGGATCACAGGGTAGCTTCAGATGCTATCAAAGAGACTTGAGAGAGACCACCAGAGGTCATGGATTCCTCTGTTGGATGATTTAGAGTCTTGATTCAATTGTTAGAGAAGTGTAAGTGACAAGAGGTGAGTATCAGGTGAGTGTCAAACCAGGGTGTCTGGAGGTTGAAGATGACGTCTCATGCAGTGCATGGGCATAGTTGGTTTGAGTTTGTGATCGGTGGGATCTAAAAGATGGCTAGGATCAGCGGAGGCATGATCCGACGACACGGGTCATCAGCGGCTTGATCAGACATCCCTGATTTGATCCCATAGAAAAAATCTACGTCGTACATAAAAATCATGTGTCTTCCTCTGTTTATCTTATAATCCATTCTATGGAGGATGTTAGTTCAATCTAATGATGGGGCTGGAACCCGTACCATATGCATCACTCTCCCCCAGTGGGCCTCAGCCCAGCTATGTGCGTGCATGTGCTTGCGGTCATGCACACCTCGGGCCCTATACAGAGGCCTGGTCTTATCCTTGCGGGAACCATGCTTCCCCGCTACAGGTCTACTAGTCGACCTGGACTGATTCTCTTGGGCATGGTCCACCTAGTCCCATATGGGACTTGGTTGAGTTGTCCTGGCTGGCTTATGAGCTAGCCATATTTTTTAGCTAGTGGTGACATAAAACTATCAACTAATAAAAATGAAATTCTTAGTGGAATGTTAGCTCTAAGATATGTTTCTTCAAACCATAGGTCTTCATGTATGATCTCCTCCTTATATTAATTCATCATATGGAATGGATCTTGGATTATTGGATGAAAATGGGACATGGAAAAATACCAGTGCCAACACTCAGCTATCGAGGGATCTGGGGGAGAAGTCATGAATAGTAACTGGCTAGTCAATGGATGTGAAGTCCCATAAGAATGGACAAAATCCTCCAGCTATATTATGTATTTCACCACCTCATCTCGTGGTATAAGGAATCTTACCTTTACATGACCCATACCGGTGATGAATATACCTTCTATGTTGATTTTCTCCGATATCTTGTGGAGAGTGGTGATATTTTAATGGATTACCCAAATCTCCCATGTTTTGGGGGAAAATAATTGGGAACATCCAGGAAGTGCAGTATCTTCCCCAAACCCTAGACATGCACCCTCATAACTAGCCTAGAGGGTTCTCCTTCCTCTCATGCTTTTTTTAGCAGCTTTGATTCTATTGCCACTCCCCTTCCTATGACTCCCTCCTATTTAGTACCATGAATTGTCCGCATTGTGGCTTCCAAAAATCTACCCACTAGACTAAACATTCCTCTATGGTAGGAATTTTCTGTCACTTTCCCCTGACCTTGTGGTTTTGAGACCCCTCCTTCATCAGACCAAGTGGTCCACTACCTTAGAATTTCCGTGAGATATTCACTCTCCCAACTCTATGTATAATCATGTATGATCCCATAAGTATCCTGGGTGGAGGCATCTCATTCCACTTTTTTTATCTTCATGAAGAAACATGCGAAATATTTTTTTTATGATTGAGGGTTAAAATACATAGTTCACCCCTATGTAAACTCTCATGGTTAACCGCTGGTTTCATAAAAAATTCCCCATGTATCAATGTGGGGTGTATGGATCACAGATCAATTTGCAGTCTACTCTCTCCACCAATACACTACCTCAAAAGTATATGAGGTATGACTACTACTTGTTATACCCTATACCATCATCGATAACCATCCCCATGGGGAGGGGTGGGTAGAAAATAAATCATTCCACCGTCCCAATCCTTGATAGTGTTTCCACTTAACCCAAGTTGAGAGTGTGACTCTAGTAAATGCTCAGAATTGGGGGTCAAAAGTTTTTTTGGTAGGGAATATTGGGTTTGGATATTTGTATCCCCTAATGTGTGAGGTCACCCAACCATAAAAGAAGTATAATTTCCCACACACATAGAGGGGGGTTCTTCCCCTATCTAATATAGTATAACACCTTGTACATATCCATCAATGCAAGGAAATTTAGGTTGATGTGATGCCCCATATCTAGCATCACTTCCATGATAAAGTTGATCAACTGCACCCTAATGTATTCATCCCTATATATATCAACGCAGTGACACACCCTTCTAGGTTGACCATGAGAACCTTGGAATTCACACTATATCCCCACAGGTACCACTAACTTCCCTCGGAAAGTTTCTTGTATGAGTGATTTCTACTTTATTGGAATGCCATAGGGAATCAGTGTGGCCTCCTTGGTAACATGGTCGCTGGTGAAATAAAAATAATAATCAAACCACTACTTGAACAGGATATCCTTCATCCTCTTCTTGTGCTCACTATTCCTTTAAACCAAGCATAGGAGTGCCCTTTCTATAGTCATAACTTGTTCCTATTCCTCCCTGACATTCTCTCTATGCAGGAACTCATCATACAAGGAACATTGGATTGGGATCCTAGACATCTAGTAAACATCACAAAAGATAATGTCAACATCCCCATGGTGTAGATAGAAGGTATTAGTCCCTACATACCACTTGGTCAATAGATCTAGCATAATGTCCAATTGACCATGTCACTTCATACAATTTTACTTGATTCAGCTCAACCTCAAATTCATGGTAACACTGACACGCTGAATATACCCAATCCCACTCATATTTGAATTTTTTACCTTGGTGTAAGTATCAACCTTTTTCTATCCCTTCAATGGGTTCCCCAAGACCTCCTTGAGTATCATCTCATACTGGGGAGGAGATTCATCTACCTCCAATTCCTTCCCGTTGATGTCGTTCAAGTGGTTCCATAAGGTATGTACTATGAGAGATGTGCGATCCTTTGGTATGTGACCCCCAATAACCCTATGTCACTAGTATTGTCTAAGTGTTCTCCTAAACCAATATACGTGCTCACCTTGAATAGAACAAGGGATTAAAACATCATACCTGAGCCTGAAACCATATAGTATCTTCTTCTGGAAGAGTGGGAATTCTTATTGTGCCTACATCAGTAGTGTCATGAGTGTGTCATAGTATGATTCACTTAATATTCTCTCTTGAGTCATAATATTTTCTTCTATATACCTTTTATGATCATCAAAAACCTCATCACCCTGAGCATCCATTGTCTGTGACTTAAGAAATTTATGAGGACCAGTTCAAAAGGGTATTCTTGTGATGGTTGGGATCACAAAAGTATGTTCATCGTTTTCTACAAACAAGATTCGATTATCATAATAGCTATTATCATAAGAGGAAAATTACACGAGAAGTGAGGATAAAGATCAAAAAATTCTTACAATGATCTTGAGTTTTGAGAAAATTGAGAAAAAACCTATCATTCAAAAAATGCTTGTGATCTACTAAGGGACCCTGACACCTATTTATAGGCATATAAATAGATATATTTTCACTTTCGGGGTTTCCCAATTACCAATTAATAGAATATTTACCTTAGAATCTGACCTCCCTTTCCCTCATTAGAATCAATTCTTAGGTGATAATTTGTTGGTATGAAAATACACATTTCACATGAGAGTTAGAGGAAGGAACGAATGATTCAAAGAGAATTAAGACCAAATAGTCCCAAAAATCCACCTAAAGGTATGGTTTATGAAGTTCCATGGTTTTTTAAATGTCCCTGGTTCACAATAGTATCCATATGTGTGGAGGTTTGACATTAACCTCTATGAAACATAAATCTAGGTCATTGATCACTAATTCACAAATGCCACCATTCACACGATGCTTTGATATTGATCTTCATGTAGTGTAAATATTGTTTGTGAAAGTTATATCCATTTTAAAAACTATTAATCCTTCACAAGTGCCTTTATATTTCATGAAACAAATTCCCTCTCATCCGATGAGCCTATAAATACCCCCTGAGTTGTACTATAGACTGGTATGTGACATTTTGACATCCAATAAAAACTATAAATTCATGATACTCAAATTATTCATGACAAATTGAGAAGATAAATTTCCCAAGGTAGTTATATATCATGAAATATCCTTCCATGCGTTTTTTAGAACCTCAACCCATGGTGGAGATACCTTACACAGAGGTCTATGGCCTTTACGAAAGAAGAATACTCTTTGTGTCATTGGGGTTTTGAGAGATAATTTCCCCTCATGAAACCAACCCCATGGGGACCAAGACATTACATCAATATAGGTTCACAAATTTTTTCAAAATATACCCTTTCATGAGACCCCTAACCCCCATGAGACCTCTAGAATTCATGAAGCTCCAAATTTCCACAAATCCCAAACCTTCACAAAACCCATTCTCTAAGATTCCTTATGGTTTCTCATTTTAGCTAATATCCTTTCACAAAATTTGAGTTCCCAGGGCCCCCATACTAGTCCAGGTATACTTTAACAACACCTTTATCCCCCCATGCAACCAATTCCACCTTCTCTTATCTCCTCCCACTTTTCACCAAGTGCAGCCCAAGCCTTCATCATACCATTTCCTCCTAATAATATGTACCATAATGCCTATTACTCCAAATCATAGGTACCCTACCATCAAGCCTCTTGATTACCTCTCTTATATGGTAGTTTTCATTCCATGATTCACCCATATTCTCATTATTAGTGGATAGGTAATCGCTAAAAGTGGAATCATTGCAGGAAACCATCGACCCATCTTGGTAGAGAGTCATTATGATGGATCTTCCTCTTCCCTTGATGCAGTCCCCCATCAGATATAAGCCCCAACTACGTCCAATATACAATACATAAAACATTCTAGATTCATGTACTAGTTATATGACATTAAACTGCATGAAAAAATCCTCAACAAATGACATATAATTGTAGCCTTACACTATGTGATGAACACAAAATTCCCCATGTATGATCATCTTGGGATGTCACCTTACCCCCATCTGTTGGATATGACTCCCATAATATAAAGAATTAATACGCAATCCCCACACCATATTTCCCCTCCATCGTATGTAACTCCCATTCTTGTAATCTTCCATGCATAATCCCTACACCATCCCTCATTAATCCCCCTTCTGTAACACGAGTGTACTTACTGCATGATGTTAAACTATATGGATTGGTCCTATCATATGAAATTAAACTATGGTATCGAACTATGTAGTTTTTTATCCCTTTATCTTAAACATGGTATATAGGAAACCACCCTAAGGTTCAATCTCAACATCATCCAGTGTGAAATTATCCCCCTTGGGGGGATGCACTCCATCTCCCAATGTGAAATTATCCCCCTTGGGGAGACACACTCCACACCTATCTCCACCAAAAACTAAACATTAGACCTATTCCATATCCATGAGAGGTTGAACTCATTCTTTTATATAGAATACTTAACGCATACCATAAATATGGGATGTTCAAGGTAAAACACTTAGAAGACTTATGCACCATATATCAATTTCCTCATCATCAACATAGTATACCATGGGTTTTTACCTAAGATTCCTTATATGAGATTCCTTTTTAAAAAATAAGAATTTATAGGTTCCCAATATATACAATTTCCATACATTACCTAATGTTCCCAACAAGAATACTCATAGAGAATAAAGATTTTTACCTATCGAGATAGAAAAAACATAATTAACCGGCATCCACATCGAGATGGCACCAGGAACATATTTCACAAACATGGATTAAATCTATGAGGGAGACCTAGAGTAGGCAGTGAGATCCAAGGATAAATCCATGGAAGTGGAAAATTATAACCCATTATCCCATTTCAATCAAGTATATTACATCACTGATTAAAGTGATGGAAGTCACCCACCATTGTAAAGAGGGAATATGGGGAAACAAAGAAGAAGTGTGTCATCTACAGGAGGAGTGAAAGTGCTGTTCTCCAATTAAAGTTTGAAAATAGTGTTTTAGACTATGTTTATTAGGACATGTCTTGTGTGATAATGATTCTAGTTTTTTGATTAGGATGCATGTAAATGTGAAATTTTTGTGCTCGTTTGAGTTTGAGTAGTTTTCATATGGGTGGAATGCATATTTGTTTTATATGGTGTTGATGAGTTTGTAGATTGGTGGAATGGAATATGTGTAGGTTTGTTGAGAAATTTTTGGGTATTTGGAAACCCATATGGTTTTTTGTAGTGGACCTATTAAGGTATCCACTTGAAAATCAGAGTAAGAGAATCCTTATGATGGGGATCCCACCATAGTCCATTAGAGGAATTCATTCCTAGTAAGAGAATAATGGGCGATGGTTTCTATTTTCGATTTGGGGATCAAGTGGGGGTGGTTCATCCATGTTCAATAATCACATTCAATGGTGAATAAAGCATCGGTCTTTGAGATTGTTGTTCTATTTTGAGGTGATGATGATGGTACACCTATAGTTGGGATCATTCTCCTAGTTGTGGGTTGTCCATACAGTGGTTAGATCTAGATGGATCTGGTTCCATGGGAAATACCATATTCATAATTTAGATATAGTTTTGGGTAGATTCAAAATGTTTCATCGGGATCAAGCCGGTATTGGCGTGATCCTCTTATTGAAAATGGTTGGTGGTTCCTCGACAACTAAGTCTGAGTTTTCTGATATGAGTTAGTATAAATAGTTTTGAATATAGATTTTTCATAGAGTTATATGTATTAGGTTAGAAATAATTTTTTTATCACCATTAAAGAAGTTTTCTAGGAATTTTTATTATTAAATCAAGGATTTTTGAAGAAAAGTTAGATTTTCTAAGCTTGGCTATTAAGGTTGTGTGGTGGGATTATGTTAGGTGTTTGGATGCTAGATGTAATTGTTTATCTAGGAATTATGAATCAAGGTTGGTCAATATTTTCAGTTTAACAACCATTAATACTTCTTGAGTGGTGAGAAGTGTTTATGAGGAATATTTTCTAATGATAAACATCACAATGGGTTGAAAATATGGAGTAAATTTGAATTTTTGACTCGTTAAGGAGTGGTTTAGTGAATTAATATTTGGATTCAAATTATATGAGTTTGATACTATTTTTAGAATTTTTTTGGGCATGGTTTATGCCTCATGAGGTAACATGACTTCTAAAGAGAACATCAATAGATTTAGGTCAATGTTATAGTTTTTATCCTATTTTTGGCCTAGAACACAATTTGGTGTGCATAGATTAGTGAAAAAATTTATTCCCTCTAAGTCATAAGGACTTTTAGTTCATTTTTTCTTGAAAAGTTTGGTTGGCATGGATTTTACACAGTTTAGGTTAAATTGGGTCAGTTAAATAGCTTCTCTTGTAGGCTGAATGTATTTCAGGTCCACGGTGCACATCTTGCACATGATTACATAAGAACTGTGTGGAAACCCTATGAGGTGTTTTAGAGTTATTCCATTGTTTTTTTCATAGTTGGAGCATGGTTGGTAAATTTTTCATCCAAACCATGCAAGGGGTGTTAGCTTGGGTAGTCCCTACCACATGGTTGTCACATAGTTTGAAAAAATATGTGACTAAACCATGAGGCATACCATTTTTTGTCAAAATAAGGTAGCTTATTAAAATACCCCCTCTATATTTTAGTTATTCCCTACACCTAATCCTCCATTTTGCAGACAATGACTAGGGGGTATCCCACCCCCTTACTCCACTTAAATATCCATGTTCATGGGGAAATTTCTTGGGTGTTCTTATGCGCTTTGAGGTAATATTATCCCTTTAATCTCTCTCTTCCCTCTCCTCCTTCTGGTTTATTTTGGTGTCTCCTACTTACAGTTTTGATTCTGATTCCATAGGATCATGGTGGAATCAGTTAAGGATGATGGGGCTTTAGAGTGTCTTGGAAAGAGGGTGTCTTGAGATGAGGTATACATGTTTTAACATGTTATTTTAATGAAGTTGTGATACCCAATAATTTTTTTATAGTTTTTTAATTAAATTTAATGGAATTATCATGTAATTGGCCATCATCTGTTTTGGATTTTTCTTGGGTATAGGTTAGGGTTGATTTGAAGGCTTTTGGAAGGCGATTGGTTGTGGA
Source organism: Viscum album (assembly GCA_963277665.1). Lineage (NCBI taxonomy): Eukaryota > Viridiplantae > Streptophyta > Magnoliopsida > Santalales > Viscaceae > Viscum > Viscum album. The sequence continues at coordinate 878,090,607 of OY728166.1, forward strand.
TTTGGAAGGTTGGAGAACCTAAATGAATTTTCTACCTTCATTCCTTGTTAGACTTAATTAATTAATTCATCGATAATTTTTTTTAATTAATCGAATCTTATCATACGGCATGATTTATGTGCATCAGTTGATGAAATATAGTGGTTTCAGGACTGAAGCTTTGATGGTTACTTTGTAATATAGTTTGGGTGTTTGTTTTTGGTGTAGTTTCCCCACCTTATAATCCCTTAATTGTTTTTTAATGATCGTTTCTGTTTGTTCCACTCAGTCAAATACCCTGAGAGGGGGGTGAATCAGGATAAGACATATTAAAGCTACCACCCCTTAAGATCTTGTTTTTTTCATTAAAAAACACACTTCTATATTAATCCTATAGAAATATATGAATAGAAATGAAATCATGCCGAGGACACATCAGTTTTACTTTGTTCACCCTCACTGGGAAACTTCCAAGGACCATACAATAGTGATGTGCCAATGTAACAAATCCATTAAATATCACAACCAATTACAAGGTTTGGGATAGATATTTTATGCCCAAGATCACTACCTTTTCAAGGTTCAGGGTCTACTCAATGCATTTCCAATGGTCAGTCCCTATGTCTCTTTCTCTAGCTCACAACAAGTGAGAATAATCATCATCTTCCTCTTTTCCTGCTCACTACTCTTGAAAGGGATCCACACACAGTTTATGGACTTATAGGTCCCTTAATTTTCATGAAATTACATGTCATAAACTATAGGTAGATGCTCTTTTAAAGTTTCTTTTTCACCTATAGACGAAATCTACTTTTATTTGTACAGTTAGTCATATGAAATTTGATTTCATGAACAGGTTAAGTCTCTTCATGAACAACCTTCTTCCTCCACGAACAGTGTAGCATGTATGCTTCATAGACCACCTCCTATACATATTGCCTCTATTTTTTCTACCACATACTTCCTCAATATACTTTCTCTGCAAACCTCTTCTGCATACCTCTTCTGCTTACCGAACTTCCTTATTCTGTATACTACCTCTTTCTCGAATCGCTTCACCTTCACAAACCACATCTCTTTCACATACCATTTTACTTTGTGTGTTACGAAGCCTAAAAAATACTCTTCACAAATTATTGCTGCAAATATCTTCTCCTTTTGTAGAATCATCCTCGCAAACTAATTCTACTTCGCAAACTTCTTTCCCATGAACCACTTTGGACTTAGTCAAATTCCTAGATAAAAGATGTTTTCTTATGAAAATTGATCACCCTTAATGAGAGGATTAACTCTCATTATATAGGAAAATCGATCCACAACATCCGCTAATCCTAGATTTCCCAAATCTTCACCGCGTATCATACTCCTGTGAACCATTCTGCCCTAAACGATCAGCATACAACCATTATTCATTCATGATGGCTAAAATCACTACTTCAATTTCGAAAACAATATCCTTCACAACTCCAAAAATCACCAACTTGTTTCTGCCAATGAAAATCCATCCCATGAACCTCCATCCATCCATGAACTACGAGCCTTCCACACACCATTTTTTATGTGAACCATTTATGTCCCGAAAACCATTTACTATATGCTGTCCACATACCGTGCTTCGTGGTATTTTTACCATCCTTTTCAGCTCACGAACAGTGTTATCCTTTGTCGAAATCCCTCCTTTTCCAAAATAAAACTCCCAATTTTGAGGCCAAATTTTTTTCCAAACACTGGGAAACTGCACCACTATAAAAACCTTCTTCGGCAACATCAATCAAACTAATTTACAGTCATATGGATTCGTTAACAAACAAGATCACACCCAAAACATACCAAGAGGACACCTAGAGAGATTTTTTCCCAAAAAACTCCCCCTTTGGGTTTTTTGACAATACTTTTTGTATTTGATACATCATTAAAGCTCATTCCTTCATATTTTAAAATCCACTTCTTGTGATTAATATAGAGATCAAATATTTTCTCAAAACACACTCTAAGACCACATGAACAATGCTCGGCATGAGAAATAAGATTATAATGTAAAGTTCATCAATGAATCACTTCACTTCATTCCAAAACCACTCTTCTAATTTCATCATGAACCTCAGCTATTATGATATATATCCTTTGATCGATCACATCTAGCATCATCAGTTTTAATACCCCCCCTATATCACTTCTCCCCTAACAACTTTAACTCCCCCTATCTCACTACTCCACATAGAAACTTCTTGTCGTGTCTTGAGTAAGATATTTTCTCCTTTTTAGTAGAAAAATTTCTATACCTTTACTAATGAACCCAAAGGCTATTCCTTTGATGTCTACAATAGGGTAAAGAACACAAATTTTTACAATAAAGGAAAATCATACCATACATCGGGGAGAGGGGGACCCACATCCACAATTCTTAACGTGCGAGGAGTCGACTAAACTCCAAGAGCCAGTTGATTCCTTTCAAATGCTTCTTTGCGTAATGATTTTGTCTGAATGTCTACAACCTATAGGTCTGTAGGAACATACTCCAACTTCACAAGCTCTTCTCCACCTTCTCCTTGATGAAATGATACATGATTTCAATGTGATTTTGTCACGACCCGCCCTCGGGGTCCGTGCCGTGACTACCCCAAGCCCGCCTTCCATAGGCCAGGGGCTGGAGACTAGCACCAAGGTGTAAATCCCAACAAAAAGGGAAGGCATTGCCTTTGAAAAGTAAACAAGCACCACAGAGTAAGCAAGCAGAAAGTAAACACTAAGTAAAAACAGAGTACAACTGAAAGTGAGGAAAAGTAAATGGGCCAGTATACAAACCCAAACTGAAAGTAAAGTACAACTCGAAAGGGAAAACAACAACTGTAAAGTAAAAGCCGCTACACGGAGCTGTCCACTGGAAATCCCACCTGAAGGGTGGGTACAGATAGCTCCACTGCTTCACGGGTCCCGCCGTCCGCTCCGAACACGTCCCGCCTAGTGGTCCACCTCCAGGTACCGTCCTGCTCTGCAAGCCTCAGCCAAGATCAACGCTGTCCGTCGTCTGCAACCAACACAACGTAGTGCGGGCATAGCCCGTGCAAGGGTGAGTATAAGCTACTCAGTAGGGACCCCGAGACCCCTGAAGGTCTCTCAAAATCCACAAAGGATAAATCACAAAGAAAGGTACAATCACGAAGTAACAACCAACACTGTTTAGGTATATGCCCATACATATACCTAAGTCATCAATTTCAAATACGCTCCAACCTCCGAGCCCAAGTACAACTCAGTCCACACAGGAAAGTAAATGTATTCCACACAGGAAAGAAAAACGTAATCCACATAGGATAACACAACACAATCCACACAGGAAAGCAACAGGATTCATCTCACACAGGTATACTTCTTCGAAAGACGATAAAGATGATCTCTGATCCATCTAAGTCGTCGGACCCACGAAGGATCGATAGGTAACTAACCCCCGCAAAGAATTACACAGGATCGGGCCCACACAGAACCTGTAGGCGCTGGTTCACACAGGACCGCTGAGCGCAAAGACCCACACAGGATCGGACCCACACAGGATCGGGCCCACACAGGACCTGTAACACTGATCCACGTAGGATCGCTGAGTGCTATAGTCTTCGTCGAATCCACACAGGATCTCTATACTGTCGTCGTCGCAGTCACAGTAGCAGTAGCAGTAGCAGTAGCAGTAACAGTCGCAGCCAGCACTAGGGTTCCCGCACACAGCAAGCTCATTCAGGAGGGTCCGCTCCATGAGCCGAGAGGCTGATACATCAACTGTCACAAAGTCCAGAGTTGATGTATCCAAAAGTTCCGTATCGTCAACAGGAACTCAACGCAACAGACGGCGCGTCGATCGGACGCCCGGTCTGAGAGTTATTGGTTTTTTCGTCCCAGGGGCCCGGTTGGTTTTTAAGGCAAAACAAGCCCGACCGTACTCCACCTGCGTCCAAACCTCGGGCGGAGTATGCCAAAAGATCCGTCTCACTAATAGGAACATAAAAAAGCTGACGACACGTCAATCGGACGTCCGTAGCTCAAGATATGAGCGTTTCCGCTCCGAAGGCCCTGTTGGTTTCGTGAACGAACCAACCCGGCCGAACTCAAAGTATTCCGAAACTTTGAGTGAGATATACCGAAACGACAGTCTCGATCCAAGGATCGCGTTGCCGTAGACGGTTCGTCAATCGGAGGTCCGTAGCTCATGTTATGAGCAAAAGACCGAAGTCGTCTCGAAAACGGTGGGTCCGGGTCCGGGCCGACCCGGCCCGACCCCCCCTGGGTCGGCCCGAACCGGGTCGACCTGACCCGGGTCCGACCCGGCCCGACCGGCGGCGGCGCGGCCTGGCGCCACTAAGTGCCACGCGCGGGGGGCATGGCCCCCGCTTCCAGCTGGCGGCGCGGCTAAAAGCCACGCCTTTTTGGAGAAACCGGACCCCCTCGTGGGGGCCAGTTTTGAGGAAAAACGGGGGGCCTCCTGCCCCCCCTTAATGAAACCGACCCCCTCATAAATGGGGGGGCATTTGACCTGGCCGGGGGAATTTAATTCCCCCAGTCTTTCTCCCTTCCGGCCGGCCCACCTGGCCGGCCGGTTCTTCTTCAACGGACCGGCAAAGCCGGTTCCCTTCCAGCTTCTGACACCGGCGGCCCGGCGAGCCGCCAGTCTTCCTGTCTCACCGCGGCCCAGAACCGGCCGCGGTGTTCGTCGTCCGGCGCGGTGCGACGACACTGCGCCCCTCCGTCGCGGCCCCGCTCCGGCCGCGGCGCCTTCGGTTCCCTTCGACGCGGCGTGACGGTGTTGCGTTCATGATAATCCTTCCACGGCGCGACGCGATGACGTCGCGTAAATAAGCCAGATGATTCCCGCGTGGTGCGACGGCACCACGCCTTCTCGTTCATCCACAAGATTATATAAATAACCAAGAACAAAGGAGGGGGAATTCGGCCGTGTTTGTGCGGTCTGACCCCCCTCTCGTTAGATGATAACTCTTAAATATTTAATCACAAGATTATCATTCTAGAACCAAGAACGAGAGTAAAGAAATAAACCACAACAAACCCCTACCTTGGTTTCAAGATTGATGATCGTCAACGACCCGCGCAAGACAACGTCGCGGAGGTCGGGCATCGCGGTAATCGTTTGTCAAACCCGTTGACGAAGAGGTACGTCGTTGGAGAATCTTCGTAAGCCGATGAAGGAAGTCTGAGGAGGAAGCGGCGTTCCCTTTCGTTGACACGGAAGACGTCGTCGATCTTCGGAAACAACCGGCTACGAAGAAGAGAGGAGCGACGTTCTTCGTCGGAGCTCGAAGGTTCTTCGCGTTCTTCGCCAAGCTTTAAGAAGAAGAAGAAGAAGAAGAAGAAGAAGGAGAAAGCTTCAAATCTCTCAAGAGGCTAGAGAATTCTAACCAAATAAAATAAGCTAAGAGCTTATTTTATTTACTCAACCAAACCTTTTGAAATTCAAAGGTTTGAAAAGATTAAACAACTCAACCTAATTAATAAGCTAAGTTGTCAAGATCATTTAAAAGGGGAGTTAAGGGAGTTTTGAGAGGAGATGAAAAGTTGGGTTTCGTGTGGGCCCCACCACACTTAATCCTCCCAAGGGAGGTTAAGTGGATGTGGGCCCCACCTTTAACTTCCTTTGAGAGGAGTTAACCAACAAGTAAGAAAAATAAAAAGTGTTCCACATTTTTATTTAACTTCTTTTAATTCTCCCAAAAACTAACTTTCGTCCCGCAATAAACACAACTTCGGAAAAGGTCTCCTTAAGCGAATATCGGCTCTGCGAGTTCATCGGTGTCCTCATATTTCAATTCCGAGCACCGGATCAAAAGTTAGAAAATCCCGCTCGTTCGTTCACTGAACGTACCCGAGCCAGACTTCGGAAATTGATTCCGGGCACTCCGGGCCTCGGAATCAGGTGCCGTCAGAAACCGCGCTCTTTTAAAATTCTAAAGAAAATTAAGAAAAAATTTCCCTTAAATTTTACGGGTCTTTAAATTACTCCCAGCTCAGGTATTTACGTCCCTGTAAAGATACATCAAAACTAGGGAAACAAATGTGGGTACTGAGCACGCATCTGAGCCTCCCGCTCCCATGTGCTCTCCTGGAGGTTCCCGTGCTGCCATCTGATGCGCACAAGAAGAATCGATCGCCCACGTAGGACCCACTCCTGTCGATCCTCTATCTCTACCGGGACCTCCGTAAAAGTCGCCCCATCATCAACGTCAAGCTCCCCATGGTCAATGATGTGCGTCGGGTCGTGCACGTACCTCCTCATCTGAGATACGTGGAAGACATCGTGCACCCGGTGCAACTGAGGTGGTAGAGCCAGGTGATAAGCCACCTCACCAATCCTGCTGAGGATCTGGAAGGGTCCGATGAAGCGTGGAGATAACTTTCCGCCACGGCCAAATCTCCGAATACCATGTCGAGGTGAGACCCGCAAGAAGACGTGGTCACCATCCTCGAACTCTAGTGGCCTCCGCCTCCTGTCAGCGTATGACTTCTGCCGGCTCTGAGCTGTCCTCATCCTCTCCTGGATGACCTGGACCTTCTCTGTCGTGGCCTGGACCATCTCCGGTCCCACCAGTGCTGACTCCCCAGGGTCTGTCCAGCACAAAGGAGATCTAAAAGGTCTGCCGTACAACGCCTCGTACGGTGCCATCACGATGGTGGAGTGGTAGCTGTTGTTGCACGCAAACTCCACCAAGGATAGGTGGTCCTCCCAGCTACGACCAAAGTCGAGGACACATGCGCGGAGCATGTCCTCGAGAGTCTGAATGGTCCTCTCCGTCTGACCATCCGTCTGAGGGTGAAAGGCTGTGCTCAGACGTAGCTGTGTCCCGAATGCCTCCTGTAACCCCTTCCAAAGCCGAGAAGTAAAGCGAGCATCTCGACCAGAGACGATAGATGATGGCACACCGTGGAGCCGCACAATCTCCTGAACGTAGAGACGTCCCAAGCTCTCCACTGAGCCCTGCTCTCTGATGGGTAAGAAGTGTGCCGACTTGGTGAGTCGGTCAACAATCACCCAGATGGAGTCGTGACCTCTGGAAGTTCGTGGAAGTCCAGTCACGAAGTCCATAGATATGCCGTCCCACTTCCACTCCGGAACCTCCAAGGGCTGTACCAAGCCTGCTGGTACATGATGCTCTTCCTTCACCTGCTGGAAGGTGAGGCATCGAGAAACGAACTCTGCTACTGCCTTATTCATGCCCGGCCACCAGTGCTGTCATCTGAGGTCCTGGTACATCTTCGCCACTCCAGGATGTACCGCCAAAGGAGAAGTGTGAAAATATCTCAGCACTTCCTCTCGCAAAGCGACTGGTACCATGGTACGTCCTCTGAAAAGGATGTCGTGCTCTGCTCCAAGGGAGAAACCATAAGGTGCCTGTCCCGAGGATATCAGTACACGCCGTGTCTCACAGTCAGCGTCCTCACGCTGTGCCTCCCCGACCCGCTGTAGTAGTGTAGGGGTGACTGTGAGAGACTGGAGGAAGGCTGCTCCATCTCTATCCATGAAGGATATCTGCAAAGAGGCTAGTTGCTCCGTCGCCTCCTCAAGTAGCTGAATTCCCGTCCTCCTGCTGAGGGAATCGGCTACTACGTTCCCCTTACCAGGAGTATGAACTATCTCAAAGTCATAGTCCTAGAGGAACTCGAGCCATCGCCGCTGTCTCAGGTTCAGGTCCTTCTGCGAGAAGATATACCTGATACTCTGATGATCGGAAAAGACTGTAAAGCGCTCGCCCATCAGATAGTGTCGCCATGTCTTTAGAGCGAAGACCACTGCTGCTAACTCCAGGTCATGGGTAGCGTAGTTCTGCTCATGCGGTCTCAACTGACGTGATCCATAGGCGATCACTGCCCGCTCCTACATCAGAACACATCTGAGTCTGGTCCCTGATGCATCGCAGTAAACTACGTACCCTAATCCCTCCTCAGGAAACCTCAAGATAGGTGCACTAGTCAATCTATTTCTTAGATCCTGGAAGCTCTGCTGACATCTGTCTGACCACACGAAGGGTTTCCCCTTCTTCGTCAAAGCTGTGAGTGGTGCCACAACTCTAGAGAAGTCCGGCACGAATCTCCGATAGTATCCAGCTAATCCCAAGAAACTCCAAACCTCAGTCACGCTCCTGGGTGGCTCCCATGCTAACACATCCTCGATCTTCGCAGGATCCACGACTACTCCCACCTCAGAGATAACATGTCCCAAGAAGTGGACCTCACGTATCCAGAACTGGCACTTCTAGATCTTACCATAAATCTGGTTCTCTCGGAGTGTGTCTAGTACAACTCGCAAGTGATAGGCGTGCTCCTCCTCAGTCGTAGAGTAAATCAGAATGTCGTCGATGAAGACTACGACAAACCGATCAAGGTATGGCTGAAAGATCCTGTTCATGAGGGCCATGAACACTGTTGGAGCATTGGTTACGCCGAAAGGCATAACCAAGAACTCATAGTGGCCATACCGACATCTGAAGGCCGTCTTCTGCACCTCCTCGTCTCTGACTCTGATCTGATGATAGCCTAACCTGAGGTCTATCTTCGAGAACCACCGTGCTCCCTTGAGCTGATCAAAGAGGTCATCAATCCTCGGTAGCGGATACTTGTTCCTCACTGTCACCTGGTTCAGGTAACGATAGTCAACACAAAGTCGCAAGCTCCTGTCCGCCTTCTTGGCGAACAATATCGGGGAAGCCCAGGGTGAAACACTGGGTCGGATGAACCCCTTGCCCTGCAAGTCCTCCAACTGTACCCGTAGCTCTCGAATCTCAGAGGGGGAAATCCGATATGCTGGAGTGGATATCGGGGCTGTCCCGGGGTACAAGTCAATATAAAAGTCTACCTCTCTGCGAGGAGGTAGCCCTGGAACGTCGTCGGGAAAAACGTCCGCAAACTGATCCACCACTGCAGGGAAACCATGACTCCGCACGTCAACTGCTCCCAGGATGAGGCTAGCCAACTGATGAGTAATGGGCTGTCCTCTCCTCCGCGGAAGTCCATCCTGTGCTGCAAAGGTTCCCTTCTCGCCGGTGAAGGTGAACCTGCTCCCGTCGGTGCGTACACATCGCACCTTGCGCCTAAAACAGTCAATCTACGCATGGACCGTAGATAGCCAAACCATGCCCAAGATGACGTCGTAAGGCCTCGACGCTGCTACAAGAAGATCCCAGTCGAATCTCTCGCCTCCTAGAGTGAGATCACACTGCCGGCACCAGTGCGTAATCATCGAGTCTGCTCCCGTAGGAGTCTCTAGCCGTAAGGATCGAGCCAACGGCTCTATCGGAATCTCCGAGCTCCGAACAAGGGTAGCGGCTATGAAAGAGTGACTCGCTCCTGTGTCTATAAGAACTACAGTAAGGGTGGAATAGACACATATAGTACCTCGAATCATCTCGGGTGCGCCGTGGTCGTAGGCCTCTGCTGCCTGGAGCTGTGCCTGTCTCTGCCCGCCAGCTCCCCGTGGTCGAGGTGGACCTCCTGGTGGTGGTGGTGGCAGAGCCTCAAAGCGTCACCCACCACCTGCTGCTCGGCCAGCTCCTCTGCCTCGTCCGCCTCCTCCCTGCAGACCGCCACGGTCGACCCTCTTCCTCTTCCTCGGTGGTCCCTCAACCGTCTGCTGCTCCTCGGCACGGTGGGTCGGGCAGTCACGAGCCATGTGGCCCTGCCCGCCGCACGAGTAGCACTGCCTGCCTCTCGAAAGACTGGCTCCTCGCTGTGTGCCCCGCACTGCTGAGCCAGTGTCCTGAGGTCGTCTGCCCGAAGGTCTAGTCTGCCTGAACCCCTGAGTCATCCGTTGACTACCTGCTGCAGATGGCTCTACCACGTGCCGCCCTGCGGTGGGTCTCGGTGCTGGTGTAGACTCAGCAAGGAAGCTCTCGATCAAAAGGGCCCGCTCCAGTACTCCTGTATGAGTCGGTATGCTGAGGGAGATCAGCGATGCCCTGATCTTTTGTCTCAAACCCTGCTCGAAGGTCCGGGCCCGAAAGAATGGGTCCCGTACCATGTCAGTCGAGTAGCGCGAGAGATCGGTAAATCTCGCCGAGTACTGAGCGACCGTCATGCTGCCCTGCCGCAGTTGAAGAAGCTCCTAGATACGCACCGCACGAAGGGTGGCTGGGACGAACTCCGAGCGGAAGAGGCTCTCAAAGTCCGTACATAGAAGAGATTCCTCATCGTGCACCTGGAGCATCAAGCTCCACCATCGTCCTACTGCTGCGTGTAGTAGGCTCGCAGCGAGGATCACCATGAGGTCTCCTGGTGTCCTCACTAGCCTAAACACACGTACCACTGCCTCCAGCCAGTCCTCTGCTGCCTGGGGGTCCGTCTCCCCGCGAAACCTGGGCGATCGCTGGCACTGGAACTCATGCAGTGCGCTGAGGCGACGTGCATCATCAGCGGCTGGTGCTGGAAGCATAGGTGGCTCGACGGGTAGAGCTACTGCCGGTGCCACTGCTGAAAAAGGGCCCTGCACCGAGGCCTCGTCGCTCGGTGGGCTGTCGTCACACTCGACTCTCGGAACCCTAGCTGGATGCCATCGTGGGGCCATCCTGAAAAGGAAACAGGTGCGCCACGGTCAGAACAGTATACCTGGTGAGCTGATATGATGTAATCACAAAGAAAACTTTGAAACACACACGTAATCAATGTTTTCGTGCATTAAGTCGGAAATCAGAAGTCAGGGTCCTGGTGTACGGATACGTCGGCCGCCGAACCAACACTGGACTCCCTGGACTGATAACCACACTCAATACACTAAACATTATTGCTTCACATAGAAAAGATCAGAGTTCGCGGTAGAACCGAACTCCTCTGATACCAATTTGTCACGACCCGCCCTCGGGGTCCGTGCCGTGACTACCCCAAGCCCGCCTTCCATAGGCCAGGGGCTAGCGACTAGCACCAAGGCGTAAATCCCAACAAAAAAGGGAAGGCATTGCCTTTGAAAAGTAAACAAGCACCACAGAGTAAGAAAGAAGAAAGTAAACACTAAGTAAAAACAGAGTACAACTGAAAGTGCGGAAAAGTAAATGGGCCAGTATACAAACCCAAACTAAAAGTAAAGTACAACTCGAAAGGGAAAACATCAACTGTAAAGTAAAAGCCTCTACACGGAGCTGTCCACTAGAAATCCCACCTGATGGGTGGGTACAGATAGCTCCACTGCTCCACGGGTCCCGTCGTCCGCTCCGAACACGTCCCGCCTAGTGGTCCACCTCCAGGTACCATCCTGCTCTGCAAGCCTCAGCCAAGATCAACGCTGTCCGTCGTCTGCAACCAACACAACGTAGTGCGGGCATAGCCTGTGCAGGGGTGAGTATAAGCTACTCAGTAGGGACCCCGAGACCCCTGAAGGTCTCTCAAAATCCACAAAGGATAAATCACAAAGAAAGGTACAATCACGAAGTAACAACCGACACTGCTTAGGTATATGCCCATACATATACCTAAGTCATCAATTTCAAATACGCTCCAACCTCCGAGCCCAAGTACAACTCAGTCCACACAGGAAAGTAAACGTATTCCACACAGGAAAGCAAAACATAATCGACATAGGATAGCACAACACAATCTACACAGGAAAGCAACAGGATTCAGCTCACACAGGTATACTTCTTCGAAAGACGATAAAGATGATCTCTGATCCATCTAAGTCGTCGGACCCATGACGGATCGATAGGTAACTAACCCCCGCAAAGACCCACACAGGATCGGGACCACACAGGACCTGTAGGCGCTGGTTCACACAGGACCGCTGAGCGCAAAGACCCACACAGGATCGGACCCACACAGGATCGGGCCCACATAGGACCTGTAGCACTGATCCACGTAGGATCGCTGAGTGCTGTAGTCGTCGTCGAATCCACACAGGATCTCTGTACTGTCATCGTCGCAGTCACAGTAGCAGTAGCAGTAGCAGTAGCAGTAGCAGTAACAGTCGCAGCCATCACTAGGGTTCCCGCACACAGTAAGCTCGTTCAGGAGGGTCCACTCCATGAGCCAAGAGGCTGATACATCAACTGTCACAAAGTCCAGAGTTGATGTATCCAAAAGTTCCGTATCGTCAACAGGAACTCAACGCAACAGATGGCGCGTCGATCGGACGCCCGGTCTGAGAGTTATTGGTTTTTTTCGTCCCAGGGGCCCGGTTGGTTTTTAAGGCAAAACCAGCCCTACCATACTCCACCTACGTCCAATCCTCGAGAGGAGTATGCCAAAAGATCCGTCTCACTAAGATGAACATAACAAAGCTGACGGCACGTCAATCGGACGTCCGTAGCTCAAGATATGAGTGTTTCCGCTCCGAAGGCCCTGTTGGTTTCGTGAACGAACCAACCCAGACGAACTCAAAGTATTCCTAAACTTTGAGTGCGATATACCAAAACGACCGTCTCGATCCAAAGATCACGTTGCCGCAGACGGTTCGTCAATTGGAGGTCCGTAGCTCAAGTTATGAGCAAAAGACCGAATTCATCTCGAAAACGGGGGGTCCGGGTCCGGGTTCGGGCCGACCCGGCCCGACCCCCCCCCCCCCCCCCCCCCTGGGTCGGCCCGAACCAGGTCAACCTGACCCGGGTCCGACCCGGACTGGCCGGCGGCAGTCCCGCGCAGCGGTGCGGGCCGGCGCGGCGGCGCGGTCCGGCGCGGCGGCGCGGGCCGGCGCGGTGGCGCGGTCCGGCGCGGCGGCGCGGGCCGGCGCGGTGGCGCGGTCCGGCGCGGCGGCGCGGCCCGGCGCCGCTGGGTACCACGCGCGGGGGGCATGGACCCCGCTTCCAGCTGGTGGCGCGGCTAAAAGCCGCACCTTTTGGAGAAACCGGCCCCCCTCGTGGGGGCCTGTTTTGAGGAAAACCGGGGGGCCACCTGACCCCCCTTAATGAAACCGCCCCCTCATAAATGGGGGGGCATTTGACCTGGCCGGGGGAATTTAATTCCCCCAGTCTTCCTCCCTTCCGGCCGGCCCACCTGGCCGGCCGGTTCTTCTTCAACGGACCAGCAAAGCCGGTTCCCTTCCGGATTCCGACACCGGCGGCCCGGTGAGCCGCCGGTCTTCCCGTCTCGCCGCGGCTCGGAACCGGCCGCTGTGTTCGTCGTCCGGCGCGGTGAGATGGCACCGCGCCCCTCCGCCGCGGCCCCGCTCCGGCCGCGGTGCCTTCGGTTCCCTTCGACGCGGCGCGACGGCGTCGCGTTCATGATAATCCTTCCACGGCGCTACGCGACGGCGTCGCGTAAATAAGCCGGGCGATTCCCGCGTGGTGCGACGACACCACGCCTTCTCGTTCATCCACAAGATTATATAAATAACCAAGAACAAAGGAGGGGGAATTCGGCCGTGTTTGTGCGGTCCGACCCCCCTCTCGTTAGATGATAACTCTTAAATATTTAAACACAAGATTATCATTCTAGAACCAAGAACGAGAGTAAAGAAATAAACCACAACAAACCCCTACCTTGGTTTCAAGATTGATGATCGTCAATGACCCGCGCAAGACAACGTCACGGAGGTCGGGCGTCGCGGTAATCGTTCGTCAAACCCGTTGACGAAGAGGTACGTTGTTGGCGAATCTTCGTAAGCTGACGAAGGAAGACCGAGGAGGAAGCGACGTTCCCTTTCGTTGACATGGAAGACGTCGTCGATCTTCGGAAACAACCGGCTACGAAGAAGAGAGGAGCGGCGTTCTTCGTCGGAGCTCGAAGGTTCTTCGCGTTCTTCGTCAAGCTTGAAGAAGAAGAAGAAGAAGAAGAAGAAGAAGAAGAAAGCTTCAAATCTCTCAAGAGGCTAGAGAATTCTAACCAAATAAAATAAGCTAAGAGCTTATTTTATTTACTCAACCAAATCTTTTGAAATTCAAAGGTTTGAAAAGATTAAACAACTCAACCTAATTAATAAGCTAAGTTGTCAAGATCATTTAAAAGGGGAGTTAAGGGAGTTTTGAGAGGAGATGAAAAGTTGGGTTTCGTGTGGGGCCCACCACACTTAATCCTCCCAAGGGAGGTTAAGTGGATGTGGGCCCCACCTTTAACTTCCTTTGAGAGGTGTTAACCAACAAGTAAGAAAAATAAAAAGTGTTCCACATTTTTATTTAACTTCTTTTAATTCTCCCAAAAACTAACTTTCGTCCCGAAATAAACGCAACTTTGGAAAAGGTCTCCTTAAACGAATATCGGCGCTGCGAGTTCATCGGTGTCCTCGGATTTCAATTCCGAGCACCGGATCAAAAGTTAGAAAATCCCGCTCGTTCGTTCACTGAACGTACCCGAGCCAAACTTCAGAAATTGATTTCGGGCACTCCGGGACTCGGAATCAGGTTCCGTCAGAAACCGCGCTCTTGTAAAATTCCAAAGAAAATTAAGAAAAAATTTCCCTTGAATTTTACGGGTCTTTACAGATTTTTCCTTGAGTAATGTACTAGATTTTTTCAAAGATTTATAGCACTTCAATTATCAAAATGAATTCAGATCATAGACTTCAATTAAACTCACATATCATCAAGATATTTATTCATCCATAATAACTACATGTAAGATTTAGTGGTCGTAATATATTCAGCTTCTATGGTGATCAATGAGATGCAATCGTGTTTCTTGATTAACAAATAAATACATAATCCTTTATGATAAAATGAACCACTTGATGTTGATTTTCTATCATCCACTGATCTATCCCAATCTACATCTGTATATCCCAATAACTCCTATTGTGATTTATCATTTTACATCAAACCAAAATCCACTATTCCATCGATATAAAGATGTATTCTTTTAATAGCAATTAATTGGATTTCCTTGGGATTGCTTTGATATAAAACTACTTGTAACATGAAACAAATCAATATCTAGTAATTCCATTGTTAAGTACAAAATGATTTTAATTATATACCTGTACACCATAACATTAACTTCTTTTCTTTTATCATCCTTAGATAGTTTCATTCAAGTAGCTACTGGAGTCATCATCTCCTTGGACTTTTCCATTCAAAATATTCTCAAAATCTACTTGGAATATTTTTATTGAGAAATTAATGTTCCATAACTTCCTTGTTTTAACTGTAACTAAGGGAAAATTTCAGTTCACCAATCATTGAAATTTCAAACTCACATTTCCTGAATTTAGAAAATTCTATGTATTTTTCTTCATCTAATCCACAAAATATTATGTCATTGACATATACCAGCACCATCATCCTTTTATCACTTTCATTTTTGAAATATATATTTTAATCAACTCCACCTTTCCAGAAACCAAGATTCTTCAGAAACAGATCTATCCTTGAATGTCATGCTCTTAGTGGTTGATTTAAACCATATAAATCCTTCTTCAGTTGAAAATATATTTTCTCATCTTCATTAATGATAAAACCATATGTCTTATCAATGTAAACTTTATCTTCCAGAACCCCATTCAGAAATGATGACCTGACATCCATCTAGAAAACTTTGAACTTTCTTTGCACTGTTATGGATAAGAATAATATGATTATATCTATCTTTGAAACAGGTAAAAATTCCTCATAAACATCAATGACCTCTATCTAGGAGTACCCTTTTCTCACTAATCATGAATTTTTTCGAATCACTATGCCTTCTTCATTAATTTTTTTTGTGAAAGACTCATTTCATTCTGATGAAATTATTATCTGTTGGCCTCGAAAAAATCTTCCATGTCTAATTCTTCTCAATTTGGTCAAGATCTTAATTCATAACATTAACCAAATTATCACCTCCAATTAATTCTTTAATATATTTAGGCACTACCTATGACAAGTATGATGCTTTTTGTAGAGTCTTCATCCTCCTTGTATGCACTGAAGTTGTTTGATCACCAATTATGTTCTGTCTATCAATTTAATATCTTTTATTATATCTTTGTGCATATACAAAATTGTGCTCATCCATTTCATCATCTGAATATTCTTCTAAATCAACCTATGGTACTAACACATCCCCTAATATTCTTTTCATTTCATTACTATCCTCTTGAAACTGATAATGTATTTTATTAATATTTTTTTTCATTCTCCACTATAGTTACATCATGAATTTCAACTTCCTTTACTAGACTATTGTTGAATAATTTTTATACTTTTATTTTATTTGAATATCCAAGAAATACACCTTCATCTCCATGAGACTCAAACATCTTATTCTTATCCTTATTGAGAATGAATCACTTACTTATGAAGACTCTAATGTACTTAAATGATGTATTCTTTCCCTACCATATCTCACATGAAGTCTTCTCTTATTTAGGACATATAAATACTCTCTTTAAAGTATATATTGTTTTCATCACTACTTTTTTCCAAAATTTCTTTGGAAGGTCTTTCTCAGTGGGCATTGTTCTAGACATGTTGTTGAAAATATGATTTATTCTCTCAACTACTCTATTCTGATGTGGAGTTCTAACCACTGAAACTTTTTTTTGTATCCCATGTTTCTTGAGATAATCCTCAACTTGGCTATTTGTAAACTTTTTTCCATTATCTGTTTGGATCTTCTGTATTTTATGACCTAACATCTTTTCAACTTCTCGTCAATATCTTATAATGAAACTAAACACCTCAGACTTGTGGGTAATGATTGATACCCATTCCCTTATGTTATAATCATTAGTAAATAAAACATAATATATCCTCCCATCAACATCTCTTGGTGAAATTGGTCTACACACATCAATATGAACCAAGTAAAGCTATCTTGTTGACCTTTTCTCTTTTTTATTATATGTATTTTCAATGATCTTACCTTGTTGGTAGGCATCACATGTATGTGTATGATTACATGATAATCTAGAGAGATGTTGAGAAATTATATACATCACCAGATCTTCCAAGGATGTTTGGATAATATGGAAAATACATTTATAGAACAACTTATTTTCTTCTTCCTTCGATAGAAAGCACACATCTTCTTCTCCACTCATGAGGTAGAGATTCCATTTTTTACATTTTACTTAAAATAAAACAACACCATATCTTTCCACGATGATGCGTAATTTATGGGAAAAGATTATGGAATATCCCGAGTCACACAATTGGATTACATATAATAATCTGTTAATAATACCTTCAACAACAAATACATCTGCACGTCTCATGTATTTTCCCCCAAACTTCTCTTTCCTGGCTCTAATAATTTTCAACCCTTCATCATTACTAAATATTATGATACCTTTTTTATTGTACTTTATTCCCATCACCAGGTCTTTATTTCCTATCATATGGGAGGTGCATCAACTATCAATGATCCATATCCTGGTGCAATTTGATGCCTTGAACACAATCTTTGCAACCATTGTTTGCTCAGGTCTTTTCTTTTGTATCAATTTTTCTGACTTCATAACTGGTATGGATCGATACTATTTAAATTCCTCAGAATATGATGGACCATAATCATCTTGTAGAGATGAAAATAAATTTTGAATCCTCAACTCATTTGATGATACATTTGTCTTCTAGTTTAAACCAACATCAGTCTGCTTCAGAACATTCCTTTGTATCATTGATGAGCAATATCTTTCCATGTGTCTAAATCCTCCACACATAAAACAGTGACCATCAAATGATGACCTAAAAGTTGAACTCTCTATGACTGTCTCTTTTGATACTATTACCTCCAGTACCTCTTTGCTATGGAACATACATTTTGTGAGTGTCTTATTTTCTACAACAATAGCATCTTATTTGGGGTACATTCTTGGATGGAAATACTGCACCACTGGTTATCCCATGGGTTCTCTAAATCTTCTAATTCTACTTCATACCAACATCAATCATCAATCTCAGAGTGGGTTTGTGTGGTCTAACTTCAACTGTTACTACTTTATTCTTTTGATCATGCCCCACACCAGCCTTATCATTTGGATTTGACTGTTACTTTTCTTCTACTAGAAAACTATGCTCCACTTTCATCTTTTCTATTTCATGTGTTATATGGTTTTCCGATGTTGTTCTATAAGTCAAAATTTTTTCTTTTAGCCTTAAAACTTCATCATAGAATGAATACTTACTCTTCAAGTTCTTTGATATTTGTTATTTGATCTTTTCTAGTTTCATTCAACCTATTGATCTCTCTTTTCTGTTCTTCAATTTTGAGTTTGTACTCAACCAGCTTTTATAATATTTTTATCATTTAAGAATTCAGTTTTTCAATTTATTCAATTATCTTATACTTCTATTATTTCTATAGTTTCATATAGAGTTTTTCATCATGATCCACTTTGTTGTATTTCTTTGTTTTGTCTCACCAAACAACTTTCTCTTCAAGAGAAGCTTTCGATTCATCCTGAAGGGAAACTCTATCTTCAACTTCTTCTTCTTCATTATCACTTTATTCTTTTATTACAAAATTTTCTAAAATATCCAAAAAATCATCTACTTCATGATCCTTGTAGTCCTCCAACTCTTCTGCCTCAGATTCTTTTGAACATTCATCTTCTTCTTAAAGTAGATTCTTCTTTTTGGAGAACATTATCTTATCACTTTTCCTACCTTTCACTTTGGATGAATACTTATTTTTCAGAATTTCATAATTATCTTCATCATCATCTTTAAACTTATTAGGACACTTTACTACAAAATTTCCAATCTTTCCACATCAAAATCATGCAAGTGGAAGTTTGACTTTGAACTGTAATTTCCCTCTTTGCAGATTTGAAGAGGGAAATGAAATGACGTCATCCAAATTATCTTCCTCATGACTATATTCAATAGAGATATTTTTCATAGACTTGAATTTAAATTTTTTTTACTTTCCCTTTTCCATAGAATCAATATCATTATTTCTATTTTCATAGGCAACAAGATTACTGTGCAAGTTATCCAATGTTAGCTCCTTCGGATCTTTATCTTCCAATATAGAAACCTTCAGATTTAGGAGAGGTGGAAGTTTTCTCAAGATACACTTGACAATATTTATATCTTTAATGATTTCCCTAATACCATTCATGTGTTCCACAACTAAATTAACTTATTAAAATAATGTATAATCAGATACATTAGCGTGCATTTTGATATCATCATATTTTTTCCATAAAACCTTCATCTTTGTTTCTCTAAATTTTGAGTTTCCCTCATAAATATTCAGTATCTTTTCCCATATAGCATGGGATGGATCACATGAAATCAAATTCATATAAATTTAATTCAATATGGCTCCACCTAAAGCATTTTTTCATTTAGTATCATCTTCTAATTCCTTTCTATCATATTATGATAAAGCACCACTATTGATATTGGATGATATTCCATGCAAAGATGCCACAAAGATATCCATTTCTAATGATCAGAAGTAGTGCTGCATCTGATTATTCTATAGTTGAAATTTTTCCCATAGAATATCATATTACCTTTTTTATTGACCACATCCATTTATTCTATTGAGAGAGATCCACTAACTTTCAACCTTTACCTCTAATACCAACTGTTAGGTCCACTAGGTCAAATAGCCTGAGAGGGGGTGAATCAGGGTATGATATATTAATACTACCACCCCTTTGGATCCTATTTTATCGTTAAAAAACAAACTTCTCTATTTATCCCATATTAATATATGAAAATAACTAAAATCATGCATAGGAAACTTCGATTTTACTTGAACACCCTCACGGAGCTACGTCCAAGGAGCATACAACAACAAGGTGTCGAAGTACCAAATCAACTAAATATCAATATCAATTACAAGGTTCGGGCTAGATCTTATATACCTGGGCTCACTACCTTTACAAGGTTTAGGTTTTTCACAATGCATTCCCAAGTTTCACTCCCTAAGTCTCTTCCTCCGGCTCACTGCTGGTGGGAATGATCACCGTCTTCCTCTTCCTCCACTCACTACTCTTGGAAGGGATCCAGACATAGTTTATGGACTTGTAGGTCCCTTCATTTGTATGAAATAATGCATCCTAAACTATAGGTAGATGTTCTATTAAATATCCTTTTTCAACCATAGATGAAATCCACTTTTCCATGTACTGGTAGTCAGCAAAAATTGATTTCATGAACTGTTTATGTCCCTTAGTGAACCACTTACTTCCTCCATGAAATTTATAGTGTGTATGATTCACGGATAAACCTCCTCAATGTACTACCTCTTCATTCACTACTGTATATCGTCTCTGCAAACTACTTCTGCAAACTACTTCTGTGTACCAGACTTACATCTTCCACAAACTACCACTTTCATGAACTGCTTCTCCTCTCTAAACCACCTTTCTTCCATGTACCATTTTCCTTTGTGGTCTATGATTAATCACAAAATCTCTTTGCAAACTGTTTTCCCAAACTCCTTCTTCTTTCATGGAATCCTCCTTGAAAACCACTTCTCCTTCATAGACTTGTTCTTCACGAACCAATTCAGACTTAGCCAAATTCTCATAGAAAAGGAATTTTCTGCTGAAAATCGCTAACCCTAATGTGGGGATTAGTGCTCCTTATATAGTAAAATAGATCCACAAAATATTCTAATTTTATATTTCCAAAATATCCACCACATAACATACTCCCACAAACCGTTATTCCCTACATAGTCTACATACCTCCACTCTTCCTTTGTGGTGGATAAAATCACCACCTCCATTTTGAAAATGTCATCCTTCACATCTCCAAAAATATTCTCCTTGTTTCTTCCAATGATAATCCATCCCGCAAACCTCCAGTCATCCGAAAACTATGAGCCTTTTCAAAACTAGTTTTTTCTTCACAAACTATTTTTTTCCAACGAACCATTTTATATATGTGGTCCACGTACCGTGCTGCATGGTCTTCATATCAGCCTTTGTGGATGGTGAATATTTCTCCCCTTTTCCAAAATCCTTCTTTTCCAAAATCAAACTCCCATTTTTGAGGTCCAAAAATTTGGAAAACACTTGTAAAATACTTCACCTTAAAAACCTACTTCAGTAACATCATCCAAACTCATTCTTCCTCATCTTAATTTTTCAACAAACACAATCACACCAAAAACATACCTAGAGGACACCTTGAGGGATTTTTCCCAATATTTTTCTTATTGAGATCACCATGAAAGATGTTGTATATGTTTTGGGGATCAGGTGTTTTTTAAGCCTCGTATATGGGGTTTTATTTGAAAACCTCATCTTCCATGGATTTTATTTTAAGTGAACACCCAGATTGTTTAGTGACAGTGTGTAATGGTAGTGAAGGGGAAGAGTTTTGGTATCATTCTCATTCTTGAACTATGAGAGGGATTTTTTATAGACCCCTTTGAGTTTCACATCCCAATTAGGATTTGAAAATAAGACTTAATTATGTTAAGGGACCATGAAGTGGTTTTATAGGTTGACCAAGGATGGATAGTACGATCTCGTTAAGGTTTTGGATTTTTAATCCTCTAAGTGAGAGGTGTGGGATGAGACCCTAGAAGAATTGTGTGTTGTATGGTTATCTTGGATTGGGATTCCATTATGTTTACTTTGAGTAATTTTATGGTTTCTAGATGGTGGTGATGATTCATTCCTTAGTTGGGATCATTAATAAATCTCTTAGACATTGAGATGGTGCATTGATATTTTATTATCTTGTTTTTACAAAATGGATGTTTGGGGTTTGGTTTGGGTAGATCTTTTATGTTTGGATGGAATCATGGGGTTCCTGGAATGATAGTGTGTTAGTATATGGTGTTTGAGGTGGGTCTGAGAGTCCCTTAAGGATTCCCACTTTGGTGGGATGTGTCGATTTTTTTAGGCATAGATCTGCTGGATTCCTTTAGGGATGAGTTGACATCATGGGGTGTCAAAAACACTTGGATGTCATTAAGATGTTTTTGGGAGTGGGTGTGTGGGACACTTGTTATTTAACTTGTGAGTACACTGGTGACCAAGGATCAACCATGGTTCATTGAGGGCCTCTTGTATTTTTTATTATTTTAATGAGATTTCAAAATGATTTTGAGACATGCTTGAGGAGGCCTTTGTAGGGTGTTCTCTTTGATGATGTGACATGAGGACCTAGGGATACCCATGTTATTTTTGTCCCCTTATGAGGGTTAGTGAGAGACATGGGGTCTATTTAGTTAATATGATCTAGTGGATTGATTGATCCCCAAGTTTTTTACCATAATATGGTCAGTGATGATGTTTTGGTAGTATGATGGTTTGTGTGGGAATTATCCAAACCTTAATTTACGGCTCTTGGTTGAGATGGTTAAGGATGTTCTTACTTAGGTTTTAGATGTGGGAGGAGACCTTCAAGATATCACTGGATGGGGTTTTTCATACGAATTTGATCTAGTTCTTTCTTTTATTAGTTGGACAACTATTTGTAGTTATATTGGTATAGGGGGCTATGAAAAATATAAAGAGTGAAGGCCTCCACTAAGGCAATAGATGTCTTACTCATTCTATATATTGGGTGGTCATGGTATCGGATGTTTTGATGGACTCGAGTTATGGGATATTCCTTCCCACAACATTATATTTTATGGTGGGGGTAAGTTATAAAGGACTATAATGGTTTTAGATAGGTTATCTCTACAATAGTAGAGTTCTTATCAATAATTAAGATTGTTCCATTGGAGCCCTAGAGTTTGGTTGAGTTTGTTATTGTGTTGAAATATATGATTATGCACTATGGTTCGTAACTCATGCATGTTTCCTTGTTATTTGTTTGGAGATACTCTATAGATTTGGAAGATGTGTATAATGTTATGTGGTTGGGTGATCCATGTTCTATAAATACTCTAGCATGGGTTTAAAGTTTGGGTAGATTTACATTCGGTTTCACCTTATATTTCAAGGTTGGTTTTTTTATTATTTGTTTAGATTCCATTATTTAATTAGTTTTTTATTTTATATAAGTCGTTATTAGATTTAAACTAGGCTAGGTATATCATGAGTACATGAACCTAGTATGATAGTAGATTATAGGTTCACCATTTTGGGTGTCCTACTTAGATTTATTTCCCACCCCTGTATATACACCCTAGTGTGCATTCATACCCTTATTTATTCTTTCAGGTTGAGAATAGTATGTGGTGGATGGGGATGAGGCTCAATATTTTACAATCGAGTGGTACCACTGGTGTAGATTTTTAGATTTGAGTTTGATAAATTTGATCATTTTGGAGACCGAGTGTGAGGTTCTACTTGGATTTGGTAGTATGACCTTTTTATTTTTTGTTCCTTGTATTTTGCAAGTATATGTAATCAGATTGGTGGGTGATCAACTGTTGTATGTTTTATATTGTTTTTTAGACTATTTGATTGTATTCCACACTTTATTTAATATATAATTTTTTATTATATTTTATTTATATTTAATAAATTGATGTTTTTGTGTATGTGGATGTGTTTGGTTTATTTATGATATTATTATACTATGATGTGATGGCATAGTATCCCCATGGTATTTTTTAGATCCTTTCTATTAGTCATCACCCTCTAACATATGGGGATGTATTCTTGAGGACTTATAGTGATCCAGATAGAATGATGTGTGAGGTAAAACTATGATGGTTTTTTATAATACATCCATAATAATGTTACTAAAGTCTCATTTTATATCATAATTAAAGTCGCGATATGTTTTTAACAAAAACACCACTTTTAAATTTATTCTATTTACTATTCATTATTTTACAGCATTTATTATAAACTTTAACATTTTATAAAATCCACCCAATTTCCAATATTTAATGTTAAATAATTCATTAACCATTAATCACTTTTATCCCAAACTCCATCCTTTCTTACTAACCATTATAATTCATAAAACAAACCATAGTTTTTAAATTCTAATTCATTTACTATTACCAATTACAATTATTACAATAAAATTATATACCATCAGGAAACTATAACACAAACGACTACCACTAAGCCCATAATCATAATAACCACCACATTTCACATACTATTAACTACCACAATCCATCCCAAACAATGAAAATAATTCCTCATAATCATCCTCATTCATTATCAACTATCCATTCCTCCACCATAACAATCACACAACATACCATCATCCACTACCGTGGAAACATCCATATATCATCTTCCCATACAACTATAACAACCATCCACACTTCTCTAATCATATAAATAACAACCCCATATATAGTAGAAAACAAAGAAAAACATAGTATCAATTCACACAAGAAAAACTATTTCTAATGATTCTTCCATATTCATTAAACACTACAAGCATAAATACAAACTTCCATAATTCTATATTTCATTACTAATTATTTATTACTATATTTATGTTATTAAGATTTCATGAAAGGTGGTTCAAAAATATCAAAAATTACAAAAAGTTATCTATAATAGAAAAATTCATACAAATATACGACAAACACAACATTAAAATAAAGAACCTATAATCATGTGTGAACCACCTTGTTTTCCATTTCCAATTCCTTATCATGGTTATTATCTTGATTAATTTAATCTATACCATTCAAATAATAAGAATAAGAACTTTCTTAATATGTATTCTCACATGACAATACACTATTAGAAATCTAACATATACCAACGGACTTATACCAATGGTTTGACTAATCCATTGGTATTGGTATGATTTTGGAAACCTATACTAACAATTTCGTCAAACCATTAATATAAGTATGGTATATGTCCACCTATGCAATAAATTTGATTAAAAAAATTGTATAGATGTAATTTTTGGCCACTTATACAAATGGTTTTGTCAAAATAAGGTTTAGTTGACACCATTATTTATGTATAATAATAATAATAATACTTCAAAATTAATTACTTTTTATACATATATGTGTGTGCGTGTAGAAACATCAAAGTTTTGATATAATAATGATAATGTTTTTTGAAAAATAATCATAAGGTCCTTGTATTAAAACTCATCGCTGGAGTTTTTTTCAATAAATTACCTATACCAACAGTTTAACCAAACCATTTCTATTGGCCTTTCCCATGATATTATACCGATTGTTCTCAATAGGATACTTATACCAATGGTTAGACCAAACTATTTTTATAGGTCTATCCCAATAGAAAATCACCCAAAGGCTCATCAAACCATTATTATAGGGTATACCAAATGTTTGTGGGAATGTACCAATAATTTAAAACCATTGTTATATCTTTCTTTCCAGTAGTGAAAGAAGAGAATTTCTGAATTCCCTACCTCAATAAATCTTCAAAAAATACTATTTAAGAGTGAGAAGAATCGAATGATCATAGGACTAATAACCTACAAGAAAAACTCACAAACCTATTCACATTAAACCCCCATTAACTACATGAACTATTATCAACATAACTGAAGAAACCATGCTTCCATAACCTCTATAAAAAATAATACTAGAGGATAATGAAAAAGAATATGATATAAAATAGCCTTGGATCATAATGAGTTTATGAGTTGAATTTGAGGGCTAAAATCAATTACACAATGGCTAAATAGCTCAAAAGATACACCACTAATTGAATAGGGTTCAAAGGATGTCAAGATAATATGAGATAATGTGAGAAAAAACCTAAATTTATAATTACTCATGGAAAACAATTCATGGTGTGGAGTGTATGTTCACACCATAATTATGGTTCAGTCCATAAATCATGATCTGACATCCCTCGTATATCAATAGTAAAACCACCTTTAAACCAATATTAATAATGATGGTCACCATGTTACCAAGGTTGTCACACCAGGACACTCAAACACTCAGGTATCATGACACGATAATTATCTTTATACCCTAAAACCTAATGTGTCTAAAATAAAACCACAGTTTAATGAAAGGGACTATGACACAATATACCTCTAACAAAAAGAACCAAGACAAATTGACCACCTGAGACTCCACAGTGTATAGATCATAATCACATCATGATAACCATTTTATAAGAACAACCAGAAACACCTTGAGAATCACCATATCTTTACACCCATAACCAATGTGAAACCAAACTCATGTAATATTAACTCAAAATATCTCACATAATATTAACCTAGGGATCCCTTGAATAATAATAACCCATGGACAATCATTCCATAATCAAAACCCATCATGACCCAATTTTCTATTCACTTAAAGATAGAGTGAAACTAAAATGTCATAGCTACCCCCGTATTAAAATAAAAAAACCATGCCACAACCTAACTCCATATGATGTGACACACCTAACTATATCGAAACTCTCTCCTCTAGCTAACTTATCATAACACAATGCATCATCCCATTCCTAACACATCCTTCTAGAAGAAATTTTAGCTCAAAATATATAATCATTCCCCTTCCTTATCCCACAAATTCTAACACTCAGCGGGTTCAAAGTAATTTTATAATAAGGTTTGTCCCATTATAAGATAATTCTACCAAATTTTGAAGCCATTGTATAATATTTGAAAATATTTTTTTCAAAGGTTATGTATGAAAGAGAAGTATTTTCATGGGTGAGAAATGAATGTTAAAATATCTACATTCATGAGATTTTAAGATACAATTTTATTTATAAGGGAGAGGACATGAAAATAAGTTTGGTATAATTCAAGAATTAGAAATAAACTAGTCGTATAAGAAATAATTTTTTAAACATAAATGTATCATGTAAAGTAAACTGGTTGGATATGTTTAAACTGAAATTTCAACCAGTGATGTAAGATTGAATTGAATACTCAACTGATCATGTAATATTGAAACGAGTTTTCAATTATTTATGTAATTGATATTTGGTTTTTCATAAGTTTAAGAAATATCATTAAATATCATATAAGTGTGAATAAGATCTATTAATCTATGTAATTAAGGACAAAATAAAATCAGAAAAATTATTTTTAAATATTGTTAATCAATGTTGATGGATATATTTAAATATGATTTTTGGAAGGTTATACACATAGATTTGTTTACAAATTTT
Source organism: Viscum album (assembly GCA_963277665.1). Lineage (NCBI taxonomy): Eukaryota > Viridiplantae > Streptophyta > Magnoliopsida > Santalales > Viscaceae > Viscum > Viscum album. The sequence goes on from OY728166.1 coordinate 878,117,446, forward strand.
AAAATTTGAATATGAAGGTTTTGTGAAGGGAATTAACAAAATATAATTGAATTTAATTTGATGAAGAAAAAAAAATTCTATTTATTTAGAAATATTTAACAGAATATAATATATGTTTTTATTAAAAATAAGTAAGTATTATTATTGAATAATCTGATAGGCCAAGTGAATATGAACCCACTGATTATGAGAAGATTCCAAGAATTCCAAAAGTTTAATTTTCCACTTATAATATGAGTTTTTTAACAAAAAAAGAATAAAACATGAATCTTAAAGAGGAGAATTAGTCTTAGGAGATATGGATCAAATAAATATGAATTTAATTTGATGAATTAGAAGACATAAAAAATGGTTTGATGAATTAATAGTTGACCTTAGGGAGAAAAATGACTCCCAATATGAATCATTGGAGGTGATGTCTACAAAGGTGGAAAAACTCAAATTTTATGTCAAGGGGAAGAGTCATAACTCAAAAATTGTTCGTAACCTAGAGGAAAATGAGGATGAACTCATTGCATATCTATCAAAACTGGTTAAGTAAAATTAAATTATATAATAGGAAAAGATATTCCTTAAAGACTATATTTCCTAAATGAATAGAAAGATGAAGGATACAATACTACAACTTGGACTTTTATCAGTGCTAAAAAATGATTTTAACAGTGCTAGAAAAGCGTTGTTAATGCGAGCGTAGATAAAGGGGGGTCCCCTTTATCAGTGCTTCGATAAGCGCTGATAAAGGAGACCTTTATCAGTGCTAAAAAAAGTGCTGATAAAGAACCCCCTTTATCAGTGATTTTTTAGTGCTGATAAAGGTTGACTTTATCTGCACTTTTTGGAGCGCTGATACAGGGGACCCCCCCCCCATTTATCTACGCTGGAATTAACAACGCTTTTCTAGCATTGATAAAGAGGTTCCTTTATCAGCGCTACCTTGAGCGCTGATAATTGGGACCTTTATCAGCACTCAAAAAAGCACCGATAAAGGCACCTTCCCCTGCACCTACACATCTATAACCTGCACACCTTCACAAACCAGCATACCTGCACAAAATAGCACCTGAACACCCGCATAAAATAGCACCCGCACACAATATTTTGACAAACAATGCTATATACATTTACTTAACATCATGAATACAAAAAAACACACTGATATATACATTTCAAACAATGTTTTACATGGTTACAATTACAATTATCCAACAAAAATTATAAAAATTAATATTTCATCCTTTGATAGCTATGATCCGCTATCAAAAATTGTCATCCACAGTATTTGTTGTCGAACAAAGAATCAGAACTCAAGGAAAAAAATTCACCTATATAAAAAAACAAATATTATGTTAGTAATACAATAATGAAATAAATTAAAACATTAATATGAAATAATACATTAATATGGAAATGTGAAACCAAAATATGAAAATGATAAACTCAAAATTTTTCATTCTGATAACAATGAAAGGGAATAATGTAAAATCAATATGTTTTTGGATGATTTGTCTCATTTAATAAATATTGATTCTTTATCTAATGAAAAGATTTACTGGTCTCACCATGCGTCGGATTGAGGTACAATTGATTCGTACACATTACAAATGACTCATGGATCATTGTTCTAAAGTATCAAAAAAATTTGAACGTGTTTGCTCGGTTTGTTGTATGTCACTTGTGTTGTTTTCTAACGTTTATGTCAATTTGAAATTGATATCAGACACTTTTATCCATACCGGTCACACCGTGCATCATATTGAGGTGAATTTGATTTTTACACGCCACAAATGACTCATGGATTGTTTTCCTTAAGTATCAAAACAATCCGAACACATTTTCTCGATTTGTCATATGTCACTTGTGTTATTTTCTAAAGTTTATGTCAATTTAAAACTGACATCAGACACTTTTAGCCATACCGGTCACACCATGCATCGAATTGAGGTGTGGTTTAATGACTCAAGGATCGTTTTCCTAAAGTATCAAAACAATCCGAATGCGTTTTCTCGGTTTTCTATATGTCACTTGTGTTTTTTTCTAAAGTTAATGTCCATTTGAAACTGATATCGGATACTTTTAGCCATAACGGTCACACCGTGCACTGGATTGAGGTGCAGTCAATTCGTACACCACAAAAATGACTTATGGATCATTTTACTAAAGTATCAAAAAATAAGAACGCGTTTTTTTGGTTTGTCGTATGTCACTTGTGTTGTTTTCTAAAGTTTATGTCAATTTGAAACTGATATCAGACACTTTTATCCATACCAGTCACACCGTACATCGGATTGAGGTGTGGTCAATTCTTACACGTCACTAATGACTCATGGATCATTTTCTTAAAGTACCAAAACAATCCAAATGTGTTTTCTCTATATTCCATATGCCAGTAGTGTTGTTTTCTAAAGTTTATGTCAATTTGAAACTGATATCAGACACTTTTAACCATACTGGTCACACCGTGCATCAAATTGAGGTGTGTTTAATTCGTACATGTCACAAATGACTAATGGATCATTTTCTTAAAGTATAAAAACAATCCAAATGCATTTTCTCAGTATTCCGTATGTCAGTAGTGTTGTTTTCTAAAGTTTTTGTCAATTTCAAACTGATATCAGAAACTTTTAGCCATACCGGTCACATTGTGTGTCGAATTGAGGTATGGTTGATTCATACATGTCAAAAATGACTCATGGATTGTTTTACTAAAGTATCAAAACAATCCGAACACGTTTTCTAAGTTTTCCATATGTAACTTGTGTTGTTTTCTGAAGTTTATGTCAATTTAAACTGATATCAGACACTTTTAGCCATAATGATCACTCTGTGTGTCAGATTAAGGTTTGGTTGATTTTTAAACATCATAAATGACTCATGGATCGTTTTCCTAAAATATGAAAACAATTCAAACATGTTTTCTTGGTATTTTGTATGTTAGTAGTTTTGTTTTCTAAAGTTTATGTCAATTTGAAACTGATATCAGAAAATTTTAGCCATACTAGTCACACCGTGCATCGGATTTAGGTGTGGTTGATTCGTACACGTCACAAATGACTCATGGATCGTTTTTCTAAAGTATCAAAACAATCTGAATGCATTTTCTCAGTATTCCGTATGTCAGTAGTGTTGTTTTCTAAAGTTAATGTCAATTTCAAACTGATATCAGACACGTTTATCCATACCGGTCACACCGTGCATCAGATTGAGGTGCAGTTGATTCTTACACATCAAAAATGACTCATGGATCATTTTCCAAAAGTATCAAAACAATTCGAATGCATTTTCTAAGTTTTCCGTATGTCACTTTTGTTGTTTTCTAAAGTTTATGTCAATTTGAAACTGATATCAGACACTTTTAGTCATACCGATCACACCATTCATCGGATTGTAATGCGGTCGATTCGTACACATCAAAAATTAATCATGGATTGTTTTACTAAAGTATCAAAACAATATGAATGTGTTTTCTCAGTTTTTCATATGTCACTTGTGTTGTTTTCTAAAGTTAATGTCTATTTGAAGCTGAAACCAGACACTTTTATCCATACGGTTCATGTCGTGTGTTGGATTGAGGTGTGGTCGATTCTTACACCACAAAAATGACTCATGTATTGTTTTCCTAAAGTATCAAAATAATATGAATGCATTTTCTCAGTATTCCGTATGTCACTTTTGTTGTTTTCTAATGTTAATTTCAATTTCAAACTGATATCAGAAACTTTTAGCCATACCGGTCACACCATTAATCGGATTGAGGTGTGGTTGATTTATACACATCACAAATGACTCATGGATCATTTTCCTAAAGTATCAAAACAATCTGAATTCTCTTGATTAGTATTCTTTATGTTAGTAGTGTTGTTTTATAAAGTTAATGTCAATTTCAAAATGATATCAGACACTTTTAGCCATACCAGACACACCGTGCATCAGATTGAGGTTCAGTCGATTCGTACATGTCAAAAATGACTCATGGATCGTTTTCCTAAAGTATCAAAACAATATGAACACTTTTTCTTGGTATTTTTTATGTCAGTAGTGTTGTTTTCTAAATTTTATGTCAATTTGAAGCTGATATCAGACAATTTTAACCATACCGGTCACACCGTGCGTCAGATTGAGGTGTGGTTGATTTGTACACATCACAAATGATTCATGGATAGTTTTACTAAAGTATCAAAACAATCAAAACACGTTTCATTTTTTTTTCGTACGTCACTTGTGTTGTTTTCTAAGTTTATGTCAATTTCAAACTGATATCAGAAACTTTTATCCATACCGGTCGCACCGTGCATCGGATTGAGGTGCGATCAATTCATACACATCACAAATGACTCATGGATCATTTTCCTAATGTATAAAAACAATCCAAATATGTTTTATCAGTTTTCCGTATGTCAGTAGTTCATAAGAGTCTCTCATTAAGTTATTCTTTACTAGAAACTCAAATCATTTCTAAAACCATTTTTCATAATCTAAGGATATGAAACATAAGAAAGGGTGATCATAGATGTTCAATAAGTGTAGAAAATGTAGATATCAATGATCATATAAAGATAAAATAAGTAGTATGAATTCAACTTCATTGTCTTATTTGTTTACATTCTTCCATCCGGTACGATGCCCATTTGTTTCTAAACACATCTATATCATCTTGTGAATAGGAGTTTTTGCGACAGTCATAGTAGTACTAAAAAAATATAAATACAAAAAGGATTAAAACATATTTTAAATGAACTAGTAATTATTTTTAAAAATACCTCTTTAGGGATGCTATTTTATTCATGAAATATGATCTCTTTCATAAATTTACAAACATAATAACCGCAACCCTTTCCATTTGTTTGTTTCAGACACTGCAGAAACATCAAGAAAAATAATTAATCTATTTTGATATGTATTTGGATAGTGAGATATAATTATATATACCCTGATACTTGTCCATTTGTAGATATCGTGCGCCTTGTCATCCTTAGACCCTGGATTCATTCCAGCCTTTAGACGATATTCATACACTGCCCTATCATAACATAATCCTCATTAAAAAATAATATAAATTATATAACTAGATATTTAGTTATAAAATGTTGGATCTAGTGTATTAAAAATTTGACAATCGCCATCATGTGTGGTCAGTTTGTTGGATATCCATGCAGTGAATTCAGAAAATAAATCTTTGGAGTATCCAAATTAACTGCAATGAGCATTCAATGCTGCCTAAAAACACAAAAAGGAATAAGTAATGATAGAAATGAAAATATAATTGATATGATTAAAATGTAATGTTTTACCCCTATAATGTTGGTATTAAAAATATCATGTTAGTCGTAATTTTTCATTGAAATGTTTTGAGTAGGTTTGACATTAATTCAGCCTGAAAATCGGAATCTATTTCTTTTTGTTGTGTAGACATGGTGTGAGGACTAACGAGTCAAAATTTTTATTCGCGGGTAAATCCCTTCAATTTTTTTCATATATACGCCTGCAAAAAAATATGAAATGTATTTAGCCATAATTATCGTAGTATATCAGCTTCTGTAAAATCAAATCATTAAAACATATCTCATGTATACATTTATAACTGAGACGCATAGCCAGTCGTATGTGATGAATTCCACTACAATGTCAGCACTAATGAAATCTAATGTTTCCTCTCCATACGTATCTTTTTCACAAACAATTGTGTGATTATTTCCACCTTTAATTTTTGTATCCACATGAGCTTGCAATGATATTAAATGTGGATATAGAATGGGCGGGGTGAAGGTGCCCTCAGTAGATCGTTTTGATCGGTTGGTTGATCCTTTTGAGCCACTATTTCATTTTAGCTCTTTCCTTTTGTCCTTCTATAATAAAATTCACCATTTCAGCCCTTTTCTAATTAAATGTTAAAGGTTCTGCTTGAAAAATGAATTGGAAATGAATACCTCTTGGTCGACATGTTTTTTTACAAGATTCGATGGCCATGAAATGAATGTTCCAACAACTTTTTCCACCATATGAATGTCTTCATTGTCCTTTGGCACGGGTAGCTCGGTTCTCAGCTCATGATCTACGTTAATTAAAACTTTTACTTGACCGGTTGGAAGTGGTCTGGAGTTTAGTGTGTCATTCTGCATATTTAACACTGTAGACCTCGCTACAAGGCGATGAGTGGGAGTTGACAGATATAAATCATAGTCATTTTTACCCTGTAGAATATCATTACAAGAAAGGTATCAGTGTCTATGTGATTCACATTTCACAGAAAAAAATATTAGAACATTGATTACCTTGGTTAAGTCAGGTCTTTGAGGGGAATGGCTTGCCTCAAAGCTGGTGGGGGGTGGGGCAGGTTGTTCTTGAGTTGTTTCTTCTCTTCTCCTCTCCCCCATCAAAGTTTCTAGAAACTCTCCCTGAATTTGGAATTTTTCTTCATGGGTAGATACTATAACTCTCATCATTTTCATTTATTTAGTTTGTTCCTCTTGTTTTTTTTCTGAAAATATGCTCGGGGTGTCACCCTAAAACCCGCACCTCTCACGCGACCATACCGTTCTGGATGTTTCAAGGCCGCTGAAAGTATGTCCGCATCTGGTGTGGGTGTTGTTGATTCCTGTGACTATGTCAAATAGAAAATATGGGAAGATAAGTAATCATCGTGATGCAATAGTGATTTAAAGTAAAACAAATTTATATTATGTCATACTTACACATGTTTCCCACACTTTTTGTGTGTTTTCATCTACCAGCTTCCCCTCTTTATTAACACGAGCCTCCTTCCATAGCACATGGCATGGGATGGAAGTGTATTGGGATTTAGATTCATCAATCTAAATATAATTAGAAAAACATGGTTATAGTGTTATTTTATGTCACATAAAAGTATTGCAGTACTTTTAAAATATGTACCAATTGTTTTTCAAATCAAGTGTACCCCAACCTTGCTTTACGGTAGCTGTACGCTGGTTTTGCTTCCCGTTCTTTATATTCAGCACTCAGTTGTTGTTTCATAAATAAAAAACTGTCAATAAAAGTAATGAATAAAAGAAATGTTAAACAACATGTTACCAAACACAATGTACCTGAAAAGTTTTCTCTACACGACGGTTGCAAAACGCATCCCAAGCTCCTTGGGATATCAAGTGTGCATAAAGAGGAGGTGGGTGTGACTTGATTTTCCATTCATCATCTTTCAGATGACATTTCGTTAAAATGTTGGGAAAGACTCTATCAACCCTTCCTTCTAGTCTTAATACATATTATTTGAGCGAGACATCTACTATAAATGCACTCTGCAAGAGATGATGTAGATTTAGTCAATATTTCAGTATTTTATTTTATTTTATTTTAATAAATTTAATAAATGATATCATAATGTTACCATAATCTCTTCCCATATTAATGTTTTCAGCCCGCTGACAACATGGTGTCACAACTCTATATCAATCGGCACGCGTTTCCAAGTGACGATTCCAATGTAGCTACTAAACATGGCTTTGTTGGGGTTTACATGCTGGCCTTGCATATTCCATCCCAACTCATATTTGATGCCTTTTTCTTTTGCCGTAAGGATTTTGGCTAAAATTGTCAAACTACGACACACCTGTTTTTTTGTGCCGTCGGGGTTTCATTGCCTACCATTTACTCAGTTTCTGCATCATCATTATGTTCCTCTGAAGCGCTATCATCGGCACTGGGACCAGCAACAACAGGTTGAGAAACCTGTTGTACCTCAGGAGTGAGACCAGTAGCAATAGGTTGAGAAACCTGTTGTACCTCAGCAGTGGGACCAACTGCAACAGGTTGAGAGACCTGTTGTACCTCAGTAGTGGGACCAGCTACAACAGGTTGAGAAACCTGTTGTGTCTCGGGATTGGGTGCATCAGTAGGTGCCGAAGTCATTATCTGTAGAAGTGGTTTAACATTTAATTTAGATTACATAAAATCAACATCGAACAGATAATAACATAATCTAACACAATCTATATTACAATAAAAAAATAACCTGATTATTGAAATCTATTTTTTAAGGCTGAAGGGATTTGACCCCTCTATCGACCATCCATATCCCTTCATTGTGGTCACCTCTGACATAAAAAACACCATCTACATTGGAACCACTGCGAAATTATTGCGAAGTACCAATGAAAGGGTCATCCTCCATTGAATTTTCATCTGACCCTTTAGTTGTTTTGGTCGATAACAGAACAATTGACCAATTTCAGTTTGCGGGATCTGGAACATAAAATACTTGAACTTCATGTGATGCCATTATAAATGATTCATCTTTCTCCCCTTTCTTACTGAAATCAACTTTCATGAATCCCAATTCATCTATTTTAACAGAAATCTTGTTATCAACCCACTTGCATTGAAAAATTAGAACATGGAATTCCATATAATTCAACTCCCATATTTGTTTGATGATGCCAAAGTATGACATATTCGCATAAATTTGATTTCTATCCTTAGCACCGGAAACATGCATCGCTTCAGCCATAAGTGTAACCCCACTATTCTGCATGGTACTGTCTTCATCATGTTCATTAGTATAAAATGTATAACCATTAACTACATAAGCATTGTAAGATAATACATACACACTTGGTCCTACAGCTAGCCATCGAAGTCGGTCTGAAATTGAATCTTGATTTTCATCTGACTTTATAAAAATATCGTCCCAAAACCATCCTATAAATTGTCGATTATGTGTATATGATATCCATTTTTCATCCATGGATGGATTCAAATGCTTAATAATTTCTTTGTGGGTTTCAACATATGGGTCAACGTCGAAATTGTTATGAAAAACATAAAGGTGGTCCTTCTCCCGATCTGTAATATTGATTGTGACAACCTGTCTTTCAGAAATTCCTTCACCCTCAAGCCACCCAGTGTGGCGAGATTTCAATAGGCCAATGCTTTCCACACCATACAGGTATTCTGTACAGAATTCAATGGCTTCCTCAACAATATATCTCTCCATAATACAACCCTCTGGCCGACTTCGATTTTTGACATACCCTTCCAAAATGTTCATATACTGTTCAATGGGGTACATCCATCTATAATGTATAGGACCACATAGTTGAATCTATCTCACCAAGTGGACCATCAAATGAACCATCATATCAAAAAATAAAGGTAGGAAGAACATTTCTAATTCACATAATATAACGGCAATTTCTCCTTCCATAGTTGGCAATTTCGCCGAGTCTATTACTTTGCTGCATATAGCTTTGAAGAAGAAACACAGTTTCGTTAATGTATGGAGGATATTCTTGGAAAAAATGCAACGTAAAGAAATAGGAATTAGATCTTGAATCAAAACATGGAAGTCATGTGATTTCAGAGCTTTTAACTTCAAATCGCTCATTGAAACGAGGTTCCTGATATTTGACGAATACCCCTCTAGAACCTTTACGTCATTCAAGAAGTTGAAAAACTGATATCTCTCCTGCATGGAATTGTGTAAGCAGTAGGAGGAAGAAATTTTCGTTTTCACCCTTCACTGGTGCCAAATCTTCTCGTATTCTCATCTCAACCATGTTCAACCTAGCCTTAATTCCATATTTTGTTTTTCTAGTTGTATTTAGCAATGTGCCGATGACACAATAAAATACATTTTTTTCTACATGCATAACATCAAGAAAATGTCTGAAATACAGACAATTCTAGTATGGTAATTCAAAAAAAAACTGATCTCTTTTTCCAACCGATTTTAGTAAGGTTTTTTGAATCCATTTTACCAAAAGCAGTGTCCACATTTTTAACTTTCTCAAAAAATTGATTTCCTCTTAGTGGATATAGTGATGTACGTTCTTCTGAACATCCATCGAATGATGTCGCCCAATATCGGTACTTATGTCGTCGGGGTAGAAATCTGCAATGTCCTAGAAACAAGATTTTCAATGAATGTTTCAACCTAATTGATTGTGTACCTTCTTCTCAAACGGGACACCCTTGAGATCCTTTAATTCTATATCCTGAAAATTTCTATAAGAATGGAAGTCATTTATCATCCCGTACAACATGGCTCTCAAAGTGAAATCTTCCTTTTTGTAAGCATCATACAATGTAACACCTGAATCCCACAATAATTTAAAATCTTCGATCAATAGAGCTAAATAAACATCAATATCATTACCCGGTTGTTTTGGTCCTTATATAATCATAGATAACATGATGTATTTTCATTTCATGCATAACCATGGTGGTAAGTTATAATTTACCAACATAAACGACCATGTACTGTGACTATTTCTTTGAAAACCAAAAGGATTCACTCCATCTGTAGATAATGCAAGAAGAAGGTTTCTCGACTCATTTCCAAATTCAGGATACTCATGATCAATTCTCTTCCACTGATGAGAGTCTTTCAGGGGATGTAGTATAACATCTTTAATTCTTGTATTTGCATGCCATATCAATTGTCCTGTAGTATCCTAACTTCCATATAGGCACCAAAACCTTGGAATGATTGGAATGTGCCATAAATCTTTACTAGGACTAGATTAATCTTTCTTTTATCGAGAATCACCACACTTTGGCATTCTTTAAGTGATTTGTGGTCCTTGTGAAATAGTATAAAGTCATTCAGGAAGGCATGTATTCTTTCAGAGATCATACTTGTAACAACCTGAGATTTTTTTAATTTCATTAATGTCTTGTGTTGTATGCTACACCAAAAGTATCTTTCACTACATGCATCCTTGACTTGGCTTTCATTACATGCAATCGCAACCTTCCTCGATAGCGTGTGTAGTTCGCAATACCGGGTTTCACTAAACAACGATATATTGTTATAATATTATTATGGACTAGCCGTTATAAATATTATTAACTAAATTTTTAATTTTATAACATTATTATTCATCTTACACATTTTCTAAAACATGGTATGTGAACAAAATAAATTTTTCAGGTAAAATAAGTATTTTTCAAAAAATGCAGTTTTGCCGCCTTTTGATGGAGAATCCACATTAAATCTAGTTTTTGACAAGTTTATAAGTTTAATTTTACAAAATAAAATTATTCCTTTGAATCAAGATATAAAAATTTACATTGTATAATTTTTTTATACTTTTCTGATAACTATTATATTTTGATGAATAGTAAAAATATGCAAATTTTTAATTAAAAACAACTTTTTTCATCAAAATAATTTATATGGTTAAAATATATTATTGAATGGTTTTAAAGTATAAATAGAATATATTTTTACCATTTAATATAATTTATTTCATTAGCATTAATTTTACATTGAACTCATAGGTAAAAACATTTCAATCATTGGCAATGTTTTAACTTTTAAAACCCATTTGCTTAACAACGCGATTAATTTTAAATTAATTACTGAAACTTATGTGTTTTGAATTTTGAAAAATGGATTCAAAATTTGGATTCATTTGATCCAAATTATGTTAATAGGTTACTTTTATTTTTTTTTATGAATAGTACTACGGTAATTTTTATTTACTACAGTTAAAGGTAAATCGGGTAACTAAGGGTAAAAATAAGATTGTAAAATTACCATAACACTTGAAAAAATTATATTGGATGAATAAAAGTAGACCCATATCACCTAAGGGTCGTAATAGATTAATTTAATGGACCTTTGACTATGAAAATGATGTAATTATTATTAAAACTAAAGAAAGTGACAACATGTCACTCTCTTAAATCTTATAAGTATAATAATTTTAAATTAGTGATAAATTTCATGAAACTTAGAACGTGAATAGTTTCCAGAAATCTAATAAAAGTATCTACATCGTGTGAATTTATTTAGAATTTTTAGGTATTGAATAATTATCATTCAAGGTGACACAATAGTGATGTTGAAATTATTTTATTGATTGAAATATCAAATAAATGGTTTTAAAAATATTAAAATAAATATTATATGAACTATTTAATGTGCTCCACTAATTTCATAGATAAATATGACTTGTTATTAATCCATTAAATCTTTTATTTTGAATATATCCTCTATTTAGATTTTATTTAAATTCAAATAAATGAATAATGTCAAAATTGTCAAAATTGTTATTTTATAAAAATAACATATTATAAAATTGTTTAAAAATCACAAAAATATTTATAAATTATAAATTTATATTTATAAGGTCTAAAATGTCATAAATTATCTAATTATGGATAATTCACAACACATAAGTAATTATTTATATCAATTTAAAATTTAGAATATTATTACCACAAATAAAATTAAATAGATTAAATAAGGATAAATCAAGTTTATAATGTTTAAAAAAATTCCCAACAAGTCCAAATTTTATTTGTTGATGATATTACAACCCTATCTCATCTAATATTCTGTTTTGAGTCATTTTTGATGTTTTTATGTGGGTGTTTAATTTATTAAAAATTAATATTTCTTATGTTTCCAAAGGTGCCCCTCTCCTCCCTTATAAAAGGACACCTCCTCCCTATTCTCTTTACAAAATTTTTAGCTTTCAAGATCGGCCAAAACCTTCCCATTTCCATTATAAACTTCCCTAGAAACATTATAGAGGTTATTGTCTCCTCAAAAGACAAACTCTAGTGCCTTAAGAGGAAGATTAAAAGAGGTGCGTCGAGGAAGAGGTAATCTCTTCTACCGATTCTCTCAAGTTTCTTTCTTCTTCAACTTATTCTTCATTAGTTGTTTCATTATAAAGTAATAAAATAAGTATCAATAATATAATTATATGTTATTATAAATATTAAACAACCTCATTTCACCATCTATCCATCCTACTGAAAATGAAATCACCGTGCGTGCGTACGTACGGAATACCGTCTCCACACCGTGGTGTAATTAGTTTTTCCACCACCACCTTACTTGGATGGGTATAATGGTGTAAAGAATAACTATATATGGTTATTTTAATATCATACTGATTCTGATATATTATATCATTCACTTTTAATTCTATTCAATAATTATGGGAATGATATCATTGCTCGTGCGTACGTACGGACTACTGTCTCCACGAACGCAATGAGATTCATTTTCCATGATTAACCATTCAAGTATGATTATAAATTATATACATATAATAAATAATCATGAAAGATATTACATAATAATTATATTGTATTTATTTACATATATGTTTCATTTAATTAATTCCATTAAATAAGGAAACGAAAACAACGTTCATGCGTACGTACGGCCTACCGTCTCCATGAACGGTGTATTTCATTCCTTTTATCGATCTATCATATATATTTATATTCTGAATATATATTATATATAAATCATGTTTTACATTCTGTAATTAAGTAAATCAGGATATAAGTAATAATATCAAGAATAACAAGTCGAAACACGTATGATAAATGAAACGAACGCCGCTTTAACATTGAATTTACAAAAGAACAGGTAATATAAAGTCATAAGTGAACCATATATGATATCAAAACAATAAATATGATTCTTTAATAAGTAAATTACATTATTTAAATCATTATACAGGAGGTTTAGATACATATGAATCATATCGGACATAAGGTATGGGATAATTTTGCAAATCTTATTTTTATCCGAGATTGCTTATACGTAAGTATTTACTGGAGTTATGTTTATCATCCATGTACATGTTTTCTAAAAATGTTTTCATAAAATTTTTACTATTATTCCATGTATGTTTAAAGTCATTTTTACCCTTTTTTGACTTTTTACCACATTGTATGGAAGGAATATTTCCTTTGGTTACCATATAAGGTACTTTTTGACTTTTCTGATAAAAGTATGAGAAGAATGTTTTTTAACTTATATGGAATGAACAGATTTTTATGGTTTCATAACACGTTATTTTAATGAATATTACTGCACAATATTTCATGACTATTTTCAATAAAATCATTTTATTTTAAAATTTCATGGCATTTTGTGAAAAGAAAATTATTTTGAAGAAGAAAGGATATTTTCTCAAGAACTCATTTCAAGTGTTTTATCAAAACTATTTCCCATATAAAATGATGGCATTTATGATGTTTATGTTTCAAGTATAATGTATCTATTATTTACATGGTGTAATTTTTTTATGATGAAATGATATCCATTTTTTTATATGGATGATGGGATGATGTTTATGAAACCCATTTTATTCTTTGGGTTATGATGAATGATTTATGTTTATTTTGTGGAAAAAGTAAGAATGATTTCATTGTGAGATGAGTGAGACCTATATCTCCCTCAAATGCATTGGGTAAAGATTTACATATCATGAGATAGACATGGATGGAACAATAAGTTAATCCGGTTCAATGATACAGGACTGGAATGAGGAGTGAACTCGATTCAGAAAGGGACTTTGTCGACTAAGATGGTCTTGGCAGTAATTCCTTGGCTACTATGGAAATCATACCATTGCATAATGGTTTTCCACAATAACATGTTTTATTCCCATGCTATTTTATCATGATTTATGTTTCTTTATGATCTATGCCTTACGTACTGCCAAGATTTATTTCACAACTCAATATTTTTATGTTTAAAATTTATGTTCATGTTTTGAAGTTCAAATGTATATAGTTTTTTTATTTTATCCGTGCTTATGATTTATGAGAATTTGAACTCACCCTTTATATGTTTTATTTTCGCCAGGATATAAATAAAGGTTTTAGGTAAGAAAAAAAAGGGGAAGATCTTTATGGGAGATATTGAAGATCTTTCACCAAGATTTGAAGATTATGTTCCAAGTTTACAAAGACACTAAACTATTACGGTCCTTTGGTATCTGTTTTTGTTATGTATTAAGTATTCTGCTAAAGTAATGTAATGTGCATGTATGTCAAGTTTTGGGTCTCTATAGTTGGTATGAGAGGGAGGTTTATTTAAGATTTGGAAACTAGGATGTGAAAACTTTAGTGAAATCCCTAGAGATATTTCTAAGGTATGTCTAGGGATGTCCCTAAGTTTAAGTATACATATAGGTTAGAGTCCTAGAATTATGTTGAAAATCATGAATAAACTATGGTGAACTTAAGGTGTCATGGATTAAAGAATTTTTGATAAGTTAGACATTCCATAAGTGACTTTTTATGATTATGTGGTTCCTCGTTATTTTAACTGTTTCTTACACTATGGTTTCTGGTCTTAGTCAATGAAGGGAACGAGAAGGCATTCAGTTAACATTGATTCCAGTGGAAAAATTGGTGACTATGATCAATGAAATTTTGTAATGATTGGAGAGAAAGATATTGTGATTATGCTGAATCATTCATCTCGATATATGATTAAAAAAGTAAACTTTAGTTGTATTCCTAAGTCATCATATAAGAGGAAGATGTAATTTTATGCATGTTCACATGGTGAGGAGCATATAGAAATGAAGATTGATATTTTTAAAGAATGGAAGAATAACCTTGAGGAATACCTCAAATGGAGGGGAAGATGTTATCTATGTGGAGAAAAGGGTCATAGAGTGACAGACTGTTATGGAGTCTAATGTCTTATCTGTGGAAAACATGGGCATTACCCAACTCAATGCCCAGACCTAAGAAGTTACTTCTAAATCGAGGAAGTACCTATTCCATGCCAATCATTGAAGAGGATGTATTTAAGTGCTTATGTATTGGAATTCAATAATAATGTTGTTGAGGTACTTTTATAGTATATTGAAATATCTGTGTATTGGTCCATTGTGGTTTTCTATAAGAATATGGTACCGGTAACTATGAAAAATGATTGAAATATTTTTGGAAAGAAGGTGATATGCGCATAATGAAGGGATAAAGAAAAAATGAAATGAGATCATGAATGATATAAGGACAAAGTTATATCATGGTTTGAGTATATAGAAATTTTGTTATTTTGGTATGTGGAAAGTGTTAAATTTTGATAGCATTCATGTTTTCACTAAGGTTCAATGGGTATTTCAAGATAATACATGATTAAGTTATTCACATGTTTGTAATGTGACCAACAAGATATATTGTATGATATATGGGGGATAAATGATGGTATTCACATGCCCAGTAGATGACATTTCTAGTAATTGTTTTCTTTATATATGAGCTTGGACAAAAGTATTTAGGATAAGCCTAAAGATTGGAAAGGATTATATTGGACGTAAGTTAGTATTGTTTAAGGCAAGAACTTTTTCGATATTATTGATGGAATGTTATAATAAAGTAGTTTTAGAAAAAGGGACAACCTGCAATATGGTAAAAAACCCATCGCGTCGGACAAGGTTGCGGGAATCGAACCCATAACCAAAGTGCGAAAGGCCTTTATCGCCTACCACTGGCCTACAAGAAGTCCCAGGTTAGTATAAATTAGTTTTATTTTATTAAGTGGTATGATAGATGAAGTATAAGTCCATTTTTGGAATCATATACGATTAACCACACCATAGATGGACTTATGTATATTTGATAACTTTTTCTAACCTTTTGTTTGAGACATATGGAATGACCCATAATTCTATCACATGATCTACTAACACTTCATGAATTACAAATTCAACTTAATTTCTTTAAGTGATGAGGTGGAAATTGTTCAAGGCATGAAAAATGGTGAGATTATACCAAAATAAAGTAAGTATTTATTCTAATTCAAATTCATAAACTTTAGGAAAATGATCTTGAAAACCAAAAATTTTGTCCTAGTGACCTTATATCCGATGAATCAGATGGTACCTTAGATCATCACAAATTTATGGCTTTGTGATTTTTTGATTTTTCATAGCCATGTTCTCTACCACTCTCTATCAGAACTTGATAGTTAGGTTTCTCTTCTATATCCATATTTTAACCTATGTTCTTTTATGTGGAAACCCAGTGATGAGTTAATTTGGGTAATCGATATATTTCATACTTCACTTTTTAAAATTATGTTTTAGTATTAATTTTTACGATGTGGGTTTCTATGAAAGAAACTTTTAAGTAGTAAACCATTTATAACCCCGACGAATTTTGAGGGCGAAATTCATTTTAGGGGGGGTAGAATGTAACAACCCGAGATTTTTTTTAATTTCATTGATGTGTTGTTTTGTACGCTACACCATAAGGATCTTTCACTACATACATCCCTAACTTGTCTTGCATTACACGCAATCACAACCTTCCTCGATAGCGTGTGTAGTACGCAATACCGGGTTTCACTAAACAATGATATATTGTTATAATATTATTATGGACTAGCCATTATGAATAGTATTAACTACATTTTTAATTTAATAGCATTATTATTCATCTTACACATTTTCTAAAACATGGTATGTGAACATAATAAAATTTTCAGGTAAAATAAGTATTTTTAAAAAAATGCAGTTTTGCCGCCTTTTGATGGAGAAACCACATTAAATATAGTTTTTGACAAGTTTATAAGTTACATTTTACAAAATAAAATTATTCCTTTGAATCAAGATATAAAAATTTATATTGGATAAATTTTTTATACTTTTCTGATAACTATTATATTTTGATGAATAGTAAAAATACACAAATTTTTAATTAAAAACAACTTTTTTCATCAAAATAATTTATATGGTTAAAATATATTATTGAATGGTTTTAAAGTATAAATAGAATATATTTTTACCATTTAATATAATTTATGTCATTATAATTAATTTTACATTGAACTCATAGGTAAAAACATTTCAATCTTTGGGAATGTTTTAAATTTTAAAACCTGTTTGCTTAACAACGATATTAATTTTAAATTAATTACTACAACTTATATGTTTTGAATATTGAAAAATGGATTCCATATTTTTATTCATTGGGTCCAAATTATGTTAATAGGTTACTTTTATTTTTTTATATTATGAATAGTAACTACGGTAATTTTTATTTACTACAGTTAAAGGTAAATCGGGTAATTAAGGGTAAAAATAAGATTGTAAAATTACCCTAACACTTGAAAAAATTATATTGGATGAATAAAAGTCGACCCATATCACCTAAGGGTCATAATATATTCATTTCATGCACCTTTGACCATGAAAATGATGTAATCATTATTAAAACTAAAGAAAGTGACAACATGTCACTCTCTTAAATCTTATAAGTATAATAATTTCAATTTAGTGATAAACTTCATGAAACTTCGAACATTAATAGTCTACAGAAATATAATAAAATTATATACATCATTTAAATTTATTAATAATTTTTATGTATTAAATAATTATCATTAACGCTGACACAATAGTGATGTTGAAATTATTTTATTGAATGAAATATCAAATAAATGGTTTTAAAAATATTAAAATAAATATTATATGAACTATTTATTATGCTCCACTACTTTTCTAGATAAGTATGACTTGTTATGAATATATTAAATCTTTTATTTCGAATATATTCTCTATTTAGATTTTATTTAAATTCAAATAAATGAATAGTGTCAAAATTGACACTATTGTTATTTTATAAAAATAACATATTATAAAATTGTTTAAAAATCAAAAAAAAAATTATAAATTATAAATTTATATTTATATGGTCTAAAATGTCATAAAGTATCTAATTATTGATAATTCACAGCACATAAGTAATTATTTATATCAATTTAAAATTTATAATATTATTACCACAAATAAAATTAAAAAGATTAAATAAGGATAAATCAAGTTGATAATGTTTAAAATAAATTCCCAACATGTATAAATTTTTTTGGTTTATGAGATTACAACCCTATATCATATAATATTTTTATTTGAGTCATTTTGGAAGTTTTTATGTGGGGTTCGAATTTATTATAAATTAATATTTCTTATGTTTCCAAATGTGCCCCTCTCCTTCCTTATAAAAGGGCACCTCCTCCCTCTTCTATTTATACAATTTTGAGCTTTAAAGTTCAGCAAAACCCTGCCCATTTCCATTCTCAACTTCCCTAGAAACATTATAGTGGTTTTGGTCTCCTCAAAATACCAACTCTAGTGCCTTAAGAGGAAGCTTAAAAGAGGTGCGTCGAAGAAGAGGTAATCTCTTCTACGAATTCTTTCAAGTTTTTTTATTCTTCAACTTCTACTTATTTAGTTGTTTAATTATAAATTAATAACATCAGTATCACTAATATAATTATATGTTATTATAAATATGAAACAACCCCATTTCACCTTCTATCCATCCTATAGAAAATGAAATCACCGTGTGTGCGTACGTACGGAATACCATCTCCACGCCGTGGTGTAATTGGTTTTTCCACCACAACCTTATTTGGATGGGTATAATGGTGTAAAGAATAAATATATATGGTTATTGTAACATCATATAGATTCTGATATATTATATCATTCACTCAAATTCTATTCAATAATTATGGGAACGATATCATCGCTCGTGCGTACATACGGACTACCGTCTCCACGAATGCGATGAGATTCATTTTCCATGATTAACCATTCAAGTATGACTATAAAGTATATATATATATATAATAAATAATAATTAAATATATTACATAATAATGATACCGTATTTATGTACATATATGTTTCATTTACTTAATTTCATTAAATAAGGAAACGAAAACAGCGTTCATGCGTACGTACGACCTACCGTCTCCATGAATGGTGTATTTCATTCCATTTATTGATCTATCACATATATTTATATTCTGAATATATATTATATATAAATCATTTTTTACATTATATAATTAATTAAAATAGGATATAAGTAATAATATCAAGAACAACAAGTCGAAACACGTACGATAAATAAAATGATTTTACCCAAAACGTTGCTTTAACATGGAATTTGCAAAAGAACGGGTAATATAAATTCATAAGTGAACCATATATGATATCATAACAATGAATATGATTCTTTAATAAGTCAATGAAATTATTTAAATCATTATATAGGAGGTTCGGATACATACGAAGCATATCGGACATAAGGTATGCGATAATTTTGCAAATCTCATTTTTATCTAAGCTTGCTTATATGTAAGTATTTACCGGAGTTATGTTTATCATTCATGTCCATGTTTTCTAAAAATGTTTTTATAAAATGTTTACTATTCTTCCATGTATTTTTAAAGTCATTTTACCCTTTTTTGACTTTTTACCACATTATATGGAAGGAATCTTTCCTTTGGTTACCATATAAGGTACTTTTTGACTTTTCTGACAAAAGTATGAGAAGAATGTTTTTTTAACTTATACGGAATGAACGCATTTTTACAGTTCCATAATGCATTATTTTCATGAATCTTACTGTACAATATTTCATGACTATTTTCAACAAAATCCTTTTCTTTTAAAATTGCATGGCATTTTGTGAAAAGAAAATGATTTTGAAGAAGAAAGGATATTTTCCTCAAGAACTCATTTCAAGTATTTTATCAAAACTATTTCCCATATAAAATGAAATTATTTAATATTTTTATGTTTCAAGTATAATGTCTCTATTATTTACATGGTGTAATTTTTCTTATGATGAAATGATATCCATTTGTTTTATATCGATGATGGGATGATGTTTATGTAACCCATTTTATTATTTGGGTTATGATGAATGATTTATGTTTATTTTGTGGCACAAGTAAGAATGATTTAATTATAATATGGGTGGGACCTATATCTCCCTCCAATTCATTGGGTAAATATTTATATCTCATGAGATATCCATGGCTGGAACGGTAAGTTAATCTGGTTCAGTGATACAGGACTGGAATGAGGAGTGAACTCGATTCAGAAAGGGACTTTGTCTACTAAGATGGTATTGGTAGCAATGCCTTGGATACTATAGAAATAATATCATTTCATAATGTTTTTCCACAATTAAATGTTTTATTCCCATGCTATTTTATCATGATTGATGTTCCTTTATGATCTATGCCTTACGTACTACCAAGATTTATTTCACAACTCAAGATTTTTATGTTTAAACTTTATGTTCATGTTTTGAAGTTCAAATGTATATGGTTTGTTCTATTTTCTCCATGATTACCCTTAATGAGAATTTGAGCTCACCCTTTATATGTTTTCTTTTCCCCAGGATATAAAGAGAGGTTTTAGTTAAGAAAAAAGGGGAAGATCTTTATGGGAGATGTTGAAGGTCTTTCACCAAGATTTGAAGATTATGTTCCAAATTTCCAAAGACACTAAACTATCACAGTCCTTTGATATCTGTTTTTGTTATGTATTAAGTATTCCACTAAAGTAATGTAATTTCTATGTAAATAAAGTTTTGGGACTCTATAATACCCATCAAGAGTATCATTCATTTGGCATCGTATGTTTGGCTCAGGAGCTCATTATCTTCTGGGAGCATGTCAATCAGGAGAGAAAGTAGTTCCGTAAAACTGGCGTCACTCCACCTGTTGTCTAATTTCAAATTATACATCTTTAGTATGGCTTAAAGTGCTGTATATTTAGTGAAACTGGCATACAATGGCGTCTTTTCACAACTTTTTAACTTCTCAAAATTTTTTGTGAAATCACGAAGTTCATCTTTGATGGTCCTTTTCATTTAATCAATACGATCTTCATCATCATTCACATCTATAATCACATCCTCCATATAGTCATATTCATTGTTCATACTTGTAATTATATCAGATGATCTATAAAACGCAGTGTTATCCCATCTACTACCTACATTCGTTGTTTCCCCGTGTTTATTCCAACATTTATAACTCCGATCTATTCTGTGACTAATCAAGTGTTCTTCCAACTCCTCTTTGAATAAAAACAGTGTAAACATAGAAAAAGGATTTGAGAAGGGTTGTATGCATGATCTTTTTCAAACTTGATAAACTCTTTCACGCCTTCTTCATACTCTTTTGTCAACTGATTGGCATTCATCCATTCTTTATTTATATTCATCCTTTTTAAAATCCAAAGGATGAGTATATAGGTTAGGGGAGAAAGAATATAAGTATAATTTAGATAAAAAACTATATACTTCAAAAATTGTGGGGACATGATCATTAATAGAAAATCTTGGGTGGTTCTTGGGATTCATCCATTCTCTTCCTCTATTTGATCCCCCTTGATGAGGGGTGGTTCTTGGGAGTTTTTTTATAGTACGTTAGTGAGTTATTCCATCATAATTACTCCATTACTATTATCCTTTATTTCCCTATGATTTGGGATGATTTTAACTATGATTTGTGTGATGATTTTACTATATCATCTTCAAATAAATTCAGATGATGTATATTTTGTTTGTATTGGCTAGAGGTTATTCTTGTATGATGAACGCACCATGTTTTGTGTGGTTTAGGTGGTGTTGTGTTTCCCAATGAGTTTTTAAAAGATTATTCCTAGTTATATTAAGGTGAATAATTAATTATAAGTTTCTATAATTAATTATTTGGGAATTTTGCCTTGATATTGGGTCTCAATCATTGGTAAAAGATTAGATAAGGCATGTATAGTCTTGGTTGAGGATGAGTTGATCTTGGTGAGGCGGTTAATCCATTTTTTGAGGTAGGTGGACCCTATAATACAAAACCATGTTTCCATTTTTTCATGATTGTGCATTCATGAATGGGTATATGTGTTCCAGTGAAAGGGACAGAAATCAAGAGCAATCTAGGTAAATAAATAGGGTGTTTTTGATCCACCAAGAGATAGAGTGAGGGTTCTATTGAATGTTTGTGATTTTGTGATCATCCAAGGATTATGTATCCATGGAGGTGGGGTTTCTAGTTGTGTTTCTGAGAGGATCAGGTTTGGTATGAGATTTTTATATCCTAGTTAGGTTTTATAAGGCTATCTGAGTAGGTATTAGAGTCTTAGGCCTAAAGAAGATGGATAATTTAGTTTTATATATCACGTATGATAGGGAACACCCTCTTACGGATATATAAGAGTCATGGTGTGTGTGATGAGTAGGATATTCCATATAGGTATTGGTGAAGTGTGACATAGAATATTTCCTCCTTATAATTGGATTAAGAGATCTCCAAGGGGAGATATGATATAAGTGAGGGTCATGGTAATAGTCTGGATGACTTTGTATAGGGTATCCAAGGCCCACCTAGGCATTTTATACATAAAATATTAGTAGGAAACAAATAATGGGGAACCTAATATAAATAATAATATACTAGGTTTATCTATATGAATGAAAATAAATAAAAAACACACATTATGAAAGAAATAATGTAAGATTATTGTATGGTAACTAATAAAAAAATAACACTATATTCAGTGAGAATCTATACATTAAACCATGGGTTCCAAAAAACAATATTATCTCATAATAAAACCATACCACATATATCACAGATATTTTATGAAACCCAAACATAACCAAACCTTGGGAACAATGCATCTCATATGGACTGATAAGAAACTGATACACATGAACCATGGATCCTATTTATTTATCTAAAAACCCATACTTTGAGGACCATGGATCTTATCTAGAAACCTAAAATCCAGACACCTCAGTCACCATGGATCCTTTCTTGTCTCTTAACATACCACAACATTGGGAACCATGGATCTAGTTTGTGACCCAAACATACCAATACCATTGCCACTATGAATCAAGTCTATACCCCTAATATACCAATACAATGGTCACCATTGGTATAATCCATGACCGTAGTGTACATATAAAGGGAACATGGGTCACAATTATCCCCTAGAATATGAACCCACTTAAATAGAGTAATGTCACCTTATAATCATGTTGTATTATCATGTCCTGATGAAAAACCATCACACATATAAGACAAACACAAACCCTTTCCTAGATCTCCACTAGAATTTTTTAATCTTCCTTTTATTGTTTTTAGACCCATAAACTATAATATAGTCACTCCTAAAATATACATTTATATATAAAACACAACCGAGCACTTACTAATCCATATATTCCATCTCCACTATAAAACAAACAAACAAACTAGTTAAACTAAAATGGTCAAAAATCTCATCACATTAATGGGAATGAATTCCACATTCTTCCCTAGAAAATCCATTGGGTTTTTACTTGTGGATGTCCACCCATATCCATAATCTATTTTATAATCTCATATCCCATAAGCTTTACCTGATTCGCATTCAATACAACAATTCAAATTCCACCTTCTAAATACTATCACTTTTATTATGGCCATTATACCCTATGACTATTTCCCAAACAAATCATGAACAAGTCATAATAGTGAACACATCATAATTCCAACCACCCAACTACAACTAGGAAGGATAGTTACCCACACATAAAAGCGAAAAAACTAGGTGAGAGTAGAAAA
Organism: Viscum album; assembly: GCA_963277665.1. Lineage (NCBI taxonomy): Eukaryota > Viridiplantae > Streptophyta > Magnoliopsida > Santalales > Viscaceae > Viscum > Viscum album. The sequence continues at coordinate 878,141,609 of OY728166.1, forward strand.
CTACTTAATGGTGGGGGTGAATAAATGGTTACAAAAAACTCATAATCTAAACGCATTTTCGAATACTAATTAGTGAAAAAATGATCTTAATAGTGATTTTAAAATGATGATAGTAATTCAATGAAATAAATCACATGGATCAAGGGATAAGTACATGGTTCACAAAGTCTTGTTATAAATTTTCTTATCCTTAGTGTTCATGATTTCTTGAATCTTTTTCTTGGTTTATTATCAATAAGAATAATGAACGGAGTAAGGATATAACCATATAGTCCCATGTACGTGATATAATGATCTAAATATATAAGTTAATCGATTTCCCCTTCGTCGACCACAAGTGCCAATAGAATTTGGATTATGTGTGAACCCCAATTATTCTCCTCAAATGTTAACTAAACTATCATTGGAACAATCCATGGATTGAATGGTTGGGTAACTGAAGGATTCTTCATTGAAACCAAATCATTGATTCGGGTCATATAACACTATATTTATAGATATTAAATGTTCTTTTTTGTGAATCATTTCCATGGGGAATGAATCCTAATTCAAAATGAATTAGAAAATAAATCCCAAAGAACCTTTACCACCTTTATGGCCTAATATAACATATCATGAAATGCAATTCATGTCTGCTCATATTTACCAATATATATAGAATACCATTCATGGTGTGACACTTATAGTTATGTCATGGTCTGAAACATCCCTTTAAACAATGATACACCAATTAATAATGAACAATATACTATAGTATGAAATAAAACTATTATAGCGTGAGCATTTTCATTACATACTGATACCTTTGGACCCCCAAACTAGTGCAACGTTTATTTTCATGAGCTAGGTATACCAATGAAATTATCTCTTCATATTCCCTTAGAGACATCCATTATAGTTAAATGTTCCATATTACAACATGTCTCTCCTACATCTTGAACCCTTAATAGTTACACCAGCCCTACTATGGTGTGATATCTTACACTAGAGTGAACATAATCATTTGAAACACTCCCATAAAAGTTTAATCACGTCCTCCTTGTTCTGGGACACTTGTTATCCACAAAAACTTAATTTTTTCATATTTTCTCACCTTTAATGATCCGCTAACTCATATATGATAATGTTTTCAATAAATATATTGGTAAAATACATCTAAAACCCATGAATAAATTTCTTTTTGAATCTAGTAATAATATGTTTCCAATTTTTACTCCATCTACTCACCATACCAAATTGTAGAATGGTTGGTGGGAATACTCCTACTCTTAGTGTAATAAAAATTCTTTTATGATCATGATTTTACTAAGATAAAATTGCATATCACCCTTTTCAATTCACTTATTTAGGGGATTCTTCAAACCACAAAACTCATTAATAACCCCAAACCATCAAGGGAACTTAAATATCCCAATGGACCCTAAACCAGCCTATATAAGTCCATCACTTAAGTCCTATCCCTTTTGGATCATAGGATATACCTCTAAATGGATCCTCTATCTCTTGAACCATATAATTTTACTCATCTATTAATAAAACCCATGAGTTAGAACTATATTTTATCATTAACCAACCAAACACCTAGATATTTTATTTTAGGTTGTAGTAATCAAATCCATATATAAAATATAAATACACCCCTTACTCCAAGATTATCAATGGTTAAAAACATACCAACTGCAACACCTTGTAATGACATGATCCATTAAAAAAATTATACCACATAGTATGTCATCATATATAAGATTCAATAAATATTTCCACACATTTGTTCTATCCAAGGAATATAATTACACTGCTCATTCAGGTTTCTATAAAGGTAATAGTCATATGGTTTACACCCCAAATCATGATGAACTGTCACACACACAACCATCACACACATGAATCACAAAAAATCATAATTAATCTCAATATTGAAAATAAATGCAAAAATTATTAATTCATGAAAATTCAATTTTACTCACCTTAAGGAGGAGGACCCAGTGGAGAAGGAGGAGGAGACGTCGACAGCAGACGCAACGGAGGCTGCGGAGGAAGCCGTGGCAGCGGAGACAGCGCAGAGGCAGCACAGAGGCAGCACAGAGGCAGCAGAGGCAGTAGAGACAATGGAGGCAGTGGAGGTAGCGGAGTAGATAGAGGAGGAGGAGGAGGAGGAGGAGGCACCAGTGGAGGAGGATGTGGTGGAGGAGGAGGAGGATAAGGAGGAACCATAGTGGAGGAGGAGGAGGAGCCGCAGAAGAGGAGGAGGAAGAGAGGTAGGCGCCAGAGGAGGAGGAGGAGGTGGAAGCCGCAGAGGAGGAGGAGGAGAAGGAGGTGACAACCGCGGAGGAGAGGAGGCAGCAGAGAAGAGGAGGCAGCGACACAGGGTAGGTCTTCCATGAAATTTTGATAGGGTGCGGGGAGGAGGAGTATGACCTCGTGGATTTTATAAATCTCGCATGGACCTTTATCGGTGCTAGTAAAAATTACTGATAAAGGGGGTCTTTATCAGTGCTAAAATGAAAAGCGCTGATAAAGACCCCCTTTATCAGCGTTTTTTTAGCGCTGATAATGGTTGGACTTTATCACCACTTTTTTAGCACATACAAAGGGTGACTTTATCAGCGCTTTTCATTTTAGCGTTGATAAAGACACTCTTTATGAGTTCTTTTGTAGTGCTGATAAAGAAATACATTATCAGCGCTAATAAAAGTGCTGATATGTGTATAAATATAATAATTTGTTTATATTATTATATATTTATTTAAAATGATATTTATGATAATTATATATATATTTATTAATAATTATAACTCTAAATAAATATATCTTTATTTATACTTATAAAATTATTTGAAAGGTATATTTATATATATATCATTGAAAATATAATAAAATATATATTTATTTTTTAAATATAATTTAATTTTAATTATAAGTGTACATTTTTTATAACATATATATTATATGGGTAATATAATGAATTATAAATCAGCAACACATCAACGTGATATGTAATTATAATCTATAAATGAACATTACTCATGCACATATATATACGCTTGTATGATATATTAATTGACCCCAATTCATTGGAAAACACACATATATTAAATAATTTTAATTATACATATATATTAAAAAGTATTATATATTTATAATTAAAACAAATACATTAAATATAAACAAATATATTAAATATATATTAAATATAATGAATTAATAAATCTAAAAATTATAATGAATTAATAAATATAATAAGTCTTATAAATCTAATAAATATATTTATTCTTAATCTTATATTTATTTAATTATATATATATATATATATATTTAGTTATAACATGTGTTTTTTATTTAATGTATACAATAAACATTATCTGTGCTAAGAAAAGTGCTGATAAATGTAACCTTTATCAGTGCTAAGAAAAGCGCCGACAAAGGGATATTTAAAGCACTGATAAAGGGTACACATTTGTCATTTCTTGTTTTAGAGGTTCTGAAGGGTACATTTATCAGCGCTTTTTTTAGCGCTGATAAAGGCCTACCCCTTTATCAGTGCTTTTCTGTTAGCGCTGATAAAGGCAGGTGCCTGCCTTGCCCAGTTTTGTGGTAGTGATAAATGTGACATACTGGATAAAAACACTCATAATTAAGTAAGAGGATATGTTTATAAGAACACAATATATATATGGATGCTCAACTTGAAAATAAAAGAAAATATATTTAAAAATTATAGGAAAATTTTATCTTACCCAAGAAACAAGTGGAATTATCAAATGAAGGGGTAATACAAAGCTCAAAGATTATTTACATTTACTCTTTTATTATCCTTAAGTAGTAAATAATGTGATAAATTATAGGTTTATTGTTTTATAAGGGAATCATTAAAAAAGTCATGTCATAAAGATATTGTTCTAAAGGAAAATATGGAATTGACTATTGTGAAACCACTCTGAGGCATGAAAAGAAAAAAACCATGGAAATTACCAAGAAGAGTGAAAATAATTTTGGTTTTATAAATTTATTTAATAATGTTATTTAAAAGTTAATATCAATGTGATGATCTATAAAATAAGGTATGGAGTCATGTTCTATTTTTGTGGAATTCATGGACACACTTCTAGCTTCTACCATGAGGATTTGGAATCTATTTCATGTTGTGAAGTTGAAGAAAATATGATAAATAGAGTTACCATTCACAATAAATATGTCATGTTTCTTTCTCTAAAAATTATGTACATGATAATTATATATCTGATGGATATTTCAGAAAAGTACCATTTGGGTTAATAGGAGTAAAAAAGCCTTTATGTAAATAAATTTTTGTTCTGTTGACAAACAGATTTTAGAATCTAAATAAAGAATAATTTCATGTCTAAAGTAGTGTGAAAAATAAATCCAATACTTTTTTAAACCATATACTTCTTAAAAATTCAATAAAAGGATTTGTAATACATAGAAAATTCCACATGTTTCTAAAAATAAAAATTCACATGTGAAATATATGTCCCTAGACAAGGTATGTGTAAACAAAAAAAAACTTCTTGTAGGAAAAATCAAACCAATATGATGATTTTTATAAATAAATATTAATATTTTATAAAAATTTAAATCCTTGGGGTACATATATCCCTGAAAAAGTAGTTATAGATTTGTTTGGTGAAGAAGAGAAAAATTCAAAAGAAATGGAAAATAAATTTTATTTCCTTAAATTTGGTGTAGATTTGAAAATAGACTCAAATATTAAGGAAGAAATATAAAATGGTAGTATAATGTAACTCATCATCTTCATAAACATAATCATAATATAAGTTTTCTCTCTCCCCATATGATTAAAATGATTTCGAACTGTTGGTTACGATGATGTAGAAATTCATGGGGAGATAAAATCCATGGTGTAAGTGTGCTCAAAAAACCCATATTTTTATAGATGAAAAGTTATATGGTTTAAATATGAAAAGTGTATGTAAAAAGTTTTGGTTAATTCATATCAGGTCTAGTTTGGTTTCAAGATTAATGTTTCATGTTATGTTAAAGTTTCCTACTGAAATTAATGAATAAAAAATCGATATAGATGAAATCTAGTGCATAAATGAAGATATGATATAATTTATTATTTCATATTAAATCTAAATTTCAATAAGTTTTATTATTCAATGTTTTTAATAGAATCAAACCACTAAATAAAGGAGGAAAAATTGATGGTGCATAATCTACTTTTATACTTCATTATCAAAAAATCTAGGGGTGACCTAGTCTAATTTGTGGTGGAATGGGTGTCAAAGCCATGTTTGGGTATTTAATAATATTTTTAACCGTTATTTGAAAGTATCTTAATGGTTCCAGGACCTATAAAATCAAAGTAAAACTTAAAGATAAAGATATATAGAATTTGTAAAAATAAACAAGGATGTACTTTTTCTTTATCTATTCATATTATAATAACTTGTTTTAGTTGTTCGTTTTTATAGGGTAAAAATTATACTTATACAAAATATTTATTTCTCAACAAATGGAGTCCTCAAAATTGAAAAATACATCAATTTCACAATGTTGTAATTAAAGTGTGTTTTTAGATAAATTCCCAATGTTTTTTTATCATCATTCTTGTATGATGAAATGTATGAGAATATGGATGGCATGGAAGTCAAGTGGTATTACCAATTTTGTGTAAAAATATTATATCAATTAATGATAAAAATGGTATGACACAATCCTTTTTACATTATAGTTTATATACTAATATTTTGGTGTGATTTTGGCTGAGATCACAGGATTTGTTGAGAAAATAAAAAGGTAAATATGTTATAGATTTAATGAATTGAGTGAGTGATATGTATAGTTATGTGTGTGTTAACTTAGAATCTTGTTTCCTATGATAATCACTAGATCTATAAACATAGAGTGGTTTTTAAACATCAAATTCTATGTGGTGTTTTCACTCATTAGATTTATATAAGTTGATATAGTTATTGTAGAGAAAGTAATTTCAGATCATACAAGTAGGAGGTTTCTAAATTTGGATAGTCTACATAGAAATACATGATAGTTCATTACAAGAGATAATTATGAAAAAGTCCTTCTGAAATGGGGGATGAAATTTCAGAGTACCAATGGTTCCTTCACCCATAGAATTCAAAAGCTATGTGAGGGTAGAAGATCATGAAGATTCCCTATCACATTCAATTGTTACAGGTGGGGCAAGAAGAAAGGTGACTCTATTATATTTGTTTGACAAAGGGGGAAGGTTGATAAAGAGATCTTCTCAATAAATTCAATCATAAAAGAGGATAAAAAATTAAATATTTCTCTCTTAGATATTTTATGGAGTTTGATTTTAAATGACCATTCGTATTTCATTAAAGGGGGGATCCTTTAATCCATAATTAAAAGTGATGAGATTCATTTGATTTGGTGGAGATTTGGTGGAATTGGATTGAAGGACACATCATTAACAAAATCAAAAAGGAGTGGTTATTAAAACCTCAGGGTTTTATAGTGGATTTTTTAATAATATATGATGATTTGATAATAAAAATGTCTTTTTGATAATGGGGTAAGGTGTATTTTGTAAATATAGTTTTGGTTAAATAAGTGTTGGTGCTATTTATTTCATGGATAAAAATACATATTTAGAGTAGATGGGATCTAGATAATTATTTGGTGAGTTGATAATAAAAAAAAGAACCAACCCCCTTAATTTAAACACATAATAATCTAACCAAAAAATATGGTGTTGAATATTAAAGGAACCAAACAGAAATATGTAAGTGTGGTGGGGGGTAAAAGTGTTGGTCGATATTAGAATGTGTAAAGGTAAGGAGTTGAGAACCACGTGGGGTGGCATAGTGACCCTCCATCTAAGGAATAGCATAAGGGATATATGAATATCCCTCATTGAATCTAGGATTGTTAATCTCTTGATAATACAAGAACTCTTATTATTTTGGATAATGAAATAGAATGATACTTTTCATGTAATAAAAATGAGTTGAGAATAGAATATCATCATTTTTATTCATATTAAACTTCAATAACCAAAATTATACATGCATAATGATCAATAGGATAGAATAATAGATCTATTAGAATCATCCACAATGACATATCTATGGTAAAAAATATATCACAATAATTCATAATTGACAAAGAAGTCAATATCACTACCTAGGAGCTTCGTATGATACATCTGAGTGGATAACTAAGTAGTTTTTGAAATGATGATCCTATTCTTCATGAAAAATGTTTTTGAGGTTTGTTCACTTTTTTTTATAAATTATAAGGATTTCATATATAAGGAAGATTATTATGTCCATTTCATAGAGAAAATATTTGTACCGTAATAATTTTTTAAGTTGTTAAGATCCTTGTAAGGTTTTTACCAAAATATTGATCTCACAAGTTTGGTGTTCAGAAGGTATATTTTTAAGGTTAGGTGATAAATATTCATAAGGATTATCATTATATCGTTAAGAAAAAGTGGCTGTAAGTTCTATTGAAAATCTATATATGGTTTACTACCTTTTCAAAGTTTGAAAACCGATGTGTTCCATGTTGTGACTATTTTGTAAATATCATATTGCAGTGTTTGAAATCTTAAATAAATATATTAAATGAAGTAATTTTCTACTATAATTTTTAGTGTTTTAAAGGGTTTAGTTTATGAAGAATTCCAAAAATATCATGCTATAAAAAATGGAGATACATAATCCAGATTTAAAGGATTTTAATTTGATCAATATGAATTCTCAATCTATATCTTGACTAAAAGATAAATAATAAATAAATAGGTATTTAAGGATGAATATCATTGAGTTTTTTTTAATCTATGTTCTTAGGATTCATGTAATTTGAATGTGAAATTGTTTTATGAAATAATAAACAACTAATAAATATGATAATATTTAAGTAGTTTTTGTTGACTTCTTATATGTAGGATATAATTCATATGATGATAGAATACGTATAAGAATAATATATAAAATAATAAAATTGGTAAATTATCTAGTTTTATTTCCTTACCAGTTTTTTGAAAGAGTTGATATTGATGGATCAGAAGAGAGGAGAAGATCTACACCACTTCAAAATTAGATAATAATAATGGTTTCTTCAAAATAACAAAGGGAATATTATCTAATTTGTAATATTGGAAAGTATATTTCGAGAACTGTCATTGGAAATAATAATAGGAAGAAGGATAAGGTGTTTTCAATGATATCTCATGGAATTATTGTAATGGTGTTTGTCATGTAAAGATTCACATCACATTTATAAAGGATCAGCTGAAGGAGTTTAAAGCACACCAACCCACACCTGGTGCAATACAACTCTAATGAGCTATGTTTTTACCTATGTTCCAATCAGGTTGTCATTTCCTATAGTAATGAGTGAGAATAAAATAAGTTATTATTGTGATACTTTTTTGGAAGTGATTCAACCAAAAATCATTTTAAGGTGAGTGACCCTGGGAAGGAGTTAACTTTCCAAAACCCTTCTATTGACCAGTGAGGTTAGTTGTTAATTGGTTCATCAAAAAATTGTTTATTTTATTATCATTACAGTGTCATATTTAGTTGAACCAAGTAAAAATAATTTATTCCCTATTTGATTTTGATTCCTATAAATTCTACAAAACAAAAACTAATAATATGAATTAAAAAATTATTGATTATATTTTTTAAAGTTGTGTTCAAGTAAGAATAAATTCATCACCAAAAAAAGATCAAAAGAGTGACTATAATAATTATGAGTTCAATATCTATTAGAGAAATTTTATTTCAAGTAGAAGTGTTTTCTTTTGGAAAATATTTTATACCCTGATTCACCCACCCTCTCAGGTTATCTCACACTTAAGACCCTTTAGGCCTAACAAATAACTCTAGACATTTGGAGTTCTAAATATTAATGATCAATGAATATTAATTTAATTGAGTTTCTCTATTGAAAATAGAAAAATCTTTCTTTATTGGTGTTATTCTAAACGTATTTATTTTTATTGGGGTTTAAAACCAATTTATTTTTTATCTCCTCAACACAACATATAAAAAGATAAAGTGAGATTGTCTCTTTGGGAAGTAGTGAGATAGACTAGAGTTTGTAATAACTGTGAGTCTAGCCTTTGAGTACCCTTTCCTAAATTCTGTAATTACAATATATTTGTGGTTAATTGGTACACCAACACCTTATAGTTTCTCTATTCCTTGTTTTTATCTTATTTTGGATGAACCAAGTGAATTCAGTGTGCTCTATGTACTTGTTGTTACTTTTTCTAGTTTATGTTGTGTACGTGACTTGTGTGCGATGGGTGATTAAATAATTGATACTTCTAACAATGAAATTAGATAAAAGTCAAAAGAATAATTTTTTATACCCTTATTCACCCCCACCCACCCACACCCCTAAAGAAATCATGGTAGTTTCTAGGAACCACTAATATTTTTCATTATATTATCTTGTGAGATTATATTTGTTATAATTAATAGTAACCAATTATGAGATAGTGAGAAAAGAAAAAAAAATTGTAAGAAAGTGGACATAGGAGATGAGTGACCTTCTAGAAAATTATCACTAAGAGTGACTAAGTGATTTATACAAAGAAAAAACAAATTGTCTTTTTTCTTCAGAGTAGCCTCTATGTTGGATGTGAACTATGTAAATATTTACATCTACTATAAACACATTATATTATGAACCTTATTCATGAAATTAATAATCAAATAAAATAATTGATTAATTTTTTATTTACATTATGGGTTAATTGTGATAATTATTAAAAATTTGTTAAGTTAAAAGTAAAAATATATTGGATTTTTTCTTATTAATTTTCCTATTTAAGTGATATTCTCTCATTTAGGCCAAGCATAAAGGCTTGTTTTCACATTGACAAGACCATGTTTTCCTTTTTCCAGAACTTCATTTCCACCTAGGGTTTAGATGCTCCAGTAATGGTTTCTTTGTTAAAAAAAGTCGTTATAAATGGTTCATTCCACAAGGGAGGTTTTTTTAAAGCATGGTCAAATCCCGCTAGATCTATTGGAATATGGTGAGTCTCTCTCTTTTGTGGATGATAAAGGTTAACCTAGGTTGGAATCTACCTTTGGGGGATGTTGAGGTTGATTTACCTAATCTCAATTTTCCCTTCCACAATATGGATTTTCTAAGAGGAATCATGGACTCTCTTGGTTCATTTATTTTCATGGAGGATAGTACTATTGAGCTACATGATGATATTATTGCTCATATTTGTGTGGAACTTAATATTTCTAGACCTCCTCTGGTGCATATCCTCCTCCAGGTTGGGGAGAGTTTTTCATGGAAGAATAATTTTCTCTTTCTCTCACCAGCTAGGTTCTGTTCAATTTCCCACATTTAATGTCACTTATTATAAATGTCCATAAATTTGTGAGCTCCTCCTAAAGCTTCTTTTCAAGGGACTATATCAATTAATTATCCCACTCTTGAGTAATTATCTATTAAACTTCAAATCTTGATCCAAACAGATCTGTCTATGATAGTGGAGAAAATTGTGGCCTCTTCTTCTACCCCAGAACTAGTTTCTATATCTTTTGGTTCCCTCTCATCTACTCATATTCTATCGGCTTATTGGGAGGATCCTTTACATTCTTTCAAATTATTGAGGCTAAGTTTTTTTTTTCGATCTGTATGATCCCCCTCTTTCTTTGGATTTGATTCCAAATATCTTAGTAGTGAAAATGCGGTCAACCTCCACTCATAATCAACATTTGAACTACTAAAAAAATATTCAAGACCCTCAAACACCTCTCTCATCCTCGCCTTAAATTATTTTGATTATTTATCAAATTCCTCTCTACCTACTTGAATGACTAAGGTTACATCTCAAGTTGTTTATGCTTTTATCTCTTATTCAGTGGTGTTTCTACTAGATCCCATTCCAAAAGATAGTTGGTTCCTCTCTCTTATACGATTATAAGGAAAATTTTGATGCCTAGGTCTAAATCTGAGCATCCATTATTTAAATTATTTCTCTCATAATATGGAACTCCCACTAACTTGTATCCTAGGTGAAAACTGATTTCTTTATCATCAAAATGTGTCATTCTAAATCATTCATTATTTTGATTCTAGAACCTAAGAATAAAGCATCCAAAATCCATGATTTCTCTTATAAGTTAGGTCTATATAATTTAATACATGGTGATCCTACTAAAAAACATATTTGTATTTTATAGAAACACACTATCAATATAGAACAACTTGAATTATCGAGCCATCACATATATACGAAGGTTTTTTTGGTAATCCTAGTTTCTTCTTTTAATTTTTATGTGAAATGCGACACACTAGTGAGGGAATATTTGTGTGATTATCTTGGATCCTTTAATCCAATGGAATCTACATGGATTTTGGGGGTTAATTTTAACATGATTTTGGAACCATTGAAGAAGAAAAGTGGCAGGTTATTTCTATGGGAGTCCAGGTAGGTTTTTACTTCCTTCAAGTCCAATAATGATTTATTAGATATGTGTGTTACGAGTTGTAAATATACATGGTGAAATAATTAGAAAGGAGGTCATCATACCTAGAGTTATTTATCACTTATTTACGAACATGGATGCCTTTTCCTCATTTCTTAATTCTAGAGTTTCTAACCTCATTTGGTTCTTATCAGATCACTCTCACATCCTTATCACCCTTGAGTGTAGAGGAGTTTCCATTAACTATTTCTTTTTCTATAATTGGTTGATGTTGGATCCATTATATCACAATGAGGTTCATAATTCATGGAACAATACTCTTTAGGAATGTTTATGTGTGGGATTCCATAATAAACTTAAGAACTTAAACTGGAATTAAAAATTTAGAGAAACAACTTTACCTCTTGTTTCATGGATATGAAGATAGTGAATGTCAATATAGAGAAAGTGGAGAAAATAATAAAAGATTTTTTGGATGAGGGGATCTTTAGTGTTATTATTTATAAAAAAACCATTTTTCTAAAATTATTTTATAATAATAATTTATCTTGAAACGTATCGATCCTTGTGCCTTATGGAAGGGGATTGAAATTCATCTTTTTTTCACACTTACATTAAAGAGAATTTCATATTGTTTATTCCCCACATTCGCATGGTATATGTTTCTTTCACTAATGTTCTATAAATGTTTCTATGTATAGCCTAGTCACACTTAATATATATAATTTCTAAGAATATACCTTCCATGTGGGTTGTTTATATGATGGTTTATTTAGACATTTTTTATCATATTCCAAGGGTGGTGTTAGATCCAATCAATTGTTTCCATGATAGTATACTCGAATAGGATGAGGTGTGGTGGTTGTTCTCTCCTTAAATAATAAAATACCCCTAGACTATATGGATTTATAGGTTCCTTTTATTTGGAATTCTAGTATATCATTAAGTGGGAGATAAGTTAAATTATCTAATATTTTTTTCAGGGTGGTGGCCTTCTAAGGGTGGAATGGTCTACAACAATGGTTCTTATCCCAAAGGTTAAAGATTATTTTTATTATATGAATTGTAGGACCATAATTACATTTAATTTTTCTTAAAAGGTTATATAAAGAATCATTAATATAAGGATATCATTACATTTACATAATTTAGTCTCATATGAACATCCTGGATTCATCGAAGGAAGATCTACTCAAGCTGCAATTGGACCAGATCATGAAATGATTGGTTATATTAACAACAAAACCAAAATCTCAAATATTTCAATCAAAGTTGACATAGAAAAAGTGTACGATAGAATGGATTGGAGATTCATTATTAAGTTAATATATAGAATTGGTTTCTCTACTTGGGTGAATGACTTGTTTTTTAGGTTCTTCAGTTCTCCATGGATCTTTGTTACCCATACGGGAATAAACTGTGAGTTCATCAAGTTGTTCATGTATATCATGAATTGGAATCCCTTATCACCCAATATTTTCATCTTGGTCTAGGACACTCTTGAATATGTATAAATAAGATCATTATGAATGAAAACATTATTCCTTTCCAATACAGGTCTAATTTTAATGTCATTTCCCATATACTATTCGATGATGAAATTATTTTCATTGTAAATGGGAATTGTATATCTATTAAAAATATAAATAATTTTTTGAATGAGTATATAAAGTGGATTGGATAGATTAGAATCAAATAAAAGATTTAGTGTTTTTACCCCTAACTGATGTCCTAGGACAAGGGACAAAAGGATAGATAATTCACTTGAAATTATCATAAATCATTTCCCCATATTGTAGTAGTACTGTAGTAGTGACAGAACTGTAGAAACAGTGGGAATTGTAGCGGCGGCAGGGCACTATAGCGGTGTCATGGTACTATAGCGGCGGCTGGGTACTATGTTGTACTATAGTAGGTAGGTATTGTAGTAATACTATTCACATAATGGGCTTTGGGCCAAAAATTTCGTCCTACAGGCTATTTAATGGGCTAAATGCCCACTAGGACTTCAGGTTATGTAATGGGTCTCCCTCTACCCAGTTAAAAGAGGCCTTTTCTTTGATTTAAGAATAAATAAGGCTTCGACCCCAACCTTTTAAAACAAATTCCCCATGTAATACCTAGGTTCTATGATCACACTTGGGAGAGTTCATATCCACTAGATTAATGGGATGGTTGACAAACTTTCTAGGTATATAAACAATTAAAAAATCATTTTCTTTCTTTTGGATAGTTCATCACTCTTGTTAATTGTTTTTTGATGTTTATCCCCATGCATACCTTCTCTATCCTTAGAGTGCCCAAATAATTTTTAAGGATCATTTAGAAGATCATGGTGATTTTTATATCGTACTCACACTATGATTGATAGTACCATTGGGAATTGTGGGACTGGATAACAATAAAGATAATGGTGGGGGAATTAATTAGAGAATTATGGGAGAATCCATGCACTGCATGCAAGAAAAGTTGGCATGGGATGCTTTGGAAGGTTAAACACTGTGGGATAATTTCATTATATCCAAATATGGTCTGATCTTGAATGTTACAACTTTTTGGGCCTCAGATCTGTGGAAAATGCTTCATAGACATGTTGGATCCTTTATCTTCATTTGTGAGGAATCATCATACGTGGAGTCATTAACTTTTAGAACCAGAACATGGATAGATATTTGTTGGGATTCTCAAGGTGCCTGAATCCAAATATTTCCTTCTCCCAATCTATTATACACCCAATGTTTATTCAATTCATTCTGATTCCTCAATATCTTAAGATTTTTTATATTATAATACTAAATAATGTTTAAGATAAATTGGTGTTCATGAGCTCCTCATCGATACTATTCTCAGTCAAGGATTATCATTCACTAAGGTATAATAATTCTTACTAGGATGAGTGAGGGAATCCTCTAGTACCAAGAGATACCCGTAAAATAATGTTTCTTATTTGGGAGTATTAGATATCATTACATATCTATATACAAATAAGTTAAGTGTAATGGAATTTCCCTAGCATCTAAGAGTTTAGGTTTTAGGAACCCCAAGGAATAAACATCCTCCCACTTATTCTTCCAAGATGACTAGGTGGCCTCAGTGTGGGTGAAGCTTGTGGAGGTTTTGAGTTTTGGATTCTAGAATGGTATTATTGATGATTTTCTTCATAACTAGTTTTATGAAGTTGAGAATAATAAGAAAGAACTGAAAGTGAGGGTGTTCCTTCTAGTGGTATATTGTTGGTGCATTTTGAGTTATAGGAGCAAGGAAGAGTATGAGGGTTTTTGTAGTTCGCGGTTGGAACTGGAGGTGATATATCGGTTCTTTGAGGTTGATCTAGGGATCCAATTTAAGCAATGGGATAATGATATTTCCCTGATAAATTTTATGTTTGGTAGACCCTTCTTTCCCTCTATTAATAATCTATATGCACAGGGAAGACTGGATAAATGGATACCTCCTAGTAATGGCTTGAAACTAAATATTGATGAATCATGCATGAATGGCTTCATGTGAGGAGGTGGAGACTCTCTTATATTGTGTATGGTCATGGAAACTTGATTTTGGAAAAGTTTTTTTCATTTCTCAATGGGATTTAGATTTTCCTTGATATGAACCTATGCATAAAGTCTATGGAAATATATTATATTATCCTATAATTATTTTTATAGGAATGCTTCAATACCATGGCCCATTATCTATCACATACGGATAATTAATCAACTTATAAATGATTGGGTTTAGTTACTTCACACATGGAATGAAGGTAGAAAATTCATTAATTTCCTTAATTATTATAGTCCCCAATACAATCATTTCATTTCCAATTCTAGTATGGTCTTTCTTCCCCTTGAATGTGCTGGAATTTTTAGGTATGATTCCCTTGTTTTACATTATTTACTTCCTCTCTGACATCGTATGGCCTTTTATTTCTAGTCCCCTAAAACAAATTTCTACATTTGATGATGATGTGAAATAATATGTATAATTTTACACATAAAACAGATATAATTATGATCAAACTCACTGATGAAGACAAAAAACTACATGATCTTTTAAAAATATTTTTTTGATATTTTATTCAGCTAATGAATAGAATAATTATGCATATCAATATTTGTATAATAAAAATTTATCAACATATTGGAACGAGACATATAAAATTAATGTTATGGTAAAATAATTCAAATAAAAACACTCAAAACACAATTAATTAATAATAATAAATAATATAATTATACTTAAAACTATGATTAAGAATATTAACATAATTATTAAAAATAATAATTATTGTTACAATTTTAATTTATTATAATAAATTTATAAAACATATATAACTTAGAATATAATTAAAAAAATATATATATTTTTAAAATTATTATATTATTATTTTCTTTGTACAAATAAAAAATGGTTTCCTTAATCAAATAAAAAAAATTCATATATTAAACTATAAAAAACATTATTCATAAAAAATCCTTAATTAATGTGAATTGTTTGAATTTTCATACATTTAAACATAAAAAAATAAAGAGTCTTAAAAATGATATTTAACATTAATAATACAATAATAGATAAAATTTGTGGTCAAATCCCCATTATTGAAGAAGATCCAAAATAGGAATAGTGGAGGATGGGGTCAGAAAATGCCTTCCTTCCCTCATTCCAAAAAAAATCATAAACAAGCATAAAAACCTAAAATCTCCAAATATTCATCCTAGTAACTAAGAATCATGTTATGATAGACTCTCTAAAAAATCCACCCACATCGATGACATCCTTGTCTCTATGATTTAGATATCTTCACAGGATACTTAGTGTCCCTAGACTCAATTTCCTTATTAGGTTCCACATCAACCAAATTCTTCCCACCCTACTTTTTCTTGAGATCACTCACTCATTTATTATCCTATCTAATTTAACGTCTTTGACTTTTTATTTTGTTAATTTTGAATATTAAATAGATTATTTATGGAGTCAGGCACTGAAATGGTGTGAGATTCTAAATCCCCCATTCATATAATTAATTTTTGAGATATATTAAATATATTAAATATCAAACATGTGAAGTTTTCTTGAAATGGTTGAATAACTCTTAAATAAATGCTCAGTTAAAAAATTTGATATCCTCATTGAGTTAAAATCATTATCTTTACCCTAGGTGTGAAATAAACTTTATCAACATTGGGAGTTTACTTAAAATTCATTATGAGTGTAAATAGTAAAATAAATTAAAGATTTTTATTTTATTTTATTATTTTTGACACAATGACCTATTTTTCGTTTATAAATACATAGTTATGGGGAAATATTAGGGTTTTCCATTTAACCCTGGAGACCTAGAGGACCATTAGATAAGGGAATTATTGGCGGATGACATCAGATCAGGTTGGGATCGAGGGTCATTGTGCCATCAGAATTTGAGGATCTCACCAACAAAAATGACATGGATTTGTTCTTCATCAATGATCAATCCACCTTGAGGTAGAACATTAGTTTATGTGCATTTATTCTTGTTATTTTACTCTTATACTAAACATGAATCAATCAACTAATGAATTAATTTGTAGATCTTGTGTACTATGGGTATGGGATAGATATTATCGAGGATTGGGGATTTCTTTATAGATTATATTATAGCTCCTTGTTCATAGTTATAATGGAAAATAACTGAGACCAACAAAAATATTGTCTGAGGTCTATTCCTTATGTTTGTGTTTAGTGTATTTCTTCCCTCATTCTTTATACATCATGAGTAATTCATTTGACCCTTGGTTCGATGAATACCTAAAAATCTATCATTGTGCACCTTTTACTTGTTGTAATGGATTGATACTAAAAATCTGGGTTTTTATTGATGCTGATATTGAGCTATAATAATGTATCGAGATCAGAATGGAGTTTTTCAAGAGGGTTTTAGTGTATGCTGATAGGGAGGTGTGATAGATGGTTTTTCCCATGCGATTTGGTGGCTGGATTATGATGAGTGATGATTAAGAGACTCTAATAGACCAGATCAATGTTTTTGGTGTGATTTTTTGTTTTATTTTAGACCATAAGAGCAGATGATGATGCAAAAAATGGCTCCACATGTTTTGAAAAATCCAAATATACACGATGTGTAATTTGATAATACACACTGTGTGGGGCCCTAGATATGGTTCTTGGGATTCCTTGGATGAGATAAGTATCACATAGCATATAACACATGTCAAATGGTGTGGGAACCTTACCTAGAATCTCAGCATATACCTCAGAGGGTACACAGAAATAGATAGGAGTACAGGGGCTCAAAAACGTAGTGTACTCTAACACGGACATGCCCAGGCCATATGTACAAGGGAAGAGCCATGTACATGGACACCATTATGAGTACACAGGTTGAGAAACACTGTGTACTCAACTATATACATGGACATGGTCATGGGGTGTGATACACAGGTAGGACCCTATACTGAATATACATGTTGTGTAATACCATTACCTGTTGTTTACTCCCTCAAATATATCTTGAATCCCTTGTCCTCTACATCATGTGAAATCTTTATTAGGGTACGTTACCTTGATTATTTCCTTAATAATTTAGTATTGATTTATTTTCTATAAATAGGATAGTGATCTCATCTGAGGAACTACAATATTAGATAGAGTTGTGTAATCCCATCATGAGGCCCAAAGTGAGATACATGGTCATCATATTTTCCCTAGGTGGGGTTCATGGTATCATCATGACCAACACTACATGGGAGTAAATCCACTACTTAGTGGGTTAATCTAGATTGGGTTTTTGGTATATCCCATGGATCTAGGAGTGATCCCCTTTATGTGTATTGATTTATTGATACTTCTAAAATGTACTTGTTATGGAAAGAACCAATGAGAATGACATATCAGATGGACTTCTTCAGTGTTATCTAACTCATGGAGTGTTTTCTCATAGATGAGTGTTATGTAGAACCTTATAGAAGGAATACTAGGATTCTAGTATGGTTGTGATCTTACTTGATAATGTTTGTATACTATGATTATATCTTTATGTTCTTGTTATCTTTCGTTTATATAAATGTGTGATGATCTCAAAATTATTCTTATTTCTATATGCTTAGTAATTTTGGGGTGTTTTAATGGGTATTTTTATACTTACCCTTTCATGGGGTTTTCCCACACATGCCATGTCTTATGTAGATGATTTAATTCTTGATGAAGTCCTAGAGGGTCCATGAATAGGAAGATTTTTGTGAGTCAGATAGACCTTGGCGTGTTCCTATGGTTATATTGACAGCATCCCCATCTACTTTACATGTTGGACTTGTTTTTAGTTTTTTTGTTGGATTTTATATGGACCTTATAATTTTTAATAAATTTCTTCATACTATGATGGTGGGATTTTAGATGTATGAATTCATGGTTATAAATTGTTTTACATTTCAACATTGTATGGGCTTGGATAGGTGTGTGTGTGTGCAGGTACTTTAGGCTAAGGCCTCAAATTTGTGTGATGTGACTACTCATCACTGGTCTCCAGCCCCTATCCGATTGGAGGAATCCATGGGGTATTCTCATAATGGGCCTCATTGGGAAAAGTTTTGAAAGAGTGGGATTAGAGTAATCGGTTCTACCTTAAGACTAAAGTTTGTGAGATTGGTTTGGATAAATAGTGTTAAGTGTTTTGTGTTTGGATCTCGGGTGAGGGACTCCATTGTTGGTGCATAGGCCGATGTATCTATATACTGGGACTCTGAAAACCTTTTTATTGACTCATTACATGTATATAGTAGTTATAGGAAAAATATTGGTACATTAATAATATAGTAATGGATTGTGGATTCCATGTCCTTCTTGAGTCAACTCCCCAGATATACTCATCAACTGTGGTACATATTTTTTCTTTCAAGATGACTTAACAAAATTTTCCATCTAGTATTATATAAAAGGATCATGAATATGATAACCTATATTATTAGGATTCAATATAGGGATCTTATCTGGAGGTGTTACCTCCAGGTGGTTCACTTGTCATACCACCACATGTCAAGCAGTATATGGTACCGAAAATATCAGCTGATGAGGTATAGAGGATGAACGCACTTCATGGGTTTCAGTGATAGTGAACCCTTAGGTTCTGAGGCAATCAAAACCCACAACCTATTAGGGAATATCTTGAGGTGGTTATGTAGGTCTTATATCTTGTCAGGAAACCAATAGAACAAATGTTGGTCATGTGAGTGAGCCTTCTTTATGCCTCTACAGGATGATGGTGGGGCTTTGTGACTCACTTATACAATGAGGTAACACTTTCAGGGTAAAAGTTTGAGATCTTTTCAAAGAAGAGTTCTATCTAGCTATGTCGAGTTTTTTTCACATCTATGTGATTCTACATCATTAGTAGGGCAGTACGACTATGGAAGAGTATTCATTGAGGTTCAAAAACCTCTCTCAATACTCAATGGATAGAGTGTGGGGTCAGTTATTTTGTTCTCAAACCTTATATAGAGTACTATGCATATACATATTAGATAATTTTATACCAATATTAATTCTTACTTGTGTTGGGATGATGGAGAATACCTTAGTGGTCGAGAGTTTCTTGGATGAGTAGACACAAACAGTACTGCTGGCAGTGAGAACACAGAAGCTGAGACTTTGATAGCAAGGGTTGATGTCAAATACAGGGAAATGGATATGTGATACATTTTAGGGGGAAATTCCATGATATAGATTCTTTTTTTTTTCAAGGCTCATAGGATATATATCTTTAGCCTATATATAGGCGGTGTTACTCTTGTGATGGTCATGGACAACATACATGGGATTTTATGACTCAATGTATGGATAACATAAAGACAGTGGATGGGCCACATAAGAAAAGGTAGTGGTAGGATCAAGTAGGTCTATAGGGAAACATACATGGAATATGATATGGGAGAGTATCTTTATGTGGTAGGTGTTTTTATTTTTTACCACCAACACCACCAAGTGTTCCTCTCTAGGATCAGGGAGCTGGTGGTCAAGGATATGGGTAGTTGCAGGCGGTCAAGATTTATAAAGTAAAGGCTCAAGGGATGATATGAGGTCTGTTTCTTGTCTTATATAATTTATTTTAAGTACTGATAGACATAGATGAGATTCATTTCATTCCATCCACTTATCTGGTTTGAGACTTTGAATTTCTAGTTGATCCCTTCGCTCGACCCTTGTGCATGGAGACTCCTATGAGAGGTGACTTAGTGATTACACACTTATGTCGATGGTGTGAACTGAATCTTAGAGGTGATAGTTTAATTTGGGATCTCTTTATAATAGCAATTAGGCCTTACAATATCATCTTATGTATGGACTGATTATCCGAATTTCATTCCTATATAGACCATTTCATGCCGAGGATGCAGTGTGTTCATAGTGATGGGGTGAGTTTTTCCTTTGTGGGTGAAAAAAACCCAGGAAGAGAAAGATGGACGTGTGCATAGAAGGGTGCAGGTGATTACTCATCAGTTAGCTAGCATGAACCTTGGTGCAGTGGACACTATGGGTTTTCATCTTCCTATAGTGATGGTAGAGTATGAGGGAATCTTTCCTCAGGATGTTCTAGGTTTTCTTCTATGCCAATAGATAGACTTATTCATCGACCAATAACCTAAGATGTAACTAATATATGTTCCCTCATATCATATGACTCCCACAGAGCTTCGTGATTTTAGGTTGTAATTGGAGGAATTTTTTAGGAATGACTTTTTTAGACCCACTGTTTCTATAACATCCCGACCTAGATGCCACTAAACCGGTGCTCTGATCTAGTAGGTTACAAGGCCTCAAGGGCACATCCTTGTATGCTAGATCCTTCTGACTAGAAATGACGACCTAGGGTGTTATAGTGGAAATATTATTCCCTCATATTAGAGTAAAAAATATTGTAAAAAGTTAGGTATCATACACAGTAGTAAAAAAACATAGTGAGAATGCATAAAATCACTGAAATAGAACATGATATAATAATAAATGAAAAATGTTATAAAATCCCAAAAATCTATGTCATACAATAAAACACTTGTCCCCCACTAGCCCAACCGTGAATCTATAGGAGTACAAAAGAAGCTGAATGTAAAAGTATAGGTCCCAACTACTAACTCTGATCCAGACCACATACCTGGTCTCCAGACACTGTAGAACTGCATCAGCACGATTGGAAAAACCACATGAGTAGATCCACTCAATCATGAAACTATGATCCTCAGCCCTATCGACCATGAAACTATTCCCAACCTAAAAAGTATACATAAGGTCTAGAAATACACCTAGGTTCACATGTAGGTGTGAGAAATAATCTCAATAGTCAACCCTGACTAGAAACCTATAAAACATGCTGTTATATGTGATTGAAAAAGCAATGCTCTCAGCCTTACTGAGACATTTCAAAAGATAAGTAAATAAAACTAGAAACCATGGTCAAACCCTGGGTTCATAATCCCAGCCTATTGGGAAACTTCCAAAATAGATGTCCATATTAATAAGTGTATGTATGTGTAGTACCATACCAATACATGCATACATAGATATTACATTCATGCGTAAGTGAAACAAATAACATAAAAACCAATAGTAGTCAGTCTTTGGATCTATAATCCCAATAGATATATTTCTTCATCATCCCATAGTTGGGATGTTTGATCAAGACAAATTTATATATTTAAATATGTATAGATAGAGATCTATTGGGGTGGATCGAGATATACCACCGCCATCCAATTCCAAGGGAGCTCTCATGGTCTAACCCTACCCAACTCTAAAAGCCCTCACTTTCTCTTGATCTTCAATCATATTTATATAAAATAATGATAAATGGAGTGGGGTAAGACTTCCTCCCACCCATTGTAAGTATAACTAGATTTGGGTAATCATTCCTCCCATCCATAGTAGTATAACTAAAATGGGGTAAGAATGCCTCCCATCCATAGTAGTATAATCATCATGGCGTAGGAATTCGTCCCATCCATAATAGTATAACTGGAATGGGGTAATAATGCATCCCATAAATAGTGGTATAACAGGCATAGGGTAAGAATTCCTCCCATATGTAGTAGTATAACTGGCATGGGGTAATAATTCCTCCCATCCATAGTAATATAACTAGAATGGGGTAACAATACCTACCATCCATAGTAGTATAACTAGAATGGGGTAAGAGTTCATCCCATACCTATTAATATAACTAGCATGGGCTGAAACTACCTCCAACACACAATCAACATGGATCCCAGGAAGCACGTCCTAGCATCCCAGAAGAAGGAAATATGCCCCAGATCATGATCGACAACCACCAACCAAAAAGCACCTCTGGTAAACATCGCTACATCAATAATAACCACGTTAAGGATACAAAAAAAATGACTGAGTGTGGACCAAATGCCCAAACCAACACTCCAGCCATAGCCCCATGGTCTTACCATATCGGCATGGATTCTAAGGAGACACTCTCTACCATCATTACCCAAACCTGACATACAAGTCAAGGTCAATCAAGAAACATGGAACTCATTGGGTCCCTCAAGTCAGAAACAAAGATGCATCCTACTCTGGATATTCGAAGGTAAACTCACAAGATAAGGCATCATACTCAGGATCCTCTGTTGTAAAAGTATGGGAGGAATCCTACATATAATCCTTAAATGAAAAAACAATGCAGTGGAATCCTACTTGGGATCCTTAGAATAATAAAATATGTATAGTCATTCTACTTGGGATCATCATAACAATACACAGGTAAGGGATCCTACAAGGGACTCTCTAGATCAACTCATAAGCGAAGGCATCCAATCGTAACACAATTCACTATGTCATTTTCACCCTTACACCATTGTATTAAACTGAATTTGTATTTTAAATTCCATATATAATAACAAAATTCACTTCATATTTGATTCAATTATTTTATTTTTATCACTGTTAAAAATGGAAATTTTACTTGTTTTGATAATTTCATTGAAGGTGGAGGTGATTTGGAAGATCCATGATGAATTCCAAGAAAAATGGGTCAAACTATGAAGGATACAAGCACACTGATGGATTAATCCATAAAATTCCACAAGAATGTGCATTCAAATGGACTAACATTTTGTGGTCTGGTCCAAAATTAAATAGGATACATTTCATCTCAAGGCACCCAATTCTGATTCGGCTTCTAAGGGGATCTTTCGAATTGATCTTTCCAATACAACGAATATGCACAAAGTCAAAAGTGGCAATCTATAATATGCTCATATCTAAAGCTATGATTGTCCAAATTATGTCAAACTTCTGGTGGTGATATTTAAGAATTTTGGCTATAACTTTAAATGTTTTTAAAAAGTGATATTAAACTATCTAGTAGCCTAAAACCATCCTCCAAGTGGTTGATCAAAATATGGGTTCCCAAAATAACTTCTCATTTTGTCTATAAAAAGTTTCCTTGGGAACCCCATTTTGTAGTTCGAACCAGAATTTAAAATCAGCCATTTGGAATCCTGTAGGATTCTCCTCTTCATCCTATAATTTATGGAGGCCCATATCCTCAAAGTGGGATTAAATATGAAGTCAAATTTCCACCTGAGCTTCCTCCTCCACTTGATGGAGAGCTAAACGGTGGATGATAATTTTGAGGGAGTTACACACACTTGGGAGGGAGTTATGTCACCAGTCCTTCTATTAGTTTTGTAAAATTTTTGTTTTAAAAATTTCACTTATTTCTTATCTTGACATGCTTCTCCCTTGAATTAATTCTTTTGATATAATTAAGTGAAATAATATTTATTTTAACATCGATTGGGTTGAAATTTCAAGTGGGAATCTTGGGTTGTTCCGATTAGACAACACAAGAATCATTTCTATCTCACACATATATGAGATTTCATTATTATTTGGTATCCCTTGTTATATAATTAGGAAACAAACCTTGATAACACGATCGTTGTGTCAACGGTTGGTTCTTCCTGCATCATTTTAAGGGGTAAGAGGGTAGTCAAGATCTTAACAACCTTCAACCAAAGAATTAAACAAAACCATGGAAAATTTTTCGAGCAATGAACTATCCAAGATGTGTAGTGAACTTGAAATGACCTTCTTATATAATAATTCAAAAATAACACTTTTATTTATCAATTATTAAACTCTATAATTAAGTCATTTTATTTTTAAAACTGTTTTCAAAACCACCCCTCTTTTAGTAAATTTTATTAAAAATACACACTCAAAACCTGTCAAATCTCCTTGAGAGATGATATAGGTTCTTCCCTATAAAATAAATCAATCTTAAAATCATAATCAATTTGATGTGTCATGAAAACGTGGTCAAATTTTGGAGTCATTTCTGGGGAGGTCTTTGGTTTTTAAGTGCGCGTTTTTATAAGATTTGTGTAATTTTTTTGAATATTGTTTTTTATATTATACCTTTACATATATTTTTGTGTTCTGATTTATTTCTTGTGTAGGTTTTGTGCATGAAACATTCCAATCCTAGATATTTACCACCTTTAGAACCCTAAACCGAGAGGATCTTATGTCAGCGACCCTATGACATACAAGAGAACCCTTTGAAGGAGGACACATAAGACAACAACACTCTTCTTGATCCTTCATCTTCTTCTTATAGAACCAGCATCAAAACTGAAATAAACTTGTATAACATGGATGAAAACAATATAAAACTAAACGAACTAACCTCAACTACTGTCAATATCCAACCCACATACATTTAATTACAAGGTGATGCACCCAATTTTGAACTAAAATCTAGTTTAATTCATTTATTACCAAGATTCCATGGACTTCTTGGAGAAGATCCACATAAACAATTAAAATAATTTCATACTATGTGTTCTAAATTAAAACCTATAAATGTGGATGAAGAATAAGTAATGCTTAGATCATTCCCATTTTCATTGGAAGATACTTCAAAATACTGGCTTTACTATGTGAATTCACCAATTAGAGGTTGGGAAGACATGAAATGCCTTTTTTCATGAAAAAAAATTCCCAGCCTCTCAAACTGAATCTATAAGGAAATAAATATGTGGTATAAGGAAATTAAAAATGGAAACATATCATGAATATTGGGAATGATTCAAAAGGTTATGTTCAAGGTGTCCACACCACCAAATAAGTGATCAACTTTTAATTCAAATTTTTTATGAATATTTAATTCCTATCGACCGAAATATGATTGATACTGGTGGAGGTGGTGCACTAGTTGATAAGACCCCAATTGCTGTAAGAACCCTAATTGATAACATGGCACCAAACACTCAACAATTCGGTTCACAATCTAGTGTACCCATTTGAGGTGTCCATGAGGTGAAAATAGCTAAATTCGAGAAGAAGGTGGACATGAATTTAAAAGAGGTAAGTACCCTTTTATGACAACTCACACTATGAAAAGGGAAATATCAATCTCCTCCTCCCATCCATTGTGGAATCTACTCTTCTGACACCCATTATTCTGACCAATGTCCCCAATTGAGAGAAACTTGTGAGAGTTGTGAGGAAATATTCCCATAACGCCCTTATAACCAACCCTTTAGGCAAGAACCATATTATCCATCCAACTCTGGGTGGAAAAAATACCAAGCTCATAAAAAAGGGGGTATTCAAACCATCCTCATCAACAATGGAACCAAATAGGGCATAGTAGTCATCCACCACCACCCAGAAATACCTAACAACTACAAAGGCCTTTCAAACCTCCCCCTCCCATGTCCGAGCTAGACTAGAAGATATGATGAAACAAATGGCTACCAAAAATATCCAATTCCAACAAACCACTCAAGCTTCCATACAAGACCTAAAAACCTAATTAGGCCAACTAGCAAACTTGGTAGGTGAAATCCAAATCCATGGGTCAGGTAAAATACCCTCTCAACCAGTAGTTAACCCTATGGATAAAGGAAATGTTATTTCCATCACCATTAGGAATGGAAAAAAACATAAAATCCAAATGAACCCTACATTAGAGTCATCCTCTCCCAAGTAAACCACCATCCCAACCACTAAAGATGCTCTGAATGTGGTAGAACCTTGTCCTAAGAGAATTACTTCCAAAGGAAATAGTGTTTCTATTGATGAGTCACCTAGACCAACCATTCCTCTTCCATTTCCTTAAAGTTCCACCCAACCAATAAAATAAAAAGTAATATAACATGATAAAAAAATATTGGAAATTTTCAAAAAAGTACAGGTTAACGTCCCCTTGATTGATGTTATGAATAAAATTCCATGATGCGTAAAGTTTCTAAAGGAGATTTTTACACACTAAAGGAGGCTTCATGGAGATGAAAAGGTGATATTGGGGAGGAATGTTTCAGCTTTTATATATCCAACACTTCCCACCAAGTGTAGTGATCCTAGAACACTCTCAATTCCATGAACCATAGGAGAGTATTCTTTTTCTAATGTTATTCTTGATTTGGGAGCCTTTATTAATGTGATTCCTCACTCTATTTACTCTTCATTTTAGGCCGGTGAATTGAATCCCATTAGAATAGTCATTCAACTAGCAAATCAGAGCACAACACACCCTTCTGGTGTGTTAGAGGATGTTCTTATGAGGGTGAAAATTTTAATTTTTCTTGCTGTTTTTTATGTGCTAAAAATGGAAGATGATTGGATTAATGGACATTCCTTAATTATATTGGGGAGAAACTTCTTAAAAAAGGACAAAAATATAATTAATTTCCACAATGGTATAATATATATGGAGTTTGGTGGTCACATTTTCCACTTCAACATCCTTTATTCCATGAAGCACCCGTTAGAAGAACATTCCTCTCTCTATGTTAATTTTATAGATGTACTCTCTTCCCTTGAAAAAACTTCATTTAATTCCCCTAATCCCCTTTCCAATATTTCATTATTAATAAGAATGTTAGAAAATGATTCATTCATTGATTTTTGTAATGGTATAGAGAAATGTATTACATGTTTGTTGATTGATGATTTCTTGAACACTGAGGATCACATAAACATTAATAATACTAATAATCTTGTAAAAGATCATTCCTCTATTGAGGATGACACCATTGAGGAGTTAGATAAGATCAGAGACCTCTCACTTTCACACACACTACCATAAATCCAAAATCTACCTAAATTGGAACTGGAACAACTACCTCAAGATTTAAAATATTCATATCTTGAGATTGGAAAAAAAATTCATGTCATCATTGCTAGTTCACTACCTCCTGAGCATTAAATGTGACTACTTGAACTTTTAAGGGAGTATAAATAAGCATTAGGATGGACGCTTACTGACATTCCTAGTATTTATCCCATCAATTTGCACACACCATATTTTATTAAATGATGAGGCTAAACCAATGAGGCAGTTGGAACGTCAACTGAAACCAATCCTCTTAGATGTTTTGTAAAGGGAGGTAACAAAATTATTGGCTACTAGAATCATTTATCGCATCTTTGATAGCCAATGAGTTAGTATCATTAAAGTAGTTCCAAAAAAACTATCTATACAGTAATCAAAAATGAAAACAATGAATTGGTTCCAAATTGTGTACAGAATAGTTGGTGTGTCTCCATAGACTATCATTGACTAAACCAATACACTAGGAAGGACCATTTCCCATTTCCACTCATTGAACAAATACTTTAGAGGATAACAGGGAATTCCCATTATTTTTTTCTTGATGAGTATTCTATATATTTTCAAATCCATATTTCCCTTGAGGATCAGGAAAAGATGACCTTCACTTGCCACTTTGGCACATTTTCATATAGGAGGATTCCATTTGGTCTGTGAAATGCTTTGGGTAATTTCCAGTGATGCATGGTTAGTATTTTTTTGGATTACCTGGAGAATTTCATGGATGTATTCATGGATTATTTCACTATTTATGGTTCCTCTTTTGATGAATGTTTGAGTATTATTGCTTTAATCCTACATCTCTATATTGAAAAAATCTCATATTAAATTATGAGAAATGTAATTTCACAGTGATAAAAGGTATAGTTTTGGGACATGTCATTTCTGGGGATGGTATCCAGGTAGATAAATCAAAATTGGATGTCATTTCTTCCCTACCATTCCCCAAAAATGTAAGGGATGTGTAGTATTTCCTAGGTCATTCTGGATTTTACCGTCGTTTCATTCGTGACTTTAGTAAAATTGCATTCCCCCTTCTCCCGATTACTCCAAAAAGAAAAAGAATTTGTTTGTGATAAATAATGTAAGGAATATTTTAATAAGTTAAAATGTATTCTCATGTCACCTCCTATAATCCAACCACCTCGGTGGGATTTACCATTCGAGCTCATGTGTGACGCCTCTAACTATGTAGTTGGGGCAGTCTTGTCACAAAGGGTTGATCGTGCTTGACATGTCATTGCATGTGCCTCATGTATATTGGACCCTACCTAGGGAAACTACACCACGACTAAAAAATAATTTCTTTCCATTGTTTTTTCCTTGGATAAATTTAGGTCATATATTTTATGGTCTAAAGTCATTGTGTTCTCAGACCATACAGCCCTCCGATATCTCTTTAAGAAATAGAAATCCAAACCACATCTCATCCGCTAGATGCTCCTCCTCCAGGAATTCAATTTAAAAATTAGATATAAAAAAGGAGCATAGAATGTGTTGGATGACCATATTTGTAGGATTCAACCATCCTTGGACATTTACTCATTCCCCTATATTCCCATAAATGACACGTTACCTGATGAGAAACTGTACCGAGTGCAAGATGTTATTCCTTGGTATGCTGAAATTGTAAATTATTTGGTAGCATCTTTCATTCCTACTGATTTAAAAAAACCAGGCCAACCATCTAAAACATGACTCCCTTTGGTACATTTTGGATGACCCCTAACTCTAGTGCACCTGTAGTGATCAAGTCCTTAGGATTTGTGTTACTGATAGTGAGTTTCTATATGTCCTTAGGTTCTACCAAACTCATTTTTGTGGGGGTCACTGTGGTCTCCAATGGACTGCTCTCAAGGTCCTCCATTTTGGTCTCTTTTGGCCTATATTGTTTCAGTATGCCCATGAATTATGTAAATCTAGTCCTCACTATCAAATAATGGGGAATGTATCTAAAATAAAATGATATTCCACAAAAACCTTTACTCTTCCATGAAATTTTTGATGTTTGGGGCATTGAATTTATGGGACCATTCCCTAATTAATTTGGTAACCTATACATTCTATTGGAAGTGTATTATGTTTCAAAATGGGTAGAGGAATGTGCTACAAGTACTGATGATTCTAATGTGGTTGTAGAATTTTTGATAACCCAAATATTCTATAGGTTTGGCTTACCTAGGTTCATCATCAGTGACCAGGTTTCTTATTTCTGCAATCGAACAATCAAATCACTTTTACGTCAATATGGGGTCGGTTATACAGTGTCTAATTCATATCACCCACAGACCAATGGTCAAGACAAGGTGTTAAATAGAGAGGTAAAATAGATTCTTGAAAAAACGGTTCAACCAAATAGAAAATATTAGAGTGTTAGACTCTATGATTTCTTATGGTCTTACCACACTACTTTCAAAACTCTCATTGTAATTTCACCATATCGGCTAGTGTTTGGAAAGATTTTTCACCTCCCTATTGAGATTGATCACCAGGCCTACTGGTCCATCAAAAAATGCAATTCTAATCTTTCTTGTATAGGTTCTAAAAAGAAGTATTATATTCAGGAGATGGAGGAAATGATAAGAGATGCATATGTGAACTCCAGGATTTATAAGGAGAAAACCAAGGCTTCCCATGACCGTCTCATCCTTCATCATCAGTTCCAAATTGGGTAGAAGGTCCTCCTATACAATGCAAGGCTAAAGTTGAATCCAGGTAATCTTCGTTCCCACTAGTCTAGATCATAAATTATTTCTAACATCTCTTTATTTGGTGTTGTCCAGGTTCAAAATGAAGACACCAATCAAACCTTCACTATCAATGGGAAGCGGCTGAAGCACTTCCATGAATCCATTCTGGAGTCCTCAATGGAGGAACTCCATGTTCAGGAAGAAATCTATGAATTAAACTCTCCAGGTTTTATCCTTCCTTCCCACATTCTCTTTTATTACAGTGAGTACACTGCACACTTTAGGTGTGTGTGTGTGTGTGTGGGGGGGGGGGTGGGTGGTTATATTCCTGGATTAGTTAGGAATTTTCATAATCTTTCTTATTTTTCTCTTTTTATCTTTTTGAATTATATTGTTACTTTCCCCCTTCCATTTCCCTCACCTTTGTGCCAGAATATTACCTTTTTATGTCCACTTTATCATGAAAAATGATGCTTGTTTAATCATGGAAGTAATTGAAAATTCATGTGGAATGACCATATTTAATGTTGTTTTAACATTCAAAAAAATTCTGATGAAATATGAATTTCATCAGGAATTCAATACTGTGGTGTGAATTTCTTTTAAAATTTAGTTCTTTGTCGATGATATAAATGGTTGTATCATTTCAAAACATTTGAGAAGAATGGTACCCTTTTGTGAATATTTTAAGGTGAAATTGTTTCACTTAATCTCTCCACATTATTTTCACACAACCCTGAAGTGTGAAAATTTATTACTTAATGGAAAGTAAATATAAGTTAGGCTTATTTTCTCTACTTTCCAAACTCATTTTTTCATACGTTTATTTCTTATCCGATCTATTTCATTACTGTACCAGATTTACCTATGCATGTGTACCTACTATCTGACTGTTGTACGTCCCAAAAAAGAGGTTGAATATTGGGCATGTCAAAAACCACCCTTCCTTGACCTTTGATCTTTTTATAACTATTACAATTAGTGTCGTGATGAGATTAAACATGTGTTGGGAGAAGAGTGTGAGATTTGTTATAAGTGAAAATTTTGAAAAAAAATAAATAAATAATGGGAGTGATGAAATGTGCAGCATATTGCGGTACCTAGATCAGGATCTTATGGCTCGAATTATGGGAATTCTTAAGTCAGTGGGTCTTGAAATTTTATTGCAAAGGATGTGGGGAAAGTTCAGTGGAAAGGATCTTGTAAGTAGAAAATTATTAAAATAACTTATATTTACTCAATATAAAGTCCAAAGAATAGCATGAAATGGTTATAACACACACATGGAGAATTAGTGACATGATTAAATTTTGAATTATTATTTTTGATTGGTATCATGAATCTCTTGGAATTTCATTTGGATACAATTTTTGAGACATATTTTTCATTGATCATTGAGAATAACTCCTCGTTGTTTTTTTTGATTTGATCACATTTCTATCAGGAATTAAATTTTCATTGAATGTTAAATATTTATGAAGTTGGAAATATCTACATGTATAATTTTTGGAAATATGAATTTTCTCAAGAGTGAATATTTTTAGGTGTGAGGATGTGATCATACCACGATTCACTATGCCATTTTCACCCTTACACCATTGTATTAAACTAAATTTGTATTATAAATTCCAAATATAATAACAAAATAAACTTCATGTTTTATTCTACTATTTTGTGTTTATCACTATTAAAAAGGGAAATGTTATTATTTTGATAATTTCATTGAAGTTGGAGGTGATTTGGAGGATCCATGATGAAGTCCAAGAAAAATGGGCCAAAGTGTGCAGGATCCACGCACACTAGTGGATTAATCCGCACACTTTTACTAGAAAGTGCATCCAAATGAGCTGAAATTTTGTAGGAAGATCCATAATTTAATATTTGGAATTTAATCTCAAGGAACCCAATCCTAATTCAGCTTCTATAAAGCCCATCTGAACTGATCTGTCCAAGCCACTGAATATGCACAAAGTCAAAAGTGGTGTTCTGTAATATGTCCATACCTTGATCTATGATTGTCCAAATGATTCCAAACTGTCAGTGGTGATATTTTGGAAGTAGGGATACAAATTTTAATATTTTTTTAAAAGGGATATTCGATTTTCTAGTATCCAAAAACCATCCTCCATGTGGTTTATCAAAATCTTGGTGCCCAAAACCACTTCCCATTTTGGCTATAAAAAGGTACCTTTGGCACCCCATTTGGTAGTTCGAACTGGAAGTGAAGCTTTACCATTTGGGAGTCCTAGAGAATTATACTCCTCATCCTAGAATTTCTAGTGGCCCCTATCCTCATAGGGGGATCAAATATAAAGTTGAAGTTCCACCTGAGCCTCCTCCTCCTATCGTGGTGAGCTAAATGGTGGACGATAATTTTGAGGGAGCTACACACACTTGGGAGGGAGTTATGACACTAGTTATTATACTAGTTTTTTATAGTTTGTGTTTTAAATATTTCAATTATTTATTATTTTGGCATTTGTTTCCCTTGAATCCATTTATTTTGATATAATTAAGTGAAACACTTTTTATTTTAACACCGATTGGGTTGAAATTTCAAGTGGGAATCTTGGGTTGTTCCGATTGGACAACACATGCATCCTTTATATCTCACACATATATGAAATTTCCGTATGATTTGGTATTCCTTGTTCTATAATTGAGAACTAAACCTTGAGAATATGATTTTTGTGTTAAGGGTTTCTCCTTTGTGCGTCGTTTTAAGGGGTAAGAGGGTAGTCAAGATCTTGACAACCTTCAACCAAAGAATTAAACAAAACCATGTGAAATTTTTAGAGCAATGAACTATAAAAGATATATAGTGAATGTGAAATTATCTCCTTATATAATAATTATAAAACACCACTTTTATTTATCAAATATTAAAATATTTATTTAAGTCATTTTATTTTTAAAACTGTTTTCAAAACCACCCCCTCTTTTAGTAAATTTTATTAAAAATACACACTCAAAACGTATCAACGCTCCTTGAGAGATGACCTAGGGTCTTACCTAGACTATAAATCAATGTTATTATCATAATAAATTTGACATTTCATGACAACATAGTCAGAATCCTACAAGGTATCCTCAGAACAGTTGAGCTCACGACATCATAGTCAATAAGGTAACATCTCCCAAGGGAGACGTCCAAACTTGAAAGATACTAGGAAACAATTGTGGGAGATAATAAATGGATCATCTCAGATAAAGGTCTCGACTAGGTTGGTCTGAACACCAAAACTATCAATCAATTTCAAGTCTCTCTCTCAGGATACAAATGAATTCAAAAGATGGAGGGATAACCACTCTATTTATATAGAAGCCCCAAAACACCCGTTAGGAGTCCTCCAAATTCTCAACGAGTTTAACCATTGTGATATACATAGAGAACCACTCAAAATGGACTAATCTCAGGTCTAACTATGATATCACATCATAAAAAAAACATACCCCCAAATGGAACCAAGTGAGGATTACATGGAATGTAGATACTATACACAATGTATACCCTCAAATTTCTACATGGGTGTGTACTCTCGTCAGCCTGGTCATGTAAACACCCTAGGTACACGGTGTGTAAAGTGGGCACATGAAGGGTACCCTACATGGGGTACATGCCCCCATCCCTCTTCTAGCTGAATACTTTTCTAGGACATATACTTTTACATGGAATGCTACCCATTCGGGGTATGGATGTGTACTCTACACGGCCATGTACCCCTACATGGGTAGTCATGCCTGGGTACTTGACTACACAGTTGAGTACTAGTACATGGTGTGTATAACCCATACATGTAATGTACTCATTAAACTTAATCTTACCCGAATGGGAAGGACACTTGGCCTTTCACCCTATACTATACACCATGTTATCAGGTTTTCAAAAATAACAAACCCTCAGGATCACCCGAAACCCCCATTTAAACCCCCAAATCAATAGATCAGGCCACTATAGTCCACATATAAGAATAATAAAGGATTATATTTAGAAAAAAATGAATCTAAAGAGTTTTTTTTATAAGTCTTAAAAACAACCTACCTTTGGTTGGAAAATGAAAAATATTGGCTCGATTCTGTGGTCCATGGCTGTCGCACCATGATTTGGTGTGTCGAAGGCTCTAGGAAGGATCCTCCCTCTCTTCCTCTCTCCCTCTATTTATCCCTCTTTATCTCTCTCCTCTCTTGGTAACGTGGTGTAATATCCCTTTGAGGTTCATACTTGAGAATAAAAATGAATAAATAATTAAATAAAATAAATAAATAAAAGAAAAAGAAAAAGGAAAAAATAAGAAAAAGGGGCCTGGGCAGGCCCCAGTGCCCGACTTAAGTTTATTCATCACCTAGGATAAACTCCCAATTCTGGACTAAATAGTGGAGATGTAATATAAATATTACACTACATTTATAACATACAACTGATTGAATATACATAAATAATTTAATATTTAATTAATTAAATATTCAACATTAATTATTCCTCTAAAATTCGAATGGCTCAGATTTCAACCAAACTTCTATTCTAGGGAAAACACTCTTTCAAGATCAATGAAGTGGTCAAAAAAATTATTTGATATCATATTCTAGTGTAAAAAGACCATTTTACCCATTCCAAATATCTAATAGCAACAAATTAAATTTCATCTCAAACTTCAGTCTGAAAAAACATGGGTCCTTGCAAATTTCACCCTGGGAATCCCTTGTTTTTCTCAAAAAGAATGTGGATGGGAGGTTGAGGTTGTGTGTGGATTACTTTTATTAAACCATGTGATCATAATGAATAATTATCCACTAATGGGGGTTGATGTACTCTTTGATCTCTTGATAAGAGTATAATGGTTCTCAAATACTGTCCTTAGATCAATCTATCATCATTTATAAGTACGAGATGAGTATATAACGAAGATGGAATTCAAATGTCACTACAGTAATTATGAGTAATTATTGATGTATTTCAGAATGAAGAATTCCCTATAAGTGTTCATGTGACTCATGAAGTGGGTCTTTTATCCATTCCTATACCGATTTGTGGTAGTATTAATTAACAATATCCTTGTGTACTCGGTATCTGAGTATGAGCACATGAGACACTTGAGGATGGTTATGGACATACTCTAAGTGAACCATCCTTAAAAGAAACTCTAAAAATACCAATTCTTGATTTAGGAGTTCCACTTTATGGGACATGTCATCTCAATAGATGGTGTAGCAGTAGACCCGAAGAATTTTGAGGTAGTGTCAGTTTGGTAGTCTCCCAAGAGCATGATAGAGGTGCAACACTTCCCTGGGTTGAAAGACTACCATCAGAGATTTATACTCGATTTCTCCTGGATATCATCCCACTTGATATATCTAACTTAGAATAGAAAACCTTTTGTGTGGATAGATATGTTCCATCATGCTTTCCAAGAGTTGTGGAAGAGATTTATTAGCACTCCTATATTGAGATTACCAGAAGAGGGTGTTGAGTATGTAGTGTTCTATGAAGCATCAAGGACAAGGATTAGTTTTTTTTCTAATATAGAGTTAGGAAATGATTTCCTATGGTTCACATCAATTAAGACCATATGAGAAGAACTACACAACCCGCGATCTTGAGTTAGTAGTGGTAGTCTCTACACTGAATATGTGACGACACTAATGGATTATCAAAAAGTTTATCATGTATAATTACTATAAGAGTCTCAAGAATATATTCTCTTTAGAAGTATCTTAACTTTAGAAAGAGTTTATGGATATAGTTACTCAAGTACTATGACTCTGATATTTTCTATACTCTTATGAAGGGTAATGTGGTATCATATTCCCTCAATAAGAGATCTTTTTTGCAGTTGTTGAGTGAGGTGAAGGAGCAGTTAACCTCTCTATAGTTATCCTTTGTGGATGGGAATTCATTTTCATACCTCCGGTTGATGGTTGTTACCCCTCCACATTTATAGTGAGTCATGGAGGCATGAGTTTGGGATACCGTTTATGATACCCTATGTGCTTAGATATCCAATAGACATGATTCTAATGAATTTTATAAAGGTGGAGAGCATGTCGTTATTTTAATAGGATAGAAGATGGTTCCAATTTTGTTTAGGGAGGAAGTTTTGAGGGAGTTTTATACATCTCTATTTTAGTACATCTAGGTGTAGTGAAGATGTACCAGAACCTATGACGTCAGTTTTGGCAGGATGGGAAAAAGAAGGGAGTTACAAAGTTTTTCTCTCAATGCCTTACTTGTTAGTAAATGAAAACTGAGCGCATGATCAGGTGGGTTCAGATAAACCCCTTGAGGTTTTAGAGTGGAAGTGGGGCCGGATATCCATGGACAACATGATGGGGTAACCACATATATCTAAGGGATACAATGCCATTTAGGTGATCACATACTAACTCACCGAGTCGGCCCACTTCATAGATATTCAAGAGCAGAGTTCATTAGAGATAATGGGATGCCTATATATGCATGAGATAGTCTAGATCTATAGAGTTCCCTTGATGATCATTTCTAGCCAGGATGCATGCTTCACATCTTGATTATATAAGGGGTTTCAAGAGGACTTTAGGAATTAGTTGCAATTAAGCATGGTGTTTCACCCCCAGAATGATGGATGGACTGAGCAGACCATTAAATTCTTGGAGGATATGTTTTGGGCTTACATGTTATACTTTGGTCGTAGTTGGTAGGATCACTTACCATTGGTGGAGTTTTTATAAAACAAAATTTTCCATTCCACATCAGTCTGAAACCATTTGAGGCCTTTTATGGGTGACCCTATAGGTCATAACTATGTTGGACTGACCTAGGAGAGTCATCACTTATGGGTCTGGAGCAATTTTGATCCATTACAGATAAATTTTAGATCATCTATGATCAGATAAGAACTGTATATAGCTATAAAAATTTCTCTGCTGACTAATGATGGCGGCCTTTGGAGTTCGAGGAGGGAGACCACATGTTTTTTAGGGTCTCACCTCAATCTGTATTGTGGAAATTTGGTTGGAGGGGAAATATATCTCATAGATTGATTATCTCTTTCCAGATAGTGTGTAAATTTTGTGAGGTAGAATACCACTTATATCTACCACTTCATTTAGACCAGGAAGATGACAACTTCTATGTGTCACAAATGAGTAGATAGGTGCCCTGCATATCACATTTTATTGACTAGGGAAACCTTGATAGCTCTTCCTAGAACCTGGTATATATTAAGGACCAACATGACAGGATCCTTTATGGGAAAACAATTCTTTTAGTACATTTTAAATAGAAGCATGGAAATCTTCAGGAGAGTAGTTGGGAGTGGGAGGCCCAAATACATTCTTAGTACCTACATCTCTTGGTTTAGATTTTTTTTGCTTTATAGGATGAAAATCCCTAATTTTGGGAGAATGTAAAAACTTTTATTTTTCCATTTATTACTTTATAATATTAAATTATTATTTAATGAGATAGATGATGAGACAACATTAGATTCTAAGGCCTGATGTTCCTCGAATTAACTTTTAAAATATATTAAATATATTAAATATCACGCATGCATAGTTTTATTGAAAAAGAGGAATAGCTATTAAATGGAGTCTTGAATCTAAAATAATATTCCACTATTAAGTTTAGAGGATGGGTTTTACCCTAGGTGTGACATAAAGTTTATCAGCATCAGGCGTTTGGTTAAAACTCATCATGAGGGGCATACGACATTGGATCATATTAGGATCAAGGGGAATTTCCCCATAAGAATTTAAGGATCTCACCAATGACAATGACACATATTCATTTTTCATTAATGATCGATCCACCTTAAGGTAGGAAATTATTTTATGTTAATTTATTCATGTTGGTTTATTCCTACTACGAACACAAATCAATCTATTAATGAATTGATTCATGGATTGTGTGAATTGAAGGTATGGGATAGATATTATACAGGAATGGGAATTTCTTTATTGATTATATTATATCTCTTAATTAAGCATTCTAATGGAAATGAATTTATGATAATATAAATATTTAATAATGTTTTTTCCTCATGTTTGTAGTTTTTGAATTTCCTCCCCCATTCTTTTCTCATTGTGGGAAATTCATTTGTCTCACGGTTTAAAGAATACAACGAAATCAATCATTCTGCACCTATTTCTGAGATAAATGGATTAATACCATAGATCTTGGTTAATATTGATGATGATATAGAGATATGATAATTGATTGAGACTATATCAGAGTTCTTCAAGTGGTTTTTGGTGTGCGATGATTGGGAGGCATGATGAATAGTTTTTCCCATGTGATTTGGTGTCCAGATTCCAATGAGAGGTGATGATGAGAATTATATGAACCAAATCCATATTTTTCGACATGATTCAATGTTGTATTGGAGACTAGAGGAGTGGTCTATGACATGCGAAATGGATCTGTGGGTTCTAAAAACTCCTAATATACACATTTT
The DNA here is from genome assembly GCA_963277665.1 of Viscum album. Classification (NCBI taxonomy): domain Eukaryota; kingdom Viridiplantae; phylum Streptophyta; class Magnoliopsida; order Santalales; family Viscaceae; genus Viscum; species Viscum album. The sequence goes on from OY728166.1 coordinate 878,180,286, forward strand.
GTAATCTGGGAATACACACCATATGGGGCCTAGGGTATGGTGCCAGGTTTTTCATAAAGGAGATAAGTATCACATGGGGTGTGAAATGTGTCACATGGAATGTGAACTTTACCTTTTATTTCATCGTGTACCTTGGAGGGTACATAGACACGGCTAAGAGTACACAGGCTCAGACATGCTGTGTACCCAGACATAAAAATGTCTAGGCTAGGAATACATGAGCAGATCTATGTACTTGGACACGATTAGGAGTAAATAGGATCATAAATTCCATGTACTCAGACATGAACATAGACACAAATACAGGCCATGATACATGAGTAGTACCTAATTCCGAAGAGACACATTTTGTACTACCGTAACATATTATCCACTATCTTAAAGATGGATTTAATCCCTTTTCCTCTTTAACTTAGACAACTTTAATTGGGATATGTTCCCTTGATCCTTTTATTGAGGGTTTAATATGGAGTAATGTACTATACATAGGATAGTTAGCCCCTCTAAGGAACTTAAATCTTGGATAGAGTTATGAAATCCCATCATGATGCCTAAAGTGATATCCTCTATCATCATCTTTTCCCTCAGTGGTGTTCTTAGTATCTTTGTGATGAACACTATGTGTGAATTGATTCCCTACATAGCGAGTTAATTCAAATTGGGTTGTTTGTATACCCCATGTGTCTGGGAGTTATCCCTTTAATGTGTATCAATCTCTTAAGACTTCCAATGTGTATTTATTACAGTGAGACCTCATGAGCATGACATCTCGGATGGATGTCATCAGTGTTATCTAACTCATGTAGTGTGTTATCTATAATTTGTTCTATGTGGAACCTCTGAGCAGGAATCCTAGGCAAGAAAAATGGTTATGATCTTACTTGAGATTGTGTGTCAACTATGAGTATATTTAGATGTTCTTGTTATATGTTTTTGATATATACCTATGATGAGATGACTATTATTATTTTTTCTATATGTTTAGTGATTTTCGGGTGTCCTAATTGGTATTGTGATACTCACCTATGCATGGGGTTTTCCCACATGTTTCGTGCCTACAATTAACCTTTTTGACGGATTCATAGAGGCACTAGGACCAGGAAGAGCATAGTTACCCAAAAAAATCAAGGTGTGTTTATATAGTTATATTGACAGTAGTCCCCACCCACATTACAGGTTTGAATTTTTTTCAATTTCATTGTGGTGTTATTGTATTTGGACCTTCTTATTTCCAGTACTTGTCATTGTACACTGATGGAAATATTTTTAATGTATTCATACATGATTATCATTTTTTCACATTCCATCATTGTATGATCATGGAAATGTGTGTGTGAGTGTACAAGTACTTTAGGCCAAGGTCTCCCATGTGTGTGATATTCTTACACAGTGAAGGTTGTCATCCCCTAGCCTGTTGGAGGTGGGCTTGGGGTAGTAGTGGTATGGAACCTTTTGAGATGGGTCATGATATCTATTATCAACTAAAATTCCAAATGTATTGGAAGTAAAAACCTTATCCCTACTGAAATGGAAAGGTAAACAATACCCACTTGTTTTTTTAAAATGTAAGGGTAAAGGTATACTAGTGATAAATCAGGGACTCCATGATCCCTATCCCTCTACATATTAATAGAATCCTAAAGCATGTGATAAGAATTGCTAACCTCAACCATACCATCATTCTCATGTTGCATGTATTGATAGACCAAATGAGGGGAGATCACTTCTTGGTGGGTCTCATAAGGATAGAAAACTCTAGTTTCTCTTTCTCTTTATGATCTATTAAAGAAACTATCTTGTTTTAAAGACGCAATTGATCATCAATGACCATTTTTTTTGCAAGTTCATTATCATACTGATTATCACTACTATTGATTCACATTTATTCAATAGTGATATTTACTGATGCTAACTAAAGGAACTGATAAAAGTTACTTTTATCAACACTAATAAAACCACTAATAAAAGTAATCCCATTATCAAGGATTTTTTAGCACCAATAAAAATCACTATGAATAATTTAATTTATATATTCATATTAATATATTTTTAAATTTGAATTATATATTAATATATATATATATAATAGATATATATGTATATTTATTATATATACAATATATATGGACTATATATATATATTAGTAACCAGGTAAAAATAAATAATACAATGAATAGATGGTGAACTGAACAGTTATAAATAATAAATACTATTAAAAGATGAAGAGAAAATATGGTGTCTCTAGTAAGAGAAAAAGTTGAACTATGAATAATGACCCATCCCCACCACACATGGGGGTTTATACCGCCTCATATCCTTCGGGGTTTTATAAAATGAAATGCCCACCCTACACAGAGTACCTAAGTATGTGGTTTAAATTTTTAATATATATTCAAATATTATCAAATATGATTTATAAAATAATAAATATATATTTATATAAAATATCGTATGAACTATATAAATATGTATGTGTGTGTGTGCGTGTTTTCTTGTTTGTGTGTGTGTAGCAAGATACATCTATGTATGTGTTGTTCACCTATATAACACAAAGACACACATTTCCTTGGGTTGTTCAGACATGTTCTTTCACACACATACACACATTAACATGTAAATAAATAGTTATATATATACATATATCAGTAATTGAAAAAAATGCAGCTATAAATATTTAAATGAATTTAAGTTATAAAATGAACTTATATTAAGAATTTTAGTAATTCTGTAATTAATTTTTTATATTTGTATAATAATAAAATTATTAGTTAACATTTATATTTAACCAATTAGTAATGAATATTTTAAAAAAAAATTATATGTATGCATATACAAATATTTATAAGGTTTAAATAGATAATAATATTTTTAATTATAATTAGAAAATTAAATGTAATTAAATATTAATTATATTTTATATATACAAAAAATATAATACTTATGTTTATATAATTAATTAGTAATAATAATATATATCTATATATTATAAATTGTAAATATATTTAAATATAATTAATAAAAAAATTATATTTAATTTTATAGTTTTATATTTAATAATATATTGTGAAAAAAATTTATATATAATATTTAAATTTATAAAATTTTTAATGATATATTTATAAAACATTTATTAAATTTTATGAACAATAATAATTTTAATTGTAATTAATACACTCACTAAATAATTTATTAATAAAAAAATTATAATAATATGAATAAATTTATTAATACTTCTATCATAATATTAATATATTTTTTAATATAATTAATATAATTAATATTTTTTACTCATTATTAATATTTTTAGAATTTTTTCATTTTTATTTTAAATTCATTTTGTATTTTTTATTTTATTATAATATTAAGGCATTCATTCGTAATATTTTTAATTATATTGATTCATTTATTTGAAGAATTATTATATATTTATTTTAATTAGTAATTTATTGTAAATATTATGTTTTTTAATTTTAATTTTTATTATTCATTCATTCTTATTTTAATATTTTTTAATTATTAATTTATTTATTTTATATTATATATTCATTTTTTTAATACTTTTTTAATTTATTAGTGCTTTCATATTTATTCATTTAATATTATTTAGTCACTTTTAATGTTTTAATTATTAATATTTTTTGTAATTTATTTATTTTTTAATATTTATATATTAATTTTAAATATGATATACATTTATATAATTAAAATTTATTCACTTTTTATATTTATTCATTTTAATTTATTTAATTTTTTTGTATTTAAAAACTTATAAATTTATTATTTATGCACTTCTAATTAGTAATTTTTTGTATATTTTTTTATTTAAATTTAATTTTTAATCATTAATTTTTATTAATTTAATATTTAAGAGGCTTATATTAGTGATAACTTTAGCACTGATATAGGCTTTTATCAATGATTATTAGTTTAGTGCTAATAAATGTTTCATTTATAATTTTTTTTTACTAGTTTTAATACATCCCTTTCATTATTTAAAATGAACAATAGTTGGGTCGTATACTTTTTCTCAATTCAAGATTTTTACTGAAGTTGAACACTATTGTGACTTCATCAAACAATATGGATGAATCCAAACCCTGAAACAGAGGATATGATATTCTAATTGTTTTTTATGTATTTCTCAAATGTGAGTAACATTTTTTGGTTGTTCATCTTAGATAGTAGTGTGTGTCGCACTATGTTGCTAATCCTTTTCTTGCACCGCTATTTTCCACTGCTTTAGATTCTTATTTTCACATTATTGTTGTAGAGGTTCTTCTTTTTTCCTTCCTTTCTCTTCTCTGTCTCTATTCTCTTACCACATGGGTCCACATCCCACCCCTTCATTAGTTTCAAATTTTTTTCTAATTTATCAAAATTCATGAATTGGTTTTAATTAAGTGAATATGTGGTTTTTATTTGAATGAATGAGGTGATCTAAGATGGTATTTTGAACAATAATTTGAAGCATTTATTTATTGTATTAATGGGTTATCAATACTAAATAAAATAAATCATATTGAGATAATAATTATATATTGTGATTTAAATTATATATCTATGATTAATAGGTGTTGAAGTATAAATTTGAAAATATATTTGAGTTATAATGTTGAAAAATTGAGTATAGAATCCATATGTCTTATTTTGAGAGGCTTCTTATTAGAATGGAAATATATAAAATTATTTTTGTCGTATGTGAGGTTTCAAGTAGGAATTTGGAGTTGATTTCTGTAAATTTATGATGTAAATAATTAAATCTTACATTAGTTTATGACCTTGTGTGGAAAAATTGAATAGGAGGCATGATCTATTATATAAAGAAAATATATGCTTAAGTAGATCCTATGTGTGGGACCCAATAAAAATACGATTGTTTGGGAATTTTATTTTATAATAAATATTGTAAAAAATGAATGATTAGAGTGCATGACTTGTAAACCGTACTTTTAGGGGGAAAATTATTCAGTATTTAATGGTTTATTTAATTCAATTTCTAATGTTAGTGGTTTAATTATTTCTAAACTCACTTGAAATGGTAATTAATTCATGGGAGTATAGGTTTCCCTAAATCATGTGTAATTTTTATTTCAAATATTCATAAGTATTATTGCTATGATTTTATTACTTTTATTCATATTTTAAATCAATTAAAAAATAAAAATGGGTTGGAACACATTATACCTTCTTTGTATTGTGTTTTTTAAATTAAAAAATCATCAACCATATAAAAAATAATAAGTAATAAAATATTTACTACATTAAATGAAACAAAGGTTCACACATTCCAAAGATGAGTTAAAAAATGAAAAATTTGGAAATACCTCTTTAGGGATAATAGTTTTTTTATAGAATATGGTATTTTTTCATAAATTTACAAAGGTAATGAATATAATTGTTTTGATTTCCTTTTCTTGAACACTATAGAAACCATTATAAAAATAATTAATTTGTTTTTATATATTTTTTGATGGTGAAATATTATTATATATACCCTAATACTTATCCGGTTGTAGAAATCCATAAGTTTCTTTTTCTCATTGATATTGATAGGGAGTGAATTATCTCCCTCGATGAATCCATTTCAAAAAAATAAAACGAATTATGATATGTGGGTTATTCTAATAAAAAATAAGTGATATTATACTTTATATTCATATAATTATTCATCTTTATATATTCTATAATTTTTTTATGAAATTAAAATTTATATCAAAGATAATTATTATATGTATCTGTGTGTGTGTGTGTGCAAAAATAGAATGCTAGGATTCAAAGATCATGGAAACTACATATTTAATTTTTTGTTAAATATAATTATTATTGAATCAAACAGGATGGATATGAATCTAAAATGGATGGATTTCAATCATATTAAAAAGATTAGGAGTATGAGATTAAATATTTCATCATGTTTTCAAAAGATCATGCATATTACCCTTCTCAAAACCTTTGTAAGTTTTTAAATTATTATTATTCAATATGAATTAGTCTAAAGGAGTTTTAAGAATGATTTTTTTTCATGGAATAAGTCAAAGTTATAAATGTTGGAATAAATACTAGGAATAACATAATGTAACTAGTGAATAGAATAACACTACATTTATAGATCATCTAATATTTTTACAAGTGTGAATGATGATGAATACTTCATTGAGGATATGATTACAAGTGTAAACAATGAAGAATATCATATTAAGGAAATAAAAATGATAGTTGAAGATAAAAATTTTGATTACCCAAATATATTTAAGATGTTAAAGACTTGTACAAATATTTAATTGTATTTTAGTTATACTAAATATACAAAATTTCCAACCATACTAAAGCTATATAATTTGAAATTCAGTAAAAAATAGCGTTACACCATTTTTACCAAACTAATTTTTCTCTTGAAAGATACACTACCAAAAGATAATGAGATTCCTTATGGAATATGTAATGTTAAACAAATGTTATGTTCAATGTGTGTGATCTCTAAAAGAATACATGGTGGTCTAGATGACTATATATTATTTCAAAAGGACTAAAAATCACTTTAAAAACATTAATTATTGTGTGTCTTGATACAAGAAACCTAAAGTCCTTCAAAAGTACAATGGTAATTTCCAATCAATACAAGCATTATGCACCTATATAGAAGTTAGGAGACTATAAGTAAATTTATTTTTCATACAGATACAACAACTCAAGATAAGAAACTTTGTCACCCAACATACTATCCTTAGTAGAAGAAAATTGATCATGGGTATTCTGAATTTTTAAATAGGTTAAGAAACCATTGTATTGCCTATCTATGGATGGAATGAATTCTTTTGGTGTGAAACGTAGTCCAAATATTTCATGGAAAGTTATATTGGTAAATTATAACACACCATCATGGTTATGCATGAAGAAAAACTACATTATGTTTTCTCTACTTATATCAGGACCAAAACAACCATGTAATGATTTTTATGTTTATTTATACCCATTAATCGATGATATAAAATCAATGTGTTATTCAAGTGTTATGTTATATTATTATTATATAAATGAATATTTAAAATTGATATCCATGTTTTATGAGATGATGAATGATTTTCTTTATTACATAAATTTTTCAGGATATACCATTAAAGTAATTCTATTTTTTCACATTTATAAATAAGGTACACACTAAGTTAGTTTGAAACATTCATTGAATACTATGTCTGTGGAAGTCTATAAGGTTACCACTAAACCCTAAAAGTGGTTTATTTCAAAATAACAAAAAAAAAGGATTTAGAAGAAGAAATTGAAAATTTATGCTCTAAATACATAAATATTGATCCTAGAAGACATTATTCAATGGAAATTTATAAAAATGTATAGTATTTTCCACACTAATAGGTGATTAAAATTTTGAGAAAGTAAAGGATGCACTCACTATTTTTTGCAAACCATTATTGAAAAACATTACAAAACCCATTTAGAAAAACTGATCAGTTTTTTTTGAATTATCGTACTGGAAATATTTTTATATCATATATTTTCTTGATATCATGCATATATATAAATATATATGTGATAGTTACATTGGATTATTTCTAAATTCACCTATAAAAACAAAGGATGGAATTAACGCTAGTAAAACATGATTGACATGGGTATAAGTTGATAGGTAGCACTAGTGAAGGGTGAAAGGTATACTTTTCTTCCTCTAGTAGCTTAGACTTTTTTTATTCAAGAGAGATAACAATATTGAAACATCTTGAATAATATAATGGTTCCATATGGTACTTCATAAAATATCAATAATATCATGAAAATAAATTATTTGAAGTTAAAGGGCCTAAAATTTAATATAGGATTTATTTCTTGTATGTTTATGATGCATTCTGTCTAAAAACTTCCAACAATCATTAACCAAAATTTGTTTCTTTTTCAAATATATATGAAGTAAAGTAATATACCTTTTAAAGTTTACATTTATAGAAAATTAAATTCTTATCATATTAAGTGAATTGGATATTTCCTTCCTTCCATCATTCTTTTATATAATAGTTCATTTGATGGTTCACTTAATTATAGAGATTCAATTATGCGGTCCTATATATTATAGATAGATGTAATCCATTGAATAGTGTATGAAAATTTTGAAAGGGAATGTTAAAATCTAATATTTTCTAGATTATTGTATTTCCAAGTGATATATTTTTTAGTAAGTCCTTAAATTCTATATCGACTACCTATCTAATGTGGATAACATTGGTTTACAAAAATATTATCATAGTGGGTGCCTTGGGGGTGAAGGAATTTATAGAATATATGTTTTCACAATTACCATTATAGATAATTAGTTGTCTCCCCTAGATTTTTTACATAAATTTTAGAGGTTTCACCGTTTTTTGAAATCCAAAAATCAATTCTTAGGAATTCAAATCCATCAGGGGAAGAAATATGGATATTAAATAAACATAATTGAAAGATTATAAGAAATTATCAAGACTATATTTTTAATGGGTAATTTAAAATTTTGATCTTAATTTCATAATGACTTTGATGGCTATCTAGGGGACCAATTTTTCATATATTATCTTATAATGGTTATGTAATTAATGGTTATATGTTCTATACAAAGGAATATGATGAACTTAGTACCATAAAAAAAGGTTGTGTTACACTTATAGAAAAAAAATTCATGTAGCTAGTACCAATGATAGAAATCTAATTTCTATGAATATATCATTCATTGGAATCATCGAACAAGTATATAAATTTTTTAATATAATATTACATGTTCTGATTTTTTAGTGCAAATGGTTTAATTATATAAGTGAATTTAAAATCAATGAATTGAGATCTGTGAAAGTGGATTTTATTAAGATGGACTATTCAAAATGGAATCATAGGAAGTACATGTTTCTAATGTATCAGATTCTAAAAACAAAGAGTGGTCAATTTTTCTACTACAATCCAAAACCATTATAGAGTAAAATATTGATTTAATTGAGTATGAACCTTTTATTAAGACTTAATAATAATTTCATGGTGGTCCTAATATAGACAGATTGTTATATGTTAGAGGATACCATAAATAGGGTATTTTCAAACTCCATAGTAGGTCCAAATCTCTTCAACTTTTAAAAAAGAGAGTTTAATTAAGAGGTTAAAAAATAATATTCAATGTTTTTTCTTATAATATTATGTGTTAACTTCTGTGTTAAGGTAATTTAAATTAAATGATTAACAAATTCGGTAGATTATGGCCTTTCTATATAGTGACACTACCAACACTGAGTAATAACATATTGAAAATCTTGAAACTAATGAAATGTTAAAAATTGGGAAAGGTCTGGCTAAAAAAATATACGAGTGTCATAGCATGATAGTATTAAAAAAAATTATTTACGATTGAATTAAAGGCATAAAAATTGATTTTTTATGGAATACATGAGGCCATACTTATGGACCTAACAAGTCTATTTTCATTATTTACATTGTGGTCACCACTCAAATGCATGTTTTGATTGATATAGATTTATGGAAAAAATGTGTTCCTTTGATGAAAGCACTAATTTGGGAAGAGTTTAGGGTAACATTATCATATAATTCTTTTATTTTACTAAAAATATAAAATAATGATTCTTTGATTTACTCTCTTTGATGCCTATCAGAGTGAATTTATATTAGTTGAATGTCAAATGAAATGTAACGACCAAAACATTCATGAAAAAAAATCATCATTTTGATTTAATTAATTTTCATATTATGTATTATGTGTTGGAAACCTTGTTTTAATGATCAAAAAATCATTTTTATTATGTTAATAATGATTTTTATTTTTAATGGTAGCATTTTATGAGATAAATAAGTGTGAAGAAATTTTGGATAAGTGTTGGAAATACCCACCGTTGAACTCTACTCTCTATTGAAGATGAGTCACCGTCAAAGATGACTCACCATAAAAGATGAATCACCATAAAAATGTATTTTTGGCTAAGTTTGGGAAAACCCACCATCAGATATGACTCACCGTTTAACCAATAAATTTGACAAAGTGTTGAAAACACCTACCATTAGAGATGAGTCACCACCGAGATGAAAATACAGCTATGTATTGAAAAGGCCTACCACCAGATCTGAGACATTGTTGAATATGACCTACCATCAGACTTTAGCTAACACCAATAAATTTGGAAAATTTCTTGGAAGACTCACTATTGAGACAAGTGACCACTGAGATGAGTCAGTGTTGGCCAAACTCATCACCAGTTCAAGTCACGTCCAGAGTCTCACCATTCATATGAGCCACTGTCACTATTTTTATTTATTTTTAATTAAATATTTCTAATTTATATATTATCTAATTTAATGTTGTTGATTATTTTAATGACTATTCTTAAACTATGTAAAACATACATTAATGTTTGTTTCATTCGATCTGTACGAGGTAATGGGATCTGAATGATTCTTTTAGCATGCTACTAATATATTTGGAAGAAGACTCCATCGTTTGATACATAGAGATAAACATAGAGTAATACAGAGAATATATAAGAGTGTTGGGATATTAAAATATCTAAAAAGAGGTCCACATTCTAAATAGATTTAAATAAATCATTATTTCCTTCAACCAACTATGGAATATTGAAGTGCATTGAGCATGTAGTTACTTCCCACAATATTAAAAAAAGAGTTCATGACACTATGTTTTACTACCATTTTTAGAAACATGACTTGAGCTCCTATTCTATCTATATCCAAGGAGACTCAAGCTTCAGAGCACATCAGACAAATAAAATCTATCTTTTCTACATACTTAGTTTCTCTCTATGTCTATTGTATTTACATTTTGAGAAGTGTGTGATTTAATATGCATATTAAACACACACATTGTCTAATATAATTTAACTAGAATATACTCTATATATTCCTTACTCCCTTTAAATTTTTACCCATGTATTGTGGAAGAGGTCCTTGTTTGGCCTGGGTTTATTTCATTCCCATGGTTGTTGAGGAAGAGTTCATGTGTGGCCTAGATAGCTAGTTTCCTATTTTTTACCTGATATAGGTTATGAATCAATATTATTTTTTATAATCTACTTGGAATTAAGTGATTTATATGTATAGATGATTAGGTCTCAGCATGAGACTAAACATCTTGTATTTATTCTACTGTGTGTTTTTTTGTTTTATTTGTAACCTTTAAACTGAATGTTTTTAAACTGTAAACAAAACCACTATATTGATAGTTAATATTAATTAGTTTTTATATAATGTTTTGATTAAGTAAATTTATTTTAAAAGTTAAACTAATATTCATATATTATTTTAACTGAGATATAACCACTCTTTTAGAAATATCTTGAAGGATCAAAAATTATATTGATCTACTATTTTGATTAACTGGGATGTTTTAATAATTTAGTGGATTTTATTTAAACCTATTTTGAATAGAAATTTTTATTATGTACTTAATTCACGCCCCTCTTGAGATACTCAATCCGACCAACATTTGGTATCAATGTTTTTTAAAAAAAAATCAACTATGATTTTATTTGTGTTCAAAGATATTAAATTTTTGTCAATTATAAATTTAGTTATTTAAATGGATAATAGATAAGAAGGTTATACTACCAACATGCCTAATTTATTTAATATAAATAACTATACTCAATGGAAATCAAAAATTAAAACTCATATTTAAATCATGGGTTTGGAAATATGGTCTACTATAGAGGATAAATAAGAGTCAACTAAGACTTATAGGAATACTTGGGATGATTCTACTAAACTTGACTATAATAATAATTGAAAAGCCATGAATTCTCCTTACTATGCCTTATGAGGAGAATAATTTAATCGTACATATTCTAGTAAAATTTCTTTTGAAATTTGGGATGCATTAGCTACTTCTCATGAAGGAACCACTAATGTTAAAGAAATGATATTGAACACTTATACAACAAAATATGATACTTTCAAAATGGAACCCGATGAGATGATTTCTAATATGTATCTCTGGTTCAATGAGATAGTGAACATAATGAGTTCCCTAGGGATTCCAATGAAAAGAAAAGATCAAATTATGTGATTGTTGAGATGTCTTCCAGAGAGATAGATATGGATATTTGATTCAATAAGAAAATCACGTGACACTAGTAAGACACCTATAAAGGAATTGATTAGTAAGTCAATGATGTATAATTAAGGGCATATTTTTAATCAGGAAAAGAATGATTAGCCTAAGAGGAAACATGGTTCCTTCAATACTACTGCATCAAAACATAAATAAAAGGAAAAAGTTCAAGCTGAAAGCTCTGGTGATGAAGAATAACTAACTAATAGTGATGAGGAAATGGACCATTTTGTTATAAATATTAAGATATTATATAAGAATAATAAATTCTTTAGGAAACTGAGCTATAAGGTAAAGTAATATAAAATAGGGAATTGGAAAAAGGACTAGAAAAGATATGAAAATTCAAATGATATTACCTGATATGTGTGAAAAAAGGACATATTAAGGATGACTTCCCCCAGTTAAAGTATAAAAAGAAGTATGAGGATAAGGATATAAAGTATAATAAATCCATGAAATCCATATGGAGTGCCTCTAAGGATAACTCCAATGACACAGACTCAACTCATGAAGAAAATCATGATAGAGAAAATATTTTCTTCATGAAAAACATATCTGAGGTACCTACTATCTCCCCTGTACTTAATTATGATAATTTTGGAGATGAAAATGTTGATGATATGTCCAAATAATAAATGTTTTAATAAACCATTATTCTTTAAGATACATTTAATTTTCTTAAAGAAAAATACAAAAAATTATTAAGAAACGACATGCTTTATTTTCTAGTGTGTGAACTAGTTTCATTATAGAAAAAAAAGAAAAATGATAAATTATTAAAATAAAATAATGAACTAAAATTATAAAATGAGAAACTAAATAAATACTTATAGAGAATAAAAAAATAATAGAAACTCTCACTCAAATATTAGTAAAAAAATTTCTCTAAAATATATTACAGGTCTAGGACACCGATCTGGGAAAAGAAGATTTGTTGAGAGCACTTTGTTCCTAAGTCCAATTCTAGAAATTATGATTCAATTTTTCCTTCAAGTGGGCTGAATAAAGTTATTATTTAAAAAAAATTAAAACATTCTTATAGGAAAACTATCAAGAAAATTAGGGTTTCTAAGGCCCTAATTACTAACATATCTAGAACCAAGAAAATCTAGGTACCAAAATCATTCTTGGTATAAATTTTTTTTAAAGGAAATCCCCTTGAAAATATCCTATAGAAATCTGTGGTACTTGGACATCGGGTGTTCTAAGCCTATGATAATAGATTACTATATCTTCAGTATCTTGATAATTTTTGATTGTTTTCATGTCACTTTTGGTGATAATGCTAAAGGAAATATCATTTTCCTTGGCTAAATATGTAACTCGAATTCAGTTTTAATATCTAAAGTAGTTTTTGTTAATTGTTTAAAATATAATATACTTAGCATATCGTAGCTATATGAAGATGGTTTTCATGTAATGTTTTAAAAAAAATGCTTGTAATGTTTGTAATTATATTTTTTATTAATATTTACTACTTTTAGAAATGAGAATGTGTATATTGATAATATTAATTCCTTAATTTCTCAAAATTTTTATTGCTTAAGTGCCTTTTATAAATAATCATGGATTTGGCATAAGAGACTAGGTCACTATAAAATTCACTCACTTAGAAATATTACTAGGAAAGTGACAGTCATGGATCTTCCTAAAATTGAATTCCCAAATGAAAAAGTCTATAAACCTTGTCAAAAATTGAAACATCACAATATATATTTTAAATTAAAGAAATAATTTTTAACTTCTTACCCTCTAAATTTAGTTCACATGGACTTTTTTGGACCATGAATAATTTCTAGTTTAAATGGGAAGAACTATGTCTATGTACATGTATGTGACTTTTCAAGGTATAATTAGGTTATTTTTAGCTCATAAGAGTGAATTTTTCTCTTATTTTACAAAGTATGTTAAATCTATAGAAAACCTAAGTGGACTAAGAATAAAGACATTAATAATTGACCACGGCCATGAGTTTGAAAATCAATACTTTGGATCCTTTTTCTCACAAAATAGGTATAACCATAACTTCTCTACTCCTAGTACTTCTCAGTATAATGGAGTTGTAGAAATAAGAAATATAACACTTCAAGAGACAGCCCAGAAAATTCTTAATGAATACGACTTACCTGTCTATTTTTGGGCAGAGGCTGTGAATAATTCCTACTATATAATTAACATAGTTTTAATTATACCAATTTTAAAGAAAATTCATTATGAAATTTGGAATAGTGGGAATACTAAGGTTAATTACTTTATATTTTTTGGTTTCACAGTATTTATTCATAACACTAATGAAAATCTTGAAAAAATTTCCTCCAAAAGTAATCAATGAATTTTCCTTGGTTATTCAACTTTAAATAAATCTTATAGAGTCTTTAACAAAATAACCAAGACTATTGAAGAGTCTATTGATGTCAAGTTTTATGAGATAGATCAAAATAAACCTAAAACCTATTTATAAAATATTAAGTATTATTTATACACTTTGAACATATATTCCAAACCATATGATTCTTCTATAAAACAATCATAAAAATCATCCAGTTTTGAAGAACTTCCAGAACCTGAACATGTAGAGGACCATGGGGTGGATAGCTCTTATTTTTCTAGAGTTGTTATAAATCTTAAATACCATCATTTATATTATATTGTTGGAGACTTATATATAGGTACACAAACTATATATTCTCTAAGAAACTAGGTTGAAGATCAAGAATTCTTGTCACAACTGGATTCTAAGAAAATCAATGATGAAATTAATGAAGAATTATGGGTAATGGATATGAAATGATAACTTAATAAATTTTAAATAAATAAAGTTTGGGAGATTTTTTGTATACCCAAATACACCTTTACTATAAAAAATAAATGTGTTTTTAGAAATAATTCTGATGAATCAGGTACAATAGTGAGGAATAAGGCTAGACTAGTTACACAAGGGTATAATCAAAAAGAGGGTATATACTATGAAGAAACCTTTTAACCTATATCCAGGATTAAAGGAATTATAATACTTCTAGCCTATAAAATACATATATATTTAAAACTATATCAAATGGGTGTAAAATTTTCATTCTTGAATGGTTATATAGTTGAGGATGTTTTTGTTGAACAACCCCCAAGTTTCAAAACCCTCATTTTCGAAATCATGTTTTCAAGTTAACAAAAGCTTTACATGGTTTAAAACAAACTCTTAGAGCTCAGTATGATAGGCTCACCTCTTTTCTTATTTTAAAAGGATTTTAAAAAGGTATATTTGATCCTACCCTATGTATAAAAATAATTTCAAAAGATTTTTTAGTTTTTCAAATCTATGTAGATGATATTATTTTTTGATCTTCTAAAAATTAATAATTTGATGAATTTTCAAAAAATATTCAAAATTAATTTTAAATGAGTTTAGTGGGTGAAATGAAATTATTTCTTGGTTTTCATATTGTTCAAAATAAAGAAGTTATTTTTAAAAAAGGTAAATATACTAAAGACCTTTTAAAATATTTTAGTTTAGATAGCACTAAGAGTATCACTCATATGAGTACTACCTGTAAGTTGGATGTTGATAAAGATAGGAAATTAGTAGATAAAAATAGTTATATATATATGATTAGAAGTCTTATCTACTTAACTTCTAGTCATATTGACATTATTTTTAGTGTGTGTATGTGTGATCATTTTTAAGAAAAACCTAAAATAGTAACACTTAGTTACTATAAAGGATTTTTAAATTCCTTAAGTATACACCCAATTTTGGATTGTTCTATCCTAGTATAAAATATTTTGATCTTGTTAGTTATATAGATGCTGATTTTGGTGGTTGCAAGTTAAATATAAAAAGAACCTCTAGAACATTTCACATTTTGGGTAAGTTTATAGCTTCTTCATGTAGTAAGTAATAAAATTTCATTACATTGACTACTACTAGAGATAAATACATAGTTTCAGGTAGCTATTGTGCACAAATTTTTTGGATTAAATGCACATTTATAGACTATGGATATCAGTTATGACATGTACCTATAAATTTTGACAACATAAGTGCCATAAACATTTCTAGGAACCCTGTATCTCAATCTAGAACAAAACACATTGATCTTAGACATAACTTTATAAGTGATCATTTCTTAAAAGAGGGATATGACTCTTCAATACATTATTACTAAACATCATCTTAGTGATATTTTTACTAAGACCCTGAATTTTGAGAAAATAAACTATATAAAACATGAATTATATATGATTAATTTTGGTTAAGTTTAATTTTATAGGACCCACCATTGGTGTTTTACCCACCGTTTGAGTTTTAACCACAGTTGGAGTTTTACCCACCACTGGTGTTTTACCCACTATTGGATTTTTAGCCACTGTTGGAGTTCTACCCACCATTATATTTTTACCCACTATTTTAGTTTTACCCACCGTTGTATCTAGACAATAATTTTTTATTATCAAGTAACTTTAAGGGGGAAGTGAGAACCACAAATTACAACATAAAACGATGGCCAAAATAGAAAACAACTAAACAAAAACCAAACCTGTCTCACCCCAGTATCAACCTCGTGACAACAAACCTCACTAATGCATGAACACACGGCTAGCTGTCCCACGTAAAGGCAGTCCTGGTACTGATGGCGTAGCCATACCCTATGAACATCCAAGTCCACATGGCAGGCATCGGTAATGGTCTCATGCTCCGAACCTCATCTGAAGCAGATACAAGAAATGTTAGATGTGTCACCCCAAAAAAACAAAAACACACAAAAAGAAACACCAGAAGCTGACGAATAAAAATATATCCTAAACCAAATAACAAATTTCACCACTTTAACTAGAGTAATTTGATATTACTAATCTCCTTTTCCTTGAAAAATGTTCATACCAAATAAGTTACTTGGTTGTTTGCAGGCCTCACCACTAGATTTTCAAATGTTGAGGCAAGCCGGTTCCATGACAGTATATACTCCTCGATGCTAATATTCCCTTTATTGAAACCCCTAACAAGAATGAGGTCTTTATTGTCCACCAAATCATATTGATCCTCATTAAGGGTCTCCCTTAAAGACCTCCCCATCATTTTGGTAGCCTCCTCCTTAGAAGCGTTAAGAAGTAAAACTTGCTCTACCACTTCATCTTCAGATCTTATCAGAACATCCGATGTTTGATCGCCCGGGACCATAGGACCCTAATGGTTCACATCCTCATTATGGAACTTTTTGAAGTTAGCCTTACTTTTTGATCGAGTCTCAAGAATAGGTGGCAAGGAGGATTAATCTCTTTGGATCTTCCTCCTCTTATTACCCTAGATCCTCTTCGGGCTTGTCGCTTCGCCTGCAGAATGGTTGTACACGTCCTCATTGCCATCATGCACATATTCCCTCTCAATCTTTGAAATATTATCAAGGACAGAACTCAAAACTATAACTGAAAGTGCTTCAATTTTATTTCTTAGTTGAATTGAAGTCTGGCGCATTGAAACTGAACCCTCTACCTTCCCACCATTGGTTTTTTCAGCCACCTCCAAAGCAGATCCCTGAGTCCCCTTCCGCAATAGACCCCTACCTAACCTAGTAAACTCACCAACACCATCCTCTCTATCCTCCACCTGCACCACCACAGTATTTCACCCAACCTCTTTATTTTACATTATATAAACCTCCTAATGAATCCATGCCTCAAGAACCCCGTCTTTAGCCACTTCCCCTTCAAGTTTGTTCACCTCCACTCACCTACTACTAGATGGATCCTCTCTGGCCACCTAATCAACCACGAAATTGTGTCTCCACACCAAGTCCTTTTCCCCACCATGCATCACAGACTTCTACCTTCTACCACTGTCCCTCATCTTGGTAATATGTACCCCCCCTACACCAAAAATCCACCAAATAACCCAGTCTCCTACAACTGGAAAAAGAAATATTTCCAATAATCATACACCACTCACTACTTCCATTGGTACTCTTCTCCAACAGTGATCCACACAGCCTCAAATGGAATCTTTGAAACTTCCACTTCAACACAGAAATGAGGGTTAATGGGGTGACAAAGATCTTCAGTCTGGCTATCCGAACACATATACCTTCCAATAAAGTTACCTAGAAAATGCATAACCGATGGATTCTGAAACGGAAGTGGGATATTGGGAAAACTTACCCATATTTCCACAGTCATAGGGTCTCGCCTCATATTCCACTTGATTGACCATCGGAAAAAGATGAATATAAAGTCATTGAAGTGATGATGTTACCTTAACTAGGCCTTTATGGGATCTTCCTCCGAGGAGAAGTGTATCATGATATGGAAATTATCCAACATCCCCACAGTCGCCCTATCCTGTAGCTCCCTAGTGTTGAAGATGTTTTGATTGAATGAATACATAGAAGGTCAAATCCTATATAATGTATCCACCAAGGTGTTTCCCAAGAGATTCTAGGATTCTGATGATTTCACCAAAGATAGTTGGAGGTTCGGACACCCATCAAGCAACCTCTCAGCTTTCAGGCCAAGCGCAATTTGGGGATAAGACAAGAAAAGATCTGATTTTGATAAGGGAATAAACGATGGGGAAGCAGCTTTGATCGAGGATCCCCACCCATCAATGGGGGAGGGACCAGCGCAATGGCTTCCACCATCACCACAACAGAGGACCTGACTAGAGTTTCTTCTGAAAGTTGTGTGTCTTCCCTGTTTTACCCCACTTTTTATCATCTCTAGTACCTCCTTTTACAGGATGGTTCTGTGATATGGGGGGATCCTGACATGTGTTCTTTTTATAGGTGGAACTGTATAGACTTCTTGAGGTGATGGAGGGAAATTTCGTCTCAAATAAAAATGGGGCGCGTGAGAAATTTCCCGGGCTCCACGCCAGGGATTTGGTCGTTCGGGCTTGGTTCATCGGGTTGTGGAGTAGGGTGGTGTTGTGGCACTCTGGTGCATTTTCGTTCGAGGTTCAGGTAGGGAGAGACTTGTTTGAGGTTCGGGCAGGTTGAGAGTTATGGAGTAGGGCCACGTTGTGGCACTCTGGTGTATTTTCTTTCGAGGTTCGGGCAGGGTGAGACACTCGTTCGATATTTCAAAGTTCTCCTTATAATGGATAGCAATGAAGGTATTGCGGGAAAGTTGATTTTATGTACATTTTTTTTGGTTTTGTTGTAAATCTTTCGAATTGTGTTTGATGAAGTTTTAGGTGGTATTTTTACTAGAAGTAATATATAGTTTTTTTCATTACGGACCTTCCACTTCATGTCTATGTTCCTCTCGATCTCCACTGTAGGTTCTACTGAATGTTCACATGATATATATTTTTGTTTCATTTTGGTGCTTGCAGTGGTAGTTTTGTCCCGGGTTTTTGTGGTGAAACTTCCACTTGATTTCCAAGTTCATCACGATGTCCACTAGAGGTGCCACTAGAAGTTCCACTAGAAGTTCCACTAGAAGTTCCACTGTAAGTTTCACTAGAAGTTCCACTAAAACTTCCAGTGCAACTTCCCGTGCTATATAGTTTTGTTGTATTGTGGAACTTTTAGTGGTTTTTCCCTTGTTTTTCCATTCCACTTGATGTTCAAGTTCGTCTCTATGTGCACTGTAAGTTCCACTAGAAGTGCCACTAGAAGTTCCACTAGAAGTCCCACTGGAACTACCACTGGAACTTCCACCCGAAATTCCACTGGAAGTTCCACACGAACTTTTACTGGAGAATATATTTTATAAGTTTTTTTTTATTTAAAATTTCATAAAAATAATTATATTATATATATATATATATATTTGTAATAATTTTTATTTAGTTACATTTATATTTTATATATCTCTGTAACTTCTAGTGGAATTTCCACTGGGACTTCCACCTGAAGTTACACTAGAAGTTCAACCGGAAGTTCAATCGGAAGTTCCATTGGAAGTTCCACTAGCAGTTCCACTAGAAGTTCCACTGGAAGTTCCATTGGAAGTTCCACTAAAAGATCCACTAGAAGTTCCACTAGAAGTTCCACTGGAAAATATATTTTATAATTTTATTATTTATAATTTCATAAAAATACTTTTTATTATATATATATATATATATATATATATATATTTGTAATAAATTTTATTTAGTTAGAGTTCTATTCATATAGTTTACACATTTTAAAATGGATTAAATCCTATTATAAATTTAATGTAATTTTCTTGAACTATTGTTTTTTATTGCAGGGTGTTGTAATGTTGTTGATATTGATGTGGATATTTTACCAGCTTATACTAAACCAGTTGTAGTGATGACATTCAATTCACTTGATGAAGTAAAATGTTTTTATGTCATGTATGGGGGATTAAATGACTTCAGTGTAAACCGAAAATACTCTAATAAAAGGAAAAATGATAAATTGATTGTCACATCAAGACTTTAAGTATATAGTAAAGAAGTTTATAGGAAGATTGAAAAACATGATAGCATGGTGAAATTTCCTCGGGCTGAGACACATACAGGTTTCCTAGCTAGAATAGGGGTTAGTTTATTGTCTTCTGGGAAATATGTATGTACTATATTTTTTGAAGAGCATAATCATCCCTTGCATAGGCCTGAATCAATTCATGTGATGGGGCCCTAAAGAAAAATAACAGAAGCACAAGTAGATGATTTAGATGTGAATGCTTCTACGGGTATTAAACCAAATTATTCTTTCTCATTGGCGACAGCTATTGCAGGGTGGAATGATGTTATTGGGTATACGTGTGTTGATAAGTTGAATTTTTTGAGGTCTAAACAGGAAAGAGATTTTCTTCATGGTGATGCATGTTGCATGTTAGAATACCTGGAAAGACAAAGTGAAGACAATCCATCATTTGTTTGTACTATGCAGTTTGACATGAATGGTAAAATTAGTAATATTTTCTGTGCTGATCCAAAAATAAGAACAAATTATGAGTTGTTTGGATATGGTTTTGTGTTTGACACCACTTTTAGCACTAATAAAGAGTACAAGCTGTTAGGTGTTTTTGTGGGGTTCAATCATCATCGGGAGATTGTTGTTTTTGGGGAAACTTTGTTATATGATGAAAAATGACTTCATTTTCATAGTTGTTTCAAAAACATTTACAGGTGTATCACATTAAGAGTTGTCAAACTATTTTTACTGATCAGGATGTGGCAATGGGAAAATCCATTTCTATAGTTTTAGTGGGAACTCGACATTTCCTTTGTTCGTGGTATTTGATGAAAAATGGCATTAATCATTTAGGTAATTGGATGAAATATGGATCTAGTTTTTTACTATATTTAATAAGTGTATGTTTGAATAACCTGATGCAATTTAGTTTGATAATGAGTGGTCTTCCCTTAGAGTAGAAAATGGGGATGGGAAATTGCAGTGGCTAGATAATGTTTTTGTATTATGAGAAAAGTGGGAGCATTTCTATTTGAACGATGCTTTAAAATTGGGTATTCACAGCACTCAATTAAGTGAAAGTTTAAATAGATTGATTAAATATTATGTTCATCGAAAGTTAAGTTTTGTTGATTTCTTTAAGAAGTTTGAGCACTTATTGGAAAAAAATTGGTATCATGAAACAAAGGTAGAATTTGAGATGCAGGAGAAGTTTCCTATTAATCTTTACCCTTACCATGCATTTATATTCCAGGTTTCTACTAGATATACACCTAAATTATTTGATTTATTTCATCATGAATATAAATTGGTTGGTGCTTGTTTTTTGATATCTTGTTTTGAAATTGGAGTTCAATTCAGTTATGTTATTGGAATGGTTCATTGTGAAGATCAATTCCATGTATCATATGAAGCTTCAAATGAAGTTGTTGAATGTTTTTATCGAATGTTTGAGTTTGTTGGGTATCTTTGTTGTCATGTTTTAAAAAAAAATTATCGGCTTGATGTGAGAGAAATACCTAAAAAATATATTTTGGGGAGATGGAACCGATTGGATAGAAATATTGTGATGTTCAAAGGATCTTCTGTTGAGGTACCTGCTGATAGAAAATCAGTTGTAGAAAAATGTTACAAAGATTTAGCACGAATGGGAATTAAGTTATTTACCGTATCTTGTGAGACAGATGCGGGTTATGACATCACCTTCTCAAATTTTAGTAATTTTTCAAAAGAGTTGTCTTTTATAAATACATCAGCAGATAAAGTTAATGGTTGTGCTAGTTTATACAAAATTTTTAGAAAGGATTCTTCTAAAAAGAAACCAGACAAGAAAGGGGGAGATAGATTGAAAATATTTTTAGACAATGGCTGCCGAAACGGGAAGCAATTGAATAAAAAAATTAAGCCTACTACTATGATGACTGTATGATTTTATTTTATGATGTATTTCATTTATAAGAGAAGTTACTTATTGTTAATATGTTATCTGATATCATTA
Organism: Viscum album; assembly: GCA_963277665.1. Classification (NCBI taxonomy): domain Eukaryota; kingdom Viridiplantae; phylum Streptophyta; class Magnoliopsida; order Santalales; family Viscaceae; genus Viscum; species Viscum album. The sequence continues at coordinate 878,202,752 of OY728166.1, forward strand.
TTGTTTGCACATAGGGATTCAAGGAGCAAGAAAGATCAGAGTTTTGTGTTTGAGCTAGAAAAACAGTTTCACATGTAATTTTTTTATGAGCATTCTTTTCCATAACCATTTGTAATTATTATTTTTTCTTTTATAGGAATACTTTTCCACCAATTTGGAACGTCAGCTTGGGTGGTAGATTTTTGGTATAGCATTGGAAGAGGCCGAGTAGTGTAGACAACATTGGATGGAATTAGTAATTTAAATTGTAATGACTGAATTGAAAAGGCTATAGCCTATATCCAGTTTCGGTTGTAATGGATTGGCAGTGGGATTGAGATACTTAACGAAATTGTAAATGTGTTGTATGCATTTTTTTTCTCTAGAACTAAAAATATGTGATAAATCCAGGTTCTACAATTCTGCATGCATTTGTTCTGTGAGGATGAGGTAGTATTTGACAGTCCAATTTTGGTTCTAATGGATTGGGATTGGAATAGTTCATGAAATTGTAAATGTGCTATTTTCATGTGTTCTATATGGAACTATAAAGATGTCATAAATCAAAGTTCTACAATTCTACATGCATTTGTTCTACAAGGATGTGTTATTATTTGATAGTCCACTTTTGGTTGTAATGGATAGGCAGTGGGATTGGGATACTTCATGAAATTGTAAATGTGTTGTATGCATGTGTTCTATATAGAACTATAAAGATGAGATAAATCCAGGTACTACAATTCTGTATGCATTTTTTCTATGAAGATGTGATAAATCCAGGTTCTTGAATTTTGATGAAGAAATCCAGAATACTGAGTAACAGTTATTGGATCTTTGGGAGAAGTCAGTCTATATGGAGAGTCTCCATCTTTTGATGAATTCTAGATGTTGGCCAAACTTAAAACTTACAAACAATAAAGATAATATCCTTAAAGTGTGAATCATCCACTTACCAGTAGAAATTAGCATCATTAAATCTAAAAAAACCAAATAAATCCCTCAAAAGAATATGGTTCCCCTCATAAGGATATAATATTATCAGTGCAGTGGAAATGCTAACAGAACTATTCATCCATTGTCCCTGACTATTTTACTTGTTCTTCATTCTGGTTGTACTGTTTCCACAAGATAGGTCCTACTTCTATATGATGTTTCATTATAACTATATGTAGGGTCTGTATGGAAACAGTGTGCTATATACAGGCACATGTCATGAATTTCTTCTTGCGATAGGGTCTTCTTATACCCTTGATCCTTTTCCATCTTCTCAATTAGATAACAAACAATTACCCTGCATTCTAATGTTGCATCCCCCTTTTGGGGACTATCTTCCACTATAAATGGAAGCACTACAGTAGTCATATCTAGGTATTCGGGATTCCATTGTCTAATGACTTGTTCAATAAATATTTTCAGCAAGTGTTGTATAAATTGTATTCAGTAAGTTGGTGTATATAAAAATGCATTAGATGTTGAAGTGGATACCATTTACCATTTGGAGAGCATCTTGTTGGTAACAATCAATTGCAGAAGAACCCATTCGAGGCTTCATGGAGTTATAGTAGCAGAAATGTTTTTTTTCAACATCAAATACAAAAGTCTAATGAAGATAGTCTATGTTGATGGGGATGAATACTTTTCCATTCAACTTCATTGCTTCTTTTATGAGATTCTCAACCAAAAACTCTTTCAAATTATTTTTCTACCCGAATATAATACTCTGTAAAAATGATTATAGTGAGAAAAAAATAATTAATATCTTTAAAACATCAAGAACATAGATAATATTAGACTTACCAATGCGACACTAGTAATCATAGTTGATTTATTATCAAAAATTTCAGTCATCTTCCCTATTTGACACTTGTTTATGATAATCTGAGTATAGGAATCTATAACATGATATCAATAAAAAAATGGAGGATATGAGACTAATTGAATATTACTTTATAGTAATCTTGTTTAAATTAGTCTCACCCAGCTACTTGTCATGCTTTTCTTGAAAAGTTGGACAAAGTCATCTATTCCAACTGAATACAAGCCATTTTCAAATTACCATACATATTGACTACATTATAATAACAATAATGTATAAGAAAACAAATAAAGTTCTGGGAAATTGAATTTGAATACTTGAAATGAAGGGCAAACATACCAGTCGGGTTCCATCTGATGAATCTTTTGCAACTGCTCATAGTTTTTTTTATGCAGCCTTCTACTCTTCCTGACCCATTTAGGTATTCTTGAAAGACCTATAACATCCTTTTTTGGTTCTTTTTTCATTGAAACACTACCTACCACAATTGGTTTTTCTAGATGACTTGGTTATTCATCTGATTTTTTTGGCATGTTGATGTTCTTCTTCTTGTGTATCAGGTTTGATACTGAAAAGCAGAATCCAATTTCTTCTGCTTCCTCGCTCTGGACTTCACATTTCTAATCATTGATCTCATTTGGAGACTCTCAGTTTCTGTCTTTCCAGTTTGGCTGCTTTGATGTACAAGTGTGGTTTGTTCAGCATCTTCTTTCAGTTGATCTGTAGGCTCCTCAATCCTAGTTTCCTTGGCTCCTAGTTGCTGGTTTTCCTTCTGTTGTTCTACTTCAGGGGGATATGCAGGTTTTTCAAGAGGATCTTGCTGCATTTCAAGTTCAATTGTACTCTCTGTCCAGGTTTCCACCTTGATTGAATTACTCTTTTCAGCGCTACCTTATTTTATTATTTTTTCTATGCTAGAAATATCAATTACTAACTACTTTAGTCTTTTAATTTTTTCAGTCTGTTTTTTATAAAATTGCTTCCATTTTTTTAAGTTTTCATTTCAGGTCCGAATTTATTTTTTTCAATAACTTTTTTTCTGTCATCCTCTGGTTCCCCATTTTCCTAGTGTCTAGTATAATCTTCCATAACCATTGCTGCCTCATTAATGTATACTTCTATTTTGTCCTTCTCTGGATTATCCTTTTCCTGCCATCCAACAGAAGCTTCAATAACCATTGTTGGATCCTCTACAGTTGGAAGTTGATGAATCTTCAGTTTCTTTAAAGCAGCATCAAAATCAGAGAGACCCTACTTTTTGAAAGGTGGATTGGCTTCTTGTTCATTCCCTTTCACTAGTCCACTTTCTTCATAATACCAATACTACAATAACAAGAATCATATGAAGAGTATATTATATATTGAATTGAAAATAGATATTAATCCTTACTAATAAAGCAATAATTTCCCCTATAATTCTTCCACAGTGTGTGTGATTTTTTTTAATTAATCTCATCAATTGTTGGTGTATTGCACCAAACCACTTTAGTGTTCTCATGTCTCTTGAAGTATTCACAAAATTGATAAAACCCCAACTTAGGTAAGAACCTATAGTAGGAAAAAGACAGTTTCACATGTGTATAAACATAGAAGTGCTGCTGTGTCAAGATGAATGGGTTCTTTATCTCCCTTTATTGCTTCCAAAAGGGCCGATTTTATTGCCTTTTATTTCAAAAACTTGACACCAGTTTGAAATCTCCTTAAATATAATGATGCCTTCATTGGTTTGAACGAGTAGGATTCATCCATTTATATTTCACCATTGGTTATTGCAAAGATCCTTTGGTCATCAGCTTCAGAGAAATGTCTTTCCCCTCCACCGAATTGGAAAGCAGTTGTTGAAGGATTGTAGTTATCAAATACATACATAACAGAAATATCTGATTTTTTGAAATCCGATATTGTTACTGTATTGGATATGAACTCTTCAAACAATTTCCAAAATGGAGTAGTGCGAAAAGCATTTATATGACCATATTTCAGATGATCTTTTATTTCTTGTAAAATTCTATATAAGGAGGTCAAATTTGACCTAAAATGCACACTTGAAAATAGAAATTAAGGAATTATTGGATTCATCCAAAAAATTACAGTATAGAAGGTAGGAAAATTCTAAGTTATATTGGGACTTTAGTAGAAGTTCCTCTGGAACGTCAAGTGGGAGTGCTACTGGAAGTTCCACTGGTCCCACTGGAAGTCCCCTGGAAGTGCCACAAGGAGTGCCACTAGAAGTCCCATAGGGACTACCATTGGAAGTCCCACAGGGATTGTCACTAGAAGTCCCACTAGAAGTCCCACTGGAAGTGCCAATTCCTATAGGAAGTCCCACTGGAAGTCCCACTAGAAATCCCACTTGAAGTCCCATTAGAACTTCCACTGGAAGTCCCACTTGAAGTCCCAGTGGAACTTACACTAGAAGTCCCACAAGAAGCCCCACAGCCATTGGAAGTTCCACTAGTCCTAGAGGAAGTGCCACTCGAACTGCCACTGGAATTCCCACAGGAAGTTCCAGTGGGAGTTCCAGTGGGAGTTCTAGTGGAAGTTCTAGTGGAACTTCTTGTGGAACAATAAAAGAAATACCAATTCCATAAAAAATTTATTCTAAAAATGATTGAATTTATCATTTGAAAATTCCACTAGAAGTCCCACAGGGAGGGCCACTGGAAGTCTCACTGGAACTTCCACTGTAAGTCCCATTGGAAATTCCACTGGAAGTTGTACTAGAAGTCTCACAGCCACCAGAAGTTCCATTAGTCCCATAGGAAGTGCCACTGGAACTACCACTGGAACTTCCAGTGGAAGTTCCATTGTAAGTTCTAGTGGAAGTTCCAGAATAACTTCCTGTGGAAATTTAAAAATATGCATTTCAATTGTGACACACATTTATTGTAAAAATGATTGAATTTATTATTTTAAAATTCCACTATAAGTCCCACTAGGAGGTTCACTGAAAGTACCCCTGGCAGTCGCACTGGAAGTCCCACTTGAAGTGCCACATCCACTAGAAGTTCCACTAGTCCCACTGGAAGTACCACTAGAACTGCCACCGGAAGTCCCACTGGAACTACCACTGGAAGTCCCAGTTGAAGTTCCAGTGGAAGTTCCAATGCCACTTCCAGTGGAAAATTAAAATAAATACTCATTGAAATTGTGACACATATTTATTAAAAAAATGATTGAATGTATCTTTGAAAATTACAGTGGTAGTCCCACTAGACGTCCCACTGGAATCCCACCTGGAACTTCCACTGGAAGTCCCAGTGGAACTTCGAGTGGCACAATTCCAGTGGGAGTTCCACTGGGAGTTCTATTCAAAGTAAAACTAGAAGTTCCACACTAAAAAATGATTTCAAGTGGAACCTGCATTGGAAACTTAGTACATGTTAAAGTGGAACCTACCAAAACCTCCAGGGGACATTGCATTGGAAACTCCAATGAGGAACGATACACTAGAAAAAAATGGAATTCTAAATTAATAGAGATAGTGAACATTTACAGAAAATAGCTCATAACATAGAAGTTCTAAATAATAAATAGTAACAACAAAAATGAAATACAGATACATATTTCAGAAAATATAATTATATTACGCCACCGTTGTTAGAAATTTTTGTTGTTTTGTACAAAAATTTCTATTTAAAAGTGAGATGAAACCACACCGGAGTGAAGCGGTTTTCATAGATAAAAACCATGCCTTTACGTTGGTTGAAAATTCCAGAAAACACAATAATTCCTTTCTATCGTCACCGTCGTCACCACTATAGTCTTCAGATGCCCAGTTTTTGTTCCCATAGTCGCTCGATTCATTTTGTTTGTTGTACTTCCTGATTTAAGGGTGGGATCTCAAGGTTTCATTGTCGTCGTCGCAGCCGAGAAGTAGTCGACCTTGAATCGCAAAAGGAAAGAGAAAATTTGTCTGGACAATCGAATCAAATGAATCGCCGTGAAGGATGATCTGACATATAAAAATACAAATGTACATGTGTTCTAAACCAATGGGTGTACTGGATAAACTAGTTAAAAACATAACCGGATACGATTCCGGTCCGTTTTACCCACCGTTGTGTTTACCCACCATTCAGTTTTTTAATCCATCATTGCTAATTTATTTTTTTATGGGTTATTTATATATTTAATTTTTATTTCAATTAAAATGATATTTATATTTTAAATTTAACAATACCTAAATGATATAAACTATACACTTGTCTAATTTCAATGCTAACTTACTCATGCCATTCTCTCGATCCTTATTGCAACCCTTTCTCTCACAACCAGAATTCTTCCCTTTCCTTCACCCGAACTTTCCAAACCAATCACCATGGTTATAGAAAAGAGAGTATTTGTATCTTATTTGAATGATCTTCATACTTTAAAGAATAAAAAAAGGAGAGTCAATCCATCCAATTATAGTTGAGCTAGTGAACCTGGATTTTGTTGAGTATAAAGTGGAACCTAAAAAAGAAGTAGTTTAAAAAATGTTTAATGTAGAGAAATTCATTGAAAGTTAATGTTTTTAAACACCATGGATTATTAGAGTAGTTCTGTAACAATTATAGACCCTTCTATCCTAGGTTAGTTGACCAGTTCTATCAGTATGTCAACTTCAGTTTTGAGGAATATGAAGACTGGGTAAGAAGAAAAATAGATGTGCACAAAATTGCTTTCTCTTCAAAACAATGGGAAAGATGTCTGAAAGTTCCTCATGAAGGTGTATCAAAAGAATATAAAGGAACTATTAAAAGTGATAGTTATAATTTTTTTTTGAGGATAACTTGGTAGAGTTGAAAAGAGATGGGATAGTGAGAAGACCAGCTACTACTGATCTTGATGGTGAATGACACTTCCTTTTCAAGTTTATCCAGTATGTGATGTGCCTAGGAAATGTGATTTCTCCATAATGAGGTATCAATATGTATATCTTTTGTGTCCTATGAAAACATTAGAATAGATAAATATATAAAAATAACTGAGGGTTCACATGATGGAGAAGTGCAATCCATCTTCAAGGTCAAATTCCCTAATTTTTCCCAAGTTTATTTTATCCATGATGGAGGCCAAAGGACTGGTTAATGAGAAATAATAAATAGTATAAATGTGTGGAAGTTGTTTTCATTAAAAGTTTCATTTTAAAAATAATTAAAATAAGTTGTAACCCCTAGAAGAAACATTTTATTGATGATGGTGAGAGTATTTAAGAGGATTTTAATCTGGTTGATCACCCTTACATACCAAATAATCTCATGGATTCTCGATTAGATCTAGATATGGTTGTTGAGTATTCAAATGAGGAAGAAGAAGAAGTTGTTTTCTTGGTGATGAGAAATATAAATTTTCAGTGTATGAAGGTAGTGACCTAGACCTGTCTAAGTGTTCTGCATCCATTTCTTATGGTGATCCTAGGCAACCTAGATCTCTCCCTGTGTAAGAGACTCTTTTAAAAGAAGGAAGTGATGAAGAAGAAAAATAAGTTTTTCTTGAAGAGTTGTTTAAAAGAACTTATAAATACTCTAAATAAAATGTAAATAATGAGTATAGTGAAGAAGGAGGAGGATGAGAAGATGAGGAAAATGTAAAAGGATATGATAGTGATGGAGGTTCTTACCATGATGTTCCTTGTCAATGTATTGGTGATGAAGATGTTGAGATGCCTCAGGCACTTATCTCTTCTCCAAGTTTTTCAGTTTTCTCTAGATTTCAATATAAAACCATCCAAGTTCAAGATATGTATAATAATAATAGATATGAAAATGAATCATCTATTGAGGGGGAGAAATACCCAAGCCTAGATAGTTACCCTATTGACCCTATAGATGATGACTTTAGAGAGCCTACATTTGTTGACCAGACAGCTAAATTACAGAGAACTGATTAGAAGTAAGTTTTTGTTCCTATATATACTAATCATATTTTATTTAATACTTATGGGAAGTATTATATTAGTTTTATGGACCAATATATTGAGGAATAGAATAATTTTTTAAGGTTTGTTAGATTTGGTCTAAACTACTCTGGTTTGGATGATGAGAGACCTGATTTTTGAGAGGAGGTGGATCCTAAGGGATCATTGGTATAATAAATAGATGTATAAGGGGAGTTACAAGGACTTTATTCGTATGTAACTAATATTTTTGAGCCATCACGAGATATTATACCACCTAGAGTTTCATCAGTTTACATTGTTGTTGTTACCAGATCTGATTTAGAATCATTCATAGAAAATGTTCTCTCTAGTTTTGGTTTGTTATTTCAAACATTATGATCCTTGGGTCACTAATTTGAGTGAGAGAGATGAAATGTATCTTTTTGATATTGGGATTCATCACATCTGACCCAATATGATGTATCACATTCAATAAATAGAGATAGAGAACATGAGGTCGGCAAATGAGTTGGAGATTTTGAGTTTTACAGTGAATGATATGAGATCTTATTTTGCAGATTATATGGATTCATTATTAGAGATGATGTAAAAAATTTCTTCCATGGATTCTATATCAATTGATCCACCTTCTCCTCTTGATGTTTATTTTATTTGGTCAGTGATTTGAGAATATTTTTGTGGTGTTTTAAGCGATATACATGACATCCCACAAGAATTTTTGAGGCAAATTCGGTATAACAGTGATCATGTGCATATGATGGTTAGAGAATATATGAATTATATAAAAACTGATATAGAGACAATTTCAAATTATATAAAGTATTAACTATTTAGGATTTATACTTAGCATGATCTCAACTCTATTTTCTAATTACTTGTTAAAATCCTGAGAATTTCTCCAGTGAATCGGGCATTTAAAGAACAAGTGAATTAGCTAAAGGTGATGACCCCAATGCTCAAATAGTTTATAGAAGAGAAAAATTACTTTTTTAGTGTTAGGGAAATGGGGGAAATATTATTATTGAATGCATCAATTTAATAAAACCCATTATTCATGTTTCTGGATCTGTAGTGGTGGATCAGAACACCATACCATTTTCTTCTCATCTCACCTCTACAACTTCTAAACTAGAGTTTTTTAGACTAGGTGTTACCAGATATCCAAATTCACCATTACTTTCTTGTTTCAAGCCCTTCAGTCTGACTCCTGGAGAATTCTTCCAGTATCTTAGACTTATCATTATTTGATAGCCTACTTCTCTTCATGTTGTTCCTATATCTATCCCTACAGTTACCAAAAACTCATTTGTTGAACCTTCTAATTATGAAAAAGGTAAGGGAAAGGGTCTAATTGTTCCCACTACCCATCCTAAAAAGCATTGAAATTATATTTTTATGTATTTTACAGTGAATTTTTTATAACTTTTTGTTGTATCTTTTTTGCGTACTTTAATTTCCATTTTCAATGGTAATTATCTTATTATTCATATTCTGTTTCTTTCCATTTCCTATTTTATTTTAAATTTTTGATAATCCCAAAAGAGGAGAATGACTCTAAGGAATTTATTTAGTATTTTTATAGTGTCATTTATTTGGTATCATATTTTCTTTGATACTATATTTTTTAATTACCCCTGTTATTGTTTCTTATTTAACTATCCTAAATACCATATGTATTTTAATTTCTTCCTTTGATATCATCCACTTGAAACTTAATATAATTGATACCGATATTATCAAACCCTCACTATAGCTTTTGAAGTTCTAATATGATCAATTTTAAATCCGTAATTTATTCTATATATGGTTTATATCAATGCTATGATTTGTAATCATCAAAATGGGGTAGATTGTTTGAACCCTTATTGTAATGATCACAAAATTATATTTATTATGTTATGAATGAGTTTCATGTTTTATTATAGCATTTTATGAGATAAAGTAGTGTAAAAAAGTGTTGAAAATATGCACAATCAGAATCTACTCAGCGTTGAAGATGAGTCACCATCAGAGACAACTCACTATAAAAATGGTTTGTTGGATATGTATGGGAAACACCCATTGTTATATATGACTCACCATTGAACCAAGAAATTTTAAAAAGTGTTGAAAACACCGTCCATCAGAGATGAGTCACCACCATGATGAAAATTTGGATAAGTGTCTAAAATACCTTCTTCTAGACCTGAGTCACCATTGATTATGACCTACCATCCAGAAATTTGGAAATGTTCTGGGTAGAATCATCATTGAGAAAAGTCACCACTATGATGAGCCATTATTTCTCTGATTCACCACCAGTTCAATTCAGTGCCATAGTCTCACTATTTAGAGAAGTCACAATAATTGTTTATGTTTATTTTGAATCAACTATTTCTAAGATTTATGTTATTGAATTTAATGTTGTTTATTATAGTAAGGATTATTCTTAAGCTCTATAAGACATACATTAATGTTTGTGTCAGTCGATCAGTATGAGGTGCAGAGGATGCAGATGATTCTCCTTGTATATTATTGATATATTAGGAATAAAAATCCCTTGTGTGATACATAGAGATACACACAAAGTGATACAGAGATTATATAAGAGTGATAGAGTATTACAGGAACCAAAGAAGATCTAGTTTCTAAATATATTTACATTAATCTTTATTTCTTGCAACCAACTATGGAATATTTAAGCACATCAATCATCTAGTTACTTCCCATAGTCATAAAAAAAGTGTTCATGACAGTCTATTTTAGTTCCTTTTTCAGAAAAATGACTTGATCTCTTGTTCTAGATATCCAACGAGACTCAAGTTTCAGATCACATCAGATAGAGAAACTATATATTTTATTCAAATTTTCTTTCTCTCTATATATAATGTCTTTAAATTTTGAGCCATATGTGATTTAATTTGTATATTAAACACACACATAATCTCCTTTACTTTAAATATAAGATACTCGATATATTCTCTACTCCCTTTATATTGGTTTTCCCATGTATTATAGAAGAGGTCCCTATGTGACCTGTGTTTATTTCATTCCCACGGTTGTTGTGGAAGAGGTCATGGGTGGCCTAGACAGAAATTTTTCTATTGTATACCCAACAAAGGTTGTGGATCAAGATTATTTTATATTATCTACTTAGAATCAAGTTATTTCTAATTGAAGAGGATTAGTTCACAACTTGATATCTAACCTCTTTTATTTATTCCCTTGTGTGTTTTTTTGTTTTTAATTTTTAAAATTATTTTTTTTAACTATAAAAATCCATTAATTTGATAGTTAGTCTTAATTGGTGTTTATATAATTTTTTGATTAAGTAAATTGATCTCAAAAGTTAAATTAATATTCGTATATTATTTCAATTGATATCTAATAAAATTTTTAGAAGTCTCTTGAATGATTAGAACTTATATCGATAATATATTTTAATTAACTGGGATATTTTAATTAGTTGGTGGATTTTATTTCAACCTGTTTGGAACATAAATTTTTATTAGGTTCTCAATTCACCCCCCCCCCCTCTTGAGATACTCACTCCGACCAACATTATGGTTATAGAAAACACATGAACATGTTTAGTTTTATTATATCCTATCAGATTTAAAAGATCATTAATCATCATAACTATTGATAATATAGTCATTAAATAGTTATCATATGATTAGTAAAAATATAGGGTTTTGATAAATCCAATTGACATTGAAAAAGAAAGTGATGGCCTTGACTAGTAGGATCGATCCCTATAAAACCTATTTATCAGGGCTTCCAAAGGAGATATAATAACTAGGATTTTCCCTTGAATAATACCAATTCAAGATCTAACAATTAAATAATTATCAGAACTTTTTATAAGATAAGTTAAAGCTTGTCAAGATCACATCCCAAACCATGTACATCGAACCACCTCAAGAAAATTTCATCATCGTGCAACTTACAATTATATAATTTTCTAATGTAACAAAGGTATATATATCAAGACCCTAATAATATGAATATTTATATTTTATAGAAAATGAATATATTTTCTTCTTATTGTTTTTACTATATATATGATTTTGATTTTGACAGGATAAAAAACAAATTTTATTTTTGGGTAATATTTAATTTCAATTAAGACATTCATTTTGAAGAATTGATGGATTTTTTGAATAAATAATTTTTTAAAAAATATCATTATTAAAAAATTATTAATAAATGTAAATGATAATATAATTTTTATGATGTCAAAAGTAATTTTTTTAAGGGTTTGAAAACTGTAATTATAAAAAAAAACCAGTATTTCTCAATAAATGTCGATTCTGTTTTAAAATTAAAAATTATAATATTTAAAAAAATTATTTTTCTAAAATAAATATTATTTCTGGAATCAGCATGTCAAAATTAACCAATGGTTAAATTTTCATAATTTTTTGAGATATATGAATTTTTTGGTAAAAATTAAATATGATATATATATATATATGTTGTTTATCATGACATCATAATGACCCAAAAGTGATGTACTAAATTATATAAAAGGTATCCAGGACAAAATCTATGTTTTCCAATTAATTTTATTTTTTAGAGGTTATTTTATTAATTTTATAAAGCCTTTATGATTTCTCCAAATCCAATATTACATTTTAAGGTTTTAAAATCATTTCTTTAGGAACGTGACTCACTTCCACATCACCAAGTGTAATATTTTATTAATTTGGGTCCTTATCCTTAAAAAATAATTATTTCCAAACTTATTTGGAAAATTCCATGGGAAAAATCATGGTAAGGTTTTTTTTATTACTTTATTATATATAATCCAAAACTAAAGTTTTGAAAATAATAAAGAATTGTCCTCTCTTTTCCTATATAAACTAACCTAAGATCCCATTTTTCTTCAATAAAAAACTAAGGAGAACATATTTACTCTTACCTATTATCTTTAGAGTCCACCCAAGAATCCTGAAGCTCTCAAAAAGTTGTTACTAATCATTTTGAATCACCCTCTCAAGGTAAGGGAGCCTCTCCTCCTCTTTATTCAAGCATATTCATTATCTTATGACATTTATCTCCAATTACTAATGTTATAATATCATTTTACATATCCCCCAAACTACCTTTATTATTTATAAATGATGATATACCCCTTTCACTCTCATTAATACCTCCCATGAAAACTTTTGTTCCCCAGTTATGTTGCCTAAATGTCACTACGATTTTCCATATCAAACATTTGTGAGGTGTATACCAAAACCCATTTTCACTCAAGGGTATTAACCTAGTTGTACCTATAATTAATTTATTTATTAATTACATGTAGGTATCCCAAAATCCTTAATATTTGAATTATATTCTATGAAATATTTTCTTATTTTATATGATCTAAGTGGAACACTTATGCATGTACATGATATAATTAGGATGGGTGTACCCAGATAGAACAATAATGAATTCGGTATTATTTTAGTCACATGAGATTCCATGTATGGTGCATGGGTGGTTATCCAAAGCACATTATGTGAGTATGTCTTTTTGTTAACCTTGACATATGTTTATGGTGTCATGTTTAAAGTTGTTTCCACATTCCCATGTTACTTTTATGTTATCATGTTATATCAAGCCTCAACATTCATGTTTATGATTATCACCTCTTTTATGTCCCATTGAAATTCCTATTATATATGACGTAATACTTTCTCCATGTTATTACATGTTTATTCCCTTTCGGAGATTTATATCTCATCCCTTTATTATGTATATCCCCAGGTTATCCCATATAGTTTTAAGAACAATGAAATATTATGAACATGTTAAGGAAGTTTTCAACAATGTCGATGTACCAACTATTTTTAAGATGTTACTTAATGTACCTAATTACCCAAATAAACTAAATTTTTTTATATTATAGTATTTAATTTGTGTGTTCTTATCTAATAAATTATAAATTAATGTGTAATAAAGACAAGAGTTTTTATATAAAATTAATATTAATGGTCACTAGAAAGGATCCTAGAGACTTTTAGAAATTTATTATAAATAATTATCTCAGGGATTTTAAATGGAAACAAAATCCTCACCCACCACATATATATTCCCACATGACAAGTAAAAAAACATGGTATGTTTCCTTTGGTTTTGATTAGGATAAATAAGTTTAGTTATATTTTAATTGGTAATATTTTATTTGAAATTAAGTGTATTAGTCAATTTGATTAATAATTATTAATTTAAAAAATGGAAATTGAGTGATTAAATTATATAGCATGAATCAATACAAATGTACCCCAGATATAAGGAAAGGATGGGGTACACTTCACTAGAAAAGAAAATTTTATTTATTTTAAATCTATATCAATAATTTTATATAATATGAAAAAAACATAATTATATTCCTTTGTATATATATAGATTGATGGATTGGAATCCAAATCAACTTTTATCCCACTTTATATGCTATGAAAGGTGTATTGTGTAAATAAATAGGAAAAACTAGTAGATAAAAACACATAAAGAGTTTGAGAATCATGTTTAAGTATGACATAACAAAAAAAATCTACTTTAAATATGTATTAAATAACATTGAATACATATTTTATTTTTTATCTAATTCAGACATAAAAATATTTATTAGTATTACAAGATGAATGAATTATTTTAGTGGGCTTAAAACATCTAAAACAATATGTCCATGTCATAGGTGTAGGTTTTGGATTGTCACTTCAATTATATTTTGAGAAATAGAAGACATAGAAGGATGAAGATAAAAAAATATATGACATGAAGGATTATATAGATTTTCCAAAAGAAACAATTAACTGGAAGTATGAGTAGTTAGAAATGTTTATCAAAAGGGATCGAGGATAAGAAAAACCACAACAGTAACCACTATATGAAGACCCCCCCCCTAACCACACACACACACACATATTGAGGCTATCCATTCCCATTAAAGTTTTAACTTATGAAAGGTAATTGGTTTTTTCATATATATTTTTATGAAATGTGAATCAAAAAGATATCGATACCTTTCTTTTACTAAATTTTTTTAGGGTGACATTAATTATGATTTATATCTATCATCACCCAAATATCACTATATTGTGTGACAAAAAATTTACAATATATAAGTAGATATTATATACAACTAAAAACTTATAATAGATCATATGAGAGTAGGGATTAATGTATTTTATGATCTGAGAATTGAGCTATATATTCCCCTTGATGATTTGGATGTTCACATAGTTAGACATTCTATAGGAACTTTCTTGTCATTGTTATTTAATTAAGTAAAATTTTATGATGATAGAAAGGTATGTTTGTTGTAATTTACTTTTTATGAAAATACTTTAACAATTAATGGAAATAAATTGAACAGGGGAATGTTATTAAAAATAGAAAAAAGTAACGGGAAATTGGATTTTTAATCCAAACAGTCTAAAAGATCAAAAAATAAATCAAAAAAACCTTTTAAGAGTACCTTTATCCCACTAATTCAACATCCACATTTACTAACATTAAAATTTTATACAAATACAATGTTCAAAGATAATAATACAACATGTATTGAATTTGAAGAAAAAATTTATAGAGATTCCATTCTAGACATGATTTTTCTTGAGAGTGTAATTGAAATTCTCAATCATGAATGGATGGGAGCCTCAGTTGTGAATGTACAAATGAGGTATATTTTTATAATATTTTTTCAAATAATTGTTATACTATATTAATTACTATTAAATAATATTAATTTTTTATAGATATTTATATAAGTACTATGTGAAGGGAAAATAATGAAAACAAAAAATTAGACTCATTGGTCCTCACATCACTTCTATAAAAAATATTCATTACATGAACATGAAATTTTAATAACAGTGGATCCGTTGGGCGCAACACTAGAAAAGAAACTTATGGATGATAAAAAATTCTTAATACCCACAATATGGAGTTAAAAATCTTCAATCCAATCATAAAAATAATATTTTTATTTATTTTATTATTTATTCATTTATATTTTTTTGAAATCATGTGATGATTATTACTAGAAATCTGGATACTCCAAATATTTATTTTTGGATGGAAAGCATTGATATCCAACAAATTAACCACACATGAGGTACTTTATCAATTTATAATAAACTAAATTCAACATTTTACAATTAAAATTAAAATTATATGTTTTATATTATGTTTTAATGAAAATATTATTATGATAGGGCAGTGTTTAAATATCATCAAAATCATGGTATGAGGAATGAGTGTGAGCACAAGAAGCCTATCAATTTATAAAAATGGATATATATATATATAGAGGTATATATAATATTATTTCACTATAAAAAATATATTAAAAAAATTACATACTTTACTTAATGTTTCTACAGTCTATAACACAAAGTAATGATGATTATTTTTGTTATTAAGATTGTAAATTTATGAAAGATATCATAATGCATTAGTAAACTAGCATCCCTGAAGAGGTATTTATGGTGAAAATTATAGTTTCATTTAAAATATTTTTTAATAATTTTTTAATTTATATTTTTACTATACAATCATGAATTTCATCAATTCACATATTCAAAAGAGAAATTATGTAGAGACCTAAAGCTTGATGTACATGGAAATTACATTAATTTTTCGAAATACTTAATACATAACAAAAAAAGACACCAAAGTACCGTAATATTTTAGTGTATTTGAAAACTCGAAATATAATCTTTTAATCGTGGTGAAAGATCTTCAATATCTCCCATATAGATCTTCACCTTTTGTTCCCTTACCTAAAACCTTTCTTTATATCCTAGGGAAAATAAAACATATAAAGGGTGAGCTCAAATTCTCAGTAAGGGTAAGCATGGAGAAAATAAAACAAACCATATACATTTGAACATAAAAACATGAACATAATGTTTAAACATCGAAATATTGAGCAGTGACATAAAACATGGAAGTACGTAAGAAATAGATCATAAAGGAACATCAATCATGTTAAAATATCTTGGAAATAAAACTTTTAATTGTGGAAAAACATTAAGCACATGATATGATTTCCATAGTAGCCAAGGCATTGCTTCCAAGACCATCTTAGTGGACAAAGTCCCTTACTGAACAGGGTTTACTTGTCGTTCCAGCCTTGTATTACTGAACCGTATTTACTTTCTGTTTCAACCATGTCTATCTCATGAGATATAAATATTTACCCAATGAATTCGAGGGAGATATAGGTCCCACCCATCTCATAATTAAATCATTCTTTCGTGTGCCACAAAATAAACATACATCATTCATCATAACCTAATGAATAAAATGGGTTTCATAAACATCATTCCATCATAACAAAATCCATATAAAACAAACGGATATCATTTCATCATAAGATAAGTGAAATATTGTAAATCATAGAGACATTATAATTGAAACAAACACATAAAAAATAATGTCATTTTAGATGGAAAATGGTTTTGATAAAGCACTTGAAATGAATTTTTGAGGAAAATATCCTTTCTTCTTGAAAATCATTTTATTTTCACAAAATGCCATTCAACTTTAAAAGAAAGTATTTTGTTGAAAATAGTCATTAAATCTGGTAGAGTAAGCTTCATGAAAATAATGCGTTATGAAACTGTAAAAATCTGTTCATGTCATATAAGTTAAAGAGAACATTCTCCTCATACTTTTAACGAAAAAGTCAAAAAGTACCATGTATGGTAAACAAAAGAAATATTTCTTCCATAACACAAAGTAAAAGTCTAGAAGGGTAAAAATGACTTTAAAAATACATGGAATAATATTAAACACTTTATGAAAACATTTTTATGGACATGGATGAAAAATTTAACCCCAGTAAATACTTATGTATAAGCAATCTCAGATAGAAAACAATTGAGATTGCAACATTATCCCTTACCTTAGGTTCGATATGCTTCGTACGTATCTGAACCTCCTGTATAATGATTTAAATAATGTCATTGACTTATTACATAATCATATTCATTGTTATGATATCATATATGGTTCACTTAAGACTTTATATTACCCGTTCTTTTGTAAATTCCATGGTAAAGAGCGTTTTAGGTAAAATCGTTTCATTTGTCTTCCGTGTTTTGACTTGTAATTATTCATATGATTACTTATATCATGATTACTTAATTACATAATATAAAACATGATTTATATATAATATATATTCAGAATATACATATATATAATATATCGATAAATGGAAATAAATACACCGTTCATAGAGACGGTAGGTCGTACGTACGCATGAACGTTGTTTTCGTTTCCTTATTGAATTGAATGGAATTAAGTAGATGACATAAATATATATACACATAAATAAAGTAGAATTATTATTTCATATATTTCATGATTACTTATTATATATACTTTATAATCATTCTTGAATTGTTAACATGGAAAATGAATCTCATTGCGTCGTGGAGACGGTAATCCGTACGTACGCATGAGCGATGATATCATTCCCATATTTATTGAATGTAATTGGAGTGAATGATATAATATCTTAGAATCTGTATGATGTTATAATAATAATATTTAGTTATTCTTTGCACCATTATACCCATCCAAGTAAGGTGGTGGTGGAAAAATAGGTTACACAACTGCGTGGAGACGGTATTTCATACGTATGCACGTGCGGTGATTTTATTTTCCTTAGGATGGATAGAAGGTGAAATGGGTTTGTTTCATATTTTTAATAACATATAAGTATATTATTGATACTGATGTTATTATAGTATAATGATACAACTAAAGAAGAGTAGGTAGAAGAAGAAATAAATTTGAAAGAATCGGTAACGGATATTACCTCTTTTCAACACGTCTATTTGAAACCTCCTCTTAGGGCACTAAAATTGGTCTTTGAAGAAGACCGGGACCTATAGTATGTTGGTAAGAAGGTTGATAAGAGAAATGGGCAGTGGTTTACCGAGATTGAAGGCTCTAAATTTTGTAAAGAGGAGTTGGAGGAGGTTCCCTTTTATAAGGGAGGAGAGGGGCCCCTTTGTAATCCTCAAAAATATTAGTATAATATAAATTCAAACCCCACATAAAAACCACCAAAAATGACTCAATTCGAATATTAGATGAGATAGGTTTTTAATCTCATCATCCAATATAATTTAGACATGTTTTGATCTTATTTTAAATATTATCATTTTGATTTATCCTTATTTAATCTATTTAATTTTATTTGTGGTAATAAAATTCTAAAGTTTAAATGGTTATAAATAATCACTTATGTGTTGTTAATTTTCTATAATTGGATGATTTATGACATTGTAGACTATATAAACTTTAATTTATAATTTTTAAATATTTATTTGATTTTTAAACAATTTTATAATATGTAATTTTTATAAAATAACAATAGTGTCAATTTTGACACTATTCATTTGTTTGACTTTAAATAAAATATATACAAAAGATATGTTCGAAAAAAAAGATTTAATAGATTAATAACATGTCATATTTTTCTATAAAATTAGTGGATCACATTAAATAGTTCATATATTATTTATTTTAATACTTTTAAAATCATTTATTTGATATTTTAATCAATAAAATAATTTCAACATCACTATTGTGTCATAATTAATGATAATTATTTAATCCCTAAAAATTATAAATAAATTAATATTATGTAGATAATTTTATTATATTTCTAGAGACTATTTATATTTGTAGTTTTCTGATGTTTATCATTAAATTAAAATTATTACACTTATAAGATTTAAGAGAGTGACATGTTGTCACTTTCTTTGGTTTTAATAATAATTATATTATTTGATGGTCAAAAGTCAGTGAAATGAATCCAGTCTGACCCGTAGGTGATATGGATCGACTTTTATTAATCCAATAGGATTTTATAAATTGTTAGGGTAATTTTATAATCTTATTTTTACCCTTAATTACCAGATTTACCTTTAACTGTAGTAAATAAAAATTATCATAGTTACTATTCATAATATCAAAAAAAAGTAACCTATTAAAATAATTTGGACCCACTAAATTCAAATATGGAATCAATTTTTCAAAATTCAAAACATAGAAGTTGGAGTAATTAATTTAAAATTAATCCCGTTGTTAAGAAAACGGGTTTTAAAAGTTAAAACCTTGCAAAATATTGAAATGATTTTACCTATGAATTCAATGTAAAATAAATGCTAATGATATAAATTATATTAAATGGTAAAAATATATTCTATTTATACTTTAAAATAATTCAATATTATAAATTAACCATATAAATTATTACGATGAAAATAGTTGTTTTTAATTAAAATATAGTGTTTTTACTATTCATTAACATATGAAAGTTTTCAGAATAATATGAAAAATTTATCCAAAGTAAATTTTTATATCCTTATTCCAAAGAAAATTTTATTTTGTCAAATTGAACTTATAAAAATGTCAAAACTAGATTTAAAGTGGGTGCGCTATCAAAAGGCGGAAAAACTGCATTTTTTGAAAAATACTCATTTTACCTGAAAAAATTATTTTGTTCACATACCATGTTCTAGAAAATGTGTAAGATGAAATAATAATATTATAACATTTAAAATTTAGTTAATAATATTCATAATGGCTAGTTCATAATAATATTATAACCATATATCGTTTTTTAGTGAAACCCAGTATTGCGTACAACACACGCTATTGAGGAAGGTCGCGATTGCGTGTAATGCAAGCCAAGTCAGGGTTGGGTGTACTGAAAGCTAATACGGTGTTGCGTATAGTGGAAGATAATCTTGGTGTAGAGTACAACAGAAGATATGAATGAAAATTACAAAAGAATATATCTCATAAAATCTCGGGGTGTTACATTTTACCCCCCTTAAAATGAATTTCGCCCTCGAAATTCGTCGGGGTTATAAATTTTTTACCACTTTAATGTTTCGTTCGTAAAAACCCACATCGTAAAGGGAATAATAAAACTTAATTTTAAAAAGTGAAGTATGAAACATAACAATTACCCAAATTAACTCATCACTGGGTTTCCACGTTGGAGAACATAGGTGAAAATATGGATATGGAAGAGAAATCTAACCATCATGTTCTGATGGAGAGGGGTAGAGAACATGTCTATTAAAAATCCAAAAATCACAAAGCCATAAATTTGTGATGATCTAAGGTAGAACCTGATTCATCAGATTTGAGGACACTAGGACAACATTTTTTTGTATTCAAGATCATTTCCCTAAAGTTGAAGAATTGTTGAATTAAAAGAAATACTTACTTGATTTTGGTACAATCTTACTATTTTTTTTCCCTTGAACAATTTCCACATCATCTCTAAAAGAAATGAAGTTGAATTTGTCTTTTGTGAAGTGTTAGTAGATCATGCGATAGAATGATAGGTCATTCCATCTATCTCAAACAAAAGGATAGTAAAAGTTATTAAATATACATAAGTCCATCTATAGTGAGATTAATCATATATGGTTCCTAAAATGGAATTATACTTCATATATCATACCACGTAATATAATAAAACTAGATTCTACTAACCAGGGACTTCCTGTAGGCCAGTGGTATGTGATAGAGGCATGTCGCACTTCGGTTGTGGGTTCGATTCCCACAGCCTTGTCTGACGCGACGGGTTGTCGCCTGTTCTGCATGTTGTCTCTTTTCTTAAACTACACTATTATAACATTCCATCAATAATATAAAAAAAATTCTAATACTAACTTATGTCCAACATAATTCATTCTAATCATTAGGCTTATCAAAAATACTTTTGTCCAAGCCCATATTATAAAGAAAACAATTACTAGAAATGTCATCTACCGATCATGTGAATACCATCATTTATCCCCCATATATCATACGATATATCATGTTGGTCACATTCCAAACATGTGAATACCTTAATCATGTATTCTCTTGAAACATAAATTACCATAGAACCTTAGTGAAAACATGAATGCAGTCAAAATGTTAACACTTTCCACATACCAAAATCCCAAAAATTATATATACTCAAACCATGATACCACTTAGTCCTTATATCAATCAGGAGCTCATGAATATTATCAAACATGTTATTTTCTCCTTATCCATTCATTATGCGCATATAATCTTCTTTCCAAAATATTTGAATCACTTTTCATGGTTACCGGTACCATAAAATTATTTAAAACCACAATAGACTAATACAAAAATATTCCAATATACCATAAAACTACCTCAACAACATTATTCTTGAATACTGATACATAAACATTTCAATCCATCCTCTTCAATGATTTTCATTGAGTAAGTCCTTCCTTGATTTAGAAGTAACCTCTTAGGTCAGGGCATTGAGTTGGGTAATGCCCATGTTCTCCACAAATAAGACATTGAACCCCATAACAGTCTGTCACTCTATGACCCTTTTCTCCAGACAGATAACATCTTCCCCTCCATTTGAGGTATTCATAAAGGTTCTTCTTCCCTTTTTTATAAATCTCAATCTTCCTTTCTCTTTGCTCCTCACCATGCGAACATGCATAAAAATATATCTTCCTCTTATTTTATGACATAGGAATACCACTAAAGTTCACCTTGTTAATCATATATCGTGATGACTGATTTGGGAAAATCAAAATATCATTCTCTCTAGGAATTACACAATTTTGTTGATCACAATCATCAATTTGTCCATCATAATCAACGTTAACTAAATTCCTTCTTGTCCCTCCATTGACTAAAACCAGAAACCATAGTGTAAGAAATAGTTAAAATAACAAGGAACCACATAATCATTAAAATTCACTTATGGGATGTCTAAATTATCAAAAATTATTTAATCCATGACACCTTAGGTTCACCCTAGGTTATTCATGATCGTCAACACAATTCTAGGACTCTAACCTATACGTATACTTAACCTTAGGTACATCCCTAGACATACCTTATAAATATCTCTAGGGATCTCACTAAAGTTTTCGCATCCTATTTTCCAAAGGTCGACTAAACCGAACCACTAATACCAAATATAGAGACCCAAATCATGACGTACATGGACATTACATTACTTTTGTGGAATACTTAATACATAACAAAAATAGATAGCAAAGGACCGTAATAGTTTAGTGTCTTTGAAAACTCGGAATATAATCTTCTAATCGTGGTGAAAGATCTTCAATATCTCCCATAAAGATCTTATCCTTTTGTTTCCTTACCTAAAATATTTCTTTAGATCCTGGGGAAAAGAAAACATATAAAGGGTGAGCTCAAATTCTCAGTAAGGGTAATCATGGAGAAAATAAAAAAAACCATATACATTTGAACATAAAAACATGAACATAATGTTTAAACATCGAAATCTTGAGCAGTGACATAAAAAATGGCAGTGTGTAAGGCATAGATCATAATGGAACATCAATCATGATAAAATAGCTTGGAAATAAAACTTGTAATTGTGGAAAAAAATTAAGCACATGATATGATTTCCATAGTTTCCAAGGCATTGCTTCGAAGACCATCTTAGTGGACAAAGTCCCTTACTGAACTGGGTTTACTTGCCATTCTTGCCCTATATTACTGAACCAGATTTACTTTCCATTTCATCCATGTCTATCTCATGAGATATAAATATTTACCCAATGCATTGGATGGATATATAGGTCCCACCCATCTCATAATGAAATAATTTTTTCATGCGCCACAAAATAAACATACATCATTCATAATAACCCAACGAATAAAATGGGTTTCATAAACATCATTCCATCATAACATAATCCATATAAAACAAATGGATATCATTTCATCATAAGACAAGTGAAATAATGTAAATCATAGAGACATTATACTTGAAACATACACATATGAAATAATGTCATTTTAGATGGAAAATGGTTTTGATAAAGCACTTGAAATGAATTCTTGAGGAAAATATCCTTTCTTCTTGAAAATAATTTTCTTTTCACAAAATGCCATTCAATTTTAAAAGAAAAGTATTTTTTTGAAAATAGTCATGATATATGGTAGAGTAAGATTCAGGAAAATAAGGCGTTATGAAACCATAAAAATATGTTCATGATGTATAAGTTAAAGAAAACATTCTCCTCATACTTTTAACGGAAAAGTCAAAAAGTACCACGTATGGTAAACAAAAGAAAGATTCCTTCTATTACACAAATTAAAAGTATAGATGGGTAAAAATGACTTTAAACATATATGGAAGAATATTAAACACTTTATGAAATCATTTTTATGGACATGGATGAAAAATATAACCCCAGTAAATACTTACGTAAAAGCAATCTCGGATAGAAAACAATTGAGATTGCAACATTATCCCTTACCTTAGGTCCGATATGCTTCATACGTATCCTAACCTCCTATATAATGATTTAAATAATGTCATTGACTTATTACAGAATCATATTCATTGTTATGATATCATATATGGTTCACTTATGACTTTATATTACCGGTTCTTTTGTAAATTCCATGTTAAAGAGCATTTTGGGTAAAATCGTTTCATTTGTCATCCGTGTTTTGACTTGTAATTATTCATATAATTAAATATATCATGATTACTTAATTACAGAATATAAAAAATGATTTATATATAATATATATTCAGAATATACATATATATAATAGATCGATAAATGGAAAGAAATACACCGTTCATGGAGAGGGTAGGACGTACGTATGCATGAATGCTGTTTTCATTTCCTTATTGAATTGAATGGAATTAAGTAGATGACATACATATATATATACATAAATCCAGTAGAATTTTTATGTCATATATTTCATGATTACTTATTATATATACTTTATAATCATTCTTGAATTGTTAACATGGAAAATGAATCTCATCGCATCGTGGAGACGATAATCCGTACGTACGCACGAGCGATGATATCATTCCCATATTTATTGTATGGAATTGGATTGAATTATATAATATCTTAGAATCAGTATGATGTTATAATAATCATATGTAGTTATTCTTTACACCATTTAACCCATTCAAGTAAGGTGGTGGTGGAAAAACAGATTACACCACGGCGTGGAGACGGTATTCCGTATGTACGCACGCGCGGTGATTTCGTTTTCCTTAGGATGGATAGAAGGTGAAATGGGGTTGTTTCATATTTATAAAAACATATAAGTATATTATTTATACTGATTTCATTACAATATAATGAAACAAATAAAGAACAGGAGGTAGAAGAAGAAATAAATTTTAAAGAATCGGTTACAGATATTACCTCTTCTTCAACACATCTCTTTGAAACCTCCTCTTAGGGAACTAAAATTGGTCTTTAAAGAAGACCAGGACCTCTAGTATGTTTCTAAGAAGGTTGAGAAGGGAAATGGGCAGGGGTTGGAGGATCTTGAAGTCTCTAAATTGTTTAAAGAGGAGAGGGAGGAGGTGCCCTTTTATAAGGGAGGAGAGGGGCACCTTTGGAATCCTCAAAAATATTAGTTTAATATAAATTCAAACCCCACATAAAAACCTGAAAAAATGATTCAATTATAATATTAGATGATATAGGTTTTTAATCTCATCAACCAATAAAATTTAGACATGTTTTAATCTTATTGTAAACCTTATCATTTTGATTTATCCTTAATTAATCAATTTAATTTTATTTGTGGTAATGAAATTCTAAATTTTAAATGGTTATAAATAATCACTTATGTGTTGTTAATTTTCCATAATTGGATAATTTATGAAATTTTAGACTATATAAATTTTAATTTATAATTTATAATTATTTATTTTATTTTTAAGCAATTTTATAATATGTAATTTTTATAAAATAACAATAGTGTCAATTTTGACACTATTCATTTTTTTGAATTTAAATACAATATATACAGAATATATGTTCAAACTAAAAGATTTAATAGATTAATAACATGTCATAATTGTCTAGAAAATTAGTGTATCACATTAAATAGTTCATATAATATTTATTTTAGTAATTTTAAAATCATTTATTTGATATTTCAATCAATAAAATAATTTCAACATCACTATTGTGTCATAATTAATGATAATTATTTAATCCCTAAAAATTATAAATAAAGTCATATGATGTAGATAATTTTATTATATTTCTAGGGACTATTTATATCCAATGTTTTATGATGTTTATCACTAAATTAGAATTATTTCACTTATAAGATTTTAGAGAGTGTCATGTTGTCACTTTCTTTGGTTTTAATAATAATTATATAATTTCATGGTCAAAAGTCCATGAAATGAATCTAGTCCGACCCTTAGGTGATATGGGTCTACTTTTATTCATCCAATAGGAATTTTTCAAGTGTTAGGGTAATTTTATAATCTTATTTTTACCCTTAATTACCGGATTTACCTTTAACTGTAGTAAATAAAAATTATCATAGTTACTATTCATTAATCAAAAATAAAAGTAACATGTTAAAATAATTTGGACCCACTGAATTAAAATATGGAATCCATTTTTCAAAATTCATAAGACAGAAGTTTCAGTAATTAATTTAAAATTAATCCCATTTTTAAAAAATAGGTTTTAAAAGTTAAAATATTGCAAAAGATTGAAATGATTTTACCTATGAATTCAATGTAAAATCAATGCTAGTGAAATAAATTATATTAAATGGAAAAAATATATTCTATTTATACTTCAAAATCATTAAATATTATAATTTAACCATATAAATTATTACGATGAAAAAAGTTGTTTTTAATTAAAATATAGTGTGTTTTTACTATTCATTAAAATATGAAAGTTATCAGAATAATATGAAAAATTTATCCAAAGTAAATTTTTATATCCTTATTCCAAATAAGAATTTTATTTTGTCAGATTCAAATTATAAACATGTAAAAACTAAATTTAAAGTGTGTGCGCCATCAAAAGGCAGCAAAACTGCATTTTTTGAAAAATACTCATTTTACCCGAAAAATTTATTTTGTTCACATACCATGTTCTAGAAAATGTGTAAGATGAAATAATAATGTTATAACATTCAAAATGTGTTTAATACTATTCATAATGTCTAGTTCATAAAAATATTATAACCATATATTGTTCTTTAGTGAAACCCAGTATTGTGTACAACACACGCTATCGAGGAAGGTCACGATTACAAGTAATGCAAACCAAGTCAGGGTTGCATTTACTGCAAGCTAATACGATGTTGAGTATAGTGCAAGATAATCTTGTTGTACCATACAACAGAAGATATGAAGGAAATTTAAAAGAGAATATATCTCATAAAATCTCGAGGTGTTACATTCTACCCCCTTAAAATGAATTTCGCCCTCGAAATTCATCGGGGTTATAAATTGTTTACCACTTGAATGTTTCATTTGTAAAAACCCACATCATAAAAGGAATACTAAAACTTAATTTTAAAAAGTGAATTATGATACATAACGGTTACCCAAATTAACTCATCATTGGATTTCCACGTTGGAGAACATAGGTGAAAATATGGATATGGAAGAGAAATCTAACCATCAAGTTTTGATGGAGAGTGGTAGAGAACATGGCTATGAAAAATCCAACAATCACAAAGCCATAAATTTTTGATGATCTAAGGTAGAATCTGATTCATCAGATATAAGGACACTAGGACAATATTTTTTTTGTATTCAAGATCATTTCCCTAAGGTTGAAGAATTGTTGAATTAAAAGAAATACTTACTTGATTTTGGTACAATCTTACTGTTTTTTGTGCCTTGAACAATTTCTGCATCATCTCTTAAAGAAATGAAGTTGAATTTGTCTTCTGTGAAGTCTTATCAGATCATGTGATAGAATGATAGGTCATTCCATCTGTCTCAAACAAAAGGATAGTAAAAGTTATTAAATATACATAAGTCCATCTATAGTGAGATTAATCGTATATGGTTCCTAAAATGGACTTATACTTCATATATCATACCACTTAATATTATAAAACTTTCTTCTACTAACCAGGGATTTCCTGTAGGACAATGGTATGCGATAGAGGCCTATCGCACTTCGGTTGTGGGTTCGATTCCCACAGCCTTATCTGACGCGACGGGTTATCGCCTATTCTACATGTTTTCCCTTTTCTTAAACTAAACTATTATAACATTCCATCAATAATATCGAAAAAAGTTCTAATACTAACTTATTTCCAACATAATTCATTCCAATCATTAGGCTTATCTAAAATACTTCTGTCCAAGCTCTTGTTATAAAGAAACAAATTACTATAAATGTCATCTACCGATCATGTGAATACCATCATTTATCCCCCATATATCATACGATATATCTTGTTGGTCACATTCCAAACATGTGAATACCTTAATCATGTATTCTCTTGAAACATAAATTACCATATACCATTAGTGAAAACATGAATGTAGTCAAAAAGTTAACACTTTCCACATACCAAAATCCCAAAAATTCTATATACTCAAACCATGATACCACTTAGTCCTTATATCAATCATGAGCTCATGAATACTATCAAACATATTATTTTCTCCTTATCCATTCATTATGTGAATATCATATACTTTCCAAAATATTTGAATCACTTTTCATGGTTACCGGTACCGTAAAATTATTGAAAACCACTATAGAATAATACAAAAATATTCCAATATACTATAAAAGTACTTCAACAACATTATTCTTGAATACCAATACATAAACACTTCAATCCATCCTCTTCAATGATTGTCATGGAGTAAGTCCTTCCTTGATTTAGAAGTAGCCTCTTAGTTCAGGGCATTGAGTTGGGTAGTTCCCATGTTCTCCACAAATAAGACATTGAACTCCATAACAGTCTGTCACTTTATGACCCTTTTCTCCACACAGATAACATCTTCCCCTCCATTTGAGGTATTCCTCAAGGTTATTCTTCCCTTATTTAGAAATCTCAATCTTCCTTTCTATATTCTCCTCAACATGTGAACATGCATAAAATTCCATCTTCCTCTTATTTTATGACTTAGGAATACCACTAAAGTTCACCTTGTTAATCATATATTGTGATGAATGATTCGGAATAATCACAATATCATTCTCTCTATTCATTACACAATTTTGTTGATCACAATAACCAATTTTTCCATTGAAATCAATGTTAACTGAATTCCTTCTCATTCCCTCCATTGACTAAAACCAGAAACCATAGTGTAAGAAATAGTTAAAATAACGAGGATCCACATAATCATTAAAATTCACTTATGGGATGTCTAACTTATCAAAAATTCTACAATCCATGACACCTTAGGTTCAACGTAGGTTATTCATGATCGTCAACACAATTGTAGGACTCTAACCTATACTTTTACTTAACCTTAGGGACATCCCAAGACTTACCTTAGAAATATCTCTAGGCATCTTACTAAAGTTCTTGCATCCTAGTTTCCAAAGGTTGACTAAACTGAACCTCCGATACCAACTTTAGAGGCCCAAAGCTTGACGTACATGGATATTACATTACTTTTTTCGAATACTTAATACATAAAAAAAAGACACCAAAGGACTGTAATAGTTTAGTGTCTTTAGAAACTCGGAATATAATCTTCTAATCATGGTGAAAGATCTTCAATATCTCCCATAAAGATCTTCCCCTTTTGTTTCCTTACCTAAAACCTTTCTTTATATCCTGGGGAAAAGAAAACATATAAAGGGTGAGCTCAAATTCTCAGTAAGGGTAAGCATGGAGAAAATAAAACAAACCATATACATTTGAACATAAAAACATGAACATAATGTTTAAACATCAAAATCTCGAGCATTGACATAAAACATGGCGGTACGTAAGGAATAGATCATAATGGAACATCAATAATGATAAAATATCTTGGAAATAAAACTTTTAATTTTGGAAGAACCTTAAGTACATGATATTATTTCAATATTATCCAAGGCATTGCTGCCAAGACCATCTTAGTGGACAAAGTCCCTTACTGAACTGGGTTTACTTGTCGTTCCATCCATGTATTACTGAATCAGATTTACTTTCCATTTCCGCCATTTATATCTCAAGACATATAAATCTTTACCCAATGCATTGGAGGGAGATATAGGTCCCAACCATCTCATAATTAAATCATTCTTTCATGTGCCACAAAATAAACATACATCATTCATAATAACCCAACGAATAAAATGGGTTTCATAAACATCATTCCATCATAACATAATCCATATAAAACAAATGGATATCATTTCATCATAAGAGAAATGAAATCATGTAAATCATAGAGACATTATACTTGAAACATACACATATGACATAATGTCATTTTATATGGAAAATGGTTTTGATAAAGCACTTGAAATGAATTCTTGAGGAAAATATCCTTTCTTCTTGAAAATCATTTTCTTTTCACAAAATTCCATTAAATTTTAAAATAAAAGTATTTTGTTGAAAATATTAATGAAATCTCATAGAGTAAGCTTCATGAAAATAAGGCATTATGAAACTGTAAAAATCTTTTCATGCCATATAAGTTAAATAAAACATTCACCTCGTACTTTTAACAGAAAAGTCAAAAAGTACCACGTATGGTAAAAAAAAGCAAGATTCCTTCCATAACACAAAGTAAAAATATATATGGGTAAAAATGACTTCAAACATACATGAAAGAATATTAAACACTTTATGAAAACATTTTTACGGACATGGATGAAAAATATAACCCCAGTAAATACTTACGTATAAGCAATCTCGGATGAAAAACAATTGAGATTGCAACATTATCCCTTACCTTAGGTTCGATATGCTTCGTACATATATGAAAATCCCGTATAATGATTTAAATATTTTCATTTACTTATTATAGAATCATATTCCTTGTTATGATATCATATATGGTTCACTTATGAATTTATATTACCCGTTCTTTTGTAAATTCCATGTTAAAGAGCGTTTTGGGTAAAATCGTTTGATTTGTTGTCCGTGTTTTGACTTGTAATTATTCATATGATTACTTAGATCATGATTACTTAATTACAGAATATAAAACATGATTTATATATAATATATTTTCAGAATATACATATATATAATAGATCGATAAATGGAAAGAAATACACCATTCATTGAGACGGTAGGTCGTACGTACGCATGAACGTTGTTTTCGTTCCCTTATTGAATTGAATGGAATTAAGTAGATGACATAAATATATATATATAAATAAATCCAGTAGCATTATTATGTAATATATTTGATGATTACTTATTATATATACTTTGTAATCATTCTTGAATTGTTAACATGGAAAATGAATCTCATCGCGTCTTGGAGACGGTAATCCGTACGTACGCACGAGCGATGATATCATTACCATATTTATTGAATGGAATTGGAGTTAATGATATAATATGTTAGAATCAGTATGATGTTATAATATTCATATGTAGTTATTCTTTACACCATTATACCCATCCAAGTAAGGTGGTGGTGGAAAAACATATTACACCACGGCGTAGAGACGGTATTCCGTACGTACGCACACGCGGTGATTTCATTTTTCTTAGGATGGATAGAAGATGAAATGGGTTTGTTTAATATTTATAATAACATATAAGTATATTATTAATACTTATGTTATTAAAAAATAATGAAACAACTAAATAAGAGGATGTATAAGAAGAAATAATTTTGAAAGAATCGGTAACGGAAATTACCTCTTCTTCGACATGTCTCTTTGAAACCTCCTCTCAGGGAACTGAAATTGGTTTTTGAAGAAGACCAGGAAATCTATTATGTTTCTAAGAAGGTTGATAATGGAAATGGGAAGAGTTTTTCTGATCTTTAAGGCTCTAAATTGTGTAAAGAAGAGAGGGAGGAGGTGCCCTTTTATAAGGGAGGAGAGGGGCACCTTTGGAATCCTCAAAAATATTAGTTTAATATATATTCAAACCCCACATAAAAAACTACAAAATTGACTCAATTATAATATTAGATGAGATAGGGTTGTAATATCATCAACCAATAAAATTTATACATGTTTTGATCTTATGTTAAACCTTATCATTTTGATTTATCCTTATTTAATCTATTTAAGTTTATTTGTAGTAATAAAATTCTAAATTTCAAATGGTTATAAAAAATCACTTATGTGTTGTTAATTTTACATAATTGGATAATTTATGATATTTTAGAAAATATAAATTTTAATTTATAAATTTTAAATATTTATTTGATTTTTAAACAATTTTATAATATGTAATGTTTATAAAATAACAATAGTGTCAATTTTGACACTATTCATTTGTTTGAATTTAAATAAAATATATAATGAAGATATGTTCGAAATAAAAGATTTAATAGATTAATAACATGTCATATATGTCTATAAAATTAGTGGAGCACATTAAATAGTTCATATAATATTTATTTTTATACTTTTTAAATCATTTATTTGATATTTCAATCAATAAAATAATTTCAACATCACTATTGTGTCATAATTAATGATAATTATTTAATCCCTAAAAATTATAAATAAATTCATATGATGTATATAATTTTATTATATTTCTAGGGAATATTTATATCCAAAGTTTTATGAAGTTTATCACTAAATTAAAATTATTACACTTATAAGATTTAAGAGAGTGGCATGTTGTCACTTTCTTTGGTTTTAATAATAATTATATTATTTTATGGTCAAAAGTCCATGAAATGAATCTAGTCCGACCCTTAGGTGATATTGGTCGACTTTTATTCATCCAATATGATTTTTTCAAGTATTAGGGTAATTTTATAATCTTATTTTTACCCTTAATTACCAGATTTACCTTTAACTGTAGTAAATAAAAATTACCGTAGTTACTATTCAGAATATCAAAAAAAAAGTAACCTATTAACATAATTTGGACCCACTGAATTAAAATATAGAATCCAGTTTTCAAAATTCAAAACACAGAAGTTAGAATAATTAATTTAAAATTAATCCCGTTGTTAAGAAAACAGGTTATAAAAGTTAAAACATTGAAAAAGATTGAAATGGTTTCACCTATGAATTCAATGTAAACTCAATGCTAATGACATAAATTATATTAAATGGTAAAAATATATTCTATTTATACTTTAAAATAATTCAATATTATAATTTAACAATATAAATTATTACGATGAAAAAATTTGTTTTTAATTAAAATATAGCGTGTTTTTACTATTCATTAAAATATGAAAGTTATCAGAATAATATGAAAAATTTACCCAAAGTAAATTTTTATATCTTTATTCCAAATAATAATGTTATTTTTTCAATTTGAACTTATAAACATGTAAAAACTTGATTTAAAGTGGGTGCGCCATCAAAAGGCGGCAAAACTGCATTTTCTAAAGAATACTCATTTTACCCGAAAAATTTATTTTGTTCACATACCATGTTCTATAAAATGTGTAAGATTAAATAATAATGTTATAACATTAAAAATGTAGTAAATACTATTCATAACGGCTTCTTCATAATAATATTATAACCATATATCATTGTTTAGTGAAACCCAATATTGCGTACAACACACGCTATCGAGGAAGGTTGCGATTACGTGTAATGCAAGCCAAGTCAGGGTTGCGTGTACTGTAATCTAATATGGTGTTACGTATAGCGCAATATAATATTGTTGTAGCTTAAAATAGAAGATATGAAAGAAATTTAAAAAAGAATATATCTCATAAAATCTAGGGGTGTTACAAAGTATGTTTTT
This sequence comes from Viscum album, assembly GCA_963277665.1. Lineage (NCBI taxonomy): Eukaryota > Viridiplantae > Streptophyta > Magnoliopsida > Santalales > Viscaceae > Viscum > Viscum album. The sequence continues at coordinate 878,236,087 of OY728166.1, forward strand.
TTAAAATGAGTGGGGGGAATACATAGTGTCACAATGTTTATAGATATTATAAAGAGGTAATTTTCTATCACATTTGTATTTTTTTATAGTGATCATGAAGAGTTTATTTATATATTTATTATTTAAGATTATGTCTATTGATTGATTTTTGAAATGTATAAATAAGAACCATATAGAGTTTAGGGTCTTTATCCAAACATCTTATACCACTGAAGAGAACATAAAAGGCATTTGTACAAATTCTAGCATCCTTGTAGGTTAAAATTATATCCCCTTCAGAATATCAATTCATGTTAATTCCATTAGTTTATAATTCATTAGGATTTAAGTGCAAGATTTATTAATTCCAGAATAATATATTTTACATGAAGTGATATTATAAACAGGGGTAATTTTAGTCTTGAATAAGGACCTTAAACTCTATATGGAGAATTTTTGTTCCCATCATATACACAAAATTCTTGGATAAAATCAATAATTTACATATAATATGATAAGGATGATTCACTAAGTTGGAATTTTTTCTCCAAATAGATTTTATTATTATTTATTTTATTCTTTTATGTTTGGTTGTGATGTAACATGTTCTATTTTGGGTTCACACCCATTAAATAACATGATAGTGAGAAAACATTATGTTCAACCAAGAAAACATGCTTAGATTTCCTTTTTTTACTTCAAGAAAAAAAAAAGATCATTATTTTTGTATATTAATCATTATCATATCAATCTAACATATTATGTGGTTATTATGACCAAAAGTGAGTGTTTTTATTTAAAATTGACATTTTAGCTTGAAACATGTGTCACATACTCAAAACTAAGAAAACTCACTCTAATTATTTTTATAATCCATAATAATAATGAATAATAAAATTTTGATGTCTGTGAATAAATGTCACATAAATATGACACATGATGTAGCTGATATGACTCAAATTACATGTTTTTAGTTTAAATGTGGCATTTTATTGAAGAAACTTGTGTTTCAAACTGAACACAAAGAAAATTTACTCATATTGTCTTGATAATTTGGGAAACTGATTCATAATTAATAATTCACATATAGGAATTAGTTTCACAACAATCTGATGCATGCAATGGATGGTATGATTAAAAGAGAGGGTTTTTATTTAAAATTTACATTTTATTTCAAAACACATGTTGCATACTCAAAATTAATAAAATTCTCTTATATTATTATAATAATTTAATAAAATGATCCATGAATCATTTTTTAAGTATATTAATCATTCACACAAAAATCTGACACACTATGTTCCCGGAATAACTCAAAGTGAGTGATTTAAATTTTAAAGTGACATTTTATTTTAATTGTGAATCACTCACTAAAAATAGATAAAACACACTTATATTGTATTAATACTTTAGTATAATGATCCATAAGTCATTTTTTGACATGTACAAATTAACCACATATAAATTTGACACACGGTGTTCTTGGTATAACTCAAAGTATGTATTTTTAGTTTAAAAGTGTCATTTTAGTTTAAAACATACTCTATTCACTAAAAATAGAGAAAAAAGTTAGATTATCCTGATACATTAGGAAAAAAATATATTATTCATTTTTAACATGTAGGAATTCACCTCACATAAATCTAACACATGGTGTGTCTAGTATAACTCAATGTGCATGTTTTCATTTTAAAAGTGTAACTTTAGTTCGAAATATTTGTTACTCATTTAACACTAAGAAAATTATCTCAAATTATTTTGATACTTTAGGTAAACTATCTATATCTCAATTTTTTTTGTAAGAATCAGTTACACAATAATCTAACACATTGTGTGACTAATATGATTGAAAGTGTGTGTTTTTATTTAAAATTCAAATTTTAGTTTAAAACACACACCACATACTCAAAACTAATAAAAAAGGTGTGGATTATCTTCATACTAAAGTAAGATAATTCATAATTCATTTACAAGGTCTATGAATCAATCGTAGGTAAATTTGACAATTGGTGTGGTCGGTATGGCTAAAAGTATGCTTTTTTAGTTTAAAAATAACATTTTAGTTCAAAACAGGTGTCACTCATTAAAAATTAGAAAAAAAAACTCATATTATCTTGATAATTTAGTAAAATGATCCCTATTTCATTTTTTGTGTATTGTAATTAGCTTCGTGTAAATATGACACACGATGTGTCTGATATAACTGAAAGTGCATGCTTTTATTTAAAATGAACATTTTAGTTCAAAATATGTGTCATATACTCAAAACTTAGAAAGCACACTCATATTGTCTTTTATAATTCATAAAATTATCCAAAATTCACATTCAATGTTTAAGAATTAACCACGCATCAATATGACACATAGTGAGTCAAGTATGACACAAATTACATGTCTTCAATTTAAAAGTTTCATTTTAGTCCAAAAAATGTGTCACTCATTAAAAATTAAGAAAACACCCTCAACATGTTTTGATACATTATGAAAATGATCTATAGGTAATTTTTAATGTATAGGAATTATACACACATTAATCTAACATGTGGTGTGGCTGATATGTCGGAAAGTATGTGATTTTATTTAAAATTGATATTTTAGTTCAAAACACACAACACATACTAAAAATAAGAAAACAAACTATTATTATCTTGATACCATATGATAATGATTTATAATTCATTTTTGATATGTATAAATCAATTTCACATTAATCTGACACATGGTGTGCCCAATATGACTCAAAGTGAATGTTTTTAGTTTAAAAGTTAAATTTTAGTTAAAAACATGTATTACCCACTAAAAAAATAAAATTTAATTAAATTGTATTAATAGTTTGATTAAATTATACATAATTCATTTTTGATGTGTAAGAATCTTTCAAACATAAATCTAACACATGTTGTGTTGATGTGATTGAAAGTGTGTGCTTTTATTTAAAATATAAATTTTAGTTCAAAACATGTGTCACATACTAAAAAATGATGAAAAATTATCATATAGTCTTGATACTTTTTAAAAATTACCCATAAATAATTTTTTATTTATAGGAATCAACCGCACATTAATTCAGCATACAGTGTGCCTTGTATGATTCAAAGTGTATATCTTCAGTTTAAAACGTCATTTTAGTTCAAAATGTGTTTCACTTAGTGAAAACTGAGAAAACATACTCATATTTCCTTTATACTTTATAAAAATGATCCATAAGTCATTTTTTATGTGAAAAAATTAACCACACTTAAATCCAACACATTTTGTGCCTGGTATGATTGAAAGTGTATGTTTTGATTTAAAATGGACATTTTCATTAAAAACGTATATCACATAATAAAAAATAATAAAATTTTATCAAAATGTATTGAGACTTTAGTAAAATTATTTTTAAATAATTTATGATGTGTAGGAATCAACCTCATGTCAATATGACACACTAATGTGTCTGATATGACTCAAAGTATGTGTTTCCGGTTTAAAAGTGACTTTTGTTCCAAACATGAATCACTCACTAAAAATTGAGATAACTATCTATGATTGTATTTATACATTATAAAAATGGTCCATAAGTCATTTTTTATGTATTTAAATTAACTACATTTCAATTGGACACATGATGTGTCTGGTATAACTCAAAGCACGTATTGTCCATTTAAAAGTGAATTTTTTTATAAAACAGGAATCACTCAATAAAAACTAAGTAAATGGACTTTTATTGTCTTGATACTTTGTTAAAAAATTATATATTTCATTTTTAATGTATATGAATTGATTACATGTCAATCGGAAACATGGTGTTCCTAGTATAAATGAAAATGTGTATTTTAAGTTTAAAGGTGAAATTTTAGTATAGTATATGTGTCACTCATTGAAAACTAATAAAACACACTTATATGGTCTTGATACTTTAGGAAAATTATCCATAAATTTTTAGTGACATCTAGGAATTAGCATCATGTCAATTTAACACATGGTGTTATATATATCATTAATAATATGTGTTTTCTTTTAAAATCAAAATTTACTTCAAAAGACACATCACATACTCAAAACTATGAAAATTAACTTGTATTGTCTTGATACTTTATTAAAACAATCCATATATAATTTTTGATTTGTAGGAATCAAATGAATGTTAATATGACACAATTACTTTTTTAGTTTAAAAGTAACATTTTATTAGTGTATTATTGTATCATATTTATGATTCATTTATATATGTGTAGTATTACTAAAATATTCATTGTTTTTTATTACATTTACACTCTTCCTTTGTTCAAGATGGGGTGATTTTCTTGGAAAATGATAGTATGATTTTGATATTTTTAAAGGAGATCCCAAATATAGAGGAATACATATCTATCATGTTATTTATTTATTTATTTGGAAATTTTTAATGATTGTAATAAATTATACATAAAAATATAATTTTAATGTATTAAAATGTTTATAATGTAAATATATTCTAAATTAAGTTCTGAAATGTGATGTAAATGTATTAAAATGTTTGAATTTTTTTATCATTGTAATATTGATGCAGTGTGCTATGAATATAGCATCACACTACTATCCCTAGTTCTTTTATCAGTACTAAAAATAGTATTAAGAAAATTCAATTTTATCATCACTAAAATATGTGATAATAAAGGACACCCTTTTTCAATTTTATTTTTCACGCTGATGAAGGGTGTTTCTATCTATTCTTTTTTAGCACGAATAAAAGCATAAATATTTTAAACATGGTTAAAATGTCAACACTTAGTGTCAATAATAGTGATTTATAGAAATGATAAAATACTATTCTATAGTAGTGAATCTTCATGTACCTCCATATTGACATCCACTTTTATTCATATAGATAGAGTACCCTTGAAAGTAGCACCCATTGAGTACATTGATTCTCCTCCTCTATATCGACCCAAAATACATCAATTCCATTGAGGGGATTAGAAAATTACAATAATAAATATATAGTAAATGACTCATTTAGTGTGGTTGTCACATGTTTATTCATTTTTCATATAACATTTCTAATAGTTTTCCTTTTTATATTTTATTATCTACATTTTTTATTATTTTTCTTGGATTTAGGATAAATATATAGAATGATCATACATGTATTTGAAAAAATTACTAGCTAGAAATTATTATCATCAAATCCAAAAATTAAACAATTGTTTTGGAAATAAAATAATCAAAATGCAACTCATCCTTGATCAAAAATATCAAAAATAAAATATCAAATAATTAAAAACAATTATAGGCGAGATAACTGCACACTCAAAATAAAAGATATCACATAAAACAAGATCAAAATCTATTATACACAAATATAGTAGGATCAGACACCATAATATCAATTATTGGGGGATCAATCAGTTTGGATCTAATGAATAGTGGGGTTCGGTTTAACAAGGCAGGTGGTGGTGGGATTAGAGCATTATGGGTGGAGGTCTATGGGGACCATTGAGAATGAGGGTGAATTGGGGCATGATGATAGTTTAATTTCATGCATTTTCAATAAAAAAAATTTAATGATAAAATATGTTTTTATTTAATTTATCTTTAAATTATCAAATAATTATAAAAAAATTAATTTTATATAATTATCATTATTGGTTAATATTAGCGAGTTATTGGGTAAAAAATTATGTTTTGATGTAATGTATAAAATAAAATTAACATTAAAAAATATAAAATTAAAGACTAATATTTAAATAATATTTTCTAAATATTAAAAATACACAAATGGATAAAAATCATCTTTGAAGTATATATTTTTCACAACATATACATTTATATATTTAATGCACTGACTCAACATATAATTGAATATATAATGAAAAAATTATAATAAAAAATATTATATATATATATATATTATTTTGATAGAAAATTTTAAATATTGTTTTATGAAAGAGTTTTCTACAATTAAAAACTTTAATATTTTTATTTAAAATGGTATTTTATAAAAAAAGAAAAAACATGGATACCTTTATAATGGTTTATTTAAAAGGGTTAAGCACTCGGGTATTGAAGTCTGGGGGTTCAACACTTTTGAGAAGTTCTTTTTAGGTGAAAACCCAAATCAGACAACATTTTTATAGATTAATGGTTGCTAAAATATAATCTTGGATGTGATCCACATATCACCGATTGGTTTTAGGATGGAACCTCATTTAGAATTATTTTTTGGGCCTGGAAGGTATATTCCAACAAGGAAGAATCCTGATAAGTGATATTAGAGCTCGGTTGAAAAACACTGGTGGTTCTCAACTTATCATTTTTCATTTCAGTGAGATCTTTCTAATTCAAAAGGAATGTAATTGGAAGAATACAAGGTTTGGATTTATAATTTTTATGAATCAGACTATGGATTATGTAGAATTCATATTTAGGACTATCTATGTCAAAATTATAATGATATTCTATTTAAGTCCATCAAAGTAGAAGTAATGGACAAAGTGGAATGGGAAAGTCTTAACTAGAAAACACTTGAGGTAGTGTGGATGACATTAACCTGTAATATTGACTTTAACATTCCGGAGGTGATGATGAATACTAAATTTATAGGGAATCATGATAACATGTATGAAAATTATTCTCCCATGAATTTTTTTTCATATTATAGTTAATTTCTAGCATGAGTATTTTATAATAAATTTTGGTGGATAATTATCTAAACAAGTTTAATGTGACCTAGATTCAGTTGGAGTCTATTGGTGTGGAGTTATCCAAATGTGTGTGGGCCTTAATCCTTCTCTCATATCTTCTAGAATCTTAGTATTCAATGTTTGCTTCCTTTAATGACTCTGAAGGAAACAAATGATTTAGTGTTTAAGGAAATCTAAGATCTTGTTAAAAATGAAGTGATCTAAAAAGGGGAGGCCCAGGGTACCATAGAAACAACATTTTTTTAGGTAAGTAGAGTATGTTTTTATCTAATTGAAAACCAAGGTCAAAAGAAATAGGGATAGAAATGGTATAATCACCTAGAGAAATCAACTGATCCAATACCCACATGTTGGCATCATGGGGAGAAATAGAACATAAAGAGAGATTAAAGAGATAAAATTCCAAACTCTAGAATGTTTTATTCCACAATATATTCAATAAACATTGTCACTAATGAAGAGAGATATTTATTTATAAGTTTTTAATCTTCATTAGAATCGTAAATAATTGATTTGGGGGATATATTGTACTCAAAATTTGATAAGGTGATCATATAAAATTATATTTTGAAATTTTTTAGAGAAGTATATATTTTGGGTGGTGAAACTCCTAATATTTTTAGAGAAGGTGATGTGAACATCCAAACTAGAAGTGGATACTTTTTGGAGTTACAAGGGGTGAACACATACTAGTGTTAATGAAAAATTTAATCTTTATTGGTCAACTAGATGATGTGGGTTTTTTATGAGTTCTGAAAAAAGAGTTTGGAATATAACATGCAGTTCTATAGTGGTGGTTGAAGGAGATAAAGATATAATGTTGTATCTTACTATAATATTGGGAGATATAACACTTATCAGAACAATAACTTATAGAATTTAAAATATATACCATGATCTTATAGTATAATTGGGGATAAATGGATGAATATCCTAACTAAAAAAGAGAATACAAAAGAATAATTGTGTAGAGTACAAATAACAAGATTTAACCTGCCAAGACCCCACCTGGGCTGGTATTAAGGTGGGTGTTCAACCCAAACCCACCTCTAATAGGCCATGGTCTGGTGACTGTAACCAAGAAGTCACATACATATATGGGAGTCATTAGATTATAAAACCTACAAAAATATATGCATCACCATCCATCCGCAAATTAAAATCAACCAGGATATACAAAACTAACTAAAATGTAATATGCATGAAATATAAGCTAAAAATCACTAAGGTATACAATATATATGTCCATATATAAGGGATAAAATAGAAGGCCCAACATCCCAAATAATCCAACCTTGAGTGAATGGGAAAAGGGATCTCCAATAATTCCAACATTAACCTGAGCACAACCAGCAATGAATCTCATTAGGCTCCCCTAAGATCCAGATCCACCAGCACCACACCCACCGAAATAACTATTGATCTGTGCTCTATCTGCATACATGCAACCCATGTAGGCACAAAACCAATTCACAGTTTATCATAAAAATACCCAGTAGGATACCCTGAACACATGAAGTGAAATAGGATAGAGGCCAACTCATAACAAAGGTTCAAACTGTGAATGCCCAACTTAATACAAGAGGATAGAACATGAGATGGGAAAGAATCTATGGATTCACTTCTTAATTGACCTCCAAGAAAAGTCTCATGGGGGGAAAAGATATCATGATAGTCTACTCAAAATATGGAATTAGTATTCAATAATTAAATCCATGCCACGGGGAAAGACTCCCTCTCCCTACTCATTTGTGACATAGAAAATCAAACTGCATTCGGTCTATAAAAGGGGACCACAACCCAATTATACACATCATGTATAAGAAATATAATTATAAAGAACCCATACCAATTGGTGGCTTTCCAATCCAAAATCTACACTACATATTCTAACATAACCACATAATTGATAAGTGGGATGAATGACGAGACTCACTTGCATATCATTGTTCTCAAAACAATTCATCATTTCATAAAAGGATCATCAAAATTATTCTACCAGTAAGTAAATACTATGGAAACAACAATAGGGGTTGAATTATAGTCTCAATGAAAAATATTTTGTTTTCAACCACTTGAAATATTAGGTTATCAGAAATTATAATTTTATATAAAATAGAATATATCAATGTAAAAACATAATAAGTGTTACTTTTACAATAGAAAATAAAATATTTGGTGGTTTAAAGGATAAACTAAGATAACAAAGTAAATAAATTAGAAATTAACATACCAGAGTGTGTCAAATGATAATTCTAATGACCCTTAAAGAATATTAATACTAAATAATTACAATTAATTTTATTACTAAATCAAGTGTCAAAAATAACTTAGTGTTCCAGGAAGTTTTATATCTTGTTTTATATAAATATATTTTGAATAAATAGGTCCATGTAAATACCATAAAAACATTAAATGAGGAAGGTAGAGGAAGTTTTATTCAAAGGGAAAACTAAATTCAAAATAATTGTAAAGAGGTTATGGAGAATTTATAAGGGAACAAAATTCAAAAGAAAGATAAAGATAATAGGGAGAATTTATAATGGAAATTGGTTGGTAACAAACTCACATATTGTCAATATATTAAGAAAGGGCATGTGAATAAAGATTATAGAGATAAAAGTTCAAATTTCAAAAGGTTTTCTTATCAATGATCTTCTATAAACACCATAACTAAGAAAGGAAACAATGTATCACTAAGTGAAACAAGTCTATTAGAATCTTGTATCATTGATTCTGAGGCTTCATTTCACTCAATATATGATAAGTTTATCATATATAATTATGGTTTTAGAATATTTTAGCAGGGTATATCTTATAGATAATGAAACTCTTGAGACTGTTAAAAAAGGTGATGAGAACATCTGAACTAGGAGTAGATGCTTATTAAATTTAAAAGTGGTTCATCACATACTAAGGGTTGGGAAACCTTTAAACATTTTTGGTCAGTTTTACGATGTGGGTTTCTATATGAGTTCTATGAAATGAGTGTGAAAAATAACACACAATTCCATGGTGGTGTCCAAAGGAGTGAAAGGTTGAATGTTGTATCTGTTAGAGTTGGTGGTCCAAAACCACCTAATTTTTTATTTAGATTAAATATATATTCACATATGTGAATAATAATAAATAAATTATCACATATTTATTTTCCTTATATGTAACTTTAATGTGATAATGTCTTAGAGTGTCTATTGCATTGAACAGGTTATTGTAGTTCCTTACTATAATGAGAACCTTATAATGTTGTGATGATATTGTTTAAATATATTTCATAGAGTCATATTAAGTGATATTATGAGACATATATTATGAATACTGTCAAGTTTTGGATACTCATAAGAGTATGATAATTCATCTCATGAAGTTCATACTTGATAATCTTTAATATGTGAGGATATGAGGAAAGACTTTCCCATAGAAATTCCATCATATCATGTGTCATTGGATATTACTATATATAAATATCTGTAATGATCTTTAGAAAATAAGATTATTATTAATTAATATAATGATTTTCAAACTTTTATATATTACTATAAACCATGATAACATATTATTATGATGAATTTAGGTATGTTGGGTGTATCATGAATGATATGTTATTAATGAATAAGTCAAGAAAGGATTTCTCTCTTCTATATTTATGGAAGTTGATATCTTATCCCTATGATTTGAATGGAACTGTTAAACTATATTCCAAGTTTATAGTGTATTGATGGGTTTATTTCATGAATCAAAGAAACTTGTATTATATATATAAGTCAACTAAATGAGTATGAAACATACTTGATGAGATATCAAGTAAAAGAGAGTATATTATATAGTGAGTTTTAATATGTTTTCTTTATGTTGTAGCATTAAATTCTTTTATATGGGTTCCTTTATATATTTATATATGTTGATATTGTAATTTTGAAAAACCTCGCCTAATACCACTAAGGAAGAGGCCTGGAGGTCCACAAACATAGAGTTTCCTTTAATCTCAATTAAATTATTCTAAAATATAATAATTGGAAAAAATATTCTTAACACCGAGGAATAATATTTATTCAAGATTTATTGATTGTATATATTCAATCATTATTTTATGTGAGTTGAATATTAAATACATATTTATTTATAGTATCTTAAATATAACATTTATTTATTTATGAAATGGATAATATTTATTATCTGAGGTTCAATAAATTCTGAGGAAGGTAGATGGGTTGTATCATGTCCCCAGTCATATAAATTATATACTAAATATAATTTAAATAAATATTAATTTATATATTTATATTTATATTTATATTATCTGTAAGACATGTGTGTGTCAAATAAATAATAATAATGTTATTATTATTAGATGTGTGGATCTCTAACGATTTATATATTAGCAAATAGCTATTATGAAATTATCATTCCTCTAAGCCTAACACTATATTAACCTAATTATATTATTCCTATATGTGTGGTGAAATCATTTGTTGTGAAAAATGATTTCCTCTATGGAGAATTATATCCTTGGATAAATTATCTAAGGTTTTCTTTGTATATAGAGAGAATCTATTCCACCTCCCTCATCCATCTCAAGAATGAAAGGAAAAGATTCAATCCTCTGAACCAGAAGGATTGAATTATGATGAAAGGGAAGTGACACAAGATGATCGGTACCACAGTGCTAGAAATTGGAGTACCATAAGTTTCACATGGATATCAAGGATATTGTATTGATCACCACTAGATGGATTCTAATTTTGATCTCCTCAACACAAAAATTGTACAACCCAAATGAAAATTCTATTGTTCATCACCTACCTCAAAGAAAGTAATCAAGAATGAGGTAATTAATTATTATTAAATTAATTATAAATTTAATAAGAAAGATACTCTCTCTTGGTTTTGGTATTATTTCATTATGGATCTTTAGATATTGATCAATATTTGTGTCTTTATTCATTATTTTCTATCGATTTACTCATTAGATTCATTAAAAACCTATCATTGGTCATAGGCTCAATCGGCTTCTGTAGCACACAAAACCTTCAAGTGGTATCAAAGTGTCCATGTTCAAATTTATAATTGGTTATTAAATGTTGGTCAATTTATCCATTTATCATTAGTATTTCATTTCTATATTATTTAATTTGAAATTTTATATTTATCCTTTATTCATCCACATATGACTATGAATGGGTTAAAAAGAGATGAAGAACTTTTGAAGAACCCATCTGGAGGTGTTGAGGATTATAACTAGATAACACAAAACAACATGATGTATAGATTTTAGGTACACGTTGTTTATCCATGTTATTTTCACTAGGATGATCCTTGAATTAATTTAGACAAGTTATAAAAATAAAACATCACATGACATCATTACATTCTGTATATTGACATGGAAATATTGGCACATGGATTTTATAACTATACATCATACAACTATCATACAAGTCATGTTGTTAATGCACTTTCACATTAAAATTTGGAAAAAATGGTTAAATATGTATCATGTATTTAATGAATAATTCATAGGGACTGAAATTCATGCAATATAGAAGTTAAATGATGTTAGTTGGTGTACATTCCATGTACCTCATAAATTTTAGCAATGAAATACATGTATTGTAGATATATAGTGATCAAAACACACAGAGTGTGGCTGGTTTATTACCTTCTTACATAGAAATAAAATTAATTAATTTTATAATTAAACCTAATTAATACATTTCTATGTTTCAATAATTGATAATAAACATCATGTGATTGGTTTTTGAATATTGAATAATTAATTTCCTTGTAAAATTTAGAACTAAATAGTATGTATGGTCCTTACATGCATGTACTATGAATAAATTAAAATTAGTAAACACCATGTAATTTATCATGTTTCTTTCTATAATTTATTGACAATACAAAGTATATAATTACATGACATGTTTTGTGTGTTATATTCTGTATGAGTTCACAAGGTATGATAAGGACCGTGTTGGGTAGTTTGGATAGGTACACATTGTGTTTCTTCTACGTACACATTGTGTAATTAATTAGTTTTAAATAAAATGAGTTTATTTTTTACTATAATCTCCAAGAAAAATTGAATGAATATTAAGATAAATGAATTAATTAATTAATAAGGTAATTTATTTATTTGGGTAATTTATTTTAATGAAGAAAGGTCTAAATGAATGCTTGATAGTTATTTAAAAACATTATTTGTTGAATGTTTGTAATAGATCTTGAGCATGATTGAATAATTTATGTGTTGGATTTATTTCAATTTAATTGCATGGGATTTATTATTATTATTATTATTATTATTATTATTAAATTAAAATGATGGTTTGTGTTTCATATCTCACCCTCTATCATGCAGGAACTACATGTCCATGATTTATATTATATAAACCCTTTAGAAATTCTAATTGTTTCCCGCACCACTATGCGAGAAAAAATATGTAAACGATGGATCTCTGACGAGAGGATGGGGTTAAGGACGCGCACTGAGGTAAAATCAACCCAAAAGATACAATGGTTAATGGTGGAGTACTGTAACTTGATCCAATACTAGCCCCATGAGTTTATTCCCCTAGGGTAATAGGGTAGTTTATGGCCCGCTCAATGAATAAATAATAAGAAATCACATTATCAATTTATTTTATTTATTTTTATTTATATCTAAGTGCATGATAAATATTATAAATTCTTTTTCATGATCACATAAATTAATTAATTAACAATTATAGAAGATGGAATTAAAATAAATTAGATTATGTATAAATTGATTTAATTAAAAACATGGTTATTAAATTATTTAAAATCAACATAATATTAACAAAACATGTTTACACATAGTAAAAAAATTCATTGATAACATATTAAGTCTGAAAATCCTTTGATTATATGAGTTATGATGGACTCATATTTAAAATGTTGGTTAAGGCCATATTTGGGGGAACTTCTGATTATCTGGGAGTTTAAAAAAAAGATGATGGGTCAACTTAATAAAATTCAAATTAGATTTAATGGTCATAGTATATTCTATAAAAAATTTAGTGTCAAGTGTTGAGGAAATCTGAATCAGGATTTTAGGATTGGAGAGTCCACTCAATGAATAAAGGAGTTTCAAACTTTCAATTGAAAGGATTGTCTACATCAATAATTTCTTATGATTTTCATGGTCATAGTCTAGATCATGAGGAGGGAAATATGAATCCTTTCAACTATAATTTCCATGTGTTTAGACATTCTAAGTCCAATGGTGACAGATATAGGGACTTGAAAAAAATGGTGGGAGACTATTAAAAAATAAATTATTTCATCTTATATATTTTGGTAATAAATATAAAGTGTTTATTTTTTATTTTTATTATTTTTTTTAAATGGGAATTTTAATGACTATGTTATCCTTATGATAAATTCTAGAGAAATATAGTCTCCTTACTAGGAGTAACTATTATGCCCAAACCCCCTCTCCTAAGTCTGGTGCTAAAATCACTTTCTTTTTTCCAGCTTTTATAAAAAGAAGTGACTTAAATTAATGATTTATAAATACATCCTTAATAAAAAATTAAGAGTCATTATAATTACTGAGGATATTTAAGGCCTATATATTTAGAAAATTAAAAACCTATTAGATGGAGAACTAAAATTAATATTTTTAAAACAACTTTTCAAATAATATCTGAGTATTCATGTAAAATTTCTTAATAAAAAATTTATTTCTAGTTAGATTAAAAACATCACAAATACTTGTGAAAATTATTTTAAAATGAGGTTTGAGCACAAAATTACTCAATAAGGGGTTTTAAAAAACATGATGGTTCTTTTAGAAATGCATGAAAATTCCTTAAAAACAATTCCTTTTAAATCATATACTATGAAAACTCTTTTTAATTAAACGAAATGATTCAGTATTTGTAAATCACTTTAATATTACCCCTTTTAAAATAAAATTGGGGTTTTAAGAAAATTATCATAAAATAAATGATTTTAAAATCTACCTTTGAGAGAGCATTAAATTTCAAATAATTGAAAATATTTTTAAATAAAGAACAAGAACATTATAATGACCTAAACTTTTTATAAATAAAATACACCTTTTGAATGAAAAAAATCCTTTTTAAATAATAGAGTTATAGAAAACACATGCAATGCTTTTTTTATTTTGGACCATTATAATTTAAATCAAATTGGATTTAAAATACCAATAATCTTCACAACCATTAACAATATAGTCATTATACAGTGTATGTTATGTATATATTTTGGGTTATGAAAAATCCAATTGACATAGATGAAAGAAGCAATGGTCTCAAACAACAGGATCATACCTTATAAATCCCATTTATCAATGCTTTCGAGGGATATGGATTCATTGGAATTTTTACTTGACCAAACCTAAGCTAATATTAAACAACTAAAGCATGAGTGAAACTATTTACAAGAGAAGTTCAAGCTTACCAAGATCACATCCCAAATTATATTTGTTGAACTACCCCTAAAAAGTATCACCATCACACACCTTACCCTTATGGAATACGGTGGTGTAACAAGGGGTTATTTATATATACCCAATGAGTATGAATTTGTATGTTTTTATTTTTAATAAAATAATGATTATATTTACCTTTTTTTATTACTTAATAAATGATTAAATAATGATTTTTATAAAAATAAGATTTTGATATAATGAAAATAAAACTTTAATTTTGGAAAATATGTAATTTCAATAAAGAAACTCTTTTTAAGGAATTAAATTTTTTTGAAATAAATTTTATTTTAATAAAATATTCATATTAAATAACATTTCTTACATATAACTAATAATATAATTTTATGCAGTCAAATTTCATTTTTATAAGGGTTTCAAAATTGTAGTCATCGTAAAAACCAATATTTTTTATGATTTAAAAGTATAAATTCAAATATTTATAGGATTATTCTAATAAAATAAATATTAAATTTGAAATCAGCAAGTCAAAATTATTCATAGGTGGATTTTTCATAATTTTCTGAGACATTTTAAATTTTGGGTAAAAATTAAATACAATATAAATATATAGTATATATTAAGACATCATAAAAACTCAAAAGTGTTGTAATAAATACTATATATAGTATCCATCACCAGAATTATATTTTTTTCTTTAATTTTTTTTAAATTATTCTATTAATTTTATAAACCCTTAATGTATCATCCAAAACCTGTATTATATTTTATGGTTTTAAAATCATTTCTTTATAATAATTACTCACTTTCACACCACCAAGGGTATTGTTTTTTATTATTTATGTTATTATAATTATAAAATAGTGAAATACCCTCCTATTTGGCATAAACCATCTATAAACACCATATTAAGGTTTGTGTTTTTTAATATTTTATCATAGAGTCCAAAACCTAACTTTTAAAATTAAAAAAGAATTACCCTCTTTTTAGATATAAAACCCCACCCAACCTCCTATTAATATTCACTAAAACGCATTAAATAATGAACTTAATCTCTCTATACCTCTCTATATCCCTCCAAATTTGTTCCCGATCTCTTAAGAATCGCCTATCAAGCTAAGGGATCATATCATTATCATCTATATTCAAGCACTTTCTTTATATTATTACTTTTTATTTCCAATTATTCATGTTGTGATATATTTTTACACATTAATCTTACTGTACTTATTATTTACAAGTGATGATATATGCCTTTAACTCTCATTACACACTTCAATGAATCTTTATGTTCCCCTGTTATACTGCTGAAATTATCCAGCAATTTTCCATGCCAAAAATTTATATAGTGAATACCCATCCCCATTCCCACTCAAGGTTATTAACCTTAATTTACATATCCTTAATTGATTTGGGAATTCTATTTATTTAACACACACTATTTAATAGTGGGTTTAAAATTGGTTAAATACATCCTTATGTTGTGTGATCTATTTGTCGCACTTATGCATATACATGATATGAATGTGCTGGGTGGGCCTATAATTATATAGTCCTATAATTAATTGGTTAATTTTTTATCAATTGATATAAAATATATGGTGAATGGGATGTTATATTAATCACATTATGTTACAATTCCCTGGTGGGTATCCTTGACTTATGTTTATGAATTCATGTTTAATGTTTGTTCCACACTCCCCTATTACCTTTATATTATTCTATTATATCATATTCGATATTAAATTTTATGATTATCACCCCTATTATGTTACCTTTATATTCATATTGAATTAAATATATTAATTTTATCATTTTATGAATTGATTATTCTCTTACTAGGATTTATAGATCACCACATTCTTATATACTTCATCAGCTTACATCTTGCAGTTTTAAAAGATCCTTGGAATATAAGGAAATGTTTCGGAGTTTTTAAATAATGATTTTATACCCATATTTTAATTTATTGTGATATGTGTCTAATTTCCTAAAAACACTAGGTCTCATGATCTTTTGGTATTGTATTATGTGTAATAAATCATGAATTACATTGTATTAAATATATGGGTTTTCATAGTTTGTATCAAAGTAAAGTATAGTTATTTATAGAATTATGATTAGAAATAGATAGTAAAAGTATTAGGTATTATACTAAACATAGTAAAACATACTTAAATCATGGTAAATTATATCATATGTGGTTTCCAAGAAAATAAATCTTGGTCAGGATAATAAAAGTGGATGTGGATGTGGCAAAGTTGTACCTAGGGGTAATAACCTCAAAAAGGGAATATTGAGCTTGAATATATCATCATCCAGTGCATGATAAAAAGTCCTTGATACACACCTAGTATGACACCTTTAAGGGATATTATTAGGTAAATTCCTAAGATCCTTATAAACCATTAGGAATATAATAAAAAATCGCATACGATTTCATATTATGAAATGGACTATGTATAAAATAAATTGAAACATAGAAATTCATAAGGAAAATGAATATATTTTATTTAGGAGTTATCCCACTAATGTTCATGGTTTCCATTTTATGTGTTTAATAGTTTAAAAATTATCATCCCTAATTTTTACTATATTTTAGAAAATAGATGGGAATATTAGAAACTAAGTCAAAAACCAATGTGATGATAAATATAATGGTTTCCTAAATGAGATTCTCAACCTGATTAGAGTAAGATACAAGAACTCCATGATAATAATTTTTTAATTAACTCAAATTTTGAATAAAAAATTGAATCGGGTGGAAAACCCACATCCTCCTAATAAAGATAAAGTTGCAATTTTTACCTTTATGTGACAAATGCCTCATATTTTTAATGGATATTCTGCATATTTAATCACATAACAATGGATCAAGTCCATTTAAAAGATATTATCCATCCTTCAATGATATTATAAAGTGAAGTTCATGATGATTGTTTATTGTATATAGGTATAAACTAATTAATTATGGGTTTTGATCAAAAATAAAAATACCAAGTAGAATATCAAAGAGATGGGTGGAAATAATTATGAATAATGTTTTTCAGTAAATATTTTCCTCACACTCTCTGACTGAAAATGTAAATGAATTTCCTCATCTTTAAGAAAACGGATAATGAATACATTGAGTCATACAAGGTAAAATTCAAAATACTTTCATGATATGCCACCATATTCTTCACCTCCCCTAAAAGTAAATTTTACCTCATCTTTGGTGGATAAATCCAATTATATGAAAATATTTTTTGATTCAGGACTTTGAAAGCTATGTGGAAATTTTTTGATGTTCCCTCAAATTTGAAATATAAATCGATGAATCTCGAGGGTAATACAGGTTTGGAGATAGGAAGTGGAGGATGAATTTTAATTATGGTGGTCTGATATAGAAATATCATGGTGGAAAGAAAGACCAACATCCCACTTGTCAAAAGTGTGGGAAGAAGCATCCTTGAAATTTCCAAGACTGGATAAGGAAATGTTTTAGGTGCGAGAAGGGATTGCACCTAGATAGATATTAGTAATGGTATAAACCCACTAATGTGATAGAAGAAAGGCATATTTTAGACAACCCTAAAATTAATATCCAATATTTAAACTGAAAGGAATATGGACACTATGAAAATGAATGCACTAATCCAAGGTTTTTCAATGATAATCAATGAAAACAACCTATGAGGCCTAGAAAGAAAGGGTGAGCTTATTTCATTTCAACTACTGTGGTGGATCTCAAAAAAAGTGGTGATAGGTATTCTAGTTATTAATTCAAGGATAGATAATATACTATTTGATTCTAGTTATACACATTCAATCATATCTCAAAATTTTAGAAGAACTATTCAAAGTCTACCTCAAAACATGGATGTTAGGTTATCAGTGAAGATAGAAAATGTGTCAATTTTTTCATCCCAAGCATACAAATCACCCATATCAAAATTTCAGTGCTATATTTTCCAAAAAACCTTATTATAATATAGTTATAAGAATTTGATTCTATTATGGGAATGGATTTTTTTTATTTTATAGAGACAATATAAATTTTTGATAGAAGTAAATCACTCTATATCATGAATTTACCTCTAATTTTATACATGTTTAAGGGGGAGGATGAATCTCATTTGGTATCATCATCTCAACCATGGATATTATTACATTATGATAAATCACATCTAGTAAAAATTATTGATACTAAGGGAAATATCATCCTTGATGACATTCCCATTATAAGGTAATTTACTGATGTGTTTCCAAAATAATTGTATGGTCTTCCTCCCAATCAAGATATTGAGTTAACAATTGAACTTATACCTAAATATTTTCCAATATTAGAATTCCCAATAGTGAAATTGAAGAGCTGAAGAATTATTTATATAAGAATCTATATAAAGTGTTTATATACCTAAGTGCTTCACTATGGAGTGCACCGACCCTTCCATTAAAAAGCAGGATGGGTAAATGTGCCTCTGTATTGATTATCTTGAAGTAAAAAAGATCACAGTAAAGAAAATGTATCATATACCACAAATTGAAGACTTGTTCAATCAGTTATGTGGATCCCAATACTTATCCAGGGTGGATATTTAGATAGGAAATTATCAATTAAAGTTAAAGGAGGAGGATATCCCCAAGATTGCATTTCATACAATGTATGGACACTATGAGTTCATAGTGATTTTATTTGGACTCACTAACTGTAACACCATAAGAAATTACAATATTTTCATTTCTGAAAAAATTTAATTTTGTTTCTTACTTGATTTTTACTCAACACCATGTTAATCTTATGCAACACACAACAATGAGTCGGATTGCGTTACATGCAAGGCCCAGTTCTACCAAACAACAATATATTAATAAAATATTATTATTTAATATAATATATAACCTATATGTTAAATTAGCTGTTATGAATATTATTAACTACATTTTAAATTTTATATATTACATATAATTTTAACATTCATCTTATGCATTTTCTATACATGATATAAGAAAAGATTCCATTTTTTTGATAAAAGAAGTATTTTTTAAAAAATGTAGTTTTGTCATCTTTTGATGGCACACCAATTTTAAATCTAGTTTTTGAAACATTTATATATTCAATTTCACAAAATAAAATTTTTATTTGGAAATGATATCTAAAAATTTACTTTAGATGAACTTTTGCTATTTTTTTGATAAGTTCTAAGTTTTGATGAATAGTAAAAATATGCTAAATTTTAATTAAAAACAACTTTTTTCACCGAAATAATTTATGTGGATAAATTGTATTATTTATTTTTTTAAAGTATAAATATAATATATTTTTATCATTTAATAAATTTTTGGTTATTGGAATTAATTTCATATTGAAATTTCATATAAAGACGTGTCAATATTTTGATGGTTTTTACTTTTAAAAAACCATTTTCTCGTTTTGATTACGAGAGTTAATTTTAAATTAATTACTAAAATTAATTTGTTTTGAATTTGGAAAAATAGATTCTAGATTTGGAATCATAAGTTCCAAATTATTGAAATATATCCCTTTTATTTTTGGGCAATATGAATAGTAACTTTAGTAATTATTTTTATTTACCACAATTAAAGGGTAAATCAGGTAAACAAGGGTAAAACTAATATTATAATAACATAAAAATACACTAAAACTTGTTCTAATTCTAATTTTAAAGGTTATGGTCAACTAAGAAAACCCTTGGGAAGCAAATTTTTCATTTAGAAGCCACTTGTGTGTGATTAAGACACTTATAACTTCTAATTTAAAGTAAAGGCAAACATGTTATAAAACTTTATCTTCTTACTAAAATAATTTTAATATGGGTTAATATAAGTGATCACTTAGACTATAAATAGTAATTATAAGTATAAAATTATTTCCTACATCATGGTATTTTATTTTTAATTTTGTGACATTAAATAATTTAATTTAATTATGACACAATGATGAGGTAGTGATTGCTTTATTAATGAAGGAGTCAAATAAATGATATTATAAATATTAAAAAAAATATTATTTGACATAATTATTTTTATAAAATATCTTTATAGGTGAATATGATATTTTATAAGACTATTCAATGGTTTTTTTGAAGTTATCTCTCTGTTTAGATTTTATTTATATTCAATAAAATGAATAGTTTAAAAATTGACATAATTGATGTTTTATAAAAATAGTAATTTATTAAATTATTTAAAAATCCTAAAAATATTTTCAGATAAAAAATTTACTATGATAAGTTCTAAAATTCCATATTTTCCAATTATTGGAAATTGAAACCATATAATTAAAATTAATAGTCTCTTAATAATTAAAATGTTGTTTCCAGAATTAAAATTAAAAGAGGATAATTAAGGGTAAACTGAAAAGATAAAGTTTAAAATAAAATCAAAAAATGTATAAAAATTATTGGATGAGAGGTTTTAGAACTATACTTATATTATCTTTAACATAACTCATTTTTTATCCATTTATGTAAAAAATTAATTTTTATTAATTTAATATTTTAATACTTTCCAATGGTGTCCCCCCCCCTCTCATATAAAAAGGTACCCACTCTTCATTAATACTCACACCTCTAAAGCTTTTTGGTTCGGAAAAAACCATCCCATTTATCCTCCCAAACTCCTTCAATTCATTATATAGACCATAATTTGGTCATAAAGTCATACTAAGGATTCATTTTTTGCAAATCAAAAGGAGCTACCTGAAAAACATAGGTAATTGTTCAATCACCTCTTTCAAAGTTATTTTCTTCTTCTACTTATTATTTCTATGTTTTTACATACCAAATTAATAACTAAAAAATATAATATATGATGAGATATTTTTATTATTATGGTATAATAAAATTCTTCCTTTTAACCAGCCTACAAAAAACAATATCACCATGTGTTCATGTGTATGGCTTACCGTCTCCACAACGTGGGGAAAACTTCTTTTCATTTATACATTATTTCTATGGGTATGATGATGAATATAAAGGAAAAAAATAATAAATATTACATGATATTATTTTTTTTATAATTAATATACCATCTAATTATGTACCATTTAACCATTAATATAATGATATCATTGCTCGTGTGTACGTACAACTTACCGTCTCCACGACGCAATGAGATTCATCCTCTATTACAACCATTTCAAAATATTTATAAAAATATATATAATGAATAAATATGAAATATAAGACATAATAATTCAACTATATATATATATACATATATTTATATTTATATGTCATTTACTTTCTTCCATTCAATATGATAAGAAAATAGAAACCACATTCATGTGTACGTAGAGAATATTGTCTCCATAAACGGTGTGTTCTGTTTCATTTATCTATCTATTATATATATTTATATAAAGAATATATATGGTATATAAATCATTTTATACATTATTTAAGTAATTAAATCATTATCTAATTAATATGATCAAGAATAACAAGTCAAAACGCATATGATAAACAAAGAGATTATTACCCGAAACGTTGCTTTAACTTGGAATTGTTAATAAATAGGTATTATAAAGTCATAAATGAATCATATGTGATATCATAAATATTATTATGATTCTGATATAAGTTAATAATATTTTAAAAAAACATTATATAGGAGTTTATAACACGTATGGAGAGTATCAGACCTAAGGTAAGGGAATTATGTCTCACTTTAAATTTTCATGAGATATAAGCCATGTTCACTGCCTTTTTCTTATGTGTGGTGTATGAAATACCCCTGTTATATTTTATATCATGAATATATTTATATTTCTGGTATTTAAATATTCATTTTAAGATATTGAGATTATTATTAAATGTTTAAAGTGGTATGGGACACTGTGAATGTTTAAAGAATTAATCCTTTCCCCATTACAATATTCTTGATATTATCATAAATATGTATTCATATGTATATAAAGGATTATAAATAACATTGTATATCTATTTTTATATTCATTAAAATATTTTTAAAATGAAATATTTTTAATGTTTTTACATAAGTGTTAATTTCACAATTTTGTTATTATCTGATGTTGTTTATATGTAAGTATCTACTAGGACATCTTTATCATCCATGTCCATGTTTCATCAAAATGTATTTCAAAATACTATTACTATTACCTAAAAAAGTAAAGTTATATTTACACATTTTTGAATTTTTATAAAATATTTTGTAAGGAATCTTTCTGTTGTTTTCCAAACAAGTTAATTAATGACCTTTTCGACAAATTAAGGAAATAATGTCTTTTTAACTTATACGGCATGAGCGACTATTTCCACCATCATGACGCCTTAATGTTTTGACGATTCAATTACAATATTACAATATTATTTTTAAAATAAATGTTTTTTTATAATTTCATAGGCTTTTAAATTATTTCAAAGTAAAAAAGTGATATTTCTTTTAAAGAGTAATAATGATTTTATTTGATTATTTTCATCAATGTCAACATCCTTTGTTGGATTTTATACTTAATTGAGGTTGATTTATTATGATGCCATATTTTATATTGTATTTAATAGTTTGACTATGGATATTCTATTTTGATACCATTCATGGTTTATGGTTAAATTGTTAACATTTTGTATGCTAGTTTTAATACAAACTTTTATGTTGGTTATGTTTCACCTTTTTCATATGATAAATGAATTAGACTTAGTAAGTAACGGGTTGGGGACTGGTTAAAAAAAGATCAAAGGGTTGGGGATTGTTTAATGAAATACCTACGGGTTGGGGACCAGTTAATGAAATCCCCTCAATGTATCTATAGATATCATGAGACAAAATAGTTTTGGTTTTTACTTGTAATTATGGTCTTGGCAAGAGGTCTTGACGATATGTCTGTTATTATGAATTCCCTCATTCTAAGATTACTTATTGATATTACATGTGATTATTCGACTAGTATAATATACATGAGAATGGTTAAATAGAATTATTTTATTTATTCTTGCTATATTATGTTCAAGTTTATGTTTAAAAGGCTTGTGTTTTAGTTTTATACTTGCATAAATGTTTATAGTTATTTATGAAAACTTATTCAATATTTTTTAACCTTACTAAGCATCTGATATCACCCATTTCTTATGTTTTTCTTACTAGGATTAAAAGACGTGTATTATGATTTACATTCAGGTTTAAGGTAAGAGAATACTAGAGTTATCAAAGTATTATCTATGCTGTATTTTATGTTTTGAATTGTAATTTAAATTTCATATATGTAATCTATTTTACAAGGCTTCTATAATGATTGGTCTTTAAATATTTGATTCCTGTTAATCATGCCAATGTATTAAAATAATTCATTGGCTCTGGGCATCTGGGGTCAAGGAGTTAAAGTTCGTATCAAAGGAAGTTTTGAAATAACCTTAGAAACTAGATTTAGAAAATATAGATTGGGTATCATAACCCTAAGATAGAATTTGAGGCTAAGAACGTACTAAAATTTTGGTAATCAAGAGATTATGTGGTTATTCCTAGAAAATAAATATTTGTATAGATACTACAAGTCAACGTGGTTCTAGCATAGATGTACCTAAGAATAATAACTCCGACAGGGTGTTCCAGGCCTACCTCGGGGTAACCTGGTACATGAAAAAAGGCCATACTCCACACCTGGTTTGACACTCTTAGGGGATATTCTTATAATAATTAACATTTTATTTACCTACCATTATGAAGGAATTAAGAGTAAATATTACCCCAAAGTAAAACATGTTTCTGATTCTAGGATTTACGATGCATAAATTTATTTTATAATCTATACAAAATTTAGAGATATACAATATACATAACCATATAGGATAATCTAGTATATTCCATGTTATAGAAATGGTTCCTATTAGAATGAATGAGAACTCCACCAATGCACATGATCCAAAGAGTAAGAAGGATAATGTATTTTATGGTCTTAATACAACATTTTGAATGGAAATAGTCTCTCACATATTCTCATCAGATGAAGAGATAGTATCATGTCTTAATAAGATAAGTGAAGAATTCTCTGGGTCTTATTGATTTGAATGGAAGCAAGAGAAGAATAGGTTGGAAGAGAAAAATATGGATAAATAGAATAAGGGAAAGAAGGATTTTCCAACATGTGATAATTGTGGAAAGAATAACCCTGGTAAATTTTTGAAGGGAATGGAAGTTTGTTGTAAGTGTGAATAAAAAGGACATCATATTCATGATTTCAAGGGGAAAAAAGGTTTCCAATGTACAATGCTTCAAATTCAAGGACATGGGACACTATACGAACTAATCTCCCAATAATCAAAAGAATATACCTCGGGTGATGCTATTGGATAATGATCAAGTTATGATATTATCACAGATGAAGTGGAATGATAAATATTACTATTCAAGAATTATTTCATTAGTAATGTATTGGTTATAATAATCATATAGTATATAAGGATTGTATTGAAGTACTATTTCATTAAGGATTTGAGATTTTATGGTACCAAGTAAAGTGACATGGTTTCAAGTTAAATTTTTTGGAAAATATATAGTTGAGGGAAAGATAACCCTTAATATGTTTCTCATACTTAGATAATGATGTTGGAATAAAGAGATTATTGATTTGGATAAATTATATTGGATATTATTGACTACCTTAGAATAAATTAATGGTTTTTTTATTCCATCATTGTTGGATTTTACAAAATTTTTGGATTTAAGGATTATATCTTATATTCTATGTTTATATAAGGAATAAGTAAGCATAAATATATTCAATAAGTTTTTATGGTAATTCATGGTATTAGCATGTTTAAGAGAATATTTGATGAAGGTATTCACATTCTTGTTATGTGAAAAAAAAAGATCTACATTATGTGACCTTCCTCATAAATTTTTAGACTCTCAGTTTGGACAAAAGTATTTTGGAAAGCATAAAGGATAGAATGGATTAAGTTTAACATTGGATAGTATTGTCTATGGTTAAAACATTTCTTAATATCCTGGTTTGTAAAACATAGTTTTTTTAAAATGGTGTGAAAGATTAAGTATAAGTTAGTTTTTGAAACCCTATACGATTAAGATAAATAGAATATTTTTGAATTTGTTATATTTTGGAGTGAAATATGAGTTTGTGGTAAAATTTATTTAAAGAATTGAACTCTCCTTTTCAAGTAAGTATGATTCCTTGTGTTCTTAGTCTATAAAGTAAATTAATTTTTCAAATCAAGAAAAAGGATCTTAAAACAAAAAAAAATTTCCAAGTACTTTATTTTCTGATGAATCAAAATGTCCCTTATATCATCACTGACTTCTACCTTTGTGATTGTTAACTTTTTTCTGACCATGATCTCTATCACTCTCAATCAGAACATGATGGTTAGATTTATCTTCCATGTACATGTATTCCTATATGGAACCCTAGTATGTGTTATCTCGGGTGACCTTCATACTTCCCTTTCTTTATTTTAAAATAGAGGTCTCATTAATCCAATTTCTGATGTGGGATTTCAATAAATATATTTTGAAAAAGTCCAACCCATATTTTTTTATCATGATATTAAATTGCGAGGAAAAAATTTATTGAAGGAGGGGACAATGTAACCCCATGAGACTTTACAGTATTTTCATTTCGGAATAAATTTAATTTAATTTTTTTCTTACTTTTTACTCAACACCATATTAAGCTTATGCTATACACAATAATGAGTTGTCTTGCATTACACGCAAGGACCAGTTCTACCTAACTATAATATATTAATAAAATATTATTATTTAATATAATATATAACTTATACATGAATTTAGTGGTTATGAATAGTATAATATACATTTTAAATTTTATATATTCCATATAATTTTAACATTCATCTTATCTATTTTATAGGCATGATATAAGAAAAGATTCCCTTTTTTGGATAAAAGAAGTATTTTTCAAAAAAATGTTTCTTTGCCACCTTTTGATGGAACACCAATTTTAAATCTAGTTTTTTGTAGCTTTTATATATTCTATTTAACAAAATAAACTTCTTATTTGAAAACTGGATATAAAAATTTATTTTATATGAATTTTTGATATTTTTATGATAAGTTTTTAGTTTTAATGAATAGTAAAAATATAATAAATTTTAATTAAAAAACTTTTTTCATTGATATAATATATGTAGATAAATTATATTATTTAATGGTTTCAAATTATATACAGAATATATTATTATCATTTAATTAAATTTTGGTTATTTTATGTAATTTCACATTGAAATTATATATTAACACCTGTCAATCTTTTGATGGTTTTTACTTTTAAAAACATTGTTTTCTTATTTTGATTACAGGGATTCATTTTAAATTAATTATTATAATTTCTGTTTTTTGAATTTAGAAAAATGGATTCCATATTTGGAATCATAAGGTCCAAATTATTTAAATAGTTCCCTTTTATTTTTTGGACATTATGAATAGTAATTTTAGTAATTATTTTTATTTACCAAGATTAAAGGATAAATCCGGTAAAAAAGGGTAAAAATAATATTATAATAATATAAAACTACACTAACAATTATCATAATCCTATTGGATGAGTTTTGGGTGACCAATAAATCCTTGGGATGAAAATTTGGCCTTTGTAATCCACTTATGTGTGATTATGACACATATAAATTTTAATTTAAAGGAAAATATATTATAAACATGTAACTTTTTTCTAAAAAAATAAATATGGGTTTATATAAGTGATCTCTTCAACTATAAATAGTCATTAGAAATATAATACAATTTCCTACATCATGGTATTTCGTTATAATTCTTATAAGTTAAATAATTAAATTTAATTATGACACATTGGTGATGTAGTGATTTCTTTATTAATAGAGGAATCAAATAAATTATATTATAAATATTAAAAAAAGTATTAATCAAAAAATTTATGTCATCCAAAAATTTTATAGGTGAATATGACATGTTATAAGACTATTAAATGGTTTGGTTCAAATTTATCTCTCTGTTTAGATATTATTTAAATTCAATAAAATGAATAGCGTAAAAATTGAAATAATTGATGTTTTATAAAAATTGAAATTTATTAAATTATTTAAAAATATTAAAGAAAATTAAAATCCAAAAGTAAATATGATAAGGTCTAAAATATTATTAAGTGTAAAATTATTATAAATTTATCACATATAATTAAAATTAATAGCCTCTTAATAATTAAAATGTTGTTACCACAATTAAAATTAAAAGAGAATAATTAAGGGTAAACCAAAAAGATAAGGTTTAAAATAAAATCAATACATGTCTAAAAATTAATGTATGAGATAATTTATAACTATCTTCATATTATATTCAATATATCTCAAGTTGGATTCATTTGGATTAAAAAAATATATATTAATTTAATATTTTTATACTTTCCAAGGGTGCCCCTCCCCTCTCCTATAAAAAGGTACCCACTCTTCTCTAATAATTACACCTCTAAAGCCTTGCATTTTGGCCAAAACCTACCTATTTCTACTCCCAAACTCACCCACCCTAGATGAAATAATTTGGTCATAAATTCATCCTAAGTATTCCTTTTGTGAAAATCCAAAAGAGATACCTAAAAAGGAGGTAATTGTTTTATCACCACTTTCAAAGTTTTTTTCTTCTTCTACTTCTTCTTTCTATGTCATTTACATATAAAAGTAATAAATCCATCATATACTATATGGTGAGATATTTTTATGATTATGGTAAAACTATATTCCTCCTTTTACCCATCCTAATAAAAACATATCACTATGTGTGTGTGTGTACGGCTTACCGTCTCCACACCGTGGTGAAACATGTTTTTCATGTATACATTATTTCTATAAGTATAACGATGAATATAAAGGAAGTAAATAATAAATATTACATGATATTATTTATATATAATTAATATATAATCCAATTATATACCATTTAACCATTAATATAATGATACCATCACTCGTGCGCACGTACGACCTACCGTCTCCACAACGCGATGAGATTTATCCTCCATTACAACCATTTCAGAATAATTATAAAAATGTATATACTGAATAAATATGAAAAATAAAATATAATAATTCTACTTTAATAATAAATATCTGTGTTTGTGTGTGTTTTTGTGTGCGTGTTTCGTTAACTTTCTTCCATTTAATACGATAAGAAAATAGAAACAATATTCATGAGTACGTACGGCCTACCATCTCCATGAACGGTGTGTTACATTTCATTTATCTATCAATTATATATATTTATATACTGAATATATATGATATATAAATCATGATAAACATTTTTTAATTAATTAAATCATGATCTATGTAATATGATCGATAATAACAAGTCAAAACGCGTATGATAAACAAATTGATTATTACCTGAAATGTTGCTTTAACTTGTAATTGTTAACAAATGGGTAATATAAAGTCATAAAAGAATCATATATGATATCATAAATATTATTATTATTATAATATAAGTTAATAATGTGTTTAAAAAAATTATACATGAGTTTCAGATATGTATGGAGAGTATCAGACCTAAGGTAAGGGAATTTCGTCTCACTTTTAATTTTCATGAGATATAAGCCATGTTCACCACATATTTATTATGTATGGTGTATGTAATGACCCTATTATATTATATATCATGAATAAATTTATCTTCATGTTATTTAATGATTTATTTTAAGATATTGGGATTATTATTTAAATGTTCAATGTTGTACGTGACACTTTGAATGTTTAACGAATTAATCCTTTCTCCATTTCAATATTATTGATATTATCATACATATTAATAAAGAAAAAATTATGCCTATTTTTAAGTTCATTCAAATGTTTTCAAAATGAAATATTTTTAATTTTTTTAAGGGTTAATTTCGCAATCTCATTATTATCTTAGGTTTTTTATACGTAAGTATATACTAGGCAATCTTTATCATTCACATCCATGTTTCATCAAAATATATTTCAAAACACTATTACCATTCCGAAAAAATTATTTAAATTAATTGTCAACTATGTTTACATTTTATAAAAAAAATTCAAAGTAATCTTTCCATCATTTTCCAAACGAGGCACTTTATGACCTTTTTGAAAAATTAAGGAAATAATGTCCTTTAACTTATACGGAATGTGCGGCTATTTCCAAAATCATGATTCCTTAACATTTTAAAGATTCCTTTACAGGACTACAAGGTTATTTTTAAAAAGAATTTTTTTTTATAATTTCATAGGATTTTAAATGATTACAATGTAAAAAAAGGAGTATTTATTTCAAAGAGTATTAATGATTTTATTTGATTATTTTCATTTAAGTCAACATCCTTTTTTGGATTTTATACTTAATTGAGGCTGGTTTATTATGACACAACATTCCATATTTTATTGAAGAGTTTTACTATGGATGTTCTATTTTGATACCATTCATGGTTTATGGTTAAAGTGTTAACATTTTTTATGTTAGTTTTAATAAAAATGTTTATGTTGGTTATATAATGTTTCACCCTTTTCATATAAGAATGCATTGGACTTAGTAATTAATATGTTGGAGACTAGTTAATGAAATCCCTATAGGTTTGGGATTGATTAATGAAATCCCTATGGGTTTGGGATCGGTTAATAAAATCCCCTTGATGCATCTATAGTTCTCATGAGACAAATTAGTTTGGGTTTTTACCCATAAGTATGGTCTTGGCACAAGGCCTTGATGGTATATCTGACATTATGAATTTCCTAATTATGACATTAGTTATCGATATTACATGTTATTATTTGACTAGTAAAATATCCATGAGAATGTTTAAAGGGGATTATTTGATTTATTCTTACCATATTATGTTCAATTTTATGTTTAAAAGGCATATGTTTCAGTTGTATACTTGCCTTAATGTTTATGGTTATTTATAAAAACATATATTGTATTGTTTAACCTTACTGATCATCTGATATCACCCCTTTATTATGTTTTATTTTCCTTGGATTTTAATAATTTTATTATGATTTATATCCAAGTTTAATCTAGTAGAATAATGGCGCTCTCAAAGGATTGTCTATGTTATATTTTATGATTTGAATTGTAATGTAAAGTTCATGTATGTAATATATTTTCCAAGACTCCTAAACTGATTGGTCCTTTGGGATTTTATTCCTATTAATCATGCCAATGTATTAAAATAATACAATGGCTCTGTGAATTTGGGGTCGTGGTTTACACTAACACTACAACTATATTTAGGGAATTGATGAATAAAGTCTTTAGGGACTACCCTAATAAATTTTTGGTTGTCATTATAGATTATATTATTATATACTCTAAAATAAAATAGGAATATGAGGATCATCTGAATGTTGTACTAAATAACTTTAAGAAATAAAACTTTTATAAAAATTATAGTAAACACTACCAAAAAATAGGATTTTATCAACGCTAAAAACGGCCTTTATTAGCGCTAAAAAACGTTGTTAATCAAGAAGATATTAAATGGGTTCCCCTTTATCAAATCTATTTTTAGCATTGATAAAGGACCACCTTTATCAATTCTCATAAAATTGATGATAAAGGCCTTCTTTTATTAGTGTTGTTCAAAGCGCTGATAAATTTCCCATTTATCAACGCTAATTAATGCGCTGATAAAGGCTTCCATGTCTGGAAGCGATGTTTATATAAAACCACACCCAGAAACTTGAAAAAAATAAACAACAGAACAAAATAACCAAACCAACAAAAATAACCTGCACAAACCAGAAAAAACTTGCTAAAAAATAACCACTCCTAGTATATACAAAAGAACCACATACATGATGAAAATGATGAAAAAACAAGCAACGCACACTAAATTTTGGTAAACAATGCTATATACATTTAATTGAAATCATGAATAAAAAAATATCCACTCATGGTATATACCAAAAAAAACTTCTTTATATATTTTGAACAATGTTTTATAAAATTACATTTAAAAATATCCAACAAAGAGTTAAAAACATTAATGTTTTCTCTTTTGACGTATGTGGGACCCTCCGAAAAGTGTCCTCTGATGGTAATAGTCTCAGAACAAATAATCCCAACTCAAGAAAAAGGTTCCACCTATATAAAAAACAAATATTACATTAGTAATACTATAAAGAAATAAATTAAACACTAATATGAAGAATACATTAAAAATGTCGATTTTTAATAAAAATGACACATTTGGAGTTATATTGGTTAAGCCATGCATAATATTAAGGTGGGGTTGATTATTACATGTTACAAATGACTGATGGATCATTTTCCTAAAGTATCAAAATAATTGGAATGCATTTCCTCAGTTTTTAGTATGTCAGTTGTGTTTTTTTACTAAAATGTCATTTCAAACAGAAAACATGCAATTTGAGCCATATCGGTCGCATCGTGCGTTGGTTTGATGTGATACTACTTCATACACATCATAATATACTTATGAATTACTTTCCTCAATTTGGAAGACAATTAGAGTGTGTTTTCTTGGTTTTCTGTGAGGGACATATTTTGAGTTAAAATGTTAATTTTAAATTGATAGTATACACTTTTAGTCATACCAGTCACACTGTTCATCGAATTGAGGTGAGATTTATTCCTACACATCACAACTGACTCGTGGATCATTTTCCTAAAATATCAAAGCAATTAGAATGAATTTTCTCTGTTTTCAGTATATCAGTTGTGTTTTTTTACTAAAATGTCATTTCCAACTGAAAAAAGGAAATTTGAGTTATATCGGTCGCATCGTGTGTTGCTTTGACCTGAAAATGATTGATACACGTCACAAAGGACTTAATAATAATTGTCCTTAATTGGGAAGAAAATTTTAGTGCATTTTATTTGTTTTCAGTGAGTGACATGTTTTGAACTAAAATTTCAATTTTAAACTCATAACAGAGAATTTTTTGTCATACTGATCACATGGTGTGTCGGATTGAGGTGGGGTTGATTCCTATACATTACAACTGACTCATGGATTTTTTTTCCTAAAGTATCAAAACAATCTGAATGTGTTTTCTTGGTTTTCAGTATGTCAGTTCTGTTTCTTACTTGAATTAATGTCAATTTTAAATAACAAGACACATTTTGATTCATACCAGTGACATCATGCATCATATTGAGGTGTGGTTGATTCATACACATAAAAAATGATCGATGTATCATTTTCCTAAAGTATCAAAATAATTGGAATTCATTTCCCCAATTTTCAGTATGTCAGATGTGTTTTTTTACTAAAATGTCATTTTAAACTAAAAAAATTCAATTAGAGTCATACTGGTTGCATCATACGTCGGCTTGACATGAGAAGGCTTGATACACATCACAAAGGATGTATGAATCACTCTCCTTAATTTGGATGACAATCAGAGCGTGTTTTCTTTGTTTTCAGTGAGTGACATGTTTTGAACTAAAATGTTAATTTTAAACTCATAACGAACACCTTTAGTCATACCGATGACATGGTGTGTCGGATTGAGGTGGGGTTGATTCCTACACATCAAAACTAACTCGTGGATCATTTTCCTAAAGTATCAAAACAATATGAATGTATTTTCTCGGTTATCAGTATGTCAGTTGTGTTTTTTTTACTTGAATTAATGTGAATTTTAAATAACATGATACATTTGGAGTCATACCAGTGACACTGTGCATCTTATTAAGGTTTTGTTGATTCCTACACATCACAAATGACTTTTAGTTTGTTTTCATAAAGTATCAAAACAATAGTAATGCATTGTCTTGGTTTTCAGTATGTCAATTGTGTTTTTTTACAAAAATATCATTTCAAACTCAAAACATTCATTTTGAGTCATATCGGTCGTATCATGCACTGGTTTGATATGAGATTTCTTGATAAACATAAAAAATCACTTATTAATCGTTTTCCTTAATTTGGAAGAAAATTTGAGCATGTTTGATTTTTTTTAGTGAGTGACACATTTTGAAATAAAATGTCAATTTTAAACTCATAACGGACACTTTTAGTCATACTGATGACACAGTGTGTCATATTGAGGTGGGGTTGATTCCTACACATCACAACTGACTCATAGATAGTTTTCCTAAATTATTCAAACAATTTGAATGAGTTTTCTCAGTTTTCAGTATGTCAGTTTTGTTTTTTACTTGAATTAGTGTCAATTTTAAATAACAAGACACATTTGGAGTCATATTGGTGATATCATGCATCGTATTGAGGTGAGGTTGATTCCTACACATCGAAAATGACTGATAGATTTTTTTTATAAAGTATCAAAACAATCAAAATGGATTTCCTTAGTTTTCAGTATGTCAGTTGTGTTTTTAACTAAAATATCATCTCAAAACAAAAACATGCAATTTGAGTCATACCGGTTGCATCATGCATCAGTTTAACATTAGACTACTTGATATACGTCACAAAGGACTTATTAATTGTTGTACTTAATTTGGAAGATAGTTGGAGTGTGTTTGTTTTTTTCATTGAGTGACACATTTTGAACTAAAATGTCAATTTTAAACTTGTAACAAACACTTTTAGTTATATCGGTCACACCATTTGTTAGATTGAGGTGGGTTTGATTCCTACATGTCACAACTGACTCATGGATCATTTTCCTAATGTATCAATATAATTTGAATGTTTTTTCTCAATTTTTTGTATGTTAGTTGTGTTTTTTACTTGAATTAATGTCAATTTTAAATAAAAAGACACATTTGGAGTCATATCGATGAAATCGTGCGTCATATTGAGGTGTGGTTGATTCATACATGTCAAAATTTTCTGATATATCATTTTACTAAAGTATCAAAACAATCAAAATAAATTTACTCAGTTTTCAGTTTGTCAGTTATGTTTTTTTTTCATGATTAATTTCAACTTTAAGTAAATACATATTTGGAGTCACACTGATGACATTCTGTATCGGATTTAGGTGTGTTTGATTCCTACACGTCACAAATGACTCATTGATCATTTTCCTAAAGTGTCAAAAAAAATTTAAGTACACTTTTCTACCTAAAAATAAATGCACCCTTGCCTCTAAAACCTAAAAAAGAGACATGTCCTGCTCAATATGTTCAATCAACCTAGTTTGGAAGGATTATGGAAAACCCTTTGATCCCAATACAGTTGACATGGAATAACATCCTACTTCTGTAGCATAGCTTTAGTCATCCTAGTGAGTAACAAACAGTCATATGTTCAGGACCTTTGAATGAATATATGATAGTTGGTTCTTCACTGGGTCGACTAAAGAGGGGAACTACCAATGTTGCAGATTGAATCGATGTTTTTTGGAGAAAACCCTCCTCATTGTTGAAAACAAGAAGAGTAGAGTAATCTCTTGTGCCCGTTATGTCTCAAGATGTCACAAAAAACTAAATGGATGGGGAAACATTTTTTGGATACTCATTATCTTTTTTGGTCTACTAACAACACACATACCCTATAAATGAGGACCACCAACAACCATGATTTTCAAAGGTGCATTTATCCCATACAAATCAAAACATTACCATCAAAAAAAGAGAAAGATAAGTCATACAATA
This sequence comes from Viscum album, assembly GCA_963277665.1. Lineage (NCBI taxonomy): Eukaryota > Viridiplantae > Streptophyta > Magnoliopsida > Santalales > Viscaceae > Viscum > Viscum album. Next base: position 878,271,682 of record OY728166.1, read on the forward strand.
TTATTAAAGTCGAAATTATTTGAGAATTTTACCATCTTTATTCTATATTTGTACACTCTTCCATCAGGTATGCTACCCATTTGTTTCTAATCATATCTATATCATCTTGTAAATATAACTATTTTTTGTGGTCATGGTAGTACTGAAAAAATATAAATACACAAATAATTAATAAGTATTTTAAATTAAATAGAAATTATATTTGAAAATACCTCTTCTGGGAGGCTGGTTTATTTATAGAATGTGATCTCTTTCATAAATTTACAAAAATAATAGCCATAGTCTTTATCGTTTGTTTGTTTCAGGCACTGCATAAACATTGAGAAAAATATGTAACTTTTTTTATATGTGTTTGGATAGTGAAATATTATTATATATACCCTTATTTGTATCCATTCATAGTACTTGTCAGTTTTCTTGTCCTTTTTCCCAGGCCTCATTCCATGATGTAGATGATATTCATGCACCGCCCATCATAATATAATCCCCATTAAAAGATAATATAAATTATATAACTGGATATTTAGTTCTAAAATGTTGGATGTACTGTATTAAAAATTGAAAAACACCATCATTTGTGGTCAGTTTTTTGGATATCCATGCATTGAATCCAAAAAATAAATCTTTGGAGTATTCAAATTGACTGAAATGAGCATCCAATTATTCATAAAAACACAAAAAACAATAAATAATGAAAGAAATTAAAATTTATTTGATATGATTAAATTGTAGATCTCTACCCCTAAATTTTTTATATTAAGAATATTTTGTCATCTTTAATTTTTCTGTTAAATGATTTGAGCAGTCCTGCGACTATTTCACCATGTTTCATGGAAGTTATGTCTTCTTAATCTGTAGAGCTGATGTGAGGACTAACGAGTAAAAAATTTTGTTCATGGGGAAATCCCTTTAATTGTTTTTCATATTTACGCCTGTGAAAAATATGAAATTTATTTAGTCATAATTATCATAGTATATCATCCTTTGGAAAATCAAATCATGTAAACATACATCATGTAAACATTAACAACTGAGCCACTTAACCAATAATAGTTGAGGATTTAAATTGAATTCTCAACACCAATGAAGTCTAGATCTTCCCCTCCATACATATTTTCTTAAAAATAAATTATGTGATTACCACCATCTTTCAACTTTGTATCCACATGATCATTCAATGATAATAAATATAGATATATAATGAGGGGTTAATGTGCTTTGGTTTGATCATTTTGATCAGTTGGTTGATCCTTGAGTTGGTTTTGAACTAGTATTTGGTTTCACCCCCTTCCCTTTGTCCGTCTGTAATAACTTGTATTGGTTCAAACCTTTTTTCATTAAATGTTTAAGGTTTAGCTTGAAAATTAAATTGGAAATTAATACCTCATTGTTGACATGCTTTTTTTACAATATTTGATGACCATGCAATGAATGTTCCTAGATCTTGTTCGACCGTATGAATATCTACATCATGAAATGGAATAGGTAGCTTGGCGCTCAGCTCTAAGGCTATAGTAATTAACACTCTGACATGATCTATTAGAAAAGTTCTGTTGTGTACCATGTCGTTCTGGATATTGAATATTGTAGCCCTCACTACAAGGCTATGGGTGAGTGCTAATAGATATAAATCACTGTCATTTTCACCCTGTAGAATATAAATACCAGAAAGGTATCAATTTCTAGTTTCTATCTGATTCACATTTCACAGAAACAATTATTATAAAATTGACTACCTTAGTTAGGAATTGTTTTTGAGGGGAATGGATCACCTCAAAACTAGTGGGGGTGGGGCGGGATCTTCACGTGTTGGTTGTTCTTGAGTTTGTTCTTCTCTTTTCCAACCCCCGTCAAAATTTCTATCATCTCTCTCTGGTATTGTAATTCTTCTTGAAACAAAGCTAACGTTTCTCTCATATTTTTCATTTCCTCAGTTTGAACCTCCATTGGTTTTTTCCTCAAAATATGTTTAGGGTGTCACCCAAAAACTCACACCTTGGACACAACCACACTTTTTTGGATTCTTCAAGGCCACTAAAAGTATGTATTCATCTGATGTGGGTGTTTTTTATTATTGTGACTATGTCAGATAGAAAATATAGGAAAATAAGTAATAATTTTTATGTAATATAAATTTAAATCGAAACATATTTTTATTATGTCATACTTACACATGTTTCCCACCCTTTTTTGTGTTTCCATCTATTAGTTTTCCATCTTTAGTTACACGCGCTGTAATGACCCAAAGTTTCATTAATGAAAATCCCTCTTGATCCAGTTAAATGTCTCTTTATGAAAAATGTTTTTATAAGTTGTCAACTTCTTTGGTTTTATGTTAAGATTTGTGACCGTTACTTTTATAGCCGTTGAATAGTGATCACATGAGTAGTATAAATATATGGCTTTAACGGACCCAATTTTACTCAGACAAAGAAAGCGATGGCCTCATCCAGTAGAATTTCCCCATACAAAGCCCATTTGTCAGAGCTCGGAAAAGAGGTGGCCTCTTTTGGCTTCACCCTTGACCAAGCCCAAGCTGAGCTTTATTATGTCAACCTCGAACGAGACCGTCTACGGGAAAAAAGGAAGTTGATAGAGATTACCACTCGAGCGATGTTATCCGAGCCGCCCCAAGAGTCTGTCACCATCGCACACCTTACCCTTAGGTCTTATGCGGCTATTTTAAGGGGTTATGTAACAAATAAGTAGTATCATGTTCATGTACATTATTTTTGTATATAATAAGGAATATAATTTCTAGTCATTTTTGATACATTGTAAATAGTTTTTAAAGTACAAATGGTGTTTTTAGTTGTTATTTAATTAAGAATTATATTTTATTAAATTAAAGGATTTTTTAATTAAATAATATTTTAATAAAATATTATTATTAATATTAAATTAATTTTTATTAAATATAAATGATCTTATAATTTTATGAATGCAATTAAAATTTTTATTAAGGTTTGAAAGCCATTTCTGTCAAAACCCGTGAATTTTTTTTGTAAATGTCAGTTTTTATTTTAAAAGTAAAAATTCACAAATTTAGAAAATTATTTAGATAAAATAAATATTATTTTTGGAATCAGGGTGTCTAAATTATCCAACGGTGAATTTTTCATAATTTTCTGAGACAGTCAAATTTTTGGGTAAAAATTATATACCATTTAAATATATAATGTGTTTTATGACATCATAATGACCCAATGGTGATGTAATAAAATACTATAATCCTTATGTTCGTCCAATATATGTTTTATCATTAAAATAATGAGGTTTTGGGTTTGTTTGACTTACTTTTCAAAGCATTAATGGAGCCCTCAAGACTTATTCAACACTTTGCCTTTTTAAATTAATTTTTATGGGAGTGTGACTCACCTCCACATAAGCAACCCTAATTTTTTAATAAGTTCGGACCTTGTCCTTGTAAAATATTGTTTTCCTATTTCATTTTCCAGAAACCATGGTCAAATACCATGGGATGGTTTGTGGTTTGGATTATTTTAATATAAGGGGTCCCAAACCTAAATAATAAAGAATTCTCTCACCTTTCTTATATAAACCCACCCAAGATCCCACTTCCTCCTCACTCAAAGCCCTTGAAGTTCGTCCAACCTCTGCCCTACTCTCTCTATAATCCTCTCAAGGTGCCCCAAGCTCCCAAGAAGCCTCTCACAAGCCTCTCTCTAGCCTTTGGAAGCACACTTCCAAGTAAGGGTTTTTTTCTTCCTTTCTCTTTTTTGTCAATGTTCTTTAAGTTTTATTTCCCTTTTAATTTCAATTATGAATGTTGGGGTATGGTTTCGAACCTCCCCCATACTTCCCTCTTATTGTTTGAATGATGATATACCCCTTTCTCTCTCATTAAATGCCTCCCATGTACACCCGTTACTATGCCGAAATTCCGAAAGGAACTTCCCTCTCTTCTTTTTCATTCAAGAAATACTTTTGCATCATGAATCTAAATTCCTTTTCAATTGTTGGGACATGTATCTATATTACCTCCTTACTGTACATTACATTTAAATATGATGAGGAACCCATTTCTCTCTCATCATCCTTTTTTTTATGAATTCTTATGTCACGCCGTTACACTGCTGAAACCGCACCAATTTTCTAAGCCAATGTCATTGTGTAGTGAATACCATTCCCATTTCTCCATCAAGGGTATTCACCTATATGAACTTTTACTTATTGATTGTAAATTTTAATGTATGAATTCCACATTCCTTTATCATGGAATAAATGATTATGTTTTATGAATCCATGTTTTATGATCCATGTGGCACACTTATGCATGAAATGAAATGTTTAAGAAGGGTGCGCCCTTATAGTGCTACAATGCATTGGGTAAAGTATAGTATCATGATATGTCATGTGAAATGAGTGTTGCCTCATGCTAATTCAAGTGCAACGAGGTTTTACTCGTGCTTCACGTGCAATGAGGGTTTACTCATGCTCCATGTGCAATGAGCCTTGGCTCATGCTAATTCAATGTTAAGTGTTGTTGCCACATTTCCATGTTATGATTATCATGCTTTATCATGACTTTATGTTCATGTTACTCTTATGCTCTATTGATATTCCTATTTCCTAACATGTATTGTACTCCTCATGTTATTCATTGTGTACTCCCTTACTGGGCTTTATAGCTCACCCTTTTCTTATGCATGTCCTCAGGTTATCCCATGCAATGCTAAGTACGAAGGAATGTAGTGGTCATGTAAAGGAAGTTTTCAATAAAGATGTTGTATTTTAAAGTTGAAATTTTTTATTTAATGATCTTAATCCCCAAAGACACTAAACCTATTGATCTTCTTTGTTGTCTCAAGTGATGTTTTATGTAATAAAGCATGTTTAAGTTGTAATAAAAAGCAGGGTTGTCATAGTTGGTATCAAAGGATAGGTTTAGTTATTTTTGGGATTAGGAAACCCTAGTAAAGCCTTAGATACAAGACTAAGTATAATAAAAACATCCCTAAGTTTTGGTAAATACTAAGTAAGTGGTTTATCAAAAAAATACATCCTTGTCTGGATACGAGCAGGTAGAGGCGGCTCTGGCATAGATGTATCCTAGGGGTAAAACCCGAAAACACCGCTTTGAGCTAGACTCGAACGGGAACTGGTGCACGACAACGAGCCTTGCTGCACTCTTGGTTACGACACTCCCGGGGGATATGTTTTGATAAATTCACAATCTTAGTATGAACCCTTATTAAGGGAAAAATGCCCCTAAGAATATATGTTAGAAGGAAGATCATGAAAAGCCTGGATTGAATCCTATAGACTCATGAGTTAAAGAGATTAAATTTTATTTATAAGTCATCAAATTTTTTCTTTGGATTACCCTTTATGTGTTACCCCTAACTTTCCTTTTATTCCAGCCAATGGCCGGTAATAGGAGCACTCGGGCTAACAACCGTTGTGAAGATCAGTGTGATGATTGTACTAATGAGATTCCAAATCCAATGGGAGCGGGAATCGCGAACTTTGTCACGCTTCACTCTCAGCTAACTCAAGTTTTGAATAGAAACACTGGTCAAGAGGAACGTTCAACCCCCCCCCCCCCCCCCACTAAGAAAGAACAAGTCGCTATCGAGAGCTTCATGAGACAAAGGCCTCCTACTTTTAGTGGATCATCTGATCCCATGATCACTAAGAAATGGATCAACTTCATTGAAAAGATCTTCTCTATCCTTCAATGTTTTGAACAAGAGAAGGTTCTCCTGGAGGCTTATCGTATGGAGGGTGAATCTAATCAATGGTGGACGTTGATCAAAAATATGAAGCCTGAGGAGGAGATCGAGGCTTTGGAATGGAAGGAATTCCGGAAGATATTTTTCGATAAATATTTTCCGCACACCCTCTGTCTTAAGATGGAAAGGGACTTCCATTCCCTCAAGCAGAAAGATGAAGAATCTATGGGAGCGTACGAGGAAAACTTCACAAGGCTTGCACGATACGCTTTCGGCTTTGTCGTTACCCCTGAATTCAAGGTTGACCGCTTCTTTGGTGGGTTGAAGCCTAGCTTGCGGAAATCATTAGCGATCCGTGACTTCGACAGCTATGAGGAAATTGTCTGATGTGACCTCAAGGTTTAAATGGAGATCAGAGAATCACAGGGGTATCATGGGGACAAGAAGCTTAAGGTGGACTTCAATGCTGGTGGTCCGATGGATAAATCCAACGTCGCTAAGAAGTTCCAGCGCCCCACTTGCCAAAAGTTTGGAAAGAAGCACCCTGGAAATTGCCTTAGGGGGACAAGAAAATGCTTCAGGTGTGGAAGAGAAGGGCACCTAGCTATTAACTGTCGGCAAGAAGGACCTGCAGCTGCGACAGAGGATAGGAACGCTCCGTTCTAACCTCAACGCGTTGTTCAATGCTACAAATGTAAAGAACCGGGTCATTTTTCAAATCAGTGCCCTAATCCAAGGGTTATCAGAGGCAACCAGTAACCTCCAAGACAGCAAGGAAGAGCTTTTGCCATAACTTCTGCCGAAGTCAACCCCGAAAACGAAGTGGTGAAAGGTACGCTAGTTATTAATTCAAGAATAGTGAACATACTTTTTGATTCAGGTTCTACGCATTATTTTATATCTCAAAAGTTTAGTAGAACAATCCCAACACCACCACAAATCATGGAAGTAAAGATGTCGATGAGTACGGAAAATGGGGCAATCATTGCATCCCATGAGTATAAGTCCTCCCCTGTTATAATCTGTGGATTGAATTTCCAGGCGAACCTCATCATACTCCCTCTAGTGGAATTTGATGCAATTCTTGGCATGGATTGGCTTTACTTATATAGAGCCAACATAAATTGTCGGGAGAGGGAAATCACACTCCATATGGAGAATCGACCCCCGATTCTTTACAAGTGTCAGGAGGAAGATGAATCTCCTTTATCTCCATCATCTCAAGAATGGATATTACTACCTTATGATCATGCATATCTGGCTCAGATGATTGAGTCCAAGGAAGAAACCACCCTTGAAGAAATGCCTATTGTGAGGGAATTCACTGAAGTGTTTCCCGAGGAACTTCCTGGTCTTCCTCCAAGAAGAGATGTTGAGTTATCAATTGAACTTATACCTGGGGCGCTACCAATATCCAAGACTCCATATAGAATGGCTGTTGTTGAGCTTTAAGAGATGAAGAAACAACTACAGGAGAATCTGGATAAAGGGTTTATACACCCAAGTGCATCACCATGGGGTGCACCAGTCCTCTTCGTCAAGAAGAAGGATGGGTCAATGCAGCTTTGCATCGATTATCGTGAACTTAACAAAATCACGATAAAGAACAAGTATCCTCTCCCAAGAATCGATGACTTGTTTGATCAACTGCGTGGAGCACAATACTTCTCCAAGGTGGACTTGCGGTCGAGATATTATCAAGTAAGGGTGAAGAAGGAAGATATCCCCAAGACTGCTTTTCATACAAGGTACGGGCACTATGAATTCATAGTAATGCCTTTCGGACTCACCAATTCTCTATCAATATTCATGGACTTGTTGAATAGAGTATTTAGAGATTACCTAGACAAATTTGTGGTAGTCTTTATAGATGATATTCTAATATACTCCAAAACCAAGGAGGACCATGAGGAGCATTTAAGAACTGTACTGGAGACTTTGCGCAAGGAGAAGCTCTATGCCAAGTATAGAAAGTGTGAGTTCTGGTTGAAGGAGGTCTCATTCTTGGGTCATATCATCACAAGCAATGGGATATCTGTGGACCCCTCCAAAATAGATGCAATTGAGGGATGGCCGAGGCCAACATCGGTAACTGATATCCGTAGCTTCTTGGGGTTAGCTGGATATTATCGATGATTTGTGAGGAATTTCTCACGATTGTCCAACCCTCTTACCAAGCTAACTCTAAAGGGAGTAAAGTTTTCTTGGAGTGATGAATACAAAGAAAGCTTCAATGAGTTGAAAAGGAGGCTTATCACTGCACCTGTGCTCACTTTACCCACAAGTGGGGAGCTCTTTGTGATATTCAGTGATGCTTCGAAGAAGGGCTTAGGATGTGTGCTAATGCAGAATGATAAAGTGATATCCTATGCCTCAAGGCAGTTGAAAATCCATGAGCGAAATTATACAACGCATGATCTGGAGTTGGCGGCGGTGATCTTTGCCTTGAAAATCTGGCGACATTATCTCTATGGAGAGAAATGTGAGATATATACTGACCACAAGAGTCTTAAATATATATTCACACAGAAAGAGCTTAATATGCGCCAGAGAAGATAGGTAGAGCTCATCAAGGATTATGACTGTTCAATACATTACCACCCTGGGAAAGCGAACAAGGTGGCAGATGCCCTAAGTAGAAAGGATCCAGCGATTCTATCAATGATGAGAATTGAGATGGATCCAATCTTCTTAGACTTGATAAAGATGGATGTGGGAATCATAAAGAAGGGAACATCATCAATCCTTTCACAAATGATTTCTCAACCATCTCTTTTGGAAAGGGTAAAGGATTCTCAAAAGGATGATGCGGGAATCCAAGAAAAAGTGGAAGCTATCAAAAAGGGAAAATCCTCAGAGTTTAATATTAATGAAGAAGGAATTGTGCGTTGTGGGAAAAGACTATGTGTTCCATCAAGTCCGGAGCTGAAGAAGGAACTTTTGGATGATGCACATAGTTCAAATTTCTCTATTCACCCAGGGAGCTCAAAGATGTATTAAGATCTCCGAGAAAACTTTTGGTGGGATAATATGAATAAGGAGATCACTGAATATACATCAAAGTGCCTGGTGTGTCAGAAAGTGATGGTAGAGAGGCAGAAGTCTAAGGGGATGATGCAACCATTGCCCATACTAGAATGTAAATGGGAGAACATAACCATGGACTTTGTCACTGGACTTCCAAGGACATCCAAAGGCAACAATGCAATCTGGGTTGTTTTGGATCATCATACAAAGACTGCACACTTCATTTCTATTCAAGAGGATTTCTCTTTGGATCAACTGGCACGGATATATATCAGGGAAGTGGTACAGTTGCATGGAGTGCCACTATCTATTGTTTCTGACCGAGATCCAAGATTCACCTCTATGTTTTGGAAGAGTCTTCAACAAGCTCTGAATACTGAACTGAACTTCAGTACGGCCTATCATCCTCAAACTGATGGCCAATCCGAGCGGACTATCCAAACACTTGAGGATACGTTGAGAGCGTGCTCAATAGACTTTAAAGGAGTATGGGATCAACATATTCCTCTGTTTGAGTTCTCTTATAATAATATTTTCCACTCGAGCATCCAAATGGTGACATATGAAGCCCTATATGGGAAAAGGTTTAGAACACTGGCATGTTGGGATGAGGTCGGTGAACTTAAGCTGCTTGGACCGGAATTGGTCGAAGAAATGGTGGAGAAGGTGAAAACCATTCAGCAACATATCAAGGCAGCCCAAAGTCAATAGAAGAGTTATGCAGATAATCATCGATGATACCTTGAGTTTAAAGTCAGAGACATGGTGTTTTTATTCATATCTCTGTGGAAGAAGGTCAAGAGGTTTGGAAAGAAAGAGAAGTTAAGTCCAAAGTACATCGGCCCCTTTGAGATTCTTGATCGTGTTGGGGATGTGGCCTATCGACTAGCACTTCCACCTACTATGGCCAAGGTGCATGATGTCTTCCATGTATCCTTTTTAAGGAAGTACATACTGGACCCTTCACATGTACTCTCTTCCGAGGGGGTACAATTGGAAGATGATCTTTCTTATGAGGAGCAACCAGTGAAGATCTTAGATCGTAGAGAAAAAGTTCTATGAAATAAGACAATTCCCCTTGTCAAGGTGTTGTGGAGAAACCACAAGTTTGAAGAAGAAACTTGGGAGTCGGAGGATATGATGAAGCTGAGTTACCCACATTTGTTTTAGTGTGGGAAAAGGAAAATTTCGAGGGCAAAATTTCTTAAGGGGGGAATATTGTAACGAACCAAATTTTCATTAATGAAAATGCCTCTTGATCCAGTTAAATGTCTCTGTATGAAATTTTTTTTTATAATATTTCAACCTCTTTGGTTTTATGTTAAGATTTGTGACCGTTACTTTTATATCCATTGAATAGTGATCACATGAGTAGTATAAATATATGGCTTTAACGAACCCAATTTTACTCAGACAAAGAAAGCGATGGCCTCATCCAGTAGAATTTCCCCATACGAATCCCATTTATCGGAGCTCAGAAAAGAGGTGGCGTCTTTGGGCTTTTCCCTTGACCAAGCCCAAGATGAGCTTCATTATGTCAAGCTCGAACGGGACCGTCTACGGGAAAAATGTAAGTTGATAGAGATTACCACTCGAGTGATGTTATCTAAGCTGCCCCAAGAGTCTGTCACCATCGCACACCTTACCCTTAGGTCTTATGTGGCTATTTTAAGGGGTTATGTAACAAATAAGTAGTACCATGTTCATGTACATTATTTTTGTATATAATAATGAATATAATTTCTAGTCATTTTTGATACATTGTAAATAGTTTTTAAAGTACAAATGGTGTTTTTAGTTATTATTTAATTAAGAATTATATTTTATTAAATTAAAGGATTTTTGAATTAAATAATATTTTAATAAAATATTATTATTAATATAAAATTAATTTTTATTAAATATAAATGATCTTATAATTTTATGAATGCAATTAAAATTTTTATTAAGGTTTGAAAGCCATTTCTGTCAAAACCCGTGATTTTTTTTTATAAATGTCGGTTTTTATTTGAAAAGTGAAAATTCACATATTTATAAAATTATTTAGATAAAATAAATATTATTTTTGGAATCAGGGCGTCGAAATTATCCAATGGTGAATTTTTCATAATTTTCTGAGACAGTCAAATTTTTGGGTAAAAATTAAATACCATTTAAATATATAATGTGTTTTATGACATCATAATGACCCAATGGTGATGTAATAAAATACCATAATCCTTATGTTCGGCTAATATATGTTTTATCATTAAAATAATGAGGTTTTGGTTTTGTTTGACTTACTTTTCAAAGCATTAATGGAGCCCTCAAGACTTATTCAACACTTTGCCTTTTTAAATTAATTTCCATGGGAGTGTGACTCACCTTCACATAAGGAACCCTAATTTTTTAATAATTTCGGACCTTGTCCTTGTAAAATATTGTTTTCCTCTTTCCTTTTCCAGAAACCATTGGAAAATACCATGGGATGGTTTGTGGTTTGGATTATTTTAATATAAGGGGTCCCAAACCTAAATAATAAAGAATTCTCTCACCTTTACTATATTAACCCACCCAAGTTCCCACTTACTCCTCACTCAAATCCCTTTGAGTTCATCCAACCTCTGACCTACTCTCTCTATAATCCTCTCAAGGTGCCCCAAGCTCCCAAGAAGCCTCTCTCTAGCCTTTGGAAGCACACTTCCAAGTAAGGGTTTTTTTTCTTCCTTTCTATTTTTTGTCAATTTTCTTTAAGTTGTATTTCCCTTTTAATTTCAATTATGAATGTTGGGGTATTGTTTCTAACCTCCCTCATAATTCCCTCTTATTGTTTTAATGATGAGATACCCCTTTCTCTCTCATTAAATGCCTCCCATGTACACCCGTTACTATGCCGAAATTCTGAAAGGAACTTCCCTCTCTTCTTTTTCATTCAAGCAATACTTTTGCATCATGAATCTAAATTCCTTTTAAATTGTTGGTACATGTATCTATATTACCTCCTTACTGTCCATTACATGTAAATATGATGAGGAACCCCTTTCTCTCTCATCAACCTTTTTTTTATGAATTCTTATGTCATGCTGTTACACTGCCGAAATCGCACCGATTTTCTAAGACAATGTCATTGTGTAGTGAATACCATGCCCATTTCTCCATAAAGGGTATTCACCTCTATGAACATTTACTTATTTATTGTAAATTTTCATGTATGAATTCCACATTCCTTTATCGTGGAATAAATTATTATGTTTTATGAATCCATGTTTTATGATCCATGTGGAACACTTATGCATGAAATGAAATGTTTAAGAAGGGTGCGCCCTTATAGCGCTCCAATGCATTGGGTAAAGTATAGTATCATGATACATCATGTGCAATGAGTGTTGACTCATGCTAATTCAATTGCAATGAGGGTTTACTCATGCTTCAAGTTCAATGAGGGTTTACTCATGCTCCATGTGCAATGAGCCTTGGCTCATGCTACTTTAATGTTAAGTGTTGTTGCCACATTTCCATGTTATGATTATCATGCTTTATCATGCCTTTATGTTCATGTTACTCTTATGCTCTATTGATATTCCTATTTCCTAACATGTATTTTACTCCTCATGTTATTCATTGTGTACTCCCTTACTGGGCTTTATAGCTCACCCTTTTCTTATGCATGTCCTCAGGTTATCCCATGCAATGCTAAGTACGAAGGAATGTAGTGGTCATGTAAAGGAAGTTTTCAATAAAGATGTTGTATTTCATGTTTAAAGTTTTTATATAATTATCCTAAGCCCCAAAGACACTAAACCTCTCGATCTTCTTTGTTGTCTCAAGTGAAGTTTTATGTAATAAAGCATGTTTAAGTTGTAATAAAAAGAAGGGTTGTCATACGCGCCTCCTTCCATATCACATGGCGTGGGATGGAAGTGGCTAAGGATTTGGACTCTTAAAGCTACATATAAACAAAATAATATAGTTATTGTGTTATTTTATGTAACATAAAAGTATTATGGTAGATTTAAAATATGTACCAAATTTTTTTCAAGTGATGCGTACCCCATATCTGCTTTACAGTAGGGGTATGTTGGTTTTGATTCCTATTGTTTATTTTCATCACTCATTTGTTGTTTAATAAATAAAAAATTTCCAATAAAAGTAATGAATAAATGTACCATAAAACAAAATATTACCCGACACAGTGTACCCAAAAAACTGCTTCGTACGACGGTTAGTAAACGCATTTCATGATTCTTGGGTTATCAGGTGTGCATAAATAAGAGGTGAGTGCGGTTTTATTTTCCCTTGAGCATCTTTAAGATTATATTTATTTAAAAGTGTTCAAAAACCCCTGTGAATCCTTCCAGAAACCTTTAATACATAGACTTTGTGTGATTCATCTACTATAAATGCACTCTGTAAGAGATGATGAAGTGTAAGTCAATATTTAATTTTTTATTTTTAGTAAATTAAAAAAATATCATAATGTTACTGTAATATCTCCCCCACATTAGTGTCTTAATCTCATCCCCAAAATGGTGACAAGAATTTACATCATTCAACATGCATTGACGAGTAACGATTCTAATGTAACTACTGAACATGGCCTTGTTGTGGTTAACATGTTAACCCCACTTATTCTATCCAATCTCGTATTTGATTCCTTTCTCTTTAGACTTAATGATTTTTGCTAATACCATCAAACTACAATACTCCTGTTTTTTCTACATCACTAGTGTTTCATCACCTTTTATTTCCTCAGATCTTCCATCATCAATATGTTCCTCTAGCTCCAGAGGGCTATCATTAGCATGTGCAGATGGTCATTGTACCTATGCACTAGGAGCAACAATAGATTGAGAAACATGTTGTTCATTTACACTAAAAGAAGCAGTAGGTTGAGATACCTGTTTTGCTTGTGGATTGAGAGAATCATCACATGCGGAATTCATTATTTACCAAATTGGTTTAACATTTAATTTAGATAACATAAAATCAGCAATGAAAAGATATTAACATAAGGCAAAAGGTTGAGAAACCTGTTGTTTTTCAACTCTGTGAGCAGCAGCTAGTTGAGAAACCTATTGTGCCTAGGGATTGGGAGCATCATCACATATAGAAGTCATTATCTAGAAAAGTTGTTTAACATTTAATTTAGATAACATAAAAGCAGCAGTGAATAGATATTAACATAACATTATTTATATTAGAAAAAATATATAACCTGATTATTGAACTCACTTTTTTTAATGGTTGAAGGGATTTGACCCCTCTATTGACTATAAAAATCCCATCCTTATGGTCTCCTTTGAAATAGATACCATTTTCTACATAGGGACCGCTTTTAAATGATTGAAACGTCCCAATGAATGGGTCATCCTCTATTGAATATTCATTAGACTCTTCAGTGGTTTTGGTCAATAACAAGAATAATTGAACATTTTTAATTTGTGGGATATGGAACATAAAATAATTGTACTACCTATGATTCCATTATAAATGGTTTATATTTTTACCATTCCTTACTAAAATCAAATTTCACAAATCTCAACTCATCTATTTTAACACCACTTCTGTTATCAACCCACTTTCATTGAAAAATAGGCACTCGGAATGTCATGTTATATAACTCCCATATTTTTTTTGAGGATTCCAAAATATGACATATTCGCATAAATTGAATTTTTGTCCTTAACACCCGAAACATGTATCGCTTCATCCACAAGTGTAACTCCACTATTCTTTCAGGTACTGTCTTCATCATGTTCATTAGTATATAATGTATAACCATTAATTACATAAGAATTGTAGGATAATACATACACACTCTATCCTATGGCTACCCATCAAAGTCGTTCTGAAATTGAGTTTGTATTTTCATTTGATTCCTTAAAAATATAGTCCTAAAACTATCTTATAAACTATTGATTATGTTTATTTGATATCCATTTTTCAGCCATTTATGGATTCAAATGCCTAAGAATTTCTTTGTGGGTTTCAACATATGGGTCAACATCCAAACTATTATGAAAAATGTAAAGTTGGGCCTACTCTCAATCTGTAATATTGTTTGTGATGACCTCCTTTCTATAAATTCCTTCACTCACAAGTCACCCAGTGTGACTAGATTTTGTTAGACCAATGATTTGCACACCATATAGGTATTTGGTACAGAATTCAATGGTTTCCTCAACAATATATCACTCTGCAGTACAACCCTCTGTCTGAATTTGATTTTTTACATACCCTTTCAAAATCTTCATACACTATCTAATGGGGTACATCCATCAATAGTGCCTAAGACTACATAGTCGAATCTCTCTCACCAAGTGAACCATCATATCAAAGAATTTTTGCGGGAAATTTTTTTCCAATTCACATAATTTGACAATAATTTCTCTTTCCATAGTTGGAAATTTCACTAGGTCTATAACTTTTCTACATATAGCTTTTAAGAAGAAACATAGCTTTGTTAATGTATGATGGAAATTCTTGGTAAAAATGCGACGTAAAGTTATAGGAATTAGATCTTTCATCAAAACATGTAAGTCATGTGATTTAAGACCTATTAACTTTAAATCGTGCATTGAAATAATGTTCTTGGTATTCAATGAATACCCCTCTATAACCTTTACATCATTCAATAAGTTTCAAACCTAATATCTCTCCTGCCTAGAATTAGTGTAAGCAGTAGTAGGAAGAAGTGTTCATTTTTCACCCTTCACTGGTTCCAACTCTTCTTGTATTACCATGTCAATCATGTCCAACCTAGCCTTAATTTCATTTTTTGTTTTGATGGGTGAATTTAGAAAAGTGTTGATAAAACTATCACATAAATTTTTATCATCATGCATAACATCAATAAAGTTTCAAATGTGAAGACAATTCTAGTATGGTAATTCAAAAAAACTGATTTCATTTTCCAACTAGTTTTTGTAAGGTTTTTTGAAAATGGTTTACCAAAATAAGTGTCCACGTATTTAACTTTCTCAAACAGTTGATCACCTGTTAGTGGAGACGGTGGTGTACATTCTTCTAAACTTCAACCAAATGATTTCTTCCAAGATCGGTACTTATGTCGTCGGGGTAGAAATATGTGATTTCCTAGAAACACAGTTTTCGATGAATGTTTCAACCTAATTTATTATGTACCTTTTTTGTAGATGGGACACCCCAGAGTTCCTTTAATGATATATCCTGAAAAATTTCCATAAGAAGGAAAGTCATTTATCATCCCGTACAACATATTCTCAATGTGAAATCTTTATTTTTGTAAGTATCATACATTGTAACACCTGAATCCCACAATAATCTCAAATCCTTGATCAATGGATCCAAATAAACATCAACATCATTACCTTTTTTTTTGTCCTAATATTAGCATAGATAACATGATGTATTTTTGTTTTATGTATAACCACGGTAGAAAGTTATAATTCACCAACATAACCACCCATTTTCTATGAGTTCTACTTTAAAAACCAAAATAATTCACTCTATCTATAGATAACACAAGACGAAGGTTTCTTGGCTCATTTACAAAGTTAGGATACTCATGATCAATTCTATTCCAATGAGGAGAGTCTATCGGATGTCATAGTTTTCCAACTTTATTTCTTCTTTCTGCATGCCACGTCAATTTTCGTGTAGTCTCCTCAATTCCATAAGGGTGTCTAAACCTTGGAATGATTGGAAAGTACCATGAAAGTTTCATGGGACCGAATTCATCTTTCTAGTATAGAGAAGCACCGCACTTTGGAAATTATCTAAGTAATTTATGGTCCTTTCAAAACATTATACATTCATTCAGGTAGGCGTGTATTCTTTCAGATATCATACCCATTGAGCATAACATTCATTTGACATCGTATGTTCGGCTCAGGGGCTTGTTATCTTTTGGGAGCATGTCATTCAAGGGAGCAAGTAATTCCATAAAACTGGCGTCACTCCATCCATTGCCTAATTTAAAATTATACAGCTTCATTATGGCTGAAAATGTTGTATATTTAGTGCAACCATCATACAATGGCATCTTTGCACAACTCTTTAAATCCTCAAACAATTTTGGACAGTCATAAAGTACATCTTCAACTATTCTTTTCATTTCCTTAATACAATATTTATCATCATACACATATGTAATCACATCCTCCATATGGTATTCTTCATTGTCCACATCTATATTAATATCAAATGATCCATAAATTGCAGTGTTATCTCATTCACTAGATACATTTTCTTTTTCCCCATTTTTATTCCAACATTTATAACTTAGATCTATTCTGTGATAGATCAAGTGTTCTTAAAACTCTTTTGAACTAACTTGTATTGAATAACAATTGCACAAACAAGGAAAAAAGGGTTTGAGAAGGATCATATGCATGATCTTTTGCAAACATGGTGAACTATTTCACTCCATCTTCATACTCTTTTGTCAGACAACTGGCATCAATACATTATTTATTCATATCCATCCTATTTTATTGGGTGATATTAATATTGAACAAAATAAATTAATAAAATATTGATATAAAAATTAACCAAGGCTAAAAAATTATATACTTTAAATCTCCTTTGAAAAATATTTATAAAATAAGAGTTTAAATCCCATTAAAAAACCAACCATTTACAAAAATTCCTCTTTAAAATAATAAAACCTTTTTAAAATAAACCAATTAGTTCAAAAAATCCTTTATCAAATCCCCAATTCTTTTTTTAAACAATTTTAAAGTAATTTAAAACCAAAAAATGGTATGTTAAACACATATAATTTTTTAAGAAACATTTCAAAGAACTTGATTCATTTTAAAAGTAAACCCCTAAAAAATAAGTAGATGTCATTTTCACTTCCCTCTATCTAGAGAATATAAATAATTGATGGCCTCACACCTTATATGTCTCATGACACCCCTTATCTAGCTCTAATCACTAGTTTTTAGTGTTCCTCCCATCAACCTTATGGATTGTCCAACCACCGATCAAGTATAAGGGGGATGTAATCAATATAATAATTTAATCCTCTATATAGAACCATTAATCAAGGAAAAAAATGTCATGGTATATAACCTAGGTACTAGTGTGTGACGATCCAAAATGTCACTATAACTACATGAACCAACATCTGATATATGATTTATCCAACAATAACATGATCCACCCAATTAAATCATACTTAACTCATCATAATGGAACCTTCCCACTAGACTTGTCTTAAACACAACTAGGGTTAACATAGAAGTGTGTGTACCAACTGGGGTAGAATGAATCAAGACCTCCCACCTAGACACCCAAGTTACCATAAACAAACAACCATGGAGGTGTGAAAGAAATCATGATAATTTCCAAAAAAAAATGTATCTCACCTCACCTCTAACACCATCACATATAACATCTCCTTTTAACATCATACATCCATCATATAAATAATAAATAAACCAGAACTGGTGAAACAAGTTTAGTGGAAATCATTGAGGACCACATGAGAAATAAAATATTTAATTTTTAAAGTAAAAAATGGTTTTTCACATGAAAACCAATATAGTATGTAGAGTCTCACTCCCCTTCTTTAAAGTCTCGTCATTTCAATGATTTTGGAAGCACATAAAAAATCCCTTTCTCTTTTCAAAATATTCTCCATGCACATGTAAAATTCCTTTGAAAAATGAAAAAATGAATAAGACCAAAATTTACTATAAAAACATTTAAATTACTCTATGAACCTTTTCAAATATTATTTTCATGAGAATTAATCTAATTTAAAAATATTACATGAAATTCTTATGAAAAACTCTTTATTCCATGCCTATAATTTAAGAATTTTATATTTTCACCCAAGAACTCATATATTACTATACTTTAATTGAAAATAAATTGATAAATTATACACATTCCATGAATTATAAAATAAAGTAAGAGGAAAGAAACACCTACTTTAAACCAAATGGTAACCAATACACAACATGTCACCTTCCATGGAAAACACTCAAAAAACCTAATGCCCTAAATCCTCATGAAAAATAAATTATAGTTCCTAGGAGAAGGAGAAACCTATGGGAAATAGATAAGAGAAGATGGATGTAGGATATAAAGAAGAAAGAGTGTGAAGAATAATTGAAATGGAAAAATAATTGTTTTCTTAAATAATTCAAAACAAATCACATAACATGAACATAAGAAATCATATAATATTATAATTATAGTTTTCCAAAATAAATCATATCATAATGACATATAAATTGTGACTAGAATATCACTACATGGAAAAAATCCTAAGATGATAAATATAAGTGAAAATACAAACCTTTTCACAACAATTTTTTAAAACATTAAAGTAAAAATTATATTTAATTTGTTTAAGGGAAATAGATTACTAGTGAAAACATTATTATAAATAGCTTATAATAAAAAGTTATTAAATATACACAAAGTTTTTAAAAATGAGAAGTAAAAAAAATTAAAAATGTTTAATTTTAATAGAATCCTTAATAATTTAAACTTGAAAAATACTTAATGTATTCCTATGGAATGGATTTTATAATGTGGTAAATAAGAGACCCCTAAGTCATGGTGTTATAGGTGTGTGAGACAATAAGTGTGTTTGGGGAATGATCTATGACCAATCAAGGGATTGAGTAGTGTGGTGATTAAATCAAAGTTTGGAAATTCGTTGTGGGTGTTAGCTCATCATGATAGTTTGTAATTTGAGTAATTATTTGTTTTGGTTCATTAAAATCATATAAATATTTTGGTCACTAACAAGTCCATGTGAGGATGTAGAGAGTCAAACTGTAAAAGTCATGTCTGTGTAAGTGGATGGGTCCTTAAGTTATTCCATTGGGTTCGGTGATGTGAGCATGTATGGAAGTAGTTGGAAATGATTGTGAGTGTCAATATTCAGCTGACAATGAGATATGTTCATGCTTATTTTTTAGTAGTGATGGAATTTCTTAGTGCATAATGTGAGTGGTGTGTAGGTGAACCTAACAAATAGGTTGAGGTGGTTGGTTTTTTTTCACACATAAGTGGATGAGTTTAACTTGTAGATGATAGATACTCATTTAACAGTATCGATTAGATGAGATCAAGAATGAATCAATGATGTCAACCTATAGAGTGGGGTTTGGGTTGTTAGGGGAACTTGGTGATGGGAGATAGTATGGTTCATCGCTTAGTTCATGGGTTGAATCATGTGACACATCATAATGAAGTTTTATTTAGAAATATACACTTAGGAATGTAAGAAAACTTGGTATTATTTATACATCATTTGAGAAACATATACTGTGAATTATTGATTGTATTAAAAAGGTATTTAGAAGGAAGACGGTGTGTAAAATTTTAGTTTTTTGAATCGTGGGTGTATTCAAGAATAATATAGGAATCAGGAGTCTAATGTTCAAGATTAGTGGCCCAAGATGGTCCAGAAAGACCTCTAGAGACACTTCTCAAGGATGATAAGTCCTTATAGGGGGATATTGTAATGGAGTCAGACTTTATAGGTGTGTTATTCTTTATTTTCAGACTTTATTTTAAGTGATTTCTGGAATGGGATTCAGGACTTGTATTGAGGCATCTTGGTTGACATTTCATGTCGACCTATGTTAGTTTGTTACATATATTCACTTGAATACTTCTGGGAATGAACATTTTAATCACCATCTGAATCTCAATCTCTTCAGAAACCAAAGGCTCAATATTGATCTACTACATGGTGTGATACTCTTTATTATATATTGTAATTGTTAGCCTCAAAATTTCATATCTCACACAGAAAAAACTTGTTATGTAGAATATCTCATAATTATCCTTTTACTATAACATGAAAACACAACTTTCTCCATCATAGTGTGTTCACATGGACTTCAAGTATACGTAATCATTTATTCCAAGATATCCTATATGGAATGTAAATCACAAAGTAGGTAGAACCAACATGGTCTTCCAATAAATCCATAACCAACATGTTACTAATAAATCTAATACTAACCTATATCTAATAAATCCAATATTAATAAATTTCCAATAAATTCAATACCAACATCAATTCTCAATTGAATCCTGAAAATCTACCCTATTAATTATTTGGCACCACTATCATGAATCCAAAAAATCATCACATCATGATCACTACTCCACAATTAAAGGACCAATAGATTCATGGATTAATCATGATTCATATTACCCATTTCACAAAAAAATCCAAAGAAATCACTCATCATCAAGGAAAAATATAGAGTCTTTGATAAATCTACTACCATATGAAATAAGGGTGTCACTTTCTAGTACATTAACACTCTCCCAAAATTTTATTTATGTAAAAAAACTATAAACTTAACTTTATTTGATACCTCTTTTAATAGTATTTGGTGAAATGATGACACTTATTATATTAATTTCTCCTTTCAATTATTCTCAGAGTGGCCAAAAAGATTTAGTACTATTGTTTTCATGGAAATATTATCTACTAATTTTTATAAGCATGGGGAATCAACAATAAATATTTTCTTACATTATTTTAATATTCCTTTCATCACATTGATAGTTTATAGTCTCCCCCTTTTACAAAACATTTAACGAATATTGTAAATTCCAACTCATTACCCACTTATTTAATAAATTTCTAAATTTGAGTTTCAACCTTAAGAAAATTATTCAAATATTACTAAATCCTAAAATATTTTTATGGAGTAATCTTACCACATAGAATTATACCATAAAAAATATATTCAATTGTGTCATAATTTTATATAGGAAACAACATATTAGGCTAATAATACCACTACAATATATTTCACCCACTTAAATTCATAAGTTTTAAGAAGTAACAATATTTATATTATACCATGATGAAAACCCCCACTACATTGAATATTTTTAAATCAACCAATTCAAAATATGGTATAGGAAAATTTAATTTTACAAAATATAACTATTGTGTAAACAAATACCACCAACGACCATGATTTTTAGCGGGGTGTTTATCCCGTACAATTTACAAATCACCATCAATATCAAAATGTAGTAAGATAACCCAATGAGAAAGAGAAAAAAAACTAAACACAGAGGTGTTGTTAAGATCACGGTAGAGATGTGTTCACGGTGTATGAGATATGTGGTAGAGGAGAGGCATCGCATAGGAGAGGTAATGGCAGAGGAGAGCTACGGAGAAGGAGAGGCGCGGTGGAGGATGTGACTTTATATCATTAAGTCTACACTTGGTAATCTCCAAGATGAGAGATTATGAGGAAAAACTCACAAATTTGAATTCAACATGTCATGTGTTTTTAAATATTCATGTCTAAAAATATGATTAATGGTCCCTAGACTTTGATATCATTATTAATTCATATAATGAGTCGCTTACTTTTATGATTGTCATAATATGTGATGACATGTGTTCATGGTGATGTTTAGTATATTGGGTGCATCACGAATGATCTGTTATTAATGAATAATTTGAATAATTATTTGTATATTACATCTCTATAGAAGTTTATATCCCAAACCATTGACTAGAATGGAACTAAAAAACTAAATTCCATATCCATGATATATTGATGAGTTCATTTCAGGAATTCAAAGAAAGTAATATAAATCATATAAGTTGATGACATGAGTATATAACTTGCTTGATGAGATATAAAGACTAAGAGATTATATTACATAGTGAGTGTTTATATGTTTTTTTTTATGTTGTGTCATTAAATTCTTCCATTATGGGATATTTTTTTGTGTTTTTATATGCGGATATTAGACTCTAGGAAAACCCACCGAATTCCATTGAGAAAGAGTCCTAGAGAGTCACAAATTATGTGTTTCCTTTGATATTAGTTAAATTCTATTTTAAGTTAATAATTGGAATAAATTTTATTCTCTAGAATGAGGAATAATATTTATTCTATATTTATTGATCAAATATGTTTACTTTTTATCTATGTGAGTTGAATATTAAATAAATTTTTATTCATTATATTTTGAATATAATATTTATTTACTTATTTATATAATGAATAATATTTATTATTTGAGATTTAGTAAATTATGAGTAATGGAGATGAGGTAATTTATGTTCCTAGTAATATAAATGACATAAAAAAATTTATTTAAATAAATGTTAATTTATTCATTGATATTTATATAATTTTTAAAACATATATACATCAAATAAATAATAATATTATTACTATTAGACTGGGGTTCTCTAAGTATTATGATATTTTTAGTGACCTTTGTGAAATTACCAACCCCTTAACCCTATCTCTAGATATACTATATTATATCATTTTATGTATATGCAAAAATCATTTGTTGTGCAAAACAATTTTCTCTCTAGAGAATTATCTCTATGAAGAAATTATATAGGATATTCTATCAAACTTGAGAGAATATATTCCAAATCACTTATTCCTCTCAATATTAAGAGACTAGTATAAATCCTATAAACCTAAAGGATTTTTTTTATTCAACAGCGAGTGTCGCAAGGCAGTCAGTAGCCCCATGCTAGAACCTGAAGTAACATCAATGATTCTTAGAGATCAATGGGCATGTGTTGATCATTTATAGATATATTTTAATTTAGATCCACTAAAAAATGATAGTAAAACCTAAATAGAAATTAGAGCAATAAATACCTACATAAAATAAAGTACTAATGACTGAGTTAATATAATGACCTATGCTTTTATACATAAATACCACATCTTTCTAGATAACTATTAAATACATTTCATAAACACACACTCAAGTACCGTAACAGTTTTCTTTGGATACCAGAAACACAATCTTATTATTTCATGAAATATCTTAAACAAATCCTAGAAATATCTTATCACATAGAACTCCTCTTAGTCATACCCTACCTAATCCTTTTTTCATAACCTGTGGAAGGAAACATAAGAACAGGTGAGCTCAAATGATTAGTAAGGGTAAACATATGATATATAAATCTATGATCATATGAAATCATAAAATAAGAATAATGGTATGTG
This sequence comes from Viscum album, assembly GCA_963277665.1. NCBI lineage: Eukaryota > Viridiplantae > Streptophyta > Magnoliopsida > Santalales > Viscaceae > Viscum > Viscum album. The sequence continues at coordinate 878,295,362 of OY728166.1, forward strand.
ATCATAAAAATATCATATTAAGTTAATACCCAACCTTTCATAGATCAAAAATATGATTCATGGCATAAAACTTTATCATTTCAGAAAACATAGCCCATAAGAGTAAGAAGTAATCAAAAATAATTTTATAACCATAAACTAATTTTATAAAAGTGTGAAAAAATAATAAATATACAAAAACATTTTCATATTTTAAGGTTAACTACCAATACCATCAACGTTGTGGATTAGGATTTATCACTTTTTTCCCATTGTGGATCAGGACACACCTATTTCCCATAGCGGATAAAGACACACCTATTTTCTATAGTGGATCAATCCCATCAACTTGTTTCCCATTTTTATCTCATGTGATATAAATCTTTACCCAATGCATTGTATGGATATATAGGTCTCACCCATCTCATAATAAAAATCATACTTATATGTTCCACAATATCATAAAACATTCATCATATCATAACATCATAACCCATGAAAAAAATTGAGTCTCAAAAACATTTCATAATCTCCCCATATCCTAACCCATGATAAACAAATGTGTTCCATAAAAAATTCATCAATATAAAAATTAACCATCAAAATAAATAATAAAGATGGTATCGTTAAATATTATCCCCATTAAATCATAAGTATCATTAAAGGATTTCATTTTAAATGGAAAATGACTTTGAAAGATCAATTGGAAAATTTCTTGGGGAATATAGACTTTAAAATTTTAAAAAATATTTTAAAAAAAATGAAATAATTGTCATCAAAAATAAATTTGGAAATGTATGAAGGAATATTTAAAATCATTTAAGACATTTATTGAGAAAAATATCCATTAATCTTTGAAAAAAACTTTTAAAAAATAAAAAATTTGGAAAATAATTTTCTTTAAAAATAAATTTGAAAAAATATAAAGTAATATTAAAATAAAATAATAGTTACAATAATATGAAATTTAGTTCATGTCATACACATTAAAAAAAATATTCCTTAAACATTTTCGGTAAAAGCTAAACGAGAATTGTTTGGAAAAAAACATGATGATTCCTTTAAAAATATTGTAAAAAGAAAAAAATGGGTAAACATGACTCTAATAAATCATTTCAATAATAGTAAAATTATTTTTTAAAATATTTTTAGAAAATATAGTTTTGAAAAAAAATGGGTTTTCGAAAGAAGATAGAAATAAAGATAATATTTTTTAAAACAATTATTTTTAACTCTTGAGTACATAAAGAGATAAAAATTAAGGTAAACCATGTATTCTCATGAAATAATCATATTATAAGAAATTTCATGATTTTATTGAGATATGGATCATAATATTTCATCATCCGAAGCATAAACATAAACAATCTTAATAAATGATGATATTGTATCATAAAACAGTTACCACTTGGGTAACATTTTTGTTCTAAAGAACGTGAAAGAGAGATACTCAAATGGGTATGAAAATCAAAATAATTTTCAGTATAATCATAATAAAATAAATTCATGGTTATTATATACACCACATAAAAGGAAAACATGGTGAATATGGCATGCATCTCATATAAAATAAAAGTGATATGGAAATCTCATACCATAAGTCTCGACTTCCTTAATACACATTCAAACCTCCTATATAATAAATATAAATTTATTATAAATTTATTATAGAAATATAATTATATATATCGTTCTATATATTATTTACTTATGACCTTTTATTAACCATTTATTTACAATTCCATGTTAAAGTCACGTTTCGAGCAATAACTGCTTTGTTTTTCATGTATGTTTTGATTTTTATTTATGATACCAGTAATTTGATCATGGTTATATAATCTCTATAATTTGAAACATGATATAAATATCTTATATATTAATTATATATTAATTTATATTTATCCATGAAACTTAGAGTTAGAAAATTAAATACACCATTCATGGAGATGGTAGGTTGTACATACGCATGAATGTTATTTCCATTTTCCTGATGGAAATAAAAATAAAGGTAATTAATATATTAAAATTATATAATAATATTTATTTAATATATATCACATATTTTCATTAAACGCATCCATATTTCCTTATATGTAAAGTGTGAACAAATCACATCGCTTCACGAGGTGGTAGTTCATCATACCCATGAACGATGTTATCATATTCCCAATGAATGGAAGGTAAGAAGTAACATATGATATAATGATTAAATAATATTATTATTATTATAAATATCATATATAAAAAATAAATCCAACATTATATCCTTCCATGAGAGGTGGTGTTGGAAAATGAATAACATTGGTTCATAAGGTGGTAGTCTGTCATACACACGAATGATGATTTCATAACTCATTTGATGGAATATGAGAAGGATTTAGGTAATTAAATTAACATAATAAAATATATGTATATTTAATATGATTATTTTATTATATAATCATCATTTAAAAAATCTAAGGAGGTAGAGGAATAAATAAAATAAACTGCTCATTTAGGAATCTTACCTCTTCTTCGAATAACTTTTGGTTTTCAACAAGATAATTATTAGGTTGGATTTTTGAACAAACTAATGCTTATAGGATGAGAGGATGGATGTAAGTAAATTATTTAAGTATTTATTGGCCAAAAGAATTGTTTTTTATGTTTTAAGAGGAGAGGATATGGGGTGAACTTTTATAAGTGAGGTGAGTTGCGCAATTGTAATTTTTGAAAAGAAAATAGTGTACCCTCATTTTCACATGAAACAATGCTCCAAAATGATACATTATATGAACTAGAAGATATAAGGTTTAAATAATTCCATAAAATGGGTTTTGGATATTTTTTGGGTAATTTTTAACCCTTATCATTTTGGTTTACCCCCCCCCCCCCAATAAACCAATTTTTACCTTAATCAAGGTAAATAATTTTTATTGTTTTCACTATTAAAAATGGTAAAAAATTATGTTTACCTTATTATATAAAATAAATTATGATTATTAAAAATATAGAATCTTTTTTCCACATTCCATTCTCATAAGTTTAAATTTTTATTTTAAAATGTATCCTACATACACGATGAGAAATTGGTTTCCAAAGAGAAAATGTTCAAATGTTTATAAAGTTTATATATCAAAATTCAATAAAAAATTGATTATAATCACCTAAATTGGATTTATATATATATATATATAATTTAACTTATTTTACCTTTAAAATTATATTAAAATAATTTTTATGTTTTTAAATGCTTTAAAAGAAATGAAAATTCTTTATAAAAACTAGTATTTTCACTATTCATTGAAACATTTATCTTCTTAGAAAATTATTAAGAATTATTCATAAGATAATTTTGAAATTATGATTTAAAAAATTAATTTAATTTTTTCAAATAAATTTTCTAAGAGTGGAAAATTTTAATTTCAAATAAGTGTGTCAAAGGAAAAAAAATCTACTTTTTAGAATAAATATAGTTTTTAAACATAAAATTAGATTTATTTTTATCTCTTATCTTGAAAAACATATGATAAATATTAAAAAAATATTGAATATATAATATAAAAATTTCATTAAAATAATTTAATAAAAGTGATTTTTTTAATTTTTTAAGATAAAACATGTTTGTGTTGATAAAAATAATTTTTCATAAAAATATTACCTTTATTTTAAATGATTTTTATTATCATTTATAATTAATTGGTCACTAAGTAATTCATTACATATACATTTTTAAACCATATATTTTCATAATTTATTTAATCTTATTCATACCCACCATTCTAATGTCTTGGTGATAACTATCAAATTAAATAATAATATAATAATATTATACCACGTTTCATTTATACTCAATTGTGCATATATATCAGGCTAAACTCAATAAATCATGTAATGCAATAAAAAAATAGTGTTTCATGTAATGAAAAATATTAAATTTATTAAATTTATTCAAAAAAAATTTCACAAAATTTTGGGGTGTTACAATCAACCCAACTTAAAATTAACATTTCCCTTGAAAATCGTCACTTTATTACCAACAAATGAGGATACTTCTATATCGTTACATTCTCAAGTTCCCACATAGCTTCCTAAAGTTACTAGTTTTGTCACAAAACTTTTACCAGGTGATTGGTCTTGTTTCAATCACTTTCTATATATGATCCATAATCTAAACTTATTATTACTTATAAGAAATATAATGCTCTAGTAGTATGACCACTGAGTTTAGTATATGTGAAGGATCAAGTATATACTTCGTCGGGATAGGTACATGGAACACATATTGAACCTGATATAGGTTTGGTTTAAGTGAAAAATGATAATTTACTATCCCAATACAATTAATTATTTCAAAGGTATCAATATACTTAGGGCTTAGTTTTCACTTCTTTCTTCCTTAGAGAAATTTTAATAAAGAACCTCTCACAAACTTCATATTCTATATCATGTTGATGATTATCAGTATAACATTTCTATCAAATTTTTGTTGTAATTATTTGTTTCTAAATTTTTTTAACATTCTATACTATCTTATCAACTTGATATGGTATTAATATCTTTCTTTCTACACCTTCATTCCAGTACATTGGATTTCTACACTTCTTTCCATAAAGGGCTTCATAAGGAGTCATCTGAATGCTCGAGTGAATGATATTGTTTCAAGAAAACTCAGCTAAAGGAAGGTGTGGATCTTAACCACCATTTAAATCAATAGAATAAGATCTTAGAATATCCTCTAGGTTTTGAATTATTCTCTTAGACTGGCCATCTATCTAAGGATGATACATAGTCCTAAAACTCAACTCTGTAACATGGGGTTGATTATGAATTTTCAAAAACTTCCAGGTAAACTTTAGATTGTAATTAGATACAATTTAATTTGGAACTCCATGCAACCTTACCACTTCCTTACTATATATTTTGGAAAGTGGATCCAGATATAAATCTTCTCTAATAGTAATGAAGTGTGCTGACTTTGTAAGGTGATAGAATACAAACCATAATTTCCTCAATAACAAAGATAAGAAAAAACCTAGAGGTTACTAGTTCCTTTAATAACATGTCCACAAAGTGTAAATTAATTCCTCCTAAAATAACTTTTTTACTAAAATATATAAAAAATCAAAGGGTTGTATTGGGATAAATGTCTCTTAAAATATCCTAAATCTAGATAAAATCTTATCATGTGAAACCTCAAAAGTGTTTTTAATGACTTAGAACTTATGATCAACCTTAAAATAATAACCCCATGATGGTATCCATAACTCTTAAGTTAATAATATATAGATACATATACACTTTAAAAATTTAATTCACCCTTTATTCCTTATATAATCTCTTATCTTATGAAAAAAAATCATTGGAATCTTAGGTTCATCCTTGTATTGATATAATATCAAATACGATTTCATTATTCCAAAATTCATGTTGAGGTAGATAATCAAATGAAATTTCACTAAAGGATGAACAATAATATTTTCATAGGGCTCATTCATGCAAAATAAAACATGAAATTCATAACTAAGGAGGGGAGGATAGTTGTTTCCTAATTATCATGATTCTCTTAATCCATTTTTTTCATAATATTTCTATTTTTCCTTTTTACTCAGAGGTTATTGTGATTTATCATCCATGTTATCCCTTAAATTGGGGAATTGATTCACATAATTCCCAAACTCCTTGCACTTGAAACACTATATGTTTTTGGTGCATTATTCAGAATCATCTTCTCCTCCACTGCATTAACCACTCCATTAATCACATTTAGACATTCATGGGATTTATGACTTTCCTTTTCACATTTAAATCACCTCTCAGATTCACTCAATCAATTCTCTGGATTCTTCTTCCCACATTTATGGCATGAAGATGTCTGGAATTTATTTCCACCATTGTAGTTTTCATGAGGCTTGGTCATCCTTTTCTTATCAAACCCATAAGAATGGTGAAAATATCCAATTTATATTTCCTAAATCAGTTCGCACTGAATTAATTCTTTATACTTAATAAATTCTCTTATAGATAATTCCTTTCTAAGACCTGGTTTTAGGCCACCAAAGAATTGATAAGATTTTATTTATAGGTTGATAATTAAGCCATGATTATACCTTACAAGTCTTGTAAAATTATCTCCATATGTACTAGTATATTCATAATCCTTTTTCTTATACTCAAGGAATTCCTTCTCCAACTTTGTTAATATAATACAAAGGAATTACTTACTAATAAATATCCCCTTAAACTCTTACCATTCCATAGATTCAATTTTTTCTTCTTCTTTCATGTTATTAATAAGAGTACACCATTGATCTGCTTCACCTTCCAAACAATAAACAACCCAAATGTATATTTCATGCTCTAAAAACCGAATAATAAAAAATATATTTTCAATAGTACTGATCCATAACTTAGTAACTATTTGTTCATTGAAACCATTAAAATAAGGTAGACATTTCCTCATGAAGGACATAATAGAACATTGTTCTCTCCTTTACTCATTTGGATGTTTATCATGATTCATATCTTGAGAAAGTTTTGTGAGCATATAAACAATATTTTTCATTCAATATCACATAATGATTGGTTTCTTAGGAGGAAAATCACTTAATTATTTATTTCACTCATCATTGACATAGATCCTTCAGGTTCTATCCCTTGACTAAAACTAGAAAGCATATCATTAGAAACACTAATCATAGTGGAAAGCCACATAATAATGAAAAATCATTTATAGTATATTTAAATCATGAAAATTTATTTTCAATCTATTACACCTTAGGCTTAACCTATTTCATTCATGGTAGTTATTTAAATCCTCCGTGATGTTTCATAAAGATTTTGTGAATTTCCAAAGCATATCTCTCAGGAGTGTCAAACCAGGTATACAGTAAGGCCGGTTTTCATTTATCAGGTGATGATTGAGTCTATATCAATGCACCCTTTTTAGATTTATTACCCCTAGGTAACTCTATTCCAAATCCACATCCACATTTATGATCAAGATAGTGATTTAATTTGTTAAAAACCCCTTACTCTATCCTTTATTAAAATTCCAGGAAGTTTTTCTATACTTAAAATTATACATATACTTATCCTTAGAGATATCCCTAGATTTATCCCTCAACATGCAATTAGGAATATATAATGGGATATCACTAACTTTTTTCTAATACAAATCCACAAATATTGACTAATATTTTCCTCTTATTTCAACTACAACAGCCTAGAATTTTATACAAAAATATCACATCTTTTTAGATAAATATTTAATACATTTCATAAATACATTCCTTAAGACCATAATAGTTTAGTGTATTTGGATACTATAAGCAAAATATTCTTATTTCATGAAATATATTCAAAATATCCCACAAATATCTTCTCACACAGTACTCCTCTTAGTTATACACGAGATTCGTTACTTGGGGAAGGAAACATAAGAAAGGGTGAGATCAGATGCTCAGTAAAGGTAAATATAGAAGAAATCAATCTATGATCATATGAAATATTAAGATAATATTAAGGGTATGTGATAATTAAAAAGTCATAATAATCTCGTACCCAACCTTTCATAGATCATAAACATGGTTTATGGCATACAACCTTATCATTTCACAAAAAATTCCTCATAAGAGTAATAAATCATCATAAATCAATCGTTAAAAATAAAATCATTTCATAAATTTTTTTTACCATCATAAATATATAAAAACAATTTCATATGTTAATATTAATTATTTAGACCATAAACATAGTGTATCATAACTTATCACCCATTTCAAATTATAGATCAAGATGTACCTATTTCCCATAGTGGATCAAGATGCATTTATTCCCCATAGTGGATCAATCCCATCAACGTATTTCCTATTTTTATCTAATAATTTATAAATATTTATAAAATTAATTGGAGGGAGATATAGGTCCCACCTATATCATAATGAAAACAATAATTAAGTGTTCCAAAATATCACAAAATATTCATCATATCGTCACATCATAACTCATGTAAAGAAAATGGGTTTCATAAAAATTCCATCAATTCACCATAGCATAACCCATGAAAAATAAATTTTTTCATAAAAATTTCATCAATATAAACTTTAACCATCTAGAGAAATAATTAAGATGGTATTATTAAATCTTATCCCTATCAAATCATAAGAAACATCAAAGGAAGTTATATTATATAGAAAATGATTTTGAAATATCACTCAGGACATTTATTGAGTAATATATAATTTCCACTTTAAAAAACACTTTTTAAAAAATAAAATATTTTCAACATCATTTTATTTAAAAATGAACTTGGAAACCTATAAAGTAATATTTAAAAATCATTTAAAACATTTCCTAAGGAAATTATCCTTTCTCCTTTCAAAAACAATTTTTAAAACTTAAAACATTTTAAAAATACATTTCTTTGAAAATAAGCTTGAAATTTTAAAAAGGAAGCTTCAAAAAAATAATTTTCATGGTGGAGGAAATTTTCATTCATACCGTACATATTAAAACAAATATTCCTTTCACATTTTTGGTAAAAGACAAATAGGCATTGTTTGGGAAATGATAAGAATATTCATTTCAAAAAAAATTAAAACATAAAAAATGGGTTAAAATGTTTTTAATAAATAAATTAAATAATGTTAAAAACATTTTTTAAAACATTTTTAGAAAAACAAATTAGAAAACAAATTGACCGAATAGAGAAATAAAGATGATTTTTATAAAAACATTCTTTTAAACTCTTAAGTATATAAAGATAATAAAGTTAATTTAACCCATGTATTATAAAAACATAATCATGGGATAATAAATTTAATGAGTTTATTGAGATATGGATAATAATATTTCATCATCAGAAGCATAAACATAAACAATCGTGATAAACGATAAGGTTGTATCATAAAACTCTTACCACTTTGGTAAATGTTATAACGTAAACCCCATGAAATAGAGATATTAAAATGGATATTTAAATCTAAATAATTTTCAGTATAAGAATCATAATACAAATTCATGCGAGTTATATATACTATGTAAAAAACATGTGGTGAATATAGCATGTGTCTTATAGAAAATAAAAGTGATATGGAAATCCCATACCATAAGTATCAACTTCTTTCATACATATTTGAACCCCCTATGTAATAAATATAATTTTATTATAAATTTATTATTGAAACATGATTATATATATATCTTACCATATATTATTTACTTATGACCTTTTATTACCCATTTATTAACAATTTCATGTTAAAGTCATGTTTCAGGTAATAACTACTTTGTTTTTTGTGTATATTTTGATTTTCTATTTTCAATCCTGTTACATTTATAATGGTTAAATTATCCCTATAATTTTAACCATGATATAAATATATAATATATTTATTATATATTTATTTATAATGATCCGTAAAATATAGAGAAAGAAAATGAAATATATCATTCATAGAGATGATAAGTTGTACGTATACATGAACGTTGTTCCCATTTTCTGGATGGAAATAAAAAGAAAGTTAAATATTTTATTACTATTATATAATAGTTTTTATGTCATATATATCACATATTTTCATTAAAATAATCCTTATTACCTTCCTTATAAATCATTAACAAATCACATCACTTCTGCAAGGTTAGTCCATCGTACACCCGAACGACATTATTGTATTCCCAAAGAATGAAAGGTAAGAAGTAATGTGTGATATCATGATTAAATAAGAATAATAATATAATAATATAATATATAAATAATAAATTCATCATTATATCCATATATTAGAGGTGGTGATGGAAAATGAATAATATCGGTTCGTGAGATGGTAGCTCGTCGTACATATAAATAATGATTTTATAACACATTTAATGGAATAAGAGAAGGATTCATGTTATTAAATTAAAATAATAATACATTAGTATATTTAATTTAATTATTTTATTATATAATCATGGTTTAAAAATAATTTAAGTAGTTTTATGATGAGGTAAAATAAAATGGTCGGTTAGGGACGTTTTCTCTTTTTTAAACAACATCTTCTCGTTTACTCCAAAAGACTTATTAGGTTATATTTATTACCAAACAATAGATTCTGGGATTATATTAGGGAATTAATTAAGTTTCTTTTTTAGTTATTGGATGAACTAAATGGTTTTTTAAGTGTGAATTATAAAGGATGTGGTGTCCTTTTATAAGTGAGGTGAGTGGCGTACTTGTAATTTTTGAAAATAAATAGGTGTACCCTCATTTTTCACATACCAAAAGGATCCAAAATGTTAAATTGTATAAAATATAATATATAAGGTCAAAATATATCCATATAATTTGTTTTTAACATGTTTTGAACTATTTTTATTGCTTATCATTTTAGTTTAACCCCCTGATAAACTCATTTTTACCTTAACCGCGGTAAATAATTTTTACTGTTTTTACTATTCGATATGGTCTAAAATTAATGTAATATTATTAGATAATATAAATAATTATTATTAAAAAATATTAATCCATTTTTAAAAATTCAATTCACATAATTTGTAATATTTAATTTCAAATTAATCCCGCAAATGTGACAAGAAAGTGGTTTTCCAAAGAGAAAATGTTCAAAAGTTTAAAATGTTTTATGCTCAAATTCAACATTAAATTGATTCCAACAACCTAAATTAGATTAATAAATATATAATTTAACTAATTTTACCATTTAAACCATCTTAAAATAATTTTTACATTTTTAAATACCTTAAAGGAAATGAAAATTCTTAATAAAAACCAGTATTTTTCACTATTCATCAAAAAAATTATCTTTTTAGTTTATTCTCAAAAATTAACCCAAAGATAATTTTTACAAGATGATTTAAAAAATTAATTTCATTTTTTCAAATAAATTATCTAAAATTGGGAAATTATTAATTTTAAAATAAGTGCATAAAAGGTGAAAACTGCTTTTTAGAAAAAAATACAGTTTTATGCGTAAAATTAGATTAATTATTATCTATTATCTAGAAAACACATCAGATAAATTTTAAACATTATATTGAATATATAAAATAGAAATTTCATTAAAATAATTCACTAATGTTTATTTATTTAATTTATTATGATATAACATGTTTGTGTGCATAAAATAGTTTTTCAGAAAAATGTATCCATTTACTTTTAAATGGTTTTTATTTTCATTTACAATTAATTGGTCACCAAGGCTTCATTATATATACATGTGTAGACCATATATTTTCATAATTTAGTTAATCATATTCATACTAACTATTCTAATGGCAATTTGATAACTATTATATTAAATAATTGTATTTTAATAGTATGTTACTTTTCATTTAAACTCAGTGTTGCATGTAATGTAGGATAAACTAGGTCTTGTGTGGAATTAAATCTATACTTATTGTTTCATGTAATGAAAAATATCAAAAATAAATAAATTTATTCAAAATAAAAAAATATTTCACAAAATTTTGGAGTGTTATAAGTAATTTCTATTTATTAAATTAATTATATATTTAACATGAAAACGCCTCTCTCTTGATTTTGAGATTATTTTATTAAGGTTATTCAGATATAATCATGAAACATGTCACTATTTTTCATGTTATTATTATTTATTTTTTGTATTTAATGAAAAACCATCATTGTTAATGACCTCAATTGGATTCCACTGCACCCAAAACCTTTAATATCATACCGGTGTTAGAGATTCACAAAAATGGGAGATCATATTTTATGATATCCCATAATAGTATTTTCTAATATGTGCATATAGATACACATATCATATCCTATAATTGATTTCCATCATAGAGTATTATAGGTAATGCAACATGTGATATTTCATGTGTGTATTATACTATGTCTTTCTCTAGTTTATCATCAGTTATAAATCAATGTGATTTTTTTATTAATGGATAAACATGCATAATCATTTAAATTTTTCAAATGGTTTTGGATGTTCATTAAATTGTTAAATGAATGGGTTATATCAATATGTAGTAACACTTGTCTTCAATGTGATGATAGTTGATTCTTCATCTATTAATTTAATAAATAGCATTAGGAGTCCCTATAAAAGTGATGTGATCCCTCTATTGGCTAGACATTTGATCTTGTAAGCTAAATTGAAAACATTCATTATTCTTTACCATCAGTTTTATCTATGTAGAAGGCGCTATTACCCATTATATGATCAATAATCCTCTCAAGATTATCTAGGATTCATTGGATAGTATAATAACTTTAGAGGTTAGAGGCATTTGGGTTCTTATTTGGTGATCCTTATTAAGTGTATATCAAAGAGTAAAACTTGGATTACTCAGAAGCATGGGTATGCTTTATGTTATTTATTATAGAATTTTTCTTCTATTGAAGATAGATTGAAAATTTATATGGGTTTATTTACTATTAATGACCATTTGATGAGAACAAAAAACCCAGCAGTGGTATCAGATCCTTGTTCTTCAAAGTTTCAACATGTTTATCTACTTTAATGAATAAATTATTAATCATAATGTGTTTGATCCACATCATAAAATACAATACATTTTACTTTTTATGTATTGGTTAGTCATATAATATGACTAGTCTATATCATAAAGTATGATATATTGGAAACCTATGGATGAAAACTATGAAATGGGGTACTAAATATGACATCATAAAATATGAATCAATCCCGAGTTTAAAGAAAATAGAGTGTCATAGTGTAATTATAAAGTCAGTTATATCGTTAAATATGATTAGAGCCTTATAATATTGTATATCGTAAGTTTCAATACAAATATTAGAATAATATTAGGATTTATATCATAGAATACAATTGATAAAAAACAATTATCTTCCATATAAATCATAATTATGATTGATAATTGATATAATCAGTCATAAAATAAAATATATAGAAAAATTATTTAAAATTTAATATTTAACTAGAATCATGTATGGTTTATAAAGGTTTTGTAAATTTTAAATTCTCGGCATGTAAAATGATATATTTCATGCCTAAATTAAATAAAAAAGTTCATATTTTTATCTTATGTTTGGTAAAATCAATAAAGTGTTTATTTATTTTTTATTCCATTAGAATGTTCATTATTTATAAAACATAAAAAATGTGTTTTCTTAAATTTATGTGATAAATTTATTCTTATAAATTTTTCTATCCATTAATTTCATTCTATATAAAATAATATAATATTTAGTTTTCATCTACTTTGTCCTTGTTTTGTAATTGATGTTATTTTCTTTAATTCAGTTGTTAAATATAGTTTGTGAATATTACTTTTAGAGTTATTATGAATTGGATTATATCTTGAGTAAAGTATCCCTAAGTATAGTTACATTGGGTCTAACTTCCCACTATCCTAGAGTCTTATGATTTATTCTATAAAGTTATGGTTTTTCCATATATCACTCTAGGATTACCCATGTAGAGTTTGTCGATATCATGTAGTTCTAAACCTTTACATGGATATTTCATGTACCTTATTCATAAGATATATTTGTGCATGTATGGATATGTTTGGATTCTTTTTTGGGAGAGTAAAAAAACTATGGGTTATGTAAATATTTTCACATTAATATGGTGTGAACATATTAATTTGTGGATAAATCGTGATTCTAAAACAAAATCATTAAAAGAATTAAAACAAAACGGAATAGAGTATATGATAATATAAATTTCATCGGATGTAATAGTTTTGAATTTAATATACATATGATTTATAAAGAAAAAACCCTAAAAATACTAGTGTGATATTCCTTCCAAAGTGAAACTTTTCAGGAACATGATCATTCAGTACAAGGACCCTAATTATTAGGTATACATGAACTACCTTATACATGGTAAGAAATTTATAATGTAACATTGACATTTAAGTGCTTTATTCTTAGTGTTTTATTGGGGTTACACTTATATAGGAAACCCTAACCATTAGGATACCAAAGTAATAGTGCTAATTAAATCTATTAGATATATTTTGATAAAGAGTTATCCACTCGGCTATCCGAAGATAATATATGATGTTATTGGAAATAGTTTTCTACTAGATATAATCATGTCCTGTAAAAATTATACTTGGTTTAGGTTAATAATAATTATAATTATTGTATTACTAAATATATATGGTGTATGGGGTCATCATTTTTAGTGGGATTTATTTCATTTAAATTCCTTGATGAAAATATATAAACCATGATAATCACCCATATATATATGTTTATTGTGGATTTTGACATGATGCTTAATATTCATTTTGTAATATATTATAATTATAATATATAAAATAGTTCAATATTTTTATATAGGGTTGATAAGTTTTCTAAAAATAATCCATCTAAGTTTCTAAATGTGAATGTTTTAGAGATCCATTTTTCTAACTTCAACTCATGAATATTGGATATCAGGTGTGTATCACGTATTTGTATTGATAAAAACAGACTTAGAGATAGGAGGGAATTAATTAAGGGAGAACTGGATCTTTATATCAGTAATAGAAACATATTTTTTCCATTATAATTGATCACTTGTGATAAAAGAAAACCCTGTATCTCATTTGGAAAATATGGGGTTTTAATTTATAATTAATAATGAGAGATATTCTGTATATAAGAATGAAATGTTTTATGGAATAAGGAATATGGAAAAAATTTAATACATTATAGATATGGATAATCCTATTTATACCATTTATGATGAAAAGTTCTGGTTGATTATAATCCTAAAAATATTTGTCATAGTTTCCTTGGACATATAAATGAAAAAACAAATCCAGACTCTATAGATATGGATTTTTATATTCATTTGATTATGAATCATTTGACACATGAAAATATTGTTTATTGGAAAAGATAACTGAAACACCTTTTAGTGGAAAAGGTGATAGGGAAATTTTATTATTGTGTCTCATATATAGTGATGCATGTGAACTAATGAGCACACAAGAAATTGGTTTTTTTAGGTAATTTGTTAATTTTACTAATGATTTTAGTTAGTATGGTTATATGTTTCTAATGAGACACAATTATGAAACCTTTGAAAAGTTAAAAGAGTTTCCGAATAAGTATAAAATAAATTGGGTAAAGTGTTATGATTCTTTGATTTGATTGGTGTGGTGAATAATTGATTCAATAATTCCCTAATCATCTAAGAGATTTTGGAATTGTCCTATAACTCACTCCTCTGAGAACACCATATTGTAATGGTGTATCTGAGAGGAGAAATTTTACCTTGTTGAATATGGTTTGATTGATTATGAGTTAATGTGACCTTATTTCCTAGTTTGTATTTTATGATAATTTTGGGTTGTGAATCTCTCATACGATTATTGTGCTTTAGGAATCTTATCCCTAAGTCATAAAAATTATTTTTTGTTTGTTATCTCGATAAAACTATAAGATATTATTTCTATAATCCTAATGAATACAAATTTTATGTGGACCGATATAATTTTTTCCTTGAGAAGGATCACATTAATTGAGGTTTCATTGGTTGGAATGTTAATCTTGTAGAATTTCAAGACCAAAAAATAAGAAGTGTTCATTAGATGAAGGTTGTGTTGGTTCTATAAAGAGTTATTAAGAACAAACAAATTAAGTTATATAACAAAATCAAAGGTCTAGTTGTATTTTATAAGATATTAATAGATATATTTATTATGGAAATAATGATGAAGTATGTTTATATGAGATGATCCTACTACCTATTGAGAGGCTATAGAGAGTTTTGATACAAATAAATGGTTGAAATTCATATAATCACCAAGTTTATAAATTTTTGGATACACCAAAATAGATGATACGCATATGGTTCAAGTGGTTTTTTCATAAAAAAACTAATATGGATGGTAGAGTGTAAACCTATAAATAATTATTGGTTTTAAATTTCTATAAGAAAATTCATGGTATTGAATATGAAGAAACCTTTTCACTTTTAGAGATGATAAATTCCATTCAGATATTACTTTACATAATAGATCATTTTTATTATGAGATTTATCAAATTGATGTCAAATTTTATTTCCTTAATCAGAATTTATTCAAGGAAATGTATATAATATATCCCAAAAGGTTTTTAAGTACAAAATGAGTATTCTAAGGTATGAAAGTTGCAACAACCCATTTATGGCCTAAAATAAGCTTCTCCAATTTGGAATATATAGTTTAATGATTCAATCAAAGAGTTTTGTGTATCGAGAATGAAGATGATTCGTATGTATATAGGTGGATTACTGAGATTATTGTGGTGTTTTCTATATTGTATGTATATTCCATACTCCTTATCAAAAATGACATCTTGAATTTACATTATATAAATATGTGGTTTATAAAATGCTTCTCTTTAAAATACATGAGTGAATAAGCCTACATAATAAGTATGAATATCTATAAAGATGTATCTAAAAGGTTTCTTATTTTTTTAAATACACATACATTGGTAAATTTCTAAATAAATTTAGCATAGAAAACACCAAAAAATGTTTTTGCTAGTGTTTCATGGCATGAATATTATAAATATTCAAGATACATAAAAAGAGTTGGAAATGATTAATAGAATTACCTATACATACACCATATTATCTATCATGTATTACATGTTATGTACTTGAGATGATGTCACCTATTCTATGTTCATAACCAGTAGATTCCAATCCAATCCTAGTGAGAATAATTGTATTTTTACAAAAAACATCTTGATGTACTTGAGAAGAACTGAAGATATGTAACTGGTATTTGAAGGAGGGGATGATCTCTATTTAAAGTGTTATACTAATTTAAGTTTCTAATATAATAAAGGTAAAATGAGATCTCATTTTTATTTCTTGTTTTTCCTAAATAGTGGATAAATTAGTTGGAAAAGTTTCAAACAATCCATCATAGAAGACTCAATAATAGAGGTGGAGTACATCACTCTGTTATATACTGCAAAGGAAGCTATTTGGATCAAAAAGTTCATTTATGAACTTGGGGTGTTGCCTAGAATCGAGGGAGTAATAGTGATTTACTATAAAAATTGATTCATTTCTCAGACCAAAGAACATAAATATTACAAAAGGACCAAACACATCCTTCATAAGTAACATTTCATAAAATATATTATTGAGAGGGGTGATGTTAGAATCTATTGGCTGGATACAAAAGATAATGTAGTAGATTCATTGATGAAACCGTTATTACTGTGGTAATAAATTAAGGTTCATGTTAAATCTCATGGTATGTGTTACATAAGATAATGATGTAACAGTTTTAAATGTATCATGGTTTTATAATAAAAATAAATATTCATTTATCATTTATTATTTTATACTAGAATATATTTAACATGAAAAATAAAATGATAATATTCCCTCAAAATATGACTCTGATTTACCACTAATCGATATCACTACATAGTATTATAGGTTGTGATGATATATTATAATTATCATGAGTAGAATCCATTACTCAATACAATAGTTGTATTTGAGATAAGAATAATAGAATCAAGAGGTGATAATTTGAGACTTATTACACAGACTAACCCTCTAAAGTATATCTCGTGGAGTGTATTAAAATCATTGATGTACTTAGGGTTGTATGCTTATTGTAGATCCCTATTACATGAGGTTGGTGAGATACATAACCCAAGAACCTTTATAATTTGATACCTTTATTCTAAAATCTTTAAATCTTAGCTAATTTTGGGGTAGTTGGGTATATTGTTGATTATTTTATCAGATGTAGAACAACCCATATGGTATTTTTATGGTCATATTATGAGAAAAGACATGTGGTGCATTGATTGAATTAGAATAATAAAATTCATGGCCATTATTAGTTGATTCACTTATGATATTATTAGCTACTTGGATGAGGGATGTGTGATGTGATTAATATCTAGATTAATGACATGTGATGTATTCAATTCCATGGTTCATATTTTTTAGAGAATCAAGAAAGGAATAAATGGATTATACTATATTGACATGTTCTATTCCTATTAGTCACTCAATGTCATTGAAAAATGTATTATGTAGGTATACATATGATGTATATGATAGAACTTATAGTGGACATGTTCATATAGAAATGTGAGTATGTTGAATTGGGATCACACCAGACCCATTAATATCTTGATTGCAACTAATTATTTCTTAGAGGCTTCTCTTTGATTACATTTATGAAATCAGGATTTCATATTTATTTCCAATTCTACTAAGGATTGTAGAGTCACATGCTTATATCTTTAGATAATGATTATGTTTTGGAGAAAGGGTTTATTCAGAGATGAATAGACCTTAATAAACCATGCCCAAAAGAGTTTTGAATGGATTTATAAAGAGTTTTGAAGTTTAGCGTAAAGTATTTATAAAAATTTTGTGAAAGAGGGAGATTGTTTGAGATACACAAAAAAGGGATATCATATTTTATGATATCTTACAATAATATTTGGAAATATGTGTATACTAATGCACTTATCATAGTATATGATTTATTCTTACCATAGATTATAATGGGGAATTCAATATATGATATTAAATGTTTGAATTATTTCATTTATACCTTTATATTATCATTAGTTATAAATCAATATGATTTATTTTTTAATGGTTAAACATTCATAATTGTTTAAAGGGTTCAAAAGGTTATGTATTTTCATTTAAGTGTTCAATGAGATAGTCACACCAGTGGGTGGTAACTCTCAGTTACCATTTCATAACAGCCGACATTCAATCTCTTCATTTAATGAAGAGCATCAGGAGTGCATATAAAATGGGTTTGATCCCTGTATTGGTAGAATGTGTGATCTTGTAAGACAAATTAAAAAAAATATCTTTGTTTATAATCATCATTAGTCTCTATGAAGAAGTAAATATCACGCCTTTAGTAATTTGTAATCCTCCTGATATGATCAACGATCCATTGGATAGTGTACCTTTGGATCCAAGAGGCATTTGCTAATTTATTTGTTGATCCCTATAAAATGTACATAAAATAGTAAAACATTGATTACTTAGAATTGTAGGTGATATTTATGTTCTTCTTTATATAATGTTTCTTTAGTAAAATATAGATCGTACATTTCTATGGGTTTCTTCCACTGTTAATGATCATTTTTTTATCACTCAAAACCCATCAATTGAAAGTTTTAAATATACAACACTTTTTGGAAGAACAACTTTTAAAATTTTGAATTTGTGGCATGATCATTTAGTAAATTTGGTTGATAAAGAGATAAGTATCCTAGTTATAATGGTAAGGTTTAAAAATGTTCATGTGGACTATAAATGACATCACCTGACCCACCAAGAATTGACTGGGGCATGTCACCCCAAGATTACCTCCAAAAGGATAGGGGTGGGTGAATAGCACTAAGAAATCACATATATGTATATATGGAAGGACTTAGATTATACAACATTTATACAGATATACATCACCATCCATCCATAAAATGAAAACCAGGTATTATATAAAAAGAATAATTAAAATGTAATATGTATTAAATACACACTAAACATCTCATTACAATAAAAATTACAGTACACGATGAAAAAATATAAGGCCTGATATCCAAAATAATATGGCCTTGAGAAACTGGGAAGAGGGATCAACATGTCATTCCAATCCCAAACTAATAACTACAATTAATTAATCCCACTAGGATCCCCTAAGATCCAACTCCACTAGTGCCAAACCCACCTGAATCTCCACTAACTTGTCTGTTATCTACATAAACACAACGCGTGTTCAAATGAATATTGTGAAGAATACCCATTAGGATGCCCTGAAAACATAAAGGAAAACAAGCTTTATGCTAGCTTATAACCATGGGTCAAACTGTACATCTATCCAACTTAAGAAAATAGGGGAGAACACAATTTGGGAAAAATATATGAATTCAATTCCCAATTAACCCCCAATAAAAATCGCATATGGGGGAATAAAGATACCCTGATGGTACAATCAAACCATGGAATGAGAACCCCACAAATAACTTCATTCCTAAGAGGAAATACTCCAACTCCCTTCTCATCTATGATGTGGAATATTAAACCACATTTAGATCATATAAAGAAATCACAACCATATCTCCACCTCATACATAAGGAATATAATCAAGAAGATCTCATAGTGAGGGGAGGCTCACCAAGCCACAATAGACACAACATATTCCAAAATTGCTACCTTCTTGACACACAGAGTGAATAGAAGGACTCAACAGTGTATTGTTGTTCCCAAAGAATTCTTCATGCCACAAAAGTACCATATGAAAATATATATCTTAGATTATATAACTGATGTTTTAATCAAAGTGGGGGACCTATGAAGGACCCCAGACCACCCTGAGAGGGGGTGAATCAGAGTGTCAACTTTTTCTCTACTTTACTGTATCTTATTCCCATGTTGGTAGGAACTTATTTAACCTTATACAATGGACATGTGTAGTAATTAAAACATTCACATGCAGAAGGAAAACACCTCAATTTTACTTGGTTCACTACTAAGGGCTATGTCCAAGGATCATACGCCAATAGGTTTTTAGTCATACCAAATTCCACTAATTTTTACTAGCTATGGATTAAAAAGGTTAGGGCACAGTAACTCTATCCCAAGAATACTACCTTTATAAAGGTTTAGGTATATCCCACATCTTCCATCAGATCACTTCCATTGACTCCCCCTGGCTCACTTCTTTGGGAGACATCTCACTCAGTTTATTAACTTGAAGGTCGCTTCAACAGATTGGCATGAAAATTCTTTGTCTCTATTCAGTATGATACATTTCTTTCATCAAATTCTTAAGTTGATGCTCTTTTATATTCAGTTTTATCCTTTAGAGAAATTACTAAATGAACTAGAACTTCTTCCATTTTTGTTCACTAGGATCAAAAACTCCCTTTATGATGTATTCATTTCTACGAACTGTCCCTGATTCTACAGAATGTCTTTGATCTGCATACCACACCTGCTCTGCGTACCACACCTGGTCTGTGTACCACACCTGTTCCACGTACTACCTCTGCTCGGAGGTGCCTAATCCATGTACCTCCCCTACTAGGTGTACCTCCCCTATTCGGTGTACCGTGCATTCTCCGCGTACTGCCTCTGCTCCGCCTATCACCTCTGCTCCTCATACCACACCTGCTCCACATACCGCACCTGATCCGTGTACCGTGACTACTCCGCATACTACCTCTGCTCCATGCACCGCACAAACTCCACGCACCTCACCTGCTTCGCACACCACACCACTACATACCGCCTCTATTTACTACCTTCTCATATCACCTTTACATACCACCTTTACCTATCACCTTTGCATACAGCCTTCATGTACCGCCTCTACCATCTGTGGACTTCTTCTTTAAATTTCAAGAATTATATAATCTCCTTCATAGTAAATTTTCTTACACAAAATGTCTTATGCAGACTACTACTTCCAATTTCGTGAATCATTTTGTCTTTCACGTACCACTTCGTCCTAAACATAATCTCTTCTACATAACACTTTCGGACTTAGTCGAGTTCTTCCACAGCGATGATATTTTCTTATCGAATTTTTTCATTTTTAATGACGGGATTAGCACTCCTTATATAGGAAAATAACTATGAAAATTTTTATAATCCATTTTTTCAAAATTTTCAATGTAGGACAATATTCACTGCAGACAATGCTCATTCCACATACTGTGAGCCTCCACCACATACTACGACCCTCCGGCAAACTGTGAACCTTCACCGCAAACCATGTTCCTACCGATTTGCATATTGCATCTCTTCCACCAACGAAGATCCATTTTTTATGCCACAAATCCTTACACGGTTAACCATTTTCAATATCGCGACTCATTCCAATAATCTTTACATATACCTTTCGCGCTTACCACACACCTTCACCACGTACCGTCGCTAAAAACTGTTTTCATTTCTGGAAACCACTTTGTGTACCATTTCCAATGTCAGGTACACGGCCATGAACCATTCCCGGAACATGGTACATGGTCCATGTTTTGCGGTACATGGTTTTCTTACTTTTCTGATTTCCTTTTTTGTTCCGCATCTCATTCACTTCTATCTATAAATGCTTCCATTTCCAATTAAAAATCCTGATTTTGAGGTCCAACAATTTTGGAAACACTGGGAAACGGCACCACCTTAAATATCTACTTTGGAAATAACATCCATGATAATTCACTATCATATTTCTTCTAAATAGGTATAATCTTTCATCATGAATTCCTTCCACCGGGATATATACACTTTGAATGATCAGTTCCAACATCGTCAGATTATCTAGGGAAAGTACTGCAACTTACCAACTTCCCTGTCTTCTAACAACATAATTCTTTCTAGTAAAATATGAATATGACTGACATCATTTTCTCAGATTTGTATAATCATTCTTAAATCTTCAAATCCCCACATGATCCTTCATGCAATAATGCATGTCTCTTCAAGTAGGCTCTTGAATGATCTCTTTGAATAGTGAGATTTTTCATGATTACTTTATAACATGAATACCTTCATCTCCTTCTTCATTTTGATCTTCATTGAAAAGTGGTGACAAAAAATACAACCTTATACACAAAGTGGTCCCAACAATCTCCCCCTTTATATTTTTTTGTCAATGCTGTAAAGTCCTCCTCAAATGAATGTGTCAATATCAAAATGAGAATCTTCTGACTCCCCTTTTTCTTTTTCTTTATTTCTCACTTTTATAACTTTCATTTCACTTTCTCTCCACCTTATTGACAAGAAATAAAAAATTTCATGGGAAAAGGGTATCAATCCTTTCTTAAGAAATGTTCCATAAATCATTTCACTCTAAGTTTATTTGAGCAATGCTCGGTGTAGAAAACAAGATTATTTGATTTAGACAACAAGGCTATCCATTATTCAATAATCATGATACCTCATGAGATGAGAACTCATGTTCTTTTTCTTAAAGGGTTTTCCACTTCCATGCTAGGTTGAAGAAATTAAATGTGATAGGTAATGATCAACCTAAAACTTCTACACTCACTTCAATAAATAGATCAAAAACATTCAAGTACAATTGGCAGGATAAGTGGACTTGTGGATCTTCCATTACTCTTATGTCACTGATTAATTTAGTTACTCACCCTTTGTAAAATGATATTTATTTTGAGTAACCATGGATGAGATATTGAGAAATTATATACCTTTTCCAATGACATGTTCTTTAAGAAATTCCCATAGTAATTGAATTTAATACCAATTGAAGTTGATACTGATTGAAATAATAATTCTGGAATCTTCTTCATTTTTCTCCCCCTCAAGGGAAACACTCATGATCCTATTCATCAAGGATGATCCTTCATAATTTTAATCATTGAATTTCAATTGAATAATCTTCTAAGGATGGAAAATTATTCATCTTAGCTATCAAGAGTTGATAATATTCGCTACTTCTCAGGTTCTCCCCCTAAGAGCATGATTAACCTTCAATTCCATATATTATTAGCACAAATAGAATAAAAAAATGATTAATGGAATAAGGAAGTTACTTATTGATTCCTAAATATGAGCTGCATGGTTGAGATTCTTTTCTCAACCAAGTTCCTCCATTTACTCTAGTCTTCATGCTTGCATATCTGAACATCTTTTCTGATCTGTGTTGATGTGGCATGGATCTTTTCATATTCGATTTTGCATTGCATGGAGATTTTTTTTTCTTCTTAATATCCATTATGAATGATAAATTATTACTCCTCTTAAGGATTTATTCTTTCTCTGGTATTAAGGTTAGGAAACCTTTGGCAATGTGACCATATTTCATAAATCTCTCACACATAACTTCTTTAACCCACGTGTTTCTTTTCCTTTTCATTCTCTCATGTACTTTATCTTAATCACATGAATGTTTTTCTTTTCCTTTACCACCATACTTAGCCTATTCATTTTCAAGTTTCCTCATTCTTTTTAAATCTTCTGGGGAGATGACTAACATGTCATTTGGAACTATTGCAATAGGTTTGGATCTTCCTGATGGGTTCATCTAACTATCATCCCTCTTAGTTTCTTTTCTGGATGAATTGCCCTTTAATTTCATTAATCCAAATTCTAGGGTCTTCTTAGCTTCCCTACTTGAGATCTTCTTGGGGAAGTTTGTGTTCATAATATTCTTTTGATTTCTTCCCAAGGTAGTTGTTTTACACTTAGTCAGCATCAAAGGTCTTCTTTTCTTATCAACAGTGAATGCATGTTGAGATGGACATGTACCTACCTTGTGACCACTATTGTTACATACATAACAGATGATATAAAGCATTCCAAATATGTTTGTAGTAAATATATGATTCTGGGCCTGTGGATGTTTCTTCTTCTTCTCTAGATTTCTTCCCTTTGATATAGAATTTCTTTGTGCTTTTTCATTTAAGGGATTGTACCAACAATCCAGTGAACAATGACCAAATTTGTTGTAGCACCAACATTGACCCACAAATCTTGTCTTCTTTATATAATTTGTATATGGTTTTTATGCCTTCTTCTTAATGTGATGTGCTCTATCTAGGGAACCATCTTCTAGATTCTTCTTCTTATACACCCTATTCATGGTGGTAGGTTTCTTCTCCTCACCTTTCCTCATCCATACTTGTTTAGAATTTTTCTTCCAACCTACACTTTTTATAGAAACTTATTTAGAAACAATAGTACAAGTTGGTATGGATGGTAACTTTACATTCTCAACTACTTTTAATATATCAGTGAGTGAATTAATGATCTTATTATCACATTTTGGAAGTCTTTTGACAGTAGAATCCTCCAGTGAGCATTGAATACCAGCAGCAATGGATTACTTCTTTTGTGATGTCTCAATATGTGTCTTCTCAAGGTTGGTTAATTGAGCATCCAATTATAAACATTGCCTATTGATAATGATCTTATGATATTAAATCAAAGTCATCTTCTCTTCACAATCCTTCTTCATTCTAAAAAATTCTTCCTCATGTAGCATCATTTTATTCTAGATCAAATAGTCATTTTCCTTGATCTTCTTGGATATCCCTTACAATTGTAGACCCTTTACATCAGTGCAGTTTTTCAATTTCCCTTCAATCAAATTGATATTTTATTCAAGATCCTTTATAAATCTCTCTTCCTCTTCAACTTCTTTGAACAATTTTGATGTATTTATTTCAAGTTTCCTCTTTGTTTCTTCAAAGGATTCAATCTTTCTGGAAATCTTATAACATTATGACACATTATTTACTAATACTTTCTTCATATTATCATCTCCTCTTCCCAGTAAAATGGTCTCAGCCTGTATACATTGAAATATTCTACAAACAACAGAAACACTTTATTTAGGAATATCATGCAGATAATTTCTTAATTTCTCCTGATCACTTGAAAATGAGATTGAAGAGTATTTCTTTCCTCGGGTAGAAACCTGATCCACCTTCTCTTTACTTTAAAAGCCTGATATTACTTTATTATTGTAAGGGCGTGGAGAACCAGACACCGCATCTTCTTTTTACATGAGGGTCTTCTTCAAATGTATCTTCTCTTTATTTTTCTTGTTTTTCATGGTCGTGTTGGATGTAGACTTCTTCTCAGAGATGACTGAATCTTCATCAAGACAACACTTCATTGTTGACTTTAGGAAAGAAACTCAAAATATCTTCTGAATATAATTACTAAATAGTATCCAACATTTGTAAGCCTTTGTCTCTGATACTAATTTAAGGACCCTAGACCACCCTAAGAGGGGGGTGAATCAGGGTGTCAAATTTTTCTCTTCTTTACTGGATCTTATTCCCACATTGTTAAGAAATTATTTAACCTTGTATGATAGATATGTGTAGTAATTAAAACATTCACATGTAGAAGGGAAAAAATAAAATTTCACTTGGTTCACCACTAAGGGTTACGTCCAAGTAGCATACGCTGGTAGGTTGTCAGTCGTACCAAATTCCACTAATCTTCAATAGTTGTGGATTAAAAAGGTTCATACACAGTAACTATTTTCTAGGCACACTACCTTTACAAAGGTTTAGGGATATCCCACTACTTCCCTTGGATCACTTCCATTAACTCCCCCTAGCTCACTGTCTTCAGAGACATCTCACTCAGTTTATTGACTTGAAGGTCGCTTCAACAGATTGTCCTAAAAAGTCTTTGTCTCTATTCAACACGAGACACTACTTGCATCAAAGTCCTGAATTGATAATATTTTATATTCAATTTTCTCCTTTAGTGAAATTATTGAATTCACTATAACTTATTCCCTTTTTATTCAATAAGATCACAAACTATCTTTATGATTTATTCATTTCTGCAAACTGTCATGGATTCTTCAGAGTGTCTCTGATCTGTGTACCATTCCTGCTCTGCGTACCACACCTAGTATGTGTAACACACCTGTTCTACGTACCGCCCCTACTCGGCGTACTGCTCCTACTCCGCATACCTCCCCTGCTCAGCGTACCTCCCCTACTCGGCGTACCGCTCCCGCTCCGCGTACCGCCTCTGCTTCGCCTACAGCCTCTGCTCCACGTACTGCACCTGCTTCGCGTACCGAACCTGATCCATGTATTGTGCTTACTTCGCGTACTACCTATGCTTCATGCACTGCACCTGCTCCACACACTGCACCTGCTTCACACACCACGCCTCTACGTACCACCTCTGCGTACCTCCTTCATGTACCATCTTCATATACCACCTTTGCATACTGCCTTCGCGTACAACCTTCATGTACCGCCTCTACCTTCTATGTAATTCTTATTTAAATTTTTTGAATTATATCATCTTCTGCATACCACATTTTCTTACTCTAAATGTCTTCTGCGGACTAATCCTTCCAATTTTGCAAACCGTTTTTTCTTTCACGTACCAATTCATCTTAAAAATAATCTCTTATGTGTACCACTTTTGGACTTAGAAAAGTTCTTCCATAGTGATGAAATTTTCTTGTTGAATTTTCTATTTTATAATGATGGGATTAGCACTCCTTATATAGGAAAATAACTCTGCAAATTTCTCTAATCAGTTTTACCAAAATTTTCAATGTGGGATAATCTTCATCTCAGACTATGCTCAATCTGTGTACTGTGAGACTCCACCATGTACTATGACCCTCTGACACACTGCGAACCTTCACCATGTACCATGTGTCTTTCAGGCCACAAACTGCATCTCTTCCACCAATGACGAGTCATTATATGTACCTAAACTCCTTCCACAGAAAACCATTTTCAATACCGTGACCCATTCCATGAACTATTCCACATACCTTTCCGTCTTACAGCACTCCTTCACCATGTACCGTTGCTGCAAACCGTTTTTGGTTCTGTGGACTGCTCTGCATACCGTTTTCACTGCCATGTATGCAGCCGTGAACCATTCCTGGAACATGGTACATTGTCCATGTTCTATGGTGCGCGGTTTTCTTCCTTTTCCAATTTTCTTCGTCATTCTGCATCTCATTCACTCCTGTGCAGAAATCCTTCCATTTCTAATAAAAAAATCCCGATTTAGAGGTCCAACTATTTGGGAAAAACTGGGAAATAGCACCACCATAAATATCTACTACGGTAATAACATCCATGCTAAATCACTATCATCTTTCTCCTTCAACAGTTAGTGGTTTTCATCATGAACTCCTCACACCATGATATATACTCTTTGAATGATCAGTTCTAGCATCATCAGATTCTCCAGGGAAAGTACTGCAACTTACCAAATTCCCTATCTTCTAACAACATCAGTCTTTATAGTCAATACTGAATATGACTGGCATCATTTTCGCAGCTTTTTATGATCATTCTTAAATCTTAAAATTCCCATATGATCCCTCATGAAATAATGCATGTCTCTTTAAGTAGTCTCTTACATGCTTTCTTTGAACATTGAGATGTTGCATGATCACTTTATAATATGAATACCTTCATCTCCTTCTTCATTTTGATCTTCATTGACAACTAGTGATCAAAAATACAACCTTATACACAAAGTGTTACCAATAACCTATACACCACTAAAAGGTATACATACAAATTAAGGGATTAATCAACCCCATAGATGGGAGACTCATACCTCATTCCATGGGGGAGTTCCCTAACCCATAACACTAGAGGGAAAATTCACCTTTATTGCACAAGGACCAAAACGGAAGTCATGGGACCAAATATACTCTCAAGGAGAGATCAACCATAATAAAGGTGTATCCATCACCATATAGACCATCCACACAAGGTATAATATACCAAAGAGGGATCTGGATCACCCTATTCACTATAAATCCCCAAGCACTTGAATTATCCATGCTTCTTAAATACCTCAAGCATCATGTCATCATCTTATAATCATAATGGGAGAACCATTCTTTATCTAAGTATGTAAACTGGTCAAGGTACTTTATAAACCTTAATTTGGACCTCATTCCTCACAAAATTCCAAGATTGATTGAGTGTATTGTCTCCTCTTAAGAAAGGGTTAGACCAAACCTTAAAGGGATATCTAATAAACTATTTCATAGCATGGGGATCCTACACCCTTTGTCTCTATGGTAGTATTGAATCTATATATGTAAGGGGTGATTCAAACCTTGACAATGATACAAATCTTAGGGGATTACCAAATCCAGAGTCCAAGTCTCTCTCTTCTCACAGTCAAAGATCTAGAAAAAGGTTCCACTTAGAATACTTGAAAATTATTTTTTTAAAATATCTAAAATCCACTAATGGGGTGAGATATGTGAGAGAGGATATCCATCATCCATGGTGTAACTAGAAATTAATACCTTAGTACAATGGGGGTAATATCCAACACCCCAACCTCCTACTCTAAACACATTAATGGACTTTGACTATAGATTTCATGGGATAGATGAAATCTCTAGAAGTTTTATATTGAACTTCAAGTCACATAGACTTCCCTACTACTATGATGGAACCATCGAAGACTGGATCAAAATCTTTAATTAAATACTCTTCCATCCTTTGTTAAAGGATCCATAAATTCCAAATCCAAAAGTTTACTAAACTACATAATATATACAAGGTTCCCACACCTCAATGTTCGGATACTTCTAGGGACTTAACATCCTCTCATTTTCTTTTGATTATCACCTAGATCCAATAATCACTACCATGGAGATAATATTCTATAAAAGTCCCAAATTATATCACCAATGGCCTCTTATATATAATAATACCCCATCATAAAAATCTATTTTGAAAGAAACTCATAATATACTATTTCCCTGTTTAAATCCATCTCCTATGAGAGAAAATATGAAAAACCACACCATGGGAAAGCTACATGATGTACTCCAAGGTATATATTTCATTCACACCCAAGCCTCCATATGTTCATGTACCATCATCATATTTTCATGTAATCCAAAATTACACAACATTAACTAGGTCATACATGATGTGCATATGCCAAGAGCCCAATCAGGCGTGTACCACTTCCCATCTCATCATATAAACTCAAATTACACAATATTCCTCAAGGAGTCCATGACATGTGATTCCACATAGGACTCTGAGTCATGTAATGATAAACTAAACAACATGAAATATCATTAATAAATCATGTTCTACCCATGGACTAGACATTTTATGTACACTGTCTCATTCCATGTCATGTAAAACCACATAACGTGTACTACTACATGCCATGTACATTACATGGGCTGGATGGTTGTGTACTACGACACCCTGGGTAATGTACTCATCAAAACTAAATGGAATTTTTATATGACATGTACATCATGTTATGTTTATATTATATGTATAAATTCATCTACGAACTACATGACATGTGTTAATTAACTACATGTCATGTGATTAGGAATTATAGACACAAGAATTATATAAATCTTCCCAATCCACCAGTTCCATTGAAAATCACCCCTCCACTGGTCATTATTCATTAAAAAGGAATAAAATTTTAAAAACGATAATCTAAAATGGTGATAAAATGAAAATAAGGAAAACTAAAAATAAAGAGTCCTACCTCACAATGAATCATGAAAGCTTCAAGGTTTGTACGCTGATATTTCATATTATAAGGTCATCATGTTCTAATTTGACTCTGACATATCTACTCGGATGATGCTTGACTCATCTTCCCTTCTCCCTCAAGTTCTCTAGTGTAAATGAGGGAGGTATCCTACCTAAAATGAAAATGAGGCGTGAGTTAAGGGGAGGAGAAAAAATAAAAATAAATAAAGTCCCCAAAAGGGACTCAAATCGGGACCCAAAACCCAGCCCGAGATTATACCGTACCAAGAAAAAACCATCTATTCTAGACTCAATTGAGAAGTTTAAATTTACATAATAAACTCCATTTATTAGATATCTACATTCTCATATGTGAGAATAAATAATATTTAATTAATAAATATTATATATCATAAAAAATTAAACCTGTTTGGAATCTCACCAAATTCCAGCCCAAGGATAAACATCACATCCCAAAAATAGTGAAACCATCAAAAAAAATTATGAGGTAATTTGATAGGGTAAATTTACCATTATAACCTTCTCAAATGTTTGTGGGTCTATAAAAAAATATCTAAGTCTTCCACATGGAAAAACTGGGATCTCTATATTATTCCCACCTTTAATGATTTTTATCATTAAAAACAAAATAGCCATATTATATAACCAAGTAGCCCATAAATAATTCTCATGTGGAAATATGGAACACCCTCACATGATCTCCTACAGCTTCTTAAGTTTCAAAAATCTATGTGGACCCAAAACACAACCCACTTATAAACATATCCCCTTTCTATCACTCAAATCAAGTATTTCACTTATAAGATTATTATTCTTGCATTAATACCAACCATACTCAACCCATAATAGGTGAAGATACTAAAACAAGTGAAAGTCACCTCTTATAAATCTGATCAACAATTTCCACCCAAAGTATTTTTTTTCTCCAACTATAGGACACCCATCAACACCAGTATGAATAAAAACCATGAGCCATTGGTATAAAATAGATTTGATTCACTTACCAAGTAATTTCACAAAAGGGAATTAAACTCCCCACATTTAAAATATAGACACAAACTAATAACACATAAACAAAATTTAATCATATCAATTTATACTCTTAGGAACCTAAATAAGAGCGTCGTAGCAGATCACAAGATCCTTCTATAGCTTCTCATCAACAACTGACAAGTACACACATTGTCACTTTATATATTAAGGTATGAGGATAACATTAACCCTCTCATTACCTAATTTAATAATATAATAGTAACAATACTCTTACTCAATTAACCTTAACGATTTCCTCATCCATCATGGGTGACTTGATTCATCTACTTTGAAACATAAGGTTTACACCAACCCAAAACTCAATAGGATCCAACTAAAATCCTATGGAATAATATGAATCATCACAAATCCTAAGATAATATAATAAATATCTCAATAAAACTCTTATTATGCCTCCAAGGTATCCATATAAAGGAAATTACTAAATTTATAATCATTAAAATACTTGAAATACCCAAAATCATGCTATCTATCTTGTCTCCACCTTAGCACCTAGCTAAACCCAGTTATAAGGATATCATAGAGAAATATGCATGTGGATCCATCCTCTATAAAATGAAAATCATGAGAATAAATAAACCTATAATTTATCTTCTCAAGAGGCTCTAAATTATTCCATATAAAATCTCTTGGATATTAACATACTCTCCCCCAATGCAAGAGATGGTGTCATCAAAAAAGCCACTAAGAATTGGTCTATGAATGACTAGATGATTCAGCTAGGAGTTAAATTCTTAGACTGATATTTATAGGAACTCATAAGGTCCATGAAGACTACCAAATGCATCTTAAGTGGAAAAAAATAAATCCATTCTGTGGAAAAACACACTAGTACTACTTAATTGTTTCCCCCAAGGACCTCCTCATAGATCCCATTTCCCAAATCTCAACTGAGAAATCCAATGAACTAGAAAGGCATCGGTGCATCCCCATAACACAAATTAATCTAGAGGTCCAACTCTCAATGAGGGAAGACCCTAAAACATCCCCATAGGAAAAATTCCATCCATTACTCCACATTTTAAGGATTTATCCACCAAAATAGAAATGACTCAAAAATTCAAACTCTCCGACTAGTGGAAGAACATGTTGTTGCTTCTCTTGGGTTGGATTTTCTCATTCATCTGGGTCTCATTTACTGGTTAAAGTGGATTGAAACCTATTTTCTTGATCATAAAATACCCCACAAAGACAGTCATCCACCCAAACTTAAATTCTAGGTAACCATCTATCACCAAAAATATAATCAATGGGCCTCAATCCATGATGGATAGATCGTATAAAAATATCTCAGCTAAGGATAACTCACAATAATGACAAAAATAAGGGTATATAATCACCTATAGTGGGAGTATCCAGTCATAATATCTGATTTAAAGACTCTATTAGGATCTCTAATCCCCCCAACCAATAACTCAATAATGAGAGAATAACATGTGTTGGTGCTAATCAATAAAAAATACAAAGGTAAAAAAGGAATTTCAAATATCAAGCCACATTGGGTGCTACTTGATCAATCCCTCCATAGATCTCACTTATCCAAGGTCATGTGATCTAAATCCCTGAGTAAAGGGGGGACTAACGGAATTTGGTGGGGGAGGTAGTGGATTGATATGTCATTAACCTCATACTATGAGAAAATTGTCACAAAAATCATCATTCATCAACTATATACTAAATGTTGGACAAGATATCCATATAAACTATGTCTAGAATGCACAAGGGGTAAACATCCAATCCATAAAAGGCTTATAATCCTAGTATCCATATCATCATAGCCACCATCCTATGAATGAAAGTACCTAACAAGCTATATCAACCTAAATTAATGGATCATCCTGAAGTTTCACTTTTAATCAGGATATCTGAAACAAATGGTGTGCACCGACTAAACTTATATCAACATTAAAATTTGGTAAGGGGACCGCACCTCACCAAGAGTCTATAGATCAATCAAGGGAGTAACTAACCTCACCAGTGGGGGAATCCATACCCCATACCTTTGGGGGTATTTAAATATAAATGAAAAATAACCATACCCTATAACAAATTAAACATTAACCTCTATTAATTAGGTACTTTCACCATCAGGATTGAGGGAGTTCTGACCCCATACCCAAATGGTTAACCCATGCACCTATGAATAGTTGTATTCACTCTTATATCTATAGGGTAGAACCAAATTCCATAATAAACATGGGGGAAACATAACTCTTTGATGAATGAATGTCAATTGAGGGAGTACCCATCCCACCCATCCAGGACTCGTGCCCCACCCCATGGGTGGTACCGAATCACATAGTTAAATGAACCACACCATATCTTGGAATGAACACCAACCACTACATGTGGAAGAACTGGATCATTTATAGTAGAGGGGAACCAACTCCACTATAGTATGGGTGACCCACACCTCATCAATATTGAGGAAGTGCCAACTATATGCCTAAATGGAGGACTCACATACCCTTGAATGGTAGTCTACACCCCTCTATCCATGGGGGAGTACCGAACTCCAAAATATCATATGGGGGGAACAACCTAGTTTCAACATATTACCATTAAAGTTTCCAATACCAATCATGAAAAACCCATACCATGAATCACTAAGGAGTACCAAAACTCCATTATTTATCTAAAGAGTATGAAGGGGACCCTTTCCCTAGTATCTATACTATCAGGGGTGGCTATTGAACCCATTAAAATAAAACATCCAAGGCTACCATGATCTTTGTCCCAACTCTATAATCATGCTAAGAAAATCCTCCATAAATTAAACCATTAGAATATCATGAGAGAATCACCAGAAAATCTCACAAAACTATGAGTAGTCTCATTGCTATCATCATCCATTGAAGATCCATTCCGTACCTCTAAAAAATCATTATCATGAGATAATAAAAATCATCATCGAAAAAAGACATTTTTGGAAGTATAATATCATGCCATCAAATAAATAATACACTTAATTCTATATGATTTATGGACCCACTAACTATAACCTAAATAAAATTCCCTCAATAACTTTTTTAGTTGGTAGATTATCAGATTCATTGTGTAGGAATGGGTTAGGTGCCACACCTTAGCTGTGTTCCCTTGTATGAAAACTATAACTAATAACTTTTAAGCACTGTTTCCTTAAATGTTTCAAACTAAATATCATGATACACTAAAAAAAATGCCCCTTAGATAGACATAATTTGATATTAATCTGACATGGACTAACTCACAATGAAACCACTTGGGTTGATAGTAGTCCAAGCATGCCACCACAATCCCACCTCTAATAAGACAGGGGTTGGTGACTATGTCCAAGAATACATATACATATTTTGGATTCCTTAACATATAAAACCTATAAATAGATATACATCACCATATATCTATAAAATAAAAAACAAATAGTATATACAAAAGTAACTAAAATATAATATACATGACATACATGATAAACATTCTAGAGGAATACAATAAAAATTCCAATATATAATGAAAAATATATAATACCCAATATCCCAAATAAGATAACCTCGTGTGATTGGGGAGAGGTATCACCACATCTCACCAACACTAACCCAAGAACTACCAACAAAGAATCCCATCAGACTCCACTAAGATCCAACTCCACGGATACCACACCCACCTAAATTTCCACTAACTTATACACCATCTGTACCTATACAACATGTGTGGGTAAAAATCTAAAAAAGGGGTGAGTGTAAAAATACCCAATAAAATATCTTGAAATGTAAAGGGTAATGAGTTGTAGGTTATCTCACAACCAATGGATGAACTGTACAGCTACCAAGATCAAGAAAATATTGGAGAACATAAGATGGGGTAGAATATATGGATTCACTTCCAAATTAACCCATAAAAAGTCTTATGGGGGGTTAAAGATACCTAGATGGTCTACTCAATTCATGTAATGAGGAACCCTCAAACAACTATCAAGTTTCTTGTGTCGATAGTATAATAAAATTGGGGGACCCAAAACTCACTAGAAGGGATTAATAATGGCTAAGGTAGTAATTATACCCATATATGGGTGACCCACACCACATTATATGGGGGAGTTCCTTATCCCATCACACTATAGGTAAAATACACCTCAAAAATGAAAGGAATAAAAAGGAATTCATATGACCAGATTCGCTCTCAGGGAGAGATAAATCACTAGAATGATGTATCCCCACTAATAGAGCTCATCCCCTCCAGGGTAGTATACCAAAAGGGAACCTAAAGTAGAATTTCCACAAATAATATCTAAGTTCCAGAATTTTCCAAGATGTTCAAATACATCAACCATAATTCTACCATTCCAAAATCATAATGGGGGATTTATACCTCGCTAAAGTGTAAACCAACTAAGGGATTTTTCTACCCCTAAGAAAGACTTTGTTCCTCGCTAAAATACAAGAATAATCAAGGTGTGTACTGTCTCCTATCATTAAAGGTCATCACATACCTTGAAGGAAGATTTGAGAAACTATATCATAGTATGGGGAACATGAACCTCATGTATCTAGGGGTACTGATAACATCTATGTAAGGGATGACCCATACCTCGATAAGGATACTAAGACTAATAGAGTTATAAATACTAAGTTTAGTCCACTCCTACCTCATAGTCATTGAAATAAAAGATCCAAAAAAAGGGACTAATAAGAATTCTCCAAAATCGTTGCTCTTAATATCTCATCGTCACTCATGGGGTGGTATATAGGAGAGATGATATCCATCATCCACAATAAAACTAGCCACAAAGACCCCAGAATAATATAGGTAACTTCAAACTCCTTAACCTCCTACTCTAACCACATACATGAACTCTAATAATAAACTTCATAGGTTTATAGGGAATCTTTATGAGTTCTACATTGAACTTGAAGTACCTTTAGACTTCCCCACTATACTAAGGGAACCAAAAAATATTATTCGTAAATCCTATATTTGTAAATCTTCCATATTATTCTAAAGGATCCATAAACACCAATTCCCATAAGTTACTAAACTTCATAACATATGTGAGTTTACCAAACCCCCCATGTTTGAATACTTCCAAGGGGGTTATGATCCCTACATTTTCAATAAAATCCCACTCGGATCCAACCATCACCACCATGGTACTAAGATTCTCAAAAATGCTTAAAGAATATAATTAATATACATTGATAGATAAGGGGACACCACTGTCATAATATATATGGAAAGATAATAATAATAGGCTATTTACTTATCCAAATCCAACTCATGAGCAAGAAAATACACAAAACCCCATCGAATGGAAGGTACATGGTGTGGACTTGGGTATACATGGTTTAGAAACCCAAAGCCTCAAACTAGGAATGTACTAGGGTAATATATTCATATAATCCAAATTTACATAGTATGAATTAGATCATATATATAATTTATACCCAAAAATTCCAATCAAGTGTGTACCACTACACATCTCATCATGTAAAATTAGATTACATGATATGCCTCAAGGAGTACGTGATGTGTGATTCCACACAGGACCTCAACTCATGTAGTGCTAAAATAAAAAATATATACTCTTAGGCACATGGTGTGTGTATTAACTAAGTACTTCCTATGTTGTGTATGTCAACTCATTTTTTGTCGTGTATACTCACATGGCATGTACTACTACACACCATGTACATTACATGGGGTGATTATCTGTGTATGGACACACCCTGGTTCATGTACTCAAAAGACATACACAATGTGTTCATAAAACTTACATGTTGTGTGATGGAAATATTTTACACATAAACACAAAAATGAACTACACATTGTGTGTTTGT
This sequence comes from Viscum album, assembly GCA_963277665.1. Classification (NCBI taxonomy): domain Eukaryota; kingdom Viridiplantae; phylum Streptophyta; class Magnoliopsida; order Santalales; family Viscaceae; genus Viscum; species Viscum album. The sequence goes on from OY728166.1 coordinate 878,332,171, forward strand.
GAAGTATATGATGTGTGATCAAGAATTTTAGATGCGGGAATTCTACTAATTTTCTCAATCTACTGGTTTTATTGAAAAACAACCCTCTATCGATAATTATTCATCCTTAAGGCATAAAAAATTGAAAAAAAATAAATTAAAAGGAAAATAAAATTAAAAGGATAAAAAAATATGATTCCTACCTCATAGTAAATCATCGAAGCTTCAATATTTGAATGTTGATATACCATTCTCCATGGTCATTTTTTTCAAATTGGATATGATATCCCTCCTCAAATAAGGCTCAGTTCACCTCCCCTTTTCCATTGAGTTACCTATAATCAAAGTGATAGGTATCCTCCCTGACATGTGAATGAGGAGAGAGTTAAGGGGGTGAATAAAAATAAAAATAAATAAATACCTAAAAGGGGACTTAGACCAGAACTGAGAACCCAATAAGATATTTTACCTCTCATAGGTAAAACTACTTTTTCTAGAATAAACTGTGAAGTTATAATTTTAAATAGGAGATATAAACTTTCTCATGAGTGGGTATTAATAATATTTATTTAATAAATATTAAATATCCTAGAAAATAAACCACCTCAGAATCTCACCAAATTATAGTCCAAGGGAAAACATATCATCCTAAGAACAAATTAACCATAAGAAAATATTTTTGAAGTTTTTTTCTAGGGTTTATTTACCATTTTATCCTTCTCAAAGGTTTAGGGATCTAACACCCAAAAATTAGCTGTCTTCCACATGGGAAAACCTATATCGCTACATAAAAACATGAGAAGCATGAATATTTGGGAAACAGTGGATGGTATCTTTAAATTAGAAAAGGAATAACACCAAAGAAATATAATATAGAGATATTATAGAGCCGTAGGATTAACATACGTTAAGATTACATCATTTTTTATGAATATTAATTACATTACAAAATTACATTCCTGAGGACAGTAATAGTTTAGTGTCTTTGGAAACTTAGAACACAATCTTCTAACTTACTAAAATATCTTCAATGCTTTACACAAAGATTTTCCCATTTATTACTCCTACGTAAAACCTTTCTTCATATACTATGGAAAATAAATATAAGAAATTATGAGCTCATATGCTTAATAAGGGTAAACAAGTAAGATGTGAAGGCATAACATGAACATAAGGGTATTATAGAATGATCATAACATTATAAGATCATACCCTACATAGAAATGATCATAGACATGAATCATGGCATAAATATTGGCAATTAATAAGACATGAATCGTAATAAAATCAAGGGTATAAGCCATTAGACCATAAAATAGGAATAAGACTTAGAATTTTGGTATGCACATAAGTATAAAAAATCTTATATCAAGGATACCAACTAAGACCTTCATATCATGTTAGGCTTGGGATAATCACTTGTGTACCTTTTGTAGGCTTGGGATGTCCTCCAATGTACCCTATTTTTTCAGGATTGGTATTTTATCCCATGTACCCTCTTGTTACGGGATTAAGATTCCCTCTTGTATACCCTCCTATTATGGGCTTGGTATTCCCTCCCTTGTACCCTCTTATTACAGTCTTGGGATTCCCTCCTATGTACCCTCTTATTACGGGCTTGGAATTTCCTCCCGTGTACCCCCTTGTTATGGGGTTGGGATACCCTCTCATGTACCCTCTTATTATGGGCTTGGAATTACCTCTCATGTACCCTCTTGTTACGGTCTTGGGATTACCTCCCATGCACCCTCTTTTTACAGGCTTGGGATACCCTCCAATGTACCCTCTTGTTACGAGATTTGGATTCCCTCTTGTGTACCCTCTTGTTACAGGCTTGGGATAAAACTCATGTACCCTATTGTTTTCAGGCTTGGGATACAACCCATGTACCCTTTGAGGTCATATAAAATTTTTCATTACCCAATGAATTGGAGGGAGATATAGGTCTCAACCATCACATAATAAAATCATACATCCATGTGCCACAAGATAATAAAACATTCATCATATCATGACCCATAAAAAGAGATGGGTTTCATAAACACCATATCATAACCCATGAAATGAAATGGGTATATTACAATTTTCATAGTATCATAAACTATATAAAAGAGATAGGTTTCATAATAATTTAATAAAAGAATAACCCTTGAAAAAAATAAAGTCTCACAATCATTTTATCATGGTATAACCTGTAGAAGAGGAACGGGTTTCATAAACAACTTTTCATTGTAAACATAACCAATTAAAAAATAATATTAATGGTTTACTTGGATCATATTCCATGTAAAGTATAAACAATATAAAAGGATTTAATCTTATATGGAGAAGGACTTTGAAAGATAACTTGGAGCATTTCTTAAAGAAAATAACCTTTCTTTGAAAATCACTTTTTTTGGTATGAAAATTATTCAAAATCATTTTCATTGAAAGCCACTTTAAAAACTTTATAAAATAATCTTTAAAATCATTTAAAAATTTTATTGAGTAAAATATCCTTTCCTCTTTGAAAAAATATTTTTAAAACATAAAAAATTTTGAAAACATTTTTCATTAAACATAACCTTGAAAACATGTAATAGAATATTTGAAAATCATTTAAAACACTTCTTGAACATAAAACATGTTTGAAAACCTTTTTATTTGAAAAAAACTTTAAAAATATTGAATTTAAATAATATTTGGAAAAAAAATCTAAAAAAAATTAATCATGTAAAATTGAAAAATAATCTTTAAATAAATGATGGTCATAATGGAGGATAAATATGTACATGCCAAACATTCCTTTTGTGTCAAATTTTTTTTATAAAAGTGCTTCGATCAGAAAATGACAAGAAGATTCCTTGTATAAAAAATTAAAAATTTAAAACATGGGTAAAAAATTATTTTAAATATTACCAGATAATAGTAGAATATTTATGAAAACATTTTTAGAAAACATGGTTTTGAAAGAACACATATTTTCGACTTAAAAGTGAGATAAATTTGTATTTTCTTAAAAACAATATTTATTATCTTAAGTAACAAAAACGATAAAATGGTATAATTATATGAAGATATAATGAATAACCAATGAAGAAGAACAATCACGAGATTACTTGAGAGATGGATCATAATATTTCATCAATGGGGGCATATTCATAAACAATCCTGATAAATGATGAGATTGTAGAAATAAACTTTTGTCACTTTGGTGACTTTGAATCAAAGTCCCCAAGAAATAATAACATTAAATGAAGCTTAAAATATCATGATAATAAATATATTCAATATATAACATGTCAAATAGAAGTATATATACCTTGTAATATAATATAGGTGCATAACAAAACATGTGTCTCAAAAAAGGAAAATTGAGACAAAATTACCTTACTAATTTAGTAAATTTTGAACCGTAAAAATATATGAAATATAGATCTTAAAATGCATACATAAATACCCATTAATTTAAGTATAATAATCATAAAATACATTCATCTTCATTATATTTACCACATAAAATAAATAACTGGTGAATAAGGAATAAGTATCATTGAAATAAAAGTGATACTAGAAATCCCCTTACTACGTGAGTAACTTTCACCAGTGGAAAAATGTTTTTCCACATTAGGTTTTTTTACATTTTGACATTGGTTTTTAACCAACATATATAAAGTTGGTGTTAAAAATTAAAATTTCAACATCATTTTTTATAAACTGATGTCTAAAGTCGTCTCTCAGGCAGTCTTCGGTGTCGGTTTTTATAATAACTAACATTGAATGTTAGGATATTTTGATATTAAATGTAGTATTTTATTAAACGATGTTAAAAAGTAAAATATTGACCTTTCAATGTCAATTTTTTAGAAAACTGATGTCTAAATTATGATTCTACATGGTTTTTAACTTCAGTTTTGATAAAAACCGACGTGAAAAGTATGCTTTCAAAAAAAATCATGATAGGTTTTCCAAAAAAACATTAGAACATTAAAACTCTTAATATTGGAATATATTAGGTTTCCTAGACCTTGATTCCACTGGTTATAGAGCTAAAACATACTTGTAGATTAAAATTTATGGTCGTCGTAAGTTGTACCTCTTTATGTTTCAATAGATACAACCCGCTTTAATGAAAACATGAGAAACAATAACAAATAATTATAAAAAAAATGACAAAAAATAATAATAAAATTAAAGATTCAACATAATTTTAATTCTTTTATTGTTTTTCTTTGAATGGATATGTTGTTTGTCACAATTTCACTTGTTTTTAAGGAATAACTCACGCGGTAATGAAGACGGTGACCGATAAATAATTTCACACATCAGCCGATGAATCTCATTTAGATGTTTTATCTTTTTATATAGATTTTAATAATTATTAATCATCATAATAAAAATTATTAATATTTTTAGAGATAAATAAAAAAATAATAATGAAATTAAATGATGAGAATACATACCATGTGCAAATCGTCGATTGAAGAATTAATGAAATTTTGATTGTATCAAAGATGAAAAATATTGAAATAAATATAATAATAAGGTATATATTATAAATTAAAATATTTAGGGGGGTTATGCATTAAAATTTAGCTAGGATTTTGAAAATAGAAACACATGTTGTGCAAAAAATTGAAATACCAAACCCGTATATTTAAAATTTACTTTTAATGTTGGATAAATATATAAAAAATGTTAAAACTATTCTCATGTTGGGGTTTTAATTTTGGTTATTAAAAAAAATTCCAAAAAGTGACTTTTAACATTAGTTATTTCAAAAACCAACACCAAAAAGTGACTTTTAACGTCAGTTACAGAAAAAAACTGACATTAAAAGTCAAGTCCTATAATGTTCAACTTACGACGTCCATAACTTTTGATCCATAAGTTTGTTTTAGCTCCATGACCTGTCAAATTGAATCATCAGAAATGATAAACATCTTTGAATTTATTTTTAATGTCAGTTATTTGAAAAATAGATTCCAAAAACTGACTTTTAATGTCAGTTATTGAAAAAAACAAACGTCAAAAATCAAATCTTATAATTTTCAACTTCTGTTATCCATAACTTTTGATCCGTGAGTCCATTTTAGCTCCAAAACATAACAAATAGAATCATGAGAAATTATATAAAACTTTTATTTTATTTTTAAAGTAGTTTATTTGAAAAAACAATGCCAAAAATTTACTTTTAATGTCGGTTTCTAAAAAAACGACATTAAAAATCAAGTCTTATAATTTTCAACTTCTGACTTCCAAAACTATTGATCTGTAAGTCTGTTTTAACTCCACGACCTATCAAATAAAATATTTAAAAATTATATAAAACTTGGACTGTATTTTTTTATGTTATTAGAAAAAAAATTTGAAAATTAAATTTTAACATTGGTCTTGAAGAACCGACGTTAAAATGTCGATGTTAAAGACCATTTATTTCACTGGTGTTTTGATTAATGATCCTTATAAAATAATAACATGAATTGAAACTTTGAATATCATGAAATAAATGAAATTAATTATATAGAATTTAATAATGAATTATATACACTAAATAACAATAAGAAGTTGTGAATATAGAATATATATCATAGAAATTAAAGTGAGATGAGAAAACTCTTACCTGAAGTCTTTAATTTCTTCATACAACTTCAAACCTCATATTATTTGGGTAACTCCTTTTGGTTTGAATCAAAGTACTTCATTGGTTTTCTTTATGACAAAGTTGAGGCTTATGGGTCTATATGAGGGATTTTGGGAGCTTATTTGGAGAGGTTTTGGATGAGCCAAATGGATTTAGAGGTGTAAAGAAGTGATAGGGTGAGTACCCTTTTATACTATAGGGTGAGTGGCATTCTTGTAAATATAATAAGGTAAAAACTATTGAGAGACCTCTCTTACATCATGTGCCTCCAATAATTGTCCATTTTATATCCAAGGGAGTATATGGTAGAAATATGGTCATCCAATGGATTTTGGACATGTTTTTAGGGTATTTGGCCACTTAAGTTAATGTTTAACCACTAAGTGAACCCATTTTACCTTAATTGTTGTAATTAATTTTAATTACTTTAATATTTTTGGTCAAAAACTAATTTTTTTCTTACTAAAAATTATAAATTATTATTATTATTCCAAATATTTAATCCATTTTTCAAAATTATAAACATATAAGGGGTATAAATTAATTTAAAATTAATCCTACAGATGTGACAAGAAAGCGGGTTTCTAAAGTAAAAAAGTTTGAAATGTTTGAAATGTTTTTATATACAATTTCAACATGAAATTCATTCAAATAAACTAAATTGGATTTATTTTTGTATAATTTAACTAATTATACTTTGAAACCAATTTAAAATATAATTTTACTATATAAATAAATTAGATGATAAAGTAGTTTTCAGTTAAAATTCAGTGGTTTTCACTATTCAACAAAAAAATAAACTTCTCAAAAAAATACCAAAAAACCAACCAAATTAATTTTTTATATTCCAATTTCAAAAATAAAATTAATTTTTTCAAATTAAAATCATAAAAGTTTCAAAAAATTATATTTAAAATAGGTGCACCATTAAAAATCGATAAAATTACTCTTTTAGAAAAATACATTCTTTTATTCATAACATTTGATTTATTTATATATTATACCTATAAAATATATTGGATTAGTTTCAAAAAAAATTATTTAATATATAATATATAAATTTTATTAAAAAAATTAATCAAAAGAGTTTTTTTAATTTATTGAAATAAAATTGTGTTTGCACATAAAAAATAGTTTTCTTAGAAATGGAATTTCTTTATTTTCAAATAATTATAACTATAATTTTTAAATAATTGATAACTAAAGGATTAATTGTATATGAATTTTTAAATAATATTTTCAAAATTTAGTTCATAATATTTGTAACTTCCATTCCAATGGCTAGGTGGTAACTATTATAATATTTTAATAATGATATTAATAATATATTCTAGTTCAGTAAAAATCAATCATGTATATAAGAAAAGATATCGAAGGAACTCTACATTTTGTGTAACACAATACAAATATTGTGCTTCTTGTACCATAATATAATCTATGTTTTTTTTGTAGTGTAAGCATAACTTTGTGATGAATATAAAGTATGCATAACTTGGTGTATCATATAAATTAATCATAACTTATTGTATCATGTAATGAAATACTTAAAATAAATTTAATTTATTAAAAATATGATTCATAAAAACTCTGGGTGTTGCAAATAGTGAAAATTGATTTATATGGACCAACAGTAGTTTAATCTCATAGAAGGCTATTTATTATTTTACCTTCATCGATAATGCGATATAGAAGGTGTGGTTGTTATTTATCAAAAAAAATATAGAGCTTCCATAACCTTCTTCTGATGGAGATATTTAATGGAAATAATGGTTGGTTTAAAGGTTAAGTTCTTAAGGTTTAATAATTGTGGGGAATATGTAAGAAGATAATTTCAGTGGTTTTTTATGGAATATGGGAATTCATATTAAGAATATGGTTCCTGAAACTCACGAAAAAAAATGTACTGATAGAGTAACTAAGTTAGATGTTGTGTGAGAGATCTAGAAACATGATAATTCATTTTGGGTTTCTTAAAGAGGTTTGGGTGGAATCAATGAATTGTGCAGCATACCTCATCAACAGTATTCCTTCTACTCCACTAGGTAAAGATATTCCCAGATGTAGTTAGATCAAAATAAAGGTCTTTATATTCCTTTTTAGAGTCTTTGGGTGTATTTCCTATGTCCATGTTGATTCCAAAAATATGTAAAAAATTATAACTAAATTCTCTAGAATGTTTATTTATAGGTTATGTAAATAAAGAATTTGGATTTAAACCTTGATATAATGACCTATAGAAGGTATTCAGAAGATAAAATGTCCACTTAAATGAAGGGATCCTTTATAAGGATCAAAACCAAGTGAAAGATTTAGATAAGAGAAAATAATCATCACATATTGATGTTCATCTGAACAAAAGTCCATAAGATCTTTTTAGTTATGAAAGTACTCAAGTTCTAGAGACACCTAATGAATGTCAAATTTCTTGAGGTTCAAACAAGGCTAGATGTATCGAAAATATCGAACACTGTGGTAGATTTTGGAAGAGTTCTGGAATAAGAAATACCAGAAGAATCGTATCCTCATGAGTTGATGTGATTGACCAAAGTCATAATACTAGAAAATAATTATGGGTTTTACTTGAATTATTTAATTCTAATGGATTTTGGAGAAACTGAGAACCTAATGGAGGAAAAAATTCTTAAAAATGAAAATTAATGGGTGTCAAAGATGAAGGGGATATAGAATACTTACTTTTATTGGGAACTTGGGATATTTTATAACTTATGCTAAGAAATAATTCATTTCAGTACAAGTGGGTCTATCTATTAAAGAAATAAAAAAATATTGGAAAATGGTATGAGGAAAAGTTAGTTGTGAAAGTTTTCTAATAGAAGGATTATAATTTATTAAAATTTTCTATTTTATTTTTAAACACATAATGAGATATAAACTATTTTGAATGGTTATGGTGGAAGATTTACATCCTAAATAGTAATATGTGAAAATATCCTTTCTATATGGATATTGAGATTATAAAATATACATAGAGAAACTATATGGATTCAAATAATTTAGAAGTAACCTAGTTTGGAAACTTAAACTGTGTGTTTATGGGATGAATCAAGCACCTGGACATTTAAACTGGAAGTTTGATGCCTTTATGGTATAATGAAAGTCCATCCAGTGCATTGTAGATCATTTTTGATACGATAAGGTGTTCAGTGATGGGGGTTTTATCATATTTATCTTGTATGTGGATGGAATGCTCCAGGAATGCCTATAAAATAAATTTATTGAAGAGCTAAAGGATGAGTTTTCTAGGAGGTTCAAGATGAAGTATCTTGGGGAAGCCAAACATATATGGGGTATGAGGGTCTATAGGGACTAGAACTATGATACTTTGAGGTTGTCTCAGTCAAAGTATATCAAAAATATAGTGATATATTTTAGAATGTATGGATACAAACCTATCACTACCCCATTAATAGGGAGTTTCAAATTATCCAAATAGAAGGAACCATGAATGGAAGATTATATAAGTATATGGAAAAGGTTCCTTATGCATCAATAGTTGGGAGTTTGATATATTTCATGATTTATACTTGATCTTACATTTATCAAGCAGTTATAATAGTTATTAGATTTATGGAAAATCTAGGAAAGGATCATTGGGAATCAGTAAAGTGGATTCTCTAGTATCCTAAAGGTTTGTAAGCACTTGCCTTAAATTTTTTAACAGATGATATGTTGCAATGGTATGTTGATGCAGACTTTCAAGGGGATATAAACACTCATAGAAGTACTACAATATTTATTTTTACCTTCATAGGAACTATTGTAATTTTTATATCTAGAATTTAATAAATAGTTTCACTATTAACCATGAAAGTATAGTACATGAACATAATGGACGTATAGAAGGAGATGATATGGTTAAAGTTCATGTTGGAGGAACTCAAAAAAATAAAGGGAATGGATTTTGGTTCTATGATAGTCATAGTGAAATTCATCTAGCAAAGAATCTTGGTTTTCACTCAAGGAAAATATGCATTCAATTGAAATGTCACTTTATCTAGAAGGTCATGGATAAATAAATACTAAATTTATAGAAGATAAAATAAATTCATAATCTAACTGATATGTTAGTGAAGGTCATAGTATGTAAAAGTATGAGGTAAAATTTTACTTCAATGGGACTTGGTTGACTATGAATGAAAACGTGGAGAATCACTTATTATTGTTGTGGAAAGAATAAGGAAGGTTTAAATGCTCAAGTGATTTAAAGGACTTTGATGGAACTAGTAAAAAAATTCTGAAGTGGAATATTATTAAGATTCTATGAGAAGTGTTTTTTGGAAAACACATTATATCTTCTAAAGGATTTGTTTTCAAATGATATATTTTGGAGATGGATTGAAGTATATTCAAAAAATATAAGGGAATACAAAATTGAAATCCCAATCAAATAGAAGTGGTGCCTAAATTAAGTAGTTTTTATAGTATGAATACTAGATGAGGAAGATGAAGTATGAAAGGTGATATGGATCACTTAGGAAGAAATTTAAAGGAATTTTATAAAATTTTATTTGGAAATTTATAAAGACTAATTAAGATTATACAAGAGGTTTATGTAACATTTTTCAATTATATTTTACTAATCACTAAATTTGTTATGTTTATTTAGTGCAGTAGATGATGTCCTTGATCAGATGGAGGGTTTTCCACATAGATTGGAAGGCGGTGGAGACTGGACATGTATATTAGATAGTGGTGGCACCATTTAAACCAATATAACTCTTCTATAAATAGGTGGTTGAGATCACATGTTTTGTAACATCAAAATCTTGTAATCATTTTATTTCATTAGTAATAAAGAGTATCACTATTTATCCCATGGAATAAAACTAATTTATGATCCAGATAATTATATTGGATTTTTTCTATGTTATGAGTGTGAGATATTTTTTTATTTCTTATTATGTGCTTTCTAAAAAATATTCATAAGTTCAAGGATTTGGAGTGTGTTGTTAGATATTTTTTCATTCATCTGGAATTTAGATCAGGTGTTGTAGAACTCCAGAACTTCCAACCTTGTTCCACAAGTGAGATTCTAGAAGGTATTCTAGGATATGGGTTCTCAGCAAAAGAATTAGAATCAAATACTCCATAGGTGACACTTGTTATGATCCTTTATTCCTTTCCCAGATCTTCTAGTCCCAACATATAACCCCAAATGGGGTCCCATCCTAAAACAAATTATTGATAGAAGGAGTATCTCATCTAAGATTATATATTATAGATTTCATTCATATCTGAAACCAATTTGGTATTTGTATTTTCACCCAAAAAATCATTGACATCATAATTACACTTTTAGAAATTTAATTTATTTGAAAGTACATAGATACATTAGGATGATGGTTTTACTAAATTATTCAGAAGACACATCTTAGACATGAGATTTAGTACCTATTTTGATCGTGGAGGAGATCACTCAGAATAATATTAATTGTATGAGGGATTTATGTTTATAATAAATAAATAGATAATTAAATTAAAAAACTAAAAGTGTTCATTAATGTTAAATTAAGACAAAAATACCATGAAATTGTAGAATAGTACCATATTAATTTTTTACTAGTTAACAGATAAAATAAAATGACCAAATGCCCTCTCTCTAAATTTTATCCATAAAATGTGTTTCCACCACTCTACCCCTAAAAATAATGTTCCCAAATTATTCACCTTCCATTACCTACTCCCAATTGAAACCCTAGTTAGTGTCACAATATTCCCAATTAGAATATAATCTCTTTGTTTTTGTATTCCCAATCGTGATCATAACTGGTTGTATCCATTTAAATGGATGCATCTCTTCCCATGAATGATTAGGAACATATCATGACACATACCATGGATTCCAATTAATATATTTAGATAAGTGACCCCTATAGACATTTTTTAAGTCATGATTCACAGAGAAAAACATTCCATGACCTCCTTTTCCTGTGCACATAGGGGTCTTTTATGAATATAGAGAGACGTTTTACGAAAACTATTCCTATCACTAACATGTTTTATATGAGGAAATTTTTTATATAAATTTTATGTAACCCTATATTTTTTCATTTATTTTTCTAACTAATGTTTTCAAAAAATAATTTTTTCAATTTTTTTGTGTAGCACCCCTATTTGGGGAATGGTGTTTGTGATGATCTTGTAGTGGGGTGTGTTCGAGGACTATTGATCATGCATCAAATAATTATTATTATTATACTTAAATGAAACCTAGTTTCCATAGGGGTTATTATTTAATGTGTTTCCCTTTGGTGTTTAGGTTATCTATGAGTAAAATATACCACCTTATATCGAAGTGGAAACTGATGTGATCTTTAGTATAGCAAGTAGTATGCGATAAACTTTCTTAATTTAGGTAAAACACACTTGTATTTATAAAAACTTTTATAGGTTTCTGGTTATCCATTTATACTACATATATCCCTAGTTAGATCATCTTACTTTGAGTTGTGTTAATTTATAGTTTTCTGAGTTGGTTGATCATTGAAACCAAGTGTTGTTATTGAAGAACCATGTATTCCTCACGTATTCTTATGATTATAGGTTTTTCACTCAAATAATCAATGGAAGTTAGTTTTTTGATAGGGTAGTTTTCTAGAGTATTTTAATTAGTGTTTCACTATAGTTCATGTCATTCTCCTTTTCCGTTATAGTCAAAGAGTCAGTCAAAATATGATTTCATTTTTCTTATTCTCATGTAACTCTTGAGTTACTTATTCTAATTGGCACTTGTTTTATTTCATATATTTTTATGGGAATGGTAATCTTATGATAGGTTGATTCGTATCTATAGTATTTTTATTATTATATCATTGATGAATCTCTAAGGAATAATATAGGTGGAATATTATTATGTTGGACCAGTAGTTTGACCCTGTGTATTGACACCGCTAACTTATAGATTTACAGAAATAGAAAACCTAATGTATTAGAAATTTTATAGCATATTTTAAAGTTATATAATGTTTGGGTTAGACCTAGGGTAGTTTCTAGTTTATTTTTTTAGGTTTTGGATGTGTTTTTTGAGTGTGCATGGTTTGAGCACAATTAGGGGAAACTATACGACTTTCCTAGGTAATCATGTGAGGGGAGAAGGGTGTCTTTTAGAAAAGTGCATAGTTGGATCATGGTTTGTCCATACTGTGCATTTACCATGGGGATTTGGAGTTTTTGGGGTAGTTATTATTTACATTATTAGTGCATGGTTTTCCAAATCGTGCAGTCTAATAATGTGCTGGGAATAATTAAGTCCATAAATCTTATTTTTTACCCAAAATATTCCTTAAAATACTTGTTCATTCTATTTCAACTAGGCAACTTAAACAAGAGTGTTCTTATTGATCATTTTTTTGATTCCTTTCCTTTCATAGGATGGTTCCAATGATTTTGAGAGAATTAGATCAAATAAATCTATGGTAAGAGTTTTTTTTCTTCCTCTCCTTAAAGATCTCGTTATTTTCTATTCAAAGAACCCCTAGTTCAAGGCTTCCATGTCTAGTTCTATAAGTTAGGGTGTGTTTTGACTAATTTATTATGATAAATCATCATAAGAGGGTTTCCAAATCCCATATCTATGATGATGTGATGTGATGTGATTTTGTCTTAGCGACTTTATTCAAGGTAGATGGATTCAAAATTACTCTACTATGATTAGAACTTGAAGGGTTGGGATTTTAAAATAAATTGTTTTTATTCTTTGATGAAAACATGTGATGATTCTCCTTAAATTATTTTCTTTTAAACCATGGGTTGTGTCCATCTCCCAAAATGTATTCAATAAAATTCATAAATGATAAATTGTTTTTAAAATAAATGTGTGGTTGTGAGAACTTGGTTTGGAATGAGTTTGTGTGCATTCATAATGCATTATATGAGGCCTTTTTGTGTTTGTAATTGGTTTCTGGTGCCAAATATAAAGGTTACAGGAAATTTTATACCACTAGTCAAAGTATTGGGACTAGAGGGGCGGGTATATCTTGAAAGTTTGATTGTTCAAGAGTGGACTTTGGGTTGTGGTTGCATTAGTTGGTGTTATACATTGGTGTGTAGTTTCATTCCATGGGTGTATTTTAGTGTGAGTTATTTCACTACCTTATGATATATATGTGTGTGTGTGTGTGTGTTTATGAATGGTTTTCATGCATCTTAAATTTTGTTTTATATAAAATTTTATCTAACATGATATTATTCTAGTGGTGTGTGTGGAAATATTTTAGATGATTGCATACTGGGTCTGAATACTCACCCCTTGCATATGCACCTTGGTTCGTATGTAGTAATTATTCAAAATGTTTTAGAATAAGATAGATATCTCACTTTTCTAGAAGAATGTAGGGATTCTATGTTCATTGGTGACAGAGCTAGGAGATAAATGGTCATTTTCTTTTGAATCTTAGTTGTAGTTCCATGTTAGGGGCTTTGTCTATATTTAAGGGTCTCTCATCTTGCAGTATTTTGGCATACGTATTTCCTATTGCAACTTTGATTTTTCTTTTTTCTTATATATATATTTTTGTGTGTGTGTGTGAGTTTAATCTGGTTTTATATTATGCATCATATTTTGTCTCTTGATTATGGTATTCTTGTAGGTTTTTTGTTAAGTGTAAATCATCCCTCACTATTTAGTAAATCCCTTGACATTTATTGTTATCCTCTAGTAACCTAGGTATGTAACCTAAGATTAGTGTCATTTCATTCCTACCTATGATAATGGGTTGGGTTATTATGTTAAATGTTGTGGGTAAATAAGTCTTAAATACTGATTAAGGGATCCATTGTGTTGACCAAATTCCTATATATTTTTAAATGTTTTGAAAAACCATGATATATTTAGTTTTAAATTGAATTTTATTTTTCTATATAATGTTCATGAAAAACATTTTTTAAAAAATAAAAATGTTTATAAAAATTTTTGGGATGTTAATGTTTTTATATTTGATATAAGGCTAAAACTTTCTAAAGATTAGAATAAAAAATATAATGAGATCAAAAAGGAAACGAGAGATGTTGTAATAGAAAAAAACAGTTAGAACTAAATCTATTTTGAATTCTAGATATTGATAAAATTTATTTAAATTGACCAAAAAGTTTACTTTTTTTATTTTATAACACTTTTAAGGGGATAGTGATAACCCTCACAGAAAAAGTAGATCAAACATCAAAGGAAACTACTGAATTATTAAACACAAGTTTAAGGTTATTGGAATCTCCTTCCCTCAATAGTTTCTAGGGGAGAGAACTTACCTGGAATTCTGGATCTTCTTCTATGTTGACTCCATAGTGATTTTCTAGATAATCCCAAACTTTCATATATTCTTCTTTATGATCTTCTCTATACTTAATCCTCTAATCAATATATGATCTTTCTTGTCAATCTATTCAGCTTTATCCCTAGAAACTTCCACTTGGATCAATCTTTCTATCATTTGGTCAACATCTTCCCTCACCACCTTGATCACCAGGACACCCACCTTCATTTCTTCGCCATAGTGCATGAGTAGTTCCATCTGAGCATCCAGATCCTCATCTTTTAGGTGCTGAAATCCATCAAGAGATCCTACCTAACATTGTTTTCTAGGAGTAATAGCATCCTCCATCACCAACATCCTCTCCACAGATAGCAGATGCATCTCTTCTTGTTGGCCATCTGCCTTTGAGGCTCCTTTCAATTGCAATTAAGACTCTGTGGTACCAACCTATTGATCCTCCTCTCCTGCTTCTGGCTGGATCTCATGCTCCTTGAGTTTAACTTCTTTTTTGTCCGACCAAATCTCCATCGGTTTAGGAAGATATTAGTAGTCCTTATGTCCCTTAGGTTTCAGCTTCTTGGAAACAATACAACTCCCTGGGTCCCTATTTTCCTTATTCCCTTTCTTTATTCTTTGGTTATGCTGAAATTTACTAACCCCTCCCAAGAAAATTTCATCTGAGGTTTTTCCATATCCATCAGACTCGGCCTCAGTGTGATAGTTGGAGTTTCCTTCAATCTCTCCCTGATAACTTAATCTCTTAAATTCGTTGTTTAAGTTGAGGTAGGACAAAGCCCTATCCGAGTTGGTTGTCTGGCTAGTAATCAACGGCCTGCCTAAAACATGTGCAGGCCTCTCCCACTCTTTTCCATACTTAGAATTACCCTTGATTGTACAATATATCACCCTATCAGATTTGTTTCTATCACCAACACACACAACCTCCGCATAGGTACATGGATAAAGACTCGCCGCATCTTTGGAATTTGGACCAGAAGCTCCAGAAGAGTACCCCGGGCCCTGAGATTGAGCATTGTACATATCCGAAGATGCCTCGACCACCACAACAGTCTGATCACCCTATTCAAATGATTTTCTGCTATGAGGACTCACCAAATCTCTCCATATCCTATTAAAGATCTCTGTTACACTGGGTTCAGGAGGTAAGTTCTTGACTGGTTTTTGCTTTATTGCTCCATCCAAACACTAGGTGTCTTCATCCTTGCCCTTCCCCTTACCAGAGCCCGAAAATCCATCACTAGACCTTGCACCAGTCCTAACTTGGAGTTTACCATCTTCACCACCCCGGTCATTGCTTCTCAGATCCACAACTATGCACTGGTTGTTAAGATGAAGTCAAAAAATGGGATTAGTCATAATTGGTTTTATAAATCATATCTAAAAAGTGGATTTATATAATAATTCAATGCAAAAAGGCAATAGGAAAAATCATGTGGGTGAATGTTTGGTGGTAATATTAGTATGTTTTAAAAATATCAAAATTTCATAGACATATTTTTATTATTTAATGAATTTATGGTACTAAGATTAATATATTGATACTTCATTGTAGTTATTTTTCTTCCTTATTTTCCGGATTAGAAAGTCTTATAATTATGGTTGCTAAATTATATTGAAATTTTGTGATGAATGTATCATGAAAATATTATTCAAGTTGGAAAGGACAAGTAAAAAGGGTATTTTATGTGCCTCTATGACTTTATCAAGGAACACCTTTCCCGATCAGTCATTTTTCACTCATTTGATAACTTGATAATGTTAATATTATATTTTTATTCATTTTAATGATATAATTATAATATTTTTTTTGGTGATTCACCAGTTTTGTTTTTTTAATTCCATCTTTATGTTGTTTTTTTATTTTTTTTCATGCTTCTGTAATGTTTCAATCCTCATGATAATTTCATATTATTCTCTGATGTTTCCCTTTTAATACATCTTTTATTTCTATCAACTAGTGATTTGTCTAATTCCCTACTCATATAGATTTTTTATGTTTTATATACATTTATTAAAATACATAAGTTTAGTGTAAAAATAAGGAATTCATGTGTTAAAAAATAGAAAATATGTATTAAAATGTGTGATTGAAAATTTATTATTTGTTTGTTCCCATGCTCCCTATACTCTATCATCCATTGTTTTTATTCTCAATTTTTTATTTTTGAGTTTTTTTAATTATCATTGATGAATTATTTGTTAAAATATGTATAGTCAGAGTTGAAATGAGGAAGGTGTAAAAATATTAAAAGTTGATAAAATTTTGAATTTTTATGTTAAAAATTGTAAACTATGTGTTAAACTAAGTAACTAAAAATCATTGATTTTTTCATTTTTCATGTTTCCTATAATATTTCATCCATTATCTTTTGGTTTTCCTATAAAAAATTTATATTTTATAATTTGAGTGTTAAAAATTGAATTTGAGTGTTAAATTCTATAAGATATGTGTTAAAATGTGGAAATAAAAATATGGAAACTACGCAATTGTCGCGCCCACCCAATATTATTTTACAATGATTTATTTTTTTTATTTTTTTTTTATCTATAAATGTTTTATTTTTAATCTATATTTCATGTTGGGTGATAAATTATAAAATCTAGTTGTTAAAATGAATAACTAAAAGTCATTGAATTGTTAGTTCTTGTACTCTGTCTATTTTATCCACCTTTAAAAGTTTCTAGAATTTTAGTGTTTAAATCTAGTATGTTACTATTAAAATATGGATTTTGTGTACCAAAATATGTAAATTAGGTGTATAAAATTAGTTTCTGAATACATTTTCATCTAATTTTTTCTTTTGAATACATTTTTATTTTCATTAATGAGTGATTTTTTTAATTAATTATTGATTATTGTTAAAATATGGAATTTATTTCTTAAAATCTATAAAATATGTTTTAAAATGAGTAATTGAATTTTTTTTAGTCATAAATGTTTAAAATAATAATAAATTTTCCATATTGGTTTTTATTTTCCCATAAAATGTTAAATTATAGAAGAAAATTGTTAAAATATTGAAGCTAAGTGTTAAATTTAGGAATTTCTATGTTAAAATTTAGAAAATATACAGTCATTGTACTCACCTTATCTTATTTTCCAATTCTTTATTATTATTACATTTTTCATTATTATTTGTAAGTATTTTCTTTTTAATTTATATTTCATATTGGGTGTTATATTCTAGAATCTCATTTTTAAAATGAGTAACTGAAAATTTCTGATTTGTTAGTACTTATGTTTCATTATTCTATCCACCCTTAATTTTTTCATTTTTAGTTTTGAAAGTTCAAAGGTTATTATTAAATTCTAGAATTTGGGTGTTAAAATTTAAGAATATGGGTGTTAAAATGAGTAACATAAAATCACAAAATTTATATTCATGCTCACTTCATGTTATTCTCAAATTTTTTCCCTTTTTAATTTTGTTTTCATTTTCATCAATGGATGATTTTTTTTAATTCCCTTTTCTTTATATCTTGGTTTTTTTCATACATTTTTTAAAATATAGATGGTAGTGTTAAAATATGGAATGTTATTATTAAAATATGTAATCTTAATTTTGAAATTCCAAAAATATTCATGTTAGAATATACAAATCTAGGATTCATAGTGTCAAAACTTTCTGTTAAAATTTGTAAATGATTTGTTTGATAAATTAGATAAAACTTACCATCTTTTTGTTTGTGTATTTTAAGATATAGTATAAAAATTTTTATAATTTTTAACTTATGGAAAATTAGTGTTAATAGTTTTATGAACGGTGTTAAAAATATAGAATAATTTTGTTAAATTATATAATTTGGTTATTAAAATATGGGATCCCATTATTAATATATTTATAACCATTATATCTTATAGGATATTAAGGTATTATATCATAGATACATGAAAAGTGTTATTGATTACATAAATAAACTCTTTAGATCTCACAATAACTTACTACATGAACCCTATAATATTTAAGAAAGACTAGTGAAAGATGAGGAATAGGAAGAATAAGGGGAATAGGGAGAATCTGAGTAGGATTCTGAGGAGATCAATGAAGTAGTTAAGGAGGTAGAAAACGTTTATGAGATAGATTAATTTATGGAGGAAGATAAAGATGAGTAATAAGTGATAGAGGTGATTGAGGAAGTCATTGAGGAAGAGGGTGGTGTAGTGGAAGTGAATGAGGAAGTTTAAGAGGAAGTGGTTAAAGAAGACTTTGAATGAGGTTTGGGAAACTCAATCGGGGGAATGACTCTAAGGAAGTCACAGTGAATGAAGATTGAAAAAATGGTTACCCTAAATTCAACATCCTCTTAGAGGTTGAATATACATTAAAAAAATTTACAACTAGATCACCTTGGTAAGGAATCACATCAGAAAAGTTTGATAAACTCTTATCATGTTCATATTTTTTAGAATGACAATTTACACGAATGATTTTGGTGTAATTATGGAATTTGGTTTGTATATAGAGTTATTTCTATCACACCAAATTTTAACTATATATTTTCATTAAATATGTATTATATTAATATCTTTTTCTATATTCAAAATCTAACAAAAATAATCTATGACATATTTGATGAACATTATTAAGAAATTATAAAAATGGATTGTTCTTTCTCAAATAACTGTTTAAAGTGTTAATAAATTAAATCACCTAATTTTAAATGATTATTATAATAATATATGATATTAAAATATATTACCTATTATATTAATATTTTTTAAATTATGAACTAGTTTGGAATAATAGTGAGAACACTTAATGTTCAAAAATAATATTTTTCAATAAAATCATTTTTTATATTTTATATTTTCCTTTAAAATGATAAATTTAAAAATTTCAGGATTTGAATTAGATAAAAATAATACTATTTTTTAATTTAAAGTTTTAAAATTATCTTAGTATTAATTTTTTTTAAAAAAATTAAATAATTGATTTTTACTGAATAGTGGAAAATATATTTTTTACAAAAATCATAATGTTTATGAATCTATTGAGAAGTAGGTATTACTCAAAAACCTATAAAATATTTTTTCATGATAAAATATATATCTAAGGAGTAAAAATATATATTTTTAAATACCATTATGAATTTATAAAACTTATGTTTGATATTTTATGAACTTCAGTAATATTTTCCAATGAAAGAAATTGTTTTTAGTCTTTTTGATTAATTAAATATAATTTTGGTAAAATTCAGTTTTTTATTGATTTTAAAACCAAATAAATTTTATTTTTTTATAATAAACAAATTTATATAATTAAAATCAAATAAATTGATAATTTTATCCTAAAAATAAATTTTAAGCTTAAAAATATATTTTTTCTAAAAATTTGTTTTTTCATGTTATATGTGCTAATGCTAAAATGAATTTTTATTTAATATAGATATTTTATCTAATAAAATGGATTTAATATTTTTAATAATTAGTTCCAAATTTTATAATAATTTTATTTTTATTTTTAGGCATAAAAATTAATTACTTTGGTAAAAAATAAGAACCAAAACAAAAGCCAATACAGTAAAATGGGTTAACCAAAGGGGTAAAAGTACTAACATGTACAAAACATGTTTATAATTTATTTTTTTAGGTGTGTATTGACCAAAAATTATCTCCAATGCATTATTTTTCATTTTTTAGACTTCTTCACATATGAAACACGTTCCCTCTTTATATTAAAATGAAATATTTACAAAAAAAAATATCATTATCATCATTTATAAAAGGGACCTATCACCCCCCCCCATTAAGAATACTCCAATTTTTTGGTTTTATATTGAAACTATTTCATTTTTTCTTCTCCTATAACTCCTTTACACTTCTTTTATCTTTTGTTCACAATAATTTATCCTAATCCCTCTATTTCCAAGGAGTCCTCTAAGGGAAAACTCGAAGTTCTTAACGTAAGTACTGACTTTTCCCTAGTGTTATTTATTTTATATCCTTACATTTTAAAAATAGTTTTCCTAATTTTATATGATGACTTGATTATTTATATTATTCTTAATTTTTTTATATTTTTTAAATAATCATTAACCACCTTCCCCCTTTCTATTAAGAAAAATAAAAATGTCATTCATGCATTTGTGCGGACTATCGCCTCCATGGAGTAACATATTTAATTTTTCATCTAGTTTATTTAATATTTATAAAAATATATTAAAATATGACTTTAAAAATTAACAAATATATAAATAATATCATTATTATTCTATAAAAATGATAGTATTCCAAAAGAAACCACTTTCATAATGATACTCATCCATTAATAATGATACGTTCATGTTTGGGTCGATCTAACCACCTAATTCAAAAAAGAAATAAAATAATATCATGGATGAATATTATAACTTAATTACTAATTATATATTATATAAATAAGTAAATAATGGATTTATTTTGGTTCTATAATGTTAATGTTAATATTAAACTAATTAATTAATATACCAATATTTTTTTGTTAAAAAACAACAAAACATACTCATCATCGATTTCATTTTTAAGGATAATAACCAAAAACAATAAATAATGAAATTATAACATTATAAATAATTATAAATCATCAATTACATTAAATTTTTTCTTCTAGTAATAATGAACATTGGGACAATAATGAAGAACTACACTACAATTATGAAACCAGTTTGAAACGATCAAGGTTACTCACATTCGATATTGAAAATATATAATAACTAACTAATATACATATAGATAATAATTATAAATTAAGTTTATAAAAAAATTATTGATTTGAATAAGGCTTTGAAATAGGTAATTAAGATAATTTATTTTTTTGTACATGATATTAAATCACTTTAGTGTAAGTCAAGTATTAAGGTAAAGGGTTTGTTGTGTCAAATTTAATTTCTTGAGGCAAGTTTATTATTTTTTACCATGATATCATTAATATGGTGAGATTATTTCCTAATGAATGTATTTTATAATATTCATTCAATTCATGTGGTTTTAAGATTCATATCATATTCTCTCTTTAAATGGATTTTGATTCAAAGGTACCAATGTTGTAAGGTTTATTGGCCTTTATTTTCAATTACATGAGACATGGTTGATATTGTACATCGTAATTTCTTTAATATGGTGTATTAACTACACTTTTACCTTCAAGTATAATAAATATCTTTCATTTTATTACATTTGAATTTCCATTTCATGGTAACCCTCACATGTTCTTTTGATTCTTACATTACTACTATCATAAGGGTTTCTTCTTCAATCTAAATTTCAAATCGTTATTTTTTTAAAGATAATTGTTGGCACCAAATTCTTCTTAAGTCCATAGATTGACATATTTGAGCGACTTGAAGGAATATTTTGACTTAGTAGATGATCCTAAGAATCCCAAGGGTTTTTTTCTCAAGATTTGGTTCTTGTGCCCAAGGTCTAATGTCGCCTGCAAGCCTCTTGTGCTCAAACCTTTGAAATAGAAAATTCATATGCATTGAAGAAATTGGGCTGGCATGAAATAGATCTGATCTACATGAAAAGGTCTTCCGCTCCCAATGTGAGGTCAAATGACCACTTCTACGTCAGCCTCCTTCCACGCCCGCATCAAGATTTTTACCTATAAATAGAGGGGTACCCCCCTGAGGGTAACACTACGGAAGTCATATCGTCTCTCTCGTGCATGTAAGATGACCCCTTCTATGACCATGTGAAATTCATGTTTTCAAGGTACTAGATATTTCATGGAAAGTCTCCCACAGGTCCCCCCTTTCTGTGGGACCACTAGGGCTTGACCCTTACGCATTTCTATTTTTCCAAATTCAAGTGTGCACAAAAGAATCCTATTACACCCAATACATACACTTGTGCAGTACATCTTGCACTCAATCTCCTTCTCTTTGTGCGTTTGACCCCAATCTTGCATGCAAGTCTTCAATATTGCATGCACCCCTTCATATGTACTCCATGTTTTGTCCTTATTCCAAGGTATCATGTTCGAACTTCTCTTGTATGCAGCATCCTTATCTTGTGTACACCTCCTCCGTGCATCCCTTCAGGCTTGTACGCAGTGATTTCTTGGTCCCCCGAGAAGTGATCCATGTTACACTACACTGCCTCATGCTTCTTCGCATAGGAAAGCTAATGGATATTTATTCTTTTCATATCTTTGCTAATGTGGACTCCTCAATTGACCACTCCTCCACCCCGTTGTTTCATGTAATTTCTTGTGCCTTACTTCCCCCAAGTGTGGGTCGGTACGAGTTATGTAAGTCCAAGGGGTGAGGATTGAGTCCTCCTCATCTGAGCTACAGGATGTTAAACTTCCAAGAACCCTCTTCTGCAACACATGATGTTAAATTGTGAGTTGTCGCGTGCATGGAAATATTGGGTGGGATCAAAGGATAATGAGCATCGGCACTCTCCCACTCCTATCTCCCTTTTCACTTTGTCGCCATGTGCGCCTCAGGAAGTATTCAAGTAAGCCCTAACACACTCTGATAGGTTTTTCCATGTATTATGGACATATCATCCTCATAAATTTGGAAACCCTCCTCGAGCTTCCCTCCAGTAGTAAGTCCCAATATACATGTCCTTGGGCCATTAACCATGTGTAATCCCCACACCATCCTTCGTGGTCACACCTTTCGCAGCATGCCCATTTGGTCTACTTCCATATCTTATTTCTCACACTGAGCATGACTTACATGGTCTTAGCGTTTAATAGTGACCATGACATCCTTCCTTTGGGTCGCTAACCATGTTTAAGTCCCATGCCCCTAATCCTGTATGACATTAAACTACAACCACAAAACTACGTGGACTCTGATCTGTATCTCCTAGATAGGGTATGTAGGAAGCTTCTCCAAGGTTCAAGCCCCTCACTCCATGCAATGAAACCATTCTGTGTATTTCAATTTCGTTCACCTTCGTCCCTCATGATGCTAAACTATATGCCCTTATGAACTACAAGGGATTTGGTCCCTTTTAGGTACATAGGAAGCCTCTTTGTGGTCAAAATCCAACCAACGGTAAACATTGGTACTCCCTACTAAGGGATGTACCCTCCTGATGCGATACTTTCACTTTTTAGGATGCATCTCCAAGATCCACCTCTTTGAGGTGTTCTAATCCCCATGGGAAGTTAACCATAAATAATCTCCCATACAACTCATACTCCTTTAAACAAGATTTCCCCTCCTTCTATGGGTCTCTAACCATACGTAATCCCCAGCATTTCTTTGGGTCATTGTCCTTTGTGTATGACCTAATTCCATTCCCCACCCTTGAACTATGTGGAATTTGATTCCTAGACACTGGGATATGTTGGAATCCTCCCTGAGGTTCAACCCCATCATTCATTTCCCATCATGATCCCTCCTTCGAGCCTTTTCATATTGGGAAGATCATTCCCCATACAAAAGGTTCCATTTCCTTTAGGTCCCCTATCCATGAACCCATTCTCACGAGCTGCCTCTTCAGGTGACTCGCTTCCCCACCATAACTGTGTGGACTTTGATCCTGGTATTTAATGTGGGGTACATAGGAAACCTCATTGAGGTTCAATCCTAACACCATCATCTTCATGTCGATTCCATCTCATTCATCACATACACTTCATCAAATCATTTTTCATACATACTAATTTTACCTTGGCTGTTACATCCCAGTGAACTCATCCCTTCCACCCAAGACACTAACCATGCATACGCCCCATCAATCTAGTTGTTGCTTCTAGCAGAACCCGGTCCACTAACCATAAGCCATGAGTACCCCCTTTGAACTATGTGGGTTTTGATCCCTATCTTCTATACAGGGTATGTTGGAAGCCTCTTTGAGGTTCAATTCTGCCAATGGTAAACCATGGTGTCCAATTTCTAGGGAACCACCATCTCTGATCATCCCTTTGTAGTGTTTTGATCATCCTTCACAGTGTGAAACCGTCCCTTTTTGGGACACTCCATCCAGGGTATGTCCCCATAGACGTTTTGACTCATCCACTAGGTAAACCGTATAGGTTCTCCCTCCTAGGGGTGTATCCATCTGATCCACTCTTGTCAGTGTTTTGATCATTCGGATCCTCTCCTATAGATGTTAAACTTTCGTCATACCCCATGTTAAACATGGGAAGCCTAGGAAAACCTCATTGAAATTCCACTGGAAAAATATTCTCCTCATTCAACATGGGATGCCTTAGGCTTCTACGCACTCAAGAATCCCTCTTATAAGGGAGAATTCAGGTGTGCAAAGGTTACAATGTTTAGACATGCCAGTTATTCCCAACGTGACTACTTCCCTCACCGAAGGTTGCTTCCCTAAATTGACCCCTTTGGAATGTACTTATAGAAGCAGTGTAATTAAATATCATCCACACAGAGGTGGAACTAGGAAGGGTTTCAAAAAAACATCTTAATCTATAACGGAGACCCATACTAGATGACAAGTTCTGAGGAGGAATCCACGGAAGGAGGAACTAACATCCTATCCTCCCATTTTGATAAAGGAGAAGACATAACTGAAGAGGTGATGAATTCCACCCACCTTTGGAATGCAGGAATACAGGGTACAATGCGTAGCTAAATGAATGTCAAACACGCTCGGGCGGTGCACCCTAGAGGAAGCATCAGAAATTGAAATGGTGAACCTGACATGAATATTTTCTCCTTCAACCATGGGGATTAGTATCACATGAGACATCAATAGATAAGCATGTCACTGAATCCACCCATCCAGTGTAAGGTCCCACTAAGAAAATAGTGGGTCAAGCGTGGAACTCACCCGAATTTGTGGAAGTTAATCTTTAGTAATTCTGGTCTGCAACATTTTTAACGTGGATCTTTCTATTCATCCGTAGAATATTGAATAGTTTTGGGTCACCAGGCACTACTTTCCTACTATTTGTGTTAATAGTTGAATCTTCTTTATTTGTAGGACCCAAGCTATAGGAACCTGGTCGCCTCCCACCCACAGACGTAGGGGTAGGGGAAATGCTAATGCGGCAATCCTGCATAGCTCCACCTCCACCATGACATTGTCCACAATCATGGATACCAAGAACCCATGCCCTATATCACCCTTATAGTTTATCTAGAGAAGGGTTATTGATTCTCTTATTCGACGATATGAACAATAAGGGGTCATCCCAATGAGTGATATGGCCCACCAAGATCTAGAGGATTATGTGACCCACTATCCCCATCACCCCTAAGGGTCGCATAGGGAGCCACTACTCCCCACTCTGACATTCAACCATTTTGAGAGAATCTCCCTAGAATGCTCCCATTATTCACTCCCTTACACCGATGAGGTAAGGGACATTTGAGTCATCCCGACTTCAGCTATCACCCGAGAGCTGCCAAGGAGGGCTCCCACGAGGCTGCTTCAATGCTTCCATTTGGTTCCTCATACCAATGGATAGGTGGTCTCTACTCCTACATCTCCAAACCTAACTTGGTTGACCTAACATCAACATCAGGTGAAAGCTCAAGAAGATGCCTGTCAGGGGGAGTCATCTTCTACAGCTTCAGTGGACCATGACACCACTGACACATACTATGAGCTCCTTGTTATTAAATATCAGAATAACCTCTATTCTTGATTGGGATTGAGACCCTAGACACCCTGTGGGCAAGCTGGGTTGACTCTTTTGGTGGTCGGCATGAGCAGTAGTCATCACGGGCCAACCTGTGATATCGAGATCTAGTACAGAGGTCATCCTTATACCATCACCAGTCTAAGAAGAGGTCCTCCCCAAATTATTGATGTATAGAAAATAGGTCCTCCCTATGCCCATGATCCCAAGTATGGAGTGTTTACTCATATTTCAGGTTATCAATGTGAAGGTCTTCCTCACCCTGTAACCCATCAGCATGGTGGTCCTCCCTGTGTCTAGTTTGATTAGTATAAAGGTCCTCCTTATACCACCACTACCAACTCACATGGAGGTTTTTCTCATGACATAGGTGGTCGGCATGGATTTCCTCCCCATTTACTTACCATCTCTGGTAGAGGCCCTCCCTGCTCCAGCACTTCCAACTGTGGAGGTCCTCCCCATGCATCCCACACTTAGCATGGAGGTCCTCCCCATGTTCTGTTCAACATCTATATGGGTGCTCCTCGCACACCAGTGCACCCAAGAGGAGGTCCTCCCAACTCTCTCACCCAACATTGAGGCCCTACCCATATCATTATTAGCACTTGGAGTGGAGGTCCTTCCCGCTCTGAAAAAATCAGGAATAGAGGTTTACACCATGTTCATGTCATCTCCGACAGAGGCCATCCCCACTCTATAACCATCCCATACTGATGTCCTCCCTATGTAGAAGATTTACCCTACCCTAATAAACTATCTATGGGTGTAAGGGTGAACTGTCACCACAAAATTAAGAATCCTACATAGTGAAAAATCATTGTCAATATGATCCATTTTTCAAACTCTAAAGAAGAGTGAGGTTCAATGATAGAGATTTCACCCTTATCCTCTACATTAGAGTCTAGGGTAGGAACCATTCATGTTATCTTCATCTTTTCAGAAAGTAAAATTCATTGGATCCCTAAGTCCCTCCATATTTAAATATAGAAGGAGGAAAATTTGGTTCATTTTCAGGGACTTTCCATGCAATCCTCTCTATCATCACCAAGATCATTATCTACCTCAACACGAGATTACGGAGAGTTGTTCTTGGGTCCAGTAGACAATGATCACTGCCCATATTCATCACCATCACCCACCACCTTCACACATGAAGTGATGGTCAACATTCCATCCTATATGGATGTGATGATGTGATCAGTCCACCCTTGGAAGACGAACCAGTATGTAGCATCTTGTCATCCTGTGAAACATTCTCTCCACTAGTAAGTCCTCCACCACAGTAGTTCATCTCAGTACCGTTATCAATTCCTCAGCCTCCCCCATTTGTAGAATGAGGAAACCAAGGGCCGGATCCTAATTCCAAATGAAGGAGTTTTTGGGACATTATCATAGAGGACCATCTTCCCAAGATTTTTTATCTGATCACTACTTCAGACTTCAGCATTACAAATCCACTCACCCAAGATGAATTCATTTGTTTCTGTAGAACAATGGAGATGAATCACTTCCATATCCATCATTGTCGATTGGATTATCCAAAAATCTAGGAACATTATGACTATAATTTCTAGCAATGCTACCTTTTTGAGTTAGTCGCACTTCATGTAGCTCAGTTCCCTACATCACTTGGTTAACACACGTATCTTCAGCAATGATGTGTTCAAAGCTTCACTGTGCTCTGTATAATTATTGAGGAGGCATCTCCACATATCCAGATTCATGGTTGGGGTATTATGTTTATCTTCACTTGAGTACCATCCTATGTCAACCTGACATACTGGGTGATATCGACTATATTCCCCCAAGTGCAGTCACAGTAAACATGGTTGACCTTACAGAGAAGGATATTAAGGTAGGACTCATTAAAGAGAACCCACCCCCTGGGTAAGTGTCTCTTATATTTGATCCCTAGGAATTTTTACTCTCCATCAATGAAAATTACTTGGCCTTGAATACCCTACCAAGTTGTTTCCCCTTGGTCGGGACCCCAACAAGGGAAAAAGACACAATGGGACTCTTAAGCCCTCTAACCCATCTAGATCGATGTGAAAGATGGAGTATGATCCTGAAAAGTTCATGATACTCCAACATCTTTCAAAAAAAACAATTATGAATAAGCTCCTTTCTGAGTGTGTAGTAGAGTGATGACCAGACTATGGTGATCTCTAGTATTATCCCAACCATTCTCCATCAGGGCAGCAGGGGAAGGTATAGGTTCCCTAGGTGAGTCTCCCCCCATTGATCTCAAAAACCCTACATATCCCAAAAATATAGTGGCCATAGATTATGGAAATTTTATACATTATGCATCAAAAAATACACTCGATCTGCGCGAGAATCCTCTTAAAGAACTGGCTCCATAGGCTGCTCCACTAGCGACCCCTTAAGTTTCTCCATAGGTTACCCCTCTAGTAGATCCTTGGGTCATTCCACCAGCTGGTCAATGAGATTTTGGTCCTAGCTTTCATTTTGAAGAACTGTCCAACACGATAGTGGTCAGAGATCCTCACCAAGATAGGAACCCTTTCCAGGATGACTTGATGGCCTATCAAATCACTCACCTCAAGGTCATTGAAACCCGGTAGGTGGAAGTACCACCTGATGAAAATCCATATCCGGTATGGATGGATGATATGCCAGCACCCCTGGGCTTTGGGAATCCAACTTTTTCCCCCCATCAATGGGACCGGAGACCCCATGTAGCATTTGGCCCACTTTATCTCAAGGTGTGGACCCGTGCTGGGAAATTCAGTGCGGAAAGAGGCTACTAAGCTCTAGTGCTTCATGAAAACACTATAAGGTCCCATTTTCATCTGGTATAACCAGCTACCCATCGGGTTTGTATCTAGTTGGGAGGATCTTCACAGGCAGTTTCTATATTAGTTTAGCTCCACCACGTAGAAGACTAATATTGCTGACCTCTTAAAGTGGAAGAAAAGGAAAGATGAACACGTCACATACTTTGTCTCTAGGTGGAAGGGACTCACTTATTCACTCGACATGCCGCTGACTCAATAGAATTTTCTGAAAATGTGTGTGGGGAATGTAAAGACTAGATTGTTCTCCTCTCTTATCACTCAGAACTTCCCAAGTGGATTCCAATATTTTTATGAAAAAACATTGTGCCTATAGGAATCCTTGAATCAAGATAAGAATGAATGATCATTGCCTCCCACATATCATTCAATAAGATAATCTAAGGCTGAGACTGCTATCGTTGCATAGGTATATCCTCCCAGGCCACTAGATTTGTTGTGGGAAGAGACTTGTACATAGCCTCGTAGAGGGGCCTAGCCTAAGGTTCAACATTTCCTGCCTCAGAATCGGTTGGTGCCACCACGTAATTCACCACCACCACCGAGACGAGATAATTAGGTTCCACCTCCTTGTCAGGATCCAGCCTCTCATCGGGGCATAACTCCTAGAGTCCCCTTTCCAGATTGGAGAAATTGGTTCTACTAATTTGAATAGGATCATGTCCCTAGTTATTTCTAGAGTGCCTTTGATCAGGTAATCCTATAGCCGCTGAAATTCATGAGACCACAAGAAGTTGATCTCACTAATCGCCCCAGTTACTACCCCTACTACTATTTCCTTAGACATACAATCAAGTAGTGTTATGTGTTCAAGTATTGGATCTAGAACCAAGATGACAATAATATAGTCAGGTTGGTCCCTACCCCGACACAGGTTGCATGTGTCTCTATGATGTCTGATAATGACAGTGAGGGGGAATGGTAGTAGGTATCCAGTCGTGAGTCTCAAAAGTATTATGAATGGATGGCTCTCAAGGTCATTACTCATTCCAACAGTATCATATGTTTCCATCTAAATTAGTATGAGCCTTATGAAACTATCACACCTCCTCCAGTAGCCATTATTACATCCATATCGTAGCCTCTTACCTCTCTGAAGGGAAAGCACCAATGGTGCAAGGGAAAAAATTCACATTCTAGTGCCAAATCTATACCACATTCTTATAGAATTAATGCCCCTAGAGATGGGAGTCACCCCTAGGATCCTCCCAGCATTAGAGGGTTCTTCAAGTGATGATCAGGATCATGCCTTGGTAAATACCATCAAGTTTCTGGACCCTTACATGGTTCCTGGTGACAATGAGTGCTAGACAGATCCTCCTAATGTCCCCAGTTGATTTCATCATTGAAAAATCCATGGATATATGAATTATTGGAATGCACCAGCCAGTTCCTCTAGAAAAGTCATGTATGCTACCAAGACTAGATAGTAGGTTCGGCACAAACCTCATCATGTGCAATCCTCTCATCCTGTCTCATCATATTCATGATTATCAATGTTTGTACTCCTTGATCAGGCAGAGCTGCTAAGATTTCATTATGATCAGCCGCATCCGGTTATGGACACACCTCATCCATCTTGTAATCAGCCGATGGTCATTTTATGTGGTTCATCTAGTGAGAAACAGGATATTCCCAACACCAGCTGGAATCCACCGATCCAACTAGTAGCATCTGTTATACCACCTCTTGCAGAGCAATTTCATAGTAGTAGAAATGTGAACCTGGTGTAGAAGTATGATGTGATTAATCCCCTTGCTAGCATTCCTGCAAAGCTCTCGATTCTAGAGGCTCTCAACCTATCTAATGATATGCATGAATCCCACATAGAGGCTTTAATAGTCCCCATATGGTTTGAAATAGAGGTAGCATCCAATAAAGATTTTCGTGATGAGGAATTTGAGCATGCATAGTGAAAATACATTATCTCATTATTAGGAGAAAATGAAGGTTCTCCCATACAGGGTAACATTAACCCATTATACATCACTATCTATTTTAATGGTGTGAAAGTAAACTGTTTTATTATCGACATAGGTTTTATGATCAATCTCATCCAAACTCGGATGCTTTGTAAATTGGGGCTATCTGAAGAAGATATAGATCCCTCTGACTTAAAGATTCAAGGTTATGACCAGAACGAGCAGAGGCCATGTGGAAATATCCATATGAAGACCTAGTTTGGTGGCCTAATTTCCAACACTGAGTTCATGGTCATCCCGTAGGACACTGCCTACAATGCCCTGATGGGTAGACCCTTGATCCACCTGCATGAAACAGTTCCATATTTATATCATCGGTTCCTTAAGTAATCCCTTAATGGTTGAGTGGGCATGCTCAAAGGTGATGCGTCTCCCTTTACCTCCTATGAAGCCCTCTACCTAGATGAATACTAATACAAGAACAAGGAAAAAAGGTTTGGGACAGTGAGGTCTAGCACACTATCATTTTTTCCGACCCAGGTACGGATCTAGATGATACCTTTGTCCTCCTAATTCACCGATTAGAGGCCAAGACCCTAGACATGGGACATTGCTTTTTTGTTGTGGGAAGGAGTGAGAATTACATTAAGAGGTATTATAAATTCTATAATATAACTTCATAATCCTACATGAATTAGGATCTGGTCATACTAGAGCCCCTTACCCCTATAAGGTATCGGGACATTCGGCCCATGGAAATAACACTACGCCATACTTGTGTGTTTCACCGGGCTGTGTTGAACTGAATCAAACCAAAGCTCCACTACTACTTTGATATTCTCAAGAATGGCCCTTTGGTTTGAATGCCTGATGGAATCAGATCAATAGCTTTTTTCACCATGGTGTCCGCAGTGCAGGAGTCTCCCGATGAATATTTCGCTGCTTCTCAAGCCGACACCAGTATTCCATCAGTGTTAGCTGACTTAGAACAGTTGCCTCTTTCTAGTAATCCTCTCACCATGGACGATGAAGAGGATCTGGAAAATGATCCTACCATGTTTTAATAAGGTGTCCCCACCACCGTCGATGAGTTTGTTCTGGTGAACCTTGGTACCGAGGCAGATCTGAGACCAACACTTATCAGTGCATCTATGCCTACGAAAGAGCAGCAATAGTGTGTGG
This sequence comes from Viscum album, assembly GCA_963277665.1. Lineage (NCBI taxonomy): Eukaryota > Viridiplantae > Streptophyta > Magnoliopsida > Santalales > Viscaceae > Viscum > Viscum album. The sequence goes on from OY728166.1 coordinate 878,364,541, forward strand.
ATTTACTAAATTAGAATCGAGATGTATTTTCCTAGAGCTATAAAGAAATTACAAGACTAGATCATCAGGTCTCCATCCACTGTCTCGGTCTCTCATCAAGTCATTGTGGGTTCAAACAACCTTCTAGAAAGATGCACCCCACTCACGGTGACATGATTGAGCTCAAAGTTGATAAGATCATAAAATCCAACTCTATTAATGAATTATAGTACCCTTGATGGTTAGTTAACATAATTCCCATCAGGAAGAATAATGTTCAAATAAAAGTATGCATTGACTTCTAGGATCTCAACCGCCATTGTCCAAAGGATGATTTTCCCCTTCCTATGATAGAGTTGTTGATCGATGCCACTACAGGATCCCCAGCTCTCTCCTTCATAGATGGTTATTTTGGGTATAATAAAATTTTTATATCCCATGAGGATGAGGATTCCATCACCTTCCGAACAACACAAGGTACCTTCTATTACCAGGTAATTCCTTTCGATCTGAAGAATGTAGGAGCTAGCTATCAATGTATCATGAACCACATATTCAAACTGATCCTTGGAAAATTAGTGGAATGTTACATGGATGATTTGGTGGTCAAATACCACCAGCATCATGACCATATCAGAGATCTTGAGAAATTTTTCATCTTCCTCTGCTCCCCCCATATGAAGATGAACCCCTTGAAGTGTGCATTCGGGTTTACCTCTAGAAAGTTCCTTAGATTATTCATTAGATATAAAGGAATTGAGATTAATCTAGTGAAGATCAAGGATATAAATCATATTCATCCTATGAGAAACCTTAAATAGATTTGATGCTTCCAAGGACACTTAGCCTACATACGCTGATTCATTGAAAATATGGCTATATAGTGTAATCCCTTCTCTCAGATCATGAAGAAAGGTGTTGTCTATCAATGGGATGAAGAATGTCAAACCTCTTTTGAGGAGATCAAGCAGTACCTGCTACAGCCTCTAGTTTTGATGCCACCTATCTCTATAAAGTCATTGGTCCTCTATGTGGCCTCCCTAGAATGATCCCTTGGTGTCATTCTCACCCAAAATAATAACGAAGGGGTAGAGAAAAGTTTATACTATCTTTGTCAGATGCTCCTCGAAACAACGACCAGATATTCCTCTATCAAGAAGAGCTATCTTGCACTGGTTTTTATAATGCAAAAGTTATAGCACTATCTCCAACATTATGAGATACAGCTAGTTTACTATGTGGATATGCTAAATTATATTCTGAAACACCATATGTTGAAAAATCATCTAGATCGGTGGGTAGTAATCCTCCAAAAATTCGACATTAGGTTTATCCCATAGAACGATGGTTAAGGGTTAGGCACTAGCAAAATTCCTTACTTCCCATCCAGCTCCCAAAAAGCATTCTTTGGATCATGACTTTTTAGATGAGGTCATTCTATCAGTGGACCATACCATAACATGTTGGAAAATTCACTTTGATAGTACTTCCAAAAGTCCCACTTGTAGAAGACTCAATGATCCCAGACTCAACTGGGTGGTCCTAGGAATCTTCTTAATTGTGCCTACATAGGATTTTTTCCCTAATCATTCTTATTGTTAGGAATTTGCACCAAAAATGAACTAGAGTACCAGGATCTTATCATTGGTCTCTAGCTGTACCTTGAGATTGATTTTCCCCACCTACATGTGAAGGTGTACTTTGAGCTGGTTATCAAGTAGATCAATGGTGACTACATTGTTAGGAAATCAAAGCTTGTGCCCCTCCTAGAGTGCACTCACCAGCTGATGGTCCATTTTACTTATCTACTGAAGGTCACTCGTGTTCCTCAGTCACAGAATTGTTGAGTCGTTTCCCTAGATAGCCTTTCCATGTATCTCGTAAAGTTTGACCAGGATGACATGTTTATTCACTTGGATCATCGAAGGGTCGTCGCTCTTGTCGGTTCAGATGATGATGATAGATAGCAGGTAAATCACCTTATCATCAATGCCTCCACACCAGAACCTCTAGGTCCCCCCGCTACAATAGAAGATACCCTTGGCTGGAAAAATCCCTTTTTTGATTACCTCCACACTGCAATCTCTCGACAGACATAGCTGAATGTGAGTGAATTTGTCGGCGTGTAATGTAGTTTACCCTCCAGAATAGTCCCATCCTTGAGAAGATCCTCTAAAAAAATGGATTTGATGGAGTTATCCTCCATTGTATTTGAGGAGATGATATTTTCCATGCCATTCAAGAAGTCCATTCCAGTTCCTATGGAGCTCATTGGGTAGGGTTTAAGCTCTTCCACCAAATTTGAATATTGGGTTACTTCTAACCCACCATATTCCACGACTATATCAAGTTCTCCAAGAGGTGTCATGGGTTCTAGATACATACCAACTTTGTGCATCAGCCACCAGAATCCCTCCACACTACCAAGTACTTTTTTCTCTTTGTGGTCTAGGGACTCAATATCATGGGACCATATCCACCAGCAACATCTCGCCAGTGCGGGTTTATCTTGACCGCCGCTGATTTCTTTTCTAAGTAGTAAAAAGTGATACCGCTCAAGGAAGTTGAGGCCTATTCTATCATCAAGTTTGTGAGATCCAACATCATCCATAGATTTGGAGTCCCTCATTCCATTCTCGATGATAAAGGCACCAAATTTTGAGCAGCTGAGCTAAAAAAATATATGCTAAGTACAACATTCATTATAACCACACTTCCCACTATCATGCATAAGAAAATGAGTAAATGAAGGTGTTCAACAAGATCATCTCTAACATTTTTCAGAAGATGGTTTTTTAGAACCAAAATAGTTTTCTGAACAACCTCTCTCATCCTATCTGGGCTTACCAGATGAAAACTCACAATTCCACCCAGGTGACCCCATATTCCTTGGTGTATGGGAAAAAGGCAGTCCTAACTATATAGATTTAGTTATTGTCACTCTAAACTACTATCTATGATCATAAGACATCAGAAAATATTTCCAATTTCTGTTTGCCTGAGTTGGAATCCCTCAATGAGTATAGCCTCTAGGCCTTTCACAGTCTGGAGAGACACCAGAACAAGATATCCAAATCTTTCAACAAAAAAATCACATTCGTTCCTTCATTCAAGGTGACATGGTATTGGCTCTGAGGGTTCCAATGATACCCGGCATAAATACACCAAAGTTGGGTCCCAAATGGGAGGGATTTATATCATCCACAAGGTTTACCCCAACGTCACATACTCTTTGGTCAACATGGATGGTGTAATAATTACTCCTCCCACCAATTCCAAATTACTCAAGAAGTACTTAGCATGAGGATATTTTACCCTCATACTCACTACATGACATCACTACTACAAATACGGCCTTTATCAGCGCTAAAAATGGCCTTTATCAGCGCTAGAAAAAGTGCTTATAAATCCAGCGAAGATAAAGGGGGGGTCCCCTTTATCAGCGCTTCCTTTATCAGCGCTTTCGTTTTAGTGATGATAAAGGACCATTTTATCAGCGCTTTTAAAAAAGTGCTGATAAAAGTTAAAAAAATTTAAAAAAAATTTAAAAAAATAAAAAAATACTGCGAATCGGGTGGGCTTTTATAACGCTTGAGCCCCCCATTTTACAATGCTTTTCTTCCCCTATACCACACACCCCCTTCACCCTTTAAGAGTGTTTGTTTTTATATTCCCCCATGCGCGTGCGCCCCTGCCTCCCACAGGATTTGAACTCGAGACCTCCCCCCTGCGTGCCTAAGCCTTTACCACTACTCTATTTTGATTTGTCTTCCAATTCATGATATCTCTATATATATATATATATATATAGTTGTATTTATTCATATACTAATATGTATTTATATTAATATATATATATAGTTATATTATAATATATATATATATAGTTGTATTATAATATATATATATATATAGTGATATTAATATATATCTATCTATATATATATATATATTTAGTTATATTTATTCGTATAGTAATATATATTTATATTAATATATATATATATAGTTATATTAACATATATATAGTTATATGAATATATATATAGTTATATTAATATATATATAGTGATATTAATATATATATTTATAGTAATACTAATATATATATGTAGTTATATTAATATATATATATAGTTATTAGATTAATATATATATATATATAGTTAGATTAATATATATATATAGTTAGATTAATATATATATATATATAGTTAGATTAATATATAGGTATATAAATATTCATATATTTGTATTTTAAATAAAATGGATGTTAGTTATTATTTAGATAAAGCTAATATATTTTATATGTAAATATATGTTATTATTTATATTTATAATTAAATTTTTAGGTGTGAATATATAAAAAATATGAATATATTGTTATATTTTTTATTATAAATAGCAGTGCATTATAAAAAAGGATTAAATTTCAAAGACATAATATCAATATTAATGTAATAACTTGGAATAAATTCAGAACCCGCCAAAAAAATCCAATAATACCCCCTTAAACGAGGGTGAAAATCCACAAAATGTTAAAAAATCGGGGTACCCTGACTAAAAACTCAGTTTTAGAGGCCTTCTGGGCCTCTTTTGACCTCTAAAATCCCTTAATCGGGGTCCCCCCAGGTCACAGCGACGTAGATCTTATCGCAGGCTTCGATTTGATATGTGGTAGAGCTCAAACGGACACTCGGATCAAAAGTTATGGCCGTTTGAAGTTTGAGTTGCGTTTTCAACATATTTTGGATCTTTTTTTAATTTTTTTAATTTTTTTAGTCTTCAAATTGTTATTAAATGACTATTACTCCATAATTATTATCAAATTATTAATTAAAAATATTTTTTTAATTTTTTAAGAAGCCATTTTCATTAAATATCTTATATATTAAGTATAATAAGTGTAAATGTACATTTATACTTATCTAAAATATATTTAAAAATTATATATTATATTTATATAACAATATAACTATATTTATATATTAATATATTAATATATTTTAAAAAAAAAATTGAAGCCGACCCTTTATCAGCGCTTTTAAAAAAAGCGCTGATAAAGGCCCCCCCTTTATCAACGCTACTAAACAAGCGCTGATAAAGGGGGGGCCTTTATCAGTGCTGATAAAGGGGGGGCGCTGCGAAAAACTATTTTTGTGGTAGTTCATTAAACTGCATGGCGTTCAAGAACTACATATTGCTTGATCCCTTCCCCGGAAGGATATCTACGAACACCCAAAATATTTGTCTCTATGGCCACTTATCTTGAGTATAGTACTTTGGGATCACGTGGTGTGGTTTGGACTTCTTTGGTCCTCATTCATGTTGGGTTTTCAATTACTGCATCATATATACCCTTTAGGTGTCTCCCTCTTCACCTTCATCTTTACCACATGACATTAACCTGCACAACATTCAATAACTTTGTATGTCTTGATTCCCATCCTTATGGGATACATAATAATTCCTAGACATTTTGTCTTTGGGTCTAGCCCCAAGTTATTCCCTTTCACACCTTAGCTTGTGGTTCCCTATAGAAGCATGTGGTGTGTTATGGTATTCTTTTTCCCTCATTTATAATGGGTTTGTGACAGTCACACCATGTTCCTCCTTTGGGAACACTTCTCTTTTACCTATGTCCTTACCACATGATGTTAAATTGCATGGGTCTTCAATGTATGGATTGATTCCCATCCTAATAAGTGTAAATGTACATTTATACTTATCTAAAATATATTTAAAAATTATATATTATATTTATATAACAATATAACTATATTTATATATTAATATATTAATATATTTTTAAAAAAAAAATTGAAGCCGACCCTTTATCAATGCTACTAAACAAGCGCTGATAAAGGGGGGCCCTTTATCAGCGCTGATAAAGGGGGGGGGGGGGCGCTGTGAAAAACTATTTTTGTGGTAGTGCATTAAACTGCATGGCGTTCAAGAACTACATATGGCTTGATCCCTTCCCCAGAAGTATATCTACGAACACCCAAAATATTTGTCTCTATGGCCACTTATCTTGAGTATAGTACTTTGGGATCACGTGGTGTGGTTTGGACTTCTTTGGTCCTTATTCATGTTGGGTTTTCAATTACTGCATCATATATACCCTTTAGGTGTCTCCCTCTTCACCTTCATCTTTACCACATGACATTAACCTGCACAACATTCAATAACTTTTTATGTCTTGATTCCCATCCTTATGGGATACATAATAATTCCTAGACATTTTGTCTTTGGGTCTAGCCCCAAGTTATTCCCTTTCACACCTTAGCATGTGGTTCCCTCTAGGAGCATGTGGTGTGTTATGGTATTATTTTTCCCTCATTTATAATGGGTTTGTGATAGTCACACCATGTGCCTACTTTGGGAACACTTATCTTTTACCTATGTCCTTACCACATGATGTTAAATTGCATGGGTCTTCAATGTATAGATTGATTCCCATCCTAATGGGATACATAAGAATTCCTGGTCATTTTTTATTCAGGTCCATCCCCGGGTTCATCAACCCATTTTGCCTCTTTTCCCCACTCATCTTGTAAGAACCTAGTTCTTACATGGAGGTATGGGTTTCTTTTATTCTTTTTCCATTGAGTGTTCTTTGAGAAAACAAGGTAAAACTAGATAAGTACTGGAATTATACTATCACATGGACTAATTCAGAGTTACATGTCATGTGATCCGAAGTACACACCATGTTGGTTGTCCGTGTATGAAGGGGATACATGGTTTGTAGTCATGTTGGCAAGGAAAAGAGTAAAAACCAACTACATGATGTGTACCTTATAGTACACGCTATTTAGTCAGGTCAACATTCCCTGGAAAGTAAGTCGAAAGAATTCATCCACCAAATGAGCAGTAAAATGATATGCACGTCATGTATATGGACTTACATTCCATGTACTTTTTTTCACTTAAAATGGGCACTAGCCTCGTTCTTCTGTCATTTGGATAGAAGGCTTTCCTGAGGAACTCAAGGGGAGGGCCTAAACTTCAACCTATTCCTTGTTGATCATCTCAACTCCAAATCAATCACCATCAGTCTCATTTGAACCCAATCAGTAGACTCTCGATTACTACAGATCCATTCTTGGTGATTTTATTTCTCAACTAAGTTATTTTAGGTTGATTAAATATCATTGTTTTATAGATATCTACCATTTTAGCTTGAATTGGAAGTTGAGGCTGGACGAGGAGAGTCGTACTATGATGAGTAGGCGGTATCGTGCCTCTCATTAATTGTCGAGATGTTTTTAAGTGTTGTTGTGTCGTGCGCCCATGTTAGAGTGTTTCCTTGAAAGGAAATTGATCGTTATTATTACCAAATGTTGTTTTAGTAATTAATTCAATTAATTTAAAGCATGTTTAGCTTTGTTGTTTGGTTAAGGGCCACCCTACAGGTGTGTTTCCCTTGGATAATTTGTTTGTATGTTTCATCCCAAGATTTCAATTGGAATGCCTTCATTTACCTTTTAGGGTTGTTAAAAAATGAAGTTGATTATTGTCTGTAATTGCAATTGTGTTAGAATTGTAAGTATTTTTTATTATGGCTTTGTGATTGTGTTTTCTCATTTTTCCACGCAGTGTTTTTACTTGTTTAAGCAGGTTGGAATGTTTTATTGAATTTTAATGAGTAAATGGTAAATAGCGTTGGGTGATACGTGGGTTCATCTTAGAACATCATGAACAGACTTGCATGACTATTGTACCTTTCACCTTGCGTTATACATGGGTTCAACTTAGAATTCCATGGACAGACTCGAGAGGCTTTTGATTTATATGTCATTAGTGACACTTGGGATCCCTAGTAGGACTGCTAGGGATGAACTAAATTGGAATAATCTTATATTACACATAGAGTGATACCTTGGACTCCCTAGTAGAACAATTGAGGACAGACTCTCCTGAACTTATACCAACGTCGAGAGTGACACTCGGGGCTCCCTAGTAGGACCATTGAGGACGGACTTGTAGGATGTCAGTAGAATTACTCCTATAGTAATACTTGAATTAAAACTTATGAATCTCAAGAACGGACTCAGGTTATACTTAAATTATGTAATGGAATGAATTGTGACACGTCTTCCAATCCAAAGCACAAGCTTGGATTCAAATTTCACTTACTTTTTAGAAGGTATTCTGTGACTTGTATTGTTTCTTTCTTTTCTACAGGGAATGTTGGGTTTAGTCCAAATTCCAAGAATTAAATACTTCAGGTAAATAAATTTCTGATGAACTAAGTAAACTCTATAAATGAATTCTAGTACTTGTAGGATTGTTTACTTATGAGTACCTCCTAGTTTGCTAAATTTCATTACTATACACAACTGTTGCATATACTCACTGACATATTGGCACAGACCTTAGGTGGTTGCCTACTGGGATTTATTTTTCACACCATGTTTTGGTCATATTTTTGTGCCCAAATAGACTATATTGTTGTAGGTGTCGATAGGGGAAATCCTACTTATATAGGTACTTGATTACTACTTAGAAGCAGGAGAGAAAGGGACCAATCCAAGGATTGTAATTCTACTGTGTTTCATTTTGTATTGTTAAACCTTAGTATTTTATTGTACTTGATTACAGTGTATCTTTTTTTTTCTAATTTCTTAGAACATGTAACATGCTACATCATTCTGATATGTTATGCCTTCTGGTTATCCTTACCTTGCAGTCTTCTATTGTTTACTTCAGTTGCATGTTTTTTAGTGATTATTTTATTGTTATTATTTATTCCGTTGTGTTACACTCTGCCAATGATGGCATAGTTTCACCACTATCACACCCTAGGCCCTCGCTGCTAGTTGGAAGCCTATTGTATTTGGGTAAATGCACTTGAGGCCATGTGGACAACTGGGTACGGGGCACCAGTTGAGTGGCCTCTGGACCCAGGATGTTACAAAGTGGTATCAGAGGGTTTTCTTTTCTTCTTTGTCTTACTATTTAGAAAAAATAGACTAGAAGATTAAGGATATGAAATTTGGTAATTAGTTGTGCCTGGGAGTAGCAACCCCATGTATAGGGGAAATCCAAATTTCCTTGAATTAAATTGTGCTTTTGGGATTTGAGCTATTACAGTTGATTCGATTTCACCATTGGGTGATGCACTTGTTTTGTGATGTTATTATTGAAATTATTGTGTTTGTATTTTTCTGTAACTTAATGAGATGAGGGTATTTCATCTCATGCATCATATAGACACTTGTTAGAATCACATTCCATGCATTATGTCATGCCATCTATGATGGATTAGCTATTGCATGTTTTTTTGATAGTTGATGTGATAGTTGTGCCTTATGTTGTGTTAGTTGGGTGTAGTAAATAATGGGGTGACGTCATCATTCAATCCATAAGGAGTATGGGACCTTATGAATTGGAAATTACACATTGATGGAATATAGGTGTTAAATGAACTTGTTAAATATATGGTTCAAATTGGATGAACTTGTTATTGAATTTTTTTGTGATATGTTATGTTGGGGTTCCAAACATTGATTTGTGGAGAGTATGGGCCCTCACGGATCTGAATTTGGCATCACACTGGAAGTTTTTTCTACTAAACAAGGGTTTTCTGGGTAATCCAAAGTTTCTATCCTGAAAAACCCAGTATAAACAACGTGTATTTTATCCAAACACGCTGTGTATTATTTTTGTTTGGGGGAGATAATGTTCCAAATTTTAAGATCACTCTATGTGCCTTTTGTACATGACATGTAGTATCTGACCATGTAACGGGCCGTGTGAGAGGAAACATGGGCTATTGAGTTTTGATCATAACACACTGTGTACTTTATAGTACATGTCGTGTATCCTACCAAGGTAAAACCCATGTGGACCAGGCCGTGTGAGACTACAGGGCTAGGAGGGAAGACCCGAGTGAACACCATGTTTATTTCTGACACACCATGTACTTAGGACCTTTATATGGCCAAAATTGTGGAGTTACATGCCCATGTGAGATTTTAAGGGAACATGTCGTGTTTCATAATGACACGCCGTGTATCTGGGGTTGATACACACCCATGATGGTGGTAGAACACGGCCATGTGAGAACATAAAGGTACACAATGTGTATCATGAATACACGCCATATATTATCTTTTTTGGAAATTTTATTAGGATATTTCCCTATTTCATTCTTGGAAATTTTAAATGGAAAACCTTGACAATGAGTTTTGAATTGAGATGTGTTCTTGACCTTGTACAGTCATGCTGTCATGACGACCATGAACGGTAAGCCAGGAGAGCAGTGATGATCATACTCCAGAGATGGTATGCCATGGGCTACTGATGGATCCTCTAATTGTGCCAGCTACGACACCGGCTATTATATTGGACACAGGTGTAGATGCACAGTTCTGTGAAGGTTTTGTGAGGTTTATGCATACCTTTTAGGGAGCATCGTAGAATTCCACGTCTATGGAAAAGCTGATGCGTATATTCTAGTAGAAGCATACACCTACTTTTTAAGGGATGGTGGACCATAGGCTACGAAATCATGGCTGGAATCAGTGCTGAATATCTTTAAGCATATGGAGACACCTCTTGAGAGGATGGTCAAGGTTGTGACATATATGTTACATGATTCTTCCAAGAGATGGTGGGATGTTATCAGTAAGGCAGAGCATCATCGAGATATGACATGGAAAGAAGTTTAGGTGGCCTTATATGATTATTATTTTCTTGAGATGTTGAGGGCCAACCAAGCCTGGGAGTTCATGCACCTAGAGCAGGTCACACTATCAGTTATGGACTATTCTTTCCAGTTTACTAAGATTAAACGTTTTATAACTATTATAATGGGAGATGATGTATCGAAAGATAGACGATTTGAGGATGATATCTGGTTCGACATACAATCATAGGTGAATTTATTCAGGTTTCCTTTGGTCTCTATTATTGTGAATCAGGTGCTGATCACTGAGCGCAATCTATGGGAAGCTAGTGGTGTGAGCCAATGTGGTTCGACACTGATTTTTGGTATAGTCCCAACTGGCAAGAAGAAGCATCATCTAGAGTTATCCCTCGATGACAGTAGTAGTTAGAACCTTTATTCCAGTAAATAGGTGAGGTGTTACCAGTGTGGTAGGCAAAGTAATATGAGGCCCCAGTGCATGAAGAACCTAGTTGAGTGTTGAGATTGCAGAAATATGGGCCATCGACAGCGCTTCTGTAGGAAATGTCTACCAGAGGATAGTGAGAGAGGTTTTGTATAGACTCCACATGCGGAAGCAGAGTCAATATCTTCTCACTAGTATGGAAAATAGAATATGCCAGGGCATTCAGGCCAAGGCGGTGGACGTGGCCATGGTATTTAGACCCTAGGATCTCAGTGACAGCAGGGCGGTTCAGCTCAGGGTAGCCAAGCAGTATCTCAAGGCCACGGTACAGTTCAGGCTTATGTAGTCCAACATAACCAACATGAGTAGGATCTCAGACCTTCTACAGTCATAGGTACTATTATAGTCACCTTTATCTTATTGGAAACACTTTTTGATACTAACTCTACACATAGTTTTATATTTGTGTCCATTGTGGAAAGCCTTGGTGTCTTTTTTTATACTTATTCTAATGTTACGATGCTAGATACTTCATTAGGGATTAGAACGGCAGTTGCGTGCCAGTGCAAGTAGTTCCCCCATGAGATTGGTGGGTGTCACTTTCTTTGGAACCTCTATGTATTAGAGATGATTGGATTTGATTTCATTCTTAGAATGGACTGGTTGGTTTCTTTTCTAGCCTTTATTAATTTCTATCGTCGAAGGGTGAGTTTCACATCACCAGAGGGAATATATTTTCTTCATAAGGGTGAATGGGATGTTTAGGCGAGCCGAGTTGGACCCAAGCATCATGGGATGGGCAGGATGACCGCCTAGATTGCAAGTTTATATCTGGATGATCACAGAACATGTCTGGAATATTTCCCTCCAATGGTTGATCATTTCAAGGACATTTTCCCAGACAACTTCTCAGGCTTACCTTCATTCATAGAGGTGGAGTTTACTATCAAGTTAGTTCCAGGAGATTCACTGGTATCCATTCCTCCTTACAGGATGGCTATGACATAGTTGCAAGAGCTCAAGAGGTAGTTGGAAGATCTGAAAGCTAAGGGTTTTATCCAACCCAATACTTCTTGTAAGGCCCCAGCCTTAAACATTACATAATATTGAATTAAGTTAATAATTCATAATGAGGATCTTTTCAGGTTTAGAGATTTAGAGGATTAGGTCATAACTTATACATAACAACTTGAATATTAGAAGTAGACACTTCTACTCACTATCCATTTTTTCATAAAACAAAAACTCCTAAAAAAATAAATATGTTTAGTTCCATGTTTTAGATAACATGACATTTACTTGATCTCATCCTTGACCCTATTCATCTTTATATCCTATGAAAAATATTTCAAAACTTCAGATGAGCATAAAAATCTCAATAAGGGATACATAAAGAAGGAAAACTGTTCGTTTTTCAAAACAACATGTAAATCATGAATACTTTATCATAAAGTAATACTTTTCACCTTAAAGAAGTAGAAAAAACACTTCAATGAATATAATCTCATTTCTTACCATTTTTTGTAACCAAAATATTACCATAAAGCCCATAGAAAACAACATATAGCATATAAAGGTAACTTGGAACATAAAAATATTTAAATAGAATAATAATACAGTTGACTTCCACACATATCACTAAATGGAATAGACATATGACTAATTTCCACACATATCGCTAAATGGAATAGCCATACGGCCAACTTCCATACCCAATGCGTTGGAGGTTATAACTTTACCACCCATCCTTGGTTTATCACAGAACCACCCGTTATTTGGTTTATCACGTAACCACCCATAATTGTTTTATCACGTAACCACCCATAAAATGTTCAAGTACCATTATATAATCATAAAACATAAAATATTACAAATATCAATATTTCACTAATAACATTTCATTTGCAATCACAAGAAATAATTTCAAGATATTGAAATAACCAATACATTTTAAAAAACATTTTCAATATGAAAACACCCAAAAAGGAAATAAGGTATTTCTTTTCCTTTTAAAAACATTAATCCTTATATAGGAAGCCAAATAATGATTACAGTGGCAGAGAGGTCATTGTCACCATAAAAGTTAAAAACATTCCTTTTTTCGTTTAGTAAAATGATTCATAGATAATAGATTCCCTTTGAATTAAAGTAAAATTCCAAGGGGTTTATTATACACCTTGTAAAATAAGGAGGTGTATATTATCAAAATATTCCTCAATGAAAGGAGATTGAGACAAAGTCCCTTACCTCATGTCCGACTTGACTCGTTAGTTCTTTAATTTCTTGAATAATAAACTTAAGTTAATTTTTTTTTTAGAATCTTTTTAAATTTTATTATTACCTTTATATCACTTATTACAATGTTATAAAATTTACATTATTATTTAATTTAATATCCGTCATTTTGTCCATATTGAGTACTTGAGTCAAAAATGGTCTTGTTATAATTAAAATTTGTCCATGTGGTCAAAATTCCATTATCTCCAGAATATTATTCATATATATATAATATATATCCATTATATATGTATTTATAATATTCCATAACATTTTGAGTTAATAAATGAAATGTACCGTTTATGGAGATGGTAAGTCGTACGTACGCATGAATGATACTTTCATTTATATTTCATATTTAATAGAATGAAATATTAATGATACATAGGTATATTATAATTATAGTATAATATCATATTTTTTATTTGTTACATAATTTCATTAACTCCATCCTTTATACATTCCATGTATGTAATGAAAGAGTCATATCACTTTGAGGGGGCGATAGTCCGCGCTTCCTTAAATGAAATTATAATGTTTACACATCATGAAAAGAATAAAGGTATGTTTGGAATAAAAATTACAGAAGAATAAATGAAATATTAACATAATATATATCATATAAATACATTTCCATCATAATTTACACCATGATAGTTGGTATGAGATAATTAAAGAATCATCGTTTCGTGAGGCAGTAGTTCGTCGTCCACGGAAACAATATGTTCTAAATCCATTAGATGGAGATGTGTGTGAGTGTAGTTTGAATCCTTATAAGAAAAATATACTATTATATTTAGGATATTTGTTTTGTCATTTAATCATATAATAATAATATAATAGGGAGTTAAGAAGTATAATATAGGAAAGAAACTTTTGAGAAGACGCTACCTCTTAAAACGGGTAACTCCCTTTGATTTGAACCAAAAGGCTTTATTGAATTTACTTATTCCCATGTTAAGGCTTAAAGAATGAATAGAGGTATTTTTGAAGCTTATTTGGTCATAGGTTTTATGATCCAAGGGGCTTGAGAGGTTTGAGTAAGGGTTAGAGGAGGTGGCCTTTTATAAGAGGGAGGAGGGGTACTTTAGGAATGTCTTGAAAGATTATTTTATTATAAAATTAATTTAGACTTTAAAAAGGTCAAAAACTCATTTAATTATAATATAATGTTATTATTGGTCTAAATACTTTCAACCAATGGGTTTTAGACAATTTTTTGTTTCAAATTTAACCTTATAATTTAGCTTTAACCCTTAGTTAACTAATTTAACTATTATCATGTCTTCTTGTATATTCATACAATATGGTTAATATATTTACCATAAAATGACAATATAACCTCAAGTGGTTAATTAATGATATTTAAAACATTATCTAAGTAATTTTTACGAATATTATATTTTTAGGACTAATATATCATTTAATAAAATAGTATTTGTTTTTTAAAACTCGTTTATGTCAATTTTTATACTATTCATATCATGACATTTTAAAAATCCATAACAACTTGATTATTTAGAAAAAACTTCATAAATTAAAAGATAAAAAGTCATAATCATCCTTAAAATTATTTTATGGAATAAAAAGTTTAAAAATAAATTTATTTCCATATTTATAATCTTATTTATTTAATTAATTCATTAATAAGGTAATCACTACATCATCATTGTGTCGTAAATATATTTATTTATTTGATGTCTAAAAATTATAAAGAAAATACCATGATGTAGTAAATATTTTTAGTTTTATAATTATTATTTATAGTCTAAAATATAACTTATATAACCCCATATAAAAATTATTTTACTAAAAGAGATGTGTTTAGGTTATATTTTCCTTAACATTAAATTAAAAGTAATTAAATATTATTTTCACACACAAGTGGCTCCATGGGGTCCTAAAATCTACCCAAAGATTAAAATGGTCTGAAATAGCTCATAAAATAGGGTTAGGACATGTGTTAGGGTAATTTAATATTATTATAATATTATTTTTTACCCTTATTTATCAAATTTACCCTTTAACAATGGAAAATAAAATATTTACTGAAGTTACTATTCATAATGTCTAAAAACAAAAATTTACCTATTTAAAAAATTTAGACATATTGATTTAAAATATGGAATCCTTTTTTCCAAATTCAAAACACATAATTTTTAGAAATTAATTTTAAATTAATTCCTGTTGTCAAAACCAAAAAACGTGTTTTTAAAAAGTAAAAACTACCAAAAGATTGACATGCATTTATGTCCAATTTCAAAGTGAAATTACTTCCAATGAACAAAATTGGATTAAATGACAAAAATATAATCTATTTAAAGTTTAAAACCAATTAAAAGTCTAATCTAACTAAATAAATAAATTATATTAAAAGGCGGTTTTGAATTACAATGCAGTATTTTTCACTATTCATTAAAAAATGAACTTTATTAGAAAAAACCCAAAATTTCATCCAAAGTAAATTTTTGTTTCCTACTTATAAAGAAGAAGTTTATTTTTTAAAATGGAAAATATAAAAGTGACAAATTTATTCTCCATTAAAAGGCGGTAAAACTGCATTTTTAGAAAAATACTTCTTTTATGCGAAAAATCGAATTTGTTACTTATATTATATCTAGAAAACATATAAGATGAATTTAAAACATTACATTGAAAATATATCATATATTTTTCATTAAATTAAAATACATAAAGAGTGATATGAAAACACAATTATTCTCTTTTAAATAGGTTTTCATAAAAACACATCCTTTATATTCAATTGGTTTTATTTCTATTTCTCATAAATTTGGTAACCAATAAAACATTATTTAAACATGTCTATAAAGTATTTCAAAATACAGTTGATATTATTCATTCCCTCCATTCCAACAGCTAGGAGTTAACTACCATTTAAAATAATATTATTAGTGTATTATTTTTCATTATATCTAAATGTTGTGTGCAACATAAGATTTCCGAGAAACTCCTTATTGCATGTCGAGTACGCTATTGGAAAAAGAATACCCTTTAAAGTAAAATTAATATATTATTTATAATTATTAATATAAATAAAAAATATTTATTCTATAAATACCTGGGTTTTTACATCCTTCCCCCCTTTTGGAAATTGCATCCTCACAATTTTAAAATTGGGCTCAGAAACTTCACTGAAATTACCACATCAGAAAAAAAGTCAATAAAACTATCACTTTAAAAGAAATAAAGATAAGTATAAAGGTCAACCAAGATAAAACATGATATGATTCCATGAAAACATATATATGTAAGAGAAAATTAATCATCAAGTTCTGATAGAGAGTGATAGATTACATGATCAGGAGAAAGTTAACCACCATAAAAACACAAACTTGTGATAGGTTAAACGGTCTTTGATTAATTAGTAGTAAAATTAAATGAACAATGTTTTTTTTAAGTTCCCTTTCATAAATTTGGAGAATTTATTTATTAGATTGACTAATAACATAAGTAAATATACTTACTTTTCAATTAGATTTTCATCCTTTAATAATTTTCTACCAAAAACTCATCTTTTCTCCAAATGATGAGTATTCAAGATGATTTGGTCACACATGAAGTGCTAGAATCAACTTCTAGAGAATAACATGATCCACAAAAGATGAACCATATATTTTCCATGTCTTTATACATTAACCACAACCAAAATGGTTACTACAAGATTAGATAATCCCTAAAAAGGAAAATCTTTTAAAAAAATAAATACTACTCTTAATCTCCAAAATCGAACAAATAAAACCCAAATCTCAAAAAATACCATTAAATACACAATTTTCCTTAAAATTATTCAAAATTATCCAAAATAAGTTTGAAATGAAAAATTCAGAAGGATTTGATCACATAGTCTTCCACAAAAATCTTAATATTTATCTCCAAGTAACATCGGCTTCTCTTAAAGTCTCATACTGAAAAGTAATTAACCTAATCACATATTCTTTATGATAGTTTAATCATTTTCATAAATAAACCAAATTTCTATATGTCCAAAATAAAAACATAGATTCTTTCGAAATAAAATTCCACCATTACTCCTCAATTTAAATCCCAAAGAATTCTATTTTCCTTAGGCATAGAGTGTTCCAAAAAGAGAAAACGTCTTCCAAAATAACATTTTATCACTTAATCACCAAATAATTTTCTTATACTAAGGATATCCATTTTATAAAACATAATATCAAAAAATCAAAATATTCTTGATCTATAAAATCATTTAACTAATAATATTTAGTCATACAAACTAGGGACTTCACGTAGGCCAATGGTAGGCGATGCGCCCTTATTTCCCTTCGGTTGTGGGTTTGATTCCCATGGCCTTTCTAGATGCAATGGGTTGTCACCCATACTATGGGTTTTCCTTTTTCTAAATCCATATCATTCTTATAAAATTATCAAAAATAAGATAATTTCCTCAAAAAATAACCATAACCTATTTTATCCTAAAAGGTTATCTAATACCTTTCAGTTTTTATCCTAAAATGTAATAACCATTTATCACCAAAAAAAACAAAAGATCATATGAACCCCTAAGGTTATGCATTATGTCCATGCAAGAAAAGATAATTCTTTCTTGAATAACATTTTCACATATCAAATTTCAGGGTTACACATACTAGAAAAATTCTTCCAAAGTAATCCCATCATCAAAAGAGCCTTAATACTTTTAAGAATTTCCTCATCCTAAAATCTATCATAACTCTTTAATCCCTTATATGTAGACTTATTACTCATTCATTGTTCTTAATGATCCATTAACAATTATTTTATAACTTATTCCATAATACTTCTTTATTACAAACAAAATCATGAATCATATACTAAGATTCAATAATGTCAAAACATCAGCTAAGAAATAATCCATACCTTTCATTGGTTGTTGTCAGTTTCCTCATCCTTAATTGAAATGGAATTAGGTATTGGTAAACATATATTTGTACAGTCCTACTGATCCCATTCTCAAACCTTCTTCATAGGACATATATTTTTATAATTACCATGAACACCACATTTAAAATATTCAATTGATCCCTCAGAAATAAATTCTTTCCCTTTCTTGGATTCAACTGGATGCTTCCTTTTTTCATGGCAGGTTCTTGATTTATGAACTTCATTACCACATATATAGCATCTTCATGTCCCATTGAAGCATTTTCTTAGGTGTTTCTTTCTAAATCCTTGACACATTGGTTTTTGAATATACTTACCTTTATTATTATTACCTATACTTCCATAGGGATTTGTTTCTCTCATATAGGATGCCTTATAAAAATCGCTAAGGTTCAGCTAGTCAATCATGACTCTAGATAGTTAGTTGAGAATAACCATAAGAGTTATCATTGTATCTCCCATTTCATTCGGTTTATTATTTAGAAAACCGTCAAATTTTTTCTTCACATATATTATTACCTTGGTTCCTATTAGATCTATCCATTTACTAAAACCAAAAATGTCAGTGTGAGTATATTAGTAAAATCATCATATACTATCTTATGAGTAGGGTAAACACTAAGATATACCTATTCATGTTATATTAAACTTATTTAATTTATCTAAAATAACTATGACTCTTTCTAATATGATAACCATTATGGTTATATAAAATATGTCACTTATGCTCAAATGACACCCTAACCTTTAAATTTATCTAAACTGACCTCTGATACCAACTGTAAGGCCCCAACCTTAAACATTACATAATCTTGAATTAAGTTAATAATTCACAATGAGTATCATTTCAGGTTTATATATTTAGATAATTAGGTCATAACTTATAGATAAAAACTTGAATATTACAATTAGACACTTATACTCACTATCCATTTTTTTATAAAACAAAAACTCTTAAAAAAATAAACATGTCTAGTTCTATGTTTTAGACATCATGACTTTTCTTTGATACCATCCTTGACCCTATTCATCTTTAAGTCCTATGAAAAACATTTCAAAACATGGGATGAGCATAAAAATCTTATTAAGGGATACATAAATAAGGAAAACTATTATTTTTTTCAAAACAACATGTAAGCCATGAATACTTTATCATAAAGTAATACTTTTCACCTTAAATAAGTAACAAAAACACTTCACTAAATATAAGCTCATTGATTACCCTTTTTGTAACCAAAATATTATCATAAATCCCATAGAAAAAAATTTATAGAATATAAAGGCAACTTGGGACATAAACATACTTAAATGTAATAACCATATGGTCGACTTCCACACATATCACTAAATAGAATAGCCATACGGCCGATTTCCACACATATCACTAAATAGAATAGCCATACGGCCGACATTCATACCCAATTCATTGGAGGTTATAATGTAACCACCTATCCTTGGTTTATCATGCAACTACCTATCATTTGGTTTATCACATGACCACCCATCAGTGGTTTATCATGTAACCACCCGTCAAATGTCCAATTACCATTATATAATCATAAAACATAAAATATTTAAAATATCAATATTTCACTAATAAAATTTAATTTGAAATCATAAGAAATAATTTCAATATATTGAAATAACCAATCCATTTCAAAAACCATTTTTAATACGAAAACACCCAAAAAGGAAATAAGGGATTTATTTTCCTTTTAAAAACATTAAGGATTATAGAGGAATCCAAATAATGATTACAGTGACGGAGAGGTCATTGTCATTGTAAAAGTTAAAAACATTCCTTTTGTCATTTAGTAAAATGTTTCATAGATAATATATTTAATTTTAATGAAATTAAAAGTAAAAGTGGTTTATTATACACCATTTAAAATAAGGATGTGTATATTATCAAAATATGCCTCAATGAAAGGAGATTGAGATGAAGTCCCTTACCTCATGTATAACTTGACTCGTTTGTTATTTAATTTACTAAATAATAAACTTAAGTTAATTAATACTTTATTAAGAAACTTTTTCAAGTTTATTACTCCTTTTATATCACTTATTACCATGTTATAAAAATTAAATAATTATTTAAGTTAATATCGGTCATTTGTCAATATTGGGTACTTGAGTCGAAAATAATCTTGTTCTAATTAC
Source organism: Viscum album (assembly GCA_963277665.1). Taxonomy (NCBI): domain Eukaryota; kingdom Viridiplantae; phylum Streptophyta; class Magnoliopsida; order Santalales; family Viscaceae; genus Viscum; species Viscum album. The sequence goes on from OY728166.1 coordinate 878,384,943, forward strand.
AATTTTTCCATGTGGTCAAAATTCCATTATATCTATAATATTATTAATATATATATATATATATATATTATTAATATATATATATATATATTATATATATATATATTATATGTATTTATAATATTCCATAACATTTGGAGATAAGAAATGAAATTCACCATTCATGGAGACGGTAATCCATACGTACGCATTAACTCTACTTTTATTTCTATTTCATATTTAATGGAATGAAAACTTAATGATACATAGATATATTATAATTACATTATAATATAATAATTTATATATGTTAAATAATTTCATTAACTCCATACTTTATACGTTCTATGTATAGCATGAACGAGTCATATCACTTTGAGGGGGCGGTAGTCCGCGCTTCCTAAAATGAAATTATCGTGTTTACACATCATGAAAAGAATAAAGGTCTGTTGTAAATAAAAATTAAAGAATAATGAATATAATATAAAAATAATATATATCATATAAATACATTTATGTCATAATGGCCACCATGAGAGGCGGTAGGAGATAATTAAACAATCATCATTTCGTGAGGCAGTAGTTTGTTATCCACAGAAACAGTATGTTCTAAACCCATTAGATGGAGGTGTGTGTAAGTGTAGTTCAAATACTTCTCATAAAAACATCATAGTATATTTAGTATACTGTTTTTGTTATTTAATCAAATAATAATAATTGAATAGGGAGTGAAGAAGTAGAATATTGGAAAGGAGCTTTAGAGAAGATGTTACCTCTTAAAATTGGTAACTCCCTTTGATTTGAGCCAAAAGGTTTTCTTGAATTGCCTTATGCTCAAGTTAATTATTCTAGGAGGAATATAGGTATGTATTAGGTTATTTTTTAATATTTTGGATGAGAAAATGGGCTTGAGAGGTGTGATTAAGGGTTAGAGGTGGTGGCATTTTATAAGAGAGGGGAGGGGTACTTTAGGAATGTCTTGAATATTATTTTATTATAAACTGAATCTAGATTATAAAAAGGTCAAAAACTCATTTAATTACAATATAATATGATTATTGTTCTAAATAATCACAACCAATAGGTTTTAGACAAGTTTTGATTTCAAATTTAACCTTATAAATTATCTTTAACCCTTAGTTAACTAATTTTACTATTACTATGTCTTCTTGTATATTCATACTATATGGCTGATATAGTTACCATAAAATGACAATAGAACATCAAGTGGTTATTTAATGATATTTACAACATTATATAAGTAATTTGGAAGAAAATTATATTTTTAGTACTATTATATCATTTGATAATATAGTATTTTTTTAAACACATTTATATCAATTTTTATACTATTCATATAACGACTTTTTAAAAATCCATAAAAAAATTATTATTTCAAAAAAACTTTATAAATTAAAATTTAACAAGTAATAATCATCCCTAAAATTAGTTTATGTCATAAAAAAATTTAAAATAAATTTATTTTAATATTTATAATCTTGTTTATTTAAATATTTCATTAATAAGGTAATCACTACATCATCATTGTTTCATAAATATATTTATTTATTTGATGTCTAATAATTATAAATAAAATACCATGATGTAGGAAATATTTTTAGTTTTATAATGAATATTTAAAGTCGAAAATATAACTTATATAACCCCATATAAAAATTGTTTTACTAAAAGATACATGTTTAGGTTATATTTTCCTTAACATTAAATTAAAAGTAATTAAATGTCATTTTCACACACAAGTGGCTCTATGGGGTCCTAAAATAGACCCAAGTATTTACATGGTCAGAAATATCTCATTAAATAGGGTTATTACATGTTTTAGGTTAATTTAATAATATTATAATATTATTTTTTACCCTTATTTACCGGATTTACCCATTAACCATTGTAAATAAAATATTTACTGAAGTTACTATTCATAATGTCTAAAAATAAAAGTTAACTATTTACAAAATTTAAACCTCATTATTATAAATATGGAATCCTTTTTTCCAAATTCATAACACATAAGTTTCATAAATTAATTTAAAATAAATTTCCATTGTCCAAACCAAACATTGTGTTTTTAAGAAGTAAAAACTACTAAAAGATTGACATGTGTTTATATCCAATTTGAAAGTGAAATTAATTCCAATTAACAAAATTGGATTAAATTATAAAAATATAATCCAATTAAACTTTAAAACCAATTAAAATTACAATCTAACTATATAAATAAATTATATTGAAAGGCAGTTTTGAATTAAAATGTAGTATTTTTCACTATTCATTAAAAAATGAATTTTATCAGAAAAATACCAAAATTTCATCCAAAGTAAATTTTTATGTCTCTATTCTAAATAAGAATATTATTATATCAAATGGAACATATAAAAGTGACAAAAATAGATTTAAAAAGGTATTTACATTAAAAGTTGGTACAACTGCATTTTTAAAAAAATACTTTTTTTATCCGAAAAATAGAATTTTTTACTTATAACATATATAGAAAACATATAAGATGAATTTAAAACATTACATTGAAATATATAATATATTTTTCATTAAATAAAAATCCATAAAGTGTGATATGAAAACACAATTATTCTCTTTTAAATAGGTTTTCATAAAATCACATCCTTCATATTCAATTGGTTTTTATTTCCATTTCTAATAAATTTGGTAACCAGTGAATCATTATTTAAACATGTGTAAACCATATTTAAAAATTCAGTTTATATTATTTATTCCCACCATTCCAACGGTTAGGCGTTAACTACCATTTAAAATAATATTATTACTGTATTATTTTTTGATATATCTTAATGTTGTGTGCAACATAAGATTTCAGAGAAACACCTTATTGTGTGTCGAGTACGCTATTAGAAAAAAGTGTCCCCTTTAACATAAAATTAATATCTTATTTATAAGTAATTATAGAAATCAAAAACTATTATTCTATAAATACTTGGGTCGTTACACTTCTCCTTGGGTTCACCAGTCCTTTTCGCAAAAAAGTCAGACGGTACCCTTAGGCTATGTGTGGAATATTAGAAACTAAACCAGTTGATGGTTAAAAACCGATATCCCTTGCCACTAATAGGTGATATTTTTTATCAGCTTCAAGTATCCCGAGTTTTCTGGAAGATTGACTTGAGGAAAGGATATCATTAGGTACATGTTTGACCTTCAGACATACCTCGTATAACCTTTCGTAGTAGGTAGGGTGTATATGAGTACTTGGTTATGTTGTTCAGTCTCAAGAATGGGCCAGTAATTTTCATGGCGTTGATGAACCAAGTGTTCCATCCTTATCTAGATTCTTTTGTGTTGGTTTTGGTGGACGATATCTTGGTGTATTCTCATAATCTACATGACCATGACAAACATCTTGATATCATTTTGAATACATTGAGAGAGCATCAGTTATATGCTAAACTTGCAAAATTCAACTTTTGGATGGATCAGATTCACTTCCTGGGTCATGTCATCTCAGATACTTGAGTATCATTGGACCTAGATAAGGTAAGAGTAGTAGTTACTTGGGAGAATCCCAATAACATTTTTGAGTTGCAGAGTTTCTTGGGTGCAACTGGTTACTATAGGAGTTTTATATAGTACTTCTCATGCTTAGCAGCACTGATGATGAGCTTGACCAAGAAAGGTGTGAAGTTTGAGTGGTCAGATTCTTAGGACGCAGCCTTTCAGGAGTTGAAGGGGCAATTGACTTAAGCATCGATACTCATATTTCCATTTCCAGGAAAGAGTTACACTGTGTAATGTGATGCATTAGGTATTGGGCTGGGAGTAGTACTTATGCGGGGGGATTGAGTTTTTGTGTACGGGTCTCAGCAGTTTAGTCCACATGAGAGTAATTACCCAATGCATGATCTCGAGTTATCTTCAGTAGTTCATGCTTTGTGATGTTGGAGACATTATTTATTAGGAGGAAATTTTTTTGTGTACATGGACCACAGAATTCTAAAATACATCTTCACACAGCATGATTTAAATCTGATACCATGAAGGTGGGTGGAATACCTACAGTCATTTGATTTTGAGCTTTTCTATACATTTGGAAAAGGCAATGCAGTGGTTAACACACTGAGCAGTAGGACTCAGATACAGGCAGTGAAGGAGGCCAGCAATGAGTGGAAGCTTATGGATTTGTTCTCTAGATGCATTTAGAGGTGCACGATATTCAAGGACAGACTTATCCTTCATCTTTGGTTGTTACCTATACCATACTGGACAGAGTGAGGATGAGGAAGCTATTAGATTTCGAAATCCTAGTTCTATGGGAGAGTATAGAAGTTGAGGACCCTCCTCCTGGATGGACGATAGGTGAGGATGAAGTTCTATGTATACATAGATGTGTGTGGGTTCTAGGGGATATACACGAGGAGCTAATGTAGGAGTTTCATGATTCATATTGGGTAGTTCATCCCGGAGTCATGAAGATGTACCGTGACTTGCGCCGTCAGTACTGGTGGTTGGGTATGAAGTGATAAGTAGCTGGTTTTTTTATGAGGTGTTCCACCTGTAAGTAGTTGAAGGCATAACATCAGTGACTGGATGGGATTTTACAACATCTACCCATTCCTAAGTATAAATGGGATGATTTCTCAATATATTTTTTGATAGTGTTACCGCGGTCGGCTAGGGGAAAAGATTATGTGTGGGTCGTAGTTGAAAAGCTTACAAAGGCCTCTCACTCCATGCCAATCAAGGAGATTATCTTTGGAGTTCAAGGTCAGGGATTGAGTTTTCCTTTGTGTCATACTAAGGTTGGGACACAAGAGGATCAGAAGATAGGGTAATATTTCACCAAGATATGTCGGACCGTTTGAGATTTTGGAGTGAGTCAGGTTGGTCGTCTATTAGTTACAATTACCTCAGAGGTACCTAGTCATGCATGACGTCTTTCATATATCTCATCTATGCTACTATCACTCAGAATCATCTCAAATTTTTTATCCTGAGGAGTTTGCGATTCTGGTTAATGCATCCTTTGAGGATAATCTGATTCGTATAGTTGACAGGATCATAAAGGTTCTCTGAGGTCGATCAGTTCCTCTCGTATGGGTGATATGGTAGCATAGCTGAGTACAGGATGAGACTTGGGAGAGGGAGGCTGACGTATGTGCTCAGTGTCTTGAGTTATTCTCATGTATTCCTTCAGAACCTTTGGAAGTGAAATTCATGGATGAATTTCTTTAAGGGGGGAAGTTTGTAAGAACCCAGTTCTTACTTGGAGGTAGAGGTTTTCTTTTATTATTTTTCCTTTGAGTGTTTTTTAGAAAATAAGGTAAAAGTCGATAAGTACTGGAATTATACTACCACATGGGTTGATTCAGGGTTACACACAATGTAATACTAAGTACACGCTATATAGGTTGTTCGTCTATGAAGGGGATACGTGGTGTGTATTCATTTCATCAAGGAAAAGAAGAAAAAACAACTACACACCATGTACTTTATAGTATACACTGTGTAGTCATGTCGGTAGGCCCTAGAAAATAATTCGGTGGAAGTTATCCACCAAATGAACATTAAAATGATATACACAGCATGTATATGGACTTACATGCCATGTACTTTGTTTTTTTTCTATTAAAATGGTAATTAGAATCACTCTTATATCATTTTTACAAAAGGATCACCTAGGGAACTCAAGAGGAGTGTCAGAACTTCAACCTCTTCCCAATTGATCATCCGAACTCTGAATCAATCATTGTCAGTCTCATTTTAACCCAATCAGTAAAATCTTGATTAATCTAGATTTTTTCTTGTGGATTTTAGTTCTCTACTAAGTTGTTTAAGTTTGAGTAAATATCATTGTTTCATAGATCTCTATCATTATAGCTTGAATTGAAAGTTGAGGCTAGACAAGGAGAGTCGTACTATGATGAGGTAGGTGGTATCATGCCTCTTGTTAATTTTTGAGATGTTTATATGTGTTTTTTTGTTTCACGCCCATGTTAGGGTGTTTACTTGAAAGTAAATTGATCCTTATTATTACATAATGTTGTTCTGGTAATGAATTCAATGAATTTAAAGCATGTTTAACTTCATTTTTTGGTTAAGGGACACCCTGTGTGTTCATTTCCCTTGGATAATTTGTTTATTCATTTCATACTAGGATGTCAATGGGAATTAATTCATTTACCTTTTAAGGTTGTTAAAAAAATGAAGTTGATTACTGTCTGGAATTGAAATTGCATTATAATTGTAAGTATTTTTTATTATGGCTTTGGGATTTTGTTTTCCCCTTTTTCTATGCAGTGTTTTTACTTGTTTAAGTTGGTTGGAATGTTTTATTGAATTTTAATGAGTAAATGGTAAATAGATTTTGGTGATAAATTGGTTCATCATAGAACGCTTTGAACGAACTCACATGACTATTGTACCTTGCACCTTGGGTGATACATGGGTTCAGCTTTGAACTCCATGTATGGACTTGAGAGGATTTTGATTTATATTTCATTAGTGACACTTGGGCTCCCTAGTAGGACCATTGAGGATAGACTTGTTTGAACTTATACCAACTTCGTGAGTGACACTCGGGGATCCCTAGTAGGACCACTGGGGACGGACTCGTAGGATGTCGGTAGAATTACAACTGTAGTAATACTTGAATTCCAACTTAGGAATCTCATGAACAAACTCGGGTTATAATTAAATGATTGAATGGAATGAATTTTGACATGTATTCCAAGCCAAAGCACAATATTAGATTCACACTTCACTTACTTTTTAGAAGGTCTTCTGAGACTTTTGTTGTTCTTACTATGCTACGGGGAATGTCGAGCTTAGGCCGAATTCCAAGACTTAAATACTTCAGGTAAATAAATTTCTAATGAACTTAGTAAACTCTATAAATGAATGCTAGTACTTGTAGGATTGTTTACTTCTGAGTACCTCCTAGTTTGCTGCATTTCATTATGATACAAAACCACTATATATACTCACTGATAGATTGGAACAGACCTTAAGTGGTTTCCTAGTGGGATTTATTTCTCACACACTATTTGGGTCATGTTTTTGGGCCCAAATAGACTATATTTCTATAGGTGTAGATAGGGGTAAGGCTTCTTATACAGGTACATGATTGCTTCTAAGGAGAAGGAGAGAAAGGGACAAAGCTAATTCTTGGGATGTTGTTGTGTTTAATTTTTTATTGTTGTACCTTAGTATTGTATTACAATTGATTGTAGTGTATCTTGTTTTCTCTACTTTCTTAGAACATATAACATGCTACATCATTCTGAAATGTTATGCCTTCTGGTTATCCTTACATTGCAGTCTTCTATGGTTTACTTTAGTTTCATGTTGTTTACTTCTTCCACTATTGTTATTATTTATTCCACTATGTTACACTCTTCCAATGAGAGAATATTTTCTCCACTATCACACCCTAGTCCCTTGCTACTAGTCGGAAACCTCTGGCATTTAGGGAAATGTGCTTGAGACCATGTTGCTAACTGGGTATGGGGCACCGGTTGAGTGGCCTACAGACCCGGGATGTTACACATCTTCTCAAGTCATTCACCCATAGTTTAATCCATCAACCTCTATCTCGCCTCATTAACATTCTCAGATGTGCCAGAGTATGTGACATATAGTGTTGGATTCTGCATGGACATTATCTCATTCCACTGCCATTCTTTTTGTACCCTTTATTTGGGTGTTCATAATCTTCCATATCTTAAGGGACCCCCAAATGCTATGGATTCTAGACCTTAAGGCTCGCATACCATTCTAGGTCAATGTCCTGGAGCATCTTGAATAGAATCTTGAGATAGGTTCCACCCACATTTTGAATATTGTTAGTAGTTAACCCTCAGTTGTTTGTTCCCATCCTAGGTCACATGATTTGGATACTATGTTTCAAATATGGTCAATAGTTATCCTCCATCGTTACACCAATCCCATTGCCTCCCAAATGTTGGTCTAATGATTCACATTTCTTCTCACATCCTTATGTCCAGATGGAATTGCAATTATCTTGGTGCCATCCCTCTGTTCACCTTTACATGTTGGTTGGACGGATCGGAAATGTGGGGTTATCCTAGACTCCACACCTTCGTTCCCTTATTGTGTGATTTTGTATGTTGTAAATATCTTCTATGTCCCTTGTTTACCACACTGATCATAGCTCACGTGGGATTAGGGCTTCTTAATATGATTTATACTTGCATGAAAGAATCACAGAGCCTATGTTCTGAAATATATGACCCTAAACTAGGAGTTTAGGTCCCAAATTCTAGGAATAGTGACTTTAAACTATGTACATATTCTCTTGGGAATTTTTTATATGGTGAGGGCCTCTTTGGTCCTCATTCATGTCGGGTTTCTTTATGGCACCACCACTACACATTTATTCTTCAGGAAGTTCTGAGCTCTATGACCTTAAACTAAGATCATTAGTGTCCAATTTTGCATGACATTAAACTGTGTGACAACCCCGATTTTCCTCATTTCAGATTATATATCCCCCCTTTAGTGCTATCCATTTTCCATGTCTTTCTTCAAGAACTATGTGTGGCTTGATTCTCATCCTTATGAGATACGTAGTAACACCTTGACTTTTATTCATGGTCTAGACACCATCCATTCAATATATCTAGCCTCTTGGTATGGGTTCTCCTAGGACTACATGGCTTTGACTGAGCATCTTTGGTTCTCATTCACATCGGGTTTACAATAGTTTCTCTATGTACCTCCCTTGAGAGTATTCTTCCCAGCATTCTTCCTTACCACATTACGTTAAACTGCATGGGTACTTTCCATGCTTCATGCGTGACCTTTACTTGGGTCTCTACTACCTTCCACATCCGAAGGGACCCCAAAATGTAATGGATGCTTAGCCTTAAGGCTCACCTACCATTATGGTCTAATGTCCTAGAGGATCTTGAACGGCTTATTTGGACTGGTTCCACCCATGTTTCGAATATGGTTAATGGTCGACCCTCTGTTATTTGTTCATATTCCAGGTTATAAGATATGGATACTATGTTTTAAATATGGTGAACAGTTATCCTCTATCATTACGCCACCTCTATTGTGTCCCAAATATTGGGTGTAGTGATTTATATGTTCATTTCCATTTGTTCTCTAACACCCTTGATGTTATCCCTCCATACATTTATATACGTCGAGTAGGAATGTTGACCTGGTTGGAGTTTTTCCACCCAACATTTCTCTCTCATGGTTATACACTCTCATGTGATGGGGAAAGCCTAACATCTCCCCCTTTTTCCCACACCGAGCATGGATCATGTGGGATTAGGAGTTTTGGTAGGGTAATATTCACATGTGGGATTGCACTACCCTATGGTCTGAGCTCTTTAAACTTAAACTATGATCTCTTTCATCCAAGACATATGATGTTAAACTATTACACCTTTTCCCATGTGACTTTAAATTGTAGCTTCCCTACTATATGATGTTAGAATGCATGGGTCAGTCCCATCAAACGACCTTAAACTGCAACACTATTTTCCTAGCCATGTGACATAAAATAGCACCGCATTGTGATGTTCTCACTTGAGAGGGAATCACCTTGAGCACTAGTTATCCACTATGTCATTTTTAAAATCCTATATATGGATTTATTCCTTTAGATACACCCGGAATTTTCATCCCGACCTGGTCATCCAAAAATAATACACCAACAAGAGAACAAACAAGATATATCAAATGCCTCTTTTTCTCTGTGCATGGGTTAGACCTGCACAAAATAATTTCTTCAAAAACTATGTGTGGATTGATTCCCATCCTTATGTAATACATAGTGACATCTAGATCATTCATATTGGGTCCAACCTCACCATTATTTCTCCTTTTTGGCCCTTTGGTTTTGGGATCCCCTTTGAGAATGTGTGATGTGGTGTGGACTTCTTCTGTCCTCATTCACATTGGGTTATTTACTACACCATGTGTTTCTCTTTTGGGGTATGCATGTCCTAGCCATATGACAATAAACTTTTTTATAACTCTCATCTTTCATGACATTAAACAACCTAAACCCTCAAGAACTATGTGTGTCTTGATTCTCATCCTTATGAGATACGTAGGAACGCCTAGGAATTTCACCCCAGGCCCAGCCCCAAGTTCACTTATCTTCCTGAACCTTTGGCCCCAATTTTTGTCTGAAACCTATGAACTTAAACTAGGAGCCCATATCCCATGTAAGATGACTTTAAAATATTATCCAGGGTCCAGGAAGTACGACCTTTAACTTTGTGTGACGTCCTGTTCATATGAAGTTAAATTATCCTATGAATCTTTACCCTTACTGTATGATGCTAAATTACATGCTTACCATATTCATAGGGATGATGTAAAACTATAAATCATTCTATTTCCTCACCAGAGAGGTCCTATCTGGAAGAAGGTGTGATCATGATCTAGACTGGTACACTCACCCAATGTGCTTTATTCATGGTGGCATAATTTTTAGAGTGTTGGATTCCTTTCAAACATCAAATCACTCCACCCCATGCTTTTTGTTTCCTATTATTTGGATCCTCATCACATTTCACATCCTAAGGAACCCCAAAACAGTATGGATTCTTGGCCTAAAGGATCACCTACCATCCTGGTCCAATGTTTTAGGGGGCATATGATGTTATTAATATTTTCATGACTTATTATATTCCCTATTTACTTATTTTATATTAAATGTGCATAAGTTGTGTGAAATATTAATGTTTTAATATTAAGTATAATTTTTGAGCATTTTTAGAAGTAGTCCAATTGAGTCAGTTTAATGTTTTAATAATAACTATCACTATACTGATCCAAATTGTTTGGTTCTTGTTTTTTAGGATTCTCCTTTCAATATACAACATTTCATTAGAAGGTACCATGAGCCAATTCTTCCATTTGAAGTGTCATATGGTCCTCACAAACAAGACCAAAGAATCTATGAACAAACTGGACCAGCCTTGAAGATTGATTTACTGGGCTCAATAAAGAAGTACACAAACATTAACTCTCCACCATAATTAGGGGGACACTACATGTCATCTTGTATAAAACTTTCAAGGCCCAAATCCAAGTACAAGGTGCCCAAATAAATCTTTGAAGTCCAGCCCACCATTCTGTCTGAGAATTATAATCAGTATAGTATACATGACATATCTCATGATGTAAGCATAAAATCGAGCTGAGATTTTTCAGTGTGAAAGAGGAGATATAGGCGGAAGACTTTGTTGAAGAAACCATTTGGATTTGAAGGCATCTTCATATTTAAAAACCCTTTCATATTATGGACTTCAAAAAGACTGGATTGAAATGGACAGTTTAACTTTGTTTAATAAACCGGTCATAACTTTTGATCCTTAAGTCCAAATGACTCCAAAGTTTGAGAGTAGTCAGACAAAATTATTGTATACAAATTTGAAGAAGGATATATTTGAATATTCAGCTGTCTGAATAGTCAAATTGGTGATGAATGTGGAGGGACATATTGGGAATGCAAACAGTCCACTCCTTGGGCGATAAATACTCTCCCCTTCTCTCCTTGAGAGGGGTTGGCATATCAGAAGAGAGTAGAACATATTGTAACGACCAAGGCCTTGAAAAAGTCTTGGGAGGATCTTCCATACTCAAGTTTTCACTTGATAGGCCTTTCCTCCTCTCTTGGTTTTCACTTAATTTCATGTTCTTCATTTTTGTAATTTTGTAAGTCTCTTTCTTTGTAATTCTGTTTTAATGAAAGTTACTTCTTCAATATCACTTATTCTCATCCACCTTATGTAGTTTAATATTTATTTTCTTAAAATAGTTTAAATTCAGTTGAATATCATTCCCTTCTTTTGCTTCCTCATTCAATCGAAAATCCATTTTTAATTATCATCATCGTTCGTGTGTGTGTGTCGACGTACCACTCTTTTCTAATCCCTTTCTTTTTCTTCTATTCTTAATTTATCATCATAATTATTATAACCAGAATATTAAACACCCAAATGTCTGAGTAAATATCTCATTGGTGTGAGTTATAATTTAGGGATGTTAAGTGATTTAGAGTATTTGCTCGATGAGTATTCGTTAATTTAACATTGTGTATGTTGGACTTAATTTGTCATGGATTAATGACATATTTTGTTTAGAATGTGGTTTCCATGGATTATTGGAACTACAAATACACTACCATAAACATGTACTGATTGAGATTAAAATCCTAATTAAGTTAAGGCTTGTATTAAAGCTTTAACACTTAGGAATTCTAATCGATGTCAACTTGTGAAGTGGGTGTTAATTTAAATGCAATATAAAGCAAAGCTCAAGGATATCACAAGCTTAACTCCCTAATAATGAACTCACCCCAATATTTATCAATTTATTGAATCAAACATCATCCATAAATTATTTCATAAGCTCTGCAAACAAACCCCCCAATCAGAATACAATTAACTAAAAACAAACGACTATTTCAAAGTATCATCGCCGAGGATTCGACCCGAGTGCTGCTATACACATTAGCAGAGCACCGAAACTTTGACCAGTCGATAGGTGACAATCGGTCGTGCGTTTCAAATGGAGCCGTTGCCATGGATGGTGCTTTAAGTAGTCATTAGTTTCTGGTTATTTTAAAAAAAAAACAAAAAAAACCAAATTTTTAAAAAAAATTGAAAAAAAACACAAAGAAAAACTCGTCTTCCTCTTAAAAATCATAAACGGAAAAAAATACAAAGAAAAACACATCGTACTCTTTATTCCAAAATCTCTTTGAATACCCCGTAGCCTTCCAAACAATCCCTCAGTTTTTTTTGACCCTGAAATTGAGCGAACACTTCACCAACTTAGGAGGAACATAATAGATACTTAAATAATTCAAGAACCAGTCCTCATCCAACCAGTTGAAATTGAAATGGCCAATCCTAGGGAACAAACATTGAAAGAACTTTCTGCCCCTAATATGAATTACCAACCCCTTGGTATTCAATATCTAAACATAGAGGATGACTTCAAACTCAAGTCAGGTATGATTCATCTTCTACCTCATTTATATGGGCTAGCCGGTGAGGATCTGCATCTACATCTCAAAGAGTTCTAGGTGGTGTGCTCTACCATGAAGCCTCCAGGGGTTTCTGAAGAACAAATCAAACTCTGAGCATTCCCTTTCTCCCTAGATGACTCTGCCAAGTCATGGCTCTACTACCTCCCTCCTGGTTCCATAACTACATGGAATGACATGAAGCATCTCTTTCTAGAAAAAATTCTTTCCTGCTTCTCATACTGCTTCCATCTGAAAGGAAATAAGTGGTATCCATCAATTCCCAAATGAATCACTCCATGAGTACTGGGAGAGGTTCAAAAATATTGTGGCAACCTGCCCACACCACCAAATTCCTGACCAACTCTTGATCCAATACTTCTATGAGGGGTTATTGGCTATGGAGAGAACTCTCATTGATGCCGCAAGTGGTGGTGCTCTGGTTGATAAAACTCCTGCAGCAGCAAGAGATCTCATAAGTAACATGGCTGCAAACACACAAAAATTCCATACTCGAGCACATGCTCAAGTCAAGAAAGCCCAAGATAATTAAACAATTGAGCCAAACAAGATGACCGAGTGGATGAGTGAACTTATAGGTCTTGTGTGACAACTAGTTGTGGCTACCAAATCCCCAACCTTGTCTTCTCCGCAATCAATGTTTCCTGGACCTGTCAAAAACTGTGGAATCTGCAACTCTCCATCTCATCCAACTAACACATGTCCACAACTTCAAGAGGATCAATCTGATTCATCTGGACCAATGGAGCTCAACGCAGCATATGCTCAGAAGAACACCAACCCTCAACTATCAGGTCAGTTTGTTAGAAACTTTAACCAACCTCACTCTAAGCCCTTCTCTTCTTCCTATAACCAAGGCCTTAGGTATGGTAATCCCATATCTCACCCCCCTCAATTCCCTTCTCAAAACCCAAACCAATTCCAATATGGTCAAGGTGGTGGTAACTTCCATCAACCTTATCCTTTTGTTCCTCAACCTCAAAGGAACAATCCTCCTCCTGGATTCCATTATCCTAGTGAGCCTTCCCAATTCCAAAACCAATACAATCGATTTCCCAAGAACCAAAATCAAGGCAATCCCAATCTGGGACAAGCCTCTTCTTCCAAGAAACCATGGGAAAGTGCAGTGGAAGATCTTGCCTCCTTCACCCGTTCTAGACTTAAAAACATTGAAACTAAAAAAGGTCAACTTGCATCCCACCTGAGCCAGCAACAACAATCAAATTCTTCCCAACTCCCAGATCAACCATTACCCAACCCCAACGGTAATGTAAGTGCAATTGCACTTAGATCGGGAAAGCACATTTCTATGCCTCAAGATAAGTCCTCTAGCCATCCTTTGAATGTTGAACTAGAAAATGAAAAGAAAAAGAAACTTGAAAAGGAACCTAAAACCATTCCCTCACCTACTTCAATTCCACTTAGGAACCCAATTCATTTTCCTCAAGCCGTTTCTAAACCAAGGAAGTCCTTTGAACCTGATCTTGAAATGCTTGACATGTTTAAACGTGTTGAAGTCAACATTCCCCTCTTAGATTCCATAAAAAAATTCCTAAGTATGCAAAGTTTCTCAAGGATTTGTGTACCCACAAGAGGCAACTTAGGACCTTCGAAAATGTTTCCACCCAGCTGTCTATTCCCATAAAGTGCAAAGATCCAGGGACCTTTACGGTTCCATGCCAAATCGGATGTTCGAACTTTGATGATGCACTCATAGACCTAGGAGCCTCAATTAATGTCATGCCCAAATCCATATTCTCTAACCTTGGTCTAGGTCCCTTACATCCAACAGGTGTTGTCATTAAGTTAGCCAATCGAAGCACAGCCAGTCCTGAGGGAATAATTGAGGATGTCCTTGTCCGATTCAATTATCTTATCTTCCCTGCTGATTTCTATGTCCTTGACATGGAAGGTGAGACAAACTCTTCTCGATCTCCCCTAATTCTAGGAAGACCATTCCTCATGACTTCGAGAACCAAAATTTATGTCCAATCTGGCATCTTATCCATGGAATTTGGCGACCAAATGGTCAAGTTCAATATTTTTCAATCCATGCGATACCCATTAGATAATCAATCTGTATTCTCTATCCATGTTTCTGAAACTCCCTCTAAGAGTGTGTTGAATCCTAATCTATCATGTTCTTCCTGTTCTACTAATAGAGGAGTTTGTGAATATTTCATCCTCATTAACCAAGTGATTAATGGTGAAATTGATGTTGAAATTACAAATGCAAACTCCATTGATCTAAAGGATCTTAAAAACTCTTTGGAATCTCATCTCACCTCTGACCTCCAATGCTCCAACATGGATGTTAATGAGGAAAATGAACTAGAATAATCATTTGTTGATTCAGATCAGATTATCCCACATTCAACCTTTCCTATCCATGATTCTGAAAATTCTATTATATGTGAAGTGAACCTTGAACCAATGTGTTTATATTGTCTTGATGGTAGTGATGTTTGTGATATTTGTACCCTAATTAATAAAGTGATCACTGGTGAGGTTGAAATTGACCATTCTTTGGCGAACAACATTAAAATAAAGGATATTGAAAATTTTATTCAGTCTTATGACTCCACTGATCCTCATTACTCTATATCGGTAAGTGATGAAATAAATGAGTCAAAAACAATTGGGATCTCATAGTCTACTTTTGTGTTATCTAATCCTTACATAAATGAACCATCAAAATTGAGCCATCTTCCTGAATTTCCAAGAATAGAAAACCATCACTTTGTGGATAAAATCATTCCTCAGGTTGAAGACCAAAGTGAGGATAGAAATATTCTCTTTCCAACCCCATTTAATTCCAAGCACACCAACAAGGATGGGAAGAAATTATCTATTGAATCATCAGGCCTCCCAAAGAATTTTTTTTTCTGGAAGCACACTGGAGTTGAGAAAATACGATGGCCACCGTCAGACTATGGGTAGTCCACTGCAATTGTCCAGCTGTAGAAAAATAAATGCAGCGCTTCTTGGGAGGCAACCCATGTTTTCTTTTAATTTTATGAAATTTTAATTTCTTTTTAGTTTTTCATTATATGAATAATGATTTTTCTTTTTTAGGTAACATCCCACAATCTTGGATCAACCTCGACTTCCACTGGCTCCCCAACTTCTCTAGCCGACCTACCACTAGATGGAGAAGGTGACCCGCCAAATCCAAACCAGGGGGCACCTCTTTCCCTTTAACTCTCTCTATCTCTTCCTCTCTCTACCTCTTTCTTCTTTTTCCTCTCTCTTTAATTTTTTTACCACTTTCTTTTTCAAAACCTTTCTTTTTCACTTTCTCTTTTTTTTGTGGCTGTATCTTTATAAAAAAACAAAAAAATATAAAAACCTAAAAAACTAAAAAAACCAAGAAAACAATCACTTAAAAAAATACAAAAAAAATTAAAGAGTAATGCTTACTCACCATCGAGTTTTGAAATTTTGTACAACCATTTTGGGGAGTTAACAGACATTTTTTCATCTCAAAAATTTTGTATTTTCATTATGACTTTGGATAAATAATTTTGTGTCAAAATTAACAAATTTTGAATGATCAATTTTTGATTTGGAAAATGCTTTTCCCGAACCGTGAGGAACAACATTTGCTTTCATGCCAAGGCCACCTATGGAAATCTTTTCAAAATGTGTGTTTTCACCCCCATTTTTGAGTCTTGAGTTTGTGGACCTTCGAGCTGAATTTTCTACCTTAGTGTGCATTAATATGATAGAGGAATTTTCTAAAACACATGAGAATCACAATAGCTAAATAGCCTCTCATTTCCCTTACATTAATCCTCCTTTTGAAAACCCCTTCGATCCTATAAAAACCTTTTCTTTGATAGCCACATTACAAGCCCAATACCTTATCCCACCCAATATCAACATGAATTTTCATTGCATAAGTTTTTGAAATTTAAGTGTGGGGGGAATGGATTTCATTTTTGGGTATCATTTCCTTACTTTCTGGTGTGTTATCATATTCTTGAGGACAAGCATCCATTTCAGTGTGGGGGGAGGTTATCATTCAGTGGTATTTGGGAATGAATTGTACAAATGATATTGAAAAGTGTTCAAAAAAATCAAAAAAAATCAAAATTCAAAAAAAAATCAAAAAAAAATGAAAAAATGGGTTGTGTCTTGGGTAGGTCAAAAATCACTCTTCCTAAACCTTTGATCTTGTTATAACTATTAAAATTAGTGTCATGAGGAGATCAAACATGGGTTTGGATATGAGTGTGAGATCTATTTCAAGGTCAACTTTCGGAAAAACAAAGAAAAAAAAGAAAAAAAATAACACTTGCATTATATTCTTATATCATTGGGAGAATTTTTGTGTCTTGTAAATATTCCATCATCTCATTACCTTCATATTTTATTCCTCTATTGTGTCTTTCTTCACATAATCATTCCCTTGTAAATATGTGTTTTCATTTCCTTCCATGTTTTATTTCAAAAAAATGTGAATTGATTTTTCTATGTTGGTATTTTAACCCTCTTCTTCGCTCTCTTGGACATTATATTCCCACCGTCCCATAGCCACAGAAAAACCCCTTAAAAAGACCTCTTTATTCTTTTTCACTTTGGATAGGTATTGTAAGCTGAGATCTCTTTTCAAACTCTAAGATTTTCACTTTTGGTTGGTGAAAGAGTGAACCTCCACAAATGAATTTTATCATCTTGAGAGGTGTGAGTTCTGAGTGTCCACATTTTCCATTTATAAATTTGAGCATGAAAAAAAATGAATTAGTTTTGAAACATTTTTTATATAAAAACTTGTGGTGGAATTCAAAATGGATGAGTGAAATAGTCTAAACCTCCCCTGATTGGAGAAAACAAAATTTTAAAATCTGTTGGTGAGTAAAAATGATTTTATCATGTTTTTATATTTGTTGCACATGAGGACATGCACAAAACTAAGTGTGGGGGAGTTGATGTTATTAATATTTTCATGACTTATTATATTCCCTATTTACTTATTTTATATGAAATGTGCATAATTTGTGTGAAATATTAATGTTTTAATATTAAGTATAATTTTTGAGCATTTTTATAAGTAGTCCAATTGAGTCAGTTTAATGTTTTAATAATAACTATCACTATACTAATCTAAATTGTGTGGTTCTTGTTTTTTAGGATTCTCCTTTCAATATACAACATTTCATTAGAAGGTACCATGAGCCAATTATTCCATTTGAAGGGTCATATGGTCCTCACAAACAAGACCAAAGAATCTGTGAACAAACTGGACCATCCTTGAATATTGATTTACTGGGCTCAATACAGAAATCCAAAAATATTAACTCTCAACCATAATTCGGGGGACACTACATGTCATCTTGGATAAAAATTTCAAGGCCCAAATCCAAGTACAAGGGGCCCAAATAAATCTTTTAAGTCCATCCCACCATTATGGACGAGAATTAAAATCAGTATAGTATGCATGACATATCTCATGATTTAAGCATCAAATCGAGATGAGATTTTTCAGTGTGAAATAGGAGATATAGGAGGCCGACGTTGTTTAATAAACCATTCGGATTTGGAGGCATCTTCATATTCACAAACCCTTTCAAATTATGGACTTCAAAAAGACTGGATTGAAATGGATAGTTTAATGTTGTTTAATAAACCGGCCATAACTTTTTATACTTAAGTCAAAATGACTCCAAATTTTGAGAGTAGTCGGAAAACATTATTTTCTACAACTTTGAAGAAGTAGATATTTGAATATTCAGCTGTCTGAATAGCCAAATTGGCGATGAAAGTGGAGGGACAGATTGGGAATGCAAACAGTCCACTCCTTGGGCTATAAATACTCTCCCCTTCTCTCCTTCAGAGGGGTTGGCATTTCAGAAGAGAGGAGAACATATTGGCACGACCAAGGCCTTTAAAAAGGCTTGGTAGGATCTTCCATACTCAAGTTTTCACTTGAGATACCTTTCCTCCTCTCTTTGTTTTCACTTAATTTCGTGTTCTTCATTTTTGTAATTTTGTAAGTCTCTTTCTTTGTAATTCTGTTTTAATGAAAGTTACTTCTTCAATATCTCTTATTCTCATCCAAATTCTGTAGTTTAATATTTATGTTCTTAAAATATTTTAAATTCAGTTGAATCCCCTTCCCTTCTTTTGCTTCCTCATTCAATCGAAAATTCGTTTTTAATTATCATCATCGTTCGTGTGTGTGTGTCGACGTACCACTCTTTTATAATCCCTTTCTTTTTCTTCTATTCTTAATTTATCATCATAATTATTATAATCAGAATATTAAACACCCAAATGGATGAGTAAATATCTCATTGGGGTGAGTTATAATTTAGGGATGTTAAGTGATTGAGATTATTTTCTCGATGAGTATTCGTTAATTTAACATTGTGTATGTTGGACTTAATTTGTCATGGATTAATGACATATTTTGTTTAGCATGTGGTTTCCATGGATTATTGGAACTAAAAATACACTACCATAAACATGTACTGATTGAGATTAAAATCCTAATTAAGTTAAGGCTTGGATTAAAGCTTTAACACTTAGTAATTCTAATCGATGTCAACTTGTGAAGTGGGTGTTAATTTAAATGCAATATAAAGCAAAGCTCAACGATATCACAAGATTAACTCCCTAATAATGAACTCACACAAATCTTTATCAATTTTTTGAATCAAACATCATCCGTAAATTATTTCATATGCTCTGCAAACAAACCCCCCCAATCAGAATACAATTGACTAAAAACAAACGACTATTTCAAAGTATCATCGCTGAGGATTCGACCTGAGTGCTGCTATACACATTAGCATAGAACCGGAACTTTTACCGGTCGATAGGCGACAATCGGCCGTGCGTTTTAGCATTGAATGACACTTTGAGTTTGACCCCATGTTTTCAAATACAGTCAGCAGTTCGCCCTCATTTTTTGTCCCCATTCTATGATAACATGATATGGATTTTGTGTTTTGAATATGATAAAATTTTATTATCCATCTTCATTCTACCCTCACTGTGTTCTGAATTTTTGGTATTTTGATTTACACTTCTCATTCCCCTTTGTTAGTATTGATTCCAATTCCCATAGCATTACCCCACTCATGAAATAGTGCACATAGGGAAAGGAAAGTTAGCTACTCTAAGATCCTTATTCTCCAGTCACAGCCCCTCTCTCAGCTTGAATACTCTGGGTGGTCAGTCAGCAATGACTGGTATTCAACATTTAGCTGGCGTTCTCATGTAAAAAGTGGATAATTATATGACCATCTCTTGTTTCTCACACCATGTATGACCCGCATGAGATCAGGGATTGATCATTAGTTATTTCACATTTATGATCGAGATGTAGTACAGCAAGAAAAAATTATATTTATGCATATAGTTTAGGATAAGAAAATATAATCAAATAAGAGGGAAGATATGTTTCATGAGTTTAGCTAAAACACGAACCTTATGGATCAGCCCCTTCGATGGACTGCTTCAGTTTTTCCACCC
Source organism: Viscum album (assembly GCA_963277665.1). NCBI lineage: Eukaryota > Viridiplantae > Streptophyta > Magnoliopsida > Santalales > Viscaceae > Viscum > Viscum album. The sequence continues at coordinate 878,405,428 of OY728166.1, forward strand.
CCCAGCATGTAGCTTCTAGGATTTCTTCCTATTTCCTGAGATCCCTTTCCTCATCAGTAACTACAGAGTAAAGCTCATCAGTCCTAGATTGCACCCTCTCCCACTTGGCCCTATCTTGCTCTCGTTCACTTGGAAGCATCTGAGTGTTGGATGATCTCCCGCATCTTCTCAAAAAGATAATTTTAGATCCTTATATAGAGGTGGAAAGAATTCACCCATTCATTATAGAGGAAATTCATCCAAGTGTGGAGTGACCCCATCCGAATCATCCATTCTTCCTCTTGGTGACTAAGGAATCTTTTGATGCACTTTCATGCCTTGTACCGTGTTATGTGTATCTCCTCATATATTTCAAAATCATAATCATCCAACTCTTAAAGATCTATATATCTATATTTTATAAATATGGCCATAAGTTCTATGGTAGGGCCTTCCTATGGCATTCTCTTTGAGGGACTGGGATCCATGATATGTGGGTGACCATCTTCTCTCATCTCCTCATAAATAACTTCTCCCTCTCCAGATTCAGGTTATTCCATGTTAATGGTGTCACCTGTGATAAAAACTTCTTTCCCACCGAGTGTTAATGCCAGATCTTCTTGAGGGGTTGGTTCCTCACAGAAAGATACTGTCACTGGTGGATCTCCCGTAGATGTCATGGACTTGTCAGTTTATTGGGCTTCCAGCCATATGATCACTAAATGGGGAATTGGTACCTGGGTTAGCCAAGTTTTAGATAACATATGTGATCTTGTAAATCTATATATTGGTATTATTTCATCTGAAGTGTTACTTTTGACAATCCAAATTGAAATATCCAAACTTAATACTATTATAGTGCAAGTATGGGATCGATCCACAGGGAGAGGGAGTTACTATATTTTGTTTCTATAGTTTTTAATTAATTAGGTGAAGTTTACTAAAATTTAGAGTCAATTTTTTAATGTTTCAATGATAGAGTAATTAAACTTTTAATTTATTGATAAATTTCTTTAATAGATAAAGAAAAACATAAAAATTTGATTCTAACAATAAATGGGAAGAATGTGTCGGGACTATGGATTTTTAATGTAATTAATAAATCAATTTTATTATGAGGTTGTGTTGTTCATAATAACTCACATCTCTGGTTTGTGGATGTAACAGAACCCCCTTGGTCTGGTGAATTTTGTTTGAATCAGTATAAACCAATTCCTTGGTCTAGAATTTGGTTTCTATTAATTCTGTTAATTGTAACCCCTTTTGAGACAATAAGTCCACCCAATGAACATGGATGTTCTTAATTCTAATTCCTCAAAAGATCCCTATAAATCCTATTTTGGGTCTGATATGGGGTTTCCATTGATATCTAGAAAGAGTTTTTGAGGGATTATGAAAGAAATATGAATAAAATAATTATAATATAACAATTGATAAACAAAAACCCAATATATTTGGATTGAATATCTCTAGGAAGGTAGCAGAAGCACCTCATCTCTTCTCTTCTCTCCTTCTCTTTCTTCTTCTTCTTCTCTCATTGGGAATCTTCATAATTGTCCCATTTTTTCTTCTAAGTGTGTCACCTTAATTTGGATGGTCTTACCTCCTATTTATAATATTTGGGAAATACATGGTGTGTACTCAAAAGTACATCGTGTGTACCCAAGTCAACTTGACTTGGCCCTCATTTCTCCATCGGTGTGTGATCTATTATGCCACCCTTGACTTTAAAAATAGCAGCGCCAGTTGGTGGGGGTACACGGTGTGTAACGCCACCCCACGTGGTGTGTAATGTCAATCATCAGCCACTAACTACTTCTATAAGGGGAAACACGGTGTGTACATGGTAACGTGTAATCTCTGGATGGAAACATGGGCATGTATTTGGTCCTATCGATCCATGTTAGGGAAATAGTACATGACATGTGTAATAAGTACACACCATGCACATTTGAATTTTTTTACTGACCCTTCCTAATTTGTGTCTTACACTGGAAAATACCTAAAAATAATCATAATCACCAAATTAAATCATTTTATCTTAAAAACAACACATATATCCGGTGAAAATATGATTTGATACTCAATAGAATGTATGAAAATGTATGCACAAAATCGAGTACATCAGAGACTTATAAGAGCTAAACGCAACCGGATCGAGTGCCTGTGTCACCGTAAGAGCTTCCACCATAGGATATCCCTCAGCGATAGTTAATTTAATAATTGGCGTTGAACCCTATTGAGGACTGGGAACAACCTAAGGTTCTGAGTCCATCACTCCGGCCCCATTCGCTACTCCAGTAATGATTGGTCCTCCACCTTACTCAACCAAAGACGCAGGCTTAGGGAGATGTTCTTCCATGACCATCGGTGCATTTCCTCCCCATACAACAGGAGCTCCCGTGTTATTATCACCAATGCGTTCCTAGACAAGATAAGTGTAGTTAGTGGATTCAAGTTAAAGAAAGAGATAGTATAAAGATAGATAGGAGTTGAAACTTACCTCAAAATGCTTTTCCATTTCCTCATCAGAGCCTACGATTTAGCCACTATCACATGGGCTTCTCTATTGGGCCGCTTTCCCCTGAGGCCCCTCATCCTCATCCTTCTCTTCTACCTCTTCCAATTATTATTCTTCCTCATCCTCCTCCTCATCTTATTATTCTTCATCATCATCATCATATTCATCCTCCTTGGGTGTTATCTCTTTAGGTTCATGCTCTTTATTGAGAATTACTTTAACCAAGAAATGTGGTTCTTCATACCACCCCCGCTGGCATGCATAGCCATCCATGGCTATTAGGTATGTGTGTCGGTGATGAAAGTGCACCCTTTCCACCACCTGGATATGCCCTATGTCCACCAGATCAAGGCCAATGTGTACTAGTCTTTTCCACGGTTCTTTAGTTGTCATGGACTATCGTAGAATTCTCTAAGTAGACTATAAGGATGGAAAAATGGTGTCAAATGTTGGCTACAAAAGATATCTCAGTTGTTTTCTAGGGGCCTCCCTAGCTGGCCCACGAGGTCACTTATGAAACCACACCTTTTTAGAAGGCAGAGGCGTGGCCGCACATTACAATGCTCCTACCACTAATGCTCATGCTTGTGTTTCCCTAGCCACTTATTTTGCCTCTCGTATTGCCTCCCTAAAATAACCTCACCTACCCCCCCATCATCTATACTCTACACTCTCCACCCTGATCTTTCGAATGCATTTCTGTAGAATTGCCTTTGGATACACCACCACCCTGTGGTCAACAAACTCTATTGATATGTTGACATCAACATCGATGGGGGTGCAAAGTAATGACTTCAACAAATCCATAAGTTGTCAACATGAGCCAAAATTGGAAAAGGATGTAGGGATTTCTCTCTTCATGAATCTCTATATACACCTTTTTTGGCATCTGATGCATGCACCCAAACTGTCTAGAAAACCGCGTTGGTGTGTAGGGTTCACATAAGATTTTCCCATTAATCTGGGCCACCAGTACATCACCCCGAGTACTCTGAAAATAATCCCTCTACTCTAGTAGGCTTCACAATTCATCCACCATCTGATCAAATAGGGTTTGAAATGGGTGGAAATTAAATTTTTCATGGTTACCGATCTTGAACTTAATCCCCTCATCAATAAGCATTGGTGGTTGAGCCTTAGTAATGTTTAGAAGAGATGGTCATAGGCCATCACCTGGAATATGGATGGTGTTTGGGAAATCATACCAACCATAGTGAACTGCAACCCAGTTATGAAGAATTTCAAACAGTCTATAGATTCTCTTAGGTGTACTCCCTCTTGAGATATTCCCCAGAATTCTATACATCCTGGATAACATAAGCACTCCTAGATTGACCTTGTAATGGGATTCCATGATCTCAGACATCACCAATGTCCCTAGATGGACCCCCATCCTTTTATCTCTTATAGGAAGCAATGACCCTCTCAAGAACACAGCGATGAAACTAGCATATCACACATGAGGTTCCCAACTTTCATTCACACTAAATCCTTGTGGTAGGTATTCACCTGCTTCTAGGACCACCCAGAACGATCCGGATTTTCCCCTCTACAATATGCTCAAACACAGCTTCCCTCTCTTAGGAATCCTTTCATTCATGTCCCTTTTGAGAAATAGGCTGAACCATGCTAGATAGGATATGTACTTTAGGATGTACTTGATCTTAATCCTCTCATTTTCTAGCTCCAGCAAATGCCATGTTAGAATTGGGGTTCACACCCTACCTCCCCAAAAAATATCCATCAATAAGAATTCATCATATTAAAACCCTTCTATAGGGATTACTCTAATGAAGTGGATTTACCAAAGGCTGATTCCGAACTCCCCATGGTAGATATGGAAGTTTTTGGTGTAAGGAGACCACTGGCTGAACAGATCTAGCGCCAGGTCCTGCTGGTGGTAGAAATGGAATTGTGATGTCCACACGGCCTCAAACAACCCGATGTGTTGAAGCTTCGCCCCAAATTCATTTCATTTCTTTCATACCCAGTACACCCATGCCTAATCACTTGTGAAGTTACCTCCGAACCTCAAGTCTCAATCTTACTGCCATCCCTTAGTCTCATCAGTGATACTGCTCCTAAAAATGCTTGCATAGTGGGATAGAAATTCTTCAGCAACTGGTTCTCTCCCCACTAATATACTACTCTTCAATTTCAAGACATAAATAGATATATCCCTAGAATCTCTGGTAGGTTGATTCTTGTTTGTAATATTGAACCGCGAAAGGTTATCCTCGCACATCACCCATGACCGCGGTGAGTTGGTCTCTAAGCCCAACATCAGCACCTTCTCTAGAATACTGAAGTTCGATAGTGGGAGGCTGTCTCTCAAGAAATAATCCTTTTGATCCTATTTTAGTATGCCCAAAAGTATTTAATTTTTAGATAGCGCTCTTCTCGCATGAAGAATTTGAGGGTTCGTATTCATCTAGGCCCTTTATATAACATTGGAACCTACCTCTTCACATCAATCTTCTCACTGACCATCTCAGTTATCCCTCGAATGCACAAAGGGTTTGGTGTGAAATATGAAGGTTCAACATGAAAGGAAGATAGCAGTATGCAAGTTGGGCGATAGCCATGCAATGAAAATCCGGCTAAGTTAGAAGTGTGCAGGATTCAGTGGTTGCACGTAAGGCACCAACTGAATTTAAGAGATTTCATAAAAAAAATTGAACTTTAACACACAAGAGTGGATATCCTGTCATACAAAAAGTCAAGATCTCTGGGAAGGTAGCAGTAGCACCTCCTCTCTTCACTTCTCTCCTTCTCTTTCTTCTTCTTCTTCTCTCATTGGGCATCTTTGTAATTGTCCCATTTTTGTGTCTGAGTGTGTCCCCTTAATTTGGAGGGTCTTCTCTTATATTTATAATAGTTGTGAAATACATAGAATGTACTAGAAAGTACATGGCATGTACCCAATTCAACTTGACTTGGACCTCATTTCTCCATCAGTGGGTGATCTACTACACTGCCCTTAACTTTAAACATGGTGGTGCCTAGTTGGTGGGGGTAAACGGTGTGTAAAGCCACCCCACATGGTGTGTAATGTCAATCTTTAGCCACTAACTACTTCTATAAGGGGAAACACAGCGTGTGCATGGTAATCACATGACGTGTAAGCTCTGGCCGGAAACATGGGCATGTATTTGGTCCTATCGATCCATGTTGGGGAAATAGTACACTATATGTGTAATAAGTACACATCATCCATATTTGAATTTTTGTACTGGCCCTTCCTAATTTGTGTCTTACAGTGGAAAATACCTAAAAATCATCATAATCACCAAATTAAAGCATTTTATCTTGAAAAAACACATATATTTGGTGAAAATATGTTTTGATACTCAATAGAATGTACGAAAATGTATTCACAAATCGGGCACATCATAGACTTATAAGAGATAAACATAACCGGATCGAGTGCCCACGTCACTGTAAGAGCTTCCACCACAGAAGATCCCTCAGCGATAGTTAATTCAATAATTGGCATTGAACCCTCCTGAGAAGTGGGAACAACCTAAAGTTCGGATTCCATCACTCCAGCCCCATTCGCTACTCCAATCATGATTGGTCCTCTACCTTACTCAACCCAAGATGCAGGCTTAGGGAGATGTTCTTCCATGACCATCGGTTCATTTCCTCCCCCAAAATCAGGATCTCCCAGGTTATTATCACCAATGCGTTCCTAGACATGACAAGTGTAGTTAGTGGATTCAAGTTAAGGAAAGAGATAGTACAAAAATAGATAGGAGTTGAAACTTACCTCAAGATGATTTTCCATTTCCTCATCAGAGCCTATGATTTACCCACTCGCACGTGGGCTTCTCTGTTGGAATTCTTTCCCCTGATTCCCCTCATCCTAATCCTTCTCTTCTACCTCTTCAATTATTATTATTCCTCCTTCTCTTCCTCCTCCTGTTCTTCCTCTTCATCATCATCATATTCATCCTCCTTAGGTGTTATCTTTTCAGGTTCATTCTCTTTAATGAGAATTAATTTAACCAAGAAAGGTGGTTCTTCATACCACCCCCGCTGGCATGCATAGGCATCCATGGATATCAGGTATATGTGTCGGTGATGAAAGTGCACCCTTTCCACCACCTGGATATGACCTATGTCCACCAGATCAAGCCCAGTGTGTACTATTATTCGCCACAATTCTTCAGTTGTGATTGAATATCGTAGAATTCTCTAAGTAGACCATAAGAATGTAAAAATGGTGTCAAATGTTGGCTAAAAAAGATATATCAGTTGTTTCCTAGGGGCCTCCCTAGTTGGCCCACGGGGTCGCTTATGGAACCACCCCTCTTTAGAAGACAGAGTCATGGCCGCACCTTACAGTGCTCCTACCACTAATTTTCCTGCTTATGTTTCCCTATCCACCTATTTTTCCTCTGGTATTTCCACCCTAGAATCACCTCACCTTCCCCCTCATAATCTAGACTCTACACTCACCACCTTAATCTTCTGAATACATTTCCGTAGAATTTCCTTTGGATACACCACCACCCAGTGGTCAAAAAACTCTATTGATATGTTGACATAAAAATCAATGGGGTGGAAAGAAACGACTTCAACAAATCCAGAAGTTGTGAACATGAGACACAATTGGAAAAGGATGCAGGGATTTCTCTCTTCCCGAACCTCTATATACACCTTTTTCGGCATCTGATGCATTCACCCAAACTGTCCGGAAAATCGTGATGGTGTACAGGGTTCGCATAAGATTTTCCCATTAATCTAGGACACCATTACATCACCCCCAGTACTCTAAAAATACTCTCTCTACTCTAGTAGGCTTCACAATTCACCCACCATCTGATCAAACAGGGTTTGAAATGGGTGGAAATTAAATTTTTCATGATTACCGATCATGAACTTAATCCCCTCATCATTAAGAATTAGTGGTTGATCCTTAGTAATGTTTAGTAGAGATGGTCATAGGACATCACCTGGAGGGTGGATGGTGTGTGGGAAATCATTCCAACCATATTGAACTGCGACCCAGTCATGAAATATTCGAAACAGTCTACAGATTCTCTTAGGTGTACTCTCTCTTGAGATGTTCCCCCCGAATTCTATACATACTGGATAACATAAGCACTCCCAATTTGACCTTGTGATGGGATTTCATGATCTTGTCCATCACCAATGTCCCTAGACGGACCCCAATCCTTGTATCTCCTATAGGCAGCAACCACCCACTCAATAACACAATAATGAAACTAGCATATCACACATGAGGTTCCCAACATTCATGCACACTAAAGCCTTATGATTTTTATTCGCCTGCTTTTAGGACCATTTAGTACAATAGATTTTCCCCTCTATAATGTGCTTATACACTGCTTCCCTCTCCTAGGAATCCTCACATTCCTATCCCTCTTGAGAAATAGGTTGAACCATGCCTGATAGGATATGTACTTTAAGATGTACTTGGTCTTAATCCTCTCATTTTCCAGCTCCAGCAAATACCATGTTAGAATTGGGGTTCACACCCTAACTCCCAAAAAAATATACATCAATAAGAATTAATCATATTAAAACCCTTCTATAGGGATTAATCTAACGAATTGGATTTACCAAAAGCTGATTTCGACCTCCCCATGGTAGATATGGAAGTTTTTAGTGTCAGGAGACCACTAGCTGAACAGATCTAGTGTCAGGTCCTGCTGGTGATAGAAATGGAATTGTGATGTCTACACAGCCTCAAACAACCCGATGTGTTTAAGCTCCACCCAAAATTACTTTCATGTATGGCATACCCAGTACACCCATGCCTAATCACTTGTGAAGTTTCCTCCGAACCTCAAGTCCCAATCTTACTGCCATTCCTTAGTCTCATCAGTGATACTGCTCCTGAAAATGCTTGCATAGTGGGATATAAATTCTTTAGAAACTGGTTCTCTCCCCACTAATATACTAGTCTTCAATTTCAAGACATAAATAGATATATCTCTAGATTCTTTGGTAGGGTGATTCTTGTTCGTAATATTGAACCGTGGAAGGTTATCCTCGCGCGTCACCCATGACCGCGGCGAGTTGGTCTCTAAGCCCAGCATCAGCACCTCCTCTAGAATACTGAAGTTCCATAGTGGGAGGCTATCTCTCAAGAAATAATCCTTTTAATCCTATTTTAGCATGCCAAGAAGTATCTGATTTTTAGATAGTGCCCTTCTCACATAAAGAATTTGAGGGTTCGTATTCATCTAGGACCTTCTTGTAATATAGGCAACCTACCTATTCACATCAATCTTCTCACCGGCCATCTCATTAGGCCTCGAATGCACAAAGGGTTTGGTGTGAAATATGAAGGTTCAACATGAAAGGAAGATAGCGGCATGCAAGATGGGCGATAGCCACGCAATAAAAATATGGCTAATTTAGAAGTGTGTGGGATCCGGTGGTTACACGTAAGGCACCAACTGAATTTAAGAGCTTTCATACAAAATAATTGAACTTTCACACATGAGAGAGGATCTCCTATCATACAAAAAATCAAGTTACAGTATCTTACCCCCCCCCACGCATATTTATAGACACAGACCTGGTCTTCCGCACACGCATAGGGTGCCTTATGCACCCAATCGGTCATTTTTCATGCACCAATAGAAATTTATGGTGCTCATCAGTGTTTCCCTCTAAACCTAAACTTTTGGTTTCCTTTTAAATTATATTATTAGGGGAATTTCTTAGCACCTGATTTAACTTAAGGCCATATATTAGCATATTTGAGTGACCTGAAAAAGTATTTTGACTCATCAGATGATCCCAAGAATCCCAAGGGTTTTTGCACAAGATTTGGATCGTGCGCGCAAGTTCAAAGTCCATGTGAAAGCCTCTTATGTTTCCAATTTGATGTCAAATGGTTTTCTTGCACTCAACCCTCTAAAATTGAAAAGTCAAATGCGAAGAATAAGTTGGGTCGACGCGAAATAGAGCTGAACCGTGTGAAAAGGTCTTTCGCGCCCAATGTGATGTCAAATGAACACTTTTGCATCAGCCTCCTTTCACATCGTTGCTGATATTATTGCCTATAAATATAGGGGAATGCCCTTCATTAAGGGTAATTCTCTAGAAGTCAAATTGTCACTCTCGTGCATGTAAGAAAACCCCTTTCACAACCGTGCGAAATTCGTGATTTCAAGGTACTAGATCTTGCACGATAGGTATCTCATGGGTCCCCCTTTGGGATTCCCACTAGGGATTTAACCTTTATTATTTCCATTTTTTCAAAGTCAAGTGCATGTAAAATACTCCTCTTGCACACAAGACTTAACCTTGTGCAGTACTTCTTGTGATCAAGCCCCTTCTATTTATGCATCTGACTCCAATATTGTGTGAAAGTCTTCAATCTTACGTGCACCCCATCCTATGTACTCCATGTGTTTTCTTTATTCCAAGGTGGCATGTATGATCTTCTCTTACATACAGCATCCTTATCTCATATGTACCTCCTCTGTATGGCCCTCCGGGCTTGTGAAATGTGATTTCCTAGACCCCTAAGCGGTGCTCCATGTTATTTTTCCCTACCTCGTGATTCTTTGCATTGGAATGCTATTGGATATTACATCTTCACATATCCATGATAATATGGACCCCTCAATTGACCACTCCATCACCCCCATTGTTTCATGGAATTTCTTTTGCCTTCATTCTCCCAAGTGTGGGTTGGTACGAGTTATATAAGTCCAAGGGGTGAGGATTGAGTCCTCCTCATCCGAGCTACAAAACATTAAACTGCCAAGCACCCTCATCCCCAACACATGAAGTTAAACTGTGAGTTTTCACATGTGTTTAAATCTTGGGTGGTCTTAAAGGAGATTGAGCATCAGTGCTCTCCCTCTCCTCTATCCCTTTGCACTTTATCTTAAAGTGTGCCTCAGAAGTCCTCATGTAAGCTATGACACACTCTAATACGGCGTTCCTTTTATGATGTCCATATCCTCCTCATACATCCGGACACCCTCCTTAGGCTTCCATCCTATATTAAGTCTCAATATTCATCTCCCTAGGCCACTAACCATGCATAATCCCCACACTATCATTCATGGTCGTACCTTTCGCGACACACCCGTTTGGTCTATTTCCATCTCTTGTTTCTTACACCAAACATAACTCACATGGGCTTAGAGTTTAACAGTGACCATGAAATCCTGTCTTTGCACTAATAACCATGCGTAAGTCCCATTACCCACATCCTATATGACATTAAACTACATCCACCCGAACTACATGGACTTTGATCCTTGTCTTCTAGACAGGATATGTAGGAAACCCTTCTGAGGTTCAATCCCATAACTCCCTATAATCCAACTATTCTGTGAATTTCTCATCGGTTCACCTTTATCCCACTTGATGCTAAACTATATTCCCTTATAAACTACATGGTATTTGATCCCTTTTGGGTTTGTAAGAAGCATATATAAGGTCCAACCCCAACCAATGGTAAACTCTGGTACTCCCTCTTAAGGGATGTACCCTACTAATGTAATAATTTCCCTTTTTGGGACATATCTCCCAAGTCCACCTCTCTAAGGTGTTCAGATCCCCATGGGAAACTAACCATTCATAACTTCCACACAACCCATACTTCTTTAAACCAGAGTTCCCCTCTTGCAATGGGATGTTAACTATTCGTAAGCCCCAGCATGTCTTCAGGTCGTTTTCCTTTGTGTATACCCCAATTCCATGCCCCACCCCTGAACTATATGGAATTTGATTCCCAGCCACTGGAATACATAGGAAACCTCCCTGAGGTTTAATACCATCACTCATTTCTCATCCAGATCCCTCCTTCGAACCTTTGTGTATTAGGAAGATCATTCCCCAACCCGAAGGTTCCATTTCCTTTAGGTCCCATGTCCATGTTCCCATTATCACGAGTTACCTCCTCATGTAACTCATCACCCCACCAGAACTATGTGGACTTTGATCTGTGCCTTCAACACGGGGTACGTAGGAAACCTCCTTGAGGTTCATGACCAACACCATCATCTTTGCATCGATTTTATCACATTCATCTCATCCACTTCATCAAATCATCTGTCATCCATCTTGATTTTACCTAGACTACCACATCCTGGTGCACTCATATCATCCACCTGGGATGTTAACCATGCATAAGCCCCGTCCATCTAATTGTTGCTTCTATCAGCACCCAGGCTGCTAACCATGTGTAAAACCTGAGTCCCCCCTTCAAAATATGTGGTTTTTGATCCCTATATTCTATACAGGGTATATAGGAAGCCTCTATGAGGTTCAATCCCAGCCAATGGTAACCCTTGTTTTCCCCTTTGTCGGGACCCACCTTCTCTAATCTACCCTTTTTGGTGTTCTGATCATCCTTCATGGTGTGAAACCTTCCCTTTTTGAGACACACCATCTAGGATCCATCCTCACGAACGTTTTGACCCATACACCTGGTAATCCTTCTAAGTTATCCCTCTTAAGGGTGTATCCATCCAATCTACTCTTGTCAGTGATTTGATTAGTTTGATCTATCTCTGCTAGACATTAAAATCATGGCATACCCTATATTAAAAATGGGAATCTGAGGAAAATATCAGATACATTCCTCTGCAACAAGATTCCCCGCATTTAACGTGGGATTCCTCGGGCTTCCACGCCCTTTATAAGCCCTCTCATAAGGGGGATTTTAGGTGTACCAAGGTTCTAGCATCCAGACATTCCAATGATGCCAAATGTGACTACTTCCCTGACCAATGGTTTCTTCCCTAACTTGACCCCTTTGGAATGTCCTGATAGAATCAGTGTAATTAATCGGTGTCCATAAAGAGGTGGCACTGGTAAGGGTTTCACAAACAATGTCTTAATCTATAAGGGAGACTTGTAATAGGCAACAAGTTCCTAGGAGGAATTCACAGAGGGGAGGAACCAACATCCCATCATCCTATTTCGATCAAGGAGTAGAGATCGCCAAATAGGTGATGAATGTCTCCCACCTTTGTAAAGTGATAATGTGAGGTACAATGTGTATCCAAACAAATGTCAAATGTTCTCGGGTGGCGTGCCCTGGTGGAAGCATCAAAAAAAATAATTCATCTAGGGAATTTGTATGTTCTTTTTTTCTAAAACCTCTCATAATTTTATCCTCCTATAGTTATTTTTTAGGGCTTATGAATTGTTTTTTATATCATAGAAATGATCCATCACTGCCTTTTTCTTTCCTAATCATTGAATGTTTATAAACATAATTTTTCTTCCAATGTTTTTCCTTTGTGAACACTGTGTATTTCCTTTCTTTTATTAAAGGGTGTTCACCTTGTTTTCATAGTTCAATTGATTAGGTAAATTTTTGGCATAATCATATAACCCTTACTCTATATGGTATTATTTTTAAGGATATATACATATAAATATATTTCATTTATTTTTTGGGGAAATATTGAAAATCGATATACTTTTTATTCTAATACGGATGTTTATTGATTACAATGGATGTTGGTTATGTAATGTAAAGATCATGAATTAATTGATATGATGAATGTATTGGACTCAATTAGTGGTGGGTGGGGCCTATAATATCCCCTTGATGCATAAATATGTCTCATGAGATAAACAATATTGGGTATTTTGGTGTATGCCTACCTAGAACAAAATATTTCCATGTCAGAGGGCCTTGATGATAAGATCTTTACATCAAGGATCATGATGTCTTCGATTAGGTCATGGAATTAGTTATTCATCATTATACAATTCATTACTAAGAAACCAATTATTTTTATCCATATGATCTATTTATTTTCATTTTTATCCATGGATATATTATGTTTTTGGTTTCATTTTACAATGGAATTATTTTTATTATCTATTTTTTCTATTTTATCTATTCTCATATTATTCTCACTTATGGACTATGATTGTTATCGATTACATATACCCTTACTGAGAATTTGATCTCACCCTTATTATGTTTCCATTTTCTTAGGTTATGAAGAAAACTATTACACATGATATGTCTTGAAGAATAGAATGTGTAGAGAATTTAGGGAGATTTTGAAGACTTATTATAGATTAACTAGTTTCTTATATAGTGAGAAACAATTTAAATAGTTGATAAAGACATGGTATTTCATGTAATTTAATATATTCTTTAAGTCGTGTAATTATGAGATGTGCATGTTTTTGGGTTGTCACATTATTGTTGAAATGTTTAATTACCATTTGACCTATGTAGAGTGATGTTTCTTAGGCCCTAGAGAATGGAATAGCATAAAGGTTTTTATTAATTTCCTTTTTAATAAACTAGTTTTTCATAAAACCCATCTGTAACATATAAATCATAATCTTGGAATCATTGATGGTGACCATGATTTCAGGAACACTTTTAAATGATCAGTAGTCGATTGTAATAGTGTATAAACACATATTTGATCCATTATTAATGGTTATAATTTGATACATATATTAATTTATAAAAACCTTTTTCTGTTATGTGTCATTTCATGTTATCACATATTTTTGTAGGATAAAATTATATTATATAAGGAGGATTTTAAAGTGACTAATGTTTTGCAGTATTTCATGCCTAACATTGTTGGGTACGAGTGTCTGCTCATTTTTTCCCAGTGTTGTTGAATGTTCATTGGTTTTTCTACTTTGAAAAATTAGCTATAAAGAAAATAAAAGTTCTTGAATCTCTTGGTACAAAACCCACTAATAGTGAAAATTGAAAATTTTCAGTCTTGATGGTACTTCAATCGACATTACTCTTCATTTTTTAGTTAATAAAAATATTTAATGTTTTAGATAGTAGTTATTTATTATATTTGTTTACTTTAATGTATATAGCCTCCCTATTAGTATGTTGTAGAATCTTCCATGATAGGGTCTATATTCTTCATATAAGCTTAAATTTGTGTATAAATTTATTCAGATGTATTCAAATTGGTAAGATAATTTGTAATTACCTAACCCTAGTAGCCTAGAGTTAGTGTATTATTTTATTACATTGGTGTGATCACAAGAAAATAAAATCTCTAAAGACCGATCGGTTTAGTAGCTTTTGAAATACTAGATACAAACATAAGTTTTACATTATATATTGAAATGAAAAATGACATATTATCCCCTTTGAAAATTCCCATATCCATTAGACTATCCCTATAGGTCAATCCTAATATAATTATTTGCATCTTGGTGAAAATGAAACATAATAAAGGGGTGATATTAGATGCTTATTAAGGATAAAAAAATACAGCATAAGCTATCTTAAATAAGTATAAACTTTTAAGGTAGCATATAAAACTAAAACACAAGCCTTTTAAACATAATATTTAGCATTTTATGGAAAGAATAAATCAAATAATGTCATTTAAACTTTCATATGGATATTTTAATAGTCGAATAATCACATGTAATATCAATAACTAATCACATAATGTGGTAATTCATAATGTCGGACATACCATCAAGGCCTCATTCCAAGACCGTACGGGTAAGACGTTAGTCAAAACCCAAATTAGTTTGTCTCATGAGAACTATCAATGCATCGAGGGGATTTTATTAATAAGTCCCCAAAACTATAGGTATTTCATTAACCGGTCCCCAACCCGTTACTTACTAATTCCAATACATTCCTTATATGAAAAGGTTAAAACATAACCAACATAAACATTCTTATTAAAATTAGCATACCAAATGTTAATAATTTAACCATAAACCATGAATGGTATCAAAATACAAAATCCAAAGTAGAACTTATCACAAACCCTTAAATAAAAATGTAGTATTTTATCATAATAAATCAACCTCAATGAATCATAAAATATAACAAAGGATGTTTACATAGAACAAAATAATCAAAAAAAACTCTTTGGGATAAATATCCCTTTTTACTATAAAATAATTTAAAAGCCTGTGTAATTATAAAATAAAACATTCCAATTAAAAATAACCTTTTAATATTGTAAGGGAGGATTAAAAATGTTAAGGTATCATGATGGTGGAGATTTTCACTCATGCCATATAAGTTAAAAAAATCGTTCCTTAATTTTGTTGAAAAGGTCATAAAATACCTCATTTGGAAAATATCCAAAATATTCCTTTCAAAACATTTTAAAAAGGTCAAATATGGGTAAAAATAACTTTAACTAGTTATTGGGGAATATTAGTAGTATTTTGAAAATATATTTTTTTGAAACATGGACATAGATGATAAAGATTTACCAGTAGATACTTACATATAAACAGCCTCGGATAATAATGAGATTGTGAAATTAACCCTTAACTTGTACTTTCCTTTAATCGATAGTGATTTAACCTCTTGTATAATGGTTAAATAATTTTATTAAATTATAACAGGACTATATACATATTTATTATATCATATATTATCCTCTTATATCATTTTGTGAATAATATTTCAGTATTACCATTGTTTCGGGTGTTAACTGCTTTGTTTTCCTA
The DNA here is from genome assembly GCA_963277665.1 of Viscum album. NCBI lineage: Eukaryota > Viridiplantae > Streptophyta > Magnoliopsida > Santalales > Viscaceae > Viscum > Viscum album. The sequence goes on from OY728166.1 coordinate 878,421,365, forward strand.
TGCATGTTTTGTCATGTAAATCATGTTTATTATTCATAGGACATATTTTATTAATATAAAGAATTATATTAAGTTCATAAATATTATATTTAATCATCATATTTATTTTATAATAATTCTTTAATGGTTAACATAGAGAATGAATCTCATCGCATCGTAGTGACGGTAGACCGTACGTACGCACGAGCGACGATATCATTCCTTTAATGGTTAAATGGTATGTAATTGGGTGGAATTTGAATTATATAGATAAAATATAATGTCATATTTATTATTTAAATCTTTTATATTCATAATTATACCCATTGAAATATATTATAGATGAAAAATAGTTTACACCACAACATGGAGACTGTAAGTCGTACGTACGCATGCATGGTGATATTCTTATTCATATGATGGATAAAAAGAGGAATATGGTTGTCCCGTAATCATAATAAAATTTCAGTATATTAATGATACTTGATTTATTAATTTTTTTTGTAAAAAACATTGAATGAGTAAGTATAAGAAGAAAAGAAATTGAATTGAATTGGTAAACCAATTTACCTCTTCTTCATTATACTTCCTTTGGATCTCCTCTTAGGGACACTAGGGATGGTATTTTTGGAAAACCAAGACCTCTATAAGTTAACTAATAATGTTTATAGGAGAATTGGGAAGGTTTTTGTTGTTATATAAGGCTCGTGGAGGTGTGAGGACGTGTGGGAGGAGATTCCTTTTTATAAGAGAGGGGAGGGGTACTTTAGGAAACTCTCAAAATATTAAAATATCATAAGACTATTCTAGATCTAAATAATTAAAAATGGCCCATAAATGAAAATTATTATATATGTTCGACCATATAATATCCCCCTATGATTATTTAACATTTTTTATTTTTAAATAATTTAATAATAAATTAATTCAATATGATATTATTATTTAAAAAATTAATATTATTCATCTAGTTTGTCTTAAAATACAATAATACAAAGTGGTAATTTGTATATAATGATTTAACACATCTATAATATATCATATAGATCTAGTAAATTTTTTATACACATTAACTATTCCAAAAATAATAAAATTAATATTACTAAAATTATTTATTCTATTTTTATGTTAATTTAATAAATATTATTTTAGAATTGAAGATACTTTTAAGGTAATTATATAACTTATAAAAATAAATATATATATATATATATAATTAAAATAAATTAATTTATATCAAAATAGATAAGTAGATTCATTCATAGCTTTATTTTGGCCCTATGTGGACACATAAAAGATATTAAAATACAAGATATTGATATTTTGCAACCATCTTTGATTTAAATAATATATAGTTTATTTTCAAATATAAGTGTCCATTAAACAAATAAAAATATATCATAATGTGATAATTATTTAATATTATTTATCCAATAATTTTTTGTACATGTTTTTGTTTTATTTTAAACCTTATAATTTTGATTTACCCTTAATTAATTCCTTTAACTCTTACTATGGCAACATGTGTTTTTTTTATTAAGGGTTAATGTAGTCACTCTAAAATGATAAAGGACACATAAATAGACCTTTAATGGCATATTTAACTTCATCACAATTATTTGGCCAAATTTTATATTTTTATGAATTTTATATAATTTAATAAAATATTATTTATCTTAAAATATAAATAGTGTCAATTTTGACACTATTTATTAGTTGAATTTTTAAAAATATCATAATATAAATATATGTTCGAAAAAACTCCTTTAACCCATCAATAAAATGTCCAAGGATTCCATAAAATTAGTGTATGACATTAATTCACTTGAGTTATATTTATTTTAATATTTTTAATATCATTTATTTGATATTTCTATTAATAAAATAATTTTTGTGTCACTATTGAGTCATCATTAATAGTAATTATTTAATCCCTAAAAATTATAAATAAATTTAAATGATGTAGGTAATTCTTTTATATTTCTAGATCCTACTTATAATTGATTTTATCTTTAAGTTATTCATATATTAAAATTAATATACTTATATAAAATGAGAGAATGACATTTTGTCACATTCATTGATTTTTATTATATTCATGTCATATTCATGGGAAAGTGGTCATTAAGTGATTTAATTTAGAACCATATATTACAAGGGTCTAATTTAGTCATCCAATAAGATTTTTACAGGTGTTAAGGTAATTTTATAATATTATTTTTTCCTTTAGTTACCCAATTTACCTTTAACCATGGTAATAAAAATAATTACTAAAGTTACTATTCATAATGTCCAAAAATAAAAGTAATAAATTTACATAATTTCGACCCAATGATTCCAAATATGAAATCCATTTTCAAAATTTCAAACATAGAAGTTTTAGTAATTAATTTAAAATTAATCTCATTGTCAGAATGAAAAACAGGTTTTTAAAAGTTAAAACATTGAAAAAGATTGAAATGTTTTTATATTAAAATTCATGGTAAAATTAATGTCAATGACCATAATTATATTAACTGATAAAAATTTATTCTAATAATTCTTTAAAACCATTCAATAATATAATTTATCCTCATAAATTATTTTGATGAAAAAAATTGTTTCCAATTATCATTTAGTATATTTTTACTATTCATCAAAATTTAAAACTTATTAGAAAAATATAAAAAATTCCTCGAAAGTAAATTTTTATATCCTATTTATAAATAAGAATTTTATTTTTCTAAATAGAATATATTAAAGTATTAAAAATTATATTTAAATTGGGTGTGTCATCAAAAGGTGGAAAATTGTGTTTTTTGAAAAATACTTCTTTTATTCAAAAAAAATGAATTTTTTCCTATATCATGTCTATAATATGAATGTTAAAATTATATGGAATATATAAAATTAAAATTTTGGTTAATACTATTTATAACCTCTAATTTAATAGCTATGTTTTATATTATAATAATATTTTATTAATATATTATTGTTCTTTAAAACTAGGTCTTATGTATTATGTAAGACAACTCATTGTAGTGTGTAGCGTATGGTTAACATGGTGTTTAATAAAAAGAAAGCAAGTAAAAAAATTAAATTTATTCAGAAATGAAAATATTGTAAAGTCTCAGGGTGTTACATAATTTATCAACTACTGTATTTTATAAATCCATTACTGTTATTTAATGGGGCTATTTTTTTCTTATTTTCCAGTAATGATTTTGGAATTCACTTAATCATATTCATATAATAATGGGATATCATTAGGAAGATAATTAATTATACTGATTTACGTATTTTGTTCTTCTTTATATATGTGATATTCTATCAATTATTTCAAATTTTTTTATGATTGTTTTCTAGAATCAACTTTAAAGTAAAAGGGTTAACATACTATAGTGTGTGGTGAACCATCACAACAATGAGTTGAGGTTAGAATTTTTTGTGGTGTTATATTATTGAATACATGATTTGAAGAAACTACGTATTGGAGATGAAAATTGTGACTGGTTTTGTGGGTGAAATTAAACTATATATTAGATATGATAATTATAACTAATTTGGTGGGAACTTGGTTATATTTTTTTTGGAACATGGTTGTATCAAAAAACTTAATTCAGATATTTATATCAAAATCTGAAAGTAATATAATTTTAATAGTTAACTTCCATAATTTAACACCGACTACTACAAATTTAACACTTTTTGGGTAGTCTGTTTGTTGGGTGTAAATTTGAACTAGAAATATCATCTCATAGATTCAAATAGAAACATGGATTTAAAATTCAGAGTTATGTCACATATCTTAATGATTTCATTTTTATTTTATAAATAAAACATGAAAACCCTATCAAAAATTATAATTCATGATATTTTGGATCAATTTCTTTCAAAATTTCCATAGGATAACAAAATTGAAAGTAGCATGATTTTAAGATCAATATTCTACAATCATATTTGTTTGTTGGGTGATTGGTTGTGTATAATAAATTGAATCAATTTTAGTTGAATTATTTTTTGATCCATTTATTTTGAACTATCTATAGAGAAATTACATCATGCAAGTAGTTGAATTTTTAACACTACTCCTTTAAATTGGAAAACCAAAAGAAACTAAAATTAATACAATTTAAATTGCATAATCCTACATTTCAACCACTAGACACAAAAAAATAGTATCCAATTGAAATAGATTTTAATTTTTATATATTTCCATCCATGCCTACATTAACACAAACTTCACTATAAATAAGTTTTATAAAACAATTATCATGCCCCTTATTAAACCAAACATAATTTTTTTAGGACAATAAATCATTACTCACACCTGAAAATCATCATAATTAATGTAAAACCACCATAATATTTATTTTATAATTAAAAAATGAAACAATTTCACATTCTACAAATCAAGATCTTTTGGACCATTTTCTTCCAAAATTTACACTATATAACTAAATTGAGTTGTATAATTTTAATTGCACACTTCTACAATTTAACACTAATTACTGTGAATTTAAAACATTATGGATAGTCTTCTAATTATCTTGATTAGTTAAACTACTCCAATGAAACTAAGGATTAAAAATAATAGTAGTCTTACAAAATATTCATGTTTAATGTCCCTCAATGTCAAATATTTATGCTTAAATTCTTATTGGTAAAATTTGGGATGATAGTATTTAAATGTGGATGATCTTTGTTAAAATATGTAATATCAATGTAAAAACTAGAAATTATGTCATCTGGAATTAATGACATGGTTTAAATATTGAAATATCATACATATTACTGACTACATCCATGAATTTCTAAACAGTGGTGATTAATCACACCTCATCATCATTGTAATTAACACAAAACCAAAAGAAATTAAATGTAATATACTTTAAATAGAAAAATAACACATTTTTTCCACAAAAAAAATAACATTATCCTATATAAATTTTTTTGAATTTTCTAGATTTTAATAAAACCCTACATTTACTTTCACTAAAAACAGGTTTTATAAAATAATTAGCATGCCCCTATTAAAATCACCACCAAACATAGTTTTTTTAGGACAAAAAAAATTACTCTCACCTATTCATCATTGTATTTGATAAAAAAACCATAAACTAAAAATTAATCATATTTCAATAAAAGTATCCCATATTTTAGTCAACAAAAAAAATATCACCTCCTCCAAATCTATATTTTTTATCTTAAAAACACTTTTAGAGGTTAAGCATGAACCCTCACAAAACAAGCCTGAGTAGATAAAACCCAACATAAAAATCACCAAAAAAAAGTCAACAGTGCAGTTCATCATCTCCACAAAACCATGTATCCCATTCAGCCATTCCATAATCACCACAGTAGTGCAATTAATTAAACAAATCGTCTCCAAAACCAATCAATCAATAGGTGAAAATTAAAAATTAAAAAATGGAATTGAATCATGCATCAAGCCCAACTTGTTTACAATGAGAACAATAGTGCATATACTTCTTTTGAAATTAATACTCAATGCAATTTTAGGATGGTCTACTAGGAAGATGAGAAGTCTTTAGTGCCAGTAAAAAACTTTATTCATATAATTTGTATATGTCCATGCATTTAACTATGGAATATCATTGGTTTCAACCAGGTGTATAACTCCAAGATAAATATTTTCAGTGTTAAGTAGATAAAAATTATCTGAAAAATTATACAAGTTACTATGTACTTTTCTTATTTTTTCACATGCCTGAGCACAAGGGATCTCACTAATTTTTTATTCTTGAAATGTGCATTCCCATGTACCTTTTTATACACTAATATCCACATTACCATTTTAAAATAATATCATATCATGCACATATTGTTTTGTTATCATAGTTTTATCCCTTAACAGAATTCACCGTGAATTTTTCCTTAATATTGATACCAAATCCATTTCTACACCTTTTCATATATTATTCTATGGAAAAAATTACTTAAACAATTTATCACAATGTTCATTAATCAATGAACAAATATTGTGTCTCTTATACTTAACAATCCATGTATTAAATTATTGGACTAGATAGGTTGTTATATTCTCCCATCGATGATGTAGAAATCATGAAATTTCCCACCCATCGACATCACCATCATTTTTAACACATAATTTTAATTCTAGACAAATTATTTTCAAATTATTCATAACAAAATTGAAATTATAGTCTAATCGAGAATAAAAAATGGAATCCAATAATTTCAATACCACTTCCTTGGTTCCTCTTCCCACATAATTTTTGTAATTTTATAGTTAAAATTTTCTTTCACATGATGATAAAAATATGCATGTATATATCTCCCAAATGTTTTTCTAAAAGAATCCACAATTTCATTGTGTCAGTCAGATACACTAACCAGTTGAATAAAACCTATAATTTATTTTTTTTGTTTAAAAACCATGTCCATTCATCATAGGTTTCACCCCCCCCCCCCCAATAATTGAATATTCCAATAGGAAGAGGTTGTTATATGTGTCATATGTTTATTTTTCCAACAATGAATTTTTATAAGGACCGCTAATGTAACACCCATCCACATACAACACATGTCGATCACCTAATAAGAAAACTTTTTTATAGTAATAATATACAATAGATAATCTTTCAAATATACCATTTTCTTAAGCTTCCCCCTTGACCATTGTTCCTATCCATTAATCTATTGCATATCTAAGGGATTAATATATATTACTGCTTTGGAACCCCATATATCTGATCAGCTAATTTTTCTTTGGTTCTTTGCACATTATGGTATGTTAGGGATATACCATATCCTTTATACAAGTAAACTTTTATCTCATTGTAAGGTTTTTCAACATTTAACTTAACCTCATTGCAAATGATATATGACATTAATTATGCCCTTGGTTTATAAGTAGCTATTAGTCTAAATTCAGCCGAGTGTGTGTGGTTATTTTGAAAAGGATTCCCAAAAAAAAAAAAGAAATGCAATTGATTTCCCTATCCCATATGTTATTAACTTCTATATGAAACTCTTAACTTTACATTTCACAATAATATTTTCAGGACTAATCCTTATAAATTCATAGTCAAACCTATATGAAATGATGTACTTGAAGATCGTCTCACTTAATGATTTGGTTGAAGGAAGATTTGTTTCCAACATTCACTAACAATTAATTCCACTTTATAGCATTTAACTATGAAAATGAACAAGGAATGCTATTAATTTCATAGGGTAACATTTGAACATCATCATTATATGATAAAATTGAATGTGAATTCCCAAAAACTACTTTGAACCTAGAATTAAAATATTAAATATAAATGCATCAAGAACATGTGAAAAATATATATTAATATAAAAAAATTGACATGTCATATAAAATTTGATCTACATTCACTGTTGACTACAAGCATTCATATAACTTCAGAATAATGTAGACATGAAAAACCCTTTATTGAATGTGAATAATTTCCAATCTCTATAAGGTCAAAAAATAAACCATTTTCAAACTTTAATGTTTGTTTTAACTCTAAAAATGGCATATCACACTTCATAATTGATGGTGTTAATAATGATATTTTAAAAACTGAATTCCTTGTGGATCACTAACAGTCACTTATTCAAAATTAAAATAACATAAAATTTCTTCTTTCAAGTAATTTTTAATCAAATAATATCAATCAACCTAAAACATTAATAAATATGAGGCATTAAAACTCATTCTCAATTCATATTTACATATTAAAAGTACATGTTTCTCTAAAAAATAATTAACATTATAAATGAAATTCTGGAAATGAAAAATCATAATTTTTTTAGATATTACAAACCACAATATAAAATAATAGATAATTCAAACATATAGGTGATTGATTGGGACTGGATAAATAACAAATTCAGAATAGGATAAAAAAGGACTGAAGGTCAATGCAAGATTATCCAGTTACTTGGGTTTTCCTATGCAGGATTCATGCATTCCATAGTTTATACAGGATCCGTTCACCTGGGTCTATATGAGTGAGAGTTTGAAGGAACCTGTAGAAGTCTGTACGAGATCTAAAGGTGGTGTGTATTGTAACGCCCTGACTCCAGCTACCCAGAGTCGGTGCATTACTTCGTAACATTGGCATGATCACAAAAGATCAAGTCTCGAAAGACCGATTAGTTTAGTAGCCTTGGAAACACTAGATACATTCATAAACATTACATTACATCATAAAGTGAAAAACTACAATAACAAAGTCTCCATAGTCCACACTCATATCCTCTTCTGACTATCCCTGCAGGTCATTCTTAAAATACTTCTTCACATACTGGAAAATATTAAAACATTGAAAGGGGTGGGCTCAGATGCTCAGTAAGGATAACAATAATGCGGAAGATTTCATAAATAAACATTAACATTTAAGGCAATGTATAACTAAAACAAAAGAATTTTAAACATGAACTTCAACATAATATGGCAAAAGTAAAATGAGATAATTCCATTTACTTATTCACATGGATATTCTACTGGTCGAATAATCACATGCAATATCAATAACCACTTTCATAATGATGGAATGCATAATGCCAGACTATCATAACCACGTAGTCAAGGCCTCATGCCAAGACCGCAAATAAGATTTTGTCAAGGCCTTGTGCCAAGACACTAGTTTGTCTCATGAGACCTGCCGATGCATCGAGGAGATATAGCGGGCTCCACCCGTCACTTATTAAGTCCAATGCATTCCTCATATGAATAGGTTTAAACATATCATAAACCATAACATAATCGTATCACATAAAACATGCATAAAGGAAACATAACATTTCCACATTTCAATCACAAGATATCCATACAACACATTGATATAATAAAAATGCTTTCAAAACCATTTTCAATACCAAAATAAAAGAAAGTTAAAACTTTGTATTTATTTTTCATTAAAAAAATGATGGCTTGTAGAGGAAGCCGAAAGTAAAATAATGGTCACGGCGGCGGAGAAGTCATTGTCGCCGCATAAGTACGGAAAGAAAAACATTCCCTTTTTGTCTTTTAGTAAAACGCTTCGTATAAAAAAGATTCCTTTTGAATAAACATAAAAGTCAAAGGGTTTTATACACCGTATAAAAGAAAGTTGTGTATAAAGCCAAATATGCCTCAATGAAAGGAGATTGAGACGAAGTCCTTAAAAAGATCATTTTTAAAAGAAAATAGATCTATTATGTGTATTCACTATAGTTACACATAAAGAAAGTAAAAATACAAAATAGGACATAATAATATCATGACATAATTTGAAAGTAGGAGATTAACCCAAAGAATAGAAATTGGGTTAAGAAGTTCCCTTACCTCGTGTCTGACTTGACTCAACCATTCTTTAACCTCCTGAATAATAAACTACAGTTAATATATACCTTATTAAGAACCATCTTCAATTTCATTATCCTTATTATATCACTTATTACAATGATATGAACATTATGTAATTATTTAAGTTAATAACGGTCGTTTTGTCGATCTTTGGTACTTGAGTCAACAATAAACTTCTTATAATTACAAGTTGTTTATGTGGTAGAATATCCATTATCTCCAGAATTATATTCATGATTTAGATGTCATATATATCTTATATATCCAGTATATACATTCATTTATAATATTACACAACATTTAGAGGTAAGAAATGAAATTCACCGTTCATGGAGACGGTAAGCCGTACGTACGCATGAACGCTACTTTCATTTCTATTTCATATTTAATTGGAATGAAATAATAATAATATAAATGTATAATATAATTCCAGTATAATGTAGTGTATAATACCATTTACTCCATCCTTTATACATCCCACATATGGCATTAACGATTCAAATCACTTTGAGGGGGCGGTAGTCCGCACTTCCTAAAATGAAATTATCGCGTTTTACCCATAATGGAAATCATAAATTATTCCATAAATGAGAAATACAGAAGCATAATTAAAACATAAACACATTATATATCATATATAAATATAGTGACATCTTAATGGTCACCTTTGAAGGTGTTATATGAGTGTTGAACAATCATCGTTTCGTGAGGCAGAAATTCGCCATCCACAGAAACCGTATGTTCTTTAACCATTTGATGTAAGTGTGTGTAAGTGTAGCTCGAATCCTTCTTATAACAACATCCTAGTATATTGAGGATAGTGTTTTTGTTACAAAAGAAATGAATAAAAAGAGTTTAGGGGGTTGGAGAAGAAAAATTAAACAAAATAACATTAGAGAAGACATTACCTCAAAATCGGGTAACTCTTTTTGATTTGAGCCAAAGGCTTCCTTGGGAAGAGTTATGCCCAAAGTGAGGCTTCTAGGAGTAAGAGGGGGAAGTTTGGAGAGTATTTGGGCAGAGTTTGGCCAAGCCAAATGGCTTGAAAGTGTAAATGAGGTTGGAGAGGTGGGGGCCTTTTATAAGTGGAGAGGAGGGGCTCTTTTGGAAAGATTGAAATGTTACATTATTACACAATGATTTTCGGATTCTAAAGGTCCCAAACTTATATATTTCGTGGATAAGGTGATAAGGGTTCTAAATCTACCCATCCAATAGTCTTTGGACAAGTGTAATCCTTGTATTATACATTATCTTTTCATATTATTAAAATTGTTAAATAATGAGGTCATCGCTGCATCATAATGATGTCATAAATAATTTACTTTATTTAATGTCTAAAAATTATAAAAAAATACTATGATGTAGGAAATCTTTTTATATTTCTAATTAATATTTATAATCAAAATTTGGACTTGTGTAACCCCACTTAAAAACTGTTTTAGTAAAACAACTCATGTTTGTGTCATTTTTTACTTTAACATTAAATAAAAGGTATTTATGTCATTTTCCAACTAAAGTGGCTCCATGGGGTCCCCAAGTTGACCCATGGGTTGTCTTGGTCGGCCATGACTCATCCAATAGGAGTAGGACAAGTGTCATTCTCATCTCATATTATTAAAACATTATTTGTACCTTAAACTACACTAATTACCTCTAATCGCGATTAAGAACTTAAAAGTTACTATTCACCAAAAAATTATTTTAATCTCATTGAACCACATTTTACTTATTAATGACAACCATGTATGTCGGATTTTTGAAAATCAAATCACAGAAGTGGTAATATTTCATTTTAACGAAAAATCAGTTTTTAACAACCACTTAGTGGTTTCACTATTCATCAAAAATTGAAGTTTTTCATAATAAGGCCAAAACTTCACCCTAAGCTATAATTGATATTCCGAATCCAAAAATGAAGTCCATTTTGAAATATAAAATTTCTATAATTTTAAAAAGTGGTTATTACTATTCATAACGGCTACATTGATTAGTCGCGGTGTTTTAGAACTCGAAGTTGCGTACAATGCAAGATATTGCATTTTTTGAATGAGAAGCGTATCGTGGAAGCTCGGGGTGTTACATTCTCCCCTCCTTCAATAAATTGCGTCCTCGCAATTTGAAATTTTTCTTTGTAAATAAAAGGTTGAAAATAGAAAATACCTTTGTGGAAAACCCACATCGAAAATAAGATTAATAAAATTTAGCCTTAATAAGAGGGAAAGGGAAATGAAAAAGTCACCACCCAATTATGATCTCGATTAGGAGAACATTGGTGGCAATTAGAGAAATATAATTGGAGGGAAAACGTAAATATTTGTAGGGAGTGATTGAGGTCATCAATCACAATCAACTGTCAAATTGAGGGCCTCAAAGCCTTCAATCTATGTTGATTTAAAATATCATCAGTTCCACAAGACATAAGGTATTAGGATAACACATTTTTTTGTTTTAATATCCCTTTAATAAAGTTTAAGAATTAATTTATTCATTGAATAAGAGATAGGTATAAATATATTTATGGTTGACAATTAGAGTTTCAACCTTCAACTCATCTTTCACTCAAAGAGATAATAAAACTCAAAAATATTATACTTATCCTAATTGTATAAGGTTCCAAATGTTAACACATAACATTTAGATTAGTAAAATTATTTTGTAATAACCAGGGACTTCCTGTAGGCTAGTGGTAGGAAATAAAGGCATGTCGCACTATGATTGTGGGTTCGATTCCTGCAGCTTTGTCCGACGCGACGGGTTATGCCCCACCCTGCAGGTTGTCCTTTTCCTAAAACTATAGTTTCATAATATTCCAAAAATAATCTTCAGAAATGATTTAACCTTAAACAATACTATCCAAAGATCAACTTAATCCACTCCAACCTTTATAGTTATCCAAAATACCTCTGTCCAGACTTTCTCTAAAAGGTCTCTTAATTCCAAAATCAATTGTAACATCAGATTCCCCAAACAAAGAAAAGTTTCTGTTATTGTCACATACTAAAAATATGATTACCTTAATCATATTAAAACCTTACTGAAATCAAAAAGTACTGAAGTACAATCCTTATATATATATCACATTATTCTTATAACCAGAATATAATCCTTGAGTCCAAAAGCACCAATACATTAATTATTCCGCTTCAACTGTAGTCACAGCATAAGATTGGCCTTGATCCCTTGGCCTTTTCTGAGTTAAGTTTCCTTGACGCTTAGGACATTCATTTGCATAATGCCCCATTTCCCTACAATTGTAGCATTCAACTTTGACAGCCTCTTTCTTTCCCTTGCAATCACGAGCCTGGTGACCCTTTTATCCACATTTATAACAAACTCCCATTCCTTTTAGGCAAGTACCAGGGTGATTCTTCCCACAATTATCACATAATGGAAAATCCTTTTTTCCCTTTTTCCCTTTATCTGTCTCTTGTTCCACCGTTCTCTTCTTCTCTTGCTTTACTTTGTTGTCACAAGACTTAGAGAATTCCTTTTCTGTCTTGATAGCACACGAGACAATATCTTCGTATGATGAGAAGGATTGTGATACTAAAGCTCGACGGAGAAATGGTTTTAACCCATCAAAGAAACGATCAATATTACTCCTTGGTTTACGTATATAATCGGCATCATGCCTCGCTAACCTTGTAAAGTTAGCCTCATACTTTGCGACATTCTCATCCTCCTTCTGCCTCAAACTCAGAAATTGCCTTTCCATATTTGCTCGATGGTCACGAGGAAAGTATTTTTCTAAGAAAAGCTCTTTGAACTCCCTCCATTCCATATTTGATACATCATCATCTTCCTTTGTGTTTTGAATCAGCGACCACCACTGATCGGCATCTCCAGTGAGGCGGTAAACTGCCATGACAACCTTCTCCCTTTCACTACTCCCCAAGGCATGGAATATTTTCTCTAAGGAATTTATCCATTGCTCAGCTAATATAGGATTTGTACTCCCATTGAAGGTTGGTGGTTGTTGCCTCATGAAGCGGTCTAACATTGATCCTCCACGTTGTGGATCAGGGTGCTCCATACGAGTAAGGTTATTATTCATAACCTGCATGAGTTGTCCCAGTACGGTGAGAAGCTGATCAAGACCAGTTGTATCACTAGCTCCACCATAATTATCTTGAGCAGGAGGTAAATCCCTACACAGAGTGCATGAATTGATACGGTTTCCATTCCTTCCACTAGGCGCCATTTCTAAACAATGGAATAAACTAGATTAGTTTATGAATCTAAATACATAATTCCATACTTGTAAAACACTTTACATAAATTGAACTATTTATGGATATAATCCATAATCATAAAAAGAAATGTTTTCTTTGAGGAAGTATATACTCATAACCCTTCATAGTGGTTTGTAAATAAAATGAGAATTATCCTAAGCATATCCTCCGGGAGTGTCGTAACCAAGAGTGCAGCAAGTCCCGTTGTCGTGCACCAGTTCCCGTTCGAGTCTAGCTCAAAGCGGTGTTTTCGGGTTTTACCCCTAGGTACATCTGTGCCAGAGCCACCTCTACCTGTTCGTATCCAGATAGGGATGTATTGCTCGGAAAACTAACAACATCTCTACAATACCAAAATTCTAGGAAGTTCTTCTATAGTAATCCTCAAAGTCTATCTTCGGGCTATGTGCTCTAATCAGAGTTTATCTAAATCTAGCTTCCAAGGTTAGTACTAAACTGCCTCTGATACCAACTGTAATGCCCTGACTCCAGCTACCCAGAGTCGGTGCATTACTTCGTAACATTGGCATGATCACAAAAGATCAAGTCTCGAAAGACCGATTAGTTTAGTAGCCTTGGAAAAACTAGATACATTCATAAACATTACATTACATCATAAAGTGAAAAACTACAATAACAAAGTCTCCATAGTCCACACTCATATCCTCTTCTGACTATCCCTGCAGGTCATTCTTAAAATACTTCTTCACATCCTGGAAAATATTAAAACATTGAAAGGGGTGAGCTCAGATTCTCAGTAAGGATAACAATAATGCGGAAGATTTCATAAATAAACATTAACATTTAAGGCAATGTATAACTAAAACAAAAGAATTTCAAACATGAACTTCAACATAATATGACAAAAGTAAAATGAGATCATTCCATTTACTTATTCACATGGATATTCTACTGGTCGAATAATCACATGCAATATCAATAACCACTTTCATAATGATGGAATGCATAATGCCAGACTATCATAACCACGTAGTCAAGGCCTCGTGCCAAGACCGCAAATAATATTTTGTCAAGGCCTTATGCCAAGACACTAGTTTGTCTCATTAGACTTGTCGATGCATCGAGGAGCTATAGCGGGCTCCACCCGTCACTTATTAAGTCCAATGCATTCCTCATACGAATAGGTTTAAACATATCATAAACCATAACATAATCGTATCACATAAAACATGCATAAAGGAAACATAACATTTCCACATTTCAATCACAAGATATCCATACAACACATTGATATAATAAAAATGCTTTCAAAACCATTTTCAATACCAAAATAAAAGAAAGTTAAAACTTTGTATTTATTTTTCATTAAAAAAAATGATGGCCTGTAGAGGAAGCCGAAAGTCAAATAATGGTCACGGCGGCAGAGAAGTCGTTGTCGCCGCATAAGTACGCAAAGAAAAACATTCCCTTTTTGTCGTTTAATAAAACGCTTCGTATAAAAAATATTCCTTTTGAATAAACATAAAAGTCAAAGGGGTTTATACACCGTATAAAATAAAGTTGTGTATAAAGCCAAATATGCCTCAATGAAAGGAGATTGAGACGAAGTCCTTAAAAAGATCATTTTTAAAATAAAATAGATCTATTATGTGTATTCACTATAGGTACACATAAAGAAAGTAAAAATACAAAATAGGACATAATAATATCATGACATAACTTGAAAGTAGAAGATTAACCCAAAGAATAGAAATTGGGTTAAGAAGTTCCCTTACCTCGTGTCTGACTTGACTCAACCGTTATTTAACCTCCTAAATAATAAACTAGAGTTAATATATACCTTATTAAGAACCATCTTCAATTTCATTATCCTTATTATATCACTTATTACAATGATATGAACATTATGTAATTATTTAAGTTAATAACGGTCGTTTTGTCGATCTTTGGTACTTGAGTCAACAATAAACTTCTTATAATTACAAGTTGTTTATGTGGTAGAATATCCATTATCTCCAGAATTATATTCATGATTTAGATGTCATATATATCTTATATATCCAGTATATACATTCATTTATAATATTACATAACATTTAGAGGTAAGAAATGAAATGCACCGTTCATGGAGACGGTAAGCCGTACGTACGCATGAACGCTACTTTCATTTCTATTTCATATTTAATTGGAATGAAATCATAATGATATAAATGTATAATATAATTCCAGTATAAT
This sequence comes from Viscum album, assembly GCA_963277665.1. Lineage (NCBI taxonomy): Eukaryota > Viridiplantae > Streptophyta > Magnoliopsida > Santalales > Viscaceae > Viscum > Viscum album. The sequence goes on from OY728166.1 coordinate 878,437,100, forward strand.
GTAGTGTATAATACCATTTACTCCATCCTTTATACATCCCACATATGGAATTAACGATTCAAATCACTTTGAGGGGGCGGTAGTCCGCACTTCCTAAAATAAAATTATCGCGTTTTACCCATAATGGAAATCATAAAGTATGCCATAAATGAGAAATACAGAAGAATAAGTAAAACATAAACACATTATATATCATATATAAATATAGTTACATCTTAATGGTCACCTTTGAAGGTGTTATATGAGTGTTGAACAATCATCGTTTCGTGAGGCAGAAATTCTCCATCCACAGAAACAATATGTTCTTTAACCATTAGATGTAAGTGTGTGTAAGTGTAGCTCGAATCCTTCTTATAAAAACATCCTAGTATATTGAGGATACTTTTTTTGTTACAAAAGAAATGAATAAAAAGAGTTTAGGGGGTTGGAGAAGAAAAATTAAACAAAACAACATTAGAGAAGACATTACCTCAAAATCGAGTAACTCTTTTTGATTTGAGCCAAAGGCTTCCTTGGGAAGAGTTCTGCCCAAAGTGAGGCTTCTAGGAGTAATAGGGGGAATTTGGGAGAGTATTTGGGCAGAGGTTGGATGAGCCAAATGGCTTGAAAGTGTAAATGAGGTGGGAGAGGTGGGGGACTTTTATAAGTGGAGAGGAGGGGCTCTTTTGGAATGATTGAAATGTTACATTATTACACAATGCTTTTCGGATTCTAAAGGTCCCAAACTTATATATTTCGTGGATAAGGTGATACGGGTTCGAAATATACCCATAAAATAGTCTTTGGAAAAGTGTAAGCCTTGGATTTTACATTATCTTTTCATATTATTAAAATCATTAAATAATGAGGTCATCGCTGCATCATAATAATTTCATAAATAATTTACTTTATTTAATGTCTAAAAATTATAAAAAAAATACTATGATGTAGTAAATCTTTTTATCTTTCTAATGAATATTTATAATCAAAATTTGGACTTGTGTAACCCCACTTAAAAACTGTTTTAGTAAAACAACTCATGTTTGTGTCATTTTTTACTTTAACATTAAATAAAAGGTATTTATGTCATTTTCCAACTAAAGTGGCTCCATGGGGTCCCCAAGTTGACCCATGGGTTGTCATGGTTGGCCATGACTCATCCAATAGGATTAGGACAAGTTTCATTCTCATCTCATATTATTAAAACATTATTTGTACCTTCAACTACACTAATTACCTCTAATCGCGATTAAGAACTTAAAAGTTACTATTCACCAAAAAATTATTTTAATCTCATTGAACCACATTTTACTTATTAATGACAACCATGTATGTCAGATTTTTGAAAATCAAATCACAGAAGTGGTAATATTTCATTTTAACGAAAAATCAGTTTTTAACAACCACTTAGTGGTTTCACTATTTATCAAAAATTGAAGTTTTTCAGAATAAGGCCAAAACTTCACCCTAAGCTATAATTGATATTCCAAATCCAAAAATTAAGTCCATTTTGAAATATAAAATTTCTATAATTTTAAAAAGTGGTTATTACTATTCATAATGGCTACATTGATTAGTCGCGGTGTTTTAGAACTCGAAGTTGCGTACAATGCAAGCTATTGCATTTTTGAATGAGAAGCGTATCGTGGAAACTCGGGGTGTTACATTCTCCCCTCCTTCAATAAATTTCGACCTCGCAATTTGAAATTTTTCTTTGTAAATAAAAGGTTGAAAATAGAAAATACCTTTGTGGAAAACCCACATCGAAAATAAGATTAATAAAATTTAGCCTTAATAAGAGGGAAAGGGAAATGAAAAAGTCACCACCCAATTATGATCTCGATTAGGAGAACATTGGTGGAAATTAGAGACATATAATTGGAGGAAAAACGTAAATATTTGTAGGGAGTGATTGAGGTCATCAATCACAATCAACTGTCAAATTGAGGGCCTCAAAGCCTTCAATCTATGTTGATTTAAAATATCATCAGTTCCACAAGACATAAGGTATTAGGATAACACATTTTTTTGTTTTAATATCCCTTTAATAAAGTTTAAGAATTAATTTATTCATTGAATAAGAGATAGGTATAAATATATTTATGGTTGACAATTAGAGTTTCAACCTTCAACTCATCTTTCACTCAAAGAGATAATAAAACTCAAAAATATTATACTTATCCTAATTGTATAAGGTTCCAAATGTTAACACATAACATTTAGATTAGTAAAATTATTTTGTAATAACCAGGGACTTCCTGTAGGCTAGTGGTTGGAAATAAAGGCCTGTCGCACTATGATTGTGGGTTCGATTCCTGCAGCTTTGTCCAACGCGACGGGTTATGCCCCACCCTGCAGGTTGTCCTTTTCCTAAAACTATAGTTTCATAATATTCCAAAAATAATCTTCAGAAATGCTTTAACCTTAAACAATACTATCTAAAGATCAACTTAATCCACTCCAACCTTTATAGTTATCCAAAATACCTCTGTCCAGACTTTCTCTAAAAGGTCTCTTAATTCCAAAATCAATTGTAACATCAGATTCCCCAAACAAAGAAAAGTTTCTCTTATTGTCACATACTAAAAATATGATTACCTTAATCATATTAAAACCTTACTGAAATCAAAAAGTACTGAAGTACAATCCTTATATATATATCACATTATTCTTATAACCATAATATAATCCTTGAGTCCAAAAGCACCAATACATTAATTATTCCGCTTCAACTGTAGTCACAGCATAAGATTGGCCTTGATCCCTTGGCCTTTTCTGAGGTAAGTTTCCTTGACGCTTAGGACATTCATTTGCATAATGCCCCATTTCCCTACAATTGTAGCATTCAACTTTGACAGCCTCTTTCTTTCCCTTGCAATCACGAGCCTGGTGACCCTTTTCTCCACATTTATAACAAACTCCCATTCCTTTTAGGCAAGTACCAGGGTGATTCTTCCCACAATTATCACATAATGGAAAATCCTTTTTCCCTTTTTCTCTTTATCTGTCTCTTGTTCCACCGTTCTCTTCTTCTCTTGCTTTACTTTGTTGTCACAAGACTTAGAGAATTCCTTTTCTGTCTTGATAGCACATGAGACAATATCTTCGTATGATGAGAAGGATTGTGATACTAAAGCTCGACGGAGAAATGGTTTTAACCCATCAAAGAAACGATCAATCTTACTCCTTGGGTTACGTATATAATCGGCAGCATGCCTCGCTAACCTTGTAAAGTTAGCCTCATACTTTGTGACATTCTCATCCTCCTTCTGCCTCAAACTCAGAAATTGCCTTTCCATATTTGCTCGATGGTCATGAGGAAAGTATTTTTCTAAGAAAAGCTCTTTGAACTCCCTCCATTCCATATTTGATACATCATCATCTTCCTTTGTGTTTTGAATCAGCGACCACCACTGATCGGCATCTCCAGTGAGGCGGTAAACTGCCATGACAACCTTCTCCCTTTCACTACTCCCCAAGGCATGGAATATTTTCTCTAAGGAATTTATCCATTGCTCAGCTAATATAGGATTTGTACTCCCATTGAAGGTTGGTGGTTGTTGCCTCATGAAGCGGTCTAACATTGATCCTCCACGTTGTGGATCAAGGTGCTCCATACGAGTAAGGTTATTATTCATAACCTGCGTGAGTTGTCCCAGTACGGTGAGAAGCTAATCAGCACCAGTTGTATCACTAGCTCCACCATAATTATCTTCAGCAGGAGGGAAATCCCTACACGGAGTGTGTGCATTGATACTGTTTCCATTCCTTCCACTAGGCGCCATTTCTAAACAATGGCATAAACTAGATTAGTTTATGAATCTAAATACATAATTCCATACTTGTAAAACACTTTACATAAATTGAACTATTTATGGATATAATCCATAATCATAAAAAGAAATGTTTTCTTTGAGGAAGTATATACTCATAACCCTTCATAGTGGTTTGTAAATAAAATGAGAATTATCCTAAGCATATCCCCCGGGAGTGTCGTAACCAAGAGTGCAGCAAGTCCCGTTGTCGTGCACCAGTTCCCGTTCGAGTCTAGCTCAAAGCGGTGTTTTCGGGTTTTACCCCTAGGTACATCTGTGCCAGAGCCACCTCTACCTGCTCGTATCCAGACAGGGATGTATTGCTCGGAAAACTCACAACATCTCTACAATACCAAAATTCTAGGAAGTTCTTCTATAGTAATCCTCAAATTCTATCTTCGGGCTATGTGCTCTAATCAGAGTTTATCTAAATCTAGCTTCCAAGGTTAGTACTAAACTGCCTCTGATACCAACTGTAACGCCCTAACTCCAGCTACCCAGAGTCGGTGCATTACTTCGTAACATTGGCATGATCACAAAAGATCAAGTCTCGAAAGACCGATTAGTTTAGTAGCCTTGGAAACACTAGATACATTCATAAACATTACATTACATCATAAAGTGAAAAACTACAATAACAAAGTCTCCATAGTCCACACTCATATCCTCTTCTGACTATCCCTGCAGGTCATTCTTAAAATACTTCTTCACATCCTGGAAAATATTAAAACATTGAAAGGGGTGAGCTCAGATGCTCAGTAAGGATAACAATAATGCGCAAGATTTCATAAATAAACATTAACATTTAAGGCAATGTATAACTAAAACAAAAGAATTTTAAACATGAACTTCAACATAATATGGCAAAAGTAAAATGAGATAATGCCATTTACTTATTCACATGGATATTCTACTGGTCGAATAATCACATGCAATATCAATAACCACTTTCATAATGCTGGAATGCATAATGCCAGACTATCATAACCATGCAGTCAAGGCCTCGTGCCAAGACCGCAAATAAGATTTTGTCAAGGCCTTGTGCCAAGACACTAGTTTGTCTCATGAGACTTGCCGATGCATCGAGGAGCTATAGCGGGCTCCACCCGTCACTTATTAAGTCCAATGCATTCCTCATATGAATAGGTTTAAACATATCATAAACCATAACATAATCGTATCACATAAAACATGCATAAAGGAAACATAACATTTCCACATTTCCATCACAATATATCCATACAACACATTGATATAATAAAAATTCTTTCAAAACCATTTTCAATACCAAAATAAAAGAAAGTTAAAACTTTGTATTTATTTTTCATTAAAAAAAATGATGGCTTGTAGAGGAAGCCGAAAGTCAAATAATGGTCACGGCGGCGGAGAAGTCGTTGTCGCCGCATAAGTACGCAAAGAAAAACATTCCCTTTTTGTCGTTTAGTAAAACGCTTCGTATAAAAAAGATTCCTTTTGAATAAACATAAAAGTCAAAGGGGTTTATACACCGTATAAAAGAAAGTTGTGTATAAAGCCAAATATGCCTCAATGAAAGGAGATTGAGACGAAGTCCTTAAAAAGATCATTTTTAAAATAAAATAGATCTATTATGTGTATTCACTATAGGTACACATAAAGAAAGTAAAAATAAAAAATAGGACATAATAATATCATGACATAATTTGAAAGTAGGAGATTAACCCAAAGAATAGAAATTGGGTTAAGAAGTTCCCTTACCTCGTGTCTGACTTGACTCAACCGTTCTTTAACCTCCTGAATAATAAACTAGAGTTAATATATACCTTATTAAGAACCATCTTCAATTTCATTATCCTTATTATATCACTTATTACAATGATATGAACATTATGTAATTATTTAAGTTAATAACGGTCGTTTTGTCGATCTTTGGTACTTGAGTCAACAATAAACTTCTTATAATTACAAGTTGTTTATGTGGTAGAATATCCATTATCTCCAGAATTATATTCATGATTTAGATGTCATATATATCTTATATATCCAGTATATACATTCATTTATAATATTACATAACATTTAGAGGTAAGAAATGAAATGCACCGTTCATGGAGACGGTAAGCCGTACGTACGCATGAACGCTACTTTCATTTCTATTTCGTATTTAATTGGAATGAAATCATAATGATATAAATGTATAATATAATTCCAGTATAATGTAGTTTATAATACCATTTACTCCATCCTTTATACATCCCACATATGGCATTAACGATTCAAATCTCTTTGAGGGGGCGGTAGTCCGCACTTCCTAAAATGAAATTATCGCGTTTTACCCATAATGGAAATCATAAAGTATGCCATAAATGAGAAATACAGAAGCATAAGTAAAACATAAACACATTATATATCATATATAAATATAGTGAAATCTTAATGGTCACCTTTGAAGGTGTTATATGAGTGTTGAACAATCATCGTTTCGTGACGCAGAAATTCGCCATCCACAGAAACCGTATGTTCTTTAACCATTAGATGTAAGTGTGTGTAAGTGTAGCTCGAATAATTCTTATAACAACATCCTAGTATATTGAGGATACTGGTTTTGTTACAAAAGAAATGAATAAAAAGAGTTTAGGGGGTTGGAGAAGAAAAATTAAACAAAACAACATTAGAGAAGACATTACCTCAAAATCGGGTAACTCTTTTTGATTTGAGCCAAAGGCTTCCTTGGGAAGAGTTCTGCCCAAAGTGAGGCTTCTAGGAGTAAGAGGGGGAAGTTGGGAGAGTATTTGGGAATATGTTGGCCAATCCAAATGGCTTGAAAGTGTAAATGAGGTGGGAGAGGTGGGGGCCTTTTATAAGTGGAGAGGAGGGGCTCTTTTGGAAAGATTGAAATGTTACATTATTACACAATGCTTTTCGGATTATAAAGGTCCCAAACTTATATATTTCGTGGCTAAGGTGATAAGGGTTCGAAATCTACCCATCCAATAGTCGCTGCATCATAATGATGTCATAAATAATTTAATTTATTTAATGTCTAAAAATTATAAAAAAAATACTATGATGTAGGAAATCTTTTTATTATTCTAATGAATATTTATAATCAAAATTTTGACTTGTTTAACCTCACTTAAAAACTGTTTTAGTAAAACAACTCATGTTTGTGTCATTTTTTACTTTAACATTAAATAAAAGGTATTTATGTCATTTTCCAACTAAAGTGGCTCCATGGGGTCCCCAAGTTGACCCATGGGTTGTCTTGGTCGGCCATGACTCATCCAATAGGAGTAGGGAAAGTTTCATTCTCATCTCATATTATTAAAACATTATTTGTACCTTAAACTACACTAATTACCTCTAATCGCGATTAAGAACTTAAAAGTTACTATTCACCAAAAAATTATTTTAATCTCATTGAACCACATTTTACTTATTAATGACAACCATGTATGTTGGATTTTTGAAAATCAAATCACAGAAGTGGTAATATTTCATTTTAACGAAAAATCAGTTTTTAACAACCACTTTGTGGTTTCACTATTCATCAAAAATTGAAGTTTTTCATAATAAGGCCAAAACTTCACCCTAAGCTATAATTGATATTCCGAATCCAAAAATGAAGTCCATTTTGAAATATAAAATTTCTATAATTTTAAAAAGTGGTTATTACTATTCATAACGGCTTCATTGATTAGTCGCGGTGTTTTAGAACTCGAAGTTGCGTACAATGCAAGCTATTGCATTTTTGAATGAGAAGCGTATCGTGGAAGCTCGGGGTGTTACATTCTCCCCTCCTTCAATAAATTGCGTCCTCGCAATTTGAAATTTTGCTTTGTAAATAAAAGGTTGAAAATAGAAAATACCTTTGTGGAAAACCCACATCGAAAATAAGATTAATAAAATTTAGCCTTAATAAGAGGGAAAGGGAAATGAAAAAGTCACCACCCAATTATGATCTCGATTAGGAGAACATTGGTGGCAATTAGAGACATATAATTGGAGGAAAAACATAAATATTTGTAGGGAGTGATTGAGGTCATCAATCACAATCAACTGTCAAATTGAGGGCCTCAAATCCTTCAATCTATGTTGATTTAAAATATCATCAGTTCCACAAGACATAAGGTATTAGGATAACACATTTTTTTGTTTTAATATCCCTTTAATAAAGTTTAAGAATTAATTTATTCATTGAATAAGAGATTGGTATAAATATATTTATGGTTGACAATTAGAGTTTCAACCTTCAACTCATCTTTCACTCAAAGAGATAATAAAACTCAAAAATATTATACTTATCCTAATTGTATAAGGTTCCAAATGTTAACACATAACATTTAGATTAGTAAAATTATTTTGTAATAACCAAGGACTTCCTGTAGGCTAGTGGTAGGAAATAAAGGTCTGTCGCACTATGATTGTGGGTTCGATTCCTGCAGCTTTGTCCGACGCGACGGGTTATGCCCCACCCTACAGGTTGTCCTTTTCCTAAAACTATAGTTTCATAATATTCCAAAAATAATCTTCAGAAATGCTTTAACCTTAAACAATACTATCCAAAGATCAACTTAATCCACTCCAACCTTTATAGTTATCCAAAATACCTCTGTCCAGACTTTCTCTAAAAGGTCTCTTAATTCCAAAATCAATTGTAACATCAGATTCCTCAAACAAAGAAAAGTTTCTCTTATTGTCACATACTAAAAATATGATTACCTTAATCATATTAAAACCTTACTGAAATCAAAAAGTACTGAAGTACAATCCTTATATATATATATCACATTATTCTTATAACCAGAATATAATCCTTGAGTCCAAAAGCATCAATACATTAATTATTCCTCTTCAACTGTAGTCACAGCATAAGATTGGCCTTGATCCCTTGGCCTTTTCTGAGGTAAGTTTCCTTGACGCTTAGGACATTCATTTGCATAATTCCCCATTTCCCTACAATTTTAGCATTCAACTTTGACAGCCTCTTTCTTTCCCTTGCAATCACGAGCCTGGTGACCCTTTTCTCCACATTTATAACAAACTCTCATTCCTTTTAGGCAAGTACCAGGGTGATTCTTCCCACAATTATCACATAATGGAAAATCATTTTTTCCCTTTTTCCCTTTATCTGTCTCTTGTTCCACCGTTCTCTTCTTCTCTTGCTTTACTTTGTTGTCACAAGACTTAGAGAATTCCTTTTCTGTCTTGATAGCACACGAGACAATATCTTCGTATGATGAGAAGGATTGTGATACTAAAGCTCGACGGAGAAATGGTTTTAACCAATCAAAGAAACGATCAATCTTACTCCTTGGGTTACGTATATAATCGGCAGCATGCCTTGCTAACCTTGTAAAGTTAGCCTCATACTTTGCGACATTCTCATCCTCCTTCTGCCTCAAACTCAGAAATTGCCTTTCCATATTTGCTCGATGGTCACGAGGAAAGTATTTTTCTAAGAAAAGCTCTTTGAACTCCCTCCATTCCATATTTGATACATCATCATCTTCCTTTGTGTTTTGAATCAGCAACCACCACTGATCGGCATCTCCAGTGAGGCGGTAAACTGCCATGACAACCTTCTCCCTTTCACTACTCCCCAAGGCATGGAATATTTTCTCTAAGGAATTTATACATTGCTCAGCTAATATAGGATTTGTACTCCCATTGAAGGTTGGTGGTTGTTGCCTCATGAAGCGGTCTAACATTGATCCTCCACGTTGTGTATCAGGGTGCTCCATACGAGTAAGGTTATTATTCATAACCTACGTGAGTTGTCCCAGTACGATGAGAAGCTGATCAGCACCAGTTGTATCACTAGCTCCACCATAATTATCTTGAGCAGGAGGGAAATCCCTACACGGAGTGCGTGCATTGATGCGGTTTCCATTCCTTCCACTAGGCGCCATTTCTAAACAATGGCATAAACTAGATTAGTTTATGAATCTAAATACATAATTCCATACTTGTAAAACACTTTACATAAATTGAACTATTTATGGATATAATCCATAATCATAAAAAGAAATGTTTTCTTTGAGGAAGTATATACTCATAACCCTTCATAGTGGTTTGTAAATAAAATGAGAATTATCCTAAGAATATCCCCCGGGAGTGTCGTAACCAAGAGTGCAGCAAGTCCCGTTGTCGTGCACCAGTTCCCGTTCGAGTCTAGCTCAAAGCGGTGTTTTCGGGTTTTACCCCTAGGTACATCTGTGCCAGAGCCACCTCTACCTTCTCGTATCCAGACAGGGATGTATTGCTCGGAAAACTCACAACATCTCTACAATACCAAAATTCTAGGAAGTTCTTCTATAGTAATCCTCAAAGTCTATCTTCGGGCTATGTGCTCTAATCAGAGTTTATCTAAATCTAGCTTCCAAGGTTAGTACTAAACTGCCTCTGATACCAACTGTAACGACCTGACTCCAGCTACCCAGAGTCGGTGCATTACTTCGTAACATTGGCATGATCACAAAAGATCAAGTCTCGAAAGACCGATTAGTTTAGTAGCCTTGGAAACACTAGATACATTCATAAACATTACATTACATCATAAAGTGAAAAACTACAATAACAAAGTCTCCATAGTCCACACTCATATCCTCTTCTGACTATCCCTGCAGGTCATTCTTAAAATACTTCTTCACATCCTGGAAAATATTAAAACATTGAAAGGGGTGAGCTCAGATGCTCAGTAAGGATAACAATAATGCGCAAGATTTCATAAATAAACATTAACATTTAAGGCAATGTATAACTAAAACAAAAGAATTTTAAACATGAACTTCAACATAATATGGAAAAAGTAAAATGAGATAATGCCATTTACTTATTCACATGGATATTCTACTGGTCGAATAATCACATTCAATATCAATAACCACTTTCATAATGATGGAATGCATAATGCTAGACTATCATAACCACGTAGTCAAGGCCTCGTGCCAAGACCGCAAATAAGATTTTGTCAAGGCCTTGTGCCAAGACACTAGTTTGTCTCATAAGACTTGCTGATGCATCGAGGAGCTATAGCGGGCTCCACCTGTCACTTATTAAGTCCAATGCATTCCTCATATGAATAGGTTTAAACATATCATAAACCATAACATAATCGTATCACATAAAACATGCATAAAGGAAACATAACATTTCCACATTTCAATCGCAAGATATCCATACAACACATTGATATAATAAAAATGCTTTCAAAACCATTTTCAATACCAAAATAAAAGAAAGTTAAAACTTTGTATTTATTTTTCATTAAAAAAATGATGGCTTGTAGAGGAATCCGAAAGTCAAATAATGGTCACGGCGGCGGAGAAGTCTTTGTCGCCGCATAAGTACAGAAAGAAAAACATTCCATTTTTGTCGTTTAGTAAAACGCTTCGTATAAAAAAGATTCCTTTTGAATAAACATAAAATTCAAAGGGGTTTATACACCGTATAAAAGAAAGTTGTGTATAACGCCAAATATGCCTCAATGAAAGGAGATTGAGACGAAGTCCTTAAAAAGATCATTTTTAAAATAAAATAGATCTGTTATTTGTATTAACTATAGGTACACATAAAGAAAGTAAAAATACAAAATAGGACATAATAATATCATGACATAATTTGAAATTAGGAGATTAACCCAAAGAATAGAAATTGGGTTAAGAAGTTCCCTTACCTCGTGTCTGACTTGACTCAACCGTTCTTTAACCTCCTGAATAATAAACTAGAGTTAATATATACCTTATTAAGAACCATATTCAATTTCATTATCCTTATTATATCACTTATTACAATTATATGAACATTATGTAATTATTTAAGTTAATAACGGTCGTTTTGTCGATCTTTGGTACTTGAGTCAACAATAAACTTCTTATAATTACAAGTTGTTTATGTGGTAGAATATCCATTATCTCCAGAATTATATTCATGATTTAGATGTCTTATATATCTTATATATCCATTATATACATTCATTTATAATATTACATAACATTTAGAGGTAATAAATGAAATGCACCGTTCATGGAGACGGTAAGCCGTACGTACGCATGAACGCTACTTTCATTTCTATTTCGTATTTAATTGGAATGAAATCATAATGATATAAATGTATAATATAATTCAAGTATAATTTAGTTTATAATACCATTTACTCCATCCTTTATACATCCCACATATGGCATTAACGATTCAAATCACTTTGAGGGGGCGGTAGTCCGCACTTCCTAAAATGAAATTATCGCGTTTTACCCATAATGGAAATCATAAAGTATGCCATAAATGAGAAATACAGAAGCATAAGTAAAACATAAACACATTATATATCATATATAAATATAGTGACATCTTAATGGTCACCTTTGAAGGTGTTATATGAGTGTTGAACAATCATCGTTTCGTGAGGAAGAAATTCGTCATCCACAGAAATCGTATGTTCTTTAACCATTAGATGTAAGTGTGTGTAAGTTTATCTCGAGTCCTTCTTATAACAACATCCTAGTATATTGAGTATACTGGTGTTGTTACAAAAGAAATGAATAAAAAGATTTTAGGGGGTTGGAGAAGAAAAATTAAACAAAACAACATTAGAGAAGACATTACCTCAAAATCGGGTAACTCTTTTTGATTTGAGCCAAAGGCTTCCTTGGGAAGAGTTCTGCCCAAAGTGAGTCTTCTAGGAGTAAGAGGGGGAAGTTGGGAGAGTATTTGGGCAGAGGTTGGCCGATCCAAATGGCTTGAAAGTGTAAATGAGGTGGGAGAGGTGGGGGCCTTTTATAAGTGGAGAGGAGGGGCTCTTTTAGAAATATTGAAATGTTACATTATTACACAATGCTTTTCGGATTCTAAAGGTCCCAAACTTATATATTTCGTGGATAAGGTGATAAGGGTTCGAAATCTGCCCATCCAATAGTCTTTGGACAAGTGTAAGCCTTGTATTTTACATTATCTTTTCATATTATTAAAATCGTTAAATAATGAGGTCATCGCTGCATCATAATGATGTCATAAATAATTTACTTTATTTAATGTCTAAAAATTATAAAAAAAATACTATGATGTAGGAAATCTTTTTATCTTTCTAATGAATATTTATAATCAAAATTTGGACTTGTGTAACCCCACTTAAAAACTGTTTTAGTAAAACAACTCATGTTTGTGTCATTTTTTACTTTAACATTAAATAAAAGGTATTTATGTCATTTTCCAAATAAAGTGGCTCCATGGGGTCCCCAAGTTGACACATGGGTTGTCTTGGTCGTGCATGACTCATCCAATAGTAGTAGGACAAGTTTCATTCTCATCTCATATTATTAAAACATTATTTGTACCTTAAACTACACTAATTACCTCTAATCGCGATTAAGAACTTAAAAGTTACTATTCACCAAAAAATTATTTTAATCTCATTGAACCACATTTTACTTATTAATGACAACCATGTATGTCGGATTTTTGAAAATCAAATCACAGAAGTGGTAATATTTCATTTTAACGAAAAATCAGTTTTTAACAACCACTTAGTGGTTTCACTATTCATCAAAAATTGAAGTTTTTCAGAATAAGGCCAAAACTTCACCCTAAGATATAATTGATATTCCGAATCCAAAAATGAAGTCCATTTTGAAATATAAAATTTCTATAATTTTAAAAAGTGGTTATTACTATTCATAACGGCTACATTGATTAGTCGCGGTGTTTTAGAACTCAAAGTTGCGTACAATGCAAGCTATTGCATTTTTGAATGAAAAGCGTATCGTGGAAGCTCGGGGTGTTACATGTATGGCTTATGGGCAAGGTTTTTCTACATCATCCAATTTGAACTATAGGATGTGGGGCATGATGCGGGTAGGGTAAAGGATGGAAAAGTTTTTTGTATGAGTGTAAATAGTGGGATGTGGGATAGGTGGGGAAAATGTGTTGGAGTGAAGCCTGATGTCATGGTGGAAGCAGTCGCAAAACACAACAAAATTAACCAAAAGACATTTTTTGTACCCAAAAGAATTTTTACAACACTCTAAAGATTTTTCACAACTCACCCAAATACATTTTTATCTCACTCATTATCCCACCATTAGTTATATCAATGATATTCAGAATTGGGACATGCCACCTGATCTCTAAAACCAAGAAGACTTTAAATAACTAATACTATTATGGATCTCTTAATTTTCCATAGATAACTCCTTTTTTTCTTCATTGACACATCCCCATCGATTGTGTCATCGTCTCACTTCACATGACTGACTGAAAATTACTTTTTTTATTATCAAAACACTTTTGAGGAAGAAAGTGAGAAACCACATAGACTGAGCAATCTCAAAACAGCACAAGTAGGTAAAGAGATAAGAAACACCAAAGAAAACACCCGGACCTACCCCACCCTATCAATTGAGTCATGATAGCAATACTTCACCAATATAAGACCCTTCGGGTTAATGGTTCCAGGAACAGCGGATGCATGCGGAGGTGGGTGATATATTAAAATTTATTTTAATAATCATTGATCAAAACCAATATTGAGGATCTTAATATCAAATTTATAATTTATTTATTTAATATTTGAAGAAATAAATACATGGGATTAGGAACTTTCTTCATTGGTGAATGTTTATCATCTGAAAAGACCCTTTTGGATTACCTTCATTGTGCTATGAAGATCCAAGGATAGAATCCCTCTAGTGATGATCCACACATTCTCTTATGATCTCTGAGAAACACCACTCAATCTATGGGTGCTAGCGTGGTGAGTTGAATTTATTTAATTTTTCCTTCTTGATATCTTGTTATTCGTTCTTGAAGAAATCACTCTTGCGCTTCTCATTCTTGAGAGGGAGATAGAATGATGAGTTAAGAGAGAATTTGTTGTGTGGAATAATTCTCTCTTCTTAATTTTTGGATGCTCTACACAATAGACATAGTCATCTATTTATAGAGTTAGGATTTAAGTTAAAATATTAATTAATTTCATACCAGCTATTAAATAATATTTATTACCTTTAATAAACCCCATGACACATAATAATAATTATAATATTATTATTTTGTGGTGTTCAAAAACTTTTGTAATAAAAAATATTATGCAATGGTCTAGTTAATTAATATTTTTCACCAGTCTCAGACTTGGTCTATTTGAAATCCTCTAGAATTTATTGAACAATCGAATAAATATTATATTCATAAATAAATATTTTATTCACAATATAGAAAAAAATATTTATTAAAATATTCAATAAATAAAATAAATATTTTATTCACAAGCTGGTGAATAAACATTTATTTAATTTATGAGATCAATATAACTTTAATAAAATTATTTCTTGGACTTGAGAATAATATTTATTCCATTAATTAAACCCAAATAATCGAGATCAATGGAAACATTTAGTGTGTGACATCCTAGTATTCTTTCTTGTTGGAATTAGGTGGGCTTTCCTAAAGTCCAAGAATACTCTCTAGCAACAAGTCAAGGAATCCAATAGAAAGAACTTAATGTCATAACATCAAAAACCACATGTGAATGATCACTTTATAATATAATACATTTTTCATAATATCTCATCAAGTAGGTTTCACATCAGTTTCACCAACCTATATGCTCGATATATCTTTCTTTGAATATCTAAAATAAACATGTCATTACACCATGGCCATGAAATTTAATGTGAAGGATCTATTCCAATCATTGGGTCATGATATTAGCTTCCATGAATATGGAAGGGACAAATCCTTCCTCAATTTATTCATTAATGACATGTCACTCATGATGCACCCAACATATCTAACTTCTCCATGAACTATTATCATCATGGTTTAAAAAATACATCTAAGTATGTGAGTTGTAACATGAATTAATAATAATCTTAAAGTTTAAGGACCATCACACATGCTCATGGATAGGAATATCCGATGACACCAAAACATATAGAATTATTACTGGTGAGTCTGTTCTCATAATCTCCCATCTTGGAGATTATTATGTGTGAACTTCATGAGAAGAAACATCATCTACTTACAAGTACTCACACCTGACAGTCTATGTATTATGTGTCCCATCCTAGTGTGTTGTCTAACCGCAGAACATTATTTGAGAATATCGTCAAACCACATCAAGGTTCTCATCATAGAGAGGAATTTTTATGACCTTATCAATGCGATGTATACTCTAGGACATTATTACATTATATTCATGAATAATAACAAAAAATATGTAATAAGAAGTTTTATTAATATTCAATACATTGAATATACATGTAATCAAAGTAAAAATAGTTGGTCCTAGGACACCAACTCCAACAAACTCCAACATGGACTAAATACAAATTCCTATGACCTTCAGTCCACTAGACCTCACATAATAGTCATGTTTCTACTAAATCAGGGATTTAGTCAAGGGTTCCACCACATTGTCTTTCATGGAAATACCACTCACTACAACTTCACCCCTCTGAGAAAAATTCCTCAAGAGATGATACTTATGAAGTATGTTTTTCATCCGTTGATGTGACATTATATCTCTTTCAAGATTTTTTGTTGTATTATTATCACAATAGAGTGTGATAAGATATTTACTACTAGATACCACATCAAGCTCTTATAAAAATTTGTGCATCCATACTACTTCTTTAGCTTCCTCAGAAGCCGAAATATACTTGGACTCTACTGTATAATCTTCAACCGAAACCTACATTGAGCTCTTCCAGATCACAGAACCTCCATTCAAAGTGAATATGTATCATGTTTTTGACTTCATTTCATCTTGGTTGATTTAGAAACTAGAATTTTCATATCCTCTGATGACTAGTTCCTCATATCCTCCATAAACCAGAAACATGTCCTTTATACGCCTCAAATACTTAAGCATATTCTTGACTTCCATCCAATGGAAGACACCTGGATCAGCTTGATATCTTCCTACCACACTTAATGTGTAGGTGACATCTAGCCTAGTACATAGCATAGAATAAATGACTAACCCAATTAATGATGCATATGGAATCCTTATCATTCTATTTCTTTTCTCATGTGTCTGTGTACACATTTTCCTAGAAAGATGAATGCCATGTGACACTAAAAACAATCCCCTCTTAGATTATTCCATACTAAATCTCTTCAGTGTCTGGTTAATGAATTTACTTTGACTTAGGTCGAGCAACCTCTTGGATCTATCATGATGGATCTTGATCCCAAAAATATATGTTTCCTCACCCAATTCCTTCATAGAGAAGCATTTATTCAACCATGCCTTAACAGACTATAAGACTGGTATTTTGTTTCTAATGAGTAATATTTAATCAACATATACTATTAAGAAAATGATTTCACTCCCACTAAACCATTTATATACACATGGATTGCATTCATTCTTTATGAAACCAAATTTCATTATGGCCTCATCAAAACTAATGTTCCATGACCTAGATGATTTCTTTAATCCATAAATGTATATTTTCAACTTTCATACCTTGTTGGCATTATTTGGAGTCACAAACCCTTCGGGTTGTATCATATAGACATCTTTATAAAGGTTCTCATTAATCAAGGTTGTTTTGAAATACATTTTCTAAATCTCATAATAATGGAAATCCACAATGGAAAGTAGAATTCTAGTGGATTTCATCATTGATAATGATGAAAAGGTTTCATCGTAATCAATGTCTTGAAACTCTTTAAACCCTTTTGCAACCAGTTGTGCCTTATACATACTGACTTGTCCTTCCATGTCCAGTTTCTTCTTGAATACCCATTTAGAACCAACAGGTTTTACATCTACTAGAGGTTCTACCAAAATACAGACTTGGTTTTGGTACATGAAATCCATTTCATAATTCATGGTTTTTTTCCACTTGGAAACATCTGTACCACTTACTGCTTCTTTGTAGATTATATGATCATTATTATCAACTAATAAAGATTCACCATCATTGGTGACAAGAAAACCATATTTTTATGGTTCTCAAACCTCTCTATAACTCCAATATAGTAATTGTGTCTCTCAAATATTTTTTTATTCCATAGGTATTTGTGGAATTTGTTCATGTGCCAACTCTTGTGTATCTTCATCCAGAACTTCATTAAAGTCTATATAACTCCCACTATCTCTTTTAGAGATAATATCCTCCTCATGAAATGTAGGACGTATATCATCCACAACCTTTTTCTGAAGGATTTTATAGGTGTATCCCTTTATTTATTTGTGATATCCTATAAAGATACACTTTGTTCCTTGGGGTTAAAGGTTGATACCTGAAGAGGCCTTAATAAATTCTTCACAACCCCACACATGTACGTAAGACAACATGGTTTTCTTTCCATTCCATAATTGGTATGGTATACCATTAATTAATTTAGTTGGAACTCAGTTTAGTACATATGATATTATTTGTAACACATATCCCCAAAATTATAATGAAAAACTTATATGAATCATCATTGATCTCACCATGTCTAAAAAGGTGCAGTTTCTTCTTTCACTTACACCATTCCACTAAAGCGTATAAAGAGGTGTGAGTTGAGATAAAATCCTAAACTCATGTAAATAATCAATGAAATCTTGATTAAGATATTATCCACCACGGTCTGATAGAAGTTTCCTAATCTTATTACCAAGATGGTTCTCAACTTCATTCTTATATTCCTTGAATTTATCAAAAGAATATGAATTATACCTCATTAAGTATACATATCCATATCTACTAAAATCATCGCTAAAAGTTATAATGTATGAGTGCACATCCCTTGTTTCAATAGGAAATGGTCCACACACATCGGTATAAACTAATTCAAGAACCTCTTTAGCCTTTTCACCTTTCCCACTAAATGGGGATTCAATCATTTTTCCTTATGAACATGTGTGACATACACTAAGCGGTTTTAGTTTAACAGAATATAAATATCCATCTTGATGTAATTTAGTCAATCGATTTTAATTTAAACAACCTAGACGGTGATTCTAAATTTGGGTTTGGTATGATTCATGTGAAGTAACTTCATTATCGATTGTCATTATTTGGTTTATGTAATCCAACACATAAAGGCCGTTATTTAAATGTTCCATACCATAAAAAATGTTATCTTTATAAAATAAGAAACATTTATTCCCAAATTTGAAAATAAATACATCTGTATCATGTTTGGATATATAAATAATGTTTTTGGAAACTGAAGGTACATAATAAAAACCCTTTAAAACTAAGATCATTCTTGTCAGCAACGTGAGGTGGTATTCCCCAATAGATACTGTCACGAACCAAATCTGGTCACTGCCAAAACTGGCACCAAACCTAGCCCGTGACAAGGCCCGAAGGGCGTTCCCTATCCCCACGAGCTGGCACAAGTGCCTGTGTATCATTTATCTTGGTTTGGGAACGATTTACCCGAATATGTATACATAAAACACCAAAAATATTTGATAAAATGAATCTGCAAAATTCATACCAACAAGGTTTATACAAAAATCCAGAACTGAATACATAAGTTTAAATTCAATAAAAAATTTCCAATGACACAATGAAATAGCAAAAAAACAGCCCCATAGACTCCACATGACAAGGGGTCATCACCCCCAAGCCGTCTCCACAACTTCGCCCCAAGGATGGGGACTGACACCCTGAACCGCCATCACCCTTAGCCTTTCCTTTACCTAAGTAAAACATAGCCAAGTATACTTAAACCCAAGGTGTGTAAGTAGGGTGTGAGCCTAATCCCAATAGGATACCACCCAATGATTCCAAAGATCATGCAATACAATGTGAAAAAGCAAGCAGTTTTAATACGCAAAGAAAAGCAGTGATAAAATCCAAGACATGCAACTTTCAATTGAAAACATTTTTCAAGCTAAAGTTTTCAAAATTTTCACAAATTTAAATATAAATGTTAGCTAATGTAAATTACTACCAAAAACACCCCAATACATGGGAAAATACCACAAAAACAATGAGCAACAAAATAGGTAACACCCCTAGGCACTAGTACCTCATACCTCGGTGTGAAGTAACCATAGTAAAATATGTTCTCGTGCACGAGCCACTGGTAGGGAACATACCCATAACCTAGTGGTCCCCAATAATCATACACCTAGTTTATTTAGAGTTTTTTATCCAAATTCTAGGTGAAATAGGGACAAAACCCATCCGGTCCACTAGCTGTACTATTACACATATGCCCCACCTAGGTA
This sequence comes from Viscum album, assembly GCA_963277665.1. Taxonomy (NCBI): domain Eukaryota; kingdom Viridiplantae; phylum Streptophyta; class Magnoliopsida; order Santalales; family Viscaceae; genus Viscum; species Viscum album. The sequence continues at coordinate 878,457,053 of OY728166.1, forward strand.
CCCGGGATTCCCCCTTTGTGCTCAAACAATTTCAGCATGCAACACATATCCATTTTCATGTAAAACACCACTACTGGTCACGTTCACCCAATAAAATAGCTATACACACTTTATACCATTTAAAACACACAACAAAACACTTGTAGTTTCAATAAAATAACTTCTCCAAATCTTTCCTTATTTTGTACCCAAAACTCTTTGAAAACCCCACTTGAACACCATGTGCATACTCACATTAACCAAAATAGAATTCACAGAACCTTAAATATTTCTTTAAACCCATCACATGAGTTATAAAAAAACCCCAATATGCACCACATAGAATAGCCATGTAAAGCACCTAATTCAACACCAAATGGGTACTCAAAAACCATTTCTGTAACGAATGTCACCTAAAACCAATTTTGCAGAAACAACCAAAAGATAATAATATTTAAAACATTTTTTTCATCCCTAATATATTTAAATAAAATCAACTAAATAATTATAGGGAATCCCTTAAGGAACCAACAAAAGATTTATATGAAAAACCCCCAAATTTCACATGAAATTGGCATTAAAAATTCATTTGCTTTATAATTGCTACTAAACCAGTTTTGGAAGAAACATTCAAATTAAATATAAATTAAAATACCATAAACACATCATCTAGATCACAAATATTTCATACCAAAAGGAATCACCTACCAAAGTAATGAAAAACCTTGAATCAACGTGCGAAAATCAAGTCTCACCACCACCGCACCAAGGGGGACTTAGAACAAACCTAAAACCACAAAATTGGACCAATAAACCCCATGGTTAAACCATAGGTTCTAAACCCTACCTCCTGGTAATTTGTTACTTAAAGGAAAAGTGAAGAAACCTCAATAAAATAGAATGAAACCCTAAGCAATTTGAAAGAGGAATGGAAGAGACTCACTTACTTGAGGGATCTTAAATAATCACCCCTAATACACCAGTATCTTAAATTTAAAACAGTAAAAACATCAAGGGAGGTTCGAAGAAGGATGAGAAGGTCATTTAGGAACTGGAATGGAGGATAAAGAGTAAGAAGTGAGAGAGTTATGATGGAAATAACTTACCTCCTCAAATCTGTCCGATTTTCAAAACCATAAGAATTTCAGCACTAAATCGCGATGTAGAAGAGCTCCAAAGAGGGGAGAGAGAGTTTGGAATAGCGTCTGGGTTCAATGGGCGTGTTTGAGGCTTGGGATCACCAAAAAATCCTTAAAATTGAATAATTTATTAATTAATCAAATTTAATTTTTAAAACTGGAATTGGGCTTTTGGGCAGGCCTAATCCCTTAAATAAAAACCCATATACACCTTGTTTATGGATTTCTAAAGGCTCCAAACTACAATGGTGGTATTAATATGTCAGGGGAGACCATTTATCAATTTTAATGGGTGAAAATATTAAAAAATGAAAATTTTATAAAAGAAACAAAATTTATTTTCAAATCTGGAATTGGGCTCACGGTTTGGCCCAATTCACGAAAACTCACCCATTCCACCATAAAAGCATGAGAAACCCCAAAAACAATGCATAAATGGAAATTAAATAAAATTTAACTTTAAATTAAGTCATGGATGTGACAATTATTCCCATAATAAAACTTTCTATCCCCGAAAATCCACAGTAAGTCCAAATACAAAAACCAAACCCAACTGATAAACCAAGAAGTAATTCTTTGCCAAGATTCGCCCCCAAAGGCCAAAACAACTCCAGTGATCATTTAAGGAAGGATTACTCTCACAACCAAAACTTACACCACTTTCCTGAAACGATCAATCACATTCAGGATTTATCCCAAATGAAAACTCCTTAAACACAATCTCAACAATACTCAATAAATTTACCTAAACAAACAACAACATTGAACAAATTTACACTTACCCTACTATAAATAAACCATTGGGAACTATCCAATCTCAATGTTTACCCAAGGAAGATGTAGGTAGTTAGATATCTTCGAATGATAATACCTACTTCCAAGACAAGACCAAGGAAAAAAATATGAGTTACTCGTATGAAGAGACACAAATGGGCTCCCCACCATAAGAGACAACTTAAATTTTTTCACGAGACATAATCAGGACACTAATAGGGGGAGGACCGAAAAAACTCCCTAGTACAAGGGGTATACATCCATTAGAAATTTCCAAAATAATATGCATGGTACCCATGGTGGGTCTCCCTACCACAAGAACCAACCATCTTAACCGACCGGTGTGGGCCGACATGAAAAACCCCAAAAATTTAATGATTTGGGAAGGCTTCACAGTTAGTCCACACGGTTTGGGAAACCGTGCACTAACTGTGCAGATCATTCTTTCCACATGGCTTCCTGGCACATGGTCACTACTAATCATGCAAAAACCGTGTGCTCAGCCTGTCTATCCAAAATTCAATCCATTCTCCAAAGACTCAATGGAAACCAAGGGGTGGAAGATATTGGGTGGTGACATGGGTACATGCCCTACAACTATTTCCACCGAACGAGAACAACAGAAGAAAGATGATGACACCATAGGTTTAAACTCTTCATATCTTTCATACTGAGGATAGGACTTTGTGCAAGGGTTTAAACGACACTGGGGTTTCCCCTGACTATGCGCCAGCTTCTCTCCGGGACCTATGGCTAGAGCTCAAAATATTGAAGTATCTTCGGCCTCACAGTTAGGCTGTGGAAATCCCCTAAACGAGAATTATTCATTTGGTGCAACCAAAAACTACATTGCAATCCCCGATAAATTTTCTAAGACATAACACATTCCAAACTCACTTTACCCTAACCCAATATTTCACTAAAACAAGGGCTTAGAAGATGCACACACATCACACCTTGTTTGTTCGTGTGAGAAACAATAGAAGTAAAGAACACCTATAATCACCTTCCTCTAAAATGGAATATTTTTAAGTTTTTCTAAGGGATACATTATCCCAACATAACAGAGACTCACATATAATTTCCCAACTTTCACCTTTACGGTCAATCGAGCACATGACATCATAAGGCATCACTGAACATGATCATTGCAACAGATATAAACAATACATTGAGATGGACCTTACACAACATCCCCAAACAACACACAATTCTAAAAAGTGTCCACAATATCCTATCGTGACCATATTTCCCACACTGGTGGTTTAACATGAACTCATTATTCAAAGAAACTGTGAAGAACCCAGAGGCCCTCTTAGTCACCATCAAGACACTCATCCCCACTAACAACCCTAAACCACTTCCAGCTTCGACGAATTAGGAAACTTAAGAAACTAAGGTCTCTTTAAAACTTCCACGAGAACTATACCTCTACAAGAGGGTCTAAAAATCAAAGAAAGTAATGGGTGTAGACTCAATCAACAAAGATCGATAAAAGATTCCTTTTATTGATCAACTAGAGGATTTTCCAATAGCGAAACAATCCAGTTTTCACTTCAGTTATGCATTAACCCTTAATGGTGGCATACCTTATCCAATGAGAGAACCCAAGGACCCAACCAAGGTGTTTCATTGGTAAGAACATGCCACAAACCAGATCCAAACACATGAAGGGAACCACCGTAAAGGTGTCCTGAAACATATCTCAAAGAGACTACTAACCGGTCCTTCTACCCAATTTGCCGTCAAAACACAAACCCAAAAAACAGTTTGAACAAGAGGGTTTCATGGACTCAAAACATCCCATAACATCAAAATTTTCAAAAAACAAATACTATACACCATCCCAAACAATTCAAAAAGACATCATGTTTTTCATTTAAAATCATCTTTTTGAAAATAAATGATTCAGCGATTAGCGTATCCACCAATGGTACCCCATGGGCCTTACACATTCATGTTTCTGTGCCATAATAGGAACCCTCCTCATATCCATCCCAGAACTCATACATCCATTCCATTAAACATCCATCATACCATATAACCCCATGCATGTGGTCTCTCATGGAAATACCAAAGGTAAAAATAAAAAAAAATTCTTTCCACTTTTCAAAACCAAAACAGTCAGCCAATACCTCCTTTTTCTCAAAACCTCTAACCACGAAATCAAACCCAAATTACATCTTACCAAGATTTTCAGAAAGGAACAATAATTTAAATGAAAACTCACTTTCAATTCATACACATCAATTTCAAAACCTCCCATCCCATTAAAACACCTTTCAATAGTTTAGAAAACTCTATTAGAAACACATTTTCAAAACCAACATTGACATAGTTCATGCTTTCAAAAGAGGTGCAAACACACTATTTTCCATTCCAATACAATTCTGAAAATTCAGTCACCATTTTAAAAAATATAACCATTCCCTCTTTATTAGATAATCATTTCACAAAAACTTTACGCTTCTTAAAACCAAGTCACTTTAAAACCAAAGATCTAAGATTTCAAAACTATATAATACAAGACAATGCGAGAAGAAACTAGTTTCAGTGGGTGACTTGGACATATGGTTGGAATCCATATTCCAATCACTTCACCATTATAGAGAGTGTTCTATGTAAATATCCCCATCTCCACATGTCTTTCCAGACCCTGCGAGCTCACTGAGACTAGTAACCCAACTCTCTTTTCATTTCCCATAGTCATCATCAATCCAAGAAATCCAAAGGACTCATATAAATCCTAACATCCCCTGGAGACTTGAATCCCATCATGAGGTGTGGTGATCATCCACATTACTCATAACTATAATTACAAGTCCCGATAATCCTAACTCCAGACTATCTCGATTGTTCCCCAAATAATGTGACCCAAAGAGAGAGAAACTCCTCTGATTCCATTTTGTCATGAACCGAATCGGGTCGCCGCCAAAACCGGCACCAAACCTAGTCCGTGACAAGTACCTAAGGGTGTTACCTATCCCCACGGTTTGGCACAAGTGTCCGAGTATCATTTATCTTTGTTTGGGAATGATTTACCTGAATATGTATACATAAAACACCAAAAATATTTGATAAAATAAATCTAAAAAATTCATACCAACAAGGTTTATACAAAAATCCAGAACTGAATACATAAGTTCAAATTCAATAAAAAAGGTCAAAAGACACAATGAAACAGCAACAAAACAGCCCCATGGACTCCACATGACAAGGGTTCATCACCCCCAAGCTGTCTCTACAACTCCACCCCAAGGATGGGGACTAACACCCTGAACCGCCATCACCCTTAGACATTCCTTTACCTGAGTCAAACATAACCAAGTATACTTACACCCAAGGGGTGTAAGTATGGTTTGAGCCTAATCCCAATATAATACCACCCAATGATTCCAAATATCATGCAATACAATGTGAAAAATCAAGCAGTTTTAATACGCAAAGAAAAGAAGTGATAAAATCCAAGAAATGCAACTTTCAAATGAAAACAATTTTCAAGCTAAAGTTTTAAGAATGTTCATAAATTTAAATAGACATGTTATATTTTTTAAAGTACTACCAAAAACACCCCAATACATGGGAAAATACCACAAACACAATGAGAAGCAAAATCAGAAACACCCCTAGGCACTAGATAGTCTCGGGCCCCATGTACCTCATACCTCGGTGTAAAGTAACCATAGTAAAATCCGTTCTCATGCACGAGCCACTAGTAGGGAATATACCCATAACCTAGTGGTCCCCAATAATCATCCACATAGTTTATTTAGATTTTTCGTTATCCAAATTCTAGGTGAAAAGGGGACAAAACTCATTCGGTCCACTAGTCGTACTAGTACACATCCGCCCCACCTAGGTACCCGGGCTTCCCCCTTTGTGCTCAAACAATTTCAGCATGAAACACATATCTATTTTAATGTAAAACACCACTAATGGTCACATTCACCCAATACATAAGCTATAAACATTTTATACCATTTAAAACACACAACAAAACACTTGGAGTTTCAATAAAATAACTTCTCCAAATCTTTCCTTATTTTGCACCCAAAACTCTTTGAAAACCCCACTTGAACACCATGTGCATACTCACATTTACCAAAATAGAATTCACAAAACCATAAAAATTTCTTTAAACCCATCACATGAGTTATAAAAAAACCCCAATACGCACCACATAGAATAGCCATGTAAATCACCTAATTCAACACCAAATGGGTACTCAAAAACCATTTCCGTAACGAACGTCACCCAAAACCAATTTCACAGCAACAACCAAATGATAAGAATATTTAAAACATTTTTTTCAGCCCTAATATAGTTCAATAAAATCAACTAAATAATTATAGGTCGTACCTTAAGTAACCAACAAAATATTTATATGAAAAAACCCCAAATTTCACATGAAATTGGCATTAAAAATTCATTTGATTTATAATTACCACTAAAACCAATTTTGGCAGTAACATTAAAATTAAATATAAATTAAAATACCATAAACCCATCAGCTAGATCACAAAATATTTCATACCAAAAGGAATCACCTACCAAAGTAATGAAACCCCTTGAATCAACGTGCGAAAATCAAGTCGCACCACCACTGCACCAAGAGGGACTTAGAACAAACCTAAAACCACAAAATTGGACCAATGAAACTCATGGTTAAACCATAGGTTCGAAACCCTACCTCCTGGTCATTTGGTACTTCAAGGAAAAGGGAATAAACACCAAGAAAATAGAATGAAACCCTAAGTAATTTGAAAGAGGAATGAAAGAGACTCACTTAGTTGAGGGATCTTAATGAATTTCCCCTAATACACCAGTAGATGAAATTTAAAACAGTAAAAAAATCAAAGTAGGTTCGAAGAAGGATGATAAGGTCATTTAGGAACTATAATGGAGGAAAAAGAGTAATAATTGAGAGTGTTATGATGGAAAGAACTTACCTCCTCAAATCTGCCCGATTTTTGAAACCTTAAGAAGTACAACACTAAATTACAATGAATAAAAGCTCCAAAGAGGGGAGAGAGAGGTTGGGCACGCGGCTGGGTTTAATGGGCGTGTTTGAGGCTTAGAATCAATGAAAAGGTCTTAAAATTGAATACGTTATTAATTAATCAAATTTAATTTTTAAAACTGGAATTGGGCTTTCGGGCAGGCCCAATCCCTTAAATAAAAACTCATATACACCTTGTTTATGGATTTATAAAGTCTCAAAACTACAATGGTGGTGTTAATATGTCAGGGGAGACAATTTAAAAATTGGAATGGGTGCAAAATATTAAAAAATGAAAATGTTATAAAAGAAACAAAATTTATTTTCAAATTTGGAATTGGGATCACGATTTGGCCCAATTCACGAAAACTCACCCATTCCACCATAAAAGCTTGAGAAACCCCAAAAACAAAGCATAAATGGAAATTAAATGAAATTTAACTTTAAAATAAGTCATGGATGTGATAGATACAATATAAATTTTAGCTATGTTGGCTTCTTGAAGATCTACCTATCCTTAGTCAATATTTTTGAATATACTTGGTTCCTATATTTGAATACATATGTTAGCTCCACAAGCTGTATCTAATAGCCAATTTGTAGAAAAGGATAAATTGCACTCGATAAAAAATGCACCTGACACTTCCTCCTGCTTCTTTGGCTGGGTGCATTTTGTCTTCCAATGGCCATTCTTGCCACATGTGAAACAGAAAACATCATGTTTCTTTGATTGCCCCTTGATATTCCTCTTCTTGGAAGGGAATGAAGAAGCTTTGGGATTAAATATCTTTTCTTTACCTTTAAGTTTTTTCTCCATAAGGAAGGAAGTTTTTTCACCCTTTGTATCTTTTTCTACTTGGATAAGAAGAGTAAGAAGATATGGTATAGACTTCTCAATGTTTTTTATATTAAGATTCATAAGAAAGTTAAAAAAAACTATAAGGGAGTGATGCCAGAATGAGGTTGGTGCCTAGTTCTTCAGGAATTTTAAATCCTAGAACCTCTAAGCACTCAATGTAGCCAATGATCTTTACTTTGTGAGGCCTAGCTGGGGCACCCTATCCCAACTTACTCTGAAAGCGCGCCTTGGAAATATCAAACTGTTCCCATCTAGATCTCTCCTGGTAAAGACCACAAAGGTGCTCAAGCATGCTACACACATCCATGTTTTCATGAGGATTAATTAATTAACTAGGCACCGATGAAAGCATCAAACATTGAATTTTGACTGCGTCGCTCAAATGTTTTTCATAGAAAATGAACTCTCCATCACTTGACTCTTTAGTAGGTGGATCAGACATTGAGGATTCTAGCATGTAAGATTTTCATTCATGACATAGCATAACCCAAAGACGTCTAAAACACTCCTAGAAGTTAATACAGGTTAGGAGGTTATCTTTCTCAAATATTGATTGTAGGGATAGTGTGGATGATGAAATTTTCGTTTTATTTTACAATTAAAAAAGTTCAAATTATTAGTACTTTACTTTATTACAAAATAAGTGATATGTAATAAATTAATTTTATTTATTTATTTATTAAATCTCCCACTATTTTATCAAATTTCAATATCCCTCACCATTGAACATCGAATGTCTAGTTACTTTAACATTCTAGTAACAAGGATCCCCATTAATTTTATTAATGATCCATACTTTGTCCATTAAAATCATAATAAAGTAATTAGGTATGCGGTCTTGTCAACTACGGACTTGCAACTCCTTGATCCATTGATTAGATTCTCATATCCTGAAATCCTGAATTGGATTTCATCAACACTTGCCTCCAAATTTGTATTGAAAAGACTTTGGTTGTTAAACTCAATAAAATTTTAGTTAAGTCAACCCAAAAATCTCATGAGAACTTTCCGATAATATATGCAATGCACCATGGTGTATTACCACCACCTTGAATAGAACGATGAATAATTGTGGAATCAGTTTAAATGGTTGAGAGGGTGATATTCTTCTCACCACAGAGAATAAGTCTGGTGAGAATTGCTTTTGCCTCTTCCTGAAGAGAGTTGTTGCTCCTGAAGAAGGCTGAAAAGGCCAGGATTGCAGAACCATTATGGTCTTGGACTATACCGCCACCGCGCATGACCCCTATCCCACAGGAGCCATCTGAGTTGAGTTTGAAGTCGGTGAAATGTGGGATCCAACGCACCCAATGACCATGCAGGGATCTAGGATCGAGAGTTATGGACACCAAAAAGTTCCTGAAAGAGGGTTCCCCTTCTCCATTCTTGAAGAGGTGAGCAAAATCAGCGACCATGGACTTCGTTCTGAAGATGAGCGTTGTTCACGATGCGATGATACCCTCATATCTTGCATTATTCTAGGAAAGATAGATGTTATAGCACCCCCCAGCAATATTTCCACCCTTTCCTTTTTTTCAAGGACAATATCAGGCCCCTGAAACCATGCATGCAGGAATTCGTTACTGTTATTGGCCTGCAGAGAGCAGCTATTAGAAGCTCCGATGACTTCCGAGACCACATGATCCCATGCGCCTTCAAAGAATAAGTGGGTCGTAGATTCTTCCTAGATATCGGAACAACAAGCACATCTGGACACCAGGAAAACTCCACACCATTTCACATTATCATCAGTGGATAAGGCCTAGTTTCTTACACGCCACTGGAAGAAGTTCATTTTGGTCGGAACTTACTTACACCATAGTAGGTCGGCCTAATAATTTTTAGTAGAGGCATTTCCTAGTAATGGTCGGTATCCTTTGCTAGAGAAAAAACCCACTGCTGAAGCATAAAAAATTCAGCAGTCCAGGTCATCGTTCAGAGTGATGGAATCAAATAAATTTTGTTACGTGTCATCCAAAATAGCATTGATAAAATGAGGATATAGGCTAGCCTATTTGAATGTGATATCAGGGAATGGGCACACTTGAAAGTCTAATTTGGATCCAACCAAGTTGTGGTGTCATAAATTTATGTCAACCCTCCCTATAATTCATCTAATGTGCTCCTGGAGTGTAGCAATATGCGCCTGGACAGCACGCCATAGAAGAGATGAGGTCCCCCTAATCGAGTCTAGATTCCTACTGTATTTTTTCTGAATTAATTGTCCCCATATATAATCCCCCACAATGGCCTCCCAAATAAGTTTCCCAAGCATGCATTTCATGGTAGAGCCTAGATTTTTCTCATTGATACCTCCCTCCTGTGCAGGTCTTTCCAGTCTTCGCCAAGATGCCCAATGAAGTCTCCCATCCAAGTGTGCGTCCCGTATTAAAGAGTTAAATACATGTTAAAAAGTATACAATACACCCTTTGGGACCTTGAAAGTAGATAGAACATGTATGGGAATTGAAGAAAGTACATGGTTAACTAGAGTGAACCTTCCACCGAAAGATAGGAATCTATTTTTCCAGTTGGAAATCCAATCAGAGATTTTGGACACAATTTTGTCAAAATGTTGAATCTTAAGACTAGAAGAAGAAATAGGAGCACCAAGGTTGTAAAATGAGAAGGATTTTCTGAGAATACCCAGGCGTTGTTCTACTTTACCCACCCGTCTACCTGGACAGTTTTTGGAAATAAATAAATTACACTTCTCCCTGTTAACAAGCTCTCCACTCCACTTCCCATACGTTCATAGAATCATGTTGATTCCCTTGATGGACCTCTTACTGGAATTGATAAATAAGATAGTTTCATCAAAAAACATCAGGTGAGAAATACCATTGGAGGCTGGCCTACAATGGTAAGGAATGAGCAGACATTAAATTAACCTTTTACTAAGGGGAAATAACTCATATTATTGGTCTTGGCATGAGGTACAAAATTCCACATATCCACCTATGTATCACCTGGGTTGACATCATGATGGTTCTGTATTGAACCGCCTCCACATGCCTTGGGATGCTCCATTAATTACAAATATTTATTACTCATATGCAGGTGAGGGGAACCAAAGGATTGGTTAAAGAGGATACATAAATATCTTTGGACACATTAGTCCTACATAATGATGGAGGTAGGGATAAATTGTAGGCCATCATTTAATTTAATATTAAACAATTGAAAACTCGTGAAATAAATTAAATTAAAACATTAAACACATACACAGGTCTTGGTAAAGCTCGTGAACGTTCATATATGCAAAAAATACACAAAATTAAATAGTTAACATTAATTTCTTTATTCATTCTTTTATTATTTAAGATAAATTCACTTTCATTAATTAATTAATTAATTAATTACTTTTCATCTTAATGATCATCTGGTCTTATTCGGAGATACTCATCCTTAATGGAATTCATGGAAAATAAATGGTAGAACCAATAATTACATATTAACTACAATAAATTAAGTGAGCATTTAAAATTATTTAAAACCATTATTAAATTGTCAAACACACAACAGTGTGTTAATTAATAAAACAAGGGTTTAATTCTACAATTTTTAAATTTAATGTAATTTTAATTGTATCCATTAATGGGAGACTACATGGTGTGTACATCCAGCTACACGCCATGTACCTCAATTTTCATAGATCCAAGTCACAATCCTGGAGCTTCGACGTGTTAACTTGACCTGACTACATGACGTGTAAATGACAACTACACACCTTGTATCCGCTTATCATGTGCCAGGTTGGCCCGGTCAATATGTGGTGTACAATAAAATCACCATGTGTAATTAATTACTCAGTGCATCTAGATACAAATGCACATGGAAGTATGATGTGTGCTCCAACTGCACTCCGTGTAACCCAATTTTACCAGCCTAAGATTTGGCACTTCCTGATTAAATCTTCAATTATTCTTCATTTGTTCTTAAACCTTTAAGAAAATGAAACACTGAATGAACATGATTAATATGTCAATAACATGTTAATTCAAATCGGATTAAAGAATGAATAACATGAAAAGAAAATTTAACCGCAATTGTGCATAGATCAACAATCAAATAAATAATTATAAATTTAAATGTGACCGCTTTTATAACACTTAATGGTTCCAAGCGCAATGGAAGCATGCATAGATGAGTGTTATATTAAAATTTCTTTTAATAATCATTGCTCTAAACCAAGATCCACTACCACAAAAATGGTTTTTCGCAGTGCTACACTTTAACAGCACTAAAAAAGCGCTGATAAAGGGTACTTTTAACAGTGCTAAGAAAAGCACTATTAAAAGTGTCCCTTCATTGTCGTTTTTTTAGCACTGATAAAGGCACCCCCTTTATCAGTGTTTTTTTAGCGCCGTTAAAAGTCCCCCCTTTATCAGCGCTTTTTTTAGTAATGCTGATAAAGGAGGGGCTTTATCAGTGCTTTTTCTTACTAGCGCTGATAAAGGGTATATTTCAAAAAAAATCATAAAAAATAATATATTGATATATAAATATATAATTATATTTATATTGATATAAATATAAGATATATTTTTAAATATGTTTTAGATAAGTATAAATAGACATTTGCACTTAATATATAAGATATGTAGTGAAAATAGTGTATAAAATATTTTTAAAAAATATTATTGATTAATAATTTTCTAATTATTATTGATTAATAGTCATTTAATAACAATTAAAAGACAAAAAATAGAAAAATTAATGAAATATCTAAAATAAGTTGAAAATGTGACTCAAACTTCAAACAAGCATAACTTTTGATCCGAGTGTCCGTTTGAGCTCTACAGCATATCAAATCAAAGGTTGTGATGATCTCTACGCCGTCATGACTCAGGAAACCTCATTCACTATTTTTTAAAATCCAAAAATGACCCAAAAGGCCTCCAAAACTGAGTTTTTAGTCCAGATACCCAAATGTTTTAACGTTTGATGGAATTTTAGGCTCATTTAAGGGGGGGATTTTTGCCCTTTTTCTATGGAAAATGAATTTATTTTGAGTTATTACATTCATACTGATATTATGGATTTTAAATTTTATCATTTTTTATAATTTAATATTATTTATAATCAAATATATAACAATATATACATATTTTTTATATATTCACGCATAAAAAAATTAATTTTATATATAAATAATTAAAATTATTTACATATAAATTATATTTTTCAATATATAAGGATTATCTAAATAAAAAACTAATATCCATTTTATTTAAAATAAAAAAATAAGAATATTTATATACTTATATAATGTGTATGTGTGTATTTGTGTGTGTCTATATTAAAAACTGGTATATATTAATATACAAATAAATATACGGATAAAAAATATAACTATATATATATAAATAAATAAATATAAATATATATTAATATATGAATAAATATATAGATATATAGATATATAAATATAACTATAATTGTATATATATATATATATTAATATACAAATATATATATATATCTATTTATTAGTATAACTAAATTTATATTTTAATATAAATATATATATGTGTTAATATAAATATATATATATATATATAAAGAAGTATAACTATATATATATAAATAAATAGAAAGATATATCATTAAATAGACAAAAAAGAAATATAGAGGAGTGGTAAAGAGTCTAGGCGCAAAGTGGGAGGTCTCAAGTTCGAATCCTGGGGGAGGCAGGAAACGCGCGGTGGTGAAGGGTTGTGCTAGCGTTGTTAAAGGGGGGTTCTAGCACTATTAAAGGGTTGAGGGGTGGGAATGGGGCATGTTGGGGTGGTAGGGGTGTGTAGGGGTGGCCGGTGGTGCTTCATAGCACTGTTTAAGGGGGGTCAAGCGTTGTTAAAACCCCCCACCGATCCATAGAATTTTTTTAATGTTTTTAAAACTTTTATCAGCACTTTTAAAAAAATGCTGATAAATGGACCTTTTATCTGTACTTTTTTAGCGTTGATAAAAGACCTCTTTTATCAGCATTTTTTCAGCGCTGTTAAAAGGGGTCTTTATCAGTGCTTTTTTAGCGCTGATAAAAGGAACCCCTCTTTATCTTTGTTGGGATTAACATCGCTTTTTTTAGAATTCTAAATGGTCTTTTCTAGCGCTTTTAAAGGTCATATATGCAGTAGTGAGTGATGATCTTGCATATCAAATTTATAATTAATTTTTTTAATATTTGAATAAATAAATACATTGGCTTAGGAACTTTCATCGTTGGGGAATGTTGATCGTCCAAAAAGACCCTTTCAGATTACCTTATTACGTTGTGAGGATACAAGTATAGAATCCCTCGAATGGTGGTCCACACGTGATCCTATGATCTTCGAGAAACATAACTCGATCTCTGGGTGCTAGTGTGGAAAGTCGAATGTCTTGTGTTGTTCATTATTGATCGATCATTCTTCGGTCTTGAAAAAATCTATCTTTCACTTCTCATTCTTGATAAAGAGAGATAAGGAGGAGTTGAAAGAGAATTTGTTGTGCACAACAATTCTCTATTCTTAATTTTTGAATTCTCTACACAATAGACATAATCATCTATTTATAGAGTTAGGATTTAATTTAAAATGTTATTTAATTACATATCGGCCATTAAATAACATTTATTAACTTTAATAAACCCCAAATAACATAATAATAATTATATTATTATTATTTTGTGGGGCACCAACTTGCGCAATAACAAATATTATGTAACGGTCTTGTTAATTAATATTTTTCATCGGACTCAGCCTTGGTCTGTTCAAACTCTTCTGGAATTTATTTAATTTATGTGATCAATATAATTTGAATAAAATTATTCCTCGAACTTGAAAACAATATTAATTCCATTAATTAAACTCAAATAGAATTTAATCGAGATCAATGGAAACCCTTAGTGTGTGACCCTCTAGGATTATTTCTCTGTGGCATTAGGCAGACTTGCCTAAAGTCTAAAACTATTGTTTAGCAACGAGTCAAGGCACCCAAGAGAGAGAACCTAATATCACAACATTGATAATCATATAAAAATTCTCACTATGTAATATAATCTCTCTGTCACAATATCTCATCAAGCAGGTTTCACGTTCATGTCAACAACCTATATGTTCGATATATCTTTCTTTGACTATCTAAAATAAACACATCATTACACCATGACCATAGAATTTAATGTAATAGTTTTATTCCAATAAATGGGTCAAGATATCAGCTTTCATAAAGATGGAAGGGACAAATCTTTCCTCGACTTATTTATTAATGGCATGTCACTCATTTTTTTTAAAGGTTGGGGCCGAAGCCTCATTTATTATTAAAGTAAAGCAAAGTCTTCTTTTAACTGGGTAGAGGGAGACCCATTACATAGCCCGAAGGTCCAGTGGGCATTTATCCCATTACATGACCCGTAGGCCCATTTTTAGCCCAAAGCTCATTCTGTGAATAGTACTGCTACAATACTGCACAGTACCCTCCACTGCTACAGTACTCTACCACCGCTATAGTGACCTTCCGCCGCTCCAGTACCCGTCGTTGTTACAGTGTCGCCGCTGCTACAGTGCTGCTACAGTACCTGCACCCAATGGGTTTTGAACCCCCATTTTTCATGTAGATTTAAGGGGTTCTTACCACTAAGTCGAACCCCAACTACGAATGACAGGTCACTCATGACACACCCAACATATCGAACTTCTCCTTGAACTATTATTGTCATGGTTTAAGAAATACATCTAAGTACACGAGTTGTAACATGCATTAATAATAATCTTAAAGTCTAAGGACTATCACACACATGTTGGAACCAAGACTACTCTTTGTGAGAAATAAAGTATGATTTGTATTTTTTGTCAATCCTCACATGGAATATCAGGGAGTTTGCAAGGAAATAGATCTTACAGTTCAAGCAGACAACAATTTTGAAGGTGGTGCTGTTTTCCAGTGTTTTTCAAAAAAAATTGGTCCAAAATTTTGAGGATTGATTTCAACACAAAAAGTGGTTTTTCTTGAAGGTATTATGAAAATATGGAAAATACATGAGTTTCGCGAAATGGGCTATGCGAGTTGTGTTTTGTGAAGGATTAAAGATTTTTGACGGTGTGCTCCATGATTACGACAGGCATTGCGAATGGAGACAGTGTTCTCCGTGATTATGAGAATTGGAGCATTTTGAATAGTGACAGAAAGCTCTATGACTACAAATAGAGCCAGAGAGGGTTTTGACGGAAAGCACCATGATTACGAAAATCATCGCGAATGGAAAATTTCTATGGTGCATCGCGAAGGGAGGAGCGCCGCGAAGACGTTTTGAAAATATCTAAAAAATCTGCAAAGAGGTGGTAGAGCTTCATGAACAGCTGAGCCTATAAATATGAGGCTACCCCTCTTCACTTCCAATGAAGTTTTCAAGGAAAATCCGGAAATACTCTGAATTTTGTGAAGGATCTTTGTGAATCTGGCTTTCTATGCGAGCTTGAGAATCATGAAAAGACTATAAGTCTTGACTGATGCCAATTCTTTTGATTAAAGGATACTTCACGATGATTGGGTATTTTGTGTTGACTCAGTGAGCTTCGTGAAGACAATTTGTTCTGTGAAGGCAAGGGAGCTTCGCGGAAGGTAGTTTTGAACATTGGTTTTCAGTGAATGGGGCTTTCAGTGCACATCAACTCAGATCTTCGGTGCAAGCAGAGTCTCATGCTAGATAGGGACAGACTTTAATGACAATCTATTGAAGCGACCTTCAAGTCGATAAACTAAGTTTGACTTCTCTCAAAACAGTGATATAGCATCCCGCCTTTTTGTCACATAAACTTTCATTACATTATACAAAACTAAGGATCTTTAAGGTTTAGTGTCTTGGAAACCAGGAACTTAATACATGAAACAAAAAAAACATTCTTCTTAAACACTTGAAAGACTTCTCCTTATGTTCATCCTAGGTTCATTACTGCATCTCATAACCTGGGTACATACATCAAAAGAAAGGTTGGGCAGAAGGCCCAGTAAGGGAAACAAGGGAAACATTTAACATGTGAACTTGAGATACATCAATAAAGTCATGAAAAGAACTTTAAGGCATGAGAATGAAATCATGAGGCATATCATAATAAAAATAACGTATTTCATAACTTTAAGTTGTGGCTACAAAATTTAACAAAGACAATAATTTCCGTTTCACCAAGGTCCATCCCCAAGGTGTCAATAAAAATTACCAAGGTTATTCACCAAGGTATCAGTCTAAATGGTCATCCCTAGAGATTAAGTCTTTACCCAATGCATTGGAGCGCTATCAGGGCGCACCCTTAAATTTGCCTTTATTATCATGTGAGCCACATATATCATCATCAATAATTTCATAAACAACCCATATAGAATAAAAGAAATGGGTTTCATTTCATAATCATAACGTTTTAAAAACTGCTTTAAAGACATGATCTTTGTGTCGCTTTAAAACCCACAGAAAAGGAAGGTGGGTCTCATGTATGTAAATCCCAGAATTTAAAATACAAAAACTTGGTATATATTTGAATACCCCTATAGAAGAGAGAGCTTTGAGTATTCACTTAATAAAATAAAATAACTTTAGAGAAAAAGAGAGACATTTTGAGACGGAAATTCTGCAGCATAACGGCTATGTTACGAGGTTTTAGAAAACATTGAAAAGAGAGGGGACATGGGTCACCCACTCACAAATGATCCATAAAACAGTAGGGGAATAGAATATAAAGGATTTAAGAACATGGTAATGAAATTTGAAAGACATACCATATGAAATGAAGACCATGAAAGGAAGACAAAAATAAGATTTCTCTTATGAAAATTCGGCAGTCTAACGGCGTCACCTAAACTTCAAAAAAAAAATGAATTGACGAGATCAAATAGGGTCTCTCATAATATGAATATAAAATATCAGTATGATATATTTAGAGATCGTACCCCAACATAATAAAAAGGAACATGAAATACTTGACATGAAAATAGATCTTGAAAACAAGATGGGTGAAAGAATCCCTTAAAAATTCGGCAGCCTAACGGCGCCACTTAAACTTCAACAAAAATGAATTGGCGAGATCAAATAGGGTCTCATATCATATGAACATAAAAGATCATCATGATAGATTTAGATATCATACCCCAACATAATAAAAAGGAACATGAAAGAATTGACATGAAAATAGAGCTTGAAAATGAAAAGGGTGAAAGAATCCCTTAAAAATTCGGTAGCCTAACGATTCCACTTTAACATTCTTAAAATGAAATGATGAGAAAAAGAGGGGGTATCTCATCATATGAACATGAAAAGATAAGTAAGATGAATATAAAAGAACATCATTCAACATAAGATCATGGAGCATAAAAGAAATGACATAAAAGAGATTACTTGAAAGGAGAGAGGTCAGATCTCTTACCTTAAAACGTAACTCTTAAAACTCAAAGGTTGGGACCTTGAGGGCTTGGGGGCACCTTGGGATGACTCCTTGGGAGGTAATGAGACCAGAGATTCGTTGGGGGAGAGTTGAGAGTTGAATGGATGAGAGGATGGCTTGGTATTTATAGGGAAAGTGAGGGGACAAGGCATTAATGGCCAAGGGACACCTCATTGGTGGTTTTGGCAAAACCATGGGCTTGCCCATGGTATTGGCCACATGGGTCCCCCATACAATAATTCGTCACCTTTGGTCGTTCAACCCTTAAAATATCTCATGACATCATCATGACACAGTTATGATGTCATTAAACATACCGAAACCCTAAAACTGTATTTTCACTATTCATCGAAAATTCAACTTTCTCAGAAAAATCCCAAAATTTCACCTTAACCAAATATCGATGCTCTGATTTAAAAAATGAACTCCATTTTATAAAACTAATTTTCTAAATATTTTTAATTTAATTTTTAAATAAATACACTATTCACCGAAAATTCATTTTTCTCAGAAAAATCCCCAAAAATTACCTTAACATAATATCGATGCCCTGAGTTCAAAAATGAAATCCATTTTATAAAAATAATTTTCTAAATATTTTTAATTTAATTTTTAATTAAAAACACTATTCACCCGAAAAAACTAATACTTGACTAATAATTTATGAAACCGTTATTTAACCATTTTATTGAATCACATTACTTAATCAAGGTTCCTAAATTATATTAATACTTTCTTTAAGTGAGATTACTAATCCATTTGGTCACATTACTAATCCTAAGCATAAAATCACTATTCATAATTTACTATTCATCAAAAAATAAGTTGATCTTATTAGTCTCTAAATTTAGTACTGAACATAATTGTAGAAGACCATTTTTTAAAAATCATTACACATTTTTAATTATTTAAGGTTTACATAAACATTTTTAAAATATCCTTTCTCTAAAATTCATCAAAAATATGCATACTATATTTATCCAGACATTTGAAAATTCATAAACTTTATCATAAGAAGAAATCAAAATTTTTATTTAAAACAAAGGACTACACAAGGCAGTTACGGTCTCCTTATATAGCCCCTTATCACACCAGCATAGGACCTAAGTGTAAGGTGTGCTAAGGTGAGAGAATCTGAGGTAGGCTCGGCCAACATCGCACGAGTAATAATTTCTATCAGTTTGAACTTCTCGCGAAGGCGATTCCGTTCTAGCTTCACACGATGAAGCTCGGTTTGGGTTTGGTCCCGAGCAAAGCCCAGTGGTGTTACCTCTTTCCCAAGTTCCGTTAGATGAGCTTTGATTGGCCCGAGACTACTGTATGAGGCCATCAAATCTATATTAATTAACCAAGGTCACTTGCAACATTCTGTTTTCAACGGTCATACTGACTAACGATCATATAATAGTCAAAATCCAACATTCACATTTTAATTATACTCATGTTATCAAATGAAACAGTTTTTTTGAGTATGAAAAATAAAATAACACACAAAATTAGGAAACAAGATTTATTCAAAATTTCAGGTTGTTACAAGTGAGCTAGGGGGAGTCGACATAGGTTATCAAAGGGACATTGTGTGCTAACCAAACCTTGTAAAGGCAGTGTGTCTGGCACATAGTAACTGTGACCGAACTTATTGTACTCCACAACTAGTGAAGATTAGTGAACTTTGGTATGACCAACACGTTATTGGCATATGCTCCTTGAACTAGTCCTTAGTGGTGAACGAAGAAAAATTGTTATGTCATCTTTTGGCATGTGATTGTTTGAAAGGTTTAACAGGTTCCTACCAATGTGGAAACAAGATCCATCTCTTTAAGAAGAAAATGTTGACACCCTGATTCATCCCCTCCCATCTCAGGGTGTTCCGGGGTCCTACAACACGCTCGTAGATATGAATATCTGATGACACCAAAACATGCATAGTTTCTACTGGTGAGTCTATTCTCATAATCTCTCATCTTGGAGATTATCAAGTGTGAACTTCATAAGAAGAAGTCTCACCTGCTTACGAGTACTCACACCTGACAGTCTATGTGTTATGTGTCCCATCATAGTACGTTATTCAACTACATAACATTATTTGAGAATATCGTCATAGCACATCGAAGTTCTCATCATAGAGGAGAACTGTTATGACCTTATCAATGCGATGTATACTTTAGTACATTATTACATTAGAGTCGTGTAGAACAACAAACAACATGTAATAAGAAGTTTTATTAATATTCAATATATCGAATATACACGTAATCAAAGTACAAATAGTTGGTCTTAGGACACCAACTCCAACTGTTTTCTCGTTGAGCGGCTACATCTTGATGATCATCTCTCTTCCTTTTCTTATATTCTGTCTCGTTGTTGATCTTGCCACCCTTTGTCTGTTGCTCATCGTGATAAAGCTTTTCAAATTTCAATTAAGGTGGAGATTGTTGGGAATATTTAAAATTTGAAAAGAAGAAACAAATAGACGTGGGAGAAGAAGAGGCTCACATGCATAATGAAAAGCAGGAGACTACAGTGGTATTCATGGGGGAGCGCAACTGTTGGAATAGTGAAGAAGTGATGCGATGTGGGAACAGTGGATAGTACACGCAAGAAGATCGTTCTCTTATAAATGTCATGCGATGGAGACGAGACACGTTAGGATAAAGTGCTACTGGGTGGTCGGTGAGCAGTGAAAAGGGTTTCAAGATCAACAGTGAGACAAAATAAAAGAAAAGAAGAGATGACCAACAAGACGTAGCTGCCCAGTGAGTGAATTGGGAAGGGTCTACCGTGTTTTTAGTAGCTCGTGTGAAGCAAGACAATAACGATATTGATGATGACATGTGGAGCACAATTAAAGGTATGTACATTTAAAAAATAATAATAATAAAAATGTCTAAGGAGCTCTTTTCAAAATGTCATCAAGAAAAAAAAAGACTGATAAAACTTTTGATCTCGGCCCACGATGTGCCCTCCTCTCCGATTCCAGAGGTTTTAGGGTTAGAGATTCCGCTTAGCTGATCCAGAGCCTCGATAATGCCGCAACCAGATTTGGGATATGGCGCGCTTCCCTCGGCGCCGAATCGTGATGCTCCCGCCGGAGCAATGCCTCCCTCCGACTCCACGTTCACCTCCACCGCCGCCCGGGACGCCTACGCCTATGCCGCTCGCCGACCGTGGCGGGCGTTCATTCATCCTTCCTTCTTCTCCGTCCCCTACAGCTACCTGGACGCCATGGAGCGGATCAAACGAAACCTCAACTACTTCCGTGTCAACTACGCCATGATCGCGCTCATCTTCCTCTTCCTGAGCCTCCTGTACCATCCGGTTTCCATGATCGTCTTCCTGGTCGTCTTCGCGGCCTGGCTTTTCTGCTTCTTCTTTCGAGACGCGCCGATCACGGCGTTCGGCCGCACGTTCGACGATCGCCTCGTGCTCGCCGCCCTCTGCCTGCTCACCGTCCTTGCTCTGGCGCTCGCGCACGTAGGGCTGAATATATTCGTGTCGCTGTTAATCGCGGTGGTGGTCGTCGGCCTGCACGCGGCTTTCAGGGCGACGGACGACCAGTTCATGAGCGAGCACGAGGCGGCCGAGGGCGGCCTGGTGTCGGTCGTCGGGACCCAGCCATCGCGGCGATCGAACTACAGTCCGATGGGATTTGATTTGGTGTCTTGAACGGGAAGATGGCGTCTAATCTGGTTCTATGGAGGGTGTTGGTGTGGATTTCATCTTCGTTCTGGATTTGGCGTGGGCTGCGACTTTTCTAGGGTGATCTGGTTTTGGGTTACTGCGATTGATGGCGGGATGCACAATGGTGCTTAGAAGACTATAGTGGATTTGATGGGGCGTCTTGAACAGGGAGATGACGTCTAATCTGGTTCTATGAATTGTGTTGGTGTGTATTTCTTCTTCGTTCTGGATTTGGCTCTGTTGCAGCTCTGTGTACAGGAAGAAGGGAGGGCACATCTGAGTGGGATGATTGCGAGCAAATTTGTTCCCATTCCATCCTGACGTCCGGGGATAGGCAGCAGCTTAGGTTAGCTGCACCTCTTTCATGGCAGCGAGAAGAGTGATGATGAATTTGACGATCCTCTTCAATTCTCCACCTACCATTACAGCCTGGTTTTATTTTCTCCTTCATTTTCCTTCAAAAAGAGTCTTGTTCACACCATTTTTTAGTTTCCATTTTGTTGGTTTCACTATTTGTTAATCATTTATTATTATTTATTTGTGGATGTCACAATCCAAAAAACATTTATTTCTCCCCCTTCCCAAAATCCCTTCCATGTTCTCCAACCTTTTACAATTACTATTGATGAATTAGATATGACATTGATTATCAAATCACATGAGTATACACACACATATATATGGAAATAACATAATGCCATGAGTACTTTGGCCCTTCATACTTCGTCTATACTTCTTCTCCACTTCTATTACATTACTGTTTTTCATTCATTATAGTCATCTCAATTTCTTATTTTGAAATTCATTGTGGTTTCAATCGAATTTGTTTCAAACACGTTATCATCACAATCGTCTTCTTCACATTATTCATGTTTGGTGTCAGAATTGAGTCTTTAAGGATCCCTGGGTATCCTACACTAATCCCGTAATTGCACCGTTGGAATGATCATCTACCAAGTGCAATTGTAAAACTAGGCGATCCAAAACTCTATTTAAACATATCGGATCTCGATTGCATGATGGTCATACACAAACAAAGGTAATTAATTGATGCAATAAAATAAAACTCCTCAAATAAAAAACAATGACCATGCAATATGAAAGGAAGAAGAATTGGAATTGATTAACATAGTTGCACCAATTTCAAACTTGAAAAGAATATAAAAATAATCCATAATCAACACTCCCAGAATCACATCATCTGACACAGAGAAAACTAATCGCTCATCCTAGAAATGAGGAGAACGAGCAACATGGATACTTGGAGAAGAATAGCGGAAAAGACAATGAAATAGGACTTCATAATGTCACTCCAATCTCTGGTCGTCGTCTGTTTGTCTAGGCTCTCCCTGATCCCTCTCTGATGCGCGGCCAAAGGTCTAAATATATAAGGTTTCCGCGACGGCGTGCGTATCTGGCCTATTTAATTTTCAAATTTTCGGTGGGTTCAGGACATAAGATGTGTTCACGTCGTTTAATATACGCCAGCGATGACTTTTGAAAATATGCATCTCCCGATGAACTCACATCGTGTATCCATTACATGATGTGTAATATGCAGCGATAGCGGCTCCACGAATCTTCTCTATCTCGAAACTCTCACAACGTGAATGAAGTTCACGTCGTGTATTCTCACAAGCCATGAATCTCCATTTCACGCCTGGCTGGGGTGACACCATGAATGAAACTCATGTCGTGTATTGCTTTACACAATGTGAAAAATGTCTTCCTCCAGGTTCTTCGATTTGCTTCCACTCCAATATGATGTTGGCTTCCGGCTTCAATATTTCGGTGTTGCATTGCAACGCGAAGCGTCGCACCTCAAAGTGTCTCTCAACTCTTTTATTCGTCTCTTTTTGTTCCCTTTTTCTAAAACTGGTTGTATTCTGCCATAAAATATAAAACAAGTCAAACCGTTCAAATATTGATAAGCATATCAATATAATCACATATATTAATGTATTACAACACCCTAAAATGTATGCATGAAATATATATATTAATGGTTGATGTCGAGACAAATATCATTCATCAAATGAAAAATGAATCGTCGCACCAGAAGTGGTTGAACGATGAACATCACATATCTGTCGTATGGTGAAGTGCCCAAATGAACTTTGTTGATCATGCCATAAACCATAAAATTTCACATCTTTGATTTTATTATACACCCTGAAGGTGTTGAGTTTGATTATGATGTATAAATGTTCATAACAGAGATGCTATTTACTTTGTATATTTTTAAATATTGTCTTGTTTTATTTCTTTTTTATTTCATTTTATTTCTTATAGAATATTTGAGAGAAATGAAGTGTTCATGAAGAACAACATAAATATATTTTATTGATATTTATCCCTTAAAGTGGATGAAAACGTTGAATTAAATATTCATGCTATTGTCTTGAAGAAATCATAAAGCTCAATTAAATAATTTTATTACGTCCCTTGAAGTAAATGAGAATGTTTATTAAATCAATTATATTTCATTTTTGAAAGTGAATGCAAATATACGTGATTTTCTTTTAAATTAGGTTTTGGGTGAATATGATATTTCACAAATGATCATTGTGCCTTATTTGTTTATAACAAATAATAATAATAAAACCATAGTGGTTTGATGATGATAAATATTTAAGGAGCACAATAAATTTTATTAATATTTATAAAATAGTGCATCCCTGAAGGATGATATGAAAACAATGTCTTTTGACATTATGTTGGAGAACATTTTTTTTCTATCAAATTATTGCTCTTATAGCAATAATATTGAGGAAAAAATTATTTTTTATCATGTGATTACAATACTATCTCATGCAATTCATTCGATTTTATCCCATGAAGTGGATGTTATTATTCTTATAACTTATAAACGAGATGTCAAAGTTATATTAGCTTTGATAATGCCATATATTTTATGAAAAAAATTTTACCGCATGAAGTGGTTAAACAATGATTTCATGATAAATAAAATTAGTATTTTTATACTAGATGATCACTATTGATAAATAACAGATTATCATTCATGAATAATGATATCCAATGAATGAATTCATTCCTTGATGTGAATGTAATTTTAATTGATTTTATTTCATTTCTTGAAGAGAACAAAATTATTCATGAAAAATTTGATATAATTTGTGCTACTTGTACTTGAAATTTTATCAAGAAATTTTGAAAGATATAAAATTTGATCATATGATTTCTCCTTCATTTGTTGAACTGAACGTTATTATAATAATTATTCTATGAATTTTTAATTATGATCACGATGAGGTTTGTGTTGTGAATCCGAAAGATTCTTTCACATTGCTTCTTACACTATATTTATCCACCATAAAAACATGGGGGATCCTCTCCCTAGTAGATATATTATAAAACCTTTAGACCAGAAGTTCTAAAACATAACAAATAATCCATTGGTTGATGAGTCTAACCTGTTATGATTATATTATGAATTCATCCATTCATAATCAACCACCAAAAGTGGAAATTATATTGATAAATACGAGTGCTTCAATTTTTCATCACACACCATGAATATGTTAAAAATGCACAATGAAAGATTGTGAAGTTCTCATGTATGTCGATCTTGAAGCAATGGTTTTGTAAATATTATTTTAATTAAATTCTTTAAAATTACTCATATATGTTTATTATCAAAACTCTTGCGGAGTTAATATATGCTCATGTAAGTACATTTATCGGTAGCGCAAATTAATCAAAGGCTATAGAAGGGAGAATATATTCATACCCGGTAGTACAATTTTTTAATAAATAATGCGTTGTTATATCTGAAGTCTCGATGAGATATATTAAACATCAATGATATTCTTGAAAATGAATATCATATAGAGACATCGGATAAAGAAGGTTTCAAATACCTCAATATATAACAATCATTCAGAATAAAAAAATTGATTTAAAGAATTTGTTGAATTTTTCATTGTACTATACACAATTGAATCAATTATGAAAGTTTACTGATCCTAACACATTAAATGCACAACATTATCATTTAGGTCATCCAGGGTTGATTATAGTATCAATACAAGTATACTTGAGCATCAATTTGTTGATAAAATAGTAAACATCCATCAAGGGGAGAATGATGAATTTGTCTACTAAATCATCCCTTAAAAAGAATTATTCATTCTCATTATGTTATTATGAATGCCCCCTGAATGATGATTTACCATGGGTTACCTATTATTAAGGTAAATTATAAATATCATCACCAGTTACATTGGAAGTGAATTTCCAGTATTTATATGAAGTGCAAATTATGAAATATATATGGGCACACCCACCAACCACACAAGCCATTTAAATTTAAATATTATATAAAAGAAGCATTTATTAAAGTGTCACATGTATTATTATCTACTGGTGAGTATACATCACATTCTATGCATGTGAATTAAAATAAATATTGAGCATTATATACCATATAAAAAATAGTCCAACAGAACCATTGACAAGATGCCAACAACACTTGTATGAATAATTTAGATGTAAAGCGTTGAAAATAAATATTCCAATTATACACACCAGAAGTGTGGTTGAATTGGTTATATAAAATCATTGTTCATCATGAATAAAAAGCAATAAATATATTTTCCTTTGAAGAGGAAAATGAATGTATTAATAACAATATGTATTTTTAGATATTGTTCTTGAAGTGACACTAGTACCGCATAAATTATGAACACTCATTAAATATTGTTGATGATATATTTGAATTTTTGAATGCTTTCAAAACTCATCTATGATAGTGAATTTTGAAAGATTTTGACATCAAAATAATTGTCCAAAAGAATTATTAAAGGAATATATTATATGTTTAACTTATAATTTTTTGGATTGATTATCCAAACTACCAAGATTAATGAATAATGATGACATTATTGTAAGAAATATTATTCCTCATTCCTTATATGAATATATCTTAGTATTGATATATGAAATATATCTTATTTCGTTCTCCAGGAGCGGGCAATGGTCGGGTTGCTGGATAATCATCATATTATGATCAGGTTCTCTTCAGAGGAAGATCTCATATGTGCCTGGTCGAAGGCTCCTCGACATTGCAATGGATGTCATTTCTTCTTGTTCTGGTGGTCGTTCTATTTCCACATGAATCGCGACTCACCGACCACGAAAATTTGGGTTAGTTTTCCTAACCTTCCATTACCATTTCAAAATCCCTCAGTTATCCAAATGCTTGGTAATCTACTCGGTAGATATCTCTGCTCGGATAGCAGAACCACTGATGTCTGTCATCCGGTCTGTCCGCGGATTTGCGTGGAGATGGATGTATCCAGGGTTCCTTTTGATTTCATTTGGGTTACGATCGGAGAAGAATATAGGTGTAGGCAGAGAGTTTTATATGAGAGCTGGACGAAATTCTGTGCTTCTTGTAAACGGTTGGGGCATGCTTCGAATCGCTGTCGTCGGAGACCTGCATCATTGGAGGGCAGGGGATTTGTCTCTCATTTGATGGTGGATGGTCTTATGGATGGGCATGGCACGACTCAACCGACGACCAGTGCTGATGACAAGGATTATCTGGTTTGTGAGGCAACGAACTCGGGTCTGTATGCAGTGGGTGAAGAGGCCAGAGACATGGGGAATTCATTACGCCTAGTTGAGGAGGCACGATCAGTTAATGTGGTAGAGGGTAACATTGCAGTGGGGGTGGAGGCTCCTGGCACTGGCGTGGTAGCTCAGCACGTTAACCCGTTGGTTGCGAATGTGTTTAGCAGGTTGAAGAGGGACCTGGCGAGTTCCTCCAACCGTGATGCGCAGGAGGAAGGGGAAGAACATCAGCTTAAGGAGACTTATGCAGAAGCACAGGGAAAGGGGGATAAACCTTTTTTGGTCCAGACGACAGATGAAGGGAAGGAGGACCTATCTGGTTCAATGGCTGAGAGGACATGGGTGGGCAGTGAGGATATGAGTAAGGGAAGGCAGGGGACTGAAATGAACAAGATAGTTACAAACAGAGGTGGGGAGGAAGGGGGGCTGAATTCAATTGCTTTGTCCAATAGGTTTGAAGGTCTTTCAGAGGATGTTTTGAGCTCTGATTTGGATATTCCAGGTGAGGCGATCGAAGTGGGTGCGGTATTTTCCAAAGGGTGTGTGCACAGACACTATGCTGATGAGGCCCTAAGCTCGAAGAGCACTAGGGGTCCCAGGAGGAGGAAAGGGAGGAAAGAATATTCTTCATTACTGCCTCCTTTGAAGACTCGATCAGCGAAGAAGATGAGTGACAAGACATTAGATATGGAACCTCTGAGACATCGGATGCCAGGGGAGCAGGACTGTCAGTCACCGGTCCTGCTTTTAAGCTCAGAAGAAGAAGTGATAGAGTAGGTCCTTTTGCTCAACGCTATTGAGGAGGAGGCGGCTAAAATGACGGGGAGGTTTATAGAGGTGTCCCTTAATGAGGAGAAATATTCTTGGATTGATAAAAAAGACTCAATTTTGGTAGGGGGCTTCAATCATGGGAAGATAAGTGTTGAGGAGTACATTCAGGCTTGGGACCAACTAGTGTCTGCTTTTGAGAAGCGGATATCGGAAGAAGCAGATGTAAAGTTATCATCCCTAACATGGAAACTATTTAGGGAGACAAATTTCGGTAATATTAAATTCCTTATTAGCGGAATAACTTAAGATGGCTAGCTGATGTGAGCGAATTGGTTGTGTGAGCGGTGGTTTCTCCGGATCTCCTTTTGTTTTTTCTTTGTAGCTTTGTTTTCGCTTGTTTTCAGCACGCTTCTTGGACCTACCCCAGAAGGGGATCAGAGCATTAGTCTTCATTGATGCAGGTCTCTCGGAATTGGATGATTGAGAGGGTATGGCTTCACCATCGGTTCTGTGCCCGTGCTTTTGCACGAGACTACTTGCTGAGGGGTCCTGTGTTGGCGAAGGCTTGTTGTTGGCTCACTTGAAGGGATGGGGAGGTCCAATTGTTTGCTTTGGTTGTATGTGGTTTCTCACTTTTTCCTCATAGTGTCTTATAATAAAAAAGTAATTTTCAATCATTGGTGTGTTTGATGAAAAAACTATAAGGAATATCCTTGTATTTTGAATTAATCATCCAGAAGATTAAATATTAAATTTTGGAATGATTTTTTATATTCATGAAAATACCCTTAACAATCAAATATCTTACTTTAGGGAATGATATATTTCATACATGAGGGGATATTGAAGAACTTATTTATCCCAAAAGGATTAGAATATAAATGCATATTGTATTCATCCCCAAAGGATATACTTTTATATGTGCATATGTACCCTGCAAATAACAAGAAATCTTATTATGAGTCATGATAATGTTCTTCCCTACTCATTGAGATTTAAAGGGTATAAGTGATTACTTATTCCAAAGTTCAGAACCAAAATTGGTTGGTTATGTCAATGTTAGATATTTATCTGATCTTAAACTATATATTTATTCACATGTGGTGGAATTTCCATTTCTTGGCATTCTATGAAAATGAACTATTTCTATTACTTCCTCCAATCTTGTTGATTTGGTTTCAATTCACAAAGTGAGTCAAGAATGTGTTTGGTTGAGATAAAATATTTATCATATTGGAAATATTTGTGGATTGGATATGAGTAATGATATTCCCACTATATTCTATGTAGATAATGTTGCTTGTATAGCGCAATTAAAGGTTAGGTATATCAAAGGTGATACAACAAAACATATCTCATCGAAATCCTTTTTCACTCAGGAATTCAAAATAATGGAGAGATTAATATCTAAAAAATAAGGTCTTGTGATTATCTTGTAGATTTATTTACAATGGAATTATCAACCACATATTTTGAGAAATTGTTTATAAAATAAGGATGCGAAGATTGAAAGTTCTATCATGATTTATGAGGGGAGATTTTACAATTGTACTCTTTTCCCCTTAATCAAGTTTTTCACATTGTGTTTTCTTGATAAGGTTTTTAATGAGGCAAGACTACAAGGGGATTGATGTTGTACTATTTTCCCCTAATCAAGGGATTTTCCCCTAAAGGTTTTTTTCCTTGATGAAGTTTTTAATAATGAAATAATACATCATAATGGATATCTATAATTAATGGAAACTATTGGCATTCCCCATGAGTTATAATTTTCAATGAGACCATTCATTATCACCTATGGTCTTCCTACCATGTCTTGAAGACATAATTAAACAAAAATATTGATTGATGTCTTGAAGACACAATTGAATGACTTAATCAGGGGGAGTTGGGAGCACTACACTCGATTTTCCTTCATTAGGTTTTACCCATCAAGTTTTCTAATAAGGTTTTTAATGAGGCAGAAAGACATGAAATTAAATTACTTTAGCTTCACTTGTTTTCTTCCACAAGGTTTTTTTTAAGCGAAGATTGTATAAGATTCCATGAAATTAAGACTTACAAGGGGGAGTGTTATGAAATATTATTTACTTGTAGATGTCATAATCCCAAAAACAATTATTACTCCCACTTCCCAACAAAACACCTTCATATGGACAACCATATATACTCACCAACCTTTTGGAATTCCAGTCATTGGATTAGATATGGTAGGGATTGATCTCAATCATTGGATCAAATCACATGTAGTCTATAAATATATATATATATATATATATATATATATATATATATATATATATATATATAGGAATAACATAATGAGATGAGAACTTTATCCCTCTATAATCTTTCTTTACTTATTCTCCACTTCTTTTATATTATTTCTTTTTCATTCTTCATATCTATCTCAATAATTCAACACATTTAATCTAGGATACACTTCACCTATGATTAATCACATATTTTTGGTTTTGAAATTTCTTATGGTTTTAATCGGTGTTCGGTCCTTTTTACAACACTACTATTTTTTTCCTTTTGATGAAGATTGTGGTGCCATCATCTAGGGGAAGTGTATGGTCATGAGTAGCATAATAAGATGCTTTGGATATTATATGTACCAGGTTTAGGACAGTCCAGGGAAATCCCATCAATCCCCTAGGCTAGGACAACTAGTGGGGTAGGGGCATCTATCCACCCATATCCTCCTCGCTCTGCTTCCTCCCATTCCTCCTTCCCAGCCCGCCACTACTCTACCCTTGATAAGTGGTTTTTATATCTTATTTTGAGTATCATTTTTCAAGGTTTTTAAACAAATTTTTTTCTATTTATATCAAATTATTATTAATTTGGATCAGGTTTCAAGTTATGAGAGGATTTTAGAATGTTGATTTTTTTATAGAAAATGATCCAAACATGCCACAACCACAACATTACGGTGTGGTATTATAAAGAAAGATTTTCTATGGTGCAATTGGGACCATCATGCCACAACCCTCATTAGGGATGGAGTAAAATAAGAAATGGTAATTGATCTTGTATTGTAGAATATAGTCCCACACCACAATCTATAGGACTTAGAAGAAAGAATAACCAACATGGGACAACCCTTCACCAAGGGAGCATGCCACATGGCCACCCTAGGTGGGGTAGCTGGCCAAGCAGACCAGAGGGAGATCCGACTTGCATGTGGTAGAGGTTACAAAGTAGGGTGCACAGGATAAAGTATCAGTGCATGGGGCTTGGGTCTGTGTGACAGCAGGAGGAGCACTTCACTGGTGAGAGGCGGCACACAGTGGTGGTAGGGGTCCTCTAAACCCTATTGTATTTTGATTTCAATTACTGCCACAAGATGTCTTATTAATTGGTGACTATATATCTGAAAGTTCGATGTGGGACAACAAAACAGATCCCACACCGTAGAATCTATTGTTGTGCCGTAAAATGAGGAGAATCAACTAGATTGAATATTTGAACTTTCCCATTCCATAGCCTGATGCCGACATCATAGAAGGTCAATTTTTGGGAGTGATACAAATCATCAAGGCTTGATAATTCCACATTATAGAGGTATTTCCACACCATAGGGAACCTAAAACTCATTGAACTTCTGTCCAACTATAACCATGTTTTCTAGAACTTCTAGTCCATAATTTTCAAGGATGTGAAATTCAAATTTAAGTTTGATTCACCACGCCATAGACTAGGGAATTACTTCATGGCCAAAGGATATTTTTTACATTGCACCATAATCATGTGGTTGTGTCATGAGATTACTAAAGTATTTAAAATGATGACCCTATCTATTTGAGGGGGGGGGGGTTATTAACACAAGTGAGGGTGTTGAAAGACATATAAGAAGGATGAAAGAGGGAATTTTCAAGGTTAGAAGATTATCTCTTTTCAAATCTTAATGATTTTTTTTGTGGAATCAATATGAAAATTAATATTGGAGTGAATTTCTTTCTATTGTTTTGCTCATTTTCTACCATATTTCCATAATGAGTCCTCTATTTGTGAAATCCTTTATTAATCTCATGAAATAAAATCAATATAACATGAGCGAGTCATCATTTTAGGGATGGTAAAGAAAGAGTAAGGGGGATTGAATGTTAACTAAAAAAATGAATGAATGGATGATGATTCCATTGTGAAGGATTGATACTAAGCCATGTTCTATTTACCAAAACCATCACTTGATCATCTAATGAAGGTTATGATGATCAAAAGATAAAGCCTAATATTGTAGAGGGGAATAGGAGAGTGAAGACTGACCTTATTCCACTTTTTTCTTAGTGAATGCTCTTTAATGAATCTAAGTCTATTATATCACCTTGAAAAACAGGATTTATAGATCTATATAGTACTAGTTGGACTGAGAGGTAAAACTAGTTTCCCTTGAGAATTCATGAAATTAGTCCCCACTAATTGATTATCAGAAGATTTAATCATTAATTTTTAGGAATCATCCACTAAAACTGACCCACCATCATGATTTTGTCTGAAAATTTATTCACCCCTTAAAAGTCATTATTTCCACTTTATTAATTGACTATAGTGAATCCTTTAACTTATGCTCTTCCACTAAAATTATGTGATTTTCATCTAAATGAAAATCAATAACAATAAGTTAGGGTAGGATTTGCATGGGTCCTTTAGGTTTGACCTCAAGAGTCCATTCATCTACTTTTTAGTAGTGTTTTTTATTAGGGGTTTTATCTTTTCACTTCTAAAATTTGACCCACATTCCTATGAATTGATGAAACCTAGGAATGTGTTATGTGTTTGGCACATTTTTTGGGGAACTGATTAGCAAAACTACTTTTAAAGATTAATATTGATTTTTCATTTCATTCTTTTCTTTTCCCTTTTCCATTTTATTTTTTTATTCCCTTTTTACATGCATGGGTATTTTTGTTTTTATCATTGTAGGTTCCAGGTTCATGGGCCACACTCATCATATGAGGTCAAAGAGTGATAATTTCAAGGAACCACTACAATTCCATTTAGAAATTGAAATGAATATTTCTCAGCATTGGAGAAAATTAATGGTGAATATTCAAGGAGATTGTGGAACCCATGAAGATATTTAAAATATCATTGGGTATTCACAATGGAAACAACTAGATATAACAATCATGGATTAAAAAATTCCATTTGTTAATGGAGCTACATAAACTATTGTGTGGCCATCCATCAATGCTAACAACTTTGAGTTAAAAATGAGCATTCTTTAGATGAGATAGAATACTGGAAAGTTTGTAGGCTTGAAACATGATGATCCTCATGGTAATATTTCTAAATTTCTAGAGATTTGCGACACGTTTAAAAATAACATAGCTTTATATGATGAAATTTGGCTTAGAGCCTTTCCATTTTCATTAACGATCACATGCTAAGGATTGGTTGAAATCACAACCCCCAGGATCAATCACTACATGGGAAGTACTTGAAAAAAAAATTATTAGAGAAGTATTTACCCCATAAAAGACATCCAAACTCCATAGTGACATTAAAAAACGATTGTAACAAGATGGAGAGTCGACTTATGAGGCTTGGGAAACATTTAAGGGGATGTTGTGACACTGCCCACATCACGAAGTGACACTTTGGACGTTGCTTCAGAAATATTATTTTGGTTTGTAAAATAATTCAAGAATGGTTATTGACTTAGAAGTAGGTGGAGGATAATGCATAAGACACCTACGAAAGATCAATCTATTCTGGATGATCTAGCTGATAACATTTCACAATGGTAAGGATAAAGAGGCCTGATCAGGAGAAGAGTTCATCAGGCTGAAAAGACTACCAAGTTGGCTGGTCATATCATAGAAATGTCAAAAATAATGGAGATATTGTTTAAGAACCATAATCTAGAATCATCTTTAGAGTCACCCCAGATACTTTCATGTAAAATTTGTGGTGGTACACACCTCTTTCAAGATTTACAAGCTGGCGTAGAGGACCCCACAATCATTGAAACAAATTATATCAATTACAATCATTCTCAACCGTACAACCAAAAATAGTATGTGCAGGAAATGAGGATGGCCCAAAAAAATCAAGGTTGGGTAATGAGTTATGGGTAGAATAACTTTTAAAATAAAGGGCCTCACGTTTTTCCTCAAGTCAAGTAGTAAGTAAGACCAATAGGACAACAATTTTAGAATCCCCAACTACAATTCCAGTAACAATTTTAGCAACAACCACTGCAATATAATCATCCATATTTCAAGGTACCAATGATGCAATATATTAATCAAAATGATCAAAAGATAACTAGAATGGAGAACACCATGAAAATAATGAGAAATATTTAGTGAGAAACCAATGTGCAATATGAAACATGGGGTTTCATTTGGGAAACATTTCTCATAAATTGAATGAGTTTCCTCTCAGAGTTCTTCCAGGGAAAACCAGAACACCTAGAGAAGAGGCACAAGTGATCATGTTACAAATTGGATGAGTGGTATAAGAAACAGATCAAACAAAAGTGAATAAACCTGAACAACAACAACAATATGAGAGTGAAATGTAGGATTCTCTATAAAAATTTGATGAAAAAAATGACAAGTGGATAAAGGAAGTAAGGAAGTGGATAAGAAAAAACTTGAACAAAATCAATTAGTGTGAAAATATGACGTGGTGCCATATCATCCACCTCTTCCTTTTTTAGAGAGGATACACCATGGAAAGTTTGAGGAACAATACAAGAAATTCCTTTAAATTTCCAAACAGCTACACATTAATGTTCCATTTTCTAAGGCAATTGTTCAAATGGACACCTATAAAAAATTTCTCAAAGATTTTCTCTAAAATAAGAATAAAATGGAATATTTTGGTGTATTATCTTCGAGCAGGGAATGTTCCATGGTGTTATAGAGAAAAATCCCTCTTAATTTGCGTGGCCTAGGAATATTTTCAATATTGTGTATAATTGGATCATGTACTTTCAATAAAGCCTTGTATGAATTAGGATCAAGCATAAAACTCATGACTTTGAATGTGCTTAAGAATCTTGGATTAAAAAATTAGAAATTGATATGGATTACACTGTAATTGGAAGGTAGATCATATAAATATCCTTGAGACATATTAGAAGATGTTTTTATAAAAGTTGGGAAGTTTATTTTTCTTATATACATTCATATTTTGGAAATGAAGGAAGAAGGAGACGCACCCATCATCCTAGGATGACTGTTTATAGGTACTAAAAAAGTACTAATTGATGTTAATCACAACTAATTTTTATTCCATGTGGGTGATGAGAAAGTGTAGTTTGACCTATCTAAAGCAGTGAAACATGAAGATAAACCTGAATATTGTTATTCTATAACTACTATGAAAGATAGTTACAGCTTACAAAAGTTACAAGCTAAAGAATATGAAGTTTTTGAGGAGATGGAGATAGATTCTAAATATGAATAGAGTAAAAAATCATAGGTTGGGTCCAATTTTTATATTATGGAGAAGTTTACTAGGAAAATATTTCAAGGATTTATCCCCTTGATCATTATAGAACCTTAGTTGAAGTTGAAGAAACTTCCTAGATGCCTCTATTACATTTTATTGGTATACAATGAGACACTCCCTATTATTATTAATGTTTCACTTACCAGTGAACAAGATAAGAGGCTTCTTGAGGTGTGGAAACAACTGAAGAAGACCATTTCTTGGAGCATCACATATATCAAAGGATTAATCCCTTCCATTTATACTCACAAGGTCATTCTTGAAGATGGGAATAATCTAAAAAGATAACCCCAATGAAGGTTGACTTCACTAATGGTGGAAGTTGTAAAGAATGAGGTTTTGAAGCTTTAATATGTGGGCATTATTTACCCTATTTCGGATAGTGAATGGGTGAGTTTGTTACATGTTGTTCCGAATAAAGTAGGGATGACTATGATCAATAAAGATGATGAGCTCATTTCCACTTAGATGGTGATGGACTAGAGAGTCTGTATTAACTATATAAAGTTGAATGATTCAACAAGGAAGGATCATTTCCCCCTTCCCTTTATTAATTAAATATTGGAGAGACTTACTAGGCATGATTATTATTGCATTCTGGATGGTTACTTGGGATAAAATCAGATTTCTATAGCATTGGAGGATCAATCGAAGCCTGATTTCATATGTACCTATGAAACTTTATCTTACTGACACATGTCATTTGGTATGTGCAATGCACCCACCACTTTTCAGTGGTTCATGAAACACCTTTTTCATGTAATGGAGGAAGATTTATTAGAATTCTCCAGGTTTAATTTCTTGGTATACAGAAGGTCATTTGACGTGTGCCTTAGAAACCTTTACCTAATCCTTAAAAGATGTAAATAGACTTGTCTTGTCCTCAATTAGGATAAATTTCACTTCATGGAGAGTGAGGGAATTTTTTTTTGCCACTAAATCTCCATGGAAGGATTTAAAGATGATCCAGCTAAATTAATAGTAATCAAATAATTGCAAGATCCCAAAATACCATTGGAAATCAGTATCTTTCTGGGTCATGTTGGGTTTTATAGATGGTTTATTAAATATTTCTCACATATTTCACAACCACTCACTCATTTTTTAGGAAATGATATGGAATTCAAATTTGAAAACACATTAATAGAGGCTTTCAAAGAATTAATGTTTAGGATAATCACTGCCCCTATCATGCATCCTCCCAACTGGGAGGAACCATTTGAATTAATGTGTGATGCTAAATATTATGTAGTGGGAGTGTCTCTTGGATATAAAAAGATATGATTTTTGACCAATCTATTATGCCAGTGGAACTTTGATAGAGGTCCAACTCAATTACACTACTATTGAAATAGAACTTTTACCCACAGTCTTTGCTTTCAAAAAGTTCAAATCATATCTTATGCTCTAAAGGTGATAGTACACACTGATAATTTTTTATTGAATTAACTTCTTACAAAAAAATATGTCAAACCCCATCCAATCCATTGGATTTTTCCACTTCAAGAATTTGATATTGAAATTCAAGAAAAGAAAGGTTCAAACAATGTGGTAGCTGACCATATTTCTCTGATGGTATTTTTTAATATTTTCAAGGATTAAGAAGTTGAGATATATGATGAATTTCTAGATGAACATATTTTTACAGTTGACATCATTAAAAAACCATGATACAAAACCATTTCTAATTATATATCCATTGGAGTGCTTTATCTACACTTGTCATACCCGTAGAAAAAGAAGCTTTTATCTGATGTTTGATATTATTTTTTGGGATGATCCACTACTCTTCAAGTAGTGTGGAGATAAAGTTTTAAGATGGTGTGTATATGAGAATGAGATTTATAGTGTTTTGGTGTTCTGTCACTCCTCACCAACAAGAGATCATCACAGTCTATATCGAACAACAACAAAAGTTTTAAAAAGTGGGGTTTTCTATCCTATGTTACAAAAAGATGTAAGAGATTTTGTAACCACATTTTATCATTTCCAAAGAACAAGGAGCATTGGGAAATGTGATGAAATGACCCCAAAATATATTATGGATGTTGAATTATTTAATTTTTTTGGAATTGATTTTATGGGGTTGTTCCCTAATTTAAAGGGAAACATATACATTTTGGTTTGTGTTGATTATGTTTCTATGTGGGTTGACGCTGATGCTACTGATACCAACACTAAAAAATTGGCCATAAAGTTTCTAAAAAAGAACACATTTTCTTGGTTCAGTGTGTCCAAAATTTTGATTAGTGAGAGTGAAACTCATTTCAATAACTATTTATTACAAGAAGTGCTAAAGAAACATGAGGTCCGCTACAAC
Source organism: Viscum album (assembly GCA_963277665.1). Taxonomy (NCBI): domain Eukaryota; kingdom Viridiplantae; phylum Streptophyta; class Magnoliopsida; order Santalales; family Viscaceae; genus Viscum; species Viscum album. Next base: position 878,495,058 of record OY728166.1, read on the forward strand.
ATGAGTACCCTATATCATCCACTGACAAGTGGACAAGTGGAACTTTCAAAATGAGAGCTGAAGAATATTACAGAGAAGATTGTCAATGTTAATCAGAAAGATTGTTCAATCAAGCATGATGATTCCTTGTGGGCCTACCAGAAAACTTTCAAGTCACCATTGGGGATGTCCCCATTCTATTTGGTGTTTAGGAAAATTTTTCATCTTCTGATGGAACTCACCCACCAATATTTTTGGGAAATCAAGTACGTGAAATGGAATGAAGATGTAACATGAAAGAGATACCATTGGAGATAGATAAACTTGAGTAAATTTGGAGAGAGGTGTATACCAATGCATAAATTTACTATGAGAATACCAAAAATTAGCATGAAAATATCATTCGAAGAAAAAAATTTCATCTAGGTGATAAATTTATTTTATTTAACTCATGGTTTCATTTATTTCTAGGGAAGTTGAAGTCATGATGGTCCAAAAAATTCTTCATCATTTGTGTTTTTCCACATGGAGGTGTGGATATTCAAAGGAATGATGAGCCACCTTTCAACATTAAAGGCTATTTTTTGAAAGTTTATTTTGATCATGCTTTGGTGGGAAACATTATTTCCCTATAATTTTAATGACATGGTAATTGGCTACGTCAACCATTCAATAATAAATAAATAATTGACTCAGTGACCACCCATGTATGTTTTCTCTTTTAATTCCATTCTTACATTTTGTGTTATTTTTGTTATTTTTAGTTATTTTTGAGTCATGGGTATCCTAAGACTCTGAGATGTGTAACCCTGAAACTCCCCACAAGTCTCTAATCCAACCAAATAACCCTATATGGAATTTTCAAAATAAGTGTTTTCCCATAGTGTATAACACCTATCAATGTTTAGTGGTCATTTAATAAAATATTACCATGACACTAATATTTTTCTACACTGTACATTAAAACCACAATATAAATTTCCTGTTGATATTTGATATTAAAATTTTGTCTATAATCACCACACCATAGTGGGTCAAACACACCATAACATCCAGGAGGAGGGGATATTATCACACTAGAAATTTTTACCCCTCTATGTCGTAGCTCACCATTGCACTGTAGTGCCATGGGAGTCTCATATTTTGTAAAATATTATGCCACTAAATTTTTTGGAACCTCCACACTATAACATTTAGGTTACACCGAAGGGTATATATCAGGTTAAAATATTGAAATTTGGTGCCACTGTATATTTTTCACCCTCTACACCTCAAGACTAATAACCATGCCACAAGGTTTCCAACCTTTTAAATGTCTGGCCCAAACCCTATTTACATATTTTAATTCTAGTACCACCTCAGTTCTTGTGAAAGATGGTTCATCTCCCCATTCATGGTTGTGGTTCTTTCTGTTCTTGATCCAACAAAGGCAACCCTCTCTCTCACTTCATTTGTTCTTGTTAGGTCCAAAAGGAGCCTAGATACCTTGAGGGGGGGGGGGGGGGGTGAATCAGGGTATGTATATTCTTTTCTAAATTCTTCATACCCCAATAGATCTTGACATCTTTATTATAAGGGTCACTTTGTTTGAACTTAAGTATTAATTCTGATCTTATCATTTTGTTCTTTATCTGATGATGATGCTTTGAATGTAATGTAGGAAAGAAATATAAAGGATACAACAATTTTTACTTGGTTCACTCTCACTGGGCTACATCCAAGGAGCATACAATGACGATGTGATGATTGTACCAAAATCACTAAGGATCACTGCCAATAAAGATGGTTCAAGCTAGATCTCTTCCATACCTAGGCTCACTGCCTTTACAAGGTTTAGGGTCATCTCACCACTTTCCCAAGGTTCACTCCCTATGCCTCTTTCTCTGGCTAACTACCAGTGGAAATGATCACCATCTTCCTCTTCCTTTTCTCACTACTCTTGGAAGGGATTCAAACATAGTTTATGGACTTATAGGTCCCTTCATTTTCATGAATTCATGCATTCTCAATTATAGGTAGATGCTTTTTTGAAGTTCCACTTTCATCCAACTCATGAATACCACTTTACCACAAATTTATTGGGAAATTCCTTCGGAACAACTTTCACAATGCTCATCGCCTTCATGAAGCTCCTCTTTCATGAAGCTCATATAGCCTTCACGAAGCTTCTACCTTTCATGAAGCTCAATTAACCTTTACAAAGCACACCTATTTCATGAAGCTCAACTAGCCTTCACGAAGCTCCTTTATTTTTCTAATCTTACCTAGCCTTCCCAAATTCCATTACTTTCGTGATACTTAGAACATTCAGTTGGCTATTATAGCCTTCGCAAACTTCTTCGCATGAAACACCTTCACGAACCACCTTCACGAACCACCTACATCATTTCAAAGCCTTAGGATCTTTTTTAAGTCTCTATACTTTTATAAAGTGGGTATAGGCCTATTTATATGCATTTCCACTGATTCCAGAACCTTTCGGCCATGTCATCACCATTTCTCAATGCTCTCTCTTTTCCGACACGATGCTCCCTTTTTTGAGATACTCCACAAAATTTTTCCATACACGATTATTTTCATAATCTTGGAGATCCCCATCAAACTCTTCATGCCACCATGATGCTCCACTCATGATGCTCCTTGTCTTCACTATTCGCGATGCTCGTCATACTCATGGAGCTCACCGTTTGAATCTTCGTGCCTTCACGAAACAACCTTCATGAGTCCCATTATTCTTGAAATTCATGTCTTTGCATATTTTCACAAGGCCTTCAAGGAAATCCACTTTTCATGATGCTAGACAAACTCTAAATTTTGAACCCCAAAAATTTGGGAAACACTGGGAAACGACATCACCTTATGTGAGAATGTTTCTACATATCTTCCATGGAATCCATTCATATTTATTGGATATTTTTCAACATGACTAGTCAAAAATATATTTGAATCTCCACAACATACCTTGGAGACCCGCTTTTTCAACAAACACAATCAACCCAAAAATAATGCAATGTTACCTTAAGGGATTTTTCCCAACAATCTCCCCTTTTGGTTTGTTGACAACTCTTCATATCTTGATACCTCATTAAAGATTATTTCATCTTCAATTACCATTCGATTCTTGTGATTAAGATAGAGATCAGTGATTTCATTAACACATACTCTAATACCACTTAATCCATGGTCAGCTTGAGAAATAATAATATTATGCAAAGTTCATCAATGAATCACTTCATTCAAAAACCACTCAACTTCTTTCATCACAAACTCCATCTTTCATGATATATATACTTTTATTGATAACCTTTAGCATCATAAAATTTAATACTCTCCCTATTTCACTGAAAGAACTGTTACCTTCTCCCCTATCTTCATTAAGAAATTTTCTCCCCTTTGATATCCACAATTTCTCCCCCTTTTTCAGCGAACTCGAAGTCACTCCATTGTGGTCTGTAATAGGGTAAAGAATACAGATCAACACATTAGGGAAAAAAATTATACCTTGGGGAGAGGGGGCCCCACATCCACACTTTTTCAAGTACGGGGAGTCAACTGAACTCCTAGATCTAGTCGATGCCTTTAAAATGCTTCTTTAGGTAAGGCCTTTGTCAGAATTTCCACAACCTGTTGTTCTGTAGGAACATACTCCAACTTCAAAAGACCTTGATCCACCTTCTCCTTGATAAAATGATACTTGATTTCAATGCTCTTTTTACTTGAGTGATGTAATGTATTTTTTCTAAGATTTAAAACACTTGAATTATCGTAATGGATTCTGATTGGAGACTTCACTTCAACTCCCATATCATCAAGCTACTACTTCATCCACAATAACTATGTGCAATCTTGAGTAGCTGAAATATGTTCAAATTTTGATGTGATCAAATAAATGAAATATTGATTCTTTCTTAGGTAATAAATACATAATCCTTCATGATATAATGAACCACCTGATGTTTATTTTCTATTATCGGCTGATCCAACCCAATCTGCATCTGTATATCCTAATAACTTTGGTTGAGATTTGTCATTATGCATAAAAATGAAATCCACCATGCCCTTGATACACCAAAGTATTATTTTCACTACAATCATGTAGATTTCTTTAGGATCTATTTTATATCTCACTTCTTGACATGTTGAAAAAATAATATCTAGTCATGTTGTTGTCAAGTATAATAGGATTCCAATGAACTGCCTGTATTTGGTGAAATTAACTGCTTTGACTTCATCATACCATTATAGTTTCATTAAGGTATCTACCAGGGTCCTCATCTCCTTGGAATTATCCATTTAAAATCATCTAAAAATATCTTTATAATATTTATATTGATAAATTAATGTTCCATTATTTCCTTTTTTACCTGTAAACCAAGGAAAAATATCAGTTCTCCAACAATTGACATTTCAAGCTCACTTTTCATGAATTTAGAAAACTGCCTCCACTATACTTCATCTAATCCACCAAATATTATGTCATCAACACACACCATCACCATCATCCTTTGATTACTATCATTTTTTACATAGAGATTGTAATCAACTCCACCACACTGAAAACTGAGCTTCTTTAAAAAATGATGAAGCCTTGAATACCATGATCTTGGTGATTGATTCAACCCATACAATGCCTTTTTCAGACAACACACTCTGTTCTCATTTTCATGAATGAGAAAACCATATGGTTTCTCAATATACAATTCTTCTTCTAGAACCCCATTCAAAAATACTAACTTGATGTCCATCTGGAAAACTTTGAACCTTATTTGAACTACTATGGCCAAGAATAATCTAATTGTCTCTAGTATCACAGTAGGTGAAAATATCTCATCAACATCAATAACCTCTATCTAGGAGTATCCTTTTCATATTAGCTGTGTTTTATTTCAAATCACTGTGCCGTCTTTATTCATATTATTGTGAAAGACCTATTTAGTCCTGATAATATTCCTATTTATTGGCCTCGAAACAATCACCCATATATGATTCTTCTAAATTCAGTCAAGCTCTTTGTTCATAGGCTGAACCCATTTCTCATCTCTAGATTCTTCCTCCTACTCATCAATAGTATCTTCTTATGAATCATTATTTTCCACTTCAACTCCCCTGAAGTTTCTTACCTCCTCATCACTATCATTAGGAAACTGTTCACTGTGATATGGAAGATTCTGACCATTATCTATTATAGTGACATCATTACATTCAACTACTTTCCCAGCCTCTTGTTGAACCATTTCTAATATTCTCTCACAACTTCTTGGTATCTTGAAAACAATTAGATAATACCATTTCATTAGAGAAAAATAGATAATCATGAAATACATGAATTTTGTTGTTTTTCCCCCAATCGGTCTTCATGAACATAAACTTTCATCCTTTCTATAACATTGACATCTTTCATCTGATTAGTAGATAGAATTCCCCCCTATGATATACAACTCTTTTGGTTATTAGGACTAGTGTTTAGACCACTAGCACATAAAGGTTTTTTCACATCATTTTTTTGGTTTTTAACATCGGTTTTTAGGTGTTGTGGTTATATGGGCGTAGTAAATAAGGTTTTTCAAATTGGGTACATAAAATTGATGTTATAAATAATTAGTGTAGTTGATTTTTCATGTCGGTTATCTAATAACCGATGTGAAAAATGCAATATATACCATTTATCACATTGTTTATTAAATAACCAACATGAAAAACCATGTGTAATATTTTTTTCACGTTGGTTATCCAATAAACGACGTGAAAAACATATTATAAACCATTTATCATGTTTTTTATATTGAATAACCAATGTGATAAATGGGTTTTCACATCAATTATTGAATAACCAATGTGAAAAACAACTCACATGTATTTTTCACGTCGGTTATCCAATAACCGATGTGAAAAAAAGATTTTTTTTAAAAAAAGGTACATTGATTCTTCTCCTCCACTAGCATCAGCCAGAAATAGAAAAGAAATAGGCAAATTGTAGAATACAACACAAGAGGCAAAATACAGAAAAGGTAGCAAAATACACATACCATTGAAGTTTCAAATAAACTAAAAACCAATGTACATTGATTCAACTCCTCTACCAACAACATCTAGAAAACAACATAAGAGGTATCCCAAAATCCATTAAAATACACAATACATTGAACTTTCAAATAAACTAAAAACCTATCAAACCTGTAAAATTATTTTCCCATTCAATTTGTAAATGCCTCAACTCATATGTACTATATGATCAAGAATCATCTAAAATATTCAAAAATAATAAATAAATCATTTGACTTTAATTTTCAATAAAACTAATTAAATATTACATAAATCTTTATGAATAAATCTAACCTTATGAAACTTTGTAACTGTGCCAGTTGAAATTATTTCATACATGAATATTAAAACATAATATCCATATTCAGTTCTACCTTTTTGTTTATAACACTATTTCAAAGATATTTTATTTCAAAATAACATTTTTAATTAATATATCCAAAACTTAGTAATTTTAAATGATAATTCACCTTAGTTTTTATATATTTGATCTTGACGGTCTTGCTGCGCTTCTTTTTTTATCGTATCTTTAAAGAAATCTCATGCCCTATTTGAAAATAATATGAACATTAATAAATTTTATTCATTATAATATAAAAAATTATTAAAATAAGCAAACTTATGTGTTCAATATATTCTTAAAAATTTCTCTCACATCACTATGGATAGAGTAGCCAATACAATGTCTTCTCTATTGAACAAAAAATACCCAAAATCTAATTAAAACAGATATAAAAGAAAATTTAATATGATTTGTTAATATGTTAAGTTCTATATAACACTTTGTGAGAAAAAAATATTTCATAACTTTCATGATATAGAAACATCCAATACTGAATGATGATATTCTTCTGAAATCTTTCAGCTATATAAACCGTTCTTTGAGCATCATTCATTATTTTAACTATTGGAGAAATAAAATATGGGTCCATAAATTCATACACATTTGTCTTTTCATGCTCTGTACAAATTTTATATTGACACCTAATACAAAGTAGACATAATTATAAATTTTCAATAATTTAAAGAAAATAATTTTTTTAATCGACTTACATGAATTTTTTTTGCATTGTGTTGATGCCCAATTTCTATCCAGCTACAAGCTCCATGATATCACTTTCAAAAGGTTCACAATCATTTCACACCCATAAATAGCAGCATCAAATGGGATCTCATATACTCCCATTAAAAATTATAGTATGTTGACAGTCAATCAAGACAAGTGGAATCTGTATATGAAGTCATGGAACATGGATTTTTTTGTTGTCTATACAGTATTTCTTTACCTTTAAAGTATTCCTGAAAAAATTAGAGAAATATATACAAATTAAAATGAGAAAACAAATTTACTAAAAAAATGAAATTAAATATAACATATATACATACCTCTATGGTAATATGTCGAATTAGTCTAGATGGAAAAACCAAAAAATTACTGATACTTTGTCCAACTATACTCACTTCATTTTTAGGACATGGTATTTTTGCTAATCGATCTATAATATCCTAAAAAGTGACCCTCTAATGCTCTATCTAAATCTGGGGATGATGAATTATGTCATTAATATAATATATCATACCATATGCCAAAATATGATGAGTATTATAAACAAATAACTCACAATAACTTGGTAGATGTGGAGGAGGGGGTGTTAGGGTAGGATTAGAAGGAGTGGGATCTGCTGGCGTAGGTTGAGGAGTCAGATTAGCAGAATGAAACTATCCTTACATGTATACAAACATCTCCTGTACTGAATCTCTGATCCAATCCTCCATCATTACTTGAATATCCTAAAATTTGGCTACCAAAGATTCTATTTTTTTTATAAACATTCTATTTTGAAGAAGCATCAGAACATGGAAACACTTTTCTTACCATCACACTTATCAGGTATCCTCATACACAACCTGGGAGTTTGGGCTTTCTCAATGATGTAACTAAAATATCATGTCTACCCTCAATAATAAAGAGACCCTATGTGCTCTGCTCCTCAAGAGAATCCAGTATGGAATATTTGAAAAAATCTACAATGAATCAAAATATATAAAGAGTTGATTTAACTTCAATAAATAAATAAACATCTTACAATCATATTAGTTACAACTCTCAACTTTTCTATAAGATATTGGCCTTTTTCCCATTTGATACCTCTTATATTTTTCTTGTTTAGCAGGGGGGGCCTCTCTAGATCCTTATGACTCAACTCTTAGCTTTTGAATTTATTCTTCTAGCATGTGTTCTTCCAATAACATATACCCTTCCTAAGATAATTTATGAGGGTATACATTTTTATCTTGAATATCCTGATGAGATCTCCTTTCTTGATTTAAATTAAGAATTAAAAATAATGAAATCAATAACATGGTCATTAATATAAAAAAACAACTAAAAAGGTAACATTGCACTTACCAAAAACTCATCTTGTCGTCTACTTTAAACAAATTTTTTCCATGTATCTTCATCTATAAATGGATATATACCACATGGATTTTCTTGTTGTCTACTCCCAAAAATAAATTATGATTTGATGGATGATTTAAAATCCCTCTATCTCCTAACCACCAATGACATACATTTCCTCCTGACTCCTCCAGTGCTAGGTATATCATATGTCATCTGATAAGAAGAGGAAAAATATATATTAATATAAAAATTAATTTAAGATAAGTAAAATAATAACAAAAAAGCTTACCAAAATGGTCTCCCATAGTAGTGATAGTGTTGTTTTCTCAACACTTCTCCAATCATCAAATAATATACTAACTTTGCTTTTAGCCTGTACTGATAAAAAAGTATTGAATTGTTTTTCCTTTGGACCTAATGGAATATCATTATCATCAAAGTCTAATGGAATCCTCTATTCCTAGGTAAAATCAACTGCTAATTTTGGAAAATGTGTGGTACTATATTTACTAACCCTCAAACTCTTTTTTTCCCTCGTGGAAGTAGATCTCTCAGGTAAAGAAGGATGAACAAGCTCATAAATAACATCATGTGTAAGTTCCTCCCCAGAGGTATGAGTATGATCATCTCTATAAATATGTGGTGAATCAAATGATTGATCTATCATCCTATAAATCAAATCAACATCAATTAGTAAAAAAATATAAAAATCCAAAAATTACATGCAACTATAAATAAAAAATTTAACAATTATAAAACAAAAAATAAAAGTAAACTAAATGTAACACAGTTTTATTAATATTTTTTATAGTTAACTAAAATGCGAACAATATTAATGAGAGACAAAATGATATAAATGAATGAAAAATAACAATATTAATGACAGATGAAATGACATAGTAAAAACTCACCAACCTCATAAATCATTTTTACAACAAAAAGAATTATTTTATAATATAATCTTATATGATATGTATATTTTTTATTTAAAATGTTAAATTTAAAATAATTGGTTTTCAAAAAAATCAATTAATAGATAAGATACTTAAGGGTAAACATGGGAAACTAGACAAAAATAAACTAATATAGAACAAAAAATTTAACTTATTTGTTATAATATGCGTTTTAATAAAGGAAATAAAATTAAAACAGCTAACTTATGAAATTTAAAGAAGTAAACCATAATTAAACATATGTTACCTATAATATTAGGAATTTACTAAAGATTGTTTTCCCAAATTCCTTATTCATTATCGTTCTGTATGGTACAAACCATGTCTTTGATGTGTTTATCAATATTATTTATCAATCATTCCATGGATGTAGGGATCTCACATAAATCAGAATCTTCATCAAGTTTATCATCACCAACATAATGGTTTTTCCTTATAAAACAATAGCCCATTGTATGTTGGATTGATCAAGAAAATAGAAATTTTTTTATGTGTTTCCATGATGAAAAGATCATTTATGTAATCCAATTTATTCATATTAACTAGTGTTATTCCAAATTCATCTTGTCAGACACTGTTGTCACCAATAAACCATTTATACTTAAACACTGGAACTTTAAATTTAATGCAATCAAACTCCCATATTTCTTCAATGACTCCATAATATGTGGTTGATGTGGATATTGGGTTTTTGTCTTTGTCACTTGAAAAATGCATTGCTTCTGTGAACAACAACACACTACTATTCTGAACTACACTTCTATTGTCCTGATCTTTCGTATGAAAAGTATAGTCATTAATGTTATACCCAAACTATATTATCAAATTTAAACTTAGACCACCCACTAACCATTTTAATGTTTTTTATGCATCTGGTTTCACAGTCTCTTTAAACTATGGAAAAAAGTTCTGTTATGATAATTCAAAATTCACATATCTTTCTTCTTTGGATAACTTTGTTTCAACTCATTCATATGCAATGTTATATATAGTTGAACATCATCTATGTTATTCAAGATTTATAACTATATCTTTTTTATCTATTCACCTATCAACGATTTGACTTTTAAGACATGGATCCCCTTTCCCCCAAAATTAACTTATTCATGGTGAGATGTAGGCAAACCGATGTGCTCCACATTATAAAAATAGCTTGTAAAAAACTCTACAACATCCTCAAAAATATTCTTCTCAATAATGGATGCTTCAGGTCAATATGGATTCTTAATATACCCCTTCAATATTTTCATATGCATTTCAAAAGGATACATCCAACATAGATATACAGGTCTACAGATCTTTATTTCTTACACCAAATGAACCATTAAATGCACCGTGATATCAAAAAAAGATGGAGGAAAATACATTTCCAATTGAAAAAGTATAGAAATCACTTTATTCTAAAAAATGTTCAAAGAATTTAAACTAATAACCTTAGTAAAAATTGAATTAAAAAAATAACACACCTTCATGATAGTTATTCTCACATGGGTGGGCATTATTCTACACAATGAAACTGGTAGGAGTTGTTGCATCATGATGTGACATTCATGATATTTCATACCTGTCAACTTCAAATCCTTTAAAGACACAAATTTTTTTACATTTTAAGAATAACCATGTGGCACTTTGATATCATGAAGAAATTAAAAAAAGATAGTTTTCTTCTTCTTGGATAAGGTATGACAAGCCGGGGGTAGGAATGTTCACCTTCCATGAGGAGTGGAAGCCAAATCCAAATGTATTCCCATTGAGAGTAAGTCCATTCTTTCATTCAACCCATCTGTAGTATTTCCTTTAATATCTAACAATATTACAATAAAACCTTCAAATATATTATTCTCAATATGCATGAAATCAATTTTATGTTTCACCTCATGATATCACCAATATGGTAGCTCAAAAAAATTGATTGTTTCTTCCAAATATTTATATCATCACCAGATTTATGTGTCTTTATAAATTTCACATCAATGTTTTTCACCCTTTCAAAATACTGATAAGTGGATAAAGGGTTTTGAGAAATATCAAATTCCCATGATACATTACAATCCTTTTTCAATCTTCTATAAGAGTGATCCATAGGAAAAAAATTTCAATGACCCATGTATACTATTTTTCTCCCATGATGTAGTTGACAATATGAAGTCTACTGTTCACAAATTGGACATGATTTATTCCCCTTAATACTGTATCCTAAAAAAATTCCATATGCTAGAAAGTCATTTATAATGAACATAATCATTTCATGGAGTTGAAAATATCCCCTTTTATAATAATTATACACCCTTATACCTTCCTCACATTATAGTTTCAAATCATTAATTAATGGTTACAAAAAAATGTCAATATCATTTCCGAACTGTTTTAGTCTATTGATCATTAAACTCAACATTACATATTTTCAATTCATAAAAAATTTATAAGAGAAGTTGTAAATTACCAATAAAATAGGCCTTTAACTATGTGTGATACTAAGTATTTGATATGGATTCATTCCATATGTGAATAATTCAAGTCTGATATTTTGAACTTCATTTATGAATATAGGAAACTGGTGATCAATGTTCTTCCACTCTGGAAAATCAGCTAGATGAAATATTTTTCCATCACATATACACTCATAATCATTCCCTCTTAACCTTTTTTTCATCATGTGAATTAGAAAATAAATGTATCAAACAAGGAATTATAGGAAGATACCAAAATACTTTGGTAGGGGTCTCTGAAACTTCTGAATCATCCTATAGTTTTTCTTTCAACTTATATCGTGATGTACCACATTTAGGAAACTTTGACAGAAATTCATATTCTTTCCTATATAGGACATGGTCATTTGGGAAGACATGTATTTTATTATACCCCAATCCCATCGAGCACAATATTTTATTGGACTTATAATGTGAATTTGGAAGATCATTGTCTTTAGGAAGAATTTATTTCAAAAATTATAGAAACTCTATAAAAATATTGTCACTCCATCCATGTTTCACCTTTAGGTTTATCAATCTTAACACCATCGATAAAATTGTATATTTCATACAACCTGGATACAATGGTTTTTTGGCATCACCATATAAAAGCACAATTGTAGGCTTTCTCTCAATTATCTCTACTTCAATATCATGAATCATTTCATTAAGTTTATCAGATTTATCATCTTGCAAATCATTATCATCAATAGATCTTAAATTCTTCCTAGTTTCACCATGCCAAATCCAAGGGTTGTAGCTCGAATTGAAACCATGAAAAATTAAATGATATTTTATTTCTCAACTTTTCAACTTTTTCAAATTTAAAAATTTCAGGCATAGACAGAAAAACATATCGTTGTTTGGAACATTGAATTTAGAAAATTCCAAAAAAGCATAGACACCTTATATTTAGAACCTATTCGAGCTGAATTAATCCAACTTATATTCATTATCTATAAAAAATATCAAAAATAAATATAAAAAACAAAGGTAATAATTTATAAAATATTGAGATTGTAAATGACATAAAAAATATAGAAAACCAAGAATGGAAACATTACAAGGAAAATAGAAAATTTTGATGAGAAAATTTATTCACGTGGAAGGAATTATAAAATAGATTCCTTAAAAAATGTCTAAAGTAAAAATAAATTAATATAACCTTCTGAAATTATTAAAAAGTATGTACAATGATATCCATAAAACAATATCCATAAAAAAATATATAATGAGAACAACTAATTCATAGTTGATTATTAATGAAAATAAATAATTTATTCTATATTGTAATTAACAATATAATCTAATCAGAAATTGAGTCTTAGTTTAAAAAAATGCCATATTAAATAAAATTAGGAACTAATTAACACATTATAAAATCAGAAGTAGAATATACGGTCTCAATCATGTGAGGCATGCACTTAGAATTTGACTTTAACTTGTTTTAACAAGATAAAGACCTAAAAAATAGCTACCAAATTTGATTTTATTATTATGTTACTTTCTTATAATGTTACTTTTTTATAATTGAATAAATCAACTGGGAAAACAAAAAAGGGAATTATAATTTAAAATATAATTTATATTACACCGATCTCTATGCTAAAATTATTTCAAATTCTATATGTCATAACACCTTCTATTATCGTTATATTTGGTTTTATGCTATGAAGACAACATTCCTTATTAGAAAAAAATATGGAAGATGTCTACATAGAACAAGAAGATGGGTTAGTGAAACCAATTAAAGACTATAATGTATGTATGTTTTTTAAATCTATTTAGGGATCAAACAAAGAATCATAATAAAAAAATATTTGTTAGATGAAGCCACCTAAGAGTTTGGTTTTATTAAGAGTGAAAATGTTCCAAGTAAGCATATTCCATTAACTGAGCTACACTTACACATGGGCTACTAGGAACTCTTATCCCAGTCCTTTTTCAAATATTAGAAATTTCATTCTCCTATTAGACCATTCATAAGTTTTTACCCCTTCAAAGAAAAGTTTTCAGAAATTTTCTAGTGAATTATACATTTAAAATATACCATCATTTTTCCAAAATTCATTGATCTTTTAGAAGTTCATCACATTAAATAAGAAAATATCATCTTTTAGGTATCCTAAAATTCAATATATAAGATTCAATGTTTTGTAAAAAAATAAAGGATACACTAATTAATACCTCATTTAAGTACTAATTCACTTCTTAGCATTAATCTTTATATGAAAATGACAGATCATTCAAGGTAAAAGCTATCAAAGGTGGTGTAATATAATGGAAATCAAACATGAATCTCCTATAATAAATAGCTAGACCCTATGAACTATTAGCCGCTACAAGGTTCATTTGTCCCACCAATTAAATCATCCCCTCTATCTTTGAAGGTTTTACTAGTACCCTATACTAATATGTTGAATCACTAAAGAAATGAAACTCATTGTTTTTTATATAACATACTCCGAATCAAACACCATAAATCCAAATAAAAACACCTAAAAAAGATAGAAAAATGTATATCAAATTCAAAATTAAAATCATGAAACAACTAATTAACATAATAAAAAATATATTTAAACCTTCAGGAAAGAAAATTAGAGACGATTAGATCTATAACAGAATATGAAATGATGAAGATGAAAACCCCAACGTATGAATATGGTAATGAAATAATTAAGAGAACCTCATTGAAAAATATTAGGTTAGATATGTGAAGCCAAAGAATGACCGAAAATAGAGAATCGAAATAGTTTGAGGCTTACTTCAAGTGCGTAAACTGATGCCAAAAACCCTATGGTTCGATTTAGATCATAAGGTGAGATTTTGACCACCAAATCGAAGAAACCAGAAATTTTGGTCTTCAGTGAGACAGAAAAGAGAGGTCCATCGCGAAACAAGAAGATTGCGTAATGAAACCCTCGAGTGGTACATAAATTTTTAAAAGGTTTTTTACATCGGTTATATTATAACTGACATGAAAAATGAATAGTCAAGATTTTTTACATCTTTTATACTATAACTGACGTAAAAACCCACTCTTTCATGTCTGTTTTTATAAAACCAATGTGAAAATGTAATATGTAAATATTTTCATGCTGGTTATAAATAACCGACATGAAAACTATGTCACCAAAAATACTTTTTCTACTAGTGGACCCACAAACATTCTTCTTCTCATGCATAATTTATTCACATGTGGCTACAAGTTTGAAAAAAAATCTCCAGCTCAAAAAGAATTTTCCAGTTGTAACTACCTTTAATGAGATTTTCATTAGGTGAATTTACCAATTAGAAATGAGCCATCAACAAAACCTTTAATCCTACCAAGTCAAAACTCAGTGTAGTAAGTAAGCAATAAATTTAATAACACCATTACTATCCATTTCACTCAATTACTTCCAACTATATCATGAAACCATCAACCATTAACTTCTTTCAAGTAATTCTTCTAAATTTATTGTTCATCTCTGGTAACTGAGTTGAATCAGTTGACATTCTAGAGAAAATACCATTACCACTTTTCATATTTTGATGCCTGTTACACTTGGAAGGTATCTCCCCTTGAACCCAAATTTTTTTAACATTAGTTAATAGAATTTATATACATAGGTAGAGGGGAACCTCTAGAATACTAAAGAATAGGATTGTGGTTGATCTTGATGGATCAATCCTTTGATTCTTTCTTGTAAAGCAATGTACTTTTTTTTTCATGTTCCAACTTCCCAACCAACTTCAACTATTTTGGCCATATGACTAAACATTATTTACCCACATGTTGAGTCTTATTTTGATATTTTGATTCTATAGGCTTATAATTTTTCACAATTTTTCATTTAAACCCATTTGTAGAATTTTCCTTTAACTTTCCACTGATATTCCATTTTTCATGACTTTTCCTTTGAGAAATAATCTTTTCACTGGTCATCTGCTCTTACTTCTTCCTCCATTGTAGGTCTCTTCCTGTTGCCTTCACTTCTCTCCATGTGGTATGACATGTGAATTTTTCAAGGAATTATTTATTTGTTTTTATTTTATCAGTTACATTAGTTATGACACCCTTTATTATTAGGGTTAAGTCTTCCAATGAATTTAAATTATTCTTAATCACAACTGGAGAATCTCCTCCCCTTTTCTTATAGGTTTGTTAACATTATTTCCAAGAGAGTTTTTGTGAGTGTAATAGAAGAGGTGATTGATACGCCTTTCGTTGAGCTCCTTGTGATTCCCCTAAGGCTGTAAACCTAATTTTCAACTTATCATGTTGACTTCCAATATATGAATTTTCGTTATACACTTCCAATGTTGGCGATATCCTTCTGGGTTCCTTTTCCTTCCCTTATTTCTTCTTACTACAATGTCTTGACAATTTCCCATGATCAGAACATATAAAAAATCTTTCATTAAGGTCATAAATAATTTCATCATTTCTAGGATGATATTTTTATACAACTTGAGTTTTTATTCTGACATTGAGCTCCTGTACTTCTTGACACATAATCATGGTGTGTCCCATTCTTTCAAAATAGTATCATTTCATGGATACTTTATTATAAGAGACTCTTCTTTCATATTTCTCAATACACTTCTTCTTATTCTAACATATAGAAATATTTATATCTTCAAAACATGAAATATAATCCAAATCCTCTGAATAAAAACTTGATGTATGAACATAAATCCCACAAAAATTTCACATGCTATCATTAATTCCTGTAAAAACATTTTTAGGTGTATTTCCAGTATATATAGGATTTTTCCTATTTTTTGAGCTATTCAAAACTCTCATCTTGTTATGCATGAGAGAGGGTTCATCATATCTAATACCAATTTTTACCAAACTATATAACCTTTGAGATGAGAAAATATGTTCTTGTTTCTTCTCATAAATAACATATTTTCTTTTCATTTCATAATCACCTGCTGAAGGATAATCAAATTGTAAATTCAAAGAATCCTTAAATGTAGGCTTACCTTTGGAATTAGATTTCTCCACTTCTTTCTTCACTAATTCTAGCTCATCTCCCAGTTTTTGAATCTTAATATTCCTTGATTAAAGTTTAGCATTAATTTATCTCTTAAGATTCGTCCCACTACTTATCTCATCTTTTAATTATAGGGTGAGCTTATCCAAAATGTCACTTTTCCCCTTTATTTTAAATTTTTCTTAGGAAATAGAATCATCACAACATGAATTCTCTTGTTGTAGCATTTGGTTATCCTGAACTAGTTCAGATGGCTATGTAACAAGATCATCATTCCTGGTTGATATTATGAATTTATTCTGAGTTTAAATTCTCCCCCTTGTCATAATATTTGAGTTTTTCTATCTTTGTAGACATATTTTTCAAATTTTCAACTTGGGAATCATTCTTCTTCCTCATATTAGTAGCCAATTATAGAATAATTTTATTTAAACCTTTCAACTTGTTGACTTCAATTTCCTGCACTTGGATATGGATATCTTTAGATCTATTTTCTTCATCCAGTTTTTGATCCAATTCCTTTGTTTTGTGGACAAATTACACTTTTGGTATTCTTTAAATTTCTCCATCATCAGTAGTACCAACATCACTTGGAATATTATGTTCTTCACTCATTAATTCAGTATCATTGAATGAGTGAATAGTTTCACTGTCTGATTCATCTAAGTCTTTCTTTAGTACATTTTTGGTTTCCTTCAACTGAATCATTCTCTATCTATAGACACTTTCACATTGATAAATTCCACCATACTTGTTATTATTATTGGAAGTTATTACCTTTTTCATGGCACACCAAGATAATAGAAGACTAAATATTTAACTTCAATAATCGACCGAACCAAGTCAGAGAAGACAAATCTGATAAAATAGACCTATGCTATAATACCAATTGTTAGGTCCAAAAGGGGCCTAGATAACCTGAGGGGGGGGGGGGGGGAGGGGGTAAATCAGGGCATGGATATTCTTTTCTAAATCCTTCCTACCCCAATATATATTGAACACTTTATTATAAGAGTCACTTTGTTTTCACTTAAGTGTTATTGATGATCTTATCCTGTTGTTCTTTATCTGATGATGATTCTTTGAATGTAATGCAGGAAAGCAAGATTAAGGATGCAATAAATTTTCCTTGGTTCACCCTAACTGGGATACATCCAAGGAGCATATAATGAAGATGTTCCGATTGTAACAAATTCACTAAGGCTCACTTCCAAAAATGATGGTTCAAGATAGATCTCTTCTACACCTAGGCTCACTACCTTTACAAGGTTTAGGGCTAGCTCACTACTTTCCCAAGGGTCACTCCTTATGTCTCTTTCTCTGGATCACGACCAATGGAAAGGATTATCTTCTTCCTCTTTCTTTGATCACTGCTCTTGGAAGGGATTCAAAAAAGGTTTATGAACTTGTAGGTCCCTTCATTTTCATGAATTCATGCATCCTTAATTGTAGTTATATGCTCTGTTAAAGTTACACTTTCATCCAACTGATGAATACCACTTTACCACAAATTTACTAGGTAATGCCTTCTGAAAAACTTTCGCGATGCTTACTACCTTTATTAATATCCTCTTTTGTAAATCTCAAATAGCCTTCTCGAAGATCCTACCTTTCATGAGCCTCAATTAGCCTTTTTGTAGCACACCTCTTTCATGAATCTCAACTAGCCTTCACAAAACTCCTTTATTTCACGATTCTTACTTTGCCTTCGCGAATTCACTTACATTCACAATGATCAGAACATTCATTTGGTTATTATAGCCTTTGTGAACTTATTAGCATGAAACACATTCATGAACCACCTTCACAAAAAACCTTCATGATTCCGGAGCCTTAAGATCTTCATTAAGTCTTGCTAATTTTCTAAAGGGGGAAGAGGCCTATTTACAGGTGTTTCCACCAATTCCAGAACCTTTCAGCCGCATCATCAAAATCTCATGATGCTCCATATTTTTCTATGTGATGCTCCCTTTTTCATGATGCTCCATGGAAATTTTCCATTTTTAATGCTTTTTATAATCACAGAGATCACCGTCAAACTATTTGCACCACCACGATGCTCCACTCACGATGCTCCTCACCTTCTCTATTCACGATGCTCATCATACTCGTAGAGGTCACTGTCAGAATCTTCACACCTTCACAAAACCACCTTCTTTAGTCCCATTATTTTTGAAATTAATGCCTTTACATATTTTCGTAAGGCCTTTAATTAAATACACTTTTTGAGATGCTATCCAAACTCCAAATTTTAGATCCCCAAAATTTGGCACACTGGGAAATGGTGTCACCTTGTGTATGAAATTTTTTTCACCACTTCCATGGAATCCATTCCTCTATATTATATATTTTTCAACATTCCTAGTAAACAATCTCTCTATATCTCCACAACATAACTTGGAGACATTCTTTGTCAACAAACGCAATCAACCCAAAAATACTGCAATGTTACCTTTGAGGGATTTTTCCCAATAGTTCCTCTTGACCCTCATCCTCCTACATTTATATTCTCCCCAACCCCTCTTTTACCCATTCCCTCTAACCATCAAACCCTTGTTTTTAGTGGGTGATTTGGTTTCTATAGTTTCATACCACCCTAATTTAAACTCTCATTTATACCCATATTTTTGGAATTATAGATACCTATCCTATCATGGTATGTATAAATCATGTATGATCACCCTCTCATTCCCTAGATGAATAGTCCACCTCCAAACTCGACACCTTTATCCAATAAACCACACTCCCTGCTTCTTCTAAACACAAAACCACCTCTTCCTCCCCTTCTAAACTACCAACCCCACTCTAGTTTCCAAACCAAATAAATTTATACCAATAACTTCCAAATCCCATGAAAAAACTTCATCCTATACACCTAAACACCCTCCCACCTCCAAACCATAAACATATCAACCAACTAAATCAGTACCAAAATGTAAGGCACCACCAATTACACCTCCCACTTCCCATCGGAAGAAAGAATCCACCATATCTTCTCCATCCACATCCACTACTCACCCTATAACTCCTATAGTTTCCCATATCCCACCTCATCTAGCTCCCATACTGGAACCCCTGATTGTGTTTTGAAGATAATTATTTTATGCTAAGGCTATAAGGGGCTGTAGAGAAACACTATGTAGACTAATAAGACTTTGTTTTTAGCTATCATGAGTATGCTCTGTATAGAACCCAAAATCATATTCAAATTAGAAGATATAGATTTGGATCAAATACTTTAGGTTTAATAGGAAACTTATATTAAGATTATTGTGTAATTAATCACTAATTTTTATGTTGTACTTGGATATGTTCTCTTTAGGCAGGATACAAAGAATTGGAAATTGACCCTTGCGGAGTTTGATGTTGGAATTTGAATTCATAGCTTAAATTATATTGATTTTATAGTTTATGAGACTCTAGTTATGGAAATTAATAGGGAGAATATCTTGGAAATGTGGTACTATTTGGTAGTGGACCCCAATATTCCACATGATGCTACTCAAATAAAATATACTCAACCAAATTCTTCCCTCATTCAAATTTTACACCGATCCATCACTTATGCTTGGCTAGATAAGGGTGATTCATAAGGTCCTATGAGTTATCTTGATGTGATAACCCTCTTTACCATATATGGAAGAGATAATATTAATATGTCCCACCAGTTTTATCTTTATTTTGAAGGCCTTTGGAAGAAACAGAAAGGGACCCTCATGGGGGGGATTTCAATACATTTTTTTCTATGAACTTGAAGGTATTTCACATAATTATTACCATTAATTACATTGGTATTTTAGAGTTTATTGATCATCCTATGTTGGAAAAATTATCATGATTTTTAAATATGATAATTTTTTTCTTAGGATTATGAGTATGCCACAACTGGTTTGAAAGATGGCGAGGAAAGTCAATCTCAATCCACCTCTTGAACACATGTACATACTTCATGTTCTGTATTTTATCCTCCACTCCCTTCAGAATAGGATAATTTTTAGAGTGAATGGAGTCATATTTTTTTGAGAATATTTCCATTTTATCTTCAGTACATTAGTGAAAATTTATGACCATTTGGGGACTGCTTATGCCACACCACCATCATTTCCCCTTCTATCCCTAAAAATCACTCCAACTTTAGGAAATCCCCTATTTACCCCTTCAGATCTGAGTACAAAGCATTAGATTGGAACCTCTATAAATGATACCCAAGGGGAGTCCCTTATTTCCCATATGGGGCAGACCTA
This sequence comes from Viscum album, assembly GCA_963277665.1. Classification (NCBI taxonomy): domain Eukaryota; kingdom Viridiplantae; phylum Streptophyta; class Magnoliopsida; order Santalales; family Viscaceae; genus Viscum; species Viscum album. The sequence continues at coordinate 878,516,136 of OY728166.1, forward strand.
CGACCAGACACCCCATCAAGCTTCCACTCCCCAGTTACCCAAGTCAATCACTAATTCAGATGATCAATGCCAATTTGATCTCTAGGCCCAATAGAAGGTAAAGGGACCACTACATGAAACTATATTAGAGATTCCATTCATTGATCTGGATGCTATGTGAGCTATCACACTACAGATCCATGATCCAACCAAACCATTAGATATTGTTCCACCGATGATTACTTGAAGCTTGTTTTTACACGCGATATAACACCGAGTTATTCCTCTAAATTAACCCATAAATCTAATAGAGCTATTTAGGTTCATCCCCAAACTTTTATTATCAATGTTTTCACTACTCCAAGACCCATTTCTGAAATGGCCACTGTGGTTACATCTGCCTTAGACCTACCATTTCAGTTGCTAGGGATATAATATTATCCTCATGGGGAGTCACAAGAATACATAACAGAGTCTTAGGATCCCCCATTTTGTTTCTTTTTTTTTATTTTCACTGTAATTTTCCTATGTTAGGTTGTACTTTTGTTCATTATTACTCTCAATCACATCAAAATTTTCTCTTTCACTTTACTTTCTCTTCAATGTTTCATTTTTTTGTGCATGCCCTATTTTACAATGGAGTTTGATCATATAATGTCTTGGACCACCAATCACCTCCCACCATTTCTGGGAGTAGCTATTTTCTTGCTTGTTTACTTAGTCTCCATTACTGTTTTCATGATTTTTTCTTTTTCATTGGATGAAAAACATTGGAAAAACGTGTCATTAAAAAATGGGGGAACCTCTTATGGCCTAATTGGGATTTCCCCCCTTAGTCTAACCAATGATACATCATAACCTAGGAGATCTGTTTTGGAATGTGTTAAATTTTTTAATCTTCTTGTTCATAAAAGTAGAAAATTGGGTTTTTTTTGAAAACTTTGATTTTAGTCCAATTTTGAGATTATATTTAAATGATTGATGACATAGTTTCTAATTCTTAACTTTGATTCTTAGAAATTGGAATCTGTTTAACCAATTGTTAGTGTTTATTCCATGAATTGATTGTCCAACATTTTAATTCTCCATTCTGAGAGGATTCTGTGCCATATTTCCATATTATTTTTGATAATCCCTTTCATGATAGAACTCATGATGTGAAAAAATAATAGAATTTTCTTGTTTTTCTCATCGAATCATGATGATTTTGAATTAAATTAAAATTATTAAGGCAATAAATTGATTTAATTTTATCCCATTTGACCTTGAGATCCACCTTATATCAATATTCTATGAAACCGTAGAAACTAGTACATAACATAATATGAAGCTACATTATAAGACATTTTATCCTTACTACCCTATTTATTTGAGTATAAATTCATTATTTTTCATTTGATATTAAAAGGGAAGATGATTATTTTCATAGAAATTATTTTTCTAAAATGGGATATTGGGTTTGGTTCAATTTAGTTATTGAGAAAGTATTCCTTCTATTTTTCATTGTTTATTATTGCATCCCCTTGTAAAAAATGGGTTGTATCTTTAGAGAGTCAAAAATCACCATTGTTTGATCAATTATCTTGATCATTTGGGGTTTGGTGGTGGAAGTGAGACTTCTCTCAAGAAAAAATTTCAAAAAATAAATAAGAAAAATACAAATAGGGAATTATACAACAATTTCATGGCTTTGTGAGCCTTAATTTAAGTTTAGGGAGTGAGATGTTGTATTTTGAAAGGAGTTGACGAAGGATTAGTTTCTATTGAGTATTAATTGATTAGAATGCATTGTATTTTTGAATTCAGACCTCCTCTTCAACCTCATAATTTTATTTTCACATCATTTACCATCCACCTTATGCCTTAGAGACATTAAAACCTTAATGAAATATCCCTCAGGAATTTTTAGTTCAACCTCTAAATGGAGATTGAGTTAACTTGAAAGATTATAGATAGAGTGCACATGAATTGATATGATCATAAATCTAGTACAAAAAATCTATAGTGATGAGTGGAATATTCATTTATATAAATATATATCATTAATTGGAAATAACAATGATGAGAAGTTGATAGATTCAAGTGAAAAGAGATAATTTGTCTTGAATTGGGAAATTCTAAGCAAGGCATGAATTGACATTATAGTCTTGGATTAATTTGGTGCCTTTCATAATTTTAAGTCTTAATTTTCTTTATTTTTAAAGGAATCATGTTTTAAAAATTTCCTTTAAAAGAGTTTGATCCTCCATGATTTGATATTGAAGTTTTTTCTTAGGGATAGGAAAAGATTTGTGTGGGGGATTTTGATAAGTGATTTTTTTATCTTCTTTTGAGTCTCAATTTTAAAGTTTTCTAAACCAAATGATTTCTATTTATGTTTAAATGTTATTTATTTGGATTAGGTTTCATGTTATGAGATGATTATGAAATCTTGAAGTTTTTTTTGCTGGAAATAATCCAACCACACCATAGAAACAACATTGTGGTGTAGTCTAATAAAGACATTTTTCTGATAGTGTAATTGGGACCAACATACTACAATCTTCATAAGGGTTTAATTAAAAGAATACCTGGTAATTGATCATGAATCATGGAAGACCGACCTATATTTTAGTCTTCAGGACTTAAGAGAAAAAATAGCCAACATGGGACAACCCTCAACCAAGGGAGCAATCCACAAGGCCAACCTAGGTGGGGTAGTCGACCAAGTAGCTTATAGGGAGATTTAGGTTGCATTAAATGAATATTTCACATCATGACACACAATAGTAGGCACTAACACATGGGGGTTAGGTCCATGTGGAAGTGGGAGGAGTGCTTTACTATTGTGGGGTAGTACACAGTGATGGTAGGGGTCCTCAAACCCCTATCCAACATCGATGATAGTAAATTCCATGAGATGTATTATTAAGGGGTGGCCATCTATCTAAAAGTTTGATTTGAAAAAATATGACACCACATTGAAAAATATGTTTTTGTAATGTAAAATGAGAAGAATCATCCATATTTAATATTTGAACTTGTCCACACCATATCATGATGACTATATTGTAGAAGGTCAATTTTGGTATTGATAAAAATCATTAAGGCTTGAGAAGGCCACATCGTAGAGGTATTTCCGCATTGAAAGGAACATGAGATTCATTAAAATTTTTGTCTAACTATGACTATGATTTTAAGAACTTCTAGGAAATGATATTTAGGGATTTGAAATTCAAATTTAGGATTGATTTTTTATGTCACAGACCAAGGAATTACACTATGGATAAAAGATGTTTCTTTTCGCTTATGTTATAATATGAAGGTTGTGTCATGAGATGCATAAAGTATTTAAAATGAATATCCAACCAAGTTGCAAAAGGTGGGAGAATTTTCTTATCACAAGTGATGGAGATGAAATACATCCAAGAATGGTGAAAGAGGTAATTTTTTGGGGATTTTGTTTCAAAACTAAGGCAATTTTATTTTTTTGTGGACTCAAGATAGAAATTGATATTGGAGTGAATTTATTTATAATTTTTCATTTTCTATAATCTTTATATAATAAATCCTCTATCCATGAAATACTCTCTTAATCCCATAAAATTCAATCAATATAACATGAGTGAGTAGTTGTTTCATGGATGGTGGATCAAGAGTAAGGGGGATTGAATGTTAATTCATAATTAACTGAATGGATGGTGATTCAATTATTAGGGATTAATACTAAGATGTATTCTATTTACCAACACTATCACTTGACCATCTAACAAAAGTAATGGTGATCAAGAGATGAACCCCAATATAGTAGAGTGGTATATGAGAGAAAATACCGACCTTATTCCATATTTTTCTTATTGAATTCACTTTAAATAATATTATTCAATCAGACCATCCTGATAAAAGGGTTCAATAAATACTGATAATACCTGTCAGCCTGAGAGGTAAAACTACCCCCTTGTAAATTCATGCAATTATTCCCCACTTTTTTATCATTAGAGTATTTAATTATTAATTTTTGAGAATCATCCCCTGAAATTGATCCACCATCTCTGTATTGAATGAAATTTTATTCACCATTTATACTGAATTCCTTCCTCTTTTTTCATTAACTATTGTGAATCCTTTATCTTGTTTTATTCCATTTAACTTATGTGATTTTCATTGAAATGATAATCAAGAACAACAGGTTATGGTAGACTCTACATGGTTCCTTTGGGTTTGACCTCGAGACTCTATTTATCTATACTAATTTTTAGAAGTGTTTTTCATTAGGGGATTTATATTTTCACTTATAAACTTTTACCCATGTTCATATGAATTGATGACACCTAGTAATGCATCAACCCTACTCAAAATAAATCAAAATGATGTATAGTAAGTAGCTTTAATCATGTTTTATTTCTATATCCCTATTAATTTTTGATTCCCTGCCTCTGCTATTAGGGTTTCCTTCCCCTTTTAAATCTATTTCATTTCCTTGGAATCACTACAACCTGGGTCTTCAGAGTTTCCCAACCAATCATAGCTATGGACCTTTTCGTTTAATGATGGATTTGACTAGATAATGGTTGTACTACTTCTATAATTTTTTACTTAATGTTTTCTTGTATAAAGATATTATTTTAAAGGGGGTTTATGTAAAAAACATAAAATATAAAACCCCTCATATAATTTAAATAAATCCTATTATATCATTTTTAATTGAGAGATACTAGTTTCAATAATTATATTTTTATGATAGGACTCTTGCAAGTCATCTTCTACCTCATCACCTTCACTAGTTGTGCCTCCCTTCCCCCTATGATGCATCACTAAGGTAAATTCAATCTAATTCCCATGTTTTTCACTCACTTGATAATACAATTTATTATAATTGTTGTTATGTTTTTACAATAATTATTTATATAAACTTCATGGGTACCTTTTTTATTATTTGTTTTATGTTTGAAGAATGTTTAAGAATTATTTTTTGTCACTTGATCTTGTGATTTATTGTTTGTTTTATATTTGTTGTTTTCTCTCAGTATCATGTGTTTTATGATGCACCACTAAGGTAAATTCAAATTCAATACATTGATAGATTTTTGTTTTGTGATGTTTTTTAAACTATAAGAAATGTAAACTTTTTCATGTCTTTTCTTGGGAAATGATATTTCTAGGACCATCCCTTCATGTTAGTCATTATAAAATTTTAGATTCTGAATCAATGGAATAATTTGATATGATTTAACATTTGAAACAACACTATCATCAGTAAGGTAGGATGATCAAGTAAATTAATAATTTTATGAAGCTCAAGTTTTCACTAATGAGAACCAGTGAAAAATCGAATGATGAAATTACTATCTGATTTATAGAATAAATTTATCATTAATTTAAATAAAAATTAGATTAGTTCTCATTTATAATTATCTTCAATATTTTCTAAGTTGGAGAGTAAAACCTAAATAGATTATTATTCCAACTCCATAATTATGGTGTGGACTTAAATTCTAAAAACTATGAGAATGATAAGGAAAAATTATTTCTATTCACTTGATAATAAAAATATAATATGATTATCCCCAAATAAAGGCTAATATTCATTGTTTATATTTTTATTTTCATGTGATTAATTATTTATAAACATTGGTATTAGTGAATTTTACAATTTGAACTTATTTTCATATCAAGTTTGTGATTCTTGCTTAAATTACACTAATACTCAACAAATTTTTCAACACCATGTAAAATAATCCATGTTCATAATTTTGTTTTTATATTTTAGGACAATGTTTAACATGAATTGAGGAAGATATTATCCTACTCGAGTATATGAATATTCTCTTTGGAATCCACCTATTTTGTGTTGTGAAATTAGAAAATTATAGGAAAGGTGAACTGGACAGAAGTCCACAAAATTGCATGTAGAGACCATGATAGAATCTCAATAAAGCTTAAAAATGAACCGTGGATAGATGAAAAATTAAGGAATAATCATTAAATTGTTTCTAGTGAAAATTGTGAATTTTAAAGGGTGGTCTTGGTGGCCTAATAGGAAGATAAAAGTTTGGTCCAGATTGGGTGGCCTAGAATGACAACCCACAATTTTGACCATAAATATGAGAATATAAGGAAAAATTGTCTGAAATTTTTAAATATTTTAGAAAAAATATCAGGAAACATTTTCTTCTTCTATTACCCACTAAAATTAGGCCATATAGAATCTATTATTTGCACATTTTCTAGAGGGATGCAAGATGGATCCTATTTTGGGTCAAGGGTGGAAAAATCTAATTCAAAATTTTTTCCCCTACCCTACGCCTAAACCAATCAAGTGGAATGAATTGGTAATATTAGAGGTAAAACTAAGCCTAAAAAATTCCTATTTAAGGTAGTGGTTGTAAATGAGTATAAAGTAATTCATTTTTTGTTTTCATTGTAATGTTATATTATTGCTTTGTATTTGTAAGTGATTTTATTTCTCATGTAAGTTGTTATAATTTACTTTAGTTTCTTAAATAAATTCTATTATACTTCCCTAATTTTTTCATTCTTAATAATTTAATAACTTTTCCTCAAGGTGTGAATTTAACCACACATCAATTTATGAAGTTCTTTTCACAACTATGAAGTGTTTGTTATTTTGTTGTTTTCTCTTCTTCAACTTCTCCCTTATGAGTCTACTTCCATCTTCCATTGAGATATTTTCATCGATAGAGGGATAACCCTCTTATAAGTTGATATATGAGAGTATAATAGTCTAGGGTGGGATTTTATTTCTCATTCTATTAATGTTTTAAGAATCTATTTTATTTAATATTTTTGTTCAACAATTTAATTTCTCCTTTACACTCACTAATTTTAAGGCCACAAATCTTAAGGGATATAACAATGATATTCCTTAGAGTGTTTGTGAAAATTATTCTCCAAATTTATAGGTAAATATCCTTTTTATTTTTTAAGTTATAAACTATAAAGTTATGAGGGAAGTCATATTTCATTGAATGAACCCATATTGAATTTAAGAAATTGAAAACACCTAAAAAGAAATTCAACCAATCCACCCTTAACAATAATCTAGGATCAACCTATTTCCATTAATTGAATTTGATTAAGTAATTTAGTGTTTGAGTAACCCAATCAAATTAAACCCATGTTTGAAACTTCATAGATAAAAATCATTTTGTATAATGTATGTGCCTATAGGTTTATTCTTAGTTATATGAGTATTCAACAACTTAAGCTACACTAGAGGAGACCACTTGAACCTTAAACCTAGTTAAATTTGGGAGAGACCAAAATTTTTAATTTTTGTCAAGGACCTAATTAAGTTACCTTTAAAACTCATTCTATTCTCTCCCATTTATATTTTCTCACCCCATTTCTCTTATGTTTCCCCTTTATTTTCTTTTTCTTTTTTGGTGCATGTCCACCTATACCATTGACCATTCAAACTGACAAGTTAGGACATATAGTTCTAGGGTTTGGGAGTCAAGTAAACCTATAGGTATTATTAAATTATATCATAATCTTATTAATACCCTAGATTCAAAAATTGAGTCCATTCTAATGTAGGTTCTTCCATGAAACCCTATTATAAAACAGAGTGGGAACCAAAATGGAAATCAAAATTAGGCAGCCCCAAACTTGGGTAATGGGGTTGATCAAACCATGAATGACTACCTAAAACCTACCTAGACTAATTCAACTACTTACATTATACATGATTCCCTAGGAGATACCCACTATTTATTCATATCCCATGTATCAAACCACTATAAAACCATTCATGGGATGGTGTTGGAAATGTCATACCTTCCGGATAAGGAATTCAATGAAATTTTTGAAACCATGTGCCCCCAAATCAAATTTAACTATCTAATATGAGAATATTTCCATTTTGTAACACCCCAATATTTCATAGTATGTTATCTCATTAAAGTAATTCAATAGCTTACGCTACACGCAACACCGAGTTCGAACGCACCACAACTTACCAAACTAGCCGTTCAAAAAATAGTTATGAATAGTATTAACTACATTTTGAATCTTATATACTCTATATAATTTTAACACCCATATTATGTGTTTATTAGAAATAATATAAGAACAAATTCAATTTTTTAGATAAAGGAAGTATTTTTCAAAAAATGAAATTTTACCGCCTACTAATGGTGAATTTTTTTAAATGCAATATCCGAAAATTTTAAATTAAATTTGAAAAAATAAACTTCTTATTTAGAAGAGGGATATAAAAATTTAGTTTGGACAAATTTTTGGTAATTTTCTAATAAATTTCATATTTTGATGAATAGTGAAGAATACTATGTTTTAACTGAAAACAACTTTTTTAATCGAAATAATTTATAGTGTGAAATCATGCATTTGAATTGGTTTGAAGTATAATTATATTATATTTTTATCATTTTATACAATTTAGGTCATTATAAGTAATTTCACATTTAAATTTGACATAAACACATGTCAATCTTTTGATAATTTTTACTTTTTTTTAAAACCTGCTTTTTGGTTTTGACGACCAGAGTTAATTTTAAATTAATAAATTCAACTTATATGTTTTTAATTTGGTAAAATGGACTTCATTTTTGAATTCGGAATATCAAAATTATCTTAGGGTAAATTTTTGGTATTTTTCTGAAAACTTTCAATTTTTGTTGAACGGTGAAAAACACTGCGTTATTATTCAAAACCGAATTTTTATTTAAATAATTATTTATATTATTTAAATTTATTTTAAGTCAAAATAGATATATAATACCTATATAAGTTAAATTTAATTCATTGGAGTCATTTTATAAAAAAATTAGATGTATAAAATTTTATTGAACTTTTTAACGTTTTTTACCCACCTTCTAGGAGCATTTGCAAATTTGCATAAAACTTAATTTTACCACTTATGTGAGTTGAATTTCAAAAATACGAGAAAAATAGTTGACATCAGTATGTAAGATTTGGTTCAATAGGATGAAAATAAATTTTGGTGAATAGTAACTTTTGATTTTTTTTACCGCGGTTAAAAGTAAATAGGGTAATTAAGGGTAAAAATGATATTATAATTACCCCAAAACATATCCTAATTCTATTGGATAAGTGTGATTAGTATAAAAAAAACCTTATAAATAAAATATTATCCTCTTTGGTCCACTTGGATTAGATTAGGACATTTATTATTATTTTATTTAAAGAAGAGTTAAAAGTGTTAAATTCAAAGTTGAATAACTAAATAATTTATTATATAGGGTTACACACAATATAAATTAAACTATAAATTTTCATTAGAAATTGAAAAATATTTCCTACATAAAGGTATTTTATTTATAATTTTTAGACATTAAATAATTTAATTTATTTATGACATAATGATGATGCAGTAATTACCTTATTAATGAAATATTAAAATAACTGATATTATAAATATCTAAATAACTGTAAATTGAGACTTATGATGAATTACACAAATTTTATAGGTTAATATGACATTTTAGGTTTTATTAGATAATTTTTTTCGAAGTGATAAGGTTTTTATGACTTTCAAAAAAACAAAATACCAAATAGTGTCAAAATTGACATAAATTAGTTTTTAAAACAAATACTATATTATTGGTTGATATAGTATTCCTAAAAATCTAAGGTTCTTCCAAATGGATTAAATAATATTATATATGTCATTAATGAACCAATTTAGGTTCTCTTGGAATCTTAGAGTATGTTTATTAACCATATACTGTAAGAATACAAGAAGACACGGTAAAAGTTAAACTATTAAACTAAGAGTTAAATTTAACAGATAAGGTTAAAATGGTAACCTAAACTTGTCTAAAACCTATTGGTTGAGATTATTGCGACCAATAACCACCTAAGGCTCTAAATAAATTTATTTGGAGTCATTATAAACCGAATATGATTGTATAATAAATTAATATTTTAATCTTTTCCTAAAGTGACCCTCACCCCTCTTATAAAAGGGAACTTCCCCTTATCTCAAAATTACACCTCCAAAGCCATATTTATCGGCCAAAACCTACCCAAATATCCTCCCAACTTTCCTCAAATAAACCTGTAGTAATTAATTTGATTAGAAAGCCAACCTAAGGATCCATTTTGATCAACTCAAAAGGAAACACCCGAAGAAGAGGTAATAATTTCACCACCATCTTTCAAGTTCTTTTCTTCTTCCACTACCCCTTTCTTTGTTGTTTCCATAACAAAATAATAACTCCAGTAACTCATACATAATTTTATGTTATTATAAATATGTTACAACCATATTCATTATTCTATCCATCCTATAAATGATAAAGTTATCCTACGTGCGTATGTATGACTTATCGTCTCCACGTCGTGGTATAGTTTGTTATTCAAACAGTTCATTTTTTGGATGAGTATAATAATGAGTATAACTAATGTAAATAATAAATATAACATGTTAATGATTCTTTATATATGATATGACATCCAATTACATACGATTTAACCATCAATATAATGATATTGTCGGTCGTACGTATGTACGGATTACCGTCTCCACGACGCGATGAGATTCATTACCACGTTCACCTTTCAATGATGATTATAAAAATATATATTATTAATAAGTATGTAATATATGAAATAATAATTCTAATGGATATATATATGTATTTATTTACTTACATATATCTTATTCAGTTACTTCCATTCAATACGATATGAAAATGGAAACAACGTTTGTGCGTACATACGGCCTACTGTCTCCATAAACGGTGCCTTCCATTTCATATATCTATCTATTATAAATATTTATATTCTAAATATATTTGATATATAAATCAATTTTTATATTCTTTAAGTATTTAAATCATGATCTAAATGATGATATCAAGAATAACAAGTTAAAACACGTACGATAAAGAAAGCGATTATTACCCAAAATGTTAATTTAACATTGAAATCATTATTAAATTGGTAGTATAAAGTCATAAATGAATCATGTATAATATAATAAATATGAATATGGTTTTGGTATAATTTAATAACATAATATGGTTATTATATAGGAGGTTAAACGTACCCTCGACCAAAAGAAAGTGCAAGGTAAGGGTTAATTTTACAATCTCTTCATTATCCGAGATTGTTTTTACGTGAGTATCTACTGGGACCTATTTATCACCCACATCCATGTTTCATAAAAATATTTTCAAAAAGAATATTTAAAGGTTTTATGTAAGGGAATCTTTAACTAGATCATCATTTTAAATGGTTTAAATATCTATTCTTCTAAACCATTCTCATTAATGTCCATGTTTTCAAAATGGTTTTTTAGGATTTATTTATATGGACATGAATGTTTTTAAAATGTTAATTCCTTTAAAAAGTTTCAAAGTGGTATGGGACACTTTGATTCAAAAATTTCTTTAAATTTATTCCTTTCTAAATTTTGTGACTTTTAAATGTTTTCATAAAAAGGGATATTTCTCTCAAAGAGTTTTACAAATCATTTTTATCTATGTTAACATCCTTTGATGGATTTAAAACTTGCTTGAAGTTGATTTATTATGATATAAACCTTCCATATTGTATTGAAGGTTTTGTGATATGTTTAGTTGTGGATGTGTTATTTTTATACCATTCATGGTTTATGGATAAAGTATTGAAATTTCATATGCTAGTTTTAATACAAATGTTTATATTATGTTTAATTACTTTTCATATGCGGAATGCATTGGACTTAGTATGTGATAGGTGGAGCCCGCTATAGCTCCTTGGTGCATCGGTAGGTATCATGATACAATTATATTTGGAATTGGATAAGTCCTTTCCCAATTTGATATATGGTTTTGGACGAGGCCTTAATCATTTTTATATTTCTTGGCCGAGGCATTGAAAAAATGTTTCAGAATGTCTAGAATTATACATTCCCTCATTATGAAAATAATATTGATGGTTCATGTGGTTATTCGACTAGTATAATACCCATGACTATGTTTTATTATTTCATTATTTACTCATCTCATATTCCTGCCATAAAGTGTTCATGTTTATTATTTTTAAAGACATGTGTTTTAAATTATTCACCAACCCTAATGTTTATGTTATCTTCCATTGTATTTCTTACCCTTACTAAGCGTTTGAGATCACCCCTTTCCTATGTCTTATTTTCCCAAGATTTCAATAAGTGTATTATGATTGATAAGCAAGGTTAAGCTAGGGGATTAATGGAATTCTCAAAGGATCATTTATGTTGTGTTTTATTTTTCTAATGTGTAATGTAATGTTCATATATGTAATCTATTTTCCAAGACTGCTAAACTGATCGGTCCTTCGGGACTTGATTCCTTACAATCATTCCAATGTATTAAAATAATGCACCGACTCTGGATAACTGGGGTCGGGGTGTTACATTTGGTATCATAGGAAGTTTATTACATACCTTGGAAACTATATTTAGAAAAACTCTGATTAGAGAACATTACTCTAAGATAAACTTTGAGGATTAGTGTATAATAACTTCCTAGAATTTTGGTAATGTAGAGATTTTGTGTATTTTCTAAGCAATACATCCCTGTCTAGATATGAGCAGGTAGAGGCGGCTCTGGCACAGATTTACCTAGGAGTGAAAACTCTGAGAAGGAGTTTTGGGCTTGACCCAGGGTATCCTGGTACACAACAATGGACCTTGATTCACTCTTGGTTATGACACTCATGGGGGATATTCTTAAGATATTTCACAATTTCATTACAAGCCATTATGAAGGATTTATAAGTAAATTCTTACTCAAAGAAAACATTTTATGATTATAGATTATAAGCACAATCTTTTCAATTTACATCAGTTTTTTTACAAGTTTGGAATTATGAATTTTGATTCATAAACTAACCTAGTGTATTCCATTGTTTAGAAATAGTGCCTAGTAGAAGGAATCAGAATTCTAGGAATATTCATAATTGAAAGATTAATAAGGATCATATCTTTCATAGTATTAAGCCAACATTTAAAAGGGAAATAGTCTTCCACATATTCTCATCATATGAAGAAATAGTATAATGTGTTAATAAGATAGGTAAATAATTATCTGAGTCCTATGGATTTGAAGAGAAGCAAGTGAAGAATAGGATGGAAGAGAGAAAGATGGATAAAGGGAAGAGGGGAAAGAAGGATTTTCCCATATGTGATAACTATGGAAAGAATTGTCTTGGTAAATGCTTGAAGGGAATGGGATTTTGTTATAAATGTGGAGAAAAAGTACACCAAATATGTGATTTCAAGGGTAAGAAAAAGTTTTGAAATGTACAATGCTTCATCTGCAAGGAGTTGGGACACTATGCGAATCAATGTCCAAATCATCAGAGAATACCCTAAATGCTGCTACTGGATAATAATCAAGTTATGATACCACTGAAGATGAAGAGGAATGATTAGAGTTCTTATGTTATAATTAAATTATTGTGTCATTTGAGTATTTTATTAATGATGTATATTCTATAAGAATTATTGAGTATATAAGGATTGTATTGCAGTACTATTTCATTAAGGACTTGAGATTGTGTGGAACCAAGAAAAGTGACTCAATAGCAGGTTAATGTTTTTGGAAAATAAATGGTTGAGATAAAGATAAACCATAATATAGTTCTGATACCGAGGTAGTGATTTTGGAATACAATATGATTTATTTGGATAAATTATATTGGATATTCTTGATTACCTTGAAACTGATTAATGATTTGTATATTCCATCATTTTTGGAATTTAAAACATTTTTGGATAAAAGGAGTATATCCAGTATTCTATAAGGAATAAGGGAGCTTGGATGTAATCAATAAGGTTTTATGGTAATTCAGGGTGTTACAGTGTTTTAAAAGAATACATGATGAAGGTTTTCACATGTTATTACGTGGAAAAAAGGATCTTCATTGTGTTTACCTTCTTTATAAATTTTGGATTGTGAGTTTGGAAAGAAGTATTTTTGATAATTCTAAAAGTTGTAATCAATTAAGTTTGACATTGGATACCACTATTAAGGTTAAATCATTTCTTGAGTTTTTTTGGATTATCATTAATAGGACAACCCGGAGGCCGGGAGACAACCCATCGTGTCTGGAAAGACCGTGAGACTTGAACCCGCAACCGAAGGGCGACAAGGGTGCATCACCTACCACTGGCCTATGTGATTTCCTGGTTTGTATAATGTAGTTTTTTAAATAGTATGAAAAATGAATTATAAATTCACTATTTTTGGAACCCTATACGATTAGGATAAATAGAATATTTTTGAATTATATTATCTTTTGGAGTGAAAGATGAGTTTGTGGTAGGAATTTTTTGAAGGATGATACTCTACTTATCAAGTATATTTTTTCCTCTTATTCTATGAATAAATTAATTCTCAAAATTTAGGGAAGGTATCTTAAAACCAAAAATATGTTATCATAATACCTTATGTTTTGTTGAACCGATGATATTTTAAATCATCATAAATTTATGGCTTTGAGGCCCTCAATTTTACACTTGTTTGTTATTGATGATCTCAATAACTCCCTATAAATATTTACATTTTTCCTCCAATTATGTGTCTCTAATTTCCATCAATGTTCTCCTAATCGAGATCATAATTTTGTGGTGACTTTTTCATTTCCCTTTCCCTCTTATTAAGACTAAAATTTATTAACCCAATTTCCGATGTAAGTTTTCCACAAAGGTATTTTTCTATTTTTAACCTTTTATTTTTGAAGAACAATTTCAAATTGTGAGGAAGAAATTTATTGAATAAGGGGAGAATGTAACACCCCAAGATTTCATAGTACGCCATCTCATTAAAGTAATTCAATAGCTTACGCTACACGCAACACCGAGTTCGAATGCACCACAACTTACCAAATTAGCCGTTCAAAAAGAGGCTATGAATAGTATTAAATTAATTTTGAATCTTCTATACTCTATATAATTTTAACACCCATATTATGCGTTTCTTATAAATAATATAAGAATAAATTTAATTTTTCATATAAAGGAAGTATTTTTAAAAAATGCAATTTTACCTCCTATTAATGGTGAATTTTTTTGAATGTAATATCTGAAACTTTTATATTAAATTTGACCAAATAAACTTCTTATTTAGAAGTGGGATAGAAAAATTTAGTTTGGACAAATTTTTGGTACTTTTCTGATAACTTTCATATTTTGATGAATAGTGAAAAATACTATGTTTTAAATGAAAACAACTTTTTTAATCGAAATATTTTAGTGTTAAATTATGAATTTGAATGGGTTTTAAGTATAATTAGATTATATTTTTATCATTTAATACAATTTATGTCATTATAAGTAATTTAACATTTAAATTTGACCTAAACACATGTCAATCTTTTGATAGTTTTTACTTTTTTAAAAACCCGCTTTTTGGTTTTAACAACGGGAATTAATTTTAAATTAACAAATGAAAATTATATGTTTTGAATTTGGTAAAATGGAATTTATTTTTGAAATCATAATATCAAAATTATCTTAGGGTAAATTTTTTGGTATTTTTCTAAAAACTTTCAATTTTTGATGAATAGTGAAAAACACTACGTTATTATTTAAAACTGAATTTTTATTTAAATAATTATTTATATTATTTAAATTTATTTTAAGTAAAAATATATATATAATACCTATATAAGTTCAATGTAATTCACTGAAGTGGTTTTATATTAAATTTAGATGTATAAAATTTTATTGAACTTTTTAACGTTTTTTACCCACCTTCTAGGAGCATTTACAAATTGCATAAAACTTAATTTTACCGCTTCTGTGAGTTGAATTTCAAAAATCCAATAGATAAGGTTGAAATCAGTAAGTAAAATGTGTTTCAATAAGTTGAAAATAATTTTTGCTGAATAGTAACTTTTGTTTTTTTTTACCGCAGTTAAAAGTAAATAGGGTAATTAAGGGTAAAAATGATATTATAATTATCCTAACACATGTCCTAATTCTATAAGATAAGTGTAATTCAACTAAAAAACCCTAGGAATAAAATATTATCCTCTTTTGTCCACTTGGATTAGATTAGGACATTTATTATTATTTTATTTAAAGAAGAGTTAAAAGTGTTAAATTTAATGTTTAATAACTAAACCATTTTTTATATAGGGTTAAAAACAATATAAATTAGACTATAAATATTCATTAGAAATATAAAAATATTTCCTACATAATGGTATTTTATTTATAATTTTTATACATTAAATAATTTAATTTATTTATGACACAATGATGATGTAGTAATTACATTATTAATTAAATATTAAAATAATTGATATTATAAATATCCAAATAAATGTAAATTGAGACTTCTGATGAATTAAACTAATTTTATAGGTTAATATAAAATTTTAGGGTTAATTAGATAATTTTTCTCTAAGGGATAAGGTTTTTATGACTTTCACAAAAACAAAATACCAAATAGTGTCAAAATTGACATAAATTAGTTTTTAAAACAAATATTATATTATTGGTTGATATAATATTCCTAAAAACCTAAGGATAGGCCAAAGGGATTAAATAATATTATATATGTCATTAATTAACCACTTGTGGTTCTATTGAAAGTTTAGAGTAAGTTTATTAACCATATAGTGTAAGAATACAAGAAGACACGGTAAAAGTTAAACTATTTAACTAAGAGTTAAATCTAAAAGATAAGGTTAAAATGGTAACCGAAACTTGTCTAAAACCTATTGGTTGGGATTATTTCTACCCATAATCACCCAAGTATTGAAATAAAGTCATTCTGAGCCATTATAAACCGAATTTTATTGTATAATAAATTAATATTTTAATCTTTTCCTAAAGTAACCCTCACCCCTCTTATAAAAGGGCACTTCAATTTCTCTCAAAATCACACCGCCAAAGCCATTTGGATCAGCAAAAACCTACCCAAATATCCTACAAACTTCCCTCAAATCAACATATAGTTCTTACTTTGATCATAAAGCCAACCTAATGAGCCATTTTGATCAACTCAAAACAAAACACCTGAAGAAGAGGTAATAATTTCACCACCCTCTTTCAAGTTATTTTCTTCTTCCACTTCCCCTTTCTTTGTTGTTTCTATACCAAAATAATAACTCCAGCACCTCCTACATACTGTGATGTTATTATAAATATGGTACAACCATATTCATTATTCTATCTATCCTATAAATGACATAGTCACCATACGTGCGTACGTACGACTTACCGTCTCCACGTCGTGGTGTAGTTTGTTATTCAAACACTTCATTATTTGGATGGGTATAATAATGAGTATAACTAATTTAAATAATAAATATAACATGTTAATTATTATTTATATATGATATACCATCAAATTACATATGATTTAACTATCAATATAATAATATTGTCGCTCATGCGTACGTACAGATTACCGTCTCCATGACGCAATGAGATTTATTCCCACGTTCACCATTCAATGATGATTATAAAAATAAATATTATAAATAAGTATGTATTATATGAAATAATAATGCTACTAGAGAGATATATATATATATATATGTATTTATATATGTACTTACATATATCTTATTCACTTACTTCCGTTCAATACGATATGAAAACAGAAACAACGTTTCTGCGTTCGTACGGCCTACCGTCTCCATAAATGGTGCCTTCCATTTCATATATCTATCTATTATAAATATTTATATTCTAAATATATTTGATATATATATCAATTTTTATATTCCGGAAGTGTTTAAACATGATCTAAATGATAAGATCAAGAATAACAAGTTAAAACACGTACGATAAAGAAAGTGATTATTACCCAAAATGTTAATTTAACATGGAAATAATTATTAAATGGGTAGTATAATGTCATAAATGAATCATGTATGATATAATAAATATGAATATGGTTCTGTTATAATTTAATAACATACTATGGTCATTATACATGAGGTTAAACGTACCCTCGACCAAAGGAAAGTGCAGGGTAAGGGTTAATTCTACAATCTCTTCATTATCCAAGATTGTTTTTATGTGAGTATCTACTGGGACCTCTTTATCATCCACATTCGTGTTTCATAAAATATTTTCAAAAGGAATATTTAAATGTTTTATGGAAGGGACTCTTTAACTAGATCATCATTTTAAATTGTTTAAATATTTATTCGTCTAAATCATTCTCATTAATGTCCATGCTTTCAAAATGGTTTTAAGGATTTATTTACATGGACATGAATGTTTTTAAAATATTAATTCCTTTAAAAAGTTTCAAAGTGGTATGGGACACTTTGATTCAAAAATGTCTTTAAATATCTTCCTTTCTAAATTGTGTGACTTATAAATGTTTTCATGAAAAATGGATATTTCTCTGAAAGAGTTTTACAAATCATTTTCATCTATGTCAACATCATTTGATGGATTTTAAAATTGTTTGAAGTTGATTTATTATGATAAAAATATTCCATATTGTATTGAAGGTTTTGTGATATGTTTAACTATGTATGTGTTATTTTTATACCATTCATGGTTTATGGATAAAGTATTGACATTTCGTATGCAAGTTTTAATACGAATGTTTTGTTATGTTTAAACCTTTTAATATGAGGAATGTATTGGACTTATTATGTGATGGGTGGAGCCTACTATAGCTCCTCGGTGCATCATTAGGTCTCATGTGAAAATTAGATGTGGAATTGTCTGAGGTCTTTCCCAATTTGATACATGGTTTTGGCTAAGGCCTTAATAAATTTTAGACGTCTTGGCCGAGGCCTTGACAAACTGTTTCAGAATGTCTGGAGTTATACATTCCCTCATTATGAAAATAATATTTATGGTTCATGTGGTTATTCGACTATTAGAATACCCATAACTATGTTTTATTATGGCATTATTTACTCATCTCATATTCCTTCCATAAAGTGTTCATGTTTATTATTTGTAATGGAATGTGTTTAAAATTATTCACCATGCCTAATGTTTATGTTATCTTTTGCTATATTTCTTACCCTTACTGATCATTTTAGATCACCCTTTTTTTATGTTTTATTTTCCCAGGATTCAAAGAAGTGTATTATGATTGATAAGTAGGGTTAAGCTATGGGATTAATGGCATTTTTAAAGGATCATTTATGTTGTGTTTTATTTTTCAAATGTGTAATGTAACGTTCATGTATGTAATCTATTTTCCAAGATTGATAAACTGATCAGTCATTTGGGACTTGATTCCTTATAATCATGTCAATGTAGTAAAATAATGCACCGGCTCTGGCTAACTAAGGTTGGGGTATTACACATTTTCACTAAATTATTAATTCAATAAGTTGTTAAAAAATATATGACCAACATCCATCCATTCATGGTACCAATTAAAAAAATAATTCTAAAAAAAATACTTCCCCTATCACAAAACAATTGTACTTAAAAAGGGTATTCAAAACTTTGTCAAAAAAGAAGGGGAGTCATTTTTTTAAACACAGGAACGGTTTAAATCCTCAAATGATTGTTATGAGTATCTAGAATATTTTTATGAGTAAAAACAAATATGGGTAACCCCACCCTAGTATGAGAAGTCTCCCAAATCTGGTGGGATATATTCTATTAGGGAAGAAGAAATCCTTTAGGATAAATTTGTTTCCCTCACTAGGAAGGTTGAGAAGATCAATCTTAGAAAAGTCCAAGAAATAAAAATTGTTGGCCCTGTTTGGAAAACTTGTGACAAACATGAACAAATGACTAAAAACATCCTAACTATTCCTTCCATAGAGGAAATTATTTTAGGAGGATCACCAGTGGAGTTCAATTTTATAAATTTTCAAAGTCTATAGTACCTGAACACTTTCAATACAAGGTACAATTACCATCCATGATTTATTTGGAAAGATAATCATAAAACTTGTCATCCATATAGTCTAAATAATTACCCATACCAAAATTTTCCAACCCATAATAATTTAAAATCCTAACCGGTACAATACCAACATCCCCAGTCCAATTCCAACAACCTATCCAACAACTCATCTAAAAGCTAAATATCCACTTGGGATAACCTAACCAACTCAAACCTCTACTAAATCTGTTCCACTCCCATTACTTGAACAACTATGTAAAAAAATTGTAAATTATTAATTATGATGTAACATCCATTAAACATTAATTATAAACCATTAAAACTACCAAGGAACCCATTCCTAATCATGTTGTCGCTTCCCTAACCTTAAGGGGAGAATATAGTGGCACATAATCATCTTTTGAACAACTCAAATTAGTGACCATATTAAGAAGTTGTAAATACATTGATAAACCAGAATCAAAAATTACAAAATCATATAAAGCTTAAATATCCCATGATAATGATGAAGAAACACTCATTTAATATAAAAAATATTATTAGAATGTGGAGGAACCCACACTTCCCCATAAAATTCAGTAACCTGCTCCATTCCCTGAATGAAAAAGTCAAAAATACAAACTTGAATTGAATGCAACATTAAGGTAAATCTTATAAAAAGTTAAGTTAAACTTACCACTTATAAATTCACTACAAACCATAATAAAATAATTCAAGTACCTCAAGGACCTATGCACATTCAAAATGAATTTCTCACACAAAAACCAAGTCCCTCTATCTGCTAATTTGAGCACCAAAATCCATGGAACCATGCTTCCTAAGTTGAAAGACCCTTGATTTCCATAAATAAATGTTAAAATAGGAGATAAAAAATTATTAATCCCTTGTGTGATCTAGGAGATAGCGTGAACCTAATTCTATATGTACTGTATTTTTAGTTACAATCAAGGAACTCTATCCTACATTTTTCACTCTTCGACTTGTTAATCATAATGTTCAACTTTCTAAGGGGATCTTAAGGAATGTTTTAGTGAAAGTTGAGAAATTAATATACCTTATAGAATTATTTTTCCTTAACTATCATTAAAAATTAGGTAGTAGGTAACAAAATCCAATCATCCTTGGCCATCCCTTTCTATGAAAAATCAACTCGTTCATCTGAGTAAGGAATGGGAACATGACCATAGCCTTTGGGAACATGAACCTGGACCTAAACATTTATAATTAACACTATCAAATTGGGGATTATGAGGAGGTTTGCGAGGTGAATTGGATATTTATTATTGAAAGTGAAATAGAGAAATATAAAATAATTTTTGAAGGATTTTTAAGTCAAGATTAGATTAATTTCCTTAAGTTCACATGATGGAAATTTTTATACTTGGACTGAATCTCTTTTATATTTTTCCTATGATGATTTCTTAGGGTCACCACTCAATTAAACCTTAAGATAAATCAAAAACATCATGTATATACCCACTACCTACATAGATTTATCTAATTTGGTGGATTAAACATCTATTCAAAATAAACCAATTTTGTCTAGAAATTTAGAAAAATAAACCATGTTTGATTCAATTTCACAATATGATTCTAAAAATTACACTAACCTCACATATAATACAAGGTATTTATTGAATCACTTAATTATGAAATCTTATGGTAAAATCAAACCCTTCTAATATTCATTACTTCTTCTCTCAAATCTAACCAAGAGAGAATGATTTTATATGTCTTAGGTAGGTATAAGAAATAAATTGGATTAACCATATATGATATTCATGGAATTAACCCACTCATCAATACCCATAGTATTTTTATAGAAATTAATTTAAAACCATTATTCCAACCCCAAATGTGACTCAGTCCCAATGTAATGGATGCGGTTCAAAATTAAATCCTAAAGTTGATGAAAGTTTTTATCATCTACTAATTGCTAAGAGTGAGTGGGTAAGCCCCTTACAAGTGGTTATTAAGATGTATGGAATCACTATGGTTTCCAATGAGGATTTTGATCTCTCCCCATAGGGTGAGTAGTGGATGAAGAGTGTGCATGGATTATATTAAGTTAAACTCATACACTAATAAAGATCATTTCCCTTTTCCCTTTATCAACTAAGTCCTTGAGGAAGTGTAAAGGCATTAGTTCTACTATTTTCAAGATGGATACCTAGGGTATAATCAAATTTATGTCTCCTTATAACATCAAGGGAAAAAAACTTTACCTATACAGTTGGTACTTTTTCCTTAAAGCGCATGCCCTCCATGTTGTGTAATTGTAACACCATTACTTGGCTTACTCTAAACAATAACCTGATAATACTACAATGTGACCTCATATGCACCTCGTCATATTCTAGAGGTTTTCGACCAACATAGGGGGTCTGAGAAGGTACCACAATGAGATTATTCCCCTTATATAATAGTATACAATCATCAATAAATAAAACAATGTCATACACATCCATAAGAATCATAGTACAATAAACAATAACTAAAATAGAAAATGAAAAAGTAAAATAAAATGAGGAATATCAACTAATGACTCTATGGAACACAACAACTGGTCGCCCACTGGAATAAAATATATACATGATGAAAGAAAAAGAATAAATAAATATTAAAATAAAATTATAGGTGGATCCACTATAACCCCTAGCCTCACATAATACTAAAATCCAATCCCCTCTGATCTATCATGCTTTATTATACAATCCTGAGCCTCATCACGACCTATGCCTACAATAACCAGTGAGAGATTCTCAATTACCAAAGTGAAATGGAATCCTGAGTTGGGTGTGTGTAAATAACTTAGTAGGGCACCACCAATGTGTTCCCATACATAACTGGTAATATTGTAATATGTACATGTGACCTACTCAACCAAAATCAACAAATAAATTGTAAGGAAAAAATCAATAAATAAACTACCAATAGGTCATTCTTTGGATTAATTAAAACATGTCTTTGAGCACGTAATGATAACCATTCCACCCATAGTATCACCACTACCCAAGGGTATACACATATAACCTAGGCTTATCCCAATAATCATTATCTATCCTCTGGTCTATGACCCCAATCAGCAATACCTACTTCAGATAGTACTAGAGTGTCTCTAATCATTAGAATCACCTCGAGGGACCTCTATCCAGACTCCAGGGATCTTATTCTCACACCTCCAGTGGCGAGTAATGGACCTTGGGGAATCACCATGAATCCCTCATCCTCAAGCTCTCAGGATGAACCCCATGATGGTATTTGGGAATTTTCAATGTTAGGATGCCATCTAATTCCAAGGATGGGTAATCCCTATAAAATCATATATCTCAAGGCATGAGTGATTCCTAGGCGACATAAGAAATCAAAAGGAATACCCACCTAGATCCCACAATAAATCTCATGGGAATTAAATAATATGTGACACCATATCCAAACCATCACTGGTCCGTCCACCCGATCTTAAGGGGTATCCTAGACATCGATCGAGGGAATCCAAAAGTTACCCCTGGGTTGTCCAATATTTATTCTTAGGGATATATGTCCACTCGACACCTCATTTTAGAATTCAAATACCTAGAGTCTCAGGCATTCACAACGGTCTAATGGTATCACCATTCAAATCTTGAGTACCCTGACCATTCACAATGGCCTCACTGTATAAAGGGAATCTATGGCCTCTTAGGTATTCTTACATGTTCTCTATCATATATTCATATGTTGTATCCTAGGAACCACCACTAGGATTCCACTATTGCATAAAAAAATAATGGATTCTATTCAAAATATGAATCTACCCCCAAAATACTGTGAGATTGGATCCTATATATCTTGAGCATCCTAGGGTCTTATCAATATCTATAGGTGATTATCAGGCATCTCGAGAAATCACAACAATACCAATACCAACAAATGATTCCCAAGATTCCCAAGAAATCATTTACCATAACCAAAAATAAAATAAAAAACATATCAATGTCTAGTTGAAAACCCATGCATGTCACCATCATCTCATCCCCATTTGGATTACATGTCAGTTTGGGTTCTATGGTGACACACTCAACCATATATATCCATAGGCTACACACCTAATCAAGGTTAGTCTATCAATAGGGAACCCACTTGGGTTCCTTAGGTTAGTATGTAAGCAAAGGAATCCCTCATGGGATCATTGGTCACCAATAGTCTCTATGTTTAACACCTGATACTCAGAGGGAATCCCATCCCTCAATATCCTCAAAATAATTGAAGTTCCAAAGGATCAAATAACAATTGAGAAGGGGGGGGGGGTTGAATCAGTTTTTAACTTTTTATAAGTTTCTAAACTTTTAGAAACTTGATCCCTACAACCTGTTAGGATTTATTTTATTATCAAATTTTAGAAATATTCATGCATGAAAAAGTAGAAAATAAAGGAAAGCACACAATATTTACAAAGTTTATCCTCAGTGTGAGAACTTACACCCTTGGCATAGACAATCCTATGGTTCTATGAAAATATAATATTATGAATAAGTGAATAAAACTTGTTCCAAATCCTGTTAGACACATTCTATATCCTGATAGGAAATATTATGCTGAACCCCATCAATTTACAATGTTTTCTTATAAAATAATTGAGCTTAAAAAAATAATATTTTTTGAAACTGCTCCATAATTTCTCAGTCTAGATCCTTAGTCCAATTTAGCTAGATCCTATTTTCTCAATATGATGAGTTTGAATATGGTTATATCAATATGATGAGTTTGGATCTGATTCTATCAATATGATACATCTGGGTCTGATTCTCTCAATATGATGGACTCAATACAATGAAACCATTCCCAATATGAAAAACTCAAACTCTATTAAAATTCTCAATACGATATTTCTTAGTTTGATCGACTCAATATGATCTTCTCAATACAATCTTGCTCAATATGATAAAAAAAAATTCAACTGTCTGATCCTCCTCATGAGATACCTGGACGATAATTATTTTCACTTGATTTCTTCAGCACTCTGCCTTTTCTACTTATGTGAAAATTCAAAAATGAATGAATGATCTAAGTAAGTATTTATTGGTGACTCAAAAAACAAAAGCGGGAAACTTGAAAACTTTTTCTACTTTCTCAAATTTCAAAATATCTAAAGATCACTCACATTTAAAATTCAACTTTTACTTCTTTAATCCTCCTTATATTTCTATGAGATTTATAAAAAATTGAATTTCATGTTTTGACCTCTTAAAATCTTTATAAAACTTCTAGAATTTTCATTTTTGAGTCTTCTTCATAATCGGATCATTATGATCTGTTTTCTTCGCATCTCATTATGAATTTTGTTTCCTTCTCAGCTCATTATGAATTCTATTTCCTTATCAGCTCATTAAAAATGATATTTCCTTTTCATCTCATTACGATCACCCTTTCACTTCATCCTAATGGAATCCTCATAATTATGAAATTATCATTGTAATGGAACTACCATTACAATGTATTTTTGTCATGACCTGTCCACCAGGGCCTGTGCCATGACTACCCCAAGCCCGCCTTCCATATGTCAGGGGCTGGCGACTAGCACCAAAAGGCGTATTCCCTAAAACCAAGAAGGCATTGCCTTTATAACCTATAAACACACGCAACCAAGAACACTGCAATATACAAACACAAGTCAACTGTATAGAAAAAATAATGCTGAAAGTAAAAGGGGCCAGAATATAAGCCCAATAGTAATGGTACAAGTACAACTGAAATACAATACAACTGAAGAAAAATAAATGCAACGAATGGGTTATCCTCCGAGTTTCCTACATGAAGAGTAGGTACAAATCTCCTCCTCAGCACTCCACATTCGCCCGTCTCCTCTACATATCGTCACGCCGTATGGTCCACCTCTGGGCCCTGTCTAGCCCTGGTACCCTCAGCCTCGATCAATATTGTCCATCGTCTGCACCAAACACAACAAGGTGCTGGCATAGCCCATGCAGGGGTGAGTATAATGATACTCAGTAGGGACCCCGAGACCCTCATGGTCTCACAAAATCCACAAAGAATAAAACGCAAAGTATGAAGTCAACTGACAACCCTACTTAGGTATATTCCCATACATATACCTAAGTTACCAATTATACCCATCTCAATCATGAGGAAACATAGGGTCCAACCCAAATGTCCAAATCTCAACTGTTCCACAAAGGAAGGAATACCATGAAGGTAAGTACGACACAAGTACATCACACAGAAGAATAACACTAAGGTATTACCACGAAGGGAAGTACCACACATGTACAAACTCAGCTCACACCAGGTATTTCTTAGGTACAATAGTAGAGATGATTAGATGTAAATAATGAATCATCTTACTCATTTAAGAGGCTCTGTCACTGACCCACACATGATCACTTGGTTCTGACTCACATAGGATCTCTAGATGCTGACCCACATAGGATCTATAGGTGCTGACCCACACAGGATCGCTCGGTGCTGACCCACACAGGATCGATCGGTGCTGAACCACACATGATCGCTCTGTGATAACCCACACTGGATCGCTAGGTGCTGACCCACAGAGAATATCTCATTGATGACCCACATAGGATCGCTCGGTGATGACCCACACAAGATCGCTATTCATTCTTCACGTCACATCCAGCTACTAGGTTCCCACGCTAAGCTTGCTCATCTTTGAGAGGGTCTAATCCTCAAGCCACTAGTCGATACTCCAACTAACATGAAGTACCAAGAAAAAGTATCCCAAGGGACCACCATGTCTTAGGGGTCTCACTGCAACAGACGGTGCATCAATGGAACGCCTGATCTGTAAGTTATTAGCGTTTCAGAACCGAGCGCCCGGTTGGATTCGTGCTCGATCCAACCCAAATGTATCCCAAATATGTCCAAATATCAAGTGGGTTATACCAAAGGTACCTTCTCTCTCCAAGTTTTACAATTCCATTGACGGTTTGTCAAACGGACGCCTAGTGCCAAAGTTATGGCCAATAGAGCGAAAAGATCATAGCTGGTCCGGGTCCGGTTCGACCCAGTCGAACCGACCCATACTGGGCCGACCTGACCCAGTTTGGGTCTACCCAGCCTACTGGGTCTGGCCTGGCCCACGGTGGGTGGCACGGGGGCCACAGAGAGGCGTGAGGCCGTGAGGACGGTGCAGAAGCAGTGAGGGCAACACAGAGGTCGCGAGGGCAGCACGGAGGCCGTGAGGGTGGCGAGGCCACAAGGGCTGCAGGGAGGCGAGGCCGTAGGGGCCGCGAGGCTGTGGGATGACAAGGTCGTAGGGGCCGCAGGGCGGAAAATGCCGTGAGGGCCGCTGGGCAGCGAAGCCGCAGGACGACGAGCTCACAGGGGCCACAGATGGCTACAGGGCGGCAAGGCTGCATGGGTTGCGGAGGGATGCAGAGCAGTGAGGCCGCGGGGGCCGCGAGGCCGTGGGACGATGAAGCCGTGGGGTGGCGAGGCCACGAGGGACATGGGGCAGTGAGGCCGCGGGGTCCACGAGGCCGCAGGACGGCGAGGCTGCGGGGGGTATGGGGCAGTAGAGACCGCGGCGGTGTGAGGCTGCGGGGCGGCGTAGGCCGCGGACGGCACGAGGCCATGGGGCGGCGGAGGATGCGGGGCGGCGGAGGCCGCGGGGCGGCGGAGGCCGCGGGGCGGCGGAGGCCGCGGGGCGGCGGAGGCCGCGGGGCGGCGGAGGCCGCGGGATGGCGGAGGCCGTGGGGCGGCGGAGGCCGCAGGCGGCGCGGTTGCCATGGGGCAGTGCTGTTGCACCGTTGCCTTCGTCACGACCGACGGTGGTGCCGACCACCATTCTCATTCCCTACCGAGGTTGGTTGTCATCCTCCTCCATCGTGAAGAACACAATAATTAAACACAAGATTTACGGAGAGGTCAGACCATGTTTGTTTGGACCACACTCTCCATGTTAGAGCGGTATCAAGAGACTATAATCTCTTCCTGATTTTATGATGAATTATAAAGAACATGTAAGGAAAAAAAATTCAAACATCCACCCTACCTCGAAGGTTCGTTGATGTTGGAGCGAGAAAGAATTTGAAGATGTTGATGTTCTTCGCGCCCACCAAACACCTCCGATCCTAGGCTCGTTCGCCGGTTTGTCGTAGTTGACGTCGATGAGGAGGGAAGGACGGTCATCGATTGAAGACATCCCACATTGGAGGATGACCCGAGGAAGAAGTTGAAGTCATGCGTCGACATTCTTCGTTGGAGTAGCGTTCTTCGTTGGAGAAGAAGAATTCCTCTAAGGTTCTCTCCCAATTTCCCTTTGCCAACCCTTCCCCCAATTCCATCAAAAAGAAAAGGTATCCAATATGATATGTTTCCCCAATTTAATTTTTGGCACAAATTAAATTGGAATCATAATTACATTGAGGTTGGCATAATAAATTTTGGGGAAACCTAAAGGTCACCTCCTTCATTAAAGAGGGAGTTCAAGAGGTTTCTCACATTTGGATGGTTCGGGTGGTCCGCACCCTTAAATTCAAATTGGGGGTTTTAGGTTCGGTGGTCCCCACATCCATAACGCCACATGGAAGGTTTAGTTATGGTGGTCCCCACATCTCAACGCACAAATGGGAGGTTTAGTTATGGTGGTCCCCACCTCTTAACATCCACATGGGAGTTTCAAATGAAAATAAAATGTTACATAATTTTGTTTTATTTTATTCTTTCACGAATAAGTGAAAAACTGACTTCCAACCTCAACCTACTACAGTCGAGGTGAAGGTACCCTTAAGTGATTACCAGCACTGCGAGTTCAACGGTGACCTCAGATTTCAATTCCGAGCACCGGTTCAAAATTTAGAGAAACCCACACCCACATTTACTGAGCGTACCCGATTTTTTTTTCAGAAATACATTTCGAGCACTCCGGGCCTCGGAATCACGTGCCGTAAATTTTCGTGGACTTGTAAAATTGCCATTTAATTAAAAAAATACATGAAATTTTAGGGTCTTTACATTCTCCCCACCTCAAGGATTTATATCCCCGTAATCCACAACTCAAAACTAGGAAAACAAGTGGGGGTAATGAGCACGAATCTGAGCCTCCCACTCCCATGTGCTCTCCTGGAGGTTCCCGTGCTGCCAACAAATGTGCACCATAGGTATCGATCACCCACAAAGGACCTTCTCCTATCGATCCTCAATCTTAACTAAAACCTTCATAATGTTTCCCCATCATCGACATCCATCTCTCCATGGTCGATAACGTGGGAAGGGTCGTGTACGTATCTCCTCAGCTGGGATACGTGGAAGACATCGTGGACCTGGTGAAACTGAGGTGGAAGAGATTAGCGGTATGCCACCTCGCTAACTCTGCTGAGGACCTAAAAAGTTCTGATGAAACTCAGAGATAACTTTCCGCTTCTGCCAAATCTCCACAAACCTCATCGGGGTGAGACCCGTAGAAAGACGTGGTCACTATCCTCGAACTCTAGATGTATCTATCTCCTATTGGAATAAGACTTATTCCTACTCTGTGCTGTCTTTATCCACTCCCGGATGATCTTCACTTTCTCTGTGGTATCCCGTACCATCTCTTGACCCACTAGTGCGGACTCCCCTGGGTCAGTCCAACACAAAGGTGATCTACAAGGTCGCCCGTACAATGCCTCAAAAGGTGCCATCCCAATGGTGGAGTGATAACTGTTGTTGTATGAAAACTACAACAAAGTCAAGTGATCCTCCCAGGTGTGACTGAAGTTGAGGATGTAAGCACGTAGCATGTCCTCGAGGGTATGAATGGTCCGCTCAGTCTGAACATCCGTTTGAGTATGAAAGATGGTTCTCAAACGAAGCTATGTCCCGAAATCCTCCTGCAACCCCTTCCATAGACGGGAAGTAAAACATGCATCACAATCAGAGATAATTGTTGAGGGTACTCCATGTAGCCACACAATCTCCTGCACATAGAGGCATCCCAAAATCTCTACTGAACCCTGCTCTCTGATTAGTAGTAAGTGGGCTGACTTGGTGAGTCAGTCAACGATCACCCAGATAGAATCATGATCTCTGGATGTACATGGAAGTACTATCACAAAGTCCATGGATATCCCACCCCACTTCCAATCTGGAACCTCTAAAGGCTGAACCAAGCCTGCTGGTACCCGATGCTCCACCTTCACTTGTTGACAAGTGAGGAACCGAGAGACAAACTCTACTACTGATTTCTTCATTCCTGGTATCCAGTGATGTCTTTGGAGATCCTCATACATCTTCACCACTCCTGGATGTATCGCTAGAGGATATGTGTGGAGCTCCCTCAACACTTCCTCCTGAAGTGACACTGGTACCATGGTACGTCCTTGGAAGGGGATGGCGTGCTCCCCACCTTCAAGAAATCCATCAGGTGCATGTCTCATGGATATATGAGCACGTCGAGTCTCACAGTCAGTGTCCTCATGTTGTGCCTCCTTGACACACTGAAGAAATGGGGGAGTGACTATAAGAGACTGAAGGAAAGCTGCTCCATCCTGATCCACAAAGGATATCTTCAAAGCGGCCAGCTACTCTGTTGCCTCGCCTAGTAGCTGTATTCTAGACCTTCTGCTGAGTGCATCTGCTACAATGTTCCCCTTCCTAGGAGTATAGAATATCTCGAAGTCTTAGTCTTGGAGGAACTCAAGCCAACTTCTTTGTCTCAGGTTCAGGTACCTTTATGAGAAGATATACTTGAGAATCTTGTGATCAGAGTACACTGTAAAATTCTCACCCATCAAGTAATGTTGCTACATCTTCAAAGTGAAGACCACTATTGCTAACTCCAAGTCATGGGTAGCGTAGTTCTGCTCATGTTGTCTTAGCTGTCAAGAACCATATGAGATCACTTCTTTCTCCTGCATCAGGACATATCCAAGCCTGGTCCCTGATGTGTCATAGTATACTACGTACCCTATTCCCTCCTCTGGTAGCCTCAAGATGGGTGCACTAGTCAGCATCTACCTCAGCTCCTGAAAACTCCACTGACATCTTTCCGACCACATGAAGGGTTGAACCTTCTTTGTCAACGTTGATAAAGGTGATGTAACTCTGGAGAAATCTAGCACAAATATCTGGTAGTATCTGGCCAAACCAAGGAAACTCCATATCTTCATCACACTCTTGGGTGGCTCCCAAGCAGGTACCGCCTCAATCTTCACTAGATCCAATGAAACTCTAACCTCTGAGATGATGTGTCCTAGAAAGTGAACCTCTTGGATATAAAACTAGCACTTAGAGAGCTAACCATAAATTTGGTGCTCTCGGAGTGTGTCCAGTACTACCTACAAATGATAGGCATGATCCTCCTCAGTAGCCAAGTAGATCAGAATGTCGTCGATGAAGACTACTACAAAGCGATCAAGGTATGACTGAAAGATCCTGTTCATGAGTCCCATGAACACTTTTGGAGCATTGGTTACACCTAATGGCATAACCAAAAACTCTTAATGGCCTTACCGACATCTGAAAGCCATCTTATGCACATCCTCGTCTCGTACTCTGAGCTAGTGATAGCCTGATTTGAGGTCTATCTTTGAGAACCACCGCGATCCCTTTAGCTGATCAAAGAGGTCGCCAATCCTCGGAAGTGGGTACTTGTTCTTCACGGTCACTTGGTTCAGGCGCTGATAGTTAACACAAAGTCTCAAGCTCCCATCTTCCTTCTTGGAGAACAAAATCAGGGTTGCCGAAGAGAAACACTGGGCCGAATGAACCCTTTCCCCTATAAGTCCTCCAGCTGTACCCATAGCTCACGAAGCTCCGAAGAAGCCTTATGATACGCTAGTGTAGATATCGGTGCTATCCCAAGTTACATGTAAATGTAAAATTCCACCTCTCTATGAAGAGGTTTCCCTAGAACATCATTAGGTAAAACATCCACATATTTGTCTACCACTATAGGATTACTCAAACTCTCCACATCAACTACTCTGAGGGTAAGGCTAGCCAACTGATGAGTGATCGACTGAACTCTCCTTCAGGTAAGTCCATCCTATGCTACATAGGATCCCTTATTTCCAGTGAAGGTAAACCTGGTCCCATCTGTGAAGACACATTGCACATTGCACCTAATATAGTCAATCTGATCATGGACTGTAGATAACCAATCCATACCCAAGATGATGTCGTAAGGCCTTGACGCCGCTACTAGGAGATCCTAGCCGAAGCTCTCGCCTCCTAGAGTAAGTTCTCACTGCCGGCACCGGTGCGTAATCATCGAATCCACTCCCATAGGAGTCTCTAGCCGTAAGGATTGAGCCAATGACTCCATCAGAATCTCCAAGCTCCAAACGAGGGTAGTGTCAATGAAAGAGTGACTGACACCTGTGTCTATAATTACTACAACTAAGGCGGAGTAAACAAATATCATACCTTGTATCATCTCTGAAGCACTGTGATCATAGGCCTCAACTGCCTGGAGCTGAAATATCCCCTGTCCACATACTCCCTGTGGTCAGAGTGGACCACCTGGTGGTGGTGGTAGTAACATCTCGAATCATCACCCACCGCCATCTACATGGCCATCTCCTCTTCCACGTCCGCCTGTCCCTACGGACCTAATCTATCAAACATCTATCTCTACTTGGGCGGTCCATCGACCATCTGTTAATCATCTGTACGGCGGGTCGGACAGTCACGAGCCATGTGACCCTACCTGCCGCATGTGTAACACTGCCCGCTCCTGGCATGACTGGCTCTGCCTCGGGTGCCCCGCACAACCGACCCTGAATCGTGTGGTCATCCACCTATAGGTATGGTCTTCTTGGACCTCTGTGACATCTGTCAGCTGCAGAAGACTCCGCTACGTGACATCCGGTGGTGGGTCTCATTACTGGTGACTGCTCAGCAAGAAAACTCTCCACTAAGAGGGCCCTAACCTTTGAGCAGGGGCTCAAGCGGGAGATCAGGGCTTCAATGATTTCTCTCAGTATTTCGATACAGGTAGGGGTGCTAGAGAGATTTTTCACGACTCCTCTCCCGGAGACCATTCCGTGACTACCCCAATCCCACCTTCCATAGGCCAGGGGCTGGCGACTAGCACTGAAAGGCGTATTCCCTAAAACTGGGAAGGCATTGCCTTTATAACCTGTAAACACACGCAACTAAGAACACAACCTAATATGAACACAAGTCAACTGTGTATAAAAAATAGTTCTAAAAGTAAAAAGGGTCCAGAATACAATCCCAACAGTAATGGTACAAGTACAACTGAAATAAAATACAATTGAAGAAAAATAAAGGTAGCTCATGGGTCATCCTCTAAGGTTCCTACCCGAAGGGTAGGTACAGATCGCCTCCTCAGCACTCCACGTCCGCCCGTCTCCTCTGCATACCGTCATGCCATATGGTCCACCTCCGGGCCCCATCTAGCCCTGGTATCCTCAACCTCGATTAGCGTTGTCTGTCGTCTGCACCAAACACAACAAGGTGAGGGCATAGCCCGTGCAAGGGTGAGTATAACGATACTCAGTAGGGACCCCCAAGACCCTCAAGGTGTCACAAATCCACAAAGTATAAACCAAAAAGCATATAAACCAATGAAAACCCTACTTAGGTATATGCCCACACATATACTTAAGTTATCAAGTATACCCATCTCAATCATGAGGAAACACAAAGTCCAACTCAAAAGCCCAAAGCTCAAATATTCCACAAAGGGAGGAACACCACAAAGGTAAGTACCACAAAGGTACTCCACACAGAAGAATACCACAAAGGTACTGACTCAGCTCACACCAGGTATAACTTAGGTAGAGAAGTACAAATGATTAGATGTAACTACTGAATCATCTTACTATGTTAAGAGGCTCTACTGCTGACCCACACAGGATCGCTCGGTGCTGACCCACATAGGATCTATAGATGCTGACCCACATATGATCTCTAGGTGCTGACCCACATAGGATCGCTCGGTGCTGACCCACACAAGATCGCTCGGTGCTGACCCACATAGGATCGCTAGGTGCTGACCCACAGAGGATCGCTCGGTGCTGACCCACACATGATCGCTATTCATTCTTCACGTCACAACCAGCTACTGGGTTCCCTCGCAAAGCTTTCTCATCTCCGGGAGGGTCCGCTCCTCAAGCCACTGGTCGATATACCAACTACCACGAAGTCCCATGAAAAAGTTTCCCAAATGACCTCCACGTCATAGGGGTCTCAACATAATAGACGATGCATCAATCAGACGCCCGGTCTGTAAGTTATTAGCCTGTTAGTCCTGAGGGCCCTGTTGGATTCGTGCTCGATCCAACACGACCATATCCCAACTTTATCCAAATCTCAATTGGGGTATACCAAAGGGACCGTCTTACTCCAAGGTTTACAGTGCCATTGACTGTTTTTCAAACAGACGCCCGGTTCCAAAGTTATGGACGATAGAGCGAAAAGCTTGTAGCTGGTCTTGGTCCGGGCCGACCCGGTTGGGGCCGACCCGACCCGGTTTGGGTCGACCCTTCCCACTGGGTCCGGGCCGGCCCGCA
Organism: Viscum album; assembly: GCA_963277665.1. Taxonomy (NCBI): domain Eukaryota; kingdom Viridiplantae; phylum Streptophyta; class Magnoliopsida; order Santalales; family Viscaceae; genus Viscum; species Viscum album. Next base: position 878,550,397 of record OY728166.1, read on the forward strand.
CTGGGTAGCGCGGGGGCCGCGGAGCAGTGCGAGCACTCAAGGGTGGTGCAGAGGCCATGAGGGCGGTGAGGCCGCATGGGCGACGAAGGGTCGCGGGGTGGCGAGCCCGCGGGGGCCACAAGGGCGCGGGACGGTGAGGCCGCGAGGGATGAAGAGGGCCGCGGGGCAGAAAAGGACGTGGGGGATGCGGAGGGCCGCTGGGCGGCAAGGCCGTGGGTGCCGCGAGGCTGTGAGACGGTGAGGTCACGGGGGCCACAGAGGGCCACGGGGCGGTGAGGCCACAGGGGCTGCAGAGGGCCGCGGGGCAGCAGAGACTGCGGACAGTGCGAGGCCGCAGGGCAGCGGAGGCCACGGGCCATGAAGGTCGCAGGCGGCGAAGGCCATGGATGGTGGAGGCCACGACCGATGCGGTGTTTGTGGGGTGGCGAGGCCACGGGGGCCGCGGAGGGCCACCACACAAAAAACTAACTTTCACCCTCGACCAATTTCCATCAAGGTGAAAGTATCCTTAAGAAAAATAATAAAATAAAATAAAAATATTTAACATTTTTATTTTTTGTAACCTCCCACATGTGTGTTATGGAGGTGGGGACCACCTAAACTAAAACCTCCCTCATGGGTTTTTGTGGTGGGAACCACCCAAGCCTAAACCCCCCAATTTGAATTCCGAAAGGTGGGGACCACCCGAACCCTCATAATGGGGGAAACTCTTAACCTCCCTATGATACCAATTTGTCATGACCCATTCCCCGGGGCCCATGCTGTGACTACCCCAAGCCTGCCTTCCATAGGCCAGGGGCTGACGACTAGCACCGAAAGGCATATTCTCTAAAACCGGGAAGGTATTGCCTTTATAACCTATAAACACACGCAACCAAGCACACAACAAGATACAAACACAAGTCAATTGTATAGAAAATAGAGTGTTGAAAGTAAATAAGGGGCTGGAATACAAGCCCAATAGTAATGGTACAAGTACAACTGAAATAAAATACAGCTGAAGAAAAAGAAAGGCAGTGACTAGGTCGTCCTCCAAAGTTCCTACCTAAAGGGTAGGTACAGATCGCCTCCTCAGCACTCCACATCAAACCGTCTCCTCTGCATACCGTCACACTATATAGTCCACCTCTAGGCCCCGTCTAGCCCTGGTACCCTCAGCCTCGATCAGCGTTGTCCGTCATCTGCACCAAACACAACAAGGTGCGGGCATAGCCTGTGTAGGGGTGAGTATAACGATACTCAGTAGGGACCCTGAGACCCTCAGGGTCTCACAAAATCCACAAAGGATAAACCACAAAGTATGAATTCAACTAACCACCCTACTTAGGTATATGCCCATACATATACCTAAGTTACCAAGTATACCCATCTCAATCATGAGGAAACACATGGTCCAACCCAAAAGTCCAAAGCTCAACTGTTCCAAAAAGGAAGGAATACCACAAAGGTAAGTACCACACAGGTACGTCACACAGAAGAATACCACCAAGGTATTACCACGAAGGGAAGTACCACACAGGTACGAACTCTGCTCACACTAGGTATATCTAAGGTACAATAGTAGAGATGATTAGATGTAACCACTGAATCATCTTACTCTGTTAAGAGGCAAACCCACGAAGGATCCCTAACCATCATCTGACCCACAAAGGATCGTAGTACATCATCAGACCCACACAAGATCCTAGTACATCATTGTTACATCGTCAGACCCACACATGATCCTAGTACATCGTCCGTACATCGTCAGACCCACACGGGATCATAGTACATCTCTAGTACGTCGTCAATCCCACACATGATCCTAGTACATCTCCAGTATGTCATCATACCCACATAGGATCTCTAGGTGCTGACCCACACAGGATCTCTTGGTGCTGACCCACAGAGGATCGCTCAGTACTGACCCACACAGGATCGCTTAGTGCTGACCCACACAGGATCGCTCGGTGCTGACCCACATAGGATCGCTTAGTATTGACCCACACAGGATCGCTTGGTGCTGACCCACACAGGATCGCTAGGTGTTGACCCACACAATATCTCTTAGTACTGACCCACACAGGATCACTCAGTGTTGACCCACACAGGATCACTATTCATTCTTCACGTCACAACCAGCTACTAGGTTCCCGCACTAAGCTTGATCGTCTCTGGGAGGGTCCACTACTCAAGCCATTTTTCGATACTCCAACTACCATTAAGTCCCATGAATAAGTAACTCAAAGGACCACCATGTCATAGGGGTCTCAATGCAACAGACGGTGCGTCAAACAGATGCTCGGTTTGTAAGTTATTAGCCTTTTACTCCTGAGGGCCCAGTTGGATTCGTGCTCGATCCAACCCGACCATACCCCAACTTTATCAGAATATCTAGTGGGGTATACCAAATGGACCATTTTACTCCAAGGTTTTCAGTTCCATTGACGGTTCGTTAAATGGATGCTCGATGCTAAAGTTATGTCCAAAAGAGAGTATAGGGTTGAAATTGGTTCGGGTCCGGTCCGCCACGTCATTTAAGAAGTATGAAATATTTCTAACTTCCGACTTTACAATATCCTTTCATAAATATTTAGCAGTAATAAGACTTCTTCAAACCACAACCTCTAAATTTCTAACAAACTCCTATATTTCTCTGATTACAACAATGGTAAATTTCTTAAAATCAATAATTTCCACCTCTGATTATTTTGGATCTAATTATCTGAAACCAATGCAGATGAATATGATACTCTGATTCCGATGAATCTTCATTATGATGGGTATGGTTCCAATTCATTAATAACAAAAACATTATTTTACAGAGAGTTTAGTTGTCAAAAAATACAAAAAAATTTGTTAAAACATTTTATCAGAGTGGTTCTTGAATCTCCCCATTTGGATTTGTTGAAAACCCTTGTTAAAAACTTTTCTTACCCTCATAAAATTTTCCCAAATCAACTTATGTAAAAATTTCAAGTTTTTTACTTTTATCAAAACATATAATTTCTCAAAAGAGAGTTTTCTAACCACACAATACTGGATAAAGTTATTATTTTTAAGGAATTACATTCTTTGTTGGAAATAAAAATTTTCATCCATGTATAGATAGTCTCCCCACACTTTTATCTTGTCCTCTCTCACTTTAATTTCTCTCTCACCCATAATATGATAACCAAAACTTCAGATTCATTTAAGAAACATAAGTAAAAACTTTTTACAAAGTAAAAGGTTGTTACTTTCTCTCCCACTTTTTAAACATAATCCAAAGAAAAGTGGGGGTTATTCCTTATGAGGTTTATGAAGACATGGGAGGAGGATGAACATAAAGTTTCAGCCTAAATTATACCAACCTTACTTTCAGTATTACTTTTGTAAAGATATCACCAATATGATACTTTGTTGAAATGTGTTCCAGCAGAACATATCCAGCAAAAAAATTTTATTTTATAAATTGAAACTTTATATCAATGTGTTTTGATCTTGAATGTTGGATATTATTCTTAGAAAGATCAATTTCACTATGATTATCAAAAGTATCTTTAATGGTTTATAAACTGTTACTTTCAAATCTTCTAGATTAACTTTAATCCACATCATTTTATTATAAGCCTAAGTAGCTGTAACATATTCGGATTTAGCTATGATCAAAGTTAATGAACTCTATTTATTACTATTCCAACTCACATAACATTCACACAAGAAAAATGTTCCTAATAAGGTTGATTTTATATCATTACAATCTACATCCCAATCAGTATTAGTAAACCCATGAAACTTAAACTCACTTTTTATTTTGTATAACATTCCTTGTGAATTTGTTCCTTTTACATATCTTAAAATCCTCTTTGCTACCAAAATATGTGATTATTTTGGATTAATTTGATACATGGAAGACAAAGTCCCAATATAAAAAATATCAGGCTTTTAGGATGTAAGGTAAAGAAGACTTCCTATTAGCTTCCGAAAGTATTTTTGATTCGCACTTGCTCTAGATTCATCTTTACTCAACATTTTTCTCATTGAAATAGGAGTTGAAACTTATTTGGATTCTTCCATCCCAAAATTCTTTAAAAATTCCCTAACATACTTTTCTTGAGATAAGAAAATGTATTTTTCCTTTTGTTGAACTTGTAAGACAAGTAAGAAAGTTAATTATCCTAAAATTTACATTTCAAAATTCTTCTTCATTTCTTGAGTAAATATTTTAAAAACAACTTCTCTATCTCTAGAAAAAATTATATCATCCACATAAAAAATTACAATTAGAGCTCTAGAGTAAACAATTTAACATGTAAGTTTCTATCAAATTTTCATTTAGAAAAATTTAACATTCTCAAAAAAAATTCAAGTTTTGAATACCAAGAAAGTAGAGATTGTTTCATCCCATATAAACATTTCTTCAATTTAAAAACTTTTTTTCATCCTCATCTAGTAAAAACCCACAAGGTTATTCAACGTAAACTTCTTCCTCAATATCACCATTTAAGAAATCTGACTTTACATTCATATGATAATCTTTGTAATTACGATGTCGATCTACTGAAAGAAATATTCTAATAGTTTATAATATTTCTACTGGGGGAATTTTTCTTTAAAATCCACTCCTTCAACCCATGTATATCCTTTACAAATAAGCCTAGATTTGTTTCTTAAAAATTATCCATGTTCATTTATATTATTTATTTAAACCCACTTGATTTAAATAACATTTTTATTTACTAGACATGAAATAAGTTCCCATGTTTCATTGTTTTCAATCCAATCCAACTCTTTATTCGTAGCATCCACCCATTCTTTGTGTTTAATAGCTTCTGAAATTGATTCTGGTTCAACTTATGAGATATGTGAAGTCTGATTTTATAATATCAACTTTATTATTGTCTGTATCAGAGCCTTCTAATTTCCAATAATGATTTTTGAATCAACATGTTTTTTTAAAGTATGAAAATTCAAATTTCTTTCCCAATTGAACTTTCTTCATCACATGAATTTTCTAAATATTGATAAGGATGTTTTGAAATACTTTCACTATTATTGGAAATCTCTAGTTTATCCTCCTTGGCATTCTCAATAACTTTTGTTAAGGAAATTTTATTTTCAATTACCTTCACATCATATGAGTCCATAATTTTTTTAAATGTTTGTTCCAACATTTGTAACTTCTTCCATTTGGTGAATAACCCATAAAGGTTCCTTCCTCAGCTTTCTCACCAAACTTTCCCAAATCTGGTTTTTTGATTTTGAAAAAACATAGAATTACAAAAACATTAAAGTATTTAAATGAAGTTTTTTATACAACATTTCATAAGGAGTTATGTTAGTTTTTGGTCTAAAAACATATATTTTGAACATATAAATCAGTACTAAAAACTTCTCTCCAATATAATTTTGAAAGTTTGTATTATGCTAACATACTTCTTCCCATTTCCACCAGAATTTTATTCTTTCTTTATGCTACTCCATTTTTTATAGATTATAGGGAGCACTATACTAATGTTTGATACCATGATTTCATATATAATTTTCAAAATTATTTCTTGTTAATTCGATACCGTTATCTGTTCTCAACATTTTAATAGAAACAACCATTTCTTTCTCAACATCTTTTCTGAAGAATTTTAACACTTCAGTAGCCTCTGACTTGTATTTCATAAACATGATGTTTTTCATCCAAGTGAAATAATCAATAAAATTGATAAAATATAAATCATATATTTTTTATTGATGTATCATCAGCCCACATAAATCGAAATGAATAAGCCCATGTGGTCTGGTATAATAAAATCTCAACCTTTTATGACTTTTTTAGTAATCTTCCCTTTTTGAAAAGTTACACAAACATATTCTTCTCTTATTTTAAATTTTTGAAAGTTTATGGTAGCATCAAACTTTGAAAGTTTGTTCATAATTTTCTATCCAAGGTGCCCAAGTATTCAGTGCCACAATTGTTTTTCATATTCTGCACTCAAGTAACATGTGTTGTTAAATTATCCCATTTGAAAGAGATTCCCCATGGTTCTTTATCCTTTTGTAATAGATTTTCCATCTTTCACAATTTTGATTATACACATAAATTTTATAAAAAAAAATTCTTTTCCATCATCACAAATTTTATCTACACTATGTAAGTTATGTTTTATACCATCAACAAATAAAACTTCCTTAGATTTCAACTTTTTGACTTCAATCTCAACCATTCCAATTCCTATGATTTTTGAGGAACTATCATTACCAAAGGTAACTGCTCCTCAATCATGAATTTCAACACATTTAAAAAAATTTATATCCCCTGTCATATGTGAAGAATAACCACTATCAAGTATCCATGGTTTTGTCCTTTTATTTTCTTTTAAAGATGTCTCAACAACAAAATCTCTTTCCTCAACTTTCTTTTTTCACCATTCATTTCTTTTCTATCATAAGAAAATTGTTCTATAAGGAGTTTCATATATATTTTTTCATGATGAATAGATTTATCAAATATTCCATAAAACTTTTCCAAACATTAAAATTGGTTTTTTTAAAGTTTCGAACATCTTAAGAATTCACTTTTTTAACTTTCTATAAGCTAGGAAAGTTACTCATTCTACTTCCAATATTTCTTCTACTTTGCTCAAATATTCTTCCAACTAGAGATAATTTGTGATAAAAATTTTATGCCATATTCCCATAGATTACAAAACACCAACAATAGCCATCAAATCTTGATTTTTATTTAAGAAAGATATTTCTTTGTAGAAACCTTTTTGAGGTCGATAAATTATTTCTAATCTATCATACTCATTATGTGAACCATATTTCCTTCAGAGTGGGTATTCAACTTTTAAATATGTGATAGGTTTATCACATAATTTTTCCACCCAAGATATCCCAATATTTTTCCTAAACCTAAAATGTTAAACGAATCAAATGAAACATTATTTATAGTAAGAGAGGATTTCACTTGATTCTCATATTAAGACTTCTCAGAAACTTTAGAAGTCTCATATTTTAATTCCAAAACTTTGTTGAAGTTTTTATTCGTCTTCCTCAAGTTAATTTTGGAATTAAGAAGTTTTTATTGAAACTTGTTAAATTATTATTCCTTGGCTACCAACTTCATATTAAGATCTTTAATCATCTTTCCCTGTTCAACAATTCTAAGTTTGTAACTTAATATCTCTTTGATGTATTCTTCCTCCTTCTTGATGACATATTTTCTTCTATCATCAACTTCTTTACAATATTTATTCATAACTATAATTTATTTCTTGAGAGTTTTGTTTTTATCAAGACATGAAACAAGTTTTGTTCTGATTTGATTCTCCCTATAATATTATTCAACACCTTATTCACTATCTTAGGAATATTTTGTTTTCTAAACTTTTTCAATGATGGTTCTAAATTTTTCTGAACTTTCATCTTCAAAAGAGTTGAGTCCAATTAAAATTTCTTAATAAACATAATTTTTTTTTTCAGTTAACTTATTATTGTATTTGTTGGATGAATTTTATTATTTATCATTTTTGTTCCACTTTTTCCATCGAGATTTTTCATCGAAATCATCTTGATATTCTCTAACTTTTATCTTGGGGAAATTCAGAAAAAATTGTCTAATTCCACCACACTCAAAACATTTGAGAGGAATTTTCCCTCCAAAATTTCCCTATTTCTCTTCGATAATTATTTGATATAAGAGATATTATTTTATCATTCAACTCATAATCATCTATACCTTCAGAGTCACAAGGATAAACATCTTTAACATCTATAATTTTCAACTTTCTCATAGCTTCAAAAGCCATTTCATCTTTTATATTCTTTTTAAATGTTAGATATATTATCTTTTCATAATCAATAATAAATTTATGTAATTCATTAAGAGATAAATCATCCTTATCTTCTAAATAGTAAATTTTTGAATCAAACCTGCCCAAAAAGTTTCTCATAAGTGTCTTCACAATTGTAGAATCTTATAAGACATCTCCAAATCCTCTGATGTTTCAAAAAAATTTATTTACTCAGGTAAAGTATTCATCAAAAGTTTCTTCATCTATCATTCTGATGCCTTCATACTTACTACACCATATTTGTAGATTTTCTTCCTTCACATTAGTTTTCCCTTCAAAAATACTTTCTATCTTATCCCACATACTTTTTTAAGTATTGTGACCCATAAACTTATGATAAAAATTCTATGATAAGGAAATAAGGATTAAATTTCTATCCTTTCCATAAACTTCTATATTTCTCTTATCAACAAATGTTATAGGATAATAGTTCTCAATAGGTGGAAAACTAGTAGTAGTAGCATCAACAATTCCAAGGACAAGAGATAGGAGATAAGGAATCATTATACTTTTCTATCCATAATAATTTTCACCATAATATGTGGGAATTCATCTACTATTGAAAAAATTGATATTATATATGATAAAGACTCAATAAGGGAACCCTCCCTCTCATACCAATTTAAGTTTCAAAGAATCTAATAAAAACTGAGAAGGGGGGGGGGGGGTGAATCAGTTGTTCACTTTTTATAAGTTTCAAAACTTTTAGAAACTTAACCCCTACAAAATTTTATGTTTTATTTACTTATCAACTTTTAGTAAATACTTTTTAATGAAAAAATAGGAAAGAAAGTAATGCACACAAGATTTATAAGGTTCAAACTCAGTTTGAGAACCTACATCCTTACCATAGCCACTCCCTATAGGTCTATAGAAATACACTATTATGAATAAGTGAATACAAATTATGCCAAATCCTGTTAAACACCTTCTATATCATAATATGAAGTATTATACTAACTCCCGTTAGTTTATAATCTTTTATTATAAAAAAATTGAGTCAAAAAAATAGTAAAGACTTCATTGAAACTGATCAACAATTTCTCAATCTGAATCCTAAGACTGATTTGGATGGATCTAATTTTCTCAATACGATGAGTCTGGATCTGATTCTCTCAATATGATGAGTTTGGATCTGATTCTCTCAATATGATAAGTCTAGATACAATTATGTTAATATGATGGACTGAATACGATGAACCCATTATCAATCTATAGAACTCAAACTCTTCTCAAATTCTCAATATGATCTTTTTTAGTCTGATCGACTCAATATGATCTTCCCAATAAAATCTTTCTCAATACAATAAATAAACATTGAATTGTCTAATCCTCCTATTGAGATCTCTAGTCGAAAATGAATTTCATTTGATTACTTCATTGCTCCTCCTTTTCTTCTTATGTGAAAATTCACAAATGAATTAATGATCTGTGAAAGTATTTATAGGTGACTTAGAAAATAAAAGATAGAAATGTGAAAACTTTCCCCACTTCCTCAAATTTGAAAATATCTGAAGATCATTCACATTTAAAATTCAACTTTGTATTCTTCAATCCTCCTTATATTTCTCCAAGATTTATAAAAAATTAAATTTCATGTTTTGAACTCTTCAGCTATTCATAAAACTTATGGAATTTTCTTTTTACATCTTCTTCATAATCATCTCATTACGATCTATTTGATTCTCATCTCATTATGATTTTTTTCCTTCTCATCTCATTATGAATTATATTTTCTTCTCATCTCATTACGAATTCTGTTTCCTTCTCACCTCATCACAATCTTCCATTAGCTTCATCCTAATGGAATCCTCATATTGATGGAATTCTCATTATGATGGAATTCCCATTACAATGAATTTTCCCGTTATGATGGAAATCCTGTTACGATGAAATTCCCATTACGATGGAATCTACATACTTAAACTTTGAAATTATTCAAACTTCATCAGCTTCACACATTTTGACTTCTGGATCTAATCTTCTAAAACATTATACCTTTGATGGATTTCTTCATAATGATGAAATCCCCATTATGATGAAATTCTCAATATGATATAATTTCTCATTATGATGGAATTCTTCACTCTAATTTTTTTATTTTATTCAAACCACTCCACCATTTCTTCAAAAGCATTTAGCATGAATGTTTTTAGGATTTACGATAAATTCTTGATCAATAAACCATTATATAATTTTTTAGAATGTCTGAAAATTTTTTAACTCCCGACTTCACAATATTCTTTCAGAACTCTTCAATGATAATACAAATTCTTCAAACAACAACATATTACTTTCCAAAAAAATCCTTTATTTCTCTAATTACAAAAAATCTAAATTTATAGCAATAAAAAATTTCTGCCTCTTATTTGTTTGGATATAATTATCTAAAACTGATGTAGATGAATATGATACTCTGAGTCCAATGAATGTTCATTAAGATGGATATGGGTCTGATTTCTCAATAACTAAAACATTATTTTACAAATAGCTTAGTTGTCAACAAATACAAATTTTTTGTTAAAACAATTTATCAAAAAGGTTTTTCAATAATCTTATGGTCTCATGAAGATCAGGGGTAAACCAAACCGGTGATAGTATGAAGAGATATATCAAGGCCAATATTTATATACAGGGTCACTCCAGGCTAGTCCATTCACCCAACCCATCTCTAATATGACTCAAGTCTACCCACCTATGCCTAACACATCTTAAGGGTCCTCACATACTTGGGTTATCCATCTCAAGTCTCATCACACCCCATCTATGATGTGTCTATGTATTTATGTATCCTCTTAGTCTAAACCTTATCCATTAGTGGTTGAGGAGTCATGACAGTGCACAAGGTCCTCAATGGCCTTATGATTTTACTTATTTTATCCCAAGCATTTTACATAGATTATGCAATTTAAATTAAATTTCCACTAAATTTAAATTTACCAAACAATTTAAATTTTACCCTTTTAATTAAATTAATCATAGAGGAAAATTAATTTATAAGTGGTCAATGTCCTTAGTAGCTTTACCAAAAATCACATGCACTATAAACAACACACATTAAATCTATAGGTCAAGTGACAATTTTTTTTTACCTCAATTCAAAGAAAATCGTCTTTTAAAATAATCTCAACAAATCTCATTGAGGATATACAAGCCCATATGGCCATCACATATCTCTATGAATCCCTAACATACATCATAAAAGACAATAATTAATTATTAAACATTTATATTTAGATATTTAATTTATCAAAAAAAAATTAAAATGATTTTCTAATTAATTTAATTAGGTTTAAATTCCCAAAACCCCATTGGTCATCCTGTCTCACTAAAACCCCTATAAAAGATGTAAAATCCACTCCCAATGCACCCTTGGTCCTTAGTAATAAGAAATCCCCAATTAAAAATGTTTATTTTATGGAAAAATAAATCAATTTAGGTCTAAAACCCTATAAAAAATAAAATATAAATGTACCTTTACTGAAATGTTGTGCAATGGTGTGTGAACATCATATGCAGTTTTCCTCTGACTAGTATGTGAAAAAACCCCTTAATTGGGTCAATTTCCACCATTTTTTAGTTGAAATATCCAAAAACCCTAAACAAGAATTGTGAAAAATCAGCGGGAATAAAGGTGGAATGACATGGATGTGAGGGGGAGGAAGAACCTACCCTTAACCATAATCTAATCGCACCCAAAACTACTAATAACTAAGGGAGAAGAAGGGGGGAGGTTCTGGTCGTCAACCCTCCCACGCGTTGTTTCCTGATCCAAAGGAGAAGTGGGGCCAAGACCTTATTTAATTTAAAAAAAAATGTTGGACATGTTTCACAACATGACACATATGGTCATGCCATGAATTTTCAGGATGTTCCCCCTAAATTCCTTTTCCATCCCTCTTTTATATTTGGAATCACCCTATGAAATATTTCATGATGAAAATACCCCTTTCATGTAATGAATTGGTTTCTACTACAGTTTTTTGCATCCCTAGGCCCCCAAACCTTCCCCAATGTTCACCTGAACCCTTAAGACTTCCATCAAACCTAACCCACATCCAATAACACACTTTTTTTATGTTCAAACTTTCATAACATCATTATGATTCCTGGTTCTAAGAAAACCACCCACCAGATGGAAAAATTCAAATTCCCTTAGGAATTTTTGAACATGTAAGAACGAAGGTCATTAAAAACTCTACATCATAACACTTATCATCCTTGAGAAGTCTTGGAGGCCATATAACCACATCAATTTATATATTTGGGTTTTAAATTATCACTCAAATGACCACAAACCAACATCGAATTCCAGATACTCTTTTGAAGAGCCACTTGAATTTAAGGCACCTAAATTGTCAAAAGACAAGCTGCTAATTAAATTTATACTGAAACATCAAGAAGGTTATTATTTGAGCCCGTATATCTAAAGGAAACCTTGTGTTTTCATCCAATTGATCATTTTACCAATGGTTCTCCCCTGTATATGGAATATCTCATAACGATCGATTATGATCTAAGGTGTACCCCACCATTAGAACTACCTACTGAGACATGACCTTCAGCAGCCCAAAAACCCACCAACCATGTTCCACATGATGCTCCCAACATGATTTCCCACTCAATATTTCTAATATTAAGTATAAATCCAGTCAAAATTCCTCCATTTGACTATAATCAAAATGCTTGGTCGCATCCATTGATTCTTACTCAAAAGAAACACATTCTTTCACCAAATATTTCCACTAAATACCCTCACACATAGGGTCTCTATGTTCCCCACCTGTCCTAAATTTAGGTCTCATAGTAGGTCACACCACATAGGACATCATCCATGCTCTTGTCTTAACAATCCATGACATCTAACATGCCTAACAACCCACTCCAGGGTCTCAAAAAGAAACTAACATCACATGAAAAACACCAACATACAATGCACCAATTCTCACCAAGAATAAACCTAAGAGATAGCTACCTCAAGAATCATAACTCATTATTAATTACTACCATAACCAAAGGAATAACCTTGGATGATCTATACCAAATAAAACCGCAACCACTAGCTTAGTTACATAGAATTATATTCCAATCTATACAGTGAATCACCGTATAGGTTTTCACTAGCACTTAATAGAGCCCAGGTAACCCACCCTATATGAGAATTTGTACATAAAACTGCTCCTTGGATGATCTGGTCACATAACATAGAAACACACATACAACCGACATTTCTCTATAATGATCTGTATCCCACAAACCACTATCACATAGTTTGATCAATTAGAGTGTCATTACAAAATATATGTTAAAACACCATATAGGTTTTTACCAGCCCATTAAGTAACCAAACCTAAAAAACAAACACCCATGATGGGTTCATTGTCAAAGCATCAAATGCATGCACCTACTCACAGGGGTCCCAACATGTCCTGTGTAAGAGGGACATCATCACTATTGTCACCATCAATCATCTTACCATAGATACTACATGACTTGAAATCAGAAATAAAAATGCATAAATGTTGGTCCATCTAAGTAAAATTTCACCAAGAGATTATATAAATAAATACCATATAACCTATTATTAAAACATTAAATAATTAAACCTCTTATTGGTGAAATTAATTAGACAATTACAATCCTATATGTCATGTGAATCCCTATGTGTCAAGAAATATTCATACAAAATACTCTTGACTCTATGAACCCATATTCAAAATCCATAATAAATCACAATCATAAATTGAAACATCATGTGAATCACATGAGGTGAAATCAATCAACTATAACATCACAAATATATATTATCAATCATATCCCTAGATTTTTTGACTTCCTACTGGATAAAGTATTCATGACACATTGGACCAGTATCCATCAAAGGCTTAAAAACATTCCTATATCATGGATTCCATATCCTAAATAGAAATTCAAATAAAAATATATATGAAACCAATTTTTAATAGTCTGACTCAGTTCACTCTGAATAGTAACAAGACTATACTTCCATGTGACCTATAGTGTGCCTCCATATATTCCAGAGGATGAGGACTAGAAACAAGGGTCCAAGAAGTTATTTGGGGAGACTATACCCCTATACCTGAGTGCTAAATCATAGATATAAAAAAAATACACATCCATAAGAATCAGAGTGCACATAAATAATAACCAAAAAAACATGCTATAATAAAATAAAATGTGGAATATAGACATAAAAAATATCATTTATACAACAACCACTGGTTTCCTACTAGTCTGACACATATAAAAGATGAAAAAATAATAAATAAAGACTAAAATAAAATTACATGAGGATCCACTGAAATTGCTACGCCTAACTTCATCTTGAACTCTAACCCCCTCCAAGCTGTCTGGACGGATCATGTAGCCTATGCCTTAGACCAACCTATACTTGCAATGACCAGTGATATATGCTAAGTTACCAAAGTCAAATGGAATTCCAAGCATGTTGCGAGTAAAAAAATCAATAGGGAACCACCAATGTGGTCCTGTTTATAACTGATAATTACATGATATGTGCATCTAACCCGCTCAACCAAAATTAGTAACTAAATTATAAGGGATAAATAAATAAATAAACCACCAACAACACTTGCTTTGGCCTATTGCTGGAATGTCTTTGAGCATGTTGTGGGAACTACAACAACTATAGTATCAACACCACCCTAAGGGAATACACATGTAACCCAAGACAAGGCCAACAACCATCGTCAATCCTCAGATCCACCTCCTCGATCAACCATATATTCTTCTTCTAGTTCCATAGTGTCTTTGAGAATGAGAATCACCTTGGGGGAAATTTTTCCATACTCTAAGGATCACATTCTCCCACCTTTACTAACAAGTAGTGGACAATGGGGAATCCCTAAACATCCCTCATCTTCAATCCCTTAGGTTAAACCCTACATTAGTACTTGGAAATTCTCAATATCATGTCGACGTCTGATTCCTAGTAGGGGAAGGCCTTATAAAATCCTATACATATAGGTTTAAGTAATTCTTGGGAGACCTAATAAATAAATATTAATACCCTTCTAGATTCCACAATCAATCCCCCGTGCATCCAATAATACATGGCTCCTCAATTGAATCATCCCTGGTGCACCTGCCCGATCCTAGGGGGTATCTTGGGAATCAATTAAGGGGATCCTAAAATCACCCTAGGGATTTCCAATATCCATTCTTGGGAATATATTACCACCCTAAACCTCATACCACTATTCGAATCCAGTGAGTCTTAGGTATTTTAAATGGTCTCATTGTATCAAAGGAATTTCTGGCCTCTTAGGCATTCCTACATCTACACTATCATATACTCTAATATTGGATCATAGGAACCACCACTCAAAATCCACTACTATATCAACCATAATGGATGGTAATGAAACTAAGAATCCAACCTCAAAATACTATGAGACCAGATCCTAAACATATTGGTAATCCTAAGGTCTCATCTATCTTAACATGTGATTCTCAGACATCTTAGTAAATCAAAACAATGTCAAGAAGTACGATCATTTCCCAGGAGTCCTAGACAATCACATATCATAACCAAAAATAAAATAAAAAACATCAAGGGCTCACTAAAAAACCAAACCCATCCCCATAATATCAACCCAATTTATCTTACATATTGGTCTAGTTTCTAAGGTGACACACACAACCATATCTACCCATAGTTATACACACCTTCTCTAGGTAGGCCTATCAATATAGAACCAACTCAGGTTCCATGGGTCAATACATAAACAGAGTAATCCTTCCTAGGATCCTTAGTCTCCAATAGTCTCTAGGGTAAACACTCGATGCTTAGAGAGAATCTTGTCCATTCATATCTTCAAAATCATCTTACAGCCTCATGGTCCTTAGGGGTATGCCACACAAGTGATAGTCAAAAGAGATAGGTAAAGTCCCATATCTATTTCTAGGGTCACCCCAGGATGGTTTAATCACCCAATACATATCTAATTTCCCTATGATTATCCCACCTAAGACTAAAACATCTTAATGTTCCTAACCCGACCTACCAGGGTCATCCATAACAAGTATTATCACACCCCATCTATGAGTTGTCCATGTATCTGGGTATCCTATTAGTCCAAGCCTCGACCATCAGTGTTTGGGGAATCAAGAAAATGCACAAGGTCCTTAGTGGCCTTAGAATTTTACTTATTTCATCCAAATAATTTTACATGGTTTAATAAATTTAAATTAAATTACCACTAAATTTAAATTTACCAAATAATTTTAATTTAACCCTTTAATTTAAATCAATGATGGTGGATAATTAATTTAAAATAGGTCAATACCCTTATTGGTGTGACTATATAACACATGAACTTGAAACAAGATACATTAAAGAAATAATGAAAGTACCAAGGACCACCTACCTCAATACAAAGTGAATAATCTTTTGAAATTAGCTTGAAAGCTCTCATTGAGGCTCACCAAACCCATCCAGTCATCTCCCATCCCTTAAAGGACATAACATACTTTAGAAAACCCAATAATTAATTATAAACAATTTATAATTAATTATTAATTTATTTAAACTATTTATAACTAATTTACCAATTAATTTAATTAGTTTTAAATTCCAAAAACTTCACCGGTCATCCTGTTATGCCAAAATCATCAACAATGAGGTGTTGTCCATTCCAAATGCACAATTAGTACTAAGAAATATGAAATAACTAATTAAAAATGATGTTTCAACTTACAAATAAATTAATTTAGGGTCAAAGTCCTTAAAAAATTAAAATGTAAATGTACATATACTAAAACTATGCATGATGGCATGAAGACAACATCTCAGGTTCTCCTCTAGTTACACTGAGAAAAAGACTCCTTGATCAAGGAAATTTCCACCATGATTTTGTGGAAATATCCAAAAACCCTAAACCAAAATCGTGAAAAATCTACAGGATTAGAGGGAGAAAAACATGGAAGGTATGGGGTGGAAGAACCTACCTAAAACCACTATCCGATCGCACCCAAAAATCCCTAAGAATAGATGGAGGA
This sequence comes from Viscum album, assembly GCA_963277665.1. Taxonomy (NCBI): domain Eukaryota; kingdom Viridiplantae; phylum Streptophyta; class Magnoliopsida; order Santalales; family Viscaceae; genus Viscum; species Viscum album. Next base: position 878,567,250 of record OY728166.1, read on the forward strand.
GAAGGGGGGGGAGGTGCTGGACATAAACCCTCCTGCACACTGCTACATGAGTCAAAGGAGAAAGGTACCAAGCCCTCTATTTAATTAAAAGACACTAATGGACATGTGTCATAGCATGACACATATTTTCACCCCATGAATTTTTATGTTGTTCCCCTATATCCCTTAGCTATCCTACTTAAATATCCTAAAACACCCTAGGAAATATCTTGTTGCATAAATACCCCTTTCATGTCGTGAATTGGATACTTGTTTAGTTTTTAGTAGCCTTGGGACCCAAAAACTTCCCAAATATTTACCTAATCCCTCAAGATGTCCACCAAACCAAAAAAAACATCCGACAACACCCTTTATATATTTTAAAACCCTCAAAATCTCATTTTGATTCTTGGTTCTCAAAAATGAATATACAACAATACAAATATATTCATATTTCCTCATAAATTTTCTAACCTGTAACGAGGTGATTCAATACAAACTTTCCACCATAACACTTACTATCCTTGAAAAGTAATGGATGTTATCCAACCACATAATCAGACCTATGTTGGTCATAAATTACTACTTAAATGGTTGTGTCCCATCCTCAAATGCCAAACTCACCTCTAAAGATGCACTTAAATTTAAGGAACTTAAACTACCAAAAAACAAGCCAGCACTCCAATTTCCATTGAAACACCTAAAAAATTATTATATAATATTGTATATCCCAAGAAAATTATTTTTAATCATCCAATTGATCATTAAGCCTATGATTCTCTCCACCATAGGACTTATCTCATAATAGTTGATTCTGATATATAGTGCTCCCCACTATCGGAACCACTTACAGAAATGTGTCCTCCAGTGGCCCAATGACTCACTAAACACATTCCACATGATGATCCTAAAACAATTTCCCTCTCACAATGTATAACCTAAAGTATAATTCCATCCATACCTTCTATATCTAACTATACTTAGAGTTATAAATAGAATCCAATGATGTGTCATTAAAAGAAACACATTCCTCCACATGACATTTCCACTACTTACCCTCACATGCAAGGTCTAACTCATTAACTAATCCATGAAACTAACTCCCCTTACATTATAAGTGTTTTCACCCAAAAAACAACTTCATTACATTTATTCACATGATTCACCACTAAACCATGCAAAAAAATATAGGTTTCACCCAAGGAATCACATGATGAAATGGGTTCACCCCCTAAATAATGTGATGAAATAGGGTTTCACACCCTGAAACATGTCAAAAATCACCGATTAATCCCTTGAACCACATCATGAATCACAAATAACCTCATGAACCACATCCAGATCATATTATAACTATCCTGATCCCAATTCCAACACACTGACTCATCTATGTTACAAATAAATTTATACCTAGAATTCACCATGGAATCTAGTTATATTCATATCCATTTACTTATCAGAATCAAAATGCCAAGATAATCATCCAATGATCAATTTCATGCATCCAAGACCATTTTGGAATGAGGTTTACATTACCATGAATGATATGATGATCCTCACTATAATATTTTCCTCCCCATTGCTCTACTGAACTAGGTTTCAAAATAATATGGACCACACCCTATCAATTACCGAATGTAATGTCTCGATGCTTCTAAAATCACTCATACCGAAGCGCCATTTCAAAACAACATTTTTATCACCCATTCCATTCTCTTGGGAAATTAATCCATGGAATTCATTGAAATTTAATCCACAAAATGGGTCACCACCCCCAATTTTCCACAAATTCAATCCCCACCATATTACCTTATACCACTCCTCAAGCGCTACCTCAAAAAGTTCCATAACTAGACATGTGTTGCTCCTACCAAGTCACTCTCATCTACTTCCAACTCCTGACACCATATATATGTAAAAAAACATTCCATGGCCCACCCTCAGTTCAATTATTCCATGACACTTGATTTATCTATAGTGTCTCATATACCAAGGAGGGACATTTCAAATTTTCATAAAAAACCCAAGTTCACAATTTCCACAGGCATTTCATCAATTTCTACTATCTCTCATTTTACACATGTCCATCGTCGATTTCAATTTTAAAAATTACCAAGTTTAAAAAAATGTGTTTCCTTGATATCACCTAAAAACCAATAGGCGTACGTTTCAGTACCACCCAATGTAGAAACCCAAATCAGGCTCCCATGAGTCGCACCCCATCAAACTAGGATGATGCACCGAAATCACTGACCATGATCCACATAATATTGGTTCATCAAGAGAAACACATTCTTACCCACCATTCAACGTCATTCTAAAACATGAGTGTCCAAACATGTTCTCACCATGTCACTAAAGTGCATCCAAAACCAATATGGTCTGGCACTCGACCAGGCATTCCCTTGAAAACTAGATTTGATACCAATAGACGTAAAGGTGCTTTATCATGAAATGAAGGAATCATCATGTCTATAACTCCTATCCCCTATAACCTCACATGAATTGGTCTTAAACAAAATAACTTATCCATGTTTTCCATCTTTAATAAAAGAAAAATCATGGGCTAACCCATCTCACGAGTTACCCTATCAGAACCAGAACCCACCAACTCCACAAAATCTTGAATGGTGTTAGGGTCTCTAGCTCCCCCACTAATCCCAAAAATAGGTCTCGTACATGGTAAAACTACACAACATTTCATCCATTCTCTTGTCTCTACAACCAATGACATGCAATATGCCCAACCAACCACTTTAGGATCTCACAAGACACATTCTAAACACTAGCTTACTAGGCATCGATTCTAACCAAGCAACCTCCTGTGGGACTTCTCCCTTGTGAATCACAACTCATCATTCATTAGTAACATAACCAAATACATCATCATGTATGATCCATAAAAAATAAAACCATATTTACTAGCTTTGTTAAGTAGAGTGAAATTACAAGATATATGGGAAAACATCATATCAGTTGTTAATATCACTTAACCAAGCCCAAGGAACCACCCTCTTCAAGAATCTACACATCATACTGCTCCAGGGATGATTTTGTCACATAACATAAGCAAACACATACAAAAATTATTTCACTATGATGATATATATCTTGTGAACCACAATCACACAGTTCAGTCAAGTAGAGTGTCATTCCAAGATATGTGGGAAAACACCATATATGTTGTTACTTGCAATTTAAATAACTAAACCTTAAAAATAAACACCATTAGGGGTTCATCATCAATAAATAAAATGAATTCACAAACCCATGAGGGTCACAACATGCCTCGTAGAGGATGGACAACATCACCATTATCATCATCTATCATCTCACAATAGATTATGCATGACCCTCTATCATAAAGAAATGTATATACATGTTATTCAAACTGAGTATAATTCCACCAAGTGATTAAAAGGGGAAATTTCATAAATCATATTATTGAAAATTTAAATAGTTGAACCTCTCTCCAATGGCATAAATAACACACTAACAAGCCAATATGTCATGTAAATCCCTATATACCAAGAATGATTCATGAAAATGCCTCTTACCTCCACTTTACTAGAGCCAAAATCCATATTAAATCACAATAATAAATCCAAACATCATGTGCATAATATGAGGTGAAATCAATCGTTTGTAACATCAAAAATATACAAAATCAATCCTTTCACTTACAACCCAAAATTTCAACCAGATCAAGTGTTTATGACGCACCTTCCCAATATCAATCATAGGCCCAGACACATTCCTATCTCCAGGATACATATATCAAATATAAAGACAAACAAAAATGTATTTGATGCCACTTTGTAATTCCCCAAACCCACTCACTATAAATAGTAACCAAACTAGACCACCATATGACCTTAAGCATTCCTCCCTACAAGGCAGAGGCTACCGACTAACAATGGGGGTCTGAGAAGATATCAGGAAGAGACTATACCCCCTATAGTAGAGTGCGTAATCATAGATAAACAAAACAACATCATACACATCCATAAGCATCAGAGTATGCATAAAAAATAAATGAAAAAAAACATGCTATAATAAAATAAAATGAAGGAATATTGATATATATAATCTCAAGAATGAAACAACTTATTTCCCAATAGGCAGACACATATACAAGATGAAAATAAAATAATAAATAAAGATCTAAATAAAAGTATGGGAGATTCCAATGCAACCCCTAGCTTCAACTTATCTCAAAATCCAATCCCTGATGAGATTCCCTACTCAATCATTTTAACGACCCATAATTCTATCAATGATATTTCCCTTATTATTTTTATTTTATACAGTTTGAATCATATAAGACCACATAAAGAACACAATAAAATCTTTATAAATTAATAATAAAATAAATAATAGGTATTTCTAGATGATAAGGAACCTATACTGATGAAACAGTAACTTGCCCTTAATAATAGTAATATTATCCTTATGAATAGTAAATTGGCCTAATGAATAGTAAACTCACCCATGAAATTATAAATAAAATTTATGCATCTCATAAGTGAAAATAAGATATAATTGTATCATAGTAAAAGTAAGTGAATATTTTAAAAAAATATTTAAGTGTTGGTATTTTTATAAGTCATAAATATTTAATTAGAATTTTATAATTAATAAAATTATTTAAAATAAAATTCATTTTCATAAAATGGATTCATAGATAAATATTTTATCTTCTAATTATTTTAGGATAATTTTATGAGACCTTAGTTAATTTTTGAAAGTGTTGTAAAATTAATTTTCAATTTAAAATATGCATTTTTCAAGTAAATAATGATTTTATTTAAAATTTAAATTTCAGATATTTAGAAAATTAATTTGATAAAATGGAGTCCATTTCTTAACTTTATACGTCAAAAAATTGTTAGGGTGAATTTTTGGGATTTTTCATAAATACTTAAATTTTTAGTGAATAGTAAAATAGTGTAATTTACAGTATAAATACATTTTAAGATAAATAAACCATTCCTAGAGTCATGGATGATGTAATAACACTTGGTCAGAAATCACATACACTTATTACTATATTTAGTCACAAGAATCAATAATTTTGGTTTTCTTGAGAAAAATAATAAATTAATGAATAGAATAATGAGAAATTACCCATCTCCTCCACTATAAAAACAACCATCACCCCTCTTCTATTCACTCCTATATGAATTTAAAATTGTAAAATTTCTACCCAAATCCTATTAATTAGTCTCTCCTCACATCTATGAGATATTCATATTTCCAATGGACCAAAACACCTTCCCTTAAGGAGGTTCTCAAGGAGGATTATTCGAGAGGTAAAACCCTCTTCCTTTTTTCCTTTTGGTATCTTTTCAAGTTCTTTATTTTGTTATTATTTCCTAAAATAATCTATAAAAATGATCATTATAACTCCATTATAATTTATATAATATAATTATATTATTTTAGTGGAATAACTATCATAAATATATTTAATATCTCTCTTTTATTTTAAAAATGAAATCATAACCCGGGAGGTGCCAATTTACAACCTTCGTGGACAACGAACTTTAGTTCTTCAAATGTTTCTTAAAATCTGTTCATGATACATTTTTATTATTAAAAAATAATATAATATATGTATTATAACCTATTTAATTTTTTTAAACTAGTATATATACATAATACAAATTCATAAAACAAAACGAGTTCTTTAAGATCAATAACTGCCTTAATAATGAAAACGATTATCACTAAATGTATTATCTAATGATTCATCATCATACCATATGATATATATAAAAATTTACACTTATTTATGTTAATTAATATCATATAAATTCAATTCTATAGAATTATACCCTTTACACATTAAGTTCTATACCCATATACATGTATACCGATCATGAAAACCAAGGAAACAAATGCTTCCAAGCAATAAAATTATATTTTATAAATCATAAAAAATGACATAAATTAACTTAATAAAATTATAAAAAATAAAATACATGTTTATAAGGTATTTAATTAATTAATTAATGGATTTAATTTTATTATCTAGGACGTTAAGGTCAAGTGAAGAAGTCATTCAGATATATGGTAAGGATTTCTACCCAAACCTCCATTTTCTTTTAGGTAACTATTTTTATACCTTAAAACCAATTAAATTATTAATTATTATTATTTTCTCATCATAAATTGTTTGTAAATTTTTTATATATATGTAATAATCATAATCCTTCTTTATTTTATTAGGAGTTACATGTTTTAAAAGGATCTTTCTCAAATTCTTCCCTTTAAACAAGCCCAATTCAAAGGAACTTCTCTAATTATTTTCTATTTTCAAGTTAACTCTATAATATGTTTTAATCCACCATTATTTTTCTAAAATCACTAATTTTATTATGAAAAAAATATCTTATTTAACTTCTAGTATTATGCAAATATTTTTCCAAAAGAACTCTTCTTTGTAAAGTAAAAGAGTATTTCTCTCAAAATTACTCAATGATTTTATAAGAGTATTTTCATCTATTTCAAAACTCTCATTTATTATTATATTTAATTAGGATTAATATTTTATGATATCATACAAATTTTTTTATTAAATGGTTTATGATCAGTTTGAATGAGGACGTGTTGTCTTGATATCATTCACCATACTACTTAGAATGGTTAATAATTATGTTTACAGATTGGGGAAAGTTATTTACATTTCATAAGTATATGATGTTTATGTTGAAATCCATTCATATGAGGAATGAATTATACTTATTAAGTGACAAGTGGGTCCCATTATATACCCTCTATGCATCGACATGTCTCATGATAAAAATATAATTGGGTTTTGGTTGAGGCTTTACCCTAGTATTTTTAGACGTCTTGGCAGAGGCCTTGACAATATGTTTCAAATATCTGGAATTATGAATTACCTCAACATGATATTAGTAATTGATAAAACATGTGATTATTTGACTGGTATAATATCAATGGTTATGTTTCATTCTTTTATTATCATTTATATGGATTTATTTAATCATCTTTTATTCCAGCCGTATTATGTTCAAGTATATTTTTAAAGGCATGTTTTTATTGTTGTTCACCTTGACTAGTGTTTATGTTTATGATAACTTTCACTAAATTACTTACCCTTACTGAGCACCTAATCTCACCCCTTTCTTATGCTTTTTTCCTAGGATTCGAAGATGAATTTTATGAATGACTTTCAAGGATAACCTAGGAGTTATGGATGATTCCAATGGAATTGATATATATTTTTTACTTTAAAGTTATAATGTAAAACTTATGTTTGTATCTAGTTTTCTAAAAATACTAAACTATTTGTTATTTTGGGATACAAATTTCTTGTAATCCTTATAATGTGATAAAATAATATACTTGCTCGGGGAAACTAGGGTTGGGGTATTACAGTTAATATCAAAAGAAGTTTAGTAGAAAACATTGAAAATAGATTTAAAAAACATAGATTATGGAACAATACCCTAAGATATAATTTGAAGATAAGTATACAAGAACATCCTATAATTTTGGTAAGGTATAGATTATGTGGATATTTCTAGAAAATACATCCCTATATGGATACTACAAGTGGACGTGGTTCTAGAACAGATGTAACTAAGAGTAACAACTCCGACAAGGTGTTTTGGGCTTGACTCGGGGTAACCTGGTACACAAAAAATGGGCCTTACTATGCACTTGGGTTGAAACTACTAGGTGATATTCTTAGATAATTCACATTTTCATTATAAACCATTATGAAGGATTTAAATATAAATATGTCCTCAAAGTAACTATGCTTATGATTATGATATTAGATATGCATAAAATTTCAATTTATATAAAGTGTTTTCCTAGTTTGACATTATACATTATGATTTATAAACTAAATTAGTGCATGTCATTTTTTAGAAATGGTGAATAGTGGAAGGAATGGAAACCACATGAATGTGCATATCCCATGTAGGGATTTCCCAAATATTCAGGATACTGATGTTGATTTTGAAGCTATGACTTGTGTTGAGAAACTTCTAACTATACTGGGATAGATGACTCATGTTATGAACAATAACCTTACCTGTATGAAGCATCCTGATCCACAATGTGGAGGAGCTATGTTAGACCACTTTATGAAACAAAAAAACTCCATCATTCAATGGGACAATAAAACCATTTGTAATAGAGCAGTGGATAAGTTTTTTAGAGAAGATATTTCTCACTTTTGGATTTAATGAAATATAGAAGGTTTTCATGGTAGTTTATAATCTATCAGGAGATACAGATTAGTGGTGGTCGTTAATTCAAAACACTAAGGAGGAGGAATAAATAGAATAAATTTAATGGATGGACTTTAAGAAAATATTCTAATAAAAATATTTTACTCTAGAATAATGATAATATATAGAGAGGAAATTATTGAGTTTGAAAAAAAATAGGATGAAAAAATTGTGAAGTATGAAGCTAATTTTACAAGGTTAGCAAGGCATGTTGTGGACTATATATGTAATCAAATTATTAGGATTGATTGATTGTTTGATGGTTTAAAACCATTCCTTTTAAGGGAGCTGGTCTCCCCAACATTCTCATCATATGAAGATATAGTCTCATGTGCTATCATGATAGAGAAAGAATTATCTAATTCATATGACTTTAAGGGAAAGTAAGAGAAGAAGAGGGTGCTGGAGGAAAGAATAGATAAAGGGAAGAATAAAAAGGGGAGTTTTTTAACATGTGATACTTATGGAAAGAAACACCACAGAGCCTGTTTAAAAGGAAATGAAGTTTATTATAAATGTTGGGAAAGAGGCTAGAAATCTTGAGATTTAAAGTGAAGGAAAGAAGATACCAATTTTCAAGGATAAAATTGTAAAGATATGGGACATTATTCCAATTATTGTACTAATCATAAAGGAAACATTCCCCATAGAAGGCCAAGGGAGAAAGTCCAAGATTATGTGATCACAACTGCTAAGGTTGGAGTTCCTAATGATATGGTGGTAGGTACTTTAATAATTTCCTCAAACTTATCCAATGATTTATTTGATTATGGATCATCACATTATTTTATATATTCCTAGTTTTCCAAGAAAATTAGACATTTTCAATTTGATTTAATAAAGGAGTTTCTAGTCAAAAATCCTAAGGGAAGTATCATTGCAACAAAGATGTGTCGATCAATCTCCCTTATGACACATAAACATGCTTTAATTTTTGACCTTATCATCACACCTATGATTTAATTTAACATAATTATTGTATGAACTGGCTTTCAATTTATGATAAGAAAATCTATTGTAAGAAGAAGTTAGTTACTATTTTTGAGAATGATTTATAATCCCTTATCTATAGAGAATAAACCTCATAATTTGATTCTTATCTAGACCTACCCCCAATAGCTCTACTGAATTCAATTCTTGGGGAGGAAGATAAAACAATATCTATGAGGAAGGAAAGAAATATTCAAATTGAGGACGTACCTATTATGTAAGAATACATTGATGTATTCCAAAAGTATTTACCTAGACATCCATTAGAGTATGAAATTGAGTTTTTTATTGATTTAATTCCTAGAATAAGGCCTATATCAAAGACCCCTTATAGAATGTGCACAGTGGAATTATTAGATATGAAGAAAAAACTTGAGGAATTGAGTGATAAGGGATTTATCCACCCTAGTGTTTCTCTATGGGGAGCTCCTATTATTTTTATTAAGAAGAAAGATGGATTTATGAGGTTGTTCATTGACTATAGGGAGATAAATGCTATTATGATAAAGAACAAGTATCCTCTTCTTGCATTGATTATTTATTTGACCAACTTCATAGAGCCCATTATTTTTTGATGATTAACCTCCGATATGGATATCATCAGTTGCATGTGAGGAAGGAAGATATTCCAATGACAACATTTTGAACCAGATATGAGAATTATGAGTTTATAATAATGCCTTTTGTACTGACTAATGCAACCTATATTTTCATGTATCTAATGAATAGAGTTTTCAAATAATATCTTGATAAACTTTTTGTGGTATTTATTGACGATATCTTGGTATAATCTAAAATATATGAAGAACATAAGAATCACTTACACATTATTCTAAAGACACTTAGAAGAAACGAGTTATATGGGAATTTTAAAAAGTGTCAATTCTGGATTAAAATATTATAATTTCTTGGCCATATTGTCTCTAAAGATGGAATCTTAGTGAATCCTACAAAAAAAGGCAGTTCAGGAATGACCTACATTGAAGAACATGACTGAGGTATATAGTTTTATTGGTTTAGCAGGTTATTATCTGTGTTTTGTTTAGAACTTCGCTTGATTAGCTAACCTATTAACCAATCTTACTCATAAAGGGGTTAAGTTCGTATTGACAAAAGAATGTAAAGAATGTTTTGAAGAATTGAAGAAGAGGTTAGTGAATTCTCCAATCGTGACTCTACCATCGGGAAATGGTGGATTTTTTATTTATAGCAATGCGTCAAAGAAAGGAATTGGATGTGTCCTTATACAGAATGATAGAGTTATTTTCTATACATCAAGGAAATTAAAAATCAATGAACAGAACTATCCAACTAATGATCTTGAGTTAGAAGCTATAATATTTTCTCTGAAGATATGAAGACATTATCTATATGGTGAAAGACATGAGATATATACTGTTCAAAAGATCTTGAAATATATCTTATAACAGAAATAACTCAACATGAGGAAAAGGTGATGGATTGAGTTACTCAAGTATCATGATTGTTCTGTACACTACCATATAGGGAAGGAAAATAAGGTGGTAGATGCATCGATCGGGAAGGATCATGGAGACCTGAACAAAATGAGGATTGAAAAGGATCCTATGTACATAGATATAGCGAGGATAGATATATAAATTATCAAAGAAGGTGAAACATAATTACTCTATCAATTGGTTTCCCAACCATATTTATTATAAAGTACTAAAATTTCTCAGCCTGATGATTAGAATCTTCAAAATAAAATTAATATTGTGAATGATTGGAGGTTGAAAGACTTCGTGTATGAAGATGGAATTCTGAAATTTGGGAGGAGGATATGTATTCCCTCTATACCTGTGCTAAAAAGAGAGTTATTGGATGATGCCCACAACTCAAATTTCTCTATACACCCTAGTATCACTAATATGTATAGATATTTGAATGAACATTTCTGGTGGGACAATATGAAGTATGAAATTCCCAATTATGTATCAAGATGACTAGTCTTTCAATAGGTGAAGGATGAAAGACAACATCCTAGAGGAGTCATGAAACCTCTACCTATTACTATATGGAAATGGGATGACATAACCATGATTTTTTTCACTAGATTACTAAAAACTCAAATAAGGAAATATGAGTAATTGTTGACCGGATTACAAAATCTACACATTTCCTCACAATAAGGGAGGAATTTCCACTAGAGTTCCTTGAACAGTTCTATATCAATGAATTTGTAAGACTTCATGGAGCACATATTTCAATTTTGTTTGATCTTGATCTATGATTTACATCAAAATTATAAGAAATTCTCAAGAAATATTTGGATACTAAGCTTCATTTGACTACTACTTATCATCCCCAAACTGATGGGAAATCAGTAAGGATGTTACAAACTTTAGAAGACGTATTGAGATCATGATCACTTGATTTTCAAGGTATGTGGGATAAATATTTACCTTTGGTAGAGTCTTCCTACAACAATAGTTTCCATTATAGTATTAAAGTGGCACCATATGAAGCATTGTACAGAAAGAGATGTTGTACACCGATATGTTGGGATGAAGTTGGTGAAGGAAAGCTTATAGGCCCAAATCCTGTGGAGGAAAAAATAGTGAAGGTATATACTATTCAAACCCATATAAAATTAGCTCAAGGTATGAAAAAGAGTTATACTGATAATCGAAGGAAATATTTGTAATTTCAAGTAGGAGATCATGTTTTCTTGAAAGTATCTCCATGGAAGGGTGTTATAAAATTTACAAAGAAAGGGAAAATAAGTCATAGTTAAATTGGCCCTTTCAATATTATAGAGAGAGAAAGATATGTGACTTATCATTTGGCGATACAACCTAGACTTTCTAATGTACAAAATGTGTTCCACGTCTCATTTTTTAGAAAGTACATGCCTGACCCACATGTACTCACTTCAGAAGGTATCAAATTAAAACCTGAATTATCATACTGTGAAGAGCCTATCCAGATTCTAGACACTAAAGAATATGTGATGAGGAATCAGACGACTTTGATGGTAAAGGTGCTTTGAAAAAATCATAAAATTGAAGAGGCGATGTGGGATCCTGAGGATCTTATGATGAAGAACTGCCCAAATCTTTTCGTGAGGTGATATTTTGTAAATTTCAAGGGTGAAATTTTTGTAGGAGGGGAGAATGTAACATCCTAAAATTATATAAATGAAATTTCCCTTATTATTTTTATTTTATATATTATGAAGAATATAAGACCACATAGAAAACATAATACAATCTTTATATATAAAGAATAAATAAATAAATAAGAGGTATTTCTAAATGATAAGGAACCTATACTGATGAAATAACAACTTCCCTTAGGAATAGTAATATTACCCTTATAAATAGTAAACTGGCCTAATGAATAGTAAACTCACCCATGAAAGTATAAATAAAATTTAGTAATCTCATAAGTGAAAGTATGATATAATTATATTATAGTAAAAGCAAGTGAATATTTTTAAAAAAATATTTAAGTGTTGATATTTTTATAAGTCATAGATATTTAATTACAATTTTATAATTAATAAAATTATTTTAAAAAAATTAATTTTCATAAAATGGATTCATAAATCAATATTTTTTTGTCTTATGATTTTAGGAAAATTTTACGTGGCCTTAGTTAATTTTTGAAAGTGTTGTAAAATCAGTTTTAAATTTAAAATCTGTATTTTTCAAGTAAATAATTATTTTATTTAAAAATTAAATTTAAAATATTTAGAAAATTATTCTGATAAAATGGATTCCATTTTTAAATTATACATATCTAAAAATGGCTAGGGTAAATTTTTCTGATTTTTCTAAAAAACTTGAATTTTTAGTGAATAGTAAAATACGGTAATTTACAGTATAAATACATTATAAGATAAATACACTATTCCTAGATTCATGGATGATGTAAGAACCCTTGTATAGAACTCACATGCACTTATTACTGTATTTATTCACAAGAATCAACACTATTTGTTTTCTTGGGCAAAATTATAAATTAATGAATAGAATAATGATAAATCACCCCTCTCCTCCTCTATAAAAACCACCCTCACCCCCTCTTATATTCACTCCTCTAAGCCTTGAATCTTTTCAAATTTCTGTGCGAATCCTCTTTCCTAATATCTCCCCAAATCGAGGAGATATTTTTCTTTCCAAAAGACTAAAACACATTCCCTTAAGGAGGTTATCAAGGAGGATTGTTCAAGAGGTAAAATCTTATTCATTTTGGTTTCTTTTCTAGTTCTTTATTTTATTATTATCTCCTCACCTCATCTATAAAAGTGATAATGATAACTACAGTATCATTAATTTAATGTAATTATATAATTTTAATTGAATAACCAACATCAAACTCTCTACTCTCTCTCTTTTATTTTAAAAACGAAATTACCGTCCAGGAGGTGCTAATTTACAACCTTCATGGATGATGAACTTTAGTTCTTCATTTTATTCTTCAAAGCTAGTCATGATACCATTTTTATCATTACAAAAGAATATAATATATGAATTATAACATGTTTAATGTTATAAAACCAGTATATATACATAATAATAATAATAATTCATAAAACAAAATGAGTTCATTATGATCAAGAACCGATGTAATAATGCAAACGATTATCACTAAATGTATTATCTAGTGATTCATCCTAATAACATATAAATAAATTATATATACAACCATTTAAAATTATTTATTTTCATTAATATTGTATAAATTCAATTGTGGATAATTATACCCTTTCTACATGAAGTTCCACACTCAAATATAAGTATACCGATCGTGAAAACCAAGGAAACGAACGCTTCCAAGAAATAAAATTATATCTTACAACTCATAAAAAAGGTCATAAATTAACTTAATAAAATTATAATAAATAAAATACATGTATATATGGTCTTTAATTAATTAATTAATGGATTTTATTTGATTATCTAGGATGTTAAGGTCAAGTACAGAACTCATTCGTACTTAAGGTAAGGGTTTCTACTTGAACCTCTATTTTCTTTCGGGTTACTCTTTTTCTCTCTTTACCCCAATGAAATTATTAATTATTATTATAAACTCATAATAAATTACATGTGAATGTTATATATATATATATATATATATATGTACCAATCATTATCCTTCTTTATTTTATGGGGATTTTCATGTTTTAAAAGGATATTTCTCAAATTCTTCCTGATAAACAAGCTCGATTCAAGGGAACTTCTCAAATTATTTCCTATTTTCAAGTGCACTCTATAATATATTTTAAGACAAAATTATTTTTTTATAAAATCACTCATTTTATAATATAAAAACTATCTTATTTTACTTATGGTCTTATAGAAATATTTTTCCAAAATAACTCTTCTTTTCAAAGTAAAAGAGTATTTCTCTCAAAATTACTCAATGATTTTATAAGAGTATTTACATCAATTTCAACACACTTGTTGATTATTATGTTTAATTGGGATTAATATTTTATGATATCAAATAATTTTTTTTAAATGGTTTATAATTAGTTTGACTGTGGATGTTCTATCTTGATACCATTCACCATACTACTCAGAATGGTTAATAATTATGTTTACAGATTGGGGAAAATTATTTACATTGAATATGTATATGATGTTTATGTTTAACCCCATTCATCTAAAGAATGTAACGACCCAAAGTTTTATCAATGTAAATCCATTCTTATAATAATTCCTTAAGGTATAATAACATTAGGAAACACAATTACATATAATTATACAAATACTATGTGACCATTAAGCATAAAATTTCCACTTCTGTGTTTTGAATTTCGAAAATCTGACATACATGGTTGTGTCTAGGATGATTTTTGGGGTCTGATGAAACAAACATAATTTATTGGTAAATAGTAACCAAACCTTATTAATATTAACCTACCATTAGGAATTGTTACCTTGTATATGATTGTATACTATTTAAGTTAAAGTATGATATACCTATATCTTAGAGTAAGTAAATAAATTGTTTTAAATTGGTATTTTTTGAATAAAATATTATTTTATTTAAAAATTTATTTTATCATATTTAGATAATTATTTTTGAAAAATTGAGTCCATTTTTTGATTATACATGTCAAAAAATGGTTATGGTGAATTTTTGGGATTTTTCTAAAATACTTGATTTTTTATTGAATAGTGAAATACGATAATTTACAAAATAAGTTAAATTCATGAATTATAGAGTCATGGGTGATGTTATTCTGATGTTAGACCAATTGGTTCGAAATAATATGACCTCATTACTTTATTTATTCATAGAACAATCAATATTTATTGTCTTAAGGGAAATTAATAAACTAATGATTAAAATATTTGGAAAACACCCCTCCCCTCCACTATAAATACCACCCTTCACACCCTCATTTCCTTACACCTCCCAAGCTTCAATAATTTTCAAAAATCTGCCCAAATATTATTCCTATCCTCTTCCCCACGCCCAATAGCTTCTGGACTCATCAAAAGACCAATATAAGGTGCCTTAAGGAGGATTCAAGAGGTAATTCCCCTCTCTCTATTTTCCTTCAATTTCCTTTCAATTTCAAGTTCTTTTCTTAATATATCCTCAACTATCCTCATCCACATGGTATGGTAACTAAATAATCTCAAATATAATGTAATTTTATGATAATAATTGTATAATATATCATCCAACCCCTTATCCTCTTCTTTTTATTTTAGAAAGGAAAACGTTGTTCGTGAGGTGTTAATTTATCATCTTTAAGAATGACACGTTTTTATTTTCTTTTACCACCTTCAGATTTAGTCATGAAACCATTTTTATGGTTGAAATAAATTATGTTATATGTATTATATCATATTTAATGTTCTGGAAATAACTTATGTTCATATTACAAAATTATTAAACAAAAAATTTTGTTGTAGTCCAAAAACCACCCAAATTAACCTAAAACGATCACCATTAAATTTTAACTAATGATTCATCCAAATGGTATATAAGAAAATTCATTATAATATAATTTAAAATCATGTAAGATCATTAATAACATGTAATATTAGTGTTAAGTCAAAATTCTTCTTTTGACTTCTATATCATGTTTTGGAAATCACAAATGTATTCTATCATATGTTTGTAAATTACAAATTGTCTTTTATCATGTTTATCGTATCGTACAATGTTGATCGTACCGACCATATCGTATCGTACTGACTCTGTCAATCGTACCATACTGACTCTGTCAATCGTATCGTACTGACTTTGTCAATCGTATCGTACTGACTCTTTCAATCGTATCGTACTGACTCTGCTATTCAAATGTTCATTATTTGTTTTGGTACTTAGTCAAAAACACTCACTACATATGAATCATACTCATGTTTTTCATTTCTATATATCTCTTGTCCTAACAAAACGATGTCATTGAGTTAGTTACAAACTAATCAAAACGATGTCGTGCTTTCTGTTTCAATATGACCGTTGGAGGCAATATGACCGTTGGAACCCAATGCCTATAAATAAGAGGTCATTTGAAGCTGAGAGGGTAATGATGAATGAAGAGAACGAATGAAGAGACTCTGTGAACTACCAAGATTCTAGAGAGAGACACTGTGACTTCTCTCATCTGCCTTGTGCGTCCGATCATCGTATCGAGGGATGCCGGGGATAGGCAGACAGACGTGCCGATCATCGTATCGAGGGCTGCCGGGGATAGGCAGACAGACGTGCCGATCATCATATCGAGGGCTGCCGGGTATAGGCAGACAGACGTGACGATCATCGTATCAAGGGCTGCCGGGGATAGGCAGACAGACGTGCCGATCATCGTATCGAGGGCTGCCGGGGATAGGCAGACAGACGTGCCGATCATCGTATCGAGGGATCACCAAGGTGTTGGTGAGACAGACCTTTTATCCTAGGTGAAAGGATAACCCTTCTCTTTGGGTTAAAAGAATTGTATTACTTTTACATTTCCACTATTACTTGTATTAGAAAGGGATTTGTATTGTTTCCTTTCTTCTTTACATATTCAATTGTAATTGTTTCAATTACAATCATTCTATTACTTTTTGTATTGATTGATTCTATATGCTTTAAGGTAGAATCATTCATCTTTGTATTACTCTGATTATTGTGTTCACCTTGAATACAATTGTTTTACTTTACATTAGTATTACAATACATCATACCTTTTATATTCAATACAATTGTGGGTGTTTGTATTTGTATTAGTTTAAGATCATTTAAACTAATCTCTTTTTTGCTAAAACTCAAAGGTTTTTAAACCTACAATTCACCCCCCCTCTTGTATTGTTCCATCTAATAGACATATATATCTACTATTCGATCCAACAATTGGTATCAGAGCAGGTTTTCCACTGATTTGTATTACTAGCTTTATTTCTTATTACTATCTTGAATACTTACTACACTAACGTGTGGAGTGGAAAAGTTGTTTTTGTTGTATTAGATGGAAGGAATGAATATTGGATCAATAGATAATATGAATCCTTCTAGACCACCAATCTTTGATGGGAATGATTATGAGTATTGGAGAGATCGTATGAAGACTTTCGTTATCAATACTGGTGTAGACAATTTTATTATGCTTACTGGGGGTTACAAAATTCCTGACAAAGAAGTTAGTACTTTCACCAACCAAGAGAAGCAAGAATATCAACTGAATTACAAGGTACACAATACTTTATTATGCTCTATGACTAGGAATATATATAGTCAGATATCTTCATGTGAAGCAGCCAATTGTATTTGGAAGAAATTAGAAGTTACTCATTTTGGTACATCCAAGGTTATAGAAACAAGGAGAGCAATGCTTCGAGCAGAGTATCATGGATTTGTTTTTCCTTATGGAGAGCCAGTATGTAAAGTGAAACAAAGGTTTATGACAATTGTAAACAGCTTACAATCTATGGGAGAAAAAGGTCTTGATGATGATGCTCTTGTTGATAAGATTATAGATATTATGCCAAATGAATGGGATTCAAAAGGACAGCTATTGATGAAAATAGAAAAGTTTCCCAGATTACTCTTGATGAACTCTTTGGAACTCTTCTACAGCATGAGACAAGAATGAAGAGAGATGCTGATTTCAACAAGAAGAAGAATGGGAATGGAAGTGTAGCTTTTGCATCTAAAGCTAAAACACCTGAAAGGCTTACAAGGTCTAAATCCAAGAAAATTGTTATATCTGATTCAAGTGACTGTAATATTTCGGATAATGAGTTAGCCAATCTTTCTCGAAGGATGAACAAGATTGTGGGAAAGAAATATTTTCAATATAGATTCAAAAATAAAGATAGGAAAGATTCAGAGGTAACTTGTTATGAATGCAAGAAAACAGGACATATAAGGCCTGATTGTCCTTTACTGAAGAGGAAAGATAGAAAAGAGAAACACTCTGAAAGAAACAAGAAAAGGTTTTATAAGACAAAGAAAGGCTTGAAAGCAAATGATACGTGGAGTGCAAGTTGTAGTGATTCCTAAGATGATTCTTCAGAATATGAGACATCAGGACAAAGAAATATTGGACTTCTAGCCAGACTACCAGTTGAAGATCATTGTCTCATGGATAAGGTACATAATGCTGAAGCTATTACAAATGTCTCTTTAAATGCAAATTATATTGATAATAGATATTATGAATCTTCAAATGATGAATCTTCATCATCAGAAGATGATACATTAACTTCTTTTGAAGAGGTCTCTAGATTTGCTAAGTTACTTGAAAATGAAAATTCTAAACTCAAAAAGAGATTTGAAAAAGAAAATTCTAGAATTTCAATCTTGACTAAAGAAGAATCAGATATTTCTAAAGATCTTGATGTGAAAACTTCTGATTTTGAAAGTATTTTAAAAACCCTTGAGAAAGTTAAATCTGATAAGGATAAACTTTCTAAGGATCTTGAAACTGTAATTTCAAAGAAAAATATTTTATATTCTAACTCTAGTTAAAATTCAAATGTTTTAGAAAATAAGAATTTGGTTTTAAAACTAAAGTCAGAGATTTTATCTTTGAAAAAGTGTTTGTCAAACTTTACTCATGGAAAAGAAAACTTTGATAGGATGTATTCTCAAATTAGACCTTTGAGAAATCATTCTGGTCTTGGATATACTTATTCCAAACCTGTTTTTAGCAATAACTATTTTGTTCCTCAAAAAACCATTTTCTGTTCTAAGTGTCAATGTGGTGGAAATTGGAGAAGAGATTGTTCTCTTAACAAAACTCAATCTTTAGGATTTCATAAAGCTCATTTTTCAAAACAAATGTGGATTCCTAAAATTATTTTATCTAACCCTTCTGGATACAAACAAGTTTGGATTCCGAAAATCTAATTGTTTCTTTTTCAGGAAAACGAGAAGTGTATCAATAAGAACATTTTGTACATGGATAGTGGTTGTTCTCGACATATGACTGGAAACAAAGATCTCTTTGAAAAGGTTATCAAAACAAAAGGAGATATTATTTTACAATTCATCGGAACGCAAGAACAACTTGCTGACATTTTTACAAAACCTTTACCTTCCGATAGATTTGAATATATAAAACAGAAGCTAGGAATGATTACATTAAAATAATCATTCATATCTACTTCCTGTTTTACATCTCTCCTAATAGTAAGAAACTCCTCGTAGAAAGGGGGAGGACATTCCTTTCTATGTCTTTATGTTTCCTTTTATCTTATGATCGTTATCTATTTACTCTCTCAATATGTGTATTTTTTCCTGTTTATCGTATTGACAGTTTTTATCATATCATTCATTTTTTCCCTTCTGCTTATCGTATTGACAGTTTTATCGTTTCGTTCATTTTTTCCATTTATCGTATTGACAGTTTTATATTATCATTTACTATCGACCGATGATGGTAATCAAATTCTTTTCCATCGTATCAATCAATCTTGGTATTGAATCGACCGATGATGGTAATCAATTTATTTTCCATCGTATCAATCAATCTTGGTATTGAATCGACCGATGATGGTATTGAATTTCTTTTCCATCGTATCAATCAATCTTGGTATTGAATCGACCGATGATGGTATTGAATTTCTTTTCCATCGTACCAATGAATCAATAGTATTGAATCGACTGATGATGGTATTGAAATTCTTTTCCATCGTATCAATAGTTTTGTATCGACCGATGATGGTAATGATTTTCTTTTCTATTGAATCAACCGATGATGGTATTGAAATTATTTTCCATCGTATCAATCAATCATGGGATTGAATCAACCGATGATGGTATTGAGATTGTTTTCCATCGTACTGTCAGTTCATGGTAACGAGATTGTTTTCCATCGTATTGTCAGTTCATGGTAACAAGATTGTTTTCTATCGTACGGTCAGTTCATAGTAATGACTTTGTTTTCCATCGGCATGATGATGTCTTTTTCTGTTTCCTTACAATTGTATTTTCTTTTGATTGATATCAAAACCAACAATTACCTTATGTTCTCCGACATGTATTTTTTTTCATTTTTTTTTCTTTGTTTTAATCCTAACCATTGATCTGGTTTTCTATAATCTTGACCATAGAAGATCAATGGTCACCCTTTTTCGACCGTAGAAGATCAACGGTCACCTCTTTATCGCCTATAAATAGCACCCCTCCCCTCCCCAAACCCACATTGGTTTTTCAGGATTTCAGGCGAAGCTCTACTCCACCAGCTATAAATCATCGTACGATCTTCTCATCGGAAGAACCTTTATGTCTCAATCCTCTGCTAATACTCCCGCTGAAATGTCTTCAAAGACTTTTACAGAAAAAGACTTTAACAGAGAAAGGTTAGTATCTCGATATTTTTTCGATACGTATGATTCTATAATCAGGAGGATCATTTTGTTTCAAGGATGGGAACATCTGTGTGTTGAAAAGCCTGATTCTCAAGATCCGGTTCTTTTTGATGAAGTTTGTTAGTTTTACAAAACTGTTTCTTTCGACAAAGACATGACTATAAACTTTGCTGTGTACGATAGAAAATTGTCTATGTCTGTGAAACAAGCGGAACATTTTCTGAATGTTTCTGTAAAAGGGGATTCTTTCTGTCCATCGCACAAACTACCAGAGGAATTTGGTACGTTTAATAGAGAAAGTGCTGAAAAGACTTTGTTTGTTATTAATGAATAAAAGAGAAAAGTGTCTCATCTTTCTCCGGACAATCGTTTTGTAACTTTATGGATGCAAGGTTTTCTTATCCCAAGGAAAGGGGATAGAGAAACTCTGAAAGTTTCTGATATCTTTATGCTTGACTATCTTGTGAATATGAGAAAAGTAATTCTCATGGGATATGTTTTTGAAACCATTAAGAATGTCAAGACAGGAGGGATTATGTCCCAGATGATTATGTATCCAGCTATCCTTACGAAGTTCATTCTTGAAAGTATGAAGTTCTGTAACATTCCTTTGAAAGGAAAGCCCATGGATTTGAAGCCCTCATGGATTAGTAAGAGTACGATGAAAAAGCTGAATGTTTGTTTTGATCCGAATTCAAAACTTTTTGTCAGAGATGTAGAAGCTGAATTGGCTCAGAATCAATCGGCACCTATGCCAGCCAAAGACATTCAATCTACCGGTGTTACTCAAAAGTCTGATCCGCAAACCAGTTCAAAGCCGAAGAAGAAGCCAAGGTACAGTAAGGAGGTTGTAGCAAAATGGATAAAGGATAAGGAATAGAGAAAGGAAGGTGATCCGAAGTTTGGTCTTGATCCTGCTGAGGCTTTTGCAGAAAGAGTAAGGGTATAAGAAACCCTTCAGGCTGAAAAGAAGAAGAAGGTTCTTTTAAAAATAAAGGCTCATGACTTTGATGTCTCTAAAGTATTGAAAGCGGTTGAGGATGCTAGTGCCCAACTAACAGAAGAAGTGCATCAAGAGCCCATCGTACAGAGTATCCTTGAGAAACAAAAACAAAAACAAGTGATGGAAGAGATAGAATAAGTGGAAGAAGAAGAAGGATACTTTCTTTTAGATTTTCTTCAAAGTTGAAAGAAGAGTAGATAGGAATCGGTTCAAAAGATGAGTGAAGGTGTTCAACAAACTCCTCATGCCGATCAGGCACGATATCCGGACAGAATGTCATCTCAAGAAAAGCAAGGTACTCAATCCTCTCACTCTGATAAAGTTGTTGTCATTAGTGACAAAGTGGAAGAAGAAAGAAAGCAGAAAGAAAAAGCAAAAGGAAAACAGCCAGTTGTTGACTCAAGTAGATCGTATGAACTAGCATCGTACGATGAAGATACTGATTCAGAGCATACAATCTCTCTCAAGAAAAGTGATTACATTGTTCATGTTTTGAGAAGGGTTTAGAAGACTATTCCCTATTTCCTGAGGTTGGAAGGGAAGATTGATTTTATTACTGACAATCAAAAGAAGAAGTTTGGATCTGTGAAAGAATTAAGGAAGAAAGTTTTGTTAGTAGAAGCTGATTTGAAAGTTTTATCAGAAAGTTCGATTGCTCATAAGAAGGCATGCAATAAGATGACCAAGTGGTCGTACAAAACAGAGAGCTCAATCAATGATCATGAAATTTCTATTGAAGATATAAGAAGGTTATCAAATGAGCTTGCAATTGCTTTCAACAAGCTTGACAAAGAAACAGTTGAAAGGTTGAACCTTTTGTCTTCTCAAAGAGCCGATGTTCCTTCAGTGAAAGATTTTCAAGAGAGAATGAATGTTTTTCAATCTGAATTCTCGAAGGTTTCATCTTTCAAGGATGAAATGGTCTTGCTGAAGAATCAAAATTCTGTGTTGTCCAAGGATAACAAGAATCTGCAAAACAGAATTGATACCCTTGAAGAAGTAATCAGAGTCTAGGAGGAGACTATCAGAAATCAAGATCAGATTTTTGCGGACCAACAAGAGATTCTCAAAACTCAGGGAGAATCAATTTCTGAAGACAAGAAGGAGATCAAGAAGATGAAATCTGTTCTTCATGAGCTTATAAAGAAGGAGAAGGAAAGAGAAAACAAATGATTGTTGTATTTGTCTTCTTTTGGAACTTGTCTTTGTTCTGTAATGAATCTTATGTTCCTTTTCTTTTATCCATTGTCTTGTATTGCTTTACTAACTCTTTCAGACAATTCAAGATTACTCCTTTCTTTTTGTAAATCACAAAGGGGGAGAATGTTTACAAAGGGGAGAATGTTTTACAAAGGGGGAGAATGCTTTACAATGCTCTTAAGGAAAATCTACGAATACAATCCTTAGGAAAGTCCATACCTAAGGGGGAGTTAGTTGTATTCAATTTCTTATTCAGAAGAGTTTTCAATAACTCAGGGGGAGATAAGTATTTCTTGTCACTTTTACTTTGTGTGTTGTGCTTTCCAAAAAGGGGGAGATTGTTAAGTCAAAAGTCTTCTTTTGACTTCTATATCATGTTTTGGAAATCACAAATGTATTCTATCATATGTTTGTAAATTACAAATTTTCTTTTATCATGTTTATCGTATCATACAATGTTGATCGTACCGACCATATCGTATTGTACTGACTCTGTCAATCGTATCGTACTGACTCTGTCAATCGTATCATACTGACTCTGTCAATCGTGTCGCACTGACTCTGTCAATCGTATTGTACTGACTCTGCTATTCAAATGTTCATTATTTGTTTTGGTACTTAGTCAAAAACACTCACTACATATGAATCGTACTCATGTTTTTCATTTCTATATATCTCTTGTCCTAACAAAACGATGTCATTGAGTTAGTTACAAACTAATCAAAACGATGTCGTGCTTTCTGTTTCAATATGACCGTTGGAGGCAATATGACCGTTGGAACCCAAGGCCTATAAATAGGAGGTCATTTGAAGCTGAGAGGGTAATGATGAACGAAGAGAACGAATGAAGAGACTCTATGAACTACCAAGATTCTAGAGAGAGACACTGTGACTTCTCTCATCTGCCTTGTGCGTCCGATCATCATATTGAGGGCTGTCGGGGATAGGCAGACAGACGTGCCGATCATCGTATCGAGGGCTGTCGGGGATAGGCAGACAGACGTGCCGATCATCGTATCAAGGGCTACCGGGGATAGGCAGACAGACGTGCCGATCATCGTATCGAGGGCTGCTGGGGATAGGCAGACAGACGTGCCGATCATCGTATCGAGGGCTGCCGGGGATAGGCAGATAGACATGCCGATCATCGTATCGAGGGATCACCAAGGTGTTGGTGAGACAGACCTTTTATCCTAGGTGAAAGGATAACCCTTCTCTTTGGGTTAAAAGAATTGTATTACTTTTACATTTCCGTTGTTACTTGTATTAGAAAGGGATTTGTATTGTTTCCTTTCTTCTTTACATATTCAATTGTAATTGTTTCAATTACAATCATTCTATTACTTTTTGTATTGATTGATTCTATACGCTTTAAGGTAGAATCATTCATCTTTGTATTACTCTGATTATTGTGTTCACCTTGAATACAATTGTTTTACTTTACATTAGTGTTACAATACATCATACCTTTTATATTAAATACAATTGTGGGTGTTTGTATTTGTATTAGTTTAAGATCATTTAAACTAATCTATTTTTTGCTAAAACTCAAAGGTTTTTAAACCTACAATTCACCCCCCTCTTGTATTGTTCCATCTAATATACATATATATCTACTATTCGATCCAACAATTGGTATCAGAGTAGGTTTTCCACTGATTTGTATTACTAGCTTTATTTCTTATTACTATCTTGAATACTTACTACACTAACGTGTGGAGTGGAAAAGTTGTTTTTGTTGTATTAGATGGCAGGAATGAATATTGGATCAATAGATAATCTGAATCCTTCTAGACCACCAATCTTTGATGGGAATGATTATGAGTATTGGGGAGATCGTATGAAGACTTTCGTTATCAATACTGGTGTAGACAATTTTATTATGCTTACTGGGGGTTACAAAATTCCTGACAAAGAAGTTAGTACTTTCACCAACCAAGAGAAGCAAGAATATCAACTGAATTAAAAGGTACACAATACTTTATTATGCTCTATGACCAGGAATATATATAGTCAGATATCTTCATGTGAAGCAGCCAACTGTATTTGGAAGAAATTAGAAGTTACTCATTTTGGTACATCCAAGGTTATAGAAACAAGGAGAGCAATGCTTCGAGCAGAGTATCATGGATTTGTTTTTCCTTATGGAGAGCCAGTATGTAAAGTGCAACAAAGGTTTATGACAATTGTAAACAGCTTACAATCTATGGGAGAAAAAGGTCTTGATGATGAAGATCTTGTTGATAAGATTATAGATATTATGCCAAATGAATGGGAGTCAAAAAGGACACCTATTGATGAAAATAGAAAAGTTTCCCAGATTACTCTCGATGAACTCTTTGGAACTCTTCTACAGCATGAGACAAGAATGAAGAGAGATGCTGATTTCAACAAGAAGAAGAATGGGAATGGAAGTGTAGCTTTTGCATCTAAAGCTAAAACACCTGAAAGGCTTACAAGGTCTAAATCCAAGAAAATTATTATATCTGATTCAAGTGATTGTAATCTTTCGGTTAATGAGTTATCCAATCTTGCTCGAAGGATGAACAAGATTGTGGGAAAGAAAGATTTTCAATATAGATTCAAAAATAAAGATAGTAAAGATTCAGAGGTAACTTGTTATGAATGCAAGAAAACAGGACATATAAGGCCTGATTGTCCTTTACTGAAGAGGAAAGATAGAAAAGAGAAACACTCTAAAAGAAACAAGAAAAGGTTTTATAAGACAAAGAAATGCTTGAAAGCAAATGATACGTGGAGTGCAAGTTGTAGTGATTCCTCAGATGATTCTTCAGAATATGAGACATCAGGACAAAGAAATATTGGACTTCTAGCCAGACTACCAATTGAAGATCATTGTCTCATGGCTAAGGTACATAATGCTGAAGCTATTACAAATGTCTCTTTAAATGAAAATTATATTGATAATAGATATTATGAATCTTCAAATGATGAATCTTCATCATCAGAATATGATACATTACCTTCTTTTGAAGAGGTCTATAGATTTTCTAATTTACATGAAAATGAAAATTCTAAACTCAAAAAGAGATTTGAAAAATCAAATTCTAGAATTTCAATCTTGACTAAAGAAGTATCAGATCTTTCTAAAGATCTTGATGTGAAAACTTCTGATTTTGAAAGTATTTTAAAAACCCTTGAGAAAGTTAAATCTAATAAGGATAAACTTTCTAAGGATCTTGAAACTATAATTTCAAAGAAAAATATTTTAGAGTCTAACTCTAGTTCAAATTCAAATGTTTTAGAAAATAAGAATTTGGTTTTAAAACTAAATTCAGAGATTTTATCTTTGAAAAAGTGTTTGTCAAACTTTACTCATGGAAAAGAAAACTTTGATAGGATGTATTCTCAAATTAGACCTTTGAGAAATCATTCTGGTCTTGGCTATACTTATTCCAAACCTGTTTTTAGCAATAACTATTTTGTTCCTCAAAAAACCATTTTCTGTTCTAAGTGTCAATGTGGTGGAAATTGGAGAAGAGATTATTCTCTTAACAAAACTCAATCTTTAGGATTTCATAAAGCTCATTTTTCGAAACAAATGTGGATTCCTAAAATTCTTTTATCTAACCCTTTTGGATCCAAACAAGTTTGGATTCCGAAAATCTAATTGTTTCTTTTTTAGGAAAATGAGAAGTGTATCAATAAGAACATTTGGTACATGGATAGTGGTTGTTCTCGACATATGACTGGAAACAAATATCTCTTTGAAAAGGTTATCAAAACAAAAGGAGATATTATTTTACAATTCATCGGAACGCAAGAACAACTTGCTGACATTTTTACAAAACCTTTACCTTCCGATAGATTTGAATATATAAAACAGAAGCTAGGAATGATTACATTAAAATAATCATTCATATCTACTTTCTGTTTTACATCTCTCCTAATAGTAAGAAACTCCTCGTAGAAAGGGGGAGGACATTCCTTTCTATGTCTTTATGTTTCCTTTTATCTTATGATTGTTATCTATTTACTCTCTCAATATGTGTATTTTTTCCTGTTTATCGTATTGACAGTTTTTATCGTATCATTCATTTTTTCCCTTCTGTTTATCGTATTGACAGTTTTATCGTTTCGTTCATTTTTCCTGTTTATCGTATTGACAGTTTTATAGTATCATTTACTATCGACCGATGATGGTAATCAAATTCTTTTCCATCGTATCAATCAATCTTGGTATTGAATCGAACGATGATGGTAATCAATTTCTTTTCCATCGTATCAATCAATCTTGGTATTGAATCGACCGATGATGGTATTGAATTTCTTTTCCATCGTATCAATCAATCTTGGTATTGAATCGACCGATGATGGTATTGAATTTCTTTTCCATCGTACCAATCAATCAATAGTATTGAATCGACCGATGATGGTATTGAAATTATTTTCCATCCTATCAATAGTTTTGTATCGACCGATGATGGTAATGATTTTCTTTTCTATTGAATCAACCGATGATGGTATTGAAATTCTTTTCCATCGTATCAATCAATCATGGGATTGAATCAACCGATGATGGTATTGAGATTGTTTTCCATCGTACTGTCAGTTCATGGTAACGAGATTGTTTTCCATCGTATTGTCAGTTCATGGTAACAAGATTGTTTTCTATCGTACGGTCAGTTCATAGTAATGACTTTGTTTTCCATCGGCATGATGATGTCTTTTTTTGTTTCCTTACGATTGTATTTTCTTTTGATTGATATCAAAACCAACAATTACCTTATGTTCTCCGACAGGTATTTTTTTTCATTTTTTTTTTCTTTGTTTTAATCCTAACCATTGATCTGGTTTTCTCTAATCTTGACCGTAGAAGATCAATGGTCACCCTTTTTTGACCGTAGAAGATCAACGTTCACCTCTTTATCGCCTATAAATAGCACCCCTCCCCTCCCCAAACCCACATTGGTTTTTCAGGATTTCAGGCAAAGCTCTGCTCCACCAGCTATAAATCATCGTACGATCTTATCATCGGCAGAACCTTTATGTCTCAATCCTCTGCTAATACTCCTGCCGAAATGTCTTCAAAGACTTTTATAGAAAAAGACTTTAACAGAGAAAGGTTAGTATCTCGAGATTTCTTCGATACGTACGATTCTACAATCAGGAGGATCATTTTGTTTCAAGGATGGGAACATCTGTGTGTTGAAAAGCCTGATTCTCAAGATCCGGTTCTTTTTGATGAAGTTTGTCAGTTTTACAAAACCGTTTCTTTCGACAAAGACATGACTATAAACTTTGCTGTGTACGATAGAAAATTGTCTATGTCTGTGAAACAAGCGGCACATTTTCTGAATGTTTATGTGGAAGGGGATTCTTTCTGTCCATCGCATAAACTACCAGAGGAAGTTGGTATGTTTAATAGAGAAAGTGCTGAAAAGACTTTGTTTGTTATTAATGAAGAAAGGAGAAAAGTGTCTCATCTTTCTTTGGACAATCGTTTTGTAACTTTATGGATGCAAGGTTTTCTTATCCCAAGGAAAGGGGATAGAGAAACTCTGAAAGTTTCTGATATCTTTATGCTTGACTATCTTGTGAATATGAGAAAAGTAAATCTCATGGGATATGTTTTTGAAACCATTAAGAATGTCAAGACAGGAGGGATTAAGTCCCGGATGATTATGTATCCAGCTATCCTTATGAAGTTCATTCTTGAAAGTATGAAGTTCTGTAACATTCCTTTGAAAGGAAACCCCATGGATTTGAAGCCCTCATGGATTAGTAAGAGTATGATGAAAAAGCTGAATGTTTGTTTTGATCCGAATTCAAAACTTTTTGTCAGAGATGTAGAAGCTGAATTGGCTCAGAATCAATCGGCACCTATGCCAGCCAAAGACATTCAATCTACCGGTGTTACTCAAAAGTCTGATCCGCAAACCAGTTCAAAGCCGAAGAAGAAGCCAAGGTATAGTAAGGAGGTTGTAGCAAAATGGAGAAAGGATAAGGAACAGAGAAAGGAAGGTGATCCGAAGTTTGGTCTTGATCCTGCTGAGGATTTTGCAGAAAGAGTAAGGGTAGAAGAAACCCTTCAGGCTGAAAAGAAGAAGAAGGTTCTTTAAAAAAGAAAGGATCAGGACTTTGATGTCTCTAAAGTCTTGAAAGTGGTTGAGGATGCTAGTGCCCAACTAACAGAATAAGTGCATCAAGAGCCCATCATACAGAGTCTCCCTGAGAAAGAAATACAAAAACAAGTGATGGAAGAGATAGAAGAAGTGGAAGAATAAGGAGACTTTCTTTTAGATTTTCTTCAAAGTTCAAAGAAGATTAGAGAGGAATCGGTTCAAAAGCTGAGTGAAGGTGTTCAACAAACTCCTCATGCCGATCAGGCACGATATCCGGACAGAATGTCATCTCAAGAAAATCAAGGTACTCAATCCTCTCACTCTGATAAAGTTGTTGTCATTAGTGACAAAGTGGAAGAAGAAAAAAAGCAGAAAGAAAAAGCAAAAGGAAAACAGCCAGTTGTTGACTCAAGTAGATCGTATGAACTAGCATCGTACGATGAAGATACTGATTCAGAGCATACAATCTCTCTCAAGAAAATTGATTACATTGTTCATGTTTTGAGAAGGGTTGAGAAGACTATTCCCTATTTCCTGAGGCTGGAAGGGAAGATTGATTTTATTACTGACAATCAAAAGAAGAAGTTTGGCTCTGTGAAAGAATTAAGGAAGAAAGTTTTGTCAGTAGAAGCTGATTTGAAAGTTTTATCAGAAAGTTCGGTTGCTCATAAGAATGCATGCAATAAAATGACCAAGTGGTCGTACAAAACAGAGAGCTCAATCAATGATCATGAAATTTCTATTGAAGATATAAGAAGGTTATCAAATGAGCTTGCAATTGCTTTCAACAATATTGACAAAGAAACGGTTGAATGGTTGGACCTTTTGTCTTCTCAAAGAGCCGATGTTCCTTCAGTGAATTATTTGCAAGAGAGAATGAATGTTTTTCAATCTGAATTCTCGAAGGTTTCATATTTCAAGGATGAAATGGTCTTGCTGAAGAATCAAAATTCTGTGTTGTCCAAGGATAACAAGAATCTGCAAAATAGAATTGATATCCTTGAAGAAGTAATCAGAGTCCAGGAGGAGACTATCAGAAATCAAGATCAGATTTTTGCGGATCAACAAGAGATTCTCAAAACTCAGGGAGAATCAATTTCTGAAGACAAGAAGGAGATCAAGAAGATGAAAGCTGTTCTTCATGAGCTTATAAAGAAGGAGAAGGAAAGAGAAAACAAATGATTGTTGTATTTGTCTTCTTTTGGAACTTGTCTTTGTTCTGTAATGACTCTTATGTTCCTTTTCTTTTATCCATTGTCTTGTATTGCTTTACTAACTCTTTCAGACAATTCAAGATTACTCCTTTCTTTTTGTAAATCACAAAGGGGGAGAATGTTTACAAAGGGGAGAATGTTTTACAAAGGGGGAGAATGATTTACAATGCTCTTAAGGAAAATCTACGAATACAATCCTTAGGAAAGTCCATACCTAAGGGGGAGTTAGTTGTATTCAATTTCTTATTCAGAAGAGTTTTCAATAACTTAGGGGGAGATAAGTATTTCTTGTTACTTTTACTTTGTGTGTTGTGCTTTCCAAAAAGGGGGAGATTGTTAAGTCAAAAGTCTTCTTTTGACTTCTATATCATGTTTTGGAAATCACAAATGTATTCTATCATATGTTTGTAAATTACAAATTGTCTTTTATCATGTTTATCGTATCGTACAATGTTGATCATACCGACCATATCATATCGTACTGACTCTGTCAATCGTACCATATTGACTCTGTCAATCGTATCGTACTGACTCTTTCAATCGTATCGTACTGACTCTGTCAATCGTATCGTACTAACTCTGCTATTCAAATGTTCATTATTTGTTTTGGTACTTAGTCAAAAACACTCACTACATATGAATCGTACTCATGTTTTTCATTTCTATATATCTCTTGTCCTAAAAAAATGATGTCGTTGAGTTAGTTACAAACTAATCAAAATGATGTCGTGCTTTCTGTTTCAATATGACCATTGGAGGCAATATGACCGTTGGAACCCAAGGCCTATAAATAGGAGGTCATTGGAAGCTGAGAGGGTAATGATGAACGAAGAGAACGAATGAAGAGACTCTGTGAACTACCAAGATTCTAGAGAGAGACACTGTGACTTCTCTCATCTGCCTTGTGCGTCCGATCATCGTATCAAGGGCTGCCGGGGATAGGCAGATAGACGTGCCGATCATCGTATCGAGGGCTGCTGGGGATAGGCAGACAGACGTGCTGATCATCGTATCAAGGGCTGCCGGGGATAGGCAGACAGACGTGCCGATCATCGTATCGAGGGCTACCGGGGATAGGCAGACAGACGTGCCGATCATCGTATCGAGGGCTGCCAGGGATAGGCAGACAGACGTGCCGATCATCGTATCGAGGGATCACCAAGGTGTTGGTGAGACAGACCTTTTATCCTAGGTGAAAGGATAACCCTTCTCTTTGGGTTAAAAGAATTGTATTACTTTTACATTTCCGCTGTTACTTGTATTAGAAAGGGATTTGTATTGTTTCCTTTCTTCTTTACATATTCAATTGTAATTGTTTCAATTACAATCATTCTATTACTTTTTGTATTAATTGATTCTATACGATTTAAGGTAGAATCATTCATCTTTGTATTACTCTGATTATTGTGTTCACCTTGAATACAATTGTTTTACTTTACATTAGTATTACAATACATCATACCTTTTATATTCAATACAATTGTGGGTGTTTGTATTTGTATTAGTTTAAGATCATTTAAACTAATCTCTTTGTTGCTAAAACTCAATGGTTTTTAAACCTACAATTCACCCCCCATCTTGTATTGTTCGATCTAATAGACATATATATCTACTATTCGATCCAACAATTAGTTCTTTATGTTTATCTATGGCCTACACAAACTTCTATTCACATGTACAAGTGAACTATTCCTAAAAACTAATAAAAAGAACACTCCCAAATAGCGGATTTAAAATATATAACTCATCCAAAGGCCCATAAAAGAATAAAATGAAAACATAATGAACCATATTCATGTAAAAAAGGTTCTATAATTTTTAATTAATGAATCTAATGTGGTTATACAGGACATTAAAGTGAAGAAAGAATTCAGATACAAGGTAAGGGGAAATTCTCGATCCCAACTTTCTTTCTTCAGGATCTACCTATTTAACTCCATTTTCAATATGGTTACTCCTTAGAAATAATTTTTTTCATCATTTTACTAAATTTTATGGGATATACATCTTTTCAACTGGATTTATCTCAAACAAAAGTTTTTCCAAAAGAACTCTTCTTTCAAAAACACACCTTTTAATTCTCACTCAAGGTTGAGGTTCATATATCAAGTATGTTATTCCCTCTTTCTTTTGGGAAACCAAAGTTTATGAATGTGTTATAAAGAGTTCAAACCCATTCCTTTACATTTGTTTTATGTTCATGATTGATATATGTTCTATGTGGAATGCATTATAATTAAAATGTTATGATGTGACAGGTGCACCCAGAATTATATAGCGCAATATGATTGTTTGAATATGACGGGTGTGCCCATAATTATACAGCACTTTATTTCATTGGTTAAAGTGATTAATATCATGAGTTAAAGTGAAATGATGTGCGAAAATGATGCTAGATTTTTTCAAAACTACGTGTGGTAGTTGACCACTAAGATATGATGTTTCATTTTTATGCATTTCCACATTTCAAGTATTTTATTAATGCTTCCTCTCATGTTCATGATCCTTTGATTATGTTATGATTATGCTAAAACTTTGTTATATTTTTCATATCTATCATCTTACTGGTCTTTTATCTCACCCCTTTTTATATATATCCTCAGGTTATTATGTGTACTAAAGAGTTTTCAAGGGACAATAAGAAGATGAAAAAGAATGGATTAAATAAATGTTTACATTTTATCTTGTAAATGTTATGTATGGTCCTAGTTTTCCAAAGACATTAAAACTTTGGATCCTCGATGTGTAATGTTTTTATGTTTTTTATCACTAAAATGATGTAAAATTAATTTAAGAAAAGTAGGGTCACTATAAATAATTCATTGGACTTAGAAAGTGATATATGGGGCCTGATATATCCCCTTGATGCATCGGTAGGACTCATGAGACCAAATAGAAATGGGTTTTGGTTGAGGTATTATATTAGTTTTTTCAGCCATCTTGGATGATGCCATAACAATATGTTTCAGATATCAGTCATTATGAATTCCCTCATTATTATATTAGTAATTAATAAACCAAGTGATTATTTGACTAGTAGAATATCAATGGTTATGTTTCAATCTATTATGATCATTTATATGGATTTATTTCACCATATTTAATTCCTACCATATTAGGTTTAATTATATTTTTAAAGGAATGTGTTTATAGTTGTTCACCTTTCCCATTGTTTATGTTTATGATAACTTCAACTAAATTACCTACCCTTACTAAGAATATGGTCTCACCCCTTTCTTATGGTTTATTTTTCCTCAGGATTCGAAGATGAATATTATGAATGAGTTGTAGGGATAACCTATGAGTTATTGATGATTCCAATGTAATTTCTATATTGTTTTTCCTTTAAAGTATTGATGTAAAACATATGTTGGTATCTGGTTTTCCAAAACTACTAAACTATTTGTTCCTTCCGGATAAAAATTTCATGTAATCATGCCAATGTGATAAAATAATTCACCTACTCTAGGCAATTGGGGTTGGGGCATTACAATCATGCAACCTCAAGCTTCATCCCAACCAATGTCTGCAATAACAAGTGAGTGCTGCTTGGGCACCCAAGTGAAATGGCGGCCCAAGTAGGGTTTTAGTGATAAAATCAATAGGGTACCACCAACACAACACTATATATATCCAAAAATTAAATGATATGTGAATGTGACATGATTAACCAAAATAAATAAATAAACTATAGGTCATAAATAAATATATAAGCCTCTAATAATACTTTCCTTGGACTGATGTCATAATGTCTTTGAGAACGTCATGGGGATGTGCCAACCACAATATCAACACTGATTTAGTGACCCTATCATCTCATTATAAGACTTTGAAATATATTTAGGAATATTTTTGAAGCTAGGAACTGAGATGAAATGATATTCTAAGGCCCGGTGATCCTAGAAGTGATATAATAAAAATATTAAAAATATTAATATCATACGTGTGTAATTTTTATAAATAATAGAAATATCTTAAGCATATCCTTAGATAGTAAATCTGGGACCATAGTTTATTCTTTAATTTTAGGTTTACCCTAGATGTGACCTAAAGTTGGTTGGTGCTAGACATTCAGATGAGGAAACTGTTGGTTGGTATATTAAGTGGATTAATTAATTAATTAATTTAATTAATTCATTTAATACCTAAAAACCTAATATCATATTTAAATAGTCTCTTATTTAAATTCTCCTTGGTTGTCTCTATAACCTTGGGATATTTTAGAGTATCCTTTGACATTCTTCATTGGCAGATCGAGATTCGATGATGAACAAAAATAAGATTGAGGTTGATCGAGAGGTAGCAAACACAACAGGTCTTCCTCATCACTGGTGAATGAATTATTCACCAAAGATTGATCCATAATTTAGGTAGGTCTCCTCAATTGTAGTTTTTAACATTTTATTAAAATATTTATCATGGATAATTAATATTATTTTGATTTTCAATTTACTTTGCCTATGGACGAGACAAATTCTGATAAATTTAATTATTGATTTAATTTTATCTGTTATTCCTTGTTTCACCCATGTATATCCCATCATATAATAATTGGATAACAATGCTTGGAAAATAGTGTATCTCACTTCTTTCTTGTTCATTTATCCCCACCATTATTCATCATTTCCCCACAAGGCCACAGTTTTACATTATTGGGGAGGGTTCAAGCGCAATCGGAACCCCGAGTTTGTGGTGGATTGGTGAACAATGACTAAGATGATGATTTGTGGATGAATTGGAATTTTTTGTGGGATTAGGGTAAAAAATACATGGATTTGACACTTGGAACAACAATGACCATGGAATGGAGTGATAATCAAGGCCGTATGGGATTTGTGTTGCTGAAATCTAGCCACTGACGATAGATCAAGCATAGATGACCCTAGATTTGAGACCCCTAGACATGATTCACATAGAAAATGATTATGATGGTGGTGCGATGAATATGAGTGAATAAAATTGGGTGTATGAATAAAACATGACTACATAGTGTATAGTTCAGGAACACACATCATGTATGCCCTGACTACGACACTAGGGTTTCTGGGAGGATAAGTCTCACAAGCCATGTGGCTGGGTCCACACACTATGCAAACCTACCTTGGTGTCTATTTCGTGTGTTTGATTTACATATCCAGGACCCCATGAGGGTGGAGATTTCATGTACTCCTAGAGTACATGGGCACACCCAGAGGTAGATGGGAATGACCTAATACTCAGGCATGACAAGGTACATAGGTATGACCTGAATTACAGAGGAAAAACTTGTAGAACATAATCAGGACCCAAGTGGCTGAGACACACTGTTTCATAGGATTAAATAAAGTGTACTTATACATGGCCATACAATCTCTGTGATGGAAAGGATATAGTTAGGAGTAAAGGTTAGTTCACATGTCATGTGACCCCTGGTGTATGCCGTGCAGTTTTCTTAGCAACTTCTACCTATCATATATCCTTCATATGGACTCAGATTTTGTCCTACGAAAAGCCTATCATGAGAATTTTTCTATGTAGAACAGGATATTATCTATTATAGTAGATTTTTAGATATGATATAAAATTTTCTGAGTGTGATTCTTATTGAGGAAATGCTTGATGATGGTAGTGATTAGGCTAAATCATCAGAGAGATGATGGGGTTAGCAACCCCCTATGGTATTGGGGTAAAGTTTCCATATAATCCTTATAATGGTTGAGTGTAACCCCCTAACACACAAGGGTGTGGGTCCTATACACTCTGAGTGGCACCCCCTATCATACTAGGGCATGGGTCCTCTACCCTCTGAGTGGCACCCCCTATGGTACAAGGGTGTGAGTCCTATACCCTTTCAGTGGAACCCCACTATGGTACTAGGGAATGGGTACTCTACCTTCTGATTGTCACCTCATATGGTACTAGGGAATAGGTCCACTACCCTCTGAGTGGAACCCCATATCACACCAGGGAGTGGGCCCTCTATCGATACCTACCAAGTGGAACCCCCTAACTCTCTAGGGAATGGGTCCTCCATTCACTGAGTGGAACCCTATATTATGATATGACATGGGTCGTCCATGGTATGAGTGGAACTCCCTTGACATACTAGTGCACGAGTCCTCTATCCATCTATTGAGTTGTGCCCCCTATTTCACTAGGGTGTGGGTCCCTACTGGAGATGGTTCCCCCTCGATCTGTAGAGAAGTGGCAAGGTGTGGGTTTTCTAAATAACTTTCTTATACAGATACATGGGATACTGGGCATTGATGATAGACCTTTGTAGATACAGAAAGACTCATAATCATGAGATGGGTTGTGATATGGATATCCCCTTTCTCTTTCATCTAGGTTTCTTTATGAGAATATATATTGTTAGGTTTTGTTTTTATCTTACTTTGTGTTGAGTTTACCACTTCAATCGTGTCTCTCTATTACCCCTTTGTGTTTTTAGGGTGTCTTATTGGGTATGTATATACTTAACCCTGCATGGTATTTTCCCGCATGTGTCATGTATTATGTAGATGAGAGACAAATTGATGGAGACATTGGTAGATCATAATGATACTCGGGTGCATAGGCCATGTACGGTGGTCAGTCTGGGAGATCAATAACTGGACTATCTCAGATATTTTGTATTATAGTTTTTAGGTTTGGACTTAATTTT
Organism: Viscum album; assembly: GCA_963277665.1. Lineage (NCBI taxonomy): Eukaryota > Viridiplantae > Streptophyta > Magnoliopsida > Santalales > Viscaceae > Viscum > Viscum album. The sequence continues at coordinate 878,604,418 of OY728166.1, forward strand.
TTGTTTGTCATGTATTTTTTTCCTTTACACTTTGGTTGTATTCTATCATACTCTAATGTATTACCTAGTGGTTTTGTATACATGGTTTACTCTAGACATTAATTTATTTTATTATTATACATCAGCACTATTTCATGGATATGGTTGGGTGTATGCATATAAGAACACTAGGAAAAGGTCTCTCATTTAAATTATACATTCTCAATGATTTTCACCAGGCCCTAGCTTATTATAGGTAGAACTAGGGTTATAGAGGCTTGGCCTTCCACCATATAGGTAGGAAATAGTGTGTCATGTCATCAAAATGTGGTATCATAGAAGTTCATTCCTTGATAAGGTGTTTAGATTTTCCCCTTATGATGAGTTGGTTGTGACTTAGGAAAATAATGTCGAAGTGTCTCGAGTGTGGATATCGGGCCAAGGAACCCAATGTTGGTGCGATGGATTATGTATCCATACACCAATAATTTGATTACCTTATTTTTGACTTAGTATACCCAGACATTAGTTTTAGGGAAAAATAGTTCATGCATAATATGGGATCGAGTTCTTTGACTATTCTTCTTGAGTCAGTTCACATATATATTCTAATCTAACCATGATATGTCTTGAATACTTTCAAGATGAATCCACAAAGATATAAAACTAGGTTATTTATTGAGGATCATGAAGATGATTCGATGAGTGATGAGGCCTTAATTATAAGGCCCCAGCCTTAAACATTACTTAATCTTGAGTTATTCCAAGAATACACGTTGAGGATCTTTTCAGGTTTAGAGTTTTAGAGAATTAGATCATAAAACATGCATTACATTCCACATTTAAACAAAGTGTTTACATAAAAGATAGTACTCATATTTCCCATAAACGGAAACATATTTAAAATAAAACATGGATTCTTTCTTGACACTTCCTTGACACTATCATCACATCATGTACCTTTCCCTTGACCTGTGAAAAACATTTCAAAAACTTGGGATGAGCATAAAAAGCTCAGTAAGGGATATAAAAGTACAAAAAGAAAACATTAGTCTATTTATAAAATCATACTTTACTCATAAAACATAAGCATTTTAACATAACTCATCAAATCATGAATAAATCATAGAAATCATAAGACATAAAGGTAACTTGAGGCATTCAGAACATTATTACGTAGGGAGTAACCCTCTTGGTTACATTTGAAATACCCATCACAGTATATTCCCTAAATCTCCTCAGATAAACCTTAATGTTTAACTCCTTCACGTTACCCACTGCATTGGAGAGCTATGTCGTGCTCACCTGCCCTTAGTTTATCACGGAACCACCTATCCTCATAATAATTCCCAAGAACCACAACATAATTGTATCAAATAAAACATGCATAAAGGAAACATAACATTTCCACTTTTCAATAATAAGATATCAATACAAAAAATTGATATAAAAACATTATGAAAAACATTTTCAATACCAAAAGAAAAGAAAAGTAAAACATGGTATTTATTTTTCATTAAAAAAAGGCATGTCTTGTAGAGGTAATTCTTTCAGTCCCTTGGATGATGAGTCTGACTGGGATTATGATGAGTATAATCCTCTTGAATTTTATTACTGATGCCATTGACATTTTATGTTGTAGAATGAGGGCATTTTTCATCTTGTCTGACCCCATTCCCTTGCTGTTCCATGTTTTTTCTTTTCATGAATAAAGAGGCTTCCCTCACCCTTTAAAAAAAATGGTCACGGCGGCGGAGAAGTCGTTGTCACCCCATACATACGACAAAAAAACATTCCTTTTGTCATTTAGTAAAACGATTCGTATAGAAAATATTCCTTTTGAATAAACATAAATGTCTAAGGGGTTTATACACTGCATAAAATAAAGTTGTGTATAAAACAAAATATGCCTCAAAGAAAGGAGATTGAGACGAAGTCCCTTACCTCGAGTCTGATTTGACTCGATCGCTCTTTAATCTCCTGAATAATAAACTTGAGTTAATTTCTACTTTCTTAAGAACCTTTTTTCAAGTTCATTATTCCTTTTATATCACTTATTACCATGTTATGAACACGATGTAATTATTTATGTTAATAATGGTCGTTTTGTCGATCATTGGTACTTGAGTAAAAAATAAACTCTTTATAATTACAAGTTGTTCATGGGATAAAATATCCATTATATCCAGAATTATATTCATAATTTAGATATCATATATATAATATATATCCATTATATACATGCATTTATAATATTACATAAAATTTAGAGGTAAGAAATGAAATTCACCCTTCATGGAGACGGTAAGCCGTACGTACGCATGAATGCTACTTTCATTTATATTTCTTACTTAATGGAGTGAAATCATAATGATATAAAGGTATATTATAATTCCAGTATAATATCATATATAATATCATTAAATCTATCCTTTATACGTACCACATATGGTATTAATGAATCACATCACTTTGAGGGGGCAGTAGTCCGCACTTCCTAAAATGAAGATATCGCGTTTACCCATAATGGAAACCATAAAGGTATGCCATAAATGAAAAATACATAAGCTTAAGTAAAACATAAAAATATTATATATCATATATAAATATAGTGACATCTTAATGTCCACCTTTGAAGGTGTTATATGAGTCTTGAAAAATCATAATTTCGTGAGGCAGAAATTTTCCATCCACAGAAACAGTATGTTATTTAACCATTAGATGTAGGTGTGTGTAAGTGTAGCTAGAATAATTCTTATAAAAACATCCTAGTATATTTAGGATATTGGTTTTGTTAAAAAATAAATGAATAAAAATAGTTTAGGTGGTTAGAGAAGCAAAATAAAACATAAGAACACAAGAGAAAACACTACCTTTAAAACGGGTAACTCTTTTTGATTTGAGCTCAAAGGATTCCTTGGAAAGACTTCTGCCCAAAGTGAGGATTCCAGGAGTGAGATAGGGATGTGGAGAGACAAAATGGGTAGGGTTTGGCCAAGCCAAAGTCTTGAGAGGTGTGGGTAAGGTGGTAGAGGTGGGGGCCTTTTATAAGAGGAGAGGAGGGGCACTCTTGGAAAGTTATAAAAGGTTACTTTATTATAAAATTCTTTTCGGATTTGAAAGGTCCCAAAATTATATATTTCGAGGATAAGGTGATAAGAGTTCTAAATACACCCATCCAATAGGTTTTTGACATGTTTAGTTCTTATATTTTACATTATCTTTTCATTTTATTTAAATTGTTAAATAATGAGGTAATCGCTGCATCATCATGGTGTCATAAATAATTTAATTTATTTAATGTCTAAAAATTATAAAAAACAATCATGATGTAGGAAATATTTTTATCTTTATAATTAATATTTATAGTAAAAAATATGACTTGTATAACCCCATTTATAAATTGTTTTAGTAAAACAATACATGTTTGTGACATTTTTATTTTAACTTTAAATAAAAAGTTATTAATGTCATTTTTCTACCAAAGTGGCTCCATGGGGTCCCCAAGTTGACACATGGATTTTTTTGGTCGGCCATTAAACATCCAATAAGGTTAGGACATGTGTCTAGGTCATTTCATATTATTAAAACATTATTTTTACCTTAAATTACATTAATTACCTCTAATCGCAATTAAACACTTAAAAGTTACTATTCACCAAAAAATTATTTTAATCCCATTGAACCACATTTTACTTATTAATGAAAACCATGTATGTCGGATTTTTGAAATTCAAAACATAGAGGTGGTAAAATTTCATTTAAACAAAAAATCGGTTTTTTAAGTACCACTTAGTGGTTTCACTATACATTAAAAATTGAAGTTTTTCAGAAAAATACCAAAACTTCACCCTAAGCTATATTTGATATTCCGAATTCAAAAATGATATATATTTTACAAAATTAAAGTCATATAAGTTACATTAATTAATTTAATAATTAATTTCCGCTGTTAGAACAAATAGTGTTTTTTTATGAAATAATATATATCAAAAGATTGACACTAGTTTAAGTCCAATTTCAAAGTGAAATTAATTCCAATGACCACTATTGGGTTAAATTGTAAAAATATATTCTAATTTCACTTTAAAACTAATTCAAAACATAATATAATCATATAAATAAATTATATTAAAAATAGGTTTTGAATTAAAATACAACATTTTTCACTATTCATTAAAAAAATGAACTTTATCAGAAAAATACCAAAAATTTACACAAAGTAAATTTTGATGACCCAATTCTAAAGAAGAATTTTATTTGGCCCAATAGAATGTATACGAGTTACCAAAACTATATTTAATGACGGTTCTCCATCAAAAGGCGATAAGTGGACCTTTAGTGAAAATTAGAGTATATATGCCTAAAATTGAATTCTATTCGTATTTTAAGCCTTTATCATTTATTGGATAAATGTAAAAACATTTAACAAACATATATAATCATATTTTAGTTATTTATATTCATTACCTTCAATACAACGGCTACGTTTTAACTACCATTTAAAATAAATATTATTATATTACTAGTGTGCAACGTAAGATTTCAAAAAAACTCGTTGTTGCGTATCGGGCACGCTATCGAACATAGAAAACCCTTTAAGGTAAAATTAATATTTAATTCGCAAATATTAATAAATATGAACATGTATTATTCTTTATTTAACTGGGATGTTACATCCTTCCCCCCTTTTGGGAATTGCGTCCTCGCAATTTTATTCACTTATCAAAAGAAGTGGGGGTATTTATCCATCATAGCATTTTCAGATTCCCATGTTGCCTCTTCAACCATATGGTTTTTCCACAAAGCCTTTATCTGGTTAATTACCTTATTCCGTAACACTTGCTCTCTACGGTTAAGAATCTGGACTGGTTGTTCTTCATAAGAGAGATTCTCCTCCAACTGAACTACCTTTGGGATCAAAACCTGAGATGGATCTGGCATATACTTTCTCAACATCGAAACATGAAAAACATTGTGTACCTGAGATAAACTCGGAGGTAATGCCACTATGTATGCAACTGATCCAACTTTCTCTAGAATTTCATATGGTCCAATGAACCTTTGACTCAACTTTCCTGTCTTACCAAATCGCATCACACTTTTCCATGGTGAAACTTTGAGAAAGACATGATCACATACCTCGAAAGATAGATCCTTCCTCCTGTTGTCTGCATAACTTTTATATCTGCTCTGAGCTGTTCTCATGTGTTTCTGAATCAACTGAACTTTTTTTGCCATCTCTTCTACCAATTCTGATCCAATCAGCTTCTTTTCACCCACTTCATCCTAAAAAGCTGGAGTTCGACACTGCTTCCCATATAATACCTCAAACGGTGCCATATGTATACTGGAATGAAAATTGCTATTATATGAAAATTCAACCAAAGAAAGATGTTGGTCCCAACTTCCATGATAATCCATCAAACAAGCACGTAGCATATCCTCCAATGTCCGAATTTTTCATTCTGACTGCCCATCTGATTGAGGATGAAATGCTGTACTAAAATTTAATTCAGTACCCAACGACTTCTGAAGGCATTTCCAAAAGTTAGAAGTGAACCTTGGATCTCAATTAGATACAATGGACAGAGGAACTCCATTTAACCTGACTATCTCTTTAATATACAAACAGTAAAGTTGATATAGGGAAAAAGTATCTCTTATAGCAAGTAAATGAGAAGATTTAGTCAAGCGATCAACAATAACTCAGATTGCATTATTACCTCGAGGTGTATTTGGAAATCCCACAATGAAGTCAATGGATATATTCTACCATTTCCACTCTGGTACTGGTAAAGGCTGAAGCATCCCTTTTGGTAACTACCACTCTGCTTTAACCTGTTGACATGTCAAACACTTCACAATAAAATCAGCAATATCCCTTTTCATTCCGTCCCACCAGTAATACTCCCGCAGATCTCTGTACATCTTAGTACTTCCAGGATGAACTGAAAACGAAGAACTATGAGCTTCACATAAGAACTATATCTTCAACTGTGAATCACAAGGCACACACAATCTCTTCCCAAATCTCAAAACAAAATCATTATCAATGTTGAATTCAGGAAACTTACCTTTCTGAACCAGTTCTACCTTTTTCTGCAACTCACTGTCTTGCTTATGTGCTTGCTTGATTCTATCTGATAGAGAAGATTTTACTGATACCTGAGACAAAATAGGAGGACATCCTGCACGAACAACTTCTATTCCAAAGTTCATCAAATACTTAACCAAAGGATCACATTCCAAACACAACATTGTTAATGAAACATTACTTTTTTGACTCAAAGCATCAACCAATTTATTTTAGTTTCCCAGATGGTAATGAATTGTACAATAATAATCCTTGATTAATTCTATCCATATTCTTTGTATCATGTTCAATTCTTTCTGAGTGATTATATACTTTAAACGTTTGTGATTGGTATATATTTCACACTTTACTCCATACAAATGATGCCTCCAAATTTTTAAAGCAAAAACAACAATAGCTAATTTCAAATCATGTGTAGGGTAATTTACCTCATGAGTTTTTAACTGTCGTGAAGCATAAGCAATTACCTGATCATTTTTCATTAGGACGCAACCAAGTCCTTTCAATGAAGCATCACTATAGATAAAAAACTCCCCATTCCTGGAAGGTAGTGCCAAAACTAGAGCATTCACCAATCTTCTTTTTAGTTCCTGAAAACAATCATCACATTCTTTTGTCCAGATAAACTTAACACCTTTCCGAGTTAGCTTAGTCATTAGACTAGATAACCGTGAAAAATTTATAACAAACCTTCGGTAATAGACTACCAAACCAAGGAATCTATGAATCTCAGTTACATTTGTGGGTCTTGTCCCTTCTTCAACAACCTTTGTTTTTTCCAGGATCAACAATTATCCCATCTTTAGAAACAATATGACCAAGGAAAGAAATTTTTTTCAACCAAAACTCACACTTTCTGAATTTACCATACAATTTATTTTCTTTTAAGGTTTGAAAAATAACCCTTAAATGTCTTTCATGATCCTCTTTACTTTTAGAAAAAACCAAAATATCATCAATGAAAACAACCACAAACTTATCCAAGAACTCATGGAAAATTCTATTCATAAGGTCCGTGAATACAGCATGTACATTGGTTAACCCAAAAGGCATAACTAAAAATTCATAATGGACATATCTAGTATGGAACACATTCTTCTGTATGTCTGCTTCTTTTAATTTCAATTGATGGTACCCCGACCTCAAGTCAATCTTCGAAAAATACTGAGCGCCCTGGAGCTGATCAAACAAATCATCGATATAAGGCAAAGGATACTTATTATTAACAGTAATGTTATTCAAGGCTCTGTAATCAATGAAAAGTCTCATTGAACCATCTTTATTTTTAACAAATAAAACAGGAGCACCCCATGGTGATGATCTAGGTCGAATGAAACCTTTCTCTAATAAATATTTCAATTGCTCCTTCAACTCAAAAAGTTCAATTTGAGCCATTCGATAAGGGGGTTTTGAAATTGGCTTAACATCAGGAACTAAGTCAACAGTAAACTCAACTTCCTGATCTGGTATTATTCCAGGCAACTCATCAGAAAAAACATCAGGATACTCATTTACCACTGGAACAACATTAATCTAAATAGTTTCTTTTTTTTTCAAAAATATGTGCAAGGTAAAATTCATTTCCATCTTTTACAAGTTTCTCAGCCTCTTGATATGTTATCAACAGTAAAGGTTCATTCTTGTACACAAACTGAAATTATTTCTAAAAATAAACTTCTTTATCTCTACAATCAATCATATCATGGTAAATAGAGAGCCAATCCATACCCAGGATAACATCAAACTCTACTAGAGGTAAAACAATAAGGTTTGCAAGTAGGTTCTTTCCACGGATAAGGATAGGAAGATTCTTATAATTTTTTTCCTCAACATTTCCCCCAGGTGTTTTTACCACAAGTTCAGGAGTCATTTCTTGAGATGGTATTCCCATTTTACTAGAAAAGTTTTTAGAGATGAAAGAATGTGTAGACCCTGAATCAAACAACACACTGGCATAATCTGAAAAAACTAACAAAGTACCTGATACAACTTTATTTGATGGCCCGACATCTGCTGAAGTAGTTGCAAAGGATTTCACCACCCCTTTTTGCTTGTAGTCTAACTGATTCCCATCACTCAAGCTCTTTTTTCGGACACTTGTTTTCATAGTGACCCATCTCATTACACTTAAAACATTTCACTAACTATAAATCAAATTTGGACTTAGCATCACCTTGATCTTTTTTAGTGAAATCAAGAGCCTTATATCCCATCTTACCACATCGGTATCACTTTACATAATTCATAATACATTCCCCTGCATGCCTTTTACCACATTTATCACAAACTAGAAACTTAGTTTTCTTATCGTCAGACCTTTTTGAATAATTCTTTCCTTTATCCTGCCACCTCGGTCTCTTCTTCTACTGGTTGTTATAGAACACTTGATCATTGGAAAACTCCATTTCCACCTTCTCAGCACATCGAACAAGCTTTTCGTAACTTCTGAACTCACGAGAAGCTAAATCCATTCGATATTTTGGCTTTAATCCTGAGTAAAAATGATTGATTTTACTATCATGGTCTCAGATAAAATTTGGAGCATACCTTGCCAATCGAGTGAACCTTTCTTCATAGGCATCCACTGAGTCTTCCTCTTGCCACAATTCTAGGAATTGTTTTTCCATCATAAGTTGAACAGCCTTAGGAAAATACTTCTCAAGAAACATACCTTTGAATTCATCCCAGTCGAGAGCATCAATCTCATTAGCGTCCCTGATATTTTTAACCATTGACCACCACTAATCCGCTTTACCCTCCAAACTGTAAATAGCAAGACTAACCTGTTGATTGTCTGAACACCCCATGACATTGAAAATATTATCCAGTGCTTTAATCCACCCTTCATCTAGCACAGGGTCATATGATCCTCTAAATGATGGGGGATGTTGCCTCATGAAATGTTCCACCGCTGACATGTTCCTCTGTGGTTGATCTGGCTGATCTCGTGCATGGATACCACCACCATTTATCGCTTGAGTCAACTGCGCCATCACTACAACAAACTGTTCAGTTCCAATTCTGTCCATCTCAGGATTCTAATTTGGAAGGTCATTTCCTTCTGTATGTCTTCCTAGCACTGCTTCCATGTTTCCTCTGCAGAAAACCATTCTGAACAAACATGTTTTAGATGAAGCAACATGATAATCTTCAAATTATACATCATTTCAATTTGAACATAAAAAATATTTTTGGATAATAATTTAATAGAATTATAACTCCTAAAGTTATCTAAATCGACCTCTAATACCAACTATAAGGCCCCAGCCTTAAACATTACTTACTCTTGAGTTATTCCAAGAATACACATTGAGGATCTTTTCAGGTTTAGAGTTTTAGAGAATTAGATCATAAAACATGCATTACATTCAACATTTAAACAAAGTGGTTATATAAAAGATAGTACTCAATTTTCCCATCAACAGAAACATATTTAAAATAAAACATGGATTCTTTCTTGACACTTCCTTGACACTATCATCACATCATGTACCTTTCCCTTGACCTGTGAAAAACATTTCAAAAACTTGGGATGAGCATAAAAATCTCAGTAAGGGATATAAAAGTACGAAAAGAAAACATTAGTCCGTGTATGAAATCATACTTTACTCATAAAACATAATCATTTTAACATACCTCATCAAATCATGAATAAATCATAGAAATCATAAGACATAATGGTAACTTGAGGCATTCATAACATTCTTACGTAGGGAGTAACCCTCTTGGTTATGTTTATAATACCCATCATAGTATATTCCCTAAATATCTTTGAAGAAACCTTAACGTTTAACACCTTCGCGTTACCCAATGCATTGGAGAGCTATATCGGGCTCACCCACCCTTAGTATATCACGGAACCACCCGTCCTCATAATAATGCCCAAGAACCATAACATAATTGTATCACATAAAACATCCATAAAGGAAACATAACATTTCCACTTTTCAATCACAAGATATCAATAAAACACATTGATATAAAAACATTATGAAAAACATTTTCAATACCCAAATAAAATAAAAGTAAAACATGGTATTTATTTTTCAATTAAAAAAAAGGCATGGATTGTAGAGGAAGCTAAAACTCAAATAATGGTCACGGCGGCGGAGAAGTCATTGTCGCCGCATACGTACGACAAAAAAACATTCATTTTTTCATTTAGTAAAATACTTCATATAAAAAAGATTCATTTTGAATAAATGTAAATGTCAAAGGGTTTTATACACTGCATAAAAGAAAGTTGTGTATAAAACAAAATATGCCTCAATGAAAGGAGATTGAGACGAAGTCCCTTACCTTGGGTCCGACTTGACTCGATCACTCTTTAATCTCCTGAATAATAAACTTGAGTTAATTTATACTGGCTTAAGAACCTTTTTTCAAGTTCATTATTCCTTTTATATCACTTATTACCATGTTATGACCACTATGTAATTAATTATGTTAATAATGGTCGTTTTGTCGATCATTGGTACATGAGTAAAAAATAAACTCTTTATAATTACAAGTTGTTCATGGGGTAAAATATCCATTATATCCAGAATTATATTCATGATGTAGATATAATATATATCATATATATCCATTATATACATGCATTTATAATATTACATAACATTTAGAGGTAAGAAATGAAATGCACCGTTCATGGAGACGGTAAGTCGTACGTATGCATGAACGCTACTTTCATTTATATTTCTTACTTAATGAAGTGAAATCATAATGATATAAAGGTATATTATAATTACATTATAATATCATATATAATATCATTAAATATATCCTTTATACATACCACATATGGTATTAACGAATCAAATCACTTTGAGGGGGCGGTAGTCTGTACTTCTTAAAATAAAGATATCACGTTTACCCATAATGGAAACCATAAAGGTATTCCATAAATGAAAAATACATAAGATTAAGTAAAACATAAACATATTATATATCATATATAAATATAGTTACATCTTAATGGCCACCTTTGAAGGTGTTATATGAGTGTTGAACAATCATCGTTTCGTGAGACAAAAATTCACCATCCACAGAAACAATATGTTCTTTAACCATTAGATGTAGGTGTGTGTAAGTGTAGCTCGAATAATTCTTATAAAAACATCTTAGTATATTGAGGATACTGTTGTTGTTACAAAATAAATGAATAAAAAGAGTTTAGGGGGTTGGAGAAGCAAAATAAAACATAAGAACACAAGAGAAAACACTACCTTTAAAACGGGCAACTCTTTTTGATTTGAGCTCAAAGGCTTCCTTGGGAAGACTTATGCCCAAAGTGAGGATTCTAGGAGTAAGAGAGGGATGTGGAGAGACAAAATGGGAAGTGTTTGGCCGATCCAAAGGCTTTAGATGTGTGGGAAAGGTGGTAGAGGTGGGGGCCTTTTATAAGAGGAGAGGAGGGGCACTCTGGGAAAGTTATAAAAGGTTACTTTATTATAAAATTATTTTCGGATTTAAAAGGTCCCAAAATTATATATTTCAAGGATAAGGTGATAATAGTTCGAAATCCACCCATACAATAGGTTTTTGACATGTGTAGCTCTTAGATTTTACATTATCGTTTTATTTTTTTTAAATCGTTAAATAATGAGGTAATCGCTGTATCATCATGGTGTCATAAATAAATTAATTTATTTAATGTATAAAAATTATAAAAAAATATCATGATGTAGGAAATATTTTTATATCTCTAATTAATTTTTATAGTAAAAAATATGACTTGTATAACCCCATTTAAAAATTGTTTGAGTAAAACAATACATGTTTGTGACATTTTTATTTTAACTTTAAATAAAATGTTATTAATGTCATTTTCCTACCAAAGTGGCTCCATGGGGTCCCCAAGTTGACCCGTGGATTGTCTTGGTCGGCCATGAAACATCCAATAAGGTTAGTATATGTGTCTAGGTCATTTTATATTATTAAAACATTATTTTTACCTTAAATTATACTAATTACCTCTAATCGCGATTAAACACTTAAAAGTTACTATTCACCAAAAAATTATTTTAATCCCATTGAATCAAATTTTACTTCTTAATGATAACCATGTATGTCGGATTTCTGAAATTCAAAACACAGAGGTGGTAAAATTTCATTTAAACGAAAAATCAGTTTTTTAAGTAACACTTAGTGGTTTCACTATTCATTAAAAATTGAAGTTTTTTAGAAAAATACCAAAACTTCACCCTAAGCTATATTTGATATTCCGAATTCAAAAATGATATCTATTTTACAAAATTCAAATCATATAATTTACATTAATTAATTTAATAATTAATTCCCGCTGTCAGAACAAATAGCGTGTTTTTAATGAAATAATATATATCAAAAGATTGACACTAGTTTAAATCCAATATCAAAGTGAAATTAATTTCAATGACCACTATTGGATTAAATGGTAAAAATATATTATAATTTCACTTTAAAAACAATTCAAAACATAATCTAATCATATAAATAAATTAGATTAAAAAGAGGTTTTGAATTAAAATAGAACATTTTTCACTATTCATTAAAAAAATGAACTTTATCGAAAAATACCAAAAATTTACACAAAGTAAATTTTGATGTACTGATTCTAAAGAATAATTTTATTTGGTCCAATAGAATGTATAAGACTTACCAAAACTATATTTAATGACGGTTCTCCATCAAAAGGCGATAAGTGGACCTTTAGTGAAAATTATAGTATATATGCCTAAAATTGATTTTTTTTCATATTTTATGCCTTTATCCTTTATTGGATAAATGTAAAAATATTTAAAAAACATATATAATCATATTTTAGTTATTTCTATTCATTACCGCTAATACAATAGCTACGAGTTAACTACCATTTAAAAAAAATATTATTATATTACTAGTGTGCAACGTAAGATTTCAAAGAAACTCGTTGTTGCGTATCGGGCACGCTATCAAACATAACAACCCCTTTAAGGTAAAATTAATATTTAATTCGCAAATATTAATAAATATGAAAATTTATTATTCTTTATTTACCTGGGATGTTACATTAATTCAAGGTCCATCTCATGAGGTCTTCCCTCTAGGCAGGTAGGTAGTAGAACCCCCGCCTGTTGAGTGGAAAATAATACCAGCAGGGTATGATGAGGATATGGGTTGGATTTTTTGTACTCTGTGAGTTCTATCCCTAGAGGATTATAAGATTCCCTGGTGATCCATATCCCTAAGTAGTGAAGGATTGGATTGAGTTGGTGATCTGAGTCTTCATGCTCGTTTGGACCCTGACTGATCAGATGGTTGTGCTGGAAACTGGTCCTTTTTCCTGGAGTAGCTATGTGCTGGCGGATTCTATTCACATAGATTCAGGATGATATGGAGATATAATTTTTTGACTTCCTATAGTTGTTTCATGAGGAGTATTACTCATCATGATTATGCTCACTTAAGATTCATAATTTTATAGAGTTGCAGCACAGTAGTATGTCAGTTACTGAGTATGCTAGTAGGTTCATTGACCTTACATAATAATCAATTGACATGGTACAAGATGTTTACATACAAGTGTGGAAGTTCAAATAGGGTCTCCATAGAGAAATCCATGCCAGTGTGGTACCCTTATATATTCCCACATATTCTGGAGTGTTAGAGAATCCACTGGTGCCATAAATATTCCTATCTGAGGAACACCATGTAGTTGGAGCTAGCAGTGAGTGTAGTGGGGCTAGATCATCCGAAATAGATAGAAGGTACCTATCTATAGGAACATGGAATAGGAGACCTCCTAATGGATGGTCTCAAACATGTGTTCATGCAGCACATGGTTCGCACAAAGGACTAGTTCAACCTGGAGAGGAGATATGTTATGCATGTGACGAGCATGGTCACATGACATGTGATTGACTGAACTAACATTCTAGAGAGGGAAGAAATACAATTTATGGACCACCATGACAGTGTAAATCACATAATCAAGTTTCTCCTTGGAATGGCTTGGACATTCCCCAAGGAGGCAGTGCTGGCAGAGGAGCAGGTGGATGTAACAACCCGAACTTTAATAAATAAAATTCCATTTGTGATTTAATTAAATGTCTTATTATGTATTATGGTTATAAAAAATAAATGAACTTATTTGGTTTTATTATATCCTATCAGATTTAAAATATCATTAAGAATCATAATTGTTTATAATATAGTTGTTGAATAGTGATCATATGATTATTATAAATAAAGGTTTTGACAAATTATATTGACCCAAACAAAGGAAGTGATGGCCTCAACCAGTAGGATCATACCCTATGAAGCCCATTTATCATAGATTTGAAGGGATATTGAATCAATATGATTTTACTTGACCAAACCCAATATGATATCCAATAACTAAATCATGAGTGAAACTGGGAGAAGTTCAAACTCATCAATATCACAACCCAAACCACGTACATTGAACTACCCCATGAAAGTCTCACCATCGAGAACCTTGCCCTTAGGAAATTTTATTGTGTAATAAAGGGATATGTATCAATAGATTAATAATATACGTATTTATATTATATTTAAATATAATAACGGTAATATTTACTTATTATCTTTATTACTTTATAAATGATTTTGATTTTTATTTGACAAAACACAAATTATATTTCGAGGTAATATGTAATTTCAAATAAGAAATTCATTTTGATGAATTAATTAATTTTTTAAATAAACTATATTTTAATAAAATATTATTATTAAAAAATATTTATTAATTATAGTTGATAATAAAATTTTAAAAAGTAAAAATAATTTTTATAAGGGTTCGAAAATTGTTATTGTAAAAAACCCATCATTTTTCAATAAATATCGATTCTTATTTTAAAAGTTAAAATTAAAATATTTAGAATGTTATTTTGATAAAATAAATATATTTTTTTGGAATCAGAACATTTAAATTATCCAGTAGTGAATTTTTCATAATTTTTCTAGACTGTCAATTTTTTAGGTAAAAATTAAATACGGTATAAATATACAGTGTATACTATAACATCATAATGACCCAAAAGTGATGTAATAAATTCTATAATTGGTATCAATGACCAAATCTATGTTACCATATAAAATAATTATATTTTTATGATATTTGATTAATTTTATAAATCCTTTATGAATCTTCTAAAACCTATATTATATTTTAAGGTTTTAAAATCATTTCTTTAAGAACATGACTAACTTTCACACCACTAATGGTAATATTTTAGTATGTTCAACCATTGGAATTATAAAATAATTAAAACCAATCTTCTTTATCATAAAACATGGTAAAAAACCAAGATAATGTTTTTGTTTTTGATTAATTTATTACATAGAGTCTGAAACCTAAGTTTGAAAAATATTAAATAACTCCCCTTTATTTTTCTATATATAAACCACCCAATATCCCATTAATCTTCAATAAAAAAACTTTTATCATGTCATTAATCTAACTTTCCCTCTCTATAGTCCTCCTAAGGTACCCCCAAGATCTCAAGAAGCTCCTACCAGGATTTTGGAATCACCCTCTCAAGGTAAGAGATCATTTCCTTCTTCTCTTTAGTCAAGAATCTTATTCATTTTATATATTTTATTTCCAATTAATAATGTTGGGATATATTTTTACATGTACCTATTAATTTCAATTATATATCCAAATAAATAGAGACCCCCTTTATCTCTCATTAAACTATTTTACAAATCTTTAAGTACTGCCATTATGTTTGTGAACTTTCACTGTGATTTTTGCATGCCAAAACTTTTTATTGTGAATACCATCACTATTTACACACAAGGGTATTCAAATTAAGATATATATACTACTTTTATTGGGTAATTATATGTTTATATTAAAAAATCCTTGATCATGGAATTAAATATGATGAAATATGATTCAATGTTGAATGTTCTATGTGGAACACATATGCATGTACATGATATGAAAGTGACAGGTACGCCCGAATTTATATAGCACTATAATGCATTGGGTAATATTTTAATCTTATGAGATGTAATGTAAGGGATTAAGGAGTGAACCTAATCCATCATGGGAATTTTCCCACCATGTTATGATGTATCAGCGATTATCTTTGACCTATGTTATGTTGTCATGTTTAAAGTTGTTTCCACATTTCCATGTTGCCTTTATGTTATCAGGCCTTATTATGTCCCATTGTTCATGTTCATGTTTATCAACCATTTTATGTTTTATTGAAATTCCTAGTATCTAACATATAATAATTTATTCATGTTATTCCATGCTTATTTCCTTACTAGGATTTATAGATCACCCATTTATTTTGTATGTCCCTAGGTTATCCCACTCAGTTTTAAGTATGATGGAATATTATGGGCATGTTAAAGAAGTTTTCAATGATGGCTATGTAACCCTTATTTTAAGTTGTTATGGAATGTACCTAATTACCCAAAGAAAATATAATTCTTGATCCTCCAGGTTATATTATGTGTACTCTTTTGTAATTAATCATGAATTAATGTGTAATAAATACATGGGTTTTCATAAGGGAGCTCCAAGGGGAGGAGGTAATGGTGTAGGGATAAAATATGATATAATTCCACCAACACCACTAAGAAACCCACACTTTTATCAAAGATACAGTGGTTGGAGATATGAGAAACTATAGGCCATGGAGGCTTATGAATCAGCAACCCATGAGATGATACGACGTAAAATATGCGTCTTTTATACACTTTCTCCAGTACTTGTAGAAATAGGTGAGAGTAAATCCTTAATTTATGTATCCCTTTTTTAAGACCTAGATATTCCCATTGAGACCATATCCCAACTACTTTTTCTATAGGTTTCAATTGGGTTCAATTCTTCAATATTTCATATCTGCCAGTAGTGTGAGCGGATGATTGGTGGAGAGAGTTTCTCATGAGACCTATTAGTCATCATGATGATATATTAGGATGTAATATTAGATATGGACTAGTTTTCTAGGGTTTGAACCTAGATTTATTATCATTGTAGGTGGGTTAGATGCATTCAAATAGATTATATGATATTATCCTTTTTGGGTGAGAGAGATCTCATGGTTGAGAAAGTGGGCCTTATGAGTAAGAGGTTGCAACCCAACACCCATAACTTGGTGAGATTATCCCTTAGAACAATAGTATCTCTAGACATCTAGATTTTGGTGGTAGTGGAGGAATTTATAGACATCTTCACTGATGATGTTTTGGGACTACCTCCACAGTGGTAGATGGATTTTCCATTGAATTTCACCCTGGGACTACACCAATATCTTTTACAGAATATCAGATAACCCCTATCAAGATTTGGGAGCTAAGGGTGTTGTTGGAGGACCATTGAGAGAAGATATTTATCAGTCCCAGTGTGTCCCCCTGGGCAGCTACAACTTTTTTCATGAAAATTAAAGATAGGATAATATGGATTTGAGTTGATTATCAACTCTTGAACCAGGTAATGATAAAGAGAAAGTACCCCTTACTGAGGATTAATGAACTCTTTGACCAGTTGCAGTGTGTGGATTGGTTCTTAAAGACTGGTCTTAGTTTTTTATACCATTGATTGGTGGTTTGTGAGGCTGATATTATAAATAAGGAATTACGATGTCAATACGAACACTATGAGTTCCTAGTGATGCCTTTCAGTGTGCTGAATTCTCTTGCTATGTTTATGGATTTAATGAACCAGATCTTCTAGCCATACATGGAGTGATTTGTGGTTGTATTCATTGATGACATACTCATTTACTCTGGGTCAAAGGAGGAGTATGAATAGCATCAAAAAACGGTCCAAAACTTACTCTGGAAGCACCATATTTATGGTAAGATCTCGAAGTTTCAGTTTTGGATATATGAGGTTCACTTTATGGGGAAGGTCATTTCTGAGAACAAATTAACTATATAACTTGTGAAGATTGATGTATTTCTTGATTGGGATCCACCCAAGAGGATGCCATAGGTGTAAAGTTTTCTTGGTTTGGTAGGGTACTATAAGAGGTTTATACCTGAATTTTCTAGAGTAGCAGCCCCTTTGACCACCCTGACATGGAAAGCGTATCTGTTTATCTAGACCGAGTAGTTTCAGGGATACTTTGATCAGTTGAGGATGATGTTGAACAGTGATCCTATATTGAGACTACCAAAAGAGGGTGTATAGTAATTAGTGTTTTGAGATGCCTTGGAAGATGGGATCAAATGTGTGTTGATGCATAGGTTGTCTGTAATTGAATATAAGTCAATGAAGATGAGTCCCCATGAGAAGAACTAAACAACTCATAACCTAGAATTGAAAATGGTAGTATTAACTATGATGATGTGTAGGCATTATCATCTAGGAGAGCACTTTGTTTTTTTACTTAGAACATTATAATCTTAGGTATGTATTCATGTTGAGACATCTAAACCCAAGAATGAGATGTGTTTGGAGTTCCTATAAGAGTATGACTTTGAGATAGTCTATACACTTGGGAAGGGTAACATGGTGGTATATTCCCTTAGTAGAAATTCTCATTATTTATTTTTGGATGATTAATTTGAGTAGTTGTCTTCTCTGAAGCTGACCCTAGTAGAGGAGAAGGGTGCAAATTTTCTTCAGTCGATGGCGTCGACTCCTCCGCTTCTTCAGCGTGTGAGAGAGGCCCAGTTGGGAGACATCGACAATGAGGTTATTCACGACTAGTTATACTTAATAGTTTCACTAGAGGTATTTTTTGATGGAGGGGATCATGTCATCCTTTTCCAAGGATAGACGATGGTTTTAGTCACATTGCGAGAGGAGGAGATGAGGGAGTTTCACACTTCTACTTTGGCTATACATCTCAGTGTGGAATATATGTACAAGGACCTTCAATGACAATTTTGGTGGGTTGGAATGAGGTAAATCATAGTTGAGTGTGTCTCTCGGCATATCTCATTTCAGTAAGTGAATGATGGTGACCAAGTTTTGGAATGTTTGACACAAAATCTTAATATACTGTAGTGGAAATGAGATTAAATATCCATGGAATTTATGATGGGGCTTCTATAGAAAATGAGATACTATGATACCATCTAGGTGATTGTTACATGAATCACTAATTTGGTGTACTTCCTTGTTATCGGGGAGAATATTTATTTAGAGATTTGGGGAAATTGTATGTATAGGAGATCATCCAACTTCATAGGGTACCCTAAAAAAATTCTCTCTAAATGCGATGCTCGGTTCCCACCATGATTATGGAGAGGATTGTAGGAGGCATTCAAGACACAATTGCAGAGGAGTACATTGTTCCACACCCAGACGGATGGGTAGACCAAGTAGACTATCACGTTATTGGAGGATTTACTTAGGGATTATGTTATAGACTTATTCTATATATTTTAGGATCACTCACTATTGGTATATTTTTCTTATAATAATAGATATTAGTCTACTAACAACATTGATCTATTCGAGGCCCTGTAAAAGAGACCATGTAGGCCACCCTTGTGATGGACTGAGATTAGAGAGACTTCTCTTGTTGGGATAGAGATGGAGCATGTGATGATGATGAATGTCCAAGAGCTCTATGAGAATATGAGGATAGCTCAGAGACTATAGAAATATTATTCATGTCAATGTCGTAATACCTTGGAGTTCGATCAGGGAGACCATGTATTCTTGAGAGTCTCCCCATGAAAAGTATTGCAGAGTTTTGTACAGAGATGCAAGTTATCCCTGAGGTTAATCAAGACATTCAATATCTCTAAGAGCGTTGGATAGGTTACTTACTACCTAGCCTTACCCCCATGGATGGATAAGGTTCCTGATGTCTTCTATGTGTCGTATCTAAGGAGATATGTGCATGAACCTACACAAGTTATTGACTAGGGTGATCTGGACATCGAGGATGAATCCACCTTTACAGAGTACCTAGTGGAGATTGATGAACAGTAGGAGAGAATTCCACATGGACTGACTATTCCCTTGGTTTGTGTATTATTGAACCACAAGAGTGTATAGGAGAGATCCTAGAGGCAAGATGGCTAGATGTTGTATCAATATCATCACCTTTTTGTTTAGCTAGTGCTTATCGGTTTGAAAATCCTTAGAAGGAGGGGTGAATGTTGTGACCCTATTTTTTACTTGTAATACTTTGGAATATATTAAGGTATATTTTCAAATCCAGGCACAAATACTGCATGAGATTCCGAGATTCAATGATCCCATAATTGATATTATAAAAATATTAAATATATTAATATCACGTGCAAGCATTTTTTTAGAAATAATGGAATGTTTTTTTGAGCATAGCCTTAGATCGGAACTCTGAGACCAAAATTGATTCCTGAATATGGGGTTTACCCTATGCACAACCTCAAGTTGGTCAATGTTGGACATTTGGATGATCCAACCATTAGTGGGTACATTAAGTGAATTAATTAACTATAAATTACATGTATTCATTTAATTTATTCATTTAATACCTAAAAACCTAATTTCCTCTTTAAATATACTCTTATGAAAATTCTCTAGGGTTAACCACATAAACCTAGGAGATTTTAGGGGATCATATGATGTTCTTCATTGATGGATAGAGATTAGATGACAAACAACGATCATATTGAGGTGGATTGAGAGGCAACAAACACAGCGGGTCTTCCTCATCACTAGTGAACTTATTATTTAACAAAAAATGACCCGTATTTATGTAGGTACCATCAATTGTGTTTTTCTCTACATTTATTAAAATATTGACCATGGATAATTAATATATTTTTAATTTGTGATTTATCTTCCTTTCACATGATCCTAATTATGATAAATTAAATTGTTTATTTAATTTTATCTCTTATAACACATTTCACCCCAGTATATCTTATTGTATAATAGATGGATAAAAAATCTTGGACAATAGTGGATTTTACTTCGTTCTTGTGAATTTATCTCCACTGTTATTTTTTTCTGTGCTTTTGGCCCATGGGGCTATGGTTGAACATTTTTGGGGCAGGTTCGAGCATGATAAAACCCCCAAATTCCTGGTGTATTGGAAAAAAAAATGATAAAGATGGTTTTTTGGATGAATTATGATTTTTTAGGATATAAGTGATACCTATGTGTGTTTCACATTTGGAGTGACGTTGAACATGGAAAAAAGTGACGGGAAAGGCCATGCGGGGTTTAGGTGGCCAGAATCCAATCACCATTGATAGATCAAGCATGGATGAACCTAGATCCAAGACACTCAAAATGATTTAAAAAGAAAATGATAAAGATTTAAGCATGATGATGATTCATGAATGATCTCGGGTTTCTATGGAAAACCTAAATACTTGACGTGTAGTCTTGGAACATATGTTGTGTATCCCCTAGATTCGGCACTATGGTTTCAAGGAAGATAAGGATCAAATGTCATGTAACTAAGTCCACATTCCATGTGACCCTCCCCGAGTGGATAATCCATGTCCTAGAAACACATAGCCAGGACCCTATGTAGGAGGAAACCCTATGTACTCAAGGAGTATATGGGAGTTCCTAGAGGTAAATGGGAATGTTTAGGTATACAGACACATCCCAAAGTACGTAGGCATGACTTGGAACCCACAAATAGGCCCTGGGTGGCCAAGACATGCTGTGTAGTAGGCTTACACACCATGTACTTCTGTATGTCCTTCCAAGCCATAATCATTCATGGGAATGACTAAGAGTCCATGTGATGTCACATGCCATGTGACCCCTGATGCATGCCATGTATTTTTCCCAGTAACTTTTGACTCTCATATATCCTTCACTTGGACTTGGATTTTAGACCATGGGTAGCCTATCCTGAGTATTTTTTCACATAGGACATGATGATATCCTTAATAGTAGATTTTGAGGTATGATGTGGATTGTTTAGAGCCTGATTCTTATTCTGGTGACACTTGATGATGAAAGTGATCAAAATAGATCATCAGAGAGATTCTATGGTTGGAAACCCCCCCATCATATCATGGTGCAGGCCCCCATACTTTTTACACTAGTTGAGTGGAACCCCCATGACGCACTAGGGCGTGGGTCCTCTACCTCATGAGTGGAACCCCCTATCATACTAGGGCATGATTCCTCTACCCTTTGAGTTTCACCCCTCTATGATAGTAGTGAATGAGTGATCTACCCTATGAGTGGCACCCCTATGGTACTAGGGCGCAGATCCCATACCCTATGAGTGTCACCCCCATATGGTACTAGGGAATGTGTTTTCTACCCTTGAAGTGGAACCCCCTATCACACTAGTGTGTAGGTCTCCTATAGATACCTACTGAGTGGAACCCCCGACACACTAGGGCATGGGTCCTCCATTCAATGAATGTAACCCCCTATTGTGATAGGGTATTGGTCCTCCATTCTTTGAGTGGAACCCCCTTGATGCACCGGGGAATAAGTCCTATATCTATCTACTAAGTAGAATCCCCTATCATACTAGGGAGTGGGTCCTCTACCAAAGATGGTTCCCCCTCAAGTTGTGGAGTAGTGGAAAGGTTTGGGTACTCCACATAACTTTCTCAGAAAGACACACAAGATTCTGGGCATCGATGATGGACCTTTGGAGCTATAGGAAGACTCATATTCTTATACTAGGATGTGAGATGAATATTCCATTTATCTCTCATCTGGGTTTCACTATGGTCACATATATATATATATGTATATATATTATTGAGTTTCATTTCTCTCTTTCTTTTCATTTACATGGATACTTCAATCATATCTTTCTATTTCCCCCTTTGTGGATTTTGGGCATCCTACTCGGTATGTATGTACTCACCCTCGTATGGGATTTTCCCACACATTTCATGTATTATGTATATGAAGGACAATTTAGTGGTGAAATTAGTGGAGAATAGTGATACTCAAGTTCATAGTTATTGTACGGTGGTTGTTCTTAGAGATTAAGAGTTAGTATCTATCAATTATAATCTGTTCTAGTTGTTGTTAGGTTAGGACTTAATTTCTAGTTGGGCATGTATTTTTACTCATTATACTTTGGTTGTATTCTTTCATACTCTCATGTATTTCCTAGAGGTTTTTCATGCATGGTTTACTCTATAAATTACTATCTTTTTTTATTATACCTCTGCATTGTTGCATGGAGATGGTTGGATGTGTTCATATAGGTACACCTGGAAAAAACCTCATACTTACATTATGCCTTCTCAGCGCTTGTCGCCAATCCCTAGCCTATTAGAGGTAGGCTTAGGGTTGTGACATATTAACCATCCACTAGCCAAGAAGGACCTAGTGGATCAACTCATTAAAACTTCCCTTAGGGAATACTCATATAACCTGGTCATCGATCCTCAGGTCCATGACATCGATCGACCATACATACTTCATATAGTGTCAAACTCTATATGAGCATGAGAATCACCTTGGGGGAAATTTTTCTGCACTATAAGGATCTCATGATCACACATACACTATTGAATAATGAACCTTGGGGTATCACCAGACACTTGATATCCTCAATCCCTCAGGCTGATCCCCATGGTAGGACATGGGCATTCTCAATGTCAGGTTGACATATAATTACTAAGAAGGGGAGGTGCTAGGAAATCCTATATGGGCATGGATGATTCCTAGAAGACCTAAGAAATCAAAAGTAATACCCTCCTATATCCCAAGTTCAATCACTCTGGCATCCAATAATACATGACTCCTCAGTCTAACCATGACCAGTGTGTCCATATGATCCCAAGAGGCATCCTAGGAATCAATCGATGGGTTCTAATAGTCACCCTTGAGATTTACAACATCAAATCTTAGGGATATATTCCCATCCAACACCTCATACCACCATTCAAATCTATGGATTCCCATGCACTCACAATAGTCTAATGTTATCACCATTCAAATCTCTGACACCCCGAGAATTTTCAATTGTCTCACTATATAAAAGGAATCCATAGCCTCTCAAGCATTCCCATTTTCATGATTTCATATAATCTGATGCTGGATCCTAGGAACCAACACTAGGAATCCACCACTGCATCAACCATAATATACTCTATTCAAACTAGGCACCCAACCCCAAGATATTTTGAGACCCGATCCCATAAATCTCATGCATCTCATGGTTTCATCCATTTTAATAGGTGATTCCCAGACACCCCAGTCAATAAAAATAATGTGAGGTCCCATGATTAATTCTCAATCATCCTAGGAAATCAAATATCATAACCAATAATAAAATAAAAACATATCAAGGGTAATATGAACACCCATTCTCATCACCATCATCCCAACCCTATTTACTCTATATACCAGTTTGAGTTCTAGGGTGACCCTCATAACCATCTCTACTCATAAACATACACACCCACTTGGGTAAGTCTATCAATGGGGCACCCACATAGGTTACATGGGTTAGTACATAAGTAGAGTCATCCCTATTGGGGTCCATGGTCACTAATAGTTTCAAGGGTCAACACTTGAGGCTCAGAGGGAATCCCATCCCTCGGTATTTCCAGAATCATCATATGACCTCATGGGCATCAAGGGTATGCCACATTGGAGACAGTGTCGAGATATGGATCAAGGACCATCTCTATATCCTAGGTCACTCTAAGATATGACAATCAACCAACCCATATCTAATCTACCTCAGGTCTACCCACCTAGGCCTAACTCATATTAAGGGTACTCACTTGTCCTACTAGGGTTGTCTATATCAAATATCATCACACCACCTCCATGAGAAGTCCAGATATCTAGGTATACTCTTAGTCCAATCCTCATCCATTGATATTTGATTTGTCAATATATTGAACCAGGACCTTAGTGGACTTGTAATTTTACTTATTTCATCTTAGAAATTTTACATAGATTATGAAATTTAAATTAAATTACCAATTAATTTAAATAAAACAAATAATTAAAATTTAATCATTTAATTTAAATTAATCATAGTGTCTAATAAATTTATAAGAGTTCAACACCCTTAGTAGCATGAATATACAAAAAAATCAACATAAAAAATATGAATTAAATACATAGGGAAAGTATTGAGGACCACCTACTTTAATCCAAAGTGAATTCTCTTTTTAAATCAGCATAGAAGCTCTTGTTGAGGCTTTCCATGACCATCTGGCCATTGCCTATTCTCACAAGGCCCTAACATACATCAGAAAACCAAATAATTAATTATAAACAATTTATAATTAATTGTATAATTTATCTAAACAATTTATAATTAATTTTATAATTAATTTAATTAGGTATAAATTCCCAAAACCTCATCGATCATCCTATCTGGTCGTAACCATTGAAAATGAGGTTTGTTCAACTCCTGAACCACCCTATAACCTAAGAAACATGAAATCCACAATTAATAACATTGATTCAACACCTAAATGAATCCATTTAGAGCCAAAACCAATTAAAATTTCAAATAGAAATGCACCTTTATTGAAATGACATGTAACGATGTGTAGACAACATCTCAAGTTATCCTCTAACCGGGCTGAGAAAAAACCCCCTTGATCGGGTGATTTCCTTGATGATTCAATGCAAATCACTGAAAACCCTAAACCAAAATTGTGTGAAATTAACAGGAATGGAGGGAGAACAACATGGAAGAGAGTTGGTGAAAGAAACTGCCAAAAACCACAATTTGATTGCACCTAGAATCTCTAGGAATAGAGAGAGAAGAAAGGGATAAATTTCAACCATCGGCCATCCCACATACTGTTTATAAAGCTAAAGGATAAATGGGTATGAATCCCCAATTTAATTAAAAAACAACAATGTTGGACATGTTCCATAGTGTGATTCATATGTTTATGCCATGAATTTCTTGTTTATTCCTCACATATCCCTCAAAAACCCTATTTCACATCTAAAAACATCTCGTGAAACATTTCATGACGTGAATACCACTTTAAATGCATGAATAGTATTATGGTGTAGTTTTAAGTAGCCCCGAGTCTCCTAGACCTTCCCAAATATTAACTCTAATCCTCGAGATTTACACCGAACCTAAAATCATACAATAACACCCCTTATTAATGTTAAAATCCTAATAACCTCATTATAAATCCTGATTCTTAGAAAATAAACCACCCTACTCATCAAAAAAATTCAAATTCCCTTAGGAATTTAACAACCCATAATGATGCAAATCGTTACGGTAATTCCGTTGGTACCTTCTTCTGTTTCATGATGGGAATCTTATTTGACATGGTGATGGATATATTATAGGTCTTTATGGATTAATTCTATATCTATGGGGATATATTTGAGGGCTGCCTATGAAATATTTAGAGAGTTTTGTTTAGATGTGAGGATAATAATATCTTCATAAAATACAAAAAAGTTCCATTTCATGGTAAATGAAGGAATAGTTATGGGCTATCTAGTCTCTGGTAGTGGGATTGAAATTGATAAATCCAAGTTATATATAATTCATCAACCTTCCATCTCAAAAAAAATATCAAATAATTGAGGTCCTTTTTTGTACATTCTAGTTTCTATAGAAGGTTCATTAGGAACTTCACCTCCACTGCATGACCCCTTTGTCCTCCACTGCATGACCCCTTTGTTCTCTACTTATGAAAGATGATCCATTCATATAAATATAAAGCTCTACAGAATCATTATATAATCCCAAGTAATGTTTAATCTCTCTACCCATTATGACATCTCAAAATTGGAAGCTTCTATTCTAACTCATTGTGATGACAATGACTTTTTTATAGGGCTGTCTTAGGACAACATTGGGTTAAAACCCCATTTTTCATTTATTATTCAATAAAATCACTAAATAATGCACAAATAAAATACACCACCAATGAAAAAGAATTTATTTCTATTTTATTTGACTTTGAAAAGTTTAGGTCTTTTCTCTTATGATCCTCCATCATTATTTTCACTTATTATTCAACACTAAAATACCTCTTCTAAAAACAAGATGCCAAGGATAGATTATATGGGTGGGTCCTTCTCTTGAAATAATTTTATATAACCATTAAGTAAAAAAATTCTGAAAATATTATGGTTTATCACCTTTCTAGGTTATAAATCAAGGATAATTAACCTCAAATTTATATATTGGATTCATTCCCTAATTAGCATACCTATTCTATGAGTGATTTTCCATGATATACTGACATAGAAAACTACATGTTTATAGGTTTCATTCCAAAATTATTGGGGATTAGACTAGGAAGATATTCACTTATGAAGTGAAAAACTATATGGTTAATAATCCACACCTCTACTAGTTCTGTCCTGATCAGGTTATTAGGAAATGTGTTTTAGAGGATAAACAAGAATACATTCTAAAATTGTTTATATTTTTACAACTATGTTTTTTATTGTTTTGATTTTGGTTTTGGTTTTATTTTATTTTTACTTGTGACTTATATTAGTCTTTGATGTGTTAAAATAAATAGGTACATTTTTTACTTCCTTTTTGTTTTGATTTTTTAATTAAGGGAACCCCTTGGCGTTTCTATGGTTTATAATAAATTTTGTGTGTGATAAAAAGTGGATCCCATGGTTGAAGTATTTATAGTTAAGTCACATGTATCTAGAAATTCAGAATAATTTTTTCATTTTCTCTATGGATTCTGTAATGTCATAGGGATCGAATGAGTAATTCGGTGTGACATGGACTTTTTCTTTCGACAAAAGGTGATTTTTTTATTTAATTTAACTTTTAAATTTAATTTTGTAACTTCTCTTCTATACTTCATAATTCTTTTAAATTTTATTTTTAAACACTATGGACACTTTCATTCTATGTTGGGGGTAAAAAGAAACAAATTTTTTTGTGTATTTAAGAAAGAATAAAAAGTATTTATTATAATGAAATTTTTTTTACCCTTCAAGTAATAACATAATTTAAAAAATTTAAAACTAAATATAAAATAATTTTACATTCCTTAATTCTAATTTTAATTCAATATCCAGTTTATGAGAATAAATTAATGAAATTGTGGCTTTACAATGTGATTTTTCACAATTGAAATTTTCATCCATTTCCTCAAAAGGAAAAAACACACATCCTTTGGATTGTGGTGTAATAATTTAGTTCTTGGGGACCTTAATAAGTAACATCGTTTTGGTGATCATTTTAATTTTAATATGATTATTCAATTTTTTAAAAAAAATAATAAAACAAATTAAAAAAAAACAGTAAATGTGTTCGTAGAGAAATAGATTGGCCTAAGGTGAAACTTTTTACATTTAAGAATTATGAATCCATAATTTTCCAGACCAAAGTTAGGAATTCTACCTCTATTTTTGGTAGTTAAATTTTGTTATTTATTGATTTGAATCAAGATTATTCCTAAGTATGTGAGATTCAGTTTTCACCCTAAGGTCTTTGTGCTTGGGAGTTATCAACAAAGTCTCTCTTGAAGGGTTTTTTTGATTGAGGAAAATTTCAATTACCATGGTAAAAATGAAAAAAATAAAAATAAAAATAAAAAATTTAATACTTATTTAGGATTAAATTGTGATTCTAACCTAGTTCTTCCATATTTCCCACTATGAATAAAAATGAACCCCCATGTCTTTTGTGATACAAAACACATCATTATGCTTAATTGAAACTGGAAAAAATGTGGAAATGATTTTTAATAAAGGAATGTGATTGGTATTGGGATTTTATTGTAAACCTAGAATATTTTAAATTATTTTTATGAGTTTCATTATAATTTGGTGTGAGTCATTTTTTTTTATTTTGTTTTCTAAAATATATTTGAGAATGAGAATTCAACTTATATATTTTTAAGATAGTTTTTGATCGGGAATAGAATAACTCAAGTTGGTTGGTGTGATTAGCCACTGAAAAATGATAATATTAATTTTTTATATTTTTATTTTCATATGATGACTTTTTTATAAACACTTATACTAGTGAATTTTACAATTTGAACTTCTCTTTACATCATGTTTGTAATTCTTGATTAAATTACACTAATACATTACTAATTTTTAACACATTTTAAAACACCCAACATTAATTTTTTTTTGATATTTCAAGATAATTTTCATTGTTTTTTGGAATATATTTTCCTTTTGGGGAACATGGATATTCATTTTGGAAAACATCCATTTTTTTCTTTGAGACCAAATTTTTTTGGGCGAAGTGAATTGGACAACAGTCCACCAAATTACATGTAGAAGTCTTATTAGAAGAACAATAAAGTTGAAACCTAAATTGTGGATATAGAAAATATCTAGTACCATTTAATTAAACTATGTTAAAATAAAATTATAAAATTTTATGGGCGATCTAGGTGGATTAATTGGAAGATAAAATTATATACCAGATTCAGTGGCCTAGAATGAAATCCCGCCATTTTGATAATAAATCTATGAATATGAAGAAAAATGGGATAAAATATGAAATATTCTATATTAAATCCTTGGTCACATTTTTTTTCTACAACCCACTCAAATTATTCCATCCATAAGACTTTTTGGAACACCTACTAGAGGGATATAGGTTTTCTTCTATTTTGGGTAAATAGTAGAAAAGTCTAATTAAAAAAACATTATACCACCCTATGCCTACACCAATCATGTTTAAAGACTTGGAAATATGGAAGGTCAACCCAAGGATCCAAAAATTCCTATTTGAGGCAGTGATTGTGAATTATTTTAGATTAATTCACTTTTTTGTTTTAATCGTAATATTATAATGCTTCTTTGTCTTTGTAAGCGTTTTTCTTTCTTATTTATGGTTTTATAATTCAATTTAGTTTATTAAATAATTTTTTATTCTTATATATTTATATTGTTCTTAAAAATTTAATACCATTTATTAAAGGTGTGAATTTATTCACACAAAAAAGTATGAAATTATTCACATAACAGGGGAGTGTTTACTATTTTTTTGTTTTCTATTATTCAACTCCCATACATATGAGTATACATTTGTATTAAATTAATAGTTATTAATAAATAGATGGATAACCATTTTATTCATTGATCCAATGAATTATAAAGGGCCTAGTTTGGATTTTATTTAACATTATATAAATGTTTTAAGAATATATTTTATTTAAGATTTTCATTTTATGATTTAATTTCTCCTTTTTCTTTACTAATTTTAATGATACGAATTATAAGGGATAAAATAATCCTCTAACTTAAAGTGTTCATGAAACTTATTCTCCAAGTTTATAGGTAAATATCCTTTGGATTGTGTAAGTATTAAACTAGTAAGTGATGAAATAATTCCTATTTCAATAAATTAATATTTATTTAATTTTAAAAATTTAAAACATATAAAAATAAATTCATCCAATCCACCCCTAGTAATAACCTAGGATCAACCCATTCCCATTAATTGAATTTAATTAATTTAGTTTTTGAGTAACCCAATCACATAAAACCCATGTTGGACACTTTATAATGGAAAACCACTTCATAGAATGTATGTGTCTATATGCTTCTTCATAGGTATATGAGGTTTAGATAACCAAAGATACACTACAATTGAATAATTCAACCTAAAAATAGGTAAACTTGGATGAGATCAGAAGGTTTCATAATTTAGATAGAATATATTACTTTATTATGAACAATGTTTTTTTACATTTTTTTGAATATTTAGTTAGGATATTTTCAAAAAAAATTAGTGAAGAAAAAATAATGGAAGAGAATATAAGTCAATATATTTAAATATAAAATTATGTCACAGCATCACTTCAATATAAGAACACAAAATTCAATAATTTTAACTAAATAATGAATTTCATGTTGTGATAGTTTAATACTGTCATGGTCATGCTTCTATTATTGATATGTGGTTCACAAGAATGTCAGGCACTATGATCATGGTTGATAATTCTTATAATGTTTTGGTTTCAAATGATAATAACTACCACCTTCTTAGTTTACTTATAGGAGGAGATAAACCCTATATTTTCAATGGGGAAGATAGAGGAAGGTATGGTGGGTGATCAAACCCTACCCATGGTGATACAATGAAGGACACAATAGGTGGTGTGAGATGCCTATAAAAGGAATAATCTCTCATCCATTAAAATAATATAAAATCATTAATTAGTTTATATTCAATTTATTTTGAGTGTGTGTATTTAGTATATGTGTTTCATTCAATTATTTAAGAGAAATTTTAGTGAGGTAATTTTCTTATAATACTGAGAGAGAGAGTGTACAATACCATAGTGAGTTTTTTCTATTTTCATATCTTTTTTTCTCCATATTATTTTTAAGGTTCTTTATTTTACATCTAATTGTTATTTATTTTAAGGATATTTTCACATTATTTAATATCTTGATATTATTAATATGTCGTGGACCAATCATTACATTCTTAACAAGTGATATCAATGTTAGTATTAGGTATGATATTGTTTACATTTTTAGGGTATTAATAATTATCATAATTTTGAATATTCTTTGGGACCATAACTCTGATTGATATTTCAAATATTTTTTAGATTATTAAATATATAATTTTGATACATATTTAGTTCTTGATTTTTATTTTATCAATATAGTGCTGAATTTTGATGATGAAACATTCTATGAAAACATTTTGTTTTTGTGGAAGATGAAGACACAATCTATTTCATGAAAGAATAATTGACTATTGGTAATTCTTGAAAATTGGATAGGTGTGGACAAGGAAAAATGGAATATTATGGGTAATAATTTTTTTAACATTTATTTGGAATTTAAAAATGGCTCCTATCAAGAATTTTTTAATAATACGATAATGAAAATATAATATACTCTGATAAAATTGCATGAGTTTAAATCATTGTACAACAATATTTTCTTGAGGGTGAAATTATAAACTATTAAAATGAATGAATCCTCATCAGTTATTTATCACATAAAGTTTTCTAATACCCTATTCATATAAATCATCACATTGGGTTACAAAATAGTGGACATTGAGCATTTGATATTTCTTCTCCAAAGTTTTCCAAATTCATATGATCAAATAATCATCAATATATTTAATAACACCTCATGATTTTTTACTCTTTAATGACAATGATTGGTTGTGTTTAATTTCATATAACTATTATATAATAAAAGTTTTACTTCTATTCTTGAAAAATAAAGTTAGCATAAGAATAGTTTTTTTATGCCTCTTGCCTGTACGCAATTTCTTATAAAAATA
The DNA here is from genome assembly GCA_963277665.1 of Viscum album. Taxonomy (NCBI): domain Eukaryota; kingdom Viridiplantae; phylum Streptophyta; class Magnoliopsida; order Santalales; family Viscaceae; genus Viscum; species Viscum album. The sequence continues at coordinate 878,636,590 of OY728166.1, forward strand.
GATTACATGATTATGTATGATGTATAAGATATATGTGTTGGATGCTTGTATGAAAATACATGTGTTTGATGTAGATCATAATATCCTTGTGTATCTTGAGTAAAAATTATGCTTTATTAGAGGGTTCCCATTATTTATTGATATGAATTAAAAATTTATAATCACTTTCAATGCTATAAATAAAAATATAGTCGCACAAAAGGGTGCATGAATGAGAAATTGTTTTATTATAAATTTTTTATAAAATATTAAGAGGGTTATTTGATAACTTATCAAAATAGGTTTTTGATGATTTAAAAGAGTTTTTGGAATAGTTTCACATGTTGTTACATATGATGTGACATAGGGTAAAATGTGCATTAAGTCTATGATTTTAGTTCAAGTGAGATATTTATGGAGTTTTGTGATAAAAATTATATCACATGGTGTGATACTAAACATATAGTCCCATTTGATATACACACATCATGTGATATGTGTACATCATAAAGAGTTATATACATGATAGTCATACGATATGAGATATTGCATTATGCGATATGAGATATCCCATTATGTGATATGAGATATCACATGATATGATATTGGATATCACAATCTTCAATTCTTTCACCAAACATATAGTACGTTTGGTCTAAAAATCATTGGGTAAATTTTAATGGAGTTATAATTCATCATAATGAATGTTTAAGCATTATATTTTCAAGATATATATGATATTATTAAATTCAAGATGTGTTACAAAATTTGTAATGAGTGAAACATTTATAAAAATTTTGAGTATTTAATCGATTCTTAAAGTGTCCATGGGAATTTATATAAAGAGGATCAAATTGAAAGAAAATAAATTTTTAATTTATATCAAATAATCCTAAGGTTTTTTCTTTTTTCCTCTTCATTATATATCATAGATAATTAATAGATCATTCCAAAAGAGTTTTGAATATTCAAACAACTGGTGGATACCTTTGGAGATAAGAGTTTTTTACATTGGTATTTAGAGATATTCCTCAAAAATTTATTGAAGATGATGATTATATTACACATTAAGGAATTTTATTTATTTTATGTTATTTATTCTATAAATATCATGGTTTTTCTTATGTTAATGAGTTTTATATGATTTTTTCATTGTATTTGTGTACATTGATTCCCTTTAAAAAATAAAATACATTCCATACATACTTGTGATAATTGGTTCATGTCAGGGTTGAGTGATATGATTGTGATAGTAGTGTCATGTCATGTAATTTAAGTTAGTTTGTGATAGTGGGTAATAGGCATATAATTTCCATGTAGTTATTACATGGAAGGTTTTCTACGATGTGTTGGAGGAATATCAAGGACAATGGCCATGATATCAAGGATACAAAAGTTGTGAAGAAAAATAAAACCATAAAAGGTTGTCATCTTGTGGCAACATGAATTTTATGTTTTGTTAAAGTGTAATTTTAATTCAAGATGGATTATAAATAGGTGTGGGAATTAGTGATATAGAAGACACATATATGATATAAGTTTCTCACCATGACGATGGTTGAAAGATGTTGAATCATATTTGTTCATGAAATGTCACAACTAAGATAAATGTGTCATTAAGTGATGTATGTTAGAAGATAAATAAATGACTTTATTCAAATGAGATGATATCATAATGAAATATATGTCACACTATTTTGTGAAAAAAATTAACAAAAATTAATATAAGTATGTTTCAATTATAATTAAAAAAACAATATTTTACAGAGAAGTGATGGGCATGTTGGTTGATATGTTTGGATATTTTTTAACCATTAAATATATGTATTGATTGTATTTAAAACTAGGAAGTTATTTGTAATGAACCAACTTGGGAAATCTATCCATTAGACTTATGATCCGATCCATCACATACTTGAGGTTCATTCCTGATCACTCTAGGATGGAAACTAGTATTATGGTCTCAGAGCATAACCATTAGTAATGAATTCACCCTTTATAAACATTAAGATCAATAATAACATAGCCCTATCATATACAATTATAAAAATAAAATAATAAGTCATATAGCAATGAAACAAATCCTAAACTAATACCATAAGCAACAACAACATCGTATACACAAAATTTCATAAAAGGACTTATACAAGGTATCTTAAGTCAATATCAAACTCAAAAAAATGGAACACGACCAAACATGGACTAACATACATCCTAAATGAACATAACTCATATACTACTCTATATGTTATAAACCCCATGAGACCATTTATCCTCCATATGAAAACACTAGATGATGGTAAATATGAAGAGATAGTAGGAGCAGGTTACCTTGTCATTACCTAAGTCCTAAAAAGTAGAATCTACATATTCCTAAAGGTATATGCAGGGTGTGAGCTACAAACCCCAGTAAGATACCACCATAAATCTATTTAAGGATTTTATAACTATTCAAACCAAAAAGTCTCATTTGGAAACTAATTTTAAAAAACCAAGTTCACTTTCCAAAACAATATTACTTGAAAATGAACATTTTTAATCCCATTTGTTTTTTTTCAAAATCATACCATCTTTTAAAGGAAAGAATGGAAATCAAAATAGGTTTCCAAAACACATCAAAACATGGCTCAAAGTAAAGAAATAAATCCTCCTAGAAAAACATTCTCAACACACCCAAACAAGGAATAATAAAGATCATAAATCCAAAAATTATTACACAATCAAGTAATAGAAAATGAGTATAAGAATAAACATGGGATATAACATTTAGAAAAAGGGTTTAAAATAAATAATACACACAATATCATAATAAAATTGTGATAAATATTGAAATAGTACAAGGAAAAACATAAAAATACATGGAACTATCATCATGAAATAAATCATATCAAATAACTCGGGTATAAGTATTGTGAACCATGGGCTCTAAATAGATGGTTATAGTGTCAATTAATCTAAAATAGAGTTTGTTTGTCAGCTAAACTTACACCAGGGGTGCACTAAACACTTGGAGTTCACTAAACTAACCCCCTTAACAAACCCAATTTAAACATAAAATTAAAAAATAAAATCATGCATCACATCAAATATAGATGAGGCATATTTCATAAAACAATTCAATGAATATTTAATTAAAAACCCAAAGGAAATAAATAATTAAAGGTTATCCCTAGAAAATTACTTTAAATAGAGAAACCTACCTCAAAATTATTCTGAAACATGTTATCTTTGATGATTACTGCTAGATTTGAGAAGGAGGGGTCCTTATACACCTAAGAAACAAGGAAACATACCAAAAAAATCCATTGTCACACCCCATTTTTTATTTTATTCTTCCTTTTTTTATCGTTTTACCTTTGTATTTTCTCTTGAATTTTTGATGTTTTAGATAGAAATTTTGAGTTTTGGGATTTTTTTATTCAATTTCATGGTCTAGATTAACAGTTAAGGGGAAAACATGCAACCTATTATGTTTGGGTCTTTTATCAGTTCATTTTAAACTTTTATGGTTTGAGTTTCATGGGTAGCACACGGTTTGATCCAAACTATGTGGATCCGAGGAGGAACCGTGCATGTCTTGGGTGTTACAGGGTGAGGATGCATGACTTGAGAATGGTTATCCAAAACTGTGTGGATGTAGTGCACTTGGCTATGGAGTTTTTTTACAGAACCAAGTCACATGGTTGGTGGACAATTCTCCAAACTATGGGGCCAAATTTTGTGAGTGTCTAGTGTGTCCAATGAGGGGCCCAAATTTTGTGTATGGTTTCCCAAACAATGCGTAGTTCCTAGGTTTATTAAACATGTGAATTGAAATTTCTTCCCCTCTCAGATTTCAACCTCCAAATGCCTCATCTCCTACTCATTTTGATCATGCATCCCTATGGGAGATCCTCCCTTCTTCCTTAATCCTCCCATCCTTCTTCCATGGTGACTATAAGTTGATTCTTCGAAGTTTTGGGGTGATTTTTTTCAAGGTAATATACTTCTATCTTCTCCTTATTCTACCTTGGTTTGATTGGTATATGGGTTTTTTACTTAGTGATAAATTAGAGGTTTTATCTTGTTAAGATTCTGTGTGGGTGTTGTTGCTTCGATAGACTTTTGTGGAGTTGTTTCAAGTTGTCGTTGTCAAAGCACTGTGAGTTTGAGGTAGGTTTATATTTAAATTTTACATTTACATTCAATAAACATCAATTTCTTTCCTTTAACACCACTCTTTAATTCTAATTAGCGATGTTTGTTTTTTGATAATTTTTTTTATGTAAAACGAAGTGAAATATTTTTTATATTGAATGGTATGGAATTATTTTGTTAATCTTTGTACACCAAGTGTTTGTCAAAATGTCTAGTTGGACTTTAAAAAGGATTTTTTGGTTATTAAAGGATGGATTTGGATTGGTAAATGTGTTTTGGTTCTTAAAATAGTTTTATAAATGGTTTTGAATTCATAAATGGTGTGTTTGATCCTTTTTGGAAATGGATTGTTACTCAATGTTTGTTTGAGCCCCGTTTGTAACCATTATCAATTGGTCCCATTTTGAAAACTTACTTGGGATGGATATATTGCCTTGATGGATGCTAATGTGAATGAGAGGTCCTTAGCATGGGACTTTCCTCATATGTTGATGGTTTGAAGGCAAGGGGATATTCCTTAGGGTGACACGAGGTTGATGATTGGTTGTGTGGCTTCACTACCATAAAACAGGGCAAGGGAAGTGCTTCCCTTTATCAGGGCTAAATAGAAAGCATCGATAAAGGGTTTTTCCTTTATCAGAGCTAAAACAAGCGCTGATAAAGGTGTACCCTTTATCGACAATTTTTTACACTGATAAAGGGTACATTTATCAGTGCTATTATTAGTGCTGATAAAAGTTTTTATTATTAATTTATATAAAATTATTATATTTATATTCAAAAATAATTTTTATTTGTATACATTAAATAAAAAACAATTTTTTATATTTAATATATATGTTTTAATAATTAAAAAATATATATATATATAATGTTTTAATTGAAAAATTATTTCTAAGATTTTAATTATATATATAATTAAATAATAATATGATTATAATAAATCAAATTAAATAATAAATATATTTATATATATATACTATTTATAGTTATATTTATTAATAAATAAATAAATATTTATCCTATATATCATTTTTAAATAAATATATAAGAATATAAATAAATTATTAAAATTATACTTTTATAAAATAAGTATTTATCAGCGCTAAAATAGCGCTGATAAAACAATTATTTATCAGTGCTATAATTTTAGCATAAATAAAGGTCAATCTTAATTAGCGCTAAAAAAGTGCTGATAAAGGTATGTTTTATCAGTGCTTTTATTTTAGTGCTGATAAAACATATCTTTATCGGTGCTTTTAACTAGTGCTGGTAAATTTTCTAGTGATTTTTATAAAATAACCCTAATAGGCCCCTCCACTCTCGCACCCGTTCAAGCCTTCGCGGAAGCTGAACCTGACCCCTCCTCCACCGTGACCATTCTCCTCCCCCTTCGCCGCCGCTACCTCTGCCACCGCTGCCTCCGCCGCGATCCCTACTCCGCCACGATCCCTTATACTTGGTAACCCTTAATAGTTTATAAGGACATAATTTGGAATGGTTTACTAGTTTTTATTTAAGGAAGAATCATCCATCTTGTTTATATGTATGTTCTATATGATAGAATAATGTTGATTTCTAGGAGTTTTTTAGGCCTTATTATGGAATAGGTTATGTACCAATTGTATAGAAAAATTCCCAAGTGGCCTTCAAAGCATGAAAATATTTTTAAAATTTAAATTCTGTACTATATAAAGGTTTTTAAATCGGAGTTTTACACTTATTAATTTCTAAATAATGTGTTTGGGGTGTGTAATGTTCTTGAAGTTTCCTAAAGGGGTTGTTAGATGTTACAAGGGTGTGTTAACCCATATGAGTTATATTGTAAAAATTGTGATAGAATTTCACTATTAAAGATGTTATTATTTTGGATTTTTGGATCCCAAGTGGTTTTATAAAATTATATTCAAAATATTGGTCTTAAGAGTTGATTTGGAAGATATTTTAAATCATTTTATTTGGATTCTCACCCTTAAAATGTTTTTTTGTTCATTTGGGACATTATGAGAAATTGTTTTTTATAAAATCCTTATGATCAAATTATTCCCATTCTTGTTTTGTTCCAACTAATGGGTGGTTCTCTATACATGTGGTGTTCTTATGATAGATAAAGGTGGTGTTTCTTTCTAGGTAATTTGAGATTGGGTGATCATTTATTTATAAATATATTCAATTTGGATGATTCTTGATGCATTGAATTTATTGATTTCTAACCACCTTGTTTGATGTATTAGGACTCTTAGGAGACTAGGTATTGATCAGAATATGTGTAAACCATTGTATAAGATGTCTATAATATTTGGAGGGTGTCCCACTAGACCAAGTGAGATTATAGATTAGAGAGTGATCATTAGATCATGGAAGGTAAGGAGATATAATCTTATGTCCCATGGTATTTGTGTTCTCTTAATATATTTATCCCTTGACCATTTGATTGGGGGTATGCCTTGGTGGGTACTAGTGATGGAATAACTAGTGGGTAGGTTATTGTGTGAGATATATCAAGGATTATTTTAAACCTTATATAATGTTGAGTACATGGTTTGTATTGATTATCCCACAAAAAATATTTATCATGGCTATATGAAATTGTGATATCTCCCTTAGAACCCTTATAGGTACAATACATGGAGTGGGGTTGATTATGATGTTAGTGGAAATGATAACGTGGATTCCTTATGACCTTAAGGGTAGGAAAACCCACACATGGGCTGGTGTAGGTTGGTAACTAAATATGAATGAAGAGATTTCTTGTTGATATATTGTTACCTATAGTTCTTGGGATCGTCATGATATATTTTTTAACTATAGGATATGCTAACGATGGATACGTTTAGTGAGGCTACTTAAGATGTGTCATGTATGAGCTTTTTATGTAATATCCTCTTGCTCGATGCTAAGTATAAATCATTGGATAGGTAATATCTAAGATGAGGATTATCTTTCATTCTTGATAATTATATCTTAATCGTTATTATATATCTATGATGAGGATGATTCCAGGAGACCTTACGATTGCGATGTATAGATACTCCACCAAGGTAAACATTCTTTCAAATTTTTTAAAGTTTATGTTTGGCTATACATCATGGGGTATATGCGGTTTTCCACAAGACATAAATAATTTTAGTGGTTCGGATTATGTTGAAGGTTAGATTGGTTATTCCTCTTTAGGTCCTCCTTTAGGTATGTGAGTTTATACATGGGACCAGCCTTATGTTAATGGTTTGGATCATGTGGGAGGTTGGCTTTGTTATGCCCTACATACTATTTTTTGAGGGGTGGATGTTATTCCATGAGGAATATAGTCACATCAAAATTAATGATCAAGCTTTAATGGTTATCCCTAGGGGATGAGTGTTTTAGTGTATACATTGTGGTAATTCAAAAATGTGACATCATAGGGTGCACTATGAAATCGACTCTTAGGCTACACTATAATGTACCCTATTCTTGAAATGAAAAGAGATTTTTTTAGTATTTTTAATGAGGTTCCCCTATTCCTCATTTTCCACTCGATCCCTTCACCCAAACCCCTCTTCCCCATAATTTTCCCCTCTCATAATTCACTATTTAAGATCCCTAATGGTCATTTCATAGTGGACAACCCACCCCCTGGACAACCCACACCCCCTCCCCCACACCCCTATACCCCCACCCCACCTGGGCAGCCCACCCCCTCCCTGGACAACCCACACCCACACCCCCCTCCCCCACACCCCTACAACCCCATACCTCCCCCGGATAGGCCACCCCTTCCCCTTTGAACCTTTTATGTTTTACTATATTTTCCCCTTTTCTCGTCGAGAACCCCTCCGCGCTGCGCCACCCTCCCCTTCCTCTCATCTTGGGTGGTTCTCCCTCACCCGATGTATGTTTCATCTCTCATCACTTGTATTGGAGAGCCTAGGATAATTTTTACCTCTCTTAATCCTTCTATATATTAGTGTCTTCCCCCCCCCCCCCCCCAAATCCTATATTTAAATGGACATGGGTCAATTACAATTGGAAATGAAATGATACGACCCATGCCAGTATCATATCCAATAACTGACCTGACTTTCCACTAACCTAAGATGAGTTCATGATCCCTACGGGATAACAATTATCCCCTAGAAAAAAATATACAATTAATGTGGAATATTTTACCCCTAAATTAGAGTAAATTTAGAATGATATTTCTCCTGAAAAGAAGATATGTCCCATTCATAAGTTGAACATCTAGGAAAATAGTAGATATGCAAAAAATAAATAAATAGGAAGTAGATATCATAGATGAAAAATAAAATCCCACTATTGACCAATAAAATTGTTTAACCAGACATGTCCCATTCCTAAATCTCATTGGACCTATTTTGGATAGGTATAATATACGAGTTCTCATTTTTTGTTTTCTTTTTAGTTGGAAATATCCTCTGCCATGTGCCTCTCCTCTACCATGAACGCACCTCTTCCGTGTGCTGAACGACACCTTCACGAAAAGTTTTCTCCTCTTACTCATTCGTTTTCTCTTGTTCTCATGTTATTACTATTTGATATTTATGGTTATAATGCGAAATGTATGGGCTAAACGCCCCACTAAAAATCATGGACGTTGGTGGTCCTTGTTTGTGCCCTAAATGAATTGCATGTTGGTTGGTTTCTATTGAATATTTGAATATAAAAATTGGCAATTTACGTATACTTGACTAATGAATGAATTCCCCAGGATGATAAAACTTCTGTGATAACCCTAAATTAACAAACAGAATTGAATAAGGGATGCTTTGTAAATTCTAAAACTGTGATTGTTTGGTTTGAATGGTGTTGCAATTGTGAGAACATTTGTGTGTTTGTATGTTGTTGTGTTTGTTGGCATGATTGATATGCCATTTGTTTTGAATGTTGTAGTTCTTCCACAATTTAATATCAATCCAAAATCTACCCATTTCAATGACACCACCACTTTTTTACTAGTGCAATTCCACGGAATCCTAGAAAACCACTTCACTAGAGGACTCTATGAGACAGTTTATGGACACCCTAGTAAAATAACCATAAAAAATATGTAATAAGTCATTCCGCCTGCAAGAACTCTATTGAAAATCATACCATATATTAGTTTAGTACCATATTTCATGACCAGAGACATTATGTTTCTAGAGAAACACTAAAAAACTAGTTTATAACAATGCATATAAATCACATGTGGTATACTAAAACATTTTAGTGCAAGGTATTATCATACCTTTTTGAACATATTTTGTGTAATTATTTTGTTAAATATTAATATTATTTTATCAAATAGGATGAATATGAATAAATAATGGATGAATGCCAATCGGTTGACAAAAGAGTATGAATATGGAGTGAAAGAGTTTATCAAGTTTGCAAAAGATCATGCATATGACCCTTATCAAATCCTTTTTCTGTGTTTATGCTGTTTTTATTCAAGAAAAATTAGTCCAAAGGAGTTGGAGGAGAACCTGATCTATCATGGAATAGATCGAAGTTATACATGTTGGAACAAACATGGGGAAAAAACGAATGTAGGTAGTGGATCAGATAACATGACGTTTTATGGATCATCTGATATGATTATAAGCATGAACAATGAAGATGATCATATGGAGGATGTGATTGTAGATTTGAATGATGATGAAGATCATATTGAGGAAATGACAGGGATAGTTGAAGATGAACTTCATGATTTCCCAAAATTGCTTGAGAAGTTAAAGAGTTGTGAAAAAATTCCATTGTATGCTGGTTGCACTAAATATACTGCATTGTTAGCCATACTGAAGCTGTATAATTTGAATGTAGGCAATTGGTGGAGTGATGCTAGTTTTACAGAACTACTTTCTATTTTGAATGACATGATCCTAGAAGATAATGAGCTCCCGAGCCGAACATACGATGCGAAACGAATGCTACGCTTGATGGGTATGATCTCTGAAAGAATACACTCATGCCCGAATGACTGTATATTGTTTCTCAAGGACCAAAAATTACTTAAAGAATGCCCAAAGTGTTGTGCTTCTCGATACAAGAAAGATGATTCCAGTCCTACGAAAGTTGTATGGTAATTTCCAATCATTCTAAGGTTTAGGAGCCTATATGTAAGTGAGGTGACTGTAGGAAAATTGACATGGCATGTAGATACAAGAATTAAATATGGGAAACTACGTCACCTGGAATACTCTCCTCAGTGGAAGAGAATTGATCACGAGTATCCTGAATTTGGAAACAAGCCGAGAAACCGTCATCTTGTGTTATCTACAGATGGGGTGAATCCTTTTGGTTTTCAAAGCAGCAGTCACATTACATGGATAGTTATGTTGGTAAATTATAAATTACCACTTCGGTTATGCATGAAACGAAAATACATCATGTTATCTATTCTTATATCCAGACCAAAACAACCGGGTAATGATATGGATGTTTATTTGGCACCATTGATCGAGGATTTGAAATTATTGTGGGATTCAGGTGTTATATTGTATGATGATTACAAAAAATGAAGATTTCACTTTGAAACCCATGTTGTACGGAATGATAAATGACTTTACTACTTATGGAAAACATTCAGGATATAGCATTAAAGGAAATCAGGGGTGTCCTGTTTGCGAACAAGGTACACAATCAATTAGGTTGAAACATTCATTGAAAACCTTGTTTCTAAGATATCACATATTTCTACCCCGACGACATAAGTACCGATCTTGGAAGACATCATTCGACGGAAGTTCAGAAGAATGTACAACATTGTATCTAATAACAGGTGATAATTTTTTTGATAAAGTAATATATGTGAACACTACTTTTGGTAAACTATTTTCAAAAAACCTTATGAAAACCAGCTGGAGAAAGAGATCATTTCTTTTGAATTACCATACTGGAATTGTCTGTATGTCAGACATTTTCTTGAAGTTATGCATGCTAAAAAAATGTATGTGATAGTGTCATCAACATGTTTCAAAATGCATCTAGAAAAACAAAGGATGGAATTAAGTCTAGATTGGACATGGTTGAGATGGGAATATGAGAATAGTTGGCACTAGTGAAGGGTAAAAAACGAAAATTTCTTCCTCCTGCTGCTTATACTCTTTCCAGGCTGGAGAGATATCTATTTTTCAACTTCTTGAATTATGTAAAGGATCCAGAGGGGTATTCATCAAATATCAAGAACATCATGTCAGTGATCGATTTAAAATTAAAGGGTCTGAAATAACATGAATTCCATGTTTTGATGCAAGATATAATTCCTATTGCTTTACGTTGCATTTTTGCCAAGAATGTCCACCATACATTAACGAAGCACTGCTTCTTCTTCAAAGCTATATGCAACAAAGTTATATACCTGACAAAATTTCCAACTATATAAAGAGAAATTACTGTCATATTATGTGAATTGGAAATGTTCTTCTCACCGACATTCTTCAAAATGATGGTTCATTTTATGGTTCATTTGGTGAGAGATATTCAACTATGTGGTCCTGTACATTATAGATGGATGTACCGCATTGAACGATATATGAAGATTTTGAAAGGGTATGACAAAAATCAAAGTCGGACAGAGGGTTGTATTGTGGAGAAATATATTGTTGAAGATGCCATTGAATTATGCACCGAATACCTGTCTGGTGTGGAAAACGTTGGCCTACCGAAATCTCATCACACTGGGCAGCTTGAGGGTGAAGGAATTTCTGGAAGAGAGGTTATCACAATCAATATTATAGATCAGGATCAGGACCACCTTTATGTTTTTCATAACAGTTTCGACATTGACCAAAAAGTTCAAACCCACAATGAAATTCTTAGGCATTTGAATCCATCTAGAGCTGAAAAACGGATATCAGATACACATAACAAATAGTTTATAAGATGGTTTAAGGACCATATTTCTAAGAAGTTATATGAAAATCTGGACTTAGTTTCAAAATGACTTCGATGGCTAGCCGGAGGAGCAAGTGTGTATGTATTATCTTACAATGATTATGTAGTTAATGGTTATAAATTATATACTAATGAACATAATGAAGACAGTACCATGCATATTAGTGGGGTTAAACTTGTGGCTGAAGCGATGCATGTTTCTGGTGCTAAGGATAGAAATCCAATTTATGCGAATATTTCATACTTTGGCATCATCAAACAAATATGAAAGTTGGATTATACGAAATTCCAAGTGCTAATTTTTCAATGCAAGTGGACTGAAAATAGGAGTGCCATTAAAATCGATGAATTGGGATTCATGAAATTTGATTTCAGTAAGGAAGGGGAGAAAGAAGAACCATTTATAATGGCATCACAAGAAGTACAAGTATTTTATGTTCCAGACCCCACAAACTGAAACTGGTCAATTGTTCTATTATCAACCAAAACAAATGAAGGTTTAGATGAATGTTCAATAGACGATGAACCTTTAATAGGGACTTAAAAATAATTTCACAGTGGTCCCAATGTAGACAACATTTTATATGTCAGAGGAGACCACAATGAAGGGATTTACATAGTCGATATAGGGGTAAAATCTCTTCATCCTTAAAAAAAAGAGTTCAATAATCAGGTTATTTGTTTATTGTAATATAAATTGTGTTATGATATGTCATTATCTGTTCCCTACTACTTTTATGTAATCTAAATTAAATGCTAAACCACTTCTGCAGATAATGACTTCTGCACCTGCTGATGCACCCAATTCCAACGCACAACAGGTCTCTCAACATGCTGTTGTTGGTCCCAATGCAGCGCAACAATAGGTTTCTCAACCTATTTCTATTGGTCCCAATGCAGATCAACAACAGGTTTCTCAAATTTTTGTTGTTGGTCCCAATGTTGAGGTACAATAGGTTTCTCAACCTGTTGCTGCTGGTCCCAGTGTTGATGCTAGCGCTCCGGAGGAATATAATGATTATTCTTCTAAAGAAATGGTAGAAATGAAACCCTGACGACACAAAAAAACAAGAGTGTCGTAGTTTGACAGTGTTAGCCAAAATCCTTAAGTCAAAAGCAAAAGGCATCAAATTTTAGGTGTGATGGAATAAGCGAGGCCAACATGTTAACCCCAACAAAACCATCTTTAGTAGATACATTGGAATCATCACTCGACAACACATGCCAATTGATGTACAACCATGGTACCATGTTGTCACCAGGCTTAGGACACTAATGTGGGAAGGGATTACGGTAACATTATGATATCATTTTTTAAATTTATTAAAATAAAATAAAATACTAAAACATTGAATTACTCTTTATCATCCATTATAGAGTGAATTTATAGTAGATGCCTCACACAAGGAATACATATTAAGATTTGCAGGAAGGATTCATAGAGGCTTCCACACAATTTTTACAAAATACCATCTTAAAGATGCTGAATAGAAAATCAAGCTGCACCCACCTCGTCTTTATACACACTTGATATCCCAAGTAGCGTGGGATTCATTTAGAAACTGTCGTGTGGAGTATACTTTTCAGGTACATTGTTTATGATAATATGTTGTTTGATGTTGCTTTTATCCATCACTTTGATTGATAGTTTTTTATTTATGAAACAACAACTAATTTCTAAAAATAAAAATGTACAACAAAACCAGTGTACCCCTACCGTAAATCAAGGATGGGGTACACTTCACTTGAGAAAAATTTGGTACATCTTTTAAATCTACCATAATACTTTTATGTGACATAAAAATACACCATAACCATGTTTCTCTATTTATATGTAGATTTATGAATCAAAATCGAAAGCCATATCCATCCCACACTATGTGCTATAGAAGGAGGATCGTGTAAATAAATAGGGGATACTGATAGATGAAAACACACAAAAAGTGTGGGAAACATGTGTAAGTATGAAATAATATAAATTTGATTTGATTTAAATAGCTATTACATAACAATAACTACTTATTTTTCTATATTTTCTATCTGACATTGTCATAAGAATACACAACACCCACACTAGAAGCAGACATACTTTTAGCAGACTTGAAGCAGCCAGAGCAGTATGGCCGTGTCAGAGGTTTGGGTTTTGTGGTGACACCCCGAACACTTTTTTAGAAACAAAAAACAAGTGGAGGATCAAACTAAGTAAATTAAAAAGATTCAATAAAAATTAGCTATTTTCAAGATGAATTAAAATACTAGATATAGATGATAGCAAGTTTGATGGAGGAGAGGCAAAGAAAATAAATAACTTAACAATAATCCATGTGTGAATATCCCACCCCACCCCCACCAGCTTTGAGGTGAGTCATTCCCCTAAAAAACCTGACTTAGATGAGGTAATAAATGTTCTAATAGTTGTTTCTATAAAATGTGAATCACATAGACAGTGATACCTTTCCTGTACTAATATTCTAGAGGGTGAAAATGAATGTGATTTATATTTATCAACTCGCCTTATAGCAAGGTCTACAGTGTTCAATATGCAGAACGACATGCTACACAATAGAAAAATTCCAACAGATCATGTAAGAGTGTCAATTAATGTATCTAATGAGCTGATTGCCAAGCTACCTGTTCTAAATGATGATGATGATATTCATACGGTTTAACAAGCTATTATAACATTCATTACATGGCCGTCAATTCTTGTAAAAAAACATGTCGACAAGGAGGTATCCATTTCTAATTTATTTTTCAAGTTGGACCTTTAACATTTAATGAAAAAAGGACTGAACTGATGAATTTTATTACAGAATGACAAAGAGAAGAGGGTGAAATGAAATATCAACTCAAAACTATCTCAAGGATCAACCAACCGATTGAAATGGTCTATTGAGAGCACCTTCACCCTTCCCATTCTATATCCAAAGTTAATATCATTGTAGGCTCATGTGGATACAAAGTTGATAGATGGTAATACTCACACAATTTATTTTGAAAAAAATATGTACGGAGAGGAAAAATCAGATTTCATTAGTGCTGAAAATGTAAATGAAATCCTCAAGTATGAATGGCTAGGCGCATCCATTATAAATGTATACATGAGCTATATTTTCATGATTTGATTTTAAAAAAGCTGATATACAATGATAATTATGACTAAATACATTTCATATTTTTCGTAGGCGTGTATATGAAAACAAATTAGAGGGATTTCCACATGAAAAAAAATTGGACTCGTTAGTCCTCACATAACCTCTTCAAAAGAAGAAATAGATTCTCATAAAGAGGATGTAATAATGTCATCCGTACTCAAATCCTTTGAAAACAAAATTACAGATGATAGAAACTTTTTAATACCAACGATACAAAGGTAAAACTCTATAATTTAATCATATAAACTTATTTTCATTTATTTCATTACTTATTCCTTTTGGTGTTTTTAGGCAGCATTGGATGCCGATTACAGTCAATTTGGATACTCCAAAGATTTATTTCGCAGATTCAATGCATGGATATACAACAAATCGACCATGCATGATGGCGTTTGTTAATTTTTAATACACTAGATCCATAATTTTAGAACTAAACATCTAGTTATATAATTTATATTATCTTTTAATGAGGATTATGTTATGATAGGGAGGTGTATAAATATCGTCTACTTCATGGAATGAATCCAGGGCCTAAGGACAAGAACGCCTACAAGATCTACAACTAGAAAAGTATACTGGTATATATAATAACATTTCACTATCCAAACACATATAAAAACAAATTAATTATTTTATCGATGTTTCTGTAGTGTCCAAAACAAACAAATGGAAAGGACTGTGGTTATTATGTTTGTAAATTTATGAAAGAGATCGTATTTCATCAACAAACTGGCATCCCTGAAGAGGTATTTTTAAAAATAATTTCTAGTTAGTTTAAAATATTTATTAATCCTTTGTGTATTTATATTTTATAGTAATACCATGACTGTTACAAAAACTCATATTCACAAGATGATATAGATGTGTTTAGAAACGAATGGGCAACATACCTGATGGAATATTGTACACAAATTGGATGAAGGTAAATTCCTACTACTTATGTTATCCTTATATGATCATTGATACCTCCCTTGTTTACACTTATTGAGTATATATGATCACTCTTTATTATGTTTTATATCCTTAGGTTATGAAGAATGGTTTTAGAAATGATTTGTATTTCTAGTAAAACATAACTTAATTAGAGACTCTTATAAACTAGTTCATTATGTTTCTATGTTTTGAAAATAACTAGACCTAAACTATAATGGAATGGATCATTTATATTCTATATTTTGGTCATTTATGAATTTGTTTCTACTAATTTAGTATGTTGGAAGAATATTGGTTGTGCAACACTCACAAATTTAATAACAAAACTAAATATTCTTCACTACTGTTGGTTAACTACCGCTTAGCATATCGTCTGATCTGAACATCCGATGGGGCGTCCCCATGATGCTCTCATCCGAAACCATCTCTATGATATCATCATTCAGAATTCAATTTTACTTCACTTCGTGCACCCATTTACTAGGTAAATGGGTGGAGGAAGAGAAGAAAAATTGAATGTTGAATGAAGATATCATAGAGAGGGTGTCAGATGAGAGCATCACATGAACACCCGATCATATGTTTAGATTAGATTCTATAGTAAGAGGTAATTAACCGACAGTAGTAAAGTGCACAAAGAATCATTAGTTTTGTTATTAGCTTTTATCTAGACCAAAGAAACCATTTGGAAAGATGTAAAGGAAATGTTAAGATATTATATTTATATTTTAACAAAAAAATTTATAATGAAACGTTGAATTGATTTTCATTATTCCTTACAGGGTTAGTTTATTTTTGAATATTTCTGTCCATGTGAAATGCCTTTGCCGGAAGAGCAATGATGTTGTGTCTTCTCAATCACAAAGGTAATGGGAAATCTATTTCACTAATGACTCAACATTTCATATCTCTACGAGAACTCTTAGGTTTTTTCTCAACTTCACATAAGCCTCTTCATGTGATTGTGTCACATAAGCTCCTTTTATGAATGTTTCATGTGAACTAATCGTGTGATCTCATCACATGATCAAATCACATAAAAAATCACATAACCAATTCAGGTAATTCACTTGAACCATGATTCATGTATTCTTGTGTTATTTACATGATCACATAAAGCTTAAAGGGTTGTGTAATCATATATATCTCCCAAATTCATTTGATCATGTGATCCTTTTATGGTCATGTGATCACATGACTTTGAACAAGTCATGCACTTAATATGATATTTCTAATTAGTCATGTGCCCCTTTCTTACCCAAGTCCATTTTTATCCCAAAATCCTCCATTTTCATAATTAATCGAAATTTTATCTTTCTTATGATACAAATGATTTCAAGAATTGAAGCTGAGGAGGCTATAGTTCATTGGAAACAATGGTTGATAGTGTGGAAGTCGACCAATGCATAGTCATTCAGTCCACTCACGAGCATCTTAAAATCTTGATGGGAACCAATATCTTGGATTTTCAATTTTCTAATCAGTTTCCCTTATATGTGGGTGGGGGTGTTTAGGAGGGAGGGGGTTTCCAAGAGTGGGGGGGGGGTGTCTAGGAGGGGAGGGAGGTGTCCAAGAGGGAGGGGGTTTCCAGGAGGGAGGGGGTCTTTCGGTGGGAGGGTGGGTGGGTGGGGGGTGTCCAGGAAAGAGGGGTGTCTAGGTGGGAGGGGGTGTCTAGGAGTGGGGGTGTCTAAAAGGGAGGGGGTTTCTAGGGAGGTGTCCATGAGTGGGGTGTCCAGGAGGGGAGGGAGAGGGTGTGTCTATAAGGGAGGGGATGTCCAGGAGGGAGGGGGTGTTCATGTGTGAGGGTGGGTGGGGGTGTCCAGGAGGGGAGGGAAGTGTACATGATGGAGAGGGTGTCTATGAGGGAGGGGGTCTCTAGGTGGGTGGGGGTGTCCAGGAAGGAAGGGTTTGTCTAGGAGGGGGGAGGTGTTCAGGAGTGGGGGTGTCCAAAAGGGAGGGGGGGTGTCCAGGGGGTGTCCATGAGTGGGGTGTCTAGGAGGGGAGGGAGGGGGTGTGTACAGAAGGATGGGGGTGTCCAAGAGGGAGGGGGTGTCCTGGTATAGATCAATTAAATTCCATTCAATACTAATAATATAGAATGGGTAAATCACTTCTAGAGTAGCCTGAAGTGGGTCCGTAGCGAGGCATCAAAAGTTCCAACCAACCAAACCAATCCAAGCCCATGTAAAGGCCCATGAATTATATTCCAGTTCAATTTGAGGCCCAATATATCTTATTTAATGTCATAAAGACCAAAAATATGCATCATTTACCTTTCTCACATTAGATTTCTAAGAGACACACTTTTTCTCTACACCAACATTATAGTAGAATACATCTTCTGGAAAAATTACTGATGATATATGAGTTTGATGGAAGGAATAATTTATAATCTAGAAGAGTTGTGAGGACACTCTTAACTAAATCAATTTTGATCCTCAATCCTGGCATGTGGATGAAATCTATTTAATGAGATGTTTTTAACCAAAAACCAAATTCTAGGAGATGTATCCTTGCTACTTATATATATATATATATATCCATTCTCGCACTTTCTATAGGATTGGTGTCCGCTGATTGTGTCATAGGATCTCTATTTTTCTACTTTATGTATTGTTAAATTATATTTTTGTTAATGTTATGTGAAATTTCGTTCCTATTCCTCCAATATATTATTTCTTTAGTGTTTTTCCTTGATTTTTTTGAACTGTATCTCTTCAAAAATCATGAAATTGGAGTACTAATCCAAGTTCATGAATTTCTAAGGGAGGACACTAGGTACTCCAATCACTTTTTCTAATTTTGAATATCTTATTCAATTGAGAGGAGGTAGCAATGTTTATTCATGTTTGGTTTAGAGACCAATAAATTTATCTAATGATCTTCATGTCTCTTTATCACCTTAGAAAATCCATTATCTACCCCTTGTTCTAGCTCTCATTATACCCAATGCGATGGAGGAAGTTAGGTACATTAAGAATATATGATGGAGTTGGGTGGAGTTTGATTATTTTTCTATGATTATGGACTGATCAATATTCAAAACCATGGAAGATTTGAAATTTAGCACACTTAGGATATTTCTAAAATTATATATGATTTTATAATTAAAATTAGTGAATGATGGTGTATGAATAATATTTATTCCATTATCAAATAGATGATGAAAATATATTTGGATAAATAAGGTTATTAATGGGTATACACTGGATTCATCCCTTTTATACTAACATCATTTTAGGATTGTCTGATACTTTATTTTAATTGTCTAATACTTTATTTCTAGGGGGTGGGAGGGAAAGGGGGTTTTCCAGGTAAAGGGAGGGGGTTGTAGGGGGAGTTGTGGGGGGGGGGGGGAGTTGTCCAGGGAGAAGGAGGGGGGTGCAGGTGGTGTGTGTGTGTGTGTGGGGGGGGGGGGTTGATGTCTAGGGGTAGGGAGGTGGATATCTAGGGGGGCTATCTCGGGGAGGGGAGGGGGGGGGGGTCTGGCTAATCACACTAATGAACTAGGAGGGAGGGGTGGTCAAGAGGGAGGGGTTGTCCAGGTGTGAGGGTGGGTGGGGGGGTATCCATGAAGGAGGGGGTGTCCAGGAGGGAGGGGGTGTCCAGGAGTGGGGGGAGTGTCCAGAAGTGGGGGGGGGTCCAGAAGGGGAGGGGTGGGCTGTCTAGGGGGTGGGAAGGGGGATGTACAAGGGGTGGGAATGGGGATATCTAGGGAAAGGGAGGGGGATATATGGGAGGGAGGGGGTTGTCTAGGGGGAGGGAGGGGGGCTGTAGGTGGAGTGTGGGGGGGGGGGGGGCTATCCAGGGGTAGGGAGGGGGCTATCCAGGGGTAGGGAGGGGGTTGTCTAGGGGTAGGGGGTATCCGGGAGTGGGGGGGGGGGGTGTTCAAGAGGGGTGGGGGGGATGTCTAGGGGGTGGGAAGGTGGTTGTCCAAGGGGTGGAAAGGGGGCTGTCTAGGGAAAGGGAGGGGGTTGCAGGGGGAGGGAGGGGGGTTGTCCAAGAGGAGGTAGGGGCTATAGGTGGAGTGGTGGGGGTGTCCAAGGGTAGGGAGGGGGCTGTCTAGGGGTAGGGAGGGGCTATCCAGGGGGCTCTCAGGGAGGGGAGGGATGGGGGGTCAAGCTAATCACACTAAAGAACTAAGATATCAAGATAAGGGTGAACCGATTTGATCATGGTCTATCTAATTGTATATGTTCTCATTAGGAACTCTCTAAAACTGATAAATACATTCCTTCCATACCTTCAACATGACCTTAGATATTGTATGGGGTCCTTGGAGAGGCATAAGTGGTTAGGGTCCAAGCAGGGTTCGACCCGATGTCTGATGCAGACACACTAACACTCATTCCCTTTGACCTAGAATGGGAAAATACACTCTTAGAGGCTCCTAATATATGTAACTATTTGGTTTATAACCTATATAGGATGGTGGTATCACTAGGAAAATGTTATAATTTATTCTAAAATTGAACACTTTTATGAAATTGAATACACCATCATGTTTGTGTCATATTGTATAACTTGTGGAGATTCCTCCCTTTTTTTATTGTCAATAAATGAAACCTTTTGGATTCCATGTTGTTGTAGACATTTATTTCTCTTATTTTCTCATCCATGTAATCATAATGAAACAATATTTATAAGTCAATGAATCATGGTGAGCCTCTTCTAAAATATTAATTCAATACAAGGAAATATGGACATGTATAGGTTGTAAGAGGTAATAATTGACATTTTATTAATGTATTATTTCATATTAATGTTTAATTTATTTCATTATTGTATTACTAACATAATATTTTTTTTATAAAGGTATTTTTTTCCTGAGTTTGAATGCTTTGTTCGGAAACTAATACCATGGACAAAATTTTTTGAGATCGGATCACGGATGCAAAAAGGATGAAACATTAAGGTTTTTAACTATTTTTTTGATAATTGTAATTATAACCATATTAAAAATTGTTTGAAATGTATATATTAGTGTTTTTTTGTATTCATTATTTCAATTAAATGTATATAGAATTGTTTGGGAAACTCTTGTGTGTTCTGTTTTTTCTTCTATGCTTTGTTTGTGCGTAGGTGTTGTTTTTGTTGTGTGTGAAGGTGCTATCTTAGGTGATGGGTTTGCTCAGTAAACTTGTCCTTTATCAGTTCTAATTAAGCACTGATAAATGTGTATTATATCAGTGCTCAAAATAGCACTGATAAAGGGGGTCTTTATTAGTGCTATTTTGAGCACTGATATATTATAACTTTATCAGCGCTCAAAATAGCATTGATAAAGGGGGACTTTATCAGTGCTCAAAATAGTGCTGATAAATATGGCCGTTTATCAGTGCTAAACAAGCACTAATAAAGGGGGACCTTTATAATTTCTAAACAAGCACTAATAAAGGGGTACCTTTATCAGTGTTTTTAGGGCAGATAAAGGTGACCCTTTGTTAGTGCTCTTTTGAGCACTGATAAAGGGGACCCCATTTATCTTTGTTGTGTTTAACTGTGGTTTTCTATCATTGTTAAAGGTGGTTTTTAGTGCTATTGGAAGCCTTATTTGTAGTAGTGCTTATGCTTGTGATTTTTATATGGTTGGTTTGTTTGGCTCACCCCCACTTTTTATATGACATAGGAACCTAACATAGTTAGATGATTTTATAAGAATATTTGATTCACTATTTTAGATTATGCTTTGGCTAGTGGCCCTTAGTATGGACCTTTCTCTACTTTGGGATTGTACCCCTTGGTTAAACCAGGTAGGGTAAGATCAATCGTTTGAGCTTCTTGATGGTATCGGGTGAGGTGCGCCTATAGGATGAATCAGGTTTCAATATGTAATAGATTATCCCTTTAGATACTTGGTACTCCCATGTTCCCTTAGAACTTATTTATCTGTGGTGGATAATTTAGGCTCTTTATCAGGTTTGGTCTCTGGTGTATAGTTTTTCATTTCCCTTATTATGCGATTGTTTCTCATTCTTTATTGTATGGTGTACCTATTTTATAAAATTGGATAGTTTCATTTTAAATTTTTATTAAAAAATGTTTTAAGAATTTTTTCACCCTCTTTCCAATTTTAAATAACCTCATCACACTTATTTTATTTTATTAAATGTTAAATCCTCCATATCTTGGAAAATAAATGTGTTTTAAATAAAAATGGAAATACAAAATTATTTTTTATAAAAAGAAATTTGTGAAAACCCTATTTTAATATATAGTATTTTAAAAATTAAATTGATGAATCTTTTATTTAAATAAAATGAATTTGGAATAGATTACTTGGGAATGCCTACTGAGATTTACCTCTTTCTTATTTTTAGTCTCAGGTGTAGGTTCCAGATTAGTATTGATCTTTATGGGAAATGTTGGGTATAGAATTAGAGAGTGACCTGTGGGGTCACATAGAGATTTAGTTTCCATCAATTTCAGTTGGTTTTATTTTTTAGTTACATTTAGTTGTTCTATTTGGTTTTTCTTTAGTTTGGGATTCTATTTTAGTTCTCCAATACTTTAATTTTTATTTTTTTGGTGAATTTATTCCCACCATTACTTTGTGATTTCCTTGGTGTTTGTCACCCCACCGAGGAAATCAGGATTGCGCTTCGGGGATGCCACATGTCGGATTAGGTGGCCGGTTTGGGGCTGACCTGATTTGGTTCAAGAAAAAATGTTAACAAAGTAGGTTCTATAGAGGACCTAGATTTCAAAGAACCCTATATTATTTGGGTTGTCAAGGTAGTAGGAGTAGGACCATTGAAATTTGGGGTGTATGTATGAGGAAGTGTTTGGACAACACATCTAGTGCTGAACCTTGGGTTACCTTGGGAAGTTGGGTTTTGTTTGGTTTTTTTGGTTCTTATGGTTTGTTTGATGTTTGGGAAAAAATAACTAAGAGTTGGGTCAATGATTTTAGTGGGATTATAGTTCCTAGGAATCCATGTGGAGCTCTTGGATGTGGTCCCAAAATTCTCTCTTTGACAGTGGCGTGATTGGAATATGGCTTCCAACCATCTGGAAATGTTAACCATCGACCCTAGTTTCCCCTCACGAGTTTGTCTTATGTATTTATTCACTCTAAAAATCATTTTGAAATATTTATTTTAAAACATGAAAACCCTATTTTAAGTGGTAATGTCTCATTTTTTTTAACATGGAAAATGATATTTCAGATTTATTTTAAATAAAGTATTAGAAAATGGGTATTCAATAAAGTAATTTTTGATAAAATGGGTTTTTAATTAAATGATTTTGATGAAATTAGGTTTGTTTAAAGTTGGGGGAAATGGTTTAAATGGGAATAATTAGTTTTTTAGATGGAATTAAAGGTATTTTTTTTAAAATTAAATGGGTTGGATTGTAGAATATGGATATTGTTTTCAATTGGGTGGTTTGTGATCTTTTTTAATTTTTTGGGGAATTTGTGAGTTGGTTTATTTTTATGATTTATGTTTAATTGTGGAGAGTTTTGGATGAGGATTTGGTTTTTATTAAGTTTGGTTTATTATTGTTTAGTGTGTTCCCCCACTAAATATTCGATGGATACTTGGGGTGATGCTACAGGTGGTTTACCTCTAGTGGACCCTCTAGTTGATCGCCCGAAAGACATTCTTCTTGAGTTTTAGATGTTGAACCCACCTCTTTTTTATTGTCTAGAATATCTTGTTGAAGTAGAATATTAGATGTGAAGAATTGAAATGATCTTTGGTTTCATTGAGTTTCCTGAGTCTTTAAAGATTAATTTCTCCACATTTATGCTCAAAGGTCCGATATGGAAGTGATGGAAGTCAATTAACCAAACCAATCCTCAGGAAGAACTCACTTGTGAATTATTCAAGGCCTCATTAATAAAAAAGTACTTCTCTGAGACTGTGAAGGTGGTGAATGAAATTGATATGTTCCTTATTCACCAAGGAGGTGGATTTGTTTTGGAGTTTATTCATCGTTTTTTAGATCTAGCTCCTTATATTCTGGAGTGGGATGTGGATGATTATCTTAAGGATCAAAATTTTGAGAATGTGATTCATCTTGATCTATAGTGAAAGGTGTTAGAATGCAGTATAAACCCCTTTACTGATGTGGTGAGGCATTCACTTTGGGTTGAAGCTGTGATAACAGTGGTGCTCAAGGAAACCAATATTCCTTCATCCTCTAGAAGCACTGAAGGTAATTCTAGTAAAGAGATTGTAAATTAGCCTGAAGCTAGTAGTGCTTGTCGTGGATTAAAGATTCCTCTAGATATTTCGTCATCCTCTTCTAGACATAGGACCCTAGTGTCTTATCAATGTAGAAGTTCAGGCCACAAGAATACATCATGTTCAAATTCTCCAAAGAATTTCCATACCAGCGGATGCTTGGGCCACTTGAAATGGGTTTTTGAGCTATTTTTAAGAAGCAATGTGGAGGCATATCTACCTAATAAAAAAAACACCCCATACTTTTTTCATTATTTGGGTGCTGATATGGGTTCAGTTTAAGGTCCCTTTTTGTTGTAAATGTATTTTTTATAGTGGTTTTGTTTCATGGTGATGCGTTTTGTTCAGAATAGAAGGGAATGTTGTATGTGTCCTTCGAAACTCTGTTTTAATGAAAGTTCCATTTTTGGAGTTTCAGAATTTCATCTTCTCTGGGTAAATAGGGTCTAGGTTTGAATATTGTTATTATCATTCATCTCTTACAAAAGTTTTTATGTGGACCTTTTAGTTTGGAGGTTCTATCTTTGATCGGTGGTCTTGTATAAGAATTCAGTTTGAATTATAAAATAATGGGGAGTCCACCTTATCATCCTATGATGAATGAGGTAAACCTTAAATTCTACCTTGATCCTTTCATTGTTCTCCATTGAGTATTTGTTAGGTGGTTATCTCAACTTTCCAGTGTTTTTGACCTTTGTTTTTCCTTATCCGTTGGTAAACATTGGTCCCTTAGAGAAGGACTAGTGGTTTTGGTTGTGGTAAGGTGTTCGACTTGTGGTTTTGGGTTTTTTATCATTCTTTGTGGAATGGGTTGAGTTTGATGGATTATTTTGGGTATGAAGTGAGAGTTTTTTTATAGTATTTAAGGTGATCTTTGGTTTTAGAGTTTAATTGTGTGAATGTGTAGACCTTGTCTTTTAGCTCGATCAACTCAAAACCTTGAGGATTTTGGGGGGAAGAAATTATTATGGTGGTGAGAATTGTCACACACTAATTATTATTTTCTTATTTACGTTTTGGTTTATCATCTTGTCTTTGAGCCAAAGAGCCTGTACCCTAGTGGTTCAGGCTCCTTCTTGGCATCCAAAAGACCCAGGATCAAATCCGGGCAGGGGAGAATTCCTGAGTTATTGTAGCAGGGTACTATAGCAGAACTATAGCAGGTCATTGTTGTAGTAATATAGCAGCGG
Organism: Viscum album; assembly: GCA_963277665.1. Taxonomy (NCBI): domain Eukaryota; kingdom Viridiplantae; phylum Streptophyta; class Magnoliopsida; order Santalales; family Viscaceae; genus Viscum; species Viscum album. The sequence continues at coordinate 878,662,051 of OY728166.1, forward strand.
TGGACTATAGCAGCGGCAACACTGTTGTGGAGGCGGTACTGTAGAAGATACTATAGAAGCACGGGTACTGTAGCAGTACTATTCACCAGGGGTCCTTTAGGCCAAAAAATGGGCTTTCTAGCCCTGTATGCAAGCCACTTGGCCTTGGGCCATTGGGCTATGTAATGGGTCACCCTCTACCCAGTCTAAAGAGGTTTTTTCTTTAATAATAAATTGAGGCTTCAGCCCCAACCTTTAAAAAGAAATCTTGTCTTTGTATTTTGTCTTGAATTTTGGATGTTTCATATTAAAATTTTGAGTTTTGGGATGTTTTTCTTTAATTATACATTCTAGGTGAACGATTAATGGGAATCCATTTGAACTATTGTGGTTGTGTCTCTTATCAGTTTATTTTAAACTTTCATGGTTTGAGTTGCACGGTTAGCACATGGTTTGATCCAAACTATATGACTCCTAAGAGAAACCATTTGGGTCTTGGGTTTGCACATGGCTATTGAGTTTCTTACAGAACCATGTTTCATGGTTGCTACATAGTTTTATAAAAAGTGTGGCCAAACTGTGTGGGTATCTAGTGTGTATAGTGAGGGGTGCATGATTTTCCAAAACCATACAGCCAAACCGTGCACAGTTCATGTGTTCATTTAAGAGAATTTTCTTTCTACACCTCTCTATGTTTAACCCTAAAACACCTCATCTCCCCCTCATTTGTCTCGTACAACCCTAGGGGAGCTCCTCCCTTCTTCCTCAAGCATCCCCTCATTTTATCATAGTGATTCTAAGGGGATTATTCAAGGTTTTTGGGTGATTTATTTTCAAGGTAATATCCTACTATCTTCCCCATCTTCCTCCTTCTATTTTATTCTTGGTTCCTCTTCTCCCTTGGTTCTATTCATCTAGGACTCCTGTTTCCTTTGTTATAAATTATATGTTTTGTCTTTTTAATATTTCATGTGTGTGTTATTTCTTCAATAGACCTTTGTAGAGTTATTTTGAGTTTCTATTATCAACGTTCCATGAGTTTTAGGTAGGTTTACCTTCAAATTGAATAAACATTGATTTATTTCCTTTCACAACTCTCTTTAATGATAATTAGTGATGTATGTTTTTTATAAAACCTATTTTATGTGAAATAGAGTGAAATCCTCTTTTTATTTAATTGTGTGGAATTTTTTTATCAAACTTTGAACACCAAGTGTTCGTTGAAATGACTGGATGGCCTTTAAAAGTGAGTTTTGGTTCTTAAAAGTTGGACTTGTCTTGGTAAATGTGTTTTGGTACCTCAAAATAATTTATAAAAGGTTTTGGATTCATAAATAGTATTTTTGATTCTTTTTTGGAAATGGTTTGTTACTCAAAGGTTTCTTGAGGACCATTTGTCACCTTTATAAATTGGTCCTCTTTTGAAAACTCCCTTGGGATGGATCTCTTTCCTTGATGAATGCTAATGGGAGTGGGAGGTACTTGTAATGATACTTCCCTCACATGTTGATAGTTTAAAGAAATTTTTATATCCGTTGGGGTGACTCGGGGGTGATGCTTGGTTGTGTAGATTATGCTTTTGATTTTTATATAGTTGGTTTGTTTTCATGAATCCCACTTTCGATATGACATGGTAACCTAGCATATCTAGTATATTTTCAGAGAACATTTGCTGCACTAGTTTAGATTATGCTCTGGCTAGTGGTCCTTAGTATATACCTTACTATACTTTGGTATTTCACCCCTTAGTTAGGTTAGGTAGGGTAAGATTGAGTATTAGGGATGGTTGATGGCATCAGGTGAGGCATGCCTATGGGGTGAATCAGGTTTCTGTATATTCTATATTATCCCCTGAGCTCCTAGGTACTCCAATGTTCCCCTAACACTTATTTATTTGCAGTGGATAATTTAGGTGCCTCATCTAGTTTGGTATTTGGTGTAGTGTTTTTCATTTCCCTTTTTATGTGATCATTTCTCCTACTTTCTTGTATGGTTTACCTCTTTTCTAGAAGTGGATGGTTTAGTTTTAAATGTTTAAGTAATTTTTTTTAAAATTTTTTCACCATATTTCCCTTTTTAAATAAAATCAATACCCCTATTTTCTTTCTTTAAATGTTAAAGAATCCTTCTCTTGTAAAAGAAATGTGTTTTAAATAAAAATGGTAGTGAACCTTGATTTTTTTAAAAAGAATGTGTGAAAAAACTATTTTTATGTATTGTATTTAAAACATGAAATTGATGAATCTTTTATTTAAAGGAAATGAATTAGGAATAGTTTACATGAGAAACCCTAATTAATTTTAATATCCACGCCTATACCTCCTTCTTATTTTTAGTATTAGGTGTAGGTTCCATCTTGGTCTCAATCACCATGGGAGACATTGGTTTTGGGATTATAGAGTGACCCATGGTGTCAAATGGATATTTATTCTTCATCATGTTTAGTTGGTTTTATTTTTTAGTTATGTTTAGTTGTTATGTTTTGCTTTTATTTAGTTTGGGATGTTAGTTTAGTTTTCCGCTGATTTTGTTTATTTTTATTAGGTGAAATCATTCCCCCCATTACTCTATGATTCCCTTGGTTCTTGTTGCCACCCTGAGGTGACCGGGAACACACTTTGGGGATGTCATGGGATGACTTGGCTGAACAATTTTTGGTTGACCCAGGTTGGTTTGTGAAACCCATAAACAACCCTATATTTGTACAAAGGGAATGATAGGGTTCCACTCTTCCATGGAAGAGGAATAATAAAGGTAGAATAGGGGAAGTGAAATAAAAACCATGAAGAAATCAAGATTAACTTGAAAGGAATCACTAAGGGAGGCAAGAGATCCATGGTAGATCCAAAAGGGGGAGCTCCCACACCCAAGGAGTGGGTTTCATGCATTGGGGGAGAAATTGAGGGATGAGATGAGTAAAATTAATCATGGTAAAAAATTATAAATTACCACATTTTCAATGACCAAGATAGTCTACATGGTTTGGATACACAGTTAAGAAAACTATGAGCCAACCATACAGGAGCCATTATATCCCCAAAACAAGTCAAATGGTTTCCCATAAATCCTTTCATAGTTTTTAAATCATTATAATGTTTTAAAAACTACAATGACCCCTAGACCACCACCCTCTCATGGTTAGACGTACAGTTTGTAAGACCATGTTCTAGGGTATGACTTCCCCAAATATAAGTTTTTCAACCCCTGACACCGAGAAACTCCAAGAACAAACCCATGGGTAAAAGAAAACCCATAAAATGAAAAATTATTACCCAATGAGTATCCCAAACTACCCACCATGACACTTTCTTCCCCTAGAAAGTCCTGAGTCAATACGTATGTAAAACTGAACAAGTCCTAACCCACCCTTTAGGAAGAGAGGAGATTTGGATGCTGAATTGCTAAAGAGGTCAATTGGAAGAGACTCTTGAGAAATGAATATTACACTTAACCAAACCAATACATCCACCAGACTATCAAACTTATCTAATAAAAATATAAACACACTCACCTATATAGGAACCAAAAAGGGAAGAAAAGACCAAATATGTGAATTAACACTATTTTTAAATCTTTTAAATGGTGTAATAAAAGAGGACACCTCATAGAATACCTCTTCTATAGGGAATAATCTCCAAAAAAATATCTGAGGAACACTTTTAAACAAACTCTCACTTCCTGAAAGGATAAAAACCTCAAAAAAATCAATACCCACATGGTTGATCCATCAATAAGCTTATCACTCACCTCTATAAGGGGTAAAATAAAGGAATTCCACAATAAGAGACAAAATGGGATCTTGAACCGGGTCACCATACTCTATGGGTAAGATATTCCCTCAACTTGAAACACCATCCCATAGAAAACCCCATAAAGCTAGCACTATTGAGTGATCAACAAACCAAAGACCAGAACCTTCCTAATTACCCTAGTACTAACCCAAAAGTCACTCATTCCCACATCAACAAAAAATTGATCATAAAACTGGTCACAACACAAGAAAACACTAGAGGCTTCAAACAAGAAAACTGAATTAATGAGGAAATCACCCAATCTTAAATCCCAAAGCACCACACAATCCATATGGTTAGCACATAATAAACAATAATTCAAAAGATAAAACACACATAAGTATTTTAAATAAAACACACCCATTTGGTTTAAATAATAAAAAATTGAAAATCACCTTTCTAGTCGTTAAAAACATTTGTCAAACATAGAAAGAGGTCCATTTCCAAAAAAAACATGTAACTAACCAAAAATATTTTTGGCCTATTTCAAATTATTTTTTCCAAAAACAAGTCAAATATCAACACCTTTATTTTCCAAAACCAATTTCCAAATAATTTCTATAATACAACATGAAATTGAATTAAAATAACACTCATAAAAGGGTAAAAAACATGGTATTTAGAACAATTAGAATACCCAAAGGGGAAAGCCAAATAAATCTATCATAATAATAAGGGTATGGGACATTGAAAAGGCCTAACTACTAGAGTCCTATAAAATATTCTAAAAGGGTATCAAAAAAGGGAGGAATTCTCCTAGGACTAAAAATGGTTTCAAAATCACCCATTCCATTTAATAAAACACTAAAGTTCAAAATGGGACTTTAATAAAAGACTTGGATATCCAAGATGGTTTTTAATGGTCTAAGTCCCAATTCAAACCATTATTTAAAACCAATATCTTGAAATCAATTTTGAAAAACATATTACAAATGAGTTTTCAAAAAATAAAAAAATCAAAAAAATCAAAAACCAAATAATTTTACTTTAAAAATCTCTAGGAGCTTAAAACACCCATTTAAAGTTTCACAATATGACCTAATTAGGGTAAAAATTGTTTAAAAATCACATGTTTTTAAACTTTTTTCCAAAAATTTCAAAAGCACTTGGAAATTTAAATCACCACTTGAATCACCCAAGAAAAACCTCAAGGAATGACATAACACCCACCCAATGTTCAACGAAAACTTGGGTTGGAGGCCATCACCTAACAACGAAGAACAAACCAAAAATCCTGAAGGTATCCTTAAAATCCATATGATGTTTGGGTGACATCAAGAGAAAAAATTCAAATCACCAAAAGAGAATAAAATGATCAAAGGATAAATCCTATGAACAACACTCCCTCTTACATTAATAGTTTTCTGGGAGGCTCTTAACATCTAATCACCGGACATGTTCCCAACCTCCTATACTCCTCAAACAAAACAAGTGGTATTGTAACCAAGGTAACCAAACAAAACACAATTTCAAAAAATATTTTGAAAACAAATTTCAAACCTTTTTGAAAATTACATTTGGAAAATAAACTATTCTCTACCACTCATTTCTCAAAACCTTAACCCATTATCGAGACCCACCGGTCTCAAAATTTATTTAACCTAAGGGTTGACCCCATTTATTTCAACAATATTACATAAGTTTTTATAAAAAGGAAAGATCACACTCCTTTACAATTTTATTAAAATCCCTCTTTGAAATAACCCATATTAAGGAAAATACTTTTATAAACCAATTATAAAAACATCCACTTTAAAAATTAAAATGTTTCAAAAAATTATACTTTTTTAACTAAAATGTTTATTCAATCAATTTTTTTCTTTAGATGAGTTTGAAAATAGGCCACACTTGGGTTTTTACAATAAAACCAAATATTCATTAAAACCATCATATAATAGTTTTAAACACTGAAAAGCCTTAGTTTCATACAGAAGAGTCTCTAAGGGAGAAAACCAAGCACACCTCTCAAATCAAACCACATTTAACCACATCACTTTCCATAAAAATCCCAATTTAAACTCTTATATAGGATAATGATACTATAGAATATTCCATTGAAATAGACCTAGGAAGAAATGGAGGAAAAAAAATAATTTTGAAGGATAAATTGAACTATGAATAGTTTAGATGCACAATCTAGTAAACAATGTGACAACTATGTAACATGAAGTATATTGGTTGTAGAGGCACGTATCATAGGCACCACACAATTTACCAAACCATGCACGCCAACTATTAAAACCTGAAACATTCACCATTTTAACATTAAAAACTCAAAAAACCCATGAAATCACTGATACACTCAATAGGGATCAAAATAATATTCTCAACATATTTAAAATCCATTAAAAATATCCAAATATAAACTCAAGATCAAGAATAAATCTCAATACACCCATGGAAACTTGATATTAAGTGTGATAAAGAACTATCTAGGCTCCTACTCACACCATCTACCTGAGTCTCAATGACTATCCTTGTCTCTAAACTACCTATACACACCCCAAATAATAAAGAGTGTTCCTATAATACCATTTTGTAATGAAACAACTTCGGACGTCAGTCCATCGGACTCCAGAGCTGGTCTATCACATACCCTAGGCACATTCCCCATCGCCTCAGGCTACCAACTAGTTCTAGCATCTCAGAAAATTACCATTGGTAATGAATTCACCCTTTATAAACAAGCTGATAAATAATACCATACCTCTATTATAGAAAACATTAAATAAACGAACAATTTGTAGAGAAACACAATAAAGGATAAACTGATACTATAAGAAACAACAACATCATATATACAACATGTCATATCCGAACATATATAAAGTATCTCATGTCAAGATTAAACTCAAAAAAATGGGAATAAGACTAAACATGGAATAATATACATCCCAACTGAAAAACTCTTAGAGACAAATCCCCATGATTTAAACAACATGATACCACATATCCTCTATATGAAAACCCTAAACAATGGTAAACAAGAATATCAACCTAGAAAAAAAGTTCCATTTCCTTTACTGAAGTACAAAAATAGTGTTTTTATGTTCTCAAAGGCATATACAAGGTGTAAGGAACAAAGTTTAGTAGGATACCACTATTAATCTATTTAAGTATTTTTATAACCATGAAAACTAATAAGAATAATTCTAAAAATAACTTTTAAAAACCATGTTCACTTAAAAAAATAGGATTAATTGAAAAAACATGTTTAATACCATTTGTTTTTTCTCAAAATAAAACCATATTTTAAAGGAAAGCATCTTAATCAAAACTGGTTTCCAAAACATATCACAACATGGATCAAAGTAAATAAATAATCCCCCCCATAGAAACATGATCAACACACCAAAAAAATCATAAAGAAAATAATTATTATGTAATCATGTAATAAAAAATTGTCATAAGAATAAAAATGGTAATAAGTATAAAAATGGTCTATAATATTTTGATAAGGGGTTTAATATAAATAATGGAAAAAACATCATAATACAATGATGATAACAAGGGAAAGAGTATAAAATGTAACATAAACACACATGGAACTAGAATCATGAAATAAAACATATAAAATCAACTAGGTATAAGTAATGTAAACTATGGGATCTAAAAATACGTTTTTAGTGTGATTTCATCTCAAATAAAGTTTTCTATCTAGAAAGACTTACAAAACAAGTTCAAAATATATCAGTGTATTCTTGGGCCCAACACCAAGATATCTCATGATCTCTTGGTAAATAAGTGGAAGCTCTCTCAGTATTCCAATAAAAGGATCTCACATTCCCTTGGACAACTAAGTTATTCTCTCTTGGTATTATTCTTAAAAGGATATGATGGTCCCTTGAACAATATTTGAAGCTCTTTAGGTCTTCCCACCAAAGGCTCTCATGGTTACTTGGACAACATACACTCACACCCCGGTTATCCCATGTTCCACTCAATCTCAACCACATAAAATTCACATGTTACAACATGAAAATATATTTCAAAATCCAAATTTATAAACCATAATTCCCATGTTGAAATAAAGTTCCTTCATCATGGAAAAAACATTCTCAAAACCTCCACTTTGAGATATTTTTAAATCCAAACAATGAAATTTTCATCAGTCATTTAAAAACTAATTCACAAATCATTCATTTCCAAAAAAATCAACCATTTTACACTATAAAATGTATCTTCAAAACCCCTTTCAAATAATCATTTGAAATCAAAAAACATTTTTGATCCATTTCATCAAACACTTTTGGTGAAATAAATCAACCCCATTTAGAAAAGATACTTTAAATATAAAATTAAATAATAAAATAATTAATCACATCAAATATTGATGAGGAATATTTCATAAAATAATTCAATGGAAATTTAATTAAAAAAACTAAAGGAAACAATGAATTAAAGGTTATCCATGGAAAAATACCTTAAATATAGACACCTACTTTGAGACCATTCAAAAACTTTTAACATTTGATGAAAACTTCTATATTTGAGAATGAGGGGTCCTCACATACCTAATACACAAGGGAATAAACAAACCCTCCCATAAAAAACCCTATATTCATCTAAAGGTCATGCTTGGATTCTACTCTTATATAGAAGAGAAATAACGAAGGTAGAATATATTAAGATAAAGAGAAACAATAAATAAATCAATCTTACCTTAAAATGAATCACAAAGGGAGGAAAGAGATCTACCATGGATCAAAAAGTTGGAGCTCCCATGCCCAAGGAGAGGGTTGTGCATATTTTGGGAGAAATAGAGGGTCAAGAGGAGTTAAATTAATCAAGATAAAAAAGAAAATTACCATATTTTTAATGAACAGAATAGGAAACATGTTTTTCTTACATAGTTAGGAAAAATTTGTTCTAACCATGAGGGATCCATTATCTCCCTAAAAAACTACATGGTTTCCCCTAAATTCTCACACAATTTTCAAAATTGTGATGAAGTCTTGGAAACAAAATTATCTACTAGACCACCATCCTCACACAGTTTTTTGATTGGTTTGTTAGGTCATGTTCTAACTATGTGCCAGGGTATGTCTTCTCAAAAAAGAATATTTTCAACCCCTGAAATCCAGGAACTCTAAGAATAAAACCAAAAGTAAAATAAAACTCATATAAGGCAAACAAGTAACCTAATGGGTGTCACAGGCTATTAAAATAAGAGAAGAAAAATTTGGAAGAAAATATAATGGGTTACATATGAGGAAGGAAGATAAATTTGGGAGATGAAATATCAACCTTACTGGAATACATAATGGTTCAATCAAAGAAAAATAGAGATGAATTAAAGTTATATTTTTTAAATTTCATATTTTATCAAGGATAAATTATACTTACATGAATAAATACAACATTGACTTCACACTATTGATGAAATTCATTTACATTTGAATCATATAAAAATTTCGTGTATATAATTTTTTTGTTTTTTATGTTCTTGATTTTATTCATGCATAATTTCAAGTAAAAAATAATTTAGATCTTGTGATGTATCTATAATGCAATGTTGAGTGGGAAGTGCCTAGAGTAAAGTCATGAATTAGTGGTATCAATTGAGAACTTTTTTATAACTATTTTAATTATGAATTTAATATTAGATCTCAATTTACTATGATGTGTGATACACAATTATCATTGTCTTCTAGAGCATGGAATGAAATTTTAGTGATATCAGTCATACAATGATAAAATATTAGAAAAATATTAGTTTTAACCATATAATAATTGGTGATCAAGAGAAGTCCTATAATTCTATATAAAATGAAGTAAAACCACGGGTGAAAACCACTATATACTAATTTACATGTGGGGAGGAACAATGATACTCACTAAGTTCCAATACATTAAAGACTATGATCCATCACTAAGAGGTACTTAAAGATTTACATATTGATGAGTGGAATTATATTCTAATTTAATATGATATTTTGATTCATGATACTTTAAAAATAATATCCAATGATATTTTTCATGAATATTAAAAGTAATAAAATATTAAGAGAATATTTATATATATAAAAAATATGTCAAGTTTATTAAAAGATGGAAAATGAAAATATAAATGATCATGTATTTAAAAATTTATAGAATCAAGAGAATTTGGACCTTTATTAATTTGAGTAGTGATCATTTTTGAATTTGGGATTCATATCCGATTCTTAAGGTTTTATGAGTTAATTAATTATTTTTTAGGGGTTTTGGGGTTTTAGTGAATTTTTAGAGGTTTGGGAAGAGGATGAGTCAGGTGGAAAACTATAGCTTTTACTACAGTTACCACCAAGTACTTGGTGGGGGCTCACTGGATAGCTAATTCCTAACTGAATTTTTTTTGAAGAAACCATATTTAAAATTTATATCAAAGCCTAATTCCTCCTGATCTTATTATTGAACACATAAAAATCGATTTCAATTCACTAGGTTTGCAGTATGAAATAAGTTAGGTAGTTTTCCCAAGAATAGAAATATAAATCAATCAAGATTGATTGAACCTTCTATAATTTATAAAATTAAGAAAATATAGGGATTTAGATTTTGATACAATAATTAAAACTATGTTGATAAATGAAATAACTAGTTCGATACATTTTGATCAACTTGGGAATGTGTTCCTTGATGCTTAGTCGCCATCGCTTTCAAGGGATACAAGAAAAATCATTTATTCATTGATTTATAATTATTGAAACTAGTATTATATTGTTATTAACTAGTAAAAACCTATGATTTTATTGATAAATTTATATTGATTATAGATAATGAATTGAAATCAATGAAATCATGTTTGATATAAGATCTAAACCCATTAAGGCATCAAGTCAAAAACATGATTCGATGAACATATTTTGATCATTATTTGTATTGATATTATGAATCAAAACATGTATTATCATTAGTGTAAAATTATGTGTTTGATCAATAAATCAAATAGATAAGAATATTCTTGAAATATGACAGGTAATAGAAAAGGTCAACAACTTTAAATAATCACAAAATATTTTTTATGTAATAAATAATGAGGATTTGTGTTATATTGAATCATATATTTTTAGACAAATATAAATGAATAAATAATATGGAATTGTATAAAAAAGATAAAAATATCAAAAATTCAATTATCTTACTAATATGAACACACAATGAGGTTGAGATTACAACAGGGTACACCCCTAGGTTGATCACCAAGAAATTAGTGGTACATGGAGAAGATAAAGAATAAAACGAACATAAAAAGATATAAAATTCGTCTCTTAATTTACCCTAGACATATATCCCCTCCCAATAAGGAAGTGGGTGATTTTTAAAGGAACTCTATGCAATTTAGATCCAGGATAAGTTAAAGTTCTAGGTGGGGTAGTTTAACCATCCTATTTAATTCCCCCCCTTCTTTATCAATGTGAATACCTGACTTCATGGAAAAATATTTTCATAATAATTTATGGACTTGTGGGTATTCTAAACATTTTTCTATTCCTATTATAATCAACCCATTTAAATTCTACTAGACCAAGTCTTTATACAAATACTTAAGGTGATTCAATTTTACCCATATGAAATTTAGTCATTTTATAAGCTCCTTCCCCCCCAAAGTTTGAATTCAGAAATTTATTCAATTGGATTAATTATATCCCAATGAACTTAAAATACAACAAAAAATGGAGTTCTATAATTTGTATTTGTGTGTTAAGTGTTATAATGAAAACACCAAACTGTTATCAAATTGGGTCACTAAGTGAAAATTTTCAATTTTATAATATATCCTAAAAACCTAGTAATAATCTAAAATTGTTCACATAAGGATCATAAATGGGATAATATTGATGTTAAAAAGTATGAATAAAAATTACTCATCAAATCCCCCACACTAAATTCTTTATACTTATTTGAAAAATCAAACTCTATTTATTTTAGAAAATTTTGTTAAGATATGCATGATACAATTTCTCAAACCATGATGTTCTAACATAAAAGGGAAAATCAATTCATAATATAAAGAAGATAAATAAATAGCTACTCTATGAATTTGATCTCAACAACCAATAATTTAATTGTCTCATAAATTACCTCAAAAAAAATTCAATGAGATTCATGAAAATACTCACAGTTAAACAATTTATGTGTTAACTACACAAATAATTCCTCATGTGTGTGTGTTACAATCATTTAAGATAGTTTTTATACTCACTATTTGGTATAGTTCATGTTAAAATTTTCAGTTTACATGGTTCGTTTACACTAATATTGTTTTTATCATTTTCAATTGAGAATTATAAAATCACCCACTTAAGCATTCATAGAAGTGAAACCTCAAGCTCTCAACCTAGATATCTTCACATTTCATGAATTTGTTCACTCCTCTTTTTATATATACAAAAAATATTTTTTATTTTTTTTAAAAAATTATTCATTTTAAAGGGATCATGGATAAGGGTTATTATAAACCACCTAAAATAATATTTTAATCCCAATGGTTATAACCTAATGAAAAATAAAGGTTTTTTTTCCAAAGAGTCTACTGAGTTTGTGTTCTTAATACTAACATCATTTATTTTTGATATTTTTAATAATATGGAAACATAGTATAAAATTGGTTTTGGAAAATGAAAATAAATAAATAAAGAATATGAAAAGTGTTAGTAATAAAGAGGATGATATTTAGGTTTTAGCATTATATTCCTTCATTGTATAATTAAATTATTTAAGACCCATCTATTAACTAGTACAGATGAATCACCTCCACCCAATTATATTAAGGAATTTAATTTTCCATGTTATTGAACCCCATATCCTTCATGGTGTAAAATTATAAATCATCCCTCGGTTGAGGCATGCCACCATTCCAAAAATCACAATCCATCAAATATAGTTTCACCCCTTATTCACCCTAGTAGGGTTGAAATAGTGGAATAAGAAATGAGGATGAGTATGTGAAGAGAATATTAACATCATGATGAATATACATCCTCAAAACCCTCCCCATAGATGAAAATAAAAATAAAAATGAGATTAAATATAGTGAATTCATAGCCATATACTCCACCATGATCTAAAATTTAGGTTAATTACCCTATAATCATGGAGTATGAAGAAGGAATGATGGGGGAACCACCTCAAAATAAAATTAAAAAGTGAATAAGTTAGCTCAATAATACATAACTAACAAAATATTCAAGGAGAAATATAAATAGTCCAAAAATAAGTTCCACTAAGTGGGAAATTTTTTATAGAATTCATTTAGTTAAAATTTATAGATAGAGGATGATCTTGAATTTAACCTAAATAATTCATTTAATTAGAATTTATAGATTAGTTATGAGCTATAATTTATCTTGGATTTTTCATATGGAGCTAATTATAGGGCCCTAATAATTATATCAACAAACTTTGTTTAAATTTATTATGTACATGCCACTAGTCCTCTTTTGATTTCCCCACCATGTGCCTCTAAATTCTCTACAGTGAACAAGCTAGAATCCCTCTTGAAACTAACCTCCTATTATTAATCTTTTAATATCTTGGTTATAGGTTTGTTTTGACACCAATCCAGTAATAATAACTCAATAAAAAATCTTGAACAAATTCTAGTGGACAATTGAAACTCATCATGCTTCCAAGTTGTAGCAAAATCACATCTGATACCACAATAAAATCATGTTTGAGAACTGAAAAATATTTAGATAATAGGTACACATTCATAGATCAATATAATATACTTATGAAAATAATAAAACAATAAATGAATTTATATAAAAACATTTAAATACAAAAATTACATAAGTTACATATACGTTCAATTAAGAAAGAAAAACTCGCTTTTCATGATTATGCATGATATTTTATAAAGAGATATTAAATGAAATAATTTTATTTAAAAAAATATCATATTTATTGGTGTAAAAATAACATAGGTTTTCTAAAAATATAATTGGCTATATAATTAAAATATGTCCATTATTTATAAAATCAACTTTAAAAGTTTAAATCTCAGTCAAATTTCACATGCTATGAAAAATTATTTAAACATATTGGATTGAAGAAATTTAACACAAATTTTTAATAAACTTCATAAGATAAATAAACATGATTCACGTGTTCTTCCATAATAAAAAATGACCCAAGCAAATAAAGAAAACAAAACACAACACAAATATGAAAAATAATTTTTTTTCTTTAAAAATAGAAGAAAATAAAAAATTAAAGGATATGGGAAAAAGTAATGACCAGGTAATCCTCTCAAAAAATTAATTGTTTTATTATAATTTTTAAAAATTAATTATGATTTTAATGTTTTTTAAGATGATGGATAAAATAATAGTAATAAGAAAGGATATATAGTTCTCGTTGGAATGTTTCTTGATGGAGAGAAGTTTCCTTCCCCACTTGATCCATAAAATCCTTATGAAAGGGAAAAATACTTTACCCAGTGATTGTAAGGCGTAAATTGTTTGACTAATTCATGGTATGAATAATATTATATTGATATACATGTGTAAAAATATATGGACCTAACCAATTAGAACAAAACCTATCAGACATTATCTTCCTCCTTGAGTTGAAAAGAAGGACTTTTTCCACAAAATTATATTTCTTATATAAAATTAACTTATAATGGGAAACCTTTGTTTTATCTTTATACATTCATTAATTCTTATATGTGTTCCACGAAATCTCCCCAATCCCCTAAATTTGTGTTTTTTATGTGTACTTGCATATGAAATATTCATGTTTCATTGTTTGAGGTCCCGATATACATGGTATTGAATCTCAAATAAAAGGTGAAAAGATTTCCCAAAAACCAATTTGAATAGATATGTTCTAATATGGATTTTAAATTTAGTATAATATGTCCACAATGAATTTTCAAATTGAGTGATCCAATATTTTATATTGGGATGAATTATTTTTTTCTAATATTTTTTTAACCACCCTATTATAAACTTATTCATAAACATTAGTTTGAGAGTGATATGGTGTAGAAACATGGTGTGTAACACAATATTTTCACAAAAGTGCTTGACTAACCTCATTAAAAAGTGGGACACTGGTAATTGATAATGCATCATAGTAAATAAATTCAAACAAAATGCAGTATATAAAAACTTAGCAATGACTAGACTATCATTGGTTCATGTTTCATTCTTTCTTTCATTAATTTTGAGACACAATAAAATTTCAAGGAGAATATATAAAAAATCATAATGAACTAGAAAAAGTTCCAATAAAATTAATAATCTAGACATTAAATATAATACAAAATAGCATGGATTTTTGGATAATATCAATCCTCTTAGACACATTTTTTCATTATTCACGTGTCTTAGAAAATTGAAGTGCATATAGAAATACTTTTATCTAATAAATACCAGATTTTGTGACTTTTTTTGTAGTTATTTTGGGATCAAAATGACCCAAAATTAAAGTGTGTGTAAAAATACAAGGGTTGATGTGAATTTTGATCAGGTACACATCATTCGTATGAATTGGTCACTATATATTTTTCAAAAATAAGGGTTGTACCATATGCAATAACTAGACAAACTCCTAATCTTATTGTAATACCCTAACCTGAATCACTGAGTTTAGGACAGAGTTCCACATGACCTCATGCATGCCTCCTCATATGTATGAGTTTGCTGACTAGTGGTGAGTGAATGAATGGTTTCATGGAGAGACTATGACTTCTATAACAATATACGTACCCCATAAATATAGTGAAACATAAGTAAATAACAATAATACCACACAGAGGACACCAAAACAATAACTTCATATAGTAAAAATTTTCATATGAGTTATACAAGATAAATCAAATGGCCCCAATGTGGTAGGTCAACCTATAAGGACCAAACCTTAAACCTTACTTAATCTTGAGTTATTACAAGATTACACATTGAGGATCTTTTCGGGTTTAGAGTTTTAGAGAATTAGATCATAAAACTTGCATTACATTCCACATATAAACAAAGTGGTTACATAAAGATAGTATTCTTCATTCCCATCAATGGAAAACACATTTGAAATAAAACATGGATTATTTCTTGACACTTCCTTGACACTATCATCATATCATGTACCTTTCCCTTGACCTATGAAAAACATTTCAAAAAAACTTGGGATGAGCATAAAAAGCTCAGTAAGGGATACAGAAAGAATGAAAACTGTTAGTTTTTCAAACATCAAATAAACCATATATACTCTATCAAAGTAATACCTTCACCTTTATGAATTAGTAAAAACTCTTCACTGAATAAAGTATCAATACTTACCTTTTTGTAACCAAAGGATTACCATAAAATCCATAAAAAGAACACATAACATATATAAAGGTAACTTGGGACATAAACATACTTAAGTGGAATAACCATACGGTCGACTTCCACACATATCACTTAATGGAATAGCCATACGGCCAATTTCCATACATACTTAATGGAATAGCCATACGGCCGACTTCCATACCAAATGCATTGGAGGTTATAACATAACCACCCATCCTGGTATTCACGGCACCACCCGTCATATGGTTTATAACGTAACCACTCGTTAAAATGTCCAAGTACCAGTATAAAATCACAAAACATAAAACCAATATAAAGGAATGATAACATTTCCACATTTCAATCACAATATATCATAAATATATTGACATAATATAATCCTTTTTCAAAACCATTTTCAATACCAAAATACATAAAAGAGTATATGGTATTTATTTTATTCTAAAAACATTACGGCTTGTTGAGAAAGCCAAAGACCAAATAATACTCGCGGTGGCGGAAAAGGTCGTTGTCGCCGCGTACGTTAAAAGAAACATTCCTTTTTGTCGTTTTGTAAAACGCTTCGTAGAAAAAGATTCCTTTTGTATAAAAGTAAAAGTCAAAGGGGTTTATACACCATATAAAAGAAAGTTGTGTATAAAATAAAATATGCCTCAACGAAAGGAGATTGAGACGAAGTCCCATACCTCGTATCCGACTTGACCTGACCGTTCTTTAATCTCATGAATAATAAACTTGAGTTAATCTCTACTTGATTATGAATCTTTTTCAAGTTTATTATTCCTTTTATACCATGTTATGAACATCATGTAATCATTTAAGTTAATAATGTTCATTTTGTCGGTATTTGGTTCTTAAGTCAAAAATAGACTTCTTACACTTACATGTTGTTAATTTGGTCAAAGGTTCATTATATCCAGAATGATATTAATGATTTGGATAAAATATATATCATATATATTATTCATATACATGTATTTATAATATTACATCACATTTAGAGGTAAGAAATGAAATGCACCGTTCATGGAGACGGTAAGCCGTACGTACGCATGAACGCTACTTCCATTTCTATTTCGTATTTTCTGGAATGGAATCATAATGATATATAAGTATATTATAATTTCAGTATAATAACATATATAATATCATTAACTTTATCCTTTACACATCCCACATATGGTATTAACGAATCAAATCACTTTCAGGGGGCGGTAGTCCGCACTTCCTAAAATGAAGATATCGTGTTTACCCATAATGGGAACCATAAAGGTATGCCCAAAATGAAAAAAACAGAAGCTTAAGGAAAACATAAACATATTATATATCATATATAAAAATATTGACATCATAATGGCCACCTTTTAAGGTGTTAAATGAGTATTGAACAATCATCGTTTTGGGAGGCAGAATTTCGCCATCCACAGAAACCGTATGTTCTTTAACCATTTGATGTAGTTGTGCGAGAGTTTAGCTCAAATAAATCTTATAAAAACATCCTAGTATATTTAATATACTGGTTTTGTTACAAAATAAGTAAATAAAAAGAGTTTAGGGGGTTGAAGAAACAAAATAAAACAAATGAACATGAGAGAATGAATTACCTTTAAAAGTGTAACTCCTTTTGATTTGAGCCTAAAGGCTTCCGTTGAAAGGATTATGCCCAAAGGGAATCCTCTAGTATGAGTATAGGTATGTGGAGAGAGTAAATGGTCAGGGGTTGGCCGAGACAAAGGATTGAGGAGTGTGTGAAATGAGGTAGAGGTGGAGGCCTTTTATAAGAGGAGAGGAGGGGCACTTTTGGAAAGTAAAGAAATATTACTTTATTTGAAAATGTGTTTCGGTTTTAAAAGGTCCCACATTGATATAAGTCGTGGAAAAGGTGATAAGGGTTCGAAATACACTCATCCAATTGGTTTTGGACATGTGTAGTTCATTGATGTTACATTATCATTCCATTTTATTTAAATCGTTAAATAATGAGGTCATCACTGCATCATCATGATGTCATAAATAATTTAATTTATTTAATGTCTAAAAATTATAAAAAAAAATACTATGATGTAGGAAATCTTTTTATCTTTCCAATGACTATTTATAATCAAAAATCTGATCTTTAGTACCCCATTTAAAAATTATTTTCGTAAGACATATTATGTTTGTGTCATTTTTACTTTAACATTTAATAAAAAGTTATTTATGTCATTTCCCAACCAAAGTGTCTCCATGGGGTCCACAAGTTGACTCATGGCTTTTCTTGGTCGTCCATTACACATCCAATGAGGTTAGGACATGTGTCAAGTCCGTTTCATATTATTAAAGCATTATTTATACCTTAAACTACCCTAATTACCACTAATCGCGATTAAGAACTTAATAAGTTACTATTCACCAAAAAATTATTTTAATCTCATTGAACCAAATTTTACTTCTTAATGACAACCATGTATGTCGGATTTTTGAAATTCAAAACACAATGATGGCAAAATTTCATTTAAACGGAAAATCATTTTTTATAAGTACCACTTAGTGGTTTCACTATTCATCAAAAATTGAAGTTTTTCAGAAAATTACCAAAAATTCACCCTAAGCTATATTTGATATTCCGAATTCAAAAATGAAGTCTATTTTACAAAATTCAAAACATATAATTCACATTAATTAATTTAATAATTAATTCCCGCTGTCAGAGCAAATAACGTGTTTTTATGAAACAATAAGTATCAAAACATTGACACTAGTTTAAGTCCGATTTCAAAGTGAAATTAATTCCAACGACCACTATTGGATTTAATGGTAAAAATATTTTCTAATTTCACTTTAAAACCAATTCAAAAGATAATCTAATCATATAAATAAATTAGATTAAAAAGAGGTTTTGAATTAAAATATAACATTTTACACTATTCATTAAAAAATGAACTTTATCAGAAAGGTACCAAAAATTTACACAAAGTAAATTTTGATGTCCCGATTCTAAAGAAGAGTTATATTTGGTCCAATAGAATTTATAAGATTGATCAAAACTATATTTAATGATGGTTCTCCGTCAAAAGGTGATAAGTGGACCTTTCGTGAAAATTAGGGTATAAATGCATAAAATTGAACTCTTTCCGTATTTTAAGCCTTTATCTTTTATTGGGTAAATGTAAAAACATTTAAAAACATATATAATCATATTTTAGTTATTTCTATCCATTCCCGCCAGTACAACGGCTACTCGTTAACTAACATTTAAAATAATATTATTTTATTACTTGTGTGCAACGTAAGTTTTCAAAGAAACTCATCGTTGCGTACCGAGTACACTATCGAACGTAGAAACCCCTTTTAATTAAAATTAATATTTAATTCGTAAATATGAAAATTCTTTATTCTTTATTTACCTGGGATGTTACACCCTTCCCCCCTTTTGGGAATTGCGTCCTCGCAATTTTATTCACTTATCAAAATAAGTGGGGGTATTTATCCCTCATAGCATTTTCAGATTCCCACATTGCCTCTTCAATCACATGGTTTTTTCACAAAACCTTTACCTGATGAATCACCTTATTCCGTAACACCTGCTCCCTGTGGTCAAGAATCTGGACCGGTTGTTCCTCATAAGATAGGTTCTCTTCCAACTGAACTACCTCTGGACTAAAAACATGAGATGGATCTGGCATATACTTTCTCAACATTGAAACATGAAAAACATTGTGTACCTGAGATAAACTCGGAGGTAAAGACACCCGGTATGCAACTGATCCAACTCTATCCAGAATTTCATATAGTCCGATAAACCTTGGACTCAGCTTTCATTTCTTACCAAATCGCATCACACTTTTCCATGGTGATACTTTGAGAAAAACATGATCACCTACCTCAAAAGAGAGGTCCTTCCTCCTGTTGTCCGCATAACTCTTCTGCCTACTCTGAGCTGTTCTCATGTGTTTCTGAATCAGCTAAACTTTTTCTGCCAACTCTTCTACCAATTCTCGTCCCATCAACTTCCTTTCACCAACTTCATCCCAGAAAGCTGGAGTTCGACACCGCTTCCCATATAATGCCTTAAATGGTTCCATCTGTATACTGGAATGAAAACTGTTATTATATGAAAATTCAACCAAAGAAAGATGTTGGTCCCAACTTCCCTGATAATCCATCGAACAAGATCGTAGCATATCCTCCAATGTCTGAATTGTTCGTTCTGACTGCCCATCTGATTGAGGATGAAAAGCTGTACTAAAATTTAATTCAGTACCCAACGACTTCTGAAGGCCTTTCCAAAAGTTAGAAGTAAACCTGGGATCACGATCCGATACAATGGAGAGAGGAACTCCATGTAACCTGACTATCTCTTTAAGATACAAACGGGAAAGTTGATCAAGAGATAAAGTATCTCGTATAGCAAGGAAATGAGCAGATTTGGTCAAGCGATCAACAATAACCCAGATTGCATTATTACCTTGAGATGTCTTCAGTAATCCCACAACAAAGTCCATGGATATATTCTCCCATCTCCACTCTGGCACTGGTAAAGGCTGAAGCATCCCTTTCGGTAACTGCCGCTCTGCTTTAACCTGTTGACATGTCAAACACTTCACAGTAAAATCAGCAATATCTCTTTTCATTCCATCCCACCAGTAATACTCCCGCAGATCTCTATATATCTTAGTACTGCCAGGATGAACTGAAAACGAAGAACTATGATCTTCACATAACAACTCTCTCTTCAACTGTGAATCACAAGACACACACAATCTCTTCCCAAACCTCAAAACACAAATACAAACTTATCCAAGAACTCATGGAAAATTTTATTCATAAGGTCCATGAATACAACAGGTGCATTGGTTAACCCAAAAAGCATAACTAAAAATTCATAATGGACATATCTAGTACGGAACGCAGTCTTCGGAACGTCTGCTTCTTTTACTTTCAACTGATGGTACCCCGACCTCAAGTCAATCTTCGAAAAATACTGAGCTCCCTGGAGCTGATACCACTTCATTCGATGGCCCAACATCTGCTGAAGTTGTTGCAAAGGATTTCACCACCCCTTTCTGCTTGTAGTCTGGCTGCATTCCCCCAGTTGAGTTCTTCGTTGGAGACTCGTTTTCATAATGACCCATTTCATTACACTTAAAACATTTCACTAACTGTAAATCAAATTTTTTCTTACCTTAACCTTAATCCTTTTCAGTGTAATCACGAGCCTTATGTCCCATCTTACCACATCAGTAGCACTTTCCAGAATTTAGAAGACATTCCCCAGCATGCCTTTTGCCACATTTATCACAAACTGGAAACTTAGTTCTCTTACCATCAGACTTTTTTGAAGAATTCTTACCTTTCTCCTGCCACCTCGGTCTCTTCTTCTGCTGGTTGTTATAGAACACTTGGTCATCGGCAAACTCCATTTCCACCTTCTCAGCACATCGAACAAGCTTTTCATAACTTTTAAACTCACGAGAAGCTAATGCCCTTCGATATTTTGGCTTTAATCCTGAGTAAAAACAATTGATTTTACTATCAAGGTCTCAGATAAAATTTGGAGCATACCTTGCCAATCGAGTGAACCTTTCTTCATAGGCAGCCACTGAGTCTTCCTCTTTCCTCAATTCCAAGAATTTATTTTCCATCCTAATTCAAACAGCCTTAGGAAAATACTTCTCAAGAAACATACCTTTGAATTCGTCCCAGTGAAGATCCTCAATCTCATCACTATCCCTTATATTTTTCACCATCGACCACCACTGATCAGCTTCACCTTCAAAATGGTAAACAACAAGACTAACCTTTTGATGTTCTAAACACCCCATGACATCAAAAATCTTCTCCAGTGCTTTAATCCACCCTTCATCTTGCACAGGGTCAGATGATCCTCTGAATGATGGGGGATGTTGCCTCATGAAATGTTCCACCACTGACATGTTCCTCTGCGGTTGATCTGGCTGATCTCGTGCATGGATACCACCACCATTTATAGCCTGAGTCAACTGTGCCATCACTGCAACAAACTGTTCAGTTCCGATTCCAACCATCTCAGGTTGCTGATTTGGAAGGTTATCTTCCTCCTGATGTCGTCCCAACATAGCTGCTTTGTTTCCTCTGCGGAAAACCATTCTGAACACAGAAATATCTTAGGCGAAGCAACATGGTAATCCGTAAATGCTATATCATTTCAATCATATTATAATTTAACACTTTTCTAACTCCTAAAGTTGTCTAAACCGACCTCTCATACCAACTATAAGGCCCCGACCTTAAACCTTACTTAATCTTGAGTTATTACAAGATTACACATTGAGGATCTTTTCGGGTTTAGAGTTTTAGAGAATTAGATCATAAAACTTGCATTACATTCCACATATAAACAAAGTGGTTACATAAAGATAGTATTCTTCATTCCCATCAATGGAAAACACATTTGAAATAAAACATGGATTATTTCTTGACACTTCCTTGACACTATCATCATATCATGTACCTTTCCCTTGACCTATGAAAAACATTTCAAAAAAACTTGGGATGAGCATAAAAAGCTCATTAAGGGATATAGAAAGAATGAAAACTGTTAGTTTTTCAAACATCAAATAAACCATATATACTCTATCAAAGTAATACCTTCACCTTCATGAAGTAGTAAAAACTCTTCACTGAATAAAGTATCATTACTTACCTTTTTGTAACCAAAGGATTACCTTAAAATCCATAAAAAGAACACATAACATATATAAAGGTAACTTGGGACATAAACATACTTAAGTGGAATAACCATACGGTCGACTTCCACACATATCACTTAATGGAATAGCCATACGGCCAATTTCCATACATAATTAATGGAATAGCCATACAGCCGACTTCCATACCAAATGCATTGGAGGTTATAACGTAACCACCCGTCTTGGTATTCACGGCACCACCCGTCATATGGTTTACAACGTAACCACCCGTTAAAATGTCCAAGTACCAGTATAAAATCATAAAACATAAAACCAATATAAAGGAATGATAACATTTTCACATTTCAATCACAATATATCATAAATATATTGACATAATAGAATCCTTTTTCAATACCATTTTCAATACCAAAATACATAAAAGAGTATATGGTATTTATTTTATTCTAAAAACATTACGGCTAGTTGAGAAAGCCAAAGACCAAATAATACTCGCGGCGGTGGAAAAGGTCATTGTCGCCGCATACGTTAAAAGAGACATTCCTTTTTGTCGTTTTGTAAAACGCTTCATAGAAAAAGATTCCTTTTGTATAAAATTAAAAGTCAAAGGGGTTTATACACCGTATAAAAGAAAGTTGTGTATAAAATAAAATATGCCTCAACGAAAGGAGATTGAGACGAAGTCCCATACCTCGTATCCGACTTGACCCGACCGTTCTTTAATCTCCTGAATAATAAACTTGAGTTAATCTCTACTTGCTTATGAATCTTTTTCAAGTTCATTATTCCTTTTATACCATGTTATGAACATCATGTAATCATTTAAGTTAATAATGTTCATTTTGTCGGTATTTGGTTCTTAAGTCAAAAATAGACTTCTTACACTTACATGTTGTTAATTTGGTCAAAGGTTCATTATATCCAGAATGATATTAATGATTTGGATAACATATATATCATATATATTCATTATATACATGTATTTATAATATTACATCACATTTAGAGGTAAGAAATGAAATGCACCGTTCATGGAGACGGTAAGCCGTACGTACGCATGAACGCTACTTCCATTTCTATTTCGTATTTTCTGGAATGGAATCATAATGATATATAAGTATATTATAATTCCAGTATAATAACATATATAATATCATTAACTTTATCCTTTACACATCCCACATATGGTATTAACGAATCAAATCACTTTCAGGGGGCGGTAGTCCGCACTTCCTAAAATGAAGATATCGTGTTTACCCATAATGGGAACCATAAAGGTATGAACAAAATGAAAAAAACAGAAGCTTAAGGAAAACATAAACATATTATATATCATATATAAAAATAGTGACATCATAATGGCCACCTTTGAAGGTGTTAAATGAGTATTGAACAATCATCATTTCGGGAGGCAGAATTTCGCCATCCACGGAAACCGTATGTTCTTTAACCATTTGATGTAGTTGTGTGAGAGTGTAGATCAAATAAACCTTATAACAACACCCTAGTATATTGAATATACTGGTGTTGTTACAAAATAAGTAAATAAAAAGATTTTAGGGGGTTGGAGAAACAAAATAAAACAAATGAACATGAGAGAATGAATTACCTTTAAAAGAGTAACTCCTTTTGATTTGAGCCTAATGGATTCCTTTGAAAGGATTCTGCCCAAAGGGAATCCTCTAGGATGAGTAGAGGGATGTGGAGAGAGTAAATGGGCAGGGGTTGGCCGAGCCAAAGGCTTGAGGAGTGTGTGAAATGAGGTAGAGGTGGGGGCCTTTTATAAGAGGAGAGGAGGGGCACTTTTGGAAAGTAAAGAAATATTACTTTATTTGAAAATGTGTTTCGGTTTTAAAAGATCCCACATTGATATAAGTCGTGGATAAGGTGATAAGGGTTCGAAATCAACTCATCCAATTGGTTTTGGACATGTGTAGTTCATAGATTTTACATTATCTTTCCATTTTATTTAAATCGTTAAATAACGAGGTCATCGCTGCATTATCATGATGTCATAAATAATTTAATTTATTTAATGTCTAAAAATTATAAAAAAAATACTATGATGTAGGAAATCTGTTTATATTTCCAATGACTATTTATAATCAAAAATATGATCTTTATAACCCCATGTAAAAATTCTTTTCGTAAGACATATTATGTTTGTGTCATTTTTACTTTAACATTTAATAAAAAGTTATTTATGTCATTTTCCAACCAAAGTGTCTCCATGGGGTCCCCAAGTTGACCCATGGATTTTCTTGATCTGCCATTACACATCCAATGAGGTTAGGACATGTTTCAAGTCCGTTTCATATTATTAAAGCATTATTTATACCTTAAACTATTCTAATTACCACTAATCGCGATTAAGAACTTAATAAATTACTATTCACCAAAAAATTATTTTAATCTCATTGAACCACATTTTACTTCTTAATGACAACCATGTATGTCGGATTTTTGAAATTCAAAACACAATGATGGCAAAATTTCATTTAAACGGAAAATCAGTTTTTATAAGTACCACTTAGTGGTTTCACTAATCATCAAAAATTGACGTTTTTCAGAAAATTACCAAAAATTCACCCTAAGCTATATTTGATATTCCGAATTCAAAAATGAAGTCTATTTTACAAAATTCAAAACATATAAGTCACATTAATTAATTTAATAATTAATTCCCGCTGTCAGAGCAAATAGCGTGTTTTTATGAAACAATAAGTATCAAAAGATTGACACTAGTTTAAGTCCGATTTCAAAGTGAAATTAAATCCAACGACCACTATTGGATTTGATGGTAAAAATATTTTCTAATTTCACTTTAAAACCAATTCAAAAGATAATCTAATCATATAAATAAATTAGATTAAAAAGAGGTTTTAAATTAAAATACAACATTATACACTATTCATTAAAAAAATGAACTTTATCAGAAAGGTACCAAAAATTTACACAAAGTAAATTTTGATGTCCCGATTCTAAATAAGAGTTATATTTTGTCCAATAGAATTTATAGGATCGATCAAAACTATATTTAATGACGTTTCTCCGTCAAAAGGTGATAAGTGGACCTTTCGTGAAAATTAGGGTATAAATGCCTAAAATTGAACTCTTTCCGTATTTTAAGCCTTTATCTTTTATTGGGTAAATGTAAAAACATTTAAAAACATATATAATCATATTTTAGTTATTTCTATCCATTCCCGCCAGTCCAACGGCTACTCATTAACTAACATTTAAAATAATATTATTTTATTACTTGTGTGCAACGTAAGTTTTCAAAGAAACTCATCGTTGTGTACCGAGTACGCTATCGAATGTAGAAACCCCTTTTAATTAAAATTAATATTTAATTCGTAAATATGAAAATTCTTTATTCTTTATTTACCTGGGATGTTACACAACCCAAGTATGGAGAAATAAGTCAATAAAACAAATCCATGATAGAAATAGTCTAGATGCTATCTCAACATCACCTGTGTCCTCCAAGATGAACCTGACCATCTTCTTGACATAGGGACCTTGTATGACGAACCATGTCGTCACAGGCTGAGAAAATCAGGAGAAATTTTAATTTTATCTCTTGTGTGTATTTCAGGGGAAAATAGTAATTTTTCATACTATATGATATAAGACAATTTTTTTAACCACTTCATTGGTCCCAAAATATGGTATTTACCCTAGGATAAAAGTTTAGTGAAAATATGATTTATCCATATTGAAGAACATTTGTGATATTTTGTTTCTAACAAAGTTTTTTATTTTTTGAGAACTAAATTTTTTTAAGGAATGTTTTTATTCTACATAATCATACCTAGTCCATCTGAATGAGTATTTTTAAGAAATATAATAATTTATAAATGTTTGAATCTAAACAAAAAGGTTTTTTTTTCTGGATATAGTTTATCAGACTGAGCAGAACCAGACACAAAAGTTTTCAAAAAGATAATGTTGTTGATAATATGCATCCTTGGTCTCAGATCCAATGAAATGACTTTCTAGATTCACCAGACTTAGGGTTGTTTAGAAATTCATAATTTCCTAAGAATAAAACTAAACATTTTTCTGAATATATTAAATGAATAAAGTTATTTCAAGATAAATAAATCTCTTAAACTTTCTAACCCTTAATTAGATGATTCTTTTCAAATATTGAAGTTCTCATTAATCATGGAAAATCTCATGATAAAATATTTTGATATTAAACATTGTATCATTTAAGAAGATTAATATGAAGTTTTCATCAAATCTAGAAGTTACAGTCATAAAATTTCACAATTATGAATGATTTATAACTGATATGGTTTGAATTTTTTAGTGTTGTATAGTGGAGTATCCATCTTATTGAGACTTACATCATAATGAGAATTCCATCATTATGAGGATTCTATCAGATCGATGTTGAGGGACTTCCATCAGACTAACTCTGAGAAGGAATTCAGATCATAATGGGAAGAGGAAGAAATTCATATCATAATATGTATAAGAAGAAAGTCATATCATAATGAGAAGGAGAATAAATTCAAATCGTAATGAGTAGAAGAAGAAAGTTAGATCAAAATGAGAATAACAATAAATTATGATTGTAATGAGAAGAGGAAGAAATTCATATCATAATGAGCAGAGGAATAAAGTCATATCATAATAAATAAAAGAAGATAGTCAGATCATAATGATCATATGAATAAAATTAGATCATAATGAGTGGAGTAAGTTAGTCACATTAGATTGAATCATAGGAATTTAATTTTACTGAAGCAAAGTAAGTTTCATCGGACTACAGAAAAGTTAGTATACTTAAGAATTATAATTTCATAGAAATCATAATAAGGTTTGAAGTAGTCAAAGTTGATGTTTAAATGTGAGTTATTTTCATATTTTTTAAATTTGATTAAGCGATAAATGTTTTTACCTTTTACATTTTAAGTTTATTTTAAATAGAATCATAATAGATTCGTACATTGAAATTTTTAATGAGTATGGAAAAGGAGGAGAGTTTCATAATTCTTGTCAAGTTTTCTTTCTAGATTGAGATATCAAAATAATGTCGGAAACCTGAAAGTTTTTTTATCATACTTAAAATATTGGAATAAGGAATATCATATTGAGAAATTGAACTGAGTTTGAGAAGAGAATATTGATAAAGGTAGCATTATATTAAGTCGAACGGACCGAGTTAATCTATTTGTTTTCATGAAAACCAATTCAATCAAACTCATGGTTATCAGAATCAGAAAATTTTATGGAGAAGATTGAAAAAAGTATTTATACTTTTTGTTTTGGATAAATTGTTTATAATGATTTTTTTAAACTAATAGGATTCATTATAATCATTCCTATTTGGATATAATAGGTGTATAATGGGTGTTTCCATAAGTTGTATTCACATTTTCTTAAGAGTGAATTTTCATAAGCCCACATGAGTGTCTATGGAAAGGATATAGGTTCTTACACTGGGGTCGAACATTGTAAATTTTGTGCATTTTACATTCTTTTCTAATTTTTAATACATCATTATTTACTAAAAGATGATAAGGAAACGAACTTTAATAGGTTGTAGGGGCTAAGTTTCTAAAATTCTTGAAACTTATAAAAAGTTAATAACTGATTCAACCCCCCTTTTTAGTTTTTATTTTTTCCTTTGGAACTTTAATTGGTATCTAATGGGGTTACCTTGTTGAATCTTTATCATGGATAATATCAATTTATTCAATAGTATATGAATTCCTAAATTTAATGGAAAAAATTATTATTAATGAAAAATAGGATGATTCTTTATCTCCTATATCTTTCTCTAGAAGTTTTTGATGATGCTACAATTTGTCTTCCACCTATTGAGAAGTATTCTTCGATGACTTTTGATGATAAGGTAAATATTGAAGTTTATGGAAAATATAGAAATTATATTATTATGTACTTATCAAAAAATATTATATGAAGGTGATGAGTCTCAAAACTTTGAAGAGTATATGGGACAAGTTGGAAATTATTTTCAAATGGAATAATAAAGTGAAGGAATAAAAGCTAAAAATATAGCATAGTAAGTATAAAGAAATTAAAATGAGAGATGAAGAAACAACTAATGAATATTTCACCATAGAAAATGGAATAATTTGCAACATCAAAGGATTCATATATGTCTTGGAAGATTCTACAATTGTGAAGAAACTTATGAGAAACTTTCTGGATATGTTTTATTTTAAAATTTATTCTTTAGAATATAAATATTATTTATCTATTGATGATCTTGATGAGTTTTATAACTTTATTTTTGATTATTAAATGAGAAAATATATAGTGTTCAAAAAGAAGATGAAAGATGAAATGGATTTTGAATCCATGAAAAATTGAAAATACAAAATATTGAAGATGTTGATCTCTATGACTCTAAAGATAAAGAGGATGAGGATTTTAATGAAAAAATGATGTCTGTTATATCCAATAACTATCGAAGTGGAAGAAGAAATTATGGAGGTAAACTTCCTATAATTTTTTTTAAGTTTGGTGGAATCATACACTTTTATATGAATTTCCACAATAATAAAGTTGGTGAATATCAAGATGATTGTGATGAAAATTTTCATTGGAAGAAGTAGAAAAAATGAAAAAGAAGAAAATCCATCTAATAAATATAAGAATAATATTACTCGAAATAAGAGAAGTATTTTGAGTGATAAAGATGAATCAGTCTCAACAGAAAACAATTCTCTAGAAGATGAAATTTTAGAAAAGTTTATAACATTGATTACAAAAGTTTAGAAAATATAATACTTCTCAAATATTGAAGAAAAAGAAGGTGAAGAATATTAGAGTAGGTATCAGCTTAGATTTTTTTTTCATGTATTGAGAAAAATAAACCTCTTAATAAATAAGACAAAATGATAAATAAAGTGGAAAAGTTACAGAAGGTGAAAAAGATATTGTTAAGTAAGAAGAATAATACATCCATGAGATCTTAAGTGACAAACTATGAATTTCTAAATCAAGAAATATGTTTAAAGATCTCAGTAAGAATTTGGAAGATAAGGAAGAAGAAGTTAACAAGTTTCAATAAAAACTTCTTGAGCCCAAAAGTTACCTTGAATAATATGAATCAAAACTTCAACAAATCCTTAGAAGTAAAGTATGAGACTTATGAAGATGTTGAGAAAACTCAAATCAAGAATTATGTCAAATTATCATCATTCAAAAATAATGTTTCATATGATCTTTTGAAAATTTCATGTGATAAAAAAAGTGATGGAAAATTTTGGATTGATAAGGGATGTGAGAAACCTATCACATCTACAAAAGTTGAAAACTTCCTCAGTAGGAAAGATAGTTCACGTCTAGTGTATGTTAGAAGAGGAAGAGGTTTTCAACATCAATAATGTTTCTATAGAGAAATATCATACTTTCATAGAAAATAAAGATTTAATGGTCTGTGTTGGTGTTGTGGAATATATAGGCACATAGATTATAATTTTTGGAATAAATTATCACTCTCTAGAAGAAGTATTTAACAGAGTGTAAGAAATAGTAGAAGTATAATGAGTAACATTCTTAACAAACATGATATTAGAAAAGAAAAATATCAAGATGTTAGAAACTTTCAAACAAAAAATAAATTTAAAACTCTTGGAGAATTTTGGGGAATATGTTACTAGTTTGGTCATCACACCAAAAGATGTATGACACTCCCTCTAGAACAAGTTTATTATGGGAGAAAATAAAATTAATATGGAAGAAATAAATTTTACAAAATAGATTTTTTTATTAATACTTCCTTGAAAGTAAGTAAAAAAGAACAAACCCTAGATACTTGATAGTGTTTGTTCTTCACACATGATAGGTGATTTAAAAATCGTGAAACATGTTTAAAATCATTATGGAGGTGCTTGTATCTTTGAGAATGATAGTTCTTTAAAAATCCAAGTAATCATAACGATTGAGATTGAAGAAGAAAAAAATTAAATCTAAGGATATTTTATTTTTTGATGAGATAAAACATAACTTACTTAGTGTAATTAAAATTTGCGATGATGGGAAAGAAGTTATTTTCAGAAAATATTATTGTATCATCATAAGTATAAAATATAGAAAAGTTATCACAAAAGGAAAAGAACTAGTGGTAATTTGTTTTAACTTGGAGAGTTTAATAACTCCCGTTACTAGAGTGCTATAGATGAAAAAAATTATGGCACTGAAGACTTGAGAACCTTGGTTAGAAAAACATAAACAAACTTTATAAATTTGACGTGTTCTATTATTTTCCAGAATTGAAAAGAAGAGATGAATATGTTTGTGTTACATTTTGAAAAGGGAATATGACTAACAAAATCTATAAGAGAGTTGAGATCTAGTCTACCAGACCTCTTGAAGTTATTCATTCTGATTTATGGCGGCTGATGAGACATCAATAAAGAAAAGGATGTTTATATTTTATAAAATTTATTAAGGATTTCACTTAGATAACAAAAATCATGTTTATGAAACATAATTTAGAGGCTATGTAAATGTTCAAGTTTTTCAAAAAATATTTTGAGAAAGAAATGGGGGTTTATATAAAGATGTTGAGAATATAAAATGGTAATAAATTCACAAGAAATATTTTTGAAAATGATATTAGAAAGCATGGTATTATAAAACAATATAGTTCTCTATATACTCCATAATAAAATGAAGTAGTATAACTAAGGAATAGAAGTTTGGTGGAAATGGGAAGAAGTATGTTAGGAGAATATAAAATTTCAAAGTTATATTAGAGAGCATCTATTATTTTTGCAGTACATATTCCAAATAGATGCTTGTTGGGACAAGAAAACAACACAACTTCTTATGAAATGTGGTATAATAAAAAAACCTTTTTAAAGTACATCAAACTTTTTGATGTCCATGTTTACTTAAAATAAAAAATATGGATTTGGGAATGTTTTATGGGAAAGCTCAGGAACTTTTATTGGTTATTCACCCAAAGGAAGAAGTTACAACTATTGGAACAAATTCTTACAAATGTTGGTGGAATCCTATGATGTGAATGTAATTGAAAATTAAAATTCCTTTACAATAGTTGTTGATAATTATGAGGAGGATAAACTAAATATTTTCAATGATAGTGAAAGTGAGTCAAAAAATCCTTACTAATATACAAGAGAGTTGTATAGTAAGGAGAGTTCATCTGGAAGAGAAAATTTTAAATTTACTACCTTAAAAAAATTTGAGTCCAAAAACATTATTGGAAATCAGAAGGATATAGTTCAAACTAAAAGAAATATGAAATTAGAAAATCATACTTCACTTATCTCAAAAGTTGAATCAGAATTAGTTTCAGAAGCTATTAAACACAAATAATGGGTTGATGACATGAATTAATAGTTGGATCAAATTGAAAAAAATGAAACATGGGAACTTATTCCATGAAAAATAAATAAAAATTTTATCAAAACAAAGTGGTTTTATAGAAAAAAAATTGAATGATCATGGGGAAGTTTCAAGAAACAAAGGAATACATGTTTGTAATGGATATACACAGGTGGGAGGTGTGGATTTTGAACAAACGTTTTCCATAGTTATAAGATTAGAATCTATTAGATTGTTTCTATTAGTGGCTGCACATAAAATTTACAAAGTTTATTATATGGATGAAAAGTTATCTTTCTTAAATGGTGAGATTGAGGAAGAATTTTTATTGAACAAACTTGTGGTTTTCAACTTGATAATGATGAACAAGAGTTTTTAGATTGAATAAATCCTTTTAGGAGTTGGAATAAGATCCACATTACTGGTATTTAAAACTTTATAGATATTTAAAAATGTTTAAATTTTCTAAAGAAAAAGTTGATATAAACTAATATGTGAAAGATGTCGACTCCAAAACTCTAATTGAAATTGTTTATGCAGATGATATAATTTTTTTGGGTAGGAATAATTTTTTTTGAATAGTTTTCTAAGGAAATAAAGAAGTATTATAAAATGTCGATGTTGGGAGAATTAACTTTATTCCTTGGATTATAATTTCAATAAAAAGAAAAGTACATTTTCTCATCTCAGGAAAATTATGTCGTGGAATTTGTTAAAGAAGTTTGGGATGGAATAATTTAAATAAGTTTCTACTTTTATATATATGATCATAATGTTGAGTAAAGAGGAGTATATAAAAATTGTGAATCAAAAAGGCTTTTAGAAGATGATAGGAAGTATACTTTACCTTACATCCTCAAGTATTTATATTATTTATGATGTGACTTTGTGTGATAAGTATCAAAGTAATACAAAATAATCACATGTATTGGTAGAAAAAGATAATTCTAATATATTTCAAAGGAAAAAATTCACATGGGCTTTTATGCAAAAGAAATTTTGAGATGATGTTTCGGGTTTATACTAATACCGATTGGGTTAGAGATTGTAATGATAGAATACCAATACCAGGAGGAAAATTTTTCTTGAGTGAATTTTGTGTGAGTCAGAATAGTAATAAACAATGTTCAGAAAGTTTAAGCACAAAAAAATCAGAATATGTTGCAGTTACTCAGGATTTTACTCAAATATTGTGGATGAAATTTCATCTGAAATATTTGGAAGCAAAAGTTTCTAAACAATTGAGGATACTTTGTGATAATAAGAGTTAAATTGATCATAATAAAAATCTTTTCCAATATTCAAGATCAAAACACATTGATATAAAGTATCAATTTATAAATGATAAAGTTTCTAATATAGATTTTTTTTGGAATATATCTCAATGAAGTATCATATTGATCATATCATTATAAATGAAATTCCAAAATAATTGTTTGTTGATTTGAGGCTACAACATCATTTTTATACTACTCCAATGACTTCATAAATATTACAAGGAAGGCCCCCACCATTCTTTGGATTATGTTGACAAAGGGGAATATAAATTAATAAATTTTAACTCTATAATAAGTTTTTAATTATATTTATTTTATGAATATGAAGCTGTGGTTATCAGATAATGTAGGGGAGGAAAAGAAATGTGACAGAAAAAGAAAAGTGAGGGTGAATTTATCTTTACACAGCCACTAAATTTTTTAACCCCAAGGGATGTAATTCCTTAAAAACATTACTTTATCTAATAATGTGGTTTCAAGACACTGTCTTTTTAGAAAGACTATGTTTTGGTAAAATTCAAAAATCTCAAGTTGTTTAGAAAAGTTAAGTTGTGAAAAATTTCTGAAAGTTGAAAAAAGTTGTTAATTAGTGTTGTCAAAATATCCAAAGGGGGATATTGAATAATATTTGTGGCATTTTGTTTCTAACAAAGTTTTTTATTTTTTGACAACTATTTTTTTTTGTAAAATAATGTTTTTTCTTCAGGATCAGAACTAGTCTATTGGAACGAGTTTTTATAAGAAAGATAAATGTTGATGAGTTTTTTAATCTAAACACAAAGGGGGTTTCTTGACATAGCTTATTGGGTTGAGTAGAACTGGACACAAAAGTTTTAAAAAATATGTAGTTATTGATCATATGCATCATCAGTCTCATATCCATTTCCATGAGTTTCAGGATTCATTAGACACAGTGTTGGTTAGAAAGTCAAAGGTTCTAAAGAATGAAATTCAGAATATTGTTGAAGATGTTGAATTATAATAGTGATGTCATGAATTATAATGTTCTTAAACTTTGTAAAAATTAGCCAGATTTTTATTTTCCAATCTTAAAGTTATCATGCATCATGAAAACTCTCAGGATATAATATTTTGAATAAATAAAAGATTCATAATGATTGTATTAGTTCCAGATATCAAAACAAAGTTTTCATCAGATCCAAAAGTTCTGGGCACATAAGTTTTCATAAGTCTGAATGGGTTATAACTGATGAGTTTTTATGTTTTTCAAAGTTGCAAAGTGGATTTTCCATCGTAATGAGTATTCCATCGTAATGAGAATTAAATTGTAATGATAATTACTTCATTATAAGGATTCCATCATATTGATAATTCAATTGTAATGATAATTCAATTCAAATGGGTGTTTTCATAAGTTGTATTCACTTATTCTTAATAGTGAATTTCTATAGACCCATGGGAGTGGCTATGGAAAGAATTTAGGTTCTCAAACTGAGGTCTAACCTTGTAAAACTTGTGTTCTTTAGTTGATGTACTACTTTTTTCATGCATGAGTATTTACTAAAATATGATAAAAAAATTAACTTTAAAAGGTTGTGGGGGTTATGTTTTTAAAATTATTGAAACTTATAAAAAATTTAACAACTGATTCAACCCCCTTATGAGTTGTTATTATATATTTTGGAAATTTACATATTTTCATGGAAAAATAAGTATTTAATGTTTAATTAATAAAATATTAATTTATTTATGTGTGTTTGTTTGGTGATATATTTTGAAACAAATCATTGGATTGAGATTCCAAATTTGTGGTTATTTCTAAAATGGGGGTTTTTCTTGGGTGAGGTATAATCCCATCATGGGTGCTGGGGTCGGTCCTGGACCCCTTTTCATTTTCTTTTCACTTTTCTTATTTTTTTCCATTTGCACCTATTCCTTTTATTTTCTCCTATACTCCCTTTTATTCTTGTTTATGCCCCCTTGAGGCTCTTATGTCACATATTCAAGAGAGTTAGAGGGGTAGAATAGGGATATGGAGGATGAGGTACTACTTGTGATCTCATTTGGGGGGTAGATCAAGCATCAACGAGTGTGCGACATTGATTTGATGAGAATTTATGGAATTTTCTATTTAGAGGTAGGACTATTTTATTGTTTTTTCATAGATCCCTACATATTTACCACTTTATAATTTTAAATAACTATTATGACTATTGGATACCCAATGGGGGTCAATCTATGGGTTTAATGGACTGAATGGTGGTTTCAAGGGGATCATAGGGGTTTCCCATTCAGAATAACCAATCACATGGTGTGAAGTTTCCAGAACACACACTATTTATTATTATTATTCAGAGAAGATGATTTTTCGGACTACACACCATGTAGTAAGAGTACAATCCATGTAGTAGTACATGTTCAAGTTGTCGAGTACTTGGGAAGACATTCTATGTAAGGGGGGTCATGGTCATATAGTAGTACACATCTAGACCCCAAGTGTGCCTTAGCCGTGTAGTGCTATATGGGTATTAAATCAGTATGTACATGTTGTATACTATTCCTTTTGAGGAGTTTTTCATATTTTTTCTACCTAGAGTTACAATTGGACTTTTGAGTATTCCATTATAAGTATTTTTCTACTTAGATTGTGATGATGGAATCCTTTCAGTAATTATAGGTTGTCTAGATGGTGTTTTGAATTAGGGAGAGATTTGGTGGGAGGATTTATTTGAGGTTCTATTTTAGAATTCTCTAGTGGGTTGGGTTGTGGGATGCAAAACTTGAGTGAAGGTCATGATATTATTAGATAAATTATCTTTTGGGTGCCATGTCAGTTTTGTTTGAGGTTCTTTTGGATGGATATTAGAAGGAGGGGTTGAGTAGTATCTCTAAGGAGATCTTGGACAGTCACTAGATGTGGGGACCAGTTGCTCAAGGTTAGAGTAGTTGAGGGTTAGATCCTGTACTTGATAAATGTTTGAATTTAATTCTTTAGGATGGTTTGATTCTATGGGATGATGGTTTTGGCTAGGTTCTATTGATATGATGTTTAGATGATGTTGAGGGACTCTTTAGGATTACCTTGTGGGATGGTTTCTGATCAAGTTATAAGTGGATGTTGTAGCTGTCTGTTGAGAATTAAATTATGGAATAGTGTTTCTTTTGGATTCCCTTACGAGTGAGGTTATACCCAAGGATGGGTTTTATGTTAGGAATAATAACTAAGGATTTATTATGATGGGATTTTACCTAAGGTTTTTCTTGTGTTGAGGAGCCCCTTATAGGGTTTCATGATCTTGATATGGTCACGAGGACTATTGAGAATTCCATTATTGGTGCAGTAGTTCACTTGGATGCCCTTATGAGTGCATTGTTGATTGGGGATCAGTGGAAGGCCATGGAGGGATGCTTTAGGATGTTTCCATACTGGGATTGTTCTATGATTTTGATAAGAGAGAGGATCCCCTAGTAGGGTTTCTTACTCTTGTTGTGTCCTTATGTCTGTTTGAGGTTTTTTATGGTCATGGACTGAGAGATTTGGTGCGGATAGGTAGCCCCTAGTAGGGTGTCCTACTAAGATGTGACCCTAGGGACCATGGGAGTACCAAGTTTTATTTTAGCCCATTTTGTGGGTTGGTGAGATCCTGTAGCGTGTGTTTTAAAAATTATGAGATCTAATGGATTGAGAGAGCCCCATTCTTTGTTTTATGAGAGTTTATTGATAATGTAAGTTTAGTTATTTGGGTGATGGGTTGAAGATTTGGATCGATCCACATCCTATATGTACTTTGGGCAATATGTTTGAGGTAGTTCTTACTCAAGATTAGTTTGTGGAGGTGTCCTTTGGAATATCTAATACTAGTAATCAACCCTAAGATTTGATTTGGTTCTCACATATGTTAGTGGATGTTGTTAGATGGGTCTAGGGAGATAATGGATGATCTTGAGGAGTGAAGACCCTCTCTAAGACTGTAGATATATTACCCTAATTGGGGATTGAGATTCCATGGTCTCAAATATTTGATGGACCCAAGCCATTTAATTATCCACCCTAACTTTATTTTATGGAGATGGTTTATTCTGAAGGACTTCCATGTTCTAATTAGGTTCTCTCAGAGTTAGTAGAGATCCTATTTCTAGTTTGGACGATACCATTGGCATCTTAGAGTCTAGTAGATGCATGTTATCATGTAGACACCTAAGTTTATTTCTTGGGGTCTGATATTTGTTCCAGTTTCATTTTAGGCTTCTTGAAGTACCTATGTAGACTTAGAGGAAGTTCTTGACATAGTGTGGCTAAGAGCGCCATAGGTTATAAATCTTATATCATGGTTCAGATCGGGGGTAGATTTACCTCGAGTACTAGACTAGAACCCATGGTTGGATTTTTTTTATTTTTTTCTAGCCCCTTGTTTATTTATTTTATGCATTTGTATATTTTATCCAAGTTATTATTAGTATTCATCTAGGATGAGCATATCACGTGTTTATATAATTTTTATAATAATATATTATATGTTCACTATTGGGGGTGGCCTATTGAGATTTATTTCTCACCCCCTGTATGTGAACCTTGGTGTGTGTGAAGTCCATATATTTTATTTCAGGTTGGATCATAGAATGCATAGTGGATCAGGGGGGGGGTAGTATTCATTGAATGAGTAGTTCTGATCATGTGGAGTCCCATGTTTGGGATGGTGTAGCTTGAGAATCATGGGTATTGGGTGCGGCATGACTATAAGTTGACAGAAGAACCTTGTACATTTATTTTCACTATTTTAATTTTGTATATGTGGTCAGACTAGTGAACGAATACTTATGGTTTGTTTTGAAATTTTTGTGAGTTTGTATAATGGTATGCCACATTTCATTTATCATAGTATTATGTTGTTTTGGTTTATTTTTTATGTGTAGTATGATGTTTATACCTATTTATTTGTATTAGTTTGATTATTTTATATTTTAATTCACTTTAATCAGAGGGTATAGTCTCTAATGGTATTTATTAGACCCTCTCCCATAGTCGATAGTCTCTAGTGTATAGGGTGGTGTGCTTGAGGCCTTAGGGTGAGATAGATTGAGTGACGTGTCAGGACAACCCTATCCGATGCACTATAAAATGGTATTAGATCCTATATTATCTTTTGGGTTGGGGAGTGGGTAGATATGTGGTTTAAGGGATTATCTTAACTTGTGATGGATATCGAATTAGTGTTTCATGAACACCGTTGCTGATATGAAGTCTACGTTATCTAGGAATGGGATTACTGTTCTTGGATTACTTTTTTTTATTTTTGTGATTTCACCTATTATGAGACACTTATATTTCTGGATTATGGATTAATTTGTTTTTTACTCTTGGATCATGGGAAATAGGGCATTGTTCATGCATCATTCTAGGCATGTAAGATTCACAAGACATATTCTTATCTATGTGAGATTTCACTAAAAATGGTGGTTTAGTTTTTTAAAGTGTCAAAAAAATCTATATTGTGATTTAAAAAGATCTCCTTGGTGGAATTTTACTCAAAAAAACCATAATTATATATTTTATTTTTATGAAAAGTCAAGTGGAACTTGTAGCAAGATTCTCACTAGTGATGGATATTTAGTCACTTCATTGAGGGAAGTATGTAGAACCTTGTGGGTTGATCCAGGATTTGAGTGCCCTAGTGGCGGATCATTGAGGGAAAGTATTCCTACTAGATATTTGGATTAGGGTTGAATTTCCCGAATATTTTCCCCTAAATTTCCAAGTTTGAGTTTATTAGGGGGATTTTTTCTTTTCATGTGAGTTATTTGGGATCATGCGGTAGGGCCTTTTGTGATTTCTACCACCAATGGATTTGGTGGAAATGGTTGATATTTTCTTTAGTGAGACCCATTGAATTTTTTTCTCACTATAGGTTTTTAAACAAGATGATTTATGGTTATTGAGTGGTGGAGTGCTGGGAGTTCTCCCAACCTCATGGTTTTAGATTGATTCCTAAGTGAATTGTGGTCATGTGGTGGATCATAGAATGAGGTAGATGCCTATATTTTTAATATGATTTCTAAGGGTACTCTGTCTTGTTGGAATTGACCTGTGTGATGAGTATGATTATTGGTTTTGGGAATGTTATCATAGGTTCATTTGATTAGGGCTAATATGAGCATAAGATCCTATGAGAGGTTCTAGGATAATCAATCTTCCTTGGGGAGGAGAGTGATGGTTGGCATGGATTTCTAGAAATAATCCTTTTTATATGCAGTGTTATTCATATTTATTTTGTTCAGTTCTTGTTGGTTCATAGTTTTTTATGGTTTTTGTGTGGGTATGTTCACTATATTTGGTTCTTTGGAGTACTTGAGTGGTGAAGTCGTGGTGGACCTGAAGAGGTCAGTGCCCGGGAAGCAGTGTAAGGAAATCATTGTGGTGGGGAGTGCACCATAGGTCATTGGAGGCCATGAA
The DNA here is from genome assembly GCA_963277665.1 of Viscum album. NCBI lineage: Eukaryota > Viridiplantae > Streptophyta > Magnoliopsida > Santalales > Viscaceae > Viscum > Viscum album. The sequence continues at coordinate 878,701,804 of OY728166.1, forward strand.
TCTCATTTTATATTTTTTTAGTGTAGAGGTTATCATTTTTGGTGATCTAGTAATGGGTAGTGGTTGCTGTTTTTATATTGGTGATCTAGTGTGAGATTTTTGGCCACATATACTCATTAAGAAAATTAGGAGAAATTTGATTTTTTTCTATCAAGGGTGGTTCAAGGGAAAATAGTAATTTTTCCTATGATATGATATTAGATTTTTTTCATCCACTTAGTTGGTCCAAGAATAGGTTTTCTCACCCTAGTATAGAAGTTGGGTGGAAATATGAGACGTTCATATTTTTATATAATAATAATTATTTAATATTTAATGAATTAAATATTTATTTATTTATGTGTGTTCATTTGGTGATGTGTTTTTAATGGAGTATCATATTGATATTTTGAATCTGTGGTTATGTTTTAAATGGGGGGGGGGGTTCCTGGGTGAGGCATAATCTTTCCATGGGTGCTGAGGTTATGCCACATTTATTTTTATTTTCTCTTTTCTTATTTATTTCCCTTTTTTCATTTTTTTATTTATTTTCTACTCTCTGACCTTTTATTCTCATGTATGACCCCTTGGGGAACTTGTGTTCTGCTACCAAGATAGGGAGAGGGAGAGAATAGGGATAGGGATGAGGAGGCACCACCAGGGAGGTCATCCAGGTGGTAGATCGGGATTCAACGAGTGCATGGATTGGATCTGGTGTTAATCTATAGAATTTTTTTCCTAGTGGTAGAACCATTTTTAATTTTTTTTAGATTCCCATAGATTTACATCTTTCTAATTTTAAATCCCTATTATTATTATTAGAGACCATGTGGGGGTCTATATATGGGTTTTTGGGCTAAATATAGATTTAAAGAGCATTTTAGGGTTTTACCATTAAGAAAACCTAATATCAAGGTTTGTAGTTTCATGAAAACATTTTGTATATTCTTCTTTTCTTGGGAAGATGAAGTTTTTGGGACTATAAATCATGTAGTCTTAGTACACATTGTGTAGTGGGACATGGATATGTGGTAAAGTACTTGGGTAGACATAGAATTTAATGGGGATGTGGTTGTATAGTAGTACATGGCTATACCCCATGTATTCCTTTGACATGTAGTAGTACATGGTTACATACTCAATTTTCCTGCATAATTTTAAAATTTTTAAAGGATATTAGAGTTTTTTATGGGAAATTTAAAAGTAGGGATTGAAATGATTTAAAATGAATGAAATTGTAAAATAATTTAAATTTGTTATTTTATCTCATTACTTTTGATTTTTCTTAATTAATTTTCATATTTTTTCAGGTGTTACTAAAAAATGGCCAACTGGATCAGCCCTCCACTTAAGGGCCCAAATACCTCATAGGAATCTCACAAGGGACCACCTAAATATTCAATCCCAAGGGAAAGCCAACAATAGTGGTAGAGCCCGCATAGGGGATCATGCCCATGACGAACCCATGAAGATGAAATCCACAGGTTGGGTAGTATCTCAGATATTCCAAACTGTGATAGAGAAACCCACAAACTGATGGGAGGAAGACCTTGCTATTACGAGGTGGTGAATGGAAGTAGGTGGGGGTCCTCCATCTCCCATCTGACTTCATTATGGTGGGGGATCCACATATTTTTATTTAAACTCTCATGGAGCACCCCGACTAGTCTGATGTGGGAAAAAGTATTGCATACATTGTCATCATTTATAAAAATGATGTCATTAATTCTTGTCTCCATTTCCCCCATGCTCAGATACCCACTTCCACCTGTCATCATTGTTTTCCATCTTCATCCTCGATGGCCACTACCTACAACTATAGAGAACCCCCATGGCCAATCAACAGAAATATCGAGCTCAAGCCGCGGGCCATGGAAAACCCCCCAAAACACCCGAGATCACCTCAGGAGCTATGGATGACAACCATAAAGTATATTCAAAGCTTTATCTAGACACTTCAAAGGCCAGATGAAAGAGTATCTCCCACTACCATGAAACCATGCTCCTTCAAGTCCCTACACATTTCAAAGGACTAGAACCCACATGAATCATATCTTCTGCCTATTCTAAACCTTACACCCACATTCAAAGGAGTTAATGCCTTGTATGATAATGAAGCTCCCTCCAGCCATTTTAAAGGCCGGAGGGGTTGATAATTAATATTATCAAGGTATAGAATAACCTGAATCATAATCTAGAACTTGGTATACCACTATGATATACACCTTGATGATTAATAAATCCTTTATCCTTTTAAACATAGATGAATAAACCTACTGCCTCCATTTCCTTGCCACCCTCTATGCATTCAAGCTATTGGAACATGCCACTATTGGCACCAATGGTAGAACATGTGATACCAACAAGATAATGGTATCACCTATGCTACCACCAGGCCAATTTTATCACCTATTCTACTATTAGGAAAACAACCACCTACCACCATTGGATGCCACTCAGCGCTTTTGACCACCATCTGTTCTCACTGGGACCCTATGATTCTCCTTCACCAGAATCCACTATACACCAGTATTAATATTGTCACCAAGAGATCTGTTGCTTCCATGACCTCCTTTCCCTACAACACTTCCCTTTGATAATTCACTATTTATCCCCCCTTTCTAATTTCATGCATTCCCCTCATAATTTAGTATGAATGATCACTAGAGGTAAGCCATTTTGGGAAATGAAGAAGACCACTATTGAGGAGGAGTACCAAGACCATTACTTAGAGGATGATTGAAAGATCACTACTTAAATATAAGAACCACCCATGCACCAGGCATGTGGGGAAGAATACCACTACTAAAATTCACTAAAAATGGTATCACATGCTACTGTTAGACAAGTGGTAGAAAATACCACCATTGATCAAATTTTAGCACATGATCTATCATTGGCCTAATGGTGGATGTCCAATGGTGGATGATACTACCATCACTAAGAAACTTCATCTCCATTCTAGAATTTGGAAATACTAGAAAATTTTGTAGATTCAACATTGAATATATTTTAATATATATATTCAACATCCCCAAAGATTTTAAAATATTCAGAAAAGTAATGTTAAAAGGACACCCACTCTATAAATACAAGGAGGTTGTGGTAGAGGAAGGGATCAATGGAATAAGGAGAGAACACCTACTACTACAACTGGGTACTCTGTTTATATTTTTTATTTCATTTTTCTTTTATAATCACTTATTCCTCATCTACCCCCCATTGTTTCCCTTTTAATGGAGGGGTAAACCCTTTTTGTGGTCAGGTGAAGTGTATGTGACCTTTTTTAATGTTGGATTCCTAGTTTTTATAAAATTCTTGTATCTCTTTTTATTTATTAAATGGTTTTTGATTCATGATTTCATAATTTTAGTAGGATAAGATTTTATTTTCATTTGAAATATAAAACTTTTAAATTACTTTAATTAATAAAATTATTCTCTCTCTTTTTAGTTTTGGATCACCCCAATTGGGAGATCTAGGGTTAGGCAGTGAAGTGTTTAGTGATTAATAAACATGTAGGGAAGAAATAGTGGACTAATTTGGGAACATGGGATACACAATTCCTAATTTGGAATTACCTAGGTGATTCAAAGGAGACCCACTATGCCTTTCAAACTTTGAAATGAGAATTGTCCAACCAATTGAATTAGGTGAATTATTTTTACTACTAGTTAATATTAATTAAGGGATGAAAAGGATTAAGGATTATTAATCCATTTATAATTTTTTTTTTAAAAAGTACTGATTTTAAAAGGACCGTGATAGAATTACAGAAAGGAATACAATCCTAAACCAATCACTTTTCTCTAATCTGATCTTCAAAAACTAAGTTCTTTTGATTCATAGTCATTTAATTAATGTTCTCTAATTTTCTTTCTCATTCATGGAATCTAGATTAAAAACTCTATTCTTGGGATATGACTTTTTTCACTATTAATACTACAACCTTATAGGGAAATAATTAGCTTTTTTATACACAATGATAGGTGTGTGAAAACATAGCTTCGTTTCTGGGGAGTAGGTGTTAAATCAAACCCATAAATTTCATGACCAGGACCTCGAATAAGGAAATATTTGATCTTTACCCTAATATAGAGATGAATTTTTTGACTAGGATTATGAATCTTCACCTTGAAAACCACTTTGAAAAAATAAAATTAGAATACTCAAGTAAAACATCAAGTGTTCACTGAGAGCCAAAAAACATGGACCCTAACCCACAAAAGACACTAAGGGGCATTTAAGACCCACAATTTTCCAATAATAATAATTAATTAACCATGCCAGTGAAACAAAATGATTTTTAAATTTGAGTCAATATGATTCATATATTACCCAAGTTCTATGACCTTGAAAGAGAAGACCCGAACACACACATTCAGAAGTTCAACCATGTTTTTTCATGCTTCAAGATAAGAGGAGTGGTTGAGGAAAAAGTCAAGTGGATAGAATCACCCTTTTCACTTGCGGGAGCTTCTAAAGAATAGTTTTATAGTCTATAGCCTAGAGAGATCCATGAATACGATGACCTCAAAAGAATCTTCACATAGAGATTCTTCCCATCCTCTTAGAGAAATAAAATAAGAAATGATATCTACTTTATTAGAAAAGATACAGGAGAAACCCTCTATAAATATTTGGAAATATTAAAAAAGGTTTGTGTGAGATATCCTCACCAAGATATGGATGACCATCACTTCCTAGTCTTCTTCTACCAAGGGTTTTTGGAAAATGAGGGACACTTCTTGGATTCATCATCCAGAGGATCTTTGATTGAAAAGTCACCAATGGAAACTAGGAGCCTAATCGAGAAGACTACACATAATTCACAAAAATTTGGAATAATAGGTATAAGAACTAGAGGAATATATTAGGTAAAAGATTATAATGCATCACCATTGATTAAAATTAATCTGGAATATTTGAAATTACTTTTAAGAGAGATGAAAGTGAAATAAGTGAATAAACAACCAGCCCCACCTTAGGTATGTAGTTTATTTTCATCACCCCATCACTCCACTAATCAATGTGCTAAGGTACATGGCATGGAAATCTGTACAGCTGCATTGCAACCAAGAAAGTTTCAAAAGAACCAACCATGGAGAGAAAGGCAATCCCAAATAGTGATATGGAGCTCAATAAAGTACAATTATCCATATCAACAAAAGCCTATTAGCCACCTATTTTTCAATAAAAATCCTAAAGAAAACCCTCATAAATTTCAACCTTAGTTGAAATAAGTTAAGTAATATAGTAATGGGAGATTAAAAATAAAGTAAATGACATTTCCAATAAATTTGACAATCTCATGGACATGCTATCCCAAAACCCAAGAAAATCCCAAATATGACAATCCCAAACCCAAAGGAAAGTGTGAGAATGATCATAACAAGGATTGTAAAGGAGATCAAACCACCAAAACCTAAATAAGCTCAAGATAGACCATAAGAAGGTGAATCTTGAAATTATGGAAATTCTTATATGGATTCTAAAAGAGAAAACCACCCCACATGGACAATAAAACAAGATAATTGAAGAACCAAAGAAAAGGATTAGGAAGGAAATATCAAACACTAAATTGAAAATAAAAAAGGGATAAGAAAGTAATCCCCATTCTATCCCCCTCTCGATTCATAGAATCCAATAAAAGTGAGGAAGAGAATCTTCAAAGAGATATCCAAGATAAATTTTGAAAGGTTGAAATTAATATATCCCTCTAAGAAGAAATCATTAAAATTCACAATTAGGAAAAATTCATTAAATATATTTGCACCAAGAGAAAGTGGATAGATGATAATGAATGAATAAACCTACAGAGAAGTGTTTCATTCATGATCACACTACCACTACCAAAAAATGCCAGGATCTAGGTATATTCTCTATTCTCTGCCCCATTGATTCTTTAAAAAAAATTAATGCCTTGTGTGATCTAGGTGATTCCATAAATTCCATGACTAAATACACATATTTTTCTTTTAAAATTGTTAATATAAATCCCAAAAGAGTTTTTTTCAACTGGACAATAGATCCACTATCTTTCTAGCTAGATTTCTAATGGATGTGGTAGTAGGATTTGAATGACTAGTTTTTCTTACAGAATTTAATTTTCTTACCATAGAGGAAGATAAATACCAAGTAATTCACCCTTTATTTTGGGAATAAAATTAATAAAGAAATCCAAAAATATCATTAATGTATATGAAGGAATCCTCACCATGGATCTCAGAGACAGTAAGGTGTACTTCAATGTTTTTGACTCAAAGAGGAACCCTTCAAAAAATCATTCACTCTTTATAATATTCCATGAAGAAGGTATTGATACCATTTAATACTTTGGTACGTTTAGATAATTTTTATCCCTCAGAGATACCCTTTATACTAAAAACACCAAGTAACAAGTGAGTACTCAAAAATATTGAAATTTTACTTTTTTATGATCAAGAAGAAATAACATCTAAATTCTTGGATGACTTGTTAGAAGAATATAATATGATAACCTTTGCTAAATATATTCAAGAATATTAATTTTGAAATTTAAATTCAATATAATCTCTAAAACAACCCAAAAATATAGAACTAAAACCAATCCCACATGAATTAAAATATGTGTATCTTATGGAAGGAGAAAAATTTCCAGTAATCATAGATAACCACCTATCCCCAGACTAAGAGACAATTTTAATTGAGCTTTTGAAAAGAAACATTAATGCTAAAGGGTGTATCCTAAGATAAATCCCTTGAATAAACCCCAAGGTATGTTCCCATATAATTCTCCTATATGGATACTCAAGAACTATTAAGAAACCATAGAGAATACTTAACCCAACCCGCATGTATGTTTTAAAAAAAATATTAAAAAAATGTTGGCAGCTGACATAGTATACCAAATTTATGATTCATAATGGATCAGCCCCATTCATGTGGTTCCAAACAAAAATGGTTTTACAATAGTGAAAATTGGAATAATAAATCATTCACCAAAAGATTCCAGAATATTTGGAGGGTGTGTATTGAATATATAAAGCTTAACCAAGTCACCCAGAAAGACCACTTCCACATACCGTTCATAGACCAAATACTAGAAAGGTTGGTAGGTAGAATAAATTATTATTTCTTGGATGGATTCTCAAGTTATTTTTATGTACCCATTTCCCTATAAGACCAAGAGAAGAAAACATTAACTTCCCTTTCAAGAAATGTTCCTATAGAAAAATTACTTTCAGGTTATGCAATTCCCTAAGTACATTACAACAGTGTATGGTAGGTATTTTCTCAAATCACATGGAGGACTTCTTAGAGGTATTTTTTGGATGAATTTACTATTTTTGGAAACTAATTTGATCATTTCATAGGGAATACATAATCTTTTTTGAAAACATACATTGAGAAAAATCTTGTTTTGAACATTGATATGTGTCAATTTATAGTTGAAAAAGGGATAGTTCCAGGTCACATCATTTAAAAAAAGGGATTGAGTTAAATAATCGTAATATTTATGTAATCAATTATTTACCACATCCCACCTGTGTGAAATGTATTAGATCATTTTTGGTCCATGTGGGATTTTCAAAGATATTCATCATAGACTTTAGTAACATTTATATTTCCCCTTAAATATTTATTTTAAAAGAAGATATATTTGTTTACAATGATAATTGAAAGTATGCATTTAATAAGCTAAAGAAAAAGTTGATTACCCTACTAATCATTCAACCCCCATATTGGGAGCACCCATTTGAGTTTCTATGTGATGCGTGAAACGAAGAAGTAGGAGTAGTCCTCTCACAATTAATTGATTAAATACTAGAAGTAATAACATATGCATCAATAACCTTTGATGAAACTCAGATCAATTACAAAAATACAAAAAAATAATTGCATGAAGTTGAATTTTCATTGGATAAAAGTAAATCTTACTTATTGGGAAATAAATTGGTTTTCTTTTATGATCGTGAAACACTTAGTTACTTGATGAAAAATGATGATGCCAAACCAAGGTTGGAAATATGGACGATACTCTTACAAGAGTTAAACCTAGAAATAAAATATATTAAAGGAGTTGAAAACTAGGTGGAATATCACCTCAGTAGACTCCCAAACACCACTGAAATAGACTTTTTAGAACCGAACTATCTAAATGATCACATACATGGAGAAGAAATATTCATAGGGAACATGAAGTGCCATGAAATGGTGATTCAGTGAATTATCTGGACACCTCTTAGGTACCTTATCTCCTTAACTATCATTAAAAGAACAAAATTATGGCTGAATCTAGATTATATATCTAGGAAGATCCCTTTATGTGGAAAATATGTAGTGATCAAATCATGAGGAGGTTCTTACCAGAAAGTGAAATAGAATTTTTATTCAATTGTTTTATAAATCTTCTTATGGATGCCACTTTGGACCTCAAAGAATGAATATAAATTTTTTGGAATCTATAATTTATTATCCAAAATTATTTAAACATGATCATGAATATTATAATTTTTTTGAAGTGTCAGTATTCTTGAAATATTTCAAAAAGATAGGAGATGACTAAAAACACATCACTTTTTTGTGAAATATTTTAAGTATGGGGAATTGATTTTATGGGAAAATTTCCCATGTATTTTGGTAATTTTTACATTTTACTTTCTATGGTTTATGTCTCTAAATGGGTTGAATCTAAGTCCATCAAGACTGATAATTCCAAAATTGTATGTGATTTTTTCAGGACTAATATATTTTGTAGGTTTGGAGTGAAAAGGGATATCATTAGTGACCAAGTGACTCATTTTTAAAACAAAAATATGGATGATATACTTAAAAATCATGGGGTGAACCACAAGACATCTACACCCTACCATCCCTAAAAAAATCCAATTTGAATTGTCAAACTGGGTGATTAAATATATTTTGGAGGAAATAGTTAAACTATACTGGAAGGATTGGAGAAAAGGTTTTGAAGACACCTTATGAGATTAAGATACAATATACAAAACACCTATAAGTATGATAACCTCCCTAATAGTTTATTGAAAGAGTTTTCAATTTCCATTAGAGTTAGATAACCAAGCCTATTGGGTGGTAAAATAGAGGAATTTGGATTTGGTGAGTACTTGGAAAGAGAGAAAGATCTAGTTACAAGAACTAGAAGAATTTAGAATATAGGCTTTTGAAAACTCAAGAATTTACAATAAATGAAGGAGAGTGGCACATGAAAAACTATTATAGTAAAATATATTTCCACATGAAGATCAAGTCTTTCTCTACAATTTAAGACTAATGTTAATTCCAGGTAATATTCGTTCTAGGCAGGAAGAAACTTTTATACTTACTAATGTCTATAAATTTGTTGAAATTTAAATTAAGATAGAAGAGGAAGGAAACCAATTCACTATCAATGGTAATAGTATGAAAAAGTTCCATGGAAATATACATCAAGAACCGATAGAGGAACTCGGACTTATCAAACCCATCTACTAATTTCTTCCCATGAGGTAAGGTCGAGCCAATGACATTAACCAAAGACACTTCTGGGAGCCATCATGAGTTTTACTATTTTCTTATGATTTAGGATTTGGCCACCTATTCCCTTCATCCATTGAGAATTAATGGAATATACCTTACATTGATATGAGTTGTTTTATAGGACCACCATGAAGGAATTTAGTAGGTATCTCTATGAATAGAGAATAAAGTAGAGAAAAATATACATTGGAACAGGGTGATAATTCTTTCATTCTTTGTGTTTACTACTTCCTCCATATTTTTTTTGTAAATTGGAAATTACCGTAGTTGTGTTAACCAGAAAATTTCAAACCCACACTTGAATTTATACTTTACATTACATATATAAAGGACATGAGTTTCCTAGAAATTCAGTGATACAATGTTTTAGATTTAAATGATAATTATATTGATTGAGTAAAATGGAAAATTGAATAATTAAAAGAAAATCATGGATATTAAAACATGGACTCATTTCTTATGGGAATTAATTGATTCATGTAAATGAAATTTCCCTATTTTTTTCCTGCTTTGAATTTCTGAAATTCTTATAAATCAATTATTCATGCATTGAGTGATTTTACAATATCATATTTCAATTCCTAAGAGTATTTATAGACCAAGTAATTACGATTTATTCTAGAGAATGTTTATTGAGTGATCTTATTACATTCCACCTGCTAGTACTTACATTGAAAATTTTCAAAACTATGATTGTGAAAAAAAACATTTAAAATGATTGAGGTATCTTTTAAAAAAACTTATACTTGAGACCAACTTTACATAAATTATTTTTTATCCCATAGAGACCATGAATTCATTTTTATGAATACACCATGTTTCAATCCATTTTTATCCATTTCTACCCTCCTATTAGTATTTTCTATTGTATTTTGAAGTTGAAGTGTGGGGATTGATAAAGTAGTGGTAAATGGGATGAAATGCATTTTAAGGAAAAAGTGTGGGGGTGATACTTTGGGTAATTAGAATGGATTTTTTATTTATTCATTATACATTTACTTTTATCCCTTATTAAAAAAAATTAAAAAGTAATGGAATGGGTTGTTTCTTGGCAGAATAAAAAATCACCAGTACTAGACTAATGTTTTTTATCACATGTGGTTAAGTGGTGAATGTAATGTTTATTCCAAGAATCAATTTTGAAAAAAGGTAATATGAAATATGTGGTATAAAATTAGGGAAAAATTAAAAAATGAGTACAAATCATTCATTATTCTTTATTTTGATCATAATGTTTACTTTGAGTTTTGGGGGAAGTGGGAGTTGGATTTTAAATAGGACAATGTCATTACATATTCACTTTTGATATCATGATTAATACTTTAGAGATCAACCTAATCCTTGATTCTTAATTGTTAAAACATTAATTTGTACCTACCTTATGCATCATAGTCATTTGACTTTAAAGTAAGGGCTCCATGATTTGCGTGTCTTTTTTCTTTACAAAGTGGATAAAGTAGATACTTTACAAGATTATGGATAAAAAAGAATGTTTTCTTAATATGATTATAACTCTATTTTGAATTGTATCATGAGTGATGAGATAAAATATTAAAAGGTAAGGTAAATCATGATTGGAAATGTTTAATAATATTTAATTAAGGATCTTTCATGAAAGAGAGGATAATTACCATAATTCATATATGGGAAAAAGTAAAATACTAGATTTGATTATTTCTTTGAAAATTTAAAAATTGAATTGATTTTTTATGTGTATTTTTGAATGTTTTATTTAAAATTGATAGTAATTTTATTTTATTACTTTGAGATTTGAATAAATAGTAACATAAATTCCCTTTGATTTTCAATGTTGAGATTTTATGCTTGAGGACAAGAATGGTTTAGTGTAGGGGTATTTCACATACTCAATTTTCATGCATAATTCCAAGCATTTTTAAAGGATATTGGAGGATTTCAATATAGAACTCTCATAGATTTAAATTTTTTACTAAATTATATGAAATTTTAAATGAGGTATTCAAATGATTTAAATTAAATGAAATTATTGAAGAATTTAAAGTTGGTATTTTATCTCATTTCTCTTGAATTTTGCTAAGTAATTTTTGTATTTTTTTCAGGTGTTACTTAAAAAATGTCCAGAGAGGACAACCCTAAAAGTAAGGGACCACATGTATAATAGAGAGGGTATAAGAGTCTACCTATCCATGTAAGACCAAGGGAAGGATAGAACTAGTGGCAGAGCCTGCACAAGTCATCAGGCCCATGTAGGGTCCACGGTGATGACATTTGAAAACAAGGTCGTAACTCGGATATGCCAGCCTATGGTTGTGAAACTCACTGAGTGATGGGAGAAGGGACTCACGAGCATGGGGTGGAGCATGACGATGGGTGGGGGATCCTCCTTCCCCCATATAAATGTATTCTAGTGGGGGAGCCACATCTTGTTATTTAAGAACTTATGGAGCTCACCTGTCAGTTTGATGTGGGGAAAAGTATTATGGGTAATGTTCATCATTAATAAAAATGGAGTTGTTGCAACTCACCTTCACTACCCCTATGCTCAGACCCTTTCTCCCACCAAACACCTCCTCTTGCTGCCTTCATCCTTAATAGTCGATGCCTACAACTACTGGGAACCACCATGGTCAATCATGAGCAAGCTTGAGCTCGAGCCATTGGCCATTTAAAATGATCAAAAACACCTTGGATCACCTCAGGAGCCATGTATGACCACCATGAAGGCTATTTAAGCTTCATCCATCCACTTCTAAGGATGGGTAAATGAGGATCTCTTACTTCCATGCCAATATACACCTTTGAGCCCGTACACATTGATGAGGCTTAGAACCCCCAAAAACCATTTTTGATTCCTATTCTAACCCTTGCATCCACTTTCAAAGGATCCAATGACTTTCATGATAATTAATCTCTCTGTTGCCACTATAAAGGAGATATGGGTTGATAATGGCCATTACCAAGGTCCAGACTACCATGAATCCTCTTCTCTACCTCGGTATTCCTTGATGATCTACACTTTGATGAAAAAAATCCTTGTTCTCTTGAGATATTAAAGAAGAACCATACTACCTCTACTTCCTAACCACATTTTATGCATTCAAGATGCTAGAACATTCCCCCATTTCCACCAATGGTAGCACCTATGCTACCACTAGGCCAATGGACAGCACCTGTTCTACCACTATGCTAGTGGTAGCACCAATTCTAGATCCAAGACAATGATAGCACATATTTGACCATTGGTCCAACTACCTCCTTCCACCATTAGATGCCACTCATCATTTCCTACCACCATCTATTCTCATCGATACCCTCTAATTCTCCCTCAACGGTGTCCATTTCCCTCCACTATTACTATTTTCACCAAGAGACCCACCACTTCAATAGAATCCTTTTTTGCTACCACTACCCTTTGCATGTTCACCATTAATGATCCCTCACCAATTTCATGCATTCCCCTCATACTGAAACATACACAATCACTAAAATAAAGTTATCATAGGCAATGAAGAATCCCACTATTAAGGAGGAGAACCAAAACTTTCACTCTCCTCACACTACCCCATGAAAAATTTTAAGCTCCCTCTCGCCACTGTGAAGGATGAAGGATGGGAGAAATATCACTACTTAAACATAACCACTACCCATGGAACATTCATATAGATAAGAAGCCCATTGCTGAAGTTCACAACCAATGGTAGAACATTCCACTCTCATTCCAGCAATAGAAAATTCCAGCATAGAACCACAATAGCACATGATCTACCATTGGGGAATAGTGGATGTATAGTGGTGGAAGATACTACTATCACTATGAAATTTTATCTCCATACCGGAAATTATAAATACAGAATAATTTATTAGAATAAATGTTGAATATCTTTTAAAATATATATTCAACATCCTTGAATATTTTTAAAGATTCAACCAAGTAATTTTAAGAGGCTACCCCATCCATAAATACATAGAGGTTGCGCCAGAGGATGGGATTGGAGGACAAAAGATAGAACACCCAGTACTATTACTAGATAGTCTATTTATTCTTTTAAATTTATTTTTTTCTTTCATAATGATTTATGCCCCATCTACCCCCATTTTTCCCCTTTTAATGGAGGGTTAGACACTATTTGTGGTTCGGAGAAGGGGAGGTCACCTAGTGTAATGATAGAGTCTTAGTTTCTATAAAATTATTATATCTATTTTTATTTATTAAATTATTTTTGATTCATGATTTCATAATTTTAATTGGATATAAATTTATTTTTATTTAAAATCTAAAAATTATAAATTTCCTTGATTGGGCAAATTATTCTCCCTCATCTAAGTTTTATATTACACCAATTGGGTGGTCTAGGTTTAGGTAGAGTAGTGTTTAGTGATTACTAAACACATGGGGAAGACATAGTGGACTAATTTGGTAACTTGGGATACTCAATTCTTGATTTTTAATAACCTAGTTAATCAAAAGGAGACCCACTATACCTTTCACACTTTGGAATGATAATATCACAACCATGGAAATTGGGCGGATTATTTTCAATATCAACTAATCTTAATCAAGAGTGGAAAATGAAAAATGATTGTCAATCCATTCATTAAACCAATTAATAAAAAATAATAGATTTCAAAAGGACCATGATAGCATTAAAAAGGGAATCTAAGCCTAAATCCAATCACTTTTCTATAAAATGATATTTAAAAACCAAGTTCTTTAACTGCCTAATCATTTAATTCATGTTCTTTAATTTACATTCGCATTCGTAAAATCTTGATTCAAAACACTAATCTTGGGAGATGAATTTGGTCACTACTACTACTACACCCTTAGGGGGAAATAATTAGATTTATCCACACCCCATGAAAGTTGTGTGTCACATGTACACACCCTAGGTGAACTAAGGGAATATATAAGTACATGTCCAGGTGGGGGTTTGAGAGTACACAATGTGTAATTGGAATTACATGACTTGTACTATTCCTTTGGAGGTATTTTGCCTATTTTATAAACCATGAGTCATAATTGGACATACAAGTAGTCAATTGTTAGTTTTTTTACATATATCATGATAGTGAAATAATTTTAGCATTTAGAGGGTTTTTGGGTTGTGTTTTCAATTGGGTGATATTTGGAAGGAGAATTTATTCAAGTTTATATTTCATAATCTACTAGAAGGCTGAATTGTATGATGTGATACCCGAATGAGGGTTGTGTGCTCGTTAGATGACTTGTCTTGTGAAATACAGAATAGTTTTTTTCCTATTCTTTCAAACAGATCTTAGAAGGATGAATTTTTTAGTATATACAAGGAGATTGTGGATGGTCCCTATATATTAGGACTGATTTATCGAGCTTAGAGTATTTTATTTTTAGATCATATTCTTGAGGATCCGTTTATTTGAAGACATTAAGGTGTTTATTCCATGGGATGGTGGTTATGGCTAGGTTCCATTGAGATAATTTTGAGGTGATTTTAAGGGAATCTAGAGTATTACATTTTGGGTTGGTTTTTGATCAAGTGATTAGTGAATTCTATAGTCGACTGTTGAGAATGTCCTTATGGCATGGTATTTCTTTTTTCTTCCATTATTAGAGAGGTCATCTCCATGGATGGTTTGTATACTAGGAAGGTAGGATGTTGCTTTCTGGTGATGGGGTTTCCCCTGAGGTTTTACTTATATTGAGGTTTCCCTTGTAGAGTTTCCTTCTCTTGAGGTGGTCATGTGAACTGTTGAGAATTACATTGTAGGAGTGATAGTGCTCCTGGATGCCCTTACATGTGTTCTGTTGATCTAGGATCTGTGGTGGGCCACTGAGGTCCACATGAGAATTTTTCTAGACTACGATTGTCTCTTTCTTTGGATGAGATATAAGAACTCCTAGTAGGTTATACTGTTTTTATTATGGCCTTATATTTGTTTTAGGTTTGTTTGATAGGCATATTCCAAGATCTTGGGTGTGGATAGGAAGGCCCTAATATGGTTTATCATTGATCTATAACCTTAGGGATAATGGGAGCCCTGGTTTTTTTGTCACTTTATATGGGTTGGTGGGTATCTATGGTGTATTTTTTTCATATGATGAGATCAAATGGAACAAGAGAGCCCCATGTTTTGTTAGCTGAGAGTTAATCAGGGATACTAGTTCAGAAATTTAGATGATGGGTTCAAGAGTTAGATCAACATACATCCTGGATGGCCTTTTTACAAGATGTTTTAGGCATTTCTTACTCAATACTGGTTTGAAGATGTGACCCTTAGGATATCTTGGACCAAGAATTGTACTCAATATTTGATTCTATTCTCTCTTCTAATAATTTTTTTATTATTAGATGGTTCTAGGTAGATAATGGATGATCTAGAAGAATGAATTCCCTATTTAGGAATTCAAATGTATTATCCTATATAATGATTGGAAGTCTATGGTCCCAAACATTTGATGGACCTAGGTTGCTGGCATAGTCACCCTGACTTTATTTTACAGATCTGGTTTATTTTTCAGGATTATCAGGTTATGGAAAGGTTAAATAATAGTTATTAGAGTTCATTTCACTAGTTTTGATCATTCCATTGGAGTCCTAGATCCCATTAGATTTATTTTTCCATATTAAAAAGTATGGTTATGCTTTAGGGTTCTATATTCATACCTGTTGGGTTTTAGACATCTTGGATTATATTTGGTAGATGTGCTTGATTTCATGTGGCTAGGTGAGACACACATTATAAATCTTGTGGAATGGGCTAGAGTGGGGGTAGAGTTACCTCAGGTGTTATACTAAAACTCATGGTTGGATGTTATCCATGTTTATATTTTGATCCATGTTTATTTATTTTATACAGTTGTTTATTTTATACCAGTTATTATTAGTCTTTCAATCAGATGGGCATATAATGTGTGCATGCAATTTTTATTATATCATATTATAGGTTTCCCATTGGGGATGATCTATTGAGATTTATTTCTCACCCCCCATATGTGTACCTTGGTGTGAGTACAGACAATATATCTACTTTTAGGTTAGAGTATAGGCTGTGAATTGGATTTAGGGGGGGAGGGGGGCTAGTGTTTCTTGATCAAGTGGATATGATTTCCTAGAGTACTAAGATTGTTCTAGTGTAGCTGAAGAGTCATGGAATCCTAATGTGCCCAAACTAAGAGTTGGAAGAGGATCCTTATAAATTTATTTTTAGTTTTTTTATTTTGTATATGTGATTTTACCAATAGGAAATTGGTTGTAGTTTGTTTTAGCATGCTTGTGATTTTGTATGACTGTATGACACATTTAATTTATTATTGAATTTTGTTTTTTAGTTAATTTATTATCTATACTTTTATGTTTATTCCTATTTATGTGTATGATTTTGGATATTTTCCAAATTTTTTCATAATGAATAGAGGGTATCGCCTGACCATGGTA
This sequence comes from Viscum album, assembly GCA_963277665.1. NCBI lineage: Eukaryota > Viridiplantae > Streptophyta > Magnoliopsida > Santalales > Viscaceae > Viscum > Viscum album. The sequence goes on from OY728166.1 coordinate 878,718,696, forward strand.
TCTGTTAGGTCCTCATCAATAGTTAGAAATCACTATCATATGGGGAGGCATTCTTAAGGCCCTATGGTGTGTCGTATCAAGTGACATGTTAAGTCGATCTGGGATGGTGCACTACACCTTTCCCTTAACTGAAACTATGGCCATAAAATCTATATGAGTATTAAGATTCCCATGTATGATGTGAGTATAAACCCAGTAGAACACCAACAATGTTTCCTTAACATAAGTGAAAAAATATATAATTGTGTGTTTTTTGAAACTAAAGTAAATTCATAAATAAACAATTAAGTGCCTAGTCATTGTGTTCTAACTAAGCTACCATGAAACCTAGATTTACCTGCTTTATCACCATTCCATAAGGAAGATCATAAGTAATCATTTCATGAATTAGATCATTCCAAATAACCCACACATTGAATTTAGAGATATAACCAACTATCCAATATCTACCTATCACCTTTAAAGAAAAAAATCCACACATACCTTTTTATGAAAGTTACAATGTATACATGTCAATCCAATTCAAAGCTCTCGGGTAAGCCACAATACCTCTTATTAACCCAATATCCAACTCTAGGGTAGGATACATTCACACATATTGACCCAATCTCTATGTTTGGGGAAAACTACATTATCACAAGTCATCAATGAAGGTAAAATCACAAAATTATAATCACAACGATGACACTCCCCCTCCAAGGGGTGAACTATGTGATATAGACCAACATGGTACAATGAAACTGACACAAAGAATCTATACATGCATAAAAAAATACATAATATAATAAGTAATAATAATTTCATATCAATTAAGGGTATCATGACCACACCCACACCCACATGCGAATCGTATCAAGAAAGGATCTCACGGAGCACACACACATCCACATGAAAATTAAGGCATATAAATTTATATAAAGTCCATAAAATGGTAAGGTATTACCACCTAAAGAGAATTGATGCTCATTAGACATGAACTACCACCAAAATCAAGCCAACATACCAAAAATCCCTAGAACCATTGCCAAAATACCATATGAAGACTCTATAATCATGATACCTAGAAGGATTACCAAATGGGAACCACCATCACTAATGGTTTTATCTCTAATCAAGAGAAATAAATAGATCCTCAATATATTCAGGATCTAATGCTTGATCAAATGGGTTTAGAGTCTTCATAGAATAACTATAGGGTAATGATAGGTGCATGTGTTTTCTAGGTTTAATAGGAAGATCCAAAAATCACAACAAAGGAATAAAAATCCATTTTTATGGATGAATACCAAAATTCATGGTGAATTATCAATAAAACATGGTTCCTCCACCCAAAACATGTTTTTATTTTCAAGGCATTTGAATTCAGAAATTGTGTATCATAATTAACCTCACCAAACTACCTCAATGTGTTACACCATGGTGTAGCACAAAAAATCAAGCCTTTTGACCCTCAACATACTCAACACTGTAGTATGGTGAGATCTATGCTACCTATTTCTACATCATAACTCTTTGAGTTCCATGCCCAACCTTCCTTCCTCAAAATGGATTCCCAAGCTTCTTCCACATCCCCATGTCTTATAGTTTCAACCATAAGTAAATATTGCTGGAGTTGGTGGTCTAGAACCAACTACTTTGTACTTTATTCATTAATAAAAGCCTTATCACATCTTGATTATTCTTCTGCGTGACAATGCATGTGATAATGTCCTAAGGATAGCTGTTGCATTAATGGGTCATAGTGGATCCCTGCTATGATGAGAACCCGGAAGTGCCATAACACTATTCTTGAAATATATGTTCTATGGCCAGATGATATTATTTGAGGGACACAAATAATACAGGTCATTAGGGGTGAGGACTAATAAAACTTTGATGCACCTTCTCATGGTGTACACCCTTGGTAATATCCAGGAAGATATTATGAGAACGAGACCTGCCAGTAGGAAATCCACTTTTCATAGTGTCATTGGATGTTCCTATCTGTAAACGTGTGTATTGGTCCTTAGACTTTAAGATTATTATTAATGGGTATTAAAACTCGCGCAATTAGATGTATTGATGAAAACTGTGATGACACACTGTTTGCAGCGAGGTAGGATACGTTGGGTGCGTCACGAGTAATACTGCATTAATAGATAATTTGAGAAAGGATTTGTCCCTTCTATTTCATAACGGAAGTAGATATCTCAGGCCCTTTGATGGAATTGATATAGCCTACATAAATCCTTGTCCATGGTAAGGTATGGGTGAGTTCAATTCTGGGAAGTCAAAGAAGGAATAATCAAACACATGGGTTGATGACACTAGCATTCAACCCGCTTGATTAGAGATATTGAGACAAAGGGATTATATTACACGGTAAGAGTTCGTAGGAGGTGACACGTCATTGTGGCGTTAACTTCTTTCTCTATGGGTGCCTTGGTGTGTTGCTAGACGCTAACCTTGGACTTTAGGTAGGCTCAGCCTAATGCCACTGAGAAAGCGGCCTAGAGGGGCACACACTATGTGTGTCCATGTATCTCAGTTAAATGTTAATTTAACAAGTTGAATAAAGATTATTCCCGATTGTGGTTTAATAATTATTCAATGATGTCTGATCGCATTTATTTAGACACTAGTTATTCGAGAGAATATATTATGGGCGAAATAATATATATTTATTAGTGAGTAATGCAGTTACATTTATTTAAGAAATAAATAGCCATTACTCAAGGTCTAATAAATATGGTGGAGGAAAATAAATAAAACTGAAAAATAAAAAGTACACTCTGGGTATATTTATATATACACGCCATGTAGTATATTTTTTGGGATTCATGATAAAATATTGTTTATTTAATTAAATGATATTAAATGTAATATGTTGGATGCATGTCAAGTAATAATGATGGTAAACTGTCATTATTAAGACATGGGGTACTACTAAGAATTAAATGAAATGATTAAATGATTATGATAAATTAATTTATTTTATTATTCTTGGTATTATAAATCCTAATTACATTATTCTCAAAGGGGTTATCCATTTTTGGTTGTGCAAAACGGATTGTAAATACTCTCAAGCTAAGAGAGAATTCCCTTTCCACCAAGAACGCTTTCAAGTTACGAAAGCAAGATCCTCCACCGGATCAAGGCAATCGAAGACGGACATCACAAGCGAAGGATCTTCCGTGCTAGCACTTGGAGTTCCCTTCGGTGAAATCCAGAGATACATGGCACACGTGTGGATAACCCCTAGAGGAATCCTACACTTGGATTCTCCGGTGCAACGACAGATCACAAGATCGTGACCAGAGACACCAACGAAGAAAGAATTCCATCGAGGTAATTCTTATGAATTAATTAAATTAATTATAACCAACATATGAAGATCCTATCTCAAGGGTTCTGGGACTCTTCTTTTCTTTTTCGTTCTTTGTTCTATTCTGAAGACCCGGCGTTTTATATCGTGAAGGATCTCAGATTGAACATTGTTTAACGCTAAAATTAAAGTTGGGAAAACCCACCAACGCGCTTCCGCTACGCCCAGATCCTACAAGTGATATCAGAGGGGTCATATCGTTGGTTATAATTATTTAGTTTTTCATTGATGTTTTACGCATTTAATAATTTAGTTGTTTCAATTCAAGTTTAATCGTTCTGGAAATATGAATATCGAGATCTGTTCCTCCTCCCTCATTTCTCGTTCACCTCACAGAAATGGATTTTTATTTTAATTTTGATTAAAATAAAATAGAGGAACTCATCTAGAGGATCCAAAAGTTTCTGTCCGTACAACACTAGAATACACGGCGTGTATTCGGAAGTACACACCATGTAGTCTAGGTTAAATGCATTGACTGATCTTCCAAATCAGGCCATGTATTGAGGTCATTTACGACACCATGTGTTGACTAGAAAAAGGTGGAACACGGTTTCCGGATTACACCCCGTGTGGTCCAACTGAACACGGCGTGTAGTCCCTTCGGGTTTGGGTGGGGCCATGTACCCGGTACACGACTTACCCAGCTGGAAACCATGTAACGCGAAAACTACACGGCGTGTGTCCAAAAGAACACGCCATGTACTCTGAAAATTTCCGAAGTACATTTACACGCCGTGTTCCCAGGCGTGTACTTCGGATGAACGGTGAAGAAAAGTACACGCCGTGTAGTCAGAACTACACACCGTGTACTCACCCAAATTACGCATATTTATTAAAATTTAATTATTATATTATACAAACCCTTAGGACATGTAACATGGTGTAGGTGTAAAGCTGAGGCACAACACGTGATAGGTGTTTTATATATATGTGTTTAATTTAACATTTGTGTAATGAATGGGAATTCACCGGGTTGCCTCAAAGGTACAAGTTATGTACAAGGATAACTTTAAATGAATTTATTTGTTTAAAATTCTGATGGATGAGAATCTCAAGGAAGTCTAGAAAAGGGTTTAAGATAAAAGGATTTATTAATTAAAGATAATTAATTGATTCGAGCATGATTTATCTTAAACAAGAATGATTAAAGAATTGAATGCTAAGTTTTATTTATGCGTAAATATCGTTGCATGTATGGATGATCATGAGCTTGACCGAGACCTTTTTATGTGAATGGTTTCTTTTAATTTATTTATTTAAATTAAATTTGTTGGCCTGCGAGCCATCTCCTCATTAATATGTAGGGCATGCATGCCCAATGATTATTTTATGTAAAACCCCCCTTTTTACCCCTCACCTTCATGTGAGATAAATGCATATGTAATGTATGGAGCTCCCAAGCTAGTGGAAGCGGCTCAAGTCAGGAGCCGAGGTGAAAGCAATCCAAGGAGATATAAAGGTGGACAGGTGGAAAGCTGTAAACACGAACCCACAAGGTTCAAGGTGTTTATCCCCTAGGTCTTGGGTTAGTTTATCAACCGCTAGATAAACTAACCAATAGAACAAGCTCATGATCATACCATTTATTTTGTTTCTGTCAGTCGCATGGTTTATTTATAGTGGGTGTGTTGTCATGATCACATAATTAATGAATATAACAAGCATGCAAGATAGAACTAAAATAAGACCGATTTATACGTAAATAATATCTTAGACATGGTTAATCACTTAAGTATATCCCACTTAATATTAACAAGCATGTAATCAAAGATAATAAAATGTAAATTTACGTATAAGGATAAAATCCCTCAAAAGAAATGTCACGACCCGCCCTCGGGGTCCGTGCCGTGACTACCCCAAGTCTGCCTTCCATAGGCCAGGGGCTGGCGACTAGCACCAAGGCGTAAATCCCGGTAAAAAGGGAAGGCATTGCCTTTGTAAAGTAAACAATCACCACAGAGTAAGCAAGCGGAAAGTAAACTCTAAGCAAAAGCAGAGTACAACTGAAAGTGCGGAAAAGTAAATGGGCCAGTATACAAACCCAAACTGAAAGTAAAGTACAACTCGAAAGGGAAAACAACAACTGAAAAGTAAAAGCTGCTACACCGAGCTGTCCACTGGAAATCCCACCTGAAGGGTGGGTACAGATAGCTCCACTGCTCCACGGGTCCCGTCGTCCGCTCCGAGCACGTCCCGCCCAGTGGTCCACCTCCAGGTACCGTCCTGCTCTGCAAGCCTCAGCTAAGATCAACGCTGTCCGTCGTCTGCAACCAACACAATGTAGTGCGGGCAAAGCCCGTGCAGGGGTGAGTATAAGCTACTCAGTAGGGACCCCGAGACCCCTGAAGGTCTCTCAAATCCACAAAGGATAAACCACGAAGAAAGGTACAATCACGAAGTAACAACCGACACTACTTAGGTATATGCCCATACATATATACCTAAGTCATCAATTTCAAATACGCTCCAACCTCCGAGCCCAAGTACAACTCAGTCCACACAGGAAAGTAAACGTATTCCACACAGGAAAGCAAAACGTAATCCACACAGGATAGCACAACACAATCCACACAGGAAATGCAACAGGATTCAGCTCACACAGGTATACTTCTTCAAGGACGATAAAGATGATCTCTGATCCATCTAAGTCATCGGACCCACGAAGGATCGATAGGTAACTAACCCCCGCAAAAGACCCACACAGGATCGGGCCCACATAGGACCTGTAGGCGCTGGTTCACACAGGACCGCTGAGCGCAAAGACCCACACAGGATCGGACCCACACAGGATCGGGCCCACACAGGACATGTAGCACTGATCCACGTAGGATCGTTGAGTGTTGTAGTCGTCGTCGTCGAATCCACACAGGATCGGGCCCACACAGGACCTGTAGCACTGATCCACGTAGGATCGCTGAGTGCTGTAGTCGTCGCAGTCACAGTAGCAGTAGTAGTCACAGTCGCAGCCAGCACTAGGGTTTCCGCACACAGCAAGCTCGTACAGGAGGATCCGCTCCACGAGCCGAGAGGCTGATACATCAACTGTCACAAGGTCCAGAGTTGATGTATCCAAAAGTTCCGTATCGTCAAAAGGAACTTAACGCAACAGACGGCGCGTCGATCAGACGCCCGGTCTGAGAGTTATTGCTTTTTCGTCCCAGGGGCCCGGTTGGTTTCTCAGGTAAAACCAACCCGAACGTACTCCACCTGTGTCCAAACCTCGGGCGGAGTATTCCAAAAGACCCGTCTCACTAAGAGGAACACAACAAAGCTGACGGCACGTCAATCGGACGTCCGTAGCTCAAGATATGAGCGTTTCCGCTCCGAAGGCCCGGTTGGTTTCGTGAACGAACCAACCCGGCCAAACTCAAAGTATTCCGAAACTTTGAGTGCGATAAACCGAAACGACCGTCTCGATCCAAGGATCGTGTTGCCGTAGACGGTTCGTCAATCGGAGGTCCGTGGCTCAAGTTTTGTCCAAAAGACCGAATCCGTCTCGAAAACGGGGGGTTCGGGTCCGGGCCGACCCGGCCCGCCCCCCCTGGGTCGGCCCAAACCGGGTCGACTCGACCCGGGTCCAACCCGGCCCGGCCGGCGGCGGTCCGGCGCGGCCTGGCGCCGCGGATGTCACGCGCGGGGGGCTAAGCCCCCGCTTCCAGCTGGCGGCGCGGCTTAAGAGCCTCGCCTTTTGGAGACCGCCCCCCCCCCTCGTGGGGGCCTGCTTTGAAGAGAACCGGGGGGCCGCCTGCCCCCCTCAAGGAAACCGCCCCCCCTCATAAATGAGGGGGGTTTTAGTGCTGGTCGGGGGAATAAATTCCCCCGACTTTTGACCTTCCGGCTGGCCACCTGGCCGGCCGGTTTTTCTCCAACGGGACCGGTAAGCCGGTCCCCTTCCGGATTCCGACGCCAGCGGCCCGGCGTGCCGCCGGTCTTCCCGTCTTGCCGCGGCCCGGAACCGGCCGCGGTGTTCGTCGTCTGGCGCGGTGCGACGGCACCGCGCCCCTCCGCCGCGCCTTTGATTCCCTTCGACGTGGCGCGACAGCGTCGTGTTCTTGATAATCCTCCCATGGCGCGGCGCGACGGCGCCGCGCAATATAATCGTGCAAATATCTGCATGGTGCGACGGCACCACGCCATCTTGTTTCAACCGCAGGATAAATTATCAAGAACAAAGGAGGGGGTTCGGCCGTGTTCATGCGGTCCGGCCCCCTCACGTTAAATGATAACACATATTTAAATATCCTCACGTTAGTCATGCCAGAACCACGAACAAGAATAATTAAATAAACAATTAACAACATCCCCTACCTTGGGTTCAAGCTCGAAGATTGTCAACGACCCGCGGAAGACAACGTCGCGGAGGTCGGGCGTCGCGGTAAACGTTTGTCAAGTCCGATGACGAGGAGGTACGTCCGAAGAGGTACGTCGTTGGCGAATCTTCGTAAGCCGACGAAGAAAGTCCGAGGAGGAAGCGGTGTTCCCTTTCGTTGACACGGAAGACGAAGAAGAGAGGAGCGGCGTTCTTCGTCGGAGCTTGAGCGTTCTTCGTCAAAGCTTGAGCGTTCTTCGTCAAAGCTTGAAGAAGAAAGAAAAGCTCTCAAACCTCTCAAGATGGCTAAACAAATCTAACCAAACAAAATAAGCTAAGAGCTTATTTTATTAACTCAACCAAACCTTTTTGAATTTCAAAGGTTTGAAAAAGTTTAAACAACTCAACCTAATTAATAAGCTAAGTTGTCAAAACATTTAAAGAGGGGTTAAAGGGAGTTTTGAGAGAAGTTGAAAAGTTGGGTTTCGTGTGGGCCCCACCACACTTAATCCTCCCAAGGGAGGTTAAGTGGATGTGAGTCCCACCTTTAACTCCCTTTGGGAGAAGTTAACTAACATAAAAATAAAATAAAATGTCTTCCACATTTTTATTAAACTTTTTATAATTCTCCCAAAAATTAACTTTCGTCCCGCAATAAACGCAACTTCCGAAAAGGTCTCCTTAAGCGAATATCGGCGCTGCGAGTTCATCGGTGCCCTCAGATTTCAATTCAGAGCACCGGATCAAAAGTTAGGAATTCCCGCTCGTTCGTTCACTGAACATACCCAAGCCAAACTTCGGAAATTGATTCCGGGCACACCGGGCCTCGGAATCAGGTGCCGTCAGAAACCGCGCTCTTGTAAAATTCCAAAGAAAATTAAGAAAAAATTTCCCTTGAATTTTACAGGTCTTTACATTACTCCCACCTCAGGGCTTTACGTCCCCGTAAAGATACATCAAAAACTAGGGAAACAAATGAGGGTACAGAGCACGCATCTGAGCCTCCCGCTCCCATGTGCTCTCCTGGAGATTCCCGTGCTGCCATCTGATGCGCACAAGAGGAATCGATCGCCCATGCAGGACCCGCTCCTTTCGATCCTCTATCTCCACCGGGACCTTCGTAAAAGTCGCCCCATCGTCAACGTCAAGCTCCCCATGGTCAATGATGTGCGTCGGGTCGTGCACTTATCTCATCAGCTGAGATACGTGGAAGACGTCGTGCACCCGGTGCAACTGAGGTGGCAGAGCCAGGCGATAAGCCACCTCGCCAATCCTGCTGAGGACCTGGAAAGGTCCGATGAAGCGCGGAGATAACTTGCCACCTCGGACAAATCTCTGAATACCACGTTGAGGTGAGACCCACAAGAAGACGTGGTCGCCATCCTCGAACTCTAGTGGCCTCCGCCTCCTGTCAGCGTATGACTTCTGCCGGCTCTGTGTTGTCCTCATCCGCTCCTAGATGACCTGGACCTTCTCTGTCGTGGCCTGGACCATCTCCGGTCCCACTAGTGCTGACTCCCCAGGGTCTGTCCAGCACAAAGGAGATCTACAAGGTCGGTCGTACAACGCCTCATAAGGTGCCATCCCGATGGTGGAGTGGTAGCTGTTGTTGTACGCAAACTCCACCAAGGGTAGGTGGTCCTCCCAGCTACGACTAAAGTCGAGGACACATGCGCGGAGCATGTCCTCGAGAGTCTGAATGGTCCTCTCCGTATGACCATCCGTCTGAGGGTGAAAGGCTGTGCTCAGACGTAGCTGCGTCCCGAATGCCTCCTGTAACCACTTCCAAAGCCGGGAAGTAAAGCGAGCATCTCGATCGGAGGCGATAGATGATGGTACACCATGGAGCCACACAATCTCCTGAACGTAGAGACGTCCCAAGCTTTCCACTGAGCCCTGCTCTCTAATGGGTAAGAAGTGTGCCGACTTGGTGAGTCGGTCAACAATCACCCAGATGGAGTCGTGACCTCTGGAAGTGCGTGGAAGTCCAGTCACGAAGTCCATAGATATGTCGTCCCACTTCCACTCCGGAACCTCCAAGGGTTGTACCAAGCCTGCTGTTACCTGATGCTCTGCCTTCACCTGTTGGCAGGCGAGGCATCGAGAAACGAACTCTGCTACAGCCTTCTTCATGCCCAGCCACCAGTGCTGTCGTCTGAGATCCTGGTACATCTTCGCCACTCCAGGATGTACCGCCAAAGGAGAAGTGTAAAACTCTCTCAGCACCTCCTTCTCGCAAAGTGACTGGTACCATGGTACGTCCTTTGAAAAGGATGTCGTGCTCTGCTCCAAGGGAGAAACTATCAGGTGTATGTCCCGAGGATATCTGTGCACGCCGTGTCTCACAGTCAACATCCTCACGCTGTGCCTCTCTGACCTGCTGTAGTAGAGGAGGGGTGACTGTGAGAGACTGGAGGAAGGCTGCTCCATCTCTATCCACGAAGGATATCTGCAAAGAGACTAGCTGCAAAGATTTCTCCTTTGCCGAAAAGTGAAATCCGGTCTCATCCCCTGGATGAACCACGTTCCTTGCCTAAAACAGTCAATCCCGTCATGATTAGTTAATTCATGGCATGGATGACGTCGTAAGGCCTCGACGCTGCTACCAAGAGATCCAACCGTTACTCTCGCCTCTAAGGGTTGAGTCACACTGTCGGCATCAGTGTGTGGTCACTGGGTTTCCTCCAGTACGAATCTCGCAAGTGAGGGTCAAGTCAACAGTTTTTAACCAGCACCTCTTAGTAAAAACAAAAGACAAGAAAACAAAAGTCACCAAGGCAAGTGTCTTTTATTACTTCAACTTAAAGAACAAGGTCACAAAGCAACACAAACTACGAAGCTAGAGGCATTATGGGCAAAGGCCTCTATGCCTGGAGCTAGTCCCGCACTAGTCCACCCGCTTCCGGAGCTCCATGATCGTAAGCTTCAGCTGCCTGAAGCTGTGCTCTCCCCTGAGGTCGGGGTGGACCTCCTGGTAGTGGTGGTGGTAGAGCCTCAAAACGTCGCCCACCACCTGCTGCTCGGCCAGCTCCTCTGCCTCGTCCACCTCCTCCCTGCGGACCGCCACGGTCGAACCTCTGCCTCTGCCTAGGTGGTTCCTCAATCGTCTGCTGCTCCTCTACATGGCGGGTCGGGCAGTCACGAGCCATGTGGCCTTGCCCACCGCATGCATAGCACTGTATTCCACTCGAAAGACTGGCTCCGTGCTGTGTGCCCTGCACTGCTGAGCCAGTTCCCTGAGGTCGTCTGCCCGAAGGTCTGGTCTGTCTGGACCCCTGAGTCATCCGTCGACTGCCTGCTGCAGATGACTCTGCCACGTGCCGCCCTGCGGTGGGTCGCTGCGCTGGTGTAGACTCAGCAAGGAAGCTCTCGATCAGAATGGCCCGCTCCAGTACTCTTGTCTGAGTCGGTATGCTTAGGGAGATCAGCGATGCCCTGATCTCGTGTCTCAAACCCTACTCGAAGGTCCGGGCCCGGAAGAATGGGTCCCGTACCATGTCGGTCGAGTAGCGCGAGAGATCAGTAAATCTCGCCGAGTACTGAGCGACCGTCATCCTGCCCTACCGCAGCTGAAGAAGCTCCTGGATACGCACCGCACGAAGGGTGGCTAGGACGAACTTCGAGCGGAAGAGGCTCTCAAAGTCCGTCCATAGAAGAGATGCCTCATCGTGCACCTGGAGCATCAAGCTCCACCATCGTCCTGCTGCTGCGTGTAGTAGGCTCGCAGCGAGGATCACCATGAGGTCTGCTGGTGTCCTCACTAGCCTAAACACACGTACCACTGCCTCCAGCCAGTCCTCTGCTGCCTGGGGATCCGTCTCCCCGCGAAACCTGGGTGGTCGCTGGTGCTGAAACTCATGCAGTGCGCCAAGGCGATGTGCGTCGTCAGCGGCTGGTGCTGGAAGCATCGGTGGCTCAGCGGGTAGAGCTACCGCCGGTGCCACTGCTGACAAAGTGCCCTACACCGAAGCCTCGTCGCTCGGTGGGCTGTCGTCACACTCGACTCTCGGAACCCTAGCTGGCTGCCATCGTGGGGCCATCCTGAATAGGAAACAGGTGCACCACGGTCAAACAGTATACCTGGTGAGCTGACACAAAGAAATCACAAAGAAAACTTTGAAACACACACGTAATCAATGTTTTCGTGCATTAAGTCGGAAATCAGAAGTCAGGGTCCTGGTGTACGGATACGTCGACCGCCGCACCAACATTGGACTCCCTGGACTGATAACCATACTCAATACGCTAAACATTATTGCTTCACATAGAAAAGATCAGAGTTCGCGGTAGAACCGAACTCCTCTGATACCAATTTGTCACGACCCGCCCTCGGGGTCCGTGCCGTGACTACCCCAAGCCCGCCTTCCATAGGCCAGGGGCTGGCGACTAGCACCAAGGCGTAAATCCCGGTAAAAAGGGAAGGCATTACCATTGTAAAGTAAACAATCACCACAGAGTAAGCAAGCATAAAGTAAACTCTAAGCAAAAGCAGAGTACAACTGAAAGTGCGGAAAAGTAAATGGGCCAGTATACAAACCCAAACTGAAAGTAAAGTACAACTCGAAAGGGAAAACAACAACTGAAAAGTAAAAGCCACTACACCGAGCTGTCCACTGGAAATCCCACCTGAAGGGTGGGTACAGATAGCTCCACTGCTCCATGGGTCCCGCCGTCCGCTCCGAGCACGTCCCGCCCAGTGGTCCACCTCCAGGTACCGTCCTGCTCTGCAAGCCTCAGCTAAGATCAACGCTGTTCGTCGTCTGCAACCAACACAATGTAGTGCGGGCAAAGCCCGTGCAGGGGTGAGTATAAGCTACTCAGTATGGACCCCGAGACCCCTGAAGGTCTCTCAAATCCACAAAGGATAAACCACGAAGAAAGGTACAATCACGAAGTAACAACCGACACTACTTAGGTATATGCCCATACATATATACCTAAGTCATCAATTTCAAATACACTCCAACCTCCGAGCCCAAGTACAACTCAGTCCACACAGGAAAGTAAACGTATTCCACACAGGAAAGCAAAACGTAATCCACACAGGATAGCACAACACAATCCACACAGGAAATGCAACAGGATTCAGCTCACACAGGTATACTTCTTCAAGGACGATAAAGATGATCTCTGATCCATCTAAGTCGTCGGACCCACGAAGGATCGATAGGTAACTAACCCTCGCAAAAGACCCACACAGGATCGGGCCCACATAGGACCTGTAGGCGCTGGTTCACACAGGACCGCTGAGCGCAAAGACCCACACAGAATCGGGCCCACACAGGACATGTAGCACTGATCCGCGTAGGATCGTTGAGTGCTGTAGTCGTCGTCGTCGAATCCACACAGGATCGTGCCCACACAGGACCTGTAGCACTGATCCACGTAGGATCGCTGAGTGCTGTAGTCGTCGCAGTCACAGTAGCAGTAGTAGTCACAGTCGCAGCCAACACTAGGGTTCCCGCACACAGTAAGCTCGTACAGGAGGATCCGCTCCACGAGCCGAGAGGCTGATACATCAACTGTCACAAGGTCCAGAGTTGATGTATCCAAAAGTTCCGTATCGTCAACAGGAACTTAACGCAACAGACGGCGCGTCGATCGGACGCCCGGTCTGAGAGTTATTGGCTTTTTCGTCCCAGGGGCCCGGTTGGTTTCTCAGGAAAAACCAACCCGAACGTACTCCACCTGCGTCCAAACCTCGGGCGGAGTATGCCAAAAGACCCGTCTCACTAAGAGGAACACAACAAAGCTGATGGCACGTCAATCGGACGTCCGTAGCTCAAGATATGAGCGTTTCCGCTCCGAAGGCCCGGTTGGTTTCGTGAACGAACCAACCCGGCCAAACTCAAAGTATTCCGAAACTTTGAGTGCGATAAACCGAAACGACCGTCTCGATCCAAGGATCGCGTTGCCGCAGACGATTCGTCAATCGGAGGTCCGTGGCTCAAGTTTTGGCCAAAAGACCGAATCCGTCTCGAAAATGGGGGGTTCGGGTCCGGGCCGACCCGGCCCGCCCCCCCTGGGTCGGCCCAAACCGGGTCGACTCAACCCGGGTCCAACCCGGCCCGGCCGGCGGCGGTCCGGCGCGGCGGCGCGGCCTGGCGCCGCGGATGTCACGCGCGGGGGGCTAAGCCCCCGCTTCCAGCTGGCGGCGCGGCTTAAGAGCCTCGCCTTTTGGAGACCGGCCCCCCCTCGTGGGGGCCTGCTTTGAAGAGAACCGGGGGGCCGCCTGCCCCCCTCAAGGAAACCGCCCCCCCTCATAAATGAGGGGGGGTTTAGTGCTGGCCGGGGGAATAAATTCCCCCGGCCTTTGACCTTCCGGACGGCCACCTGGCCGGCCGGTTTTTCTCCAACGGGACCGGCAAGCCGGTCCCCTTCCGGATTCCGACGCCGGCGGCCCGGCGTGCCGCCGGTCTTCCCGTCTCGCCGCGGCCCGGAACCGGCCGCGGTGTTCGTCGTCCGGCGCGGTGCGACGGCACCGCGCCCCTCCGCCGCGCCTTTGATTCCCTTCGACGTGGCGCGACGGCGTCGCGTTCTTGATAATCCTCCCATGGCGCGGCGCGACGGCGCCGCGCAATATAATCGTGCGAATATCCGCGTGGTGCGACGGCACCACGCCATCTTGTTTCAACCGCAGGATAAATTATCAAGAACAAAGGAGGGGGTTCGGCCGTGTTCATGCGGTCCGGCCCCCTCACGTTAAATGATAACACATATTTAAATATCCTCACGTTAGTCATGCCAGAACCACGAACAAGAATAATTAAATAAACAATTAACAACAACCCCTAACTTGGGTTCAAGCTCGAAGATTGTCAACAACCCGCGGAAGACAACGTCGCGGAGGTCGGGCGTCACGGTAAACGTTCGTCAAATCCGATGACGAGGAGGTACGTCCGAAGAGGTACGTCGTTGGAGAATCTTCGTAAGCCGACGAAGAAAGTCCGAGGAGGAAGCGGCGTTCCCTTTCGTTGACACGGAAGACGAAGAAGAGAGGAGCGACGTTCTTCATCGGAGCTTGAGCGTTCTTCGTCAAAGCTTGAGCGTTCTTCGTCAAAGCTTGAAGAAGAAAGAAAAGATCTCAAACCTCTCAAGATGGCTAAACAAATCTAACCAAACAAAATAAGCTAAGAGCTTATTTTATTAACTCAACCAATCCTTTTTGAATTTCAAAGGTTTGAAAAAGTTTAAACAACTCAACCTAATTAATAAGCTAAGTTTTCAAAACATTTAAAGAGGGGTTAAAGGGAGTTTTGAGAGAAGTTGAAAAGTTGGGTTTCGTGTGGGCCCCACCACACTTAATCCTCCCAAGGGAGGTTAAGTGGATGTGAGTCCCACCTTTAACTCCCTTTGGGAGAAGTTAACTAACATAAAAATAAAATAAAATATGTTCCACATTTTTATTAAACTTTTTATAATTCTCCCAAAAATTAACTTTCGTCCCGCAATAAACGCAACTTCCGAAAAGGTCTCCTTAAGCGAATATCGGCGCTGCGAGTTCATCGGTGCCCTCGGATTTCAATTCCGAGCACCGGATCAAAAGTTAGGAATTCCCGCTCGTTCGTTCACTGAACATACCCGAGCCAAACTTCGGAAATTGATTCCGGGCACACCGGGCCTCGGAATCAGGTGCCGTCAGAAACCGCGCTCTTGTAAAATTCCAAAGAAAATTAAGAAAAAATTTCCCTTGAATTTTACAGGTCTTTAGAAGAAATATTAAGTCGGTATAGCCTTCCATAATCTTGGTTAGAATCGAACCATAGTTCAAAGTGCTTGACCAACCCTAGTTGGGGTGCTTTCAATTATCGGGTAATTCTAATTCAATGTTTTGGGTTGAATTGACTTGGTTCACATCAAGGGTTGACTGCCATAGAAGGACTTGGTGTGGCCAAGAGGCAAATGTTGAGGAAATCCAAAATAAAAGGATTTCAGGATTAAGGAGTCCACTCAGCGGATCAAGGAGCTGTGAGTTAATGTGGTTGGCATTTGGAATGCCTACCTAAAACCCTTCATGTTTCTTGACCAACCCTAGTTGGAGTAAAGCGAAGGGAAATATGGATCCTTGCCACTAGAATATTCAAGCAACAGAATATTGTGAAGTCAATGGTGAGGGCTATTGGATTTCGATAAAATAGTGGGAGACTAATAAGTATTAATTTATTTATTTGTCTCGATTTTTGTAATAAAGTACTAAACCTTTTCTCATCTTAATTTGTAGATACAACAAGAAAATGACTTCAAACATATCATTGCGCACCATACTCGAAAAGGAAAACCTTCTCACCACCACCAATTTCCAGGAGTGGAAGAGGCCTTTACGCATCATCCTTCCCCACGGAAGGAAATTGTATGTGCTGGAAGAGCCTATTCCAGTTGCACCTGGGAAAGAGGCCAGTGATAAGGAATTGTATCTCTATATGAAACACATGGATGATGCCACAGATGTCCAGTGTTTCATGCTATCGGCCATGTCTAATGAGATCTTGAAGCAACATGAAAACATGGACGCATATAGCATGATGTATCACCTTAAGGATCTCTACCAAGAGAAGGCGAGACATAAGAGGTATGAGATCTCCAATGCTTTTTTCAGCACGAAGCTTGGAGAGTCTGCGCCAGTTGGGCCTCATGTAGTCAAGCTTATTGGCTACATTGAATTCCTGGACATCTTAGGGATTAAATTCCCAGATGAGTTGCGTATAGATCTCATCCTATAATCACTGCCCAAGACCTTCTCTAGATTCATTGTCAACTATAATATGAGCGGAAATGAGAAGATTCTATTGGAGCTTCTGACCTTGATTCTCCAGGTAGATAAGGACATGGAGCGTGACAAACCTGCGTTCCTTATGGTGAACAAGAAAAGGAAGGAAAAGGTAAAGGGGCCAAAGACTTATAAACAGTCTGAAGCCCCCGAGCACTGTCCCTCCAAGAAGGGGAAGATCCAGAGGCAGGGAAAGGAATAGGAGGCAGTGTGTTTTGCATGTGGAAAGTAGGGCCACTGGAAGAGGAACTGCACCCAGAAGCGTGGGGATGCTAAAGGTGTGTTTTTTATCGAGTGCAATCTTTCTATTTATATACATTGGGTATTAGATACTTCTTGTGGGGATCACATCTGTATTAAAATGCAGGAACCAAGTAGAATTAGAAAGATTTTCAGAGGAGAGATGGATCTTTGAGCTGCCAATGACGCAAGGTTGGTTGTGTTGGCTATTGGCGACTACCACCTCTCATTGCCAACTGACATGATTTTGGTTTTACAAAACTGTTATTTTGTGCCTAGTGTTACCAATAACATAATTTCTATATCTTGTTTGGATATGGATGGATTTGTTTTTAAGTTTGGAAATAAGGTTTGTCTCTTTTATAAGAACAACGTATGTTATGACATGGAACATTTAAATACTGGTTTGTATGTATTAAATTACGAAAACCAAGTGTTGGAAATCGATAACGAAACAAACTCACATGACTCATACATCACCCAGTTGTGGAATCACCGCCTTGGTCATGTAAATGAGAAGCATTTGACAAAGCTCTGTCAAGAGGGATATTTAGACTCCACTAAGCTAAAACCACTTGATAGATGTCACACTTGTTTACAAGGTAAAATGACCAAGCCTCCTTTCGGTGGACAGGGTGAAAGGGCCATAGAGCTTCTAGGATTGGTACACACGGATGTATATGGACCATTTCCAAAAGAAGCTAGAGGTGGATATTCTTACTTCATTACTTTTACTGATAATTTGAGTAGATACAGATTTTTCTACTTAATGAGGTATAACTCAAAAACCTTAGAGAAATTTAAGGAATTCAAGAATGAAGTAGAGAATTAGCTTGGTAATAAGATAAAGAAGCTTCGATCGGATCGATGTGGAGAATATCTGAACCAAGAGTTCATCGATCTTCTACGGGAGTCTAGGATTCTATCTCAGTTCACTCCTCCTTACACAACACAGTGGAATGGTGTTAGTGAAAGGAGGAACCACACCTTGTTGGACATGGTGAGGTCGATGATGAGTCATATGGATCATCCATTATCTTTTTGGGGATATGCATTACAAACTGCAACATACACATTAAACCGATTACCAACTAAAGCGACAAATGAAATTCCCTCCGAGTTATGGAATGGAAAGAAAACCATTTTTTTCATACACGTGTATGGGGATGCGAGGCGTTTGTTAAAGCCTTCTCAGGCAACAAACTAGCACCCCGGGGAACGAAGTGTATCTTTATAGGATATCTTAAGGAAACCAAAGGATATTACCTATATAACCCTCAAGACAAGAAAGTTACTATCGCCAGACAAGCCGTCTTTCTTGAGATGGAGCACATCCTCAAAAAAGATAGTGGGAGCAAGATTGACTTCGACGAAGTTGATACTCAAGATACACAGGAGTCGGTACAGGAAAAAGTTCCACAGGTCCCCGTGGAAGAGGTTCCAGAAACACAAGTACTGCGTAGGATCTCAAGAGAGGTAAGGGAACCAGAGAGATTTGGTTTCCTAGTCACCGAGGATGGTGAATCATTATTGTTGTACAATGATGAACCTCTTTCCTACAAGAAAGCAGTAGAAATCTCATAAGCTGCAAGATGGCTAGAAGATATGAATTCTGAGATGGATTCCATGTATCAGAACCAAGTTTGGGTTCTAGTCGATGAGCCAGTTGATGTAAATCCTGTTGGATGCAAATGGGTATTCAAGAGAAATCTGGACATGGAAGGTCAAGTTAGAACCTATAAAGCAAGGCTAGTGGCTAAAGGATTCAAACAGCGTCAAGGAATTGAATATGATGAAACCTTCTCACCAGTTTCTATGGTTAAATCCATAAGAATCATACTTGCCATAGCATCTTACCATGACTATGAGATTTGGTAGATGGATGTCAAAACAGCATTCCTTAATGGGAACCTTCAGGAAGATGTTTATATGACACAACTAGAAGGGTTTTTGACACCAGGTGAAGACAAACGGGTTTTCAAGTTTCATAAATCCATTTATGGATTGAAGCAAGCATATAGGTCATGGAACATTCGATTTGATGAAGCCATAAAGGAATTCGGTTTCATTAAGAACGAATGTGATCCATGTATTTATAAGCGGTTTAATGGGAATGCGATCGTTATCCTAGTAGTATATGTTGATGACATATTACTTATTGGAAAAGAAGTACCAGTCTTACAGTCAGTTAAGGACTGATTGAACAAGTGTTTCTCCATGAAGGATTTGGGAGAAGCAGCCTACATTTTAGGGATCAAGATCATTCGTGATAGATCCAAGAGGCTGCTTGGACTAAGCCAGGGTACATACATTGACCAGATACTAAAGAGATTTAGTATGGAAAAATCCAAGAGGGGATTGGTTCCAGTGTCACATGACTTACATCTTTCTAAGAAAATGTGTCCCCAGACACAACAGGAGAAAGATAGGATGAGTAATATCCCGTACGCTTCGGCTATAGGATCTATCATGTATGCCATGTTATGTACAAGGCTTGATGTTGCCCATGAACTAATCATGGTAGGCATATATCAAGCAGATCCAGGGGAACAACATTGGACTGCTGTTAAGACTATCCTTAAGTATCTTAGAAGAACTAATGATATTTTCCTGGTGTATGGAGGAGACGAGGAGCTTGTCATCAGAGGGTATGATGATGCTGGTTTTCAGACAGATCATAATGATCTGAAGTCGCAATCTGGATATGTTTTCTATATCAATGGAGGAGATGTGAGCTGGAAGAGTTCAAAGCAGCCAGTTGTCGCCGATTCTACAATGGAGTCCGAATATATAGCGGCTTCTGATGCATCCAAGGAAGCCGTCTGGATTTGTAACTTTTTCCAAGAGCTAGATGTGGTGCCTAGTAGTAAAGATCCCATTACATTGTATTGTGATAATACTGCAGTGGTGGCTCTTGCAAAAGAACCAAGGTCACATCAACGGACAAAGCACATACTCTGGAAATATCACCTATTGAGGGATTTCTATCAAAGGGGTGAAGTTGCAGTGAGCAGAGTGTCCATGGAAGAGAACGTGGCGAACCCCATGACTAAAGGCCTATCTCAGCAGAAGCATGAATATCACGTGAGAGCTAGCGGGTTAAAGGTTGTTATTAGTTGGATCTAGTCCAAGTGGGAGTCTGTTGGAGTTGGTGGTCTAGAACCAACTACTTTGTACTTTATTCATTAATAAAATCCTTATCACATCTTAATTGTTCTTCTGCATGACAATGCATGTGATAATGTCCTAAGGATAGCTGTTGCATTAATGGGTCATAGAGGATCCCTGCTATGATGAGAACCTGGAAGTGCCATAACACTGTTCTTGAAATATATGTTCTATGGACGGATGATATTATTTGAGGGACACAAATAATACAGGTCATTAGGGGTGAGAACTCATAAAACTTTGAGGCACCTTCTCATGGTGTACGCCGTTGGTAATATCCAGGAATATATTATGAGAACGAGACCCGCCAGTAGGAAATTCACTTTTCATAGTGTCATTAGATGTTCCTATCTGCAGATGTGTGTATTGGTCCTTAGACTTTAAGATTATTATTAATGGGTATTACAACTCACACACTTAGATGTATTGATGAAAACTATAACGACACACTGTTCGCAGCGTGGTAGGATACGTTGGGTGCGTCATAAGTAATACTGCATTAATAGATAATGCGAGAAAGGATTTGTCCCTTCTGTTCCATAACAGAAGTAGATATCTCAGGCCCTTTGATGGAATTGATATAGCCTACATAAATCCATGGCCATGGTAAGGTATGGGCAAGTTCAATTCCGGGAAGTCAAAGAAAGAATAATCAAGCACATGGGTTGATGACACTAGCATGCAACCCACTTGATTAGAGATATTGAGACAAAGGGATTATATTACATGGTAAGCGTTCGTAGGAGGTGACACGTCATTGCAGCATTAACTTCTTTCTCTATGGGTGCCTTGGCGTGTTACTAGATGCTAACCTTGGACTTTATGCAGGCTCAACCTAATGCCACTGAGAAAGAGGCCTAGAGGTTCACACACTAAGTGTGTCCATGTATCTCAGTTAAATGTTAATTTAACAAGTTGAATAAAGATTATTCTCGATTGTGGTTTAATAATTATTCAAGGATGTCTGATCGCATTTATTTCGACACTAGTTATTCGAGAGAATATATTGTGGACGAAATAATATATAATTATTAGAGAGTAATGTAGTTACATTTATTTAAGAAATAAATAGCCATTACTCAAGTTCTAATAAATATGGTGGAGGAAAATAAATAAAACTGAAAAATAAAAGTACACGCCTTGTATATTTATATATACACGCCGTGTAGTTTATTTTTCTGGATTCATGAGAAAATATTGTTTATTTAATTAAATGATGTTAAATGTAATACGTTGGATGCATGTCAAGTAATAATGATGGTCAACTGTCATTATTAAGACATGGGGTATTACTAAGAATTAAATGAAATGATTAAATTCTTATGATAAATTAATTTATTTTATTATTATTGGTATTATAAATCCTAATTACATTATTCTCAAAGGGGTTAGCCATTTTTGGTTGTGCACAACAGATTGGAAATACTCTCAAGCCAAGAGAGAATTCCCTTTCCACCAAGAATGCTTTCAAGTTACGAAAGCAAGATCCTCCACCGGATCAAGGCGATCGAAGACGGACATCACAAGCAAAGGATCTTATGTGCTAGCACCCGGAGTTCCCTTCGGGGATGTCCAGAGATACGTGGCACACGTGTGGATCACCGCTAGAGGAATCCTACACTTGGATTCTCTGATGCAATGACGAATCACAGGATCGTGACCGGAGACACCAACGAAGAAAGAATTCCATCGAGGTAATTCTTATGAATTAATTAAATTAATTATAACCAACAAATGAAGATCCTATCTCAAGGGTTATGGGACTCTTCTTTTCTTTTTCTTTCTTCGTTCTATTCCGAAGATCCGATGTTTTATATCGTGACAGATCTCGGATTGAAAGCCATTTAACGCTAAAATTAAAGTTGGGAAAACCCACCAATGCGCTTCCGCTGCGCCCAGATCCTACTAATATTCCTTCTTAAATGGTCAAAAAAGACATTTTTCTATCTTTGGTTCACTCAAACACAAAATGTCCAACACCAAGGCCTGTCTCCAAACACTAAAATTCCAAAATAGATTGTTATATGCCCAAACCTGTAAGAAACTTCAAAACGACTAGTACTGAGACTACCAAAATGATGTGGTGACCATAAAAAGGATAAAAACTTATTATAACCTTTAAAAATCATCCAAACTTCAGACTATAGACCCTCAAACACCTCTAACACATCTCAAAAATGAAAAATTCTGTAACACCCCGACCCTAGTTACCCAGAGTCGGTGAATTACTACAAAACATTGGCGTGATCACAAGAAAGATCAAATCTCAAAAGACCGATTGGTTTAGTAGCCTTGGAAACACTAGATATATTCACAAGTTTTACATTACATCACAAAATGAAAAAACTACTAAAACAACATAATGTCTCCATAATCCACACTCATATCCCCACATAATATCCCTACAAGTCATTCATAATTTACTTCTTCACTTCCTGGGAAAAATAAAACATAGAAAAGGGGTGAGCTCAAATGCCCAGTAAGGATAACAATATAGTGGAAACTTTCATAAATAAGAATAAACATTTAAGGCAATGTATAACTAAAACAAAAGCCTTTCAAACTTTAACTTTCAACATTTTATGGCATAAATAAAATGAAATAATGCCATTTACTCATTCACATGGATATTCTACTAATCGAATAATCACATGCAAAATCACTAACCACTTTCATAATGTTGGAATGCATAATGCCAGACTATCATAACCACATAGCCAAGGCCTCGTGCCAAGACTACAAATAAGATTTTGTCAAGGCCTTGTGCCAAGACACTAGTTTGTCTCATGAGACCTACCGATGCATCGAGGAGCTATAGCGGGCTCCACCCGTCACATATTAAGTCCAATGCATTCCCATATGAAAAGGTTTAAACATAACATAAACATTCGTATTAAAACTTGCATACGAAATGTCAATAATTTCACCATAAACTATGAATGGTATAAAAATAGCACATCCATAGTCAAACATATCACAAAACCTTCAATACAATATAGAAGTTTTGTATCATAATAAATCAACTTCAAATAAGCGTAAAATCCATCAAAGGATGTTGACATAGATGAAATCAAAACACTTTTTAGAGAAATATCTCTTTCTATTTTTGAAATAATTTAAGAGCCATATAAAATAAAACATTTTCTTGAAAATATTCTTATAAGATTGTAAGGAAATCTTTTAAAATTTTATAACGGCGGAAAATAACCGCACCCACCGTATAAGTTAAAAAAACATTCTTACCTTAATTCTGTCGAAAAGGTTAAAAAGGACCTTGTTTTGAAAACGACGGAAATATTCCTGTTATAAAAAGTCAAAAAATGGTATAAATTACTTTAACCCATATTCTTGTAAATAATAAAAACGTTTTGAAATACATTTTTAAGAAACATGGATGTGGATGATAAAGAGATCCCAGTGGATTATTACGTATAAACAACCTCGGATAATGAAGAGATTGTGAAATAACCCTTACCTTTTACTTTTCCTTGGTTGGGGTAGGTTAACCTCCTGTATAATGGTGAAATAATTGTTATTAAATTATACAAGAATCATATACATTAATATGATATCATATATGATCTTTTAATATTGATTTGATAATAATATCTTAGTATTATCGTTGTTTCGGGTGTTAACTTACTTGTTTTCTTTTGTATGTTTTGTTATGTAAGACATGTATGTAAAGGATAGGTTGTATATTATTCATATCTAGAATGATATAAAGTCCTTAAACATCATTTTTTAAATCATCAAATGATAATTATACTTGAATGGATACGATGGAGAATGAATCTCATCGCGTTCGTGGAGACGGTAGTCCGTACGTACGCACGAGCGACAATATCATTCTTTTGATATTAAAATAATATATAAATGGATGGTATATAATATATACAGAATCATTAACATGTTATATTTATTATTTACATGAGTTAAACATCATTATTATACCCATCCAAATAATATTATATTGAATAACAATTACACCACGACGTGGAGACGGTAAGCCGTACGTACACACGTATGGTGACATGTTATTCAAAGGGTGGATAGAATAATGAATATGGTTGTAACATATTTATAATAACATCACAGTATATATATTATACTGGAGTTATTATTTTAGAATGGTAACAACAAAGGAAGAAGAAGTGGAAGAAGAAAGGAACTTGGAAAAGGGTGGTGAAATCATTACCTCTTCTTCGGGTTCTTCCTTTTGATTTGATCAAAAGGGATCCTTAGGTTGTCTTTATGATCAAACTAAGGCCTCTAGGTTGTAGTGATGGACGTTGGGAGAGTATTTGGGCAGATTTTAGCTGAACCAAAAGACTTTGAAGGTGTGTAGAAATGAGAATGAGGAGTGCCCTTTTATAAGAGGGTGAGGGGCACCTTTGGAAAAGCTAGAAATATTAATTTATAATAAATTCATATTCGGTTTCTAATGGCTCCAAAGTTGATTATTTAAATTTTAAGATGGGGATAGGTCGAAAACAACTCAACCAATATAATTTAGACAGGTTTGGGTACTTATATTAACCTTATCTTTAAGTATTAACTCTAAGTTAATTAGTTTCATTTTTACAATGTCTCTTTGTATTTTTATATAATATGGTTAATAAACTTACTATATACATCCAAGAGATCCCCAAGTGGTCCATTAATGATGAACCTATCATGATATAAGACTCTTGGCCGAACATTAGATTTTTATGAATTTAATATCAATTAATAATATAATATTTGTTTTAAGAACTCTTTTATGTCAATTTTGACACTATTCAATAGTTGATTTTTTTGAAACTCATAACAGATTGATTACGTCGAAAAAAGTCAATTAAATCAATCCTAATATATCATATTATCCTATAAAATTAGTTTAATTCATTAAAAGTTTCATATTATATTTATTTGGGTATTTATAATATCAACTATTTTAATTTTTCACTATTATAGTAATTACTACATCATCATTGTGTCATAAATAAATTAAATTATTCAATGTCTAAAAATTATAAATAAAATATCATTATATAGGAAATCTTCTTATATTTCTAATTAATATTTATAATCTAAAATCCAACATATATAACCCTATGTAAAAATTGTTTTTCTAAAAGATATATGCTTGTGTCATTTTTGTATTCATTTTAACTTAATTAAACAAAAGTGTCCCTATCACCTACAAGTGGCACCATGGGGTCCCAAAATCGACCCAAAGATGCCTATGGTCGAACATGTATCAACCAATAAGTCTAGGACACGTTTTAGGGTAATTTAGTATTATTATAATATTATTTTTTAACCCTTATTTACCAGATTTACCCTTAACCATGGTAAATAAAATATTTACCATAGTAATTATTCAAAATGTCTAAAAATAAAAGTTACCTATTTACACAATTTGGACATCCTGATTCCAAATATGGAATCCATTTTTCTAAATTCAAAACATAGAAGTGGCAGAAATTAATTTAAAATTAATTCCTACTGTCAAAACAAAAAGCGTGTTTTTAAGAGATAATAACTATCAAAAGATTGGCACCTGTTTATGTTCGGTTTAATTGTAAAATTATGTCCAATGACCAAAATTATATTAAATGGTAAAAATATATTATAAATATACTTTAAAACCACTAAAATTCATAATTTATCATTATTAATTATTTTGATTAAAAAAGTTGTTTTTAATTAAAATTTAGTAATTTTCACTATTCATCAAAATATTAAAGTTATCCGAAAAGTACCAAAATTTCATCTTAGGATAAATTAGATATTCCGAATCCAAAAATGAATTCCATTTTGAAATATAAAATATATATAATTTCAAAAAGTAGGTATTACTATTCATAACGGCTAGTTTGATTGGTTACGGTGTGTTAGAACTTGGTGTTGCGTACAACACACGCTATCACATTATTCAAAGAGAAGCGTACCGTAGAAGCTTGGGGTGTTACATTATCCCCTCCAAATAATTTCGTCCTCGAAATTTCTATAATACTACCGCATGAAAAGACTCGAGTGGTTCTTCATCATAAGTTCCTCGGGTTCCCACGTTGCCTCTTCCATCTTATGGTTTCTCCACAAAACTTTTACTAGATGCGTCGTCCGGTTTCTCAGTACTTGTTCTCTCGTATCAAGAATCCTGACGGGCTCTTCACAATAGGAAAGATCGGGTTCCAGTTCTAATTCCTCATAGGTGAGTACATGCGTTGGGTCAGGCATGTATTTCCTCAACAGAGATACGTGGAACACATCGTGAACTTTGGAGAGACTTGGCGGCATTGCCAATCGGTAAGCTACAACCCCAATTCGTTCTAGAATTTCGAAAGGTCCGATGTACCTGGGACTCAATTTACCTTTCTTACCAAAACGTATGACTCCCTTCCATGGAGATACCTTCAGGAAAACATGATCACCGACTTGAAATTCCAAATCCTTCCTTCAATTATCGGCATAGCTCTTCTGCCTACTTTGATCTGCTTTGATGTGATTTTGGATTACTTTAACCTTTTCCACCATTTTCTCCACTAGTTCTGGGCCTACAAGTTTTCTTTCACCAACGTCATCCCAACAGGTTGGTGTACGACATCTCTTTCTGTATAACGCTTCATATGGTGCCATCTGAATACTCGAATGGAAGCTATTGTTATAGGAAAATTCTACCAGTGGTAAATATTGATCCCACATACCCTGAAAGTCAAGTGAGCAAGATCTCAACATGTCTTCTAAGGTCTGAATAGTCCGTTCTGATTGTCCTTCTGTCTGAGGGTGGTAAGCAGTGCTCAAATTAAGTTCAGTATCCAAGGATTTCTGAAGACTTTTCCAAAATCTTGAAGTCAAACGGGGATCACGATCAGAAACGATCAATAGGGGTACTCCATGAAGTCTCACAACTTCATTAATATATAGTCTTGCTAGACGTTCTAGGGGTAGATCTTCTCTTATAGCAAGAAAATGTGTTAACTTGGTAAGACG
Organism: Viscum album; assembly: GCA_963277665.1. Lineage (NCBI taxonomy): Eukaryota > Viridiplantae > Streptophyta > Magnoliopsida > Santalales > Viscaceae > Viscum > Viscum album. The sequence continues at coordinate 878,745,525 of OY728166.1, forward strand.
ATCAACAATAACCCATATTTCATCGTTCCTTCTAGGAGTCTTTGGTAGCCCCATGACAAAGTCCATCGTAATATTGTCCCATTTCCACTCCGGTATGGGAAGAGGTTGCATGACTTCTCCAGGCTGTTGCCTTCCAGCTTTCACTTGTTGACAAACCATACATCTTCACACAAAATCAGCAATCCCCCTCTTCATGTTGTCCCACCAAAAATGTTCCTTCAAATCTCTATACATTTTGGTGCTCCCAGGGTGTATAGAGAAATTGGAACTATGAGCATCATCCAGCAATTCCCTTTTTAGATCAGGTATATCGGGAACACAAAGTCTCTTCCTGAATTTCAAAATTCCGTCTTCATACACAAAGTCTCTCAATCTCCCATCATTCACAGCTTTAATCTTCTTTTGAAATTCTTCATCATCGTTCTGAGAACTCTTAATCCTTTCTAGTAAAGATGGTTTGGCAACCATTTTAAAAAGCATTGATTTTTCACCTTCCTTGGTTATACCCATGTCCATCTTTACTAGATCCATGAAAATTGGATCCCTTTCAATTCTCATCATGTTCAAAACTCCATGGTCTTTTCTACTCAAAGCATCTGCCACCTTGTTTGCTTTCCCCGGGTGGTAGTGTATCGTGCAATCATAATCCTTGAGTAATTCAAGCCATCTCCTTTGCCTCATGTTGAGTTCTTTTTGTGAGAAAATATACTTCAAACTCTTGTGATCAGTATAAATCTCACATTTTTTACCATAGAGGTAGTGTCTCCATATCTTCAAAGCAAAGATCACAGCTGCTAACTCGAGATCATGAGTAGGATAGTTTTTTTCATGAATTTTCAACTGTCGTGATGCATAGGCAATAACTCTATCATTCTGCATAAGGACACAACCAAGTCCTTTCTTTGATGCATCACTATAAATAACGAACCCATCATTCCCCGATGGTAGAGTCAATATAGGAGCATTGACTAATCTTCTCTTCAGTTCTTCGAAACATTCTTCATACTCTTTTGTCCAAACAAATTTAACCCCTTTACGTATGAGCTTCGTTAATGGGTTAGCCAATCGGGCAAAATTCTGGACGAAACGTCAATAATAACCTGCCAAACCAATAAAACTACGTACCTCAGTTATACTCATAGGTGCTGGCCATTCTTGGATTGCCTTGGTCTTAGAAGGATCAACAGAGATTCCATCTTTAGAGACAATATGGCCAAGAAAAGAAATCTCATGAAGCCAGAATTCACACTTGCTAAACTTACCATATAATTCATGCCTCCTCAGAGTCTTCAAGATAATGCGCAAGTGATTTTCATGATCTTCGTAGGTTTTGGAGTATACCAAGATATCATCAATAAATACCACCACAAATTCATCAAGATACTCCTTGAAAACTCTATTCATCAGATCCATGAATACAGAGGGTGCATTAGTCAATCCAAACGGCATTACAATAAACTTGTAATGCCCGTACCTGGTTCGAAATGCTGTCTTCGAAATGTATTCCTTCTTCACACACAACTGATGGTATCCAGATCGAAGGTCAATCTTTGAAAAGTATTGAGCTCCATGCAGTTGGTAAAATAAATCATCAATGCGAGGTAGGGGATACTTGTTCTTTATCGTTATAGCATTGATCTCCCTGTAGTCGATACATAACCTCATAGATCCATCTTTCTTTTTAACAAAAAGAACAGGGGCTCCCCATGGAGAAACACTAGGGAGAATAAATCCTTTATTACTCAACTCCTCTAGTTGTTTCTTTAGTTCGACTAACTCTACAGTGGCCATTCTATAAGGGGTCTTCGATATAGGCCTTGATCCAGGAATCAAATCAATGGAAAACTCAACTTCTTGTTCTGGAGGATGTCCAGGTAAATCTTCTGGAAATACATCTACAAATTCTTTCACAACAGGTACATCCTCTATTTGAACATTCCTTTCCTCACCGACAGTTATTTCATTCTCTTCCTCCCCAATAATTGAATTTAGTTGAGCTATTGAGGGTGGATCTAAATAAGAATTAGGTGGTGATGATTCTGCTCTAAAGATAAGGTGTTCCTTATCATTATCATCAAGAATCGTAACCTCTTTCTTCTTACAATAAATCTTCGCATCATAGTCCGAAAGCCAGTCCATACCGAGGATTATATCAAACTCAATCATAGGTATGACGATGAGATCAGCAGATAAAGAACATTTATGTGCTCTAATGGGGACTGATTCACAAAACTTTGTTGCAATGATACTTCCCTTAGGAGTTTTAACTGACAACTCCCTTATTAAATCAAATTGGAAATATCTAATTTTATTAGCAAACTGGGAAGATATGAAACAATGCGATGATCCAGAATCAAATAATGCATTTTCTAAACTTGAGGAAACCATTAAATTACCTGCCACCACGTCTTTCGGAGCTTCTACCTCAGCAGTAGTGATAGCATAAGCCTGGCCTTGATCCCTTGGCCTTTTCTGAGGTAAGTTCTCCTGACGCTTAGGACATGCATTTGCATAATGCCCCATCTCCCTACAATTATAGCACTGAACGTTGGTAGCTTCCTTCTTCCCCTTGCAATCACGAGCTTGGTGGCCTTTTTCACCACACTTGTAACAGACTCCCATTCCCTTCAAGCAAGTACCAGGATGTTTCTTCCCGCATTTACCACAGGATGGATATTCAACCTTTCCCTTCTTCCCCTTATTTCCATTCCCAGATTGATCAGCAGGTCTCTTCTTCTCTTGCTTTGCATTAAAGTCATAAGACTTAGAGAATTCCTTTTCGGTCTTGATAGCACATGAGGCAATGTCTTCGTACGACGAAAAGGATTGTGAGACTAATACTCGACGAAGAAATGGTTTTAACCCATCAAAGAAACGATCAATATTACTTCTTGGGTTACGTATATAATCTCCAGCATACCTTGCTAACCTTGTAAAGTTAGCCTCATACTTTGTGACATTCTCATCCTCCTTTTGTCTCGGACTCAGAAATTGCCTTTCCATATCTGCTCGATGGTCGCGAGGAAAGTATTTTTCTAAAAACAGATCTTTGAACTCCCTCTATTCCATATTTTATACTTCATCATCTTCCTTCATGTTTTGAATCAATGACCACTATTGATCAGCATCTCCAGTGAGGCGGTAAACTGCCATGATAACTTTTTCCCTTTCACTGCTCCCCAAAGCCTGAAATATTTTCTCTAGGGAATTTATCCATTGCTCGGCTACTAAGGGATTTGTACTCCCATTGAACGTTGGTGGTTGTTGCCTCATGAATCGATCTAACATTGATCCTCCACACTGTGGATCAGGGTTCTCTATATGGGTAAGGTTATTATTCATAACCTGAGTAAGTTGTCCCAGTATGGTGATTAGCTGATCGGCACCAGTTGCATCACCAGCCCCACTATAATTATCTTGAGCAGGAGGGAAATCCCTACATGGAGTGTGTTCATTGATACGGTTTCCATTTCTTCCACTAGGCGCCATTTCTAAACAATGGCATAATCTAGATCAGTTTATGAATCAAAATACATAATCCCATACTTATAAAACACTTAACATAAATTGAACTATTTATGGATATAATCCATAATCATAAAAATGTTTTCTTTGAGGAAGTATATACTCATAAACCCTTCATAATGATTTGTAAAGAAAATGATAGTTATCCTAAGCATATCCCCCGGGAGTGTCGTAACCAAGAGTGCAGCAAGGCCCGTTGTCGTGCACCAGTTCCGGTTCGAGTCTAGCTCAAAGCGGTGTTTTCAGGTTTTACCCCTAGGTACATCTGTGCCAGAGCCGCCTCTACCTGCTCGTATCTAGACAGGGATGTATTGCTCGGAAAACTCAAAAAATCTCTACAATACCATAATTCTAGGAAGTTCTTCTATACTAATCCTCAAAGTTCATCTTAGGTATACGTGCTCTAATCAGAGTTTATCTAAATCTAGCTTCCAAGGTTTGCACTAAACTTCCTCTGATACCAACTGTAACGCCCCGACCCTAGTTACCCAGAGTCGGTGCATTATTACAAAACATTGGCATGATCACAAGAAAGATCAAATCTCGAAAGACCGATTGGTTTAGTAGCCTTGGAAACACTAGATATATTCATAAGTTTTACATTACATCACAAAATGAAAAAACTACTACAACAACATAATGTCTCCATAATCCACACTCATATCCCCACATAATATCCCTGTAGGTCATTCATAATTTACTTCTTCACTTCCTGGGTGAAATAAAACATAGAAAAGGGGTGAGCTCAAATGCCCAGTAAGGATAACAATATAGCGGAAACTTTCATAAATAAGAATAAACATTTAAGGCAATGCATAACTAAAACAAAAGCCTTTCAAACTTTAACTTTCAACATTGTATGGCATAAATAAAATGAAATAATTCCATTTACTCATTCACATGGATATTCTACTAATCTAATAATCACATGCAAAATCACTAACCACTTTCATAATGTTGGAATGCATAATGCCAGACTATCATAACCACATATCCAAGGCCTCGTGCCAAGACTACAAATAAGATTTTGTCAAGGCCTTGTTCCAAGACACTAGTTTGTCTCATGAGACCTACCGATGCATCGAGGAGCTATTGCGGGCTTCACCCGTCACATATTAAGTCCAATGCATTCCCATATGAAAAGGTTTAAACATAACATAAACATTCATATTAAAACTAGCATACGAAATGTCAATAATTTCACCATAAACTATGAATGGTATAAAAATAGCACATCCACAGTCAAACATATCACAAAACCTTCAATACAATATAGAAGTTTTGTATCATAATAAATCAACTTCAAATAAGCGTAAAATCCATCAAAGGATGTTGACATAGATGAAATCAAAACACATTTTAGAGAAATATCTCTTTCTATTTTTGAAATCATTTAAGAGCCATATAAAATAAAACATTTTCTTGAAAATATTCTTATAATCTTGTAAGGAAATCTTTGAAGATTTTATAACGGCGGAAAATAACTGCACCCGCCGTATAAGTTAAAAAAAACATTCTTACTTTAATTATGTCGAAAAGGTTAAAAAGGACCTTGTTTTGAAAACGACGGAAAGATTCCTCTTATAAAAAGTCAAAAAAGGGTATAAATGACTTTAACCCATATTCTTGTAAATAATAAAAACGTTTTGATATACATTTTGAAGAAACATGGATGTGGATGATAAAGAGATCCCAGTAGATTATTAGGTATAAACAACCTCGGATAATGAAGAGATTGTGAAATAACCCTTACCTTGTACTTTTCCTTGGTTGGGGTAGGTTAAACTCCTTTATAATGGTGAAATAATTGTTATTAAATTATAAAAGAATCATATACATTAATATGATATCATATATGATCTTTTAATATTGATTTGATAATAATATCTTAGTATTATCGTTGTTTCGGGTGTTAACTTACTTGTTTTCTTTTGTATGTTTTGTTATGTAAGACATGTATGTAAAGGATAGGTTGTATATTATTCATATCCATAATGATATAAAGTCCTTAAACATCATTTTTTAAATCATCAAATGATAATTATACTTGAATGGATACGATGGAGAATGAATCTTATCGCGTTCGTGGAGACGGTAGTCCGTACGTACGCACGAGCGACAATATCATTATTTTGATATTAAAATAATATATAAATGGATGGTATATCATATATAAAGAATCATTAACATGTTATATTTATTATTTACATGAGTTACACATCATTATTATACCCATCCAAATAATATTATATTGAATAACAATTACACCACGACGTGGAGACGGTAAGCCGTACGTACGCACGTATGGTGACATGTTATTCAAAGGGTGGATAGAATACTGAATATGGTTGTACCATATTTATAATAACATAATAGTATATATATGACACTGGAGTTATTATTTTAGAATGGTAACAACAAAGGAAGAAGAAGTGGAAGAAGAAAGGAACTTGGAAAAGTGTGGTGAAATCATTACCTCTTCTTCAGGTTCTTCCTTTTGATTTGACCAAAAGGGCTCCTTAGGTTGGCTTTCTGATCAAACTAAGGCCTCTAGGTTGTAGTGAGGGAAGTTGGGAGAGTATTTGGGTAGAGTTTATCCGAACCAAAAGGCTTTGAAGGTGTGTATAAATGAGAATTAGGAGTGCCCTTTTATAAGAGGGGTGAGGGGCACCTTTGGAAAAACTAGAAATATTAATTTATAATAAATTAATATTCGGTTTCTAATGGCTCAAAAGTTGATTATTTAAATGTTAAGGTGGGGATAGGTCGAAAACAACTCAACCAATAGAATTTAGACAGGTTTGGGTACTTATATTAACCTTATCTTTAAGTATTAACTCTAAGTTAATTAGTTTCATTTTTACAATGTCTCTTTGTATTTTTATATAATATGGTTAATAAACTTACTATATATATCCAAGAGACCCCCCAAGTGGTCCATTAATGATTAAACTATCATGATATAAGTCTCTTGGCCGAACATTAGATTTTTAGGAATTTAATATCAATTAATAATATAATATTTGTTTTAAGAACTCTTTTATGTCAATTTTGACACTATTCAATAGTTGATTTTTTTGAAACTCATAACAGATTTATTACTTCTAAAAAAGTCAATTAAATCAATCCTAATATATCATATTATCCTATAAAATTAGTTTAATTCATTAAAAGTTTCATATTATATTTATTTGAGTATTTATAATATCAACTATTTTAATTTTTCACTATTATAGTAATTACTACATCATCATTGTGTCATAAATAAATTAAATTATTCAATGTCTAAAAATTATAAATAAAATATAATTATGTATGAAATCTTTTTATCTTTCTAATGAATATTTATAATCTAAAATCCAACATATATAACCCTATGTAAAAATTGTTTTTCTAAAAGATATATGCTTGTGTCATTTTTGTATTCATTTTAACTTAATTAAAAAAAAGTGTCTCTATCACCTACAAGTGGCACCATGGGGTCCCAAAATCGACCCAAAGATGCCTATGGTCGAACATGTATCAACCAATGAGGCTAGGACACGTTTTAGGGTAATTTAGTATTATTATAATATTATTTTGTAACCCTTATTTACCAGATTTACCCTTAACCATGGTAAATAAAATATTTACCACAGTAATTATTCAAAATGTCTAAAAATAAAAGTTACCTATTTACACAATTTGTAAATCATGATTTCAAATATGGAATCCATTTTTCTAAATTCAAAACATATAATTGGCATAAATTAATTTAAAATTAATTCCTGTTGTCAAAACAAAAAGCATGTTTTTAAGAGATAATAACTATCAAAAGATTGACACCTGTTTATGTTCGGTTTAATTGTAAAATTATGTCCAATGACCAACATTATATTAAATGGAAAAATATATTCTAAATATACTTTAAAACCACTAAAATTCATAATTTATCATTATTAATTATTTTGATTAAAAAAGTTGTTTTTAATTAAAATTTAGTAATTTTCACTATTCATCAAAATATTAAAGTTATCCGAAAAGTACCAAAATTTCATCTTAGGCTAAATTAGATATTCCGAATCCAAAAATGAAGTCCATTTTGAAATATAAAATATATATAATTTCAAAAAGTAGGTATTACTATTCATAACGGCTAGTTTGATTGGTTACGGTGTGTTAGAACTTGGTGTTGCGTACAACACACGCTATCACATTATTCAAAGAGAAGCATACCGTAGAAGCTTGGGGTGTTACAAATTATACCAAGATATGCCAAAAATGAAGCACAACATACCTCAAAATTTTAAGATATTACAAATATCCCCCTCTAATGAATTCTCATTCCCAAGAAGTATCTCTAGTGTTCTACTCAAACAACTTAGGTCACTAAGATCAAAAATTAGATTCCCACTCCCAAATCTCCTCTTATATATGATTGTGCTTCCAAGAAACTGAACAAGGGCTACTGTATTTCCTCACATCACTTTATTACTCTGACCTATTATTTGAATTGGATGTTCCATAAATGATGCATCAGTTTCCAACTCAAAATACTCACTACCAATCACATAATATGTTTTAGGATATTAATTTCAAATATAAGACACATGGAACGCATTATGAATATCTTGATATCATGTTAGAATATCCAATCTATATGCCACCATCTTGATGCGCTTGGTGATTTTGAACAGTTCCACAAATCACAATGTTAACTTTCCTAATTTCCAGAATCATTGATCCCCAACCAATGTTAAATCTCTAAGAAAACTCAATCACCCATAATGAACTCCAAGGGTCGTCGCATTTAGTTATCATGTGAACATTTACTACTCTTAGTGGTCATGAACTAACTCTAAATGAACTGCACCTACTCAGAGTTCTCTTGGACCAAACTCATCCCAAATAAATTTTAATCATCTTCCTCATGCCAACACTATAGTGAATGACAAGGTAGACCATAGAGAGCCTCAAATAGAAACATATAAATTTAAAATTGATTTTTTATATAATAAAAATCTACCAAGGTTAGATTATCATCCCATGCTCCATTGATATTAAGAACACATTCCCTAGTCATATCATATAAAATATGGATTTTTATTTCTGAATTTCCATTATTTCATGGATGATATGTCATACATAGATTCAACTAAGTGCCCATTTCATTTTGTAATCCTTGAAAAAATCATGATGTAAAATGAGAATATTGATCAAATACTATACCCATAGGCACTCCAAATAATTGATCTATCTTCTAAAGATAGATCTTTTCCAACTCAACCATTAAATGATTCTGTTAAATCATAAAGACAATTTCCCCCTTAGTCATCTATTCAATTAAAATATACACAACATCTTAAACTGTTAGGGTCCTAGGTAACCATGTATCAAAGACTATAATAACCTCATACCACTTCCACATAGGTATGGGAAGAGGCTTAATTAATCCACATGGTCACTGATGCTCAAACTTAAACCTTGTACAGGTTAGAGAATGAGAGAAAAAACTTGTAATGCCCCTCTTCATACCCGACCACTAGAAAAGTTTCATGATATCATGGTACATCTTAGTTAATCCTTGGTTCACTTCTTGGTATGATGCATGTGAGTATCTCTTTATCCATTCTATCAAAGAATTAAGAACCACTACCCTTTTGTGAACATATATCACATTATCCACATCCAATAACCAACCTAGAACTAGTAATTCCACACCAACAATTCCTACATTACTAAAACTTCAAGATCAAACTCTTGGATAACCTTCACGTAGTCCACCAAGGTAGAGGTGATGACTAAGGAAGCATAGGTCATCACCTCTTGATCCTCAAAGGCACCCATAAAATCATTTGATAAAAAACTCATTAAACCCCACTCTTTTTATGATGATCTCTCTCTAAGATCTTACATATTTCTACATATAGTATTTTTAGAAACATTCTATTTTCTATGAGCATAATTCATCCGAAATTCAAATGTTTATAGGTACTCAATCCAACACCTATGTCGAAGGTTCAAGTGTTACAGAGAGAAGATATACCGTATTATATTATAGTACATATAAATGAAAAATATATCACTAAAAATATATTGTCTCCAACATTTTAGGTCATGAACCACCAAAACTAACTACACACCATGAATAGGGTAGTGCTTCTCATGGGGTTTTAGTTGATGAGACCCATAAGAAACTACTTGATCCATTTTCATTAAAACAGATTCTAATCCTTTACCTGAAGCATCACATTAAACATCATAACCAATATCAGGCTCATGAAAATCCATAATCATGGAAGATATCAACCTTCTCTTCAACTATAGGAAGGACCCCTAATACTCGTCCATCCACTCAAACTTCAACCCCTTATCGATATTTCCATTTATATATATTTATAATTAGGAGATGTCTTAGATGAATAAACTATAATACCTAGCTATTCCAAGTAAACTATGAATCCCAAACACATTTTTAGGTCATTCCCAAGAAATATTTTTATTTACCTTCTCTGGATTAATCGAATTCCAATATCAGAAATCACATGCTCAAGGAAGTGTACCAATTGGATCCAAAAGTGAAAATTCATAAGTTTGGAAATAAGATAATACACTTAAAGTTTACTCAATACGATATCTAAATTTCAAGAAAGTTATTCCAAGGTCCAAAAATATATCAAAATACCATCAATGAATATAATGATGAAGGAGTCTAGGTATGGGTGGAAGATCCTATTCATGACATCCATGAAAACTATTGGATTATTCTTGAACCCAAAAGGCATCATAGGATTTTCATACAACCCATATCTATCCTAAATGTTATCATAAATTTGTCCTATTTTCTGACCTAAATTCGGTGGTAGCCAGAATGCATGTTAATTTTGGAGAACCATTGGGATCCCCTTAACTGGTCAAACAAATCATCCATCCTTAGAAATAGATACATGTTCTTTATTATGACTTGGATCAGCTTCCTATAGTGCATGAACAATCGATGGTTATTATTCACCTTCTTAGTGAAGAAAACTAGAGCACCCCATAGAGATTTTCTTGGTCAAATGAAACCCTTTGCCTCTAAATCCTCAATATGAACCTTCAAATATTTCAACTCAGCCGATGCTATTATGTGAGGAGGAATTGATATAGGCCACACACCTGACATAAGTTCAATCTAAAAATCAATTCCATGTCATGTGGAAGACTTGAGAAGTTATCTATAAAATAATCAGGATAAATATCCACTATAATAGGATGACAGGATGAAACCATTGCCTAATATACCATATAAAGTATACTCACCTCCTGTGGTGTAATTAAACCAACTTGGTCAAAGCCTGGTCCCACTCTACTTGCTTCTAAATTCCATTCTCTGGTTAATACATGATTTTAACCTTTATGAGTGGTAAAGGTAACTCATATTTGGTAATAGTTGATGTGAGATTAGTAACTAGTGAACCAATCCATACTGAATATTACATCAAAAAAAGTCATCTCTAGAATCATGAAATCCCACTAATGTACAAAACCACCAACCACTACAATACATTTTGGACATCCTTGAAGATGATTTATCTTCTTCCCCAATTGTGTGTCAAGAGAAAGGAAGCTTGATAAGAAATTAACTAGAAATTATAAACCCACCAAAACTTGAGAAATGGGAAATTTCTCCACCCTTAATAGGAGATATCTAGAAGACTCATAGTTAGAATAACTCGGTGGTCCATACCATAGGTGTGGATGTGGTAGTATGATCTGTTGCATCCTCCTTAATGTTTAGTAACACAACAGGAGTGTTGGTGCCAAATCTTGGTTAAAGTCATGAATTGACAATTTTTAGGAAACCAAAGGAATATTTTGAATTATTGAACAATCCCAAGACACCCAAGGGAGGTACAACCAAGATCTGAGGACAGAGCGCAAGATTGGAAATTTCACACAAGATCTTGTGCACCCAATTCAAAGTAAAATGGATTCTTCTGCATCAACCTTTAGAAAAATAACCATGTTAGAAGTGCTAAAGTATGTTGGCTAGCGCGCAAGAAGAGGGACCGAATGCAATATCTTCCACACCCAATACGACGTAAAATTCAACTTGTGTGCATGACACCTTGTACACCACCACCTAATTTTTTGTCTATAAATTGAAACCTACCCCCCTCATTTCAGGGTACTATTATAGAAGATGAACCTTCACTCCCATGAGCAAAAGATAACACCTTCCACGACTGCGTGAAAGAAATGGCCTCAAGGTAATATATCTTTCATGATAGGTCTCCCAGGGGTCCTCCTTCAGGTAGATCCACTAGGGATTGATCCTCTCATACTTCCTTTTACACAAAGGAAACTGTGCACAAAATATCCTTCTTTTGTGCAATATTTTCCTTTGAACAGTGCCTCATTCACCCCTAATCCCTGATTTTGTGCACATACCTCATCTTGCGTGCAACCCCACATCTTTTGTGCATGCATTTAAACTTGTATATACCCCTTACTATGTGATCCTTGTTCCATCCTTACCCCAAGGAACCATGTTTGAGACCCTCTTGCATGCAACACCTTTATCTTGCGTGCACTTCCTCCGTACGACCCTCAAGTCTTGTACAAAGTGATTTCATGGTCCCTGGAGTGGCACTTCACGTTGCGTTGCCCTGCCTTATGCTTCTCCCCATATGTATGCTAATGGATATTACTTCTTCATATATCCACGCTAACATGGACCCTTCAATGGGTCACTCCACAAACCAATCACCATGGATTTTTTGGTTCCTTGTCTTCACCAAGGGTTTAAAGTGCACCCGTTATGTAAGTCCTAGGGGTGAGGAGTGAATCCTCACCATCCGAGCTGCAAGATGTCAAACTGCTAAGAACCTATGTTCATGACACATGACATTAAACTATGATCATTGTATAAGTGAAAATCCTTGAGAGGATCGTGAAGGGTATGGGAACCAGCGCCCTCTCACTCCCCTCCCCCTCTGTGCTTTGTCGCCATGCGCACCTCGGGAAATCTCTGGGTAAGCCCCAACACAAATTTTTAGGGTGATCCAGGTATGGTGGCCATATCCTCTTCATAAATCTGGAACCCTACTTAGGCCTCCCTCTAGGAGTAAGCCCCCTATGTTTCCTCCTTGGTCCACTAACCATGCGTAAGCCCCACTCCATTCATCACAGACACACCTTTCATGACACGATCATCAGGTTTTTGTTGCCTCTTGTTTTTTACACTGATCATGACTCACGTGGGATTAGAGTAAGCATTGAACATAACATACTCTATGGGAAAACTTAGTGTGTGAGCCCTAATCCCCTCTCTACCAAACTACATGGACTTTAATCCTTTCCCTTTTCAAGAGAGGTGTGTAGGAAGCCTCTCTGAGGTTCAAGCCCATCACCCATGAGTCCCGATCATCTTTATGTCGATTCATTCTCATCACACATGATCTTAAAATGTATTCCCCTTTTGTCCCACAAGATGTTAAACTATATTCATTCTAACTACATGGGTTTTGATCCTTGTATCCAAGATAGGGTACATAGGAAGCCTCCCTAAGGTCCAATCCCAAACACTGGTAAACTTAGGGGTCCCCTTGTTGGGACCCACATCCTTCGTCCACCCCTTAGTGGTGTCAACCTAGTTCATGGGAATCTTACCATGCATAATCCCCACACTCAATCTATACTCCTCCAATCAAGAGGGTCCCTCTTGTAATGGGATGCTAATCACGCGTAAACTCGAGCATGTCTTTAGGTTCCTGTCCATTTTTACACTTAGATTCCATGCCCCATCACGAACTACATGAACTTTGATTACCTACCATAGGGATACGTAGTAAGTCACCATGAGGTTCAATAATATCACCCATGTCCCATCATGGTATCTCCCTTAACCCCTTTGTGTTTCTGGAAGATCATGCCTTAACCCATTGGCTTTATTCCCTTCAGATACTTATCCATGCACCTATTCTCACGAGATTCCTCCTTAGGTGACTCATCACCCCATCCTGAACTATGTGGACTTTGATTCCCAATCATAGGGATAAGTAGGAAGCCTCTTCGAGGTTCAAGCCCAATACAGTCACCTATACACTAGTTTTTATATCTATCCCTATTCATTCCATCCTTCGACACTTCATCCATATCCATCCTGACTTTACCCGGGCTGCCACATCCTGGTGAAATCATTCCATCCATTCGGGTAGCTAACCATGTGTAAGCCACATTCATCTCATTGCTATTTTTATCACCCAAGATGCTAATCACATGTAATCCCAAGCATGTCTTCCGGTTATTGTCCATTGTGTACACCCCGATCCCATGATTCACCCTCTCGAACTGCATGGGTTTTGATCCCTATGTTCTATACAAGGTACGTAGGAAGCATCCATGTTTTTTTAATCCCAACCAATGGTAAACCTTGGTGTCCCCTTTTACAGGACCCAATCATCCTATGACCCGCCATTCAAGGTGTCTAGATCAGCCTTCAAGGTGTGATATCTTCCCTCTATGGGACACACTAGCTTGAATTTTTCCTCATTGGGTTTATTGATCCACCCATCTAGTAAACCTTCTAGGTGATCCCTCCTAGGGATATACCCATATAATTCAATCTCATTAGTGTTCTAATCCATTTGATCTATCTCTGTTAGATTTTAAACTCGCGGAATACCCCGTGCTAAACATGGGAAGAAGAGGAAAACCTTAGAGACATTCCTTCTCCATATAATTCCCCTCATTCGACGTGGGATGCCTCAAGATTCAACATCCTCAAGAAGCCCTATCATAAGGGGAAGAAATCCAGGTGTACTAGTGTTTCAGTGTCCAGACACACCAGTGATGCCCAATGTGACTACTCCCTAAACCGAAGGTTGCTACCCTAACTTTTCCCCATGGAATGTACTGATAGAATAAGTGTAATTAATTGGCGTCCACAAAGATATGGCACCGGGAATAGTTCCATTAACAACGTATTAATATTTATGGGAGACCCAGAATAGGTGAAAAATTCTAATGAGAAATCCCCAAAAGGAGAGGCTGACATCTCATCATCTAGTTTTGATCAAGGAGAAAACATCTCTGAAGAAGTGATGAATTCCACCTACCTTTGGAAATAAGGAATGTTGGGAAACAAATAGCTGCACATCCTCCTTGACAGATGGATTCATGTAACCTAGTGAAAGCATCAGAAATAGAAATGGTGAACCCAACATGAATCTCTTCTCCTCAATATAGATATTATTAGCATTCGAGACATCAGCAGATAAGCATGTCACTAAATCCATCTATCTGACACCAGGTCCCACCAAGAAAATAGTTGGACTAGCATGAAAATGACTAGGATTTGGGGTAGTTAATCATTGGGAATCCCGGTCTGAGACTTCAGTTTGGATCTTTCTATCCAGCCATGGAAGACTGAACGATGTTGGGGAATTGGGAATCACATTCATACTATCTGTATTGATGGATGAATTTTCTTGATTTGAAGGACCCAAGCTACAACTATAGGAAACCGATCACCTCCAACCTAAAGATGTAAGGGCAGGGGTAATTCCAAAATAGCGGTCCCACATGGTTTTATCTCTTAGATGAAAACTCCCATAACCACATATACTAGGCACCAAAACCTCATCTCACCCTCCAAATTTACTCAAAAGAGGGTGATTAATACTATTTTCCATCGATACGAATAAGAGGGTTTTAAAAAAAAGGTCTATTCCCTATCCATACCAAGAGGTCTCATGCCCCATCAACGCTGCTGCCCCCAGGGGTCGTGCAGAGAGCCGCTACTCCCCACTATGACCTTCAACAGGTTTAGGAGCTTATACCAAGAGTGATATTACGATTCAATACTTTATGAAGATGGAGTAAGGGATGCTTGAGTCCTCCCAACCATGAATTCATCCAGGGATCCGCTGAGGAGGACTCCCACCCGGATGCATCAACATCAGTAGTCGGTACCACAAACAGAGGATCAGGTGGTATATACCACTTCCTAGCCAACTTGGATGACCCGAGGTAAACGTCTAGTAAAATATTAGGAAGACACCTTCCAAGAGGCGTCATCTTCCACAGCTTCCATAAACTGAGCCACCACTTGCACACGCAATTGGCACCCAGTTGTCATTACTGAGTAGGGGGACTTCCTTGTCCCAGAGCAGGAGCACGTCCATGCCTAGTCTAGAGTGAGGCACCTGCCACCCCACAAGTAGGCTAAGTTGACTCCTTCGGTCACCAGTGCAAGTGATAGGTGCCGTGGGCCAACCCGTGATGATGATGTTCAGTATAGAGGTCCTCATCATACCATAATTAGATAATGTTAAGGTCCTTCCTACTCTCACATCCAGCATGGAGGTGCTCCCCATTCCACCATCATCATCCCAAGTAGAGGACCTCCCTGTCTTGTCGACACTCAGCATGAAGGTCCTCCCCATTCCCCTGGTATCAGGTATTAAAATTTCTCTTGCTTACTAGGTTATCAACGTGAGGATCCTCCTTTCCTTATCACTTACCAGCATAGAATTCCTCCTCATGTCATCACTGACTCTAGCAGAGGCCCTCCCCACATCATCGACGGTCATTACGAGGGTCTTTCCCGTATCCAGTATAGTCAGTACGAAGGCCCTCCTCATACCACAGCTATTATATCCGGCCAATGTGGAGGTCCTCCCTACACTACGGATGATCACTATAGAGGTCCTCCCCATATTGTTTCCCTATATAGTGGAGTACCTCCCGCTCCATCACCCTCAATCACAGAGGTCAACCCTGTTATATATTTGACATTTTCCCAAGTGCTCCTCACACCCCTGTTTGTTCGAGCGGAGGTCCTCCCAACTATAGCAGTAAACCAAAAAGAGATCCTCCCCATGTCAAAAATCTACCCTACCCTGAAGAACCATCCCTGGGTAGGAGGGTGGGTCGTCACAACCAGAGGAAGAATCTTGAGAAGCCTCAAACTGAAATCCAACACATCTTCTTCCCATATTCTGAACAGGAGTGTGATTCAATGATGGAACCTTCACCCAGATCCACTATGTCAGGGGATGGGGTGGGAACAAGGCATATAATCCTTATACTTCTAGAAAATTAGGTCCACCAGATCCCTATATCCCTATAAAGATACATACAGGAGGAGGAATATTTGGCCCTTTTATAGGGCTTGGCCATGCAATCCACCTTATCGTCAACAAGATCATTATCTACCACAACACGAGATCACATAGAGTTGTTCTGGGGAACAATAGAATAATAGAGACAACATAATCCACTACCAATGATTGAAACCCCTATGAAGGACGCAGTGGTCATTAGTCCATCTTAAGGAGATGTGATGGGGAAATCAGTGCATTCTCTGGGAAGAAGATGAAGAAACAATTGTTTGTCAGCTCATGCACCATACTATCCACAGATTATCCTACCACTAAAATGGTCCACATCAGTGCCATTACTGGTCCCTCAACCTCCCCCATTTGATGAATGGGGAAATCAAGGGCCAGATCCCGAGTCCGAGATGAGAAGTTTGTGGGAAATTTTCATAGTGGACCATTTCCTATAGATGTTCTGGCCAATTGAAACTACAAAATTCAACATTACAGAGTCCCTCACCCAGGAGGAGGTTATGTGATTCTTCATAACCTTAGGGATGATTAATTTTCATCTCCATCACCGATAATTAGATTACCCAAAAATCTTGGAACACCTTGATGATATTGGGTAACAGTTCTGCCTAGTTGAGTTGGTTGCACTCCCTGTTTCTCAGCACCATGCGTCACCCTGTTATCATCAGACCCTCTAGCAACAATGCATTCAGAACTTCACTATTCTCTGAAAAGTTATCAAGGAGGATTCACCACATGTCAAGATATGTGGTTGGGGGCAGTATGATGCCCTACATTTCAGTCCTATCCTACGACAGCCTGGTTTACCCGGTGACATCGAAGATATGCATCTGGGCATCCTCACAGTGAACATGGTCATTCCTGAGATATACCCAAAAGGGGGCACTATCAAAAGTCCTAGAGAAGAGAAATTTCCTACTAGGTTAGTACAACACCTGAAATACTATGAAGGTGTGCATACTCACCATCAAAGAACATTGCTTGGACTTCATTCACCTTTCAAGACATTGCCTCTCGGTCAAGACCCCAACAAGGGAAAAGAAAAAATTAGGACTGTTAAACCCTATAAACCATATGAATCAATGAAAAGATGGAATTTGACCCTGAAAAGGAAGAATTGCATCAATATATTTCTGAATAGAAAAAGATGGTTGAGGAGCTTCTCACCGAGCACACTACAGAATGACAACTTGATTACAGTAACCCTCAACCGGGGTAGTAGGGTCAGGTTAAGCTTCCTCCCAGTGAGTTGCCTCCTGGTGATCTTGATAACCTTTCCTAACTAGACATGATGGAAGCCAAGGTTTATGGAAAAAGAATATGGTATACATCACAGAATCTGCCCGAGTTGCGTGATAACCTGCCTCAGGACTCAACTTAGGTTCCGTCGGCCGCTCCATAGGTCCAATCAGTCGCTCAAAAGGTTATTCCTCTAGCTACTTGGGTAATTCTTCCAGTCTCCCCACAAGATTCTTGGCCCTCTTAACATATTGATTAACCTTCCAATGCTTTGGTGGTTAGGGAACGTCTTCAATATCAGAATCCTCGTATAGTTGATCCGACGATAGCACTTATTGGTCGCCTCAAGGCTATGGAAACTCGACAGGTGGAAATACTGCCTGATGGAAAGACCTATCCTACATGGGTGGATGATATGCCAGCACCCCCAGGTTTAGGAAATCATACCTTCTCCCCTTTTAATGGGACGATAGATCCACTGCAGTATCTAGACCACACTATTTCAAGGTGTGGACCCGTGCTGAGAACTCTAGCACAGCAGGAGGCTGCCAAGCTCCAGTGTTTCATACAGACACTAGAAGGGATTGCATTTGTCTGGTACAACCAGTTACCCATTGGATCAATAGAAAGCTGGGAGGATATTTGAAAGAAGTTAATATACCAATTTTGTTCCACCACCCAAAATACTAGAATCTCTGATCTCTTCAAGTGCATGAAAAGGCTAGATGAGCGATTCACAGACTTTGTCTCTAGGTGGAAGGGACTCACATATTTACTTGATATGATACTAACCTAGGAATAGTTGCTAATGATGTGCATGGGGAATGTGAAGACTGAACTGGTCCCTTATGGCATCACTCAGAACATCCTAGGTGAGTTTCATTATTTCTCTAACAAATCTCAATGTTTAGAAGAAGCCTTACAACAAGACAAGAAGGCGCATCCATTGTCTCTTATAGATCCTTCAAGAAGATCCTCAAAGGATGAGACCTTCGCGGTTGCAAAAATAGAGGCCCCCAAGTAGCTGGAATTGTTATTGGCAGAGCCACCTCCACAACCTCTCCGAGAACCACCACCTCAGGCACAACCTCTAGCTCAGTAGCGCCCACCTCAAAATTGGTAGGCACCCCTGTGTAACACACCACTACCACCAAGGTGAGATAATCAGGCTCCACATCCTCGTCAGGCTTCACCATCCCCTCGTTGGGGTAAGGATCCCAAAGCTCCTTTCCCAAATTAGAGGAACTAGACATACTCATTTAATGAGGCTTAGGTTCCTAGTTATTTCTAAAGCACATTAGACTAGAGAATTCTATAGTTTCCATAATGAATGAGGCCTGAAGAGGTAGATCTCACCGATCACCCCAATTACTGACCCTATCACTTATTCCTTGGTCACACCCTCAAACTGTGCTATGTATTTAAATACTAGATCCAAGAAAATGTTGATAGAAACATTGTCAAAAAAGGACCATCCCCGTCAAATGTGGCATGTGTGTTTCTAAATCCTGACAGTGACAATGAGGGTGAATTGAAGTAGGTTTCAAACTATGAGTCTCAAGATTATGATGACTGAATGGCTTGTAAGGTAGTCACCTGACCGCATTGTCATGACATGTAAAATTGGTTATTATTTGAAGATAAATTTATAGTCTAGGGAAGAACCTAGGTCATCTCTCATGGATAATTGATAGTTTTAGATAATGTATTTTTAATAAGAAGTACTGAAAGATGGGGGTGGTTTTGAAAACAGATTTAAGTAAATTACTTAATTAAAGAGTTAAATAGTTGATAAATTAAGGTGGTGGATTAATAATTATGAGAGAAGAAGATAATTTCACTTTCACTACAAATCTTGGATAGTTCATTGTTCTCAAAATTTAACATGGTTTTGTTTAATTCTTTGGTTGAAGGTTATCAAGATCTTGACTCCCCTCTTGCCTCTTCAAATGATGCTTAAAGAAGAACCCCTTGACACAACAATCTTGTTTCCAATATTTGGTTATCAATCATAGAATAAAAGGTATAACAAAGAATACTTAAATATTATTTATTTGTGAGATAAATAGGATTATTGTGTTGTCCAATTGGAACAACCCAAGATTCCCACTTGAAATCTCAACCAAATCAGTGTTTGAAATAAAAAGTGTTCCGCTTAATTATATCATATGAAATGTACTCAGAGGAGAATCATGTCAAGATACAAAATAATTGAAATATTCAAAATAAAAATTATACAAAACTAGTAGATGAACATGTTCTCGAACTCCCTCCCAAGTTTTTGTAGCTCCCTAGAAATAATCTTCCACCATTTAGCTTGCCATCAAGAGGAAAAGGAGGCTCAAGTGGAACTCATTCTTCATCCTTGATCCCCCTATGAGGATAGGGGACTATAGAACTTATAGGATGATGAAGATAATCCTCTAGAACTCCAAAATGGCAGAGCTTGGATCCTAATTCGAACTCCCCAAAAGAGGTACCCATGGTGCTCTTTTATAGAAAAAATGGGAAGTGGTTTTGGGCACAAAGATTGTGTAAAACCACTTGTCACATTTTTTTCGGCCTCCAGGCAGTCTTCAATCGCTTTTGACAAAACTAGGATGTTGTTTCACCAAGTCTTGGATATATACAACAAAAGTTTTTCTTCTTTTGGACATGTACAACTCTAGATATAGACAACACACTACAAAAAACTTTTGACTCCATGCAAATTCGGTGGCCGGGGTAGATCACTTTTGTTGTGCCCCTTTCTGGATGAATGGGGCTTGGTTGTCTTCATAGGAGTTGTAGAAAATTAAATTTTGGATAAGACCACAAAATATAATCCTATTTGGATTCATGTAGATTTCATAATCTACCCAATAGTGAATAGGTGTTCATGGAACCCATGCAATTTGGCCCATTTTCCTTCTAGATCATCTCTGGGGCCTCCAAATCACCTCCTCCTGCAATGGAATCATAAAAACAAGTAACATTGATCCTTTTAACAGTGATAAAAAAACAAATGATTAAAACATTGAATGAAATTTGTTATTATTTTTATAATTTTCAATATAAAACAAGTTTAGCATAGTGGTGTAAGGGTGAAAATGAAACAGTGAATCGTGATGCGATCACACCCCCACACCTAAACATTTGAACTCCGGGGAAAAGTTATATATCCAAAAAAATGATGCATGTATATATTCCCAACATTATGAAGATTTAACATTTGAAGAAATTTTAATTCATTAATGTTATATGATCAATGCACAAACCACACCAAGGAGTTATTCCTAGTGAAAATGGAAAAGGATGACTCATAAATCATATCACAATGAAATTCAAAGATATTCATGACACCAAATTGGGAAAGGAATTCAAAAGTCAACCATTCCACTAACTCTCCATGTGTGTGAGTGAAAACCATTCCATACTATTCTTTCCACTTCTATCCAATAAATATAGGTTATTTTAAAATTATTTAGCTTTAAATGAATTTTCACCAAACCTACCCTACATCCTTTGCAATCATATTTCAAGAACCACTCACTTAAGCATTCCCAGAAGTCAAACCACAAGCTCCGGACCTAGATGTCCCTATATGTTGTACATTTCATCACTCCCCTCATTTATTATTTTTGTTTTTTAGAAGTTGCATTTGGAACAAATATCACACTCATCTCTCAACCCTTGTTTGATCTCCTCATGACACTAATTTCAATTGTTATAATAAGATCAAAGGTTGATGAGGAGTGGTTTTTGACCTGCCCAAGACACAACCTAATTTTTTGAGGGTGTACAATAGTCTAACATTAGGTACACATACATAGGTCAATCTGGTGCAGTAATGAAACAGACCAGATAAGGAACAAACATATGGAAATATCATTTAAAGATGAAAAATATTAACCTAACATATAGGTACCTTATTTTAAGTAAGAAATTTTCACACTTCATGGTTTGGTGAAAAAATGTGTGGAGATATTAGTGACACAGTTTCCCAAAAACTACTCACACAAGGGGCATCAATCTTCTCAAATGTTTCACAGTGATACCACCATTTATATCATTGAAAGAAAACCAAATCACTAAAAATCACTCTCTGATGTTAAATTCATACAAATATTATTTTTGACCTTATTTATGGTATTTTTACTCCCCCCCTCCCCTTATGGTCACCAAATCATGGAACTTTGAAATTTTTTATGGGGGAAAAATGAAAATACCATAAAGAAGGTGAAAAAGAGAAGAAAGAAAAAAACGATGATAATTCCTATCTAACCCAGGAATGTACCCATCCCCCCAAACCTAGAATATGTAGTGTCCTCACTATAATAATTGAGAAGGTGAGAAGGAAGGATAAAAACTGGTGTGTTTCACTGGTATGCTGCTTCTTGAACATGGAGTTCCCCCATTGGGAACTCCTAAAGGGCTTTGTGGAAGTGCTTCAGCTGCTGCCCATTGATAGTGATGGTTTGCTTGGTTTATTCATTTTGAACCTGAAAAACACAAAATGGAGATATATTAATAATAGTTTATGGGCCAAACCAATAGGAACGAAGGTTAACTAGATGCAACTTCAGCCTTAAATTATAAAGGAGGCCCTTCTGTCCAATGTGGAACAGACGATGAAGTATAAGATGGTCGTGCGAAGCCTTCGTTCTCTCCTTATAAATCCTAGATTTGTCATATGCATCTCTTCTCATTTCCTACAACTCTTGAATCTACAACTTCCTTTGAGAACCTGCACCAGAAAGATTAGAATTGAATTGTTTGATGGCCTACTAGGCCCGGTGCTCAATCTCAACAGGTAGGTGACAATTGTTTCCAAACAGAAGACTATATGGTAACATTCTAATGAGAGTTTTGAAAGCAGTACAATAGGTTCATAATGAATCATCAAGTTGAAGACTCCAATATTTTCTACTGGGTTGAACTATTTTTTCAAGAATCTGTTTTACCTCTCTATTTGACACCTCGGCTTGACCATTGGTCTGTGGGTGTTATGCAGTAGACACTCTATGACAGACCCCATACCAACACAAAAGTGATTGCATTGTTTGGTTGCCAAAATGAGAACCCTGTTCACTGATGATAAACCTAGGTAAGCCAAACCTATAAAATATTTGGGTTCTCAAAAATTCTACAACTACCTTAGAATCATCAGTCCTTATAGCTCGTGCCTCTACCCATTTTGACACGTAATCAAATGCTAGAAGAATGTAGAAGTTTCCAAAGCAATTGGGAAAT
Organism: Viscum album; assembly: GCA_963277665.1. NCBI lineage: Eukaryota > Viridiplantae > Streptophyta > Magnoliopsida > Santalales > Viscaceae > Viscum > Viscum album. The sequence goes on from OY728166.1 coordinate 878,768,618, forward strand.
GGACCCATAAAGTAAATTCCCCAAACATAAAAAACATCATGAAAGGGCAATGGTTGTTGTGGGATTTCATTTCTTTTAGAGATATTCCCTATTCTTTGACAATTAGGACATGATTTTCCAAAAACATGGGCATCCCAAAAAAGTGTTGGCTAAAAAAGGCCAGAATCAAGGACCTTGTGAGTAGTCCATTGGGGACCAAAGTGGCCCACACAAGAAAGAGTGTGACAGAATCTAGGTACCAAATGAAACTCGCTATCGGGAACACAACGCCTAAGGACTTGATCACTACATGTGCACCAGAGGTAGGGGTCATCCCAAATGTACCAAAGAGACTCATGTTTTCGACGACTGTCTTGGTTTTTATTGAAATCAGTAAGAATGAACAACGCTACCAAATAATTTATAAATTTACCATACCAAAGAATAGCATCTTGCACTCAGTACAATTTCTCATCGGGAAACATATCATTTAGAGGAATACAGGGGATGATTCAATGTCTGAGGATGGTGGAATCCTACTGATATGGTTAGCCACCACATCATCTACTCCTTTTTTATCTCTAATTTCTAGATTAAATTCTTGAAGGAGGAGCATTCATTGAATGAGGTGTGGCTTGGCTTATGGTTTCTTAAGGAGATACCAAAGGGCTGCACAGTCTGAGAACACAATGACTTTGGACCCCAAAAGGTATGACTTAAATTTTTCCAAGGAAAATACAATGGAAAGGAATTATTTATCAGTTGTGGTGTAGTTTTCTTGGGTAGGGTCCATACGTGAGGCATAGGCAATGAAATGTGGAGCTCGATCGACCCTTTGTGATAAGACTACCCCAACTGCATAGTTAGAGGCATCACACATGAGATCAAATGGTAAATCCCACCGAGGTGGTTGGATTACCAGGGGTTACATGAGACTCCATTTTAACTTATTAAAAGATTCCTCACATTATCTATAAAAAAATTCCTTTTCTTTTTGGAGTAATCGGGAGAGGGGGAGTGCAATTTTACTAAAGTCGCGAATGAAACGACGGTAAAATCCAGCATGACCTAGGAAATACCGCACATCTCATACATTTTTGGGGAATTGTAAGGAAGAAATGATATCCATTTTTGATTTATCTACTTGGATACCATACCCAAAAATGAAATGCCCCAAAACTATACATTGTCGCATCATTAAATGGCATTTATCACAATTTAATACGATATTATTTTCAATACAGTGACGTAGGACCGAAGAAAGACTAATCAAACATTCATCAAAAGATGATCCATAAATAGTGAAATCATCCATTAATACTTCTATGCAATTCTCCAAGTAATCCAAAAAAATACTAACCATGCATTGTTGGAAAGTACTCGGAGCATTGGACAGACCAAATGGAATCCTTCTATAGGAAAATGTGCCAAAGGGGCAAGTGAAGGTTGTATTTTCCTAGTCCTCGGGGTAAATATGGATCTTAAAGTATCTAGAATACCCATAAAGGAAATAGTATCGGGACTTTCATGCTAGCCTCTCTATAATTTGGTCAATGAATGGAAAAGGGCAATGGTCCTTCCTAGTGTATTGGTTTAGTCAGCGATAATCTATGCATACACGCCAACTATTCTACATACGAGTTGGAACTAATTCATTGTTTTCATTTTTGATTATTGTAAGGCCAGTTTTTTAGGAACTACTTGAACGATACTGACCCATCAGCTATCAGAGAAGGGGTAAACGATTCCAACAACCAATAATTTTTTTACCTCCTTTTTAACAACTTCTAGGAGGATTGGGTTCAGTCGACGTTGTGCCTGCCTCACTAGTTTAGCCTTATCATTTTACAAAATATGATGTGTAAAAATTGATGGGATAATACCAGGAATGTCAGCAAGTGTCCATCCCAAAGCTTTTTTATACTCCCTCAAAAGTTCAAGTAGTCGCAATTCATGCCCAGGAGGGAGTGAACTATCAATGATGATGGGAAACTTGTTTCTATTCTAAAGATATGAATATTTTAAATCTTGAGGTAGTTGTTTCAGTTCCAATTCATGTAGATTTTGGATTTATGGGAGTGTGTGTGAAAGTGAGAGGTCACTGATCTCATCTAACTGCTCAATGGTATCATCCTCATATGAGGAATGAGCTTTTACAAGCTTAACAGTATCATCGATGGTCATTGGATTCTCAGTGTTTAAGAAATTATCAATTAATAAACATGCATGACACTTTTCTAGACCACTACAACAATCAATGCATGATTCATTACCCATAATTTCAATCAATGAAGAAAACTCAGAAAGGGGATCAAGGGAAAGAAATGTAGTTTTTTTAGGGGAAGGAAGTACATTAATTGAATTAACAGAGATAGAGGAATGTTCTTCTGAAGGCTGCTTCATGACATCAAGGATGTTGAAGTGGAAAATGTCACCACCAAACTCCAAAGATAATGTACCATTATGGACATTAAATATGGTTTTGGTGGTTTTAAAGAAGGGCCTCCCCAATATAATCGGGGCATGTCCATTCATTCTATCATCCTCCATTTTAAGCACATAAAAGTCAGTAGGAAAAATTAAATTTTGAACCCTCACAAGAAAACCCTCTAACACACCAGAGGGGTGTGTGGTACTCTGATTGGCTAGTTGAACAAAAATTCCAGTGGGCTTCAGTTTTCCAAACTAAAATGTAGAGTAAATGGATTGAGGCATCACATTTATAGAGGAACCTAAATCAATCATAGCATTAGAAAAATAATACTCCCCTATGGTGCACGGAATTGAGAATGTTCTAGGATCATTGCACTTGGTGGGAAGTGATGGCTCTATCAATGCTGAAACATTCCTCCCCAAGCTCACTTTCTCATCACCTCGAAGTCTCCTTCTGTGTGTATGCATCTCCTTTAGAAACTTGGTGTACTGTGGAATTTTCTTCACAGTATCAATCAATGGGATGTTAATCTGCACTTTCTTGAAAATTTCCAATATTTCCTTATCAATTTCAATTTCCTTTTGTTTTCTTGGTTGGGTATCCATTTGAGGAAATATAAGAGGAATGGTTGGGCTAGGTGACTCATCAATATACACATTATTTTTTTGGAAGGGATTCTCTCAGGACAAGGTTCTTCAATATTTGGAACATTTTCAATGGTTGGGATGGAGGTTTTCTCAAGAGGGGATGACTCTAATAGAGGATTAATTATAATTTCAAGTTGTTTTCCACTCCTAAGGGTGATGGAACTAATATTTCTTTTATCCCTAGGGTTAACTACTAGTTGAGAGGGAATTTTACCTGAACCGTGACTTTGAATTCCACCCACTGAGTTAGCTAGTTGGTTTAAATGGGTTTTGAGGTCTTGTATGGATACCTGAGTGGTTTGTTGGAATTGGATATTGTTGGCAGCCATTTGTTTCATCATATCTTCTAGGATAGGATTGGGTTTTTAAGGGGTTTATTGGAAAGGACTTTGGGGTGGTTGAGGATTTCTGGGTGGTGGTGGTGGATGACTACTCTGCCCCGGTTGGTTCCATTGTTGTTGAGGTCAGTTTTAATACCCCCTTGCCTATAGGCTTGGTTTTTCTTCCACTCAGGGTTGGATGGATAGTAAGGTTCTTGCCTAAAGGTTTGGTAATAGGGGTGGCCTAGAAATATTTCCTCAAAACTCTCAGATGTTTCCCGTAATTGAGTACATTGGTCATAGTAGTGGGTTTCAGAAGAATATATACCACAATGGATGGGAGGAGATTGGGATTTAACTTGGGAAAGAGGAAGTTGTCAAAGAAGGGTACTTACCTCTTTGAACATTGTGTCCACCTTCTTCTCGAATTTAGAACTTTTCACCTCATGGACACCTTGAATAATTACATTAGACCTTGAACCAAATTACTGTGTGTTTTGAGCCATGTTCTCAATCAGGGTTCTCACATCAATTGGGGTCTTATCAACTTGCTCACCACCTACAGTAGCATCGATCATATTTTGATCAATAGTGATTAAACCTTCATAAAAATATTGAATTAAAAGTTGATAACTTATTTGGTGGTGTGGGAAACTTGAACATAAACTTTTAAAGCATTCCCAATATTAATGTAATGTTTTCCCTTGAGAATGTATTATCCAAAAATTTTCATTCCATATTGTTACAGTTTGAGAGGCTGGGAAATATTTTTCTAGGAAAAGGTGTTTCATGTCTGCCCAACCTCTTATTGGGGAATTAACATAATATAACCAATATTTTGTTGTATCTTCTAAAGAAAAGGGGAATTATCTAAGCTTTACTTGTTATTCATCCACATTTTTAGGTTCTAATTTAGAACACACAATATGAAATTATTTTAAATTCTTGTGTGTATCCTCTCTAGGAAGTCCATGGAATATTGGTAATAGATGAATTAAACCAGATTTTAGTTCAAAATTGGGTGCCTCGCCTTGTAATTGAATATAGGTGGTTTGGATATCAAAATCAGGCGAGGTTAGTTATTTTAGTCTTAGATTGTTTTCATCCATGTTATTCATGTTAATTTTAGTTTTAATGTGGGTTCTCGAAGAAGGATAAGAAGGATCAAGATGAGTGTTGATGTTTTGTGCGTCCTCCTTCATAGGTTCCTCTTGTGTATCTCGGGGTCACTGATGTAGGACCCTCTCTGGTTCGGGTTGTAAGTATCCCAGAGTAGAATTTTTCATTCAGAGAACCTACACAAGAAATAAATTATAACACAAAAATAAATGTAAAGGTACAAGATAAAACAAACAAACATTCACAAAATTTACAAAACAAATTTATCAAAAACATGCACTAAAAACAAAGAGCGCCCCGACAACAACACAAAAATTTGACCGCGTTGTCATGACACGTTGAATTGGTTATGATTTGAAGATAAATTTATAGTCTAGGTAAGAAGCTATGTCATCTCTCATGGAGCGTTGATAGTTTTAGAGAATGAATTTTTAATAAGAAGTACTAAAAGAGGGGGGTGGTTTTGAAAAAAGATTTAAGTAAATTACTTAATTAAAGAGTTAAATATTTGATAAATAAAGGTAGTGTATTAATAATTATGAGAGAATAAGATAATTTCAAGTTCACTACACATCTTTTATAGTACATTGTTCTAAAAATTTAAGATGGTTTTGTTTAATTTGTTGGTTGAAGGTTGTCAAGATCTGGACTCCCCTATTGCCTCTTCAAATGATGCTTAAAGAACCACCCCTTGAAACAACAATCATGTTTCCAAGATTTGGTTATCAATCATAGAATAAAAGGTCTACCAAATCATAATTAAATATTATGTATGTGTGAGATAAATTGGATTATTGTGTTGTCCAATCGGAACAACATAAGATTCCCACTTGAAATCTCAACCCAATCGGTGTTTGAAATAAAAAGTGTTCCACTTAATTATATCAAATGAAATGTAATCAGGGGAGAAGAATGTCAAGATAAAAAATAATTGAAATATTCAAAACACAAATTATAAAAAACTAGTAGAAGAACATGTGCTGGAACTCCCTCCCAAATTTGTGTAGCTCCCACAAAATAATCGTCCACCGTTTAGCTCGCCATCGAGAGGAGGAGGAGGATCGGGTGGAACTACTTCTTCATCCTTGACCCCCTATTAGGATAGGGGCCTCCAAGACTTCTAGGATTATGAAGATACTCTTCTAGGACTCTATAATTCCAGATCTTGGCTCCTTGTTCGAACTCTCCAAATGAGTTACCATGGTGCTCTTTTATAGGAAAAATGGGAAGTGGTTTTGGGCACACAAATTGTGTAAAAAAACTTGTCACATTGTGTTAGGCATCCAAAAAACTTTAATCTCTTTTTAAAAAACTAGAAATTTGTTTCCCCATGTCTTGGATATCTCCACAAAAAGGTTTTCTTATTTTGGACACATACAACTCTAGATATGGATAGAACACAACACACAACTTTTGACTCCGTGCAGATTCGGTGCCATGGATAAATCACTTTGTTTGGGCCACTTAATGGTCGAATGGGGATTGGTTGTCTTCTTAATAGTTGTAGAAAATTTAATTTTGGACCAGACCACAAAATATCAGCCCATTCGGAGGCACTAAGATTTAATAATCTACCCAACAGTGAACATGTGTTCAAGGAACCCATGAAGTTTTGGTCCATTTTCCTTCTAGATCATCTCATGGGCCTCCAAATCACCTCCTCCTACAATGGAATAATAATAAAAAGTAACATTTACCATTTCAATAGTGATAAACACAAAATAAATTATTAAAACATGGAATGAAATTTGTTATTATTTTTATAATTTTCAATATAAAATAAGTTTAGCATAGTGGTGTAAGGGTGAAAATGGAATAGTGAATTGCGGTGCGATCATCACCCATGCCCATGGTATTATCAATGCAGGTTTAAATCATCCCAATACTTTAGAAGTCTCCATGCTACCTTTGGATACTACCACTGCATAAACATCTCAGCCTCTTTTCTCTCAGGGGACTAAGCACCGATGGTGCAAGGGAAAACAAATCCCTCCACCTATAGAAAATATGCCTCACACTCTCAGAGATTTCATGCCCCTAGAGATTGGGATTTCCCCCAGAATACACCAAAAAATGGAGGGTTCTTCATGTGATGACTGGTAGTATGCTTCAGTCAATACTGTCAAACTGGTAAACCCTCACATAGTTCCCAATGATGAAGAGAGCTAGGAGGAACCTCCCAACATCCCTAGTCAAGGCCAGTGTCGATGAAGATGTGGGTATGTGAATCATCAGAATGCATTGGTCGGTGCTTCTAGCCAAGATTTATGCACCACCAAGACCAGATAGTAGGCCTAGTGAAAAACTCAACACATGCATCCTTATCATCTCGTTTCTTCAGATTCACCCTCTCTTCTGTTTGTAAAGCTTGATTAGGCATAGCCACCACAATCATGCTATGATCAGCCACATTCTATTGTGGATGGAACTCAGTCATATGGCCGGAAGTTGGTAACCACTCTATGAAATTGGACTAGTGAGAAGTAGGAAATCCATAGCACTAGTTAGAATCTGCTAGTTTGACCAACAACACCCTTCATTCCTCTTGTAGCTAAGCAACCTACTGTAGGAAGAAGTGTGCGCATCACACGGATGTACGATGTGATCAAGCACATTTCCATCATTCCCAAAAGGCTCTCGATCCTTGAGTAACTCTTCATGTATGAAGATATGTGTGAATCCCTCACAGAGTATTTAAGGATCCCCCTCCATTGTGAAACAGAGGTAGCATCTGCAGAAGCCTTCCATGCTGAGGAAGTCAAGCATGCAGAATGTCAGTCCATTATCTCTATCTCTAGAGAAGATATAGGTTCTTCTATATAGGGGTATATCCACCCACTATACATCATTGTCCAGTTCAATGGAGTGGATTTCCACCACTTCCTTGTTGACATATGCTCTTGGATCAGTCTTATCCTGAACCGGACACTCCATAAGATGGGGCTGTCTGAAAAAAATATGAGCCCTATAACCTAAAGATTCAATGTTATGATAGGAAGAAGCAGAACTAGTTGGAAAGATACTCCTAAAACCCTAGTTCGGTGGCCTAGTTTCTAGCACTGAGTTCATGGTTGTCTCACTGCACACCACTTACAATGAATTAATGGGTAGACTATGGATCCACCTGTATTTGGTAGTCCCTTCCTTATATCACCAAATCCTTAATTACTCCATTAATGGTCAAGTAGGTGTACTCCAAGGTGATTCATCTCTCGTTTTCTCTTGTGAATCCCACTACCTAGATGTTAACTACTACATGAGCAAGGATAAATAGGTTCAGGACAATGAGGTTGAACAAACTACCATTATGGCCAACCCGTGGACAGACTTGGATGATGTCTAAGTCCCACCATTTCACCAATTGGAGGCCACGACCCCAAACATGGTTCAATACGTTATTGTCTATAGGATGAGGGGGAAGCATTTTACCAAGTATAATGAATTCCGGAATATCACCTTGTATTCCTACAAAAATCAATCTCAGGTGATCCCAGAGCCCCTTACCCCTATAAGGTATTGAGATTTCCACCTCATGGCCACAACAATATGTCATACATGACTATTTCACTGGGATAGGGTAAACCAAATCAAGCCGACGCACCACTATTATTTTGATATTATCAAACATGTCCCCTTGGGTCGAATGCGTGATGGAATCAAGTCAAAATCCATCATCACCATGGTTTCAACAATATAGTAGTCACCCGATGAGGTTTCCACTGCCGCTCAGGCTGGAACCAGTGTCCTATCAGAATCAACCAATTTAGAAGAGTTTCCTCCTACCGTTGATCCTCTCACCGTAGATGATGAATAGGATTTAGAAGATGCTACTCCTGCATTCTAAGAGGGATTATCCACTACAGTTGATGAGCTGGTACAAGTAAACCTCGACACCGAGATAGATCCAAATCCAATATTGATCAGCTCAGCCATGTCTATAGAATAGTAGCATGAATACATGGATTTCTTAAAAAACATCAAGATATATTTTCCTAGAGCTATAGTGAGATTCCAGGATTGGATTCTCATGTCACAGTCCACCACCTTGGCCTCCCGATAAACCATCATGGGTTTAAACAGCCTCTCAGAAAGATGCACCCTTCTCACGGTGCCATGGTTGATATAGAGTTTGATAATCTCATTAAATAAAACATCATCATGGAAGTCCAATACCCATGATGGTTAGCCAAAATTGTGCCTGTTAGAAAGAAGAATGGATAGATTAGGGTCTGCATCAAGTTTTGGGATCTCAACTGTCGCAGTCTGTAGGATGATTTTCTCCTTCCCGCGACAGAACTATTGATTGAAGCCACCTCTAGGTTCCAGGATCTCTCCTTCAAGGATGGGTATTCCAGATATAATCAAATCAAAATGGCCCCCAAGTATGAACATTCTACCACCTTCAGGTAACCACAGGGTAATTTATGCTACTAGTTAATGCCTTTTAGTCTGAAGAATGTAGGATCCACCTATCGGCATTCCAAGCATCGCATATTCAAGACGACCCTAAAGAAATTGGTGGAATGTTACGTAGATGATTCAATGGTAAAATCATACCAGTGTTAGGACCATCTCAGTAATCCTGAGAAAGTGTTTTGATTCCTCCTCTCCCGTTATCTGAAGATAAACCCCTTGAAATGTGACTTAGGTGTTACCTTTGGAAAGTTTTTTGGATTCATCATTAGATATATATGAATTGAGATTGATCCAAATAAGATCAAGCCTATCAACCAGATGCCTCATCTGAGAAACATTCAGAAGCTCCAAATCTTTAAAGTCCACTTAGTCTACATATGCTGATTCAACGTAAATCTATCCAGAAAGTGTATTCCCTTTTCCCCGCTCATGAAAAAAGGTGTCGACTACTAGTGGGATGATTAGTGTCAGGATGCTTTTGAAGATATCAAGTAGTACCTATTACAACCTTCAGTTATGATGTCACCCATTTCTATAAATTCGTTGTTCCTTTATGTGACTTCCCTAGAATGATCCCTCGGTGCCCTTCTTCTCGAAAAGAATAATGAGGGAACATATAATAGTTTATACTATCTCATCTGCATGCTCCTTGATACAGAGACTATATATTACTCAATTGAGAAGAGCTGAATTGCACTAGTATTCGCGATCCAGAAGATGCAACATTACGTGTAGCACCATGAGATACAATTAGTGTTCTCTGTGGATCTGCTGAAGTACATTATGAACCGCCCCATATTGATAGGACATATAGCTCGATGGGTAGTGATCCTTCAATAGTTTGACATCAAGTTTCCCCCCAGAAATCTATCTAATGATAGAAATTGGAAGACTTTCTTACCACCCATCCATCCCCTACAGACCAGTCTATGGATATTGACTTCCCAGACGAGGAAATCCTCTTGGTGTATCAAGCCGTTCCATTTTGGTAGATGCACTTGGACTATGGTTTGAAAAATACTACTAGCAGAAGGCTCAATGATCCCAAAATTAATAGGGTAGGATGGGGAATCATATTCACCATGCCTTTATAGGTTGTCTTTCCCTATTCGTTCCTGTTTTCAACAGGCTGCACCAACAATGAGGGGGAGTATAAAGCCCTCATCACTGGTCTTGAACTGGTCCTTGAGATTGATGTTACCCACCTGCATGTGAAACGAGACTCTAAACTGGTCATCAAATAGATCAATGGTGACTAAGTCATCAGGAATTCAGAGCTCGTACCCTTTCTAGAGTGCACTCATCAGTTGATTGCCCAGTTCCGTTCTCGGCTAGAAGTTACTCATGTCCCTTGATTACAGAACGGTCGAGATGATGCCTTGGACAGCCTTGCCGCATCTCTTACAATGCCTAACTAGGATTATTTGATTATTCATGTGGTGCATCAAAGGGTCATTGCTCTCGTCACCCCGAATGGCGATGATAACCAATAGGTAAGCCACCTTACTGTCGATGCCTCCACATTGGGACCTATAGGTCCCCCCGCCATAGTATTGGAAGAGACCCTTGACTAGAAAAATCCTTTTATTGAGTATCTATAGCACTGTAATCTCCTGATAGACTGAGCTGAATGTGAGTGAATCTATTGGTGAGCAGTTCAGTTCACCGTCTAGAGTGGTCTTAGTCTTGAGAAGATCCTCCACATAAGTGGGTTTGATGGTATTATCCTCTATTACATTCAAGGAAAAAATATTTCTCAGGTTATGAAAGAATTTCATGGTAGTTCCTATGGGGTTCATCAGGAAGGGCTGAAACTCTCTCCTCAGATATAAAGATTGATATATTTTTGGCCCACCATGATTCATGACTGCATTGAGTTTTCCAAGAGGTTCCACGTATGCCAGATCCATGCTAATTTTATGCATCAGCTGTTAGAGCCTCTCTATACTACCAAGTACTCTTGTCCCTTTATGGTCTAGGGACTCAATTTCATGGGACCATATCTACCAACAACAGCTCACTAGTGTAAGTTCATTATGACCGCTATAGATTTCTTTTCCAAGTGGGAAGAGGTATTACCACTCAAGAAGGTCAAGGCCCATTTCATCATTATCTTCATGAGCTCAAATATCATCCACCAATTTGGATTCCCTCATGTCATCCTCACCGATAACAACACCATATTCCGGGCAGTTGAGTAGAAGAAATTGTACGCCAAGTACAATATCCATTAGAATCATACCTCTCTCTATCTTGCATAAGAAAATGGGTAGATAGAGGCATTCAAAAAAATCACTTTAACATTCTAAAAAATATGGTTCGTGACAACAAGAAAAGTTGGCCGAACAAACTCCCCAATGTTCTCTGGGCTTACCAGATGACGAATCATAATTCCACCCAAGTGACCCCATATTCTCTGGTGTATAGAAAAGATGTAGTTCTGATAATCGAGATTCAGTTACCATCACATTGTATAGTCATCTATGATTAGAATATTCCAGACAAGATAGTAAAATCCTATATGGATAAATTAAAAACCCTCGATAAGAACATGCATCATGCCTTTCACAATCTGGAGAGGCATCAGAACAAGATAGCCTGAGCATTCAATAAGAAAGTTTGTCTTTGTTCTTTTCTTAAAGGTGACATAGTATTGGCTCTTTGAATGCCAGTGATACCTGATAAGAAGCCACCAAAGTTAGAGCCCAGATGGGGGGGACCTAATATCATTCACAGTGTTTACCCTAATGGTGCATACTATCTATTCATTATGGATGGTGAGCACATCACTCCTCCCACCAATGTCAAATTACTTAAGTAGTACTTCACTTTAGTAGACTCTTTTCATCCTGCAAGATGTTAAACCATATACGGTCCGAGCTCTAAAACATTAAATAAGATCCCTTTCATCCAACATGATGATAAACCTCAAGTGGTAAACATATATCTTGGTAGGAGCTCTATGACCTTAAACTAATATCTCCACAATCCTTACTGCATGATATTAAATTGCATGGTATTTCAAGAACTATGTGTCGAATGATTCCCATAATTATGAGATATGTAGGAACACCCTGACATTTTGTCTTCGGGTCCAGACCCAGTTTTTAGAAGCCTTTTCTTTCACTTGGCCTCTTGATTTAAATTCTTCTAGGAGTGTGTGGTGTGGTGTGGACTTATGTCCTCATTCATGTCTAGTTTGAAATAAGCATGCCACATACCTCTCTCAAGATCTCTCCTTTTCTTTTAGTCCTTATAGCATGATGTTAAATTGTACATCCATTAAGAATTATGTGTGGCTTTATTCTCATCCATATTAGATATGTAGGAACGCTGAAAAATTTCATCTTCAAGTCCATCCCCATGTCCCTAGACATCTTTTGGCCCCTTTTCTTTAGGTTCCCCCTTGGGATTGCATGCGGAGTGGTGGGGAATTTTCCTATCTCCATTCACATCAGGTATGATTTATCACGCCATGCACATTCCCTTTAGAACCTCTTTCTTCCACATGCTTCCAAACCATATGATGTTAAACCATGTTGTGGTCCTACATAACTTTAAATTGTTTCATCTTTACTGCATGGCATTAAAGTTCATGGGATAGTCCTGTCATATGACCTTACACTGTAACACTATCATCCTAGCCACATGATGAAAAACTGGATTGCATTTTGGTGTCCTCACTTGATAGGGAATCATGTTTGGTATAGGTCAACCACCATGTTATTTTTCAAGTCTTACTTATGGATTGATTCCTATAGTGATGCCTGTATTCTCCATCCTGAGTATGTTGGTCTAAAACAACACACCCACACTAAAGAAAAAACAAGATCCATCAAATTCCTATCCTTTTGGTGCATGGTCCAGACCTGCACAAAAATACCTTTAAGAACTATGTGTGGCTTGATTCACACCCTCATGGGATATGTAGGAATTACTGGGCATTTCATCTTTGGGTCCATCCCCAGGTACCTCAAATCCCAACTTCTTTCCAGCCACTTGGCCTAAACTCTATTGGAATCACATGGTGTGGAGAGGACTTATTTGGTCCTCATTTACATCGGGTTTATAATATCCATGCCATGTACTTCCCTTTGGGGATCTCCCTTCCACCCCATCCTTACCACAAGACATTAAACTGCATGGATATCAAGGACTACGTATGGCTTGATTCTCACCTCTATGGGATACATAGGAACGCCTATATATGTTTTCCTTAGCTCCAGCCTCAGGTTCTTATTTTCATTCTCCCGGCCCCATGGCATGGGATCTTTCCTCAGATCGTGAATGGCGTGGTATGTGGACTTCCTTGGTCCTCATTCACGTCTGGTTATTCTGCCATACCATACATGTTTCTCTCTTGAGAAACCTCTACCCCTTTCATCCTTACCAAATGAACTTAAACTACTTGCTGTGTCCAGAACTAAACATGGATTGATTCCCATCTCTACAGGATACATATGGATACCCAGACATTTTGTCTTTGGGTCCAGCCCTAGGTTCATTAATACATTTTCCCATTTCCCTCCACTCATCTCCTTGAGTTTTCTGCCCTTAATTGGACCCCTTGATCCTTTTTATGCCTCACCAACGTACTCATATGCACTCTGGTTCATGACTTAGCGGGTTGGATTCTGCATGAACATGCTTTTATCTATTTCCATGCTTTGTTTCTCCCTTTATTTGGGTTTCCATCATCTTTCACATCCAAAAGGACACCCTGAACTGTATGGATGCTCAACCTTATGGCTCGACTACTATTTTGGGCCAACGTCCTAGAGAATTTCGAATGAAATTATGAGATAGGTCCCATGAAGTGAATTTGGTCATTGGTCAAACCTCTTTTATTGTTCCCATTTCAGGTAACACAAAATGGATGTTGTGTTTCGAACATGGTTAATAGTTATCCTCTATGGTTATTCCACCCCCATTATGCCCTAAATATCGATCTTGTGATTCACATCCCTTTCCACTACATCATGTTCAAGTGAAATTTCGACACCCTTAGTGTTATCCCAATGTAAACCTTTGCGCATTAAGAGGACATATCAACATTGTGGGGTCATCTTCGACTCCACACCGTCTCCCCCTACTGAGTATTAAATGTGTTGTAAATATCATATCTACCCTTGTTTCCCATACCGAGCATAGTTCGTATGGGCTTAGGGATATGGGTATGGTTTGTTCCTGCGTGGATAAACCACAATTCTCTAGGTCTGAGCTCTATGAACATAAACTAAGATCTCATACGTCCTTATCGTATGACATTAAAATACCACTTCTTCATTCAGGTTGTGTGGTGATAATTGCCCAACCATATGATGTCTTCATCCGAGAAGACATTGTACTTCTAGAATTTTCCTTTTTTCAGGACACATTTAAGAACTAATTGTGGCTTGATTCTCACCCTTTTGGGATACGTAGTAACACCTAGGTAATTTTCCTTCTAGTCCAGCTGCAGATTTATGAACATTGTCCATCCCATTTTTTGGGTCTGGGTACTTTCTTCTCAGAATGGTGTGATCTAGTATGGACTTCGTCTTTCCTACCCATGTTGGGTATTCCCTCTGGCGTTATGCCACACCTCTCCGCACCTTACAGTCCGAACTCTATGACCTTAAACCATGAGTCTCGATCGCAAAGTCCAGCCATCATGAATTTTAACCATTTGTATTTTTTTAGAAGTGTGTTGTGCGGTGTGTGGACTTCTTTTTTCCTCATCCACATTGGGTTTTCAATAACCACACCGCATACCGCCCTTAAGATCTCTTCATCATTCATTCATACCGCATGATGATAAGCTGTATAGGCATGTCCCACGCACATGACATTATAGTATGAGCTCTACAACCATGAGTTAGTATTCTTCCTGTCTATGTTCACACAACGTTAAACTTCATAAAAATTACGATATTACTCTTTAAAATAGGATATCTCACCTTTTTGGTATTGGCTGCCCGCCATACAACCTCCGAGAACTATGTGTGGCTTGATTCCCATCCTTATGGGATACATAGTGATTCCCAGACTTCCTATCTGTGATACTGTAGCAACCAATTTTCCTCCCTGACCCATTCTACCCTGGTTTCTCGCATAGTATGTGGTGTGGTGCAGAATTCTTCAATCATTATTCATGTCAGGTTTATAATAACTGTTCCATGTACTTCTTTCAAGATTACCACTCCTTACTCCTATCCTGTATGATTCTTAAACTGCATGGATAATGTTCACACATCACACATTCCTTCATTTTGGTTGTCATTATCTTTCAAATCTAAAGGGACCACTAATGGTATGGATTCTAGGAATCAATTATATCCTACTATCTCAGGCCAACACCCTAAAGGATTTCGAAAAACAATTCGATACAAATCCCACATCTCGAATATGGTTAGTGGTTGACCCTCATTTGTTTTTTCCCATTCTAGGCTAACATGAAATGAATGATGTATTTCAAAAATGGTAAATAATTATCCTTCATCGTCATGACACTCCCATTGCATCCCAAATATCAATTTTTGTGAATCACATGTTTAACGCACCTTTTTGTTTTATGGATCCTTGGTACCTATGGTAATGTAACTCCACACATTCACACATGTTGAGTAGGAATTTTGGTTTGTCTGATATTTTCCCTACCTGATATTTACTTTCCTCCATTTCATGCTCTCATTAGGCAGGGAAGGCCTGATAGTGCTCCTTATTTCCTACACCGATCATGACTCAAGTAGGCTTAGGGGTTGTGGTAGGGTAATATCCATATATGAGATAGTGTAACCCATTAGTCCTGCCATACAGCCATAAACTATGACACTATCATCCTCACCACATGATGTCAAACTATTCAAAATACAAAGAACTATGTAGGGTTTGATTCCTACCCTTGTAGGATATGTAGTGAAATTTGGACATTTGGTCCCCGGGTCTAGCCAATGAATGGTAAAATACCTATATGGCCATCTCATCGCCGACTTCCCTTTTAGGAACACGCGATGTGGTGAGTAACTATATGGTCCCCATTCACGTCAGGTTATGAACCACACTGCACATTTCTCCTTTGGGGTACCCATGTCCTCAACGCATGACTCTAAACTAAAGCCCTACCCTAAAAAAGTTCAGGATGCCCCATGATAATTATGGGATGCATCCGCTTCCTCACAAGAGATGATATCCCCCACCAGTGTGGGTCTCTGACCATGATGTGTTCAAGAACTATGTTTGGATTGATTCTCATCCTTATGGGGTATGTAGCGATGACCATACACTTTGCCTCGAGCCTAGCCCCATGACCAATTAAATTTACTGCTTCTTTTCCCCTAATCATGGTCTGAACTCTATGACCCTAATCTAGGAGTTCCCAGTCCATGTAACATGACTTTAAACTGTTGGACAGGGTCCGTTCAATATGACCTTAAACTATGTGCAACATCATGATCATACAATGTTAAACTATTCCTTGCATCATTCTCACCATATGGTGCTAAAATACATTCTTATCATACCCATTCACATGATGTAGAACTGTAGATCATCCTAGGTCCTTTCTAGAGATGTCCCTCCCAGAACTAGGCCTAATATTGATTCAGACTGATATGCTCACCCGATTCATTTTTTTCATGGTGGCATAATTCTGAGAGTCTTGGACACTATTTGAACAACCCATCACTCCACCCCATGCTTTGTGTTCTTCTTATTTGGATCCTCACCCTCTTTCACATCTGAAGGAACACCCCAAATGGAATAGATGTTTGGAATTTCAGATCACCTACCATTTAGGGCCAACATTCCAAAAGATATTGGATGGAATTTTGTGTTAGGCCATGTATTTTCGAATACGGGTAGTGGATGGCCCTTGTTTGTTTGTACCTAGTTTAAGATAACGTAATATGGATACTATGTTTCGAATATAGTCAACCGTTATCCTCCAACATCATGTCACATCTCACTATGTTCCGAATTTTGGGTATCATGATTCACACTTCTCACCCCCTTTGTTCAGAGTGACTCTAACGCCCTTAGCATTACCCTGTTCATGCACTAGAGCATGTTGGGAAAAGGAAAGTGGGTTGTTCCGGGAACCCTATCCTATGGTTTCGGTCCCTCCATCGACCTGAGTATTTCTGGTGGTCAGTCAACAATGGCATTCCCTCAAATACTCAATGGATATCTGGTGCTCTCATACATAAAATGGATGATTATGCAGTATTCCCTTGTTTCTCACACTGGGTATGACCCATGTAAGATTAGGGATTAATCACTAATTACTCTATAGTTATGATCAATATGCGCTAATTAAAACAAAAAACAAATAGTAAGTCCATGAACACATTTCAGGATAAGTAAATAAGGGAGAAAACATGTTTCATGAGTTAGGAAAAAACATGGCCCTTATGGATCAGCTTATTCAATGGACTACACCTATACCAAAAATTTGTGGCATGAGGACTTTAGAATTTCCTCCCGATCCCCGATATCCTTTTCATTATTAGCATCAGCGAAGCAGAGCTCATTGGCGCTGACTTTCATTCACTCCTGCTTGACTTGGAATTCAATCATTTGATAGCTTTCCTATACTGCTTGATCCTAGGAATTCTCCAGTTGGGCCTTCAACTATTCAATGAGCTCAGATTGGCTTGAAATAAATGCCGCTCTTCCCAAACCCCAATATACACTTTCTTTGGCATCCTCTGCATGCGCCTGAATTTCCTGACAAACCTTGTCACCACATAGAGTTTGAAATATATTTTTTCATCAATCCATGATACTAGAACACCACTTCTGATGCTTTGCAATATTCCCTCTACTCCAACGGGACTCACCCATCATCTACCATTTTTCTAGTTGGGGTCCAAAATGGATGAAAGTTGATTTTTTCATGGTTTCCAATCTTGAGTTTTATCCCTTCTTCTTTAAGCATCAATTGGATAATCCCAGCAATATTCAGTAGGGATGTCCGTATACCATCACCTGTAGAGAGGATGGTTTTTGGGATATCATACCCACCACAATGAGCTACAATACATCCATGAAGAATCTATAATGGTCAGTATATTATTTTTGGTGTAATTACTCTAGAGATACGTCCCAAAATTTTGTACATCATGGCCAATACAGGCACCCCTAGATTGACCTTATTCTTGGATTCAAAGATTCCAACCATGACTAGCATCCCTGAATAAACCCACATCCCCACATCCCTCACTAGCAGCATCCAACCACTCAAAAATTTATCAAGGAACCAAACATATTGTATATTTAGGTACCATCTTTTGTTTGTTCTGAATCCCCATGATCGGTACTCTACTATATCCTGGACCATCCAGTATGATCATGCCTTCCCCTTATGCGATGTGTTAGAGCACTAATTCCCTTAGCATGGCATTTTCACTACCTTGTCCTACATCAAAAATAGACTAAACTATCCGAAATTGGATATATCCTTCAGGATGTACTTGATTTTTAGGTTCTCCTTTGACAGCTCCGACAGATGCCATGTCAAAATGGTGGTGCACATCCTATCCCCCCAAACGTTCTCTATTTGAAGGAACTCTTCATACTGGTACCCCTATATGGGAATTCCCTCAATAAAATGGATGTCCCAAAAATTTATGATTAAATCCCCATGGTGGAGATGAAAGGTATTTGCGTCAGGGGAAAACCAACTGAATAGCTCTGGTACCAGGTCTGGATGATGGTAGAAATGGAACTGCGATGTCCATACAGCTTCAAACAACCCGATAGATCATATCTCTACACCGAACTCCTCACATATCTAGCATACCCAGTATGCCCATGCCCATTCACATATAAAGTTTCCCCTGGACCTAAAGCCCCATTTTGTCCAACCTTTGGTCTCATCAGTAATGTTGCTTCTGAAGGTGCTCACATAGTGGGTTGGAGATTCCATAGGTGTCGGATCACTCCCCAAAATAGTCATGGTATTCAAATTTAGGATGTAAACAGACATGTTCTGTGTTTACCTAGAGGGGTGACCATTGATTGTGATGTTGTGCTATAGAAGGAAATCCTTGCATGTTACCCATGACCATGGAATGTTGGTCTCGAATCCTGACATTAATACCTCTTCCAGAATACTGAAGTTCTATATCGGTAGACTGTCACTCAGAACTTAATCCTTTTGAGCTTATATCAGTATACCGAAAAAAATCTGATAATCAAACATGAAAATTATCATATGTAGAATATAAGGGATAATGATCATTTGGGTCTTCCTTGATGCAACAACAACTTCCCTCTCAACGTCGGTTTGTTGTGAAGCCATTTTCGTTAGATTTTAGAAGTCACAAATGGGTTTGTGCGAAAGAATGGGGATTTGGTGCATATGGTATATGGATGCACACAAGATGGGTTTTTACTACGAAAAATTCAGCCAAGTTAGGCACTCTCTAAATTCTAAAGGATCGTGAAAGAATCCATGATTGTATGCAATGCATCGAAAAAATTTAGGATCTTTTTCACAGAAAGTAGGATCTTTCATGCATGATAGAAAAGTTGTGTATTGAACAGGAAAGTCAAATCATGGAGCCTTTCCTCCCCATATATTTATAAGTGTAGAAAAAAACTTCACACACAGAGAAGTGGTTTGTGTGCCAAATGGGTATTTTTTGCACACCTACAATCATGCACTCTATTGTTCGGTGTTTCCCAAGGAATCCAACCTTCAGGGCCCCTTTCAGCTCTGATTCTGAGGGGGGGGGTTTATTTTTGGTGTCGAATCTTGGTTAAATCCACGAATGGACATTTTTGAGAAAACCAAAGGCATATTTTGAATTAGAAAACAATCCCAAGACACCCAAGGTAGGTGTGTGAAAGATCTGAGGTCGACGCACAAGAATATAAATTGCACACAAGATCTTGCTCACCCAATGTGACATCATATGGATTCTTCCATATCAAACTTCTGAAAAATATCCATGTTAGAAGCACTAAAGAAAGCTAGATGGTGCGCAAGATCTTCCGCGCCCAATGTGACGTCAAATTCTGCTTGCGTGAAGGACACCTTGCGTGCCTCCACCAAATTTTTCAGAAATAAATAGAAACGTACCCCCTCATTTTGAGGTACTATTATATAAGACAAACCCTCACTCTTGTGCATGAAATAAGACTCCTTCTGCGACCATACGAAATACATGGCCTTAAGGTACTAGATCTTGTGAGACAGGTCTCTCTAGTGTCCTCCTTTTGGTGGGCCCACTAGGGCTTGGTCCTTGCCCACTTCCTTTTACTTAAATGAAATTGTGCACAAAAGATCCTTCTTGTGCACAAGAGTTTTCTTTGAGAAGTGACACTTTCCACCCTAATCCCTGATTTTTCACGCAAACCTCATATTGCGTGTAACCCCTCATCTTGTGTGCATGCCTTTAAAATTGCACACACCCCTTCTTATGTGCTCCATGTTCCATCCTTACCCCAAGGAACCATGTCCAAGACCCTCTTGTGTGAAACACTCTTATATTGCATGCACTTCCTCCATGCATCCCTCTAGGTTTGTACGAAGTGATTTCATGGTCCCTAGAGTGGCGCTTGACATTGTGTTTCCCTGCCTTGTGCTTCTTCGCATAAGCATGCTAATGGATATTTCTTCTTCGCATATCCATGATAACGTGGACCCTTCAATGGATCACTACACAAACCCATCACTATGACTTTTCTTATGACTTCCCTTCACCAAGTGTTTAAAGTGAGCAAGTTATGTAAGTCCTAGGGGTAAGGATTGAATCCTCACCATCCAATCAATAGGACGTTATAATTCCAAGCACCCACATTCGCAAAACATTATGTTAAACTATGATCATATTATAAGTGAAAAGCCTCAAGAGGATTGTGAAGGGTATGGGCACCAGTTCCCTCTCACTCCCCTCCCTCTCTGCACTTATTTCCATACACACCTCAGGCAGTCTCTACGTAAGCCCTAAACCAACTTGTCAGCATGCTCCATGTACGGTGTCCATATCCTCCTTGTTCATCTAGACCCCTATTTGAGACTCACTCTAGGATTAATCCCCCTGTTTCCTACTTGGGCCGCTAACCACGCATAAGCCCTGCTCTATTCATAACAGACGCACCTTTCCTAACGTGATCGTTAGATTTTTGTTTCCTCTTGTTTCTCACACTAAGCATGAATCATGTGGGATTAGAGTATGCATTAACCATGAAAACATCTATGGGCCACCTTAGTGTGTAAACCCCAAGCCCCTCTCTACAAAACTATAAACACTTTGATCCTTTTCCTTTTCAAGCGAGGTATGTATGAAGCCTCTCTGAGGTTCAAGCCCATCACCCATTTGTCCCTTCTATCTTCACGTCGGTTCATTCTCATCCTGCATCATGTTAAACTGTATGCCCCTTTCATCCTGCATGATGTTAAACTATATGTATTTGAACTACAGGTTTTTTGATCCCCGTCTCCTAGATAGGGTGATGTTGCGTTATTTTTACATAGTTTGCCACATATTTTTATATAATTTTTAATTTTTTAATTATTTATTCTTTCAGTGTTAACTAAATATATGTAATTTTGTATTTTTATAATGAAAAGTTTTAATTAATCAACTTTTATAAAAAATTATGAATTTTTAGTCTTTAAAATAATTAATTTATTCTTACTTTAAATTTCTAGTTTAATAATTTATCAATTTGTTTAGAAATATTAATCTTCTTGACTTTTTATTAGTTTGAATTTTTATTAAATAATCAATGAAAATCTTTATTTTCAAATTAAATAATTTAGTTTTTAATTTTATTTCATATATTTTAATTTAGGTTGATTTAAATAAATTAACATTATTAAATTTCATGTTTAAATATTTAATTAGTTTTAACATATATTAAGAAATTAAGTTTTAACTTAATTAAAGAATGTGTTTTTCATTCTTAATCTTGATCTTGTTAAATAATTAATTAGTTTATAATTTTAAATATTTATTTCATTAATGATTTAAGTTTATGTTGCAGATGAAATTTTAAGTCATTTTTGCCACTGTTCCACACTGGTACAACCATTCTACTCCCCTACTTTCTTTTACCTCTAACAACGACTCATTTAGTCACCGACGCAGTACACTTTCCCTCACTGTTGTTCCTTTAATAAAATTATTTAACAATTATTTTATGTTTAATATTTTATTAATTTAGTTTAATAATAGTTCAGTTTATTAATTAAATTGTCTACATCTACTTAAATATGTAATTTTAAAGCATAAATTTTAATTTAGTCTATAATCCAATTTTTGTTTTAATTAGATAAATTCATTTAGCCTTTAATTTTAGTTTAGGTTTTTAGTTTTATGTTTTTCATTAATTAATTATCTTAATAAACTTATGTTCTTATTTGAGTTTTTATTTTTCAGAATAATTTTTTCACCAACGGTGCCACCGATGCTCACCAATGGTTCCACCGATACTCACCAACGGTGACACTGATACCGATGCACAACATCTATCTCACCATTGCGTGTCTTTTCAATTTCCCCTGCTACTAACACTGCATATTTCCTCTTCACACCGTTAGCCACCCGCATCAACGGTGCCACCGTTGGGAATCTCTCTTCCACCCATTCTTTGCTACTAACATTACACACCCTTCCCCCATCTATCGACACTGACACGTTCAACATCACACCAACATCCCATTTCTCTTATGCTTCAGCTTCCGACGCTGTTGCAAGTCACACACACTAGTCTGAGGAGGAATAAGAGTCGTTGGAGCCACGCCACCTTGTATATGTAGCCACTGAAGCCACCGCCTGCAAGAACCATTGGCATCTATTGTCTGCACTGGTGAAGGAACCAGTTGCCGGTGGATAAAATCACCCAAGCTTGTGTGACGCATCCAGAGTAGTGAATCTGATTTGAACCATTTTGTACAGCCGACTCATTGTAGTCTGCCAGCGCTGGAACAGTTCGCACGACTGTGGCTGTCGAAACCTTGATGGCCGATGTCGCCACTAGTGTTGAAGAAGGAGACCAAGTCACTGCTTCTGCCATGGAGGGTCACTACTAGAAGTAAAAATCTCTGAGCCGAGATCTAGCAACCATAGGATGATTTCGAACCATGGAGAAGAATCCACAAACTCTCCTCCCCATGTTGCGCTGAGATTTGGTGGGGGAGGAGATGAACGGTTTTTTTTAGTAATTTTTTTTAAAAAATATTTTTGTAAAACCTGCTGGGTTAAAAATATTTTTGAAAATATGCCACATAGGCGGAATCTGTGATGCCACCTTTCCCCTAAAACCATATATATATTTAAAAAAAAATATTATTTTTTCTTTATATATATATATATAAATAAAAAAATTTGCAGAATTTATCTGCTATTTAAAATCAAACAGTACTTCCATTACAGCAGTCTGGATTCTGACAGAAGCTCTCACCCAAGGCTCCCTTTTATATGAGGGCTTACTCTGGAAATCATTCTACATTTCTGATGTGAGATTCCGGTTCTCCCTTTCCTACGCAGAACATTCTGCATTTCCAATGTCGGATTCTATTTCAAGTACGTGACTTTGAAAAACTATAAAATATAAACTATAAGACCAATATAAATGAAACAATAAACATGGATTAAACATATATGAAATAATTGAAAACAAAAATAATTTTCTAAAAAATATTGATGGAAAATAATTTATATGGTTTCAAAGACACCTACTTGAAACTGAAAAATGTTTCAATTACGTGACTTTGAAAGCTTATAAAATATAAACTACATGACCAACATAAATGAAACGTAATACATGGATTAAAAATATAACAAATAGTTGAAAATAAAATGAATTTTGTAAAAAATGTTGATGTAAAATAATTTATAAATTTCCAGAGACACCTACATGAAACTTAAAAATGTTTCAAGCATGTGGCTTTGAAAGCCTATAAAATATAAACTATAAGACTGATATAAATGATACTTCTAACATGGATTAAGAATATAAAAAATAGTTGAAAATAACACTGTTCACTGAGGGGTCCTTTGGGCCATAAAAAGGGGCTTTCAAGCCTTATATTCAAACCACTTGGCCTTGGCCCACCGGGCTATGTAATGAGTCTCCCTCTACCCAGTCAAAAAGTGGTCTTTGCTTTAAAAAAATAATTTATAATTATATTACCAATTAACTAATTAATTATTATATAATAATTTTTAATAAACACTAATTAAAAATTATAATGAATAATTATAATTTACAATTATATTACAAATTAACAAATTATAAAAAGGGTATCAACTCTATGTTTCTCAAACAATTGACTAATTAACTATTATATACTTAATAATTTTATTACTAATTAACTAATTAATTATTATATAAATAATGATTAATAATTATTAATAAACTAGTTACTAATTATATAATTAATAATTATATTACTAATTAACTAATTAATTATTAACTAATTAATAATTATATTACTAAGTAACTAATTACTTATTAAATAATTAATAATTATATTACTAATTAACTAATTATATTATTAATTAACTAATTAATTACTATATAATTAATTATTAATAATTACTAATTAACTAACTAATTATTATACAATTAATACTAATATAATTAATAATAATATTATTAATTAACTAATTAGTTATTATATAATTAATTAATAATAATTACTAATTAACTAATTAAATGTTACATAATTAATAATTATATTACTAACTAACTAACTAATTATTATATAATTAATAATTATATTACTAAGTAACTAATTAATTATAAAATAATTAGCAATTATATTACTAATTAACTAATTTTATTACTAATTAACCAATTAATTAATATATAATTAATTATTAATAATTAGTAATTAACTAACTAATTATTATACAATTAATAGTTATATAATTAACAAATTAGTTATTATATAATTAATGATTAATAATTAATAATTAGTAATTATAATGAATAATTATAATGAATAATTATAATTTATAATTAAATTACTAATT
The DNA here is from genome assembly GCA_963277665.1 of Viscum album. Lineage (NCBI taxonomy): Eukaryota > Viridiplantae > Streptophyta > Magnoliopsida > Santalales > Viscaceae > Viscum > Viscum album. The sequence goes on from OY728166.1 coordinate 878,793,504, forward strand.
AAATAGTAAACTATTATATAATTAATACCTATATTACCAATTAACTAATTAATTATTATATAACAATGTTTAATAATTATTAATTATTAATTATTAATTATAATTAATAAATATAATTTATAATTATGTTAATAATTAACTAATTAACTATTATATACTTAATAATTATATTACTAAATAATTAGTTAATTATTATATAATTAATTATTAATAATTACTAATTAACTAATTAATTATTATGTAATTAATTATTAATAATATTAATTAAATAATTAAATAATTTGTTATATTTTTAATTCATGTTTTAACTTTAAATTATATCGGTCTTATAGTTTATATTTTAAAGTTTTTAAAAGCCACATACTTGAATTATTTTTAAGTTTCAATTTGGTGGTTTTGAAAGATTATAAATTATTTTTAATGAACATTTTTTATGAAATTATTTTTATTTTCAACTATTTGTTATATTCTTAATCCATGTTTTAAGTTTCATTTATATCGGGCTTATAATTTATATTTTATAGGCTTTCAAAGTGACGTGCTTGAAACATGTTTATGTTTCATGTAGGTGTCTTGGAAAACTTATAAATTATTTTCCATAAACATTTTTTATAAAATTATTTTTATTTTAAACTATTTGTTACATTTTTAAACCATGTATTAAGTTTCATTTATGTTGGTCTTGTAGTTTATATTTTATAGGCTTTCAAAATCACATACTTGAAACATTTTTAAGTTTCAAGTAGGTGTCTTTGAAACCTCATAAATTATTTTCCATCAAGATTTTTTAGGAAATTCTTTTTTTTCAATTATTTCTTATATGCTTAATCCATGTTTTATGTTTCATTTATATTGGTCTTATATTTTATATTTTATAGTCTTTCAAACTCACGTACTTGAAATAGAATCTCACATCGGAAATGCAGAATGTTCTGCATAGGAAAGGGAGAACCAGAATCCCATATTAGAAATGCAGAATGATTTCTAGGGTAAGCTCTCTTATAAAAGAGAGCCCTGAGTGAGAGATTCTATCAGAATCTAGACTGATGTAATGGCAGTACTGCTGGATTTAATATAGCATATAAATTCTGCTGAAACATTATATATATATATAAACCAAAAAATAAAACAAATAATAATAATAATAAAAATAATAATTTTTAAAATACATAAAATATTAATTTTTTTTGTTTTAAAAGAAAGGTGTCAATGGGGTTGCTGCCTTTTGACTTAACCTGAATGGTGGCAATGCCGATGTGACCTTTCGCCCGAAGGCTAAAGGCGGTAACTTAGTGCGTATTTTTTAATTTTTTTTAACCTAGGAGTTTTTTAAAAAATATTTAAAAAAAACATATTTAAAAAAACTCGAGATGAACTAAAATATAAAAATTATTATTATTATAAATAATAAATATAAAATAGTTAATATTAATAAAATAAAATATTAAATAAATAATTAAATATAAAAATAGAAAACTAAAGTATTAATAATAGTTTATAAATAAAATTAAAATAACTATTCAAATTAAATTTAAGAAAAATATATCAATACTACTAATAATAATACACTTATTAAATTAATTAAAATAAACTTATAATAATATTTAGATAATATTTTATAAATTTTTATATAATTATCTAAATTAAATAATTTAATTATAGTTCTAAATAAAATAAAAATAATAAATAAATTTAAAACAAATAACTATTAATATAAATTAAATAACTTTTAATCTTAAATTAACCAAATACTTGATTATTTATTTATAAAATTTTACACTTTTTTATCATCTAATTAATTACTTTATGTTATAATTATGTAGGTTTATGTAGGAGTTGAAAACATGTCCAAGTTCATCTCAAGTAACTCACTAGAACTTAGTTACAAGGGAAAAGCTAGTGTGTTGTGTGGTTCACGAAAAAGTGCACACGTGCGGTGCACATGTGAAGAATACTTGATGTCGGTAAAAATTGTTGGTGATGTGTAACAGATGACAGTGGGTTTAAAGGTAGAGTAGATACATAGTTTCAGGGGACTCTCATTTAGATTCTTACATTTCTTGTAGACATCTTTATAGATCAGACACTCTGAGGAGATTCGGCCGGAAGACACGAAGAGCGGGAGGTGAAGGAGTCCAAGAGCAAATTAGTACTAGGGGAGTTCTCCTTCCCTCTGTCATTAAATTTTTCACTCTGTTTTTGGATTTTTTTCAGTGTTTTTAAATCAAAATGATCTTAGTATAATTCTTTCTTAGCTCAGGAATTTAATTATACTCGATTTACCTTAATATTTCTTCACAAACTTTTCAATATTTCAAAATCATAATCAGTCGGTGAGATTGATTTATGATTATTTTTTCAGAATAAAATTTTCACCAACGGTGCCACCCATGCTCACCAATGGTTCCACCGATACTCACCAACGGTGACACTGATACCGATGCACAACATCTATCTCACCATTGCGTGTCTTTTCAATTTCCCCTGCTACTAACACTGCATATTTCCTCTTCACACCGTTAGCCACCCGCATCAACGGTGCCACCGTTGGGAATCTCTCTTCCACCCATTCTTTGCTACTAACATTACACACCCTTCCCCCATCTATCGACACTGACACGTTCAACATCACACCAACATCCCATTTCTCTTATGCTTCAGCTTCCGACGCTGTTGCAAGTCACACACACTAGTCTGAGGAGGAATAAGAGCCGATGGAGCCACGCCACCTTGTATATGTAGCCACTGAAGCCACCGCCTGCAAGAACTATTGGCATCTATTGTCTGCACTGGTGAAGGAACCAGTTGCCGGTGGATAAAATCACCCAAGCTTGTGTGACGCATCCAGAGTAGTGAATCTGATTTGAACCATTTTGTACAGCCGACTCATTGTAGTCTGCCAGCGCTGGAACAGTTCGCACGACTGTGGCTGTCGAAACCTTGATGGCCGATGTCGCCACTAGTGTTGAAGAAGGAGACCAAGTCACTGCTTCTTCCATGGAGGGTCACTGCTAGAAGTAAAAATCTCTGAGCCAAGATCTAGCAACCGTAGGATGATTTCGAACCATGGAGAAGAATCCACAAACTCTCCTCCCCATGTTGCGCTGAGATTTGGTGGGGGAGGAGATGAACGGGTAATTTTTTTTTTAAAATATTTTTGTAAAACCTGTTGGGTTAAAAATATTTTTAAAAATACGCCACAAAGGCGAAATCTGTGATGCCGCCTTTCCCCTAAATCCATATATATATTTAAAATTTTATTATTATTTTTTCTTTATATATATATATATATATAAATAAAATTCTGCAGAATTTATCTGCTATTTAAAATCCAACAGTACTTCCATTACAGTAGTCTGGATTCTGACAGAAGCTCTCACCCAAGGCTCCCTTTTATAAGAGGGCTTACTCTAGAAATCATTCTACATTTCTGATGTGGGATTCTGATTCTCCCTTTCCTGCGCAGAACATTCTGCATTTCCAATGTCGGATTCTGTTTCAAGTACATGACTTTGAAAGACTATAAAATATAAACTATAAGACCAATATAAATGAAACATTAAACATGGATTAAACATATATGAAATAGTTGAAAACAAAAATAATTTCCTAAAAAATATTGATGGAAAATAATTTATATGATTTCAAAGACACCTACTTGAAACTGAAAAATGTTTCAATTACGTGACTTTGAAAGCTTATAAAATATAAACTACATAACCAACATAAATGAAACGTAATACATGGATTAAAAATATAACAAATAGTTGAAAATAAAATGAATTTTGTAAAAAATGTTGATGTAAAATAATATATAAATTTTCAGAGACACCTACATGAATCTTAAAAATGTTTTAAGCATGTGGCTTTGAAAGCCTATAAAATATAAACTATAAGACTGTTATTAATGAAACTTCTAAAATGGATTAAGAATATAAAAAATAGTTGAAAATAACACTATTCACTGAGGGGTCCTTTGGGCCATAAAAATGGGCTTTCAAGCCTTATATTCAGACCACTTGGACTTGGGCCTCCGGGCTATGTAATGGGTCTCCCTCTACCCAGTCAAAAAGTGGTCTTTGCTTTAAAAAATAATTTATAATTATATTACCAATTAAATAATTAATTATTATATAATAATTTTTAATAAACACTAATTAGAAATTATAATGAATAATTATAATTTACAATTATATTACTAATTAACAAATTATAAAAAGGGTATTGACTCTATGTTTCTCAAACAATTGACTAATTAACTATTATATACTTAATAATTTTATTACTAATTAACTAATTAATTATTATATAATTAATGATTAATAATTATTAATAAACTAATTACTAATTATATAATTAATAATTATATTACTAATTAACTAATCAATTATTAACTAATTAATAATTATATTACTAAGTAACTAATTAATTATTAAATAATTTATAATTATATTACTAATTAAATAATTATATTATTAATCAACTAATTAATTACTATATAATTAATTATTAATAATTACTAATTAACTAACTAATTATTATACAATTAATACTAATATAATTAATAATAATATTACTAATTAACTAATTAGTTATTATATAATTAATGATTAATAATTACTAATTAACTAATTACAAGTTACATAATTAATAATTATATTACTAACTAACTAACTAATTATTATATAATTAATAATTATATTACTAAGTAACTAATTAATTATAAAATAATTAGAAATTATATTACTAATTAACTAATTATATTACTAATTAACCAATTAATTACTATATAATTAATTATTAATAATTACTTATTTAAATAACTAATTATTATACAATTAATAGTTATATAATTAACTAATTAGTTATTATATAATTAATGATTAATAATTAATAATTAGTAATTATAATGAATAATTATAATTTATAATTAAATTACTAATTAAATAGTAAACTATTATATAATTAATACTTATATTACCAATTAACTAATTAATTATTATATAACAATTTTTAATAATTAATAATTAATAATTATTAATTACAATTAATAAATATAATTTATAATTATGTTACTAATTAACAAATTAACTATTATATACTTAATAATTATATTACTAAATAATTAGTCAATTATTATATAATTAATTATTAATAATTACTAATTAACTAATTAATTATTATATAATTAATTATTAATAATATTAATTAAATAATTAAATAATTTGTTATATTTTTAATTCATGTTTTAACTTTAAATTATATCAGTCTTATAGTTTATATTTTAAAGTCTTTAACAACCACATACTTGAATCATTTTTAAGTTTCAAGTTGGTGGTTTTGAAAGATTATAAATTATTTTTAATGAACATTTTTTATGAAATTATTTTTATTTTCAACTATTTGTTATATTCTTTATCCATGTTTTAAGTTTCATTTATATCAGGCTTATAATTTATATTTTATAGGCTTTCAAAGTGACGTGCTTGAAACATGTTTATGTTTCATGTAGGTGTCTTGGAAAACTTATAAATTATTTTCCATAAACATTTTTTATGAAATTATTTTTATTTTCAACTATTTGTTATATGTTTAAACCATGTATTAAGTTTAATTTATGTTGGTCTTGTAGTTTATATTTTATAGGCTTTCAAATTCACATACTTGAAACATTTTTAAGTTTCAAGTAGGTGTCTTTGAAACCTTATAAATTATTTTCCATCAAGATTTTTTTAGGAAATTCTTTTTTTAATTATTTCTTATATGCTTAATCCATGTTTTATGTTTCATTTATATTGGTCTTATAGTTTATATTTCATAGTCTTTCAAACTCACGTACTTGAAATAGAATCCCACATCGGAAATGCAGAATGTTCTGCATAGGAAAGGGAGAACCAGAATCCCATATTGGAAATGCAGAATGATTTCTAGGGTAAGCTCTCTTATAAAAGGGAGCCCTGAGTGAGAGATTCTATTAGAATCTAGACTATTGTAATGGCAGTACTGCTGGATTTAAAATAGCAGATAAATTCTGCTGAAACATTATATATATATATATAAACAAAAAATAATAAAACAAAAAATAATAATAATAAAAATAATAATTTTTAAAATACATAAAATATTAATTTTTCTTTGTTTTAAAAGAAAGGTGTCAATGGGGTTGCCGCCTTTCGACTTAACCTGAATGGTGGCAATGCCAATGCCACCTTTCGCCCGAAGGCCAAAGGCGGCAACTTAGTGAGTATTTTTTAATTTTTTTAACCTAGGTGTTTTTAAAAAAATATTTTAAAAAAAAACATATTTAAAAAAACTCGAGATGAACTAAAATATAAAAATTATTATTATTATAAATAATAAATATAAAATAGTTAATATTAATGAAATAAAATATTAAATTAATTAATTAAATATAAAAATAGAAAACTAAAATATTAATAATAGTTTATAAATAAAATTAAAATAACTATTCAAATTAAATTTAAGAAAAATACATCAATACTACTAATAATAATACACTTATTAAATTAATTAAAAAAACTTATAATAATATTTAGATAATATTTTATAAATTTTTCTATAATTATCTAAATTAAATAATTTAATTATAGTTCTAAATAAAATAAAAATAATAAATAAATTTAAAATAAATAACTATTAATATAAATTAAATAACTTTTAATCTTAAATTAACCAAATACTTGATTATTTATTTATAAAATTTTACACTTTTTTATCGCCTAATTAATTACTTTATGTTATAATTATGTAGGTTTATGTAGGAGTTGAAAACATGTCCATGTTCATCTCAAGTAACTCACTGGAGCTTAGTTACAAGGGAAAAGCTAGTGTGTTGTGTGGTTCATGAAAAAGTGCACACGTGCGGTGCACATGTGAAGAATACTTGATGTCGGTAAAAATTGTTGGTGACGTGTAACAGATGACAGTGGGTTTAAAGGTAGAGTAGCTACATAGTTTTAGGGGACTCTCATTCAGATTCTTACATTCCTTGTAGACATCTTTATAGAGCGGACACTTTGAGAAGATTCGGTCGGAAGACACGAAGAGCGGGAGGTGAAGGAGTCCAAGAGAAAATTAGTACTAGGGGAGTTCTCCTTCCCTCTATCTTTAGATTTTTCACTCTGTTTTTGGATGTTTTTCAGTGTTTTTAAATCAAAATGATCTAAGTATAATTCTTTCTTAGCTCAGGATTTTAATTATACTCGATTTACCTTAATATTTCTTCACAAACTTTTCAATATTTCAAAATCATAATCAGTCGGTGAGATTGATTTATGATTATTTTTTTAATTTTTCTCAACTCAATTTTTGTTTTCAAATTCATTAATTCAAGAACTGGCGAGGTAGATTTTGAATACATTTATTGATGCTTTAAATTTCATTTACTTTGGAAATTTACGGTGAGTTTACTTCCAAATGTTATCTTTTTTAAATTTCAAGTAGTTCAATTAAGTTTTGGTGTGGTGAAATCTAATACTTAATCCTCTACATGTTTAATTTCCTTGCAAGGGATATTCTTTAGTTTTTTTTGAAGTGTGATTCAATAAAAGTTATGAAGGAGTCAGCAATTTCTACCAATAGATTAAATCTCCCGAGTACTTCATGTGATATGTGCTCTGTTTTCTTGCTGTTATGCATTATTTCACTATTCTCCTTTAGTTTATCATTACTTAGTTTAAGTTTAGTTTCGTAGTCAAAATCTCATTCCTATCATCACTGTCTTTAATATAAAATATAAAAAATATAAAAAGTTAAAAAAAATCCATCCACTACTGACAACAGTGGAGTTTAATTCTTAAAACCTTAGAATAACTCACCTTCCTTCTCGGTGGTTTGATCATGTACCAATGCACTAGTGTAGGAGAAATAAATGTAATTTTGAGGGCTGTGATGAACTCCTTCTACATCACAATTTTGTGCCACTGTTGGGGATGGCATGCATGAATTTTTTTAAGTTTTATAAAATTTAAAATAAATAAATAAATAAAAACATAAAAAATATTAAAAAAATCTGCTAAAAAACATGAACTTCACTATTGCGTGAACTGGGTTAATTTTTTGCTGGTTATGTTTGGATAGTGTGTGTCTAATATGATTTATATAAAAAATGGAAATTTATAAGAGATGGAATCAATATGGGCCACATTGTGATTGTTGTGGCTGTTATGGGCACACTGCCTGACAATGTGTTGATAACCAACCACAATAGGCTTTTTACATTGAATAAAATGAATACTTCGAATCTAATCTTGAATTACTAGATAAAATTGAATAAATTGAAACCAAATTGGATGTTATGGAGGATTTTTGGAATTCTTGGTTTAATCAAACCCATGAAATTCAACTTATAGATTCTCAAGAGCAAGATAAAAGAATGAAAGAATTAGAAAACATGATCTTAGAATTACAACAAAGGGTTAAGGAACAAGGATAATATATATTCAATGAAAAATAAAATGTTTATAAGAGATTTGAAAATAATGAGAAGATGATAGTGATTCTAAAACGGGGAAAACACTTCTACTTTGAAGAATTTGACTCTGTTGAACTAAAGTTTCAAATGACCGACTCATTAAATTAAGAAAACAACATTGAAGATAAAAAAATGAACTCTAATAAAGATGATTTGGAAAATATTGAAAATTAACTGAAAAATATTTAAAAATAATGCCCAATTCTCTTCACGATTACTACTTTGGATAAAAATCATTGTTTTAGGAGTTTTTCAAATGAAATCACTCGGGTTGATGAGAACTTGGAAATTGAAAAGATAAATGTCAATAACTCTTCACCCAACTTTACTGAAATCATGAACATTGAACCTTTATTTGAAATTGGATATAATCTGGAAGAGAATGATGAAATGGAAAACATGGAATCTAATGTTTTTGAGCATTATTTGAAAACTACTCTTCCATGTTTTGAAATTGTAAACCCAAAAATTTATGAAATATTTTTGGATGAAGAAGTTGAGGTAATGTGTTTTGAAGAAAAGTTGATTGATGAACTTTCACTGCCTTGTTTACATAGTAATCTCTTTTATGAAACTTTTATTTTTCAAATGGAAATTAGTGTTGTCATATATGGAAAAAACTGTTTAAATTTGAACACTCTAGAAAATGAATTTCTTGATGTTGAATTGAACATATCTCCCCTTGAACTGAACTTCCTAGAACACTCAATAGATAATGTTGTAGAGACTAAAATATTTGATAGTGTACTTGAAAAACAAGTAGAACTCACACTAGAGCTTGATATAGGTAGAATTTATTTGTTAGAATAAGTATATGATGATTGTAAGTTAACTAATGAGGAACTTTTGGAAGTGATTTATAACATTGTAAAACCAGAATCTGTTAATAATCAAATTAATTCTCTTCCCTATTTTTCACTTTCATCCTCAACTGCGTTGGGTGAAAAAGATCTTATAGATACAGATAGTTGTTTACAGGAGAAAGTTCACTTGACTTATAGTGTTTCTGATTCTTTTTAGTACACTACTGTTTCCCCTCTTGAACCTATTAGTCAGAACTAACTTTCAAGAACCTTTGTTTTCGATAATGTTGAAGTTTAGGTTGAGAGAAATAACTGTGAGGATAATGTCACACCCTATGAAGCACCTGATTCTTTATTGTCCCTTCATGTGAATTCGAATCTTGATAAATTTTAACATAATCTGGAAGTTGAAAGCACCATGCCCACAAAAGTTAAAGGGTGATACTTAAGGATTTTTTTTGCTAATGGGAATTTGGTTTTAGTTTCCTTATGATTAGGTGACCATAAAATTCATTTCTCCTTTAAAAAAATTGTTCCAAACATATGTGGTGGTTCCTATTAAAGAAACCACATCCACCTAGTGACTACGATTAGTTCTAGGTGAGACTTGCTAGGGATTATAAATCTAGTGAAACATAGGAGGAAACCCATGGTTTTAGTTGTGTTAATAAATAGAAAAAATTGTAATTAAATAAAGTCTAACTAAAGACTTTAAATTCAACGATTCATGGGAGTCAACCCAGACTCTTTCTTTGTTTTCATTTATGTTTTTTTTCTTTGAATAAAGTGATGTTTTTCTTTATTATTCAAGCTATGTCTCTGCTAGATACTTGTTCTTGGTTTACAAGCACTGTGTTTTTAGTATGTTGGAGGGATGGTGTTTTCTAAGGAGTGGAATTCCCTTGCATAAGGATTAATGATAAACTTTGATTCAGGGAAGTACTCTACTCTTTAGTATGCTTATAACAACCCTGAGCTTTATTACACACTTAAACATGATTTATTACATAAACTTTACTTGATACAACATAGAATATTGATAGGTCTAGTGTCTTTGGGTCTTAGGACCATTAATTAACAACTTAAAACATGAAATACAACATCTTTATTGAAAACTTCCTTTACATTACCACTACAATCCCTCGTACTTAGCATTGCATGGGATAACCTGAGGACATGCATAAGAAAAGGGTGAGCTATAAAGCCCAATAAGGGAATAAACATGAAATAAAACGAGTAATACAATAAAAGTTAGACAACAAGAATATCAATGGAGCACAAGAGAAACATGAACATAAAGGAATGATAAAGAAGGATAATTATAACATGGAAATGTGGAAACAACACTTAACATGGAATTAGCATGAGCCAAGGCTCATTGCACATGGAACATGAGTAAAACATCATTGAAAAAAATCATGAGTAAAACCTCATTTCAATTGAATTAGAATGAGTCAACACTCATTGCACATGACGTATCATGATACTATATTTATCCCAATGCATTATAGCACTATCAGGGATCACCCTTCTTAAATATTTCATTTCATGCATAAGTGTTCCACATGGATCATATAACATGGAATCAATCAACATCATAAGTTATTCCACGATTAATTAATGTGGAATAAATACATGAAATTACCATTCAATATGTATATGTGCATAAAGGTGAATACCCTTGATAAAGACATGAGTATGGTATTCACTACACAATGATACTGGCTTGGAAAAACGAGGTGCAATTTAGGCAACATAACAACGTGACATAAGGATTCATGAAAATGGTTGATGAGAGAGAAATGGGTATATCATCATATTTACATGAAATGGAAAGTAAGGGGGTCATATAGATACATTTCCCAACAAACGTAATGGAATTTAGATGCATAATACAAAATAATCACTTGGATTTAAAAGAGGAGAAAGAAATCCCTCCCAGAATTTCGACATGGTAACAGGTGTACATGAGAGGAATTAATGAGAGAGAAAGGGGCATCACATCATCCAAACACAAAAATGGAAGTATGGGGGAGGTGAGAAATCATAACCCAACATTTTTAATTGAAAACAAAAGGGCATAACAACTTAAAGAAAATTGGACAAAAATGAGAAAGGAATAAATCCCTTACATGGAAGTGTGATCCCAAAGGCTTGGTAGAGGCTTGATAGAGGCTTCTTGGGAGATTGGGGAACCTTGAGATGATTCTAGAGAGAGGATGGTGGAGTTTTCATGAACTCCAAAGGCTTTTAGTGAAGAGGACGTGGGTGCTTGGGTGGGTTTATATAGGAAAGGAGAGGGAATTATTTATTATTTAGTTTTGGGTCACCACATATTAAACTAATCAATACCACAAACCATCCCATGGTTTTTGAAAAATAGTTTTTTCCAAAGGGGAGTGGAAAAAAATATTTTATAAGGCCAATTTCTGAACTTCTTAAAATAATAGGGTTGCTTATGTGGAGGTGAGTCACACTTTCAAAGATATTCATTTAAAAAGTGAAAATAGTTTATAAGTCTTGGAGGGTCCACTAAAGTTTTGTAAAATAAATCAAACAAACCTAAAATAACATTATTTTAATGGTAATACATATATTGGCCGAATATATCATTTATAGTATTTTATTACGTCACTATTGGGTCATTATGATGTTATAAAACACATTATATATTTAAACGGTATTTATTTTTTACCCAAAAATTCGATTGTCTCAGATAATTATGAAAAATTCACCATTGGATAATTTAGACATCCTGATTCCAAAAATATTATTCATTTTATCTAAATAATTTTCTAAACATGTGAATTTTTTACTTTTAAAATAAAACCTAACTTTTATAAAAAATTCATGGGTTTTGACAAAAACAGAATTCAAACCCTAATATAAATTACAATTGCATTCATAAAATTATACGATAATTTAAATTTAATAAAAATTAATTTGATAATAATATTAAAATATTATTTAATTAAAAAACCCATTAATTCATCAAAATAGATTTCTTAGATGAATATTAACTAAAAATATTATTTGTTCTTTAAAAACTATTTACAAAGTAACAATAATAAAATGAATGCACCTTCTTTATACAAAAATAATGTACATAGTCATAGTGATAGGGTATTGTTAAATAACCCCTTATAACACCCACATAATAATGAAGAGTAAGGTGTGCGATGATGATAGACTCTTGGGGTGGCTCGGATAACATCGCTCGGGTGGTAATCTCTATTAACTTCCACTTCTCTCGTAGTCAATTCTGATAATACTTAACGTGTTGAACCTTGTCTTGGGATTGGTCAAGTGCGAAGCCCAATGATGCCACCTCCATTTTGAGCTCTGAATAATGGGCTTTGTACGGGGAAAGTATACTGGATGAGGCCATCACTTCCTTTGTTTGAGTAAATTGGATTTGTTAAAGCCTTATTTTTATACTAATCATGTGATCACTATTCAACGACTATATTATCAATGGTCGCAATTCTTAACAGTATTTTAAAATCCAGAAAAATAAAACCAGTGAAGTTAAAATTTTATATAACCAATAAGACATTTAATTAGATCAAGAGGAATTTAAATTAATAAAAGTTTGGGTTGTTACAATCTTCCCCCCTTAAGAAATTTCTCCCTCAAAATTTCCTTTTCCCACACTAAAAAAGATGAGGGTAACTCTGCTTCATCACTTCCTCTGATTCCCATGTTGCTTCTTCAAACTTGTGGTTTTTTCACTATACCTTGACGAGGGGAATTATCTTATTTCATAGAACTTTTTCTTTATGATCTAAGATCTTCACTGGTTTCTCCTTGTAAGAAAGATCATCCTCTAGCTGTACTACCTCTGAAGCGAGTACATGTGAAGGGTTTGGTATATACTTCCTTAAGAGGGATACATGAAAGACATCATGTACTTTTTCCATGGTAGGTGGAAGTTCAACTCGATAGGCCACAACCATGACACGATCAAGAATCTAGAAGGGGTCGATGTACCTAGGACTTAACTTACCTTTCTTTCCAAACCTCACGACCTTCTTCCATGAGGATTTGCATAGAAATAACATGTATCCAACTTTAAACTCAAGGTCTCATCGATGGTTATCTACATAACTCTTCTATCAACTTTGGGATGCCTTGATATGCTGTTGAATGGTTTTTACCTTCTCCACCATTTCTTCGACCATTTCTGGTCCAAGTAGCTTATGCTCACTGACTTCATCCCAACACACCAGTGTTCTTTACCTTTTCCCATAAATGGATTCATATGGTTCCATTTGGATGCTCGAGTGGAAACTATTATTATAGGATAATTCAACCAGAGGAAGATATTGATCCCATCCTCCTTTAAAGTTCATTGATAATGCTCTCAACATATCCTCAAGTGTTTGGATAGTTCGCTCAGATTGGCCACCGATTTGAGGATGATAAGTTGTACTAAAGTCCATCTCAGTATCTAGAGCATGTTGAAGACTCTTCCAAAACATAGAGGTGAATATTGGATCTTGATAAGATACAATAGATAGTGGTACTCCATACAACCTTACCACCTCCCTAATATATATCTTTTCCAGTTGATCCAATGAGAAATCCTCCCGAATTTCAATAAAGTGTGTAGAATTTGTAAGATTATCCACAATAACCCAGATTGCATTGTTGCCTTTGGAAGTATTTAGAAGTCCAGTGACAAAGTCCATGGTGATATTCTCCCATTTCCATGCTGGTATGGGTAACAGTTGCATCATCCCCTTAGACTTTTGTCTTTCAGCCTCTACTTCCTAACACACCAGGCACTTTGATGTAAATTCAGTGATCTCCTTCTTCATATTATCCCACCAGTAATGCTCTCGTAGATCTTGATACATCATTGTGTTTCCTAGGTGAATAGATAAATTTGAACTATGTGTATCATCCAAAAGTTACTTCTCCAGCTCTAAACTTGATGGAACACATAGTCTTTTCCCAAATCTCACAATTCATTCTTCATTAACATTGAAGTCTGAGTATTTCTTTCTTCTGATAGCTTATACGTCTTTTTGAATTCCCACATCATCTTTTTGAGAATCCTTTAACTTTTCTAAAAGGGAAGGCTGAGAAATCATTTGTGAAAGGATTGATGATGTTCCCTTCTTTATGATTCCCATGTCCATATTCATCACATCTAAGAATATTGGATCATTCTCAATTCTCATCAGTGATAGAATCACTGGGTCCTTTCTACTTAGAGAATCTGCCACCTTGTTTGATTTCCCAAGATGGTTATGGATTGAGCAGTCATAGTCTTTGATCATCTCTAACCATATTCATTGGCGTATGTTCAAATCTTTCTATGTGAATATATACTTGAGGCTTTTTTAGTCCATATATATTTCACATTTCTCCCAAAAGAGATAATGCCTCCAAATTTTTAAAGCGAAGATCACTGCAGCCAAATCCAGATCATGTGTTGGATAATTTTTCTCATGAACTTTCAATTGCCTTGAATCATAGGAAATGAATTTTTCATTTTGCATTAACACACATCTCAGGCCCTTCTTCTAAGCATCACTGAATACCATAAAAAGTTATCCACTTGTGGTTAAAGTGATCACGAACGTAGTGATAAGCCTCATTTTTAACTCCGTGAAGCTTTATTTTCATTCATCACTCCAAGAAAACTTTAGTCCCTTACAAGTTATCTTGGTAAGAGGGTTAGACAATCGTGAAAAGTTTCTCACAAATCGTTGATAATATCCAACTAACCCCAAGAAGCTACGGATATCCGTTACCGATTTTGGCCTCGACCATCTCTCAATTTCATCTATTTTGGAGGGATCCATAGATATCCCATTTCTTGTGATGATATGGTCCAAGAATAATACCTCCTTCGACCAGAACTCACACTTTCTGTACTTTGTATAGAGCTTCTCCTTTCGCAAGGTCTCTAGTACAGTTCTTAGATGATCCTAATGATCCTCCTTGGTTTTAGAGTATATCAGAATATAATCTATAAATACTACCACAAATTTGTCAATATAATCCATAAAGACTATATTCATCACGTATATGAAGATTGTTGGATAATTAGTGAGTCCTAAAGGAATTACTATGAATTCATAGTGCCCTTATCTTGTAAGAAAAGCAGTCTTAGAGATATCTTCCTTCTTCACCCTTACTTGATAATAGCCTGACTGAAAATCTACCTTGGAGAAGTATTGTGATCCATGTAGCTGATCGAAAAATTCATCAATTCATGGGATATGATACTTGTTCTTTATTGTGATTTGGTTAAGATCATGATAATCGATGCAAAGGTGCATTGACCCATCTTTCTTCTTGACAAAGAGGACCGGTGTACCCCATGGTGAAGAACTTGGGAATATAAACCCTTTATCCAGATTCTCCTGTAGTTGTTTCTTCAGCTCCTCATGCTCTACAACAACCATTCTATATAGAGTCTTTGATATTGGAAACTCCACAGGTATAAGGTCAACTGAGAATTCAACATCTCTTTTAGGTGGAAGACCAGGAAATTCCTCAGGAAACACTTCAGCGAATTCCCTCACAATAGTCATATCTTCAAGGATGGTTGCTTCATTGGACTCAATCATCTTATCTAGATACGTGTGCTCATAGGGTAATAATATCCATGCTTGAGATGATGGAGCTAAAGAATATTCATCCTCCTCCTTGCACTTGTATAGAATCAGGAGTTGATTTTCCACATGGAGAGTGATTTCCCTCTCATGGAAATTTATGTTGGCTCTATATAAGGAAATCCAATCCATGCCAAGAATTGCATAAAATTCCACTAGAGGGAGTATGATATGGTTCACTGGGAAATTCAATCCACATATTATGACAGGGGATGAGTTATATTCATGGGATGAAATGATTTCTCCATTTTCCATACTCACATACATCTTCACTTCTATGATTTTTGGTGGTGCTGGGATTGTTCTACTAAACATTTTGGGTATAAAATAATGTGTAGAACTAGAATAAAAAAGTACATTCTATATTATTGAATGAATAACTAGCATACCTGTCACCACTTCGTTTTCAGGGTTCACTTTGGTAGTAGTGATGGAAAAAGCTCGCCCTTGCTGCCTTAGAGGTTGTTGGTTGCCTCTGAAAACCCTTGGCTTAGGGAACTGATTTTAAAAGTTACCCAGTTCTTTGCAGTTGAAAAAATGAACAACACATTGAGGTTAGAGCGAAGCGTTCCTCTCTTTTGTCACAGCCACGGGTTTTTCTTGTTGACAGTTAATAGTCAGGTTCCCTTCTCTTCCACACCTAAAGCATTTCCTCATCCCCTTCAGGCAATTTTCAGGGTTCTTCTTTCCGCACCTTTGGCAAGTGGGGTGCTGGATCTTTTTAGAACCATTGGATTTATCCATCAAACCACCAACATTGAACTCCACCTTATTCTTCTTATCCCCATGATACGCCTGAGATTCTCTAATCTCCATTTCTACCTTGAGGGCACATTGGAAAATTTCCTCATAGATTTTGAAGTCACGGATCGCCAGTGCTTTCCGCATGCTAGGTTTCGGCCCACCAAAGTAGCGGTAAACCTTGCATTCAGGGGTAACGACAAAGACGGAGGCATATTGTGCAAGCATTGTGAAGTTTTCATCATACGCTCTGATAGATTCGTCGTCTTTTTTATTGAGAGAAACAAATTCCCTTTCCATATTATGTCAGAGGGTGCGTGAAAAATATTTATCGAAAATCATATTCCAGAAATCCTTCCATTCCAACGCCTCGATATCCTTCTCAGGATTTGTATTTTTGGTCAATGTCCACCATTGATCAGCTTCACCCTCCATATGATAAGCAGCCAGGAGAACCTTCTCTTGTTCAGAACATTGAAGGATGGAGAAGATCTTTTCAATGGATTTGATCCATTTTTTAGCGATTCAGGGATCATATTATCTATTAAAATTAGGAGGCCTTTATCTCATGAAGCTCTCAATAGAAACTTATTCTATCTTAGGGGGGTTGAACATTCCTCTTGACCCATGTTTCTATTCAATGCTTGAGTTAACTAAGATAGAAGCGTGAAAAAGTTCACGATTCCCGCTCCCATCGGATTGGGCATCTAATTAGCATAGTCATCACATTGATCTTCACATCGGTTGTTATCCCGATTTCTCCTATTATCGACCATTGGCTGGAATAAAAGGAAAGTTAGGGGTAACACATAAAGGGTAATCAAAGGAAAAAACTAATGACTTATAAATAGATTTTATTTCCTTAACTTATGAATCTATAGGCTTCAGATATACTTTCTAACATATACTCTCAGGGGAATTTTTTTTATTCCCTTAATAATGGTTTATACTAAGCTTGTGAATTTACCAATTCATATTCCCCAAGAGTTTCATAACCAAGAGCGCAGAAAGGCCCGTTGTTGTGTACCAGGATACCCTGGGTCAAGCCCGAAACTCCTTGTCGGGGTTTTCACCCCTAGGTACATATGTTCTAGAGTCGCCTCTACCTGCTCGTATCCAGACAGATATGTATTTTCCTGATAAAGCACTTACTCAATACCTATTAAAACTTAGGGATTTTTTTATTATACTTAGTATTTTCTCTAAGGATTTACTAGGGTTTTATAATCCAAATCCCAAAAATAACTAAACCTATCCTCTGATACTAACTATAAAAAACCCTACTCTTTATTACACACTTAAACATGATTTATTACAGAAACTTCACTTGATACAACATAAAAGATCAAGAGGTCTAGTGTATTTGGGGCTTAGGACCATTACATAGCAACTTAAAACATGAAATACAACATCTTTATTGAAAACTTCCTTTATATGACCACTAAATTCCTTCGTACTTAGCATTACATGGGATAACCTGATGACATGCATAAGAAAAGGGTGAGCTATAAATCCTAGTAAGGGAATAAACATGGAATAACACAAGGAATAAAATACCCATTAGACAATAGGCATATCAATGGATCACAATAGAAACATGAACATAAATACATGATAAAACATGGTAATCATAACATAGAAATGTGGCAACAACACTTAACATGGAATTAGCATGAGCCAAGGCTCATTGCACATGGAGCATGAGTAAACCCTTGTTGCACATGAAGCAAGAGTAAACTCTCGTTGCACTTGAATTATCATGATTCAACACTCATTTCACATGGTGTATCATGATACTATACTTTACCCAATGCATTGGAGTGCTATCAGGGTGCACCCTTTTTAAACATTTCATTTCATGCATAAGTGTGCCACATGGATCATATAACATGGAATCAATCAACATCATAAGTTATTACACAATTAATTAATGTTGAATAAATACATGAAAGTACCATTCAATATGTATATGTGCATAAATATTAATTTCTTTGATAGAGACATGGGTATGGTATTCACTACACAATGATCTTGGCATGTAAAAATGTGGTGCGATTTCACAGCATAATGGAGTGACATAAGGATTAATGAAAATGGTTGATGAGAGAGAAATTGGTGTCTCATAATATGTAAATGAAATGGAAAGTAAGGGGTCTATATATATACATGTCTCAACAAATGTAATGGAATTTAGATGCGTAGTACAAAATAATTACTTGGATGTAAAAGAGGAGAAAGAAATCCCTCACAGAATTTTTTCATGGAAACGAGTATACATGAGAGGCATTAATGAGAGATAAAGGGGTCTCCCATAATCTAAACATAAAGAGGAAAGTATGGGGGAGGTGAAAAATCATACCCCAACATTTTTAATTGAAAACAAAAGGGCATAACAACTTAAAGAAAATTGGACAAAAAATGAGAAAGGAAAAAATCTCGTACTTGGAAGTGTGATCCCAAAGGATTGGGAGAGGCTTGAGAGAGGATTCATGGGAGCTTGAGGCACCATGGGAAGATTATAGAGAGATGAGGGAAGAGTATGGATGAACTCTAAAGTCTTTTAGTGAAGAGGAAGTGGGAGCTTTGGTGGGTTTATATCGGAAAGGAGAGGGAATTCTTTATTATTTAGGTTTGGGTCACCACACATTAAACTAATCAATAACACAAACCAGCCCATGGTTGTTTCCCATGGTTTTTTCCAAATGAGAGTGGAAAAAATATTTTATAAGGTCAATGGCCGAAACTCTTAAAATAATAGGGTTACTTATGTGGAGGTTAGTCACACTTTCAAAGAAATTCATTTAAAAAGTGAAAATGTTTTATAACTCTTGGAGGGTCCACTAAAGTTTTGTAAAATAAATCAAAAAAACCTAAAATCACATTATTTTAAAGATAAAATATATATTGTAAGAATATATCATATATATTATTTTATTACATCACCATTGGATCATTATGCTGTCATAAAACACATTATATAAACGGTATTTATTTTTTACCCAAAAATTTGACTGTCATAGAAAATTATGAAAAATTCACCATTGGATAATTTCGACGTCCTAATTCAAAAAATAATATTCATTTTATCTAAATAATTTTCTAAATATGTGAATTTTTACTTTTAAAATAAAAACCGGCATTTATCAAAAATTCATGGGTTTTGACAAAAACAGCTTTCAAACCTTAATAAAAATTACAATTGCATTCATAAAATAATATGATAATTTATATTTAATAAAAAGTAATTTGATAATAATAATAAAATATTATTTAATTTAAAAATCCATTAATTCATCAAAATAGATTTCTTAGTTGAATATTAACTAAAAATACTATTTGTGCTTTAAAAACTATTTATAAAGTAAAAATAATAAAATGAATGCACTTTATTTATACAAAAATAATGTACAAAGTCATAGTGCTAGGGTATTGTTAAATAACCCCTTATAACACCCTCATAAAACCGAAGAGTAAGGTATGCGATGGTGATAGACTCTTGGGGTGGCTCGGATAACATCGCTCGAGTGATAATCTCTATTAACTTCCACTTCTCTCGTAGTCGGTTCCACTCAAGCTTAACATGTTCAAGATCGGCTTGGGCTTGGTCAAGTGCGAAGCCCAATGGCGCCACCTCCTTTCCGAGCTCTGACAAATGGGATTTGTATGGGGCAAGTCTACTGGATGAGGCCATTACTTCCTTTCTCTGAGTAAATTGGATTTGTTAAAGCCCTATATTTATACTAATCATGTGATCACTATTCAACGACTATATTAGAAATGATCATAACTCTTAACAATATTTTAAAATCTAGAAACACACAACCAATGAAGTTCACATTTTATATAACCCATAAGACATTTAATTAGATCAAGAGGAATTTCTATTAATGAAAGTTCGGGTCATTACATTACTTTCATATTTTCTTCTCCTTTCCCTTTAATAAAAAAAATTCATTGATAAGCCACCAACAGTTCATTTGACCCACCTTTCCACTACTATCAGTGAGTCATATCAATAGTGACTCGCTGAAAACTACTAATAGCGAGTCAATTAATGTTACTTTAAAAAATTATTCTTTATATGTTGTTGCTTTCAGAATTCTTCTTGCATTGGAAGTTTACTGCATGCCTTTTTGCTAAAAAAATCTGATATATATTTGATTCATGGTTGCTATTTTATAAACATTTCTGCACACTCACTTCATTGATTTTTTTTCTGCACATGTAATTATCCTGTTCCAAAAATTTCTTGTACCTATTTGTTGGAAATTGGAACTCACTAGTTTAAAATCATTTCATTATTAGAGACTAAGTGTGGGGGTGATTTTCAATTTAAAATTTGTTGTATTGTGTTCTGGTTGTTTCTTTAAGGTGTTTTAGCATAAATATTTCTGATCAACTAAAAATATTATTGAACCCAATCTGTTAAAATGATTACACCCAGTACACTGTGCACTTACAAGTTGCATGCAACTGATTGAACTTTAATGAAAATCTTTATTAATGACTCAAATGTTAATGCATGTCTTTGGATGTGAACCTACTATAAATTAACCTTTGTGTAAAACACATTCTTCTAAACTTTAATGAGACCCATCAATATGTTATCTATCTACTCAATTGAAAATATATTTTTTACTTTAATGGTTAAATTATTCTTCTCCACTTTATAATTCAACTTTGGGGACAAAGTTGGGTTTTAAGTATGGGGGCATGGTCAATTCTTGACTAATCTAAACTGTTTCTAATGAAATCTCATCAATTCCTATTGAACTTAAAATATTCTGTAAAAAAATGGTCAATTGTTTTTAAAAGTATTTCATAATTTTAGACTTTATACTATAATTCAAATGAGTCTTTCCTTAGGATGATGCTTGAATGGTAGTTAAGACCTGATTTGAATATGAAATTCTTGAGGGTGGATGATTACTTAGTGAATATGTTTAATGGTTTTACGAAAATTTGGTTAGGGGTCTATTTTTGAGAGTGATGTAGGTAACCTATTTTGGAGTTATAATAATAACCCTTGGAACTGGAAGTTTGAATTTGATCTTATGAGACACACCTTATTTTAATTATCTTAAGTAATTACCTTAATGAACCAATGAAAATGATTGTCATATAAATCTTTTTAAACTGTAGTAATTTGGGCATTTGGGATCCCACAGTGAATCTATGAGACTCTAGATGTTGTGTGCATTTTTGTTAACTATAAGCCTTCTATAGACTTTGAATAAGTGTATTTTCATAGTGCTCAGCATAATGATACATGCCTTGGAAAAAATAAAATAAAGTGTCTAGGGTCAAAAATGAGTTCATTAAGGTGAGGGGAATGATGAACTATAAATAAAGAATGAGAAAAATATTTATATGGGAATCATTTAGGTTGTATCAATAAGGTGATTCACAAAAAAAATTATTTTTGGAACCTAGGTGATGAGTCAAAGTACAAAGTTCCTTTGGTTAAGTATTTAATTAGATATACATTTAACCTGTTTTCGCTCTTGGATTTAGATCTTAGATTTGAATTGAGATGAGAAACTAAGTGAAATCACATATGAGGCATGAAATCTTCACTACATGATGATCCATAGCTTTCTAGACTACCATTTTGAGTTTGATTTAAGGCAAGATTCATTCGAACAATTCATTTTTTTGAAGCCTTTTGGAAGTCCTCTGTTTTAAAAGTGCTGGACATGTTACTTTTTGAGCTGTAATATACACAATTTACTGTTTTTCAAAGATAATAAAACATAAGATTGTTTGAGGAAAAACAATTTTTAAGTGTGGGGGAATTTGATGGGGCCTTATTTTTACACAGGTTTCCACATCTTTTTATTTAATATTTAATGATTTAATTATTTATTCTTAAACTTTTTACTAAATATATGAACTTTTGTATCTTTATAATGAAATTTATTAATTAATCAACTTTTATAACAAATTATGTATTTTTAGTCTTTAAAATAATTACTTTAATCTTACTTTACTTTTCTAGTTTAATAATTTATCAATTAGTTTAGAAATATTAATCTACTTGAATTTTTATTAGTATGATTTTTTATTAAATAATCAATTAAACATTTTATTTTCAAATTAAATAATTCAGTTTTTAATTTTATTTTATATCTTTTAATTTAGATCGATTTAAATAAATTAACATTATTAATTTTCTTGTTAAACAATTTCTCTCCTGCTTCAGCTTCCAACGCCGTTGCAAGTCACATGCACCAAGTAGATCTGGATATCCACCGTGCGTCGTGCTGGAAGGATGAACCCACATCACCACACTAGTATGAGGAGGAACAGGAGTCCCTGGAGTCGTGCCGCCTTGCATCTGCAGCCACCAAAGACACCGCCTGCAGGAACTGTTGGCATCTGATGTCCGCACTGGTGAAGGAACCAGTCGCCGTAGGGTGAAATCATCCAAGCCTGTGGGCCGCATCCAGACTAGTGAATCTGATTTGCACCATTGTGTACAGCTGACCCGTTGTTGTCTTCCAGCACTGCAACAGTTCGCACAACTGAGGCCATCGAAACCTTGATGGCCGATGTTGCCGCTGATAACTAATAAAATTAAATTTAAGATAAATACATTAATAATAATAATAATACACTTATTAAATTGATTAAAATAATCTTATAATAATATTTAGATAATATTATATAAATTTTCTATAATTATGTTAATTAAATAATTTAATTATAGTTCTAAATAGAATAAAAATAATAAATAAATTTATAAACAAATAAGGATTAATATAAATTAAATAAATTTTAATCTTAAATTAACTAAATAGTTGATTATTTATTTATAAAAGTTAACAAATTTATTAATGTCAAATTAATTAGTTTATTTTTTAATTATGTAGGTTCATGCAGGAGTCGGAAACACTTCCATGTTCATCTTAACTAACTCCCCAGAAGTTAGTTACAAGAGAAAATATAGTGCGACGTGTGGTTCATGAAAAAGTGCACATGTGTGGTGCACAGGTGAAGAATACTTGATGTTGGTGAAAGGTGGCGGTGACATGCAACATATGAAAATGAGTTTAAAGAAAAAGCAACAACAGAGTTTCAGGGGACTCACATTCTGTTCTTACATTCCATGTAGACATATTTAGAGAGAGGGAGCTCTGAGGATATTCGGCCAAAAGACACGAAGAGTAGGAGACGAAGGACTCTGAGAGCAGAGCAGTACTAGGGGAGTTCTCCATCCCTCTGTCTTTAATTCTTGTACTCTTTTTTGGAAGTTTTTCAGTGTTTTGAAATCAAAATGATCTTATGATAATTATTTCTTAGCTCGGGAAATTAATTTTACTATATTTACCTTAAGATTTCTTTACATACTTTTTAATATTTCAAAATCAGAATCTGTCGGGGAGATTGATTTATGATTCTTTGTTTAATTATTCACACCTCAATTTCTATTTTCAAATTAATTAATTCATGATCAACTGGCGAGGTATATTTTGAATACATTTATTGACGCTTTAAATGTTATTTACTTTAGAAATTTACAACAAGTTTATTTCTAAATGTTATATTTTTCAACTTTCAAGGAGTTAAATTAAGTTTTAGTGTGGAGAAATTCAAGACTTAAACCTCTGCCTATTGAATTTAATGGTGAGGGAGATTCATCATTTTTTCTTGAAGTGTGATTCAATAAAATTTATGGAGTAAAAAATTTCTACCAATAGATTAAATCTCCCAAGTACTTCATGTGATTTGTTCTCCTTTGCCTTGTAACTATGAATTATTTCACTATTCACCTTTAGTTTATCCTTACTTATTTTATGTTTTGTTTCGTAGTCAAAATCTCATTCCTATCATCACTATATTTAATATAAAATATATCAAATATAAAAAGTAAAAAAACCCCTCTACTACTGACAACAATGAAGTTTAATTCTGAAAACCTTAGAATAACTCACTTTCCTACTCTATGGTTCCACCTTGCACCACTGTACTTGTTTAGGAGTAATAAATGTAATTTTGAGCACTGTAACGACCTCTGGCTGCATCACAGGGTACATAGGAGGCCTCTTTGAGGTCCAACCCCAAATACTGGTAAACTTCAGGGTCCCCTTTATTGGGATCCACATCCTCGGTCCACCCCTTAGTGGTGTCAAACTAGATCCCATGCACCTAAACATGCGTAATCACCACACTCAATCCATACTCCTCCAACCAAGAGTGTACCTCTTGCGATGGGAAGCTAATCACATGTTAGCCACAACATGTCTTCGGGTTTCTATCCTTCATGTACACTATGATTCCATGCCCCTTCCAGAACTACATGGACTTTGTTTCCCTACCACGAGGATGAATAGGAAGCATCCGAGAGGTTAAAGAACATCACCCATGTCTCATATTAATCTCTTCCTTTACCCATTTGTGTTTTGGGAAGATCACGCCTTAAATTGTTGGCTCAATTCCCTTATGGTCCCTATCCATGCACCCATTCTCACGAGCCACCTTCTCAGGGGACTCGTCACCCCATCCTAAAATACGTAGACTTTGATTCCCAATCACAGGGATATGTAGGAAACATATTCTATGTTCAATCCCAATACAGTCACCTCTACACCGGTTTTTGGTTCTATCCATATTCATTACATCCTTTGACACTTCATCCATATCCATCCTAACTTTACCTGGGCTACTGCATCTCGGTGAAATCATGCCATCCATTTGGGTAGTTAACCATGTGTAAGACCCATTCATCTCATTGCTCTTTGTAGAACCCAAACCGCCAATCACACGTAAGTCACAACATGTATTTTGGATTTTGTCTATTGTGTACACCCCGATCCCATGATCCAACCTCTCAAACTACGTGGTTTTTGATCTCTGTCTTCTATATAGGGTATATAGGAAGCCTCCACAATGTTGAATCCTAGCCAATAGTAAACCTTGGTGTCCCCTTTGTTGGGAACCAATCATTTTTTGATCCTCCCTTCGAGGTGTCTAGATCATCCTTCATGGTGTGATATCTTCCCTCTATGGGACACACCACCTCATATTTATCCACATGGGGAATATTGATCCACCCATCTAGTAAACCTTCTAGGTGATCCCTCCTAGGGATATTCCCATCTAATCCACTCTCATCAGTGTTATAATCAGTCTGATCTATCTCCTATAGATATTAAACTCATGGCGTACCCTGTGTTAAACATGGGATGCTAAGGAAAACCTCAGATAGATGCCTCTGACATATAATTACCTGCATTTGATGTGGGATTCCTCAGTCTTCTGTGTCATTGAGAAGCCCTATCATAAGGGGAATAAAACCAAGTGTACCAATGTTTTAGCATCCATACACGCCAGCGATTCCCAATGTGAAAACTCCCCTAACCAAATGATTCTCCCCTGACTTGACCCCTTGGAATGTCCTAAAAGAAGCAGTATAATTAATTGGTATCCATAGAGATATGGAATAGGGAAGAGTTTCATGAACAATGTATTAATATTTAAGGGAGACCCGGACTATGAGACAAATTCTGAGGAGAAATTCTCAGAAGTATAGGCCAACATCCCATTATCCCGTTTTGATCAAGGAGAAAACATCTATGAATAAGCAATGAATGTCACCCACCTTTGGAAAGCAGGAATGTGGGGAAACAAATATCTACATGTCCTCCTCGAAAGAAAAATGCATGCACCCTAGAGAAAACATCAGAAACAATGAGTATAGTTCATTATGGGGGTGTTTTGACCCACTCACCTCAATGGTTCCATAAGAATTATTTAAGGAATCATTACTTGGAATGTTGCAACAAACAATTAGAAAATACTATAATTTATTACTAGGATAATTACTCAACAAGTTTACATAACACTCAAAAGATCACTATGGGAAGACCTATTCTAAGTGGATACCCACATCCACAAGGGATAATCCCCTTAACACTACCCAAGGCCCAAACCAAGTCTTTCATAGCTACACATTAGTCTCATTTATATACATATAAAAAACATATCATGCTCATGTTCAGGTAATTTAAATTTCAGAATAGATATATCACAAAATCATAAAATATACATCACTAATGAAATTTAATTAATTCAACTACTATGAATTAATAGAAAACTCTAATATGAAATTTGTTCCTATGTTCCTACTAATGATGCATGAACACACCCAAATCCCATAAAATATAACAATATAGCAATAATAATCATAATCATTATGACATTGTAAAAGCATAACTGATAAAAAATTTTCCATCCTCTATAATTCAAAAGTCATACGAGCTATCTAGGATTGCACGTAAATCCCCTACTCGAGTTCCACACCCATATCCTTTCTATAATTATAAAAAAAGGTTAAGAAGAGAAGAAAATAAAACAAAAAAACCTTCTTTGTTCCACTTTGTAACACCCCAACCCGTATCACCGGGTTTGATCCAGAGTTCTACATGACCTCATGTGTGCCTCCCTAAATGAAAGAGATTATCAACTAGTGGTGTGGGCCTGAATGGTTCCATCGGGTGATATTCCCTCTATGAAAATGTAAACACATAAAAAACATACTGAAACATAAGTAAATAATAACAGGTCTTCACAATACAAACCAAAAAATTAATATTATACATTAAAAATGGATCATGATTTATACTAGATAAATCAAAGGACACCCAATTTTATAGGTTAGCCCAAGTATGAAGATAGAAATAAATAAACTAAATAAAATAAAGAAACTAAAAAATTAGTTTTAATTCTATCCCGAAATCACTCCTATCCTCCAAACTCCACTTGCTCAGCTTCACGTCATAGGTCCCTTTCCCTTTGTTGGATCCTTAATCATAAAATCTACATGCGCATCGAGATTCCCTTGAATGGAATGAGTATAAACCCTTTAGGAAACCACTAATTCAAACTTAAAATAATTTAAACAATATATAAAATTTTATGTGATAACAATAAATTAAGCTGGTAAATAAAAAATTAAGTGTCGAGTCATCATATGATGACTAAGCTTACATGAACCCTGAGTCTACCTGCTTTGAAACTAAGTTGAAAGTATGATCAGCAGTAATAATTTCATGAATTAGATCATTCAGAATATCGAACACATAATCATTAAAACACATCGATTTGTGAAATATCCACATTCCACCTTTAATGAAAAAAAATCCATGACCTCCTTTAAGGGAAATTCACAATGTCTACATGTCGACCCAATTCACAACTCTGGGGAAATCCATTCTACCACATGTAAAATCAATATCTAAATCTAGGGAAAGAAACATTCACACATTTTAACCAAATATTCATCTCTGTGGAAATACACATTATCCAAAGTCATCTATGAAGCTTAAATAACAATGAAAACACTCCCCAACTAAGGGGATAACTAGAAATTCTAGACTAACCTGTTACCTTGAAACCAACCACCAAGAAACTCTATATGCATCCAGACATAATAAATATTATAACAAGTAATAATCATGTCATATCAAGAAAGGTTCTCACTCTCTCACACACACACTCACACCCACATGAATATCAATACATAAAAATTTATATAAATTCCACTAATTGGTAATGAATTCTTACCTTAAGAGTATTAATGCCCAAAGCCAAGAAATTCTGCCCGAATCAAGCCCTCTAACCAAATATCCCTCAAACCATCACCAAAACACCATATGAGGACACTTGAATCAAGATCTATGGAGAAGAACATGACAAGGGATAGAATTTTATTAGGATTACCTAATTTGAACCATAATCACCAACAGTTATAGATTCAATCAAGGGAAATAAATTGATACTCATTGGATTTGAGTTTCGATCTTCAATCCAAAGGGTTTATAATCTTCAAGGCATAGATGGAGGGAGATTAGAGGTTCATCAGTTGTCTTGGTTTGAGAGGAATAATCATAAACATGAACCAAGGAATATTTGGTATTATTTAGATGGAGGAAACCCATAAGACTTCACTATAGCATGGTGAACCACCAACATGTTGTGGTACTTTTGGTGAAAGCATGATATGATTTTCATGAAATTTGGATCCAAATATAACATTCCATAAATACCCTCACTAAACCACCACCATTAATTCCATAATGATATAGCTCCAAAACTCATGTCATTTTACCCTCACCACACTTAGCACCATGGCATTGGGAGATCCATGCTACCTGTTTCTGACATCCGGGCTCCCAATAGTTACCCTATCCTTATACACATATTATTACATGATTTTAAGTATAATTATCCATCAAATAAAAACCAAGGATTGTAAATTATAGTGTATTCAGAAGAATAGGTACATTAAACTGATAACATGAAACTAAACTAAAACAAATTTATATTAAACATCCATAATGATCTCCAAATTTCCTTTGAGGCCCTACATCTGCATAGGATAATTTGGGGAATACAAAGACAAAATGGATGAGATAAAAAGTCCAGTAAGGGAATAAACATGGGAATAAAGAATAGCACATGGGTTAGAAGGCAGAACATGATGACATAAAAGGCATGGAACATATGGTAGAATAACATGTAGAACACGGGATCATGTAATCATGGAAACATAGGAATGTGGTAGAAACATACAACATGACATAAATATGAGTCACGTATAACTTCAAATACTATATCACATGGTGGAAAAAGTCATATAATAGATTAGGTTTACTTCCTAATCACATACATGATGTATCATGAGACTAAACATTACCCAATGCATTAGTGAATTATCTGGGAACGCCCATCATAACTTGTTCATACATATTTTTTCCACATATATATTCAATAATAAGGAATAAACATAACAATTACCCATAGAAAGAAATGGGTATCATAATCATGTTATAAGGAAAAACTAATGGGAACATCATAATGGAATCCACAAAATAAAGAATTTAAATCATACATGGACATTAAAAAGAAAAAACAGTCATAAATAATGATAAATTATTTCCAAATCAAGTGAAAACACATGAAAAAGATTTTTTAGGAAACTTTATAAATGATCCACTATTGTGCAGTTTAAGGGAATAGATTTAAGATTGTTTAAAAAAGGAAAATGAATAATTGTTTATATAAAACCAAAAATAAACTAAGATAGTTTTTCATGATAAAAATATATATTTTATAAAAATAATGGTGGATTAAAAAATATCATGTAGTGTACTTGAAAATGGGTAAGAAATGGAAAAGTTCCCTTTAATCAGGCTTGCTTATCGAGAGGAATTGAGAAAGAAACCATTTAAAAAAAATGTACTTACCCATAAAAGAAGGAAGTTTTGATCAATATAAATAATTTTGAAACAAAGAAATAGAATTTATAATATTTATATAATAAAAATGGAGAAATAAATTGGTGTAATGATATATAGAAAATGTAACACCATAATAAATTTGGAGGTTCTGAGAGTTCCCTTTCCTTATGTCTGAATGTGTTCTTCACTTGATCTTAATGTCCTGGATAATCAAATTAGATAAATTAATTAATTATACATAAAATTATACACATATATTTTATTTATATAATTTTATTAATTTCATTTATGGCTATTTCTTTGGGTTATAATATTTTATTTGGTCATCCCGAGAGCATTTGTTTCATGATTTTATGTCGGTTTAATTGTGTATAATTATGGGAGTTCTTTTCAAATGGAAGAAAAACCCTAGAAGTGTAACGACATTGTATTAATATACATAAATAATTTTAAATAGTCCCATATATTTTTTTTTTTTCAGATATGAGAAATATTCATTGGATAAAACGTTAATGATAAACATTTAGATTATTTTGGTGGTTTTTTATCATCACGATCTAGTTTTATTTTATTAATTAGTATTTTGTATATATAATATTTCAAAACATAAAACAAGTTATAAAGCACATATTATAATATTATTTAACATTAATAATGGTTTTATGACAATCCTCGAAGTTGGTAATGAAAAATGAAAACTTCATCATCCATAAAGGCGGTGAATCGACACATCACATACGATGTTTTCATTGTGGGAATAAAAGGATAAGAGAGGAGATTTGATGATTAATATTACATTAACATAATAAAATTAAATTATATATATGTTACTGGAGCTATCATGACGTTTTTTATAAGAGAGGTTAGGATAAGGTGGAAGAAATAAATAATTTAAAATAGAAAGAAATAGGATTTTACCTCTTGAATGTCGTCTCATTGACAACCTCCTTAAGGAACTTGTGTTTGATCATTTTGTGACACCAGAAAGACCAAAACGTGGGAAAGAGTCTTGCGAGTGGAATTATGTATAATATTATTAAGATACAAAGCTTATAATTTGTGAGGAGAAGAGGTGGTGGTAGGTGGTATTTATAAGGGGAGGAGAGGGGTGTTTTTGATTATTTTATTCATCTATATATTAATTTGGAAGAATACTATCAATAATGTTGATTATTGTGAATAATTAAAGTAACTAGTTCATGTGATTTCAAAAAAATGGTTGATAAAATCATTAATTACTAAAAAAGTCTTTTATTTTGCTTAAAATCTTAAATATCGTAAATTATCGTATTTCACTATTCAGCAAAAATTCAACTATTTTAGAAAAATCTAAAAAATTCACACCAAACATTTTTCAATGTATAAATTTCAAAACTAGACTCCATTTTATAAAAATAATTTTCTAAATATGTGTAATTTATTTTTTAATTAAAATCATTTTTATTCAAATAATACCGATTTTAATATTATAACCGATTTTATGAAACTTAGAAAAAATAATCAAGGTTTCATAAAATTATATTATAATTATAATAAAAAAAATATTAATTTATGAATCATTTTTATGAAAATAAATTTTCTTTTAAATCATAATATTAATTATAAAATTGTAAATAAGAATTTATGTTTCCCAAAAATACCAACACTTAATTGACCATTTTTATAACATTTATTTACTTTTTCCATGATATAAATATATCATACATTCATTTATAAGATACCTATATTTTATTTATACTTTTATAGGTGATTTTACTATTTTAACAGCCAGATTACTATTCTAAATAGTTATATTACTATTCTAATAGTCATGTTACTACTCAAACTATCAGATTTATAATGGTCCTAAGGGTTTACTAATTTCTATAAATACCTCTTTATCCATTAATAAATCAATTATATTTTCTTTCAAGGTTATATATAATTTCAAATTTTAAGTGAATATTTTATTATTAACTTTGTTTATTTCTACAACTTTGTTCCTGAGTGCGATTATTCCAGTGGATCAAGAAGATCCAAAATTTTCTATTATTATTATCTTATTTTATATTTATTGTCATGCTATAATTATTTCTTTATTTGAATGCTAAAGTATTATTCTTAATTTATAAGGATAACGATCTTATTGGGTTTTATATGTGATGTATTATAATAAGGTAAATTTCATTGATAAATTTCTGGATCGTTACACACCCCAAGTGCCACACCCAACCTTCCTTACTCAAAATTGATTCCAAAAATTTGTTCCCATCCCCATGTCTCATAGGTGAAATCCCAATGAAAATTTCCTTGCTAAATAGCCAAGTGACCTGTTTCACTACTCGTGGTTCACTACAGAATCAAATAGCCAACCCCATGGCCTATCTCCAAACACCCAAATCCTAAAACAACCTACTACACACTCAATCCTCCAAGAAACTTTAAAATGGTCAATACCATTCCTACCACCACGGTGTAGTGACACTCAAAAAGCAAAAAGTCTTTTATGACATCTAGAACTCCTACAAAATCTAGAATTTGGACCCTCAAACACATTATGCACATTTCAAAATGTGAACAAAATTCAACCATTTTATGCCAAAAATAAAGTATAATTCACCTAATTTTTTTGGATGTTACAATTGTCTAATTGGTGTTTATTAAATTTTGTAGGTACTCCTGAGGAAAAAAAATCACCAAGTCAAAAAACCATGGGATGGTATCATGAATAAGGTATAAATGAATATTGGGGATGCAGGTCAGGATTGATGATGTATTTGATGAGAATTGTTTGAGGTCAATGAGAATACAACTAATGAGGCAAAAAACTAAAATTTTCAATATCTGTATATCCAAAATTCTGATATCAAATTTATGAAATAGAATCCATTAAAATGAGGAATTGTTTAGTATCGAGCTTCCTAGAAACTATTTAATGAAAAAATGGTTAGGAAACACTATAACTATAGACCTAAAGATATTTTAATGAAACTTTTATAGAGTGATAACAATGGAATGAAATTATTTTTCAGTTTTGGTGTGGTTCTCTTGTGTTGGGTGTAGAGTATGAGATGCATATACAACAACATGGGATGTATGATCTACCCAATGTGAAAAGAGTACCACAAATTTATAGTTGGATGCATCACAAATGATTTCAAAGGGTTTACACCACATTAGATATGGATTAATGGTGTGGAAGTGAGGATCCTTTTCAAACCATACAATCCTATTTTACAATTTTCATAAAAAATATTTTTTACAAAATTTGGGACAAAAAATGTTCAATTTTACTAAAATATTTTATAAAATAAGGATAAAACATTTCATGACCAAAAAATTCATGCACATATCAAACACATTTAGGATAGAGTAATGAATAAATAACATCAATTTTTAAACTCATCAAACTAGATACCCTACCTAAAAACAACATAAACCAAAACAATACCCCATTCCAATATGAAATGGAATTTTTCATAATTTAAATCAATATTTTTTTTTCAAAGAATATATGAAGGTAATAAATAGATATTAGATAAACATTCATCAAAAGAAAATCCATAAATAGGGAAATCATCCAGAAAGACCTCCATGTAATGTTCTAGATAATCAGATAAAATACTAACTATACAATTATTTAATGTACCCATAGAATTAAATAGGTTTGTTGATATTCCCATGTATGTAAATTTAAAAAATTGGAATGTAAATTTTGTCTTTTTCTAACCCTTAAGAGCTATATGTATCTAGATTTATCTAAATAATCAACCAAGGAAACAATAAAGAGACTTACCCAAAAACCATTTCAATATTTGGTCAATAAATTGTAATGGAAAACGGTCCTTTTGAGTGAAATGGTTAATCTTGAGGCATTCTATATAGTCTCACCAACAATTTCTTAACTCGAGTTGGAACCAAATAATTATGATCATTATGAACAATCATAATACTGTTCTTTTTAGGAATAATTTACATTAGACAAACCCATTTATTTTCATATATTGGATATATGATCCTAGTTATTTCACAGTTTCTTACATCCTTTTTGAAAAGGTCAAGAACGGTGAGGTTTTTATAATGTTGTGCTTCCTTACTAGTTCAGCTTCAACCACAATAAGAATTATATGAATGCATGTTGATGGTATAATATTGAGGATATCAACCAATATCCAGGAAATTTCATTTTAAAACACTCTTAAGAGTTCAAGTAGTATTAATTCATATTTTAAGAGAGTTTTATAAGAATAATGATAGGTATTTGGTTGAAAAATCTAAGGAATGTATATTTTAGGTTTTTTGGAAGATGTTTCAATTAACGAGAAGGTGGGTTGAATATAGAAGACAATGATATTTTTGGGAAGAATATCATTTACGCCATCTATATTCTCAACATTTATCTCCTAAATGGGAAATACAATATCAATGGTTATTTGATAAAGGGTTGTGTGACCCTATTAAAATAATAATATTATTCACAAATGGATTCACCCTAATAGTATAACCTTGGGGTAAGTCTCTCAGAGAAGATAACTTCCGCTCACATATTCTCTATTTCATAGTTTATTTACTAATATAGAGGAATGGATTAATGGAGTTTTAAGTGCATGTATGTTTTAAAATATATGATGAAAATAATTTTAGTGAAGTGTGAGTGAATTAAAGTATAAAAGTAATGACAATGCAATGTGATAAATGATATGAAAACAATATGATGTTAGAAATAAAAGTGTTATCTTTTGGATGAGTTTCTATAAATTAATTCATTTCCAAATTAATTATTATCACACTATCTCAAGGATCATGATCCCCCATTTTTACAGTCAACCTAGAATGAATTTTTTTTGAATAAATGAATCACTCAAGAAACCTATCAAAAAGAACCACCTACTCATCTCCTATAAGGTTAGTAAACAATTGTACTCATCAATTGGGAGCATACCATTTATCACCATCCTAACATGAACCCATAACCATTAAACATTATAACCTACTAGTAATAACATGATTGATAAAATTTAATGAATGTATATATAAAGAGTTGACATCAAATAGAGAAAATAAAGAAGATTTAGAAAAAGAGGCCATTGTTACCTATCTCATACTCTAATAACCCATTTAGTCTCATAGTTTAAATAAAATAGAAAAGTATTTATTATTAGAAACTTATGAATAACATACCACATCATCCTTGTATTAGTCTTCTAATTAATTATTCATTACCATGAAGAAGGATATCATAGGTACATCACAACAAAAAGAATAAAGAAACTAAAAAAAAGAGAAGAGTCGAGCGAAGAAACAATCACAACACATAATATAAAAAAAAAGAGAAAATATTCTATAATCCTCAAGAAATATCATAGTGTGAGAAAGAATAATATCCAATGTTTTACTAACATTTATAGGAATAATATGGATTTAGAATTATAGCTTCATTTGAGTTTGGATTTGCTATGTGGAAATAAATCAAGGCCTTTAGAAATCCTCACAAAAAATTTAGTTGAGATGATCTTTTATATTATACATATACAAAATTTTGTTTCCCATATCTCTACCTCAAAAAATAGTTCAATATCTCTAAATATTCAAGCCTAGAGTAAGATAATAGCTCTATAAGTATTATACAAGTATCCATCCTCAATTTCTCAAGCACACAATTATCAGTAACACAGAACAAATAATATTGGTGTAGCTTGAAACTATACTCATTTATATTCATTTCATATTAGAGAAAAGAAACCGACCCTAATATGAGTATTCAATAGACCAATTTAGTGGATTAAAACATCTATCAAACATTTCATGGGGGGATTCTTGAGTTATTCATATCAGTGAAACAAAATCCATGAAAAAATATGATCCCATATTCCATCAGCATATCTACCAAGAAGATACCATCACAAAATTAGTAGACATAAAAATAAAGATAAAATTAAATATATGAAGAACACCAAATGTTCTATATAGCAATAAAACTACACTAAAGATAGTAATATGGAAGAGTGGAAGCATCTGAACCTCCAACAAAATATAGCTTTGGGAAGCAGTAACATGAACTCAATCCACTGGAAGATTCATAGATCAGGACGAACCCAAAAAAACTCAAACCCCCTTTGAAAAAATGAGAAGAATATCAAGATCATATTCCACTTATTATCAACTTATTAATTTTCATGCCTAAATATTTAGTTTACAATTAAATTGAATTCAAGTATTTTATTAGATGTTTGGTTACTGATTAAATTATTCCATATGTATGGATTATGTGTGCATTTTCTCTCATGAAAAATTTTATTCATATTTTTCTATTTTATAATTTTATTTTTCAAGGTTTTTCTTACACATAGTGTCACGAACCAGCCTGGGTCGACCCTGAGCCGGTCCGCGTCAAGTCCCGAGGGGCGTTCCCGATTCCCCTGGTATGGAAACTAGTGCCGGACATCAATGTTAAAACATTGGGAATGATTTGGACCAAAAAATATAAATAAGTAAATAAGAATAAACAGAAAAAAATCACTAAACTCTAGCAGCGGAAAGAAATAAAACCAAACAGCAGACGTACCACCATGTGACCCTTCGGTCACCTCCCAACCAAGGCCAACATTGCTCCAAAAATGAGAAACTCATCCAAGAAAACTTGAACAAGGGAAACCTGCCACTGAAATGATAAAATAGGCATGAGCATTAAAAATGCTCAGTAGGGATGCCAAAGTAAACCACAGAATCCAACCAAGACCACTTTCCAGAAACAATCCCAAAAACACTAGTTTTTACATAGAAAGATAGAAAATAGGTGTTTTCATATTTTAAAGGAAAGAGGATCCTGATTTACCATTTCAAAAACCAACACACGCCAGAACCCGTTTTCCCCAAAATAATGCATTTCTTGAAAACTAAATTTCAATTCCATGTTTATCACATTTGTGCAAAAGAAGAACAGGTAATAAGTTAATTTTGTAAACCAAGTGCAAGTAAAAGTAAACAATTAGATATAAGCAATAACCATGGGTGATCCTAAACATCTCTAGAAAACCCCAGGACATACTCGGTTTTAGACTACCTGCCGGCGTGGTACTCCATAGTCAATAACCAACTGGCCACCCTAACAGCCAACCAGTGGCACGCCCCACAAGGCCTATCTACCAAGGGGGAACCAACCCATCTAATCGGGGCTGGCTAGCAACCGTCACTCGATATTATAAAGGATGCCTAGGAACCCATGGTGATTTTGATAATGCTGTGTAAGTAGGAGGCCCTCGCACGCGTGACTCATCTCACCACACTTTCCAACCCCTTACATGGACACCACTACACGACAATCCTCTAAGGTAAGTACCCCTATAGAGATGCCTCACAAATATGCATATATTAAATTCCTTCACATTTAACAAGGTGCTAACTGGGCCTTCACAACATGTGCAGTTTCCAAACATTTCGTAAATGAGTTAAGTTGCCAATCGGGCACACACACCATTCCCAAAAGTCAGTATAAACACCCCATTAAAAACCCAATACCAAACGGGATTTTAAACCAAACAACCATTCAACCCACACCAAAGGCCAGTCGGGCCAACTTCTTTTCATCCCTCTTTGAAATAACACATTATTTTCTTTGAAACCTAGTTTTAAGAAAACATAGCTTTAATGTGTCATTTTCATTTGGAGGCACATCTACGTGAGCACCTAGTGCTCCCATGGATGTTCCAACATCCAATGTCACATCTAGTTTTTAGAAGAATCATTTTAGAAGGAGGGTTCGGCGAGGGTTCGGTGCCCGACCAGTGATGGTGGTGGCCCCCGAGCAGGTTCCTCCCCCTTCGGGGGAGGGACCTCCGCCGTCTTTCACACCATTTTCGAACCCAGATTTCCTTCCTCAATTTCCCCCATGTTTTCTGACCCCTAAGGTAAAAGAGCTTCAGGATGGGCACCCCAACCTTCAGATTTCGATCGCTGAGTTTAACGAAGCGTCAGGTCTCCATAGCTTCTCGTTAATTGCTTGATTCTCAAAGAGAAGACCCCCGGTTGATTTATTTGACAGTTTTGTGTTCTGTTCTTGGGATTTGCAAGAAATGGATATCGTAGGTTTACTAGAAAACTGAACCATTTTGATACATTTTTCTTCGGAGGAAGATCTAGTAAAGGCATGGTCGAGGGCTCCCCGCATCTGCAACGGCTCGCGATTCTTCCTATCCTGATGGTCGTACAACTTTAATATGAAACACGACTCTCCATTAGTGGAGGTTTGGGTAAGTTTCCCGAATCTTATGCCTCCTTTTCGGAATACATCAATTGTTAAAGCCCTTGGGAATCTTCTGGGTGGATACTTGTGTTCGAATAGTCGGACCACTGCGGTCTCCCACCCGATTAATCCTTGTGTGTGTGTGGAGGTGGATGCATCCAAGGCTCCTTTAGACTTCGTCTGGATTACCATCAGGGAAGAATTATGGTGTATGCAACCTGTGGTATATGAGTCGTGGTTTCAATTCTGTAAGGTTTGAAAATAGTTGGGTCATTCTCTAGAGAGTTGCAGGCGGGAAGCTATGGTTTCTGAAATACCATAGGACGTGCGCAATGGAAATCTTGGCACTCCCGTGAATGGTGAGATGGAGGATGTTATAGCCGAAGGAATTGATGGGGCTGGATGTAGTAGGGTTGGTGCAGGAAGTGGTCCACTGAGTGCTGCTACGGTAACTCAGTTTGCAGATTTGGAAAAAGGTGAAATAGGGACTGGCACGAAGGCAATTGGCACGAGGCTGCTTTCTGGTGCCAACCATGTGAGGAAGGAGAAACCGCAGGTTAGTCCTGCTAATCCGAAAGTTAAAGAGGTGTTTAGCAGACTGATAAGTGACCTCAGTGGCAGGATCAGATCTGTCACATGACACAATGGCAATGTAGTGGACATGAATGTCCAATATCAACTCGCAGGTGACTCCATCCCTGGTATCAATGTGGAGTGTGCTGAAATACAGACTAATTGTGCTACGCAGAGAGTGGTTCTTGAGGACTTCTGCACACAACCACAGTTCATGGGGTGTGGTTTCATTCAACCCAGCCAGGCCGAGAATCTTTGTATGACAACGGCAGATTGGGAGGCTGATTTGAGTAGAGAAAATACTCTGCTGGGAGTTAATGAGTACATAACTGGCAGGATTGTTCATATGGTGAAGGAGGGAGGTGAACTGACCCCGAACCAGACTTTGATTCCCTTGTGCAATAGGTTTGAAGGTCTCATGGAGGCCGATGTGGATGTTGTACCTATGTCCACCACTGGATGAGATGAGGCCAGAGTGGAGGTATCTAATGGGATAGAGCACGGTCAAATTACAGATAAGGAGTCACCTAAAAAGAGTAATAAGGGTCTTAGAAAGAAGAAGGAGAAGAAGGACTACTCCTCGTTACCTCCGCCCCTTGAGACCCGATCTGTGAAGAAGGTGAAAGACAAAAAGAAAAGAAAAGGAGTCTGTGTACTCTCAGAGTCCATTGGAATAGGGTGATCAAGACATGGCACTCCTATTAAGCTCTGATGAAGAAGTGAGGGAGCAGACCTTGATGCTCAATGTATCGGAGGAGGAGGCAACTAGGATGATGGGGAGGGCACTGGAGGTGTCTCTTAATGAAGAGAAATACACATGGATTGACAGACAGGACTCCATTCTGGTTGGGGGTTTCAATAGAGGGATTATTAGCGTTGAATAATACATTCAGTCATGGGATCATCTTGCTTCTACGTTAGAGAAAATGATTTTGGAGGTGGCTGGTCTACATGTTCCAGCCTTATCCTGGAAACTTTTCCGGGAGAGAGATTTAGGTAATATTAAATTCCTCTTTAATGACCCTGGTTAAGGGTGGTTTTGGACAGGTATGTCGAGAGGGTTGGATGAGGTGCAACCCTTGGGCTCTGGTTGTTTTCCTTTGTTTGGCTCTTTGGTGTTTTTTCCATCTTGCTACTTGGACCTACTCCAGAGGGGGACCAGAGCACGAAGCCTTTATCATTGCAGACCTTTTGGAGTGGGATGCTGAGAGGGTATGGCTTTGCCATCGGTACCATGCCTAT
Source organism: Viscum album (assembly GCA_963277665.1). Lineage (NCBI taxonomy): Eukaryota > Viridiplantae > Streptophyta > Magnoliopsida > Santalales > Viscaceae > Viscum > Viscum album. The sequence goes on from OY728166.1 coordinate 878,833,448, forward strand.
GCACTTCTGCACGGGACTGCTTGCTGAAGGGCCAGGCATCAGTGAGGCTTGTCTGGAGGATTATTTGCTGGGGTGGGGTAGGTCTGGTGGTTTGCCTTGGTTTTTTCTTTTATCCTATGCACTCCTATGCTTTTTTCAAACTATCTTTTTGGTTTCTCACTTTTTACCTCAAAAGTGTTTTGATAATAAAAGAATTAATTTTTAGTCAAACCATCCTTCATAAAACACTTTAGCATTGAAAACCAAACCCAATTCTTTCAAAACACTTTATAAAAAAAATGCATCTTTCAAACCAACCACCATTTCCAAATCTTTTCTAAAACAACTTATTGGTTCAACTTTTTGTTAAACAAACACACCAAAACAATTTTACACTTCCAAAACACAATCACTATCAATTACAACCAAACACATCACAAATAACTTAATTTAAATTTACTAAGAACCTATGCATTTCATAGAAACCAACCTCATAATCCTCTTTCAAAAATTTAAAACAACAATATCACTATGTCAGATGCTTTTCATAAATACAATAGAGATGAAAACGATATAAAAGGATTAATTGAAAACATTCAAGTGGTCAAGGTTTGAATCAAAAAGTGAAATGGTTGGAAACACCTATCTCAAGGATTTGGCTGAGCCAATGCTTTCGAAATCACACCGTCACCTGCTCACGTACATGCACTCCCACAAAAGCGCACACACTAGAAAAATTATCGCCACACCTTAACAACACAGTCGACCACCAAAGTTAGTGCGACGCAGACTAGAACAGAACCAAATAAAAACCTGGGACTTGAAAACAACATAAGAAACTAAATCAAGTAGTGAAAAACCAATCAACTGGTATAAACTCCTACCCGAAACAACAATGGCATAGAGAAACGAGTTCATCGCCTCGCCCTTGGCGGTGAATGCCAGAACCTAGACCAACGGGTCCCAAAACATCAATTTCTCACCCTAAACACCGTACAAACAGCATGAACCACAAACTGAGACACCAAAGTTGGTTAAATTGAAGAAAACACCAAAATAGAAATAGAAATATACAGGAGGAGAGAAGCGTGCATGCCAGATAGGAAGCGGAGGCACTGCGAAGAGGGTTGGGTCACGCCAAAACAAGGTGGAGGCGCTGCGCAGGGGTTCGGGTCTTGCGAGAATAAGGCGGAGGCGCTGCGCAGGTGTTCGGGTCGCGCCAGAACAAGGCGGAGGTGTTGTGCATGTGTTCGGGTCATGCCAAAACAAGGAAGAGGCGCTACGCAGGTGTTCGGGTTGCACCAGAACAAGGTGGAGGCGCTGCGCATGGGTTCGGGTCGCGCCAGAACAAGGCGGAGGCACTGCGCAGGGAGGCGGCAGTGGGGCCGCAGCGCGAAGAGGGGGGGAAAACGGGGGGAGGGGTGCGGCCCGCGGCCAGCAAAGGGGAAGGGGCGGGGGGGGGGGGGGTGAGCTGGGTAGATTTAGGGTTTCCTATATTTTTTTTTTCATTTCTTATCTTAATAATAATAATAATAATACTAAATTGATAATAATAATAATTATAATAATAATATAACAAACTTAATAATAATAATAAAACCATAATAATAAAATTTGTAATAACAACAATTCAATAATAATTATATTAACATTCGTGATCATAAAAAAAAATTATAATAATAATAATCCCAATAATAATATTAAAAAAATCATATTATTATTATTATTATTCCTAATAATTTTCGAAAATTCATTCCATCCAAATTATCTTGCTTTATTTATTTATTTATTTATTTTCATTCCCCAACCAAACTAATTTATTTATTTATTCCGAACCGACTAACCGCGCGATTTGCCTGCAGTAAGACACGTGGTTGAGAAAACTGCCCCCGAACCATGCCACCTGGTACCGCCTAGTTATAGAGTTAAGATGCACGCTTGTCGCGCGACTTTATAAACCGCGTGCAGGTCGCGCGCCATAACTCTGACCAATTCGGGTAACCGTGCCGGCAACGCGCAGTTACTTCTAGCAGTGCAGACTGACCGCGCAACAGAAAAAGTCATCCAAAACTCAAAATAATAATTAAAACAATTAATAATAATAAATAAATAAATCAGGTCAGGGTGTGACAATTCTCCCCACCACAAAAATTTCTACCCCCAGAAAGTCACCAAGCCGACAGTTGACACAACTCAAGTCCATGCCCAGATGAAACCGAGGAAAAACTGTGAATCTCAGGATGACCTTACTCTAAACAGGTTACACCCGACCGATTCAAGAGAAAACTGAAGCCAGATGTTGAGGAGAGAAAACGGGAGGGTTCTCCCCACCACAAGAATTTACTAATACGGAAACCTTGAAACCCGATCATACCACCCCCAAGGGGGGGCCAACACGGGAACTCCAAAACTGAACCCATTTAATTTCTCCACATAGAACGAACAACACTCATAGACTTAAACAGAAAGCTTTCTACGAAACGACCCAATAACCCGAGGATAAGGAATTAACTCAACCCCTCACACACCGACCGAATAAAATCATCACTGCAATTAGAGACTAGGGAAATTCCTAGCCCAAACTCAGAAAGGACCCCAAAACATCGCCTGTTAATTTCAAGAAACCAAAAATCCCCCTAACGAACACAAATTAGACCCAAATCAAAATTAGAATGACCCGTTTATTCGTGGGCCCAACACCCTTCCAGGAAATTTGAACGATTTTAAAAAACAATAAGAAATGATAAGGGGTAGAACGCATTCATCCCATCACTAAAACTATGATAAGATTACAATGGTGACAAGAAAATAAAAGATAAATTTCTATATTTCCCTCCCAAAGCTGTGAACATTACTTGGACCGAGGTTCCACACACCCTCAACAACTCCTAACTATGTCCGAGCTTCACCCCGAGACCTGTGGCTGGGGCCCTGATGGCTGAAGCATGTCCTGCATCATAGTCAGGAATTTTCATCTTCTGGTCTCTAACTCATTCTGTTCAATGATTCAAACAATCACGATGGTCATACGTTTTCAATGGAAAGCAACATGACGACTTAGAATGTCTGGACATGCCATACTAGTGGCGCACAAGAGAGCGGTCCGACGAACTAGGAGCCGGTACCGATGAGGATAGTTTCTTGGAGACAGGTTCCACCGGCCCGCACTTCTTTCTAGATGGGGAACCTTTACAGAAGTCGACCACCATTAATCACACCCAAAACTCTAACGATGATGAGACATTTCATCTTTACTAACCCAGAACTGAACCATCAAATAACTCTAGGGCGGTATGAACCTTAACTACCATGGGAGTTCCCAACAACCCGAAGACACAAACTATCTCCATGGACCATAAAACTTCCTCTAACAGACTTCGTCTACCTCAATAAGCAGGCAACACACAAAAAAGAAATGGGAACTGGGCATAACTCATTGACAACTTTTGGAGGCTTTCTAGGCGGCATACTCATAACAACACGAAAAACACAACTGAAATCAACATCTAGCCAAAACTCAATCAATGCAATAGCCCGATCCAAGGGCAACAAACCCATAAGCTAAACACATACAAACATAATTACTTTTTTTTTCCAAAAACCGTCATTTCTATTAAATTTTAAAACACGCATATGACCCCTTATGGACTATCACATGTGCGTTCACCTAATCCCGGATACATCTCTCATGGACAAGTGCTCCCACACACTCTCTGCACATATCGATGCACATGTGATCCTCCATAAGGAATACCAAGGTTCAAAAACTTCTTTCTCTCATCAAATCCAAACAAGCAATAAAACATTCCAAATTGAAACACTCCCACTTTAAAAACCCAATTCAAAAATTTCAAAACAATTTTAAAAGAAACACTTTTCCATTTTAAAACCACTTTCATTTTTAACACACGCTCACACTGACCATGATCAAAACGAAAAACAGTCAACAACAAACCACCGGAATGAGGAACTAGTGCATATGCCTAACTCGGTGACATGGTGGTGAGCCATATCCCAAGTAAGGTATATAACTAAAAGGACCTTGAACTGGACACTTGGACTCCACATGGGTCACCACTCCATGTGAGGCCACAACATGAACCACTTCGCCTTCATTATCATCTCTCAAACCATAACAATCAAAGACAAAAGACTCAAAACCCAGACTACCCAAGGTAACTTAGGTCTCGTCACGTGCGGTGGTGATCAAGCACCAACCTGCAACCTACCTCCTGAGTCACGAAAAATCCTAATCTCTTTCTACCAGACATCCCAAATATCAAGGTCCTCCTTTGATAACATTTTGTCACAAACCAGCCCGGGTCGACCCTGATCCGGTCACCCAAGCCGGTCTGCGGTAAGTCCTGAGGGGCGTTCCCGATCCCCCCGAGATATGGAAACTAGTACCGGGCATCAATGTTAAAACGTTGGGAACAATTTGGCCCATAAAAGATAAATAAGTAAATAAGAATAAACAGAACAAAAGCACTAAAATCTAGCAGTGGAAAGAAATAAAACCAAACTGCAGATGTACCTCCATGTGACCCTTCAGTCACCTCCCAACCAAGGCCAACATTGCTCCCAAAATGAGCAACTCGGCCAAGAAAACATGAACATGGGAAACCTGCGACTAAAATGATAAAATAGGCGTGAGCATTAAAAATGCTCAGTAGGGATGCCAAAGTAAACCACAGAATCCACCAAGACCACTTTCCAAAAACAATCCCAAAACACTAGTTTTCACATACACAGATAGAAAATATGGTTCTCATATTTTAAAGGAAAGAGGATATTGATTTACAATTTCAAAAACCATCACATTCCACAACCCATTTTCCCCAAAACAATGCATTTATTGAAAACTGAATTTCAAATCCATGTTTATCACATTTGTGCAAAAGAATAACATGTAATAAGTAAATTCTAGAAACCAAGTGCAAGTAAAAGTAAACAAGTAGATATAAGAAATAACCATGGGTGATCCTAAACATCCCTAGAAAACCCCTGGACATACTCGGTTTCAGACTACCCGTCGGTGTGGTACTCCATAGTCAATAACCAACTGGACACCCTAATAGCCAACCAGTGGCATGCCCAACAAGGCCTATCTACCAAGGGGGAACCAACCCGTCTAATCGGGCCTGGATAGAAACCGTCACTCGGTATTCTAAAGGACTCCTAGAAACCCATGGTGATTTTGATAAAGCTGTGTAAGTAGGAGGCCCTCGCATGCATGAATCATCTCACCGCACTTTCCAACCCCTTACACGGACACCACTACACGACAATCCTTGAAGGTAAGTCCCCCTTTAGAGATGACTCACAAATATGCATATTTGAAATTCCTTCACATTCAACAAGGTGCCAACCGGGCCTTCACAGCATGTGCAGTTTCAAGACATTTCGTAAATGAGTTAAGTTTCAAATCGGGCACACACACCTTTCCCAAAAGTCAGTATAAACACCCCATTAAAAACCCAATACCAAACGGGATTTCAAACCAAACAACCATTCAACCCACACCAAAGGCCAACCGGGACAACTTCTTTTCATCCCTATTTGAAATAAAACATTATTTTCTCTGAAACCTAGTTTTAAGAAAACATAGCTTTAATGTGTCATTTTCATTTGGAGGCACATCCATGTGAGCACCTAGTGCTCCCATGGATGTGCCAACATCCAATGGCACATCTAGTTTTTAGAAGAATCACCTTAGAAACCATTTTTCATAAAACACTTTAGCACTGAAATCCAAACCCAATTCTTTCAAAACACTTTATAAAAGCAAAATGCATCTTTCAAACCAACCACCATTTCCAAATCTTTTCTAAAACAACTTATTGGTTCATTTTTTTTAAACAAACACACCAAAACAATTTTACATTTCCAAAACACAATCACTATGAATTATAACCAAACACATAACAAAGAACTTAATTTAACTTTACCAAGAACCTATGCATTTCATAGAAAGCAACCTCAAAATCCACTTTCAAAAATTTAAAACAACAATATCACTATGTCAGATGCTTTTCATAAATACAATAGAGATGCAAACGATATAAAAAGATTAATAGAAAACATTCGAGTCCTCAAGGTTTGAATCAAAAAGGGAAATGGTTGGAAACACCTACCTCAAGGATTTGGCCAAGCCAATGCTTTCGAAATCACACTGTCACCTGCTCGCGTACATGCACTCCCACAAAAGCGCACAGACTAGAAACATTATTGCCACACCTTAACAACACAGTCGACAACCAAAGTTAGTGCGGCGCGGACTAGAACACAACCAAATAAAAACCTGGGACTCAAAAACAACATAAGACACTAAATCAAGCAGTGCAAAACCAATCAACTGGTATAAACTCTTACCCGAAACAACATCGGCAAAGAAAAATGAGTTCATCACCTTTCCCTTGGCGGTGAATGCCAGAACCTAGACCAACGGGTCCCAAAACATCAATTGCCCACCCTAAACACTGTGCAAACAGCGTGAACCACAAACCGAGACATCAATGTTGGTTAAATTGAAGAAAACACCAAAATTGAAATAGAAATATACTGGAGGAGAAGAGCGTGCATTCCAGATAGGAAGTAGAGGCACTGAGAAGAGGGTCGTATCACGAAGGAACAAGGCGGAGGCGTTGCGCAGGGGTTTTGGTCGTTCCAGAACAAGACGGAGGCGCTACACAGGTGTTCGGGTCACACCAAAACAAGGCGGAGGTGCTGCGCATGTGTTCGGGTCGCGCCAGAACAATGTGGAGGCACTGCGCAGGTGTTCGGGTCACGCTGGAACAAGGCGGAGGCACTGCGCAGGGGTTCAGGTCATGCCAGAACAAGGCGTAGGCGCTGCTCAGGGGTTCGGGTCGCGTCGGAACAAGGCAGAGGTGCTGCTGGCCGGAGCTTGGGCCACCGCCGCTGGCCGGAGCGGGAGAGGAGGGGGCCGCTGTGCGGGGGTGTGGTCGGAGGGTGCCTGCGGAAGGGGGTGCGAGATTCACCACTGGGAGGGTGTGGCTACACGGAGGAGGCAGAGCTGGGGGGTGCGGCCGGAGGGACGCCGACAGAGGGGAGCGGCGGAGGGGCTCCAGGGCGCAACTGGCATGGCGCGGCCAGCCGAACGGCATGTGGGCATCATAGGGAGGCGGCGACGGGGCCGCAGCTCGAAGAGGGGGGGGGGGGAACGGGGGGAGGGGTGTGGTCCGCGGCCATCAAAGGGTAAGGGGGGGGGGGTAGATTTAGGTTTTCCTATATTTTTTTTCATTTATTATCTTAATAATAATAATAATAATAATAATACTAATACTAAATTGATAATAATAATAATTATAATAATAATATAACAAACTTAATAATAATAATACAACCATAATAATAAAATTTGTAATAACAACAATTCAATAATAGTTATATTAACATTCGTGATCATAAATAAATTATAATAATAATAATCCCAATAATAATATTAAAAAAATCATAATAATAATAATAATATTATTCATAATCATTTCCAAAAATTCATTCCATACAAATTATCTTGCTTTATTTATTTATTTTCATTCACCAACCAAACTAATTTATTTATTTATTCCGAACCGACTAACCGCGCTATTCGCCTGTGGTAAGACGCGTGGTTGAGAAAACTGTACCCGAACTGTGCCACCCAATACCACTTGGTTATAGAGTTAAGTTGCACGCTTTTTGCGCATATTTATAAACCGCATGCAGGTCGTGCACCATAACTCCGACCAATTCGGGTAACCACACGGGCAACGCGCAGTTACTTCTAGCAGTGCAGACCGACCACGCAACAGGGAAAGTCATCCAAAAATCAAAATAATAATTAAAACAATTAATAATAATAATAAATAAATCAGGTCGGGGTGTGACACATAGAGTAATATCGATTTGATTCCCACATTCATCTATCTCCATTAATGTGTCTTGATCCTACGGCTATCTATATTACTTCATTTATGTTTTCTTCCCCTCACAATGGAAGTGTAATCCATGTTTTTATTCTGCATCAAATAATTCCATGCCACATGGGCTTCCCTACTATTCCTAAACTTGCATTCGAAGGACCCCTTGTGTTATAGCCATCCATGTGCCTAGAATCCCACATACACCACATAACTCTCTAGTGATTATACTACCATCATTTATTGTTCCTAGCCCATTTTAATGGGAATTTAGTGTTTTGAGTGGTTTCACTATGGTTTCTTATTCCAATTCTTTGTTGTTTCAATAGGAAAGAGAGTAAGGGAGTTTTTGATTTCAATTGTTTGTGGAAGAAAAAGATATATTCATGGAAGAGACTCTGTCTGAGGTTCCTATAGTCCATTAAAGCCCCTTCATCTTTATTGCTTCCAAACCTGGTCTAGGGTTTTTATGGAGATCTTCGAACATCATTTCATGAAATTCTTATGTGAATGAGAACATAGACAACATGATCACTATTTGAGCTTTATCTAGGTTCTAGATTTAGATCCTGACATTGTAGTAAGTTTATTTTTTCCTTTCTTGTTTTCATTCTCTCTATCAGAAATGCATCATTTCTTTCCATGCATGTGTGTAATGTGAGTTCACCCAAGAAGTTGGATTTCTAGATCCACATCATAGGTTTTATCACTATCATCCAGTCTAGATAGATATAATCCTAAAAAAGATTCTCTGGTCCTTTTACTACTTTTGTGACTTGTAATCTGGGTTTTTTTATTTCTATAGCTATAAAGATTTTTGGTGGCATTCTTTCCATGCACATAGGTCCATAGTGAAGGACCCCAGAGCACCCACCCTGAGAGGGGAGGGGCGAATCAGGGTGTCAAAATTTTCTTTTTAAAGTTGTGGATCTTTTTCCCACATTGGTAAGAACTTGTTAAATCTGTCAAACAAAAGAAAGCAGTGAGATGACATAACACCTTTACTTGTTTCGCCGCAAAGGGCTAAATACAAGGAGCATATGACGACATTGTGTAGGTCATACCTAAATCCACTAATGTTTACTAGTTTGTGGATTACAAGATTCGGTCACAGTCACTCTGTGCCAGACACACTACCTTTACAAAGGTTCAGTGATAGCTCACTGTGTCCCTCGGATAACTTCCCTCGACTCCCCCTAGTTCACTTCCTTGAGAGAAGTCAAACTTAGTTTATTGACTTGAATGTTTCTTCAGTAGATTTGCATTGAAGTATTTGTATTTTTTCAACATAAGAAACTTCTTGCATCGAAGTCCTGAATTGATGCACTTGAAAGCACTGATCCACTGAACCAGATATTCAGAATATGTATTCATCCTACAATGACAATTGCACATAACACCTACCCTGTGTGCGCAAGTTATTACTTTTTCACACAAGATTTTATTTTCGCATGGAAAATATCTCATGAAACAACACCCTTTACATGCAACTTTTAACTTTTTCATGAAACTTTAACTTTTTTATGAAACCATAACTTTTCCGTGCAACTTTACCTTTTCTGCACAACTTTAAATTTTTTTCACAACTTTAACTTTTCCATGAAACTCCATTTTCATGCATCTTTTACACGCATCAGAACTTGGATATTCTCTATGTCTTTAGTCATGATGAATGGGGGGGGGGGGTCACCTATTATTTATAGGCGTTGCCTACCCTCTCACCCAAAACCCACCATGTCTCACAAAACCTCTCATTCCTCATGTAATTATTTTCGCACAAAAACCATTTTCTATGAAAAACTCTAGTTTTTTCACACACCTTCAGTTTCCAAGAACAAATCTCTCCATTTTACAATTTTCAGGCCCAAAAATTTGTAAAACACTAGAAAGCGGCGCCACCTTCAGTACTGTTTCCCTCTTGAACTGTATGATCCCTTTCCTAGAAAACATTATGAACTTCCAATAATGATTTACAAAAAACAAAAACCGTACTCCATTTCCTACATAGAACGGTTGTGGTTCCAACACATAGAAGATTGAAACACAATACATCTTTATTTTCCTTTAGTTTTCTTGCATTTTATTCATCTTGAATATGTCATTCTCTAACTATTTCACCATTAATCAATTTTACTATACAAAATAGTGAACCCAATACCTAGATTAGTGGTTTTGGAATGTTTAATAGGGGTTACCACATCACCATATCGCCTAAAACATCTCAATAATTTGGTGAAAATATAGTGATCATGAAATCCAGTGAACCCAATCACCCATCTCCAGCATGAAGTGATGTTACCCTGAACAACTTATAGCCATACTCATCAAACTAAAAGATTGAGAAAACTACACCCCATCACATTATAGTACTACTGTTCCTAGAGAAACCAGCTTGATCATGAGAATGAAAAGCCACAACCAAAACTTCCCATTATATCAAATCAATGGATCAACTTCAACAAAGGGTGATTGAACAATGGATATAGAGTCAAGCCAACCTCCTCCTCATGTTTAATGGGAATTACTTCAGGACCACCATGTTGCATCCTATAACAAATTAATTATTTACACTTTATTAGAATATAATTCAAAATACAAGATTCCAAAATCAAAAATTATGTATCAATTCAAATATGAAATATAACACTTTTATTCGAAAAATAAAATATTCATTTGATCAAATTCAAAAGTCCCTTGATCATGATTACAAATTTCAATTTTACTTCAAAATCTATAAATCACATGAAAATCACTTATAGTTCACTATAATTCAGGTGAAATTCCAATATGCATGTCAAACATGACTGTTAAATTCCAAATTTATTTTTATCATTTAAATAATCTTATTAAATACAATTCCATTTACACACACATAGAAGTAAGAATGTGATTATACCTGTTTTTAATATGAAATGGGTGACTTTAGGAAGTTATTTGCTGTAATAATTTACAAAAAATTCAAGATTTATCAGTTCCCACACTATCTTTTGATATTAAAGAAAAATATTTATTGATGGACATCCAAAACCTTGACTAATGGATCCCCTAGGAAAATTATTTTTCAGAGTTAACACTTTTAAAAGAAATCATATTTTTCAAATACAAAATGTACACCCAATAATAAATACTTCTAGTGTGTTAAACTCTAATATGAACACTATAAGCTAGTAAATCCAAATATATTTAAGCATAAAAATTTTCAAAATAAACAACCATGAAAGTTTGAATTATATATCAAAATATATTAACTAATATTCAGTAATTCTAAGATAGTTCACATCAATTCAAACATTTCATAACCTCCACATATCATCCACATTTTATATTTTAATAGATTAAATAAAAAAATCATGTAACATTAGTAAACTCTTTGAATGATTTTTTCTTCAAATACATGTATAGCCAAAACAACCACATTTCCAAAGGCAAAACCTAAAACATGTATTCAAGATTCAAAATTTTTTATAAATTCCTATGACTTATTCGGATTCAGAATATAAGAAATGAAATGTTATTAAATAAAAAAAAGATGCTTAGTTTAAAACAAAATAGTCAGTGAAATCATTTTAGTAATCAAAAAACAAATCTCTGCCATTTTAATAGAATTTTTATAATATTGATTTTCAACCTACACAATAAGTTACACCAAACATGTTTAAAATTCACACTTAATCACTTCCAAGCAGTAACATTTTAAAAAAATAGTTTTCACGATAACATATTTATTTTCATTAATGGTTTTAAAATATTAGACAAATCAAATGCCAATTTATTTTAAGAATTACACGATGTACACACCAAATAGATAAATTCAAACTTCTTTCATGACAAGAACATAAGTTGCAGTTTAAACCCAATTATTAGTTTAGTACAAACCTACACATGGATTAGAGAAACAATTTAAATAATTATATTTGGAAATTAATTCAATTAACTAAAAGAAACGATTCACCCAAAAAATTTCAAAAAACCAAGTTTAAATAAGGGATACTTTCATAGTTATTTTTATTAAAAAATTTCATCCATCTTTATATATGAATTTAATTGAATATTTTTTGAATTATCCTAATAAAATCAAATTAAAACATCAAAATTCATCCAAAACCATTTCATGACTAAATTAACATGAAATTAAATTTCACAATTCACTCAAAATAATGCAAATATATGTAGTTAGGACCATACTAAAAATTTATTTTTATTATAGGTTTATAAAAACACTTATTTATCTACACTGAAAAATATGAAAATTAAATAAATCATTAGGTATTTGAATGAATTATTTTTTAGATCAAGGTTGGTGGATAAGAGTTAAAAAAATGTCAAAATGTGGTGGGATGAATATTAAAATAGAAATTGCAATTAATCAAGTTAAGTAGTGAAGGATTCCCTCCCCCAATTCCCCTAAAAATTGATATCTTATACCCACCTTGTGTAATTTGTCCACGATTCATGAATTTGAAGCATAATGAAAGTATTCATCGATGTTATCTTCCTTTTTTCTTCAATTTGTTTTATAATTTACACATTTTTTTAGTTTATATATTTTTTACAAGGGGAATTAATTGAAGAATGAGTGTAGCGATGTAATGATTATTCATTCCCTTTTCTTGATTAGGGTCATGACTTATACAAGTAGGCATAATGAATGATTCAATATCATCTCCTTATTTTTTAAATTTTTTTTATATATGATCACCCCTTTAGAAGAATAAAATTATATGAATGAAGTGTAATGGATGACAATGGATTATGATTATTTTTCTCTTTCAAATACCCTAAAAAGATGATATAAACCTCTCAATTTCAACTTAACTTGGAATTATACAAAAATATACTTATGAAAGTACTACCCTAAACTTAATATTGAATTAGTTATGCAATTTTACTTTATATAAAGTGTAAGTAAGGGATAATTTGTCTTGTAAAACAATATAAACATATAATTCCATTCATGGTTATCCAATGAATTAATAAGAGTCAATATTCATGGGGAGTCTCAAGGATAGATCCGGGGTTATCCAATTGAATGTATTAATCATGTTGAAACCATCTCATAAAATTAAAATAATTTAAAGATAATTAAATTTCTAGTTATCAAAATATTTTCAAGTCTCTCTCAAGAAGTGAGGGTAATAGAAAGAAGATGTCAAATTGTTTTAAAAACATCTCAAGATGTGGGGTATAAATTTGGTATAGTCACTTGTTATGGAAACATTGGGAGAAACAATGATAATCAATTTACATACATGGGTCAAAGGGATACAAAACAAAAAATAAAGAAGAAGATAATAAGTCACAATATTTACATGGTTTAGGAATAATCCCTATGTCCATAGAGAGGTCAAATCATTTCACCATTTTGGGGGAAAAATTATAGATTGAATCTCATAGTACAAAAATCCTAGATTGATGGGAGACTATAAGGCTATGTGGTTTTATAGTAACCTATGTGGCTATAGTTTCAATCTACATAGTAATTCCACCATACTATAGTAACGATGGAAAGAAGTTCACAAAGCTATAGTAGTATATCAGTGTCTCCAATCATGTGATACTAGAGTACCAGGTTGAATTACACACTACTATAGTATTGTTGTTGGTGTCACTGATCATATCTTCCACAACTGGTCTATATTTCTATAGTTCATAAAAATTTGGGGTGAGGGCCGAAGGCCCTTAGACCCTAAGCAAGGGCGCACAAACCCCTCTAACTCCCAATGGCCTCGCTGTGTAGGTCAAACCATGAGAGTTACATTCTGAAATATAGTATGGACTATCAGAATTTATACAAATTTCATCCAATAGATTTGGTTACACCATTCCAACAATTTCCTACTTGGAGGCTGATCTAGAAAACATATTTCCTTCCATGATACTAGTTTTATACAACTTACTTAATCCATGATCCTATTCTTCACTCACCAATGGATGCTTTTACATAAAATATTCAATTTTAAGTTTATGATTCATGAAATACCAACCGATTTCCATTCCATCGTTTCATAGTGTTCTTCTATATCCACTATCTCATCCTTCATTCATAAATTAAGACCAATAAAAGAACAAAAATGTGTCATCTTCTTAATCTCCATTATCTTTGTCAACATGTCTTCTAGATTATTGGTTTCAGGAATCTTTTATAATGTAAGAAAATCATCCTATATTAATCTTATAAAAAATGGTACTTCAAATAAATATGATTCATCTAGGAATGAAACACTAGGTTCTTTGAAAAGTGTATATAAATTTTACTATCATAGATAAATACATTTTCCTCTCACTTTATATCTGGATCCTCCAAGAACGTCTTCAGAAAAATAATCCGTGTCTTGACTTTTGTTATGAAAATTTATTCTTCCTCTATGGTGGATAGTTCCACCATATTATATACTTAATATATCTTTCTTAATGTAGTTACTTTATAAGTAAAAACATAACCTATAGTACTCCTTATTCTATCGAAATCACCTATATGGTCAACACCCACATACCCTTACAATGAATATTATTTCCACAAACAAAGGGATACTTTCTTACATTCCTTCAGATACCTCAATATTCACTTCACAGTTTTCTAATTTTGTTTTTAGGGTTGTCTAAATATCTGTTCACAAATCCCACTGCACGAGAAATATTTTTTTGAGTATAGAACATGCAATAAATTAAGATTCTAATAGTAGATGCATAAGGGATATTTTCCATGTATTCAACATCTTATATTATATTTGATGATTTATCCTTTGAAAATCTAAAATATATTTACAAGGGGAATATAAACTATATTTTGATCCAGTATACTAAATCTGCTCAAAACCATTCCAATATAGACAACCTAAGATAACATCAAGGTTTTAGTTGTGAGGCCCCTATTGATATTCATCCCTAAAATCTTTCCAACTTATCCATGACATTTCATATCGAACTCATAGTTCATCTCCCCTTTTATCTTATTAATAATTTGTATACATGATACCGAAATGAGCCTGTTATCCATATATAGAAGAAATATAAATTATCAGTCACAAAAATAATTGAAATAATGGAATTGATCCATATCACACCATTTTTATGAATATTTACTCCTGAATTCATGAAACTTCTTATTCCACTACCTGGGTACCTAATTTAACCCATATAAGCTCTTATAGAGTTTGAACAATAGGTCCTCATTTCCTGACCCAACATATCCCTCTTCCCACTGCATATAAATGTCCACCTCTATATCTTTCTGAAAGAGAGAAGTATTTAAATAAATCCACTCAAGATGTAAATCCTCTAATGTGACAATAATAAGAACCACCCATATGGGGGTAATAATTAAAATAGACAAGAAAATTTTAGTGAGACCCACACTTTCTATTGGCTGAAATACTTTCACCAAATGACTTTCCTTATAACTCCTCTTTCCATCATGTTCTTCCTTGACCTGATATACCCATTTTTTTATATTTTTTTTATTTCCTTGTGGATAAGGTGTTTTCTCCCAAGTTTTTTATCATGAAATGAATAAATATCATCCTTTATAACCAAATCATACTCACCTAACAAATATAGCTAAATTTACCCTTCAAAGAGTTTTGTCTCTCAACCATTAGTCAATAAAAAATAGTGAAAGGATGATGAATACCCCTGTACAGGTCTTCTCACCCTTGTTGATCTCATCAACTCCAATTTAGTAGTAGGTTCCATTGGCTCTAGTGTTACATTATTAGGTACACTTTTAAGCTCCACTTTATCCCCACACTCCGATTCTTTATTCCCATACTTAGTTCCATCTGCATGACTATTCTTGTATATGACACCTTCATTAAATATCATGTTCTATATTTTTATGATCATCTTGTTCTTATCATCCCATAAGAAATAACAAAACTCCTTAGAACCATATCCTATAATGAAACCTAATTTGGACTTAACATAAAGCTTATCCATAATATCAACATCTATATGCATATATTCCAAATAAAATACTCATAAATAAAATAGTACTACCTTCTTTCCAAACTAGATCTCTATGGGTAGAAATTCTCCCATTGTTATAGAGACACTCTTGTTGATGTGATATGCTTTCATATTCACTTCCTCTACCTATAAGGTCATGGGTAACCCCGAGTGAAGCCTCATAATTATGTCACATTCATTCAATTTAATATTCATCAATTTAGCTACACCATTCTATTATGGTGTACTTGGAAGAGGCTTCTCCCACTAAATTCTATTATTGGAACATAATTCCCTAAACCGTTTACTATCAAAATTTACACTATTGTTAGAACTGAAAGCATTTAATCTTTGATCCTAAAACATTTTCCACCAGAGTATTACTCTTATAAAACATGAAAAATATAATAGATTTTATTTTTAAAAATTAAACTCACACTTTCCATGTTGATTCATTGATAAATGTCTCATAATATAGTGACCCAATAAGGGAATGTATTGGTGCAGGCCCCCAATCATTAATTTGCACCAGGTCGAGCTTCCTAACCTTTGATGTTCATCCTACTTTTATAAAGGATACCTTATTATGATTTCTAAATATACAATATTTACCCAAAGAAATTTATATTGAACTTAGCTTTGGTAACATTCCCTTTGTTCCAATAACTTCATCCCACTATCACTCATATGACCTAACCTATAATTCTACAGCTCTGAGTCCCCAATAGAATTTATTATTACAAGAATGCCTAAGTAATTTTTTTTATATAGAATAGGGTCATAATATTAATAACTGATCTATTACCATAGCTCCCTTGGTAAATTATCAACCACCACCATAGAACATGGGACTAAAACATTCATCATCACGTTTACAAAAGGAAATAATATTACTTATCAATACAAGAATATAAAAATATTATATAGAATGAGAAAACCCCATTGTTGGCTCTGATTCATGCATCAACCTTTCCCATGATCTATAAGAGTTCATCATCGATAAGATTTAACTTGATAAAATTATATGAAACATAATTATTTATGAAAACCTTCTATGATGTGGAATGAAAGTATTCCCCTGCGTGTAAAATCAAAGCATCCATAGGGATATATATACTCAATAGAATGACATCATTAGGTCATTTAGATACTCTTTTTGTTGTGTTGGTTCTAGGTGTCATCCATTTTCTATTCACTCCTTGATGTTTCCTTTCTTACCATAAGTCTAATGTGCAGTACTAGGCCTTTTTCCTTGTATAACCTCTTTCCTATTTACTTTTATCATCTTATACAATTATATCACTGCATGTAGATTCCCCTTCCTTATATGTATAGAACAGAAATAGAGAATCTACCAGGTTATCTTCTCTGAATATCCTTATTAATGATCAATTCTCACACATCATTTAGATTTTACATTTTATGTCCTAAAGAGTTGATCATGACAATTACAATAGTTTCTCAACTTATAAGTAACAAATATGGTAAAATTAGTGAACAAACTTCATCATGTAAAATAATTTCCATTGATGAAAAATAACTTGTGATTGTGTTGAATTCATTAGCATGATCAATATTAATCATCCCTTCAATCATATTCAGATTGAATAATATTCACATCAAGTATAATTTGTTTAATGGATAAGGATTTCCATACATACTCACATGATTTTTCATAAACCTAACTATCATCTTCTCCTCTATAATTTTTAATGCCATGGTTTTTCCAATATAAGTAACACAACTCCTAGAAACTATCCATCTAGTAGATCTCACTCAGTCTTCTGCATCTCCATTGGGTTTTCACCCAGAAGCTGCAAGTGCATATTTTTAAAAGTAAGATAATACTCAATTTTCATCCACTAGTAACTGAAGTTTGGAACATTGAAATGGTTGAACTTTACCTGGCCTTCTTCTATAACCATTATTCATTTTGAGAAATCTAACCTCAATCTTCTGAACATAGGGACTGATATCAATTGTTACAAAAACTTCGAGAGAAAAAATGAATATTTATTTTCATATAGGAGTAAAAGGGATGAAAAAAAGAAGAAAAATATCACAAGACACAAGATTTATGTGGTTTGAGAAAAATCCATATATCCATGGAGAGGCAGTATCAATTCACTATTTTAGGAGAAAAATTATAAGGTGGATCATAGATCACATAAATCCTAGATCAAGGGGAGCTCATAAAGCATTTCATAGCTATAGTAACTCACATTGTGACAATTCCAATCTACATAGTAAGTACACTATTCTATAGTAATAGTGGAAGGGAGTCCATGGAGCTACAATAACCTATCAGTGTCCCTAGTCACATGTTTCAACAATACCATATTGAAGTTCACACTATGACAATATCATTTTCAGAATCAAATCATGATATTTACAGTCTATTGTATAGTAAGGGCCACTAGCAATTAGCCTTACTTCATCTAATTGATCATGCTACTCCATTAAAACATCACTAGTGGTTTTGAACTTTAATTCCCAGTTAAAGATCATAAAGTTTCTTGAAAATCAAGACCTAAGGAAATAAAAACATATCAAAAATCATTTGAACTTTTGTACTTTAATAATATAATAAAATTACTCAATAATAACTTGTAGTTTGAAAATTATATTTATTTCTCAATTCTTCTTGAAAAATGTTATAAAACAATGAAGAAAAAAAAAACTTTTAAAATGCTATAAATAGAGAAGTTTTCTTTTATTTTTCAAAAATAACACATTATAAAAACTCACCTATATAAAAATAAAATAAAATAAACTAAACATAAAATAGTTAAAAATTATTCCATTAACCCAAAATTATTATTTACTAGATCCTCAACTAAATTCAAAATGATTATATATATTTCCAAAATAAATTATATTAGGATAGAGAATGCATACATGTGAAGGAATAATATGAAATAGTTGTTATTTATCTATAGAAAATATTGGGAAGAAGGTTTTACTTTCACTTGTGATTCCTTCTAATGATATTCAAGAAGGTCCGGTAGCTTCCATCATCTACTTGTTACCTATGAAGGAAATAAACACACACATTTTTATACTAGAAATTATTAAGAAAATTCTGTTAAATGCTTATTTTTAGGAGTGGGAAATAGAAAATTCATGATTCATATGATATATAAAATGGTTTTCTACCTTGTATTTAGAAAATAAAAACACATAAAACTATAGTTAAAAAATACTAAACCTAAAAAATAAAATTCTAAATAGAATAGAAGAAAATTTGGATTTAACCCCCCCTATTGGGTGCTATTGTTTTGACTATCCATATCTAGAAAATGCATGGATATTCCCAAATCTAATGGTGGTTAGGGTTTGTGTGATATAAAACACAACATCTGTTTTGTCTCTATGTTCTCTACACTTTCTTTATTCTAGACATCTACATAGATATTCCTCTTTATTCCATCATTTTTAGTAATAAGTAGTTTATACACCTCTTCTATAATAAATTTATAGTCCATGGGATTTGGTAGTAAGTATAATGCCTCTTTTAATCTAGGTTTAGATTGAGATTTTTTGTAATATTGGGTGCCCTAGACCCAACATAAACAGTACTTTACAAGTACCACATCAAGAATACAGTGAGTTATGAATGATGTAAACTTATAATAAATAGTGTCAATTTTTATGAATTTGATATTTATATGGTAATTTTCATAGAATATTTTTCATATAAAAAGGTTAGAGTAGTTCCCAAGCTAAATGAGAACCTCTAGATACCATGAAATTAATCTAAACCATATCTCATATGGTCTAGATACATAATGCTATCTGGACATAGATGATTCATGACTATCACATTCTAGGGGTTCATAATCATTGAATCTTATTCTCATGAAGTTTCCACTAGGTAAAATCAAGTAGATGAGATCATGTGGACCGACCTACCAATTAGAATACCACATTTTATAGGTGTAATTGGATGTTTATATCTATGAAAATGTGTAATGGTCGCTCAAATTGATATTATTACAAGTTTATACTATTTGATCGCATAATTTAATGAAAGTAAAATACTATGTAATTGAAGTCATAGCAAGGTAGCATCCATTGGATGCATCATTGATAATATTAAATTGATTGAATAATTAAGATATAATTTTTCACTTCTAGAAGGAAGTGATATATTAAGCCTAGTTAAACAAGATGCTAGTACCTTAATTAATTTCATAACTATGGTAGAATAAGGTAAGTATTTCCAGTTGTGTGAATGAATGATAAAGCAACAGAGGATGATGACATGAAGTGTGTCTCCTAATTTATGATCTATCACGAGAAAAAGAGATTTTATTACACGACATGTGTTCGTAGGAAAGGTTTTCATTTCTATGACTCTTCATTATCTATTTAGGGGTCTTTATGAGTTTCTAAACTCTACTCATAGAATGTGAATAGTATTCACTACTATCGAGATAATAGACTAGAGGGTTACTAACTAGGCATATTAAAAAATCTATCATATTCTGATTGATAGGAATTTATGAGATGGTGGGCCCCACAAAAGGATCTGAGATATGTCCTAGAATATATGATCGCTTGAAATAAATAAATTCATATTATTTGAGTTTAGAATATTTTTTATAGAATTTACTTTCTAAATGCATTTACAAGTATTAAAGTAATTATGTGAAAACATATTTATTGAATTAATATTATTTTTGATATTCAAGGTCTTTTTAATATATATGAGAATATAGAGATAAGTTAATGGCTCATTTTTATCAAGTAATATATTTATTATATTACAAGATAGTGTTAAAAATATAAATGATGTTTATGACATGGTTAGTTGGTCAAAACATGTTGTTTATAACTTATTTAGATAGTAATATATATCATGTGGTTAGGGATCCAAATTCGGGTATTTATAAATTCACTATATATGTGAGAGAGTCTCTGGTTCACAATCAATATTCAATACATGAATTTGAGAGCCTCTCTATCCCATATCTTGCATCATATAGATTGAATCTCTCAATCCACATCTTCAATTGAAGTTAATCTTAATAGATCGATGGATCAATTTAGTGGTGATCACTAGGAGGTTAAAGGCATCATTAGATCTCCATTATAGCACCCATATTTTGATGATTGATGCTACCAAAGACTTTTGAAGTATGTGTAGATTATATAGAGGGATATGGATTCAGTTCCTTCAAGAAAGGATCATAGGTGATGAAGAAATATCAAACATAGTTTCATATAGAATGAGGTAATTTTCGGTTTATGATTCATGCTTAAAATAATTCATGCGAGATCCTGAAGGATTTTTACTAGGATGTGCTTCATTGGTAATAATGTATTCATGTTGATATTCCATGAATTTTTTTATATCATTGATCCATATAATTTTTTTGTGAACCCCAGTATGTTTACTTGGTATCTAAGAAATCTTGTGAATTTTAAATATAATAAAAATTAAATTTGTAATAATTTCATGTAGAAGGAATAAAAATGGTCCCAACACCATAGAAAATGATTCAATTCGACATTGGATGGTGATGTTGTAGATGTATGAAGTTTTTATTTGGATTGAAATATGTGTATTTGGGAATTAATTTATGAAGAATATATATTTGGTTTTAATTTATCTGGTTGGATTTTTCTGGTGATACCCACTATTCTGACCAGATTTTGTGGCCGAAATAGTGTATTCTGGCTAACACATAATTCCACCATTTGTAAAAATAATAATAATATTTTTTTTTCAAAAGGATACTAATCATAGGGTTTAACAATTTGGAAAATACTAAATAAAGAATAAAAATAAGAGGGTAGGCTATCATGTGGTGGTTAGAGGCCAAATAAAAAAAATATAAAGGGGGTCATGGGATGTGGGGAAATTGACTGACCATAAAAAAATAAAAATGTTGAAATAATGGAATGAGTTAGCCATTGGTACATTAATCCAAAAATAAAGAATAAAACATGAACACTCTTTTTAATCCTAGAATCATGTTGTCCATATCTGCAAGAACCATTGTGAGCACACTTCCTCCCCAAGCGATCTAGCCTCCCTCCACTGGTGGGAACCTTCCACATTGGATAGTCCACACTATAATCACTCAAGCCTTGTAAACCTAACCTTCCCCACCATACTCCATTGATAGTGATCCATGCTAGGAACCTCTGGCATACTAGAGATACTGCAATGAATAGGCCTGGGATACCCTCAAACCTAGCACCCAACCCGATCTATCACATACCTGAATGGCATTCCCAATCCCCACGGGTATGTGACAAGAACCTGGGCATTGAAAAATAAACCAAAGGGAATGATTTATCCCAACATGAATAAAAACATGGCATATATATACATGAATCATGAAAGAAAAATGGATAGATAATAGATATATTTCATAATTGTAAGAAGACAACATAAACAGAACGACTGTAAAATTAGTAAAAATATCCAAGAGACAAGTCCAACTGCCAAGGAACAAAACCAAATAGCTACTCCATATGATAGTGTGGATGAACTGCCACCATCTCACCACTATCTAGCCAACTCAACTGATAGGTTACCTCATCACCTCACTATGATGCCTTAACTTCCCCTATATTGAAATATATAAAAAGGTCTTTGCACTGCTGAAGTGGTGCAGATGGTGTGATCTAACTGACTAAATAGGATCCAACCCAAGTGTTCCATAACAAGTATCTGTATAATAATTACCATATTCTCATTTCATATTCAACATGTCATGATAAGTAATAAAGTAGTTTTTTATAGAAAACATGGTAAACATTTCCCTTTTTCCACATTTCAAAAAACACAATAATGTATATCAATTTTAAAGAAAATTTTCTATATCATATTTCTGAAGCATAAAACTGTGTATCATGGTTAAAACAACACAAAGCCAATTATTACAAAAAAATAGTAGAATCACACGTATCACAAAACCAAGGAAAACAACAGGTCAGGCTAGCAGACTACTCATACCATAATCAATCAAGTGCACGTTCTGGTTCCTAGAACATAGACATAAGAAGTATAGGAATACCCCATGAGTAAAACACCATAACAATGTCCATATCTGTCCCATAGAATAGTGTTCCTAGGAAACAGAGGAAATCCCCATGAGAAAACTACCCCTAACCATGTCAATATCACCCCCCTAGAACAACAGGCCTAAGAAACAGAGGAAAGACCCATGAAACCCCCCAAATAATGCCAACATTAGTCCCCTGGAACAAAAGACATTGAAAATAGAGAAAATACCCATGAGAAAACCTCATGATAATCATAAAAATGGATAATGGCCTCAAAATAAACCTTCCACTTAAGTACACAAGGTAAACCATGTGCTCGTTTTACAAATCATTCAATGCTTTGAAAATACCCCTTTTCCTTCCATTTATCAAAAACCAAGTAATTTTTTTTCTTCAAAACAAATTTTCAAAACACACAAACAATCATTCCAATTTCATACTAATTTATTTATAAATCAATTTATAAAAATGAAATAATATGTCTCATCCATCAGAGGTTAGAGATAGAACCACCAACCTCGAAACTTGGGCTAGACATGCCCGTAATGGGATTAACCAACAACGAAACCCAATAATGACAATAAAAACCCTAGAATCCTATCCACACCTCAAGATATATTCAATTGAGAAAGTGATTTGGTGAAGAAGATGAAACACCACATACCTCCAGAATGAACACCCACCGCCCCAAAACCAATAAACGAACAACCTTTATAATGATATCTCACAATGGATATAGAAGAAGAAAAGAAGAACTTTCATTTCATACCAATGAATCCATTAATAAAATGAAAGGACGCTACCATGATCAATGGAAAAAAAGAAGCAAAAATTTCACTCATCTAGAGAGATTCACCACAACCGTAATGAAGATTGAATGCCGAACAAATCGATATCAAAGGAAAAAGTCTCTGAAAATCACTGTAGAGGAACCCTTGGTTGAAAGAAATGGATAAATGGTAGCCAAATGGAAACTCAAATCCTGTACGATGCCCTAAAAACCCTTCTTGGAGAATTATATGACATGTAATTCTTTTACACATCAAGGAATCCATGATGTCTAAATATGCCGAAAAACTCATCGTCATAGATTAAAATATGATCATTAATTAACTCATGATGTATAAACACTCATCACATCATGTAACCTTTCACAACATGAATCCTCATCAAAACATGGACCCAATAACCATTACACATCGTGTAACCTAGTTACATAGTGTGAAAATATCGTGCATCCTACAAAAAATCCAGAAATCAACATATAAAACTCTATACTAAAAAGGGAACTCAGAGAGAGGAAAATACATACATGATTAAGGTAATAGAATGTCACAAACTCCCCAATATAAATAATTTCAATCCTTGTGAAGTCATGTAGAACATGTAACCCTTGGAAAAAGATAAGTCTACGAATCCCTCATCAACGATTCATGTTCTCAAGTCTCATGAGAATTTGATCTATGTTTCCATAAAACTCAGACCAATAGAATAAAATTACCACGTAACACATTCACTTAAGGGTCAATGATCTGAACTGGTTTCTCCAAAACTGATACATCTAGATCTAACAAAATTTCTTCTCAACTCAGAATGTGAGATGGATCTGGATGATACTTAATGAGATGAGAAATGTGGAAAAAATGATGAATATCTATCAACTAAACAAACAATACTAACTGATAAGTAACCTTCCCAAGTGGCTCAATGACCTAAAATAGTCCAACATATCTCAGAGCCAACTTTACCTATTTTCCAAGAAAACAGTGACCCAATCGAGGAAAAACTTTCATGAAAACCCAGTCACCAATATAAAACTCCAAAAGAGTCCACCACCGATCTGTATATGATTTCTATCAACTTTGGGATGTAACCAGACATTGATGTACATCCTGAAGCTTTGTTGACATCTCCTAGAACAAACTTGGTACAACCAAAGATACTTATCCCACCTCATCCCAATAAATAGTTGATCTGTATAAGCGACTATACAATGCCTCAAAGGGATCCATTCTGATCGATGATTGATAATTTTTTTAAATAAACTCAACTAGTCCTAGATGGAAATCCCTTGATCCACCAAAATACAAGACACAATAATGAACCATATCCTCTAGGATTTGAACCACATGCTCCGTATCACCATATATTTGTGGATGGTAAGCTATGCTCAACTTGACCTAAGTTCCCAATGCCTCTTGGAGACTTCTCTAGAACCTAAAGGTAGACCTAGGATCCCTATAAAAAATGAAATAATTACTCCCATGTAACCTCATAATATTCTACACATATATCTTACCTATATCTTCAACATTAATGGTATCCTTGATTAGAATGAAATGAGAAGACTTCATCAACTGATCAATAACTACCCTGATATAATTTCTCCCTCGGGGAGTCCATGGTATTCTAACAAAAAAATCCATGGATACCTCATACCATTTCCAAACCAAAACCAAAATAGGATGAATAAATCTAAAGGGTTTAAAGTGCTCTACCTTTATCTATTGGCAGGTGTCTTAGAGAGACACATTGTCCACAATGTCACAATTCATAACTAGCCACAAGATTCTTCATCTCACATCATAATACATCTCTATAGTTCTTAGATGAACGAACCAAAAAGTGATGTGACAATTAAACAAGACTAAACTCCTCATAGATGTTGGTATGAAAACCTGCTTCCCTAAGTGGAGAATACCATCTGAAGAGAGAGACCAACCAGAAATAGTCTTCCCAGAATAAATGATTTCTCAAATTCCACTATACTCATCATCATACTATTAACTATAAAAAATAGACTCCAAGAGAGATGATGATAACTGAACACTATTTAAAACCATACATGAAACATCCTTCCGAGTATCCATGTTCAACTGAGAAAAAACCCCCATAAGGTTCCACTCCTCCTTTGATTCATGAACAACTTGTGATGATACCTTCCTACTAATAACATCTATATTGACATTATCCTTCCCTAGGGTGTAAGAGATATTGAATTCAAACATATGAAGGCATTATACCTATCACATATGTCTGATATTCAAGTCTTTATAAGGAATTATATAAATCAAACTATTATGGTTAGCAAAGACTATGATTCTCTCCCCAAAAATATAATACTTCCAATATTTATGTGCATGTATAACTACAAAAAGTTCTATATCTTGAGTGGGGAAATTATTCTCATTCATTTGAATCTGACAGGAGCTATAAGCTACCACATGGTCATAATTCATAAGCACACATACCAAACTATCTCTACAAGCATCAAAAAACACCATGTACCCCATACCAGGCACAAGTAAGATCAGAATATGATCCTATTTCAGAAGTCATTTCAGTTCATCAAAAGAATTCTGACACTTCACATCCCATGTGAATTTCACCATTTTTCTAATAAGAGTGGAAAATATGACACCATATTAGATAAATCCTTAACAAACCATAGGTCGTATCCATTAATACCAAGAATGATCTGTATCTCATATACATTTTGTGGTTCATTCCATGACATTACAAACTTCACCTTTTTAGGATCAACTGATAATCCATGTTTAGAAATTAAATTCCCTAAGAAATTCACTTCTTGAATCTAGATACTACATTTTGAAATATTTATATACAAACAATGACTTATCAGAATTTACTAAACCAAACATAGATGGTTCTCATGCTCATGCTTAGATTTTGAATAAATCATAATATCATCCATGAACACTACCATAAAAATGTCAAGTTATTGATAGAATATCTGATTCATCAAATTCATAAAAACTGTAGGAGCGTTAGTCAGACCAAAAGGCTTCACAAGATATTCACAATGGCCATACTTACTCTTAAAAACTGTATTTGGTATATCAGACTCTCAGACTGTAATTTGATGACAAACTAACTGAAGATCAATATTTTAAAACCGCTTTTCCCCTTTAAATGATCAAACAAATCATCCATATAAGGCAAAGGATACTTGTTCTTAAATGTTACCTTGTTTAACTTCGAATAGTCCACAAAAAACTGAAGTGAACCATCTTCCTTCTTGGAAAAGAGCACTAGGGTTGACAAAGGATAAACACTAGGGAAAACAAAAACTTTTTCTAATGGGTCATCTAATTGAAACATTAGCTCTTTTAGTTCCACTAGTGTCATACGATATAAAGGTATCAATATCGGCTATGTACCTTACACCAGGTCAATCAAAAAATATACCCATCTCTTTGGATGAATAATAAAGACATCATCTTGAAAAAATTTAGAAAATTTTCAAATGATAACGGGGATATCAACTAAAGAATAAATGTCATCAGCTTCAATCACAACAATCGACAAAAAACTCCTAATCTCTAGGTGGGAAGGTCCTGTATGACCAAAACTCGAGTCCCACTCCACCTAAAACACATGATAGAACCCATAATCAGGAAGAAACAAAGCGCATCGATGATAATAATCAACATTAGCTTAATGAATGACAATACATTCCATATCGACGATGAATTCAAATAGATATAGATCAAGAATGAAAAAATATCAGACCAACTCTATATCAGCTGTTTTTAACGAACATGAAGGAAACAGAAACCCCTACTCTTTTCTCTTACCAAGATGCATCACTAACTTTATTAAAAGGGACATAACTTCCATTGGAATTTTATGAATATAAAAAAGGCAGATATAAACTAGTGGGAGGAACCCATATCAAATAAAGAAATCACTACGGAAGATGAAATAAAGATAATACATCTCACTGTTTCCATAACTACATCAACCACTACAGAAAACTCAACTAAATCATGAAATTTCTTGACTTATGAGTCTTGTGGCTAGATCCCTCTAGTCCTTGAATCATCCGACTACCCTAAAATATCCTTTGGAGCCAAAAAAGCCTGATAATAATGAGGTGTAGTCATATCTTGACAGAAGCACAACAAGTGACCAATGAATCCACAAATGTTGCATGTATTCACGAGCATAGGAAAAGAATGTCTTGTGTTTTTAACCTTGGCACACTGATATCAAGTCAGAGGAACATTACTAGCTATAGTAGATAGTGAAGTGAAGGCCCACTACTGAGACCCATATCCACCAATCCTGTTATGATCCTATCACTTCCCTCTTCTTCCCATGTGTGCCACTGGATAGAATAGAAGTGGTGGAAAATCCTTCATTTTATTCTATATTCATATCTTACATCATAGAATTGTATACCATATAATCATAGGTAGAAATATTTTATATTAATACATGTGATATGATATTCAGTCACAAACCATACAGGTACTTCCAAACCTTTAACTGGTCATTATTTACCACATCCAGAGAAAAATGGACAAGCTCAAAAAAATGGTTGGTCTACGCCGATATAGAAAATTATCCCTCCTGAAAAGAGAGGATCTCTAGATAATTTTCTAGAATCAGTGACTCTAGATAAAACTGTAGGAAGAACTTAGTTCTGAAACCCTTCCAATCCAAGTCCATGTGTCCATCTTCCTAAACTATGGAATCTCACAATCGCTTACTGGAACGCTCGAGCCTGAATGCTGCACACTTCACATCGATATTTTTAGGTTTCACCATAAATTCTAAGATTTGATCGATTCTATCTATCCAGTCCTCCACCTATTGAGGTTCATTATTTCCTTTAAAGGATGGTGGATTCTCACACATGAATTCCTATGATCTATCTCTCTCTATCCTCCGGCTTCAGGATGTACCTCAAAAAATGCATTCTGAACTCATGGTACATTCTAATCAACAAAACAAACAAGCCATACTATATCCTTGATGATATTATAATCTATAGGTATATTCCCTTGAGGATCATCACCTACACCCTCCCAAGAAACCCGCAGAAGGCCTCTTGGAGGTATACTATTGCACTCCAAAATAGAAGGAATGATCAGACAATAGTGTAAATCCCCGTTCAAAACAGAAAAACCATAAGTAAAAACTGATATTTAAAATTAAAACCATCATTAGAGACATATATTGAAATGCCCCATGGAAACCAGAGTCTCATCACAACAAGATTTGGCCAAGAACTTATCGCAACATACCTCTCAATTTCTAACAATTCTATATTCAGTCTAACAGATGTTCTAAGACAAGGACTCATGGGGAACAAACCTAACTTTGATACCACTTTGTAACAAACATACCCAGGTTAGACTCACACCTAGCACCTGATCACATCCTTCACATATCCAAAGGGCATTCCTGATCCCCAAAGGTTGGAAACAAGAATCCATTCCTCAAAAAACAAACCGAAGGGAACAATTTTACCAACCTAAACAAACACATGGCATATGTATATAGGGAGAAGGAATGAACAATGAAAATATAATAAATATACTCCATAATTGTATTATGAAAGTGGAAGAAAAATGACTATAAAAGTATCCAAAATCTCTAAGAGTCAAGTGCAACTGCAAAGAACCCAAAAAGGTAGTCAATGTTATATCATGGATGAAATCCTACCATCTCAACACCATATACCCAAATCTACTAATACAAAACCTCTCTGCCTCACTGTGGCTCCTTTCCTTTCCCTGAATCGGAATATATAAAAAAAATTTATGCACTGATGAAGGGGTGCACATGGTGTGATCTAACATGATCAATAGGATCCCACCCAAGTGTTCTATAAAAAGTTTTTGTATAAAAATCCACATATGATCATTTTAGATAAAACATGGAATGATAAAAAGTAAAATATTTTTTATAGAAAACATGGTAAACCCATTTTTTCATAGTTCTAAAACAATAAAAGGTATATCAAATTTATAGAACATTTTCCACATCATCTTTCACAAGAATAAAAATACATAACAAGTATAAAATATCCCAATTCAATGTAGTACAAAATAATAGTAGAAACAAAAGGTATCACAACACCAAGGAATACAATAGGTTAGGCTATCAGACTAATTTTACCACAATTAATCAAGTGCACAATTCAGTTCCTAGAACACTGGTGTATGAAGAATAAGAGTAACCTATGAGTAAAACCCTCCTAACAGTGTCAATATCAGTCCCCTAGAACAACGGGACTAGTAAACATTAGAAATCCCCCCTAATAAAACCCTTTTAATAATATCAATATTAGTCCCCTTGAACAATGAGCCTATAAAACAGAGGAAATACCTATAAGAAAACCCCCTAGAAATGTAAATATCAGTCCCTTAGAACAACAAGCCTAGTAAATTGAGGAAATCCCCATTATCAAAACTCATGATAATCACAAAAATGGTAAATGGATTCAAGATAAACCTTATGTATAATTACCCAAGGTAACCCATTTGATCATTTTACAAATCATTCAATTATTTGAAAATTACCCTTTTGTTTCCATTTATCAAAAACATGTAAAAACCATTTTCTTCAAAATAAAATTTCAACACACACAAAAAATAATTCCAATTTCATACCAATTTATTTATAAAAATAGAACAAGATGGATTATCAAACATAGGCTAGTGATGGAACCACCTACCTTGAAACTCGGGTCACACACGCCTGCGACGGGATCCTCCAACAATGAAACCCAACAATGAAAATAGAAACCCTAGAATCCAATCCTCACCTCAAGATATATTCAATTGAGAAAGGGGGTCATTGGAGAAGAGGAAACACCACATACCTTAAGAAAGAACACCTACCACACCACAACCAATAAAGGAATAACTGTAATAATGAGATCACACAACGGATCTAGAAGAAGACAAGAAGAAAAATTATTTTAGGATAACAAATATGACAACACAATGCATGTTTGATACCATGATCAACAGTAATGAAGAATTAGAAAGGACACTCACCCAGAGAGATGCACCACACTTGTAATTAATATCCAACACCGAAAATATCGATCTAGAAGGAGAAAAGTATTCGAAAATTGTTGGACAGGAACCCTTGGTTGATAGAAAAGGAGAAACAGCTATCGAATGAAAACTCAAATACCTTACTGCAGCCTAAAAAACCATTCTTGGGTAATTACACGACATGTAATTCCTTTACACATCATATAATCCATTATTTCCAAATATGATAAAAACTAGTCGCTAAAGATTAAAATCCGATCATTAATTAACTCATGATGTGTAAAAACTCATCAAATAATGTAACCTTTAAAAATTTTAATCCTTCTGATGGAACACACTAATCAACCATTAAATTTCATGTAACCTAGTTACACGGTGTGTATATCTCCTACAACCTACCAAAAAAATCCAAAAATGAACACATAAAACTCTACTCCAAAAAGGGAACTCAGAGAGAGGGATAACACACCTGATTAAGGTAACATGATGTTACAGAGACCATGGAGTCCCACCATGCTCTCCCCCTTCACACTCTCCCATCGGACATCTAGTTCCCTTCACCGAAAAATAGATCATCCAAAACAACCAACCAAATATAGGCTAGTCTCCACACCATCCTCTTGCAAAATATATCCACAACCATCATCCCCACTGCATGTTCCGCCCACTATCATCCCTCATCCCTAGAATTTCCCCATAATCATGTCCTTTTACCCATAATAAATTACTTACTAGTAGAACACATTCTTCCAATATACTATTGTATAACCTATTAACATATCAATCATCACTATGAAATACCCTTCTAGTCAGACCCCATCCCCTCTCTGCCTTCCCCACTTGGCCTTCCGCTAAAAACCCTAACCTATTCAGCCCATTCCAGACTAACTCGTGCATTTTTGGGTCATGTATAGGCTCAAAGGGTTATCTGGGAAAGTCATGGTCTGGGAAAAAAGAATATATATATATATATATATATATATATATATATATTTATATTTATAAAATTAATTTACAATTTTTAAATAAAAATTATAAATTGGGACTGAATTATATTTTATTTTGAATTAAAATTTTTAAAATTATTTTAATTCAATTAATGACCTCAACATGAATTTATTGAAAATTTAATTTTTATTTCACATGAATTTTACCAACTGACTGATATTGAGCATCAACCGACTATAATATGTCAATAAATTATTTGTTTGATTATTTATTTCAAATGCGTGCAATTCATGTAAAAATTAAATTTAATGAGACGGTCCACACTTTATAAATTTTCTCACTTAATATGTTTATGGTTTTTCATGTCCATGAGAACTATATTGCATGTGTATTACACATTTCTGAGACCCCCTCTCCTACATGTGAGTATATATGTATTATGATTAGGATATTGTAAGATGTGGATTCTACCGAGATGAGGCATTTTTCTAGAAAAGATGATGGTACGTTGGACCAGGGTGAGAGTTACGATAAGAGTTAGAGATGACTCATGCATTTCAAAATTGATAAATTGAAAATAAATGGATCAACCAATAAAAAATTCTCAAGATCAACCATGTTTTTTATTTAATGTATGCATCATTATTTAATTAATTGAATCTGAAAGTTTATGCAAAGACATGAAATAATAAACTAAGATGCATAGATGAAATCAAATTAATGTGATTTTAATGTTTTAATATTTATTTATAAGTCAATTGTGAGTGGGATCATATAGTATGTTCATATTAGATATATTATGATTTCATTTTTCAATAAATAATAAAAATACTCACAGAAATACTTTGTCTTAATGCCTTCAATCATTTGAGTTTAAACAAAACCAGGTATATGGGGTGATAATCAAACCTAGCTTAGGGTGAATCCTACTACTGAGGAATTATTAGGGGAGTGATTATTTTAATTAACTATATATGGTTAAAAATAATTTTACATATTTATATTATTTCATAATTATAGGAAAAGTGTTCAGTAAATCAAATTTATGATTTTAGAAGCTATGATTTCATTCAATAATTCATGGAGCTACGAGTTAGTGAAATTGGACAGTTAAATAGATACCTTGAAACTATATAAGTAGTGGAGTGGCCATATATTGTAATATCGAGATATGTTTTAGGGATCCTTACCACTATAATACTTGAGTAAATATTTATTCTAAATATATCAGCGAGGACTACTAGGGTTTGATAAAATAGTGGGATACATATAATGATTTAATTAATTAGTAATGTCTAATCAGTAATTTAGATAAAAGTAATAATATTCTAGTGTATATTCTTATATAAAATGGAATTTAATACCATATATATATATATTGTTATCAATTTAGAAAAAAAATTACAAACTGAAACGAGTTTCTAATCAAATTATAGGCACTTATGGAAAGTACTACAATATAGGAAAGTCAAGGTGCTGGTGTACCCAATACCTATTGATTCGCCTCAATAAGAGAGGGTGTGATAATGGTTATAGGAGACTCATGTATGATGAATTTGATGTTTACATAATTTTTTCATCAATGTAAATTGAGTTGTATAAACAACACCAATACATGGATGATTTCACATGTTGTCTCATCTTTGAGAATCTTGTGAGGATAAAGTGAAGAAATATATGTACGAGTTAATGTTTACAATGAATATGTGTAAATTGAAAGCTAGATCATGATATCTCAATAAATAAAATTTATATATATCTGTCAATAACTTTCTCCAGTTTTATTTAAGATCACAAAAAATGAGGAGTAAATAGATAAAATGATCCATTACCTTTTGGGTAACGTTCTCCAAGTAGATAAGAACTTAAAGAAAGATTAATATTTAGTTATTATGATGAATAAGTAAAAATAAAATGATAAAAGAACAATGGAAAGTGTGATGTCAAAGTCACCATGTTAGCATACTTAAAATAAAATAGGAAAGGCATTATACATGATGATATTTTCTTCACATGTCGTAAGATCATTCTACGAAAGATAAATCCAATGAATTGGAGTAGAAGAAAAAAAAGTCTTCCAATTAGTATATATTGATCATTATATGTATTTTTAATGTTATAATACTTGGTTATTGAATAAAATATACCTATCACATATGTTTATTTAAATATAGAAAACAAGTTAGAACAGAAACATTATAATAATTAATGTGAATTCTCTGAGTGGATGAGAAAAGGAGATTCCTATGTTGGCGTTGATAAGTACACAACTTCTAATTTCCAAGATTAATGATTCTATTTGAAATTATATTGAGTATAAAAAAACATTTATATCACATCTCCTTTGAACAATAATCTACATTATTCCAGTTTTATAATGAATGTTGTTTGTGGTGTCTTATATTAAATTACTTATTCAGTTCTTCTTAAATCATTGGTAATAATCTGTAATGACCTATGTTTTTCCGAACTAGAAATTTGAGCATAAATTTTTTTTTCTTTTAGATGTTTTTAGGGGTAAAATGGAAATTTCCCCCTAGAAAATGAACTTAGATAATTTATATGGCCACTTTGTTGGTCTTAGAATATGGGGTTTACCATAGGAGATGAGGTTGGTGGAATTACAAGATGTTCAAATTTTAAAAGAATAATTAATAACTAATGATTAATTAATTAAATATTAATTTATTTATGTAGGTTCACTCAACCATTTGTTTTGAACAAAGAATCATTTTGATATTTTTTCTTCACTGTTGAGCCTAAAATGGGTATTTTTTCCTAGGTGGTTCATAAAATCAATTTGGTTGCAATGAATATCCCGTGCTTCTTTATTATTTTTTATTTTCTTCATTTTTCTTTTCCTTTTTATTTTCTTATTTCTCCCCGAACTTCTCATGTATTCCCCCTATGGGATTTTTCCATGTGACTGAGAGAGTAAATTATAGGGATAGAGAAATAGAGAGAGAGGATAACATAGGTATCATCATAGAGCTTGGGATGAGACAGATCATCATGTGATAGCTGTGCAATGTAGAAATGGGTGAATCTTTGGATCATTCCACCCAAAGGTAGGCTATTTGTTTTATTATCTTCCATAAATACACCTAGTGGGTTTATCTATATATTTTTTATAGAAAAAACGTGTTTTAGGGTGATTTGGGGGTTTCCATTCCAGAAAACCCATGTACACGGTGTGCGGTTCAGAGAACGCACACCGTGCGGTCTTCCTATCTGGGGAAGATGAATTTTGGAAATTACATTCCATTTACATTGAGTACACTCCATGTATTAGTTCATGGACATGTACTTGGTTATCTATCTGAGTAAATTGGTTGATGAGTTTTTGAAATTACACATTGTGTTCATTGAGTACACATCGTGTAATAGTAAATGTATTTGTTTCTAGGGCACTTGGGCAGAAACACTGTATAGAGGGACATGGCCATGTAGTAGTGCTCGGCCAGACCTCGAGTGTTTCTAGTCCATGTAGTATTAAATGGTAATACCCCATGTGATCCAATCCATGTATAAGTATATTTTTGGGAAAGATATTTCTAAGTATAGGTTGTGTACTTTGAGTAAACATCGTGTACTGCCCTAGTGTTTCCCTTTTGAGGGTTTTCAGTGATTTTACTCCCCAGAGTCAAGTTTGGAATCAATATTACTCCATTTTGAGTTTTTTTTTCATGTAGATCATTAGGGTTAAACCCTTTGGATTATTTTTGGCTTCATAAGATGCATTTTGAGAATTTTTAGTATTATAGAGTGGTTCTTCCTCTGGTAATCAAATCTAAATATCTCCATAGAGTGAGGCCCTTTGATATGAGATAGAGCATGAGTACTCTCTATTGAATGATGATTTAATATTTCTTCCTCTATGAGAGTCTCCCATATGAGATGTACCCTCCTATACTGGGAGTCTGTGATATTATTTGTTCCTAAGGATCCCTTGTAGGATGCCTTTTCTTAGGTTTCATCCTAGAATATTTCATGTAGGATGTCTCAATCTTATTACTATACCAAGGGTCCCCTATGGGTTGCACTCAATTATATTTTGAATTAGGGATTCTCTTATAGGATCCCTTTTCATGTGTACTCTTTTATAAGGATCCCTTATAGGATGACTCTTCCTAATTACACTTCTTTTGAGGGTCCCATGTAGGACACCTTTTCTAATGTACCTCTCTAAGGACTCTATGTAGGATGGCTCAGTTTACTTACTATCACGACTACCATGTAGGATATTTCCTTTTACCATCCCCACTGAGGAACCTGAGTAGGATAACTTTTCTTATGTGTAGAATTTGAGGATCCCAAGTAGGATTCCTATCACATGTTTGACCTAAGGGACCTAGTAGGCTCCTCGATTTTTGATGGACCCTAAGATAGTACACCAGGTTTGGATAGAGATGGTAACATGTGTCACCATAGAAGTCATTAAAAACTTGTAATCCCAAGATTTTATGACAGTATTGGTGGGTTTAGGTATTCAACCACCCTCACTCTTTTATTTATGAATTAACCTATTTACTGATGATGCAGTGATGATTAACAGAGGTTCTTCCTGGTTTGTGGCTGATGATCATGATGTGATTCCATTTTTATCTTTTTGATTATCAAATGTACTTATTGGGATCCATCTTATTCTTCAATTTTGGTGCTTAGATGTATTTCCTAGGACACAAATTTAGAGACCTTTTATTTATATCTTTGGGATTACCAGATGTACTTCCTA
The DNA here is from genome assembly GCA_963277665.1 of Viscum album. Taxonomy (NCBI): domain Eukaryota; kingdom Viridiplantae; phylum Streptophyta; class Magnoliopsida; order Santalales; family Viscaceae; genus Viscum; species Viscum album. The sequence continues at coordinate 878,869,810 of OY728166.1, forward strand.
GGGTCCGACTTCTAAGACTTTTGAATTTTATATTTAGGATTTTCAGATGTACTTCAAGGGGTCTATCTTCTAATCCTTTTGACTTTTATATTTTGGATTCCCAGAGGTACATCACCGGATCCAAATATTGATTTGTATACATTTAAATTTTCTTATCATGCCTTTTTAGATGAAAATGAGAATTATTTCAGTCTCCTTAAATTATTTTATAATGAGGATGAATTCTGCCTCCTCAATTTGCAGTATAGAGAGGATGATTATGTTCCCCTATATTTTTAATATGATGAGTATCCCTAGATGTTCTTCCTAGGAATAATATTATGAGCCTTACTTTATCAGGGTGGTTGGGAATGAAGTCTTAAACTCATGATTGATGTAGTTCATGTTGTTTCACATCAGAGACCTCATGGGATGGGAATGACGTTCCTCAATGGGATCTACTTAAACATCACTTAAGGGTTATAACCTTAGGGATTATTCGAGTTTCAATGTCATGGACTCCTACAGGCTGGGACCTAGAGACCAGAAATTAGAGTGGATTTACAGGTTATGAGTGGCAGGACATCCAACTTAGTGACCATTTATAGGAGGGTGTGTCGGTATATGGTATCCATTATTATAGTTATTGGAGGAAATTCATGTGAACCCTTGGTTATGACATGTATCACTCTATGGTGGTATGTCTTTCTCAAAGACATTTCTAGAACTGGCTGAAGAATGTACTATCTATTGGGATTTTAGACCTAGGGGTCGACTTAATTATACACATTTTGAGTGGTAAAACATCCAAAATAGCTCCTTTTTTCCAAGATGTCCAAGTGATTAGGATTATAGACCCAAGGATAGTTATCTGATTATTTATGATATTTCTTTCACCTTACTCATGTATATATATTTTATGGGAATATATAAATACACACTAATATATATATATATATATATATATATCTGTACATGATGGAATATTTCCCATTTTATCGGGATTATAAACCCAGGGATCAACTGTGGTTTCATGTTATTAGTTCTATTTATATTTTGAGTTGCATTTCCACCAGGCTAAGAATATTTCATGATCACACACTTATGATATAATATTTAGAAGTTCATCATTGGGGTGATGTACTTAGATTATTTATCACCATTGTATGTGCACCTTGGTGTGTGTTAAAAACCTATGTATACTTTTTTGGATGATAATAGTTTGTATGATTGATAGGGTTGAGGCCCAGGGCTACATAATTGTGCAGAACCACTCATGCGGGTTCTTCTGATCAAGCTGGTGCAGTTCGACAATGTCAGGGAGACTTGGTATGTGGTCTGACTTGGAGTTAGTGGTTGAGTCCTATACATTTATTTGAGTTTCTTTTATTTACTCCTTAATTTTTGTATGGTGTAATGGGTGACCAATGTTGTATATTTGACATGGATATTCAATCTTTTATAACATTTATTTATTATTATAGCATGTTCTATTTTAGTTATTTACTGCTTCCACACTCTGTTTATTTACTTCTTTTATGATATCTAGTTATTTATGATGTTGTTTACTATGATATGAGGGCATAGTCTCTCCATAGACATAACCTAGGATTATATGGGATAAGATAATTGATTCCATTTTTAAAATCAAGGCTTTTAATGGATGACATGGTTTATTATGGGGAGGATGTAATGACCTGTGTTTTTTCAGATAGAAAAATTGAGCATAAATTTGATTTTTTTTCTTTTAGATATTTTAAGGATTAAAATGGTTATTTTACCCTAAAAATGATCTTGGATATTTTTTTAACTACTCTATTAGTCCTGGAATAAGGTTAATACCATAGGATAGTAGTTTGGTGGAATTCAAATTTTAGTGGAATAATTAATAATTAATTAGTTAAATATTATTTTATTCATACATGTTCATTTGGAAATATCTTTTGAAAAGAGCATCATATTGAGATTATATCAATTTATTTTATTTCATAATGGAAAGTTTCTTCTAGCTGGGGCATAAAATCAAGTCGGGCACTGAGGCTGACCCAAGCCCCGTTTTATTTTTCATTTATTTTATAGCTTTTATTTTTTTCTTTTTTCTTTTCTTATTTATCCCTTGGATTATCACATTAAATATCTATGGTATTGTGATGTGTGACTGAGATAGAAAGTTATATAGATATATAAAGATATAAAAAGGATAATGGAGGCATCATCGTTGAGGTTTAGATGATCCGAATCAGCGTGCGGTAGCCACAGAACGTGGAAGCAGGTGAAGCTTCAATGGATTCCACTCAAAGGTGGGATGTTTTTTTATGTTTTACCAAAATCCCCATATATTTAACATTTTTAAGTTTTAACACCTTATTATTAATACTTAATACTCCTAGTGGGTTGATCTATAGCTTCTGTAGATAAAAATAGTGTTTTAGGATGATTTGGGGGTTTAACGTTTAGGAAAACCCATCGAAATGACATGTGGTTTAGAGAACACATACCATGTATTAATACTATTCATGGAAGATTACTTTTGGATATTACATGTTGTTTCCTTTTAGTATACACTGTGTGCTTTAAGTACACACTATATAGTAGTATATGGCCATGTAGTTTCCTATGTAGCTTAGTATATAGGCAGATGTGTTTTTAAAAGTACATGTTGTTTACTTTGAGTACACAACATGTAATAGTACATGTTCATGTAGATAAGGTACTTGTGAATGCACACTGTGTAGAGGGACATGGAAATCTAGTAGTACATGGCCAAACCACATGTGTGTCCAGGGCATGTAGTAGTGCATAGTTAGACCCCATGTGAGCCAGTCCTTGTAGAAGTTCATGGATAGGCAAGAGGTTTCTAAGTAAACACCATGTACTTTTAGTACACTCTATGTATTTCCCCAATGATTCCCTTTTGAGGGTTTTTTTGTGGATTTACTCCTTGAAGTCGAATTTGGACCCAAAGATAGTCCATTTTTAGTGTTTTTCCATATAGATCACGATACTGAAAACCTTGATATTATTTGAGGACACCTAAGAGGAATTTTGGATATTTTAGTATAGTATATAGGTTCTTAATTGGGTAATCAAATCTAACTATCTCCTTATAGTGAGATCCTTTTATCTAATATATTCCTTGATCTATCTCTCTTGAATGATTCTTTTATAGCTCTTCCTTTGTGGACGCCTCCCTTGTGAGATATTCTCTTATGGCCTGGGAGGCCATGAGTTTATTTATTACTAAGGATCCCATGTTTTCTTCCTCTAATTAAGTTTCAACCTTGAGGATCCCATGTAGGATGCCTCTATCTTCATACTATACCAGGGGTCCCCTAAGGGATTCTGTTACTTATATGACTAACTTAGAGAATACCTCATAGGATTACTTTGACCGTGTACTCTTTCTAAGGATCCCTTATAGGATGCCTCTACCTGATTACTCTGCTTCTAAGGGTCCCTTATAGGATGCCTTTTCCCATGATCCATTTTGAGGATTCTATGCAGGATGGCTCTATTTAATTACCATCAAGTATACCAGATAGGATTCCACATTTTAAATTCGCTGGTGAAGAACCCAAGTAAGATACATTCACTTATGTGTAGACTTTTAGGATCCCTAGTAGGTTGCCTCTATAAGGATTGACCCAAGGTACGCTGTGGGTTCCCCAATGTTTGATTGACCCTGAGTTAGTACATCGGGTTTTTGTAGAGATGGTAATGTGTGTCACCTTAGAATCCATGTCAAACTTATAAGGCCAAGAGGCTGTGACAGTGGATGTGCGTTTAGGGGTACAAACAACCTCACTCATTTATTTATCAAACCACCTATTTATTTCTAATGTAGTGACTATTAAAAGGGGTGATTCCTAGTTTGTGGTTTATGTGCCTAACACGATGTGATGTTTATCTTTGCGATGCCCAACTATACATCCTAAGATCCATCTTATCCTTTTATTGTTGGTACCCAGATGTATTTACTAGGAGTTAGATTCAGATTTATTTTATTTATATCATTGGGATGACTAGATTTACTTCCATGAGTCTAAATTCTAATCCATTTTACTTTTATAATTGGTATTCTCATATGTAATTCCTGGTTTTTGTATTATTAGCGTTTTTACTTTTATATTTGGGAATCCTAAAGGAACTTCCCAAGATCCCACTTTTCATCCATATAAATTTGTATATTCTTCTCATACCTTTTAAGATTTTAATGAGGATGATTATGTTCTCCATGAATTATTATATATTGAGGATGATTCCACTATCCTAAACATGTGGTATAGATATTATGATTACAGTCTCCGTGATTTTGAATATGATGAGCATTCCAAGACGTTATTCTTATAAATAGGCTTATGAGACTTACTATATCAGGGTGGTTGGGTATGACTTCTCATTCCCATGATTGATGTGGGTCATGAAATTCCACCCTAGAGACCTTGAGGTGTTGTAATGAGTTCTCTCTAGTGATCTCTTCTTATGCATCTCCAAAGGGTTATATCCATAGGGATTATCTGAGTCACAATGTCATGACCACCTATGGACTGGGACCTAGGGATCAGACATCGAACTGAATTTTCATGGCATGAGTGGCATAATGTCCAGATCAGTGACCATTTATAAGAGGGACTATCAGTATATGGTATCATGTATTATAGTTATTGGAGGAGAGTATTTCTGAACCTATGGTTAGGATATGTACCCCATATGGTTGAAAGAAACAGGGCGTGCGACAGAAGCTGTTGGTCTGTGAATTTTAACATTTTCATCACCAGAGTGATGTTACTTCTTCATCTATGGTGATCTGAGCACCTACAAAGGTCAAAGGATCGCTTGTGAATTTAATAGGATCAAAATAAATAAATAAAACATATACCTTGTTCGATTTGGAGGTGCATTCAACTGAATTTTTTCATTGGTGATCATTGGTTGAAGGATCCATAACCAAAACCCTCTAAATTGTCCACACATGGTTCAAGAATCTACAAAAATGTTGATCATTGAATTGTGAGTGCTAGCATGGAGCTCCAATGATTCCTTCGACTCTATTATGATCACCTAAACCCCATTTCTAGGATATGTGAACATGTCCTTGGATTGATTTCTTGACCAATATATTTCTCTCTCAAGGACGCGGGAAGATAGAGGAGCTCTCAAGACATTGTAATGAGTTTCTTTCTTGCAAACTATTGATGCCCGCCAAATGAGAATTAAAAAATTTATAAAAAAAATTGAATATGGGTATTATTTTCCCCACAAAGGAAAAAGGAGAATATGGAGGTAGAGACCTACAGTTCACATGAACCATTAACAGACTCGCGATTGCATGACCATTATAAGGTCACATTAAGACTCCTCATGTAGCACATAAAATGAATTAGATATAGTGAAACCTATTTCAAAAATCCCTCCTACTCTGGAGAAGGTGCTTTAGGAAACTTGTGACCACACAATGGTAGCCGGATAAGCTCCCCTAGGCCACATGATTTTCAGCAGCAAGCACTTGACAATCCAACGTGAAAATATATTGAAAATAAGTATGATTATATCCAAAGGGAGAAGGCTAATAATAGTTGTGAACATAATGAGACTCCTTACCAATTAGAAGGGAAATTATTCTTGAAAACAACCATGAAATCTTACATGACCCTCAACCTTTGTTGAAAATAAATAACTGGAATAAAAGGGGAGGAGGCGGGAGCTACTCAGAGTCCTAAATATCATGTGGCCCCCCCCAAAGGTCCAAAAGACACTGTGAGTCCTTGGAGACATACCCACCTCATCTTATGGATGCCCATTGGCTTTTCATACTCATCACACAAGAAGACATGGGTATGTATAGGAAACCCTTCACTTACCTTTTGGATCCCTAAGGACAAATAGATGTATTGGTCCACAAAATGATCACATACCACCCTAGGACCCTTGTTGGAAAAGCGACACATCATTAAAAAATAGGGTAATTATCTTTTAAATTACTCATGTAATCTTTCATGAATCCTAAAAATTTGTAAAATAAAACAAAGGGAATAAAAGAGGGAGTAGGTGGAATACTCTCACTGTCATAAAACACTTGAGACTTGCTAAGGAATTCTGTAGTGTAGTCCCATGAGACTTCTCGAAAAGCTGCCCTGATTTTGTAGAGACCATCAGAAAAATCATTCTTACCTCAATAAATGTCCTTGGAAATGAATCAATCATCTTTCAAACACATTTTCAAAAGGAAATTTTATCTCATGAAGTCCACTAGACATGTCAATATGATAATATATAATTCATTCGATATTCCCATTTGATCAAACGAGTTCCCTATTAATAAAAAATAGTACAATAATGGAGGCATTTCCGAGAGGGGCTTATGGTTAATGAGAATTAATCGATTCACTTAGAGAGATCTATAGAAAAGGATCATGAAAAATACTGACATCATACCCCTTTTCCAACTCCATACTATATCCATGCCAGATACTCTGTAGAAACTGGCCAAGAACTGGGGTGGAGAGGCCGATAAATTCCCCACCCCAACATGAAAAATGAACTGCTACCTATTGAAAATAAGAGGTAGAACTCAGGGAATTTCACACAATAACCAGAGTGGATTTATCATAGCAACTAATCTCACAAACAACAAGTCTTCTGTTAGGTGATATAATGACAAACAGCTGGAGTGATCATGCGCCATGCACAAAACACTTCGTGTGATCATTCATAAATCATGAATAGTAATTCTAGAAATAAGTGATAAGAACATTCTACATATCTACAATATAATGCGAGACTCAAAATAAAATGATAATAGATAAATATAAGGAATTTGCGAGATAAAGTCTAGAAAAAATATATTAAAAGTGGAATACTTAAGAAAAAACATGTTTGTTGTCCCTCATGTGCTTCGCATGAGTCATCCAAGTTATGAAAAAACACCAAGACATATCACCTAGATCTCACAGTGATCCATCAACACGCTATTTGGGTCATGTAAAATCTTTCAAACATGTCAAATAATGTCACATGATTCACCACAGGCATGCCACTTTAGTCTCACGAATCCCTCCAAGCTTGTCTCCCAAGCCACATGACATCCTTCTGATACAGCGCCAACCACATATAAAAACACCATCTCAAGTAATCTATGTCTTCTAGATGTATATTCAAATGTTAAATAAGCCCTCACGACACACTCTGGGAAAGTGATTCAAGACTTGTGACTCCCTCCAGACATGTCGGCTAGGTCTCGTGTTGTCCTCCTGGGATGTTATCCATGAAATGAGACACCCTCTAAGACATGTAATATTGACTCTCATAAAAACCTACATATGTGTTAAGACAACTCTTGCGAATGATGCTGGGGAAAATTATAAGGATCATGTGACAACCTCTACAAAAGCCAGCTAGGTCATACGATGGCTTCCTAGATAGACCACCTGGATATGGAGATGTCCTATAGAAAATTCATATTTGATCATATGCCAACCTTCAGATATTCCACCTAGGTTATGAAGATTCCTTTAGAAATACCAACTAGATCATTTAGTTGTCTTTAGATATGCCAGGAAGATACTCTCTTACATATCAGGACAAGCGGACAATTGACACATGTCAGGAAAGATAATAGGTTATAAGGGTAACCTCAAAGTGTAATCCCCAACAAACAACATAATATGGTATGTCCCAATAGTTAGGGTAACCTCAAAGTGTAATCCCTAACCAAAGGAACTATGGAAACTATGATTCCAACCATATTTAAGATATATAGGCCACCTCTTTAAGGTTAGATATCCAAAATCTATCCCAATACGTAAGTCTATCACTCTCTAGGGAATGATATTGATCATTTTATATCCATTGTTTCTCACACTAAGAATAGATCATGTGAGCTCAGGGAGTTGTGATAATAATATCATTCACATCACGAGTCTCCCTAAACTAGGGGAACATATGTATGTAAATCCTCAATGAGTGGCATGAAACATTAGCCTCAAAACAAGGGCATCTACCTTGGAGACATTTCCAAGGGCATGATTGAACTAAGAGAACTATGATTTCTCTAATAAACAGGAAATGTAATATGACTTCCTAAGGCCCATGATCAAATAAATACCCATTTCAGTGTAAGTCCTTTTAGGACTCTGACATCTTACCCATTAAGACCTTGTAATTCTCAAGGGTTGATCACTCTACCTCATTAATCAGTGGATTGAGAAATCAATTGAACTAGGATGACTCTGATTCCTTCCATAACCAGGATATATAGGACATATCCCTAAGAACTGAGATTTATAATAAATCCTCTTAGGGTGGTATTAGTATATAAGTCCCATATAATGAGCAATGAAAAATGATCATTTCCCATAACTTGTTTCTCACACCAATAATATATCACATGGGAATAGGTAACCATAATAATCTTGTCACATACACCATCAGTCTCTAAAATGATAGGGAAAACCTCAGTATATAAGTTCCTAACAATTGAACTATGACAATTCTGATTCACACCATAATCGGGATATGTAGGAAATCCCTCCAAAACATGATCTTGAATACTTAGTGGCTCAAAAAACCCATAAAAATATTTTATACATGATGTTTAACTATATGGATCCAACAAACTATCTAGGTTTTAATTCCCGCAATAACCAAGATACATTGGATTCCTCAAAATGGATCAATCAACTCCTCATAATATTAATCAACTCTTTGCATGGAAGAACATTCCAAAGAAATTAGTTATATGTATTCAGCACATAATTGAATTCTTATTACTGGAAAATAATGGATAACCTCGGATACATATAAATGGATTCAATAAATATCCCCCCAATCTTTTCTCATAAAAGAGAATTAACCTATAGTCGTTTTTAGGGTAACTAGTCTCGTATTGGGATTAGGAAGAGATTCATGAACATATCTTAAATCTATAAGAGAGTCCTAGAGTAGAATAAAATTCCCCCTGAAAGGGTGTGATGAGCCCGACCTCCCATCCTCTCGACCAATGCAAGTACCCAAGAGTCATTGGGACTAAAAACCCATGTGATTTCTTACTTTGGAAAGTATGTCTATACACAATTATATATGATGGGACCATTGGGAGTTTTTGGTAAGAGATACAATGGTAACTTGATGTTCTTAATTGCACAAAACACAAATCCCCCACAATCAAGTCATCAGGTGGATCCCATCCACTCCTTATCTCTTGAAGAAACAAAACTGGTAAACCTGATGTGAATCTCTCTAACAAAAAAACTATCAGTTATTATCCATCATACGATTTTATTTACCCACTATATGCAAAAAAATAGTGAACATGATGTGAATATCTTTAATAATTAGTGATTGGGTTATATTATGTCAAGCCTTTTTGTCTACACACCATATTCAAATGATGATCGAATATTAGATTTGAATCTCCCAAATGATAGAATAATCATACATCAAGCTACTTTTTTTCATACCCTATATTGAAAAAATAGTATGACTGGAATTATCTTACATATGATCTTATATAACAAGGGTTGATATAATTCTATCATCATGTTGACAAGTCCACATGAGAGGAATGGCCGGATTGAAAAAATAGGGAAATTTTGTTAACCATGCATATCTGATTTAGTACATTGGGACTATGATATTTCACTAATAGTTAAACTTGTTAATTTTTTTCTATGTGATAACATATACTACTCACATTGATAGTATCCCAAACAAATATAATTTCTTCATCATCCAACATTAGATCGGTAAAATCATCTTTAGCTACACCCCCACAGGAGACAAAGCGATTTCAGCTACTCGAAAACTCCAAAGACAGGTGGAAAACATGATGGTATGGGAGTACCACCAATATTGTACAATACAGACCATGAAAGCTACCTATGAGGTTGTCCAATAATGAAAACTAGTGAGTTTACATCACCCAAGGAAGGTTGCTGCTAATCTAGTATCCCTCATTGCTACAACCAACCACTTTAGGATCTTATCCTCAGAGTGTGAAAACTGTCACTTTTAGTCTCTGATAAAGGTGGATCAAGAATTCAAATATGGATTTCTATCGATTTAGGTGAAATTGAGGAGGGAACCTATCAACTGTTGTCGCTAAAACCATCCCACCTGTACCCACCAATCACATGCTAAAAGTACCACCTGACATGATTCTGCCTCAAACTCCCATGAATAGGAAACAAGGAAGGCTCATCAGGGGAAGAATTCACTTGATTTTTGAGAGAGGGATCATATCCCCACTTCTGAGGATGATTCCTGTCAGCATATTTTTTTAATAATTAGAAAGTAGGAACATATCCCTACTAACACATAATAAGTTTGTGAGAATATTCCCATAGTAGGCATGGGGAGGCGCATATCCCTACCCTCATGGATGAAGCCCATTAGCATATTCTGATGGCTCAAGGAGTAAAAAATTTGGCCCATATCCCCACTTCAATCGAAGACATCTGCTAGTTTATAATGGATATAGAAAAATTACTAGCTTATATCCATCCACACACTTTTCTAAAATGATTATATATTTTAGAAATAACTGAAGAAGTTCTCTGGAATATTTTGGCACTATTGTAGATAAAGGGATATATGAATACTACTATCCCTAAATCCTGGGAAACTCAACACTCTGATCATCCCAAATAAGTGGTTGTACCAAAGAAATAGAACACAAATTCTACCATCCAGAAGGGTTATTATCATATTCTGATAAATGAAGAGGCATCGAACTGAGATCATACTCCCATTACAATTGGGGCTCACTAGGTGAGTGAAGAACATTCCCTAGGATTGGGCTAATATAACTATTCTGGCTGAGGCTCACCACGTGGGAGGGGCACAAGTCTTGGGGTATACTCATATTCATATTGAAGAAATCCAGTGGCATACTCAAAAGGCCATGGATCGGGAATATATCCCCATTTTGGCTGGGGCTGATTAGGTGAGAATGGAATAAGCCCCAGGACAGGCTCATATTCATGTCAGTAAATCTTCTTGGAAAATTCCAATAGATTGTGGAAGCAAGGAATATATTACTACTTCTGCCAATAAACTACTATACCAACATCATTTTAAGGCAACACAAGAAGAGTCTCATATCCATTCTCCCATTTTGGAGGTCCATTAGCATTTTCCGGTGAGGAATGCACATTTAGAACATGATCACATTGTTGTTACAATTGTGTATCACTAGGTGAGAGTGGCACACACCTCATAATAGGCTAATATTCCTACTAAGAAATACTAGAAGCATATCCCAAAGGCCTAGGATTGTCCTTATACACTCGTCTTGATCGAGGCTTATAATGTGAGAATGGAACATGCCTCAGTACATGCCAATATTCCTACCAATAATGGGATATATTATTGGAATGTTCTAAAAACTTATCATGAGTGGGTTCATATTACCGCAGTAGTAGATGGTTATATAAAAGTTCCAAAAACCTCCATATAAGAGGCTCATATCCCTACACAATCCCAAAATGAAAGTCATAAAATTCTAACCATGATGTAGAACATGGACCATATTCCTAATATGCTCAATTCTAGTGTCCTTGAGGTTGTTCGAGACACATTATCAACACCCCGATGGTTCGTAAACTCTTCTATCGAATAAGAAATAGATGAAGTTCAATACCATGATAGTGCTCCTCATGTTAGTGTGGAGATGGATCATAGGGACTCTACTCTTGATATCCACCACGGTCAACCTCACTACAAATATTTCTCCCACAAACAAGGAAATCATCCTCTTTCCTAGAAACCTCTATATAGAGAGGTGTTCAATAATCTAACACCTTCATGTAGATAAGTTCTTGAAACATTGAGGTCAAACTATATATAAATCCCTGTCAACTTTTAGTAGTGCTCTACTCCCATCAGCAGGCAACCATTAGAGCCATCTTCTATGGTCTGACTAGATGGATCCATGTATGTCTGATAAATATGTGGCTCACATTGACATATATAGAGAGTTAACTAGAAACAAACTCCACAAAATGTTTTGGATAGTGTATACTTTTTACTATGAGATCCTAAATGAGTTATAAAGGAGTACATGCCTTATCTTCACCAAAATATGTTGGCTACTCATCAGTGACTTTAGGATCGATATATCCTTTATCTAGGATATGAGTTCCACCTTCACACAATCAAAACAATCTATTATTAGATAGACCTGACTACTATCTCCATGGAAATTGATCCAAAACCAGAAAAGCACAACACAAATTTTCAACATGCTTGCCGCCACTGCATTGTGACACTTCAAAAACTGATATCTGAAGCCACACCATGTATCCATATTTGAGGATGGGGATAGTATGAAGTGTTAGAATTTGACGCACCCCTAGAAAAAATAGTATCCTAATATTCTAAATCCTATAATGTTATAGCCTCTGGTGAAATTAGGGGACCAGAGAGTTCTTGGGCTAGTTGGTCATGACAACGGAATTCCCAAGCTTCAACGATGACCAGAAATTAAGAATGGAGGGAGAGGATAGCCAACATGATTTTAAATTGGGTCCCTCAAAAATAATAATAATTCATTTCATACATAGAAAATGAAGTTTCAACCACTCGAACAACTTCTCGTAAAGAATGGTTCTCATCATGGGCTTCCATTGCAGCCAGACACTATGCAAGCACAACTAAACTACATAAAATGAGATAAAATAGCAATTGAAATAGAATATATCCCAGAGTGGATCCATCCCTTGAGTGTAAATAATATCTACCACCACCTCTACCCTTAATATTATCAATTCCTAATAGGATTCATGATATTTCCTTAGAAGTTGTGACGAGACCCCATCTCACTAGGCTGAGGGAATTTATATCTCAATCACCATCTTTGGTTGATCATTCCATTATAGGGTCCTGGAAGAATTAGTGGTGATTTCAGATCACCCCATACCATTTAGTTAGGTGAATATATATATACACATCTGTCCTAGGAATCATAAAACCCCTGATTGGAATCATTGGATCCCCAACAACAGGACTAATCTGTGCCAATTACATCCCCAAATGACCCCCAACCCCTAAGGCTTAGGGAATTATCATCATCGTTATAACCACAAAGAGAACCAGTTTTCTCTAGGTTAGGAAGAAACCAGCCAATTTTCTATGTATTCCTCCCAATGTGCAGAAAACCTCTGCTAGTTAGGGCCCATATCACAACCAAAACCAGAAACTCCCTCAAAGTCACTGTTTATAGACTGAGATGGGAGGAGTGTATGGAAAAGGATATTATTCCCCATTGGGGTCAAAAGAAAAAATGGTCCAACAAGGCCAAAGGTTTAAATAACTACCTTAATGAACATAGTATAGAATTATCCTGTTGCATTGAAAGTAATGGCACAACCACCATTACCTGATATGCCTCTATGAATGTCTTCACTATAAACATGGAAGAAATTGAGCAAAAAAAATGAAGAGGGACACAACATGGAGAATATAACCCTAGAGGAAGGTGATTTGGATGCACCAAATGAGGTTTCATGCACCTAGAACCAAATAAGGATCCATAATATGGAACCTCCAAATATCGAGTTGCCACCTCCATGACAGAACATTACAAAGGGGAATAGTACAAATACATCCTAATCACTAGCCAGAATAATTGAAGTTTCTTCCCTAGATAAATAGTTTACAAAATATGAGATTGAAGTAAAAAAACTACAGAAAATCAATGAGGAGCTACTCTGGGGTAATATTACGACTAGGTATCATCTTCAAGAAGAGATGAATATTCTCCCTCCAATATCTGATCCACTAATAATAGATACATCTAAGCATCAGATTGGCTCCAGATATAGACATCCTATCTACATAAATGAGGAAGTTAAAATAATAGTGACTTACCTTTGTTGTAGTGAGACCCACTCCCTCTCTATGGAAATCATTCAGTCATAGGAAAAATTTAGAATCATCAGGAGATTATGGTAGGAATATCTCATTAGCCCCCACCTGCTCCCAGTGGATGAGAGATGGCCCAAATATTAGTGACCCTAGAGTTACATAACATCATCGAGTCTCTAGATACTCGAATGGAATCCACAGAAGTACATTGCACACTTATGTAGCCTCAGAGGAATCCATATCCCGAATGGGTGGATGATACTCCACCTCCACCCAAATATGTAAATCCTACATTCTCTACCTTTCATGGTGCATGAGACCCTGAAAACCATCTCACACACTTCGTATCCTGATGTGGGTAATGATGGTTCCTCAAGATAAACAGGAGGCAACAGAGATGAGTTATTTTGTATATAATATAATAGGGATATCCTTTTTTGGTACAACATCTTACCAACAGGATTCGTTGAAGGATGGGAATAACTCCATCGTCAATTCCTTTATCATTTCATCTACTTGATAATAAAGAAAAAAATTGTATTCCTAATGAACTAAAAGCAATGTGAGAATAAAAGGGTGTTTGATTTCATATCAAAATGAAAAGGTTTAACATATTAGTTCAAAATTCCTCTCTCACAATACAAACTGATGGAAATATGTGCTGAGAACCTCAGGGATGAGTTATAGAAACCTCTAATACCCATGAAGTATCTAGGTGGGTTCCGAGAGTTCTCTGAAATGGAACAATTTCTTGATGAGGATATTCATCGAACCCAATCAAAAACTTAACTCATTCACACAACATAAGGGAAAAGTCTAGTTATAGAATAATCTATATTTTTCACCCTCATGCAATCAACAGTGCCTATCCAAGCCCCTAAATAGGATTCGTACAGCCCAACACCTTCTATTGAGTGGTGACAACCATAAATCTCCCTCATCTAGAAGCATAGAGAAATCAAGGTCACCCAGGATTTGATGAATGGATGAAAAAAGTAAAATCCTATTAAAATGAACAAGTCCCCGATTATTTCTTGGTAGCCATGAAAAGTAACCTTCTTAGGATTCCATAGCCTAGGAAGCCTAACGAGGTTAATTTCACTGACCGTCCTAACTAATTCCCTTAACATAGAAGGTTGGTTAATAATATTTAGGATTGTTTCATCTTAAAATACATTCTTAAAAGCATGGTAAACTTTGGATAGATGACATTAGAAAACTCTCCAGAGTAGGTGGCTTGCATATTAATCATATATTTAGAAGAAAAGGATGGTTGGAAGAATGTTATGGCCCGACATGTGAAATTTTTTGACGATTGGATGACATAAAAAATAGCTGATTTAGATCACACCAACCTAAAAGCACCATTGCGTAGACCCGCAATAGATCCACCACCCAAGGAGAATACATTAGAAGTGCCTCCCAAATATTGATGTGACCACTAGGAGTTGGATGAAATAAAACAGGAAGAATCATATTCTACTATAACATGACCACTGACTCTTCCAGATTGCTTCCCTACAACATATGTGGAATGAGAATTGCCCTGCCAAATGGAATTAATGTTGGAATAAGATCTCATTTTTTGTTCTCTCAACATGATACACTTGGAATACACCTTATTCGATGATGAATATACATTCGATATGAATTTCCCAAACATAACCAGGGAATAGGAGGCCGCATGCACTGAAACTAAGTATACATGGGATAGTAAAAACATGGTTAGACCTAATATTCTGATCATATCCCTATGGAGAACATATATACAATTGATGACCATGGTCAATTGCTCCATCATGCTCAAAGGATGCATGGAGGTGTCCCAGAACCCTCCAGTAGCCATATACACCCAATTTTATTGCATAACTGCCTATAGGGGGTTCAATTCAATCAACCTAGGAAATGGGAAATGTCAGAGCAACCTGTACCAATGTAAGTATATATCCCCTCTACTTTTAGAAAATAACCATTACCATCCACCTTAGATTCTTCATCTCCTTAATCGCATGCCCATGAGAAACCCCATATCAAGAAGTGATGACCTTCAGAACAAGAGTATGACGTTCTGAAATAGTTTCCTATTGTCCCTAACAATCTATTAATCCTTGATGCACTCCATCTTTAAAAATAACTAAGGGAGGAACTTTTTGAATCCCTCCAGAGCTCATAAGAGGTCAATATAGAAGTCACTTCGGTCAAGGTCTATCCAGTGGAGACTATGTCCTTAGAATGTCATGTCTCCATCTCATTTATTGATAAAGATTAAGAAGAGGCCATCCAAGGGCACATTAGACCCTATATGTCTCCGGCAGACTCAATATTGTCAATGTATAAAGGGTTTTGATTGATAATGGAACTGGGACCAATATCATCCCAATTCAAACCCTCCAATTTTGGGATATAGTTAAGGGGACTTATCTCCCATAAAGCTGTCTATTCAAGGGTATGATATTTGTGAGAAAATAACTCTTGGGAAGATCAAACTCGAAGCCCAGATTGGGGAACTCACATATGATGTTGAGTTTATAGTTATTTTTCAAGTCACTGTATATAATGTCTTGTTTAGAAGGCCCAGGCTCCATAGACACTTAGCAGTACCATAAACATTACATCAGTGTATGAAGTATCCCATCGATGAAAAAGTTATCATACTAAATGGTGAAAGAACCCCCTTTGAGACTTGAAAATCCATATATGCTGAAGCAGATTTATATAATAAGGGAAGAAAACAACCAATGGTGGATGATGATACATAGGTTATATCCCCTAATGGCTTGGGAACCGCCCCTGTGAATCCATGGGGCATGCTCGATAGTGACTATATACTCCCTATAAACCTGATTGAGGTAATATATCCAATCCTAGAGACCCAAATTCATCCCGTCCCCAGTGAGATTTTAAAATGAAATTAGCTCTGGCATTACTTTGAAATGAATTAGATATTAAGGGATGATGATGTCTCTTATAATAGCCCACCTCACCCTAATAGTGACAGAGAAGCCCCTATATTTCCATCTTCACTTGAAGATGTATACACAGACTCAGAATTGGAAGAGGATGGGGATGATTTCAAGAACACCCCTCTATCATTTAAAGAAGGCATATCCACCACCATAGATTATCCTAGGAAGATAAATCTAGGAATAAAATAAGACCCATGAACTACTCTAATTAGTGCCGCCATTCCCCTCGAAGAGTAAGATATATACATTTCATTTCTAAAGAAACACCGATATGTGTTTTCTTGGAAGTATGTGGAAATTCCCAGACTGAATCTAGATGATGCTACACACCATCTCAGATTACCTGATGAGAATGGAGGAGTCCCACAGGAAGCCAAGTGGATGCACCCCTCTCATGCCACCAATGTAGATGTGGAAGTTGAGAAGTTGACCAAATAATTTTTTTTATGAGAAGTGAAATATCTAAGATGGCTATCCAACATCTTCCACATCATGAAAAATAATGAAAATATTCAGGTCTGTATTGATTTTAGAGACCTTAATTGATATTTAAAAAAGGAATATTTCCTGTTACCGTTCACAAAATGTTTGATCGATGTGATTTCTAGATTCCAAGGCCTTTCTTTCATGAGTGGGTACTCAGGGTACAATAAGATCAAGTTGTATTTCTAAGATAAACAATCATTTAACTTCAGAGTGACTCAAGGGATCTTCTACTATCAGGTCATGCCATTTATATTAAAGAACATTGGTTATACATACCAATTCACCATGGATCACATATTTAAGCCATTCCTAGGAAGGATATCTGAGTGTTATATCGACAACCTGGTTGTTAAATCCTGATAACGATATGATCACTTCACAGATCTCTAAAAAATCTTAGAAAAGCTATGATAGAACTGTTTAAAGATTAATCCTCTAAAATGAGATTTTGGGGTAACATCAAGAAAGTTCCTTGGAATTGTGATATGTCACTACAACATTGAGGTTTATTTATAGAAAACTAGTGCTATTTTAGTAATTTCACCCACCAAAAATCTCAAATAACTAAGGGGACACCAAGGTAACCTTTCCTATATTTGAATATTCATATCCAACCTAGCTGGAAAAGATCTCCCCATCACTATGATAATGAATAAGGGATCACCTATGAATGGTTTGATGATTGTCAAAAATCCTTCGAACATCTCAAGTAGTAATTACTACACCCATCCGTTTTGATACCTTAGGTGTAAGGGAGGATACTCATCTTATATTTTTCCACCATGGAGCGCTCACTGGGTGCCCTCCTCACATATAAAAATTACGTGGGAATTGAGAAGAATCTTTACTACCACAGATGGATGATGCTAGGTATTGAGACCAGATATTCTAATGTTGAGAAAAACTGAATTTCACTCATCTTTTTGGTGAAAAAGATGAGACATTACTTTCAGTACCACAAATTCCACCTTGTCTCCCATATTGATCAACTCAAGTTCACCCTTGGAAATCCTATGTTGACTATATTCTTGGATCAATGGGCATTCATTCTGAAGTAGTATGCCATTCAGTTCATATCATAGAAGTAAGTGAAAGGGAAACCTTGGATGATTTTCTTATAGAACATCCTGCCCTGTAAAATACATTATAGGACAATAAGATTCTAGATGAGGGGGTCTTCTATTTCCATGGAACTCCCTAGACATGGGATATGTACTTTGATGCCACCTCCCAGAGCCCTATCGACACAAGGATAGAAAACCCAAAGCTTAATTGGGTTGGTATAGGTATTTTTTTCCATACAAAGTTGTTTTTCTATACTCTTTCTCACCAAACTAAGGTTGCACAAATAATGAGGCATAATACCAAGCCCTCATCGCTGGATTGGAACTAGCCCTACAACCACACATAGCCTACCTGAATATCAAATGGGACTCAGAATTGGTGATAAATCAAATAAATGGTGAATATTCTATCAAAAATGAAGAAATGAACCCCCAAATTAAGTACAATAGGGGACTGCAAGCATAATTCCCTTTGAGCCCACATTGCATCATGTTTCTCGATAACAGAATGCTCACACCGATGCACTATCTAATATAGTCGCCATATTTGCCAACCCTGACCAGGAGGAAGAAATATTCCATATCACACATTGAAAAATGGTGTCATCGACTGTCATATGTGATATGGAAGATATAAATCAGGTCATCATCACCCCATAGCATGATGATCCAATGACCATGCCTGGATAGATGAAACCCATAGTTAGTTATATCCAAAATGGGATTCTCCAAAAATATCATGCGGGAAGGGAACAAATTCGGCACTAGGAATAAAATTTCACTCTACAAGATGGTCCAAATGAGAAAAAAACCCTCTAAAATGAAGATTTTATGGAATAATCCTTAGATGAATAGAAAAAGGAGAAATTATCACCATCATGGAAGAAGTTAATATAGGCTCTTGCAGTGCCCATGAATCTCTAACCAGGGTCACCCACCAAATTATGAGGCTTGGATATTATTAGAAAACCATGATACAAGACTATGTGGAATTATACAATAAATTTCATGCATTCTAGATCCATGAAAACTTCATCCATAATCCCCAGGAATTTCTACATACATCTAAATATTATTGACCATTTTCTGTTTCTAGGATGGATGTTGTGGGGCGATATCCCCCAGTCACAACTAAGTAGTTCAAGTACATCCTCACTACTACCAACTTCTTTTCCAAATAGGATGAGGAAATAACCCTCAAGGAAGTTGGGATGTTGAATATCATCAACTTTGTGAAGTCCTATATCACTACCAGGTTCGAGGTACCTCACACAATATTGAAGGACAAAAACACCAACTTCTATTCTACAGAATTGAAAATACTATACCGAGAGTATAATATTGAGTCCAATAATTCCACTCGCTATTATGTAGTGGAAAATAGATAGGTATATGCCTTCAATAAGAATCTATCTAATATACTCCATAAGATAGTAAACAATAATAATAAGTCTTGGTTGGAAAAACTCCTCTATACTTTATGGGCCTACCGTACCCCCAGATGTACTTCCACACAAGAAATACCATACTCATTATTTTGCAGGAACAAAGTAGTTTTACCCATAGAAGTAAAACTTCCTTAATTCTGAATATCCATTTATGGAAAACTCTCAGATGATGAACAATATCAAAAGCAGATGGATGAATTGAAATGGTTAAATGAGAACAGATTACACACACATCACAACTTGGAGGTCTATCAAAATTGGATAGCATGGTCCTTGAATAAAAATGTTCACCTTCATTCATTCCTCCAAAGAGAATTGGTGTTTCATCTTAGAACCCTAATGATACTGGGAAAGAAGACCTCAAAACTGAAACCCAAATTGGAAGGTTCTTATGTAATATATAAGGTTTGTCATAATGTATCCTACTCATTAGCCACCATCGATGGGGAGCATGTCACACTACCCTATAATGAGAGATTTCTCAAGAAATAATTTTAATAACTATCATAAAAATGACATCCACGTCATAGTAAGACCCATCATTCATCTTGAGTACATGAAGTTTGTAAAAATTTATCTTGGACACATGACGATAAACTGTATGGATTTCATCCTAGATACACAATGTAAAACTTTAAAATTCCCTACGAACTACATATGTATTGATTCCTACAATCATAAGATATATAGTGACACTCGAACTATTATTCTTGGGACGAACCATAAGATTACTTTCCTTTCATGTTAGGTGATCCAATGTCTTTACCGCATGACTTTAAATTGTATGGAAAACGTTCTTACCACATGACATTAAACTATAATGAAAATTTACTTATAGTATGATGTAAAACATTGATAATCCATAAATTACCATTTAATTCACATTGTGTTATCTAAATCCTTACCATGTGACATAAAATTGCATGGATCATTAATATCCATCTTCATTCATGTTGAGTCACCCACATCCTTACTACATGATGTTAAACTCTATGGGTTTCCTAGAATAACGTATGGATTGATTCTCATTTCGAATGAGATACACAGGGATGACCTGATCCTATATCATGGTACAACCACCACATCATACAAAATTCCCCTGTCCTACTCTTAAATGCCTCTTTATGGCGAGAGGATGACTTTTAATTTCTTGTTTCTCACACCAAACATAGATCACATGATATTAGGAGTCTCGGTAAGGGATTAGCCACACAAACAAGGAATAATAGCTTCTAAAATGTCCATATTATCCCTTAATAAAAAACTGTAAAAGGCATACCCTGAGTCCCCACTTCATGATGTTAAAATGCATAGTTAATGTCTCCTTAAAGATATAAAACTACACACTTCTATGAGTCTCACCTAAGATCACCACTATAGTTGGTGTTGGTCTTCAACCACACCTACATCCACTCTATTAATCTTCACATCAGGGATCCCACATCCTCACCAAATGATGTTAAACTACACATTTCTTCAAGAACTACGTGTGGATTGATTCTCATTTTCATGTGATACGTAACAGTTTCCAGACATCCATCATTGGGCCCATCTGCAACATAACTACTTTTCCATTTCGGTATATCTACATCCTTTTTCATGATGTTAAATTGAATGATTCTTTAAGATCTACATGTTTCTTGATTCCTATCATCATAGGATACATAATATTGTTTGGGTATTCAATATTAGGCCGAACTACAAAAATTAAGAAATAATGCACACATCTATGTATGGGAAAAACCTATGTAGAGTATTTACCACTTATAGAAATATGTTTGGATTTATTCCTATCATCAAATGATATGTAGTGATGCGTTAATTTCCAAAACTAGGCCTATAAATAACAAATAAATATAAATATGCCCCCTCTTTGCATACAGGTCAGACATGCATGAGGAAATTTATTTAGAACCACATGTGGAATGATTCCCATCACTGTGGGATACATAGTGACACCCATAATTATATTTATGGTCCCATATATAATACAACCATTTCACATCAAGGGATCCATGTCCTCACTGTATAATGTTAAACTGCACGACCTTTCATAACTATGTGTTGTTTGATTCTCATTTTCATGAGATACATAGTGATTCTAGAACATCCACCCTTGGGTCTAACCGCAAAATTTCTATCCATTCACATTGGTTCATATGTCCTTACCGTAGGGTGATAAACTACACAAAATTATGTATTTACCGCATGTCATTAAGTTTCAAGGAAAATGTCTTTGTCACATGACATTAAAAATGCATGAAAAATACATCCTTATCGCATGATGATAAAATGAATGACAAATGTACTTACCATATGATGTTAAAATTCATGGAAAATGTCCCTACTACATGATGATAAACTATTCAGACCAACAACAATTTTTCATTCCTTATCAAAGAACCATAATAGACTTACCTCAGTAAACCAAAGTATGAGGTGCTTCCACCATATTTTAAAAGAACCTCAACCCATGTGAATCACTTCATGTCTTGAGTACCTCAGGTTGCTTCAAGACTTTCATAGACCCTGGAAAAGAAAAGCGATCTCTCGATTCAACCATGATATCGACACATAAGGGATTGATAGACACCAACTGATGAAATTTTGTCCCAATATCATGGTATTTAAAATTATAATATTCATAAAATCAAAAAGGAAGAACCCAACACCTTAGTGTGGTTTGTACCTCTCCTAGTATGACTATCACATATCATTACTCATGACATGAGAAACTCAAGTTGTGATTTACAACATTTCCATCTCCCTCTCATAATGATGCTAGAGTGATCTGGACCATGGGTATCCTAATTAGTCCATTGTGAAAAATATCCCATATCAATTCTATGTTTGTGAAAACTATAAACTACCCTCACTTTGATCAAAGATTTATAAACTTAATATCTAACCTATGATGGTCCAAATCACAAGACCTCAAACTTCTAGTGAAAGAGACACAAAACTTTTCAGGTTGAAAACCCAAAAATGGATACCTCAGCAAAATTCAAGTATTAGATTGATAAACTCTTCATATCCAGGGCTTATGACACAAATAAATATGGCATAAAGCTCTCAGGGCCTACTTTTGTATCCCTAGTAAACGTCAAGCTATGCTTTCTAGACCCCCAGGAATAGAAAAAAGTTAGAGCAATGATTTTTCACATATCCACACCATGAGAATATATTCTATATGAGTTGATATAACCTTTAGGGTGTTAGAACCATTCTTATATATTACACTTTCCGTAAATCACCCTTCAAGATTTGGGTTACTTGAATCACTGTAAACCTTTCATGGACCATGGAAAAGATACATAGCTTCAAGGGACCCTTTTATTGACTATTCATGTATTCATATGGATCATGCACATGCACCTATAGCCATAAACCCAAAGCATCACTCTGAAAAAAATAAATTCCAATCCTTATGTTCCATAACATCATCACGACATCACTTAGAACCTTAGTGTGTCTCAACTACTCCTGATATTACTATCCCATATCGTCCTCCAAATCTAAGCACTTTGAACCATGATTTACAATCCATGTAACAAACTGTCCAATCATATTTGAAATCTTTGACATTACATCACCATATTTTATACACTTTATCAAGGTTGAAATGAAAAACTTCATTACCGAACATTTTATTTCCCACACCTTGGATTTGAAACCATAAGACATAGAGTTGTAGCTTCACATTAAGAGCTAAGTTTACCTCATGTTCCATAACCCTTCCTAGATATCCTTCTTTCTATACCCAACTTCATCATCTAGACATTTGAGTCTTCTCAAATATCTCATGACCCTAAAAAATAAGTGAAGATCATATTTGCATGGCAATGCTATTGATGAATAAGGGATTTGACCAACCAGCAAAAGGAATCTGTTCCCTGTAAGAAATGAGATTCAATCCTTGTGAGCCTTGGTGACAAAGAGGCATAACCAAACATCTTAAAGTGTTATGGGACATACCTGATATGTATGCTTCATCCTATATTCACAGACTCAAGCTTTTGGGTTATGATTTACATCACCCACATTCCCACTATCTAGGTAGGTCTAGTATCCATAGTATTTCTCCCCAACCTATATTTCTTCCATAAATATTCCATTACCCTTGGAAAATAGTGGAGATCAAATTTTCTTGTCCATGACATTGATGAACAAGGGATTAAACCCACCAACTAAAGGAATCTCATCCTTGTAAGATAGTAACTTCAATCATTGTGATCCATAGAAATACCAAAATATAACCTAGAACCTTAGTGTGTTTTAGGTTATTCCTGGCTTGTCAGAACCATATTCTGTGGTCATATATATATATGGTCCAATCTCAATGACCCTAAACTACAGTGCACCAAAGGTCCAAACTCAAATAACCTAAACTATAATGAACCAAAGGTCCAAGCTCAAAGGACCTCAACTACAGAACATCAAAGGTCCAAGCTCGAAGAACCTAAACTATAGCACATCAAAGGTCCAATCTCAAAGACCATACAACTTGATAAATACCAAGGTCTGAGATAAAATACCCTAAACTTCATAACATCAAGGACTGAGCTAAAAGAACTTAAAATAATAGCATGGTAGTTATTTGGCCTGAAAAATCTTATAAGTTCCACTACATGGACTTAATAAAATTAAGATTCTCTCACTAAGACTATCGGCTTCAATGAAAGATAGATAAAACTCATTTCGATACATGTATCCTACCCATAAAATTTTTATGAAAATAAGGTTATCCCAAGATAATTGGAAGATATCATCATTAGAGAGTCTCGTGTTGGTGGGGATTCATGAGTAATTATAGAAAAAAATATATTATTATTTAAATATTCAGATCCAGACGTTCATGTTTATTTGATGTTATGAAAAGGATATCTAGAGTTTGTGAATCTCATAATTTCAGAGCAATGAGATATCACGTACATCTTGAATGAAAGAAAATTGGATAGTAGTATATAATGTTCAGAAAATTCATTCATTCACAATGATCAAAAGAGGGATGAATATTAAAATTTTTATGTCTATATAGAGTCTCATAAAAAAGGAGTGCATTACAAAAGTAAAATCATGATAAATGTCTGTTAGCGATACTGGTAAGATCGGAATGAGTCTGGCGAGAAGCATCAATTAAACATTGGAGTGATACTCTCCCCGCCTATGTTTATTTTACCATAAGACATAGTATCTCGAATAAAGTAGTCAAATATTCAAACCTCTTCTGAGAAGTGTCCAATGATGATGATGATGTCAAAAGGTTAGACCTCAGATGAGCAATAATATCATCACATCTCCATATATGCAGAGCCCAAACATCCATTTGAGCTTGCAG
This sequence comes from Viscum album, assembly GCA_963277665.1. NCBI lineage: Eukaryota > Viridiplantae > Streptophyta > Magnoliopsida > Santalales > Viscaceae > Viscum > Viscum album. The sequence goes on from OY728166.1 coordinate 878,894,954, forward strand.
TTCGGATATCAACTAAAGACGCTACTCCAATGCCTTCAACATCTCCCACATCTTCCTAGTTATAGGATCCTCATATATAAGATAGAGAACTTTTTCTTGAATCTAGATCCTGGTGAGTCAAAATGATTTGTTTTATAATTTCACATAGAGTCTGTCCGTCAAAACCACCTACCACCAAGTTATGAAATAATTGGTGAAGGCATTCCCCTTGGCCTTAGAATAATTATATGGGGGGTCTTAATGATCAAGGAATGAATCCATTTCTTGATAATATTACGTTACACCCGAGCCTATATGATTGAAGTAGTAGGTACGGAAGGAGGAAGACTAACCAGTTGAAGAAATGAAAAACATGAGAAGAAGACCCATATACATTTCTCTCAATTAGCGCATCATCCATAGACCATGCTATACAATTAATTTCCTCAATAGAATATGTTTCAACATTATAATAATCATCACTATAATGGGGTCTCTTTCTTGATGTCTCACCTAGATCTTGGTTTAAACCCATTTCCTCCACTAACAATGGGGTAGGGGAGATAGAGAGTTTTTCCACACGATGAACCAACTAGTTTATCAAACCACCTGGATAAGCTATTACCCAATCCTAGGAATAATCCTGGGTAAAGAATATGGATGTGTTAGTAGGTAGAAGTATAATCTCAGCCTCAGTATCTTCACATCCCAACATATTCCAAATTCAGAGAATGACTCTAGGATGTTGCTCCCCTAAAACTTTGAACAAAGGAATATGGGATACCCATTGAATGTAACCAAACTGATGATAAAATGATGAGGTTCATAAGGTTCATAGATAAACAACTCATCCACTATGGTTGCAAGAACCCCATCCTAGAGAGAGATCATATGCAACCTTTCATTAGGAGAACCATTGTTGTTATCAATAATTGGTCCAACCGATGTAAGAAAAGGAATAAAATACAATCTCTCAGAGTGGATCAGTTCATCATTGACCTTAGTTGGGCTTAGAGAAATATACCCAAACCCAAATATATTCAACATCCTGGGGTGGTATGAAGCATTAGAGATCCAGGTGGTGTTGTAATATTTGTAACAATAAAATTCCTCCCTTATCAAGCCAAACAAAAACTAAAGGGAACCACTAATCCTGTAAGGGTTTCTAACTTATTGAATATAGACCAAGAGCCAATAAAGGTGTAAAAGGACCGGTTCTACCAAATTGAGACTCCATCATTCTTTAAGTCACACCACAATCACCAATACACTAACTCAGATCTATGAGTGCATTTCCCCAGCCTGAAAAGGGAACCCATTAAAAAACATGGCTATAAAGCTTATCAATATAAGATCTGGAGAGATATTTTATTTAAATCATTATACACATGAGGTATAATCCCCATCTTCCAAGATAGACCAATATGAGCCAGTGTTGTCCTGGAATTGTTGATAAGGGAACCAATTAGGACCTATAATAGTTAGTCTATCTCTTATTCAAAGAATAAAGATATTGATACAATCTATGAATGAAATGAGATAACATGTTGTTAGATCCTTATTCAATTTTTCCTTTACAATAAAAAGAATATCTATCTCCAAAATTGGGGTCTACAAAGGATCATCTCCAACATCCCATCATGGAAGAATTCATTATACATATCTTTAAGATGGGGGATACCACCTAGTTGGTAGATATCCCATAGGATGACATCCACTTAACCATGGGGTAGATGGAATGTGTTGGTTACAGATCGCCAATGACTGATCATATCGGGAATAAGGTCAGGATGGTGGTAAAGGGTAAATTGGAAAATCCACACAACTTTGTAAAGATGGACACTGTATAGTTTATTATAAAACACTATGAAAATTTTCCAAATCTAAAAGGTCCATGCCCATTAATCAAATAAATTACCACCAGGATGAAGATCCCACGTTGAATTACATCAAGCACTAGAATTGTTTAGGTAGGAACCAAATATATTCGAATAAATATAATAAATGGGTTGAAGAGAAAACTCATAGCCATATGGATCTAAGGAAGAGTTTTCTAATATATAAGATAATTCATGTGACTGATCTGTGACCAGTCGACCATCCTTATCCATTGTCATTTCCACACAATTAAGAGAAGTTGACACCTAGTGAGATGGTAGATTAATGTCTGGAGGAGGTATGGGAGCATCATCCAATATACCAAACCCATATAAATTAATCTATTGAGATAAAGGGTAGTACTAAATATCATTTTAGAAGAACCACTTTAGAATATCATTATCAGTATATATAAGATATTGAGGATCAGTGTTGTGATTCTTAGAAATCAGGGCCATTTGATTGTCCACAGCTGGGGGAGATTGATGGGAGCCAAAATCCATATGAAAATAATTAAGTGGAATATGATAGAAAAAGAAAATATAAAATACTTCCATAAATAAAGACATAAAATCCCCGAAGGACCATGCACGTCACATAAATCATCAAGACATTTGCGAATCACCCTAAAGGGTTCACAAATCACCTGACATCCAAAGGACTCACGAGTCACATAACCCTCATAGGGTATTATGAAATCACATGAACCCTTTAGAGAATTGGGATTGCATAACTTAGACATGGTCCCATGAATCAAATGATGATCAATTAGTCATATGATAAAACTAGCGAATCCCGTGAAACCCTCAAGACAATCACTGTAACTCATGATCAAAGTTCAAATAGTTACCAAAATATAGTTTGTGGGTGGTTAAAATGATTTCCTAAGAAAAATTGGTCTTATGGGACATATCTCGTGATGGAATCTCATGATGGGATCTCGTGATTGGGTCTTACAAAATGGAAATGTAACAGAGCCACATAATAGAGAAAAAAGATAGAGCTGTCATAAAGAAGGGGTGGCTGGTGAAATGAATGGCACACTAACCCTATATATAGGGAATTTTGTGGAATACCAAGCATCACCCTATGGACCAAATTTCATCCAATACATAGATTCATGACAACACTAAAAACTCAGGTGGTCATTTACTTTTCTCAGAACCTATCCCTTTTCCCTATGTACATCGCTCCTAGGGGGGCATTGTTTGATGCCCTCAAAATGAGAATCAAAAAATTCACAAAGGAATAAATACTAAAATATGGGTATTATTTTCCCCACAAAGGAAAAGGAAGAAGAAGGCAGTTGAGACCTGTGAATCATGTGAACCTTTAAATGATTCATGATCATGTCACCATTATAAGGTCATTTGAAGAATCCACATACAGAACATACCTTGAAAATGATCCCAAATTAAACCTTTCAAAATGACCTCATATTCTTTAGAAGGAACTTTGGACAACCAGTGGCCATAAGGTGGCATTTGAATAAGCTCCACTAGTCCACATGGTTTTTCAGTAGAAAGCACTTGACAATCCAACCTAAAAATCCTTGAAAATAAGGAGGTAAATATCCAAAGGGTGGAGGCCTCTAGTAGTCTCCAAAATCATTTGAATAATCACCAATGGGAAGGGTTATTATCCTTCATAACATTCAAGAAATATTTCATGAACATTAAACTTTATAAAAATAAAAAAATTAAATAAAAGGGGAGTAGGCATGATCTAATCGTGGTCCTAAATATAGAGTGACATGCCCCCAGTGGTTGAAAAGACACTGTGAGTCCCTAGTGACATACCCACCTCATCTTGAAAAATTCATTTGGCTTGTCTACCTCATCGCATGGGATTCCATAGGTATGTCCATGAAACCATGCAGTTCCATTTTAGCTCCCTAAGAAAAAATGAATGGATTTCTCCACAAAATGATTTCACACCTCCATAGGACCCCTGTTGGTCATGTGACACATAATCAAAAAATAGAGAAATTATGTTTTTCATTACTCATGTAATCTCAAATGACTCCCCTGACTTTGAAAAATAAAACAAAGGGAATAAAATAGAGAGGATTCAGAAGCCTCTCACAGTCTAAAAAACTGTTATGACATGCCAATGAAGTACACAATGTGGTCCCACAAGACTCCTGGACAAGCTGCCTAGATTTCATGGATACCCCCACATAAACCACCCTTTCCGTGAGAAATGTCCCAAACAAGGCATCAAGCATCTTGAGAACACCTTTTCAAAATGCACTATGATCTCATGAAGGCCCTTGGACATGTCAATATGAAAATATAAAATTCCTTCGATATACCTACATAATCAAACAAGTCCCCCATTAATTTTCAATAATCCAATAATGGAGATGTTGATAAGAGGGACTAGCAGTCACTATAAATTAGGTGATTCCCTTGGAGAGATCCATGATAATGACTCATGAAGACACATGGAACCAGAGCCTTTGCCGACTCTAGCCTAGATCCACAATAGATATTCTAAACAAAATGGAGAAAAACTAGGGTGGTGAGGCATATAAATTCCCCACACCAGCATGAGAAATGAACCACTACATATCAAGACCAAGAGAACAAACTCTGTAAATTCTGCACAAGCACCAGAGTGGATTTCTATAAGCAGCTGATCTCTAGAAGAATAAGTATTTTATCATGTAATATACCAGTGAAAAACTGAAGTGTTCATAAGCCAAGCACAAATCACTTTACATGATCATTCATAGATCTTGTAGAGGACTTTTTTAAAGATGTACAAAGAACATACCACATATCTTCTAGATAATGAGAGACTCAAAATAAATTTACACTGAATAAATCAAAGGATTTTGTGAGAGAATGGAAAGAAAAAAATATTAAAAGTGGAATACTTAAGTGAAAAAAATGTTTGTTGGCCCTCATACGCTTTTTGTAAGTCATCCGAGATATGCGACAACACTAGGACATGTCACCTAGTTCTTATAGATTTACTTTAGAGTTCTATTTGGGTCATGTAAATTTTTTTGGACATGTCAGATAAAGTTACACGATTCCCCCCGGGAATGCCACTTTAGTCATGTGAAGCCTTCCAGGCCTATCACCCAAGCCTCATGACGTCCTTTAAATACATAACCTAAATAATATAACAACACTAGAACATGTCATATAACTCTTACGGACTCATCTATAGATGTCAACTAATCCCCTATGAAACCCTCTAGGAAAGTTAGTCGAGACTCATGATGCCCTCTAGACAAGTCATCAATCTCTCATGATGTCCTCTAGGGATGTTAGCCAAGACACAAGACACTCTCTGAGGAATTTCATATTGAATCTCACAACACCCCCCATATATGTCAAGAAAACTCTTGTGAATGATGCCATAGAAAGTTAGCTAGATCATGAGACACCCTCTAGACAATCCAAATAGGTCATGAAATGGTTTCAAGGACTAACCACTTGGATATTATGATGTCCTCTATACATGTCCCCTTTGATCATGAGTCAACCTTTGGATATGCCACACGGGATACATAAAGTCCTTTAGAAAGACTAATTGGATCATTTAGTTTTATTCATATATGCTTGTAAGGTACTCTACTACATATAAAGAGAGGTGGACAATCAACACATGTCAGGCAAGAAAACAGGTCACAAGGGAAACCTCAGAGTGTAAGCCCCGACCAACGACAAAACATGGTACATACTAATAGTCAGGGAAACCTCAGAGTGTAAGCATCGACCAATAGAAATATGATGACTCTAATTACTTCCATATTCAGGATACATAGGACACCTCTTCAAGGTTATATCTCTACAGGTCTATCCCAATATGTAATCCCCTCACTCTCAAGGAAATGATATTGATCATTTTCCGTACCTTTTTTCTCACACCAATAATATCTAATGTGATATTAGGGAGTTTTTATAATCATATAATTCACATCATGAGTCTCCAACAACTGGGGAAACATATGTATGTAAACCCCAATGAGTTCCATGACACATTAGCCTAAACATAAGGGAATCTACCTTGGGGGAAAATCTTAAGGGTGTGATTGAACTATGTGAACTCTGAATCCTATAATAACCAAGATACATAGAATTTTTTCCTAAGGATCGATCTCAAATAAACACCCCTTTCAGTTTAAGCCCTTTTAGGACTCTAACATATTATCCATCGAGACCCAATCATTTTCATGGGATGACCAATCTACCTCATTCATTAGTGGACTGAGAAATCAACTGAACTATGATTAATCTAATTACTTCCACAACCCGGATATGTAGGATGTATCCCTAATACCTGGTCTCTGTAATAAATCCTCTTAGGGTGGTCCAATTATATAATTCTCATGTCATGAGAAATAAAAAATGATCACTTTCCATCCCTTGTTTGTCACACTGAGCATAGATCACGTGGGCTTAATACACCAAAATAATAATGTCAATTTCACCACGAGTCTCTAAAAAGGCATGGGAAACAATATTATATATGCTCAGAACAAATAAACTATAACAACTCTAATTATTTATATAATAGGGATATATAAGAAGTCCCTCAAGGACTTGTTCTTTAATACTTGGAGTCATAGAGCACCCATATAAGTCCTTTCCTCATGATGTTAAACTACACTTTTTCAAAAAATTATGTGGGTTTTGATTCCTGAAACAACTAAGATACGTAGGGAGCATCACAATAGATCCATCCCCACCTCATAATATTATCCATCTCTTTTCATGGAAACACATTCCAAAGCCCTTGGTTATACAACTTCAATACATAAGTGACTGCCCATTATTGAAAAACGATAGATAACCTCATATACATATAGATGGATTCACTAAATAGCCCCCCATTATTTTTCACATAAAATATAATTAACCTATAATTGTTTTTTAGGGTAACTAGTCCCATAATGCGATTAGGAAGAGGTTCAAAAACGTATCTTAAATCTATAAGAGAGTCCCGAAGTAGGCAATAATTCCCCCCCAAAAGGGTGTGATGATCCCAAACTCTCATCCTCTTGACCAATGCAAGTCCCAAAGAGTCCTTGGGCCTAAAATCCTAGGTGATCTCCTACCTTTGGAAAGTAGGTTAGTACCTAGTTATGGATAAGGTAAGCATTTGGAGTTTCTGGTAAGAGAGACAATGGTAACATGATGTTCATGATTGTGCACAACACAAATCCCCCAAAATGAAGTAATCTGGTGGATCTCATTCACAAATATTCTCATAATGAAACACTCACTAGAAATGAGATCCCCATATACTTATATAGTGGATGTGTTAAATTGAGGTTTAGGTTTCTTGACCCCTATATATTTGACATCCACTAAATAAGTAATAAATAGATAAGCAGGAGGGAAGAATGCATCCCTTTTGTGCTAGGAAGGGTATGGAGAATATCTCCCATATTATGTTCACAGATTATGTTATGATCTTAATGAATGGTAGGAGTAGGTCTCTCATCCACCTCATGGATATTCCTGATAATTATGGTCTCCTAAGTAGTCAGGGTATCAATGATTCGAAGTGCTACAAGTTCATCTCCAAATAATTCTCAGATAGAAGGTGTAGAGGTATTCAAGAAGTCCTCGGTTTTCAGTAGAGGCATCTACAAATTCTTTACCATGGAATCCTTGTTTCATTTGGCCGCATCAAGATTCAACACTTTGATGATATTCTGTATTGATTGATGGGAAGAATCTTCAGCTAGAAGAATAAGTTTCTTTCTTTTGGAGGATGGGTCACACTGTAACGACCCGAAATTTTGAATAAATCTTGTTTCCTAATTTTATGTATTATTTTATTTTGTTTTTTATAGTCAACAAAAATGTTTCATTTGATAACATGAGTATAATTAAAATGAGACCATTGGGTTTTGACTTTTATATGACCATTGGTCAATAAGACCCCTGGAAACTAAACGTTTTGATTATTGTCTCTAAATACAAGTAATCTTGGTTAATTATTATAGAAAGAAGATTCGATGGCCTCACCCAGTAGTCTTGGACCGATCAAATCCCATCTAACAGAACTTGGGAAGTAGGTAGCACCATTGGGATTTACTCTGGACCAAACCCAAGCCGAACTTCATCGTGTGAAGCTAGAACGAAATCGTCTTTGCGAGAAGTTAAAACTGATAGAAATTACTACTCATGCGATGATAGCCGAGCCTCGATCAGATTCTCTCACCTTAGAACACCTTACACTTAGATCCTATGCTGGTGTGATAAGGGGCTATGTAAGGAGACCGTAACTGCCTTGTGTAATACTTTGTTTTAAATATAAAATTGGGATTTCTTCTTATGATGAAGTTTATGAATTTTCAAATGACCGGATAAATATAGTATGCATATTTTTGATGAATTTTAGAAAAAGGATATTTTAAAAATGTTTATGTAAACCTTAAATAATTAAAAATGTGTAATGATATTGAAAAAATGGTCTTCTACAATTATGCTCAGTACGAAATTTAGAGTCTAATAAGATCAACTTAATTTTTGATGAATAGTAAATTATGAATAGTGATTTTATGATTAGGATTAGTAATGTGTCCAAATGGATTAGTAATCTCACTTAAAGAAAGTATTAATATAATCTAGGCACCTTGATTAAGTAATGTGATTCAATAAAATGGTTAAAAAACAATTTCATAAATTATTATTCAAGTATTAGTTTTTTTGAGTGAATCGCATTTTTAATTAAAAATTAAATTAAAAATATTTAAAAAAATTATTTTTATAAAATGGATTTCATTTTTGAACTCAGAGCACCGATATTATGTTATGGTAAGTTTTGGGGTTTTTTCTGAAAAAAAGAATTTTCGATGAATAGTGTATTTATTTAAAAAATAAATTAAAAATATTTAGAAAATTATTTTTATAAAATGGAGTTCATTTTTGAACTCAGAGCATTGATATTTGGTTAAGGTGAAATTTTGGGATTATTCTGAGAAAGTTGAATTTTCGATGAATAGTGGAAATATAGTTTTTAAGTTACGGGTGTTTAATGACATCATTAAATGATGTATTAACTATGTAATCAATATGTTCGACTTATGAATAGTAAGATAAGGTATGAGGTTTCCCAAGTGGCCAATACCATGGGCAAGTGCATGGTTTTTTCCAAAACCACTAATGAGGTGTCCCTTGGCCATTAATGCCTTGTCCCCTCACTTTCCCTATAAATACCAAGCCATCCTCTCATCCATTCGACTCCCCACTCTCCCCCGACGAAGTTCTGGTCTCATTACCTCCCAAGGAGTCCTTCCAAGGTTCCCCCAAGCCCTCAAGGTCCCAACCTTTGTGTTTTAAGAGTTGTGTTTAAAGGTAAGGGATCCGACCTCTCTCTTTCTTTTCAAGAAATCTCTTTTATGTCATTTCTTTTATGCTCCATGTTCTTATGTTAAAGGGTTTTCTTTTATAATTCTATTACTGACCTTTTCATTTTCACATAATGAGAGATCCCCTCTTACTCTCATTATTTAGTTTTATGAAGTTTTAAGTGGAACCGTTAGGCTGCTGAAATTTTTTGTAACAGATTCTTTCTCCCTTCTCATTCTTCAAGATCTATTTTCATGTGAAGTATTTCAAGTTCCTTTTTATTATGTTGGGGTATGATATCTAAATTTATCATACTGATCTTTTATGTTCATATGATTAGAGACCCCATTTGATCTCTTCAATTCAGTATTTTTAAGTTTTAAGTGGCGCCGTTAGGCTGCCGAATTTTTAAGTGGTTCTTCACCCTTCTCGTTTTGAAGTTCTACTTTCATGTCAATTATTTCAAGTTCCTTTTTTTGTTGGGGTATGATCTCTAAATTTATAATACTGATCTTTTATGATCATATGATGACATACCCAATTTGATCTCTTCAATTCAGTATTTTGATGTTTTAAGTGGCACCGTTAGGTTGCCGAATTTTTAAGTGGTTCTTCACCCTTCTCGTTTTGAAGTTCTACTTTCATGTCAATTATTTCAAGTTCCTTTTTGTTATGTTGGGGTATGTTCTCTATATCTATCATACTGATCTTTTATGACCATATTATGAGAGACCCCATTTGATCTCTTCAATTCAGTATTTTGATGTTTAAGTGGCATCGTTAGGCTGCTGAATTTTTAAGTGGTCCTTGCACCTTTCTCCCTTTTCAAAGTTCTAATTCCATGTCAAGTCTTGCAAGTTCTTTTTTATTATTTTGGGGTATGATATCTATATCTATCATACTGATATTTTATGTTCATAGGATGAGAGAACCTATTTGATCTCATCAATTCATTTTTGGTTGAAGTTAATGTAACACTGTCAGGCTTCCGAATTTTCATAAGAGAAATATTATTTTTTTCTTCCTTTCATGTTCTTCATTTCTTATGGTATATTTTCAAATTTCATTACCATGTTATTAAATACCTTATATTATTTCCCTCTACTGTTTTATGGGTCATTTATGAATGTTTGACCCATGTCCTCTCTCTTTTCAATGTTTTCTAAAACCCCGAAACATAGCTGTTATGCTGCAGAATTTCCATCTCAAAATGTCTCTCTCTTTTTCTAAAGTTCTTTTATTTTATTAAGTGAATACTCAAAGATATATCTTCTATAGGTGTATTCACATATATACCAAATTGTTCTATTTTAAATTCTGGGATTTACATACATGAGACCCTCTCTCCCTTTCTGTGGGTTTAAAGTGACAAAAAGATCATGTCTTTAAAGCAGTTTTTAAAACGTTATGATTATGAAATGAAACCCATTTCATTTATTCTATATGGGTTGTTTATGAAATTATTGATGATGTTATATGTGGATCACATGATAATAAATACATGTCAAGGGTGCACCCAGATAGCGCTCCAATGCATTGGGTTAAGACTTAATCTCTAGAGATGACTTTTTAGACTGATACCTTGGTGAATAACCTTGGTAATTTTTAATGACACCTTGGGGATGGACCTTGGTGAAACGAAATGATTTTCAATATTAAATGTTGCAGCCACATCTTCAAGTTATGAAAAATGTTATTTTTATTATGATATTCCTCATGATTTCTTTCTCATGCCTTAATTTTCTTTTCATGACCTTATTGAAGTATCTCAAGTTCACATGTAAAATGTTTCTCTTGTTTCCCTTACTGGGCCTTCTGCTCACCCTTTCTTTTGATGTATGTCCCCAGGTTATGAGATGCAGTAATGAACCTAGGATGAACATGAGGAGAATCCTTTAAAGTGTTTAAGAAGAATCTTTTATGTTTTCATGTTTTAAGTTCCTGGTTTCCAAGACACTAAACCTTAAAGATCCTCGGTTTTGTAAAATGTAATGAAAGTTTATGCGATAAAAAGGAGGGATGCTATAGTTGGTATCAAAGGATGGTTTAGTTATTTGTGGAAATTAGGATATGAAAACTCTAGGAAGAACCCTATAGAAAATTTTAAATATATGAAATCTTCCTGGTATTTTGGTGAGTATTGAGTAAGGGGTTGCCAAGAAAATAAATCCCTGTCTGGATACGAGCAGGTAGAGGTGGCTCTGGCACCGATGTACATAGGAGTAAAACCCAAAAACACCGCTTTGAGCTAGACTCGAACGGGAAATGGTACACGACAACGGGCCTTGTTGCACTCTTGGTTACGACACTCCTGGGGGATATGCTTTGGTAAATTAATAAGCTTAGTATGAACCATTGTTAAAGGAACAAAGATATAATAAAATAAAGATTCACATAAGAATATACGATCATGGATAACCTAGATGGGAACCTAGGGGATCACGAGTTAGGGTATAATTTTCTTCTACAAGTTATCCTTATATGCTTTCAGTTCCTTTTCATGATTATTGGCTAAGTACTTAAGCCCCTAATTATTCTTTCTCTTCTTAGTTAATGGTGTGAAATGGAAGAACATGTCCCAAAAACAAATGTGATAGGAAATGCGACGATTGTCGTATTAATATGACAAAGATGATTAGGGGATTAAAATATGATTATTATTTTGGAACACGTTCACTATTTTGGGGACCCTATATAATCGAGGTAAATAGATTACTATGGTATTTTCATTGAGTAAGGTTGACGTATATTTTGAAGAATCGATGAATTTAAGGTGGACTTATAGTAATTTAGGTTACTTATGGGAATGATTAACCTATCTTGGGTAAAATATGTTTAGGTTAGATACTTTTGTTATAAGATGTTAGGAGTGGTTGATGTTGTTTGGAGATGAACAATGAAGTTTATTTTGGAAGACTATGTTATCAAATCCTTCTTGTATTTGGGTTTCAATATTAGTTTGGTTTATTTCGAGGAATTTTAAGGACCGTTACTTATGGAATGGACTATGATGAACATTGGGTAGTACCATGGAACATTGAAGATTTAAAAGTAGTTTCCATTCCCATGGGATTATTTCTTTCTGAAGAGTTGTTTTACCTTACCCTTTCTGTTTTTGGGATAATGTTTAAAGATAGAAGAAATAGATAGTTAATCTTTTGTGGATTATGTGATTCTCTAGAAGATGATTCTTGTGTTTTGATGAGACCAAGTAGTTTTGAATGCTCATAGTTTGGATAAAATATTAGTTTTGGGTAGAAACTTATTAAAGGATGAAACTCTACATGAAGATAGGTATATTTTCTTATGTTTTTGTTTTATGTTGTAAATGAATTCCTCAAAATTATGAAAAGGAACGTAAAACAAAAACATTGTTGGTTTACGCTTCCTAATGGGTAATCAAAGACCATTTACACACATCATAACTTTGGGATTTTCTTATGGTTAACTTTCTCCTAATCATGTTTTCTATCACTCTCCCTTAGAACTTGACCCTTTGTTTTCTCCTCCATGTCCCTGTTTTCGTACATGGAATCCTAGTGTGGGCTAACTCGGGTGACCTGTACTTACCTTTTTTTCTTTTAAAGTAATAGTTTTACTGACTCCTTTTCCAATGTGGGACTTTCAATGAAATTTCAAAACCAAATTTTAAAAATTGCGAGGACGCAATTTCTTAAGGGGGGAAGATTGTAACAACCCGAAATTTTGAATAAATCTTGTTTCCTAATTTTATGTGTTATTTTATTTTGTATTTTATAGTCAAAAAAAATGTTTCATTTGATAACATGAGTATAATTAAAATGAGACCATTGGGTTTTGACTGTTATATGACCATGGGTCAATATGACCCCTGGAAACTAAACGTTTTGATTATTGTCTCTAAATACAAGTAATCTTGGTTAATTATTATAGAAAGAAGATTCGATGGCCTCACCCAGTAGTCTTGGACCGATCGAAGCCCATCTAACAGAACTTGGGAAGGAGGTAGAACCAATGGGCTTTGCTCTGGACCAAACCCAATCCTTACTTCATCGTGTGAAGCTAGAACAGAATCGCCTTTGCGAGAAGTTCAAACTGATAGAAATTACTACTCGTGCGATGTTAGCCAAGCCTCCCTTAGATTCTCTCACCTTAGCACACCTTACACTTAGGTCCTATACTGGTTTGATAAGGGGCTATGTAAGGAGACCGTAACTACCTTGTGTAATCCTTTGTTTTAAATAGAAAATTGGGATTTCTTCTTATTATGAAGTTTATGAATTTTCAAATGACCGGATAAATATAATATGCATATTTTAGATGAATTTTAGAAAAAGGATATTTTAAAAATGTTTATGTAAACCTTAAACAATTAAAAATGTGTAATGATATTCAAAAAATGGTCTTCTACAATTATGCTCAGTACAAAATTTAGATTCTAATAAGATCAACTTAATTTTTGATGAATAGTAAATTATGAATAGTGATTTTATGATTAGGATTAGTAATGTGTCCAAATGGATTAGTAATCTCACTTAAAGAAAGTATTATTATAATCTAGGCACCTTGATTAAGTAATGTGATTCAATAAAATGGTTAAATAACGATTTCATAAATTATTATTCAAGTATTAGTTTTTTTTGAGTGAATAGTGTTTTTTAATTAAAAATTAAATTAAAAATATTAAAAAAAATTATTTTTATAAAATGGATTTCATTTTTTAACTTAGAGCATTGATATTATGTTATGGTAATTTTTGGGGTTTTTTCTGAAAAAATGAATTTTCGGTGAATAGTGTATTTATTTAAAAAATAAATTAAAAATATTTAGAAAATTATTTTTATAAAATGGAGTTCATTTTTGAAATCAGAGCATTGATATTTGGTTAAGGTGAAATTTTGGGATTATTCTGAGAAAGTTAAATTTTCGATGAATAATGAAAATACAGTTTTTAAGTTACGGGTGTTTAATGACATCATTAAATGATGTATTAACTATGTAATCAATATGTTCGACTTATGAATAGTAAGATAAGGTATGAGGTGTTCCAAGTGGCCAATACCATGGGAAAATACCATGGTCAAGCCCATGGTTTTTCCAAAACCACTAATGAGGTGTCCCTTGGCCATTACTGCCTTGTCCCCTCACTTTCCCTATAAATACCAAGCCATCCTCTCATCCATTCGACTCCCCACTCTCCCATGATGAATTTATGGTCTCATTACCTCCCAAGGAGTCCTTCCAAGGTGCCCCAAGCCCTCAAGGTCCCAACCTTTGTGTTTTAAGAGTTGTGTTTTAAGGTAAGGGATCCGACCTCTCTCTTTCTTTTCAAGAAATCTCTTTTATGTCATTTCTTTTATGCTCCATGTTCTTATGTTAAAGGGTGTTCTTTTATACTTCTCTTACTGCCCTTTTCATTTGAACATAATGAGAGATCCCTCTTACTCTCATTATTTCGTTTTATGATGTTTTAAGTGGCGCCGTTAGGCTGCTGAAATTTTTGTAACAGATTCTTTCTCCCTTCTCATTTTTCAAGATCTATTTTCATGTAAAGTATTTAAAGTTCGTTTTTATTATGTTGGGGTATGATCTCTAAATTTATCATACTGATATTTTATGATCATATGATGAGATACCCCATTTGATCTCTTCAATTCAGTATTTTGAAGTTTTAAGTGGCGCCGTTAGGCTGCAGAATTTTTAAGTGGTTCTTCACCCTTCTCATTTTGAAGTTCTACTTTCATGTCAATTCTTTCAAGTTCCTTTTTTTTATGTTGGGGTATGATCTATAAATTTATAATACTGATCTTTTATGATCATATGATGAGAGACCCCATTTTATCTCTTCAATTCAGCATTTTGATGTTTTAAGTGGTGTCGTTAGGCTGCCGAATTTTTAAGTGGTTCTTCACCCTTCTCGTTTTGAAGTTCTACTTTCATTTCAATTCTTTCAAGTTCCTTTTTTTATGTTGGGGTATTATATCTATATCTATCATACAGATCTTTTATGACCATATGACGAGAGACCCCATTTGATATCTTCAATTCAGTATTTTGAAGTTTAAGTGGCGTCGTTAGGCTGCTGAATTTTTAAGTGGTCCTTGCACCTTTCTCCCTTTTCAAAGTTATAATTCCATGTCAAGTCTTGCAAGTTCCTTTTTATTATGTTGGGGTATTATCTCTATATCTATCATACTGATATTTTATGTTCATATTATGAGAGACCCTATTTGATCTCATCAATTCATTTTTGGTTGAAGTTAATGTAACGCTGTTAGGCTGCTGAATTTTCATAAGAGAAATCTTATTTTTGTCTTCCTTTCATGTTATTAATTTGATATGGTATATTTTCAAATTTAATTACCATGTTCTTAAATCACTTATATTCTTTCCCTCTACTATTTTATGGGTCATTTATGAATTTTTTACCCATGTCCCCTCTCTTTTCAATGTTTTCTAAAACCCCGAAACATAGCTGTTATGCTGCAGAATTTCCGTCTCAAAATGTCTCTCTCTTTTTCTAAAGTTCTTTTATTTTATTAAGTGAATACTCAAATCTATCAATTCTATAGGTGTATTCACATATATACCAATTTTTTCTATTTTAAATTCTGGGATTTATATACATGAGACCCTCTCTCCCTTTTCGTGGGTTTAAAGTGACATAAAGATCATGTCTTTAAAGCAGTGTTTAAAACGTTATGATTATGAAATGAAACCCATTTATTTTATTCTATATGGGTTGTTTATGAAATGAGTGATGATGTTATATGTGGCTCACATGATAATAAATACATGTCAAGGGTGCGCCCAGATAGCGCTTCAATGCATTGGGTAAAGACTTAATCTCTAGAGATGACTTTTTAGACTGATACCCTGGTGAATAACCTTGGTAATTTTTAATGACACCTTGGGGATGGACCTTGGTGAAACGAAATGATTGTCAATATTAAATGTTGCAGCCACATCTTCAAGTTATGAAAAATGTTATTTTTATTATGATATGCCTCATGATTTCTTTCTCATGCCTTAATGTTCTTTTCATGACCTTATTGAAGTATCTCAAGTTCACATGTAAAATGTTTCTCTTGTTTCTCTTACTGGGTCTTCTCCTAACCATTTCTTTTGATGTATGTCCCCAGGTTATGAGATGCAGTAATGAACCTAGGATGAACATGAGGAGAATCCTTTCAAGTGTTTAAGAATAATCTTTTATGTTTTCATGTTTTATGTTCCTGGTTTCCAAGACACCAATCCTTAAAGATCCTCGGTTTTGTAAAATGTAATGAAAGTTTATGTGATAAAAAGGCGGGATTCTATACACATCGATCAACAACACACTCAAATCCATTCCAATGCATATTTTTCCATTGTTAATCCTCCAAAAGTTGTGGTAGAGAAAATGGAGAGAACAATGAATTCCTTCTTGTGGGATGTAATGTAGGCTAGGTGAAGTCACTGGACTTCTTGGCAGCGGTTAGCGAAGCCAGTGGCCGATGGGGGGGGGGGGGGGGTTAGCCTCCGGGATATTAATGAGACCATCACTGGTATGTATGGTTGGATAACTTGGGAGGTTACTACTGAGGAATCTTTTTGGGAAAGGTTATTCAAAGAGCGTTACAACCTCCAGTGGGGAGCGAGTGGGCGTCACGGTATGTCAGCCTTAGCGCACTGCATGGCATCACACATTGAGGTGCTGCATGGTCACACAAGGTGGGTTATCGGTAGGGGAGACATCAATTTCTGGGAAGCTGATTGGGTCGGTGAAATACTGGCCTTACCAGGATGACCTTCTCTGGATGCTTCTTTTAGAGAGGCAAAGACACAATATGATCTCATTTAGGTGATGCTGAACTCATAGTAAATGTAAATCTTCGAAAACATTATCATGATTGATGACCCAGATATCTGCTGATTTACCAGATCGGGTACATGCAGGTTTTCCATAAGGGATTACAGGGGGTATCCCACGAAGAAGTGACTTTGGATGAGTGGGCATCAACGATTTGGTGTAAGGAAATTCCAATGAAAATGAACTTCCTTGTCTAGTGGATCATAAATAAGGATATTCCAACAGAAGATAATATCCAAAAGAATGGAATATCAATGTTGTACCGCTGCTACTGTTGTGTGCACCCAAGAATGAAGTTGACTCAGCATCTGTTATTACAGATCCACTAGGCTTCCTACTTATGGTCCATTTTCATTCCTTGTCTAGATACGGTTAGAGACTCATCTTCCATATAGGGCTTTCTGTGTGCATCGTTCCACGGGACTGAAACCAGAACCTTGGAGTGCATCACTCGGACAATCATCTTTGAGGCTATATGATGGACCATTTTGGAGGCTCTTAATAGTGTTCAGATGGGATATAGTCAATCTATTTTATTCATGCAAATGAGGCTAAGAACTCTCATTGCCGAGCTGGCCTCGTTAGTGAAGGGAGGGTAGGCCTCAGAGTCTATTCCCAATATTACCAATCAACGCCACAATCTGAACAGAGGGAACAGACATTAGATCCGATGGTAGCCTCTTATTAGTGGGATGAAACATAATGTGCACGACTCATTTATGGAAGGGGCCATGAGGGGTGGTGGGGTGTTACGGGACTACTGGGGTTCAGTTCATATTTGATTCAGGACTTACTAGGAAGCTCTTTGGGAGCGGAAGTGTGGGCTCTTCTTTCCTGGCAGATGGTGTGCAGAAGACGGGGTTTCCGGGTGGATGAGATCGAATCCAACTCTAAATTCTTCATAAAGTCCCTACAGGGACGCCATGCAATCTTGTGGGACCTGACTTACCTCATCCGCCAATGTCAAGAAGAAACCAATCAAGGGTGCATGGTCCACCATAGTTGGAGGGAAACCAACTTCGCAGCGGATTCACTGGACAAGTTGGGAAGGCAGGATGAGGAGCTTCTAATTTATGATAGTTTAGACTACCTCCCCATTGAGTGAAAAAGTGTAGTCCAAGGGGATTCCATGGGTCTTCACCACTTTCACCTTCCTTGAAGGGCTAGTGCGTTGTTCTTTCTCTTATTTTCAATAAAAAATAATTTTCAGTCAGTCAAGAGGAACTAAACGTGTTATTATTATTATTTATATTTTACCACATACTTTTAATATATATTAAATATTTTATGTGATAAAAATTATTCATTAACTCGACTCATGATTCTTTCTAATATTAAATGAACCTTGAATATTAAAATAATATTCATTCATTTAGTATTATTCCATGTATTTACTTAAACACTTGTAAATACTCTTATTAAATAAATTTAGTCCAATTATTCTATAATCGAATAATAATGAATTAATTTATTTATATATGATCGATAAAATATTATAAAACCCTCAGACCATGTGATGGGTCCCACATTGTCATATATATCTATTAACCAAAACATGGCAGAATCTGGAATGCAATATTGTGTGTGACCCTATAGGCCCTTATCTCAATAGTAGTGAATAATATTCAAAGACCAAGAGTGGAATCTAACAACCCATCATGGATCCAAAAGATATAAGGAGTATTCATAGTAATGATAACTGACCTACATACATACACTGTGTAATATAATCTATTTTTCACATGATATTTGATAAAGTAGGACACACACTTGTGTCATCATCCTCTATTTACTTTATTATTTTTTGATATAACTGGATAAACTTACCTTTGATTACCATTTCCATATATTTAATGAAGGTACTACCATCATAATCAACCAGGACATTGATATCACCTCCTCAACTTGGAAGTACATAATTATATCTTGATCATTCAACCAATTCCATACCATCAATGAAAAAACCAACACAAACTTCCGCACCAAAACTTCATTTTCTTGGTTTTTTCCATCCATCAAAGTATGTGTTCAAATGTCACACATTGATAATAATATTATGTTTGGAGACCAATACACATGCTCATAGATAGTAACAACCAATGACACATAAAACATGTGGCGTTCCTATTGGCATGATTGTCCTCATGATCTCACTACTAGAGATCAATAAATGAAAACTTCATGAGAAGATGTCTCAACGCTTATGAGCCCCCAACACCTTCTAGTATTAAATCAACTATTTATAGTTAGTATTATTTATCTAGACTATAGGAAATATATTTTATATTAAGGTCATAGTATCTTGAGGCTCTCATTATAGTTCGGGATATTCTATAACCTTTGGATATGATAACTAATCTATGGAAATTACAATTTAAATAGTGGATGCGGAAATATATACATTATAATGGTAATTATAAATCATCCATATCTCACTATACACATGATATGATAATCAAAAGTACTGATAAAGTTGGGTATAAGGAAACCACTTTGATAACAGTGGTGACATAGCTTGCTCATAAGAATTTCCAATACCAGCCAAAGTTGGTATCATAAATTGGGATTTTAGACCTAGAGATCAACTTAATTATACACAGATTGAGTGGTAAGACATCATAATCAATGAACATGTCACTGGATATCTAGGTGATTGGGATTAAAAACATAAGGATCTGCTACTGATGATTTATGCTATTACTTTCACCTTACTTGTGTATATACATACATACATACATACATACATATATATATATATATATAAGAACATATATATGTATATGTATATATGTAGACACTAATAAATATATATATCCACGATGACACATTTCCTTGTAGACCAAAATTACATACCCAATGATCAATTGTGGTTTCATGTTAATAGTTTTATTTATCTTTTCAGTTGTGTCTTGACTTGGATGGGTATACCTCATGAGCATTCACTTATGATAGAAAATTTATAGGTTCATCATTGGGGTTTCCTATTGAGATTATTTCTTACCCTTGTACATTAACCTTGGTGTGTGTTCATAACCTATGTGTTCTTTTTTAGGTTGAGCATAGGTTGCATGATTTATAGGTATGAGGCCTAGGGTTTCATTATTAAGTAGAGATACTCATGTGGGTTCTTCTAATTGGGCTATTTAATTTCTACAATGTCTAAGAGACTGGGTATTTGGTCTATCTTGAAGTTAGTGTTGGATCCATGCACTTTTATTTTAGTTTATTTTATGTAATCCTTCATGTTTGGTTGGCCTAGTGGGAGATGAGTGTTATATGTATGGAATGGCTATTCAATCTTTTATAACATTAATTTATTATTACAACATGTTCTATTATAGTTATTTAAAAATTCCTCACTCTTTTTATTTAATGTTGGATAATATCTAGTTATTCTCACTATTTCTTACTCTAATATGAGAGAATAATCTCCCTACAGACACACCCTAGGCCTTCACTACTCATTGGAATCCTCTAGAATATGAAGAGGCATGCTTGAGGAATTATGGGGACTCAACTCAAAGCATTGGTTTAGTGGAATCCATGTTGGGGTGTTATAAAATGGTATCAGAGGTGTTTCTTTCCTTCTATATTACTATTTGGGGTATGGTATACATGAGTATTAGTAATTTTTTGGAACCTATAATGAATATTGGACTCGTGCATCAAGAACACTTGTTCAGATAAGAAGTAATGGTTTCAAGGGTTATGGAACTTATGTTCTAATCTATGATGTTACATTTTTATATGAGTTCCACTTTGAGCGATGAACATGTTGTGTGGATTTTATAATTTGTTGATTTCTTTTTGGCTCTTTGCCATTTTCAATATTATAGTGATTGATTTGGAAAATTATCCAGCAAACGAAAGTGGTGTCTCATGCATCATATTTGGCATTTGGGATTCAGATTTCATAGGCATACTGGTGTCTGATTTTATTAACTAAAGAGGCCAATTGTTTAATGTCTAAAAAAATCTAAATGGTGTTTTCCAGTATAGGTTTTCTTGTGGAATTCTACTCAATTTTACTGACTTTCATATATATTTCCTTCTAATGGTTGACTACGTGGATCTATGGTGAGGTGTTTAATTGTGAGTATGATGAGTCATTCCTCATGCATGGGAGGTTAATCACCCCTAACAGGTCTATAGGGAACATGATTCCCGATATTTGGACCCCTCATAGGGTTTTGTTTCTTAGGTTCAATTATTTAAAGTTTTAGTAACAACCTATATAGTGCTTTCCCATATATCTTGGAATGACATTTTACTTAACCTACATTCATTTGTGGTTATATAGTTAGATCATTAATTATAACACCGATAAGTACTGAGACATTTTTCATAATCTATACCCCAAGTGGGTCTTACCATATACGTATGAACAATGAGTGTTAGTTTAGTATCGCTTCTATGTTTATATCGTGACCTCTAAGGAGTAGTTCCTTTTGAGGATTCTTAGAGAGGATCGGGACCTTTATAGGATGTGGTGGTAGTTTTGATCCTAATAAGTTGGTGTTAACTTCACCTTCCTTAGATAGGTTTGATCTTTGGAATAGGTGGTTAGACCTAGTGACCCTGTTACAAGAACTGATTATTATGGAAAGGTGGGATACCTAAAGGCCCTTAGTTTTGATTAATACCCTTGTTGGTTGACCTTTCATTTTGATCTAGGGAAAACTATAAGTATGGTTGGACTATGATTATAGATTCCTTTTTAGGCAGTGATCTTGGTTATACACTCATTTTGATATCGATGCATGGTGGGTTCTCAGGTTTTGAAATGTAGGAATTATGAGGCCTTTTTATTTTTAAGAAGTGCCTAGGGTGCATGGGTATCAAGACTGGCTTCGACAGACATGATTGTTCAAGTTCTTGGCCCTATTGAATAGTGATTCCATTTTTTCTAATGTAGTCAGAGCATGTTTTGGAACTTGTGACTGGATTGACGTTGGGTGACCGGTGGCCACGTAATAAATCATGAAACAAGTGAGGTGCTAGATTTTTAAGATGATTTCCAAGGGATCTTATGGATTATGAGATAGAAATTCCACTTATCATGGTTATATTTTCTTTATAATGGATGAATTTCAAGAGCATGAATTGGTTGATAAAGGTACATATTAGTTGCACGTAGTACAATCTAAATGGTAAATTGGAGAGTTTTCATATGTGATCTTAGGGCTGATGTTTTCATGAATTTCAATGGGTATGGTTTCCTAGGTGTTGTGGTTAAAATGAAAAATGTCACTCCATGGTATAGGATACATCAAAAATGAATTGGGTGTCATGAGATGGTTGACCCATGGCTTGACATGTATACACATTTTTGGGAGAAATGGTGCTAGGAGTTAGTTAAATTCAAGTATAGATTTTTTTGATGTGATAATCTCTTAGAGGGAGCGATGAAAACATATCAATGAAATATTTTTGTACTTATTTTTAGAAATAATCATACCCTTTCTTGAAATTGTCTTCATTATACTGATATAGAATCATATCTACACTGATATTCTTATCATTTTAAATATATTTCATGGCTTGAAAATAGATTTTTTTAGGTTTTTCTCAAGTAGTGTTATATGTTAATCCATATGGTGGGGAGTACACCATTAACCTTTTGAGTGTGGTGACCCTCATTTTCTGTTGAAATTTGGAATTTTACATGAGCTATTTAGATTTATGTTTTGTAATGATATGATGATAAGGGTATTCCTATGGTGGGTAGTACTAGATCAGTCGTAGTTGAATGTATCCCATCTAGGAGATTTGTTGATTCTATGAGACTTGTCATCGAATATTTAATATGTTGTAGTTGTGCATATTCCCAAAATGATATAATGGATTATAGTTTTACCACTAAGTTTTCTGAGGGATGATAGGGTTTATGGTGTGGAGGTTGTAATGACCCATGTTTTTCTAGATTGAAATTTTGTGTTGAATTTCAAATTTCTTGCTTTTAGATGTTTGTGAGGGGTAAAATGGAAATTTTACCCCTAGTAAATGATATCGTAAAATTTTTATGACTGCATAATTTTCCCCAATAGGGTTCATACCCAAGTAAAGTAGTTTGGTGGAATTCCTAGACGTTCAAATTTTAGCGGAATAAATAATAAATAATATTTAATTAGTTAAATATTAATTTGGTTCTGCAGGTTCATTCCACTATTTGTTTTGAATAGATCATCATATTGATATTATATCTCTGGTATTGAGTTTATAATGAGTATTTTTTCCTTGGTGAGGAATAAAATTAGGCTGGGTGCTAGGGATAGCCCGATCCCCCTTTTCGTTTTCTTTTATTTTATTCATTTTCTTTTCATTTTTCTTTACTTCTTTCTCCCCTTGCTTATCACATATGCCCACAACCCTACGGTCTTTTTCAGTGAGACCAAGATATAAAAGTCCAGGGATACAGAATGATGAGAGAGATAGATAGAGAATAATAGAGGTACCACTACGGAGTTTGGGATGAGCTGGATCATCATACGGTAGCCGTGGAACATGGAAATAGGTGGAGATTTAGAAGATCTCCCTAAAGGTAGGATTTTTTTTTATTTTTTACATAATCCCCATAAATTAACTATTTTCAAGTTTTAACACCTTATTGAAACTGATTATCACCCCTAGTGGGTCGATATATATATTTTCATAAGGAAAACGGGGGTTTCAGGGTGATTTAGTGGTTTTTCATTCGGGAAAACACGTGTACACAACATGTGGTTTAGATATGTAGTGTGTTCTTCCTTTTCAAGGAAGATGGATTTTTAAAAGTACACACTATGTAATTTGAGTACCCACTATGTAGTATTAAATGGCCATGTAATTATCTATATAACTGTGTATATGGAAAGATGAGTTTAGGAAAGTACACACCATTTAATATGAGTACACACCATGTAATAGAACATTGACATATGTAACCAGGGTACTTGGAAAGACACCCCATGTAGAGGGACATGCCCATGTTGTAGTACAAAACTAGACCCCAAGTGTGTCCATGTTGAGTAATAGAACATGTTTAGACACCATGTGATCCAGTCCATGTAGAAGTACATTTCCAGGCCAGATGTTTTGAATTAAATTTGGTATACTTTGAGTAAATTCCGCGTACTACCCTAGTGTTTCTCTTTTGAGGGGTTTTAGTGATTTTATTCCCCATAGTCAGAATTGGACCCAAGATTATTATATTTTGAGTGTTTATGTACATATACCATGATGGTGAAAACCATGAGATTATTTGAGGAATCCTAAGAGTAGTTTTAGGGATTTTTATTATAATGGGGAGGTTCTTCATTCAGTAATTGAATCCGACTATCCTATTAGAGTGAGTCCCTTTGATCTGAGAAAATACATGAGATATCTCTCTTGAATTATGATTTCATAGAACATCTTTTTAGAAAGTATCCCTCGAGAGATGTTCCCTTCTATCTTGGGAGGCCATTAGATTAGTTGTTCTTGAGGATACCCTATAGGATTCCTTTACTTATGTTTTGACCTAGATGATCCCATGTAAGATGCTTCTATCGTCTTACTGTACTGAGGGTCCCTTGTGGGATGCCTTCTCTTATATACATGACTTAGGGAATCCATTTTAGGATACTTTTTCATGTGTACTCTTTATTAGGATCCCTTGTAGGATGCATCTACCTACTTACAATGCTTTTGAGGGTCCCATGTAAGATGCCTTTTCTTCTGTACCATTCAAAGGATTCCATGTATGACGCCTTTGTTTAATTACTATGAATGATACCATGTAGGATTCTACCTTTCATCATCACTAAAGAGGAACCTGAGTAGGATACCTGTTGGTCTAAGTAGATTACTCAAGAGGGGAGGGGTGAATTGAGTAACTATAAAAATTTCTGTAAAAATTATTTCTAAAAAGGTTTCCCTAAAGATCAAATACGGCCCAATTAATCAAGGTTATACAGTTATAAGAGTCTGACTGTTTAAGTAAATTCTTAGAATATTGATTAATTCTCAATAATCTTAATTTGTGTTATTAATATTACTTTTGAAGTTATTCTACTAAGGAAATCCAGTTATAACTTCTTTCCATGACTAAATATGAAAGTAAAATTAGTGATTTCTGAATTATATAGTAAGGCAATAAAATAGAGAAGACTAATTTAACCAGCACATTGGATATGAAATAAGTGGTTCAGTCTCAAGATGAGGCCTAATCCACTTCACTTGGTGATAACATTCCACCAAGTAGTTTATATAAATAAACTTTGATCCACACACTGGATCAGGGTTAACAATAGTACACAGACTGTCCAGGTCACACAGGGACCTCTTCCACGGTTTTCGTGGGTACAAAATAACCAGGACACACAGCGACCTCTTCCACACTTATCAGTGGGTATACACAAGAGTAAAAGAGATGTTTGAGTAATGATATCTTTTATCCTTTAGTTTAATACAAGAGACAGAGTTTGTTTTTCTACAGGTAAACACTCTGCTCGAAAGGTAATAAATAGGTACACAACAGAGCAGAAATATGGAGATGGGTTTAGAAATTCTCCGAGTGTTAGTATTTGCAGATTTGTACTTCTTGAGATGAAGCAGATGCAGATCTCGAGTCCTTGTTTTTAAAACAAAGTGTCTCGATTCATCTTGTGTTCATCGTGAGGTTCAACCAGAGCGAAGATGTTCTCTAAGCTTCAAATATTCTATATGTGTTCTTCAGCAGTGTCGAGTTTCATGCAGCATGCCTTTTTTCTTTTGAAAACATTATCTAAGCATGTTCTTCATTTTTGTGCTCATGGAATTTATTTTTGTTTTGTATCGAGCACTTTGATTCTTGTCCACACTTTGCTTTTATCTTGGAATGAATGTGTTGGAGATGACAGGTTGTAGGTATTCTGCACCTCATACCTCATACTGTCCGATGATATGTCTACAATGAACCATTAATTATGTCAGTGCATTAAAATCATCAAATATGACAGTTAGAAATTAAATTGAAAGACAAAAAAATATTTTAAGAAACAGTGTCACAGTAATTCATGGAAACAGTGTCTCCTTCACAAGGTGTCTAGATTGATCACGGTGTCTGAGTGTCATGGTGTCTCATGGTCATGGTTTCTTGTTCACGGTGTCTGCTTCACGGTTTCTTCTTCACGGTGTCTGATCCTTCATGGTGTCTTGCTTCACGGTGTCTGGTTCACAGTGTGCTTCACGGTGTCTGGTTCACAGTGTCTGCTTCATGGTGTCTTGTTTCACAGTTCCAAAAAGACATAACCAGTGGCAGACTCACAGTGTCTTAGACTTTTCAAAGTGACTATGCTCAGACTTAATAAATGATGATAATAGAATGGATAAAATTAAGCATTTTTAAAAGAAGGTATTATGAGAGTAGATCAAGGATAGTATAATGTAAGTAAACTGAATGTAGAGAAATTAAGATCTTGAATGGATCTTCTTAAAGTATGAGAATACTTTAAACATTAATACACATGATTTGATATAATGTACAAAGGTTAACTATGTTTAATAGGACTTGTGATCATTAAAACATGATTAATACATGAGGAGTCCAACAATCTCCCCCTTTTTAATGATCACAAATCATGTAAAGTTAAAGTGCATATTGGATTCAAATATAGAGATAGATGTCTAACATATAGAAATTTCTCCCCCTTTTGGGATTATCAAAAGGATGGAATAAGAGAAGTCAAAAATTCACATTCCATTAATAGAAAATAAGGTTCAGTACAAAAAAAGAGTAATACAAAATCAATAGCATCCCAATCAAAAAAAATTAAACACTGTTCTTCTTCAGGGGTTGGCCTTATCTTTTCCTTTAGTAGTAGTCGAAGAGGAAACCATAGGAGCAGCGGTCGAGGTAGAAGAAGACAGTTAGGAGGTTGATAAAATGGGTAAAGTAAGGCCTTCAAAGACTGAGGGAGAGAGAGAGTAGGAGAAATAGAAGATCTGGGCAGTTGTTGATCGAGAATAACAGGCCTGATCTGACTTAGTGCTTGGACGATAGACATAGTGGTTGAGGCTAGGGAAGAGGTGAAGGTAGGAAGCCCAGGTCTTAGAGGTGCAGCCACTGGAGCAACAATTGTTGTAATCTGGACATGAAGATAGGTCCACAAATGTTTGATGAAATCTGTAATGATCTCTCCACCATACTGCATGGATTTTTCAAAATCATCCTTTTTCTCCATAAACTTTACCAACAATCGAGTAAACTATGTGAGCTTCTGAACTTGGGTCTTGAAAGCTTGAGTCACAGGAGGAATCCACAAATTTTCTACAAGATACTTGAAATGGTTTGTCATATCAGTCTTGGAGAAGATTCTGTTGAAGTAGAAATCCATATTCTTGGCAATCTCTTGCAGAGCATCATTAGAAATTTTGGAGTGGATTTGCAATAGTTCAAGAAATCTATCACTGTTCTTGACAACTTCAGATAGAGAAGCCGTATTGAAACCACTGAGTACATTTTGAAGCTCTTATTTGACTACATCTTTGAGCAGATCATTGTCTAAGGAGATTTTGGAGTATTCACCCAATGGTTTAGAGGAATTGACAGCTGTGGTCAGATATTTGAGTTGATTCTGCTCTTTTTGAAGACACCCAGTATACTCAACATTGATTTTATTAAGATTGGAAACAAGATATCTCATTTACTTGACAATTTTTTTGTTCCTTTAAGAGACCTTTTCATCTAAGGAGGCTAGATAAGGTTGAATCTGAGACACAAAAACCTGTGGGATTTGAGGAGAAACAAGGTATATAGGAGGAGCAACATGCTAAGATCTCGAATGCAGATCTCTCTGCATGTCTTCAACCATACTTCTTAGGGTATTTACTTCATTACTAAGTAGCTTATTTTCAACTCTTACTTCCTGAATCTCATGAATAATTTTAGGTTGTATTTTCCAAATAACTTTCTCCAAAAATAGTGAGGCATATATCTCACTTAAATTGGTCACATGAAGAGGTTGGGTATTTTATGAGTTTCTCAACTCCAGATAAGTGGGTAGAACCAAATTCCTTCAAATCTTCCATACTCACAAAAGATGATTTTTCAGATAAATGTTCAGGAGTAGGGACTGGCATAGGCTCAAATTCCTTCTCAGGTGCGATATTGGAGATTGATTTCAACTAGAATATAGAAGAAAGATCTAGTACAGTTACTGTAACCAGCTGAGAGTCATCCACATCATAGGAACTGGGGAATTTATACTGATTGTACACAATAATTGACTCAGTTTGATGTGGATCTTCAATAGACTCAAGATTTGGGGTTTGCTCCCCCTCAACAGGTGCCTCCTTCTCAGGACTGAGAGGCTTAGGATCTCGGTCTAATTCCACAGACTCAACTCTAAGTTCTTCACTCATTTCCAATCTAGCCTGCTGATGTTATTAATATTTTCATGACTTATTATATTCCCCATTTACTGATTTTATATGAAATGTGCATAATTTGTGTGAAATATTAATGTTTTAATATTAAGTATAATTTTTGAGCATTTTTAGAAGTAGTCCAATTGAGTCAGTTTAATGTTTTAATAATAACTATCCCTATACTGATCCAAATTGTGTGGTTCTTGTTTTTTAGGATTCTTCATTCAATATACAACATTTCATTAGAAGGTACCATGAGCCATGACTTCCATTTGAAGGGTCATATGGTCCTCACAAACAAGACCAAAGAATCTGTGAACAAACTGGACCAGCCTTGAAGATTGATTTACTGGGCTAAATACAGAAGTCCAAAAACATTACCTTTCCACCATAATTCGGGGGCCACTACATTTCATCTTGGAAAAAAATTTCAAGGCCCAAATCCAAATAAAAGGGGCCCAACATATGCTTTGAAGTCCATCCCACCATTCCGGACGATAATTAAAATTAGTATAGTATGCATGAAATATCTCATTCTGTAAGCATCCAATCGAGCTGAGATTTTTCAGTGTTAAAGAGGATATATAGGTGGAAGAATTTTTTGAAGAAACCATTCGGATTTGAAGGCATCTTCATATTCAAAAACCCTTTCACATTATGGACTTCAAAAAGACTGAATTGAAATGGACAGTTTGACCTTTTTTAATAAACCGGCCATAACTTTTGATCCTTAAGTCCAAATGACTCCAAATTTTGAGAGTAGTCGTACAACATTATTTTATACAACTTGGAAGGAGGATATATTCGAAGATTCGGCTGTATGGATAGCCAAATTGGCGATGAAAGTGGAGGGATAGATTGGGAATGCAAACAGTCCACTCCTTGGGCTATAAATACTCTCCCCTTCTCTCCTTGAGAGGGGTTGGCATTTCAGAAGAGAGGAGGACATATTGGCATGACCAAGGCCTTGAAAAAGGATTTGGAGGATCTTCCATACTCAAGTTTTTACTTGAGAGGCCTTTCCTCCTCTCTTTGTTTTCACTTAATTTCGTGTTCTTCATTTTTGTAATTTTGTAAGTCTTTTTCTTTGTAATTCTGTTTTAATGCAAGTTAATTATTCAATATCTCTTATTCTAATCCACCTTCTGTAGTTTAATATTTATGTTCTTAAAATAGTTTAAATTCAGTTGAATCCCCTTCTCTTATCTTGCTTCCTCATTCAATCGAAAATCCGTTTTTAATTATCATCATTGTTCGTGTGTGTGTGTCGAAGTACCACTCTTTTCTAATCCCTTTCTTTTTATTCTATTCTTAATTTATCATCATAATTATTATAACCAGAATATTAAACACCCAAATGGATTAGTAAATATCTCATTTTTGTGAGTTATAATTTAGGGATGTTAAGTGATTGAGAGTATTTGCTTGATGAGTATTCGTTAATTTAACAATGTGTATGTTGGACTTAATTTGTCATGGATTAATGAAATATTTTGTTTAGCATGTGATTTCCATTGATTATTGGAACTACAAATACACTACCATAAACATGTACTGATTTAGATTAAAATCTTAATTAAGTTAAGGCTTGGATTAAAGCTTTAACACTTAGGAATTCTAATCGATGTCAACTTGTGATGTGGGTGTTAATTTAAATGCAATATAAAGCAAAGATCAAGGATATCACAAGCTTAACTCCCTAATAATGAACTCAACCCAATCTTTATCAATTTGTTGAATCAAACATCATCCATAAATTATTTCATAAGCTCTGCAAACAAACCCCCCAATCAGAATACAATTAACTAAAAACAAACGACTATTTCAAAGTATCATCGCTGAGGATTCGACCCGAGTGCTGCTATACACATTAGCAGAGCACCAGAACATTGACCGGTCGATAGGTGACAATCGGCCTCACGTTTCAAATGGATTTGTTGCAGTAGATGGTGATTTAAGTAGTCAATAGTTTCTGGTTATTATCAACAAAACCAAAAAAAATAAATTTTAAAAAAAAATTGAAAAAAAATCACAAAGAAAAACCAGTCTTGTCATAAAAATCATAAACTGAAAAAATACAAAGAAAAAACCACCTTCCTCTTTCTTCCAAAATCTCTCTGAATGCCCTGTAGCCTTCCAAATAATCCCTCAGATTTTTTTGACCCTGAAATTGAGCGAACACTTCGCTAACTTAGGAGGAACATAAGAGATACTCAAATAATTCAAGAACCAGTCCTCATCCAACCAGTTGAAATTGAAATGGCCAATCCTAGGGAACAAACCCTAAAAGAACTCACTGACCCTGATATGAATTACCAACCTCTTGGTATTCAATATCCAAACATTGAAGGTGACTTCGAACTCAAATCGGGTTTGATTTATCTTCTCCCTCATTTTCACAGGCTAGCCGGTGAGGATCCACATCTCCACCTTAAAGAGTTCCAAGTGGTGTGTTCTACCATGAAGCCTCAAGGGGTTTCTGAAGAACAAATCAAACTTCGAGCATTCCCTTTCTCCCTAGACTACATTACTAAGTCATGGCTCTACTACCTTCCTTCTGGTTCCATAACCACATGGAATGACATGAAGTGACTCTTCTTAGAGAAATTCTTTCCTTCTTCTCGTACTGCTTCTATCCGAAAGGAAATAAGTGGTATCCGTCAGTTCCCAAGTGAATTACTCCATGAGTACTGGGAGAGGTTCAAAAAGCTTGTTGAAACCTACCCACACCATCAAATCCCTGACCAACTCTTGATCCAATACTTCTATGAGGGGTTATTGGATATAGAGAGAACTCTCATTGATGCCACAAGTGGCGGTGCTCTGGTTGATAAAACTCCCACAACTGCAAGAGATCTCATAAGTAACATGGCTAAAAACACACAAAAATTCCATACTTGAGCACATGCTCAAGTCAAACAAGCCCAAGATAATCAATCAATTGAGCAGAAAAAATGACCGAGTGGATGAGTGAACTTACAGGTCTTGTGCGATAGCTAGCTGTGGCCACCAAATCCCCAACCTCATCTTCTCCGCAATCAATGTTTCCTGGACCAATAAAAAACTATGGAATCTGAAACTCTTCATCTCATCCAACTGACACATGTCCACAACTTCAAGAGGATCAATCTGATTCATCTGGACCAATGGAGGTCAATGCAGCATATGCTCAACGGAACACCAATCCTCAACTATCAGGTCAGTTTGTTAGAAACTTCAACCAACCTCACTCTGATCCCTTCTCTTCTTCCTATAACCAAGGACTTAGGTATGGTAATCCCATATCTCATCCCCCTCAATTCCCTACTCAAAACCCAAACCAATTCCAATATGGTCAAGGTGGTGGTAAATTCCATAAACCTTATCCTTTTCTTCCTCAACCTCAAAGGAACAATCATACTCCTGGATTCCATTATCCTAGCAAGACTTCCCAATTCCAAAACCAATACAATCGATTTCCCAAGAACCAAAATCAAGGAAATCCCAATCCGGGACAAGCCTCTTCTTCCATGAAACCATGGGAAAGTGCAGTGGAAGATCTTGCCTCCTTCAACCATTCTATCCTTAAAAACATTGAAACTCAAATAGGTCAACTTGCATCCCACCTGAGCCAGCAACAACAATCAAATTCATCCCAACTCCTAGCTCAACCATTACCCAACCCCAAGGGTAATGTAAGTGAAATTGCACTTAGATTAGGAAAGCAACTTGTTATGCCTCAAGATAAATCCTAAAACCCTCCTTTGAATGTTGACCTAGAAAATGAAAAAAAAAGAAAATTGAAAAGGAACCTGAATCCATTCCCTCACCTCCTTCAATTCCACTTAGGAATCCAATTCCTTTTACACAAGCTGTTTCTAAACCAAGGAAGACCTTTTAACCTGATCCTGAAATGCTCGACATGTTTAGATGTGTTGAAGTCAACATTCCCCTCTTAGATGCCATAAAACAAACTCCTAAGTATGACAAATTTCTCAAGGAGTTGTGTACCCATAAGAGGCAACTTAGGACCTTTGAAAATGTTTCCACCCAGCAGTCTATTCCCATAAAGTGTAAAGATCTAGGGACCTTTACGGTTCCATGCCAAATTGGAAGTTCCAACTTTGATGATGCACTCATAGACCTAGGAGATTCAATTAATGTCATGCCCAAATCCATATTCTCCAACCTTGGTCTAGGTCCCTTACATCCAACATGTGTTGTCATTCAGTTAGCCAATCGAAGTACAGCCAGTCCTGAGGGAATAAATGAGGATGTCCTTGTTCGAGTAAATGATCTTATCTTTCCAGCTGACTTCTATGTCCTTGACATGGAAGGTGAGACAACTTCTTGAAAATCTCCTCTGATTCTAGGAAGACCATTCCTTATGACATCTAAAACCAAAATTGATGTCCATACTGGCATCTTATCCATGGAATTTGGTGACCAAATGGTCAAGTTCAATATTTTTCAATCCATGCAATACCCATTAGAGAATCAATATGTATTCTCTATCCATGCTTCTAAAACTCCCTCTGAGAGTGTTTTGAATCCTAATCCATCATGTTCTTCCTGTTCTACTAATAGAGGAGTTTGTGAATATTGCATCCTCATCAACCAAGTGATTAATGGTGAAATTGATGTTGAAATTACAAATGAAAACTCCATTGATCTAAAGGATCTGGAAAACTCTTTGGAATCTCATCTCACCTCTGACCTCCAATGCTCCAACAAGGATGGTAATAAGGAAAATGAACTAGAATGCTCATTTGTTGATTTAGATCAGATTATCCCACATTCATCCTTTCCTATCCATGATTCTGAAAATTCTGTTATATGTGAAGTGAACCCTAAACAAATGTGTTTATATTGTCCTCATGGTAGTGATGTTTGTGATATTTGTACCCTAATTAATAAAGTGATCACTGGTGAGGTTGAAATTGATCATTATTTGGAGAACAATATTGAAATAAAGGATATTGAAAATTTTATTCAGTCTTATGACTCCACTGATCCTCATTACTCTACATTGGTAAGTGATGAAGTAAATGAGTCAAAAACAATTGGGATCTCATACTGTGGTTATGTGTTATCTGATCCTTACAAAAACGAACCATCAGAATTGAGCCATCTTCCTGAATTTCCAAGCATAGAAAACTATCACTTTTTGGATAACATCATTCCTCAGGTTGAAGACCAAAGTGAGGATAGAAATATTCTCTTTCCAACCCCATTGAATTTCAAGCACACCAACAAGGATGGGAAGAAATTATCCAATGAATAATCAGGCCTTCCAAAGAAAAAGTTTTTCTGGAAGCACACTGGAGTTGAGAAAATACGATGTCCACCGTCAGACTATGGGTAGTACACTACAACTGTCCAGCTGTAGACAAATAAATGCAGCGCTTCTTGGGAGGCAACCCATGTTTTATTTTACTTTTGTGAAATTTCAATTTCTTTTTAGTTTTTAATTATATGAATAATTATTTTTATTTTTCAGGTAACATCCCACAATCTTGGATCAACATCGAATTCCATTGGATCCCCAAATTCTGTACTCGACCCACCACTAGATGGAGATGGCGACTCGCCAAATCCAAACTAGGGGGCACCTATTTCCCTTTAACTATCTCTCTATCTCTTCCTATCTCTACCACTTTCTTCTTCTTCCTCTCTCTTTCATTTTTTTACCACTTTATTCATCAAACCCTTTCTTTTTCTCTTTCTTGTGTGGGTGTGTATTTTATAAAAACCATAAAAACTAAAAAAAACCAAAAAAACGCAATCACTTTAAAAATTACAAAAAAAGAGTCATGCTTACTCACCATCTAGTTTTTAAATTTTTTCCAACCATTTTGGGGAGTTAACAGACATGTTTTCATCTCAAAATTTTTTTATTTTCATCATGAATTTGGATAAATAATTTTGTGTCAAAATTAAAAAATTTTGAATGCTCAATTTTTGGATTTGGAAAATGCTTTTCCCGAACCGTGAGGAACAACATTTGATTTCATGCCATGGCCACCTATGGCAATCTATTCAAAATGTGTGTTCTTCACCACCATTTGCAAGTCTTGAGTTTTTGTACCTTCGAGCTGAATTTCCTACCTTAGTATGTATTAATATGATAGAGGCATTTTCTAAACCACATGAAAATCACAAAAGCCAAATAGCCTCCCATTTATCTTACATTAATCCTCCTTTTGAAAGCCCCTTCGAGCCTATGCAAACCTTTTCTTTGATAACCACATTACAATCCCAATACCTTATCCCACCCAATATCAACATGGATTTTCATTGCATAAGTTTTTGAAATTTAAGTGTGGGGGGGAATGGATTTCATTTTTTGGTATCATTTCCTTACTTTATGGTGTGTTATCATATGCTTGAGGGAAAGCATCCATTTTAGTGTGTGGGGGGGGGGGAGGTTATCAGTCAGTGGTATTTGGGAATGTATTGTACAAATGATATTGAAAAGTTTTCAATAAAAAAAATTCCAAAAAAAAAATCAAAATAAAAAAAAATCAAACAAAAAATTGAAAAAATGGGTTGTGTCTTGGGTAGGTCAAAAATCACTCTTCCCCAACCTTTGATCTTGTTATAACTATTACAATTAGTGTCATGAGGAGATAAAACATGGTTTGGGATATGAGTGTGAGATCTATTTCAAGTTCAACTTTCGAAAAAACAAAGAAAAAAAGGAAAAGAAAAAAAAAGAACACTTGCATTATATTCTTATTGGGAGAAGTTTTTTGTGTTGTAAAAATTCCATCTTCTTATTACCTTCATATTTTATTCCTCTATTGTGTCTTTAATCATACAATCATTACCTTGTAAATATGTGTTTTTATTTCCATCCATGTTTCATTTCAAAAAAAAATTCATTGCTTTTTCTATGTTGGTATTTTAACCCTCTTCTTCTCTCTCTTGGACATTATATTCCTACCGTCCCATATCCACAGAAAAACCCCTTAAAAGACCTCTTGATTCTTGTGCACTTTGGATAAGGATTGGAAGCTAAGATCTCTTTTCAAACTCTACGATTTTCACTTTTGGTTGGTGAAAGAGTGAACCTCCACAAATGAATTTTATCATCTTGAGAGGTGTGAGTTTTGAGTGTCCACATTTTCCATTTCTAAATTTGAGCATGAAAAAATGAATTAGTTTTGGAACATTGTTTCTGTAACAACTTGTGGTGGAATTCAAAATGGATGAGTGAAATAGTCTAAACCTCCCCTGATTGGAGAAAACAAAATTTTAATTTCTGTTGGTGAGTAAAAATGATTTTGTCATGTTTTTATATTTGTTGCACATTAGGACATGCACAAAACTAAGTGTGGGTGAGTTTATGTTATTAATATTTTCATGACTTATTATATTCACCCTTTAATGATTTTATATGAAATGTGCATAATTTGTGTGAAATATTAATGTTTTAATATTAAGTATAATTTTTGTGCATTTTTAGAAGTAGTCCAATTGAGTCAGTTTAATGTTTTAATAATAACTATCACTATACTGATCCAAATCGTGTGGTTCTTGTTTTTTTCAATTTTAATTTTAATATACAACATTTCATTAGAAGGTACCATGTGCCAATTCTGCCATTTGAAGGGTCATATGGTCCTCACAAACAAGACCAAAGAATCTGTGAACAAACTGGACCAGCCTTGAAGATTGATTTACTAGGATCAATAAAGAAGTCCAAAAACATTAACTCTCCACCATAATTCGGGGGACACTACATTTCATCTTGTATAAAAATTTCAAGGCCCAACTCCAAAAACAAGGGACCCAACATATGCTTTGAAGTCCAGCCAATCATTCTGGCCAAGAATTAAAATCAGTATAGTATGCATGACATATCTCATGATGTAAGCATCAAATGGAGCTGAGATTTTTCAGTGTGAAAGATAAGATATAGGTGGCCGACGTTTTTGAATAAACCATTCTGATTTGAAGGAATCGTCATATTCGAAAACCCTTTCACATTATGGACTTCAAGAAGACAGGATTGAAATGGACAGTTTAACTGTGTTAAATAAACCAGCCATAACTTTTTCTCCCTAAGTCCAAATGACTCCATCTTTTGAGAGTAGTCGGATAACGTTATTGTATACAACTTTTAAGAAGGAGATATTTGATTATTGGGCTTTCTGAATAGCCAAATTGGAGATGCAAGTGGAGGGACAAATTGGGAATGCAAACAGTCCACTCCTTGGGCTATAAATACTCTCCCCTTCTCTCCTTGAGAGGGGTTGGCATTTCAGAAGAGAGGAGGAAATATTGGAACGACCAAGACCTTTACAAAGGCTTGGGAGGACCTGCCATACTCATGTTTTCACTTGAGAGACCTTTTCTCCTCTCTCTTTTTTCACTTAATTTCGTGTTCTTCATTTTTGTAATTTTGTAAGTCTCTTTCTTTGTAATTCTGTTTTAATGCAAGTTAATTCTTCAATATCTCTTATTATCATTCACATTCTGTAGTCTAATATTTATGTTCTTAAAATAGTTTAAATTCAGTTGAATCCCCTTCCCTTCTTTTGCTTCCTCATTCAATCAAAAATCCATTTTTAATTATCATTATCGTTCGTGTGTGTGTGTCGACGTACCACTCTTTTCTAATCCCTTTCTTTTTCTTCTATTCTTAATTTATCATCATAATTATTATAACCAGAATATTAAACACCCAAATGGCTGAGTAAATATCTCATTGGGGTGAGTTATAATTTAGGTATGTTAAGTGATTGAGAGTATTTGCATGATGAGTATTCATTAATTTAACATTGTGTATGTTGGACTTAATTTGTCATGGATTAATGACATATTTTGTTTAGCATGTGGTTTCCATGGATTATTGGAACTACAAATACACTACCATAAACATGTACTGATTGAGATTAAAGTCCTAATTAAGTTAAGTCTTGGATTAAAGCTTTAACACTTAGTAATTCTAATCGATGTCAACTTGTGAAGTGGGTGTTAATTTAAATGCAATATAAAGAAAAACTCAAGGATATCACAAGCTTAACTCCCTAATAATGAACTCACCCCAATCTTTATCAATTTGTTGAATCAAACATCATCCATAAATTATTTCATAAGCTCTGCAAACAAACCCCCCCAATCAGAATACAATTAACTAAAAACAAACGACTATTTCAAAGTATCATCGCCGAGGATTCAACCCGAGTGCTGCTATACAAATTAGCAGAGCACCAGAACTTTGACCGGTCGATAGGCGACAATCGGCCGCGTGTTTTACCTGCTGAAAAACTAGATCCATCCATTCTTTAGATAAAGGAATGATTTCAAGAATAGATTTTTCCACAGGGAGTTCCTCAAGATTGACCTCTGGAAAAACAGGTTGCTCTTCCACTATAGGCTCTACTACTGTAGGCTCTTCCATGGCATGATTTTCAGGTTCTTTGTCAACATATTATGTTTCAGCCTCGGGTTGATTTTCCAGATTAACAACTTCTTTAGGAGCAAGAACTTCTTCTTTAAGAACTATATAAGGAACAATAGTCTTGTCTTCCTCCACAATTAGAGCCTCCCTAGGAGGCACTTCAGCCTCTTCTTCCTCTTCTTTAGTATACTCAACAATCTCATCTGGTTCCAAACTAAGAACAAAAATATTTCTTGGTCTTGAGGGATAATCCACCTGATTGAATTTCTCAAAAATTCTATCATTGTCTTCCACCCAATCATTTTTCCAAGGATTCCAGTTTATCTTCATTCTTTTGATAGTGGATTTTGAGAGACATAATTCAAAATCCTTAATTACATCCTCATTGGGTCCAACCATACCTTTGGAAAGAAGCATGGATGAGATTAACCGAGAGTAAAATGGGGAAGTTGAATTATATGTGACTTTGATCAGCTCACACATATGATGTATGATATACTTACATAGGTTAATCTTATGCCCTTTTCTCATAAGGTGAATCGGAAACGCATCTTGATATTTTAAAAGAGAAAAATCACCTTTTTGGGACTACCCAAATTCTATATAAACTTGAACATCAGCCTTGATTCTCCATCTAATTCAGCAGAAATGGCTCTCCTTTGGGTGCCATTTCTAGTTAAGGTTTTCAGGGCATCTTCTAAATCAAATAATTCGGTTGAAGGTGGAGGTCCTCTCTGATAATCCTCACAGATTCCTTCATTAGGTATCCTAAGGCATGCAACCCATTACCTTGAAGAGAATGAGAATCTCTAGCCATTGAACCAACTTCTTACAACATAAATATCACCAGAATCAAAAGAGAACTGTACGTACTCGTAAAAATGAGCCACTAACTTAGGGTAGATGGGTCTATCTTCCTTCGAGAACCACTCTAACCAGCCTTGTTTTTCTAACACTTTCAATACCATAGACTTACTAGATAGAATCCATTTGGGGAAAATATCTTTCTCAGGTACAACAATTCAGTTTACCAGATTCAAATTTAAAGGTCCATCGGGTGTTACCTTAGGTGCAGTCTTCTTCTTCTTCAAGCTGTGCTTCTCAGGTGTCAATGATGAAGGATGTTTCATTCTTGGCATTCACTGAAGGTTTGAGCAATAGAAGGGTTTCTGGGATGAATAAGGGTTCGAAAAGAGTAAGTAGAAGAAACCCCGAGTGAATAATCGAGTGATACTTTCATTATTTTATCATTTATGAATACCAAACATCCCAAAAATTAAAATGAAGGAAAATAAGGAAGGGAAAAGAATAATTACTGTGATATGGGTTTTTACAAAAAAATTTATAAAGGATTTTTACAGTGAGACCATGTTTGGTCATTACGGTGAGACAATAAACATATGTTATGGTGAGATAGTAAACGAATGTTATGATGAGACATTAAATGAACTTCTCAGTGTGCGTTACAGTGAGATAATAATTGTCATACAGTAATCATGAGAGATAGTAACTTAGTATTACAGTGAGACAGTAATACAAAACACTAGCTGAGAGACCGTAATCATGAAACAGTAATGTATCAAACAGTAAGATATCGAACAGTAATACCTGAAACAATAAGATATCTATTTTAGGTTTATCATGCCTAGTTCATGTATGATGTAGTCTAATATTTCCGAATTTAATGGTTTGGTGAATATATCAGCAATTTTATATTCAGTACTAATGAATTCCAAAGTGATATCACCTTTTTGATAATAATATCTCAAAAGGTGATGTCTTAAATCAATGTGCTTTTTCCTAGAATGTGAAACATGATTTTTTGAGATGTTAATAGCACTTGAGTTGTCACAATTTATAGGTACATGTCTAAATTGATATCCATAATCTAGAAATGTGTGTTTCATCCACAAAATTTGTGCACAACAACTTCCAACAACTATGTATTCAGCTTCTACAGTAGATAATGCAACCGAATTTTATTTCTTACTACACCATGAAACTAGTGACTTGCCTAAAAGGTGACATGTTCCAGAGGTTCTTTTTCTATCTAACTTACAGCCACTAAAGTCAGCATCAGAATAACTAACTAATTCGAATGATTGTCCTTTAGGATAAAACAATCCTAGATTGGGTGTATGCTTGAGGTATTTGAAAATTCTATTAACATCAATTAAATGAGATTCCTTAGGGTTTTCTTGAAAACGAGCACACATGCACACACTAAACATAATGTCAGGATGACTAGAAGTAAAGTAGAGTAAATTTCCAATCATTCCTCTATAAGTGGTTTGATCAACTGATTTTCCATCTTCTTCAAGATCCAACTTACAAGTGGTACTCATGGGAGTGTCACTAATTTTAGTGCTATCCAATCAAAAATGTTTTAAAATATTTCCAGAATATTTACTTTGGGTTAAAACAATTCCATAATTATTTTGAAAGATTTGAAATCCAAGAAAGAATTTTAGTTCACCCATTAAACTCATTTCAAATTCCTTTTGCATTATTTTAGAAAAATCAACACATAAATAATTCTACTAATTTCCACAAATTACGTCATCTACATAGATTTTAACAACTAAAACGTCATTAGAAATTAGTTTTATAAAAAGGGAGGATCAACTATTCCTTTTGTAAAACCTTTAGAAATAAGAGAAGTACTAAATCTATCATTCCAAGCTCTTAGAGCTTGCTTTAAACCATATAAATATTTTGATAGTTTAAAATTTTGATTTGGAAAACGGGGGTTTGTAAATCTAGGGGGTTGTTCAACAAAAACATCCTCAGATATATACCCATTTAATAATTCACTCTTAACATCCATTTGATATAGTTTGAAATTCAGATGTGCGGCATAGGAAAGAAGGATTCTGATGGCTTCATGTCTGGCTACTGGTGCAAAGGTCTCCTCATAGTCAATTCCTTCCTCTTGACTATAGCCTTGTGAAACTAATCTAGACTTGTTTCTAACTATGTTACCAGCTTCATCTACATTATTTCTAAACACCCATTTAGTGCCTATGTTAAAAGTGTCCTTGGGTCTTTTAACAAGTTTCCAAACATTGTTTCTTTCAAACTGATTAAGTTCTTCTGGCATAGAAATCACCCAAAATTCATCATTGATAGCATCATTAAGGTTTTTTGGTTCAATTTGTGACAAGAAGACATTATGTTCAACCATATTTCTAAGAGAAGCTCTAGTTTGAGTTCCTTTGTCAAAGTCTCCTAAAATAACATTTAAGGGATGGTTCTTATGGGTTCTAATAGTTCTAGAAAAAGAGGGACTAGTGATTTCAGGTTCATCAATAGATTCAGGTTCATTGTAACTTGATTCTAAGGAATTTCCAGAGTTGGAAGTTTTCAAAGATTCTTTCATAGAAGAATTTTAGGATTTTGAAATGATATTCAGATTTGATACATCATATTCCATATTCTCTAGGATAGTTTTAGGCTCATGTGGATCTGTTTCATCAAATTTTACATGAACAGATTCTTCCTCACATTTAGTTATTTTATTGAACACTCTATAGGATTTACTAATCATGGAATATCCTAAAAAGATACCTTCATCACCTTTGGATGTAAATTTTTCAATATTGTCTTTGGTTTTAAGAATATAGACTTTGCAACCAAAAACTTTGAAGTAGATAACCTTGGGTTTTCTATTGTTCCATAATTTTTAGGGAGTCCTCTTAAGAATAGGTCTGATCAACACTCTATTGATTATGTAGCATGCCGTATTGACAGCTTCAGCCCAAAAATAAATAGGTAGGTCATATTCACTAAGCATTGTTCTAGAAATTTCTTGCAGGGTTTTGTTTCTTCTCTCTACAACTCCATTCTGCTGAGGTGTTCTAGGGGCAGAGAAATTGTGACTATAACCATTTTGTGAGCAAAAGGATTTAAACTCTTGATTTTCAAACTCACATCCATGATAACATCTTAATGATTTAATTTTAAGTCAACTAATATTTTCTACAGACTTGGAATATTTGATAAAATAAGAGCAAGCTTCCCTTTTGTGAGCCATAAAGAAGGTCTAATTATATCTAGAAAATTCATCTACAAGAACATAAACATAGTGCATCCCATTTAAACTAGAAACTCTTGATGTTCCGAACAAATCCATGTGAACCAGTTCGAGAGGTTGAGAAGTTGAAACTTATTTCTTTGGTTTGAAAGAAAATTTGTGTTGTTTTCCATTTTGACAAGGATTACACACTTTTTCATTTGGAAACCCAAGTTTGGGTACGTCTTTAGCTAGGCTTTTTCAAGATTTCTTTTTGAGGGAGTAAACATTACAGTGTCCTAGTATCCTATGCCAGATCCAAGATTCTTTATGAAATACACTTAAGCATGAAGAATTTTGAGAAGCTAAAGAATATAAATTAACATAATAAACATTTTCATTTTTTAAGGAAGAAAATAATAATTCATCTTTAGAATTAAATACATTACAAGAATCATTTTCAAATCTAACATCAAATCCATCATCACATAATTGTGATATACTAAGTAGATTATATTTTAACCCATAAACAAACAATACTTTAGATATTAAAACGAAGTTAGAGTTACCAATTTGGCCGGGGACAATAATTTTTCCCTTGGCATTGTCACCAAATGTGACATGTCCTCCATATACTTTTATTAGGTTTTTGAAGCATGAGCAGTATCCTATCATGTGCCTTGAACATCCACTTTCCAAGTACCATAGACTTTTGCAGGAGCTCTTTAAGTAGCTTTCCTTCAAAAATATTAAGCAAAAACAGATTTTTGTACCCAAACTTTTTTAGGTCAAGTAATATTAGTAATAAGTGCTTTAGGAATCCAAATATTCCTCATAGTTTTCCTATAATCATTGTGTAAAGTATTTGAAAAATAAATGGTATTTGGTCCACAAAAATTTGAAACAGTAGAATAAGTATCATGGATTGAATTTGTTGATTGAAGTCCAGAACATGGTGTAAAACTGTATGTCCAAGATTTTGAAACAAAATTTGTTCTACTAAGGTTTCTTTTACCAGGTTGATAATCAATGCCAATGTTGTATTTAGGGGAAATTTGTTTTCCTAGCATTTGGTTAAGGGTATTTTTTCCACTGTTAAACTTTTTTAAGTCACTCTTTAATTGATCATTGGAAATTTTTAATTCATTTTTTTCATTGAGTAGTTGATAATTTTTTCTTCTTTTCAGTTGTGAGATCAGATTTAATAGTTACAATAAGATAATGATGTTTATTTAATGATTTATATCTGTCTTTTAGTTCATTGCATGTTTCCTCAAGCATGTTAAAATATTCAAACATTTCTTAATTAGTCATTTTTTCAGAGTCACTTTCATCTTCAGAATAATATGAGTTATGTACAGAAGATTCCAGTGTTACCTCGGATGTGTTTTTCATAAAATACATATTGGCTTTGTTAGCCTGTTCATCATGTGATGTCTCTGAGTTTCATGAACTATCCTCAGAAGAACTCCAGGTTTCTTTCATTGCCTTTTTGTACCTCCTATCATTTTCTTCATATTTCTTTTTGTACTTGAGATTTGTATAGTCATCCTTTTATATGTCCTTTGCACTTACATTAATAGTAGAAAATTTCATTAGTCTTGTCACTTCTTTTACAGTCCTTCTTCTAGTTTCCTTTTTGGTCATATTTTTCATTGAAGTTAGGCTTTCTAAA
Organism: Viscum album; assembly: GCA_963277665.1. NCBI lineage: Eukaryota > Viridiplantae > Streptophyta > Magnoliopsida > Santalales > Viscaceae > Viscum > Viscum album. Next base: position 878,938,403 of record OY728166.1, read on the forward strand.
AAATTTCTTCTTTTTGTAAAATCATTTGAATCTTATGGCTAGTTGATCCATCTCCTCATCACTGTCAGGTGATGATTGTTCATTGGTGGAGCTTTCTACAGAATCTTCAAGTTTCCCTTTGTCTTTGTGCTTAGTAGTGGTGGTCTTGAATGAAACAGATTTTATTTTTTGTTCATCCTCTTCTTCCTTGTTTACTTTCAGCTCTTCCTCATACATCATCTGTTTCCCAATGGGTTATTTTATAGGTAGTTTTCTGATGTCGCACGATTCTCTAATAGAGATAGAGGTTCCCCTCCATCTGTCATGTAGACATCTAAGGATTCTCATGATTTGTTCCTTGGTAGTGACTTCTCTTCCTAGGGAAATAATTGTGTTGACAATCTCACTGAACCTAAGACACATGTCATAAATAGGCTCATCAGGTTTCATTTTAAAATTATCATATTTTATAGTATAAGTATTAAGTCTCATTTCTTTTACACTAGATGTTCCTTCATGTGAGACAGACAGGGTATTCCAAATTTCATGGGAAGTCTTACAAGTAGAAATTATATTAAACTATTCATCCCCTAAGAAGTAGTATAAAGCATTCATAGCTTTTCATTTGTTATTGTAGGTAGTTTTGGTAGGTTCATCCCATTTGATTCTATCAGTAGCAGGAATTTTGTATTCATCTATAATTAATGACCAAATTTTAAAACTCATACTCTCTAAATGAATTTTCTTTTTAATTTTCCATTGAGTATAATTGGTTCCATTAAAGAATGGTGGTATGTTGGTTTCAGCACCTTCCAATATGTTATCCATAATAAAGTATTACTTTAAAAGAGCTAGAAATTTAGAACTAACAGAAATTTAAATATCTTTAAAGTACAACTTCAATAAAAGTTGAATGAGTTTAAACATGGTCCTAATAAACAACCACTGGTACCAAATATTGGTTAGAGTAGAATACTCAAAGAGGGGAGGGGTGAATTGAGTAACTATAAAAATTTCTGTAGAAATTATTTCTAAAAAGGTTTCCCCAAAGATTAAATATGGCCCAGTTAATCAAGATTATACTGTTATAAGAGTTTGACTATTTAAGTAACTTCTTAGAAAATTGATTAATTCTCAGTAATCTTAATTTTTATTATTAATATTACTTTTGAAGTTATTCTACTAAGAAAATCCAGTTATAATTTCTTTCCAATACTAACTATTAAAGTAAAATTAGTGATTTATGAATTATATAGTAAGCCAATAAAACAGATAAGACTAATTTAAGAAGCACAAAAGATATGAAACAAGTGGTTTAGTCTCAAGACGAGACCTAATCCACTCTACTTGGTGATCACCTTCCACCTAGAAGTTTATATAAATAAACTTTGATCCACACCCTGGATTGGGGTTAACAACAGTACACAGACTGTCCAGGTCACACAGGGACCTCTTCCATAGTTTTTGTGGGTAAATAATAACCAGGACACATAGGGACCTCTTCCACACTTATCAGTGGGTATACACAAGAGTAAAATAGAGGTTTGAGTAAGGATATATTGTATCCTTCAGTTTAATGTAGGAGACAGAGTGTTATATTCTACAGGTACACAGTCGGCTCGAAAGGTAATAAACAGTTACACAAAAGAGAAGAAATATGGAGATGGGTTCAGAAATGCTCTGAGGTTAGTATTTACAGCTTTGGACTTCTTTATATGAAGCAGATGTAGATCTCGAGTCCTAATTTGTAAAATAGAGTGTCGTGATTCAACTTGTGTTCATCGTGAGGTTCAACCAGAGTGAAGATGTTCTCTAAGCTTCAAATATGCTTCGGGTGTTCTTCAGTAGTGTCGAGTTTCATGCAGTAGGCCATTTTATTTTGAAAACTTTCTCTAAGTGTGTTCTTTGTTTTCATGCTCACGACCTTGGTTTTTGTTTTGTATCATGCACTTTGATTATTTTCCACACTTCTCTTTTATCTTGGAATGCATGTGTTGGAGCCAAAAGGTTATAGGTATTCTTCACCTCGTACTTCGTACTGTTTGATGATATTTCTATAAAGAACCATTAATTATTTTAGTGCATTAAAATCATCAAATATGACCATTAGAAATTAAATTGAAAGGCGACAAAATAGTTTAAAAAATAGGGTCACAGTAAGTTTTGGAAATGGTGTATCCTTCACATGGTGTCTAGATTGATCACGGTGTCTGAGTGTCACAGTGTCTCATGGTCAAAGTGTCTTGTTCATGGTGTCTCATGGCCACGGTGTCTTGTTCATGGTGTCTTGTTCACGGTGTCTCATGGCCACAGTGTCTTGTTCACGATGTCTGCTTCACGGTGTCTGCTTCACGATGTTTGATCCTTCACGATGTCTTGCTTCACGGTGTCTGGTTCATAGTGTTTACTTCACGGTGTTTGGTTCACAATGTCTGCATCATGGTGTCTTGCTTCACGGTGCCAGAAAGACATAACCAGTGGAAGACTCAGTGTGTCTCAGACTTTTCAAAGTAACTGTTTTCAGACTTAAGAAATGATGATAATAGAATGGATTAGACTTAAGCATTTATCAAAGAAGGTATTATGAGAGTAGATCAAGTATAGTTTAAAGTAAGAAAACTGAATGTAGAGCAATTAAGATCTTGAATGGCTCTTCTTAAAGCATGAGAATACTTTAAACATTAATACACATGATTTTATATAATGTATAGAGGTTAACTAGGTTGAATAGGATTTGTGATCATTAAAACATGATTAATACATGAGGAGTCCAACAATACCTTTTCCTACATATTGACCTCAGGGATCCCCAGTAGGTTGTATCTCTAGTGTTATACCTAGGGGACCCAGTGGGTTCCCCAATGTTTGACCAACCCAGAGCTTGCATTTCATGTTTTTCTAGAGATGGTAATAGGTGTCACCTTAAAACCCATGTTGACCTTTTAATCCCAAGAGGATCTGAAATTAGTGGTGGGTTTAGACATTTGACCACCCTTACTCTTTTATTTATGGATTAACATTATTAATTCTAATGAAGTGATGATTACTGGTGGTTATTTCTAGTTTTTGGTTTTTTTGCATGATGTGATGAGATGTTTATCTTTGGGATGCCCAGACATACTTCCTAGGATCTATCCTATTCATTCACTAGGGTTCCCATATGTATTTTATAAGACCCCACTTTGGATCCATTTTATTTATATATTTTGGATTCCAAGATTTACTTCTTAGGGTCTAACTTCAGATCCTTTTGACTTTTATATTTTTTATTCCAAGATGTATTTCATAGGGTCTGTATTCTGATCCTTTTGAATTTTATATTTTGGAATCCCATAGGTACTTCATGGGATCTAGATTTTTGAGCTGTATATGTTTGGATGTTCTTATCATTCATTTTTAGTTTCTAATGAGGATGAATATTCTCTTCTAAAATTATTTTATAATGAGGATGATTCCTATCTCATTGAATTTTGGTATAGAAAGGATGATTAAACTCTCCTTAATTTGGAATATTATGATAATGCCTATACGTTATTCCATGAATAAGCCTATGATCCTTACTTTATCAGGGTGATTGGGAATGATATATCACCCCCATGATTGATGTGGGTCATGATGGTAAACATCATAGAACTCAAGTGGTGGGCATGCCATCTCACCACAGATCTCTCCTTATACATAACCTAAGGTTCAGACCCTTAGGGATTATCTGAGTTGCAATTTCCTAAAAGATTACAGATCTTGACCCAGGACTCAAACATCAGACTAGATTTTCATGGCATGAGTAGAATTCCATCCATCTTAGTGACCATATATTGGATGGTATTTCAGAATACAATATCCTTTATTATAGTGATTGGAGTCAAGTGTGTGTCGACCTAGGGTTAGGACATTTATCCCCTCATGGTGATGTATCTTACTTAGAGACATTCTTGGCACTAGATGAAGTGGATATCATAAATTGTGATTTCAGACCTAGATATCAACTTAATTATAAACAACTTGAGTGGTACAACATCTAGCTCAATTCCATTTTCATAGTATGTCTAGGAGATTAGGATTATAGACCTAAGGACCAGCTGCTGAATATTAATGCTATTTCTTTCATTTTAATCATATATAAAAATATATGTGGATATATATATATATATATATGGGAATATATATATATGCAAAAAATAGACAAATAAATAAAGAGATATATACACACACACACACACACACACACATTAAGGCATATTACCCAATTGATCAGGATTACAGACCCATGGATCAACTATGGTTTCATGTTATTAGTTTTATTTATCTTTTCACTTGTGTATCGGCTTAGATAATAATATTTCATGAGCATGAAACTTTGACAAAATATTTATAGGTTTTTCATTGGGGTGGCCTACTAATATTATTTATCACCCCTATACATTCTCATTGGTGTGTGTGAAAACCTTATGGATACTTTTTTAGGTTGAGAATAGGTTGCATGATGGGTAGGGATGAGGCACGAGGTTTCATGATCAAGTGAAGTTTCTTGTGTGGGTTATTCTAATAAGGATAGTACAGTTCGACAATTTCTTGGAGACCAGATATGTGGTTTGGCTCAGAGTTAGTATTGGATACCTATACTTTTATTTCAATTTCTTTGAGATACTCTAGCATGTCTAGTCAGCCCAATGAGTTACCCGTTTTGTATGTATGACATGAATGTTTTGAATTTTATAGCATTAATTTATCATTACAAAATGTTAAATTTCATTTATTTACTGATTAAACACTCTTTTTATTTACTATATGGATGCTATCTAGTTATTTATGCTATTTTTACTCTGATATAATGGAATATTCTATCTACATACACATCCTAGGACCTCACTACCAGTCAGAAGCCTCTAGAATATGGAGGGGCATGCTTGTGGGCTTGTGGATAATCGACATAGAGCACAAATTTAGTGTCATCTAGTTTATGACATTACAAACTGATGAATATAAAATACAAGACTCGTTTATACCATGTTATTCAAATATGGTTCTTAATCAAGTAAAAATAAAATTAGTTTTCAAGGGTATACCAAGTATGATATTAAAAATAATTGGAGTTAAATACCTTAGAAATTATAGACATATTTACTTATATAGTTTAGGATAATGAAACATTTAGAAATAAATGTAGGCCACAAATCTTTCGAAATTAGTTCAGTTAATGAGTGTGAAATATTATAAGGCTAATCTAGTGGAATATATACTTCATAATATTATTTTAAGTATTGTTTAAAAAATGTAAAAGATAAGTATGATATATGAATGGTCATAAGATATGTATTTCTTTAAGTCCATGTGATGAACAATTATCTTGACCAAACATTCATTTATCTTACAATGTAGAGTAGATTTATTCCAAAACTCACATTTCCTTAAAAAAAATCCATGATGCTAATAAGAAGGATTTAGAATGAGTATTTTATTATAAAATTGATCATTAAAATATAGGATAGAGTAATTATGAAATGCATATTTATTTATACACATAATAGTTATGATATTTGTAAAAGGGGATCATTGTTCAGACTCTTTTCATTGAAGATACATCCATTATTTTTTAGGAAATGCTTAAGAAATAGAGGTATTATCCCATAACTATATTCCAATTATAATGACATATGGGTATCAAATGAGTTATTATATGAAAAAAATACACCATGTTATAATGTGTGTTTAGATACAAAGTGTTTATTAAGGATATAAAAAACTTTCATCAAGAAAAACAAAAAGTGAATCTGTATTAGTATCCTAAATTTCAATGAGGATATTAAGAAATACATAAGATAGAAAAGTTATAGTCATGTGAGAGAATATATTTCTATAAAAGGGTTCACATCTCTATTGGAGATAGTGGGAGAAATGTTCACTTGAATTTATTCAATGTTAGAGATTTAAAACTAGTTGGTATAAAAATAATTTCAATAAGAGCTTATGGAAAAAGGATTATTCCAGATAAAAATACCTCATAGGAAGGATAAAACCATGGTAATGGTTTTGGATTAAATATATCCCATGATACATTATTCATTGAGAATAATGAATCATACAATTAAGTAGTAAATGATAAGAAGACAAGTTCAAGACGATCAATTAAAATTCAATAATGGAATCCATGTATCAAATTAAAGGTGCTTATTATTTTGAATAATGCATTGGTTATTTATATGAGAATATACATGGGTACTATAAGCATGGTACCAAGAAGGAATGATTGGTAATACCAAGTCGTTATGCCTAAATCAATTAGAATTATACTTGTCATAGCTATTTTATATTATTATTAAATTGAGTATTGGATGTTAAGATAACCATTTTCAATGAAAATTGGGGCTAAAAAATTGATTGTGGTTGGTTTGAGTATAGTTTCACAATTTTTCATGTTAGATTCACCATTTTTGTTTCATAGCAACTCATGGTGGGTTGATTTCCAATGGGGGTTGTTCATGAAACCAGAAACACCCAATGAATCTTACATCCATGATGGATCATGGGACTTATTTCCAAAGGAAGGTGGTTATTGAGGTAAGTTAACAAATGATAGTTAAGAACTCAAATTGGTTGAGAGGATGGAATTTTGGGCTCATCACACCCTTTTGGGGGGATTTGTTTCCTACTCTAGGACTCTCTTATAAATTTAATACATATTCTTGAATCCATTTTAAATTCCAAATATGTAACTAGTCATCCCTATGTATTAATAATCAATTTTAGTCATGAATTGATGGTGAACCATCTGTATGTATATGAGGTTCTCTATCGATGGAATCATCCATATTTATTCGAGGTTTTTCATTTATGTAACCATATTGGTTATGTTTTTTTATACAATTTTTATGATGCAAAATTAGTCACCCTAGAATTTATGGCCATCTAGGGATATAGGAGTTGTTTAGATGTTGGGATCAAGCATATGATTTGGGCTTCTTATACATCCTCATGAGAGGAATTAGAATCCAAGAATTTCAGATCCACTTAATACGAAACATCATACCTTTTAAGGTTATATGATAAGGAAAAAAACATGTAGTTTAATGTCATGAAATAAGGATATCTAGGTAACATATTCCTAGAAAATTATGGTTTGGTACTTGCACCAAAAATTCCTAAGAGACCTTGAAGGAATATGGCCCTCTAGGTTGAATAAGACCCTACTGGGAATTTTTCCAAGGGAATATTATGGTGAGTTTGAGGCACTGGGTTTGGACCTCAAGGAGGCTTATTACATTTCCGTTTTGGATGGGAATGAAATCCCAATAAGGTTGAAATGGTTGGGAATTACACTCATAGAGGTCGCCCATTTGTTTGCTTCATCAGAAACATATCCCTTTAAAGGATTGTATCACGGAGATTATGGCCCTTTGAGAGGGTGGTAAAATGGTTTTGTGGAATAAACCAAGTATGAGGCCCATATGGTGATATTTTATTTTTCTAGTGACATGATCACCACTAACCTCTAAGACCGTGAGAGTCATGCTTGGTGTGAGAAATAAGAGGAAGGAGAAGATATGGAATTTCACACAATATCCTTCATCCACTAGTATATTAGGTTGAGGATATGGAATTCAGGGGAATGTACTGAATGAAATACCAAGGGATTACTTCAAGAGAGATTCCTTTTTTTAATGTTCCCCCTCATCTATAATTTTGATAATTGGAAGAGAGGATGAGGGTGGGGCTATGTGCATCAAATATCACAACACAACCTGAGAATCTATATAGTTCTATCTTTAAGGTTGGGATCCTTATTACCACATGAATGTATGATTGAGGTCATTCTAAGGAACCTACCTATTAGGTTGGATAAATGCTGGAATTCCATTACCATAGGAATATGTGATTGATAGGGCACACAAATGATACCTATGTTTAGAGGCTTTGGAGGAGGTCTTGGCTTAAACCCCCTCAGATGAGGTACCTGAGGAAAGATATTCCTTATCATTAGGTATATGAAAGAGAGATGAAAGGGAGGCTCCAACCATGTGATTCCTAGGTGATCTAGCTCTAGATTTGCACAACTATTCGAGTTAGAGGCTTCCATTTAAAGGTGATACCATGGAGTTATGGGGGATAGCTCATGCTGGTGATACCTAAGAGAACATGGGAAAAGAATAACCTATGTGAAAAAAATTGGGTGGGTTATTTCTAAAGCATCCATGTTTTTCCTCAGATTCCTCTAGAGGGGTCTTGTGCATGTTTGACATTGGGAAAGGGATTTTTACCCAGTAGTTACTCATAGGAAGTGGATACTTTTTCAATTATTTGGATTCATATTCCTTGGAGGAACTCTAATACTTGGAATCTCATTAATTACCTGTTATATTTAGGCTTATGGAACCACATGGGGGTGGGGGTTGAGGACCCGTGTGATTGACTAGGGAAAGAAGAGCTTCATGTGGAATCCTATATATTTCTGTCATATTAAATGGGGAGTCCAAGGGTCATATTTATAGGAAACATTAGGACCCTGTGTGAAAGAGGAGGTTCCCATAGGATACTCGCACAGGTCTCTCATGTATGTATGACCTTCATGAGGTTTTATCCTTTCATTCCTAGACCTATACAATGATGTTTGGAATGCTTGTATGGACCTACGTAACCATGCTGGGCATGGAGGTTAGACTATCATAATGGATCTAGTTGGTCCTCACATGAGATCACTTTGTATAATGCATGCAATATTTAATTTATTTCACTTATTTTTTAATTGAGGTATTTTCATTCAAGACTTCTCATCCCCTTGTAAAAAATGGGCTGTTAACAAATTACTCCCTTAGGATTGGGTCTAATTGGAAGAGGAGGATCTGATCATGAGGTATAAAGGAATTCATACATTTATGGATACCTCATTTATTTTCCTTCACATGTTCATGTTTATTTAATATTGTTATTTGAAAAAATTATGGATTGTGTATATCACAAGAGAAATATGAACTAATAAGATGAACAGGGTGGTTTGCACAAATGGTCTATGTAGATAGTTCTTGTAGGTACACAATTGTCTATAAGAAACATTGTCCTCCTAAAAATCATTCCTCTCACTCGCACTATTTTTACTGTCCACCCATTCTCATTGTGCTGATCATTTGTGCACGTCCTTCATGATTACACTCAAAAAGAACCTTAAGTGAACTTCAAGTATAGAAACCTAAGTTAGGAGGCTACGTGAGGTAACCTCAGTGAGTCACTTGTGCGTGATGACCTCAGTGAGTCACCTACATGGGGTGACCTTAGCGAGGAACCTGTGTGATGTGACCTCAACAAGGCACCTTCATTAGATGATCTCCTTCTATACCATATTTCCTCCTAGTCACATCCTTTTAATATTGATAATCTACTATAGAACAAAACTTTACATTATTTCTTTCATATTTCAAATAGAATCTCAAACTGTTTGAGTCTCCAATGAAAAAGATGAGAAATTCATCAAGGATATGTTGGATTTCATCGAGCTATATTATTATAAAGTTTGTGATACCACTCTTCTGATTTTTTTGAGGCATTTGAATAATTACCATCATGAAACCTCAGAGGGTGATTGATTACCACTTTATGACCACACAATATTGAGAGATGTACTCATCCCAAAGCTAAAGAATTATTATCCTCTTTCCTGTTTCCAAGGGTACATGAATTTCACCATAGCCAACATCTCAGATAGGGGTTTATATATCAATGATGAAATGGTACCTTCCACTTGTGTCATGCATCATAGTTACTGTGATCTATATATTAAGCATCACACTATTGAGTCAAATATAAACTATTATTCCTCAATATTATGTGCTTCTAAGATAGAATATTCAAAAGGTTTTAAGGAAGATAGAGACCTCTGATCGGGAGAAGGTGTCAAACCATAGTGGATGTGGGTGTACTGGGTGTGAAAGATTTGTTCTAAATTCATGGTAAAACTAAAAGAAATTGGTATCTATGAGGATATTATGGTGGATGTGTTTTATGTGTACAAGAATCCATATATAATACTTGAACTACTAAGATGCTGCTTCCCACAAAAATATACATTACCCTAGGAACATAGGGAAGTCAAAATCATTTTATGGGATGTCAAAAAGATCTTGGGAGAACCCATTCTTAGAGATATATATGATGAGTTCATCCCATAGAAAGAGATGTGGGATGATTCTGAATGAATGCTTTTTTTGGATCACAAGCTATTATAGGTAGCCCAAGATATCAATAAGGAAGACCCTTGTCCAAGGGGATATTTATATTCCATTTCCTAGATGAAGGAATCCCTATAGGTAAAAGGAGAAGGTCCTAGATTGCAGCCCCAATGGGATGTCCCTCATTAGAAAATCATGAAATCCTTGCTATGTTTTGGCCCACATTAGAGTAGGCCCAATATGATTGGTAGGGGTATGTGGTCAAGTCTGAAATTCCCACAAAAACCCACCTATATTGGTTTCTATCATTGTGGTTGAGTATCTACATTGTATTAGTTGGAGAGTATAATGGAAGTTTGAGTCTAGGGATAGTGATTATGGTGGTTAAGTTATCAGAGTGAAAGAACCTAGGTTTAGTAGCCCATATCAAGGAAAATATCCACTAATTTTTTCCACATGTATACATAGGGAAGGACACATACTAGATAAGAGGTCTATTTAATTTTTTATGGGGATAGATTGTAGCATACTGCACTTATTATTCCATGTTTAGTGAATTCAGAGTTCTTGAAGGTAGGTTTCGACTATTTTTCATGATATTTCTTGCATCTAACCATTATCTTTGAAGTATGGTGAAACCTATATGTATCTAAATCTAATGAGATAATTTAAATTCTTTCCATATGTGGAAATTCCCACTAGGACATTCACTAAAAATGAAAATGATTATGATGATATGAGGTCATAAATGATAATCTTTGGGGATAGCATGCCGAAAACCCAAACTGATAGAGAGGTTATTTGTGAAGGCTACACTCTATATAGATTTTCATCCCAATTTTTTTGTCTATAGTAACTAATTTTATCCCTCCTATTCACATCTGATTAGAGAATCACCCAAAGGTGGATAAATAGATCTGGATACTCATGGATCTAGATGTATCACAAGAAGCAATCAATATTCCTCTTTCAGGTGAATCCATTGGGTTTACATTGTAACGTCCCAGTTCCAGGTGCCGCCCAAAGGTTCCCTAAACCAGGTTGGTCACATGACCTCAAGTTCATTTCCACAAACACCAGAGGCTGCCAAATAACAGTGACGGCCACTGTGTGATAATAAAGTAACTATGCCCTCATTGGAAAATTATACCTAGTATAAAGTAATTAGTAAACCACAATGGAAGCAGTAATGTAATACAATAAAAGTAAATAGCGTAATACTGATAGTAATATAACAACTGGAGGATATATAAATGATGTATGTCATGTGTGTCTAGGAAAGTATCCAAACAAGTCACAATTCTTGAAGTACAATACTGAATCCAAAATACAGAAAAGTAGTAAACTCTAATAGCATCACAAAGATCAGATTGGTCCCATTCTCTCCAGATCTAATAGAAATCAAGTACCTGATGAAGAAGGGTGCTTTACCTTATCTATACATGTAACCATATAATCTTTTTTGGTCTAATAACATGACCCAAACAAGGTGTGAGATTAATCTCAGTAGGCAACCACCAAAAGATATGTGCCTAATTGTGATTGAATATATATAGCATTTAATATGCATAAATGTAGTAATAAACTAAGAAGTACTCAAAAGTAAATGGTCCTACAGTTTTCAATTACATTCATTTAACATTCATTATTAATCCGTTGAATCAAATTAACCTTGGGATCTAGCCTAAGCTCTGTATCCTATGTGTAATAGTAACAAAAAAAGTCTCATAAGACCATCTAAAAAATCAAGTAAGATCAAGTCCAAGATTTTTCTTTGTCTTGGAAGACTCATCACCATAATTAACTTATAAAATAATAACTTGTTTGGGAAAGTTATCATAGTCTAATACCCCTGGTCCAACATAAAAACAATTCATTTAATAATGACCCTCTAGGTAGCTTTCACGGTCTAACCCCTCTGGTCTTGCATAGCACTAATAATTTACAAACAACCACCTAGGCAGCTCACACGGTCAATACCCCTTGGTCAACATAGTATTAATGAATTATAAACGACCACCTAGAATATCTCACAGTCCATGCCCCTTGGCCAATATAACAAAATTCATTTAATAAAGACCCCTAGGGTAGCTCTCACGGTCTAACCCCACTGATATAACATAAAAAATATTCATTTAATAGCGACTCTATGGTATAACATAACAAAAATTCATTTAATAATGACCCTCTGGGTAGCTCTCATAGTTTAACCCCTCTGGTCTAACATAACAACAATTTATACATAAATCACCCTACCCCAGGAAGCTCTCATAGTTGAATCCACCTTGGTCAAACTTCCACAATGCATATCATATACATCTCAAATAATAAGTAACTGTATACTAATAGCATAATGCATGGAAAACAAGGCAAGCCTATTAGGCATTCTAGACCAAATGGACATAATCAATCAAATAATGGAAACAAAACCATGGGGTTTCCCATAAACAAGGTATCTAACCTCAATCATATGAAACTACCCTTTATCAATCTACCAAACCATAACAGGTAATAAAACAGGGTCTAATTCCAAACATGAAATACCCCAAACGTGGGTATACAACACTTTTAACATATACAGTCCAAATACAACAAACAAAAGGAACAAAACACCTACCTTGATGTCGTATGATCAATACTCTTGAACTTTGGCCCTTGAATCGGCCTAAAAAGGCATAGATCTATAAAAAGGTGAAAATTGTTCAACCTTTAAAAACTCACGAGAGAGGAGGGATTATGAATAAAGGCTTTATAGAAATTGAGAACTCACTGATGGGATTCCAACACACCCGAAAACATCTAAATCAGAGGTCGAATGGAGAATCAGGAGGGGTTTGGAGTTTTCCAGCCCTTCTGTCGCTCTCCTGTATGAACTAAGGGGTCAAGAAGATGTTTCTGAGGATGAGACGTGACCCCGCTACAATTTATTAAATAAAAAGAAAACTACCAGGCATGATCATTAAATGTATATTCCATGTAATAGACTTAACCATCCCCCACCTTAAGCGGTCTGTCAGGTCACCACAAGACCATGTACTCATCCGTTAAAGGCCCAATACGCGACTGTATGAGGTACCTGAGTACACGATGTGTACTCATAAGTACACGACATGTACATAGAAAATTATCATTTATTTATTTTCTTCTAAAAACAACATGAAATAATGATCCATACATGAAATGAAGATCCATGATATTAAAAACTTCCCCAGTAAATAAATTCATCCCTGAATTTTTCTTCCAAGGGTGGTGAAGAATAAGCTTCAAACAACTCTGGACACTATGATTGTACATCAGCCTCCCTCTCCCAAGTCTTGTCCTGCACTCACCCCTGCTTCCTTATCACTCATACTATAAGAATATAATATCCATAGAGAACCTTTGTGATGTGATCCACAATCTGAAAAGGGTGATCCTCAAAGAATTAATCCACCTCCAACTCAACCTCCTCGGGTTGAAAAACACAAGACAGGTCTAAAAAGAAAATTCATAGTTGAGAAACATGAAAGAAGTCGTGAATATCCTGGTACCTATGAGGTAAGTTCAACCAATAGGAAAGTGGATCAAATCTCTCCAAAACCTCAAACGACCCAACGTATCTCGATGAAAGCTTCCCGTATATCATAATACCCCTATGTCCCAACCTCGGTGTGACATGCAGGAAAACCTAAACTCTGATCTTGAACTCAAGAGGTCATCTATGTCGATCAGAATAAGATTTATGGCGAGATTGTATAGTATCCATCCTTTTTTGAATCAAATCCACTTACTAAGTGGTCTCTTAGACAAGACGAGTCCCCAACATAGCTATCTCTCCTATCACCAGCCAACATAGGGGTGATCAGCATGACCTACTGTAAAAATAATTATAAGGTTCCATCTGAATCATTTCCTAAAAATTGTTGTTGTTGGAAAACTCCACCTTGGCTATGTGTCCCTCCCAAGAGACCCCAAAATCTAGGATGCATGCTCGAAGAATATCCTCCAAAACCTTAATTGTGTGATCAGGCTGGCCATCTGTATGGGGATGGTAAGCTATACTCAGAAGTACCTATGTACCCAAATCACTCTGTAGTCCCTACCAGACACGAAAAGTAAATCGGGCATCCTTGTCTAAAATGATGGAGTGCGGAACCCCATGTAATTATACAATATATTGGATATACAACTTTCAAATCTCACCAACACTAAAGGTTTCTTTAATCATCAAGAAATTTTAAACCTTCATGATCCTATCAAGATCAAATCACACTATATCATTACCACGGTACCTCCAAAATTTGAAATACTATACAAAGCATTCCCATAAACATTCCAGCAATGCTACTGGCGTGTTTTCCTTTATCTGGGTGAACCTAAACACAATTGAGGTCATAACTATGGCCTCATAGAAAGGAAATGTCAAACCCCAAATGAAATTAGAAAAATCGGTCACACAATCTTTCCTCAATTGACATTGCATATTTTTCACAGCACACCTACCCTTAACTGGTGGGGTGTTCAAATTGGGTCATTCGAACCATACTCATGGAACAAGAATGATAACAAGTCAAACCATCCCTAGATGACTTTTCATAAACACATCTATATTAGAAGGCTGGCATATTACAACAGAAATAGAATACCTTTTCATAAGGCACCCCATTCTCACAATGAACCTGTTCACCAAAGCCTACATCCATCTCTCGGTGATGCTCCTATGTCACACCATCCCTTGATCACTAAAAAGGTCATGCCATATCATGAACAAAAACTTAATTCTAGATCCATCCCACTAGAATTATTACCTCTTTTAGCATTATATATGAGCCCAACTAAAAGTCTAAGATAACCTCATATTAATCAACCAGGAGTCTAAGGAACTCACCAAGGTGGTCCAAACTCCCCGTACAAGTGATACTTTGGTCTGAAGCCCAATAGCCGACATAAGAAAACTGACTAAACCCAGAATGAAATCTTCCTAGTGGTCACATCAAGGAAGTGGTAGGCATCAAGATTATGTCCCAGGTTTTCTTACCTGGGAACTCAAGTATTACTCATGATTAACCAAGCCTCTATTGAAACCATGCATCCAGCTCATAACACAGAAAGAGATGATGAACCAGTCAAACAAATTCCAATTGTAGAATGGAGTATAACTAAAACTCTCTTAGTGCACCCAGGACGATGTCAAGATAGAGGACATACTCACCTATTAAGAAATATAACACTAATAGGAATTCAAATATTATCAGAAAAGGATAGTCGAACCACTACTGGTCGACCTCCTGAAGGAAAATCAACTTTACTTGCCAACAAATAATAGTTTATCCATTTACTACAACATTATGCTTCCTAGAAAGCACCAACATGTAACAACACTCACATGCTTCAAAATCATCGATTTAAAAAAAACATTTATGAACGGTCCTTTATTGTGATCCGTGTACCTAGAAAGACCACATTTGAAAAAAACCCGATGAGATGCTCCCTACCTAGGAGTGTCTCATATGTCGGGAAGGACTAGCCACTATCAAATGAGCTAGTTTAGAATCAACTTAAATGAACATGTGTAATTACATGAACCACGATCACCACATCACATCACTTGGGATGAAGCTGAAAAGATAAACTGACCAGCGTGTCAAAACACATGTGTCCTAAAAAGTCCTCCAGAGTAGTGGGACAAAAAAGGTTTCATAATGCTTAGGTCACTCTACACTGAAGATAACCCAAGAACATACACTACAACTCAAAAGCTCAAAAATGTAACCGAACTCAATATCTAATTTAAAAATTTAACACTTGACAGGTATCACATATGTCGACATACACTACCCTAAGTTTACAAGATCAACGACACATTCAAGGTTACTATTCATAGGTTTTCCACCCTATGAATCCTAGTACTAGATAGATCACACAAGAACTGGCTCAAAATAAAATCATTTACACCACCACCAACTCAGCTGATGATTTACCAAGTCCTCCATTACTAAAGAAAAGGGAGGTTTTCACGACCTCCTAATAGCCGACCATGCACGAGGAATGTCTAACCTGGAGAACCAAGCAATCCCCAAGATTGTTCCCACATAAAAGTTAAGGCACAATGACCACCCCTCCGAACAAGGGTGTTATTAAAAACCAGAAGTCTTACCAGGGACAATGACATCTGGATCGCACCAAAGTCAAAATATTTCAGTGGAAAACAAGACAACTAGCTTTAATAGTTCTACCTAACATGGGCTAGAATCTTACGAAGCATAAGCATCGAATTCCACTACTAGGTTATGAAAAACAGATTCAATAGTCTCAAAATCCCCTAGAAAACACATTTAGCTCAAAATATCAATGTAAAATAGGAAAGTCTCACCAAATTTCCTTTAAAACATTTAACAACTCTAACATTCCATCATGAATAGAAAGTTAGAAAGTAAGATCCTTTTTAACAAACAAGGAAACCTATAAGGATCTTGTTAAACCATCCCATGTCCTAAAAAAGGGAACCCAATATAAGTTGTTTTACCAAACAAAGCATGAACTCACAAGAAATTAATTTTATTAAAACCCCCTTCCAAAGCACGTAAGAAGAGGAATCCTACAAGAGATCTTTGAATGATAAACAATAAGGGAATCCCATGACAGGGATCCTCGAAACAGTCAACAGATGAGGGATCCTACTAGGGACTCCCTAGAAGTAATAGGTCTCATGGCCTCATAGTTTAGAGGGAACATATCACACAGGAAACATACTCAAAAGAAAAACGTCCCGAGAGATATCTCATAGCTCATATCATATCGAAGTTCTCAACTAGGTTGGTCCGAACACCCAACCGATCATTTATGTATTTCTCTCACTCCCAGGAGACAACTACAAATGGTAACTAGAGAAAGAACATATCTATTTAGAAAATAAGCCCCAAAATACATATTAGGAGTCCTAAAAATGCTCCAAAGGTTCCAGCATCGCAATATACATGGAAAACTTCTTAGAAAGGAATACTCATGGGTCCAAAAATTACATTAGCGGATAAAATAGGAACATACCCTCAAAGGGTAAAAAAGATGACTACATGATGTGTAGACCTCAAACATGGCATGTACACTCATGCTATTAAATAGGTGTGTACCCCCGCCTGTATAGGTGTGTAAGCATCATAAGTACACATCATTCCATCCTAGAACATGACGTGTACTCAAGTCCTCCCTCCTGTCCATGTCTGTATACACGACCAAACTCACATGGGTTCTGTCTATAGAAAACTACACAGGGTGTACTTAATCTACATGGAGTGTCCTTAAAAAGACTCAACAACCTGGGTTTTCCCCCACGTGGATGGAACGACATGATTTCTCCTAGTGTAACACTACACGACATACACACTCTAGACATATCATGTACAAAAAAAGTTCCATCCACCCGTGTTGTGAGTCACATGGCTAGATACACAGTCTATTTCAGCAGGATGTGTACTACCAGTACACAACATGTCCTACCAATGTTTACTATCCTCGTGTCTCTTCTCACATAGTCAGTCACATGGTCAACAACTACATGGTGTGTACATACAGTACCTGACATGTACTTAAGAAAAGTTTTTTCTTCCAGAACATAAGACTACATGGCATGTGTTCATGACATCACACACCATGTTTTCTAGGTTTTCTAGATTGTAAGCCTATGAAACATCCCAGGAACCCCCAAAATTATAGGATTTTGGCCAAGTCATGCCAAATTATGATTCGTGAGAGCCTATACTCCCCGTGAATCAAACTTTGGAATTATTATTCATATCCTACCCAAATAGAATTAAATTAAAGTTTAAACATGATCCACTAAATTATGATACGAGAGGGCCCATAACACCTCAGGGGCCAAAGATTGTCATCCATACAAATGAAACATTACATATACCAATACCCTCACGAAATAGTTGGTATTATATCATGGAATTTATCACAACAACTTGCATATCTAGCACAACATCTATCACAATGACATGGAATCATTAATGCACCCTAAATGGAATGACATGAGTGTATGACATGTGATATCTAACAAGTTCCTATATGATGAACGAGATGAAATACCATCTTCTAATTGGGTTGAAACAGAAATAGAACCACAATGATATAAATCATAACAACACAAAACAAGTGAATCACCCAATGGTGAAATCAAATGAACTGTAACAATTGAAAAACCATAAAAATTTCAATATTCGTGGTAACTTGGATTTTCCCTGTACACCGATTAGCTACTCCCGAGCACAAACTTTTACCAAATACCAATTCCTTTCTATCCTATTCTATATGATCAAAATAGGAAGCAAAATTAGAAAATAAAACTCATCTGATACCACTTTGTAATGTCCTAGTTTTAGGTGCCGCCCAAAGGTGACCAAAACCCGGTTGGTCACGTGATCTCAAGAACATTTCCCCAAATGTGAGAGGATGATAATTAGAATCAAGGTCCATGGTGTAATAATGGGTAAACTATGACCTCATTGGTAAAGTATACAAAAATGGAAAGAAATTAGTAAACAATAACAAAAGTAGTAATGCCATACAACAAAAGTAAATAGTGGAAGACTGATAGTAATATAACTACTGAAGCATATATAAATGATGTATGTCACATGTGTCTATGAAAGAATAAAAACAAGTCACAATGATTGAAATACAATACTGAAACCAAATTAATGAAAATAAGTGAACTCCAATATCATCGAAAGCCTCATCTTGGTCCCATGCTCTATAGATCCAACAATAATCAAGTACAGGTGAAGAAGGGTGCTTGAACTTATCTATACCAGCAACTATATAATCTTTTTGGGTAAAAAAACATGACCCAAACAAGGTGTGATACGAATACTAGTAGGCAACCACCAAAATATTTGTGCCTAACTATGAGTGAATATGTATAGTAGGTAATATGCAGAAATTAAGTAATAAACTAAGAAGTACTCAAAAGTAAACAATAATACAATTTTCAATTACATTCATTTAACATTAATTATGAATCTGTTGAATCATGTAAACCTTACAATATAGCCTAAGATCTGTATCCCTAGTGTAATAGTGATAACAAACCTCTCAGAAGACCATCTAAACAATCAAGTAAGACTGAGTCCAAGCTTGTGCTTTGGCTTTCCAGACTCATCACCATCATTAAATTATTCAATAACAACCCTTTTGGGAAAGTTATAACAATATAATCCCCCTGGAACAACATAACAATAATTCATTTAATAACAAACCTCTAGTTACCTCTCACGTTCAAACCCCTATTGTCTAGTATAGAACTAATCATTTACAAATGACTACATAGGTAGCTCACACGGTCAATACCACTTGGTCATCATAGCATCAATGAATTATAAATGAAAACCTAGAATCTCTCACTGTCAATACACCTTGGTCAAAATAACTATAATTTATTTAATAACAAACCTATATGTAGCTCTCACGGTCTAAACCCTCTGGTCTAACATAACAAAAATTCATTTAATAACGACCCTCTGGTCTAACATAACAAAAATTCATTTAATAACAACCCTCTGGGTAGATCTCATGATCTAAACCCTCTATTCTAACATAACAATAATTCATACATAAATGACCCTACCTTGGGAAGCTCTCATAGTCGAATCCCCCTTGGTCAAACTTCCACAATGCATATCACAAGCATCTCCAACAATCAATAACTTCATCCTAACAGCTCAGGGCATGGAAACAAGGCAAGACTAATAGAAATTATAGACCGAATGACCATAATCAATCAAACAAGGGAAACACACCCACGAGGTATCCCATAAACAAGGTATCCAACCTCACTCATATGCAACCACCCATTATAAATATACAAAACCATAACAGGTAATAAAACATGGTCTAATTACAAGCACACAATACCCAAAATGTTGGTATACAGAACTTTTAGCATATACAATCCAAATACAATCAACAAAAGTCACAAACCACCTACCATGATTGTGTATGATCAATACTCTTGAACATAGGCCCTTGAATCGGTATAAAATGGCATAGATCTATAAAAAGTTGAAAAGTGTTCAACCTTGAATAACTCATGAGAGAGGAGGGATTATGAAGAAAGGCTCTAGAGGAATTGAGAACTTAATGATGTGATTCCAATTCACCCAAAAGCATATCAATCAGAGGTCATATGGAGAATCGTGAGGGGTTCATCATTTTTCGGCCCTTCTGTCACTCTCCTGTATAGGAGAAGGGGAGAAGATGATGTTTCTGAGGGTGATACACGACCCCACTCTGATTAACAAATAAAAAAACTACACAACATGATCATTAAATGTACACGCCAGGTAAAAACCTTAACTAGCCCTGCCTTAATCAGTCTTCCAGGTCACCACACGACCATGTACTCAGCCATTACATGGCTAGTACGCGGTTGTACGTGGTACCTGGGTACACAGTGTGTACTCATAAATACATGATGTGTACTAAGAAAATTATCATTTCTTCCTTTCTCCTAAAAAACAACCTGAAATAAAAATCCATACCTGGAATGAAGATTTGGGTTCTTACATACTTCTCGATATGCTGATGCATGGATCTCATCGTACCCTCACGGGGAATTAACAATGATCATCCCCCGAGTTGAACATGAAAAACCTACTAGATGGGGAATTCATGGTAAGAGGTATAAACCCATGTATAATGATGGTGGAGCTCTATAATGCTCCAAATAATCCTAGATATTGAATAAGAAGTAGTTTAGAGTTGAAGAAACTACACCTATTGAGTCTAGGTAGTCTAGTCATCACTATGAGGAAAGAACATGGGATGCAATTTACCAACCAACCTCTGAAGTTGAGAGGCCTAGAAAATCCATGAAATTAAGGTATGTGGGCTTGATTAATAGTTATACAACATGAAATCAGACTATAAGTGATTCGAGGTAGTTCTGGTCTGGCATGATAAGCCTCCTAATATCAAATATTTATGGATATTTCTTCAAGATGGAAGGAATCATCCCAAAACTTTGAGATATCTAGGAACCCAAAAAAATTAATTTCAATAAAAACCCTACCATGGTGGGGAGGTATATTTGAGAGTTATAGATTCTCATATATTCCACTGATGAGAGGATCCTGGCCATAAATCCGGTGATTGATATGATAGACTGGGGTTCCACCGAGAGGGTGGATGATCAATCTACCAAAAAAATGGGATGAATTCAACAATTTTGGTGGTGTATGGTTCTCTACTGACCTAAATTTTCCATACATATTTCATTTTTTAAGGATACATTGATTAAGAAGTACATAACTATAATTCACATAGGGATGTTAAAGAGGCACCATAAGAGATACGATCTGACCGATAACCCTGTTAGGGTTGAGGGGGAGACTAGAAAATTGGGGAAATTATACCAAGGGAAAAGGATCATGGAGGATTAAATGGTGGGGGGAGGTGTTCACCTTCCTTCCCCAATACCCATACTCCCTCCATCAAAATTGAAGGAGCATCAAAGATTGAAAACATTAGCCAAGTGCATCATTAGTTGGGGCGAGTTTTCAAAAAATAATTTGTTCTTATTTGGTCCAAAATATGAATCTGATTCTTCTTGGGGATTATAGAATCCAATTACATATCTTATATCAAGGGTATTTGAGATGACCCTCTGAGAATTAAGGAGGGTGCTCCCGATGAAGTGCAGATCCTTGCAGGTGGGTCTGTCCCCCCAATAGGAAAAGTGTTAAGGGATGAGACCACATATGATCCTTCCATTATAGAGGGATAGAAGAATATTGGTAAATGTACAGTGTCAAACATAAATCTTTATATGGTAATCACTTATTTTTCTCATTTGTAATATTTTAGATCTACCACATATACTGGGGGATGCTACAACAACCACTGTTGACCCTGCCACCATCCAATAAGTGAATGATATTGATAAGGAAGCTAATTTGGGTCCTGAGAAAAGAATATTAGATAACCCTAATGGTGAGGATGCAAATATACTTAGATAATTATATAATAAAATAATGGAAGAAAATTTTAAAGATATTGATATTTCCGGATCCTTGGAAGACCTATAGGGATTTAATAAAGAATTGGATGGATGTGAGTTTCCCAATTAGTGTTTTCTCACACGACCAATCTCATTATGTATAATGAATTAAATAAAAGGTCTTGACTTGTTTAGATTTATTTTCATAAAACATTTTCAAGGTGATCCATGGACAGGGCATCGAGGTCCCTCTTACTCATGTTGTGGAAGGAACAATAGATCATGGTTTAGAAGCATGGGATTATCATGAGTCTTCTATAGCAGATCCCAAGAAAACTCAAGAAGATGTTCCTCATCAAGAGATATTAGTTCAAACTGCTAAGTCCATGGATACTAGGGAGGAATCCACTAAAAAATAGATCTGCCAATGAGTGCATTTAATCAACAACTTTAATCGCCTTTTTTCTTTTCTCTTTACTATCTTCCAATGTTGATGACTAAATTATTTCACCTTTCAGTTCCATCATTCCCAATAGTCTAAAAAAATAGTAATCCTCCATCCCAACTCAACCAATGATGAAAGGTGAGAGAAATGAAACCCCATGAAGGGAAACCAAGTCACATCTATAAGTGAACTAATTCCAAAGTACACCTCTCCTCTTGAGACCGGCTCCACAGAAATCCAGAAGGTTTAGTATTCTCCCCTAGTATATCACCGTTCATATGGAATGTAATTTAGTAGTCAGTCTCCAAGAAACCTGTAATGACCCGAGCCCAAACAACCGGACTCGGCCCTTACAAATGTTGTGTAATTTTTTTTATAAAAGAAACTTGAATAAATACATTTCATTCAATGAAATAGAGTATCTTTTATAGGAATAGGTTTTGGAAAATTTGATACATGAACTCACATTAAAAAAATAACACAAAAAGAAATTAGTGATTCTTCAGTGTGACTTCTTCCACAGAAGAGTTTCAATGCATTAAGAATGCTAAACCTGTAAAAGTGTTTATGAAACATAGGGTGAGTACAAAAATTCCTAGTAAGGGGTTTTAAAACAAAACCATTAAGAAATAATTTTTTTAAAACATTTCTTTAAAACACATGCATTAAAATCATGAAATTAATATTTCACATAATATTTCATCATCTATTTCTTGAGAGATTCTAAAACAAATTTTAGGATAACTCATGCTTAAAATTTTCTAAACTTATTTAGGAAGTATAAATATAATTCATTATAAAGTATGCACGTATTGAATAGAAATGCATGTTGTGCCACTTATATGTTGGATGATGACCCAACTTAACCATTATATGACATTACAGAGTTGTGGATAAAAATTCACACATGAAATAATATTTATTCATAATTTCACATTAAATTATGTCATTTATCATTGTGGTTTGGAAACTTAAATATTAATTTTTCTTCATAAATAAATTATTACAAAAGTATTTACTTAAATATGAACCATGTTTACTTAGAAAAGTTGATCAATATTGGTTCATATAATAATTATCACTCACCATGGATATTTTACTAATTATATAATCACATGTACCTTCACTTACTAGAATAATTATGAGGGAATGAATAATATAGGACAATCATAAACATTATATCAAAGCCTTGATCCAAAAAAATTCATAAACATTCTTGTCAAGGCCTCATGCCAAGACCGTAGTTCGTCTCATGAGACCTACTGATCCATCAAGAGGCTATAGCATGCCTCACCAATCAAATAATAAGCCCTATACATTCCTCGTATATATAATGAGAATATGTCTTTAAATCAAAGTGTCCCATACCACTCTGATTTATTTAAATCTTTTTCATAGATGAAACAATTCATTAAACAATCCAAAGTGTCCCATACCACTTTGAAAAGTTTAATTCTTTATCCATATAGTATCATAAAAATATTAGCCCCATTACCTAAAATAGTTGAATTAATTTGTCATGAAAAAATAAGCTGTATAATGAAATAAATACATGAATGTTCTCTAAAATATATGGAATTCCATTTATAAATTAGACTTTTTCCATGACTCTCTATACTGGACATGCCATGAGGTGCAAATGTAGTTTGACACATGAAATGATAGCTTGAGCACATTAAATAATAACGTGTTTAGACTTGTAACATAAAATGATGACTATTCCATTTAGATACAATGGTTACACAAAATCATACCATAAAATAATGAAATAATAATAAATTATACTTTCATATATGGATTTGGAAATAAAAGGTTAAACCATTTTAAATAAATAATAAGATATTCACATATATATAAGTATAATAATAACTTGTAAAATCTGGAAAATAAACCATTTAATTTTTTTGAAGCACACAATAACAAAATTGAGTTTATTTATTGTTCTCCATTAAAAATCAGAGATTATATTCACACATAAAAACTATATTTTAATTAAAAATTATATTTTTAAGGTTTAAAATGTTCACTTATATATATATATACAAACATTATATGCACATGAAATTATATTTATGTATAAATGTTTAAACATTAACCATCATGAAAATTCACTCATTCACACCTAAACTTCTTGACAAATATTCTTTACATAATTACGTGGAATGATGATTTTCATCCATGTATTTAAAACTTTCATTAATAACCCATAAAAATACATTTGTGGGTAGTTTTTATGGATGTAAAATTTATTCAAAGCACATGAGTATTCCTGGTCATGGCCATATGTCAATAATCATAAATTTCATGCATATAACATGATTTTGGTTTCATAAAATTTGAAAATTGTAAAATTTTAATTTCTAAACACAATTATAACTCAAATAGGTCACTTACATAATTCGTTGGAATAATTGGTGATGCCTAAATATGAAACAATCTTAGACTTAAAAATTAACTAATATTGAATTAAAATTCAGAATAAGAACTTGAATTCCCTTAATGGTCATATATATATATATATATATATCTTGAAATAATTAAGAATTACATGTGTATATAAACATTCACACAAACACACACACACACACACACACACACACACACATATATATATATATCTATGTGTGTGTGTGTAATTATTTTGGGATGAAGAACATAAAATTACACCCTTACAACGAGAAGAATTTTGTAAGCAGATCCATTGCATCAAGATAAACATTTCATGTATGCAAATTGAATTATAAGGATATGATTTTATATGATTATATATATATATATTACATATATATATAAGTTTACAAAATCAATTGAAAATGATTAAATCCCTTATAACGAAAGGGTTTTTTTAAAGCAAACCCTTTGAATCATGAAGAACATATCACATATGAAAATTGTATTCAAAAGATATAATCTTACATGTGTCTATATATATATATATTATATAAAAATATGTATTTATGTTTACAAAGAAATTGAAAATAATGAAAGCCCTTAATAGTTTCAAATCAGGGATGGTTGAGAGTTTTTTGAACTGAGAGAAAGTGGGGGAGTTTGGCAGAAGAATTTTTTGAGAGGTCTTAGTGTGTGTAAAGTGAGGTTTTTAAAACAAACCAAAGTTTAAAATTATTGATCCAAATAAATTAAAACTAAACAAAAAATAGAGTAAATTAGAAAAATTTCAACGTGAAATATGGTCAATTGATACCTTAAAATTATAAAAATAGAGGAGGAGGAGGATCTAAGTCATGGACCGTGATGTTTTAGTTAAAATGACACCACCCTTTAAAAAACAAACAAATATGAAAAACTTAAGAGACCATGGAAAGGGTGGAAAGTTCCATCATGAGAATGAGGGGATATATAGGGTCTAATAGCTACAAGATCGGATAGGACTGGAGTGGCTCCAGGAGGAAGAAGAAGGGAGAAAGGATTGGACTGTCTAGAATAAATCTCGTCTAATCTAAGGGTTGAGATTAACCCTAATATTTTTTAGAAGGGAGACTTGCGGCTAGAAATTGGATGGTTTAGATCGATCTGCAGATCTGATGAGATGTATGGAAATGATGTGGCACATTTTAAAATGGTGGACATTTGATATTTGAGCATGGATCTGATCAGACAACCATAGCTGATCCCATTTTTTAAAAAAAAACTCAAACGGTCTAGATCTGATGGGGCCAGACCAGACAGGTGATGAAAACCACGACATAATTGATCCGGTGGTGGGGTTTTAAAGGATGAACTAGCACGGATTTATGAGATCTTTCATGGCATGATCAGACAGCCTAGATTGCATTTCACAAAAAAATCCACATCCCTCATCGAAGTCGAAAGGGTTTCAGGACCGCCTTATAAGGCTCCATGTTGCTTCCTACAACTTGATGACATAAAAACAAATAGTGGGGTCCTTATACATAGGACCTCATTCATAGTCCTTGGACCACCATACACATACACCCTCTCCCACACTCATATTGGTGTGCAACATTCCTCACATCATGCCTGGTTGGGGTTTCACTCCAGCATAGCTTGAGACACCTTAAAGAGCCTAGGTGCTTGGGTAGACATATCCTATGGCTAGGATCAACCCCTTGAGGGTTCTCCAGCCTAGTTGATGCATCCTTATATTTTTTAACACTTGAAATATATATTTTTATAAAATAATTTATAATGATTTATTTCTATTAAAATTTTAATAAGAACACACTTCTTTTAAACACATGAAAAGATATTCTTTTAAAATTTTAAATTCTCTTAAAAACGCACATTTATTAACTAAATATTTTACTTTTAAACATTAGAAACACTTAAAGTACCTAAGGTACTTAAAATAGCTAAAATAATTAAAACACTTAAATACTTAGAATACTTAAAATAATTAAAATACTTAAAATACTTAACAGTTATAAAATTTTATAACCGTTACCAAAACCAACAGTCATATTTAAAAACAACAGAAACCTTAAGACCCCAATGACTATTTATCTGTATAAATACCCATTCAAGGTATTCTAAGGATAAAGATCATTTTTTTAAAGTATGGTGCTCTACATTCTTTTCACTATCTATATTTTTTCTAATCTTCTCACAATTTCTTGTTTTGGTGGTTTTAAGGGACATAGGCTACTTAATCGGTATTGTTGTGATGTTGAGTGGTCCTATATTAGTTCTATTAGGTATTACAAGGAGTTTATTTGAGTAATTGTAATCCCTTTTATCACTGTAACATCTCAGTGTTGGAATAAAATGTTTCCCTTTCTCTTTAGTGTATTTTTAAATAAAGCATGCCGATTTGTATTAAAGAAATAATAATCATGATAATAACTAAAATTATTTTCATTACATTTACAGTCAAGTTAAGGGTGTTACAATGTCCCTCCTTAACAGAATTTGATCCTCGAAATTCTATTTTACTCATACACTCCCTCCAGCACTAACCCGCAGACATCATCCTTGATGTCCCTACAAAAGATTTTAATATTTATTAACTGAAACAATTTCAATGAAAAACAATATTTAAATAATACCTTCCCCAGGTCCACCACCATTGGATACTTTCCTGGTAAGTTCTTTCGGTCAGGTTGATTTCCAATTTTTTTTTAAATTATTCAATTTCATTTTCCCAAATTCACCTCGAGCAGTTAGGGTTGAACTCACGCAGACAGCAGTAGGTCCTTGAGAGAGTGGAATGAGAGGCGTAAAGTTCAGAGATAGCAGAGTGGACTTGGTTTCGATATACTATTCAGGGAAAAAAATTATTCTAAAAACCAATATCATATAGCCTTCCATACATGCTAAAACTCAGGTCCAGAAAAAGATAGGTTGTGTAGGGGTCACCCACCTCTGTAACTTCTCAAAATCTTTCCATGGTGTGGTAAGTCTGAGATAGGGTGAAACATAGAAAGAGGCCTTCATAGTAGCTTCATTTATATGAATAATATGCAAGTTGTGCATGAGACATAAATTAATAGATGTGACTCAGTCCTTGGTGAAGTTGAAGTACATTTGGGTTTTTTGACACCTGGTAGAGGTGTTTGCAGGAGAAACATAGGTTGGAAAAAAGTTGGTAATCATTTGAACATGATTTGGCTATTATGGTCTCGAGCAGCTCAGTAGGAAGATACAAGATGTTAGTTGGTGAACCCTCACCTTCCATCTAAAAATTTACGAAATAAATTCAATTTAGGAAGACATACTTAAATTTATAGTTTTATTCTAATTTTCCAATGTTCACTAGGTTGTTCCTCTGATACCAATTATAATGACCCGAGCCCGAGCAACCAGACTTGACCCATACAAATGTTGTGTAATTTTTTTTATAAAAGAAACAAGAATAAATGCACAACATTAAATGAAATAGAGGATATTTTACCATCCCAGGTTCTTGAAAATTAGATACATGAACTTACATTCCAAAAATAACACAAAAAGAAAACAATGATTCTTCAGCATGATTTCTTCCAGAATAGAGTTGCAATGCAGCAAGTATGATAGACCTGTAAAAGTGTTTATGAAATTTCGGGTGAGCACAAAAATTCCCTTTAAAGGGTTTTAAAACAAAACCATTAATAAATAATTTTTCTTTAAAACATTTCTTTATAAAACATGCATTAAAATCAGAAATGTAATATTTTACATAACATGCCATGACAGTTTTCTTGAGAGATTCTGAAATAGATTTTAGGATAAATCATGCTTAAAATTGCTAAACATACTGAGGAGGTATAAATAGAATGAATTATAAAATATGCACGTAATGAACATAAATACATGTACTGCCACCTATATGTTGGATGATGACCAAACATAATCATTCCATGACATGCTAGAGGTGAGGATAAAAATTCACACATTAAATAATATTTATTTAGAAATGAACATAAAATGATATCATTTATCATTGTTGTTTGGTAACTTAATTATTAATTATTCTTCATAAATTAATTTCTACACAAGTATTTACTTAAATATGAACCATGTGCACTTGGAAAATCTAATTAATACTGGTTCATATAAGAATGATCACTATCCATGGATATTTTACTAATTGGATAATCACATGGACCTTCACATAAAAGAAACATTATGTGGGAAAGCCTAATAAAGGACAATCATAAACATTCTATCAAGGCCTCGTGCTAAGACCATACGTAACCATTCTTGTCAAGGCCTCATTTCAAGACTGTAGTTCGTCTCATGAGACCTACCGATGCATTGAGAGGCTATAGCAGGACTTACCCGTCACATAATAAGTCTTATGCATTCCTTATATGTCTAATAAGAATATGATTTGAAATCTGTGTCCCCTACCACTTTGATTATTTTAAATATTTTTCATAGATGAGATAAATTCATTAAACAATCCAAAGTGTCCCATACCATTTAGAAAAGTTTAATTATTTATCCATATAGTATCATAAAAATATTAATCCCATTACCTAAAATAGTTATCTTAATTTGTAATGCACAAATAAGCTGTATAATGAAATAAATACATATATGTTCTCTAAAATCCATGGAATGTCATTTATAAATTAGAAGTTGTCCATAACTATCTATGTTGGACATTTCATGAGGTACGAATGCCATTTTACACATGGAATGACAGCTTGCGCACATTAAATAGTAACATGTTTAGATTTTTCACATAAAATGATGACAATTCCATTAAGATACTACGATTACACAAAATCATACCATAAAATAATGGAATAAGAATAAATTCTAATTTTTTATAAGGATTTTAAAATAAAAGGCTAACACCTTTTATGTAAATAAGAAGATATCGGAAAAATGGATTTTTGCGACGGGATCTATTCCTGTCGCAAATAGTCTGTCAAAGATATTATTTGCGACGGACCCCTAATCCCGTCACAAATAATTAGTTTCTTGCGACGAGATTAGGGGTCCCATCGCAAAAGGTTTGGCGCGGTGTGGCACGGATTGCACGCCAAACCGCAGGATGGTATTTGCGACAGGGGGGGGGGCTCGCCGTCACAAATACCCGGCGACGATAAATACTATTTGCGATGGGATCTACCCCCATCGCAAATAGTGTGTCGACAGGTCACTATTTGTGATGAGTGTTGTAACAAATACCTTTTTAACTGCTGATAGTAATTAATGTGGCTGAAGGTATTTGTGAAGGGACCCATCACAAATAGTATTAATTAAGACGGGAGTTCCGTCGCAAATAGTACCTTCGCAAATAATCTAACCTATATATACCCCTCATTCATTTTTTTTTCATTCTTCCTCTCAATTCCTACTTTCTCTCTCTCTCTCTCTCGAAACTATAATTTTAGAGTTAAAATTTCTCCAAGTTGATTTTTTATGAACAAGTTTTGAAGTCATCTACACCTATAAAAGTTCATGTTTAAAGTTATTTATATTTAATTTAATTTAATATTTATTTAATTTTTTTATATTAATTTTAATTATTGTTAAATAGTTGAAATTAAATTAGATTTAGATTCTTCTTGTCATCAATATATATTGTTAATAATAAATTGAAATTATTCGTACTAATTATTAATAATTAGTAGTAATTAAGAATTATTAACGATAATTAGTAATGAATATAAATAATTTACGGTAATTAGAAATTACTAGCGGCAATTTGCGGAAATTTGCATTATTTAATAGTAATTAACGCTAATTTGTAATAATTAGTGGTAATTATTAATAATTAGTAAAAAATAGTAATAAATAGTAATAATTAGTAATAAATAATAATAAATACTAGAAATTAGTAATAAATTCTAATAATAAGTAATAAATACTAATAAATACTAACAATTTGTAATAAATACTAATAAATACTAATAATTAAAAATAATTACTAATAATTACTATTAATTAGTAATAAATAGTAATAAATAGTAATAATTAGTAATAATTAGTAATAGTTAGTAATAAATAGTAATAAATAGTAATAATTAATAATAATTAGCATTAATTAATATCAATTATTAAATAATTAGCTATAATTATCCATAATTATCAATAATTAATTAGCAATAATTAGAAATAATTATCCATAATTATCAATAATTAATTAGCAATAATTAGCAATAATTATCAATAATTAGAAATTATTAAGAATAATAAGGAATAGATACTAATAAATACTATGTAATACTAATTAATAGTAATAATTAGTAATAATTAGTAATAATTAGTAATAATTAGTAATAATTAGTATTAATTAGAAATAATTAATGATAATTAGTAATAATTAGCAATAATTCGCAATAATTAGCAATAATTAGCAATAATTAGCAATAATTAGCAATAATGAAGAATAATTATGAATAAATACTAATAAATACTAATAAATACCAATAAATACCAATAAATAGTAATAATTAGTAATAATTAGTAATAATTAGTAATAATTTGTAATAATTAGTATTAATTAGTAATATTAGTAATAATTAGCAATAATTGGCCATACTTTGTGATACTTAGCGATACTTAGCGATAGTTAGATATTGTTAGCGTTAGTTAGTGATTTTTAGCGATAGTTAGCGATAGTCAGCGATAGGTAGCGATATTTAGAGATATTTAGCGATAATTAGCAATAATTAGTTATAATTAGAAATAATTAGCGATAATTAGTGATAATTAGATATAATTAGAAATAATTATAAATAATTAGAAATAATGAGAAATAATTAGAAATAATTAGCAATAATTAGAAATAATTAGAAATAATTAGCAACAATTAGCAATAGTTAATAACAATTACTAATAATTAGTAATAATTAGCAATAATTAGAAATAATTAGAAATAATTTTCTATAAATAACAATAATTAGAAATAATTAGAAGTTATTAAAAATAATTAGAAATAATTAATAATAATTAGGAATAAATTGGGACAATTGTTTTAAATTATAATAACTTGGAACAATTTCCAGTGGATTGGCTGCACTTCTTTTGCTCGATGACTCTTCTCCTTTCAACTCTCACTGACTCAAAACAATATGAAAAATGTGATTTTATATATTCATATCCAATGTCGTATGTACGAGATTGGATATGAATTCATAGGACCACATTTTTTATAATGTTTTCAGGCCGTGACAGTTCCAAGAAGATGATTCATCGATGAAAAGTGGGATCTTTTTTCTGATGGCTCATTTACTTGTATCTTTATCACACTGAAATCACAATGATGAATCTTGTCAGAGGTACGCTTATGCATTCTCGTATGCACATGAATGGATATGTATACCTCCGAGAAGATTCTTCATGGTGGTTTTAGTGTGAGAAAGTTGAAAATAAATGAGCCATCAGACAAAAGAGTAGCCACCAATCCATTGGAAATTGTGTCGCCCGTAATTAATGGTAATTAGTAAGAATTAATTGTAATTATTTATCTTCCCTTTTTAGGATAGTGTTTTTCTTATTTCAAATTATTTTAAAAAAGTAATGATTTTATATTTTGTAGAAAAATAAGGAACAAGGAAGTTGACAACAATCATTATTAGATGACCACGCTTGGATAAATCATCATAGAAATACAAATGGTTTTGGTTTAAATCCTGTATATATTGAGAGTATTGAATTTTTATTATCATTTTCATCATCAAAACCAAAATTTGCTTCAGAAGGCACAATTATGTGTCCTTGTAAAAAACGTGCTCTGAGAACATTTGAGACATTTGACAACATTGGGGTACATCTCTTGCATTTTGGTTTTCAACCAGATTATGTTTTTTGGTATCAACAAGGTTAATGTAGTTCCAGATAAGATACAAATAATTTGATTCTAGATCCATCACAATTTAAAAATTTAGTACATGATGTTTCAGGTCTATTTGTTCAACAAACTAAAACTCAGGTTGATATTGATTTAACACCTGAGTTGTCACCATCTGAATTTTATGAATTGTTGAGGTCTATTGATAATACCTTATATCCTGGTTTCAAGATAATAAAATTAAAAGTGGTTTCAAAATTTATGGCTATTAAATCAGATAATGGAATGTCAAACAACTATTTTTATCATATTTTCTCTTTTGTTAAAACACTATTACCTGAAGGAAATGTGTTGCCTACAAATTACTATGAGGGCAAGAGGATGGTCCGTAATCTGGGCCTTAGTTATCAAAAGATTAATGCATGTGAAAATGATTGCATCTTATATTCTGGTGAAAATGATTTGTTGGAATGTTGTCCCATATGTGGACAATTGCGACGGGAACCTATTGCGATGGGAACCTATTACAAGGTCCCATTGCAAATACTTAATAATATATATATATATTCCATAAAATTATGATAAATTCATATTAGAAAATAATAATAATATTACAACAATTAAAGCACACAAAAAAAAATAGTAAATTTTAAAATCCCGAAAATGTTAAATTGTAAAATACCATCGCAAAGATCCCATTGCAAATACCTCTAATTCTAGTAGTGAATAATAAATTATAAAATACCGATAATAAACCCTTTAAAATTTTTAAATCACTCAATAAAAAAATAATGTTTTGTTATTGGTTACCATTAAAAATGAGATTATATCCACACTGACAAAATTTATTTTATTTTAAAAATATATTTTCAAGTTTTCACATGTTCACTTATATATATATATAATCAAACATTATTCTCACATGAACTTATATTTATGTATAAATGTTTAGACATTAACCATTATGAAAATTCACTCATTCACAACTAAACTTATTGACACACACTATTTGCATAATTATGTGGAATACTATTTGTCTTCCATGTATTTAAACATTTCATTCATAACCCATAAAGATCCATTTGAGGGTAGTTTTGATGGATGTAAAATATATTCAAATCACATGAGTATTCCTAGTTATGGACAGATGATGATAATCCTAAATGGCATTCTTATAGCATGATTTGGGTTTCATAAAATTTGAAAACTCTCGACTTTTAATTTCTAAACACAATTATGACTTAAATATGTCACTTATGTAATTCATTAGAATAATTGGTGAGGCCTAAATATGAAACATTCTTAGACTTAAAAATTAACTAATAATGAATTAAAATTCCTAATAAGAACTTGAATTCCCATAATGGTCATATATATATATATATTTGAAAAAATTAAGCAATATATGTGTATATACACATGTATACACACACATATATGTGTGTGTGTGTGTGTGTGTTTTTTTGGTAGAAGAACATAAAATCACACCCATACAACAACAATATTTTAGTAAGAAGATCCATTGCATCATGATAAACATTTCATGTATACCAATTGAATTAGAAGGATATTATTTTACAAGATTATATATATATATATATATATATATTACATATATATACATATATATAAGTGTACAAAATCAATGTAAAATGATTAAAACCCTTTCAATGAAAGGGTTTTTAAAAAAATTAAACCCTTTGAATCAAGAAGAACATATTAAATATTCAAATTATTTTCAAAAGATATAATTATACATGTATATATATGTATAAGTTTTCAAAACAAATTGAAAATAATGAATGACTTACTAGGTAAAAATTAGGGAAGGCTGAGAGATTTTTGGAACTGAGAGAGAGAGGGAGAACTTGACAGAAGAATTTTTCGAGGGGTCATAGTGTGTTCAAATTGAGATTAAAAAAACAATGTTTTAAAATATTTATCTGAATAAAAAAAACTAAACAAAAAAAGAGTTATTTAGAAAAAATTCAAGGCACAATAGGGTTAATTGACACCCTAAAATTATAAAAAGAGAGGTGGAGGAGGATCTGATTAATGGACCGTGGTGTTTCATTTAAAATAACACCACCCTTGGAAAAACAAATAAAGATGCCAAACTAATGAGGCCATAAAGAGGGTGAAAAGTGCCATCATGAGAAAGAGTGGATGGAGAGGGTTCGACGACTATAAGGCCCTATGGGGATGGTTTGGCTCCATGAGGAAGAAGAAGGGAGAAAGGATTGGGTGGTTCGAATTAAATCCAGTCTGATATATGGGTTGAGATTAACCCTAAATTTTTTAGAATGAAGACTTGTAGCTGGACATTGGATGGTCCAGATCAATAAGCAGACTGGATCATACAACTATAAATGATGCAGAACATTTTAAAATGGTGGATGGTCGAGATTAGATCTTGGTTTTGATCGTACAACCCCAGGTGATCCCTTTTAAAAAAAACATGAATGGTCCATATCTGATGTGGTCCGATCAGACAGTTGAAGAAAACCATGGTAGAATTGATGAGATGATGGTGTTTCAAAGGTTGAACTGGTGTAGATGGCTGATATCTTGTATGGAATGGTCAGACATCCTAGATTGCGTGTCATGGAAAAATCTGCATCCCACATCGAAATCGGGAGGGTTTTGGGACCACCTTATATGGCTCGGCACCATTGCCTTCCACTCGATGACACAAACACACATAGTAGGGTCCTTATACATGGGACCCCATCCATGGGCCTTGTCCCACCCTATGCATACAACCTCTCCCATGCTCCCACTGGTGCGTGACCTGCCTCATGCTGTGCCTACATGGGGTTTCGCTCCAGCACTGCTTGAGACCCCTTAAAGAGCCTAGGCGCTCAGGTAGACGTCTCCAATGGCTGGGGCCAACACCTTGAGGGTTCTCCAGCATAGTTGAGGCATCCCTATATTTATTTAACACTTGAAATATATATTTCTATAAAATAATTGATAACAATTTATTTCTATTAAAATTTTAATAAGAATACACTTCTCTTAAAACATGAAAAGGTATTATTTTAAAATTTTACATTCACTTAAAAAACACAGATTTATTAACTAAATTTTTTACTTTTGAAACATTAAAAACCCTTAAAGTACCCACGATACTTAAAATAACTAAAATAATTAAATATATAGAATACTTAAAATAGTCAAAATACTTAAAATACTTAACGGTTATAAAATTTTATAATCGTTTCCAAAACCAACGGTCATCATTAGAAACAATAGTCACCTTAAGATCCCAATGAATACTTAGCCATATAAATACCCAGTAAAGTTATTCCAAGGATCAAGAATATTTCTTGTTTTAAGAGGATGGTGCTCTAAATTCCTTTGACACCCTATATTTTTTCTATTCTTCTCACTATTTTTTTGTGTTGGTGGATTCAAGAGACGAAGGATACTTAATCATGCTTTTTGTGATGTTGGGTGGTCTTATGTTTATTCTATTATGTATTGAAAGGAGTTTCCTTCCATAATTATAATCCCTTGCATCTATGTAACATCTTAGTGTTTGAATAAAATGTTTCTCTTTCTATTTAGTGTATTTTTAAATAAAGCATGACAAAATTCATTAAAGCATTAATAATCATGATGATAACTAAATTTATTATTATTACATTTATAATCAATTTTGGGGCTTTAAAAAACCTATAGAGGATAAACATTCAGAACTCAATTGGATCCAGATCATGTGAAAAATGTTAGGATATAGTGGATTTGATTAATATATAGTCTAATTTACTTTGAATGAGATCATTTTTTAGTGGGAGAAAGAACATGAGTTATAATATCTCATAATAAAAGCAATAATGTTTAAAAAAACTGATGATCATCAAGACAAATTATCCTATGAGGATTTCAATCACACCAAGAATTTGGAGGAGTGAAAGAAATAGGTTAATGAGAAATCCATTCTAATATTACATCTCCAACAAGAGATGAATACCACCAGATAGGATCTTATACAACATCACCATTCCATGGTAGGGGTTCAGGCTAAGGGAAAGAATTCCATTACGAACATGACATAGGAGCTTCACATTGCTTAGGAGGATGTGGCTACCCAGCTGATTGGGCTTCGACAAGTAGTTGATAATGGCTAAGAGACCCTTTAACAATTCAAAAGTTATGTTGATAGTATTTTGTAAATTATGATAGAGAGAATAGAATTTGTGGATGCTCATATGAATTTTGATCTATGATTGAGAATAATTTTCCCCCAAACATCTATGTCTTTATCCATGTTTTTAAGTCTAATTATAACATAAAAATGAAGTTGGATCATTTAACTGAATTCCTTTGTATCAATTCATTGTAATTACAATTATATTAATATGAAGATTCTCTATGTTTTCCAAAGGTCATGGGATCTAGTGAACATAGTTTTAATGTTTCTAGAGTGGCACGAAAGATCCTAAACAATTTGTGTTTTTTCATTATCGCCGTAATTTTATCTCAGGTCAGATATAAGTATGATTTAGTGAGTGAGACATGGATTTTTATTAGGCCACCCTTTGTAGGGGTTTTACCTAAAATATTTTGTTCCATTTTAATTTTAATTTCTTTAATTTTCCTTGACCATGTATAGTTCATTCCAAGAGAGATTAGACTCAACTTATGCCCGGGGTTCCCTTTGTGGGTTTTCAGCCTCGTGAGTATCACATCCATTTCCATTGGTAGTTTGAGGTCTTGAAATCTAGGAAAATGAAACTGATGTTTTAGGTAGAATATATTTGACCATGAGTTGTGGGGATAATGAACAAAGTAAGAATTTCTAGCCTAGAATTCTCTAATACTTTCCAGATATGATGTAGGAAAATTTTAATTCATGATCTTGAAATTTTCAAATCTGAAGTGATGACATGTGAAAGGTACAAAATCATTGTTTGGGGACCATATTCGAAAAGGGAATTCCATTGATATGTTTTTTAAGGAATACATTGGTAAAAGTATTTTCTCTTAGAGAAGAACATTCCTTTGATTGAAAGGCCATGTTTGGAGGTTTCTTATGCAAATATTTTTTAGAGGCATATTATAAAATGTAAACAAAATGTTATTATTTATGGTTGGATACTCTTATCACTAATGGTTATGTATGTTTTGTAAAGATATCAATTTATCAAAACCATAAAGTGTGGTTTGTGGAATGTCACGACCCGTCCCCAGGGGCCCATGCCGTGACTACCCCAGGCCCGCCTTCCATAGGACAGGGGCTGGAAACTAGCACCGAAGAAATATTCCCTATAACTAGAAAGAAATTGACTTTATAACCTATAAGAAAATACAACCAAACACACATAAAGATAAAAACTCATGAAAATTGTATAACCAAAAGTGTGATGAAAGTAAAAGGGGATAGAATACAAGCCCAATAGTAAGGTACAAGTACAAATGAAATATAATACAGCGAAAGAAAGAGAAAGACAACTACTGGATCATCCTCAGAGGCTCCTACCTGAAGTGTAGGTACAAATCGCCTCCTCAACACTCCACTTCCACCCACCTTTTCTGCGTACCGACACGTCGTATGGTCCACCTCTGGGTACCATCCAGTCCTGGTACTCCCGTCCTCAGTTAGCATTGTCCGTCGTCTCCACCAAACAGAACGAAGTGCGGGCATATCCCATATAGGGGTGAGTATAACGATACTCAGTAGGGACATCGAGACCCTCAAGGTCTCACAAATCCACAAGGGATAAACCACAAAGGAAGGAAACAACCGATAACCCTACTTAGGTATATTTACCATAAATATACCTAAGTTATCAAGTAAACCCATCTCAATCATGAGGAAACACAGGGTCCAACCCAAAAGGCCAAAGCTCAACTATTCCAAAAAGGAAGTAAAACCACAAAGGCAAGTACCACATAGGTACGCCACATAGAAGAATACAACCAAGGTATTACCACAAAAGAAAAGTACCACACAGGTACGAACTCATCTCATTTTAGGTATAACTTAAGCAAAATAGTAGAGATTATTAGATGTAACTACTAAATCATCTTACATTGTAAAGAAGATGACCCACATAGGATTGCTAGAAGCTGACCCACACAGAATCGCTAGGTGCTGACCCACAAAAGATCACTAGGAGATGACCCACACAGGATCGCTAGGTGATGACCCACACAGGATCTCTAGGAGCTGACCCACAGAGGATTGCTAGGAGCTGACCCACATAGGATCACTAGGAGCTGACCCACACACGATCTCTTAGAACTGACCCACACAAGATCACAAGGAGATGACCGACACAGGATTTCTTGGAGCTGACCCACATAGGATTCCTAGGAGCTGATCCACACAGGATCGTTAGGAGCTGACCCACACGGGATCGCTAGGAGGTGACCCACACAGGATCGCTAGGAGCTGACCCACACAGGATTGCTAGACGTTGACCCACACAGGATCGCTAGGAGCTAACCCACACAGGATCGCTAGGAGATGACCCACACAGGATCGCTAGGAGCTGACCGATACAGGATCGCTAGGTGATGACCCACACAGGATCACTCTTCATTCTTCTCGTCACAGCCAGCTACTAGGTTCCCACACTAAGTATTCTTGTCTCCAAGAGGATCCTCTTCACAAGTCACTGGTCGATACTAAAACAACTAAAAATTCCCATGAAGAATTATCTCAAAGGTCCATTAAATCATAGGGGTCTCAATGCAACAGACGACGTGTCAATCAGATGCCCGATCTATGAGTTATTAGCCTTTTAGTTCCAGGGGATCGGTTGGATTCGTGCTCGATCCAACCCGACTATACCTCAACATTACCCAAAACTCTATTGGGGTATACCAAAGAAACCGTCTCACTCCATGGTTTCCAATGCTGTTGAAGGTTCATCAAACGGACGTCCGGTGCCAAAGTTATGGCCGAAGTAAAGTAAAGGTTCATATCAGGTCCGGGTCTGGTCCGACCCCGTCGGACCGACCCGACCCGACCTGGCCTGGGTCGACCCGGTTTGGGTCAAGCCTGGCTTGTGGTGTGGCCCGACCCACTGGGAGGTTCGGTAGGCCACGAGGGGCCGTGGGGGGGGGGGGGGGGGGGAGGTTGCGGGTCGTCTCTGCAGCGGACGGTGGCTTGACCATAGGGGTCCCGTGAAGGCACAGGGTGGCTCGGCCCGGCCCGAGGCGGCTCAGCTGAGAGTTCGGAGGCCGTAGGGTGTCTCGGTAGGAGCGGCTCAGCCGCGGGGTATAGTGAAGGCACGGCCGCGGGGCGGCTCGGCCGCAGGGGGCCGTGAGGGCGCGACTGCTGGGCGGCTCGGCCGTGAGGGGCCGCAAGGGCATGGCCGTGGGGCGGCTCGGCCAGAGCAGCACGACAGGAGTGGCTTGGCCACAGGGTTCCATGAGGGCGGGGCTGTGGGGCGGTGCGACCGGAGCTGTCGACTAAGGAGAGTGGCGGCTCGGCCACGGGGCGACGGTGGCCGCAGGGCAACGCTATTGCGCTGTCACCTTCGTCATGGTTGGTAGTGGTGCCGACCACCGTTCTCAGGCCCCACCATGGTTCAGAGTCATTCCTCCATCATGATCAACAATTAACCACAAGGTTTTCAGAGAGGACGAGCCATGTTTTTTTGCCTTGCACTCTCTACGTTAGAGCGGTAGCAAGCGACTGTAATTCCTTCTTGAATTATGAAGAATTATCAATAACGGAAAGAGAGAAAAATTTCAAACAACCACCCTACAACTTCCCGCAAATAATCATACACAAATAAACCCCTACCTTGGGTTGTTCGTTGATGTTTGTGTGAGAAAAAAGTTGAAAAGGGCGAAGAGAGTGCCAAATTTCGTCGCTTCCAAAACTATGCTTTGATTTCAGGCTCGCTCGTCGTCCTCTTCTTTGATTTCCAAAGAACGTTCTTCGATGGCGTTCTTCATTGGAGAAGTGGAATCCTCCCAATATTTCTCCTCTCCCCAAATCCACCAAAATGAAAAATAGTCAAAATGGTATGTTTCCCCAATTTAATTGTTGGAACAATTTAAAATTGGGTTAATTAATTACATATGTTGGCATAAATTCAAATTAA
The DNA here is from genome assembly GCA_963277665.1 of Viscum album. Classification (NCBI taxonomy): domain Eukaryota; kingdom Viridiplantae; phylum Streptophyta; class Magnoliopsida; order Santalales; family Viscaceae; genus Viscum; species Viscum album. The sequence goes on from OY728166.1 coordinate 878,979,234, forward strand.
AATAATTAATTAATTGAGTTGGTGGGTTGGGTTAATTAATTAAGGAAAGGGGTTCACTACTAGAATTCTAGATATTTCTGACAGGTTATTTGCAACGGGATCCCGTCGCAAATAAGTTTTTATGATGGGGTCCCGTCGCAAATAGCCCATGGCAGAAAACGGCGTCGCATAAAATATTATTTGCGACGGGCCCATCGCAAATAATATTTTTTAGCGATGGGCTACTTCCCCATCACAAATAAGTCTCCGATTATATACTTTATATATATAAATTTTTTTTACCATGGGTCCGTCGCAACAAGTATTTGGGACAGGGCCGTAGTCCCGTCGCAAATACGTTTATAAAAAAAATTTATTTAGACTATTTGCGATGGGAACCCGTCGCAACAGATCCCGTCGCAAATAATAAATAAATTTTCAAAAAAAATTAATTTAATAAAATTATGATTATTGAAAAAATAATTTTAATATTATTAAAATAATTAAAATAAAAATATATTAAAATTCTCAATATTCAAAAAATAATATTAAAAAATTAATACAATATTATTATTATTATTAGTAAAATAAAAAAACATTAAAAAATATAATACTGAAAAAAATATATTTAATAAAATTATGATTAATGAAATAATAATAATATTATTATTAAAATAATGAAAAAATAAAAATTATTAAAATTATTAAAATTTTCAATATTTACAAAAAAATCACAAAATATTAAAAATTAAATTATCTAATATTCGCACCAATATAAAATACAGAAATTGTAAATAGTTCATATTACAAGAAATGTTAAATTCAAATGTTTTTAACAAAAAAAAATCACTAGGGTGTCGTCTTCTGGAGGCGGTGGAGGAGCTGAAGGAGATGGTGGAGGAAACTCCATCCCCAAACTACGAGTCGGACGGTGCATGTAATCCATCTGCTCCTGATGCTGTTGCTGCCATCGACGCATCTCCTCCTCGTGCTTCTGCTTCTACTGTAGCTGCTACTGACACATCTCTTCTTGCTACTTCTGCAAACTCTCTATAATGTCATTCTGATCTCGTAACTGCTCCTGATACTGTGAGGTAGAATATTATGCCAATCCACGAGCTCCTCCCGAGATGAACGCCGACATCAAAATTGTACCATAATAAGTACCAGGAGTCACATGAGAGTCGATACCAATTACTCGGCCCTTCTCAAAGCCATACTGAGTCTCCTGCATCCATGCCGCCTCGTCGAAATGGTGTGCACTGGTCTGATCAGTCGCCTCATCCTGACCCTCTACCTACATCTGAGAGGTCGCAGCCTCATATGACTCCTTCAATTCCAATTTTAAATTAAAATTGTGAAAATATTATATGCAGTTAATTGTCAAACTGAAAAAATAATACTAACCACAATCCGACACTGGAGATCACCTCTAATCTCTCCAGTGGTTGGATCACTATACATCCTCTGATAAACGTCGAACTCCATAATATCAGGATGCTCGACTGCCTATAGAAATATAATATAAAATGTTTATATTTAAAGTTATATAATTTTTTAAAAAAATATACTTACCAGATTCTCTCTATGCGTACTGAATGTACGACTACCAGCTCAATGCGTCATCTCCTGTCTCCCTTGGTTCTGCCGACCCAATAAAGACCTCCTCTAAGATCCACCACCAAACCAGTGTGCACATAATCCATCCCAAACCTGAGATGAAATGTACTCTGGTCAGTGAGCTCTACCCGACTCATCAAATACTGTCGCTCCTGCTTTCTTAAAGACATTCTTTCTGAAATTGTGCAAAAACTGATGCGAACGCTCATGCATAACCACCTCCCATTCTGCATGGATAGCGTCACGCATGCTATCCTCGATGGGATACCATAAACCCTACAAATAATTTATAATATCAAGTTATTAATAAAATAAATTTCAAAATAAATATTATTTATTTACGTATCATCCAATGATTGTACATGGCGAGCTTCACATCAATGGGAATTTGTTCCCATGTGATCCATGGCTGAGAAAAATAATTACACAAGATAGCTCACCCCTGTCCAACAGCTACATGCGCAAAATTGTGAAAAAAGAATAAAAAATAAAAAAATTAGTATATATAAAAATAAATTAATGAAATAGATAACTAAAATATACAGGGTATCATACCTCCGTGTGCGTGGATTGAAGCCAAGACGTGGACGTCGCTCGGGGATAGGGTTAGGAATCAACAGTCGTGCAAGATCATGCCCCCTCCGTGTACCTCCTGAACCACCAGTAGGCTGAGGGTTAGCTGATCCCACATCCCCCTCATCCAAAGGTAGATCAGCCTCCTGCAACTCGCGAAATAGATCAGGATCCATCTGAAACACAAAATGATTGTTGTTAGAAGATAGTTGAAAATAACTATCACATATAGATATATATATTAGTTATGATCATAACCATCATTTAACCATGTCAATGTTCACCTTCATCATCATCTTCATATCTAACGATGTCAATGTCTTCATATTCCTCCTCAGCATCATCAATATCCATATGAGTTTTACTTTCACCATCCCTTGTCATTTAAAATTCATTTTTAACATCATTAACATCTTATCACCATCGACCCTTAATTGTGGGGTTTCATCATCGATATTCACGTTTCTTTGTGAAAAAGATGGATTTTGAGTAGTCTCTTGAAAAATTTCAATTCCTTCCACTTCAGCAGAACCACATTCAGTTTGAGTAAATTGATTATCATGGGATTTCATTTTTATTATCCTCCACCAATCACTCAGGTCTCTTGAAGTAGCATAGTACTTTGCATAATAAATTTGATGTGCCTGTTAAGCCAGTAAAAATGGTTCATTTACTGCAAGAAGACTTTTATATTTAATATCGATGATTCCATGAGTCAGATGAACATGCAAGCCTCTCTCAGTATCCAACCACCGACATTTAAACATCGTTATATAATTCTGTTCAAGATAACATAGCTCAATAATTTCATCCAGAATGTTGTAAAAGTCAACTTCAGTTTCTCTATGATGTGATCCTCTCAAACAAACTCCACTGTTCATTGTTTTTTTTGATTCCCCATATGCACGTTTTTTAATTAGAAAACCATTCACCACATATGCATTATAATATTTAACCATTCTGGATGGTTGGTTACTCAATATACACAGTCATTTATCAATTTTATCAGCATGTTGAGAAACCTGAATTTTTTTAAAACAATTACCAATATAATAAATAGTAAACTGAATTGATATTAAACCATCAATAATTTATATTACCAGTTTTTGAAACCATTGAGAAATTTTTTTATGCGTTCTTCAAGAGTAGCTACTGTAATTTGTGTAAGTTGTTTCTCGATATGATTATCATATAACCTACAAATAAAATAAGTTTACATACTGTAACATAAATTATAAAATAAGTGATAGAAGCACTCACAGTACAAATGCTGTCATTTCTTCACAGTTGAGAAGAACATATGTATGAGCTCTGTGATGTTCATCATCTGAAAGCCATCATTCTTGAACTCCACTGAAGCCAAGATTTGGCTGATTAAAAACTGATAATTGATTTTCCATTTAATCATTAAAATTTAACTCATTCCATCCCATGAGGTTTTGTTTTGAGGGATATTCATATTCAAAATAGTGAGAGCAGAAAAAAGAAATTTCCTCTTGCAAATAAGCTTCAGTAATTGAGCCTTCAACTGATTCTTTGTTACGTACTTTTTTCTTCAATTTCCACATGCATCTCTTGAATGGGTACATCCATCGAAACTATACTGGACCTCTAAATTTAGCTTCATGCTGAAAATGTAATATCAGATGTTCCATTGAGTCAAAGAAAGTAGGCGGGAAGATTTTTTCCAGTTTACATATAATTACAACAACATCTTCTTCCAGTTTTCTTAGCGCATCGTAGTCTGTTATCGCTGCATAAATGTCTCAGAAAAATATGATATGTCTGTTCTCGAATCCCAAATCATAAAATTTAACAAACCTCTGAATCAAATTGGCATAAGTCTTTCCATTATAACATGACAATCATGACTTTTTAATCTGGTAATATGACCATTCTTAACACATCTGTCCAAATTGGAAGCATAGCCATCTGGAAGTCTCAAATCTGCAATCCACCGACAAAATAATAAGCGACTCTCTTTGGACAGTATATAAGATGCTTTTAGCTTCATTAACCTCTCTGATCTGACATTTTTAAATAGTTCAAGTTCTGGTCACCTGCAAATTTGGGCAAGATCTAATCGTGCATTTATAGTTTCTTTGTGCTTACCTGGTGTATCCAAAACTGTATGAAATAAATTATCAAAATATTTCTTCTCAATATGCATGAAATCCAACATGTGGCAGACCAATAAATCAGACCAATATGGGAGATCCCAAAAAATGCTTTGTTTTATCCAATTATGTTCTTTCCCAAATCCATGAATTTTATATTGGTTTATTATTGGCCCAAATGTGATGGGAGGTAATGAAAATACAACAGATTTTAACTTTATACCTGAGATCATTTTTGGAGGTTCATCCCTTTCAATTGTGCCTTTTCTGAAATGTGATTTATTCCTTCGAAAAAGGATGATCATTTGGAAAAAATCCGTGATGAAAATCAAAATAGAAAGGTTTTTTTCCATTGACGAGCATAAAATCTTTGTTGTCTTTCATATGGTAAGGACATGATTTTGGACCATGTGTACTCCAGCCAGATAACATGCCATATGCCAGAAATTCACTAATCATCCACATCAATGCAGCTTTTAATGTGAAATTTTGTTTTGTGGCAACATCATATGTACTAAACCCATTACTCTACAATGCATTTAACTCATCAATCAATGGTTTCAAATAAACATCAATATTCTTTTTCGGATGTCCTGGGATTAATAAGGTCAAAAAGATATAGGTCTCCTTCATCAATATCAATATAGGTAGATTGTACGGATTTATAAAGATAGGAAAACATGAATAATGACTACCATAAGAACCAAACTGACGGAAACCGTCAGTAGAAAGACCTAATCACACGTTTCGGGCTTCTAAAGCAAAAGACAGACGCAGACGATAAAAATGTTTCCATAAATCTCCATCATATGGATGATTCAAGCTTTTACCAGTTGAAATATTGGTCTTGTGCCATGACATCATTGACGCTGTGTTATGAGACATAAATAAATGTTGCAGCCTAGGTGTAAGGGAGAAATATCTCAACTATTTTACAGGAATTGATCCAGACTTTACTGGTTGAGCTTATTTATACCTTGATGTTTCACATGTGGTACGACTATCCGATGACTCATTTTCACTAGAATATAAGATGCAATCATTTTCACATGCATGAATCTTCCGATAACTAAGGTCCAGATTATGAACCAGCCTCTTGCTCTTATAGTAATTTGTATGCAACACATTTCCTTCAGGTAACAGTGTTTTTACCAAAGAAAATATTTGATCAAAACAGTTGTTTGACATTGCCTTATTAGATTTAATAGCCATAAATTTTGCAACCGCTTCTAATTTTCTTATCTTGCAACCTGGATATAATGCATCCTCAACAGACCCTAACAACTCATAAAATTCTGATGGTGTAAACTCAGGGGTTAAATCGATATCATCGTGAGTTTAAGTTTGTTGAAGAGGTGGACCTGCAACTTCATGTACTAAATTTTGGAACTTTGATGGATCTGGTATCAAGTTATTAGTATCTTCTCTGGAACTGTGTTCACCATTTTGATACCAAAAAACATAATCTGGTTGAAAACCAAACCGCAAGAGATGTCCCCCAACCTTGTCAAATGTGTCAAACGTTCTCAAGGCACCTTTTTTACAAGGACACTTAATTTTTCCTTCTAAAACATATTCTGGTTTTGATGATGCAAATGATGAGAAAGCTTCAACACCCTCAATATATACAGGATTTAAACCAAAACCATTTGGATTTCTGCGCTGATTTATCCAAGTGAGATCATCTAATAATGATTGATGTTGACTTCCTTGTTCAATATTTTTCTACAAAATATAAAATCATCACTGTTTTTGAATAATTTGAAATTATAAAAACACTATCTGAAAAAATATGACTAATTACTACTAATTAATAATTACCATTAATTAAGGGCGACATAATTTCCAGCGGATTGACGACTACTCTTTTGTCCGCACGAGAATGAATATGCATATCTCCAACCTGATTCATCATTGTGATTTCAGTGTGAGAAATATGCAAATAAATGAGCTGTCAGACCAAAGAGCCCCCGTTTCGTCGATGAATCATCTTCTTCCAACTGTCACTGCCTAAAAGCATTATTAAAAATGTGATACTACGAATGCATATCTAATCTCTTGCGTATGAGACTGAATATGCCTATGTAGAAGCACATTATTCATAATATTTTGAGTCAGTGAGAGTTGAAAGGAGAAAAGTCATCGACTGAAAGGAGTGCCATCAATCCACTGGAAATTCTGCCAAGTTATTAAAATTTATTAAAATATATTAAAATTTCTTCCTAACTATTCCTAACTATTCCGAAGTAATTATACCTATTTATTACTAATTATTCCAATTTATTACTAATTATTAATAATTATTACTATTTATTACTAACTTTTACTATTTATTACCAACTATTACTATTTATTACTAACTATTACAAATTATTACTAATTATTACTAATTATTACTAATTATAACTAATTATTACTAATTATTACTAATTATTACTAATTATTACTAATTATTACTAATTATTACTAATTATTACTAATTATTCCTATTTATTACTAATTATTCCTATTTATTACTAATTATTCCTATTTATCTCTAATTATTGCTAAGTATTCCTAATTATTAGTATTTATTCGTAATTATTAGTAATTATTAGTATTTATTACTAATTATTACAATTTATTAATAATTATTACAATTTTTTACTAATTATTTTCAATTATTACCAATGATTATCAATTATTTCTAAATATTCTCAATTATTACTAAATATTCATAATTATTCATGTTTATTACTAATTATTGCCCTTTATTACTAATTATTGCTAATTATTGTTAATTATTTCTAATTATTGCTAATTATTGCTAATTATTGCTAATTATTGCTAATTATTGTTATTTATTTCTATTTATTACTATTTATTACTATTTATTTCTTATTATTGCTATTTATTGCTAATTATTGCTATTTATTTCTATTTATTGCTATTTATTGCTAATTATTGCTAATTATTAGTATTTATTCCTAATTATTAGTATTTATTCCTAATTATTACTAATTATTCCTATTTATTACTATTTGTTCCTATTTATTACTATTTGTTTCTATTTATTACTATTTGTTGTTATTTATTCCAAATTGCTGCTAATTATTAGTATTTATTCCTAATTATTAATAATTATTCCTAATTATTACTAATTATTCCTAATTATTCCTATTTATTCCTATTTATTCCTAACTATTACCATTTATTCCAAATTATTAAAATTTATTGCCAATTATTACTAATTATTACTAATTATTACTAATTATTACTAATTATTACAAATTATTACCAATTATTACTAATTATAACTAATTATTACTAATTATTAATAATTATTACTAATTATTACTAATTATTACAAATTATTACGAATTATTACGAATTATTACTAATTATTAATAATTATTACTAATTATTACTAATTATTACCAATTATTAGTATTTATTACTAATTATTAGTATTTATTAATAAATATTACTAATCATTAATATATATTAATTATTATTAATAAATATTACCAATTATTTCTAATTATTACAATTTATTACTAATTATTACAATTTATTACTAATTATTAATGTTTATTACTAATTACTGCACTTTATTACTAATTATTACACTTTATTACTAATAATTACAATTTATTAATAATTATTAAAATTTACTACTAATTATTACAATTTATTACTAATTAATACAATTTATTACTAATTAATACAATTTATTACTAATTAATACAATTTATTACAATTTATTAATAATTATTACAATTTATTACTAATTATTACAATTCATTACTAGTTATTACAATTTATTACTAATTTTTACAATTTATTACTAATTATTACAATTTATTACTAATTATTAGTATTCATTACTAATTATTACAATTATTACTAATTTTTTTCAATTATTCCTAATTATTATATATTATTCCTAAATATTATCAATTATTACTAAATATGACATATTATTCCTGTTTATTACTAATTATTTCTCTTCATTACTAATTATTTATAATTATTGCTAATTATTTCTAATTATTGCTAATTATTGCTAATTATTGCTAATTACTGCTAATTATTGCTTATAATAGCTATTTATTGCTATTTATTGCTAATTATTACTGTTTATTGCTATTTATTGCTATTTATTACTAATTATTGCCAATTATTAGTATTTATTCCTAATTATTAGTATTTATTCCCAATTATTACTAATTATTCCTATTTATTACTTTTTGTTCCTATTTATTACTTTTTGTATCTATTTAATCCTAATTATTTCTAATTATTAGTATTTATTCTTAATTATTACTAATTATTCCTAATTATTCCTAATTATTACTAATTATTTGCAATTATTCCTATTTATTCCTAATTATTATAATTTATTCCTAATTATTACAATTTATTGCTATTTATTACAATTTTTCACAAATTATTACTAATTATTACTAATTATTACTAAGTATTACTAATTATTACTAATTATTACTAATTATTACTGATTATTGCTGATTATTACTAATTATTACTTATTATTACTTATTATTACTAATTATTACTAATTATTACTAATTATTAGTATTTATTAGTATTTATTACTAATTATTACTAATTATTATTATTTATTAATAAATATTACTAATTATTAATAAATATTACTAATTATTTCTAATTGTTACAATTTATTACTAATTATTACAATTTATTACTAAATATTAATGTTTATTACTAATTATTACACTTTATTACTAATTATTACACTTTATTACTAATTATTACAATTTAGTACTAATTATTACAATTTATTACTAATTATTACAATTTACTACTAATTAATACAATTTATTACTAATTAATATAATTTATTACGAATTAATACGATTTATTACTAATTAATACAATTTATTACAATTTATTACTAATTATTACAATTTATTACTAATTATTACAAATTTTTACTAAATATTACAATTTATTACTAATTATTACAATTTATTTTAATACAATTTATTACTAATTATTACAAGTTATTACTAATTATTACAAGTTCTTACTAATTATTACTAGTTATTACTAATTATTACTAATTATTACTAATTATTAGTAATTATTAGTAATTATTACTAATTATTAGTAATTATTACTAATTATTACTAATTATTACAAACTATTACTAATTATTACTAATTATTTCTAATTATTACTAATTATTACTAACTATTACTAACTATTAGTATTTATTACTAATTATTAGTATTTATTACTAATTATTACTAATTATTAGTATTTATTAATAAATATTACTAATTATTACTAATTGTTACTAATTATTTCTAATTATTACAATTTATTACTAATTATTAATGTTTATTACTAATTATTATTGTTTATTACTAATTATTAAGGCTTATTACTAATTATTACACTTTATTACTAATTATTACAATTTATTACTAATTATTACAATTTATTATTAATTAATAGAATTTATTAGTAATTAATACAATTTATTACTAATTAATACAATTTATTACTAATTAATACAATTTATTACCAATTAATACAATTTATTACAATTTATTACTAATTAATACAATTTATTGCAATTTATTACTAATTATTAGAATTTATTACTAATTATTACAATTTATTACTAATTATTACAATTTATTACTAATTATTACTAATTAATACAATTTATTACGAATTATTAGTATTTATTATTATTTATTACCAATTATTAGTATTTATTACTATTTATTACCAATTATTATTAATTACTACAAATTATTTATATCCATTACTAATTATCATTAAAAATTATTAATTACTACTAATTATTAAAAATTAATACTAAAAATTTCTATTTTTTAGTACAAATAAATAGTCAAGACAAAACAATTTAAATTCAATTTAATTACAACTAATCAACAATAATAAAAATTAACCTAAAAAATTGAAAAAAATAACAAATTAAATAAAACTTAAATACCTTTAAACTTGATTTGCTATTGATATAGGCGGCTTCACAACTTTTCTGTGTCCAAAAAAATTAACTTAGAAAAATTTTCCCTATGAAATTAGAGTTCAGAGAGAAACAAGATCTAGGTTTTGAGTGGAATGAGAAGAAAAACAGATGAGGGTATATATAGGTTAGATTTTTTGCGACGTGACTATTTGCGACGAGACTCATCGTAAATACCTACGCCCACATTAATTACTGTCGGCGGTTAAAAAGTTATTTGCGACGGGACCTGTCGTAAATAGTCCCTGCCGACACACCTTTTGCGACAGGAGGACATCCCGTTGCAAAAAGCTATTAACTGCCGCCGGGTATTTGCGACGGGACCCGTCGCAAATACTTCACTATTTGCGACGGGGGGATCCCCTCGCCTCAAATAACCTTCGTGCGGTTTGGCGCGCTACCCGCGCCAAACCTTTTGCGATGGGACACGAAATCTTGTCGCAAATAATCGGTTATTTGCGACGGGTTGTTACCCCCATTGCAAATAACCACTTGGACGGAATTTTTTGCGACGGGATTTATTCCCGCCGCAAAAACCCGTCACAAAAAACCCTTTTTCCCCTAGTGGTTGACACAATTAAGTGGGGAAGCTCAAAAGCTTTCTCCCCACTTAATAGGGAGTTCAAGGGGTTTCAAGCCTCGGGTGGTCCCCACCACCATAACCTCTCATGGGAGGTTTCAGTTCAGGTGGTCCCTACCTGTGAAATATCCACATGGAAGCTCAAAAAAATAAAATAAAAATGTTACACAATTTGTATTTTATTTTATTCTTTCACGAAAAACCCAAAATTTAACTTTCACCTTTGACCAACTACCGTCGTGGTGAAAGTCTCCTTAAGCGAATACCGGTGCTGTGAGTACAACAGTGTCCTCAGATTTCAATTCTGAGCACCAGTTCATAAGTTAGAAAAACCCGCTTCCACGTTTACTGAACGTACCCGAAAAAAGTTCTGAAATTCATTCCTAGCACTCTGGGCCTCAGAATCACGCGCCGTCAATTTTCGAGGACTTATAAGATTACCATATATTAAAAAAAATTACATGGAAATTTTGGGTCTTTACATTCTCCCCACCTCAGGGCTTTACGTCCCTGTAAGCCACATCACAAAACTAGGAAAACAAGTGGTGGTACTGAGCACGCATCTGAGCCTCCCACTCCTATGTGCTCTCCTGGAGGTTCCCGTGCTGCCAGCGAATGCGGACCAGAGGTATCAACCGCCCACGAAGGACCCGCTCCTGTCGATCCTCAATTTTCACTGGAACCTCCGTAAAAATCTCCCCATCGTCGACGTCCAACTCACCATGGTCGATGATGTGAGAAGGGTCATGCACGTATCTCCTCAGTTGGGATACATGGAAGATGTCATAGACCCGGTGCAATTGAGGTGGAAGAGCTAAGCGGTAAGTCACCTCGCCAACTCTGCTGAGGACCTGAAAAGGTTCGATGAACCTCGTAGATAACTTTCCGCCTCGGCCAAATCTCTGAAAACCTTGTCGAGGTGAGACCCGTAGAAAGACGTGGTTGCCATCCTCGAACTCCAGAGGTCTCTGTCACCTGTCGACATACAACTTGTGCCTACTCTTTGCAGTCTTCATCCCCTCCTGGATGATCTACACCTTCTCTGTGGTGGCCTATACTATCTCTTGTTCCACTAGTGTTGACTCCCATGGGTCAGTCCAGCACAAAGGTTATCTACAAGGTCGCTTGTACAACACCTCAAAAGGTGTCATCCCAATTGTAGAGTGATAACTATTGTTGTATGAAAACTACACCAAAGGAAAGTGATCCTCCCGGGTGCATCCAAAGTTGAGGACGCAAGTACGTAGCATGTCCTCGAGGGTCTGAATGGTCCACTCAGTCTGTCTATCCGTCTTAGGATGGAAGGCGGTGCTCAAACGAAGCTGCGTCCTGAAAGCCTCCTGCAACCTCTTCCATAGCCGGGAAGTAAAATGTGCATCACGATCAAAGAAAATTGTCGAGGGTACTCCATGTAGCCACACAATCTCATGCAAATAGAGGCGTCCCAAGCTCTCTACTGAACCCTGCTATCTGATTGGTAGGAAGTGGTCCGACTTGGTGAGTCGGTCGACGATCACCCAAATTGAGTCATGACCCCTGGATGTGCGTGGAAGTCCTATCACGAAGTCCATGGATATCAAATCCCACTTCTACTCTGGGACCTCTAAAGGCTGAACCAAGCCTGCTAGTTCTTGGTGCTCCGCCTTCACTTGCTGATAAGTGAGGCATTGAGAAACAAACTCTGCTACTGATTTCTTCATTCCCAACCACCAGAGCTATCTTTGGAGATCCTGGTACATCTTCACCACTCATGGATGTACCGCTAGAGGGGATGTGTGGAACTCCCTCAACACTTCCTCCCGAAGCGACACTTGTACCATGGTACATCCTCTAAAGAGGATGACATGCTCCCCACCTTCATAAAATCCATCAGGTGCCTACCCTGTGGATATCTGAGCATCTCATGTCTCGTAGTCAGTGTCCCCATGCTGCGCCTCCCTGACTCACCGAAGAATTGGGGGAGTGACTGTAAGAGACTGAAGAAAAGCTGCTCCATCTCTATCCACAAAGGATATTTGCAAAGCGGACATCTGCTCTGTTGCCTCACCAAGAAGCTGTATACCAGACCTCCTGCTGAGTGCATCTGCTACAACGTTCCCCTTCCCATGAGTATAGACTATCTCTAAGTCATAGACCTAGAGGAACTCAAGCGAACTTCACTGTCTCAGGTTCTTGTCCTTTTGATAGAAGATATACCTGATACTCTTATGATCAGAGTACACTGTAAAACGTTCACCCATCAGATAGTGTCACCACATCTTCAAGGTGAAGACCACTGTTGCTAACTCCAGGTCATGGGTAGCATAGTTCTGCTCATGTTATCTCAGCTGTCGAGAACCATATGCGATCACTGCTCACTCCTGCATTAGGACACATCTGTTCCCAGTCCCTGATGTGTCACGGTATCCTATATACCCTACGCCCTCCTCTGGAAGTCTCAAGATGAGGGCAGTAGTTAGCCTCTACCTCAGCTCCTGAAAACTACATCGGCATCTCTCCGACAACAAGAAGGGTTTCCCCTTCTTCTTCAACACTGATAGAGGTGCTGTGACTCTAGTGAAATCTGGCACAATCCTCTAGTAGTATCCAGCCAAACCCAGGAAACTACGTACCTCCGTCACACTCTTGGGTGCCTCCCATGCAAGTACCACCTCAATCTTTGCTGGATCTACTGCAACTCCATCCTCTGATATGACATGTCCTAGAAAGTGGACCTCTCGAATCTAGAACTGGCACTTTGAGAGCTTACCATAAAGCTGGTACTCTCGGAGTGTGTCCAGTACTACCTACAAATGATAGGCATGCTCCTCCTCAGTAGTCGAGTAGATCAAAATGTCGTCAATGAAGACTACTACAAAGCAATCAGGGTATGGCTGAAAGATCCTATTTATGAGTCCCATGAACACTGCTGGAGTGTTGGTCATGGCTAATGGCATAACCAAGAACTCACAGTGGCCATACTGACATCGAAAATCCATCTTCTGCACATACTCATCTCGTACCCTGAGCTAGTGATATCCTGACCTGAGGTATATCTTCGAGAACCACCATGATCCCTTCATCTAATCAAAGAGGCCGTCAATCCTTGAGATTTGGTACTTGTTCTTCACAGTCACCTGGTTCAGGCGCAGATAGTCAACACAAAGTCTGAGGCACCCATCCTCCTTCTTGGCGAACAAAATCGGGGCTACCTAAGGTGAAACACTGGGCTAAATGAATCCCTTCCCCTGCAAGTCGTCTAGCTATAACTGAAGCTCACGAAGCTCTGAAGGAGCCATATGATATGATGGTGTGGATATCTGTGCCATTTTAGTGTAAAAGTCAATGTAAAAGTCCACCTCTCTACGATGAGGTAGACCTGAAACATCATCCGGGAAGACATCTGCGCACTGGTCCACCACTACAGGATAGCTCAGACTCTCCACATCAATCGCTCCAAGGGTAATTCTAGCCAACTGATGAGTGATCAGCTGCACTCTCCTCTGGGTAAGTCCATCCTATGCTACAAAGTCCCCTTCTTGATGGTGAAGGTAAACCTAGTCCCATCTGTGCGGACACACCACACATTGCACCTAATACAGTCTATTTGAGCATGGAATTTAGATATCCAGTCCATCCCCAAGATGACGTCGTAAGGCCTCAACGCTTCTACTTGGAGATATCATACAAAGCTCTCACCCCCTACAATAAGCTCATACTACCAAAACCAGTGCGTAATCGTCGAATCCACTCACGTTGAAGTCTCTAGTTGTAAGGATCGAGCCAATGGCTCTGTCGGAATCTACGAGCTCTGAATGAGGGAAGTGGAAATAAAATAATCCCTGGCACCTGTGTCTATAAGTATTATATCTAAGGTGGATTAGACATAGATCATACCTCGAATCATCTCTGGAGTGCGGTGATTGTAGGCCTCAGCTTAAAGGAGCTGAGCTCGCCCCTATCCACCTGCTCCCTGTGGTTGGGGTAGACCACCTGGTGGTGGTGGAAGTGACATCTCAAATCATCGCCCACTGCAAGCTTCATGACCAGCTCCTCTTCCACATCCGCCTGCTCCCTACAGACCTCCTCAGACGAATCTCTGTCTCTTCCTGGGTGGTCCTTCGACCGTCTGTTGATCATCCGTATGACGGGTCAGACAGTCACAAGCCATGTGATCCTACCTGCCGCATGTGTAACACTTCCCGCTCTTGGCATGACTGGCTCCACCTCGAGTGCCCCGTACAACCGATCCTAAGTCATGTGGTCGTCCACCTATAGGTCTGGTCCTCTTGGACCTCTGCGAAATCTGTCTGCTACTAGCTGCAGAAGACTCCACTACAAGATGACTGGTGGTGGGTCTCGCTACTGGTGATTGCTCAGTAAGAAAACTATCCACTAAGGGGGCTCTCTCTAACACCCCACCTACGTTAGGATTCTGAGTGAGATCATTGAAGAACATATCTCCCGCCTGAGTCCCTGCTCGAAGGTCTGGGCCCAGAAGAATGGGTCCCTCACCATATCTATGGAGTAGCACAAGAGGTCAGTGAACCTCGCTGAGTACTGAGCCAGAGTCATGATGCCCTACTACAGATGAAGTAGCTCCTGAATGCACACTGCGCGAAGAGTCACTGGAACAAACTCTACCCTAAACAAGCTCTCTAAGTCTTCCTAGAGAAGCGTCACCTCGTTGTGAACTAGGAGAATCAAGATTCACCATCTTCCTGCTGCTTCCTGTAGAGGGCTAGCAGAAAGGATCACCATGAGATCGGCTGGTGTCCATACCAGTCAAAAGAATCTCTCTACAGCTTCCAACCAATCCTCAACTGCCTGTGGATCTGTCTATTCCCTGAACCTAGGTGGCCTCTGGTGCTGGAACTTGAGCAACGCGCTCAGTCAGTGTGCACCATCTGCTACTAGGGCCGGTGGCATCGGTGGCCCAACGGGTAATGGGACCACTGGTGCCTCCGCTGGTGCCTCTACTAGAAGAGGGCCCTACACCGAGGCCTCGTCGCTCGGTGGGATATCAGTGCGTACTACTCTGAAAACCCTAGATGGCTGTCTGCATGGAGGAATCTTGAAAGGAAACAAGTGCTCCACGATTAATAAGTTATACCTGGTGATCTAACTCAAAGAGATCACAAATAAAAATCTTCAAAATACACACACAATCAGTGTTTTCATGCACTGTGTTGGAAATTAGAAGTCAGGGTCCTAGTGTATGGATACGTTGGCCGTCGTACCAACACTGGATTCCCTAAACTGATAACCACATTAACTACACTTAACACCATTGTAATTTAAGAGAAATATCAGATTCCTATGTTCTATGTTAGAACCGATCCCTCTGATACCAAATTTTCATGACCCATCCCCTGGGGCTCATGTCGAGACTACCCCATCCCACCTTCCATAGGCTAGGGGCTGGCGACTAGCACCGAAGGCATATTCCCTATAGTTGGGAAGGAATTTCTTTTATAACCTATAAGCACACACAACCAAGCACACAACAAGATATGAACTCAAGCATACTGTATATCCAAAAGAGTGTTGAAAGTAAAAGGGGTCGGAATACAAACCCTACAATAAGGTACAAGTAAAACTAAAATACAATACAATTCAAGAAAGAGAAAGACAACTATTGGATCATCCTCCGAGGTTCCTACATGAATGGTAGGTACAGATCACCTCCTCATCACTCCATGTCCGCACGCCTCCTCTGCGTACCAACATGTCGTATGGTCCACCTACGGGTACCATCCATTCCTGGTACTCTCATCCTTAGTCAGCGCTGTCCGTCGTCTACACCAAACACAACGAAGTACTGGCGTAGCCCGTGTAGGGGTGAGTATAATGATACTCAGTAGGGACCCCAATACCCTCAAGGTCTCACAAATCCACAAAGGGTAAAACACAAAGGAAGGAAACAACTGATAACCCTACTCATGTATATGCCCATACAAATACCTAAGTTATCAAGTAAACCCATCACAATCATGAGGAAACATAGGGTGCAACCCAAAATCCTAAATCTCAACTATTCCAAAAAAAAGGAAATCCAAAAAGGGAAGTACCACACATGTATGCCACATAGAATAATACCACCAAGGTATTACCACAAAGGAAATTACCACACAGGTACGAACTCAACTCATTCTAGGTATAACTTAAGTACAATAGTAGAGATTATTAGATGTAACTACTGAATCATATTACTCTATAAAGAAGCTGACCCACATAGGATCTCTAGGAGCTAACCCACATAGGATATCTAGGTTCTTACCCACACATGATTTCTAGGAGCGGACCCACACAGGATTGCTAGGTGCTGACCAACACAGGTTTGCTAGGAGCTGACTCACATGGGATCTCTAGGAGCTGACCCACACAGGATTGCTAGGAGATGACCCATAAAGGATCCCTATGAGTTGACCCACACAAGATCTATAGGAGATGACCCACATAAGATATCTAAGCGCCGACCCACACAAAATCTCTAGGAGCTGACCCACACAGGATCGCTAGGAGATGACCCACACAGGATTTCTAGGAGCTTACCCACATAGGATCGCTAGGAGATGACCCACACAGGATCGCTAGGAGCTGACCCACACATGATCTCTAGGATCTCACCCACACCGGATCCCTAGGAACTGTCCCACATAGGATCTCTAGGAGCTGACCCACACAGGATCGCTAGGTGCTAACCCACACATGACCTCTTTTCATTCTTCTCATCACAGCAAACTACT
The DNA here is from genome assembly GCA_963277665.1 of Viscum album. Lineage (NCBI taxonomy): Eukaryota > Viridiplantae > Streptophyta > Magnoliopsida > Santalales > Viscaceae > Viscum > Viscum album. The sequence goes on from OY728166.1 coordinate 878,996,853, forward strand.
GGGTTCCCACACTAAGCCTACTCATCTATGGTAGGATCCACTTCATAAGTAACTGGTCGATACTCCAACTGCTATGAAGTCCTATGAAGAAGAATATCAAAGGTCTGCCTTGTCATAGGGGTCTCAACGCAATAGATGGCGCGTCAATCAGACGCCCGATCTATGAGTTATTAACCTTTTAGTCCCAGGGGCCCGGTTGGATTCGTGCTCAATCCAACCCAATCATACTTCAAATTTACCCAAAACTCTAGTGGGGTATACCGAAGGGACCGTATCGCTCCAAGGTTTCCGGCGCCACTGACGGTTCGTCAAATGAACGTCTAGTGCCAATGTTATGGTCCAAGTAAAGTAAAGGGTCATATAAGGTCTCGGTCCGGTCCGACCCGGTCGGACCAACCTGACATGGCCCTAGCAGACCGACCTAACCCGACCTGGCCTAGGTCGACCCGGTTCGGGTCGACCCAGCCCGACCCGCTGGGTCATGCGCGGCCCGTGGTGCGGCCCGACCCGTGGTGCGGCCTGGCCCGTTGTGCGGTCCGACAGGCCATGAGGGCCGCGAGGGGCTGTGTAGGCCACAGGTGCCGTGAGGCGGTGGAGACTGCAGGTTGGCTCAGCCACGGTTGAAGGTTTATCCATGGGGGTCCCGCGAGGGCCCGAGGTGGCTCGACTCAGCCCGGGGTGGCTCGATGAGGAGGGCGGAGGCCGCAGGGCGGCTCGGCCAGAGCAGCTTAGCTGCGGGGTGGCTCGGTCGGAGCGGCTCGGCTGCGAGGTTCCCTGAGGGTGTGGCTGTGGGGAAGCTCGAACAGAGCGGCATGACCACGGGGTGCCACCAGGGTGCTCCCGCGGGGCGACTCGGCCGGAGCGGCTCGGCCGCGGGGTCCGTGAGCGCACGACCGCGGGGCGACTGGGCTGCGGGGTGCAATGAGGGCGCCTGACAGCTCGGCCGGGAGGCGGTTGCCCGTCTGCGGGCAGCGGATCGACCGCAGGGTGACTCAGCCAGAGCGACTAGGCTACGGGGTGCCTCAAGGGCGCGGGATGGCTCGGCCGGGAGGTGGCGGCCCGACTGTGGGTGGTGACTCGGCCGCGAAGGGTGGTAGCTCAACCACGAGGTGGTGGCCGGCCGTAGGGCGGTTGCGGCTCAGCCGAGGGGTGTCGGTGGCTGCGGGGCCACACCGGTATGCTCTCGCCTTCATCGCTACCGGCAGGGGTGCTGACCTCCTTTCTCATTCCCTACCATGGTTCATAGCCGTTCCTCCATCGCGATCAACAATTAACCACCTGGTTTGTGGAGAGGACATGCCATGTTAGTTTGGCCCGCACTCTCCACGTTAGAGAGGTAGAAAGTGGCTATAATTCCTTTTTGAATTATGAAGAATTATCAAGAATTGAAAGAGAGAAGAATTTCAAACAACCACCCTACAACTTCCCGCAAATAATCATACAAAAATAAACCCCTACCTCGGATTGTTCATTGATGTTGGCTCAAGAAGGAAGTTGAATAACATTAAGAGTGTGCCAATGTTCATTGCTTCTGAAACCACACTGTGATGTCAGGCTCACTCGTCGTCCTCTTCCTTGATTTCCGAAGAACGTTCTCCGATGACTTTCTTAATTGGAGAAATAAAATCCTCCCAATATTTCTCCTCTCCCCAAATCCACCAAAAAACAAAATATCAAAAATGATATGTTTCTCCAATTTGATTGTTGGCACAGTTTCAAATTGGGTTAATTAATTACATAGGTTGGCATAAATTCAAATTGGAATAATTAGTTAATTGAGTTGATGGGTTGACTTAATTAATTAAGGAAAGGGGTTGGCACAATTAAGTGGGGAAGCTCAAGAGGTTTCTCCCCACTTAATAGGGAGTTCAAGAGGTTTCAAGCCTCAGGTTGTCCCCACCACCATAACCTCTCATTGGAGGTTAGGCTCGGTGGTCCCCTCCTCTATAACCTCTCATGGGAGGTTATATTTCAGGTGGTCCCCACCCGTGAAATATCCACATGGAAGCTCAAACAAATAAAATAAAAATGTTACTCAATTTTTATTTTATTTTATTCTTTCATAAAAAAACCCAAAATTTAACTTTCACCCTTGACCAACTGTCGTCGATGTGAAAGTCTCCTTAAGCGAATACCGGCGCTGCGAGTTCAACAGTTTCCATAGATTTCAATTCCGAGCACTGGTTCAAAAGTTAGAAAAACCCGCTCACACATTTACAGAACGTACCCAAAAATAAGTTCAGAAATTTATTCTGGGCACTCCGAGCTTCTAAATCATGCACCGTTAATTTTCAAAGACTCGTAAAATTACAATATATTAAAAAAAATTACATGGAAATTATGGGTCTTTACATGGAAGGAATGCATTAAGGGATGATGGAAACAGTTATATTGGGGTTTTCCATGGATAAGAGAAGAAAATTTTATTCTGATCATGTGTCTATTAATGATAGGACTCACACTAAAATTCTCAGCACAGATTATAACCATACATGGGAGAGAGTGGGTAGAAATTTTTTTCTATGGCATATTGTCCTATAATAAGAAATCCATGTGTCACTACATATACCATTAGAATGAGAATCAATACACACATTTTTCTAATATAAAGTCTTGGTATGAGACTGACACATTGAACAATGGTCTTCTCAAGCTAGGTCCATAATAATGCAGAGTTTTACATCATGCAATAGGAGCATGAACCATGTAGTTTAATGCCATGTGGTAAGGATGTTTCCCTAATGTTTAACATCATGCGATAAGGACTTCTGGTGTAACTTTTAAAGTCTTACATGTAGGAATATATTTCTACATGATGACCCGACTAAGAATGATATGAAATTATCTAGCTGTGATTGGGAAGGGTTATAAGTCGTGGACTTGGGGTTCCTAGATTTGAATGAGTGGGATGGGAAAGGAATGTAAGGAATGAACATTGACCATGTTTCAGAAGAGGATTACATTATAATGTCACCAATTTTTATGACGATAATATGATTTTATCCTAGGAATGAAAATGCATTTGATTAACAGAACACATTTGGAGGTATATTATGAAAATTCTTGTTTGAGTCATATTATGTATTTAAAAAATAAAGGCATTATTTAGAGTCAGACACTATTATAAGTGATGGATAAAGGATGTTTATGGGGATATAATTCATCCAAGATTTGTTATGATTTTTGAAGGGAACATACCTGGGTATGAAGGGCACATTAAGGCCGAAATTGACGAGGAATGGGTATAGTGTTCCCTATATAGGTCTGACTCATATATAATGAATGGGATATCTTTTACTGGACCCAGGATTTGAGATCTAGGAATCAAGATGTATCCTATAGTAAAATTAGTCTATAAAAAAATAGTTCTTGAAAAATTTCCCTTTATAGGTTTGGTTTGAATACAGGTAGAGACATTTTTTCTGAAATATATGTTCACGAATGAAATGAGAACCTACTTCAAAATATCTTATGTGAATCTATATCACAAAAAGGAATGGGGGAATATCTTTTTTATTAAATATTGGATTGGGAATAGAGTCTGGGTATCATTACTCACCTAATTAGTACAAGATTTAATCCACACATATTTTTTTGAATAGTTCCCCACAATAATCATGTTCTTGTGTGGGGAGAGGGAATTTTATCATATTTTGGATAGATCACGATGTAGGATATGGTCATAAATATGTATATAATTAAAATGAAAATCAATGCACATGTTGTTATATGATATCAGTGTGGTAAGAGACTAACACCAGTAATGGTGGTTCTCTCAGGTGAGGTGAAAAACAATTTTCAATTCAACATCATATGAAAGGGAAACCAACCATGAACTTTTACATCATGCTATAAGGATGTATATTATCTGATGTAAAGTGGATATTTGAAGTCATACATTGCAAAAACTCCTTTGGAATAAATTAAATGCAACTTAAGGTGGTGGTTTTTGGACTATGAAGTGACCTTACTATGTGAGGAGGCTATTAAAAAGATTCCTAAGCCCACGCGAGCTATGCTCAGTGTGGGAAATATGGAAAGGTGAGGGATTACCTCATTATATGTGGGTGATTCAAAGAAAATAAGTGAAATGACTAATTAACACTAGTAGGTATGGAGTGGAATCATCAGATTGTAAGAAGGAAACTAGAATGAATTAATAACATGGATTCAAACAGTAGATTAGACAATATTTCCTAGGTTTGAAATTTTTTGTCATGTCTGAGACAAAATGTCTAGGCACCCCTATGTATCATGTACAATAGGAATAAAGACACATGTAGTTATGGATAAGGATTCCCTACATAGATATGAATCATATATAGGGAATGGTGAGACATTTATCATATAGTGGTTGGACTAGGATATAGGATCCAAGAATTACTATTTATCTCGTCAAATAGAAAATCATGCCACACATAGTTCTTAATATTACAAAAAGTTTAACATCATGCAGTATGGAAGTATATTCCAAGGAAGTAGAGACAAAAAGGGATGTGGGGATCATTCATTAAAATATTCCTAGGTATATAGGAAATCATATCATACAAATATTTTCCTAGGAGTTCAGTAAAGTCATTCATAAGAAGACTTTCCCATGCTCTTCACACGAGGCTTCCTAGACTTGTCTCCCAGAGCTTCCTCTACTTAGTTCATATGATAAGACTAAATTTTAACATTATTCTCTATAGAAATTATTCTTCTATTTATCATATTGTGACTATTATGATATGTGTCATGAATTTTAGGTTCATGCAACAAGGTCTGCTCTATATAGTTTAACATTGTGCGATAAGGATAAATGGTGCCTTGTAGTTTTGGGTCATATGACTAAGACCATGCATCATTAATCAAATGAAATTCTTATTGAGAAGAGTTTCGATTGGTTAGGGGTGTAGTATGCTATTAATACATGGTGATCAACTAATATTCTCCATTGGAATAGACCTTATGGATAGAAAAAGGTGCTTCCCATTTTGGTTCAAGTTTAAGAGGATTCGTTCTAGGCATCATTGGGTCCTGAGGAAGAAAACCTATTCCCCTCATAGAAATAAATGAAGTCATAATTTCTTATTTAAAGATAAATAAATTAGGTTTTTTTGAACCTATAAATTATTCATGGTGTATTGTCTCTTCTCATAGATCAATTCCAAATCATCTGAACATTTCCAGGACTACTCATATGTGAAAACTGATCAAAAATAGAAATGAATAGTGAATGAAATTGGAACTCAATTGGAATAACTACTTCTTACCAATACACCATTGAATACAATTTTTTAAAGTTAGTAGTTAGGGTTGTGGTATGGTAGGCCCAAAAGGCATTTAGAAGCCTTTTGGGAGAGTATTTATTGTCCCTATACACTATTTTCTGGATTAGTTTTTATTGTGTTTTGTTAAAATACTCTATCTATCCATTTTACAATATATTAAAGTAGGATAAATGGTTGGAATCAATGTTATATTCGTGGTAAAAATTCCTCAAATAATAATAATATAATTTAGATTCATTTTCCTTCAGTATTTTATGAGGGACACAAAACATGGTAAAAATGTTGTACTTCATGAAATTCATGATGCTTTCTGTTTCAAATTAATTTAGGGGTATTACTTCAATCTATTTAGATAAGAAATTTATAATAGAAAGGATATATTTAAAATTCTTGGTTATGGAGGGAGGGTATAATTCCACTCAATCTATTCCTCATACAGAGAATGGCTAGGGGTATTTGGCGGTGTGCAACAAATCTTGGGGTTGATGGATAAAATTAGTATACACTTGGTTGGGATGATAATTTTTTGGTGAATTGTTTACAATACGGTAACATCGAAGGATAGAAATATCTGAGCCTCTTGATTTACTGATAAGTCTTGGTTCCTAACCACTGAGCACCATAAGCACCATCATGGAATTCTTAAATAATGGTGACAATTTCATCCCCATAAATACATTTAATGAGGATTCTATCCAAGCTTCATTTATAGAGGACTTTATGATGACCCAGGATGTCATAGATGATGAAATTAATTTCCCTCTATCGAATCTTCTATTTTCATGTTCTCTCTGATGGAAAAGTCCCATTATGGAGGTAGTATAAGAGTGGCATCATCCAACCATTTGTGGGATTATCTAGTTTAGAGGTAGAGTCGACCTCATTGATCTCTTCTTTAATACTCCAAAAAAATGATATAACATTATATATTTTTGAATGATGATGAATATTTCTTCTTTATCTAGATCTTCCAATTTTGTAGCTAAATTTTCGTATTTTCCTACCTGATCATTCATTGAATGTGGGATGTAGGACAATGTTGGATTTGAGGGGAATTATTCCATTGGCCCTTGGTCATAATCAAGAAAGGGATTATATATTATTTTATAATAGATTAATCAAAATTAAAATGATTTTTTACTATCTCTAAGCCACCTTTTATGTTCATATGGGATACTATTATTTTCAGCATGATTTTTAAGCATATAAGGAGGGCCTGGTTTTCTGCCACATTATTAGTGTAAGCTTCTGAAAAAAGAAAGGAATAAAAAGAGTATTCCTTGGATGGAGAGATAATAATAACTCCCAATATAACTCTATTGAGCCTAGGTTATTCATCCTCTTTCTTCTTGGGACCTTTTATATTCCATCAAAATACATTTTTCATGTCTTAGGGAAGTTCCAAACAAATAATATTTCTTCATCCATCAGTTTTGTATTTATATGAGTATCTTAAAGAGAAGGATTCTCTATCAAAAAATATGCCAAATATTTCCACTTTATTTTCTTTCGTGGTATGAATCAGATGTCAAAATACTACAAGATGACTACCCAACACGAAAAATGTCTTGTCAATATAAGGTGGTTGAGGAATTACTTGAGAGATTCAATTCGAGAGACCAAACAGACTTCATGATATTTTAAGTAGTTCCTCAAATTTTGGACCAAAAATATTAATTCCATACATCTCTTCTCAACATTTGATTAATAAGTCTCGATATTGAGCATGGTTTTTCTAATATAATAGAGATATCATTCATTCCTGAAGTTATTATTTTTTGTAGGAAAATAATTGAGTGATCACTCTAAAGCTATCACATATAAGATGAATGAATTTCCTTTAGAAGGTGGAATTGGTATAGGTGTACTAAAAAATTACTTATTAAGACTATCAAACACTTCTTAATAGTCATTATTATATTGGTACACAACCCCTTTTTTCATTAACTTAGATAAGGGCGTGTACTTTCCAACAAGATTTGTTATAAAGTGTTGAATATAGGAAAGTAATCCTTGTATTTCTCTCAAATAATTAACATTTCAAAGAGGTAACATGTGATGGATTTCCATTATACTATTGAGATTGATTACAATTCCCTGATGGTCTACTATGAAGCTAAGATATATTATTGAGTTAACAAAAAAAACAATGTTTAAGGGGTTTATTTTCAGTCCATGCTATCAAATCTTGTTGAAAATGGTTTAAATGTCAGCTAGATGGTTAGACCATTGCCGATATTTCACAAATATATCATTGAAAATCACTTTAAAAACTCTCATATAAAAAAATTGAAGATACGATGCATGGAACAATAGTATGTTACACCATCATTTTTCAGTATAAAGGGAATCAAATGATAGAAATATACTCATTGGTGTGCCATAAATTTAATGTATTATTCATATTTATGGGTTATCTAGATTTGTTTATATCTTGAATAGACATCCATGAAGGAGAGTTCTTGGTAGAATCCATCACTTAAATCAAAAGTTCAATAATTGTAATTGAGTAGTCATTTTTTGGATAGTTTCGATTGAGATCTATGAAGTCGATACACAATATAATTTTCCTATTATTCTAATTAAATTTGACTATATTGGAAATCAATTTTGGGAATTTAACCTTAGTAATGAATTTGGTTATGATTATCTTGTCAACTTAAGCTCTGACTATGGTAGCATGGGTCAGATGTCTTCTTATGGATTCCTACATATAACTACAATGATATTCTGATAGACCCAGGTGGTGGGAGACCACATCATGATCGAGTCCTGATTTTTTTTTGTAGTTTCAAGTGAATAAACCTAAATTTTTCTTTAAGAAAAGGTAATATACCTCTTATTATTAAATGGGAATATACAATCTAATTATTGTTGGTCAAAAATAATCTTTTTTTCCTTGATTTACCAACCAGAGTTCAGCAATAGTGGTTGAGATACCCTCCTAAAATTCTAGAGAAACATATTTGAGGCCATATTACTCTTCCTCTTCCTCTTCATCTTTTAAATATTTATTTTCCATGTTAGGATGAGTGAGCGATGAAGGGGAATATTTAGATTTAGAAAATGTTTTGATACTCTGAGATTCAGAGGTAAATATATCTCCATTACTCAGTGGAGATGCAATATTTCATTCAGATTCAACTAATGACATTAGGATCTGCTGAATTCATAAGGATAAGGTGAGTGAATTTTTACCTGAAGCATCACTTCCTATAATAGGATCAAGGACCTCTTCAGTATGGCTAGGTTCAACTAACATGAATAATATCATAAGGGTTGGAATGTACATGACCAATTCTAAACTAAAATCTTTGATCCATTTTATGGGTAACACATATTCATCACAGATCTCTTTGAATGGGTTGATAGGGATCATTTATAGACCATTATGTGTGGTAACCCAAGCAACATCATAAATCAAGGGTTTATTCCCTTATCTATGATAAAATAACACATCAATGTATTGATCCTTATAAGATTAAAATGAATATTTATCACCATATAATGTCCCACTTTCCCCATTGAAATAGTACTTTAGAAATTGGTGGTATTGTGAAGGTATTGTTGCATTTTTTTGTAGATAAGGCCTTCCAATCATAGCATTGAAATATGTATCTTGTCACATGGCTGGGATTTTAGAATTGGACACTAAGTCCCCAAAATGAGTTCTAATCTTGATATAGACAAGGTACTTTCTATCTCTCTTATTTTATTCTTACAGTGTCATAGGAGAATGAGATAGGTTGGATTCACCGTAACCCAATTAGTGAAGAATTCAGATCTAAATGAGATTGATCCCTGATCCATTATCAGTGAATCATTGATGGACGTCAATGTCGTATAGTCTTCCCAACACGTACAAGGGATGGATGTGTACCTGTATCAAACAATGATTTTTTTATTCTTAAAAGTAAATGAAAACATGAAATTCCACATGGTTGATCTCTTCTTGGTAAACCTTTTTTGTGGTGACCTTGTATTCAAACTCTTGAGGGCTTAGTATATTTTCTACAAGTGATTCTCAAAGATCCTTTGATAGATTAAGAGAATCCAAAATTGGAAGATTCAATGGAACTATAACTAAATGCATTAGTATGTCATAATTATGAGTTATTGGCCTATACCTTGATATAGGTATCTATTCCATAATAATAAGTTTAAAGGTTGATGTTCCTATGGTAAGCAAGTCTGGTGGTTGAGTAGATGTCAAGGGAACTTTTTATGCTATTGGATTAGTCATATTTTACCTACCTACCTGCCTTGGATGACAAGTCTTCCACAACCCTTCCAATTTATCTTCTAAAATAATCAGTCTAGGATGAATTTTAGAAAATTCAAGTGTGTTTCCCTGGTCTTCCTATTCTCATTTAAGGTCTCCTCCATGAGTCTCATCAGTGTAAACTACTCTAGCATGGATGTGGCTAGAATATTGATCTCATATAAAAATACATATTAACTTGTCTCTTTGTCCTCTAAATCCTCCACCCACAGTTCCCAAATTTGGAATAGGGAACTCAGCTTTGTAATGTTTCTCATCATCAGATAAGGGATCCAATAAATGGATTAAATTAATGGAACAAAAGATCAAATCTTCTTCTGACCAGGATTAGTCATGGTGGGAGAATTCCCATGGTATCATTTAGTAGGAAGTCACCCATGGTATTTGAAAGTGCTTCCAATTTTCTCCTATCGACCGTTTATGGTTCCGATGCTCTGTTAATGTGTATAGCATCACTCGGGTCGAATCCTCGGCGATGATACTTTTTAATTGTCGAATGTTTTTAGTTGATTGTATTTTGATTGGGGAGTTTGTTTGAAGAGCTTAATTGAAATTATTTATTGATTAATATTGATTTAAAAAATTTATAAATATTATGGTGAGTTCATCATTATTTATCTAAACTTGTGATATCCTTGAGCTTTGCTTTATATTGCATTAAATTAACACCCATGTCACATGTTGACGTTCATTGGAATTCCCAAGTGTTAAGGATTTAATCCAAGCCTAAACTTAACATAGGGTTATAATATTAATCATATATTGTTTATGTTAGTGTATTTATGGATCCAATAATGCATGGAAACCACTCATTAAATAGAACAAGTAATTAATCAATGACATGTTAAGTCCAACATTCACAATGTTAATTCAAAAAATACTCATCGAGAAAAAGCTCTTAATCGCTTAACATCCCTAAATTATAACTCATCCCAATGAGAGATTTAATCATCCATTGAAATTATTATTAATCAGTTTATAATGATTATAATGATAAATTAATAAGAAAATAAAAATAAAGGGATATGAAAAGAGTGGTGTGTCGAACACACACACAAATGATGAAGGGAATTAAATACTGACTTTAGATTGAAGGAGAAAGAAAAATAAGGGAAGGGGATTTAATAGTATTTAAAATATTTTAAGACCATTAATATTATTTAACATAATGTGGATAATTATAATAGATTAATAATAATAAACTTTCATTAAAATAGAATTACAAAAACAAAGACTTACAAGATTACAAAAAAGAAGAACACAAAAGTAAATAAAAAAAGAGAGGAGAAAAGGTCTCTAAAGTAAAAAATTGAGTATAGAAGGTCCTACAAAGCCTTTGGAAAGGATTTGGTCGTGAAAATATATGATCCTATCTTCTGAAATGGCAACCACATGCAAGGAGAAGAGGGGGTTGTATTTATAGTCCAAGGAGGTGGACAGTTTGCATTCCAAATCTTCCCCTCCACTTGCATCACCAATTTGGCCATCCAGACAGCTGAATCTCGAGATTATTTCTTCCTAAAAGTTTTATATATTGATGTTTAATATCAAACCTAAAAATTTTGTGGCCATTGTACTTCTGTAGACCACGTTATGGAGGTTTTAATAAACCATGTTAAATTGTCCATTTCTATCCATGCCTTTTCGTTGGCTGAAATGTGAATGGATTTTTGAATAGGAAGATGACTTCCAATAAAAATAATTTATTCTAAAACGTTGAACATACATATCATAGATTTCACACTAAAAAATACCAGCCTTAGTTGATTATTAAATCAGGAGAAAATGTAGGAATAGTTTTCTGATTTTAATTCTCGGCCAGAATGGTGGGATGGACTTCAATGATTCATTTTGGCCCCTTGTTTTTGGATTTGGTACTTGAAATTTTTATTCATGACTCCTTAAATTTTTATCCGAATGTTTGAAAATAATGAATGAATTTTAACTGTTGGATTGATCCCAGTAATTCAATATTCATGGATTGTCCATTTTCTTCACAGATTCTATGGGCCTTCATGTGTGGTCCATATGGACCTTCAAATGGTATAATTGTCCAATGATTCCTCCTAATGATATGTTGGAAATGGAATAAGGAATCATAAAAAACATTAACCACACAATATGGATTATTATGGGGAAAGGTATTATTAAAACAATAAACATGCTTGAATCTGGATGAATTCAAATAGTGCTCTAAAATTATATTTAATATTTAAACATTAATATTTCACACAAATTATGCACATTTCATACAAAATAAGTAAACAGAGTATATAATAAGTCATTAAAATATTGAAAAAAGCAACTCCCCCATACTCAATCTTGTGCATGTCCTCATGTGAAATAAATACAAAAACACGAAAAAATCATTTTCACTCACCAACAAATATTAAAATTTTGTTTTCCCCAACCAGGGGAGGTTTAGACAATTTCACTCATCCATATTGAATTAATCCACAAGTTGTTAAAGAAACAATGTTCCAAAAACAATTCATTTCTTCATTATCAAATTTAGAAATGGAAAATGGTGGCACACATAACTTACACCTCTCAAGATGATTAAATTAATTTATGGAGCTTCACTCATTCACCAACCAAAAGTGAAAATATTAGAGTTTTAAAGAGCTATAAACTTCCATTCCCTATCCTAAAGTGCTAAAAAATAAACAGGTCTTTTTAGGGGTTTTTCTGTGGCTATGGGATGGTAAGAAGATAATATCCAAAAGATAGGAAAAAGGGGTTAAAACACCAAAATGGAAAAAGAAATGCACATTTTTTTTGAAATGAGACTTGAAAGGAAATGGAAACACATATTTAAAAGGGTGAGAAAATGTGAAATAAGACACAAAAGAGGAAGGAAATATTATGTGGATGATAAGATGAAATATTTACAAACCACGAAACTTATCCCAATGACATAAGGGTTCATTTTTTCTTTTTTTGTTTGTATTTTTTCGAAAGTTGAACTTGAAATAGATCTCACACTCATCTCCCAACCCATGTTTGATATCCTCATGAGAATAATTTTAATAGTTATAATGAGATGAAAGGTTGAGGAAGAGTGATTTTGTCCCACCCAAGACACAACCCATTCTTATTTTCAATTTTTTTCTGATTTTTTTGAACATTTTTAATATCATTTTTACAAGAATAACATATATACATTCCCAAAACCCCCTGATGGAAAACCTCTCCCCCACACTTAAATTGATGATTTACCACAATCATATGATAACATGGTTATAATCAACCAAAGGGTACCCAAAACGAAATCAATCCCCCCCACACTTAAATATCAAAAAATTATGCAATTATAATCCATGTTGATATTGGGTGGGATAAGGTATTTGACTTGTAATGTGGCCAACAAAGAAAATGTTTTCATAGGCTCAAATGGGATTTCAAAATGATGGTTAACGTATGGTTAATGGGAGGATATTTGGCTATTATAATTCTCATAGGATTGAAAAAATGGCTCTATCATATTAATGTACATGAAAGTAGGAAATTCATCTCAAAGGTCCCTAAACTCAAGACTCACAAATGGGGGTAATAAAATACACATTTTGAAAATATGGCTATATGTGGCCTTGGAATTAAATAAAATGTCATTCCTCATGGGTGTGGAAAATCATTTTCTAAATCAAAAATTGAGCAATCAAAATTTTTTGGTTTTTGAAACAATATTCTTTATCCAAATATATGATGAAAACAAAATATTTTTGAGATGAAACCATGTATTTTGACTCCCCAAAATGGATGGACAAAGCTTGAAAATTGAATGGTGAGTATGTATGATTATTTATTTTTAATATATATTTTTTAAATGATTTTTTATGTTTTTTTTGAGTTTTTAGATTTGTTTTGGTTTTTTTATAAAGACATACCCCAAAAAAAGATAAAGATTAAATAAAAAATGTGATGATGAAAGTGGTAAAAAAATGAAAATGAGGGAGGAAGAAGAAGAAGAAGAATAGAGAGAGAGATAGAGAGAGACAGGGAAGTTAAAGAGAAATAGGTGCTCCTTGGTTTGGATTTGGTGGGTTACCATCACAATCCAGTGGTGGGTCAACTGTAGAAGTTGGGGATCTGATGGAAGTCGATGTGGTTCCAGGATTGTGTGTTTTCTCATGGTGATAGTTTAACTGATGTCCACTAACTGTGAATGTTATTTTTGAAGAGGGGTCTTGGACTTTCACTACACCAAATGGGTAAACATTTTTAATAATAAAAGGACCTTCCCAATGAGAATTAAGCTTTCCTGAGTGATGTTAAAATCGAGAATTGAAGAGAATTACCGTTTCACGTTCATGAAATACCTTTCTCAGAATGTGTTTATCATGGAGTGCCTTGAATTTTTCTTTGTAGAGATTATAATTCTCATAATAATCAATTCGAAGCTCCTCCAGTTCAGCCAATTGAAACAATCATTCTTCACCATATTTTCCACAATCAAATTTACAAATTTTCATAGATTAAAAAGACTTTTGTCAAATTTCAAATGCTAAATGACATGATTTACCAAAAACTAGCCTAAAAGGAGACAACCCAATGGGTGATTTCTATACAGTTTGATAATCCCAAAGTGCTTCACCAAGTATTTCCGGATATTCTTTTCTGGTGGGTTTTACAATTATCTCCAGCACTTTTTTCACTTCTATATTAGAAAGTTCACCCATGACATTTGTTTGGGGGTGATATGGAGTTAACGTTTTATGTACAACACCATTATTTTTTTGAAATATATACTATGGTATTATTACATAAATGGGTTTCTAAGTCACTTATCAAGGAATGTGGTGTTCCAAATCAGTGGAAGATGTGGGTCTTTATGAACTCACTAACAGTTTGTGAATCATTCTTTCTAGTGGGTTTGGCCTTGACCCACCTAGAAGAATAATCAACCACAAGAAAAATGTATGTGAATCCATTGGAATGGGGGAATGGTCCCATGAAATCGATGCCCCAAACATTGAAGATCTCACATATAATTAAAGGCTTTTGAGGAATTCTATTTCCCTTTGAAATTGTTCCAAACTATTGGCATATGGGAAATGATTTATAGAACTCATTTGAGTCCTTGAAGAGTGAAGGCTAGAAGAATACAGAGTCTAGGATCTTTCAAGAGGTCCTTTGTGGTCCAAAGTGGCCACCTCTAGGAAGTGAGTGATAGAATTATAAAATGCAGTAATGTTTATCTTCATCAACACATATCCTAATTACCATGTCTGCCCCAGTTTTCCAAAGTTTATTTTCTTCCCAAAAATAGTATTTTGAATCACTTTTCAACTTCATTTTTGTTCTTTTTATTTTTTATGAAAAACTCTAGAAACCAAGTAGTTTACAATTGGGGCATACATGGAAACTTTGGAGTGAGAGATGGAAGTTTCTTAGTGGGGAATTTAGGATCAATGATTTATGAATGAGAAGAATTAGAAATTCTACTCAGGTGATCAGCCACATGGTTTTCTTTTTATTGTCTGTCTTTGATTTCAGGGTCAAACTCTAGGAGAATTAGGATCCATCTTATTAGCCTTGGTTTGGAATCACTTTTCACGAGTATTAAATTTAAAGTATAATGATCTGTGAAGACGATGATTTTGGAACCTAAGAAATAGTGACAAAATTTATCTAAGGCTAAAACAACTTCTAAAAGTTCATTTTCTATAATAGTGTAGTGAGATTGAGTTTCATCCAAAGTTTTTGAGGCATAATAGATGACATGAAGAATGTTTTCTATTATTTGACCTAGAAAACCCCCAAAGGCTCTATCAGAATCATCACACATCAACTCAAAGGGTAAGGACCAATTTGAGGGTTGGATTATCGGGGTAGATGTAAGAGAAATTTTGAGTTCAACGAAGGCTCTATTTCAAACCTCATCGAAATGGAATGTGACATAATTTTGGAGAAACTGAGTGTGTGGGAGGGAAATACTACTGATCATATGTATGAATCACTAATAGAAACTGGCATGACTGAGGAATGAACAGATGTCTCGAATAGTGGTGTGTTCAAGAAGTGATTGGATAACTTCAATTTTGGCAGGATCAACTTCAATACCATCTTTTAAAACTATGTTCCCTATAAAAATCCCATTTTAACCATGAAGTGACATTTTTCAAAATTTAACACAAGGTTACACTTGAAACGCATTTGAAGGACTAGAGAGAGTGAATGAAATCATGATTTAAATGACTCACCATAAATGGTAAAGTCATCCCTGAAGACTTCCATGCAGCATTCAATGAATTTAGAAAAGATAGTCATCATACACTTTTGGAATATTGAAGAAGTATTATAAAGGCCAAAAGGAATTCTCCTATATGCATATGTTCCAAAGGGGCTTGTGAATGTAGTATTTTCTTGGTCCTAAGGTGCGATTGGGATTTGGAAGTAGCCAGTGCATCCATCAAGAAATCAATAGTGTGACTTTCTAGCTAATCATTCTAGCATTTGATCCTGGAAGGGAAAAGGGTAGTGATATTTTCTTGTTTCAACATTCAATTTCCTATAATCGATATACACACACAATTTGTTCTTCAATTGAGTTGTGATTACCTCCCCATGTTCATTTGTGACAATAGTTATCCCAACCTTCTTAGGTACAACCTGAATTGGACTAACCCATTCACTATCAAAAATTTGGTAGATAATACCAGCTTGATGAATCTTGGTGATCTCTTCCCACACTACCTCTAGTATGAGTGAATTGAGTATTATTTGTGGTTTTTAATTGGTTAGGATGATTCCTCAAGATGGATGTGATGCATGAAATGGGTAGGATTGATTCTTGGTATGTCATATAGGGTCCAACCTAAGGCCTTTATGTTTACCTCTAACTCCTAAACAAGTTTGGACTCCTAAATTTCAATAAGTGAAGTGGAGATAATGGCAGGATAAGAGTGATCATGGAAAATAAATGCATATCTCAGGTGTTTAAGAAGAGGTTTCAGATCAGTCTCATCATTCATTTGTGGGATAGACAACTTAGTAATAAAGGAAGGTATTTCAGTTTCTTCAGATTCATTTTCCTTAATACTGTACAAGGTGGACCCGTAGAGATCATAGTTGATGTGATATTCAATAGAGTTTTCAAGTTCTTCTAGATTGATGGAGTCTATGAAAGAGAGTTCAACATCAACTTCACCATTTATAACTTATTTAAACATGGTGTAGATTTCAGAAGATCCTTTATCATTAGAACATGATGAACATAATGGAATGGGGTTCAATTGATTCTTAGAAGTGTCCTCAAAAGCTTTTATTGAGAATTTAGAGTTATCCTTGTATGGGTATCACATGTCTTGGAAAATGTTGAACTTGACCAGATGGTCACCAAATTCCATGGATAAGATGCCTAAATTGATATCAATCTTGGTTCTAGAAGTCACGATGAATGGTCTTCCTATAATTAAGGGAGATCGAGAAGAGGTCATCTCACCTTCTATGTCAAGGACATAGAAATTGACTGGGAAGATAAGATCATTGAGACAGACAAGGACATCCCCGATTATTCCCTCAGGATTAGCTGTGCTTTGATTGGCTAACTAAATAAAAACACCCACTGGGTGAAATGGACCAAGAACAAGGTTGGAGAATATGGATTTGAGCATGAAATTAATTGCGGATCCTAGGTCTATGAGTGCATCATCAATGTTTGAACTTCCAATTTGGAATACAACCGTAAAGGTCCCTAGATCTTTGAACTTTATGGGAATAGAATTCTGGGTGGAAACATTTTCGAATGTCCTAAGTTTCCTTTTGTGGGTGTAAAATTCCTTAAGAAACATGGAATACTTAGGGATTTGTTTTATGTAATCTAATAGGGGAATATTGACTTCAACACATCTAAACATGTCGAGCATTTCAGTATCAGGTTCAAAGGAATTTTTTGGCATAGAAACGACTTGAGGAAAAGGAAATGGGTTCCTAAGTGGAATGGAAGGAGTTGAGGGAATGGATTCAGCTTCCTTTTCGAGTTTCTTTTTGTTTTGATTTTCTAGGTCAACATTTAAAGGGGAGTGGTAGGTCTCATCAAGAGGCATAGAAATTTGATTTCTTGATCTAAGTGAAATTACACTTACATTACCCTTAGGGTTGGGTAGTGGTTGAGCTGGTATTTGGGAAGAATTTGATTGTTGTTTCTAGCTTTGGTGGGATGCAAGTTGACCAATTTGGGTTTCAATGTTCATAGTCCAGAATGGGTGAAAGATGAAAGATCTTCTACAATTCTTTCCAATGGTTTCTTGGAAGAATGGGCTTGCCTCGGATTGGGATTCCTTGATTTAGGTTATTGGGAAATAGATTGTATTGGTTTGGGAATTGGGAAGGCTCACTAGGATAGTGGACTCCAGAAGGGGGATTCTTTCTTTGAGGTTGAGGAATAAAAGGATAAGGTTGTTAGTAGTTACTAACACCTTGACCATATTGGAATTGGATTGGGTTTTGATGAGGGTATTGAGGGGGATGAGAAATGGGATTCCCATATCTCATGTTTGGGTTATATGTAGAAGAGAAGGGATCAGAATGGGGTTGGTTGAAGTTTCTAACAAATTGACCTGATTGTTGAGGGTTAGGGTTCCACTAAGCATATGATGTATTGAGATCCATTGGTCCAGATGAATCAGATTGATCTTATTGAAGTTGTAGACATGTGTTATTTGGATAATATGGGGAGGTAGAGATTCCATAGTTCTTGATAGGTCCATGGAATAGATATTGTGGAGAAGATGAGGTTGGGGCTTTGGATTCCACAACTAGTTGTCGCACAAGACCTATAAGTTCACTCATCCACTCTGTCATCTTGTTCAGCTCTATAAATTGATTATCATGAGTTTGTTTGACTTGAGCATGTGATCTATTATGGAATTGATGTGTTTTTTCTTCCATGTTACTTATGAGATCTCTTGAAGCTACAAGAGTTTTATCTACAAGAGCACCGCCACTTGCAGCATCAATAAAGTTTCTCTCCATTTCCAATAACCCATCATAGAGGCATTGGATCAAGAGTTGGTCAGGGATTTTGGGGTGTGAGAAGATTGCAACAAGATTTTTGAACCTCTCCCAGTATTCATGGAGTGATTAATTTGGGAATTGATGGATACCACTTATTTCCTTTCGAATGGAAGTAGTTTGAGAAGCATGAAATAATTTATATAAGAAAAGTCACTTCATGTCACTCCATGTGGTTATGGAAGTAAGAGGGAGGTAGTAAGGCCATGAATTGGGGGAGTCATCTAGGGAGAAAGGGAATTCTCGAAGTTTTATTTGTTTCTCAGAAACCCCTCAAGGATTCATGTTTGAGCACACCACTTGGAACTCTTTAATGTGGAGATGTGGATTCTCACTAGCTAGCCTGTGGAAATGAGGAAGAAGATGAATTAAACCCGATTTGAGTTCAAAGTCGGCCTCTATGTTTGAATATTGAATACCAAGGGGTTGGTAATTCATATCAGGGGTAGAAAGTTTATTATGTATTTGTTCCCTACGATTGGCCATATATAATTAAATTGGTTAGACAAGGAATAGTTCTTGAATTATTTTATTATCCCTAATGTTCCTCCTAAGTTGGAGAAGTGTTCACTCAATTTCAGGGTCAAACAAATCTGAGGGATTGTTTGGGAGGCTACAGGGCATTCAGAGATATTTTGGAAGAAATAGGAATACGATTTTTTATTTGTGTGTTTTTTAATTTATGATTTTTATGAGAAGGCAGGGTTTTCTTTGTGTGGTTTTTTTAAATTATGATTTTTATGAGAATGTGGGTTTTTCTTTGTGTTTTTTTCAATTTTTTTTAAAATTTTATTTTTTTTGTTTTGTGTACAATAACCAGAAACAAACGACTAATTAATTGAACCATCCCCAACAACGACTCCATTTGAAATCATGGAAAATTATCACCTATCGACCGTTCAATGTTTTGATGCTCTGCTAATGTGTATAGTAGCACTCGGGTCAAATCCTTGGCGATGATACGTTTTAATATTTGAACGTATTTTGTTGATCGTATTTTGATTAGGGATTTTTTCAGATCATAATTGAAATTAATAATTGATTAATATTGATTTAAAAATTTGATAAATATTGGGGTGAGTTCATTATTAGGTTGTTAAGCTTGTGATATCCTTGATCTTTTCTTTATATTTAATTAAATTAACACCCATGTCACAAGTTGACGTTGACTGAAATTACCAAGTGTTAAACCTTTAATCCAATACTCAACTTAACTTAGGGTTCTAATCTTAATAATATATTGTTTATGGTAGTTTATTTATGGTTTTAATAATCAACAAAAACAACTCTTTTATCAAAACAAGTCATTAATCAATGACATGTTAAGTTCAACATACATAATGTTAATTCAAAGAATACTCATCGAGCAAAAGCTCTCAATCGCTTAACATACCTAAATTATAACTCACCCAAACGAGTGATTTAATAATTCATTGAAATGATTGGTAATAATGTTATAATGATTATGATGATAAATTAAGAAGAAAATAAAAATAAAGGGATACGAAAAGAGTTGTGCGTCGAACACACACACAAACGATGAAGGGAATTAAATACTGTCTTTAGATTGAATGAGAAATCAAAATAAGGTAAGGGGATTCAACTGTATTTAAACTATTTTTAGACCATTAATATTATTTAACAGAAGTTTTATGAGAATAATATATTAATAATAAGAAACATTCATTAAAATAGAATTACAATAAAAGACTTACACGATTACAACAAAGAAGAACACAAAAGTAAATGAAAATAAAGAGAGGAGGAAAGATCTCTCAAGTGAAAAAATGAGTATGGAAGGTCATACCAATACTTTTTCAAGTAATTGGACGTGAAAATATATTCTCCTCTCTTCTGAAATTCTAACCACATTCAAGGAGAAGAGGTGGTTGTATTTATAGCCCAAGGAGGTGAACAGTTTGCATTCCAAATATGACCCTCCACTTGCATCGCCAATTTGGCCATCCATACAGCCAAATCAAGATATGATATCTTCTTCCCAAGTTGTAGATATTGATGTGTAATGTCATCACTAAACATTTGGCGACCATTTTACTTCTTTAGCCAAAGTTATGGCAGTTTTAATAAACAATGTCAAACTGTCCATTTCTATCCATGATTTTTAGATTACTAAAATGAAAATGGATTTTTGAATAGGAATATTCTATAAAATAAAAAATAATTTACTCTAAAAAGTTGGAAACCCATATCATATATTTCAAAATGAAAATTCCCAGCCTTATTTTATGATTAAATCAGAAGAAAATGCATGAATAGTGTCCTGATTTTAATTCTCGTCCAGAATGGTGGTCTGGATTTCAAAGCATCATTTGGGCCCCTTGTTTTTGGATTTGGGCCTTGAAATTTTTATTCCCGACTCCTTGAATTTCTATCTGAATTTTTGAGGAGAATGGATAAATTTTCACGTCAGGATTGAGCTTAGTAATTAAATCTTCAGGGATGGTCCAATTTCTTCATAGATTCTGTGGGCCTTCTTGTGTGGTCCATATTACCCTTCAAATGGTAGAATTTTCCAATGATTCACTCTAATACTATGTGGTAAATTGAATAAGGAATCCTACAAAACAATAACCACACAATTTGGATTAGTAAGGGGATAGTTATTATTAAAACACTAAATAGGCTTGAATCTGGATGAATTCAAATCGTGATCTAAAATTATATTTAATTATTAAACATTAATATTTCACATAATTTTTTCACATTTTATATAAAATAACTAAATGGATTATAAAGTATTGAAAATATTAATAAAATCAGTATTATCGGACGCATGAAATCTGAGAGGGGTAGTAATGGATTTAGAATTAGTATTGGCTCATCCTCCTATACCATTTGTTTCTTTTAGTCATGTCATTTCCTAGAAGATTAGATTTTAGAGGAATGAAGTGTCGATGAAGTCGGTTTTATTATGAAAGAAGAAGAGAAGGGTGTAGTTGGTTGATTTGACCATGCCCCAAGGATATAATGAGTTCAGTTAATTGTTTTCATGCTTATCCAATCATTTAACATCTGTGTGGTATTACTCAATACTTTTTTGCATTAACCTTCATTTTCAACAGTGGTGAAAGAAAAACACACCATTGGGATGGTTGTTTACCCGAATTAACTTTCCTAGAATAATATATCTTTTACATGATTTATTTACAGAAAAAACAATCTTGGATGGTGTTCCTCGATGTTCTATGATAAGATAAATAATTTGGTTGGTCATCAAGACCAAATTTATCGAGCCACTTGGGATCTTACACCCTTAATATATTTTTTCCATGGATTCTATAATGTATCCTATAAGTTTATCATCTTAAAAGGAATAAAAACTGTTCTTATGGACCTAAAATTGAGAATTTTTAGGTTCGATATGCTCATCCTGATGGTGGTATTGTTTAAAAAATTTTAATTCAGGTGGTGGTTCCATGTGAAGAGGTTTGTGATTTGGAGTTGGAGCTAGAGTAGAGGCTAGTTTTAAGGTTACTGTTGTAGTTTCCACCCTACCCATTCTATTTCCATGGGTATCCAGTACTAGATGAGAGTTGGACCAGGTTTATGAAATAGAATATTCTAACATTATTAATACTATGGAATGATCCTGAAATCCCCATGGATACTTTACTAGAATGAGTGGTGTTCATAGTTTTTCATGAAGGTTCTCAATGAAAAGACCTAACAAATCCTCTTGAGGAAGTTGAAAATTCAAAGAGTAAGTCAAAATATTTCACCTGAAAATAAAATAAAAAACCCTATCATTTTGTTTCTATCTTTATTATTAAATATTGATGACTGTAATATTTTTAAACATAGAAACAAATTTACAGAATAATTTTCCTTGAAGATCATCCTGGTCTTTAATTGATCCAATTAGTAGACTTGTTTACCAGGAGAATGATAATCCCTCTATGGTTTGCACAAAATAATTGAGTTTATATGCCTCTTTCTATACTAGGTTTCCCATAATGGTACCACAAAGAGACATAAAGTGCCTCAGATTCTATTCCATATCTTTGGATCCATTAAATTTTGGGAATTTAAGATTCCCAAAATTTTTATGTGGAAGAGTTTTATCCACCCCTTCATAATATGGATTCCTTTCTAGGATTACGGGTACATATTTTCCTATCATATCTTCCAATCAATCCAACAATGACTCAATAATGTCGATGATATGGGGGGGGGGATGACCAACTAGGTAGGAGACTGAATAAGGGGAAAAACGTTTTGAACCAACTATGGTGGTTCTTACCATACTCATGATGGGTAGCTTGTAGGGGATGTATTGTGAGGATGTGTTTGACCTAGTTATGGTTGCCCCCCCAATGGGTAAAAATCTTGATATCTCTCCACCATGGGGTTTAAGTATATTTTTTATAAATTTCCCATATTTAATGGATTTTCTAACTCAACTTTAGTGTTTGAAATTAACACTCTTTTTTCCAACTATGGTAGTAATTTATTGAGTTTTCTAAAATCATTCATCTCTTCCTCATATTGAGAAATTATTTCCTCAAGTGTGGGAGGTTCAAAATATTCGGGTAGTGGGTGAGAGATAGATACACCTTTACCCTTTTTTCTTATTAGATTCTTGTCGAGAAGGTGGTAGGAGAGAATTTAAAGGACTCCCCAAATTATTAGTGAGCCTCTTGTTTCAGGTGTACACACCTTAATATTCCATTTCCATATAAATTATATTATGAATGGAAACATCCTCTTCTTTTCCACATATATACTTCATGTTCTATATCATTCACAAGGGTGGTGATAATGATGTTTATTGATGCATAATTCACTAAAGGTGTCGCATTAATACTAAAATGATAGAAGAAAAAATTTATCAAAGAATATCTGCTGATATAACTCTGATCTTCAGGAGTGATTATACCCTTGGTAGATCACTCTTTTTTTAACCCTCTATGGGGCCTTGTATTCTCATTTAATGAAAACCTTGGATATACTTGGAAAAGGGAGATACTAAGGTAATGTCCTAATATATTCATCATGAGTTTCTTGATTGAGTATGTTGGGTTATGAAATGGGACAAACTGGGAGGGTTCTCTTTTTGACACTTCTCCTAAGAAAGAAAAGTATGACCTCATTTGGGGAGGAAAATGAGGTTAAATTCCCCCCAAAACCATGGCATGGTGTTGTTTCTATCCCACCACTACAACATTTCAGATTGGATTTATCATCCTCATGGAAATGGGTTCAGTTAAATATTCCACCATCTCTGTGGGATGGGGTTTCCCCTATATCACTACAACTGTAGCTGACATGGTTTCTCTCTTTATCATGTAGATATTTTTTTGAGCATGATTTGGGTGTATCATATGGTCTTAGAAAGAGATACTTTATTTAAAAGGAATTATTTTTTTATCAATTGGATTTTATTAAATGATAATCCTTCTCAATATTTTTTGATGCCTCATGCAAGAGTATTTCAATGGTTTATTCTCATCAGGCCCGATTCATTTAATATTTTTTAGGGATGATTCCTTCCAATTGTTCTATTTGTCATAGTTAGAGTTTTCTTCTGAGATCTATCAAGAAGAAATATTTTTTCATGAGGTCACTTCTAGTGGTCCCTACTAATTATGGAGCATGAAAAAACACAACGATTCTTTCTCACACCATCCCCTGATTCAGACACCAGTTTGGGAATTGGCGAGCAATTGTTGTATCTTTCATAACATATTAAGACATGTGTGTTGGAGAAATTATTGCTATTTCAATAACTTCAGGTGTTGGATAGCTAGAAGGATAGATAAGTTAATTTTATGACATAGTTATACCATTACCTTGACATGATCTTATTATCCATTAGAAGTTAATAATTTATCCAACAGTTTATGAAGGGTCATCCATTTGTTCCAAGGAATTCCATGCACACATTATTATGAAAATATTTATAGAATTCTATATTGGGGACTGGTTAAGGGCCAAACCATGACTAGTATATTTATTTCGGACTATTTTTTCCTCATATGCAATTTGTTGGCTTCATCATCTGTAGTAGATTCCTCCACATTCTTTAATCAATGTGAAAATTTACCATCTTCCTTGTATTAAATAGATGGATTAGGTGAAATATACTTTTCCATGTTGGAAGTAAAATGATCTATGGTTGGTTTAGAGAAAGATTATTTCCTTGGTATTTTTTTCTAATTGAGAAAGGTTATAACCTATCAATGATAAGAAATCAGGAATGAGTGGCCTCATCTTATCAAGTGCCTCATGATATAATGGTTTTCTCACATTTTATTTGTCAAGGTGAGGAAATTATTATCAATATGAAATATTACCATGGGGAGGACATTCATGGGATGGTGGGGACTAATATCATGGTTTTATGTTTGACTACAATGAGAATTTCTGTAGCCTATACCCTATGAAGGACCTTCAAGGTGGAAAATGGAAAGGGGAAGAAGTAATTTCCATTTGATCTTCTGAAAATGAGGGGGGGGGGGGTTCATGGAACTAGCCAAGAGAAGGGATATCATTATTGATCATTTCAGGACCATTAATGAGGAATTAATGGTTGATATTATGGAGAGGACCTCTAGATTTTTTGGTAACAATGTTAAGAGGAGGACCTTCAAAATTGTTTCAACTTCTTCTGTAATTTGGTAATGGATCAGAATGATCCTTGTTCACCATTGATATAAGTTTGGTGGACTCAATATTTATATACTTAATTTGAGTAGGATTGTTTATATGATCTTGTTTTTCAATTTTACTTTGGTGTGACTATTTTTTAGGTTCTCCCCTTCGAGACGCTAGAGTTTCATATTGTAGAATTTGACTTTAATATAAAAAATTTTATTTTAGAGACTATTTTTCTACCATTGGGAGATTATGATAAGCTTATGGAATCCTAAAAGGGATATAAACCTGCCCTGGAGTGGTCACTGAAGTAGATTAGTAACCTCTAGTTAATACATGGATATATTACTGATCATATTGTCCTTTTATCATGGGATTTTGCTAATGATCATACTAAATGAGAGCAGAGATTTCTTTACAATCCTGAGTGACCATTGTATTATGCTTATGGATACCTTTGATTATGGAGGTAGGGTTTCATGGCCAAATACAAACCAATTTTAATATATTCCTTATGTCCTGACCAGTTTGCAGAATGTGGGATAAGACTGTTTCTTGTCCATCCAGAACTTCCAAGATACCCGGAGTGAATTATTTTTCTAGAATAGGGATATATGACCATTATATAGTTTTAACAGGTATATATAAATGCTACCTCACACCATTTCTTTCCAAAATATATTGAAAGTCATCATGTGAATAGGTAGAGACATGGGTGTACCCGTTATTAATGGGGCATGCCGACAGATTTCTCTGGTTACTTCTAAATTATATTAATAGGATTTATGTGCATGAGTAGGTATATATGACAACTCATAGGTTTCCTTTATATCTTTTGGGTGGTGTCTCTTTTAGGAATATATTTGTGAGCCTATTCCCTATTATTTTAACATCACCATCAGTGGGCTATCATGGATGCTTGGGTGTGGGTGACCCATACCAGAGCCCGTAGAGAGGCATCCTCATCATGATGAGGACTTAAAACCACGAGGCATTAACAATGATGTTTATTATTATGGTCCCTATGAAATTACCATGATGTGATTTATATGAGGACAATTATGACCTCATTAATTTCCTCCCAAATGCAAGGGGTGGAATTTTTTTTTGTTATAGGTAAAGGTTCTTAAAATGGTTTGAGATAGAAAGAGGTGCTACCTGATTCTTTTCCACCATCCATCATTAGGTGGATGAATGGTGGGGCTTGATGTCTTAGAGGTATATGCATGTATACTACAAGGTTGGGATAATACTATTGATATAGTACTCACAAACCAACACATTCAAAACACTGCATTGAAGATGATGGGTTGGTAATGGGGTCCTCTGGTTAGATAAATATCCATCTTGTGTAGTAGCTAATGTGTATGATCATGTTAATTGTTAGGATTTAATTGGATTGAAAAGAGTTATGACAAAAGTTCATAAAAGTTTTTTATAGAAAAAATGAGATAAATCAGCAAAGAAGCATCATAGTAGATGAGCACATGTGAAATTAATTGTCTTTAGATATCCATGTTTGGACAACTTTCACTTTATAAGAGTAAAAAATGGGCCTTATAGGTGGGTGACAAAGTTATTTTGTTTAATGAAATGATTAAAATTGGGTTCACAATTTTTTCTGATGAAAATTATTACTCAATGATTGATTATTGAGGGTTTGAGTATGGTTATGAAATCATTCATGTCGGGTTCACCATTTGTTTCATACCATCTTTTGGTGGGTTAGTTTCCAAAAAGGATTTTTAGGGAACCAAAAACACCCTAGGGATCTTATATCCATGATGGCACATGTGACTAATTTATAAATGCCAGTGATCATTGGGGAACTTAACTAATGTCACTTAAGAACTCACGTTGGTAGAGAGGATGGTAGGTTGGTATCATTACACTTTTTTGGGAGGAATTGTTTCTTAATCCAAGACTCTCTTATATATTTAAGACATATTCATGAATCCATTTTAAATTTAAAATATGGATCTAGTCACCCCATGTATTATCACTCATTTATAGGATTTCATTGATGGGAAATTATATGAATTTATCTTAGGGTATACACCGATGGAACCATCTATATATATCCATGGTTATCTATAAATGGAACCACATTAATTAATTTTTTTTATGATACTAGATTTTGGCCACCCAGTTTGGAACACTATAATTTATGGTCATCCAGGGAGATATGAGTTGTTTTGATGTTGGGATCCATCCCATGATAGGTGATTTCAATGTACCCTTGTGAGAGGAATCCAAACCCACATAGTTTAGTTCCACTTAACGGGGCACATCATAAACTTTAAGGTCATTTGTTAATGACCAAACCATGTATATTAACATTATGAGGCAAGAGAATCTAGAAGGAAGATGCTTTGAAATGTATGGTGTGGGGCTTACACTAAAATGGGCTGAGGGACCCAAAATGAATATGGCCCTTCATGTGAAACATGAACCTACAAGGAATGTAGCCCAGAGAAGATTAGGGTTATTTTGGGGTGCAGGGAATGCACCTAAGGGAGGATATCTATGTATCATATATGGAGAGGAATCAAAGACCATGTAGTTTAAAATGGATCGGGATTACACCTATGGAGGAGGCACATTTGGTTTCTTTATCTGGAATATAACCCTGTGAAGGTTTGTATCATGAGGAATATAGAACTTTGAGAGAATAGTAATATGGTGTTGAGTCCGAAATGTAGTAGGAGGCCCATATAGTTATATTTTATTGTGCTGGGGACATGATCACCACTAACCTTTAATCCCATATGATTCCTGATTGGTGTGATAAATAATAGGAAGTGGAAGATATGTCATTTCAAACAATATCCTCTATCCATTGGTTGGAATGGGTGATGGTATGGAAGGTGGGGGAATGATTCACGCTCAAATTTACCCAAGAGATGATGGTAGAACAGTCCTTGTAGTTTAGCTTGGGTTATCGAATCCTCAGAGACCTACGAAGTAACCAAAAGACATGTACATATTATGGATTGTTTTTGGATATTAAGTGGGAAACATGGGTTGATTTTATATGGGTTTAAGGTATCACTATCATATTTATGTTAATTCAAATTAAGATAATGAGTTGATCCTAGGTTATCTCTTGGGGTGGATTGGATGAATTCCCTTTTCAATGATTTCAATTTCTTATATTTGAGATGGGTCTATTTAAGAAGATCAAAAAACATCATCACTTACTGGTTTAATACATAAACCCTTTAATACTAATCACCTATACACTTTAAGGATCAAAGTTTTGAGCACTTCAAGGTAAATGTTCGTATTAGCACTTGAAGTGTGTGGCCTTAAATTCAACAAGGAAAATGAAGTTTAAAAATCATAAAATAAAAATCTCAATTAAAGAAGTGATTGGACATTAATGGGGTGATAAATAACATACAATCCAGCCTCTTTCTACTCCCATGGATCAAAACATAAGTGGGTTAGCCCTCCATTGATGATATGGTTTCAATGAAAGCGGGAAGTAGACTCATGAGGGAGGAATTGAAGAAGTAAAGAAAACAATAAAAAGAAAATGATCACTCCACCGTTGTGTGAATAATTTCACAAGTTTCGGTGTGAATAAATTCACACCATTAGGCAATGGTATCAAAGTTATATGAATAAGAATAGAATAATAAGATAAGAATAACTTTTATTATGAAACAAGGTTGAATTAAAACAACTTACATGTGGAAGACAAACTTGAGACAACAAAATCACAACATAACATTACAATGAAAGAAAGATAAAAATATGATCAACTCCTCCACCACTACTACCTTAAATAGTAATATCTGAAGCATTGGGAGGATCCTAAAATAGTTGAAGTATCCTCAATTAATTTTGGTAGGCCATAGGTTGGTGGAAAGTTGAAGGAGAGTTGATTTTTCCACCCTTGACCCTAGGTGGCAGCCAACTTTCATCCACAGAACAGACGCATCTGAATGACCTTTTATATGGCCGACATGGAGTCGGACATAGAATAAAATATCTAATATACGGATGTCTCCTATCCGTATGTAAAATTTCATCCCAAATGGATAAGTATTTTCAGAGATATGATTAAATTGGTGGGCTGTTTTTCTGGGCCGCAGAATCTGGCCAAGAATTTTATCTCTAAATTTGTCTACTATAATAACCAGCATGGAGGTCGCATTAGCACTATATTCTGAAAAATTATTTGTCCATATATGTATTCTAGCATCCCACGAAATTTTGGCTTCATTGGGCCTGTATTTTTGGCCCCACATTCTTATCAGTGGGATGATGTCCAATCCGCCTTCTCCAGAATTGTTTGCATGAAATCTCATTTTGGTGGTCTTCCAATGAGAATATTCCAAGCACCACAAGGATGAATTGTTCCCAATATAATTAGAAACCTGAAAATAAAATATTAAAATAAAATAAAGATCATTGGGTATTTTAAATTATGTTAAAAAATGTACCACATAATAGTGCATTTTAAGAAGGAATTACAATCATAATATGAAATGATGTTCAAAGTGTAAAATACACTAAAATGGTGTTTATGAATAATAAAGCACATGAATATTATATATATTAAAAATTATTATTAGCCTCATTTAGTGGCTAACCACATCCCCAACTTTAGTTTTACTAGTCCCGAGCAAAATATATCTCAACAATATGAAATTCTAATTCCCTTTTCCAAAAATATTTTAATACACAATGATCAACAAAAACCCTTATTCTAAAAAATCACGAAACCCATAAAAATATTTTAATACATGATAGTTTCATAAGAAGATCCCAATCCCAAGCCCATTCATTTGTTCAAATTCATTTCCATATTTTATCTAGTATCAATTATGAGTGATGATGTGTTTTGCATCGCATAAGACATGGTGGTTCATCTTTATTCAAGAGGGAAATGATAGAAGCGCTAGGTGGAATAACATTTCAATGTTAAGATGAGTACTCAATTTATTTTATTGTATTGTTTTTTTATTTGTTTTTTTTATTTTTTCAATTTTTCCATGGTAATTGAAATTACACTCAAAAGAGTCAACCCCTGTAGCGAGACTTTGCTGATGACTCCCAGGCTTAAAGACCTTAGGGAACCAAGTGAAGCCCACATACTCGAGCATCATCTCGAGTTAACTCAGTCAAAAAAAAATTCAAATTACAAAAAAATAGAGATAAAATTACTAACTCTGGGCCAGACAACTATGGAGTCACGATCCCCAAGTTCCAAAATCCACGCATTAGGTCATTTCATTGATCTACGTGCAAATTTATTGTTTTTTTAAATTTTTTATTGAATACTCATATTAAAACTAAAATGAGCACAAAACCTATGCTATTTATTTGGGGGTCCCTATGAACTCAAACTAATACCCCACTATCCAAAGGATGTTCGTTGTGATATTTTTTTATTTGGATGAAAATATAAACGATGAAATATCACATTGGACAACCACACTTTCCAAAATCTATTCTCATGAAATTATACAAGGATTAAAATCAGAATCGGGGCATGCTAAATTATTTAATATTCAGTTTCAAAGTGTACAATGTGTATTACCATGTTCAAAGTTAAAGTATTTTTTCCTTCCATTTACACTTTTTTTTTCAAATCATTCATTGTTTTGACACAAAAGAATTTTTTATTTTATCTCCCCCCCAATTTAAAATAACACTGTCCCCAATGTTTAAAGAAAAGAAAATTTAGAAGGGGGTAGAGTTAGAGAATGAGAGTTCAAAAAGGAAATTGAAAATGAGGATCATGGAATGAAGTCACCTGGTGGTTGAAGTTGAAATTCCTTCTGCTCCCTTTTAATCCCTTGATCTCGATGCCACTCTGAGAATTCCCTATTGGAAAAAAACTATATATATATTTTTATATAATAACGAAAGTAAAATATAAGTATATATATAAAAATTATAGAACAAGGAAGCACAAAAAGCTGTAGGTCAGTGGTAAGCGCGCGTCCCTGTCTCTCTTCGGTCCCTGGTTCGATTCTCCGTGGCTTCGCCAGTTGTGACGGGGTTTGACCCACAAACTACGACGTGTCCTTTTTTTTTTATTAATATTTTTTTATTTTTTTTTATTTTAACCTAAAAACAGATAAAAATAAAATGAACTGATGATACATTGTCT
This sequence comes from Viscum album, assembly GCA_963277665.1. NCBI lineage: Eukaryota > Viridiplantae > Streptophyta > Magnoliopsida > Santalales > Viscaceae > Viscum > Viscum album. The sequence continues at coordinate 879,028,165 of OY728166.1, forward strand.
TCTTTTTAAATTTTTGGGTAAGGTATTACTCAAGGATCTCACCACGTGACACGGATGAATATGATTCTCCCCTTTCATACCCATCCATACACATAATAGAAGAACAGATCAACTGTCTATTTTTTTATTTTTAAATATCAAAATGATTAATTAATCATATTTAAAAAAAATATTATTCACAAAGATGAAAACCACAGGTTTCCTCCCATGCAACGCTTTGGTATAATGTTTCTAGCTCTACTTAGACCCTTAATTATTTAAGTGTTTCCCTAATCTAAGGTTGGTTCACACAAGTTTTCATCAACTTCATTTTTTGGAATTGTTCAATGAATGGTTTGACTCTATGACCATTAACTTTAAAGGTTTGACCATTGATGGGTTCTTGAATTTCTATAGACCCAATGGGGTACACCTTATGCACTATGTATGGATCTGACCATCTAGACCTTAACTTTCCTGGGTATAAATGAAGTTTTAAACTATACAAGTGCATGAATTTTCCCGGTTCAAAATGTTTGACTTTGATATTCCTAGATTGAAAGGCTTGAAATCCAGCTTTATTAATCCTTGAATTTTCATAAGCCTCCATCCTTAGTTCCTCAAGTTCATTGAGATCTAATTTCGTTTTTGTTTCAGCTAATGAAAGGTCATAATTAATTTTTTTTAATTTCCCAAAAAGCCTTATGCTCAATTTAAACAGGTAAATGACATGCTTTTCCATAAACCAAACTATATGGTGACATTCCTAGGATGGTTTTGTATGATGTAAAATATGCCCAAAGAGCATCCGAGAGTTTCTTAGACCAATCTTTCATAGAAGGATTGACCGTTTTTTCAAGAATATTCTTAATCTCCTTATTTACTAACTTATCTTGACCATTGGTTTGAGGATGGTTTGTAGTGGATTTTTTTTGAGAAATTACCTACTTTTCTTTGAGTGATGAGAATGTACGACTATAAAAATGAGTTCCACAATCACTAATGATAGCCCTAGGAATTCCAAATCTAGAGAAGATACTTTATTTTAGTAATATAATCACAGTTTGATGATCATTGGATTTTGTGGGAATGTACTCAACCCATTTTGAGACAAAATCAATAACTAACAGAATGTAAATATACCCCTTAGAGTTTGGGAAGGGACCCATGAAATCAATTCCCCAACATTCAAATATTTAAACCACTAAGATGGGAGTGAGGGGCTTTTGATTCCTTTTTTTTGTGATGGACCCAACTTGTTGACACTTAGGATAGATTTGACAAAATGTGTAGGATTCCCTTGAGAGAGTGGGACAGAAGAGAACACACTAAAGAATCTTAGCAAATGTTTTCTTAGAGGAAAAGTGACCTCCACATGCCTCACTATGACAAAATTTAAGGATGGACTCTTGTTCAGATTCTAGGACACACCTCCTAAGGACTTGGTTAGGGCAGAACTTATAGAGGTATGGATCATCAAACACATAGTTTCTAACATAAGAAAGTAATTTCCTTCGATATTGAGTACCTAAGAATTTCGGAATGACTCCTCTAACTTAGAAAATGTCTATGTCGGCATACCAAGGGCAGTCACTCACAGAGTATAGGTGTTCATCAGGAAATGAATCAGACACAAAAAGGTTATTTGAGTTGTCTTTAAATTCCATCCTAGATAGGTGACCAGCTACAAAATTTTCAATTCCATTTTTATACTTGATTGTGAGGTCAAATTCTTATAAGAGAAGGACCCGCCTAATCAGTCTAGCCTTAGCATCTTGTTTTTGGAAGAGGTATTTTAGTACAGAATGGTCAATGAACACAGAGATGGGGGATCCTAAGAGGTAAGATCTAAAATTATCTATGGAAAACAAAATAACATGTAACTCCTTTTTAGTAGTGGTGTAGTTGATTTGGGAATCATTTAAGGATTTTCTTGCATAAGCAATGAGATAAGGAGTTTTATCACAATGTTTTCCTAACATATCTCCTACAGAAAAGTCACTGGAATCACACATAAGTTCGAAAGGAAGGTTCTAATTTGGAGATTTCGTAATTGGAGGAGAGGTGAGAGAGGATTTGAGGTTTGATAATGAACCCTCATAGCTTTCTGTCCAAGCAAATGGAGCATCCTTTACTAGGAGAACACAAAGGGGATGGGAGATTGAACTAAAGTCCTTGATGGATCTTATATAAAAACTAGCATGTCCTAAGAAAGACCTCACTTCCTTGATAGTTTTGGGTGATGGAAGGTGACGAATGATGTCAACCTTTGCTTTATCAACTTCAATTCCCCTACTCGAGACTAGATGGACTAGAACTAGTACCTATTTAATCATGAAATGGAATTTTTTCCAGTTTAAGACCAGATTCTTTTCTTCACATCTTGACAAGACTCTATCCAAAATTCCTCAGACACCCCTCAAATGTATCCCCAAACACAGAGAAGTCATCCATGAAGACCTCAAGAAAACCCCCTACCATGTTTGCGAAGATTCCCATCATGCATCGCTGGAAGGTTCTAGGGGCATTGCATAACCCGAAGGGCATGCATTTGAAGGTAAAGGTGATGAATGGACATGTGAATGTAGTCTTCCCTTGATCCTCTAGGGATACCTCAATCAGATTGTACCCCGAGTGCCAATCTAAGAAATAGTAGAAGGAATGACCTACCACTCTCTCAAGGACTTGGTCAATGAATGGTAATGGGAAATGGACATTCTTGGTAAATTAGTTTAGCTTCATATAGTCGATGAAGACTCTATAACCACTACTCACCCTAGTTGGAAGAACCTCTCCATCCTTATTGGTTATCCCTATGATTTCTGGCTTCGTGGGAATCACTTGGATTAGGTTGACCCACTCACTCTCAGCTATGGGATATATGATACCAGCTTTTAACAATTTCAGAAGTTCCTTTCTTACTACCTCCATGATATTAGAATTGATTCGCCGTTGAGTTTAAGTACATGGCTTTGAATCAGATTCCAGAACACTCCTATGAGTCTCGATAAGTGGTCTAATCCCAGAAATATTAGACATGGTCCAACCAATGGCTTTATTATGTTTTCTAAGGATATCTAGAAGCATTCTATCATGATTGGATTTAAGAGAAGAATAAATGACAATATTACGTGTTTGATTGTCCCCTAGGAAGGAATACTTGAGTGCAGCGGGAAGTTCCTTCAATTCAAGATCAGGTTGGTTTAGAATTTCAGCAGAAGATTGGGACATTGGATCAAGATCAAATTTGATTCCTAGAGTTTTAGATAGGATTGATTCCCACATGTAAAAGGTTCATCTACTAGATTGGCTTGATCAGATTTAGGGAAGGAAGTTGGAGTGGTCTCCATGAAAGTGGTTTCCTGAAAGGTTTCACGGATTGTTGGACCTAAGACTTCATCATAAGAGAAATTTGAAAACGATTCAAGCTAAGGAGATAAACTTCCTTCATGTGAATAAAGGAAATCAATATCATCCTGACTTAAACATCCATCAAATTTTACTTGATGTTCTATGGATTCATTATCAATTCTTCTTATCATGTTTAATTCATGAATGTCCTCGTCATACCCTCTTTCTGATCTTGCATTATAAATGTTCAAGTCTAGACTCATGTTTCCAAAAGTGGTGGTCATGTTCCCATTTCAAACTCGGATAACATAGTTGATTGTTGCAAGGAAAGGACGACCAAGGATGATTGGGTTTTGTTTCTTATTTCCTAAGTTTGGATGGTTGTCAAGGACAATGAAGTCAGTAGGGTAGAAAATTTTTTCAACCTTTACCAGAACATCCTTTAAAATCCCTTTTAGAACCCTAATGCTACGATAAGCATGTTGAAGTGTGAAAGATATGGGTTGGAGCTATTTTAGGCCTAACTGGAAGTACACAACATAAGGGACAAGATTGACACTAGCTCCTAGGTCACACAAGGCCTTGACAAAATTTATCTCTCATAGTTTAACATTTATGTAAGGGAAACCCGAGTCTTTCAACTTAGGAGGAATGGTCCCTTGAATGGTGGTACTCACATTAGCTGCCAAGAGGACTTGGTTTTTTTTGAAAATTTTCATTTAAAATTACACAAGTCCTTAAGGTACTTTGAGTAAGAATGTATGGTTTAGATGGAATCGATAATGGTAATGTTCAACTTGAATTTTGAGAAGATTTACCTCAACGTTTCACTCAATTTAGGCTTGGTTTCCCCCCTCAAGTGTTGTGGAAATGGTGCAGGTTGTGAGGTTTTTTGTTGAAGAGTTGTTTCTTTGACAATGTTATTTTATTTTTCAATTTGATCATTTGGTTCATTTGAATTTTCATCCAAGTTTGAATTATTCAAATGGGTTCTGAAATAGTTGTTCACGTTTATCAATTGATTTCCCGATTCTTAAAACAGTCACAACCTTTACTTCTTCACAAGTTGTCTGAGTACAAATTGACTCTCCCCTTGAAGTTAAGGATGGTACCGCCTGAGTAGGCATGGGTGCCTTTCCAGTTTTTATGGTTTGAAGTTCTTGTTTTAGGGAAGAGACTTCCGAGTTCATTCTTTCCATTTGTTTGCACAGTTATTGTAGTAGGCTTTGTTGAACAGTTTGGGTTTGTGCTTGATAAGATTGGTTTATCCCAGGGGGATATTTTTGAGGTGGGATGGTTTATTGAAAATGGACCGGTGGCTATTGGTATTGGATAGGTTGGGTTTGGAACTGGTTATGGGTTTGGTAGTTCTAATGGGGGTAAGGATTTTGTCCCTGTGGTTGGCTAGGTTGCTGGTTATCTTTCGAGCAGAAGCCTGGGTGGTCATTATACCTTAGGTTGAAGTTGTTTTGGTATTGAGGCTTTTGAAAGTTAAAAGCATTTAATTCCACTGGGGGTCCTCCTAAAAGAACATCCTTTATGGATGGAATGGTTGGGCAGCTGTCTGTCTTATCGTCATATTTGTCACATATTTTGCAAACAGGTTGTACACATTGGATTTCATGGACTTTCCTAAGGTCTATCTCTTTAACCTTCCTAGAGAGTGCTGCGAGTTTAGACCTAAGGATTTACTCTTCTATAAGTGTATAAATTCTAGTAGTTCTTTGTGTCTTTTTAGAATAAGGTGAAGTTCCACATGTTTGGTTTTGTTCAGCAAGGATTTCCAGATACTCATAATCATCATTTGGGGCTTTGTTTTTAAAGGTTCTATTACACATCATGTCAATGAATTGTTTGTTCCCCAGACCCAACCCTTCATAGAAAATTATCACTTGTTCAGGAATAGAAAAACCATTATGTGGAACCATGTTTAGAGTGTCTTTGAACCACTCCCATGTTTCGTAGAATGACTCTCCCTCTTTAGCAAAACGTTTTGGATTCTCTTTTTATGTGCAATTTTTTTTTGGTGGGGAAATTATTTTTTGAAGAGTTCTCTTTGTAGTTTGTCCCAAGAGTTTATGGGTGATGGTATCAAATTGTTTAGACAATTTTTAGATAAATCCTTTAAAGAAAAAGGAAATAGCCTCAACTTAGCTAATTCTAGTTGATGTGGGGGACACATGGTTTCTACAATGTCATTGAACTCCTTAACGCGAAGGTACGGGATCTTAGAACCCATTCCATGGAATGTGGGAAGGCGGTTTAGGACATGAGGTTTAAATATGTAGTTGGAATATCTTAGTGAGTTGTGTCTAATTCATGAGGGGGCATTGGTCCAGGAAGGTGTGAGGTAGTCATTCATTGTTTGATCAACTGCATTCCCCAAGTTTGGGGCTGCCTCATTTGGGTTTCCATTTTGGTTCCCACCCGGGTTTATGAGTTGGATTCTTTGAAGAACTTCTATTGAAATGGGCTCATTTTTTGACTTTGGAGTATTAAGAATATTAGTATCTAATGGAAACAATCCCCTAGGTTCACTTGAATCCCCAACCCTAGGACTTTTCACCCTAACTAGACGGTTTGATTGATCGTGGGTGTAGGCGGACATGCGACAAAAGAAAACAAATGTGAAAGGGACAAGATAAGAGATCTTGAGTGAGAATAGAAGAAATGGAGGAGAATAGAATGGGTGTTAAGATGACTTACATGGGACCCCGACAACGACTCCAAAATTTTATTCATGCTCAAATTTACCCAAGAAATAAAGGTAGACCGATCCTTGTAGTTTAGCTTGGGTTGTTGAATCCTCAGAGACTTAAGAAGTAACCTACAGACACATAAATTATATGGATTTTTTTTGGATATTAAGTGGCCAAATTAGGTTGATTTTAGATTGGTTTAAGGTATCACTAACATATTTAAGTTAATTCAAATTATGATAATGAGTTTATCCTAGGTTATTGCTTGGGGTGGATTGGATGAATTCATTTTTCAATGATTTCAATTTCTTATATTTGAGATGAGTTTATTGAAGAAGATAAAAAAGCATCATAACTTACTGGTTTAATACCTAAACCCTTTAATACTAATCACCTATATACCTGAAGGATCAATGTTTTGAGCACTTCAGGGTAAAGGTTCATATTAGCAATTGATGTTTGTGGCCTTAAATTCAACAAGGACGGTGGAGTTTAAAAATTATCAAATAAAAGTATCAATTAAAGAAGTTATTAGACTTTAATAGGGTGATAAATAACATCCAATACAGCCCCTTGATACTCCCTTCGATCAACCCATAAGTGGTTAGCCCTCCATTGATGCTATGGTTTCAATGGAAGCGGGAAATAGACTCATGAGGGAGGAATTGAAGAAGTAAAGAAAACAATAAAAAGAAAATGATCACTCAACCATTGTGTGAATAATTTCACAAGGTTTGGTGGGAATAAATTCAGACCTCAAGGAAACATTATCAAAGTGAGATGGATAATAACAGAAATATAAGATAATAAGAACTTTTATTAATAAAGAAGGATGAATTAAAACAACTTACATGTGGAAGACAAACTTGAGACAACAAAATCACAGCATAACATTACTATGAAAGAGAGCTCAAAAGATGATAAAAAACTTTACCACCACTACCTTAAGTAGGAATTTTTGAATCCTTGGGTCGAGCCTCCAATAGTACAAGTCTCTTCAATTAATTGTGGTAGGCCATTGATGGGTGTAATGTTGAGGGAGAGTTGATTTTTCCACCCTTGACCCGAGGTGGAAGCCACCTTTCATCTGCCGAACAGATATGTCTGAATGGACTTCTATATGGACTAATTGAAGTGGGACATTGAATAAAAAAGTGAATCTCCGGATGTATCCTAGTTCTCTGTAAAATTTCACCCCAAATGGATATGTGGTTACCGAGATATGATGAAATTTGTGGGCTGTTGTTTTGGGCCACAGAATCTGGCCCAGAATTTTATCTCTAAACTGGGCCGCATTAATAGCCACCTTGAAGGCTGAATTAGAACTAGATAATGAAGAAGTATTTGTTCCTATATATGTATTCTATAATCCCATGAAATTGGGGCTTCATTGGGCCCGTATTTTGGGCCTCACATTCTCATCAGTGGGCTGGTGTCCAATCTGCCTTCTCCAGAATTGTTTGCTTAAAATCCCATTTTGGTGGTCTTACAATGTGAATCTTCCAGCACTACACAAGTATGAATTATTACCAAAATAATTAGAAACCTGAAAATTAAATAAGAAAATAAAATAAAGATCATTGGGTTTTTTAAATGATGTTAAAAAATGTACCACAAAATAGTAAATTTTAAGAAGGAATTACAATCATAATATGAAATGATGTTCAAAGTGTAAAATTCACTAAAATGGTGTTTAAGAATAATAAATCACATGAAAATTATATATATTAACAATGAATATTAGCCTCATTTAGTGTCTAATCAGGGAATTTCTTTCATTTAATACTAGAAGATTAATATAGGAGGGATTCCCGTTTTAAAACCCCCCTCCACTCCCATTTTGACCAATGAAAGATAGGACGAGGGAGGGGATATGGGAATAGATATTACATCTCGACACGAGAATCCATCTGCCACCATACCTATGTATTCTATCCTTGTTACCATATGAATGAATTATTGAGGAAATTAGGAGGACCCTAAAATTATGTAGGATAAATGTGTGGCTTCCATTACCACCATAATGTATGATTGAGAGGGCACAATGTTGTTCCCTAGGACCAGATCACACATACATGTGGTCTTTAGAGGAGGCCTTTTCTTGTCCACCCTTAAATGTGGGACCAAAAGAATGAAGTGTCGTAAAATCGGGGATATAAAAGAGGGTTAAAAGGGAGGATTCTCCCTAATTATGACTGGGTGAGCTAGCTCTAGATTTTCATAGATGATACCTAGGCGAGTAGGAGGTTACCTCAGTAGGTGATACCAAGGAAAGTTGGAGGATGCCTTGTACAAGTGATATTTGGGAGAATGTTTGAAAAGAAAAAACTGGGAAACCAAAATTTGGTAGGGCATTTCTCATACCTCCAAGTGTATCCTCAAGTTCCTTTTTAGGGGTATCACGTAGGTTTGAGCCTGTTAAGGGGACTTTTACTTAGTACTTTTGTACTAGGAGGAAGTGAATCCTTATAGAAGTATTTGATGTTTTATGACATGGAGGAACTATAATCCTTAGGATATAATTAATTAAATATTCATTTGAGGTTTGGAGAACTACTGGGGTTGGGTGGGTGGGTTATGGAATTTGGTGAGGACTAGGGTGAGCATAGCTTCATGTGGTTTCCTATGGATTTTCATCATGTCAAATATGAAGCCAAAGTATCCTATTTATAGGAAAATATGGGACCCTGGGTGAAGATGGTTGTTCAAGAAGGTCCCTTTCAAAGGTCTATCACAGAGGTGTGACCCACACAAGGTTTCAGCGATGCATTACTAGACCTGCGTGGTGAGGCTGGGTAAACATGTCTAGACCTAGGTGACGATGCTAGGTGTGCATGTTAGATGTGCACAATTATTCAAGTTGATCCTCCAGTGAGATAACTTTGACAAACACTTGAAATCATTGATTCCTTTCATTTATCTATTTTCGGGTCATTTTACTTTGAAACTTCTCATCCTCATGTAATAAAGGAGACTCAAAAAAAAAATTGGAAGGTGTCTATATGACACAACCAGAAAGGGTTGGTGAAACTATAGAATGCAAAAAAGGGGTTCAAGTTATTGAAATATAGTTTTGGATTGAAGTAACCAAAAAGATCCTAGAATATTCATTTGGAATGGAATTTTTCCGTGGTTCTACAAGTAGATATTGTGAGCCCCATAGTTTTCCAAAGAATGTTTTTATAGTATATGAAAAAACTGTTGGAATTATAGTCAATTAAGACCATAATGAAAGTAACTCTATAGATATTGACTTAAAATAGAAACCTTTGTTGTATTGGATGAGATATACTAAGTTATATCTATCAATTTCTTAAAAAAATATGATATTACATATATATTGATAAGGTATTGAAAATTAAATTTAGAAAAATTCAAGATAGAATTGTAACCAGTGTAAAATGGAATAAATATCTTCAAGAATACATTCATGAGGCATAGGAAGAGCTTAAAGGGGTGAATATAATTACACAATAACCAATAATAGATATATCAAATATTCCATGTTATATACTATAGATAATATTTCCAACATATAGTTAATGATAGGAAAATATCAGTTATATATAGGAGAACTTCATGAGAAGCAGTAAAAACTATCCAATTTTACATGATCAAGTATAAAAAGATATGTACCTGGTATATGGAGAGAAAGGTATACTAGGTATATTGGTAAACAAACTAGTATTCTTATATATATATATATATCAATATGATATAATATTGTAGATATGATAAGGTAATTAGTAGGAGAAGCTCATTCAAACAGTGGTATCCATATATAGAAATATTGAGTGTAATGAGTATTCTAAGGAATAAAAAGAATTGATGTATTTTTTGACATGAAGGTGCACCATAACCAAGAATGAAAATAGTTCAGTAGGTACTGGTTATTATATCCTTGTTATCTTATGAAAGAGGTTCCATAGTTAAGTGGTCCCAACGAGTGATTACGGGGGGTTAAGTGTTTTTTCAATTGATCTACGTCAAGTACAACATCTTCAGATAGTCTTCAATGGGTTTATTTGTGGGGCCAAAAACACCCAAAAACCTCATTATCCAAGATTCATAGACCTTCTTTCTAATGGCGGGCACTCATTGGATGAATTCTCCAATGAAACTTAAGGACACATATTGGTTGATAGGATGGAAAATACGGATCATAAAAACCATTTGGGAGGGAATTATTACCTATTCAATGTATATCATATATATTTAAGCTATGTTCATATGTTCTTGAATCCTTGGTTCATTCCAATGCATGTGTCTTCAGATTAACCCTAGGTCGTAAGATCAATCATAAATATGAATGGGTTCGGAATATCCTATGTGTATCCGTGGTTCTATATCAATGAGGACATCTGTATATATCTAAGGTTCTTCATCAACATTACCCTTTTATAGGAAAATCAAGAATCCCTTGGCCTTTTACTGAGACAATGACAGTTTAAGCCGTGTGGGATGGCGCTATGGAGTTTATCATCATCCAGGAGGGACATGAGACATTTTGATGTCACGATCAAACCCATAATATGGGATTCCTATAAATCCTTGTGAGAGGAATCATAACCCACCTTGTTTGGTGTTGCTTTACTGGACACATCACCTTTTAAGGTCACGTTACAAGGACCCAAACAAGTATTTTAATGTTATGTGACAAGAACACACATGAAAAAGGATTCCTGATCAATGGTGGTGTGGGAATTATACCAACGCGGTTTGAGGTACACAAAAGAAATATGGTCTCTTGGGTGGATGTGACCCTACTAAGGATGTAGCCTAGAAAACATTAGGGTGATTTGGATGCTGGTTTTGGACCTGAGGGAGCCTTCCTACATATCCTAGTTAGTTGGAAATCAAAGCCATCATAGTTCAGTTTTAGTTGGTACTTACACATTTGAGGAGAGCTGTTAAGGGAATACGATTGGGGCTTAAATATATAAAAAAATATCATTAATTGGATTAAATTTGGGGCTTACATATTTGGAGAAGGAATGGAATTTGAAACCATACTGATGTCTTGATCACCACTATATTCTAAGCCTACACAAGTCACACTTGTTATGAGAAACAAGAGAAGGAAGTGGATCAGAAGATCACACATCCCACTTCATCTATTGATAGATAGCACTGAAGTCCAAGGGGAGAGAGAAAGGGTTATATATGTGACCATCTATTATTTTTTTTCATATCCTGGATAGTCGGATTTGGTTACCTATCCAGATATGTCCTGAGTGAAGGCAGAGAGGACCATGGGTGTGACCTCATACAAGAAAGTCTAGGGGATCACCTCAATGACATTTCCTATGATTTTCATATGGGATATACTATATTTTATTTTCATATAGCTTGGATGATTCCATCATAGTTTAATGTCCTATATAAGGAACTATGACAACATAGTTTAACATCATGTTGTAGGGACTATAAAATCATACAGTTTATCATCATGTGGTCAGGACATTGGGGTCTTTCAGATTAAGGTCATACAACAAGAACCACTAGTTATTGATTATACACTTTAGGATAATCAGGATAAGATATTCTATCATGCCTCAAACTTGAGAGGAGAGTAATGTGTAAACCATGATTCTGGGGCTTTTCAGATCAGGAGAAATGATACGAGGCATAGAACCCATTGTGGCATACAGAGGTAGGAAAATACTCTCATGAGAATGAATTTGTCTCTGGTTGAAAGGCTATTTTGTGGGAAACTAATTTAGAGCCACAAGGGAATTTTTTTCATTGTCAAGTAGAGGTTTACTTAGGACACTAAACTTCCATTTATAATGGATGGGAAGATTTTTGAAGATCCAAAATCTCCCAGGACATAAATTTTGATGTATATAAAGGATGTGTTTGGGCATGTAAGAAACATTCAAAGCGGGATTGTCTGTCGAGCCCTAGATCAACTTGGCATAATAGGTAGGAGATGGTATTTTATGAGTGTGATGAAGAGTTGGTCGACTCATGGTATTGGAGGTATGGATGTTGGAGAGGCATGAGGGTGCAACATAAAGTTTTTTTGACCCGACCCAAAATATACAATTCTCCATTTTTGATGGGGGGTAGTGACAATAGTGAAGGGACCGTCCCGTAGGGTCGAGACCATAACCCATCAGTGATCCCAAGATAGGGTTTGGGGGACTCACACACATGGTATGGACTAGTGGGTGAATCAGATTTTATATATAAGGCGGGACATGCAGGAGCTGTCCATATAGAACAATCCATAAAAGATCACCCGTGGAGGATTTTTGGCAAGGTGCCGTCCGTGATGCATCGTCTTTAAAGGAGAATCTATGAAGTTTGGGACATTTAGGAGTTTTCCAAAAAGGATTTCCCATAAAGTTACATCCACAATGAATCATACTCAAGAGAGGTATCCATAAAGTAGCATCGGTAAATCTTTTCCTGCAAAGGGTCATCTGCAAACTGTTTCCCATAAAGGGCCATCCACGAACTATTTTCCGCAAAGGGTCATCTGCGAACTATTTTTTTATTCCTTATGTGAAGTAATTTTTATTTGTTTGAAAAGTAAAAATATAATTCTTATTTGTTGAAAACAACAATGACTCTGCATACTATCTTCTACAGAGGGCCTTCTGTATACATTTAATGAGATGGAGTCCATGACATGCTTCGGGTACGGTAGAGATTTCTCCCACACCCATTAAGTTTTTCTCCATGTTTATTCCCCTTGTTCTAAGATCTTATCTTCAATCCACCTCATAGTTTATTTTTAAATAATTCGAGTGGGATTAAAAAATTATTTTACTGAATTCCTCATAATTAGTCTGTGGGGGCCTTTGTTTTCATGCTTTGTCATTTCCCCCTCATTCCGCGAACGACTTAGTTTAGGGGGGATATTCGTTTGCGGGAATTGAGATAGCACCTTCTTCCCGCGAACAACTTCAGTTTTGTTTGTGGGCGCTGGTCCACCGTCTTCATCCTGAAAAATTCTTAGTTCACGAATGCCTCATGAAGAAGCATATCACCATACAGAGTGGAGATCCATGAAGGGACTTGCTCTTTGATGTATTTCTTCTTCATTTGAATATTTTTCTTCAATATTTTTCTTGATTTTATTTATATCCTTTTCCAATATTGAATTGATTTTTTTCATCTTGAATGTAGAATTTTCTAGATCCAAAAGTGTATAATATGTAATGACTTGTTATATTTCTTGGAATCAAACCTATTAAGTAAATATTTATCATAATATAGATAATGATAATCCTAAAAATGGTACTAGATAAGATGTAAATTTTTGATAGTAAAATATGGAATATACATGGGGGATATAATCTCTTGATTATTCTTACTCAAGGAGGTGAAGTCATAGATAGTAGAATAGCTATACAATAGAGACATGATAGGCCTAATGGCTAAATCCACAACTTAGAAGAATCATGATCTTATCTTATGATAACAAACAAGCATATTTATCAATATGGATCTTGTATAAGTGGGAGTTTTGTTATAGTGGGTTCCCTAAACCCAAATTAAATAGTACTTTTCAAGTACCATATCATGTATACAATGAGTTATGCATGATGAAAAATTGCCATAAATTGTGTTAATTTTTCTGTGTCCTCTATTTATATGGTAATGTACATAAATTATTTTTCATAAAAAAAGGTTATATCAGTTGAAAGTCTATAATGAGAACCATGAGATACAATGAAATTAATTTTAAACATATGTTCTATGGTCTAGATACATCTTACTGATTGGAAATAGACGATGTCTGACTATCAGGTGCTGGGGGATCATAAGCATTGACAATTCTTCTCATAAATTTCACACTTGGAAATCTCAAATAGATGAGATCACGAGGACCAACATGCCAATTGGAAAACTACATGCTTCAGGATAAATTGGTAGTTCCTATCTATGAACATGTGCAATGGTTTCTTGAATCGAGATTATTATCAGTGTATACAATTTGATCGTGTACTTTTTTGCAAGGAAAAAATATGGCATTGAAGCCATAGTGAGGTAACATGCATTGGGTGAATCATTGGTAGTATGACATTTATTGAATAATCAATATAGAATTTGTCTCTTTCGAAAGGAAGAGATATATCAATCTTAGTTAACAAGGATGGTAGAAAATTAATTAAATCCATGGCCATGGTAGAAGAAGTTATGTCTATCGATTTAGGTCAATGAATAATAATTAAAGATAGGATTATGACATGAAGTCTGCATCCTTCTTTATGATAAATCATGAGACAAAGAGATTACATTACATGGTGTGTGTTATTAGGAAATGTTTTCATTATTATGAACATTATTTATCTCCTTAGGGGCCTTGATGAGTATTTAGAATCTACTCATGGTCTATGAATAATATTCAATGCTATCGAGATAAGGTCCTTGAGGGTCACACTCTATAAGTATTCAAAAGTATGCAATATTTTAATGAATAAGAGTTTAGGACATGGTGGGACCCACCACAACGTACATAGTATGTATGAAAATATATAATTTCTATAAAATAGATAAATTCAAATTCATTGAGTTTATACTAATTGGTATTGAATTTATTTACAATTATTAAAGTAATACATGGGAAAATATTTAACAAATGAATATTATTTTAATATTCAAAGTTTTCTTAATATTTACAGGAATATTGAGTTTAGTTAATGGATTGGTGTTGTCATGTAATATATTTATTATATTATAATAAACTGATAAAAATATAAATGAAATTTATGCCATAGTCATTTTTTATAGAATGTTATTTATCTCTTATTTAGAGAGTAATATATATCCGGGGCCCGAAGAGCCATTTTCAAGTCTTTATAACTTCTTAATAAAAGTGGGAGAGGCTCTCATTAATAGTGGCTATTCAGGATGTTAATTTGAGAGCCTCTGTATTCTCTCTCTTGTATCCTAGATTTATAATTTCTAAATCCAAGCTTTCGATCAAAGTACATCTTCTCATATTGATGGATCAATGAAGAAGTGATCACTGGGACATCGAAGGTATCATCCAATCTCCACACTAACACTTGAATTTTAAATAATGACATTCTTGTAGACTTTCAAAGTGTTTGTGGATGATATATAGGGATCCAAATTTGTTCCATCAATCAATGATCACCCTCAATGAAGGGATTTCAAACATAGTTCCAATCAAATGAGGTAATTTTCAGTTTGTGTTACATATTTAAAATAATTCATGTAGGATCCTCAAGGAATTGTATAGGGCTATGCTTCACTAGAGAGGATGAAGTTACATTGAACAGTAGTAAAAAATTTTGAATCTCCAACCTGTATGCTTCTATTTCACATCCCAAAACCTTCAAGTTTTTTTTGGAAATGGTGTTCATCTCTTTATTTTTTTACCCTAGTGGAAAACACCATGTTCTCTTTTAATCAAAATACATTTGTTATGGATTCATCATCTTTCTATCCATGTGAATGTATCACCAGTGTTGATCCTACATGGATAAAATAAGATGAATCTATTTTAAAATTATTATCAATTATGTTTAAATAAAATAAGTTCAAAATAGGATTATCTCCCTCAAAATTAAGATTTAGCAGTTCCTATTCCTCTTGAATATCCACCGTGAAGTCACTTTTTAGGAGTGTGGGAAATGATTATTCTATTTTTTCGTTAAAATATTCCATATACAAGGTTTCTTATCATCTTCATCCTTTATAAAAATGAAACACAATCAAGCAGTTGATCTTCACATTCAACATCAGTAGAATTAGTTTTTGACTCAATTTTCAATCAGTTAAACCAAGAAGAGTTTAAAAGTGTGTTATGTATCTCAAGATATTGAGCTAGATTATTTATTTCATAATCTTATTCAAGAAGTTTATAGAGGTCTCTTAATAAATTTATATAAATTTACACCTTATCATTTATTAGTTTTTTTACATAAAATATAGAAGGAGTGGTTAGTTTAGGACATGTATTATCCACAACTTCATTTTGAAAACCTCTAGAAAATGTATTGAAGTGCGTAGTGGTTAGAAATATTCAAGCTTATCCTCTACTTCTTAGATATTTTCTTCATCAAAATTTAAAGGGGCATCTTTTTCATGTTATGGAAACACTAATTTCCCTTTCAAACATGCATAAAATTCTGAGAAATACATGAAAAAAATCATTGATTTCTTTAGATAAAATTATAAATACACCCACTTCCACCATTTCATTAATATTTAAAATTAAATATCAAAACACATGTTCCCCATAGTTATTCTGAAATAACCTCTTGTTTTTGACAGAAATTTACACTTCATCACTTAAATATGGTGATTCATTAAACTCCATAGTTCCTTTAAAATTTTCTTATTTATTTTTTAATATTTTTGAAAAATTAATAGATAATATTGAATAAAAATTCTATGGTATCTTTGAAAATGATTAAAAAATTGATCAAAGGTTTTCACAACCCCATTTAAATAATAAACTAATCCATGAAGGGATGAAAAATGGTGGCACAACCTTAGGGTCAATTCCTCATAGAGGCTCACTTATACTCACTTATTATCCATGTTATAGTTTATTAACTAATATAAAGGAATGGATAGATGATATTTGATATGCATGTGTGTTTTAAAATGTATAATGAGAAATATTTAGTGAATTAATGTGTAAAAATATTGGCACAATTAAATGTGATAAATGATATGTAAACAAAATATTGTTATAAAGAAAAAACTATCCCTTAGATGAATTTTAATGAATTAATTTATTATCCAATTAATTTTTATCTAAATATCTCAAAGATAATTAATGCCATGGGATTACCCCACTAATAACCACTACTATGACTATAGTATAGATGAGAGTTACCCCCGAAACCCACCTCCAATAGGTTTCTATTTGGATACTGACACCAAGGGTATAAAACATAAAAATGGGAGACATTACCCTTATAATTATTAGGAACATATAAATTAAACCACCAATAAACTCTATAATATCAAATAAATCTTATAGAACACAATCATGTAATGTCGTACAAAATAAAAGACTATAGAATAAAATACCAAAGTAACTCCTACAATAGAGACTCAGACGATATCTCTATTCTTTAAGCCATTAATGTTTAGGCCGATCATTGAATCCAAAGTAGAAATCTGATAATTATATTTATATATATATATATGGATGGACATTTAAATATACATAGTTGGATCATATTAAATAACTATAATGAAAATGTGTAAGAAGATACTAATGTTTTAGTGAATAAAATGTGGAACCAACTTACCCTAACATCATGTAATTTATCACCCAACCTCAACAAGGATTACTCACCCAATATCATATCCAAGTAAAATACATAGCAATGAATGAATATTGTAAGAAGTTACCTCACAACCAATTCCCCACCAAATTTTCTCTCTCACACCCAATAAAAAAAGTCATTGTTCTCCCATACCACATAACCACACCTCTCATCACAATAATAACCACCATATAATCATAAAAATATTATTCATTACACATCATTCCACATACCAAAAAACATATCATAGTGTTATAACTACACATCATATCCAAATAATAGTAGCGAATCACATACATGACATACATCAACCTCTTTCCATCTTTTTACCATACATGACTCCTATAGTGTATATCATCTTCTATAACATCATTATTACATCACATTACATCTTATAATTTTCACTCTAACATCTAGAAATGACAACTTGTACATTATAACCTATAGAAATCACATTCAATACTATTTTGGGAAGAGTGACTAGGAAAGAGGGAGTAGTTAGTCTTCCATTCCCTTTCCAACATAGATGTTGGAAAAAACACCCAGAACCAAAAACACTTGGTCATTGATAAGATTATCTAACTCAAGTCGGCTGTGTAATAAATCACAAGGAAAATATAACATATATTAAAACCACTCAATATCCCACCCAAGGGATCATCCTAAAAAACAATAATAATAACCATTATCATCAATACACTATAACTACAATATACCAACAACTACTATCAATACTATACCAAAAATCATCCCACATTTCACAAAAATAAAGGCACAACATTTTTGATTCCCCATTTAATTATATCATTTACGCATTCCCAAAATTACTATCTTACAAACCACAATACATTAATTATGTCATTCGTTAATCCATATTTAATGTCAAGTCATTCACTATCCATTTACCACATTCATCTCAATCATTATCCATTCATTTAGAGTTCATTGAAATCTCATTAATACTTACCATAAAAATAATTAACTGCTAAAAATGACATGAAACCATAGGGATATAGCCATGGGTCAACCACCCATGGTTGTAGGTTGACATAAGTCTATACGCATGGTTTTACCATGCTTTTATGTGAATTATTACAACAGGAATTGTTTCCCTGTAGTTATAGTGTAACAGATAAAGGCTATAAAATTGATGGGAAGTCCCTAAGAAAGGCCAATATCCATAGAATAAATCCTCCCATTTTTATATTTTGACATGATAATGAGATTTATCATGCACCAACATCCTTCAAACTTTCTTCCAAGGAAATATTTACATGGATGTGGAGGCTAGTGGCATTAGGGAATTGGAGATAAGGGATACCACCATGAACATCCTCACCCTTGGATGGAGACGCTCCTCATGGGGACCTACAACCATAAGTGTGGATTCTAATTGAAATATTCCATTAACAGTAAGGGATACCACCATGATAATCTATGCTCATGATGACAAGCTTTCCCCCCCAAGTATTCAATTTAAGCATGAAATGTTAAAATCAAATTAAATATTAATGATACCTTGTTTGTTTGAAATAGATGATATGTTTTTCTCAACATTGATGTTTTTTTTCACTCAAAGAAACTATTCTAGGAATTCTATAGATCATAAAAACATTAAACGAATACCCTAGATAATCAATATATTATTCAAGGGTTCTTTCACAAAATATCTAAGAGATTTACGATGTTTCCTTCATCATGTGAGGAACATAGACTCGATCGAGAAGACATGATCAATATAACATTGTTCATCATTTAGAATATATCTTGATGTAATTGAGAGGAGAGGATATGAGAGATTATAACTAAATTCATCCAAATGGTGGATCTCTCTATTCAAGAGGCTAAAATGAGCATTTATACATAGGTTATACTTTCCAAAATTTCACATTAGTCCTTGGAAAGTAATAAACTTCATTTCAAGAACATGTTAACATTTATGAATTAATTAAACATGTCATAAATGTCACAAATATTTTATCACTCACTTGAAACACTTTAATATGGTATGTGATTAAATAAAAACCAATAAAAAAGTTTATAAGTTTCCCAAATAACTTAATCAACCTTGAACATGTTATGTTCATTTGAAAAATTATATTTTCACATATTCACTTTTACGATCAAACTAATTATGAACACCTTGAGAACTAAATTCAATTATAATTATTATAAAATTGGATAATATAATTGAATTATTTTACTTGTGATCAATCATACATGGACATCCACCAACCCTTTAACATGGGGACCACTTCATCCTATACTTCTATTCATCTGAATAGGTGGAAATTGTGGATATATTTTGTGTGTGGACCTCTAGGTACTTATAAAAATAGTTGTGAGTCAAATACACAAACCAAGAGTATATTATAGAAAATGATTATGTCCCCTAATGAGATAAAGAATGTCATAACTGTGCCTACATTCTACGATCATATTCTATATAATATAATCAATTTGTATCATGTATATCATAAAGCAATATGAACACTCGTATCATCATCCTTTTGATTATTTAAATATTTCATGACCTTAGTTAATGAACATAATTTCTTATACCTTGTCCATGGATTTAATTAAAAAACTATCATCCTAGTCAACCAGGGTCCACAATATATCTCTTTCCTAACTCAGAAGAGACAAATTCTATCTTGATCATTCAACCAATGTCATACTTACAACGATGCACCCAATTAAAGTTACCACACTACAAATTCAATGTCATGGTTTTTGAATTTTATCAAATTAAATGATCAAATGGTAAATATTCACAATGTTATCAATTCAAGAGACCAATTCCCATGTTCATAGATAATAAAAACTAATGGAACCTAAAATATATAATGTTATCATTGATGGTATAGTCCTCGTGATCTCATATACTTGATATCACCAAGTAAACACGTCATGAGATAAATTCTCATTCTTATGATCCCCCAAAAACTGATAGTCAAACATCATCTTTGTCTTATCAATATGATATATCTAGACCATAAGAAATATATTTAAGACTACTGTCATAGTATCTCATGGTTTTTAGTATATGTGAGAACTACTATAACCATTTGATATGACACATAATCTGGGGAAATTAATGTATAAATATTGGATACAAAAGTATAAAAACTATTATGGTATGAACAAAAACATGTATATATCAAACGATATGCAAGTAATGATAATTAATTTACATAAATTATTTTGTTCTATGACACCCACTCAAAATACTCCCTCTTTCACTACAACAAACTTCTAACAATTATCAACCTAATAGCTCTCACATGAGTATTGTTCTTCTAATGAGATATGGATTTATTCAAGGGGTCTTCCAAATTATCTTATGTGGATACTAAAGTAATTAAAACTTCAGTTCTGTGAGTAAAATCCCTCTAAAGATGAAACTTTTTAAGTATATTATTTTTTTAGTATGACCTAATATCATTAGAAAGAACCACTACTATAGTATTATCATAGTATACTACAACATGGTATGCACTACTAGGTGAAGCATCAATTTCAAAAATAGAGCTGCATATGAAATCTTATTTCTTGGATGCATCAAAAGATTCTATATACTCAGATTCTATAGAAGAATTGGAAACCATGAACTGCTTCAAACTCCACCATCTCACTACACCACCACCAAGAAAAAATACATAGACTGGATGTGATTTCAGATAATCTAGATATGTTTGGAATCTATCTTTAATGTATCCCCTCATGACAAGATCATCATCTTCTCCATACACTAGGGATATATCCTTTATATGTCTTAAGTAATTTTGTATAGTTTTTATGGCTAACCAATGTAGATATTCTAGATTTTCTTTAAATTTGAACACTATTCATAAATCAAAGATAATATAAAACCTAGTATATAGAATGACATACATGATAGATCCCATTTTTGGATTCTAAGTGATTTTACTCATTAATTGAATCTCCTCATATGTCTATGGACACAACTTATTGGAGATATTAATTCCATGTGACATTTTAAAAATACCCTCTTTTATAGTTGTATATTGTACCGTTTGAGTGAATTGTCAATATATGTACTTTGACATAGATCAAATAACCACTAATATCTATCTCGATATATCTTGATTCCTAGAATGCTTCACCTAAGTATTTCATGGAGAAGCATTCATTTAACCAATTATCTACTAGTTTTAAGACTTTCACGTTGATTCACATTAATAGTATGTCATCAACATATAATACTAAGAAAATTATGACACTCCCACAATCCTTCTTATAGATACATGGATCAATTTCATTCATCATCAAATCAAATTGTTATATAGTGTCATCAAAATGAATAAATCATGATTTTGATGCATACTTCAATCCATAAATGTATCTATTAAGCTTGCATACTTTATTAGAACTATTTAATATAATAAACCCTATGATTTGTGTTATATAGACATCTTCAACTAACTTGTAATTTAGAAAATTATTTTTTAAACCTATTTTCAAAATTTCATAATAATGGAAGGATGCTATTTCAACTAATATTATGATGTATTTCAGTATTGTAACTAGTGATAAGGTTTTATTATAGTCTATACCTTGATGTTTATCGGAACCCTTCTCTACTAGCTATGTATTCTATGTGCTTACTTGACCGTAAATGTCCATATTTTTCTTGAAAAACCATTAACACCCAATAGGTCTTACATTATATGGCGGGTCTAACAAAATCAAAACTTGATTTTGGTACATGGACATGATTTATAATGAATGAATTTTTTTATCTAGTATAATATTTCCCATATAATTATTCCTTATGGGTTATAGTTTCACCATTATCAAGGAGTAATGTGTAACCCGACTCAGTGATAAGAAATACATACCTCTCTAGTTCTCTAACCTCTCTAGTACACCTATACAGTACCTATGTGTTAGGAACATATTTATCTCTTAATATATCTTGTAGATATTATTCTTGTACCAACTCTTGTGCATATAGAACATCAACTTCATCAATGTAAATCTTTGTCCCACTATTTCCCTTGGAAATGTGTTCCCTTTCTAGAAATTTATCATTTTTACTAAAATCACCTTCCTATTTGAATGGTTAAATATGTAATATCTATTGGCCAACGTATGACACTCAAGAGGGGGGTGACTTGAGTTCCTATAAGAATTTATGTTAAAAAGTTTATTTAAATGATTCTCCCAATTTAAAAATTAATAGGCCAGTTAATAAAATTAGTGAATTTATAATAGTCGAACTATTCAACTAATTTATCAAAGGATTGAATATTACTCATTTTTAACAAGAAGATATATGGATATAACTTTTGAAACTAATCTAATAAGACAAAACAGTTATAAACACTATCCAAAACTAACTATCAAAGGGAAATTCTGTTTTCTGAAATATAGGTGAAAATAGAGAAAACTATATTTTAAAACATAGTTGATATAAAATAAGGGGTTCAGTACCAAGAAAATAATTATTCCTCTCCACTTGGTGATCACCTACAACAAAGAAGTCTATATAGATAAAGGTTCTAATCCACACCCTGGATCAGGGTTTACATAAAATTTTACAATTGTCTTGGTCAATTTAACTCTACCACTGTTCTATGTGGGAAACAAATACAATCACATCACACATGACCTTTACCATAGTTCTACATGGTATAGAAAAGTATAAAAAATAGTTGTGCGAGGATATAGAGTATCCTCTAGTTCGGTGCAGGAGATAGTGTGTGTTTTACAGAAATATGCACACACTACTCAAAAATGTAATAAAAAGGCACACAAAAGAGAAATAAATATTAGATAGGGTTGATAAGGCTTTTTGTGTTATGCAGTTCAGCTCTGAATATTTGATGTATTAGAGTTGAATATGGAGTTCTCTTCTAGAAGCAGACATTGAAAATAGAGTGTCGTGGAGAACTGTGTTCTGTCTTATAAGAAGTTGATATGTTCTTATCCTTAGGTTTAGTTTATGCACTACTTTTTATATGACCATTATAAATAATATTAAATAAAAGAAAATTTAGAAAGCCTATCGGTGAATCATTTTTCAGTTAATAATGCATCGGTGACTCATTCCATCAGTGAGTCCTTCTATCTGTATCAGTGTCTCATTTTATCAATTTCTCCTTCTATGAAAGTCTCCTTCTATCAGTCTGTCCATGTTTCAGTCTTTCCATGCATTGGATTCACAGTGTGTTAGTAAAACCATGTGTTGGAAGCATCGTGAATCAGTAGCACCGTGCGTCAGTAGCACCGTGCGTTGGTATCACCTTGCGTCGATAACACCATGCATCAGTAGCACCATGAATCGGTATGTCATTCCTTATATCGGTGAGACAATATTTCTATTAGTATCAGTGAGTCCTTTATGTTGTTGGCTTTAGTGACTCACTTGTCTATCGATGTCACCTTCTCATACTTAGGAAATATATTTTTTTGGACTATCTTACAACATAAATATTATCAAAATGTGTTAAAATTATATGTGATCATAGATAATCATAATTACACATATTTAATATTAAATAAACATTATTGAAATGATTAGAAAGGAGTAATAAGATTTGAAATTATTTGTGATTATTAAAATCAGAGAGGGTGGCCAGTAATCTCTTATGGGCCAACAATATCCACCTTTTTGATGATAAAAAATCATTGAATTATAATATAAACTCATTCGATGCGTAATATAATCAATCTTCTTATCAACTCCCATTACAGATAAATTTTCTCATTATATAGACAAGGTTTAGAGGTAAAATAAATAGAAATGGTATCAAAAGAAACAAAAAAATAATAATTGTATCAAAGACTAATGCCTTTTCTTCCAATATCTAATCATAGGTAGGAAAAATAAAATACATAAGAGTGGTTTCAAATGAAAAATAAATAAGGATATTGAAAAAATTGATCTCCCCCTTTTGGGATTATCAAAACATGTAAGGGCATGAAATGATAAAATCAAGAATAAAATAGAATCAAAGGAATAATCAAGAAGGAAATAGATATAAAAATAATAATATGTATTAGAGAGTAATAGATATAACACAAATAGATGAAAGGAAATAGCACTAAATTTCATTAATTAGTGAAGTAAAATGTATTATAAGAATCAGTGAATGACAACAAAAATACAACCAATCTTCCCTATTATAGAGTTATCCACACTACTTCTTAGGATCAAGAGGTTCCTTCCCTTTCTCAGATGGATCAATTGATGGTCCAACAGAATGTGGAGGTTGAGAGGTAGGAGGGTTAGAATGGATCTTCAATGGAGGTAGGATCACTCCATCGGGAATAGTAGGGTAAGGTCTAGGATTGTGTTGTGAAAAAAACCGAGGTTGAGTCTCCTTTTGGATCACTGGTCAAATATAACTGAAATCCTGAGAAACTATCATATTAGTGGGAGGAACCAATCCAACAGGTCTAATAGGTGCAGAAGTAGGCACCACAATTGCTTCAACCTACACATGATGGCATGGATTTAAAATCATGTTGAAATACTCAATGATTTCACCACCATTCTTTATAGATTTCTAAAAATGAACTTTATTCTCCATGAACTTGTCACGATGAGGGGTGAATTCCTTCAATTTATGAACTTGGTATTCGAAGGCTATGGTCACTGGAGGCAATTTAAATTTCTATGTCAAATATTTAAAAAGGATTTTTAACTAATTCTTGGTAATAATATTCTTGAAATAACAATCCACCTTCTCCATAATATTAGAATTGGAAGCCTCAATACTCTTGGAATAGAGCCTGACCATATCATGAACATGGTTACTATTCCTCTCAATTTTTGAATGGTTGTCAAATCAAGAATCACAAAATAGATCTTGAAGCTCTTCCTTAACAACAATTATAACTTCCTCAATGTCCAAGTCCTGATATGTATGACCAGAGGTAGAAGAAACCACATGAGTTGAGGTGTGGGTATCCAAAGTATTAAGAACAGTCTCCAGAAAATCTGTATACTTAGAGTTCATATTATTTATTGCAAATACAAGCCCACTCATTTCTTTTCTCATCTTGGTGGTGTCGGCAAAAAGTGTTTCAACCATTTTGATAATGTTTTCTTAAATATTAGCTATAACCTTATCTGAAACATTATCTCCATCTACCTCATGCACACCAAAAGTATGAATTGGAACATGAGTATCTTGTAAAGATTTATTCATCTCTTCTATTGATGATTTGAGAGAGTGTAATTCATTACTCAGTGGAGTGTTTTCTATAATATCTTGTTGAATCTCATGGACCATATGAGATTGAACTGATACTCTCACAGAAAAACAAATTTCATCCATAAACTATTCAAAGTATGATCTAGTGACATAATCACTAGGTACTAAAATAATAGAAGGAGTAGGGACTGAGGTAGATGCCACTGCCTAAGGTGCCTCAACAAGAAAACTCTCTTCAACTGGTGGTCTCTATGGAACTGCTACACTATCCTAAGAATAAAATTTAGAATAACCTAAACCAATGATAACATACCCAGGATTCCTTTTCCTTTCATATACTACAGAGGGTTCCAAAAGAGTGAGTGTGTTAACTGTCACTCTTCCATGTTGAGGTGCATCCTCAACTTGATCTCCTCTATCTTGAAGATCCCCCTCAATATGTTCTCTCCTCACTGGTTTCTCACCATGAACGTGAGGTCTCCTTTGTTCATACACTTAATAAGGAATAGGTATCACTTGAGATTCTACTTCTATGTGAGTTTCAACTTCTCTCATTTCATCAATTGTAACTATAGAATGTTATACAACATATTTATGAACCAAAGTATCAACCATATATACATCTCTACCTTGATCATCCTCATGATGGTCACCATCACTTTTACTACCTTCACTAATAAATTCATCATCATCCTCATCATGTCTAGATTCATGCTCTTCACTTCCATCTCTATCAGAATTTTATTCACCTTGTTCCTCTTTACTAACACTACCAAAACTACTTTTATCACTACTAACTTCTTATTCTTCCCTCTCATCATCATCATCATCTTCTTATTCTGATTCATATTCAGAGCTTCCAAACTTTCTAAAATACTATAATCTACCTAATACTTCTGTCTCCTCATCTATATTAGTTCTAAGAGTGGGTTCATATGAGGGTAAATCAATAGGTGGAATTGGAGGTCCAAAATAAAAACATTTGAGAGATTCTATGGTGTCTGGATCATTCCTATCATCAATAGGTGATCCTTGACCTCTTACTGGTGTGGAAGGATCTTCTTCTTCATCTGAAGAGTAAGAAACATCCTCATCTGGTCCTAGAGTAGGATCAACCTTATCTTTTGGCCTAGTAGGATGGTCCATTAGATTGAACTTCCCAAAAAATTTCTCCTCATCCTCAACCCATTACTTTTCCATGGGTTCAAATTGATTTTCATTACTTTAAACATTTCTTTACTTAGGAAAATACCACTTCACTCTAAAACAATGTCATTAGAATCCCTAACACATCCCTTTTCTTTAAACATGGCTGAGATCATCTGAACGTAAAAAAAAGAGTTAGACTTGCAAGAAGGCTTGATCAGATCACTGATATAAAGCATAATATATCTACATAGGTTTAACTTAATTACTTTTCTTAGTAGATAAATAAAATCAACTTCTTGATATTTTAATGTAGAAAAATCCTCTTTCCTCAGAAAGATTTGGTGCTGAATGAATTTGAACAAAATTATGCACTCCCCATCGAACTTTGTAGGAATAGATCTCCTATGCACATCATTGTCAGCAATCTCCTTCTAAGCTATCACAATGTAGAAAATTTCACTCTCAAGTAGAGACTACCTTGATAGTCATCAAACACACCCTCAAGGGATAACTTAAGATATTCATCTGACTGTCTTGATGAAAAATAAATCCACTTTCCTTTCACAATAGACTTAATCCAAAAAACATCACATCCTTCTAGAAGAAACTCCATATTCATGTCAAATTCATGTACTAACTTAGGGTAATATAGAATTTTATTATCTAAGAAACACTAAATCCATCCTTGATCCTATAACACCATGAGTATTAAATACGTTCTTTCCATCAACCATTATACAAGAACCTACTTTTCTAGTGCAACTATATGGTTTTCCAAAGCAGGATTCATAGGTTCAAAAAAATTTCTTGATCCCCCTTTTTGTTTCTTATCTGCATGAGACACATTTCCTAAACCACCTTCAAGAGATTTCTTTATATATGCCATTCTAACAGTTCAATTTGAAAGCTGAGAGGTGAAAATTCAAGGGTAGAGAGAGAGAAATGATTCACTGAGTGTAAGGGTAAAGAAGTAGAGTGGATCAACTAAAATTTATATTATTTAGGAATTAGATCACATAAAAATGTCAAATTTTTAACCAAATTAAACAAAATTCCTAAAAAATGTTATTCTTATTAAAAGAATAAAATAGATAAATACAGTGATTCATCAGTGTCAGTATGACATATTTTTTATAACACTAATGGTATCAGCTTGAAAAATCATTAGTGTCATCATGACAACTATGTTGGCAGGACATATCATCAGTGTTGTCATTATAACTATATTAGCATGACATAGATTTAGTGTCAGTATTACACCTTCATTTAAAATTATCAATGGAATAAAAACATAAGTTCCTATAGAGTGATCATTTTTAACTCATGTCTAATGTAGTTCATTCTTCCATGGTTTAATGGCTTAATAAAAAGGTAAGAAAGCTAATGTTCAGTGCCAATGAATTCTAACATTATATCACATTTTTTATAATGGTCTCCTAAAAAGTGATGTATTACATCAATGTGTTTTTTCCTAGAATGACAAACATGATTCTTAGAAATATTAATATCACTTGTGTTATCACAATTTATAGGGAAAAGTCTGAATTGATTTCTATAGTCTAGTAATGTGTGTTTTATGAACAAAATTTGTGCCCAAAAACTACCAGTAGAAATATATTCATCTATGGTAGTTTATAATGCAACATAATTTTGTTTCTAAATACACAATGAAACTAGATACTTTCCCAAAAACTGGCATGTTCCAGAGGTTCTCTTTCTATCTAACTTAATGCCATGAAATTCAACATCTGTATAAGTCACCATATCAAAAGGTTATCCTATAGAATAGAATAGTCCAAAATTAGTTGTATATTTGAGGTATTAAAAATCCTTTTGATAGAATTTAAATTCGATTATTTTGGGTTTTATTGAAAATGTTCACACATTGACACACTAAACATAATATCTGGCCTACTAGATGTTAAATTGAGTAAACTCCCAATCATTCATATGTAAGTGGTTTGATCAACAGATTTACCATCTACATCAAGTTCCAACTTACAAGTGGGACTCATTGGAGTGTCACTACTCTTAGTGCTTTCAAAGCCAAATATTTTTCAAATATTCTTAGTATATTTACTTTTATTTAAAACAATACCTTCTTTATTTTGAAATATTTGAAATCAAAGAAAGAATTTTAGTCCCCCCATCAAACTATTCTCAAATTTTATTTTCATCATCTTTGAAAAATCAACCTACAATGAATTTTAAAGGATCAATAAATAATATCATCTACATAGATTTGTACTAGTAAAACATATTTTTAAATTCATTTGATAAAATTGTTAGGATCAATAATACCTTTGTCAAAACCTTTATAAATAAGATAAGTTTTGATCCTATCATACCAAGCTCTTATACTTTTCGTTAAACCATATAAATATTTAGTTAATTTAAAAACACGAGTTTGAAAGTGGGGATTTTTAAGACTATGGGTTGTTCAAAAAAATATATCCTCAATTATATAACCATTTAGAAATTAAATCTTTATATCCATTTGATAAATTATTAAATATATATTTTCTTATATGCAAGAAAGATTCTAATGGCCTAAAGTATAGAAACTAGTGAAAATGTTTTCTCATAGTCAATCCGTTCTTCTTGACTATAACATTATGTAACCAATCAAGATTTGTTTCTAACTTTATTACCAGATACATCAAATTTATTCCTAAACACCCATTTAGTTCATATAGTCAATGTGACTTTGGGTATATCTACATGTTTCCAAACATTGTTTCTTTCAAACTAATCTAACTCTTCTTGAATAGCCATCTCCCAAAATTCATCATTTATAGCATCATTGATGTTCTTGGGTTCAAGTTATGACAAGAAAGCTTGATGTTCAACATGATTTATAAGATAAAATCTGGTCTGAGTTCCTTTGTATAAATCTCAAATTATAGCATCTCAAGGATGGTTATTGAGAGTTTTAAAAGATCTAGAAAAATAAGGGCTAGTCACTTCAGGTTCTTCTACAGGTTCAAGTTCCTCATGACTAGAGTCTGGAGAATTTTCAGAACTAGATGTTTTAATAGGTTCATTAATAGGATGGTCAGATGATTTAGCATTGTTGTCTAAATTTGACATATCATCCTAAAAATTTTCTAGAGTGGTCTTTGACTCATGTGGAACTATCTCATCAAATATGAAATGTATAGATTCTTCCACACATTTGGTTCTCTTATTAAATACTGTATAGTCTTCACTAGAAAATGAATATCCTAGGAAAATTAATTCATCACTCTTTCATAAAAATATTTCCAGATTATCCTTAGTGTTAAGAATATGTACTTTGAAACCAAAAACATTGAAGTAGTTAACCTTGGGTTTTCTATTGTTCCACAACTCATAAGAAGTTAAATTAAGGATAGGTCTAATAAAGACTCTATTGATTATATAGCATACTTTATTGAAATATTCTACCCAATGTATATAGGTAGGTCATACTCACTAAGCATGGTTTTAGAAATTTCGTATATGGTTCAATTTATTCTTTCTACAACTCCATTTTGTTGGGGTGTCCTAGGAGAATAGAAGTTATGACTATAGTCATTTTTTGAGAAAAATGATTCAAAATATTGGTTCTCAAACTCAAGGACATGGTCACTTGTTAAGGTTTTAATTCTAAGACCACTAATATTTTCTATAGTCCTAGTATACTTGGTGAAATGAGAGAAAACATCACTTTTGGGAGCCATGAAGAAGGCCCAAGTATATGTAGAATAGTCATCTACAAGAACAAAGACATAGTGCTTCCCACTTAGACTTGAAACTCTAGAAGGTCCAAATAGATGCATGTGAACCAACTCAAGAGGTTGATAAGTTGAGACTTCGTTCTTTGTTTTGAAAGAGATTTTGTGTTGTTTACCATTTTGAAAATGATTACAAACTTTTTCATTTGGAAACTCAAGTTTAGGTAGATCCTGGACATAAAATTTTCTAGTAATATTTCTAAGTGAGTGTATATTACATTTCCCTAATATCTTATGGTAAATCCAAGACTCTATGAAAAGCGTTCAAACAAGAATTTTTTTGAGAAATTAATGAATCTAAATCAACAACATACACATTTTAATTTCTAATAGTAGAATATACCAACTCATTTTTAGAATTAAGAACATTTCATACATCATTATAAAATTTAACATTAAATCAATAATAACATAATTGAGAGATACTAATTAGGTTTTATTTTAATAAATTATAAAAAAAATAATTTTGAAATTAAAACTTAGTTAGAGTTACCAATCTTTACAAGGACAATGAATTTTACTTTTTCATTGTCACCAAAAGTGACATGCCCACCATCAATATTTATCATGTTCTTGAAGCATCAATAATATCTTGTCACATGTCTTGAATATCCACAGTCCAAGTATTATAAGCTTATTCAGGAGATCTTCAAACAAGTTTCCTACAAATATAATAGACAAGAATTGATTTTGGTACTCAAATTTGTTTGGGTCTGGTAACATTCATAATAAGTTTTTTAGAAACCCACATTTACTTAATGGGTTTACTATAACCATCATGTATGGAATTTTATAAATAGACTTTATTTGGTCCAAAAAAACATGAAACAATAGAAGATGTTTCAGGGATGGAACTTGTAGAAAATTATCTATAACTGGATAAAAAATGGGATTTTCTAAATTAAGATACAAAATGAGTTTGAGCTATATTCCTCTTTCCTAGCTGGTATCCTATTCCAGTAGTATATTTAGGAGGTACTTTCTTACCAAGAATTTGAACTAATTTTTTTTTTACCATTGGTAAATCTTTCTAGGTCTTTCTTTAATTTCTCATTTGATAACATAATCTCATTGTTTTCCTTAAGTAGTTGAGATTTTTTTTCTTTCTCTACTAAAAGTTCAGATTTAACATTAGCTATAAAAGCATTATATTTATTCAAGGATTTATATTTATCTTTTAGTTCATTACATGTGTCTTCATGAATTGTACTATATTTGAACATTTCCTCATTTTTACAATTTTTAGAATCACTTTCAACTCTAGAATAGTAAGAACTATGTTCAAGAGAGTATAGTGTTACCTTAGATGTGTTTGTCACAAAACACATATTTTCCTCATTATCCTTTTCATCATGAGAGTATTATTGAGTCACTTGATCTATCCTCAGAAGTGCTATATGTTTCTTTCATTACCTTTCACTTTCTTTACCTATCACCATACTTCTTATTATACTTTATATTGGGATATTCAGCCTCTACAAGTCCCTTTATTTTTCATTCATAAAAAACAATTTCTTACAAAGTTTCAATTCTTTTCCAATCCATTTTTCAATGGACCTTATGATCATACTTTCCATTGTAGTTTGGATTTCTGAATAATTTCTTCTTCCTGTAGAATTTCTTAAAGCTTCTAGATATTTGATCTATATCTTCATCACTATCTATTGATGACCGTTCACCACTTGAACTTTTAGTTTCATCTTATCTTTGTCTATTTGTCTGGATGTAGTATATTTAAAAGAAACATATTTTCTTTTGGGTTCATCGTCATATTCTTTTTGTACTTCTAGTTCTTCCACACACATCATCAAATTTCCTATCAGCTCCTTCACTAGAAACATATGGAGGTTACAAGATTATCTTATTGATATATAAGTCACTCTCCATCTATCTAGTAAGAAAATAATTATTCTCATGACTTGATCCTTAGCTGTAACAGCTCATCCTAAAGAGATCATAGTTTTCACAATTTCATTAAACCTGAGATACATGTCAGAAATAGGATCATCAAGATTTATCTTAAAATTATCATACTTAATAGTATAAGTGTTAAATCTAATTTCTTTAACATTAGAAGTTCCTTCATGTGAAATAGTTAAAGTGTCCCAAATTTTAAAGGTATATGTTCAAGTAGATATTCTATTAAATACATCATCTCCTAGTGCACAAAAAAGTGAATTCATAGCTTTATAATTGTTATTATAAGCAGTCCTTGTGGAATCAATCCAAGTATTCCTCGCTATCTTTGGTATTTCATATTGATATTTTATAACTATCTAAATATCAAATCCCATACATTCTAAATTCATTTTTATCTTAATCCTCCACTGGGAATAGTTTGTTCCATTAAAGTAGGGAGGTCTGTTTGTAGCATCACCTTCAAATATATTATCCACACTAAAGAAAATATTTTTAAAGAGGTAAAAAATTTAGAAGTAACATAAATTTTAATATTTTTAAAATAGAACTAAATCCTAGTTGAAAATATTTGAAAAATATTTTAATTAATCCTCTGATAATGAATTTTGGTCGAAGTAGGACACTCAAGAGGGGGGAGGGGAGTTAATTGAGTTCCTAAAAAAATTTATTTTAAAAAATTTATTTAAAATATTCCCCTAATTTAAAATATAACAGGTCTATTAATCAATGTAGTGAATTTATAATAGTCTAATTGATTAGCTAATTTCTCATAGGATTTATTATTTCTAAGTTGTAACAATATGTGATATGGATACGACTTTTAAAATATTATAATAATCTAAAATAGTTATAAACACTAGTCAAGATTAAATATCAAAGTGAAATACTATTTTCTAAAATATATGTAAAAATAGAGAAAACTAAATTTGAAAACACAGTAGATATAAAACAATAGGTCCAATCTCAAGATGGGACATAGTCTTATCCACTTGGTGATCACATTTCACCAAGCTGGCTATATAGATAAAGGTTTTGATCCACACCCTGTATCAGGTTTTACACAATAGTTTACAACTATCCAGGACACTTAACCTCTACTAGAGTTCTACGTGGGAAAAAAATACATCCAGGTCACACAAAACCACTACCATAGTACTACATGGGATAAAAAAGTGTAAAAAAATAGTTGTGTGAGGATATCTAGTATTCTCTAGTTTAGTGTAGGAGACAATGTGTGTTTTTCAGACAGATTCACACACTGCTCAAAAATGTAATAAAAAGGAACAAAACAGAGCAATAAATTTTAGACAGGGTTTAGAAGACTTTGTGAGTTTTTCAGTTTAACTCTGGACTCATTGATGTATCAGAGTTGAAGTTGGAGTCCTCTTCTATAAGTAGACACTGAGAAAATAATTTTGTGGAGCACTGTGTTTTGTCTTCTAGTAAGATGAGATGTTCTTCTCCTTAGGTTCAGTTAAATGCTACAAAGATCTTGGAACATTGGTTGATAGCAGTTCTCTAGTTCACAACAATTAGGAATGAAGAGTTCCTTGTGGGTTCTGCATTTCGGTATGTTGTTCATGTGGGTATGATACTGTGTCTATTTTGTAACGTCCCATC
This sequence comes from Viscum album, assembly GCA_963277665.1. Taxonomy (NCBI): domain Eukaryota; kingdom Viridiplantae; phylum Streptophyta; class Magnoliopsida; order Santalales; family Viscaceae; genus Viscum; species Viscum album. Next base: position 879,062,091 of record OY728166.1, read on the forward strand.
CCATCTCACCTCTAAGACAGTGGCTGGACCGATGGGTTACATGACCTCAAGCGCATCACCCCAAATTCTAGAGGCTGCCGACTAGCAGCAAGGGACTTTTTAACATGTCCATGGGGGAGACTATGCCCTCATAGGTGAAGGTAATGCACAATGGAAGGAAAAAAATTACAACAAATGGCAGAAGCATATAAATGAGAAAACTAAAGTAGAATAAATTGAATAAATTTTAAATGCAGAAGCTGATAAATAAAACAATATATACAATGATTTCAGGCTATGATGTCTGTCTAAACATAAATCACAGAAAACAAAAACCCAAGCAAGCTATTATCTAAAAAGGAAAGACACAAATTTCAATAACTGCATAATGAGAAAAGATCAATCCTATTCCCCTGTCTCCATCCTAAGTAGAAAAAAAACAATCAAGAATCGGAAGCAGCACACTTCCCTTTGTTAATACCAATAAGCATATAATCTACTCAGGTGTCAACAGTGCCCGATCAGGGTATGAGATTAAATCCTAGTAGATTGGAACCCACGATGTCTAAACCATTCCATTTTTTGTATTAATAAAATGAAATGTGTCATTATATGATAAACACAAATAATTTACTAAGCATAATAAAATAAATAACTTAGCATGGGTTCCCAACAACACCCGTCCCTAATCACCAGCTTCAGCCTAAGTCAGAAGTATGAAGGAAGTTCCTGTAATAAGAAGGATTCACATATACATATATATAAGCGTAGAAAACCACGATAAAATAAAAAAGAGTTACACACCAAGTTTGTGCCTTAACTTGGGATATAAACCATGTATCAACAAGGTGTGTTACAAAATACCAGAAAAATATCACAATTATCAAGAGACTCAAAGACGGATTAACATAACCTTCAATGCATCATTATTATGTTCAAGTTGAGAGTTGGAGTCCGAGCCCATCCCATAGGTATCGCTATGGTACATCCTTCAAATTATCAAATACAACTGAGCCCATCCAAGTAAATCTTCTCAAATACCAAGTATCGCTCAAGGCATGGATTTACCATGAGTCCATCGTGATCTCATAGAAAGGGGTCGAGTATCATCCGAGGATGGTGTAGCCACCATTTTAATGGATCTATCATCGATTGTCCTTTTTGGAAGCAGTATCACTCATAAGTATTTAGAAAACTCGGGGAAGTCTCGGTTTTGAAAAGCCTAAGGCACCACCCCCTGAAAAGTAGTGGTAACCTGTCAGAAATTGGGGATCCAAGCACGACCCTTAATACAAGACCCACCTTCTCTCCCTGTCATGGATTTAATTAAATGTCATAGAATAGGTATCACAGAGTTTCATTTATAATATCAACTAAACAATATAGGTAACTCTACCATAACAAATTATCATTTAAACCGAGAAGCTATAACAAAATAAATTTATCAGAAAAAGCAATAAAAACACACATACTAATTTATAAATCCACAATAAGATAATAATTTAACAAAGGAATTCATTAGGAAATAATTAACCAACACAACCAAAGATCATTGTTCACAATTACCCTAAATAATTTATTTCTTTAAAATCAACAAAATAGATCATGCAACATGTGCAATTAATTAATTTAATTAATTGTGGGTTAATAAAAAATAGGCCAAGAATTTCAGAACACCCAAAAGGGTATCCAACAATGTTTCAATAATTTAAATGGATTAAATTGTCTCACACAAAGGTGACAAGGTTCAGAAAAGTTATTTATTTAATGTAGAAAGGGTAAAAACTAGACCTCACCGATATACACCAACGAGCGACACTACATGCGATTTAAATGACGCAAAAAATGAAGGTAAATAGATTAGAATCCCCACCTTATACTCATAGAGGATCAAATTCTCCATGAAGATAAAGGATTTGACCTAAAATAGAATTAATCAGATGATTTTAGAAAAGAACCAATTTTGGGTGAAAGCCTTCCGCAGCCAATCGCGCAATAAATAGAGAAGGATATCATATGATTATTTGTTTGTAAGGTTTGCCTTACCGAGATATTTACTATACAACTGACAAAAAATAATATGGATGAGAAATGTTGTCACAACGGGCTTCCTAAAGAGGAGAGGAGTAGAGGAATTACACCCCCATGGGGGGCACTACAGGGGCGATGCATAGGGAGAGGGAGGAGAGGAAAAAAAATAGAAAAGAAAGAAAGAAAAGGAAAGAGAAAAAAAGGGAAAATAAATCAAAATGAGATAAATAAATAAAATAATAAAAGTAAATTGTGGGAGAAATGAAATAATTAATTAAAATGGTTTTACCCCAATTTAATTATTTTTAATTTATTTCTGACCATTTCTATTTTATTATTTATTTTTATCCCTCTTGAAATTCCATAAATTTCCTTTAAATTATTTTTATTCCCTTTTTTACTTTTTTTAAAAAAATTAGCTTGAACGTGTCACTAGGGCCGATGTTCAAATTTATAAAAAAAACATGAACAATTATTTAATTAATTTTAACAGTTACCTGAGACCCACAATAGGATGCACAGGCGCGCACCTTGGGCCAATTTAATGATATGGACTAAATACATAAACGGTTCACACCTTGGTTTAAGCTGAAATGTTCCCAACATTTACGTGGGAAAGTAATATTGTTTTATCTGACACAAAAATAAATATCCACATATATATATTGACTGCGTATTAGTATTTAATTGTAGCAATTAATAATATCACATTTATTACATTGCTTAGTTATTATTTATACCGTGACACACTTTATTAATTATGGATATGAATTTTCATTTATAGTCTTCAACATAAATCATAATATTAATAATAAAATTATTATTATTATTTACAACTTCCCAAAAAATAAATTTATAACCCAAATAAATTATCTTCGAGTGAGATCTGACAAAACGTCCAATGCTCGCTAAAGTTATACCCTGCCTAGGGTAACCTCCATGTCTCAGAACTAACGGTGGGCACAGATTTCTGATATGAAACACCATTTGAGAGAAATTAATTAATTATTATCAAAAAATTGGAATAAATTAATTAAAAATAAGGAGGGTATTTTCATGTGCGAGGGTGCCAAACACCCGACGCGCATCATGGTAATACCCTGCCTACGGTAAAACTGGCATTTTAGACCTAACGATGGCCTCATATTTCTCATATGACACACAATTAGAGAGTTATTTCATTTTTTTAAAGAAAACACCCACATGTATGAATAAAATAAATTTAATATTTTTATTCTATCAATTCAAAGAGTCTATAGGTCTCAGAATCCCACACTGACTCATTATCAAACTCTGAAAATATTTTATAGAATATTTTAAAGTTCTAAATAATAATTTTACACTTCATTTAACTTATTTACATTATAATTTTAATCTAATTAATCTAATAAAATTTATTGAAAAGAAACATCAAAGTGTCAACTATTGAAAGTAAAAAGTTCAGACACTCGGTTTTAAAATCAACCTACCTAGCTAATGGAAAAAAATTCCTTCTCTTTTTCATTCAGTTCAAAATAAGGAACATTACAACCTTCACACCTTAGAACTTATCATCCCTAAGAAGCCTTCAAGAACAACATAACCTTTATCTGATGCACAAGGGTTGTGAAGTCTCACACAAAAGGTTGTTTTGCGTCTCTAAACACCAAATATACATTCAACCATTGGTTAGGAAAATGACAGAAAAGCCATTAAGATCTGAGTCAACACTCATTTTCCTACTAAAACACCAAGATAGTATTTATCCAAACCCTTTTTTCTAGAGAAATGACTATGTCATCATCTCATTAAAAATTTGGTAAGACTTACTTACCACCTTAGGCTTTAACGTTAGAAAGAGAAATTATGAATCATGACACCTTTCTCCATCAAAATTGCCTATAAGACATGACCTTAAGAATTCTAGTGAGGATTCTCACGTGATTTATAAAACAGATGAAATAGTAGATTACCATTTACCTAAAAGCCCAAGTCAAGCCAGATTTTCAAGAAAAGACCTAGCCGGCCAAATCGCACTCGTCTCACCTAAAGATTTTCCAGAAAAAGGTCCTTCACTGACCAAATCATTGAAAAAGAGAGAGAACTTGTCAAGCCACTCTACCCGACCATTTAAGAAGATGCTCGTCTTAGACAACCAAAATTTTATGAACTGAACTGCGATACCATCCTCTAAGGCATCTCACATTTACCACAAACATTTCCACATAAATTCATACCTCACTTCCGATGACATTCCTTGATATAGGCATCACTAATCCCGATAAAAAATCTAGGGTAACCTCAGATCACCATGATATGTGTATAGGGAACTAAGCTATGGTAGTCCATAAACCATGTTTATGAGTGAGACATTGGTACAAAGACAGGATTCCCATATAGAAACATTGATCCATCCCAAAGAGGCACCAACCTGGTGGCCAAGTTAGCAGAAACAATTGGTGTATAATATTTCATCAAATGAATTCCAACACAGAAACACAAGGGTCACTCAAGACTAAACAAAGCTTCTATATGAACGATGTGTTAGCGTTCAATAATGAGAATACTACCCTAAACATTCCCATCAAATTTTAAAGCTTTATCATGGTATAAGACTGATGATCTCTTAGTGCATCAAGGACGAAGGCAAGATAGGGGAAATGCTCGTTACTTAAGGAAGAGTAAAAAAATAGTATTTGGAAATTACCAAAAGGATAACATTTAAAAAAATGGCATGAGAGACCAAACAAACTGGCTGGTGTATCAAAACACCCGAGTCTTTGGGAGTCATCCTGAGCATTGGGAGGAACATTATTCCTTTAACACAGAAGTCATTGTACTATAAAGATGACCTGAAATGTATTTAACTGTGCAAGACTTGATGATTACACTGAAATCATCTAGTTTGTCACAACATGAAGCACTTAATGGAACCACATGCATGAAAGCATACTACCCCTAGATGATAAGGAAGCAAGATGATTTTTAACTCATATGACAAAATACCGAATCATCTATCACTGTAGAGAAGAGTGGGTTGAATGACCTATGAAGAAACCGACCATCCCTAAGGCATTCCTAACCTGATATAAATGAGAATTACTGATGCTCAAGCCTGAAATAGAAGTCAAGGAGAATATGACCACCTGTCCGAACAAGGGTGTCAGTATATGCAATGGGGTCTGACTAGGGACAACAATATGAGAATGGTTCTGTTCCAAATCAACTCAAGGAGAAACTCAAACTACCCTTATACCAGGGTATTAAATAGAGGACATAACTATAGGTTCCATATCCAAGCCCTTTATATTTAATCACATTGAATCTTTAATCATCATGATATTTAATCAAAACATCAAGTATAATTTTTTAAAACAAAACACAAGGTACTTGATCTTAACCAATGCCTCAAAGAAAAACATGCAAGTTTTATAAAACTAAATTTTAAAACATTTTACATCAATTGAAACATGGTCTTTAATTAGTCAATCTATCACATATATTCCTTTTAAGAAAATAAGGCGACCTACAAGGGTCCCACTAAGCTGATCTGGGTTCATTAGAATGCAAACCAAAAATAGTTTCTTAATTATTAAGAGTCACAACACCCATATCGGGTTGTCTCATAAGGAGAATGAACAAACTAGCCTTCTTGGTACTAGTTGTGCCTCTAGTTATTTAACCAATTCATTTGAAATTATAACATGCTCAAACAGATATAAACCTAGATATATTGGTGGATATCAACCTATAAAGCGACAATACAGTTTATAGTATTTGGAATTTGTCTCCCATTCAAAGGCAACCAATAAATTTTAGAAAAGAAACCAATTACATAACAAACAAGTTAGAAGGTCACTATAAGAAAATAACAGAGAGAGACATGTTGTAATCACAGAAGCATAAGATTTTAATCACAAAGACATGCTAATAGGCACATAAGTAGGGTAAAAGGAAAATATGGTATTAAATAGATAGCATGGAAACATGATAGAATGTGAAATATATCATTGAAACATGGTCTCTAAAAAGGTATGCAAAATAATTACAAGGCATGGAATACATTCAAGGAACACAATTTGTATCAATAGAAAAACTAAAATGCCACTACATGGCAAGGAACTATGCATGGCATGCGAATTCTTATGTGCCTATTATGATGCTTTCAATGCTTCATCCTTACCTTAACAGGAAAAGAGTAAAATACTTCAAGGTTCATAAATCATAATTAAAGGAAATTAAACTAATCACTGGATATGAAATCATATCAACTGTAATATCGAAAAGTATGAACATCAATTATCAGCCCTGGCCACTTGGTTATTTCCAATATGTGGGGTGATTAGTCCCATGTATGTCTATTAACAAAGTGTCAAATCATTCCTAGTATCCTTTCTAACTACCCAAAATAGTAAGACAATGGAACATACCACCATTGAAACAAATTTGTAACTTCCCGACCTAGCTCACCTCTAAGACAGTGGCCAGACTGGTGGGTTACATGACCTCAAGCACTTTTACCTGAACACCAGAGGCTTCCAACTAGTAGCGAGGGCCTTTCTAACATGTCGATGGGGGAGACTGTTCCCTCATAGGTGAAGGTAATGAACATAAGAAGGAAAAAAATTATAACAAAAAACAGAAGCATAAAAACAAGAAAACTATAGTAGAATAAACTGAATAAATTATAAATGTGGTATATGATAAATAAAACTAAATATACAATGATGGTGTGCTATGATGTTTGTCTAAACTGAAAGCACAGAAAAAAGAAACCCAAGTATGTTATCAACTAAAATGGAAAGACACAAAGTGAAATTACTCCATCTTGAGAAAGGGTCAGTCCTCTACCCCAGTCTCCATCCTAAGAAACAAAAAACAATCAATCAAGCATTGAAAGAAGCACACTTACCTTTTCCAATACTTTCAAGAATATAATCCACTTGGGTGTCATCGACAGCTGAGAAGGGTGTGAGATAAAATTCTAGTAGGTTGGCACCCACAGTGTCTAAACCTTTCCATTTCATGCAGTAATAAAATGCAGTGTGTCATTATATAACAAACATAGATAATTAACTAAGCACTTTAAAATAAACTACTCAGCCTAGGTTCCCAACGACACCCATCCCTAATTACCTACTTCGGCCTAAGCTGGGAGTTTGAACGATGTACCTATAATAAGCAGGATGCACATATACATATATATATATATATATGCCTAAAAAATAAAGGTAAAACAAGCAAGTGGCACACCCCCAATCTTGTGATTTAACTTGGGGTCTAAACCATGTGTCAACCAGGTGTGCCTCAACATACCAACAAAATATAAAAATTCTCAAGAAACTCAAAGCAGCATTAACCTAAACATTAAATGCATAATTATTAATGTTTAAACTAAGAGTTAGAGTTTGATCCCATCCCGAAGGTATATCTATTTTACATCTTTCAAATTATCCAATACCACTGAGCCCATCCATGGAAATATTCTTAAAGACCAAGCATCGCTCAAGGAATGATTCACCATGAGTATGTCCTGATCTTGTAGAAAGGGGTCGAGTATCATCTAAGGTTGGTGTAGCCACATTGCCAACAGATCCATCCTCAATGGGACCTTTTGAAACCAGAATCACTCATAATTATTTAGAAATCCTAGAGATGTCTTGGTCTAGAAAAGCATAAGACACCACCCCTACACATAGTGGTAACCAGTCTAGAATGAAGGATACAAGCGCGACCCCTAATACGAGACCCACTTTTTCTACCCTCCCTGAATTTAATCAAATTTCAAAGAACATGTATAAAAAAGTTTCATTTATAATTGTAACTAAAGATTATAGGTTACTATACAAAAATAAATGATCATTTAAACCGAGCAGCTATAGCTAAAGCAATTTATCAAAAAGGGCAATAAAAATGCACATATTAACTTATAAATCCATAATAAGATAATAATGAACAAAGAAGGAATTTATTAAGAAATAATTAAACAACACAACCCAAGATCATTGTTTACAATTACTACAAAAAATTTATTTAATTAAACTCAATAAAAGAGATCACACAACTTATTTAATTAATTAATTAAATTAATTCGAAGCTAATGGAAAATGGGACAAGAACATCGACACAACCAAAGGGGAATCTAAAGATGTTGTAATAATTTAAATGGGTTAAAATATATCACACAAATTTTCAAAGGTTTAGAAAATTAGTTTATATAATTTTGAAAGGGTAAAAATTAGACCTCATTGGTTGGCACCAACGAGCGACACAATGTGCGATTTAAATGACACAAAAAAATGAAGGGAAAGAGATTAGACTCCCTACCTTATACTCATAGAGGATCCTATGCTCCGCAAAAATCTTTGATTTGACCTAAAATAGAAGAAATCAAATGATTTTAGAAAAGCCCTAATTTTGGGTAATAACATTCTGTGGTAGATTGCGAGACAGGTAAAGCAAGAGATCATAGGATTCTTGTTGCATGAGGTTAGCCTTATAGAGAGATTTACTACACAACTAAAGGTGATGAAAATGGATGATAAATTGGGTCATAGAGGGCTTATGAAGGAGAAGAGGAGAGGAGGAGGCGCATCACCAGGGGGTGCTATAGGGGCGATGCATATGGAGAGGGAGGAGAGGAAAAAAAGAAAAGAAAAGAATAAAAAGTAAAGGAAAAAATAAAAAGGAAAAATATATAAAAATGAGATAAATAAAAAAAATTAAAAAAATGGTGGATGAAATGGAACAATTAATTAAAATAGTTTTACCCCAATTTAATAATTTTTAATTTCTCTCCAAATGGTTCTATTTTATTATTTATTTTTATCCCTAAATAAAATCCATTAATTTCCTTTAAATTATTTTTATTCCCCTTTTAACTCTTTTAAAATATTTTTATCCTGAATGCCTCACTAGGGAGCGTTGTAAACATTTAGAAAAAAACTAGAACGATTATTTAAATAATTTTAACAGCTACCCATTACCCGCAACATGGTGCACATGCACGTGCCTTGGGTCACTTTAAAGATGTGGACTAAAAACTTAAATGGTATGCACCTTGGTTTAAGATGATACATTTCAAGAATTTATGTGGGAAATTAATAATGTTTTATCTAACAAAAAATTAAATATTCACCTATATATATTTATGTGTTATACACACATATATATGTATTTGTATATTAATATATATACATCTAGACATGTATATATAACTATGTATATATTTCATCCCCAAATATATAGATATACCTCATATATATATATATACACACATCAATGTTTCTACCTCAATCTAATATTAATAACTATAATTAATAATAATATTATTTAATACAACCCATCAATGAAACCATTAATATTTTAAAGACACAACCTTTAAAAATAGGATTACAGTTATTAAATTAATATTGATTTCACATTTTTTTATTTAATTGGAACAATTAATAATATCACATTTATTACATTGCCCAATTATTGTTTACACCGCGACACTATTTATTAATTGTGGAAATGCATTTTATATTTTTTTCTTCAATACAAATCATAATATTAATTATAAAATTATTATTATTATTATTTCAAACTACCCAACAAAAAAATTTATAACCAAAATAAATTATCTTTGGGTGTGTTCTGACAAAACGTCTCATGATCAAAAAAGTTATACCCATCCTAGGGTAAACTTCACAACCCTGAACTAATAGTGGACTCATATTTTTAATACGACGAACCGTTCGAGAGAAATTAATTAATTAATATTAAAAAATTGGAATAATAAATAAATTAAAAATATTGATGGTACTATCATGTGCAAGGGTTCCAAACACCTGATACACATCAAGGTTATACCCTTACAAGGGTGAACCCAACGTTATGGACCTAACAGTGACCTCATATTCCTCATTCAACCCACTATTTGAGAGTTATTTCATTTTTTGAGATAAAACACATACACATTTGAATAAAATAAATTTAATATTTTTAATCTATCAACCCTAAGAGTCTATAGGTCTCATAATCCCATGATGAATCACCGTCAAACTCTAATAATACATCATAGAATATTTAAATGTTCTAAAGAATAAGTTTACCCTTCATTTAATTTATTTGAAATTTAATTTTAATATAATTAATTTAATAAAATTTATTTAAAAGACACATCACAGTGTCAACTATCAGAAATAAAAATTTCCGACACTCAGTTTTAAAACCGGCCTGCCCAGCTAATGGAACAAAAATTTCCTACGCTTTTTCATCTGGTTTATAACAGAGAACATTATATATTCATATCTTTGTATCTCTTCCATGATCTAGTTTTTATATATCTCTTTCATCTTGAGTCCCTTTCTTTTATATTCTTGCATCCTGCCAATTTTCATGTTTGAGTTAGGTAATGTACCTTGTATTTCTGACATCCCCATTAATGATTTATAAAAAATTAATTAATTAAATCAGTCACATTAAAACACTCAAAATATGATGCTTAGAAATAATATTAAATTAAATTAAATTTAAACAGTCCATTGGTGAATCCTTTTTTGGGGATTAATTCGCCAGTGACTCATTTCATCAGTGAGTACTTTTATTGACATCGATGCCTCATTCTATTAGTGTCTCCTTCTATCAGTGTCTACTTTTTTCGGTTCGTCCATGCGTCACTGAGTCCTGGAATTGACATCACCATGCATCGGTAACACCATGTGATGGTAGTACCATGCGTCGGTAGCACCATGTGTCGGTAGCACCATGCATTGGTAGCACTGTGAGTCAGTATGTCGGTCCTTCTCTCGGTGAGACAATCTATCTGTCGGTATCAGTGAGTCCTTTGTATTGTCGGCATCCATGACTCACATGTCTGTTGGTGTCAGCTTCTCATACCTAGGAAATATTTCTATCTGGACTGTCATACCAAATAAATATTATTAGAATTTTTTAAAATTTTATGTGATCATAGATAATAATAATTACACATATTGAAGCTTAAATAAACATGAGTGAAATTTTTAGAAATTATTAATAATATTTGACATGATTTGTGATTATTAAAATTAGATAGGGTGTCCAAAAATCTCTTATGGGCCAACAATATCCTTTATTCTTCTTAATATAAAATATAAAGATGCACTTCATGCTCCGATACAATAATGTGTCACTGGGTATAGTCTTCAAAAAAATAGAATCCCTATACATGTATGTGTGATGTATTGGGTTTCTTTTCATACCAAAACTTATATATAATTACATATTCTACTTTAGTTGGTACTTAGTTTAGTGTATATAGCACATTCGTCCATGCATATACCCAAAATGATAATGGTAGAGTGTTGTGGCTCATCATAAATATTATCATGTTGTGCAGGTCCTAATTCATCCTTTCACTAACACCATTCCACTGAGGTGTATAAGGGGGAGTGAGTCACATAAAAATCCAATACTAATCTATATGATCGATGAAGCCTTGGTTAATATATTTTCCTCCATGGTCTAAGAGGAGTTTATTAATATTATTATATAGTTAATTTTCTAATTCATTATGATATTCCTTAAACATGATAAAGGAATCTTAATTATACCTGATTCATTAGTTATATCCATATCTACTATAGACACATGTAAAATTAATGAAGTAAGAAAAAATATCCCTATACTCTATTGGAAATGGACCACATAAATCATCATGAAATAATTCCAATGGTTCTTTGGATATTTCTTCTTTCCCACTAAAAGGTGGTTCACTCATTTTACCATGTAAAAAAGCTTGGAATACATCTAATGGGTTTAACTCAAGGGAGTCTAAATAATATTATTGATGTAATTTTCTCAAACACTTCTCGTTTACATGACCTCTCTTAAAGTGGCGTAGGTGGGTAGGATATGTTTCATTCTCTATGTAATTTTAATTGAATTCTAAAACTGTATTTTCTAGTTCAAGAATGTATAACCCATTTATAATATGTTCCCTAATATACCATATGTTGTTATTACACATCAGACAACATTAATTTCTAAACATGAAATAAAATCACATTATTTTTAAACTCAAAAATGATATAATGATTCTGGTAACAGATAGTATATAAGAACAATTATTTAGTGCAATAACCATCCCACTAGGAAATGTAAGAGGATAACATCCTACTGATAATGCTTCTAGTCTCACACCATTTTCTACTCAGAGAACTAATTCACATTTTGAAACTATTTTGAATCTACATGGTTCCTGTATTTTAATAAAAATATATGAGATTCCCCAAGTATCCAATACCCCACTTTTCTAAATAGATCTATTATATTCAATGACAAATATTCCTATAGAAAAAGTTGCAACTTTATTTATCTTCTCTACTACGAAATTCTTCTTCCACTAGACTTTATTTTCATAGGAAAAGTAGACTACCTCCTACTCCTTACTCTACCTATTTAACTTTATCTACCTGGAGGGTTGGTGCATCAGTGACTTTGAATGAGACTTATCCTTTGACACTTTTCCTTTCCTTTATTCTTCCTTTTCACCATATGTACAGAATAGATATAAATATTCACATCCTTGTCTTCTTGGAGAACTGAATCCATCAAATAAAGGAGTGACTTATTCATGTTTTTTTATTATAATTAAGAATTTAATTCAAGAAGATATGTGATAAATTGGAATTAATGAGATTATTTTCTAGTTCTTGGTTTAGTTTGAACCCAAGGGTCTCTAGTCTCTCAATATACCTGATCATCTTGAGTATATGCGGTCCTTCTTGATTCCATTAAATTATCCTACATCTATACAAAGCACTTAATATCTCATAAATTCCTTAAGTATATCTCTATTAGTATAACTATAGTGAACCATTCTTAACATACGTAGAAAATATATCATTTTTGTGGAGTATTCATTACATTACCGAAACACACATCCAAAGATCTGATTAGTTTTTGTTTCTTTTGAAATGTGGAAACATAAACAATGGTACATAAGTGAACTACATCATCTTCAACTATATTCTTCATAAATACGACCCTTCTTAAACACATCATACATAATAAATATATTCATAACCTATGGAAAATAAACATAAGAAAGGGAGAGATTAGATGCTTAGTAAGGGTAAACAAAGAAGATAAGTAAGCATAATCATGAGCATAAGGGTATGTAAACATGAGAATAATATTTGAAAACCATACCTTGTATATCAAATGTTATAATTATGAGTAATGGAATAATGGTAAATAGTTCATAATACATGAATCATAAGGGAATCAGAGAACATTATCCATGATAGCATAACATTAGCATAAGACGTGATTTTTTGGTATACACATAAAAATATAAAATGATTTCTATAGTAGTATATGCTTAATAACATGCCTATCTTAGTGTAATGGGTTCACTCCCAAAACCATCTTAGTAGTCAAGGTTCACTCCTAATACCATCTTTGCAGACAAAGTCCTTTATAGAACTGGGCTCACTCCCCATTCCATTCTTGTCTATCTCATGAGATATAATTCTTTACCCAATGAATTGGTGGGTTATATATGTCCCACCCATCATATAATTAAATCTTGAAACATTCATCATATCATAACCCATAAAATGAAATTGGTATTCCAAACATTTCATGATATCATAACCCATGAAAAATAGATTGGATTCATAATCATTTCATTATAGCATAACTCATGAAATGAAGTGGGTTTCATAATCATATACCACATGCAAGAGATATGAGTTTCATAAAAATAATTTCATAAAAATAGAAACCATTTAGATAAACAATATGAATGTTACCCTTGGATCATATCCCTAGTAATGCATGAGTAACACCAACAAATGCCATCTTAGATGAAAAATAATTTTAAAAGATCATTTAAAATATTTATTGAGAAAAATATCATTTCCTATTGGAAAAAAATGTTTTAATACATAACAAATTTATAAAAAAATTATTTGAAAATAATTTTGAAAAATTACTAATGAAGCTTCGGGGAAATTATGGGTCTTGACATCAAAATATTTCATTCAGGTCATACATGTAAAACCAAAGGTTCCTTTCACATTTTTGGTAGAAGCCAAACTTGCATTGTTTTGGAAAACAATATTAATATCCATTTAAATTTGTTTTTAAAAATATCAAAATGGGTAATAGTTTCTTTTATAAATTTTATATTAGAAATATAAAAAAATGGAAAAAAATTTTGAAAACATTTTTAGAAAAAAAGGTTTTAAAGGAAAACAGATTTCTAACCAAATAGATAGATAAATTCAGTTTTCCATAAAAACATTTTATTAATACTTTTATGTACCAATGAGTTTAAAAAATGGTACTATTAATTGAATATTTCATGAGTATCCTGTTTATAATAATATTTTTGATAATTATTTGTAGATTTCATCAATGTAAGAATAATCATAAATAATCCCGATAAACTATGAGATTGTAGAAATAAAATCTCACCACTTTGGTGATATTGAATCACAATCCCCATGAGAGAATAAGATTACATGAAGCTGAAAATATCATTAAAATGAGGATTTTGAGGATATAAAATGAAAAATGGGCATCATATACACCTCATAAAAGAATATTGGTGCATAATAGAATATGCATCTCAAATAAGGAAAACTGAGACAAAATTTACATAGTTTTATTAAACCCATACTTAATATATTCCATGTAAAGCAAGAACGAATCACATAGCTCCATGAGGTGGTATTTCTCTATACACATAAACAACGTAATCGTATTCCCACAAAATGGAAAGTAGGAAGGTATGTGTGATATAAAAATTTAAGAATCATAATAACATCATATAAATAATAAATAATAAATATAAATATAATTTACATCATTATTGATAAACTTGATAGGTTGTAATGGAAAAATGTACGACATGGGTTTGTGAGGTAGTTGTCCTCCGTACACATGAACAATAATTTCCCCACCCATTTGATGGAAGTGTGTTAGGTTGTAGGTAATAACATAAAAACAAAAACATCTTAGTATGTTTAATGATCCAAATTTATTTAAAAATAATGATATAAAAATAATTAAATTAGTTGGAGGATAAAATTAAATAAAAACGTTTTTGATGAACATTACATATTCTTTGGGTATCTCCTTTTGTTTTTCACCAAAGGACTCACTTGGTTAGATTTATGACCAAATTAAGGATTATAGTATGATATGTGGTAATTTGAAAAGATAATTGGATATGTATTGGCTGATCAGAATAACTTGAGAGATGTGACAGGAGGGGGAGAGTGTGTTCCCTTTATAATGGAGTTGAGTGGAAAACATAGAAATTTTTTATAGAGGGAATTACACCTACGTTTATTCCATGTAAAGTGGATAAAATAATTGAAAAATATCAATATACTAAGTTATAATGTTAAAATATTTCTAAAAAATGGTTGTTGAACAAGTTTCTAGGTGATTTTCTTATTATGTTTAAAGTTTAGTCCCTTAGTAAACTCATATTTATCTAATCATCATGAATAATTTCAACTATTTTCACTAATTACATTGGTAAAAAAATTAAGTTGGAGTTAATTGAAATTTTAAATATTAAATAATTTTAATTAAATTCATGTAATCGATATAAATTAATTTAAAATTAATCCTTTAAATTAGACAAAACAACAATTTTTTAAAGTGAAAATGTTCAAAAGATTGAAATGTTTTTATATCCAATTTCAATGTTATGTTTATTATAATGACCTAAAATGTATTTATTGGTGTATAATTATACTAATTATACTTTAAAACCATTTGAAAATATAATTTTACAATATAAATAATTTATACGGAAGGGAAATTTACAATTAAAAATCACTATTTATAAATATTCAACAAAAAATTAAATATTTCATAAAAATCCCAAAAATTCTCCCAAATATAATTTGGACATTATGAATTATGAAATTAATTTTATTTTATAAAATAAAATTTCTAATGTGTCAAAAATTAATTTTAATATTATTCACAAAAGGATATAAAAAATATTTCATTTGAGAAAATAACATTTTCAAAACATAAATACTTTATAAAAAATTATATATTTCATTAAAAATAATTTTTATTTATAAAATACCATTATAAATAATATATTAAAAGTAGCTATTACTATTCATATCACTATTTATAACAACTAGGTTATACATATATTATTTAAATAATTATAATAATAAAACGATGTTTCATAGAAACCCTAATGATACTTTTAATACAAGTTAAAACTGGTGTTGCATGTAGAACAATATGAACTTGGGGTTGTGTCTAATGAAATCATAACTTGGTGTATCATATAATTTAATCCATCAGAGAAATTTATTCAAAAAAAATACAAAAAAATGTGGGGTGTTACATTCTACCCCCTTAAAATTTAATTTATCCATTGAAATTCATTAATCTAATAAAAAATGAGGATAATTCTACCTCATCATATACTCAAGTTCTCACATAGCTTCTTCAAACTGGTGGTTGCGCTAGAAATCTTTTGACAATGTGTGTAACAACCTAGGTAATTATACAGTAAGTATTTGTCATGTTTATTAATATTTATTAAATAAATATTACTTTTACAATATAAGGGATTCCATGCACAATACCGTACATGACACAAAACAATATGTTTATTGGAAATATTGTGTTGCATGCAAAACTAAGTTTTACCAAATAATAATATATTATTAATATATATTTTTAATATGGAAGTTATCACCTAGCCATTGTATCATATCTAAGGAATATGGATATCTCTATTATGTTTACACATGTTTATAAAATGTTTTTACATTCACCAAATATATTTTATGGTCATAAGATAAGAATAAATCCATTTTTTATGCTTAAAATCTCTATTTTTATAAAAAGAAATTTTATCACAATTTAATGGTGAACCTATTTAAAACTAAATTTTGAAACTTTATAATTTTTATATGAAAAAATAAACTTCATTTTTAAAACATTTATATAAAAATTTACTTTGGGATAATTGTTTGTGTTTTTTCTGAGAAGTTTCATATTTTGATGAATATTAAATAATATTGAAATTTAATTTAAAACTAATATTTTATCAAATTCATTTATAAAGTAAAATTATATTTTTAATTGGATTGAAAGTAAAATTAGATCAATTTTATATTAGTTAATCTTATTTAGCTCATTAGAATCATTTTCTTAGTAATTTTACATATAAAAGCTTAGAAAGTTTTTGAACATTTTCACATTAAAAACCTACTTTGTCGTCCAATCTGCAGAATGAAGTTTAAAATAGTTTGTTCCACTTCTATGGTTGGAATCTGGAAAAATGGATTTCTTATTTGGAATCATAAAAATTAATAATTTATAATAAGGTCAACTTAGTTTTTTACTAAAAATATTAGTGAAAACACTTAAAATTAATTACAGCGATTAAGGTAAAAATGTGTTTATTTAGTGGTTAAACTTTAATAATAAGAGTCCAAATGACCTAGAAACTTTTCAAAAACCTTTTTATGTATATTATTGAATTATATAACCTCTTTTATTCAATTTTTATAATTATTTTAGGCACATGGTATAAGGGATACCTCCCAATAGTGCTTACCTTTTTATATTTAGAAAAATGCCTCTCATCCACTATAAAAAGGAACTCACCCTCCCCCATTACATCACACCTATAAATCCATTTGTCTCATAAAAAACCTACCCAAATAATATACAAAATTAAATCCTCCCATCTTAGAATCATCATTTGGGTCAGAAATCCAACCAAGGAACCCATTTGGGGAAAACCAATAAGAGTTACCTGAAAAGAGGTAACATTCTTCAACGTGCATTTATATTTTTTTCTTACTCCAACAATAAAATTATTCTTATTACATGATTATATAATTAAATAAGTATCCTAAATATATTTAGTTTTTTTATTTTAATGGTTCAACCTACACCTACACATACTTCTATCAAATGGTTAATGAAATTATCGTTCGTGTGTATGACAGACTACTACCTCGCAAAATGACGTTGTTCATTATTCCTTTACTACCACTAATGGGTGGGAATTTTGACAGAATCAATGTTTTTATATGATATATATATGATATTTATTATCTATTCACACTTATATAATTTTTATATAAACATAACTTCATGCTTTCCATTTTTGGGGAGTATGATAACATTGTTTGTAGATGGGTGGACTACCACCTCCTCAAAGCAATGTGATATGTTCACAATTTACATGTAATGTATTAAGGATAGGTTTAATAAAAATATGTAAACAAATAAAACTGATATTATATTAAGGACATAATTACCTTTCTGAAAATATAATATTTCATTTTTATTATTACCCTTTCACACACTGAAAAAGTGACAACATCGTTCATGGATACGTGTACTACTACCTCCATGACGCGATGAGATTAATTTTAAATTAAATTAATTATATATATATATATATATAAATATATATGATTAAATAACATGGTAATTATGATATAATTATATTTATAGAAATATAAATGTTACCTTATTTTCATAATGATTATTGAGAAATGGGAAAATTACTCATGCGTACATACGACCTAATGTGTCCATGTTTGTAACATTGGTTCATTTTTCATAAACATCATTCATGATTGGTTTTAAAATAATAAATTATGTATATAAATGATAATTATTTCATTATTTTTATTCAGTATATATTTTAATAATTACCCCTTGGACCATAGTGGACCTACCAAAGTTGTTTTTGACACATAAACTGAATATGGTCAAAACAACCGACATAAATATAATTGTTTAAGTAGTTGTATAAAAAAATTTAATAAGTGAAATAAAAGAAATTATAAACTTGAAATTATTTATAAATAAATTAAATAATTAATATATTTTAATTATTCAGGAAGATAAATACACACATGACAAGTCTGACTCATGGTAAGGGATTTTGCCTCAACATCCTTTCTTTGAGTCATATTTTGTGTTATACACCCACCTCATTTTATAAGGTTTATATATAGTACATTTAAAATATCATATCATCAATTTATTTATTATCATGTCATTTAATGTTTTTTTAAATGTTATTCTTTCATGGGGTTTTTTTTAAATGTTCAAAGTGGTACGAGACACTTTGAATTTATAAATATTTAATTTCAAAATATTTCTTTCAATGTTAATATTCTTGATATTAGTTTAATTATTTACACTTATGAATATAGTATAATTATAAAGGGTATTTATTTCTATTTTGAATTTTATTCAAAGGATTTTAAATTTAATCTTTTAACTTGTTTTATATCAAACATTTTTTTAAATGAAAAAAAGGATGTTCTATTTTTTACATACATGAAGAAAACGAATTATCTGCCACCATAAATATCATTTGATTTATAAATTACTTTAATATTTTACATGTTTAGTTAAATGAAAATACTTATTTTCCTTTTTGGTAAATTTTTATTGAAAATGGGGTTTGAAAACATATGGATTATTTAAATAACATAATATGTTTTCTTATGAGTGGAAATGAAATACTAGGAGTGACATGGTGAAAATTACATTATTTTATATGTAATGATTATATAATAGTACTTGGAAATTTTATGGGTGGTTTCATGATAAACCAATGATGGGTGGTTCTGTGATAAACCAATTATGGATGAGTTCGTGAAATACCTCTATTGAATTGGTTATGGAAGTTGGTAATATGGCTATTCCATTTTTAAGAGTTACAAGTATGTATGTTAACCACATAAATATTCAATTTATAAGAGTAAAAAGTATAATAATGTCCCCAGATACATTTATGTGTTTCTATTCTTTATACGGGTTTTATGGTAATGTTATGATTAAAAAAAATGGCAATCAATGAACTTATTTTCAAAGGAAAGTATTTACTACTTCTTAAGGTTTATGAGTATTAATTTATGATAATGTTTTCATGGGGTTTACAGAAAATCAATGGAAAAAATTTCCTTATTTTTAAATACCTTACTAATATTTTTATGATCATCCCATGTTTTTTATTATTTTCATATGAAATAAGGATGAGAAAGGGATTGGAAGAATTCATGTTGAAATTTGTGAGGAGTTTTCATAAAAGAGATCATGAATTATTTTAAAATATTTAGATTTTAGAAGAAATGGATACTGTTTGGAAGTTTCCAATTTGAATTTTAAGGTTTTTTATGTATATGTTGTGGCCTAATTATTTAAAACTTCCATCATGACAAGATCCTCAATGTTAAAAAATGAAAAATTATTCAATAAAACTCAATATTAAATTTTGGACAAGACCAACCAATGTTATAGAGATTCATAGTTTTCTTAGATTATGGGGTTATTATCGATGGCTTATTGAAAACATTTCATGATTATCAAGCCACTAAATATGTTAACACAAAATGGAGTTACGATTATCTAGATAGAAGAACATGATGTTAGTTTTTTGGAACTGAAGAATGGTCAGTGCCCTAGTTTTCATCCTTCTGTGAAGAAATTTTTATTTTGTCTCCTACATTGATGCATCATTAAAAAGACTTTGTTTCATCCAAATGTAGAATGACAAGGAAATTTATTATGATTCATGTCATTTGAAAATTCAATAGATAAATTACCTTACATATAATTTGGAATATGCTATTGTTGTTTTTACATTATAATTTTAGAGGCATCATTTTTATGGAGTGAAGTGTCAACTTTGTACTGATCAAAAACATTTGAAGTATATATTCACTTAGAAATTGTTGAAGATGAGACAAAGAATATGGATAGAACTAATAAAGAATTATGATTAAATGATTCATTATCATATTGGAAAATAAAACTAGGTGTAAGATGGTTTGAGTTGAAAAAGAAATTCTATATTAACAATGTTACATTTTGAATGTGAACCTCTGGTTAACGATCTAGTGAATTTTGACCTAGAAGTTATTGATGTTGGGATATCCTCTATTTTGTTTCAGGTTTTAATTCAATCGACATTGTCTGAAAAAATTAATACATCTTAGAATGTGGATTAATATTTTCTAGAAAAGTTATAATTTATTAATAATGGTGGGTTTCCTGATTTTAATATGGACAAGGAATGTGTTTTATGATTTGGAAAAAGATTATATGTTCCCTATGATTCACAGTTGAGGAAATAATTATTAAATAAAGCTCATAGTTCCCTATTTTCTATTCATATGAGTGTCACTAAGATTTAGAGACAACGTTTACATTATTACTAGTGGTATGGAATGAAAATAGATATTTCTGACATTACTGTGATGTGTTTCACTTTTCAATAGGTTAAAGTTAAGCGATAATTATGGAAGTGGTTGCTTCAACTATTTCCTATGCCAAAGTGGAAATGGGAGAAAATATCTTTGGATATCATGGTAGTATTTCCAAATAATTCTCAAGGTAATAATGTGATTAGGGTTATTGTTGTATGATTAACCAAATATTCCCATTTCATTCCCATTTAAGATACAATAATATTCGATCATCCTTCTTGAATGTATCTAAAAGATATTTTTAGGTTACATAGAGTGCCTCTCTCCATTGTGTCAAACCTTGATCCCGAGGTCAAATTAATTTTTTATAAAGGACTTTAGAATTCGTTGGGAAATGAATTAAATTTTAGTAAAACTTTTCATCCTCAATACAATGGACACTATTAGTGGATGATTTTGAACTTGGAATATATGATTCCTTATTTCTCAATAGATTACCAGGAAATTTGGGATCATTATGTTTTCCTATTTTATTTTTCTTATAATAATAGTTTTCATTACAAAATAATGATTCCACCATTTGAGGAATTATATAGAAATATTTGTTAACCTAATATTTTTTGGATGATGTAGGAGGAATAAAGTTGATGGAACCGTAATTGTTATAGGAAATGGTGGATAATTTTATGTTGATTTAGAGAAAATGAGGAAAACATATAGTTGGCATAAAATTTATCTATATAAACAGAGGAAAGATATTTCTTTTGAGGAAGGTGATCATGGTATTCTCAATGTTTCTCCTGGGAAAAGTGTGTTGCATTTGTCTAAGAAGGTGAAGTTGAGTCAAAAGTTTATTAGACCATATGATATTTTAGAGAAAGTTAGATTAGTTTCATACTTAGTGGAATTACCTATATGTTTATCCTATGTACAAAATTTATTTCTGGTTTCAATTTTAAGGAAGTATGTACAAAATTCATATCATGTTTTGCGCCCTAAAGTAGTTTAGTAGGAAGATAATTTTTATTACAAGGAATAAATAGTTCAGGTTCTCGATTATAGAGAGAAAGTGTTGCAGAATAAGGTAATTCACCATGTTAAGGTTTTATAGAAAATATATATGGTTGAAGAGGTAACATGGGAATCTAAAAATGTAGCAATGGAAAAATATCCTCACTTATTTAATAAGTGAATAAAATTTCAAGGATGCGATTTTCAAAAGGGGGAAGGATGTAACAATCCAGGTAATGAAATAATAATTATTTTTTCATATTTATTAATATTTATTAATTAAATAGTAGTTTTATAATAAAATGGATTCTATGGAAATGATGTACATGACATTCAACAATGTGTTTCTTTGAAATATTTTGTTACATGCAAGACTAACTTATACTAAGCAATAATATACTATTTTTTAATATAGAAGTTATCGTATAGTCGTTGTATTAGGGATAATGAATATAAATAACTACATTATGCTTACACATGTTTATAATTTTCTTTACATTTATCCAATCAATTTTATAGTAATAAGATAAGAATAAATCTGCTTTTACGCTTAAAAGCTATATTTTTATAAAAAGAAATTTTATATCTTTTTAATGGAACAACTATTTGAAAACTAAATTTAGAAACTTTTATAATTTATATATATATAAAATAAATTTCATTTTTGAAATATTAATATCAAAATTATCATTGAGATACTTTTTGGTATTTTTATGAGAAAATTAATATTTTGAAGAATAGTAAATAATACAGAATTTTAATTCAAAACTATTTTTTAGTCTAATTTATTTATATAGTTAAATTATATTTTGTAATGTTTTTTAGTATAATTATATAAATTTTATATCAGTTAATATAATTTATTTTAGTGTAATAGTTTTCATATTAATTTTAGATATAAAAAGTCAGCAAACTGTTGAACAATTTTACTTTAAAAACTCACTTTGTAATTTTGTTTGTGGGATTGATTTTAAATTAATTTATGACACTTAGGTGGTTAGAATTTTTAAAAACTGATTCCATATTTGGTATAATCATAATATATTATTTATAATTAGTTTAATTTTTTTACCAAAAATATTAGTGAATGAAATTAAAATTAATTACAATGATTATGTTAAAAATTTGTTTACTTAGCGGTTAGACTTTAATCTTAAGAGTCTAAATGACCAATAAACTTGTAAAAAACTAATTTTATGGAAATAATTAAGCCATTTACCCTATTTTATTTTGGTTTTATCATTATTTGAGGCCCATAATGTAATATATATCACCTAATAGTGTTTACCTTTTTATATTTTTTAGAATGCCACTCCTCTGCCACTATAAAAAGACACTTATCCTCCCCCATTTATTCACACCTATAAAGACCATTGGATTGTAAAAACACTAAAAAAATAATCTATAAAATTCTATCCTATTATCATATAATCATAACCTTGGGAATAAATCCATCCAAGGAAGCCATTTGGTGAAAACCAAAAGGAGTTCCTTGAAAAAGAGTTAACATTCTTCAACGTGTGTTTATGTTTTATTTATTTATCCACCCATTAAATTATATTTATTACATTATTATATAATAAAATAAGTATCCAAAATATACCTATATTTTTTCATGATAAGGTTTTTACCTACACCTATACACACTTCCATCTAATGGGTAGCAAAATTACTATTCATGTGTATGGAAAACTACCACCTCACAAAAAAGTGTCTTTAATTTTTCCTTTACCACCTTTAATGGTTGGAAATTATGATGAAAGAACTATTTTTTATGATATATATATATATATTTATTATATTTATTATTTCCTCATAATTATGGATTTTTTATATAAAAAAACCATTATGCTTTCCATTTTTTGGGAGAAAGATAACATCATTTGTGGATGTGTGAAAAACCACCTCTTCAAAGAGATGTGATACGATCACACTTTACATGGAATATATTAAGGATGGATTTAATAAACATATGTGACATAAATAAATTTTATATGATATTCAAGATATAATTAAAATTTTGAAAATATAATACATTATTGTATTTATTACCTTTTTACACACTGAAAAAGTGATAACATTGTTCGTGGATGTGTGGACTACTACCTCCTTAACACGATGTGATTCTTTTTAACAACCCAATAATTATATATATATAAGAATATATGATTAAATAAAATGGTATTCATGATATAATGATATTTCTTGAGAGATAAATTTTACTTTCCTTATTTTCATAATGATTATTGAGAAATGGAAATGTTACTCACACATACATATGACATATGGTCTACATGGTTGTAACATTGGTTAATTTTTCATAACCATCATTCATGATAAGTTTTAAAACTATAATTTATGTATAAATATGTTAATTATTTCATTCTTATTTTTTTGGAGATGATTTAATAATGAACCCTGTGACCACATTAAACCCACCAAAGTCATTTTTGAAAAATAAACCGAATATGGTCAAAACACCCGATATAAACATAATTATTTAAGTAGTTGTATAAAAAAATTTATTAAGGGAAATAAAAGTAATTATAAACCTGAAAATTTTTGTGAATAAATTAAATAATTAACATAAGTTTATCATTTTGGAATATAAAGACACACACGAAAAGTTAGACTTTAGGTAAGAGATTTCATCTTAATCATATTTCATTAAGGCATATTTTGATGTTATACACCCACATTGGATTATCAGGTGTATATACAGAACCTTTGTCATATCATATCATGAATTGTTTTGTTCTTATTTTATTTAATGTCATGTTGAAATGTTATTATTTTATGGGGATTGTGATTTAAATGATCAAAGTGGCATGATACACTTTTAATGTTTAAATATTTAATTTCAAAATCTTTTTCTCCTGGTAAATATTACTGATATTATTTTAAATATTTATTAAATGGATATAAAATGATTATAATTTAAATGTATTTCTATTTTTAATTTCATTTAAATTTTTTCAAAAGGAATAATTTTATGTGTTTTATATGGAACTTTTTGTTAAATGAGAAAAGGAATGTTCTATTCTTAATGTACATGAAGACAATGAATTTTCCACCATAGTGACTATTATTTAATTTCTAGATTCCTTTACAAGATTTCTTGTTTTCTTAAATGAAAATACATATTTTCCTTTTTTTGAATTTTAATATTTTAAATTTGTTTTGAAAATGGATTCATTATTTATATAACTTGTAATGTTTTCTTAGAAGTCAAATGAAATATTATAAGTGAAATGGTGAAAATTTCATTCATTTATGTGTTATGATTATATAATGGTACTAGGACATTTGAAATGTGGTTCCATGATAAACCAATAGAAGGTGGTTCTATGATAAAACAACAGTGGGTGGGTCCATGATATCCATTAAATGAATGGGGTATGGAAGTCGACAGTATGACTATTCCATTTGTAAGAGTAAAATGTATGGAAGTCAACCGCATAGTTATTCAATATATAAGAGTGAAAAGTATAATAATTTCAAAAGATAACTTTATGTGTTTTCAATTATTTATATGGTTTTATGGTAATATTATGATTACAAAATGGAAATAAATGAGATTATTTACAATATAATTTATTTACTACTTCTTTAGGGTGAAAATTATTACATTATGATAAAGTTTTCATGGGTTTTAATTTTTATCAGTGGATTAACGATTTCTTTATTTTTTATATTCCTTACTGATATTTTTATTCTCATCCCAAATTATTAATTTTTTTCGTAGGAATTAAGAATGTGTAATTGATTTGAAGAATCATGTTTAAAGTCATAAAGAGTTTTCATAAAATAGATCGTTATTTATTATAAAAGTTTTATATTTTGAAAAAAATAGATACTATTCGAAAGTGTACACTTAGTATTTTATGGTTTTTTATGCATGAGTTATAGATTAATTATCCAAAAATATAAACTTAAAAGATCATCAATGTTAAATAAAATAGAAATATTGAATAAAACTAAATATTATGTAATGTTTAGGGCCATAACCTTACAAGTTTAAAGGTATTATTCTATAGGAATTTCCATATATGATCCAAAATCCCCACCGGTTGTTCCTGATAAGAATGATATTGATCCAAAAGTATGACCTATGAGTTCAGTACATGTGAATGGTTAGGTATTTACTACCTTTTAAGATATACATGGAACATATCATAGACTTGATAGAGGTTTTTTGGAAGCTCTAAGTGATAGGATACCACCCAATACAATCAATTATTTAGAAGGGCCTGATATACATAGAGATTAGTTTCCCATTTTTCTCGAATCTCATAACCTTATTCCATAGAGAAATTATTAGAAATAACTTGTAATAAAATTAAAATTAAAGATCACATAAGTGGTTATGAGCCTAACTTTTCTGTCAACTCTCAGCTGCATTGATATGATGATGAATAGATCTAAACTTCTCAGCCATTTCTTCAACCATCTCCGGTCCCAATAGATTTCTTTATCCAACTTCATTCCAACACATTGGATCTCTACATTTCTTTCCATAGAGGGCTTCCTAAAGAGACATCTGAATTATTAAGTGAAAGATATTGTTGTACGAAAACTCAACTAGGGGATGGTGTTGATACCAACCACCTTTTGAATAAAATGAACAAAATATAATCATTTACTCTTAGGTTTTAATAATTGTTTTAGACTTACCATAAATATAAGGGTGATAAGAAGTGATAAAAATCAATTCAATATCAATGTGTTACTGAAGAACTTGACAAAAAATTGAGGTAAACCTTGGATCTTGATCATATAAAATTGTTTTTGGTAGTCCATTAGACCTTAATAATTTATTGACTTATATCCTAGTAAGCTGATCTGGAGAGAAATATTCTCAGATAGTGATGATGCGTGTGGAATTAGTAAGGTGATCAACTACCACCCATATAATATTATTCCATTTAGATGTTTTGGGGATTCCTAAGACAAAATACATAGTGATTTTTCCCATTCTGATTCTAGTATGGGTAATGGTTATAACATCCTCTTAGACTTTTATCTTTTAGTCTTGATTTGCTGGAATACCAAGCCCCGAGGTATAAATTCTATGATATCTCTCTTCATGCCATCCCACCGGATGTATTATTTCAAATCTATTTACATCTTTTGTACTTCTAGGATGAATAGAGAATTTAGAGCAATGAGATTCCTATAACTTATCCATCTTAAAATATGGTATTGATGGAATGATATCATGGTTCCTAAACCCTATAATAACATCGTGATAAAGGTTGAACTTAGCAATATTTATAGCCTTATTTTTCAGCTCTAAAATTTAATTCTTCACCACATTAATCTTCACTTGGATAAATGTTCAAACATTAAATTTAGCAGTATTATATTCCCCACATGCTTCCAAATTTCTATATCCATCCTTATAAAAATCCAGGAATATTAGACATTTTGTGTTCCTCATCATGGATAAGCTATCATGATCATTTTGACTCAAAAATCATCAACATTGTTTTCCTTCATATGGTGGTAATGAATTGATAAATCATAATCATTAATCAGATCTACCCATATTCTTTGGTGCGTGTTCAAATCATTTTATGAAAATATATAAATTAAACATGTGTGATTAGTATATATGTCACAACTTTTTCTATAAAGGAAACTATAATATATCTTTAAGGAAAAAATTCCCTTATCTAACTCCAAATAATGAGTTGGGTAATTTTTCTCATGAATATTTAATTATCAGGAGGGATAAGATAAAAGTATTACATTTTTCTTGAGAATGAATACCAATACCTTCTTAGATGCATCCCTATTGTTTATATACCATTATACACTATTGGGTAATGTAAGCATAGGTGCATTGAATAATCTTCTCTTCAGTTCCTTGAAATATTTCCCACATTCATATATCTAGAGGATATTTTTACCCATCCAAGATAACTTGGTAAGAGGATACATATTCATGAGAAATTATCCACAATGCGTCATTAATATATAGTGAAACCAAGAAAGCTTCAGATCTCAATCACTATTGTTGTTCTATGACAATGTTTAAGAACTATTGTCTTTGATGGATCCCCAAATATTCCCCCACTTGACAATATGTGACAAAAAAATGAAACCTCTTGTAGAAAAAATTCAAACCTTGCAATTTTTTCATATAGTTTCTCCTTTTTTAGGTTCTTTAGTACAATTCTAAAGTGATATTCACACTCTTTCATTCTCTTTGAGTAAACAAGAATTTCATCAATAAACATTACAACAAATATATTGAGGTAATATCTAATGACTATATTAATTAAATCTATGAAGATTTCAGGATAATTTGTAACACTCAAAGGAATCAATTTAAATTCATAGTGTTCATATTTTTTATGGAAAGATGGATTGGCTATATCATCCTTCTTAACCCTAAATTATTGATATCCAGAATGAAGGTCAATCTGGGAAAAGTATTGATCTTCAAGAAGATGATCAAAAATGTCACCAATACGGGGAAGAGGATACTTCTTCTTGATCATGATTCTATTAAAATCCCAATAATCAATGAAGAGTCTCGTCAAAACACATATATTTTTTGACAAAAATAATAGGTGCTCCCCAAGGTGAAACACTTGGTTGAATGAACCCCTTACTAAGGTTTTCTTGGAGTTTCTTCATCAATTCTTGTAACTAAATTTGAGCCATTATATAGAGAGTCTTTGAAATTGGTGTGAAACTAGTTATGCGTTATATTTAGAAATCAACATCACATTTTGATGAAAGACTAGGAAATTTTTCCAGAAATACATCTATTTTTTTGAACAGTAGGCATATAATCAATATTGAGTTTGTTCTAAACTATATGTGATAAACACCCCTTATGAATGGGAATTGAGACCCATCCATTTTATTTTATCTCTATTGAAATCACATACTTATCATCACATTTATAGGAGATCACATTTTGGTTTCAACATCAAAAGTGACTTCCCTTCCATGATAATTGATGAGGGTTTTATTTATATAAATTCAATCCATGCCTTAGATAACATCAAATTCAACCAGGGGAGAATAGCAAGATTTATGAGAATAAAATTCCCATAAAATTAAACTGAAGACAAAACATAGACATGTGATGTGATCATTGTAACATAAAATATTTTTATGTATAATTAAATATATAACCACATTGGTGACATCTTTATACCCATATAAAATTAATTATTGATAAAATAATGGGTTGATCAAGTGTAAAATAAGACATTATCATTTATAGAGTGAATGGTAAGTGTAACTTTCACACATCAATATCATTCCCCTTATCATAAATAGTGATTGCATGAGATTTCCCCTTATCCCTCATCTTAAGAGGTTACTAACATTGATCATAATTGTTAACCATTTTTTGGGTATTAGTTAGTGTAATTCCAATTTTTCTTACACTTGAAGCACTTTTGTGTGGGTGGGGAATTCTGTGTAGCTTTCTCTCCATTTTTATCATTAGCAAAATTTCCCCACCACATTGGTAGTCAAAAGAACAATATCCATCCTTCACACACTTAAAGCACTTTATAATTCCCTTAAATTTTATACACCATCATTCTTTCTACATATTAAGGATAAGGGAATGATCGTCTTCTTTTCTACCTAGTTCATAGATTTACCTTTGTATTCTATCTTTATCTTGTTATCAAACCCATGAGACTGATGCATAACTCAAACCTATATTTCCTCCTTAAGGTCACATAATACAATTTTGTGATATCTACTTAAGACTCATATGGTTAACTCTCTTATGAGACTTAGATTTAATCCATTGAATAATTGATTAACCCCACCTTCATGTTGGAATATAATTCCAGAAGCATACCTCACAATTCTTGTAAAATTTGATTTAAAGGTACCAAAAGATTCTTCATCCCATTTCTTCAACTTGAGAAAACACTTCTACATTTTTTTATAAATAACATGAGGAAACTATTTATTGAAAAATTTGTTTGTGAACTTATCCAAATATATAGATTCAATTTCATCTTGCTGCATCATATTCTTGATTAGAGTATACCAATGGTTCACTTCACCTTCTAAATGATAAACATATAGAATAAATTTAACATTTTTTGAACATGAGAGGATGGAAAATATATTCTCAGTTGTAAAAATCCATTTCGATGACACTAGTGGATTATAAGACTTATTGAAAAAAGGTAGATGTTTCCTCTTGAAGGACCCAACATAATGTTTTTATCTTATTTTATCATTTGAGATTCTATCATGATTGATAACTTAATAAATTTGTGTGAGCATATAAAAAATACTTTTTATTCCATATCTCATAAAATTTGGTTTCTCAGGAAGAAAAGCATGGAATTTTCAATCACATTTAGCATTAAAGTAGTTTCTTTGGGTTCCATCCATTGAATAAAATAAAAAAACATAGTGTAAGAAACAATTATCATAGGGGGTAACAAAATTATCATGAAAGACAACTTATAGGATGTCTAAATACTGAAAATTTAATATTTTTTTAATTTATGACACCTTAGTTTCATCCTAGGTTATTCATAGTCATTATCCATTTAAACTAGTCATAATGTTTTACAAAGAGTTTGTGAATTCCCAAATTATATCACCTTGGAGTGTTAAACCAAGTGTGCAACAAGGCCCATTTTATGCACCATTTCTTGAGTGAGTATATGTAAATATGTTGTTTTGGGTTTTTACCACTATATAAATCTATTTTAGAGACACATCCACTTGTATTATCTATACAGGTATGAAATTTCATGGAAACCACTCACTCAATTCTTTACCATAATTCAAGGACATTTTCATATACTTTGAATCATCCTTAAACATATACTTAGACATATACATAGGGATCTCACTAAGGTTTTTTCATCCTAGTTTCCAAATGTTAACTAAACCTTTTCTCTGATACCGTGTATAGTGACCCATGATTAATATACAAATACATTAAATCATTTTTAAGGAATAATCATCACATTACCCAAACAAACACCCAAAGACCCTATTAGTTTAGTTCCTTTGGAAACATAGAAACCTAAAAACTAGTCTATAAGTAAACTAATTCATATTAAACTATGATATTAATAAATAAAACCATTCTTAGACACATAATACATAATACATATCTTCATAACCCAAATAAAGGAATCTTAAGAAAGGGTGAGATCATATGCTTAGTAAGGGTAAAAAAAGGAGATACACAGGAATGATCAATAGAATAAGGGTATGAGAACATGAACATAACATTTGAAAACTATAACATTCATAAAAGACATCATAATCATGAGTCATGACATAAATATTTTTTGTTCATAAGACATGAATCATAAAGTATTGAAAGAACATGAGCCATGATAGCATAACATTGGCATAAGACACTATTTTTTGGTATACACACAAACATATGAAATGATTTACATAGTTTTCCAATATCACTACCAAAGATATCTTATTGTAATGGGTTCACTCCCCAAACCATCTTAGTTTTCAAGGTTTACTCCCAAGACCATCTTTGCGAACAATGTTTTTTATTGAACCAGGTTCACTCTCTATTCTAGACATGTCAATATCATGAGATATAATTATTTACCCAATACATTGTATAGAGAAGTAGGTACCACCTGTCAAATAATTAATTCATACATATGTGTTCCAAAATATCATAAAAATTCACCATATCAGAATCTACAAAATGAAATTGGTATCATAAAAGTTTTATCATATCATAACCTATGGAAAAAAAGATAGGTTTCATAATCATTTATCATAGCATAACCCATGAAATGAAATAAGTTTCATAAGAATATAACTTAGGGAAGAGGAAAATATTTCATAAATATCATTCCATAAAAACATAAACCATTCAAAAAAATATTATAAATGGTACCATTGGATCATATCTCTAATAATTCACGAGTAACGCAAAAAGATGTCATCTTAGATGGAAAATAATTTTTAAAGATCATTTAAAATATTTCATGAAGAAAATATCCTTTCCACATTGATTTTTTTAAAAATAAAACATCTTTAAAAACATTTTATTTGGAAATAATTTTGAGAAAGTACTAAGGATCCTTTGAGGCAATGATTGGTTATGACTTCTGAATATTCCCTTAATTTCGTATAAGTAAAAAAGGTACCTTTCTCATTTTTGGTAGAAGCCAAATGTGATTTTTTTGGAAAATGAAATGAAGATTCATTTAATTTTATTGTAAAAATTAAAAAATGGGTAAAATTTTATTTTAAAAATTATAATAAAGAAATAAAAAAAATTAATTTTTTTATAAAATAAGTTTTGAAGGAAAACTAATTTTCGATTGAATAGAGATATAAAGTCAGATTATCATATATACATTTTCTTAATACTTTTAATTACCAAAGAGTTGAAAAAATAATACTATCATTTGAATATTTGATTAATAACTATATTAGAATAATATTTATGAAAATTATTAAGATATTTCATAAATTTAATCATAATCATAAACAATCAAAATAAATGATGAGATTGTAGCAATAAACTATCACCACATTGGTAAATTTGAATAATAATCCCCATGAAAGAATAAAATTAAAAAATCTTAAAATATCATGAAAATAAGGATATTGATGATATATCAAGTCAAATTGGAAGTATATAAACCTCGTAAAAGAATATTGGTGCATAACATAACATTTGTATCAAAGAAGGAAAATTGAGACAAAATTGCCTTATTGTATTGGTAACTTTGAAACCACAACCCCATAAAATAGAAATCACCGAATAGATAATTAAATCCTAATATTTTTTAGTATAATAATCATAAATACATACATGGTAAGTATATGCACATCATACAAGAAATAAGTGGTAAACATGGCTTGTGTCTCATAGAAAATATAAGTGAGATATAAATCCCTAACCTTAAGACTTGAATTCTGTTATAATCATTAAATTAACATATATAATAAATATAAGTTTATTATAAATATACTAAAGTTCCATATTAATTAATACCATACAATATATAATTTTCTTTTGATAGTTTATTACTCGTTTATTAACAATTCCATGTTGAAGTTACGTTTTGGGTAATAACCACATTTTTGTATAAGTTTTTATTTGTTATATTTTTTGTCTTCTTACTTTAATCAGGATTTATTAATATCAATAATGATAAAAATGATATAAATATCATATATATTCATTATATATGTATTTATTATAAAAAATAATATATATAAATAAGAAATTAAATACACCATTTATGGATATGGTAAGCCATATGTATGGATGAATGTTGTTTCAATTTTCTTATTAGATTGAACGAAATAAACGTATATGATATATTATAATTAAATAGTAATTTTTATGTCTTAAATATCACATATATTTATTAAACCCATCTTTAATACATTCCATGTAAAGAGGGAATGAATCACAATGCTTCGTAAGGTGGTAGTCCGCCGTACACACGAAAGACGTTATCGTATTCCCAAAAATGGAAATCATGAAGGTATTTATGATATAACAATTAAATAATCATAATAAAATCATAAAAATAATAAATATAAAAAATAAATATCATTTACATCATTATTACCAATCTTTATTGGTGGTAATGAAAAAATGAACGATTGCGGCCCGTGAGGTGGTAGTCTTCTGTACACATGAATGATGACTTCATAACCCATTTGATGGAACTGTGTATGGATTTAGTTCATAAAGTCACCATAAAATATATAATAATATTTATTATGCTTATTTTTTTTATATAATAATGATATAAAAATAATTAAATGGGTTAAATGACGATATGAAACAAAAACATTCATTAATGAACGTTATCTCTTTTTTGGGTATCTTCTTTTCGTTTGAACCAAAAAAATACCTTGGTTGTATTTATTAAAAAAATTAAGGATTATAAAATGAGAGAATTTAATTTGGTATGATATTTTGATAAAATTTTTATGATAAAAATGGGATTTATAGGTTTGAAGTGAGAGGGAGAGGGGGTGACCTTTTATAAGGGTGTTGAGTGGGAAACATGTAAATTTCTGAAAGAGGGAATTTCCCCCATGTTTTTCCATTTAATGTGAATAAAATAAAAAAAAAATATAAAATATAGTGTATAAGGTCTAAATACCTCCATAAAAT
The DNA here is from genome assembly GCA_963277665.1 of Viscum album. Taxonomy (NCBI): domain Eukaryota; kingdom Viridiplantae; phylum Streptophyta; class Magnoliopsida; order Santalales; family Viscaceae; genus Viscum; species Viscum album. The sequence continues at coordinate 879,096,429 of OY728166.1, forward strand.
GGAGTTTGGACAATATTTTTGGTCATTTCCTCCTTATGTTTAAAGTTCAGTCACTCAGGAAACTCGTTTTTTGTTAATCACCGTGATTAATTTTAATGGTTTTCACTAATAAATTTCGTAAAAAATAATGTTATAATTATTATAAATTAGAAATTAGAAATTATTATGATTCCAAAAACTAAATACATTTTTTCCAAATTAAATTCACATATGTAGTAGAAATTAATTTAAAATTTATCCCATAGACTGGATGTAGAAACGAGTTTCTAAAGTGAAAATTTTCAGAAGATTAAAATATTTATATATCCAATTTCAATGTAAAATTGATTAAAATGATCTAAATTGGATTTATTGGTGTAAAATTTAACTAATTATTCTTTAAAAATAATTTAAAAAATAATTTAACTACATAAATAAGTTAGAAAAAAATAATCCATTTTTCAATTAAAATTCAATTTTTTTTTCACTATTCATAAAAAATGAAATATTTTAGAAAGATTAAAGAAAATATTCCCTAGATAATATTGACTTTATGAATTCAAAAATGATGTTTTTATCAAATTTAATTCTAAATATTTCAAAAATTAATTTTATTATTGTTTAAAATAAGACATAAAAATCAGTTCTTTTGAGAAAATAGTATTTTCCAAACAAATTGACTTTATAAAAAATTACATATTGCATTATAAATATGTTTTATTTAAGTAAAATAATTAGAAATAAAAATTATAAAGAAATTAATATTCATATTACTATGTTTAATAAGAAGCTTATTACTTATTTGTTTAAATAATTGTAATAAAGAAATGTTGTTTCGTAGAAACTCAGTAATGCATGTAATAAAATTTAAACCCAATGTTGAAAGTATCACAAGGATAAATTGGTATAGCATATAATGAAAATTTTAATTGGTGTAGAATATGATTTAATCCATAATATAAATTTAATTTATTCTAATTTTTTTTATAAAAACTCAGTTTGTTATAATAACTCTTGGAGATAAGACAACATTTGGAAAGAATATTTGTCCTCATGCATTATTTTGCAACACACTAGAGATAGATGAAAATATAAATCATTTAAATTACATCGTATCATATATATGATTCTTATATTTCTATTTATTTTACTTGATTTATCCCTAATGGGATCAACATGAAGTTGGTATTCAATCACATAAAGTTTCATCTCTTGGTGCAGTACTATGCACAAGCGCATATAACACTTCTGGAAGTTATGGTCGGTCAAAATATTATATTTATCCAATATTGATTGAAGTGAAATTGAATTGGATATGGTTTCCATTTAATCTACAAAAAATAACTTAGCAGATTAGTACTTTATCTTGATTACGAGTAGAGATTTTTAAATTATGAATTTTAAATATGTCTCTCTATTTTAACAAATACTAGTAGCACTGAACTAATTGATTCTGAAAACCTAGTCACTTGAGTATTCTAGCGGAATGAATCCTTAAACCTCTCTTCATATCCCAAGATATGAAATTATGACTAATCCAAGAATATATGGTATGATTTTGATAGAATAACCACATTATATCATTAATCCTTGATATATTGAGTGGAGTCCCATCTCTCTCCTATAATTAATTTACATTAATCATCACTTTTCCTCTAAAGATTCAAAATTTTGGATATGGATTCTCTATTGCATCCAAATTTAGTTAAATTAACCCACCACTCTCATGATATCTCTTAGGTAGTAAGAGGGACCCAAAAATAGGGCTGAAGATCACCCAAAATAACCAATTATGTCTGAATTCAAATAATGGACGACATTTAACGAATTAATATTTTCTATGAGGGATTTGGTTATTTAATCTTAATGAATGAAATCCTATTCTATTTAATATGTTTCTTCTACATGTTAGTAGTCATAACTTAACCATTATTTAAATAAAAAACATTCCCCACAAATTTTTATTTTATTTATACGTTCATGTTTATTATTATATTACATGATCACGTGTAATAAATATACATTCATAAAATAATAAACCATGCATGTGATAAATAAAATAATAATAATGAGGTCATCAGATATTAACTATTGGTTAATCCATTGAGTGAATAGTGGATTAAACGAGACCCTAGGGGAACTCTTTAAGTCAATACCTGACTTGAATTACAGTGCCTGCAACTCTCAAGCACTTCACTTTATTGATTTATGTCAGCTGTAGACTCAAATCTTTTTTTCATTAACTCATCCAAGAATTACAATGTATACACACATTCATGTGATGTGAACTTGGGGGGGTGAGAAATTACATTTTATCACTTAAAAATGGACAGAAATACCTTTATAAAAATTAAAGATAGAGGGACTACACACATATCATCAAAATAAAATAATTATTAATTTTTTTAAAACAAAAATGGAATAATTAAATTAAATAAATAATAAAACAAACATGAATGGGTCAATCTATACTCATGACCAATCAATATGAAATTATATTACAAAATAAAAAATAAATATTCTAAAATTTGACTTGGGGTTATTTTTAATGCTTTAAATTGTATTGAAATAATTTTAATTGATTATCAATATGTCCCACAATACCTAAAATAATTTTATAAAACCCCAAAAAATCAATTTCAATTAATGATTCCTTTTCATAATTTTTTTGGGTACATTTATTCTCAGATATTAATTTAGACATTGTGACATGGTTGATGGATCAGGCAAGTTGGATCCAGACTATGCCGGTTTGGCCCAATTCTAATTGTGGAATCCATTTAAAGGTATATATACATAGACACACACACACACAATATATACATATATAAATAATATAATGTCAAACACATATCTCCCTCCCCATAAATGGGGAGGGAAAAAATTTCGTGCCTATATGAGGCACATACATCTTTTTCATATATTTTTTTAATTTTTTAATTTTATCCTTATCCTTTCATTTGTATGGAAATTTAAATGTTTTATTAATTTTTTTTAAAACAATTAAGCTTATACAATAAGATGTTATTTATAATACACTACCCAACCATCTTTTGGTATCTCTGGTGAAGAAAAAATATTCTCTCATAATACCCCAACAAATAATCCATCACACTGGTAAAAATTGTAGTGAATCAAGAATTACAACAATTTTTTTTACAATTTACACTCAAAACACATCGACCTTCGATCAACGATATCTTATCAATAAAAACTCAGATTGAAATTCCGTCAGTTATGTTGGGACTGCATCGAAACCCTAATTACAAATAATGTAAAATTTAATCCAAATTCTAATGTTTTTAACACAATTAATTGTATATTCTCTATAATACTAATTGAAGGAACCTAAAGAACTACCAAAGCATAAAAAAATTCACAATTTAATTTTTTTTGGATTTAGATTCATGTTAAAAACATGAACTCAATAAAACCACTTGATCTGATTTTTTAATGGATAATGTTATGTTCAATTAAAGAATGAAAAATTAAAATCTAATGAAATTGTAAAGGTACCATGTTCATTTGAAATCAACGATTTTTTTCTCACCATCAGTGTATCATGACTCAAAGTTTCCACGATAGACATCCACTAAATCATAATCACATTCTAAAATCCCATAGATCATATATCTATGATTCCCAAGTACTAGAATAGAAGATATAAGAGCATTATGATGTTATTTCGAATGTGTGAAGAATATATACTTGATCAAGAAGACAAGATCGATCTGACATTGTTCTTTTTCTGAATCTATCTACAAAAGATTGAGAGGAGATATTCTCTCAATAAATTCATCCAAACTATGGAGGTCACTATTCAAGTGAAAAAATAAGCTTTTATACTCAGCTTATAGTTTCCAAAATGGAACTTTGGTCCCGTGAACGTAATAACCTTAATTTTAGGCACGTGTGCACACTTGTGACTTAATTAAAACTAAAATATATGTCCATAATATTTTATCACTCACTTATAACACATTAAAAAGATACATGATGAAATATTAACCATTATGTTGGCCTACAAAATCTTGAAATAACTCAATGAACCTTGAATGTTTTATTTTCGTTCAAAAAATTATATTTTTTCAAATTCACATTTATGATCAAACAAATTGTGAATACCTTGAGAAATAAATTCAATCATAATTATTATAAAAATGAATAATATTTTACTTGTTATCAATCACACTTATACATCCACCAACCCCCATACCTGAGGCCCACTTCATCTTAATCTTCAATCTAATTGAATAGGTGGAACTTGTGGACACACTTAGTGTGTGACCCTCTAAGTCATTATATTGATAGTAGTGAGTTAAAACCAAAAACCAAGAGAAACTTCTAGTTACCCATTATATCCCCTAAGGAGATAAGGAGTTTCATATTTAGGACTACTGTTGGACAGAATATACAAAGTAATACACAAGAGGTAGTGAATTGTGTCTTTTCAAAATCTTTCACAATTTTTTCTTTTGACAGTCACTATAGTTTATGTGAATATGAAGGGTTATTCTTCTATATGAAAATATATCATATATAAAAAATTAAAGAAAATTGTTTTTATAGTGGTTTGGAAAACAAAGATCTCCTAGTCCGCTCTACCAATCACACTTTCAATGAGCTTGGTAAATTTCTCTAGAATGGTCTTCTTTTCACAAGACCAAGAATACACAACTAAATACAGGTAGTTGATACCTTAAAAATGAGAAAATTGACAAAGTATCATTGTTATATAATAGAGAAATAGTTATCCATAGCATAGATCGAGAAGCTGGTACACCACCACAACTGAGTACGAGCAGTCGAAACTAAAATAAATCAAAAGATATTAATTTGATGAAGCATGTGAAACATCACAATTTCCAGTGTTCAACTGACAGTAGATGTATCTTCTTCTTCAAAAATAATATTCATCAAAAGAGAAAAAGTTTGAATCAATCCATGTTTCTAGTAGATCTTCAATTTAAAAGTAGAAACAAAATAGAGTAGTTTCGAACTTATAATAGAACATGATTGAACACACACACACACACACACACATATCCAAAATGTATTCCTTTGAAATAGTTGTTCATTTTCTATAGCACTGTAAATTGAATTTAAATAAAGTATTCTTGTGTGTGAATTAGTTATCCCATATGTTTATGAAGAAAAATTCAGAAGTAATACAAAAACATAAAATATTTTCTTCATTGTTCTAGTTCCAAAATAGTTTCCTCATTGGATGTTGAAATTCATATTTCAGTTAACTAGAAGAGTCATAACTTCCATAAAAAATAGGAGATATTTTATTTGATGAAAATGGTTCATTGAAACAATCAAAACGATCCTTGAATAGGTCTGTATTTTTGTCATGAACATTGTAGATATATCTGATTGAAAACCCAGCTTGAAGAACTTCATCGTTGAGAACAAAACATAGGGTTGATCTAGGTAGTGTAGGGTTCCATTGCATAGTTTATGGTTCCTTTGCATTGAGTAGGATTTCTTTTCATATTTCAGGGTTCCTTTTCATAGTATAGAATTGATTTACCATACATTCAATTTTCCCAAACATATGGGTGAAAACAGTCAATATATACTCCAACATAGGGTTGCTGATCCATACATGTGACAATTTTCCGAACATAAAGATGAAGATCCAAATGTAAACTCTTTAGCATAAAGTAGGGTAGATACCATACACAAATGTTAGTTTTTCAGTGTAACATAGGGATGAAAAAAATGTTTCCCTAATCATTCCAATTATGCAAAAATCATTTAAAATAGAATATAAATTCCTATAAAACTCACTTAACAATTATTTTTTTGAAAACAAATATGGTTTTTTAACACCAGAATCATCATAAAATATAGAGTATTGTTAAGAAAATACATCCCTAAAAATCTACCCAATTTTTATTATCACAAAACCCATACCTTAATCATTATCAAAAATTGAAGAGAATATATGATTTTTAAAACACAAAAGAATGTGTAGATTTTTTTTTCAAAATATTGATTTCACACAATTATTTGAATAAAAGAAAATTTGTATAAGAAAATATTTGTGGTTTAAAATATTCTCTTCATCTCCCCAAGATATATTTTTTCAACAAAATTAAACCTTCTCGCCATTTTTTGATATGAAATTGATGTTTTTGAAAGAATAAAAGAAATAAACCACAATTAATATTGTATAGAACTATAAATGAATATTTATGAATTATGGAATAAAAAAAATAAATCTAAGATTGACAGTGAAGTATTGAACTTGAATAAATAAATCAAAATATGAACCGACTGAATTTAATAAGAAATTAAAATGATTTGAAAGGTTATAGTAAAATTCAAAATCAATAAGGGTATTAAAAATTGTTTTCTAAAGTTCATATTTGTTAGGGACTGAGGGTTCTTTTGGGTGAGGAATTACATGAACTGCACTGTTATGATCAAGCCGCATCTGTAAGAGGCTCTAAAAATTGTTTTTGAACACTTTTATCTAGTTCTGAAGTAGTTCCCTTGAATGATTTCCAACTATCAAACATTCAACCAAATTAATTTTCACAAACTTATTCACAACTTATTCTGACTAGATGAAAGAGATCAACTTTTATTTTACTTTATTAATCAGTAGTTACAACTAGGATTCATTCAAAGTTAGTTGATTCTCTAGATGTCTATGATTTCCCAATAAAATATTTAAATGTATTCTATCCAAATGAAGAGTGTGTAGCCAGTCATTAAAATTATCCACCAATGATATAATTTCTTAAAACTTCCTCAGAAATTCTGTCAATTTCTATTGAGAGGAAGTAGATTCTAGATTTCTTTCTCAAAGAAACTAAAATTATTCCCAATAATAAACTTAAATTAAAAAAACTATATCTTCTTGACCGACTCATCATTTAACAAAAAACATTCTCTTGAAATCATGGCCATAAGATCCTTAAGATCACCAACTAGAATGATATTTTCCTTGAATTATCTTAAATGAATCTTCTGATATTTAAACTCTAATCTTGGTACTGGAAAAACTTTGTATTGTTCAAAACTTTTCTTTTGAACTTCCAACTATTTTCTTAAAAATGAATTCTGAGCCTCCAATAACTATATATTTATAAATTGAGAATTATCCTATAAATCTGATGAATTTAGAGAATTATATCCTGCTCAATCAACTTCAATTATAGCTAGGGTTGGCTCACAAGTTCTTTATGGTTTATTTCCGAAATCAGATCCTCCCAAAATAACAGGATTAAAAAAATTTTTATTGATCGGGTCAGGGATATCTTACTTGTAACGTTATTGACTTTGAGCCTCCTTTTCAATATACTCAAACACTTGAGCCTCACCTCCATCTTCTCTTTACTCACTTAGTTTAGAGACAACCACACCTCCAACAATAGATTCAATAATAAATTTTGGAACATTGACCAAAACTATTCTTTCTTTTTTGGAAAAAAGGATTCATCATGCCTTGAAGTTCCTTCATCATCAGGTTTTTGAATAACTGATCCAACTAAAGGGATAACCCTTTTCTTTGCTTGATTAGCTGCTAAAAACCGTTGTTGTTTCTCCACACAAACTGGAAGAAAACAGTTTCATGAGTTGATCCAGAAAAAACCAAGATTCTTTACCATTCCATCATTAAATGTGTTGTTGTGGTGACATATTTATCCAAAAAAATATATTCACTGTCATTCATTTTCTTCATAGAATGAAGGAAAGAATCCTACCATAGGTAAGATATCCCATCTTTGCATCCTCATGGAAGAAATGGTTTAGTTATCTTATCATAAACTAGGAAAAATTAAACATTACATTGTTCAGAAGAAAAAAAAGATATACATGTCTGGATAGAGAACCTTCTCAAGCTCAGAAGTCCTAGGAAAAGTCCCAGATTGAATAAACATCACCATCACACGATGGTCCAGAGAATGTTCTTTTGTAAACACTTTTTAATAGTTTTTGTACCAAAAAAATAAAACATAATTTCCTCAAACCTATGTCTTCCATTACCAATATTCCATAAATAAAATTGAAACTCCTCCTCATGGGGACAACAGATCATATCAGCCATTACAATACAAGAAAAATAAAAATCCTTATTATCAATTAAAGAGGTAATAGTGACTTTATCAAAACCAAGACTGAATGAATTATTTTTACAAAACACTTTAACTTATATTTCTTAACCATTGGCATGTTATCCTCACCAAATACATAAACCAGACCTTAAAAATGCATCTCTTCCTAGAGCAATATATATTTTTTAATCTAGATATCAAAAATATATTACCTTACCTTGAAAAACAATGATATATTTTCCTAAGGAATATATATTTTAATCCAACTTAGCATCCAAAGATCTTCATGAAGTTTCTATAAGGACCCAACCTTAAAACATTACATAATCTTGAATTAAATGAATAATTCATGTTGAAGATATTTTCAAATTTAGAGTTATAGAGAATTAGGAGATAACTATTATATCTCAATGATTCAAAAGTAGACACATCTACACTGTTTCCATTTTTTTCACAAAATAAAAACTCTTGAACAAAATAGTCATGTATAGTTCCATGTTTTAGATAGAATGACATTTCCTTGATCACATCCTTGACCATATTCCACTTTATGTCTTGTGAAAAACAATTCAGAAACGTGGGATGAGCATAAAAATCTCAGTAAGGGATACACAAAGAAAGAAAACATTAGATCATCAATATATACATAACATAATCCTTTTAACATACCTCATGAAATCATAAGATTTGTGAAGTACACATAGAAATAATAAAACATAAAGGTAACTTGAGGTATTCATAACATTCTTACGTAGGGAGTAACCCTCATGGCCATGTTTGGAAAACCCATCACAGTATATTCCCTAAATCTCTTCGGAGAAACCTTAGCCTTTAACTCATTCATGTTACCCAATTCATTAAAGAGCTATCTTGGGCTTAACCGCCCTTAGTTTATCATGGAACCACCTGACTTCATAAACAATACCCAAGAACCATAACATAATCATATCACATAAAACATGCATAAAGGAAACATAACATTTCCACATTTAAATCACAAGATATCAATACAACACATTGATATAATCAAAACATTATCAAAACCATTTTCAATACCAATCTAAATGAAAAGTAAAACATGGTATTTATTTTTCATTTAAAAAAGTTCTGCCTTATAGAGGAAGCCGAAACTCAAATAATGGTCACAACGGCGGAGAAGTCATTGTCGCCGCATACGTAAGACAAAAAACATTCCTTTTGTCATTTAGAAAAACGATTCATGTATAAATATTGCTTTTGAATGAAATGAAAATTTAAAAGGGTTTTGTACACTGTATAAAATAAATTCGTGTAGAAATCAAAAGATGCCTCAATGAAAAGAGATTGAGACGAAGTCCCATACAAAGACAATATCCTTAGATTATGGATAAATCAATTACATAATTATGTGTAAAGAATATAAATACACCCAATATAAGTGGATATTAAGTGTAGAAAAATCATATGTCATACACACATATTCATAGTATGACATAATCAATAAGTAGAGGTTTAACCCAAAGAATTGAAATTGGGTTAAGAAGTTCCCTTATAGAAATTCGACAGCCTAACGACGTCACTTTAAAATCCAGAAAATGAGTTGATGAGAGATAAAAAGGGTATCTAATCACTTGGACATGAAATTTAAAACAATAAAGTTATATAAGAACATATCCCAACATAAGAATATGTAAATTAAAAGACTTAACAAAAAGAAGTCTTTTAAAAAGATGAGGGTGAAAGGTTCCCTTACCGATTTGGGTAACTTTCGAAACGTACACCCCATGAAAGAAGGACTATACATTGTTCATATAAATACCCATAAACTAAATAATATTACACAAAGAGTAGAAAAATGGGCAGCACATACACCACTCAAAGGTGATAGTGACAAATATAGCATGAATCTCATGGGAATAAAAAGTGACATAAAAACCCCTTACCTCGTTGTAATAAATCGAGTGGTATGAACAAAAGATAATAAACACCAAATGAATCACATAATACCATGAATATAAATATAATCATGATAATATATATGAAATGGCAGTACAAAATACACCACATGCAACAAATAAGTGGCGAACAATGGAAATCTCACGGAATTAAAAGTGAGATAAGAAATCCCCTTACCTCAAGTCCAACTAGTCTTGTTCGTTTCCTTATATTCCTGAATAATAAACTTTGGTCAATTTATAACTGCTTAAGGACGTCGTTTTAATTTTATTATTCAATTCATATCACATATTATCTTATTATAATAATTAGTTAATTATGTGAGTTCATATCATACGCTTTGTTGATGTTCGGTACATGAGTCAACAATGAACTTGTTTAAACAGAGTTGTCCGTGTAGTTATAAGTACATCATCTCTGGAATGGTGTTCATAATTTAAATTTCATATATATCTAGTATATATTTATTCAATAATATTCCATAATTTTTGGAGATAATAAATGAAATGTAACGTTCACGGAGACGGTAAGCCGTACGTACGCATGAATGCTACTTTCATTTTTTTGTCGTATTAATGGACTTTAAAAAAAATTAGACATAGATATATTATAATTAAAATATAATATATACGTTATATAGGTAACATAAGTTCATTAATTATATTATTTATAAATTCCATGTTTGAAATGAATGAGTCACATCACTTGAGGGGGCGGTAGTCCACACTTCCTCATATGAAATTATCGCATTTTCATAACATGAAAAGCATAAAGATATGTTAAAAATATATAATACAGAATCATAGAGAGGAAATAAATATAATATATATCATATATAAATATAATTCCATCATAATGTCCACCAGGAATGGTGTTGAAAGAATATTGAACAATCATCGTTTCGTGAGGCAGTAATTCGCCACCTACAGAAACAGTATGTTCTTTAACCATTAGACGGGTGTGTGTGTAAGTTTAGGTAGAATCATTATCATAACAACATAAAAATATATTTAGGATATTTTTGTTATTATGGGATCAAATAATAATAAGATAGTGGTGAGTGAAGAAGGAAAATAAAATAAAGAAACTCGAGAGAATACATTATCTCTAAATCGGGTAACTCTTTTTTGATTTGAGCCAATGACTTCCTTGGAAAGAATTCTGCCCAATGTGAGGCTTCTAGGAGTAAGAGAGGGATGTGGAGAGATAATAGGATCAGAGTTTGGATGATCCAAGGGCATGAGAGGTGTGGGTAAGGGGGTAGAGGTGGGGGCCTTTTATAAGAGGGAGGATGTCACTTTTGGAATGTCTTAAAATGTTACTTTATTATAACATGGTTTTCGGATTTTAGAGGCCCAAAAATGATATATTACGAGGATAAGGTGATAAGAGTTCTAAATCCACCCATAAAATAGGTTTTTGACAAGTTTAAGTCTTATATTTTACCTTATATTTTCATTTTATTTAAATCGTTCATTAACGAGGTAATCACGACATCATCATGGTGTCATAAATAAATTTATTTATTTAATGTCTAAAAATTTTAAAAAAATACCATGATGTAGGAAATATTTTTAGATTTACAATGACTATTTATAGTTTAAGATATCATTTATTTAAAAAAAATTAAATTTTTTTAATTAGGATATAAAAACCTTTTTTATATTTCTCTTCTTTTAAAAAATTAATGTCATAATTGTCTCTATTACACCCATGTGACTCCATGGGCCCTCATGTTAGCTAAAAAGATTCCCGTGGTCGTCCATGACTCAAACAAGAGGATTTGGACACATGTTGGGGTCATTTTATATTATTATGATATTATTTTATCACCCTTAACTACCTGATTACTAATTAATCATGATAATTAAATATAATTACCGTTGTTACTGTTCATAATGCCCAAAAAACAAGAGTCTTAATTACATAATTTGGACCTTTTAATTATAAATATGGAATCCATTTTAACATGTTCTAAACACAAAAATTTCAATAATTAATTTAAAAACAATTCCAGTTGTCACAACCAAAGATGAGTTTTTAAGAAGAAAAATTTATCAAAAGATTGACTAGTTTTTACATCCAATTGAAAGGTAAAATTATTTCCAATGAACAAAATTGTATTAATTGATAAAAAAATATAATTCAATTACACTTTAATACCAACTAAAAGGACAATATGACTATATAATTAAATTGGATGAAAAACCAGTTTTGAAGTAAAATGCGGTATTTTTCACTATTCATTAAAAATGAACATTTGTCAGAAAAATACCAAAAATTTATCAAAAGTAAATTCCATAATCCAAATTCAAAAATGATTTCCATTTTAAAAAATTTAAAACATAGAAGTTTCATTAATTAATTTTATAATTAATTCCCACTGTCAAAACAAATAGCGTGTTTTTAAGAAACAAAATCTATCAAAAGATTGACATTTGTTTATGTCCAATTTCAAAGTGAAATTAATTTCAATGACCATAATTGGATTAAATGGTTAAAATATATTTAAACTACACTTTAAAAACAATTAAAAATATAATCTAACCATATAAATAAATTAGATTAAAAGTAGGTTTTGAATTAAATTACAACATTTTCACTATTAATTAAAAAATGAACTTTATCGGAAAAATAAATTTTTTTACAGAAAGTAAATTTTGATATCCCGATTATAAAGTAGGATTTTATTTTGTCAAATATAACATATAAAATTGACAAAAAGTAGTTTTAAAAAGGGTTCACAATCAAAAGGCGGTTAATCGTCCTTTTAAAGAACATTAGAATATTTATGATTAAAATCAAATTCTTTTATTATTTTAAGTCTCAAACTTTTATAGGATAAATGTAAAAATATTTAACAAACATATATAATCATTTTTAAGTTAGTTCTGTTCATTCCCGCCATTACAATGACTATGCGTTAACTACCATTTAAAATAATATTATTATATTATTAGTATGCAACGTAAGATTTCAAAGAAACTCGTTGTTGCGTATTTGGTATGCCATCGAACATAACATTTCCCTTAAAGTAATATTAGAATTTTATTGACAAATATTAATAAATATAAAAATGTCATACTCTTTATTTACCCAGGATGTTACATCCTTCCCCACTTTTGGTAATTGAATCCTCACAATTTTAAAATTGGGCTCAGAAACTTCCTTGAAAGCCCCACATCGGAAAAGGAGTAAATTAAACTATCAATTTAAAAGAAAGAAAGAAAAGTAAAAAGGTCACCCGAGACCACACATACTAGGATTCCATGAAAACATGGATATGGAAGAGAAAACAAAGGGTCAAGTTCTGATGGGGAGTGATAGAAAACATGTTTAGGAGAAAGTTAACCACTATAAAATCACAAACTTGTGATGGGATAAATGGTATTTGATTCCCCAGTAATAAAAGTTAACAGACAATGTTTTTGTTTTAATTTACTTTTAATTGAAGAATTTATTATTGAGCTTAACTAAATCATAAGGAAACATACTTACTTGTCATGTAGACTTTCATATCTTACTATATTTCTTACACAAACTCATATTTTCTACAAAAGATGAGTATTTAGGATGACTTGTTCACATTAAGAGTTCTATAATCAACTTCTTGAGAATCACCTAATCCACAAAAGATTAACTATATATTTCCCATGCCTTTAGACCTTAACCAAAAGAAAAATTGTTAGTACAAGATCAGATAATCCCCAAAAGGACAATCCTTTATAAAAGAAATACTACTCTTAATCTCCAAAATTCAACAAAAAGAACCCATGGTTCAAGAAAGTACTTTAAATAAACAGTTATCCATAAAATTATTCAAATTAATCGAAACTAAGATTGAAACCCAAATATCTGAAGGATTTAATCACATAGTCTTCCAAGTTAAATCTTAACATTTATCTCAAAATAACATCAGTTAATCTTAAAGTCTCATACTGAAAAGTAATTAACCTAATCACATATCCTCCATGATAGGTTCACCATTTCCCTAGATAACCCAAAATCAACTTATTCCTGATTCATAAGATCATCTAACTAAAAAGAATTTTTCAGACTAACCAGGGACTTCACGTAGTCTAATGGTAGGCGATAAATACCAGTCTCACTTTGGATGTGGGTTTGATTCCCACAACTTTGTCTGACATGACGGGTGGTCACATGGTTTGCATGTTATCCCTTTTTAAAAACTACATAATTTTATAACATTCCCAAAAAGAGATAACATTATCAAAAATAACCATAACATATTTTAACGACAAAGGTTATCTAATAAATTTCATTTTGCATCCTAAAATGTATTAACCAGAAATTACCTCAAATTCAAGGATCATATAAACCAAAATGGTTCTTTATAACTATATCCACAAAAGCTAAGATAATTATTCCTTTAATGAAATTGTCATATATCAAACTTCAGGGTTACACATACTATAAAAAGTCTTCTAATGCAATCTAATCATCAAAAGAGCCTTAATACTTTTAAGAATTTCACCATCCTAAAATCTACCATAACTCTTGAATCCCCTATATGTTGACTTCTTACTAATTCAACACTATTCATGATCCATTAACCATTCCTTTCCAACTTATTCTGAAATACTTCTTTCCTACAAACAAAATCATGAATTATATCCTATGATTTTAATAATAGGAAAACATATGTTAAGAAATAATCCATACCTTTCATTGGTCATTTTCAGTTTCTTCATCCTCAATCTTAATGGCATTAGGTATTAGTAAACAAATATTTGTACGATCCTAGTGATCCCATTCCCGAAACTTTTTCGTAGGACATGTTTTTTCATAATAACCATGCACACCACATTTAAAACATTCAATTGATCCTTTAGAAAGAACTTATTTCCCTTTCCTAGAGTAAACTAGATGCTTCCTTTTTCCATGGAAGGTTCTTTATTTATGACCTTCATTTCCACATCTATAGCATCTTTCTATCCCTTTGAAACATTTTGAAAGGTGTTTCTTTCCACATCTTTGACATAAAGGTTTTTAAACATTCTTACCATAATGATTATTACCTGAACATCCATATGGTTTTTTTCTCGCATATATGATGCCTTATAAAAATCAATAAGGTTCAAGTGGTCAATCATGACTCCAGATAGTTTGTTGAGAATAACCACAAGAGTTCTCATTGCGACTCCCATATTATTTAGTTGCTTGTTCAGAAAACCGTCACAGTTTTTTTCACATCTACTGTTACTTTGGTGCCTTCTAGATCCATCCATTTACTAAAACCAAAAAGGTCAGTGTGAGTATATTAGAAAAATCATCATATAATATTAAGATATAATTATTCATGTTATCTTAAACTCATTAACTTTATCTAAAAAAACTATGACTCTTTATGAATTCCTAACCATTATAGTAGTGTCACTTATTCTTAAGGAATACCCTAACCTCTAAAGTTATCTAAACTGACCTCTGATACCAACTATAAGGACCCAGCCTTAAAACATTACATAATATTTAATTAAATTAATAATTCACATTGAGGAACTTTTTAGGTTTAATGTTTTATAGAATTAGGACATAACTATTACATCTCAATGATTACAAAGTAGACACATCTACTCAGTTTCCATTTTTTTCTCAAAATAAAAATTCTTGAACAAAAGATTCATGTCTAGTTACATGTTTTAGATAGCATGACATTTCCTTTATCCCATCCTTGACCCTATTCTACTTTATGTCCTATGAATTTTTTTTTCAAAAACATGGGATGAGAAAAAAATATCAGTAAGGGATACACAAATAAAGAAAATAGTAGATCATCATTATATACATACCATAAGCCTTTTAACATACCTCATGAAATCATAAGATTTGTGAATTACACATAGAAATCATAAATCATAAAGGTAACTTGAGGCATTCATAACATTTTTATATATAGAGTAACCCTCATGGTTATGTTTGGAATACCCATAAAAGTATATTCCCTAAATCTCTTTGGAGAAACCTTAGCGTTTAACTCCTTCGTGTTACCCAATGAAATGGAGAGCTATCTCGGGCTCACCCACACTTAGTTTTTCACAGAAACACCCGAATTCATAAACAATGCCAAAGAACCATAACATAATCGTATAACATAAAACTTGAATAAAGGAAACAAAACATTTTCACATTTCAATCACAAGATATCAATAAGACAAATTGATATAATCAAAAAATTATAAAAACCATTTTCAATACTTAAATAAAAAAATTAAAACATGGTATTTATTTTTCATTTTAAAAAAGTTATGGATTGTAGTGGAAGCCGAAACTCAAATAATGGTCACGGCGGTGGAGAAGTCGTTGTCGCCACATACGTAAGACAAAAAACATTCCTTTTGTCATTTAGTAAAACGTTTCATGTAAAAAGATTCCTTTTGATTGAAACAAAAAGTCAAAAGGGTTTTATACACCATATAAAATAATGTTGTGTAGAAATCAAAAGATGCCTCAATTAAAGGAGATTGAGACGAAGTCCCGTACAAAGACGCTACCCTTATATTAAGGATAAATCAATTACATAATTATGCGTGACAAATATAAATACACTCAATATAAGTGGATATTAAGTGTAAACCAATCGTGGATCTAATGTGGCGATCAAGCTCAACATGAGTAAAGCTTATGATCTAGTTGAGTGGGGTTTCATAAACAAGGTGCTGGCAAGAAGGGGGTTCTCCCCGTGGAACGTAGACATAATTTTTAGGTGTTTCAATTCTTCCTAGTTGGCCATCACTTTCATGGGGAAATGCAACGATTTTTTCCAATCTACTCGTGGGTTGAGACAGGGTGACCCCTTGTACCCGAGTCTGTTTATCTTGTCCCAAGATGTCCTCAGTCGACATTTGCACAAGGGTATTGATAGCGGTTAGGTCGTTGATTATCACCGGAGAAAAAGAGACCCTCCTGTATCTCACTTGATGTTTGCGGACGATACGTTCATTTTCACAAATGGCTGCTGGCGGTCTATCAACGACCTCAACAGAATCATGCAAGACTATCGCTTTTGGAGTGGGAAGGTCATTAACAAGGCTAAAAGAAACTTCTATATCTCCAATGGATGCGGCGTTTCTTGGCCCCATGACTTACAACATTACCTAGACATGCACAGAGGATATTTTCCCATCGAATACCTGGGTGCCCCGATCTCCTCAGGGAGGCTTCGGGTGCGTGATTTCGACGGTATTGTCAATAAGATCACGGACAAAATTCTCAACTGGAAGAACATATTTCTCTCCTTTGTGGGACAAATAACGCTGGTTAACAGCGTTCTTCTTGCCACTATTGTTCACTCTCTATCGTCGATCAAGGTTCCCAATAGCATCATCAACAGGATTGACAAGATTCTAGCTGGGTTTATATGGGATCCTCGAACAGAGGGTAGGCGTCGTTGGGCTTCTTGGGACAACGTGGCGAGACCAGCCAGAGAAGGAGGTATAAATGTTCGCCGGCTCGACAACACACTCATGTGCATACATTAAAAGATAGCTTGGGAGGTGCTGGAAAATCGCACGTTTTGGGGGATTACCGTGCACAACTCCCATACAGGATCCGTGCTCGGGAGCACCGGCACTGCTTCCCCCTTCTGGTCGGTGATCTCGCCTCTCATCACGGCGCTGGAATCCAACACTAGATGGCTCGTGGGAAGGGGGGACATTCTCTTCTAGCATCATAACTGGGCTGGGACCATCCTCGGCTTCCCGGGGTGTCCAGGTACCACATTCACTTTTAAAGAGGCTAGTGACCACCCGACCTTCATCGATGTTGTACCTGACGATGATCAACGTGCCACTTACGAGCTGATCGAAATCCACTCCGACCCGGACAGATGTGTTTTGACTCTCTCTGCATCGAGCTTCTTCTCTTAGAGGTATTTTCGACGATCCTTGGCCATTCCTGATCACAACGCCACCTAGAATGAGATACTATGGTCCAAGGATTCTCCACTCAAACATAACATTCTTACCTGGAGGCTACGTCACAAAACCATTTCAACGGATGAAAACATTAGGAGGTGCGGCATCCCTTTAGCCTTGAGGTGTCACTTTTGATCAGAGCATCGAGAAGAATGCACAAATCACCTGTTTTTTGAAGGAGAATGGGCGAGGGAAGTTTGGACTCATTTCGGTGATTTTACGGCCTTCTCGGATAACCACATGATCGACAGGCCTTTCCTGGACAGATGGTTCCACAGAGCGGTGGAGAGGGCCCTGAGCAGATGGCCCAGACAATGATTCTCCATGCTGGATGCTGGAAAATATGGCAAGCATGGTACAAGGCTCTCCACGATGGGATTACCGTCTCTGGACGGGGGATTATTCTTCGTACAAAGTTCATGCTTTTGGATCTTATCAGATCCTTTAAACAATGGAAGGAGGCGCCCTCCCTTAGCCGTCTTCAAACAGGAAATACCAGTAATCTCCCGAGTAGCAGCGCCAGTAGAGGCAACTTGGTTAGGTGGACTCTGCCCAGTAGAGGGCTCAAACTCAACTCCGACGGGTCATGCAACATGGGGGTTATAGGCGGAGGATGGGTGGTTTGAAATAGTTTCGGGTCGGTTATCATGGATTTATCAAGACGATTGGGACACAGTTCTCCTCTTCAAGCGGAGGCGAAGGCGTTGATGTTGTGTCTCTCACTGTGTCTCCAAGAAGGGATCATCCTTTCTCAGGTCGAAACTGATTCATAAATTCTCCATAAAGCTTTGCATGGTTCCGGTTCCATTCCGTGGTCTATTCATTATATCAAAAGGTCATGCCGAGGTATGATCTCCAACAACACCAGTGTTACCCACACGTGGTGCAAGGAGAATAAGGTAGTAGACCATCTTTCTTCTCTTGATGTCCCTGGACCAGATCACATTTGTTTCCATACAGCTAGTTATATGAATCCAGAGGGGGTCATCTTGGTTCGAGGGGATGCTCTAGGCCTTCATTATTTTTGACCTCCTTAGGTCTGTTGTGTGGGGCTTTGTGGACCCGTGTTGTTTTTGTTTTTATTTTGGTTTGATGTTTTTCCATTATTCCCTTAAAATGAATAAATATCTAATATTGGATGGAAGTGTAAAACAATCATAGGTCATCCACACATATTCATATTACGACATAATCAATAAGCAGAGGTTTAACCCAAATAATTGAAATTGGGTTAAGAAGTTCCCTTACAGAAATTCGACAGCCTAACAACGTCACTTTAAAATTCAAAAAATAAGTTGATGAGAGATAAAAAGGGTATCTCATCATTTGGACATAAAATTTATAGAAATAAGGATATATAAGAACATATCCTAACATAATAATATGTAAATTAAAATACATAACAAAAATAAGTCTTTTAAATAGAAGAGGGTGACAGGTTCCCTTACCGATTTGGGTAACTTTCGAAATGTACACCCCACGAAATAAGAACTATAAAATGTTGATGTAAATACCCATAAACTAAATTATATTACACAAATATTAGAATAATGGGCAGCAAATACACCACTCAATGGCGATAGTGACAAATATAGCATGAATCTCACGGGAATAAAAAGTGAGATAAAACCCCTTACCTCATTGTAATAAATCGAGTCTTATGACCAAAAGATAATAAACACAAAATGAGTCACATAATACCATGAATATAAATAGAATCATGATAATATATATGAAATGGCAGTACACAATACACCGCATGCAACAAATAAGTGGCGAACAATGGAAATCTCACAGAATTAAAAGTGAGATAAGAAATCCCCTTACCTCAAGTCCGACTTGTCTTGTTTGTTTATTTATATTCCTAAAAAATAAAATTTGGCCAAATTATAATTTCTTAAGGAATTAATTTAAAGTTTATTATTCAATTCATATCACATATTATCATGTTATAATAATTAGTTAATTATGTGAGTTCATATCATACGTTTTGTTGATGTTCGGTACATGAGTCAATAATGAAATTGTTTGAAGAGTGTTGTCCATGTAGTTATAAGTACATCATCTCCGGAATGGTGTTAATGATTTAAATTTCATATATATCCAGTATATATTTATTAAATAATATTCCATAATGTTTGGAGATAGAAAAGAAATGTACCATTCATGGAGACGTTAAGTCGTACGTACGCATGAACGCTACTTTCATTTTTTTTGTCATATGAATGGACTTAAAAAACCAAATTAGACATAGATATATTATAATTCAAGTATAATATATATTTTATATAGGTAACATAAGTTCATTAATTACATTATTTTCAAATTCCATTTTTTTCATGAACGAGTCACATCAGATGAGGGGGCGGTAGTCCACAATTCCTCATATGAAAATATCGCATTTTCACAACATGCAAAGCATAAAGTTATGTTTAAAATATAAAATACAGAAGAATAGAGAGAACATAAATATAATATATATAATATATAAATATATTTTCATCATAATGGACCCCATGAAAGGTGTTAAAATAAGATTGAACAATCATCGTTTCGTGAGGCAGTAATTCACCACCCACAGAAACAGTATGTTCTTTAACCATTAGATGGGGGTGTGTGTAAGTGTAGGTAGAATAATTATCATAAAAAAATCCTAGTATATTGAGGATACTGGTGTTATTATGGGATCAAATAATAATAAGATAGTGGTGAGTGAAGAAGGAAAATAAAATAAAGAAACTCGAGAGAAGACATTACCTCTAAATCGGAAACTCTTTTTGATTTGAGCCAAAGGCTTCCTCGGAAAGTTTTCTACCCAAAGTGAGGCTTCTAGAGGTAAGAGAGGGATGTGGATAGATAATATTAGCATAGGTTGGACGATACAAGGGATTGAGAGGTGTAGGTAAGGTGGTAGAGGTGGGGGCCTTTTATAAGATGGAGGAGGTCACTTTTGGAAAGTCTTGAAATGTTACTTTATTATAAAATGGTTTTAGGATTTTAAAGGTCCCACAATGATATATGTCGAGGAGGTGATGAGGGTTCAAAATCCACCCATAAAATATGTTTTTGACAAGTGTAAGTTTTATATTTTACCTTATCTTTTCATTTTATTTAAATCGTTCATTAATGAGGTAATCACTCCATCATTATGGTGTCATAAATAAATTTATTTATTTAAAGTATAAAAATTATAAACAAATACCATGATGTAGGAAATTTTTTTAGCTTTACAATAATTATTTATAGTCTAAGATATCATTTATTTAAACAAAATTAAATTTTTTTTACTTAGGATATACAAACCTTGGTTATTTTTCTCTTCTTTTAAAAAACTAATGTCATAAATGTCACTATTACACCCATGTGACTCCATGGGCCCTAAAGTTAGGTAAAAAGCTTTCCATGGTCGTCCATGACTCAAAAAAGAGGATTTTGACACATTTTGGTGTCATTTTATATTATTATGATATTAATTTATAACCGTTAACTACCCGATTACTAATTAATCACGATAATTAAAGATAATTACCGTCATTACTATTCATAATGTCCAAAAAACAAAAGAGTCTTAATTAAATAATTTTTAAATTCTGATTAAAAATATGGAATCCATTTTACAAAATTATAAACACATAAATTACAATAATTAATTTAAAAATAATTCCCGTTGTCACAACCAAAGACGAGTTTTTAAGAAGTAAAATTTATCAAAAGATTGACTTGTTTTTACATCCAATTGAAAGGTGAAATTACATACAATGAAAAACATTTTATTAAGTGATAAAACCATAATTAAATTACACTTTAAAACCAATTAAAAGGATAATCTTACTATACAATTAAATTAGATGAAAAAGTAGTTTTGAAGTAAAATGCAATATTTTTCACTATTCATTAAAAATGAACATTTGTCAGAAAAAATACCAAAAATTTATCCAAAGTAAATTGGATATTACAAATTGAAAAAATGATTTCCATTTTAAAAAATTCAAAACATAGAATTTTCATTAATTAATTTTATAATTAATTCCCGCAGTCAAAACAAATAGCGTGTTTTTATGAAATAATATCTTTCAAAAGATTGAGACTTGTTTCGGTCCAATTTCAAAGTGAAATTAATTCCAATGGTCACCATTAGATTAAATGGTAAAAATATATTTCAACTACACTTTAATCCCATTTAAAAATATAATATAACCATATAAATAAATTTGATTAAAATGAGGTTTTGAATTAAAAAACAGCATTTTCACAATTCATTAAAAAATGAACTTTATCAGAAAAATAACTAAAATTTACACAAATTAAATTTTGATGTCCTGATTCTAAAGAAGAATTTTATTTCATCGAATATAACATATAAAATTGACAAAAAATAGTTTAAAAAGGGTTCGCCATTAAAAGGCGGTTAATCGACCTTTTAAAGAACATTAGAATATTTATGCTCAAAATCGAATTATTTTCTTATTTTAAGCCTCTAACTTTTATTGGATAAATATAAAAATATTTAACAAACATATATAATAATTTTTTAGTTAGTTATGTTAATTCCTGCCATTACAACGACTAGGCGTTAACTACCATTTAAAATAATATTATTATATTATTAGTGTCAAACGTAAGATTTCAAAGAAACTCGTTGTTGCGTATTTGGAACGCCATCGAACATAGAATTAAATTTAAAGTAATATTAACATTTTATTCAGAAATATTAATAAATATGATAATTTCATATTCTTTATTTACCCGGGATGTTACATTTTCTGTCTTAGAAGGTTTCTAGATAGAAGGGGATTAAAGGTTTATGGCTTTTGGTAGATGAGAATTGAAAGAGAGAGGTACTCTATGAGTCAAATGGAGAGGAGTGTGAGAGTTAGATAATGGAAAAAATTTCTCACACTGATCGAGGATGTACTCATTATGTTTTTACTTTTGAAATGAAAAATAAAATAGAATCGAAATGAAATTATTTCCAAAACCAATTAAAATATAATCAAATAAAACATATTAAGTAATACTTACTTACCCAAAAGTATATAAACTAAAAATTAATATATAAAAAATTACTTAAAATCAAATATTCCTAACTCCCCCTTAATAAAATCAAAATTAGAAATGGGAGGTGGTTTAGTAAAAATATCAGCTAATTGATATTCGGTATTAACAAATTATAAAGAAATATCCTTTTTAAAGACACTATCTATTAGAAAATGATTCATTATATCAATTTTCTTAGTATTAGAATAACTTATAGGACCTTTATAAATAGTAATAACACTTGTATTATCACATAAAATAGGTATACTATTAATTTTTATTCCAATGTACAGTAGGGTGTTTTTCATTCACAATACTTGTATTCAACCACTACTCACAGGCACATATTATGCCTTAGTGGTTGATAGGGAAACTGAGTGATGTTTCTTACTAGACAATAAAATTAAAGACTTTACTATAATGTTATAGGTTACTAAGGCACTTTTTCTATATAATCTACAACCTTTAAAGTCATAATCTGAATATGATATTAAGTTAAAATCAGAAGTTCAGGGGTAAAGAAGATATTGAAAAATGGATTCCTTTAAATATCTTAATATTATTTTAATAGGAATAATATGTGATTATTTTAGATTTGACTAAAATATAGCACAATGATGTATAGAAAACATAATGTCTAGTCTTGTAGTAGTAAGATATAACAAACTTCCAATCGTACCTCTATATAAATTGTTGTCAACTATTTTTCTAGCTTCATCCAGATCAAGTTTTATATTGGTACACATAAAATTTATATATGTCTCTCTATTATCATGTCCAAATTTTTTTAAAAAATCAATAATATACTTGCTTTGATTTAAAACATTTCCAAAATATTTTTAGTGAATTTGAAATCCAAAAAAGAAATTTAATTCTCATATCATACTCATTTAAAATTCTTTTTTGAATTAAATTCAAAAAATCATGAGAATGATTTTTATTTATTGATCGAAAAATATCATCGTCAACATAAAGTTTTACTAATAAAATATTAGAACAAATAGGTTTCTTGAAAAGTGTTGGATCTTCCAAACCAATAGTAAAACCATATTTTAAAAGAAAAGATTCTAATCTTTCATACCAAGCTCTAGGTTCTTATTTAAATCCATAGAGAGATTTGGTAAGTTTAAAAACAAAATTTTGTTTTTGATGATTTTCAAAACCAGGGGGTTGTTCAACCAAAAATTACTCTACTAAATAACCATTTTAATTGGGAAGATTTAACATCCATTTTATATAATTTTAAATTTCTATGAGGTGCATAGGGTAAAATATTACTAATGTATTCTGATCATGATACATGTGAAAATGTTTCATCATAATCTATACCTTCTTCTTGATTATATTCTTTATCAACTAATATAGATTTATTTCAGGTTATGATCCCTTGATCATCCTATTTTTTTATAAAGACCCATTTGGTTCCTATAACTGGGTAATTGGTTGGTCTCTCTACTAGTTCCCAAACTTCATTTATTTTGAACTAATTTAGAAATTATTTCATGAATAATAACCAACTCTCATCATCTAAGGCTTATTCAATATTATTAGGTTCTAAATGAGATAGAAAGATAGACAATTCGGCTAGCTTTCCTATATTTTGTCTAATTCCAATTCACGTGTCTTGATATCCTATTATAGATTCTAAAGGACTGATCTTTATGGTTCTAGATTTTCAAGGAAATACTCTTTCAGGTTGTTCAGTATCATGTTCTACTGAACTAGACTAAGTTTTATCAATATCATTTTTAAAATCATTTTTAAGGGTATTAAGTATTATGTTATCAAAATATTCAGTGACATAATTAGTTAGATCTTTCTCTTTAATGAAAGGGTCAATTTCATAAAAATTTACATGAAATGTTTCTTCAATAATCCTTGACATTTTTTGGAAAAATCTATATGCTTTAGAGGTATTAGAATATCCTGAAAATATTCCTTCATCATATTTTGGATCAAACTTACCGAGGTTTTCCTTATTATTCAAGATATACACCTTGCATCCGAAAACATTAAAATACTTTATGTTTTGTTTTATATTATTCCAAAGTTCATAAGGCATATTTTTGAAAATTGTAAAATTTAAAACTCTATTCATGATATTGTAGGATTTTCTTATATCTACTACCCAAAAAATATGTAGGATGACTATATTCATTCAGTATAGTCCTTGACATTTCTTGAATAGTTCTATTTCTCCTTTCAACAATCCCATTATTTTGAGGTGTTCTTAGTGCATAGAAAGTGCATTTAATACCTATATTTGAGAAAAAGGAATTAAATTCTTGATTATAAAATTCTCCACCGTGATCACATCATAATGAAATTATTTTTAAACTTTTTTCATTTTGAACAATTTTATAAAAACATTAACAAATAATGAAAACTTAACTTTTGAGTTTTAAAAAAAAAACCAAAGTAAATATAGAATAATCATTTACTAAAACATAACCATATAATTTATTGGATGAACTTTCTGTCATTTATTTTCTGAAAAAATACATATGGATAATTTCAAAAGGTTTAGTTGTAGCAATTTAGTTAATAGATTTGAAAGGTGATTTTTTCTACTTTACAGTTTGGAATGCATCACAGAATCTGTCATTGTCAAATTTAAAACAAGGAAAATATGAAACTAACTATTTCTTAGTGAATTTAAATAAATTATTAATATTATATTTACCAAGTCTTCTATGCCAAATCCATCATTCCTTTTTCTTAGCTGTTAAAAAATTCACTTTTTGTTTACATAATAAATTTAAATCTAATGAATAAACATTATCAGTTATATGTGCTTTTAATTTATGTAACTTATCTTTACAAGTAGAAGAAAAATTGTTATAAAAATAATCATAAAATCCATCTTCAAAAAGTTGAGAAATACTTATCATATTGTGCTTAAACCCTTAAACATACAGTACTTTGTTGATTGAGATAGTCATTGGATCTCCAACAGTTCCAACTCCAATTATTTTTGATTTGTCATTGTCACCAAAAGTTAAAAGACCTCCATCAAATTGTCTCCGTGTGTGAAAATTTGATGGATCTGCACTCAAATGCCTCGAACAACCACTATCCTTATACTATATATCATTTTTATTCTTATGACCTGTTTCTTTAAAAAGTATTTAATAAAATGTTTGTTTTGGTACCCACCCTTTCTTGGGTCCAACAGTGTTGGCTAGAAGAGATCGGGAAGTCCAAACTATCTCTATTTTTACATATCTTATTTCAGTAGATTCAGATAAACTCTTTGAAATAAAGTCTCTTTTAATGGCACTGATTCGATGATTTCTCAAATAACAGTTTTTTGTCACATGCCCTTTTATTCCAAAAAATAACAAGTTTCATTTTTTTAATTGGGGAAAAAATAAATCTTATATAGTTTATATTTCTCACCCTTACATCCTATACCAAATATTTCCCTTTTAATAACATTCTTTAAAATTATTTCATTTAAAATATTTTCTTCTTTATTAAAAAAATAGCTGGACTCATATAAATTTTTACTTCATCTTGTAATGATTTGATATTTTTTTCATGGTAAACACAGTTTGTTGTGGATGAATTGATTTTTGTCCATCAACTATTGACATTGTTTAAGAAAGGTACCTCTTTCACACAAAACATCATTATGAATATTTTTAAAGGCTTATTGTTATTTATCAAAGAATTATATTTTCCATCTAACATTGAACAAAAGGAAACTAGTTTATCATTTATGTAGCTAATAGTATTAGAATCAGAAGAATAATAAGTTTTTACCTTTTCTTCTTCTTCATTAGAAATAAATCACATGTTGTCCTTTATATTTGATTTCTACTTATCTAAATTAGACTTTTATGGACTACTGGAGTCTTTAGATACACTCCATGTAGCATTCATTGCTCTTTTTTCATTTATTCTCATAATCAGTATTTTTTTGATAACTCTTTTCTGGCATATTTCTTTCATCTTTCAGTGGAGTAAATTCATGTTTGATATGACCTAATGTTTTACATTCATAACAACTGACTTCTATTAGATATTTATCATCCTTCCTAAATGATATTATGAATCATATTTTGTTCTTTTAGAACTTACTGATCTTCCTGGACAGCTGATCCAATTTAATTTTAGAATCAGATGAATCTAAATTCTTCTCTTCTTTGACTTCTTACTTTGATCTTCTACTATGATTTTGAGTTGTTACATTCAAATAAGTATTTTATTTAATTATTATAATTTTATGATCTTCGGATTCATCTTTAATTTCTGCTTCATACATCACCAATGTTCCAATTAGTTCTTTCATTTTGAGATCTTTGATAGGTGATGAATATTGAATATTAGTAGATATTCCAAGCCATTTAAAATTTAGCACCCTCAAAATGTTTAAGCCTTGATAATATTATTTAATGGATTCACCTAAGACTATAATATGGTTGATAATTTCAATAATCCTTCCATTCATATGTGTGATGATTTATCCATCTATCATTCTGAAGGTGTCAAAATTCAGCTTTGTTGTTGCACACCTCATCGGTTTTACATTATATGTTCCTTCATAGGAAACTGTAATAGTTTTCCACATTTCATAGGCAGTAGGACATTGTGAAAAACGATTGAACTCATATGGTCCATGAATAAAAATAATATCATCCATTTCTTTTGAATTCTTGTCATATTCTGCTTCTCTTACATCATTCCATGTTTTCGGTTTCTCAGGAATCTTATATGGGGTAATGATATTTGAGTAAAATATATGTCTAGTTTTTTAAAGATAAATAATCATCTTTCATTTCCAACACCCATAATTTTCACCATTGATGTATGGAGCTCATGCCATAAATATACCTTCTCTAGGACCACTCATTTCCATCTTTTTATAGACATTGCACTTTCTATCTTTCTATAGATTTATCCAAAAGCATTCTTTTGATTCCAATAATTAGGTCGGAATATATAATGTAATAGACAAGAGGGGGTGGGGGTGAATTATTTCTTTTTAATATCCTATACAATTATGGATTTTGAAACCCACTATTATTTATGTGAATATAAAGTGCTATTCTTCTTTGTTAAAATATTATGCAGATAAACAGACGGAAAGAACACAACTTTTTATAATGGTTTGGGGAAAAGGATCCCCTAGTCCACTCTAAAAATCACTATCTCAGCGAGCATGGTAAATTTCACTAGAATAGTCTTCTTATCACAAGACCAAGAATCCACAACTAACTATAGGAATTTAATACCTTACAGACAAGGAAAATTACATTGTTTTGTTTTTCTATAACAAAGAACCTATTATCCTGAGCTTAGGCCAAGAAGCTGATACTCCACCACAACTGAGTATGGCCTTTTGAAACTCAAATAAATCAAAAGAGATTGATTTTATGAAACAGCTGAACGTTTATAATTACAGCAACACACAATTGAAAATATATGCATCTTCTTCTTTATAAATAATAGTATTTAAGAGAGAATGAGTTCAAATCAATCCAGGTTTCAAATAAATCTTCGATTAAAAAGCTGAAACAAAATAGTGCAATCACAAACTTATAGTAGAACAAGATATATCATTTATATGTCTAAAATGTAATACTATAACATAGTTTTTTATTTGTTGTAGCACTGTAAAAAGAATATCTATAAATATTTGTTATATGTGAATCACTTATCACAGATGTTTATGAAGAGATATTCATAAGGAATATATTGAATAGAAACGTCTTTATTCATTATTCCAAATCCAAAAGAGTAGCCTCATTGGTCATAGAAATTCAAATTTAAATTAAATAGAAGAGTCGTAAATTCCCTCATAAATAAGAGATATTTTCTCTTATGGCACGGTTCTTTGGAACAATCAAAACAATCCTGGAATCAGCCTTTATTTCTATCTTGACCATCATAGAAATCATAGATTGAAAACATGGGTTGAATAACTTCATTGTTGAGAACACAATGTAGGGTTGACATGTGTATCGTAGGGTTCATTTTCCTAGCAGAGGGCTCATTTGCATAGTGCCAGGTTCCTTTTCATTGCATAAGGTTACTTCGTGTAGCATATCATTTATTAACCATACATTCAAATTTCATAAATATAGGGTAGAAAATTGTAAATAAAGACTCCAACATAGGGTTGTTGATGTATACAGTTATCAATTTTTTGAACATAAGTATAATTATCCAAATGAAAACACTTTAGCGTAACGTAGTGTTGATACCATACACACATGTTAGTTTATCAGCGAAACAGAGGGGTGAAAAAAGTGTTTCTAGAAACATTCCCATAACAATAAATTCCTTCAAAATATAATATAAATTCCAGTAAAACTCACTTAAGAAAACATTATTAGAAAACAAAGATGGGTTTTTGTGGACATATAAATCATTATAAAATATAGAGTATTTTTGAGACTATACATGACCAAAAAATACTTCTTATAAAAACAGTTTGTGTAATATAACCTCTTTGTCTCATTATATATCATTAAGAAGAATTCAAACTTGTGTCATCATCATTTTGATGCTTTATATATTTCATTACGTTATAAGACGGATTTACCTTCTCGTTCTTTATCCATAGCTTTAATAAAGGTACTAGCATCTGGGCGAACATGGTCCCATAAGATATCTCATCCTCAACATGGAAGATTTTTTTTATCTTGATCATTCAACCAATGTCGTACCACTAATGTTTTACCCAACATAAGACACCTTACCATGAAATCAATGTTATGGGGTTTTCCTTTCATCCACGTATTTGATCAAATGGTACACATTGATAATGATCTAAATTTAGGAGACCAATACACATGCTTGTAGATAGGAACAACCAATGAAACTTGAAACATTTGGTATTCTTATTAGCAGGCAGTCCTTATGATCCCATCTACTCGAGATCACCAAGTATGACCTTTATGAGAAGAAGTATCAATTTTTACGATACCCCAACATGTGAAATTCAAACATCCTATATGTCTCATTAGTATGATGTTTCTTGTCTGTAGGAGATATATTTTAGATTACCGTCATAGTATCTCAACGTTCTCATTATACTAGTGAACTGCTATATCCTTTTGAAACAATACATAATCTAGGGAAATTACCATAGAAATAGTGGAAACAAGCGTATCAAAAAAATTATGGTAAAAATAAACACATGTATATATCAAAATTTATACATGTAATTGTAATCAAAGTACATAATGGAGTTGGTTCTAGGTTACCCACTCACAACACTTAGGATTGGATATTGATTAATTCTATCTATGCACAACCCCATTATGATATTTATAACTTTACTTCTAAAATAAGGAAATTGTTTATAAATTCTCTTCTACTATGGTGAATCAGAATGGTTATGTATTACAATCAAAGATACACTCATATGTATTACATATTAATAATTTTTCATCAATTGAATTTGAAAAAAGATGCTTAAAATGATGAATTATTAGAAGGTATGAAATTAATTTAGTAGGAGGCTTGATTCTAGTACCTGAGATTGAATCAGAGATGAATTAATGTAATTATTAGAAGGAATTATTAGAATAAATAATTTAAAGGTAATTTTTTTGTTGGTGGTTAGATAAAAAATGGGAATGAATCAGAGTTGAATTTTCCATCCATCATACAATGTGATGTCCTACATTTATAAAATTTTGAAAAATATTCATATTCATTCCAATAAAACCCATAATAATTTGGGAAATCATGTTTTTTTTCTAACCTAATCCAATTGGGAATTATATTTTCTTTCCCTAATTATAAGAATATGGGAGTACTTTTCATTATGGTGGTATCTTTTTTAAAAGTTCAAGAAACCCGAGGAAAATTTTATCACTCCCTCCATTTATTTCTTTTAAGTTAACATATCTCTAAACCACTGAAAACACTTAATATATAGTGAAAATTGAGAATAACAATTTCTCAGAATCTCCATAAAATAGTTCAAAAATCGATGTTTTTAAAATGGATGAATGCATAAATCATTAATTAATTATTCAATATTATCATCAGTCTCATTATGAATATTTTCATCAACATTAGGTATTGAATTTTCTTTTATTTCACAATTATAGATCCAATGTGTATAATTATTGATAAAACCCTTGAAAATAAGATTATCATTGATTTCTCTAGAATTTAACTTTCTCATATTGAAACATTTCATGCACGGATAGGCACCTGAGCCTATTAATAGTTGGTGAGGACTCCTTACGTGAATCCAAGAGACCCAAGATCAAATCTAGGTGGAAGCATTTTTATGGGTTACTATAGTAGTACTGTAGTAGGTACTATAGTAAGACTGTATTAGCAGGATCTATTCCCCCATTTGGACCTTTGAGCCACTGGTTTAGTCATCAGGTCCTTCAAGGACATCAGGCCACTCAAGTACTTCGTGTCAGAAAGGATTTCATGACACCTCAAGGCCTTCGAGTCACCTCAAGGCCTTTGGGCCACCTCAAGGGCTTATAGACACAGGAATTATAGATGCACCTAACTCACTTACAAGGAAGAAGGCCATAGATAAGGATTTAGTGGGGAAACATTCACCAGAATAGATCTAATCAGACTTGGAAGAGTGAAAGGGTATGAATTTACCATCACTAATAGACCTTTCTATCCCTAAACAAGACAAATATCTAACTAGTCATGTGAAGGTGGAGTGTTGATCATGATGTAGACGATTGGGAGGTGCTGTTTCAAGTAGTCATTGTCTAGGATGAATTATTTTAAGACCTTAGGGTCTTGTATTATCACAAAGCCTATGGGCTATGTAAGAGTTCCATTTCAACAATTAAAAGGGGGATTATCAAAAGTTAATAAAAAACGAATGCCTCCGGTCCGTTCATGCTTGCATGGATAGAAATTCAAATCAGTGTTTTGATTATTTTGTTTAGAAATTCCAAGAAATCATCAAATCCTTTTTCATATTCATCAGTGGTTCTTCATAAATTTATCTAATTATGATCCATTAAATATCAAAGAGCACAATATTAATGATAAATATATTTTAACATATAAAAATTTAAAAATATATATTAATAGATAAATTTGAAATAGAAAAATAGATAATCAAATTGATTGGTGATAATGTGTGAAATAGATATAATTATTATAAATAAAATAAAAAATAAATTAATATATGAATTTATTTTATTTAATTAATTAATTATATAATATTTTTGATTATCTTAGTAAAGTAACCTAAATGCATTTATATACCTTTTTAAATGACTAACGTAGAACATTGCTTTCATTCTTCCAAGATCCTTCAAGAAAGTGATTGATATTCATCTTTATTTAACCTAAAAAATAACATTAAATATAAATTCAAAATATTTATTATAAAGAATAATGGTAAATTTTGTGGGGTAAAAAATCTAGGAAAAATAAAGCACTAACTATAATATAAATAAAATAGAAAGAATTTGTTTATTGAAAGCTGC
Organism: Viscum album; assembly: GCA_963277665.1. NCBI lineage: Eukaryota > Viridiplantae > Streptophyta > Magnoliopsida > Santalales > Viscaceae > Viscum > Viscum album. The sequence goes on from OY728166.1 coordinate 879,128,826, forward strand.
AAAAACAATATTGTAATATGGGAGGTAAATCAATTAAACCTTCATTTTTACCATACCATAATGTTCAATCATATAGAAAAAAATTATACTTCTAATACATTAAACCTATAATTTTATCCAACTTATTTATTTCATTATAATCTTCAAGAAAAATATCACCATATAGTAACATAAACAATTTTATGATGTAATTAAAATAAGAATATGACATCTAAAAAGTTGATTTAATATTCATAAATTTTATTATTACTTATTATTCACTTATGATACAACCAGATTAAGGTGATTCCTATCAACCAAAAGCATAACAAAATGTTGTGAAGATTAAAAATGAGTGTGGTTTTAATTATCATCCAATATTTTTTTGGTTGAAATGACAGAAAAAAGAAATGTATTAAGTAATGAAATTTTATTAAATATTAATAATTATTATATGACATATATGAATCTATAACTACTTGATGTTAGACATACTAATCCAAAAATATATCATTTGATTAGAATAAAAAACTAAAAATATCATGTATAATAGTTTCAAGTGATATAAATATAAATATAAATATCTTTTTTGGAAAAAATATATGAAAAATACATCAAATAAAAAAATTATAAAATTAAATAAACTTTAAAAAAAATATCAATAAAAATAATATGAATACAAAAAAGTGAAAGGATAAATAAAATTTATAGCTAACAGATAATGAATTTAGCTTCAAAATTAAAAAAATAACATAAAAAATTAAGATTTAGACAATGAAAAATTGACCATGAATATAGATGTACTGCCTTGAAGTCAGTGACAAGGTTAACATGACAATTTTAAAGAAACATGTTTTAAAAAAATGAATATGAAAAAAGAACAAACAGAAACCTTCAACTGTGGTTCTCTGTTGACCGAAATAGGGTTTTTGGAAACTATATTTTATTCATGGATCATGAAACAATGAAATATGATGAAATTTTGATGATCAATGATGGAAAATAGATGATTTAAATTGACTAAAATCTTCTTTGAAGATCTTCATGATTCCAATCGTTCTAATTTTGACCAAAATAGGGTTTCTGAGAAAAAATATATTTATAGATCATGAAAATATCCCATAGGAGAAGAGATCAAGGATAAGATATGGTAAAAAATGATTAATGATTAATAAATTGAATAGAATTGAGGTAGAAGAATGGTGTATGACATCAATGCCTTTAAATGTTGGGAGAAAACCCGGATTTTAAAATTTTGGAATGAGGGTTTGGATTTGGGGTGTTTTTAACGTGTCTCATCATTTTTTAAGATAAAATGACATTGAGACTTTTTTTAAATTAGGATTTGACATTGGTTTTAAAAAAACACCCAATTCCTAAATATTTTTTTTTGACTTTTAATGATAGTTTCTTTTAAAAATGATGTTAAAAATTTTCCATATAACTTTTAATGTTGGGTTATTGGAAATCGAAGTTATAACTTTGATGTAAAATCCAATATTTCTATTAGTGATAATAGGAAATATCTGGGTGAGGCATTGTAAGATAACTGATTCTTACCAAAATACGATGATACCTAACTAGATGAGAATATGGTTCAATGGTAGTATGGAGAGACCTTTCTCCTGGTTCGAGAGTAGTATTGATGATAGTATCCCATGAAAATCCCATATCCTATAAGATATCCAATGCATTTATTTCACTGTGAAAGAAATATATTAGTTATAGAGAGAGAATTCTATGAAAATAAAATATTTCATAAAACCCAAGTCCTTGGTATGAAACCATTGATGAATATAATCCTTGAGAAGAGAAATTCCATAAAATTAACTGCCACTAATAATGATATGATCATTGTACACAACCAATTGAATGCAACTAGAGTATGTTTTCAATAAAAAATAATGCGATCCTTCATACTTTTAGATTGAAAAAATGTAGTGATGACAATAGAAATTCATCCAAAACATGCATAAGGAGACTACTTATGTCTTTAAAAAGACCAATAATACCGACATACATGAGAAATGTCACCTGAGGAAATAAAGCTTGGAGGCTGTTGTGGATTTAATTCCTTACCGAGAAAAAAAAGAAGGAACATATTCTTAACATTATGTTAGTGAATATTCAATGATAGTTTCTGAAAAATGATATGGATAATTTATTCATTACTATTTTAGAAATTGGAGAAAATGTGTGGAAATAATCAACATCATATTTTTGGGAAAATCCATTGGCCACTAGGCATGCTTTAAGGTTATTAAGATTACTATAAATATTGATAAGGACTATATAAATTATTTTTCTAACAATAAAATATTTACCAACAAGAAGGGGGACTAGATCCTAGCTGTGATTATCATCCAACCACTCTAATTTATTCTGAGTTATTTGAAACCTACCAGTGTGATATTTAGCATCGAAAACTATACGAGGAACAAATACCAACTCTAGAGAGAAGAATCCTTTGTATGAAATTGTATAGATAATATTACTATAGAAAGATAAATCACCTTTCGACAATGAAATAGGAAATTCATATATTCTTAGAGTAAGAGACATCAACATATTCGGGGGAAATGTAAACCTTGGTCTAGGAAGGGGGTATGTTTAATGGATGGAAAGAGTAAAAATATACAAATCAACGATCATTGGATCAAGGAAATAGAGGTTTTTGTGGGTGGATGGTGATAGGAAGATAGTCATATATTGTGTTATCAGGGTGGGAATATGGGGTGAGGATGATAATGGAGAGTTATCAATAAATGAGGCATCAATGGAGATGATATAACACCATTGGTTAGGGGAGAAATAATTGTTCCCATGATGGTATGGAAGTATCCGATAATGATGCAACCGAGGCCATTTGGGTAAAAATTGTTGAGATGGGGATGAGTCTCACAAATATAAAAATGACACCCAAACACACTATGTGGAAGTGGGTGAGATGGGATATAGGGGAATAGAGACCGAAATGGACTACCCATTATAGGATATAAGGACGTTGATTTATAAAATAGGTGATAGATAGAATATCATACCCCAAAAAACAAAGAGGAATATGTATGTGAAATAATAGGGCATGAGAAATTTCCAAAATATGATGATGTTTATGTTAAACCATTCCATTCTACTGATAGGTATTAGTGAATTATGTTTAATAAAGGATACTGAGATCCTAGAGAAATAGTTGAAGGGAAGAAGATAAATAATCTCATCCATTGTATGAGTAGAGGAATTTAGTAGTTGTGGAGAAATGAGTTTGAATTTTAGGGTGAAATGTTTTCAAAATATTACACACCTCATAAAGGTCATGAAGGAGATAAAACCATGAAATATAAGAGAATTAATTAATAATTCAGACATTTTAATGGTAACCTAACTGACATGGGACTATACAGAGAACCCATACATCAGAACAGACTAATACAAAAGGTTTATATTCAAGCACCACTATACTAGGAATAAAAGATTCTGAAAGATATTTAGAAAACTTACAAGACTCATAATAGAAAGGAAGTTAAAGACTAAAATTGGGGAAAATATGACGTGACACTAAATTTAGTGTATGGATATGGTGAAAATTTAGATCCATACCATCAGAAGAGTCGGAGAAGTTGATGTTCCCAGTCAGGATTCATGTATCACTATGAGGGGGAGGGGTGAATCAGTGATATCCTTTTACTTTTTATGTTTCCATTCTTTCTGAAACAACCTTCACCTCATATTAAAGAGTTTCTTTCTTGCTGAACACACACAACTATAGGAACACACGATTTATAAGGATCACTACTCAACAAGAGTAGCTACATCCTTGGTATGGTATGGGAACAATCCAGTACCACACTATCTTCTAGAAAACAATCTTTTGATGTAGAATACTAAATGTAGGACATACCCTTACACTATTGTAGCACATGTAAAACAATATGAAAGTTCATTTTCACCCTCTTAGAACAAATAGGTAATTATAGTATTTTAGTGGTTCTTTACAATTGAACAAGTGTATTCTATGAAGTACAAATATTTACTTTCCTACCCAGATGCCAGTAAGAACTAATTTATGCACAACAGAAAACATACGAAGAACCCAAATCTTTTGGGAACCCTTTTAGGTGTCTTATTCACAACTTTTATTCCATTCACACAATATTTGACTTTTTTCATGGAAAACCTCTTACACTCAACTTCGATCTTGCCCACATCTCTCTTCTTGCACACAAATTCTTCTTCTTGTGCACAAATCTATTTCTTTCGCGCAACTACCTTTACACAAAATTGTTTCATGATTCATAGATCAAACTTTCTCTAAGTTTTGAGCCTCACAAATGAGAGTAGGTCACCTATTATTTATAAGCATTGTTGACCCACAAGCTCAAAAACCCTGAAACATCACGCAAGATCCTGACACATCATGGAAAACCCCATTTGATGTCACATTGGGCGCACACAGCTCTTTCACACCAACCTCATCTTTCACGCACTTCTTGAACATCATTCCTTTTTCATTTTTCATATTTTTAACATTTATTCATGGATTAAACATAACATTCCAAACCTACATCAATCTTGTGCGCATCATCCTTTTCCAGAAACACATTTCTCCACCTTCTGATTTTCAAGCCCAAATATTTGGCAAACACTGCAAAACAACACCACTTTAAAATGTTCTTTTGTGCCACCTACATATCATCCATTCCTTTTTCATGATTCTATTCACAGCATTCCATATCCATTCTTCAACTTTCACAAAAAATTCCACTATTGTTATATGTATCCTTTGATCTAACAGATTTAACATTGTCAAATTTCCAATGGATAGTAATGAACCTTCCCTACCTTTTACTGGAATCTTTCCTTATAATCAAAACTGAATATGACTGGAAACACATTTTACTCCCCATTTCCTTCGTAAGGATTTCATCACTTGTTCTCTAAACTTATTATATTTGGTAAATACAAATCAGTAAAGCATCGTCTGGTTTTCAAGTCCCTTACAAAGTGAATTGAATTATCTTCTTTGACAACAAAATATAACACTCTATAACAAAAAACTATTATACTTACTTCTCCATCCAAATTGGTCCTAACACAAGTAAGAAAGGGATGGAAGGGCATCTAACTCGTTCACCCCATCATGAAGAATACCTTTACCAAGCTCTCAATTCATCAAATGATCATAAAAAAGACTAGGAGATATCAAAATGACATCATAGTTCATGTACTTTGTGAGGTTACCGATTTATATGAGATTAAAAGTTCTATGAAGAATATGCACCACTGAATCCAAATGAATACAATTAGTCATGGATAAAGTTACATATCCTACAATAGGGATTTTATATCTTTCAGCAATATTAATTTCCTTGGTTCCAATATATGGACAGTTGGTATTAATCCTACTTTCATCACTTGTGAGATGATCTGAAGTACTCAAAAGGCGACGAGAGATACATGTGTTAGGGTCACTAGGTTGAGAAACATATACTGAAGATGAGACTAGTTGAAAAGAAGCTCAATGAGAGGGTATAAGTGTGATTTGATCCAATGATAGTTTCTGGTTGTGATGGATATCCGATGGTGGTGAGGAATCCCCCATATCAATTGGTAGATTCAGAATAGGTGAAAATATACCATCATGCTATTAGGAAGGGATGAGTGAGGAATCTAGTAGGAAAATAAGGGAAGCAGTATAATAGGTGGGATCACCATTAAATCAAATAGTAAGATCATAGAGGAAGTCGAAGGTAAGAAGTGGTAGAAGGGAACCACAAGTGAGTTATGATGATTCATTGATACAAGAGAGAGGCTCCATATGTAAGAACTAGGTTCTTCCATTGAGGTATAAATCTTTCATGTTAACTTTGTACTTAAGATAAATATGGGAAAAGAGGTCATGGGGCTGACTGCAGGACTATTACACGAGATGACTGTGAACTAAATGTCGTGTACTTATACGTACACACCGTGTATATAAAGCTACACATCATGTAATCCTAGTACACAACCACATAATGATCAGGCCAGAAAAATGTAAGGGCAAAACGTGTAATCCCATGTACATGTTATGTACTGTTTTCAAATTGGTTAATAAGTCGGGCAGTGAATTGTTTCTCCTGGAAGACAGAAATGGACCTTTCCTTCAACGAGCAGCGTTCCCTGGAGATTAGAACAAGGTTATGGCTCCTGATTTGTCTTCTGATCATCGATTCAAACACCATCTGATCCATTGGATTCCCCTCAGCGAGCTCTCGATTTCTCTTAAGCATTTTTTCTTAATTTCTTATTTCAATTGGGTTATAAAGGGTTAAGATTTGTTTCTCAACTTATAGATATACCCTTATCTAGGTCGAATCAAAGAACGATTCTAGATGGGGTGAGTTGAACTATGACGAGGTATATAGTCTTGTTCCTTTCCCTCAATGTCAAGTTTTTTATATATGCTGATGTTCTGCACACCCATTATGGGTGTTGTGTAAATTGAATTTTGACCAATGTTGTTACGTAATGTAGATTAGGCAATTAACTAAATTATTATGAGGCATGTTTGAGATTTTTAGAATAGATCAAGGGCCACCATGTGGGTGCATTTTCCCTTGGATGATCAAAGTATATCCATTCGGCCTAGGGTTTCTATGGGCATGCATGAATTTATTTTATGGGTTATTTAGAATTAAATATTTTGTTTGAATACTTTACCCATGTGATTTATATTTTTGTTATCCATGTAATGGTGTAAGTTTTATGTGATGTTTTAAATACTGAAATTCTCATACACTGGGTTTGGACCTGATACAAGGTGAAATGCTTGTACATTGGGTTTTGACCCTGGAACATGCTGTAATTCTTATACACCGGGTTTTGACCTTGATTGAATACTAAAATTCTTATATAGTTTGTTTTCATCGAGTTAATGTTATGTTATACTTTGGTTATATAGTTTGGGTTAAACACATGATGAGTGATACTTGGTTTCTACATTTGGATGTCAGGAACGGACATATTGAAAATTGAACATTAAAATGAAAATATTATTAACGCATCTGCCAAGCCAAAACACAATCTTGGATTCGGACTTCACCAAAACATGATTGAAATTTATTCTAAGACATCTGTTGTGCTTACTTTTGAGTACCTAGTATTTACGGCTTTCACTATTTTTCAATGCCTGTTATATATATTCACTGATAAATTGGAACAGATGTTTGGTGGTTTCCTACCAGTATTTAGTCACACACCCTATTTGGTTCTTGTTTTTGGTCCCAAACAGATTATATGATTGTAGTTGTTGATTAGGGAAGGCACCCTACTATAGGTACTTGATATGATGCTTTGTATTTGGAGAGTATGAGATAGAGCTGAGGCTTGTGATACTTCCTAGTTTCCTTTTGTTATTTTGTGATTTTTATACTTACTTTGTTTATTATTGAAATGTACTTATTTGTCTTCATTCCTAGAACACGTGACATGCTGCATCATCTTTGGTATTGAATGATGCTTGGTTATTTATCTTATCAGTCTTCCACCATTTATTCTTGTTTTTGTTGTTTACAACTTCATCTATTGTATATTATTATTCTATTGTGTCACACTCTTTAAATGAGGGAATAATTTCCACAATAATGCACCCTAGGGCCTCACTATTAGTAAAAAACCATTGGGGTTTGTGAAAATTCAATTGAGTTTATTTGGAGAATCGAGTATGGGGCACCGGTTGAGTGGCATCTAGATCTGGGATGTTACATTGTGGTATTAGAGCAAATATTTCCTAGTTTTAATTAATATTTTCTGATGATATAATGTAAATGGAATTCAATAATTACCTGTGCATGGGATTAGCTAACCCGTGTATAGGGAAAATCAAAATTACCTTCAATGAAATTGTAATTTTCAGATTTTGAGCAGTTACAATTGATTCAATTTCACCATTGGGTGACACTCTAGTTTTGTGTTGTTAATGTTGATATCATTGGGGTTCTATTTTTTCAACCTAATGAGATAAGGGTATGCCATATCATGCACTATATAAGACCTTTCTAGAATCACATGCCATGAAATCTTTTTAGTCCATTTAGAGAGAATTACTGATTTCATGCCATTGTGATAGATGTCGTGCTAGAAATGCATACTATTATGATATATACCATGATAGATATGCATGATATTGTGATAGGTGCACTGGTATATGATATGGTTGAATTTTATGGACACCAAACATTGATATTTGAGGAGTATTTTAACTCTTGGATCAGAATTTTTGGATCATATTTTGGTCATGGGATATAAATTGTGTTGTCATGAATTATATGTGGATTCCAATATTTGATTCGTGGGGAGTATGGGCCCCCATAAATTGGAATTTGTAACACTGTTTCTTTATTTTGAAAAAAGGGGTTCTAAGAAAGATTATAAGGATTACTGTCTAGAAACCCAGAGAATACGAATTGTGGTCCTATGAACACACTCTATGTTTTCATCTGTTTGGGAAGAAATAACTTTTCCATGTACACACCGTGTACAATGAGTACACACCATGTGGATTTTGAACATGTTACTAGCCATGTGAGAGAAAAAATGGGTTGTTGAGTTTTGATCATAACATGCTGTGTACAATATGTATAACCAATGTAGTTTTACCAAGGATGAAATTGTGTGAGTCTGGCCATGTGGGAGTACCTGTCCAAGAGGAGGAACTTGGTTTCACACAGTTTTGGGGATGACACACTGTGTATCTAGGATTTTTACATACCTAGGCTTGTGGGAGTACACACCTATGTAATATATTGAGGATTTTATGTTATTAATATTTTCATAACTTATTATATACCCCCTTATCGATTTTATATGAAATGCACATAATTTGTGTGAAATATCATTGCTTAAATATTATATATAATTTTAGAGCACTATTTGAATTCATATTGATTCACGTTTGTTTAATGTTTTAATAATAACACTCACCTTAATTATCCAAATTACACGATTCTTGATTTTTATGGTTCCTTTCTCAAATTACAACATTTCATTATAAGTAACATTTTGCCAAATCGTCCATTTGGATGGTCATATAGTCCACACAAGAAGACCCAAAGAATCTGTGACGAAACTGGACTAGCAATGATGATTGAGTTATTGGTCAAACTAATGAAGCCCAAAATATTATGAAACTACACCATATGTTCTTGATTATCTATAAGAATCATGGATAAAAATTTGACGGTCCAACTACATGAACAAGGGGCCCAACTGATGCTTTAAAGTCCAGCCCACCATTCTGATTGGGAATTAAAATCCAGACACTATTCATAACATTTCTCATGATCTAGTCATCAAATCTAGCTGGGAAATTTCAGTTTTAAATCTATTATATGGGCAGCCAACTTTTTACAAGAAATGTTTTTTATTTTGGGGCATATTTCTATTCAAAACCCATTCAAATTACAGCCTTTGAAAAAGTGTTGATAAAAATGGATAGGTGAAAACTATTTAGTCAAATAGGCATATATTTGGATCTAAAAATTCCAATGGATTCCAAATTTTGTGGTATGATAGTAAACATAATTATATACAACACTGAAGAAGAGAATATCTCGAGATTCATCTGTCTGTATGGATAAACTGGTGATGCAAGTGGAGGGGATGATTTGGAATGCAAACTACCTACAACATTGGGATATAAATACATCCCCTTGTCTCCTTGTAGGAGGTTAGAAATTTAGAATATAATAGGATCAATTGGAACAACCAAGGCTCTACTGAAAGCCTGATAATACATTCCAAACTCACGTTTTAACTTGAGATACCCTTCTTCCTCTCTTTGATTTCATTTACTTTTTTGTTTTTATTCATTTGTAATATCATAAGTGTTGTTTATGTAATTCTCTTTTAATTCAAGTTTCTTCTTCATATTCTGTTTTAATGATCCACCCTATATTCTTAAATATTATTTCTCTTAAAATATTTGAAATCAAGTTGAAATATCTTCTTTTATTTTTTTCCTCATTCAATCGAATGTCCATTTTTAATTCTCACCATTGTTCGTGTGTGTGTTTGACACACAACTCTTTTCTTATCCGATTCTTTCCATTCTATTTTTAATTAGTCACCATAAACACATATTACGAGATTAATAAATATATTAATGGATTAGTAAATCTACCATTGGAGTGAGTCAAAATTTAGTGATGTTAAATTATGTAGATTATTTCCTCTATGAATATTCTTCAAATTAACACGGTGTCTGTTAGACTTAACATGTCATTGATTAATGACTTGTTTTATTTAACGTGTGGTTTAAATAGATTATTGGAACAAAAAATACACTACAACAAACATGTAATGGTAATTATTAGAACCATAAGTTTAGTTATGGATTTTATTAAAGCCTTAACACTTAGAAATTCCAATCAACATCATCTTGTGAAGTGGGTGTTAATTTAATGCAATATAAACAAAAGACCAAGGACATCACACGATTAACTCACTAATAATGAACTCACCCAAATATTTATCAAATTTTTAAATCAAACACCAACCATTAATCACTTTATTTATGATCTTCAAACAACCCCCAATCAAAATACAATCAACTAAAAACAATCGACTATTAAAAAGTATCATCGATGAGGATTCGGGCCAAGTGCATCTAAATACATTAACAGAGTACCAGAACCATGAATGGTAAATAAGAGACAATAAACCATGATTTCAAATGGGACCATTTTTGGGGTTGGATCAATTAATTAGTTATCAGTTTCTGGTTATTGTAAAAAAAACTTGAAAAAAAATTGAATAAAAAACAACACAAAGAAAAACCCACCTTCTCATAAAAATCACAAACGAAAAAAACAAAAACCCATCTTTCTATTTCTTCCAAAATATATTTGAATGCCCCGTAGCCTCCCTAAAAACCTCTAGGATTTTTTTGACCCTGAAATTAAGTGAACACTTCACTAAATTTGGATGAACATTATGGATAATCCAATAATTCAAGAACCAGTCCTTGTCCAACCAGTTGAATTAGAAATGGCCAATCCTAGTGAAAAAACACTTAAGGAACTCACTTCTGCTGATATGAATTACCAACCCCTTGGTATTCAATATACAAACATAGAGGATGACTTCAAACTCAAATCATATTTAATTTATCTTTTTTCTAATTTCCACAGGCTATTTGGTGAGGATCCACATCTCCACATTAAAGAGTTCCAAGTGGTTTGATCTACCATGAAGGCTCTAGGGCTTTCTGAGGAACAAATCAATCTTTGAGCATTATCTTTCTCCCAAGATGACACTAAAAAGTCATGTCTCTACTACCTTCCTCCTGGTTTCATAAACTCATGGATTGACATGAAATGAATTTTCTTAGAGAAATTATCTCCTACTTCTCATACTACTTCCATCCAAAAGGAAATTTTTGGTGTCCATCAATTCCAAAATGAATCACTCCATGAGTACTGGGAGGGGTTCAAAAATCTTGTGTTAACCTTTCCACACCTCCAAAATCTTGACCAACTCTTAATCCAATACTTCTATGAGGGTTTATTCGATATGGAGAGAACCCTCATTGATGCCAGAAGTTGTGGTTCTCTTGTTGATAAAACTTTTGCAGATGAAATATATCTCATAAGAAACACGACTGAAAACACACACCAATTCCATACTTAAGCACATGCTCAAGTCAAACAGTCCCATGATTGTCAATAAACAGATCCGAATAAGATGATATAGTGGATGAGTGAACTTAAAGGTCTTGTACAAAACCTATATATGGAATCCAAAGCCTCAACCTTGTCTTCTCCATAATTGTTTTTCCTGGGATCTATCATGAACTGTGGAATCTGTAGCTCCCCATATCATACAACCAACACATGTCCACAACTTATGGAGGATCCCTCTAATTCATCCATACCAATAGATCTCAAGATAACATTTTCTCGGAGGAACTCCAACCCTAAACAATCCGGTCAGTTCATTTGAAACTTCAACCAACCCCACTCTGATCTCTTGTCTTCTACCTTCAACAATGGTTTGAGGTATGGTTATCTTATTTTGCATCCCCCACAACTACCACCTCTATAGAGACCCGAAGCTTGACGTACATGGACATTACATTACTTTTGCGGAATACTTAGTACATAACAAAAACACACACACAAAGATCGTAATAGTTTAGTGTCTTTGGAAACTCGGAACGTAATCTTCTAATCGTGGTGAAAGATCTTCAATATCTCCCATAAAGATCTTACCTTTTTTTTTACCTAAAACCTTTCTTTATATCCTGGGGAAAAGAAAACATAAAAGGGTGAGCTCAAATGCTCAGTAAGGGTAAACAAAAGAAAAATCAATCACATCATATTCATAAGAACATAACTTTTGGAAATCTTAACCTGCAAAAGAGAGCATAATTTCATAACATGGGATAAATCATAGTAGTGAAATGAAATCACAATAAGCATAACATAAAACATGAAACTTTGTGGCATACAAACATAATCATATAGAATCATTTCTTGTTAGTCATGACTCATTTCCAAGACTATCTTAGTGGACAAAGTCCCTTTCTGAATCGAGTCACCCTCGTTTCAGTCCTGTTTCACTGAACCGGTATAACCTACCATTCCAGCCATGTCTATCTCATGAGATATGAAATCTTTACCCAATGCATTGGAGGTAGATATAGGTCCCACCCATCTAATAATGATACCATTCTTATGTGTGCCACAAAATCATAAATCATACATCATTACATAACCCATGTAATAAAAATGGGAATCTTAAACATCATGACATCATAAAACAATTCATATACGATAAAGGAATTCATAAAAATAATTCCATCAAAACATAATCAAATCAATGTAATAAAAAAGATAAAAACATAACCCTTTATTATCTTAGATAGAAAATAATTTTGATAAAACACTTGAAATGAATTCTTGAGGAAAATATCATTTCTTCTTCAAAATCAATTTCTTTTCACAAAACAACATGCAATTTTAAAAGAAAGATATTTTATTGAAAATAGTCATGAAATCTTTTGGAGTAAGCTTCATGAAAATAAGGCTTTATGAAACCGTAAAAATCCGTTCGTGCCGTTTAAGTTAAAAAAAACATTCTTCTTGTACTTTTGTCGGAAAAGTCAAAAAGTACCTCGTACAAAAAAAATGACAAAAGATTCCTTTCATATCTTTTACTAAAAACTCACCAAAGGGTAAAATTGGATTTAAAAAATTGTAGGTGGATGTAAATAATATTACATATTGAGGAAACATGGATGTGGATGATAAAATACACCCCAGTAAATACCGAAGTATAAACAATCTCGGATAAAATGAGATTGTGATATATTCCCTTACCTTAGGTCCGATTTTCTTTGTACGTGTCCGAAGCTCCTGTATAATGGTTTAAATAATGTTATTGACTTATTCCAGAATCATACATATTTATATGATTTCATATATGGTTATATTCTTAGCTTCTTGTTAGTAATATTTCATTGTTACTTGTTACTCGGGTCCTTATTGCCTTTTGTTCTTATGCGTGTTTTGCCGAATAAATTATTATTCTTCTTTTAAGGTTATAGATACCTTATAACCAGAATGGTATTAGTGTAACATATATCATATTCATTCATTCAATTCATTTATATAATTAGTATGTAATTATGATCATGTAGAACGAGTCGCATTACATCGTGGAGACGGTATTCCATACGTACACATGAGTGATGATATCGTTCCTATGATCGTGGAATTGTATTTGAGTATATATATATTATTTCAGTATCAATATTACATTATAATAATCATAAATAGTTTCTCATTACACCATTATACCCATCCTTGTAAGGTGATGGTGGAAAATAGATTACACCATGGCGTGGAGACGGTATTCCATACGTACGCACGCACGGTGATTTCATTTTTCCGTAGGATGGATAGAAGGTGAATTAGGTTTGTTTCATATTTATAATAACATATCAGTATGTAAGTAATACTTATGTTATTACTTTATAATGAAACAACTAAAGAAGAATAAGTTGAAGAAGAAAGAAATTGAAAAGATCGGTAATGGATATTACCTCTTCTTTGGAACGCCTCTTTGAATCCTCCACTTAGGGAACTAAGATTGATCTTTGAAGAAGACCAGGACCTCTAGGATTATTCTAGGGAAGTGGAGAGGAGAAAATGGCAGGGGTTGGCCGAGCTTGAGTGCTCAAATTGGTGTGAGGAGGAGGGGGAGGAGGTGCCCTTTTATAAGGGAGGAGAGGGGCACCTTAGGAATATCTCAAAATATTATTGTATATTAAAGTAAAAATCGGTTTATAATGGTTCCAAAAGGTCTTATTTCGAAGCTAAAGTGGGGATGGGTCTAAATCCTATCATCCAATAGAATTTAGACAAGTTTAGGGTATTATTTTAACCTTATCAATTAGATTTAACTCTAAGTTAAATAATTTAACTTTTACCGTGTCTTTTTGTTTTCTTTCACTATATGGTTAATACACTTACTATAACATTACAAAAGAACCCCAAATTGTATATTATTAATACATATATCCTTATCTAAGTCATTTGTCTGAACCTTATATATTTAGGAATAAAATTACAATTAATAATATAATATTTGTTTTAAAAACTATTTTATGTCAATTTTGACACTATTTAGTAATTGATTTTTGTGAAAATTATAACAGAATTATAAGTTAGAAAAAAGTTAATTAAATCAATAATAACATGTCATATTAACCTAGAGAATTAGTTGAATTCATAAAAAGTCTTAAATTACATTTATTTTGGTATTTATAATATCAATTATGTAAATATTTCATTAATAAGATAATTACTGCATCATCTTTGTGTCATAAATAAATTAAATAATTTGATGTCTAAAAATTACAAATAAAATCCCATCATGTAGGAAATCTGTTTAGCTTTCTAATGAATATTTACAATCGAATTTATCTTATGTGAAACCCTATATTAAAAATGTTTTAGTAAATATACTTTGATTTTAACTCTTTTAACTCTTCTTTGAATTAAATAATAATAAATGTCCTAATCTAATCCACGTGGGCCTAAATGATAATATTTTACACTTAAGGTTGTTTTTGGTCGAGATACACTTGTCCAATAGAATTAGGACATGTGTTAATATCATTCTTACCCTTAATTACCCTATTTACTTTTAACCGTGGTAAATAAAAGTAAAAAGTTACTATTCACCAAAAATTATTTTCATCTCATTGAACCACATTTTACTTACTGACATCAACCGTGTCTCTCGGATTTTTGAAATTCCATTCACAGAAGCGGTAAAATTAAGTTTTATGAAAAATTCAGTTTTTTAACTACCACTTAGTAGTTTCACTATTCATCAAAAATTGATGTTTTTCAAAACAATGCCAAAATTTCATCCTAAGCTATATTTCATATTCCGAATTCAAAAATGAAATCTATTTTACCAAATTCATAACATAGAAGTTGCATTAATTAATTTTATAATTAAATCCCGCTGTTAAAACAAATAGCGTGTTTTTAAGAAACAATATCTATCAAAAGATTGACACTTGATTATGTCTGGTTTAAATGTGAAATTACATTCAACTACCAACATTGTATTAAATTGTGAAAATATATTCTAAATATACTTTAAAACCACTCAAATTAATAATTTATCACTATTAATTATTTCGATTAAAAAAGTTGTTTTTAATTATAATTTTGTAATTTTCACTATTCATCAGAATATGAAAGTTATCTGAAAAGTACCAAAATTTCACCTTAGGCTAAATTCGATACTCCGAATATAAAAATGAATTCCATTTTGAAAAATAAAATTTACAAAATTTCAAAAAGTGGTTATTACTATTCATAACGGCTAGTTTTAATAATATTTTAATAGCATATTGTTGTTTCGTGAAACTCAGTATTGCATACTACACACGCTATCGAGGAAGGTTGCGATTGCGTGTAATGCAAGGCAAGTCAAGGATGCGTGTTGTGCAAGCTCCTTTTGGTGTAGCATACAACACAAGACATTAGTGAAATTAAAAAGAATATTTTTCATAAAATCTCGGGGTGTTACATTCTACCCCCCTTAAAATGAATTTCGCCCTCGAAATTCGTTGGGGTTATAAATGGTTTACTATTAGAAAGTTTATTTAATAGAAACCCACATCGTAAAAAGGAATACCAAAACCAATCTTTAAAAATAAAAGTATGAAACATAACGGTTACCCAAATAAACTAATCACTGGGTTTCCACATAGGTGAAAATATGGATATGGAAGAAAAATCTAACCATCATGTTATGATGGAGAGTGGTAGAGAACATGGCTATGGAAAGGACAACAATCACAAATCCATAAATTTGTGACGATCTAAGGTACCATTTGATTAATCAGATATAAGAGCACTAGGACAACATTTTTGGTTTTCAAGATCATTTCCCTAATGTTGAAGAATTTGAATTAGAATAAATACTTACTTTATTTTGGTACAATCTCACTGTTGTTCGTGCCTTGAACAATTTCCACTTCATCTCTTAAATAAATGAAGTTGAATTTGTTATTCGTGAAGTGTTAGCAGATCATGTGATAGAATGACGGGTCATTCCATCAAAAGGTTAGAAAAAGTTATTAAATATACATAAGTCATTCTATAGTGAGATTAATCATATATGGTACCTAAAATGGACTTATACTTCATATATCATACTTTTAATATAATAAAACTAGTTTCTACTAAACAGGGACTTCCTGTAGGCCAGTGGTAGGCGATAAAGGCCAGTCGCACTTCGGTTGTGGGTTCGATTCCCATAGCCTTGTCCGACGCGATGGGCTGTCGCCCGTCCTGCAGGTTGTCCTTTTTCTAAAACTATAACATCCCATCAATAATATCGAAAAAACTTCTATCCTTAAACAATACTAACTTATGTCCTACATAAATCATTTCAATCTTTAGGCTTATCCATAATACTGCAGTCCACTCTCATAACATAGTGAAAACGATTTCCAGAGATTTAATACCATCGTTGATCCCCATATATCATAAGATATGTCTTGTTGGTCACATTCTAAACATTCAAAGGCCTTAATCATGTATTCTCTTGAATACCTTAGTGAAAACATGAATGCAGTTAAAATTTAACACTTTCCACATACCAAAATCCTCAAAATTCTATATACTCAATCAATGATATCACTTAGTCCTTATATCAATCATGAGCTCATGAATACTGTTAAACATTTCGTTTTCTCATTTTCCCTTCATTATGCTCATATCATCTTATTTCCAAAAATATCTCAATCACTTTGAATACCACAGTAGACCAATACATAAATATTCCAATACTTTATGATACAACATTATTTTGGAATCCCATTACATAAACACTTAATCATTCCACCACATCGTTATCATATTCAACATCGCCAATGGTGATCGCATGTGACTTCCCTTTGTCCTTTGCCTTAAGCGGTTGATCATGTCGATCATCACTAACCCTTGGATTAGGGCATTTATTAGCATAATGCCCCATTTCCTTGCACTTGAAGCATTGAAGTGTTGGTGGTGCGTTCTCTGCAGTGTTTTCTTTATTCACATCATTAGAAACCCTTTTTCCATTACTTCAACACTCAGCTGCTCGATGACCTTCTTCTCCACACTTAAAACATTTTCTAGTCCCTTTAAGACAATCTCCACCATGCTTCTTTCCACACTTTGTGCATAAGGAAACATTCATCTTCTTTTCACCATTATTCTGAGATTTCTCCTTGAACTCCATCTTTCGTTTCTTGTCAAAACCATAAGATGGATATGTAACACCAACTTCCATTTCTACCTTGATAGCACAACACACAATTTCTTCATAGCTACTGAAGTCTCTTCTAGATAATGCCCTTCAAAGACTTGGTTTTAAGCCACTGAAAAATCGATCAACTTTACTTTTAGGTTGGATGATAATGCCAGATGCATACCTTGCAAGTCTTGTAAAATTCGCTTCATATATACCAACAGATTCATCATCCTTTTTCTTTAGTTCAAGAAACTCCTTCTCCATATTTGTTCGAAGAATACGAGGGAAGTACTTACTGAAAAACAAGTTCTTGAACTCGTCCCATTCATGGACTCAATTTCATCTCTTGGCCTCGTATTCTTGATAAGATTCCACCATTGATCAGCTTCACCTTCCAAACGATATACTGCTAAGATGACTTTATCATGTTCAGAAAATTGAAGAACTGAAAATATCTTTTCAGTGGTACTGATCCATTGTTCAGCAACAAGTGGATTGGAAGTCCCACTGAAAGAAGGTGGACGTTGCCTCATGAAGGACTCAATAGAATACTGTTCCTTTCTCTGCTCATTTGGAAGTCCAGAATGATTCATACCTTGTGTAAGTATAGAAATAAGATTTTTCACTCCATCTCCCATAACATTTGTTTGTTCAGGAGGGAAATCATTGCATTGTCCATTGCATTGATCAACACGGTTCCTTCGGGTTCCAGCCATCGTCTAAAACCCAAAAAGAATAGTGTGAGAGGCAAAAATCATGCTAGGGAAAACAACATAATAAAGGGGGAGTACCTTCAATATCTAACATCTTAGGTTTAATTCTATGATTGTTAGCGTAATTCTAGTACTATAACCTATACGTATACTTCACCTTAGGGAAATCCCTAGACATACCTTAGAAATATCTCTAGGGATCTCACTAAAGTTCTCGCATCCTAGTTTCCAAAGGTTGACTAAACCTTTCCTCTAATACCAAATATAGAGACCCGAAGCTTGACGTAAATGGACATTACATTACTTTTGAGGAATACTTAGTACATAACAAAACCACACACACAAGGATCGTAATAGTTTAGTGTCTTTCGAAACTCGGAACGTAATCTTCTAATCGTGGTGAAAGATCTTCAATATCTCCCATAAAGATCTTCCATTTTTTTTACCTAAAACCTTTCTTTATATCCTGGGGAAAAGAAAACATAAAAGGGTGAGCTCAAATGCACAGTAAGGGTAAACAAAAGAAAAATCAATTACATCATATTCATAAGAACATAACTTTTGGAAATCTTAACCTGCAAAAGAGATCATAATATCTTAACATGGAACAAATCATAGAAGTGAAAATGAGATCCCCATAATCATGAAATGAAACTTGAAACTTTGTGGCATACACACATAATCAGAGAGAATCATTTCTTGTTAGTCATGAATCATTGCCAAGACTATCTTAGTGGACAAAGTCCCTTTCTGAATCGAGTCACCCTCGTTTCAGTCCTGTTTCACTGAACCGGTATAACCTACCATTCCAGCCATGTCTATCTCATGAGATATGGAATCTTTACCCAATGCATTGGAGGGAGATATAGGTCCCAC
Organism: Viscum album; assembly: GCA_963277665.1. Classification (NCBI taxonomy): domain Eukaryota; kingdom Viridiplantae; phylum Streptophyta; class Magnoliopsida; order Santalales; family Viscaceae; genus Viscum; species Viscum album. The sequence goes on from OY728166.1 coordinate 879,148,196, forward strand.
CCATCTCATAATGATACCATTCTTATGTGTGCCACAAAATCATAAATCATACATCATTACATAACCCATGTAATAAAAATGGGAATCTTAAACATCATGACATCATAAAACAATTCATATACGATAAAGGAATTCATAAAAATAATTCCATCACAACATAATCAAATCAATGCAATAATAGGGATAAAAACATAACCCTTTATTATCTTAGATAGAAAATAATTTTGATAAAACACTTGAAATGAATTCTTGAGGAAAATATCCTTTCTTCTTCGAAATCAATTTCTTTTCACAAAACATCATGAAATTTTAAAAGAAAGAGATTTTATTGAAAATAGTCATGAAATATTTTGGAGGAAGCTTCATGGAAATAAGGCTTTATGAAACCGTAAAAATCCATTCGTTCTGTTTAAGTTAAAAAAAACATTCTTCACGTACTTTTTTCGAAAAAGTCAAAAAGTACCTCGTACAAAAAAAATGACAAAAGATTCCTTTCATATCTTTTACTAAAAATTCACCAAAGGGTAAAATTGGATTTAAAAAATTGTAGGTGGATGGAAATAATATTACAAATTGAGGAAACATGGATGTGGATGATAAAATACACCCCATTAAATACCAAAGTATAAACAATCTCGGATAAAATGAGATTGTGATATATTCCCTTACCTTAGGTCCGATTTGCTTTGTACGTGTCCGAAGCTCCTTTATAATGGTTTAAATAATGTTATTTACTTATTCCAGAATCATACATATTGATATGATATCATATATGGTTATATTCTTAGCTTCTTGTTAGTAATATTTCATTGTTACTTGTTACTCGGGTCCTTATTGCCTTTTGTTCTTATGCGTGTTTTGCCGAATAAATTCTTATTCTTCTTTTAAGGTTATAGATACCTTATATACAGAATGGTATTACTGTAACATATATCATATTTATTCATTCAATTCATTTATATAATTACTATGTAATGATGATCATGTAGAACGAGTCACATCACATCGTGGAGACGGTATTCCATACGTACGCACGAGTGATGATATCGTTCCTATGATCGTGGAATTGTATTTGAGTATATATATATTATTTCAGTATCAATATTACATTATAATAATCATAAATAGTTTCTCATTACACCATTATACCCATCCTTGTAAGGTGATGGTGGAAAATAGATTACACCACGGCGTGGAGACGGTATTCCGTACGTACGCACGCGCGGTGATTTCATTTTTCCGTAGGATGGATAGAAGGTGAATTAGGTTTGTTTCATATTTATAATAACATATCAGTATGTAAGTAATACTGATGTTATTACTTTATAATGAAACAACTAAATAAGAAGAATTTGAAGAAGAAAGAAATTGAAAAGATCGGTAATGGATATTACCTCTTCTTTGGAACGCCTCTTTGAATCCTCCACTTAGGGAACTATGATTTGTCTTTGAAGAAGACCAGGACCTATAGGATTATTCTATGGAAGTGGAGAGGAGAAAATGGCAGGGTTTGGCCGAGCTTGAGTGCTCAAATTGGTGTGAGGAGGAGAGGGAGGAGGTGCCCTTTTATAAGGGAGGAGAGGGGCACCTTAGGAATATCTCAAAATATTATTTTATATTAAAGTCAAAATCGGTTCTAATGGTTCCAAAGGGTCTTATTTTGAAGCTGAAGTGGGGATGCGTCGAAATCCTATCATCCAATAGGATTTAGACAAGTTTAGGGTATTATTTTAACCTTATCAATTAGATTTAACTCTAAGTTAAATAATTTAACTTTTACCATGTCTTTTTGTTTTCTTTCACTATATGGTTAATACACTTACTATAACATGCCAAAATAACCCCAAATTGTATATTATTAATACATATATCCTTATCTAAGTCATTTGGCCGAACATTAGATTTTTAGGAAAAAAATAACAATTAATAATATAATATTTGTTTTAAAAACTATTTTATGTCAATTTTGGCACTATTTAGTAATTTATTTTTGTGAAAATCATAACAAAATTATAAGTTCTAAAAAAGTTAATTAAATCAATAATAACATGTCATATTAACCTAGATAATTAGTGGAATTCATTAAAAGTCTTAAATTACATTTATTTTGGTATTTATAATATCAAATATGTGAATATTTCATTAATAAGATAATTACTGCATCATCTTTGTGTCATAAATAAAATAATTTATTTGATGTCTAAAAATTACAAATAAAATACCATCATGTAGGAAATCCTTTTATCTTTCTAATGAATATTTACAATCGAATTTATCTTATGTACAACCTTATATTACAAATGTTTTAGTAAATATACTTTGATTTTAACTCTTTTAACTCTTCTTTGAATTAAATAATAATAAATGTCCTAATCTAATCCAAGTGGGCCTAAATGATAATATTTTACACTTAAGGTTGTTTTTGGTCGAGATACACTTGTCCAATAGAATTAGGACATGTGTTAATATCATTCTTACCCTTAATTACCCTATTTACTTTTAACCGTGGTAAATAAAAGTAAAAAGTTACTATTCACCAAAAATTTTTTTCATCTCATTGAACCACATTTTACTTACTGACATCAACCGTGTCTCTCGGATTTTTGAAATTCTATTCACAGAAGCGGTAAAATTATGTTTTATGAAAAATTCAGTTTTTTAACTACCACTTAGTAGTTTCACTATTCAACAAAAATTGATGTTTTTCAGAACAATGCCAAAATTTCATCCTAAGCTATATTTCATATTCTGAATTCAAAAATGAAATCTATTTTACCAAATTCATAACATAGAAGTTGCATTAATTAATTTTATAATTAAATCCCACTATTAAAACAAATAGCATGTTTTTAAGAAACAATATCTATCAAAAGATTGACACTTGATTATGTCTGATTTAAATGTGAAATTACATTCAATGACCAACATTGTATTAAATTGTAAAAATATATTCTAAATATAATTTAAAACCACTCAAATTAATAATTTATCACTATTAATTATTTCGATTAAAAAAGTTGTTTTTAATTATAATTTAGTAATTTTCACTATTCATCAGAATATGAAAGTTATCTGAAAAGTACCAAAATTTCACCTTAGGCTAAATTCGATACTCCGAATCTAAAAATGAATTCCATTTTGAAAAATAAAATTTAAAAAATTTCAAAAAGTGGTTATTACTATTCATAACGGCTAGTTTTAATAATATTTTAATAGCATATCGTTGTTTCGTGAAACTCAGTATTTGGTACTACACACGCTATCGAGGAAGGTTGTGATTGCGTGTAATGAAAGGCAAGTCAAGGATGCGTGTTGTGCTAGCTCCTTTTGGTGTAGCGTACAACACAATACATTATTGAAATTAAAAAGAATATTTTTCATAAAATCTCGGGGTGTTACAACCTCAAAACCCAAACCAATTTCAATATGGTCAAAGTGTTGGTAACTTCAAAAAAACTTACCCTTTTGTTCCTCAACCTCAAAGGATCAATCCTCCTCTTCCTCCTCATGGATTACACTATCCTAGTGAGTCTTCCCAATTCCAAAACCAATACAATTGCTTTCCCAAAAACCAAAATCCAGGAAATCCCAATTCAGGAGAAGCCTCTTCTTCCAAGAAACCATGGGAAAGCTAAGTGTAAGATCTTTCCTTATTCACCCTTTCCTACCTTAAAAACATTGAAACTTAAATTGGTCAACTAGAATCCCACCTAACCCAGCAAAAACAATCAAATTATTCCCAACTCCAGGCTCAACCATTAACCAACCCCAATGGTAATGTAAGTTCAATTGCAATTAGATCAGGGAAGAAAATTTCTAGGCCTAAAGATAATTCCTCTAACCCCCTTTAAATGTTGTCTTTGGAAATGGAAAAAAAAGAAACTTGAAAAGGAATTTGAATCCATTCAAAAGAGGAAACTTAGGTTCTTCGAAAATGTTTCCACCCAATATTCTATTCCCATAAAGTGAAAAGATCCAGGGAACTTTACGGTTCTATTCCAAATTGGATGTTCCAACTTCATTAATGCACTCATAGACCTAGGATCCTCAATTAATGTCATGCCCAAATCCATATTATCCAACCTTTCTATAGGTCCCATACATCCAATAGGTGTTGTTATTAAATTGGACAATCGAAGCACTTCTAGTCATGAGGGTATAATTGAGGGTTCCCTTGTTCAGGTGAATTATATTATATTCCCTACTAATTTCTATGTCCTTGACATAAAAGGAGAGGCAGACTCTTCTCGTTCTCACAAAATTCTTGGAAGACCATTCCTAATGACATCAGGAACATAAAGTAAAGTCCATTCATGCATCTTATTCATGGAATTTTGAGACCAAATGGTTAAGTTCAACATTTTACAAGACATGCGATACCCATATGAGGATCAGTCTACATTCTCAATCCATTCTTCTGAGGACACTTCTGAGAATCAATTGATCCCCATTCCATAATGTTCATTATTTTCTAATGAGATAGGATCTTGTGAAATTTTCACCACTATTAACAAAGTCATAAAAGGTGATGTTGATGTGGACATTTCATTCATAGACTCCATCAATTTAGTGGAACTTGAAAAATCTCTTGAATACCACATAAACTATGATCTCCAATTCTACACCTTGGAAAGTATTAAGGAAAATGAATCAAGAGAAACTGAAATCCCTTCCTCCATTATTGATTTGTCTAACCCACAAATTGAATCTGAGGCTGATTTGTAACCTCTTTCTAAACACCTGAAATATGCATTCCTTTTCCATGATCACTCTTATCTTCTCATTATCTTTGCTTCACTTACCAAAAGTGAGGAGTGAAATCATTTTCAGGTGTTAGAGGAAAAAAGGCCTTATGTTAGACCATAAATGATATACTAGGAATCAACCCTACTCTTTGAATGAATCACATCCATATTTTGGAATCATATAAACCAATTAAAAACCACAGTGATGACTAAATCCACTCATACTTGAGGTAGTTAGGGAAGAGATCACCAAGATTCTACAAGCTGATATTATCTACCCAATTTTTGATAGTGAATGGGTTAGTCCAATTCAAGTTTTACCTAAAGATGGTGGGATAACTATTCTCACAAATGAACATGGGGAGGTAGTCACAACTCGAGTAAAGAACAAATGGCGCATGTGCATCAAGACTAAACAATTGAATGTGGAAATAAGAAAAGATCACTACCCTCTTCCATTCCATGATCAGATGCTAGAAATATTAGACAAAAAGTCACACTATTTCATTCTTGATGGATACACCGGCTACCTCCAAATCCAAATCACACCTTAGAACAAATAAAATAAAACTTTCACTTGCAACTTTGGATTATATGGATATAAGTGAATTCCTTTTGGCCTTTTCAATGCTCTTTCTACAGTCCAGAGGAGTGTGATGAGTATCTTTTCAGAATTCATTGAACACTACATGGAAGTATTCATGAATGAATTTACCATTTATAATGATTCATTTGAATCTTGTTTTAATTCACTCTCTTTAGTCCTTCAAAATTGTGTCAAGTGTAACCTTGTGTTAAATTTTGACAACTATCACATCATGGTTACAAATGGGATTGTTCTACGGAACATAGTTTCAAAAGAGGGTATGGAATTTGATCCTACCAAAATTAAAGTGATCCAATCACTTCCTAAACCCACTTCTGTATAATACATCCATTCATTACTTTGTCATGCCAGTTTCTATTGATGATTCAACCATAAAATTAGTAGGATTTCCTCCCACTCATTCGGTTGCTCCAAAATGATGCCACTTTCCATTTTGATGAGGTTTTTAAGAGAGCCTTCATTGAACTCAAAATTTCTCTTACATATTACCTGATAATCCAACCCCTAGATTGGTCCTTACCCTTTGAGTTTATGCGTGATGCTTCTGATAGAGACATTGGGGTTGTTCCTGGTCAAAGAGGAGAAAATATTACTCATGTAATCTGTTATGACTCAAAAACATTAGATGAAACTCAATCTCACTACTCTGTCACTGAAAATGAACCTTTAGCATTGGTTTTTGACTTAGATAAATTCCGGCCCAATATCTTAGGTTCCATAATCATAATCTTCACAGACCATTCTTCAACAGTGTTCTTACTCAATAAAAGTGATTCCAAACCGAGGCTATTAAGATGGATCCAAATGATCCAAGAGTTTGACCTTGAAATCAAAGATTGACTAGGAAAATAAAACCTTGTATCTAATCAGATGAGAAGAATTTCTAATTATTTTCATTCTGAAATAGTTGATCCATAATTTCCAACTGAGAACCTTTCATCTCTCACCCCAAAAATACCACAGTATTCCCCAATTTTAAATTACATGGTTTCTGGTGTTTTTCCTGAAATGTTTTCAAAAGAACAAAAAAATGAAGTTGAAAAGTGATTAAAAATACTATTTTTTTGAATAAAATAAACTTTGGAATACTGAGGCATACATGGTAATTAAGAGATGTGTTGATGAAAATGAACATTCCTCCATCTTAGAATTTTGTCACTCACTTACCTAAGGTGGTCACTTTGGACCACAAAGGACCTACCAAAAGGTCCTAGACTCTAGATTCTTCTAGACTTCACTCTTCAAGGACTCACGTGAGTTATATAAATCATGTAACACTTGAAAAAAGTTTGGCACAATTTCAAAGATAAATTAAATTCCCTAAAATCCTTTAATTATCTCTGAGATCTTCCATGTTTGGGGCATTGATTTCATGGGGCCATTCCGACTTCCAATGGATAATCATACATTCTTCTTGTGGTTTATTATGTTTATAGGTGGGTCAATCCCAAACCCACTAGAAAGGATTATTCACATACTATTAGAGTGTTTCTAAAGACACACATCTTTCACTGATTTACCACACCATGCGCATTGATAAGTGACTTAGGAACCCATTTTTGTAATAAAAAATGGAATATATATTGAAAATGAATGGGGTTTTACATAAAACATCAACTGAATATCACCCCAAACAAATGGAAAGGCGTAAATTTATAATAGGGAAGTGAAAAGAGTGCTTGATAGAATTGTAAAACCCTCTAGAAAAGACTGGCCTGAAAGACTTGGTGAATCACTTTGGGCTTATCAAACTGCCTATAAAACACCGATTGTGATGTATGATTTTAGGATAGTTTTTGGTAAAGCATGCCATTTCCCAGTTTAAATACAACATAAGTCATTTTGGGCTATGAAAACTTGTAAATTTGATTATGAAAAATCGGGTGAAGAAAGATTGTTGCAGTTCACTGAATTGGAGGAGCTTCAACTTGATTTATATAATAATTCAAATTTCTAGAAAGAAAAGTCTAAGGAACTCCATGAAAAATACATCATGAGAAAGGTATTCTGTGAAGGTGAAAAGGTATTGCTCTTCAAATATCAATTTCAAATTTAGCTAGGTAAGTTTAATTCTTGTTGGGAAGGTCATTTTATTGTTTCTCATGTTTACCCATTTTGTGCAGTGAAAGTCCAATTCCCCTCTTCAAAAAAGTCATTCACAGTTAATGGACATTAGTTAAAGCATCACCCTAAGAGGAAACACAATCCTGGAACAACATAGAATTCCATTTGATCCATAACTTCAAAAGTAAACACACCACTGGATGGAGACGATGACCCACTAAATCCAAAACATAGGGCCCCTCTTTCCATTTAACTCACTCTCACTTCCTCTCTCTACATGTTTCTTATTCTTCCTCTATATTTAATTTTTCTAACCACTTTCTTCATGAAACCCTTTATTTTTCTCTATCTATTTTGAGTGGGTATGTATTTTAAAAGCACTCAAAAAACTAAAAAATAAATAAAAACATGAAAAAAACCAAAAGAGTCATACAAATCACCTTAAACTTTTGAAATTTTTTCTAACCATTTTGGGGAGTCAAAAAGATAAGTTTTTATCTAATTTTTTTTGTATTTTCATCAAGACTTTCGATAAAAAAATTTGTTTCAAGAATAATAAATTTTGAATGCCCAGTTTTAGATTTGTAAAATGATTAATCCCCAACTGTGAGGAATAACAATAGATTTTAGTTCAAGTTCACCTATGGACATCTTTTCAAAATTTGTGTCTTCACCCATGATTGGGAGTCCTGAGTTTGTGAACCTTCAAGATAAAAATTTCCATCTTTGTGTGCATTAAAATGATAAAGGTAGTTTATTAACCTCATGATAATCACAATAGCCAAATAACCTCTCATTTCCCTTAAATTAATCCTCCTTTTGAAATCCCCTTTGAGCCAATGAAACACTTTTCTTTGATAGCCACATTACAAGATGAATACCTTATCCCACCCAAACTCTACATGGATTTTCAGTGCATCATTTATTGAAATTTAAGTGTGGGGGGAATGGATTTAATTTTGGGTGCCCTTCTATTGATTTTCAACATGTTATCGTATGCTTTAGGGAAAGAATCAATTTTAGTGTGAGGGAGAGGTTTTCATTCAGTGAGTTTTGGGAATGTATATATGATTAAGACATATTGTTCAAATTTTATCGATAAGTGTTAAAATAAAAAATAAAAAAAAAGAACAAAAAAAGAATGGGTTGTGTCTTGGGTGGGTAAAAAATAACTCTTCCTAAACCTTTAACAGTGTTATAAATATTATAATTAGTGTCGCGAGGAGATCAATCATGGGTTGGGATATGAGTGTGAGATCTTTTTCAAGTTCAACTTTAAAAAAAAATGAAAAAAATGAAAATTTAAGAAAGGAACACTTGCATTATATATTCTTATGTCATCAGGAGAAGTTTTGTGTTTTGTAAATATTCCATCTTTTCGTTCCCTTCAAATTTTCTTCCACTTTTGTTTTTTTATTCACATAAATTTTCCCTTGTAAATATGTATTTCCATTTCATTCCATTTTTTATTTCAAAAATATCATCCATTACTTTTTTTATGTTGGTGTTTTAACCCACTTTTTTACTCTTTTGAATAAAAAATTCCTACCGTCCCATATCCATAAGAAAAAACCATAAAAGACCTCTTGATTCTTGAGAACTTTAGGATAGGGAATGGAAGGTAATATCTCTTTCAAAATCTACGTTTTTTACATTTGGTTGGTGAAAGAGTGAACCTCAATTAATTAATTTTATCATATTGAGAGGTGTGAGTTTTGAGTGTCCACATTTTCTATTTCTAAATTTGAGCATGAAAAATGAATTTTTTCTGTATCATTATTTATGTAAAAATTCATGGTTGAATTCGATATGGAAGAGTGAAATGATCTAAACATCCCCTGAGTGGGGAAAATAGAAGTTTAGTATTTTATGGTGAGTAAAAATGATTTTGTTTTGTTTTTATATTTATTGAAATGAGGCCATTCACAATGCTAAGTGTGGGGGAGTTGATGTTATTAATACATTAATAACATATTATATACTCCCTTTACGTATTTTATATGAAATGTTCATAATTTTTGTGAAATATTAAAGTTTAAATATTAAATATAATTTTAGAGCACTATTTAAATTCATCCAGACTCAATTCTGTTTAACGTTTTAATAGTACCATTCAAATTACTTATCTGAATTGAATGAGTTTTGTTTTTTAGGGTTCCTTAATCAACTTCCAATCTTTAATTAGAAGTAACATTTGTCCAAATCGTCCATTTGGAGAGTCATAGGGTCCTCACAAAAATACCCATCGAATCTGGGAAGAAACTGGACCGTCCATGTTGATTTAGTTACTGGTCTAAATCCTGAAAAAAAAATTTATGAAACTCTACCATATTTAATTTATTATCTAAAATAATCATTGATAAAAATTGTACGGTCTAGCTACATGAACAATTGGACCCACTGATACCTTAAAGTCTAGCCCACCATTCTGGCAGTGAATTAAAATCCATACACTATTCATGACAATTCTCATAAACTAGTCATCAAATCAAGATGGGATTTTGCAGTGTGAAAGATAAGATATGTTTAGCCATATTTTTAGAATAAATTATTTTTATTTTAGAGAATATTATTTTTCAAAGACCCATTCATAGATCATCCTTTGAAAAAGTGTTGATAATAATGGATTTGTGAAAATAGTTTAGTAAAATAACCATATCATTCGCTCAAAAAGTCTAATGGCCTCCAAATTTTTTGGTATTAAATTGAAAATCAATATCTAAAACCTGTAAGAATATAATATCTTTAAATTAAGAAGTATGTATGGCCAAATTTACAATTCCATTGGAGGGGAATATTTGAAATGGAAACAGCATACAACATTGGGCTATAAAAACACCCCCTCCTCTCCTTGCAAGTGGTTGGAAATTCAGAATAGAGAAGGATCAATTGGCATGAATAAGTCTCTTCTAAAATACTGGAAGGACATTCCAGAGTCAATTTTTTTTACTTTATATACCCTTCCTCCTCTCTTTGATTACATTTAATTTTTTTGTTTTTCTTCATTTGTAATCTCTTAAGTGTTGTTTTTCTAATTCCATTTTAATGAATGTTTCTTCTTAATATTATATTTTAATAATCCTCCCTATATTCTTAAATATTAATTCTCTTAAAATATTTTAAATCAAGTTTAAATACCTTTATTTTTCTTCCTCATTCAATCGAATTTCCATTTTTAATTCTCATCATTGCTCGTGTGTTTGTGTTCGACACACAACTCTTTTATTATCCCATTTTTTTCATTCTATTTATAATTAATCACCATAAATACATATTACCATATTAATAAATATCTTAATTGATGAGTAAATCTACCATTTGGGTGAGTCAAAATTTATGGATGTTATGTGATTTAGAGTTTTTGATCGATGTATATTCTTCAAATTAACATTGTGTATGTTGCAATTAACATGTAATAGATTAATGAATTTCTATTTCAACGTGTGGTTTCCATATATTATTGGAACCAAAAATACAATACCATAAAAATTTAATGTTAATGAATAGAACCCTAAGTTATGTTATGGCTTGGATTAAATCCTTAACACTTAGGAATTCTAATCAACGTCATCTTGTAAAGTGGGTGTTAATTTAATGAAATATAAAGAAAAGGTCAAGGATATCACAAGATTAACTCCCTAATAATGGACTCACCCCAATATTTATCAAATTGTTAAATCAAACACCAACCATTAATCACTTCATTTATGCTCTGAAAACAAACTCCCCAATCAAAATACAATCAACTAAAAATAATCGACTATTAAAAGTATCATCGTAGGGGATTCAACTAGAGTCCTGCTATACACATTAGTAGAGCACCAGAACCTTGAAAAATAGATAGATGAAAATTGGTTGTGCGTTCAAGGAAAACGGAGGGTGTGGTTTCTACAAGTCGTGTACTCTACCTTTTTTTAACATTTGATACTTTTCTTCTACTATTTAGTTCTTTCTCTCTAATACATCATACCTTGGTAAATAAGATTATACATAGGAGTATGTGCTAGAAATTACTGAGAAATTCCGCCACAAGGACCTCTAATAGTATGCCATGAGGGTGGCGATGATCATACCCAAGAGGTGGTAGGCCATGGGCTACTAGTGGACCCCCTAGTCATGAAAGTTGCGGCACCAACTATTATATTAGACGCAGGTGCTGATGCACAATTCCATGAAAAAATCATACACTTTATGTAGACTCTCCATGAAGCCCTTTAGCCTACAACATCTATAGATTATTTGACTAGATTTTTCCAGAAGTAATATCCTCTAACATTTTCTGGGTATGGGGGACCCTAGGTTGCAGAGTCATGGATATAGGCCATGTAATCTATCTTTGAGAATCTAGAGATGCCTCCTGAGTGGAGGGTCATGCTAGTGACTTATCTGCTGTGATATTGTGCTAAGAGGAGGTCAGATGTAGTTACTCAGATGTGGAATCACCAATATATGCTTTGGGAATACATACAAAGAGTCTTCTATGACTATTTATATCCTGATACATTAATGGAAAACAATGCTCATAAGTTCAGGCATGTATAGAAGGGTGCTCTATCAGTTATAGATTACCCAGCTCATTTTCTTAATATCCAGTGCTTCGAACCATTTCTGATGTGTGAAGATCTTTTATAGGCTAGGTGATTCGAGGATGGTATCAGGTATGACATCCAATCATAGGTAAATATCTTTTTTTTCTAACTAATATATCTATAATAGTGAACTAGGATCTAATTACTAAGCATAATCAAAGGGAATATGGATGTACAAGCTAGGGCAGTTCAATACTGAGATCTGGTACTGACTCAACAAGTAGTTGAAAGTGTCTTCTGGAGTATACTCATGGAGAACCATGTAGTTAGAACATTTCTTCAAGTATCCAAGTGAGGTGATACCAGTGTAGAAAATCTAGGAACATGAAACCTTATTTCCCTATGGGCCCAGTCAAATGCCGAGCTTGTGGAAAGATGGGTCTTGTACAGTGCTTTAGTAGTAAATTTCCACCAGGAGCTGGTGAGAGAGGAACTGCACAAACTGCATGTTCTAGAGCAAGGAAAACAACATCTCACATGTCAGGGAACTAGAATACGTCAAGGTCATTCAGGCTGAGGGAGTGGTCATGGTCGTGGTATACCGACCCTAGGTTTTTAGAGACAACATAGTGGATCAAATAAGGGTAGCTAGGATGTGTCAAATGGCCATGGTATAGGCTATAAATTTTTACTGAAACAGACCTAGTAGGAACTTGATCCTGGACCTTCTACTAATAGAGGTACTATTCTAGTCACCTCCATTTTATATTCTGCACTTTTTGATACAGGGGATTCAAATAGTTTGATATCTGTTTCTATTGGGGATAACCTATCGCTCCTTGTTTTTAATTATAATGATGTTATGAAACTAGACAATTTGTTATGTATTAGAATGCCAGGTGCATGATAGTGAATGGATTGCCCCAAATGGTTGGTGGGTTTCACTTTGTTTGGGATCTATATGTCTTAGAGATGACATGCTTTGATGTCATCATCAGAATGGACTAGCTAGTGTATTTTCAAGCCTTCATCGATTGCTATCAACGCATGGTGAGTTTTATGTCACCAAAAGGTGGATTTTTTCTACAAAAGGGAGTGTTGGATGTCCAAGGAATATGAGCTAGACCCGAGCATCATGGTTCGAGTGTGATGATAACACTGATTTCAAGTTTATATCTAGATAACCAGGGAACACATCAGATAGATTTCCCTATAGTCGTTGATAATTTCAAGGATGTTTTCCCAGACGCTTTTTTTGGTTTACCTTCAGTAAGAGAGGTATATTTATCTATCGAGCTAGTGTAAGGCGTTGCACTGGTATCCGTTCATACCTATAGGATTGCTACAATAGAGCTGTAGGTGCTTAAGAGGAAGCTTGAGGATTTAGTGGAAAAGGGGATTACTCGACCCAGTACTTCTTTGTGGGGTTCTCCAGTCCTTTTTAAAATAATGGAAAATGGTAACCTTAGGCTATGTGTAGTCTATTGGAAACTGAGCCAGATAACAGTTAAAAACCGATATCCCTTTCCATAGATAAATGGCCTATTTGATCATCTTAATGGATCTCATGTTTTTTTCTAATTTATCTGAGATCTGGTTATCATCGTTTTCAAGTTAGATCATCATACATACCTGGCACAACTTTCCAAAGAAGTTTTGGTCTATACGAATATGTGGTAATGTCGTTCGGTCTTACGAACGCTCCAACGGTCTTTATGGTAATGATGAACTGAGTGTTACATCCCTATATATATATATATTATTCTATTTTGGTTTTGGAGGATGATATCTTGGTATAATCTTATAATCGACATGACCATGCCACAAATCTTGATAACATTTTTAATACACTGAGAGAGCATCAACTATATGCTATGATCTCAAAGTTCCACTTATGGATGGACCAAATTAATTTACTGGGTCACATAATCTCAAATATAGGAGCATCAATGGACCCATAGATGGTGAGAGGAGTAGTTACGTAGGAGAATCCCCAAAAAAAAATCATTGAGGGGAGAAGTTTTCTAGGGATGGATGGTTACTATAAGAGTTACATATAATACTTATCATGATTTTCAGTAATGATAATGATCTTAATAATGAATAGTGTGAAGTACGTATGGTCATATGCTTGCAAGATGGACTTTCAGGAGAAGAAAGGGAGATTAACATCAACATTGATTCTAATTTTTCCAGAGTCAGGTAGGAGTTACACTGTGTACTACAGTGCATCAGGTATTAGGCGGGGTGTAGTGATTATTCAAGGTGATCGAGTCATTGAATATCAGTATCAATAGTTAAGGAAACATGCGAGGAATTTTTTGATACACGATCTAGAGTTATCCAAGGTTGTTCATGCTTCATGCAGTTGGAGACATTACTTATTGGGAGATCATTTTGTGGTGTACAGAGTCCAAAAATTTCTCAAGTAAATCTTTATTCATCATGAGTTAAATATAATGCAGTAAAAGTGGGATGTAATAACTTCAGTATTTTTTCCTTGAGGTTTCCTACATGCTTGGAAAAGGCACTGTATTTGATGATGCAATGAGCATGAGGACTCAGATGCATGCAGTGAAGGAGGCCAATAATGAGTGGAAGCTTATGATATTGGTATCTAAGATGCACTTGGAGGTGAAAAACAATCAGGGATAGAACTTATTTTCTTCTTTAGCTATGATTTCTACAATCTTGGATAGATTAAAGATGAGGTAGCTATTAGATTCTAAATTACTAGTCCCGTGAGAGAGTACAACTGGTGAGGATCCACCTCCTGCTTGGATGATAGGTAACGATAAGGTCTTATGGATCCATGGACGTGTTTATGTTCCAGTGAATTACTTGAGGAGTTGATGTGGGAGTTTCATGCTTAGTATTAGAAAGTTCATACCAAAGTTACCAAGATTTTATGTGACTTTCATTGTCAGTACTGATGTTTGGGTATAAAGAGAGGGGTGGCTGGTTTTGTTACGAGGTGTTCGACCAGTCAGCTGGTGAAGGTGGAACATCAGCAGCCAATCATGATTTTACAGTAGTTACCTATTTCTAAGTATAAATGGGATGATATCATGAGGTATTTCATGATGAGTTTACCATGGTCACCCAGAGGTAATGAATCAGTGTGGGTGGTGGTTGACAGACTTATGAAGGTCCCTCACTTCTTGCCGATCATGGAGACCTTCAGTGTGGATGGGATTGGGAAGTTGTATATTCGTGAGGTGGTATGAATTCATGGGGTCCCTCATTCTATTATTTTAGATAGGAATTCCCTCCTTACATATCATTTCTATAAGATTTATTAGAGATATATGGGTACACAAATGCTTCTGAGCACAACATACAACCCTTAGAAAGATGGCCAATGAGAGCGTCTAATACAGGTGCTGAAGGACATGCTATGAGTATGCATCAAAGACTTTGGGGGATCTTGGGAGAATCATATTCTCTTGTTATAATTTTCCTAAAACAACAATTTATAAGATACTATAGAGATGGAACCATATGAGGCTTTGTATGGTATGCCAAGCCGATGACCCCTATGCTGGATAGATACAGGTGAGGCAGCTTTACTGGGACCATGACTTGTGAAGTAGACTTCTGATCAAGTCTAGTTGGTTTAGAAGAGGATGGGTACTGTGTGGTATCATCATAAATCTTATACTGATCGCCGTAGATGAACTCTAGAGTTCTAGGTTGGGGATCAAGTTTTCTTGTGTGTTGCACTAAGTTTGGGACACAAAAGGGTCAGGAGACAGGGTAATATTTCACCGAGATACGTTTGTCCATTTAAATGTTTGGAGAGTGTCAGGCCAGTGGCCTATTGATTGAAGTTACCTTTGAGGTATGGGGCTATTCATGACATCTTCCACATTTATCAATCACAGCCTTACTCTTTAGACTCATCTCACACTGTTTAGACTGAGGAAGTGGAGTTATAGGAAGATGCTTCCATTGAGGAGTATCCCATTCGTATTGTGGATCATAACATGAATGTTCTCTATGTCCATTGTGTTCCTTTGGTATGGGCTTTATGGCAGCATGACTGAGTTTAAGACGAGACTTGGGAGAGGGAGGTAGACATACGATCACAGTGGTCAGAGTTGTTCTCAGATATTTCTTCACCACCCATGGAAGGGAAATTTGAGGATGAATTGATTTAGGGGGGGGGGGTGTAAGAAATCAGTTTATCCTTTGAGGTATGAGACTTTCCTATTCAGTATTTACTTTAGTATAATGGGGGAAAAGAGGTCAAGGGGATGATTTCAGGCCTGTTATAGGACGTGACTCGGAACTACCCACTACGTACTTATAGGTACACACTATGTATATTAGGCTACATTCCATGTAATCCTAGTACATGGCCATGAAAAGGTTAGGCTAGAAAACTATACAGAAACAATGTGCAATCCCTTGTACATGACGTGTAATTTTTTTAATATATTAATAAGCCAGGTAGTGCATAGTTTCTCGAAGAAGATAGAAATGAACCTCCCATTCGATGAGAAGCACACCCAAAATATCCAAAAGGGATTTTGGCTCCTGATTTGTCATCAGATCTCGGATTCGAACACCGTCATATCCATTCAATTAACCTCGATGTGTTCTCAATTACTCTTGATCCTTTTTTCCAGTTTTATTCTCTCTATTGAGTTACCAAGGATTGATCATTTTTTGCTCATTTTGTATATATACCCCATTCTAGGTCTAATAAATGATTGACACTGAATAAGGAGAGTACTACTACGATGAGGAGGTGGGATTGTGCCTTTCGCTCAATGTAAAGTTTTTTATATAAGATGGAGTTCCACACACCAATTTTTGGTGGTTCCTAAATTGAATTTTGACCTATGTAGTTACCCAATGTTTATTAGGTAATTTATTTAATGATTGTGAGGCATGTTTGAGATTATTATTCTAGATTTGGGGTCACCCTGTGGGTTTGTTTTCCCTTAGATGATCAATGTGTATCCATTTATCTTATGATTCCTATGGGTATGTCTTTGGTATATTTTATGGGTTATTTAGAATGGAATTGTCTATTTCAATGATTTACCCACGTGTGTTATATTTTTGTTAGCCATGTAATAGTGTAAGTTACATGTGATGTTTTAAGTGATGCAATTATTATACACTATTCATGGAAATTATATGTGATGAAATTATTATACATTAGGTCTTGACCCTGGAACATGCTAAAATTCTTATACATTGGGGTTTTACCCTCTGTGACTGCTGAAATTATTATATAGTTGGTTTTGTTCCAGCTAGTGTTATGTTATACCATGGTTATCTATTTTGGGTTAAACACACCAGGAGTGATAGTTGGTTTCCACATTATGATGTGAGGAACAAACTCAGTTGAAAATTGAATAATGAAATGAAATGAATTTTGAAACATCTTCCAACACAAGTCAAAAGCTTGGATTCTGTCTTCACCCATACTTGATTGCATTGTCTTCTAAGACATCTGTAGTTATTACTTTTGTGTACCTACTGTTTCGTAATTTCATTATTGTACATTTCTTGTTATATATATTTAATTAAATATTAGAATAGACCTTTGGTGGTTTCCTACTAGGATTTATTCTCACACCCTATTTGTGTCATGATTTTGGCAGCAAATAGATTATATGATTGAGGGTGTTGATCAGGGCAAGGGACCTACTATAGGTACTTGATGTGCTACTTAGGTGTTGGAGAGAATAGGACAGAGCTGAGGCTTGCGATGCTTCCTAGTTTCCTTTTGTTCTTTTGTGATTTTTAGTATTATATTTGGTATTACTGTAGTGTACTTGTTTGGATTCTTTCGTAGAACATGTGACATGATGCATCTTCTTTAGTATTAAATGATCCTTGAATATTTATCTTATCACTCTTCCACTTTTTATTAAAGTTATATGTTGTTTACTACTTCTGATATTGTATATTATCATTCCTCTATGTTACACTCTTCCAATGAGGTCATAATTTCCCCATTATCACACCCTAGGCCCTCACTTCTTGTTGGAAGACTCTAGAATTTGGGGAAATGTGCATGAGGTCATGTTTCCAACTGGGTATGGGGAACCCATTGAGTGGCATCTAGATTCGGGACGTTACACCATAAGAGAGGAGGGGGATGGAAGGCCATGAATTAGAGTTATATAATCATCTAGTAGGAGACAGAGGATGAGGTGCACTTAGAGGAGCACTATGTAAGTGACATAAAGAGAAGTAGTGGTTGCATGATATGTTGGAGTAAGGGGCCTGTGCATTCACATAAAGAAGCGTACATCAGTGGGGGCCTCAGAAGATTCATCCAAGATGCATTGATCGTACCTAGAGTGGAGTCTTACCTGGTTTAGCTCTCTATGAATGACAAAAGGAATAATCCATCTCGTGTGGTCATAGAAGATGATAGGGAGGTTTCTTCCAAGATTGATCATTACAGAAGGATAGACATGAGTGAGATCATTAGTTGGGAGACATGATGGGGTCATTCTTATGGTGGGAGGTGGCTAGGTATGAAGAATAGAGAAAATATCTAGGGTGAAACGATGACCGATGGGGTGTGGAAGGACACGAATTTGAAAAAGGGAGGTGGTGGGAATCCTAGAAGGAGGCATGAAACAGACGGAGGTAGGTGGTGTTGGGGCGCAGTAGAGGGAAAAAATCAGGGTGGAGGGTTACTTTGATACCAAGTAGAACCATACTCCTTAACCTAATGATTGTTGAGATCTTTATTTATTAATAGATGAAAATTAATAAAGGATAATGGAAGTCAACATGGGTCTATAAAATAAACATAACTGAGTCCCACAATTAATAAATGATTTTATTCCTAATTATTTCAGGTTGATCACAAAATTAATAAGAATAAAAATTTATCAATATATTTACGTAAAGTAAAAACTTTTTTATTATTTAAATATAAATTTTATGGAAATGAAATATGTATTAAATTTACGTAATAATGAGATATAAAATTTATTAATAATTATATGATTATATCATCCCATCTTTTTGTAAAAAATACCCTAAAAAATTCCACATAATATCTAAGGGTAACATAAACAGTGATGGTTATTGTGAGTGGTGTTTCATCTAGAATATAATTTATATGATTTATATGATCTTGAACTTATCCCAAAAATAATTTTTCTCAATCCTCACTTGTTGAAGTTTGACTTGGGCTTGGTCTAGGGAAAACCCCAGTGGTGTTAAATTCATTTAAAACATCAAAAAATGAGCATCATAAGACTTCTACTACCCAATTCCATTTCGTTTACTTTTTTTATTGATTTC
Organism: Viscum album; assembly: GCA_963277665.1. NCBI lineage: Eukaryota > Viridiplantae > Streptophyta > Magnoliopsida > Santalales > Viscaceae > Viscum > Viscum album. Next base: position 879,167,425 of record OY728166.1, read on the forward strand.
ATAATATGATTAATTATATTTATACCATTTATTTTAACTAATATATTATAACTATAACATATTAATACTTAGAATTTATCTTAATATAATGTATTGCAGTTTGTTTTAGTTTGATGTTTCTCATATAGAAATATATTCAATATATTATTTAGTAAATAGGAAAATATATACTATTATATTGAGGTGTTATATCTTAGAAACATATGATTTCACAATCCTTTACTATATTAATACACAACCCTAACCAAGATGGGATATGTCACAGAAAACCTCCAACATAACTCCTTTCTATAGTTACCTATGAACAAGAGCACTGATCCAATTCCCCTTCAAGTAGTCAAAATCAATATGACACTTATTAATACATTTGAAATCCTTGTCCTTCATGGTCAATGATATTAATGGGGCTAAATTCCATGATAAATTTTACATGATCCTCCAATAATATCCCAAAATTACCAAGAAAACTATGTACCACTAAAACCTTCATGGATGCTTCCCAAGAAACAACCACCTAAATATTTTAAGGATCAACTACTACTCCCTATCAACACACCACATTCCCAAGAAAACACACCTAACATATACAAAAAATTCACATAGAAAACTTCCCGTAGAGATGATGGTGTTGATGCACTTGTAAAATATCCTTAAGATGCAAAAATTGACCCTCCTGTAACTTCAAGCATACAAGGATGTCATCATTGAACACTATCATGCACTAATCTGAGAAATTATGGAACATTGTGTTCATGAGTCCCATAAAAATAGATGGGGTGTTCGTGAAACTAAATGAAATAACTATTAACATGAATTCTCCATAATGGACATAGAACATAGTAATTAGGATATCCTCCACCACCCTCATCTAATGATACCCATACCATAGAATAATCTTCTAAAAAATGTTTTCTCCCTTAAATATATGAAAACATCATCCATCTTATAAAGGGGATAATTCTGATTGATTTTTACCTAATTTAACCACTAGTGGACTATGAAAAACCTCATGCCTCTATATTATTTCACAGTGAAAAACATAAAATAGCCCCATGGTGGCACACTAGGTTGGATGAAACCCTTTTTCATTAAATTATTGATCTTAATCCTTAACACTCATAGATCATATGGTGTTATCCAATAAGGATTCATCAAAATTAGAGAGGCACTAAGAAGAACCTCTATCCCAAAACACTATATTTAATTAAGGGGGAAGCCTCATGGCTTCTACAAAAAATGTGATATAGAATTAATAAAGTAATATAGTGAATAAAACCACATACGCCTCCCCCAAACCTAATGAAAACTATTCTAGATGAGAAAAAAGAGGCGCTAAATTTCTATGACCCATCTGATGTTCTATCTCTTTAATGGAAACCAAAATATAACCTTCCACATCATATAAAAAACATTCATATAGAATAAATCAATGAACACACACATAAAATACAAATAATGCATGCCAAGAATGAAATATAATGATTGTATCTATAGTAAGAAGAAATTCTATCCAATCACTAATTATTCCCTATCATCATCTCACAACTCAAAAACACATAAAAACTCAAAAAACCTCGAATACTAGGGAAATTTAATCAGCTCCACATTTATCCTCAAATAATGGACCAAATAAGGTGAAATTAAAGAATATGAATCTATAGAACCAAATAAATAGAAAGACAAGATAGAAGATAAATAGAAAGTACCTCAAATGATCTGAATACCTCCTAAAGCTTATATCTCCATGGTATGAGAATTACCACACTAAACTAGTTTTATTCACTGACCCTGGTGATGAACACCTCTATATCCATGCTCAACCCTATGATCCTAAATATGTGGAACATAATATGATATCCTCTACCTGATTCATCTCACAATGTTTGAAAAAATCCTACTTATTCTACAACATGTATAGAATTTAAAGTAACTACTACTAAGGTTGTGAAAAACTACTAACTTCATACAACACAATGACGTTATATAATAGTTGGGTATTTAATATAAGAGTGAAAATGACCTAAAAAATATAATAACACATTCATGGAGCTCTTTTTGGATTCAAATAACTTTCAACATCCGAAAAAATGTAAATGGGGTAACTGTATATCAAATAGCTAGATGAAGTGCCTCATCTATACACTATGTTCAAAAATCCCCATCTAGAAAAAACCACAACAATATAAAATAAGTTCCTTGGATTAGATATAGATTTACCACAAACTCAGGGTCATCAATTAAAGATAAAGAAACTCCAACCACTTCTCTACCCTCATCATCGATGAAAGTGACTCTTCCTAGAACTGTTTCTAGAAAATTCCCCATGAGATCTCCACCTCCTCACGATATCTAAGAAAAAGAATCCACCAGTGATGAAAAACTTTCCTCATAAGACTAATATATAGCAGGAACCAATTCCTAGACCTATAATAGATTAGGTTAAAAGTGATCTCCATCTCTTCCAATCAGTTCTCCATCTTTATATCAAAGACACCCCTCATACTTCACCATAACATGATACTAAAAAACACATAACATCCTCCTTGAAGTCTCATATTCCATACCTATATCAACCCTACCATGATCAACTAGAACATCTTATTGTACCTCACTAATCTTACCCACATGAAGATGATGAAAAATAATCATCTTTAAAAACAAAAAAGTAAAATAATATGTCTGGTAATATGGAACTTATAAAAGTTGATTTAATTGGATTAATTTTAACATTAACCAAAATTAATTCAATTGAAACACAAGAATAAAAAAGTATGATGCAAGTAACTCTCTTAGGTCCCTCCTTTTAAAACAACATTACCTCACCTATGGTTTTCAAAAATTAAGGCCCATGCATCAGATTACATGGGGAAATTATGACCCATGTCTTAATTGGTCACTCATACAATATCAAACAATAATTTTGGATAATATGATTTCCCAACCAAACTCATGTTATCATCACTGTTTATTAACTCTAAAGTCCATCCTAACACTCATTATTATATTTTATACTACTTTTTAATGATCTGACCCCACTGGCATCCCGTCGCTGAGGTTCCGGGTTCGAGTCCTCATAAAGGCAACTCGCACCATATGCCAGCGATCCTCTCATCCCCTCGACTCTGTGTGGAACTGGACCAAGACCAAGGGTTGGCCACCTTGGGCCTTGCTGGTGATGTACGACGCGCATGTGGGCAAGCTAGCTCAATACCTCGTTACCCAAAAACATGTTTGACTTTCCTGATTATCATACACCCAGTTTCTCTCGGTGGAATGCTCTCGGTGGAACCCTGGATTGCTTAGCGAATGAGCTCACCATGGGAGTCCCCCTCTAAGCCTCGACCAAGAGGGGGAAATGGCTCTCCTCATCCTCAGAGATTTGATCCCTCTTCCCTCCCTGATTTCCTAGAGATTGAGGTATGCTCTAAGGTTCCGAATCGGGTGAATGGTGAAATCTCGATCCTGATTTCCTCTATGGAGTTTGCGAAGGCGGTGTCGCGGCTGGTTCTCATCCTCGTCGCAATATTTTGCAAGAATCGACCCTCAGTTGACAGATTTCATAGGTTTGTCTCCTCTTCCTAGAAGCTTAAAAATCAAGCCTTGGTAGGGCTGTTAGATTCGAGGCATTCTAATATCCGTTTCTCTTGCAATGATGATTTAGTTTTCACCTGGTCTTCTGCACCGAGAGTGTTTGATGGGTTCAAGTTTTCCCTTTTTTGCTGGTCCTTTGAGTTTCATCTGCATCGTGATCCTCCGACAACGACGTTATGGGTTGAGCTTCCTGGCCTTGCTTTACCTTTCCAAAATCTGGCAATTCTATGTGTTTTTAGAAATCTGATTGGTCGTTTCCTGTGTGTGGACCTGCGGACCTGTGTTTCTTTCCATCCAGCTGCCCCACGAATCTGCGTTGAAGTCGATGTTTCGAAACCACCAGTCGAATCTGTGTGCGTTGAGGTTGTGGGTGAGCTTCGATGGCACCAACGTGTGTGCTTTGAGTCGTGGACACCCTTCTGTGTGAACTGCTGCCGACTTGGTCACTCGGTTACCCTCTGTCGCTGCATTCCTTGCCAGAGTGAGCACGACACATTGAAACCTCCTGCTGCTCCTGTGTTTCACACCACATCAGAGGCATGTGGATCGAAGGATGCTGATATTGATGCACCTAGTGGAGGGGCAAGCTTGGAGGCACCAGGTGATGTTGCTCCTGCTCTGAGGAAGGAGTCCATTGGTGGTGTCAATCCATCAGTTAGAGAGGTTTTTGACATATTTAAGCATGATCTCAATTTCAATGATGCTACTGCGTTAGGAAGGTTGAAGAAGATCTCTGAACCTGAATGTGGAAATAGGATGTCGGGTAAGGGGAACGATGATGTTGGCCTAAAGGAAGAAAACTTCATATCTCTAAGTAATAGATTTTTAGAGTTGTCTGATCTGGATTTAAATGTCCATGAAGCACAACACCCACTTCAGGATACGATCGCAGCTGAAGTTGATAAGTCTGGTCATGGTGATAATAAGGGAATGTGGATCTTGCTGGGGACCCAGCGGTCCTGATAAAGGAGGACCCAAATGAGGGATATGGTGGGCTGCAGAAGCGTGAACTTATGCATCTGATGAAAGAGGTTTTTGAAACAGATGCTGGAAAACTTTTTGAGGATGTTCTAAATGAGAATGCTACTTTGGAGTAGCATGATGTTGAGGAGATATTCTTGGAGAGGCATTAATTCTTAGAGGCAAGCGGAAAAAATCAGGTCATTGAGGAGTATCCTCTATGCTTGAAACCTATAGATGGTAGAAAGGAACCATCCCAAGGCACAACCTCCTTGGTGCATGAGAACTCTCAAATGGTGTATGAGGGGAAAGAGAATCAAGGCTGTTGTCCAAAGGATCACATGAAGGAATCATATTGTGAGATTCTCAGGAATGGGGTGAAAAGTAATGAAAGTAATGGAGCTTTCACTGCTCTGCCAAAGAGGAAACCCAGAAATGATTACTCCAACATGCCGAGGACCATTTCCACCAGGTCTTCTACAAAAAATGGAAAAGTGAAAGACACGGGTCACATGAGGGGACGAAGTAGGCCCATTGAACCCATGTCCCCAGTGCAGTTACGTCGAAGGGAGAAGTACATACAAATGTTAAGTCAATATTCTTTGCACTCTGAATGGGAGTCGGCAGATCTGAATGAGTTCTCAGAAGGTGGTGGTGGTGACATCTTTGATGTGTTCTGATATATGATAATGTGAGGTATGTTGTTCTGCTTTGTTTTTCTTCTCTGCACTCTGTACTTTATATCCTTTTTTATTAATAATTTTCTGGGGGACTAGGCATTCGGCATAGTCCGGCACCTTGTTAAATTAGCTCATAATTTATAGGAATATATAAAATAATACACCAATCAACTTCATAATTAAAATTAGAAAGAATATCCCATGATGTATGTAATGTAATAAAAAATCTAAGTTCCAAAAATAAAATACCAAGGAAACTTCTATAATTGAGAATCTGATAGCCTCACCAAGCCTCAAGATAATAATATCTAACCCTGTCATAAATTGTTATGATTTTAATGAGTATAATAAAACTTATTAGAAGTATTGGAAATTATTTAATTCATTTTTAATGGACCTTCAAGAAATATAATTATAAATTACATAAATACTCAGAAATGAATAAATGTTATAAATGTGCATCACATACACCGAAGAAGCATATGCTATATCTCATTATATTCATATGAATTAGTTAAATATCACTTAAGTGGAAAAAATAATAATCTCATCTCCATCGGCATCCAAGGGATGATCTTAATCAATCGACGTTTGAGAAGGATTCTATCTCCCTCCATGGTGTGCTAACACCTCACAATGAAAATGAATAAAATGAAAGAGATATTCGGGTATATGGATTTTATTCCAAGCATAATAATAACCAGACACATTTGATATCATATGAATTTAGTCTTTATAAATCCCTCCAGGAAGCTCCTTGATAGTGCATGTGATATATCAGATTGTCGTTGACACGTGAGTCAAATTTAATTATTTATAACTCATAAATAACTAGTAAATAAGAAATAAATATTATCATATCAATAGAAATTGAATAATAAATTTGTGAATGAAAAAAAACAAACAAAAGAAAACATAACTGAAAAGTGGACGTGATGAAATTTTGGTGGATTTGAAATAAGAGGGATGATACAGAAGTTGACAATAAAATAATTCAGAGAAATTAGATTGTCCTAAACTAATTTAAAATGGGTTTTCTTATTTTTGATCAATTAATAGATTTGTGAAATTGATGGTAATTAAGGTGCGTAGAATCCCCTAAATTTCATTAATGTTTTTTATATAGTATAATAAAATTTACAAAAAATGATCCGTTAAATAAATTTCAGGAAGATAGATTTCCATTGATGGGAAAGAGATACCTTATAATTTTTGAATTTTCTATACTTTGGATGATTCTATAAAGTGAAAATATATTCTCTCATCACCCATCAATACTTAGAATAGTGTAAAAATGATGCTCATTATGAACTAAAAGAATTTCACAATACAAAAATGCACTAGCACAATGATGAAAACAAAATCAAACATATTGAAATAAAAATCCATTCATTTCAATTTTAAACACCTAAGAACATATAAGAATGAATATTTATGAAAACTATAAAAAAATATATTTGATGAAGGGAATCTAGAAATAGGAAATCAGAAAGAGTATAAATAGAAAGGAAGCTTCTATATCAAAGTAACCTTATTCTCCTAGATCTATATCCATTGATTTTTTTCATCAAAAATATTCATATTTCAATCTTTTTCCCCTACTCTAAAATCTTCTCTCAAGTATCATATCCATCCATTAAAATATGTTATATCTTATGTGTTCATTTTTATGTAGATTTATTTTTTTAATCATAGCCACAATCAACATACCAATTTAGCGACAACCACTTATAATTAAAACTCTCGGCCCTTCTATCAGAGTCACTTAGAATTTATCAATACTCCATCAAAAACCTTCACCCACTTGAACATGTAATAAAATTATCTAGGTCACACTCTAGTGGGAATGAATTCTATTAAATCATACCACCTTCATAAAATATCTGGAAAATTCCCTGATTATATGTAATCATTTCTTAAATTATATTTTTTTCAACCAATCATCCATGTTTGAATACTACCTCTCATCATTCTATTTATTAACTTAAGGTTCCCCCAGTTATACTAGAATTAATCTATCATAATTTTTATTTATGATACCTCAATTTAATAATCACAATAAAAATCTACTATCATTCATGATCCTTGTAGTACACAATGAAACCTCATACCTTCATTATTGTAATTTCCTACACAAAGTGAAATAATTATATATCAGCCCAAATTTATAACTCACTAATACATAACCTTTCATGATGATCAGAATTAGGTAAAAAAATGAGGAACCTTCATTTAAAAATTTTAATGAACACCATTCACAAATCCACTTCCAAATTCATAGATAATCATGGGAGAAATATGAGGCTCCCTTTGATTGAACTACAATGAAACAAAAATAATTAGAAAAAGGCTCTTCTAATAGAAAAAAAATTCAAGCTTGCACAAAGGTATTGGAATTATAATTTTCAACCTCAAAATTGTCCATGAAAAACTAAATGTTGACCTCATTTTATTCAATGAAAAATAGGGTTCTGCCTTAGTGACCTTTATCATCCCACAGAATCAAATCACCCTCAAATTGGAATCATCAAAAGGATCCTCTTGGATCATTAGCTTAATTATTATCTGCTTTGTTAATTGGGATCAGACATCTTGAATGATATTAGAAGTCTACTTCCCTTTGACCAGTGTCTTCCATTACTTTTTGGTTCCACTAGAATTGTGCTAGATCATTGAATCATGAATGCCTCTTCCCAGCTAGTATTGGTTCATATTCTTCAATAGTGGTTCTCATCTTCATCGTCGAAAATGATGGAAAATTTTCTAGTTATAGGAATCAAATTGAAATCATTCTATAAAAATAATGCTCAGCTTGAGTTTGATTTATTCATGCCTGAACAAATTCATGTATTCTTCATTGACCTTAACCAGGGACTCGATTCGAAGAAGAATCATGACCAAAAACTGGGTTATACAGATCTAGACGGGGCTTTTGATTTCATTAACAATGATCTTCAAAATCTAGCTAGATCATAACTCTTATACTATTGTTTAGATCCATGAGACTCATGGGCATTTTGGTACATGATTTATCTGGTAGAAAAGGTTATATAGTTAATCCAATACCGACTATGTGAAATAAACTGGGATTTGGATACACGAATTCCCATAGGTGAATAGCTACATTGATAACTAGAAAAAATTTGGCTACGTTGCCTACTGAAAAATTGGACACATAACACTAGTTTTAAATTAAAAATCGGCTACATGATCTTCTAAAATAAAAAATGGTTACATGACTGCACTAAAATAAAATAAAATACAATTAATAATTGTTGAATAAAAAAATAAGTACAATTCTAAAATATATAAAAATCATAAATCAAAAATAATATAATATAAAATTAAAATAAAATAAAACATGAAAAATTTAAAAAAAACACAGTTAAATACAAAATTCAAAAAAATAATAATTTTAAAATAAAGAATAAAATATAATCAATATTTCATTTGTTAAATAATTAGAAACTAAAATAGTCAATTTTAAAAATAAATTCACAAAAATTATTATTTTTAAGATAAAAGAATGTAATTAAAATTAAAATCTACCTTCTTATAATAATTAACTAATTAATTAATTAACAGGATTAAGAAAAATTAAAAATTATTAAAGAATTATAATTTATTATTACTAAATATTATATTGTTTAAAGAAAAGGATGTTAATTTTAAACATAATTTAATTATTTGAGTGATTAATACCAGAAAATAAAATGATATAAAAATTAAATACACAATACATATAAATTTATATTAATTAAAATAATGGAAAATTAATAGTTTAAACAAGAACAAAAATTTTATCCTAAATATAATTGACTTACCAAAATCCACTATATATAAACAATAAAGTAATAAATAACCAATAAATGACTAATTTAGACACAAAAATACATTGAATATGAAATGATTTGAAAAAAACACTACAATTAAATGCCTCATCAACATGAATTAACTCATTCATTTCAACAGATGAGTTAATTATTCAACTAATATATGTATCAGAAACATAAATTAAAATCCCAAATGTTTCATCTTATGTAATGGTTTCTTAAATGATGGTTTATGGAAAAAAACAGGTGATAAAAATTTATCATTTCACTACAATAATGTACCATCCCATTAAAATCATATTTTTCCTGAAATATATATATATATATATATATAATATATATATATATATAAGCCTTTAGGTAATATCACCTTCAGTATCCCACTTGTAATAAATCCTAAAAGACTTTGTCATTTGAACTTATAATGTATCATATAAAATAACTTGTGAAACCATGTCCAAAACTTATTTTAGATATATTTCATTTTTTTATTGCTATCATCAACTTCACCTATATCACATCATTTCAAATACCTTGTGAATACCCATAAAAACACTTTTGGATTAACACTAAAATAGGTTTAGAGCTTTATGGGTCAAAACTCAATCTTTATTCACTCAACCACAATGTCTGACCCTATGAGAATTTATAACATTGTAAAAAATAAGAATCTATGTAACTATATAAGTATGTAAAGAGCGGCCTCTAGAAAAGAATCAATGACACACAATCTATAAAGGGAACTGACATGATCTTCATCAAAGTCATGTATCACTATACCCGTGTCTATCAGTATGCATCATATATAAATATGCATTATCAAAATTTCTCTTTCCCCCTGAAATAACATGAAATGGGAAATGGAATATTTAAATCCCATATAACCAACTCATATTTTCTAAATTCTAAGAATATAGACTGAATTAATCCATGAATACATCACATTTCATCCACCCTTATGAATAAGAACATCACATGTCACTTATTTGGATAGATATATAAAAAATAGGTCAAGCTGCACACCCACAAATTATATCACAATAGAGGGCCCTGATTTTATACAAATCATATGAGAGGATAAATATCATCTTCATTAAGGTCCAACCGAGGACATGATTAAAAACATACCCAACCACCCCTGATTATCTAAGTTTATATGTTGAATTTCATAAGTAGGGTATCAAAGTATGATGGTTCCCATTCTAGGTATCTTACAAACCTTAGGTATTGGGGGCTCATATAAGATATACACACTGCTTGTATACCAAATACATATGTATGACACTCAATGTGGTATACTTAGTAAGTCATACATTGCACCCAAAGAATCATATTCTTTATTTTGTACCTCATGAGAATATTTTTTATTTTTATACAACAATTATACTTATGTTAACCTCAACATTTATCCATAACCTATAATACTCATGAATAAATAGCTGTTAGAGATAAACTCAAAATCGTACATTGAGAGGTCAATTTTTATTTTAATTCTTGAAATACATATCTACATATAAATTATTGTGTTCAACATGAAACAATTAAAATATTAAGGTTTCCTTCCAATTATGATGAATTTTAATGCTCTAAAATTTATAGAATATTTAAAAAACCAAAAAAAATAACTCGTTTAACATATCACATATGATAAATAGTCAAATCACATTATATTTTCTACACATTAAGGGTTTTGTTGTCACATTACATGTTATGTAATCCACATCAAATATCTATGAGACTATCTGATATAACCATCCCACTAAATCTTTAGTGATAAATATTTTTTAAATATGCTAGTTTAAATAATGGTGAGAATTAGGAATTATATTCTTAATCGTTTAACTTCTGGAATATATTCAAATTTCTTAACTTTTCAACATCTAATGTTATGTTGTCAAATTATATTATCTAATTAGAAATCTATTTATGATCATCATCATCATTATCATTGTAACCCTATTTCATCAATTGTTTTCCATGAAATTGTGTAACTACATAAATTATTGTTTATCAGTTCTCCTAATATCTTTTAGTATAAATTGAAAATCACTATGTATTGATAACTAAGGTTACATTTTACATTTATCTTTACCGCGACACCCTAAACTATTTTTTTATATTGAATATAATTCATTTTTTATTTTGACTTGTATAATCATTCAAGAAATTATTCCTTTCATTTTTCACAATTACTAAATGTAAATATATACAATTTTCTTGATCATCACATATCCTAAACTATTTTAGGATATTGAGTGAAAACACTTCATATTAAACTGGTATAATAGTGATATACACTTTCTAAAGGGTAATTAAATGTAAAACATTACATTTTTCTATACCATCACATATCCTAAAATCTTATAGGATATTAAGTTAAAACAATTAAAACTATAGATTTGCGATATACTTTATCTATTATTTTTGAACAACTCTAATTCTAAACATAATCTAACTAGCCAATTAGATACTATATTATGTTCATAATATCTTTGCATGATACAAATTTTTGTTTCATAAAGGAATATCATGTATTTCTTTTATTGGGAATATTTAACAAAAAACTATTGTTTATATATTATATATGGTTTTCTATGGGTTTGGAGAACAATCATTTGAAAATAATTATTTATGAAAATATACCATCGATGGGTGGTAGGAACATATTCCCACATATTTCGACCAATATTTTGAAAAACACTTTTATCCTAGATAAACACATTTATCCATATCTTCTTATTTGATCATGTTATATTAGTTGATGAATCATAAACCATGTGCTTAAATTTAATAATCTCATACTTGTTTCATAAAAACCATTTGTTATCAATTTTTGTTCTTATCACATATGGTAAATGAGATGAAGATAGACTTAATTTACATAAATTCTTTTAATATTGTTAAAATCCATTACATTCAAATCCTTGATGTAGTAACTATTTTATACATTAAATAAAAACTAAAATCTAAATCAATTCTTACTTCAATATTGAACTCGTGTATATTTATAACACTTTTTAAAATATAAATTCAGTGTAACATATCTTTCAATATAAAATAATTAATTTCTATAACATCCATACATGGTAGGAAAATTACATGGTGTTTCACAAAATACTTAATGTATTTTAGATAATCCCGTCATTCAGAATTATTATTATATCATTCTGGAAATAGTTGGTTTCAAGGAATTTGATTGACTACATGAGGAAACATTGTAGAACTTTTCAACTAAATTTTCTTTTTTCAGTATGAAATTTTACCTACTTTGACTATCTATATTTCATATGCCCAGTTCATCCATTCTCAACACTTTGAGAACATTGGGTAATATTGGATTGAATTCTATAATATTTTCATAACATTTCCATAGATTAAAATAAGATAAATTCCCAAACTAGAATAACCCATTTTCATCAGATTCCTTTGAAACCTTAAATGAATCACTCTATGATTTCATAAGAATCTAGATTCATTTTTCAGAAAATTTCAACTCTTAGTTACTGAGAAAGGAATTGTTTTTCCATATATAATTTTCATTAAGAAATTTTCTCAAATAAACAAGCTTGAACAAGAACATTTCTTAAGTTACTAGTTTAAGGTGTGACATACAAAAATATTTTACTTTTCATGTAATAATTAAAAATATTAACTAGATGATAATGATGTTATTATCTACAATGTAATATTTCATCACATGACTATCATGAATTATTAACCATTTATTAAGGAATTTTATTAAATGAGATATCACTAAAACTATGACCCCTTTATAAAATTCATCCGAACCACTGGAAATACAAGATCCATATTTAACTAAGCATTATGTATTATAGGGAATTCATCTCACCACATAATTATTTAGTAAGGCAATATCATAACTGTAAGGGGTTTGTAGCTAGTGCAACCTAAAGAAAACACCATTAATAGGATAATAAAGGAAAAAATAATAGACCCTATATATGATATGAAAATACTCAATGATAATCAATTTTTACCCAAACTTTCTTTCCTTATGTAAGATAATATTGGGCACCCGAATATATCACAATACTACCCTAGTTGTACGACCAAGGACATTATAAGTGTCTCATTGGAAGGAGTCTCACATGTAGTATTTGAAGGTGATTTTAATATCATAATAATATATCATAGTATTCCCTTTATGTATGCATTCTTCTAGTAATTTAGATTAGAATCTTATTCTCTCCACAAAACCTCAAAACATATTGATGTGTAACTCTTTACATAATGAAAAAGTTTGCATTACTCACCCAAAATTAGAAGAAACAAATATTCATATATACCAATAATAATCACATGCATAAGGGAAATTAACACTTAATGTAAAAAAATAGAGTTTTATGTGATTTAAAATCTCTATATGAGTGAGCATAAAGTGATAGATATTCAACCCTACTCTCCATGATAGACATGGAATAAGCCTCCAGGTTGGTAGGTGGTCTAAACCAAAGTACCTCTACATGGGTATACTTTAATCAGGTGAGAATGAAAATAATCATAAATATAACACTGAGTATGCACAAAATATATTCAATGACTAAAATCATGCTCATAAATACAATTAAAAACTAAGGTCAAGGTAGATGAAGAAAAATTCATTATAGATTCATTCCTACCAAGAAAATGCCTGAAACTATCTTAGAATCAATTTATAAAATAAAATTTAGCAATATAATTCATAATATAAATAGTTCATAAATATTAAAAATACAAGTAATAACCTTTTAAATCAATAAATAATTTAGATATCTAAAAAATTATAAACATATATGAACAATTCAGAAGTCAAATCTCATTATAAACCCTTTTATAATTTAATAACTTTAAATTATTGAAATTACATAATTTTAAGTATAAACCCTTTATATTCATTTCAATTTGAAAACTTTTATATTAATCAATATATATAATCTAAATGATATTTTATGAATTATGAACAATTTATAATTCAATTTATATTATGTACACTGTTTACATAATCTGAATATCATATATTGAATTATTAATTAATCTATGATCATATTAATCATAAAAATAAATTTTTATCTAGAATACATATATACAAATAATTCCCATTTAATTTTAAAAATTTCAAATTAATTAATTATGAATAATTAATAATTTTAATATTTTGTTATATCATGGCCTTATTTCCTAATTTATAACCCATTATAAATTATCACTCATGGTTATTAAATAAAAAAATTTATTTATATATCATAATTAATTCTATATAATTTATTTAGAAGATATTTAAATATTAAAAATTTATATTTTGGAATAAAATGCATAAAAAATTAAAGAAAATTTAAAATTATTTAATTTTAAATATTTTATAAATACAAATATCCCAAAATTCCTTTTATAATAAATTTTTAAAATTTTATAAATCATTTACACCATTTAATAGGTTAAAAAATTTTACAAAATTTTTATTTAACCTTACACAGGAACCCATTCACGCATACATGTAAGCTATTCTTCTGATAAAAAAGTACTCTACGAAAGGGGAAAATGATTTGGAAACACTTATATAAAGGTAAGTTAGTTCTTTCCTTTAATAATCTTAAAAACGAATCATTGCATAATGGTATTCTCATTATAGACCACTTTCATATAGGAAACCTTTTCTTATTAATGCAGAAGCCTTCATAACTCAGCATTACATATATGTGAACTTCTTCAGGAAAGGGTAATCCATTTTCTACCTATATGCAGCCATATCTTGCATGAGGGTAAGTGGTCTTTTACCTTTACATAACCTCATGAAAATCCCAAATTACCTCTAAACATCTCTAGGAAAAATCCAATTACCCTTACACACTAGTAAATTTCATAAGGGTAAAAATTACCATACCCTTATGTAACCCTTAATGTGTAAGGGGAAGATCAGGTGAACCTTATATAGACTGATCTACATAAGGTTAAGGCATGATGAACTTTATGCAGACCACTATGTGTAAGGGAAAATCCATGGTTACCCTTACAAATTTCATATGTGTAAGGTTAAGGTATTGGTTACCTTTATATATTCTAGATATATAAGGATAATCCATTTTAATGAAAATTAAAAATCTTACAGCATTAAACTACTCTATTTTTCAATTATCTTCTTCATTTCATCAAAAGTTTCATAAAAATTAAACACAGATCCCCAGATACCATTTTTATAATTCAAAGGAGTCTAATTAAAATTATCAAAAGTACAAAAGATGACTAAAAACCTTCTCTAGGGATCTCAAAGAAAGATAATTATGATACGGTGTAAATATATAGAAATAAAGAATTGTCATAAACATGAGTATTATACCCCAAATAAGAAACCAATACGTCTATTGATCCTCATTTTAATTTGATGAAGACCACAAAAGTGGAAAACATAATCAGCCCACCTCTATCATTATCCATATACTGATCTGGGGAACTCAATGTTCATGTCGTGACCTAACCCACCGAAGCCCACATAGCTCATGATAAGTCGGGTGGGACAACCCATGCCCACATCCAATTGGCTAGGGATAAGATACAAGTGTTTATTATCCAATACTAAACTAGTAGGCCTTATCCTATATACCAATACACACACAAACAACAAGCTCCCTGAAACTGTGTATTCATATAATATATGATTGAAAATATAGAGAGTAAACTATGAATGAAACAACCTCTAGGAAATAATAAAATTACAATAGTGTTTAAGAAAAAGAAAAATGGAAAAAATAAATATCTAACTAGAAATGTGGTCCCAACCTGACAAAAACTAGAAAATTAGAGGTTGAATAGATCTTGACTAAAAATATCTAAGGCCAACCACCAAACATGATTATATCAACTAAGTACAATTATTCTCCTTTTAAGTTTGGCCTATAAATGTCATTGAAAATATGCATGTAATCTGCAAAAGGAACAACATGTTAAGGTGATTCCCATTTAGGGGTGAGTATATACATACCTAGTAGGACACCCCAAAAAACTAGGAAGAAAGTAATAGAAAGTTATAAAAACAAATACCACCCATAAATAAATAGGGTATCCAACCCCAAAATATATGCTCAAAAGAAAACCATGTCAGAGAGAAATGGAATCTTCATCTCCACAAACCAACTACGAATTATAAGTAATCTTCAAGCTCCAAATGTCCTTCTATGATGCCTAAAACCATTTGTAACCTTACAATAATCTGAGTTGAGGGTCCTGCTCCTTGCTACTATGTGCCACAACCTAAGGAGCATTAACTCCAATGAAGTACCCACTCACAACTAGTGATTTAATATATGGGAGTACCACTCCATAGATAGAGGACATTTGCATTATTGTATTGGGGGGGGGGATAATGAATCTACTTGTGTAAAGATTACATAGACCCATTCCTTGGTGTGATAGGGGATTATAGATCCTGAAATCTCTTTGGTGATCTAACCCAATCACTGTCATCAGTTAAGAACTAATGAAGGAAGAGTCACACCCATAACACCTCAAGTCATATCTATAATTCTAAAATTAAGGCCACCATTACATCCGACATATAAAACTGATCTGGAAATTCTACTCTTGGGCCCAAATATATGTTCCGAAGAAAGAGATACACAAGGTGGATGTCTATGAGGAAATAAAATGATGTGTGACCTAACATGAACACCTGGGATTGTCCTCTCATGAACATTGATTGGATAATTTTTTTACTAGATGACATGTAAATGGTGTACATGGCATGTCTTTCCTACCCAGGGGTATTCAGATGTCTTCCAACCCATTCTTGTGTACCGCATCCCCTACCCTATATACTTTGGACGTTCCCATGTATAAAGGCATATTTTAGGTACCTTGATCATGTACAAGTACATGGCCATTCCCTTCTACCCAGGATGTGCTTATGTTTTTTGGATTTATTGAAGATCGTGTATCCCTAGAGTATGCTCCATGCCACCGACACCGAGTCACATGACTTGTATGGGTCATATATTATGGGTGATATTTAACTCTTCTCAAAAACATCACCGCTACAACATGGGGAAACATGGAATGCTATTCAGAGTACACACTATATATATATACATCAGAATATTCCAAAAATAAAAGAAAGATTCATGCATATTTCATGTGTCTCCATCACCACCATATTAACATGAAATTTTGTCAGGGGTATATATCTAGGTTAAAATTTGTTCAGTCCATTATTATTTGCTATATTCCGGGCACCCAAACCTCATTTGGGTCTTCCCCATCACACTACTCTACCAGGTATCTTCTCCTACGGGTAGAAATAATTAATACTACCTCTGATCCAAGTATCAATTACCCTAACACCACATCACAACATGAACCATCATAGTAAAATAAATTCATACCTTGTTCATTCATTCTCTACAAATCCAAGGGTTCGATCATGCTTAAAATCAACGATACAATGTTGAACCATATCCCCATGGGACAATAGTGAAGAATTGAAAGAAAAATGAGGGAAATTCACAAGAAAAAATTAATATCACCATTGGAAGATGCGATTCAAACCAATGAACATGAATTATAAAAACATCAAGGGTGAATCCTAGTACAATGAATAAAGCAATAAACCAAGGTCGTAACTTCATTTATATTAGGTATATTTGATTATTAGAATTCAAGATAAATTAAGAAGATAATTTATAATACATTACAATTAATAAAAATGGGTGGAAAACAAAAAAATAATGAGTCCTTCTTCAATTTTGTATTGATCAATAGTGAATAACACATCCATTAACAATGAAGGCAATGATCCCACTACATTTTCCATATATCTCATGATTTCCCTCGATCAGTTCATTATCGATCCTCAATCCCGATCCTCCAAAGAAACAAAAATCTCATCCTATCTAAAATCCAAGTGTTATGAGGTTAAATATAGGGTTTTCACATAGTAGGGTATTTATATATGATTTCATATGCATATGTTATTAAATAAATTAATCATTTAATTTATTTAACGCACCCTCCAATTGTCATCCTAAATTGGACACCCGATACCAAAAAAATGTTTTACACACATAGGGTCAACCCCACATTATAGAGTCAACCATGGTCCCATATTTCTAATCCAAGGTCCCAATAAATGGTAAAACCAATAATTCCAAAAATATTATTGGGCGTGATTTAATATATATTAATATTTCTTATATATTAATTTTTGAGTCCTATGACACCCAAAAACAATGATGAATTCATGAAAGAGTCCTCAGACTTATATAGAAATATTTCAAGGGCAAGACCCACATTATCAGAGTAGTTACATTTTCCCCTCCTTCATGTATTTTCACCCTAAAAAAGAACAATATATACAAATTGTTGGGGGTATTGTGTTCACATATAAATATCATGCTCACAATAGGTCTCATGTATTCTCCCATGATGCCAAAGCACTCAAACCAAAGGTATTGTCCATCCAAGTATAATACTCTCCACTCTGTCCTCGATCACTATTGGGTACTCCAAAAAAGTGGCACCATCCTCGATGTCTTGTTCACCCTAGTCAATAATGTTCATAGGTTCATGCATGTATCTCATCTACTGTGAAACATAGAATACTTCATGCACCTCATCCAATAGTGGGGGAATGGGAAAGTAGTAAGAAACCTCTTGAACCCTTTAAAGGATCTTGAATAACTCGATGAACCTTGGGGATATATTGATTACCTAAAAAATCGTCTATAATACTCATCATGGAGAGACTCTCTAGAAAATATAGTATCCTACCTTGAACTCAAAGGAGTAAATTTTTAATTTTTTGTAACATTTATATCAGCTCGGGGTTGTCCTCATATTCTCACAGGTCACATAAAACATCTATATAATATCTTACACCATCTTTGGACCAATAAAAGATGACTTTCCAATCACAATATCAAATAAAGGTGACCTGTAGGATCTCCCATATTGGGATTCAAAAGGTTTTATGTTTATTTTAGAGTGATAATTTTCATTATAATAAAACTACACTAATATAAATCGATCCTCCTAGATGCATAGGATGTCCAACATATATACTATTAGAATATTCTTTAACACTGGGATAATCTGTTTGGTCTACTTATCAATATGGTGGTGAAATGACCTTATCATTTGTAAAAGGGTCCCAAAATCCTCTTAGAATCACCTCCAAAATCTTGAAATAATTTTATCATAATGGTTGGATACAATTTTCATAGGTACCCAGTAAATTCAAATGATCTTTCACATATAAAACTTCCCCAAACTCTCAACCGAACTCTGAACCTGGAAGGAAAACAAGTGTGTTGACATGGAAATTCGATCAACAATAACCTAGAAATATTTATGGAAACTCACTATATGTAGAATCCCTATTATAAAATATTTTAACATGTCTTCCCACTTAAATTCTGGGATCTCAATAGATGGAGTCAAACTTACTAGAAATTAATGTTTATACTTAACCTACTGACATGTGAGACACTAAGAGACAAACTCCGCAACACTGCACCTCATGAAATCCCACAAAAACTGATACTTATGGTCCTTATAAATATTTTACCCACTAATATTTACATCCAAGGGATAGGTGTGAAAATCCATAATACATTTTTATATATGGTGGTCAGATCCTCGTCCATCCCTATAAATGGATGAGATGCTCTCCCTAAAAAATACTTTTGGCACACCTCTCATGTAATTATCTTCACATATAACCTCAAAGTTTATTTACCCTAAATAATAATATCTCATACACTAAATAATTGGTGGAGTAACCACCATTGACTAAAGAAAATACATTCCCCTCACCTATACCATGGTCAACTTCAACAAATATAACTCCTCAAACACCTTGTCTACCAAGTGAGAACATGACTTCCTTCCAAGGTAATATGCCACCAAGCTTCCCTTCGAAGGAGTATAGACGATATTGATGTTATGGTCCTATAGTAAATCCCAAAAAAACATATGTCTTGTGTTGAAATTTCTCTAAGTGAATATGTAACTGAGACTTTGGTGGTCTGAGAAAACAATGAAATGCTTTACCATAAGATAGTGCATCCATATCTCTAGAGAGAGTATCATTTGCACTAACTACAAGTCATGAGTCATGTAATTACACTCATGGAGTCTAAAATTCCTCAATACAAAAGTGATCATTTTTTGGCTTTGCATCAACACACAATTATCCAATGCTCCAAAGGCATTTAAGAACACTATGTACTCAACACCTTCCTCTATTAGTATCATTATAATAGAACTTTTAAAATTCAGCCTTAGATCTTTAGAGGATCTTTATCACTTCCCAATCCAGGTAAACAAATAACCTTCCACATCAAGTAAGAAAAATGGGATATTATCCTAGAAACTTTTACCATAAACCTCATATAGTACCCATCCAAAGTAAGGAAACATCTAACCTTTGAAATGCTCTTGGGTGGAACCTAAGAAATCACTATATAAATCTTAATTATATCCAAAACTAAACCATTCTTGAAGATAACATTCACCATAAAGTGAACCTCTATAATCTAAAACTAACAATTAAAGAGATTAATATAAAGATGATGATATCAGATTAATTCTAGGACCATTCCCAAATGTTATTCATGCTCCTCCTTTTTCATAGAGTAAATTAGTATGTCATCAATGAATACAACTACAAATAGGTCAAAGAATTTTTGAAAGATATAGTTCATAAGATCCATGAACATAATGGTGGAATTAATATCACAAAAGGAATCACCATAAACTCATAATGTCCATAGCCACATCATAATTCCATTTTTAGATTATCATCCTTGTGAAATATCACCATGTTGTACACAGAACTGTGATCGATCTTTGAGAACCAGCTCTCACATTTAAACTGGTCAAAATGGCCATCAATACACTATAATAGGTACTTATTATTTACCTACACCTAATATAGGCGGTGATAATAAAAAAGGCCTCAAACTCCTATATTCATTTTTTCTAAAACAAACTAGAAATTTCTGTGGGGACACACTTGGTTTAATAAAACCTTTCTCTCGATGGTCTTCTAACTCCACTTTCAGTTCCCAGAACTCAATAGGGGACATTTTATAACTATAGAATATACCGATGTGGACCTACGGTAAAAGTATATGTAGATGTCTATCTCCCATTGCATAGGTAGTCCCGAGATATCTTTGGGGATGAAATTCATAAAACCCTCCAGTACTGCTGGAATCCTGATGCATGATGAGCTTACTGAACTAAGATATAGAATTAAAAAATAATGTGTGATAGGTTACAAACTTTTACTCGAAAGACATATTGGATATTACATATGATCTCCATTATTGATTAAGAATAATTTCAACTCACCTATAAGAAGGAATATCAATCTTTTTTTTATGATATTCTATCAAGAAAAATACCATACTTATCCATTCTATACCCAATATAAAGATATAAGGTTCGCTAAAAAAGGCAATGGGTTCGATGAGAAACTCTCTCATTTGAAAAAAAACTTTCACTCTAGAAAAATGTGTGATATAGAAAAATTGAACCATGTTAGAACTTCTACCCATAACTGATGGGCTAAAGACTCAACATGAATCTCTAAATCCCACATAAAGGATATATAGAAAAATTAATGACTCACAACTATCATTACAAGTAATTATGAAATAGTATAACAGAAACATATCATAACTAAGATCATCTCATGAGCATCCAAGTCATATCCCTCCATAGCCTACAGCTTCACATACCCTAAATCTGCTGCCTTCTATGCCTGACATGGGCCCCTGGGGTGGTGGTGGTGAAAGTAGCTAATAACATTTCGCTCCACCAGTAGCTCCTCCCACTAGTGATCCACACCCTTCTCTATGAGAACCACCCCCTGGGCCACCTCGGCCACACTTGGGAGATACCTATTTACAACACTGCATATGTTATGGAGGTTTACCCAATGTATGTATAACCTTCTTAGAATACCAGGTTATGAAATCATGAACCATGTGACCTCACCTATCACATGTAGAGAATAACCCCTATATTAGTTGAATATACCCTCAAAATGAACCCTATTCTACAGATCCCCATGTCAGAGTCTGAGCATGCATATTACCCCTCTTCCAAGAATCTGAAAAATGACATCTTCTAGCTACTATACATGATTCATCCCCATAATGACCACAGATAACTCCATCCACCTAACAACCTGCTTCTAGAAAGCTATCTGTAATTAGAGA
Source organism: Viscum album (assembly GCA_963277665.1). NCBI lineage: Eukaryota > Viridiplantae > Streptophyta > Magnoliopsida > Santalales > Viscaceae > Viscum > Viscum album. The sequence continues at coordinate 879,189,703 of OY728166.1, forward strand.
CCACTATAGCACTCCAATATATTTAAGAATTCACAAGGAAACTAAGATGACATGACTATATTTTTGAAGTACCTAATAAAACTCCAATGATTAGAAGATTCAATATCACACCATATTATATGTGTAGTTAATGATGTCAGTGAACCTCAAAACATACTCAACAACTAACATATCACTCTGTTTTAGCTCAAGAATCTCCTTAATCCATAGAGAACAAGCCCAAAGGGTAATAAACATCATAGGATAATTAATAGAATTATGAACATGAGATTGTTATCTCATCACGAGTTTGTGTGATCAGACTCCCACAATTTCCAACTACTCTATGAAGAAAAATGGCCTCAAGCACGACCATATGATCATATGAGGACAAAATAATCCAAAAAACTCTAATGAAAAACTCGATCCAATAATCTATTTCCCAAGGGTACAGATTTTCATAAAACCCATCAAAGTCAATCATTAGAACTTAACTGACATGATAATCCTACACACATCATCATTGTGATCTATCAGAGCTATCCGCTATCACACATGAAGTCAATCCTCCCTATACCACTGATGAAAACACCTCATGAGTAGGTCCTTGAAGTGAGGCCCCATCACTAAACTAATCATCATCATGATCCTATATTAATATCATTGCTAGATATCATCATGGAGGTATCATTAATGCTATCAAGGTGTACCACAATCAGATGAGAATATATAAGGATCTGAATCAATAAGGATTTGAAAGTTAAGAGACCCAATCCAATATAGTAAATTCTCTATTGGTTCCCCACAAATGATTTCTCCACATGATGAGTTGATAGGAAGATAATAAGAGACCTCATGAATGGATAAGTCAGCTTCCACACCAACACTGGGTTCCCTGGATTAAAAGAAAAATTTGGGACACTATGAAACTATCACCCCAAGTTCCCAATCCAATCCTCACAACAAGGTCTAACTCCAAACATTGGATCGAAATAAAACCACCTATGATACCACTCCATCAAGTCTTAGCCCACTGAGGCCTTCCTAGGAAGTGGTAAGCTGAGTGAGACACCCCAATCCTTCCTCTAATTGAATAGGGGATGGTGATAAGAAATGTGTAGAAAATACTAAAATTCGAGGTGTTAGCTTAGATACCTTTACTATTGCATACAACAATCTCTATGCAACGTGTAAAGATATAATAATTGAATGAACATCTAGAGAGTAAACCATTCTTTCAAAATACTCTTGGAAAACATTAGAGTACAACAATATAATACAAAACGTAAAAGGGGATAAATAAATTCCCAATAACAAAAGTGGCCCCATCCTCCCAAAAACATTAAAAAGGGAGACTAAGGAGAGCCCGACTAAAAATCTCTAATGATGACCACTAAGCTCAGTCAGCTCCACTAGGTATAAGTACACGCCTCTAAACCCTAGTACACCAATGTCACGACCAACCTATTTATCATCTACATAAGAAACAAAACATATAGGTGAATACCATAAAATTTTGTGCATATAAATGCATAGTTTGGTCCCCAAAAAATAATAAGATTGAAATAGAAGGATATACAAATTAACTCAACCCACAATGTAATATGTTAACAAAACCCAATATGTATGTTAAAAAACCCTTGAGAGAGAGAAAGAGAATATCTTTTTATATATCCTATCTAAGAATAATGAGTCATCCTATAGATCCAATGGTCATCTTCAATGCCTAACACTATATGTAACCTCCCAAAAATATGAGTTGAGGGGCCCTCTCTTTGCTATTAATCTTGATAACCGTGGGGGCACTAACTCTAATGGAGGACCTGTATGACACTGGAGCTCAAAGATGGGTGATTACCACTCTGTAGATAGAGAACCCAAACCCTAGTATAGTATGGGGAGTACTGAAACAACCTACGTATAGAGTATGAGGGACCCACATCATGATGTGATAGAGGAGTGTCGAGCCTGGAATCTCTCTAGTTATCTAACCTGATCACTACTATCGATCAAGTGTTTCTAAAGGAAGTATCACACAAGTAACACCTCATGTAATATCTTTAATGCCAAAAACAGTACAACATTGCAACTTAAATAAAAAACTTAGGATAGAATAATCTGGATCCCAAATCTGAGTCCCAAATAAGAAGATACAGAAGGTGTAAGTTCATAAGAAAAGTACACGATGTGTACATAGGGTCACATGGCGTGTGACCTCGCATGACCATGTAAGCATGTCCTATCCTGCACATGTATTTTATGGCCATGTGGTACTTCAAGAAATGAAAATTTTAACACTTCAAGATTCTATATATATATATTTAAAATAATTTTAATGTCTTCAATGGATTTCATTACACCCAACACCAAGTTGTAACGAATCACGTGATACCTTTAATACTATTACTTATACATCATCATTATATCATAGTTGTTGAATTTAAAGAAATTAATAGTATTTTTTTTGAAATTAATTAAAATTTTATTAGATAATTTAAATATATTTATAAATAATTAATTAATATTTAGTAAATTGTTTATATGCTTTGAAAATTATTTTTATAAAAAAATGATTTTTCGTATTTTTTACGGAAAAATAATGAAATAAATTTTTGAAACTATTAAAAAATTTATGTAAAACAACTAACTTTATTTTTGTATGAAAGTTTCAAATTTTACTTGGAGTTAATTTTTTAGAATTTTCTGAAAAGATTGATTTCTCAATGAATAGTGAAAAATACTGAATTTTATTAAAAAATGCATTTTTGTTTATAGAATTTAGAAAGTTACATATTTTTTTAGAATGCATTAAAAGTAAATTTATTTCAATTATATATTTGATAATTTAATTTACATAATTGGAATTTATTTCATAATGAATTTTGATATTAAAACATTCTATAATTATGGAAATTTTCTCTTCAGAAAACTGTTTTATCTTTGCATTTACGAGTATTATTTTCTATTAATTTTTACACTTCTATGAATGTAATTTAAAAAATGTATTTAATATTTGGAATTATATTATTTTTTAATATATAATAATTTCAAATTAATTTTTGGTCAAAATGAACAGTAAAAATAGAAAAAATTAACTACCACAGTTATGGTTAAAAGGGGTTTACCACGAAGTTAAACTAAAAAGATAAGTGTTAACATGACCTAAAAACTTATCCAATTCCTATTTTATGTACATATTAATTCCCATAATAAATATTTATATATTTTTATGTTATTTTGGGACACTTTTCCTAGAAATTGACCAATGAAATAATTTATGTAATGAAAAAGACATAATGTCCCCCACTTGATTTTATATATTAATTATATATTCACCTAGGGGAAAAATAAATATGTGAATGTATATTGATAGAAATTTTTAGAAAAATTAAATTGATCATGAGGGTAATTTATTTTTAATTTTTTGTAATTATATAATTACTTTAAATTTTTAAGCAATGACAACACAATAAATATTTAATTAATAGAAAAATTTAATAAATGAGACTATTTTTTTTAAAGGTTATATAATTTGAATGAATTATTGTATTACATAATTTCTTAAGATAATTATTAAAATAAATATTTTTTCAAAAATGATATATTCTAATTGAAACTTTGTCTTGATGTTTTTAAAGTCAAATTAAATAAATAGTGTCCAAATTGACAATATAGTGATTTTATAATAAATAATATTTTAATAAATGATTTAAAATTACTAGAAAAAATTTCCTCTACCATGTTATTGGAATATTTTTAAAAATATCAATAATATTACTTTAAAGGTCCAATAGTACTTTTATAATAATTATATTGAACTCTAAATAGTAAAAACTTCATTACTATGAAAAAGGGTAAAACATGGTTTTCCACATTTCATTTGCTTGTGTTAAAATTATTTTCTACACGCACATAGTTTGTTTATATTATAATTTTTATTTCATATTTATAAATATTGGGTAAAAATTATCTAATAAGTCTCAAATTATTTCTATTATTAAATAATAAATTACATAGATAAAAGGTCAGCTACTGTAGTGAAAATTAAAATTGTAAAAGTCAGGTAACATAAATGTTAAATAATAACAGGGTTTAAACATGTGTTTTTGTGTGTGATGGAGGTTTTATTGACCATTTAATCCCTATTATCCATTATATATCAATTTTGGAGTCACTTTAGGTGAGAGTGTCTTCCCATTATTCGGTAGTTTTGGGAAGTTACAAAAATTCTACTCCTCCCCTTTATAAAATGCCACATCCACCCCTCACTTATTTACACATATTGACCCATTTTGGTCAATAAAGTCCTATAAAAATATATACCAAACCAAATTATAAATATTATAGACTTTATGGTCATCCCAAAAGACCAACCATAGTGTCCTTAATTAGAGAACCAAAGGGGTTTGTTCTAAGTGAAGGTAATTGTCTACACTAAAATATTTCTTTTTCAATTATTCTCTACCACATTCATCAATGTTATATTAATTAAAATATAATAACAAAAATATATAACATATTATGAGATTTTATAATGATTATGGAATAGCCTATATCCATCCCTTATTCCAACAAATTAAAAATGAGACGATCGATCTTGTGTACGAAGGACTACCGCCTCCCGAACCAATGTAATTCATTTACCTCACCACATATCATGGATGGATATACTGTTTAATTTAGTATATTTATATTATATATATGAAATAATTTTACTTCTAAACTTAAAACATTGCATATAACTTCTTACGTTCCATTCCATGGGAAGACGATATTGTTTCTCATGTGTACGACGAACTGCCACCTCACGAAGTGATGTGATTCATTATTTAGTTAAAATTTACATGGAAAGTAATAAGGATAGTTATGATGAAAATATATGATATATATGACACAAAAAGTGTTCGATTAGGGTAATATATTATTTAACTTTCTTTTGTTTCATCCGTCGTGAAAATGGAAACAACATTCTTGCATTCGAATGACCTAACTTCTACATGAATGATGTAATTAATTTTCTATATCTAACTTTTATTTATTAATATAAATAAATATAGAATGAATAGATATGGTATTTATATCATGGTTAAATTTTTGGAGATAATCTGACCATGATAAATATATAAGGAAAAATATTACGATACCAAAACATACATGAAAAATAAATCAATTGTTACCCAAATTATTATTTTAATAAGGAATTTCTAATAAACGGGTAATAAAAGGTCATGAGTAAATAATATCAGGTTTGATACATATTATTATGGTTCTATAATATATGTATAATAAACTTATATCTCTTATACTACAGGTTTCAACATGTACGAGGGAATTTGATACTTAAGGTATGTGATTTTTGTCTCAAATTGTCTTCTTTTGGACTTATGTTATGTGATGCACCTATCTTCTATTATGATGTACATAAAAATAAAACTTGACATGTTATATAATTAATTTATTTATTATCATTAAATTTAAGTTTTAATTCAAAATTATTATTCCATGGAGCTTATGATTCAAAAATTACCATATCATGAATGGATTGTTATTCTCGCTTTTATTTCTCAGATATATATGCCACATTCACCAATTGTTTCTTTTGTGTGGTTTATATATAATTAAAATAAATTTATTTTATAATCATTATAATATGAATTATGGGATATATATATTAGGTTATCTCCTTTATAGGTATTATGATTCAAAAGTTACGAAAGTTGTAAGGTTTTGATGTTACAATATCATTTGTTTTCGATATTGTATATGATTATGCATTTGATGATGAAATATTATGATATATTTATAAATAAAATCATGAATTTTATTAAATTTTTTAATTCTTTTAGAATAAATTTTTACCTTTAGTTTCCTCCCTCAATTTACTCTTGTTTTCAAAATATCAATTTTAATGAAAAAGACTTTATTTATCTCTTCAGTAGAAGACCCGTTTTCTTATATATCCGTGTTTTCTAAAAGGTTTTCAAGAATGTTTTAGTATTATCCTATGATTTATTAAAGTAATTTTTACCCTTGTTTTTATTTTTTTTAAATATTTTAAAAAGAATCTTTATTTCAATTTCCAAACAGGGGCCATTTTCCTTTTACTAAAAAGGTGAAAGGAATCATTATTTTAATTTGTACGACATGCATAGAATTTACCACCATCATGACCACTCAATTTTTTAAACATTAATTTATAATTTTAAAATGTTATACTTATTTAAAAGTATTTTTACAATGTTTTATGGAATTTTAGTTTTAAAAAGGATATTATCAAAGTGAAAAGATTATTTTTCTCAAGAAATGTTCCCATAGATCTTTCAAAATAATTTTTCATATAAGATGACATCCTTTGATGAAACTCATGCTTTACTTGGGATATGAACCAATGATACAATTATTATTATTTTTATAATTTTTTTATGTTTATGATGATAATATTTAAATGAAATAATGCCATTTTCCATGGGTAATGTTGTGATGAAATAAAGAAATGTTTGTGAAACATGTTTCATTTCCAAAGGATATTATATTATGAAATGTTCATGAAACCCATTTCTTTTAATGGGTTTTGATATGATGAATGATTTATAATATTTTTGAACATATATGTTTTATTTTAATTATGTGATGTGTGGGACCTATGTCTCCCTCTTATTCATTGGTTAAAGATTGATATCTCATGAGATAAATAGGAGTAGAATGAGGACTAAAACCAGTTCAGTAATGAACTTTGTCCACTATGATAGACATGGGAGTGAACTATAACTACAATGATGGTTTAGGGAGTGACCCAATCCACTATGATAGACTTGGGAGTAAACCATGAATACTAAGATGGTTTGGGGAGTGAACCCAATCCACTATGATATTCTTGGAAATGAGTCTTGAATAATAAGAAGTTGATTTTCTATTCTTATGTGTATGTCAAAATTCCATGTCCTATGTCAATGTTATGATCTCATGGATTATGTTATTTGAGTATTTTATGACTCGTTTATTTTAAATATCCATGATTTATTTTATGAATCATTTCGATGATCTATGATATATAGGGTATGGTTTTCAAATTTAATTCTAAAGATCCCACACCCTTATGCTCATGTTATGCATATGTGATCCTTGATATCTCCCATGTTTACCCTTAATGAGTATCTAAGCTCACCCTTTCTTATATTATATTTCCCAGGGTTATGGAGAATGGTTTTATGTAGGGTATTTCTAATAAGAATATCATGTGGGAAGATTTTTATGGGACATGTAGAAGGTATTTCAAGAAATAAAAAGATAATTTTCTACTCTCAAAAGAAAATAAACCTTTATAGTCCTCAAGTGTGTCATTATGACATGAATTGAATACTAATATAAAATTATATAATATTTTTGTTTTAAAAGAATAGGAAACTATATAAATGGTGCACATGACTTGTTTATCCTACCCATGGGTATAGCCATGTCTTCTGTCCTATGTTCATGTACAATGGTTCATTCCCACGTACTCTGGCCATGCCTGAGTACCTTGGTCATGTTGAGTACATAGTCATGCCTGTGTACCCTGGTTTTGATCATATACCTTTTACATTCATGTGTTCCCATGTATCCCTGGTGCATACCCCAATCCACTAGCATCAGGTTACATGGTGTATAGAGGTCATTCATGGTGTACGATATTTAAATCTACTAAAAACGTTATCTACCACAAAAAGGGGGATGCATTGCATGTGTTCTCCATACTAAATTCGAGGTATATTAAGATTTTCCATGATATAAATAAGCTTCATGCATCTATTATATTCTACTTATTCCACTATTTCCACCTCAAATCATAATATGGAGTGTGGATCTAGGTCTGAATATGCATGATATATCATTGTTGGCTAGATTAAGGCCAACAAACATCATACGGGTCTTCCCCATCACACTGTTCCAGCACGTTTCTTCTACCATGGATAGAAACCCTTGATGTGGCCTTTGATATACATCATGATCACCCACACACTGCATCATACCATGATCCTATTGAGAATGTTTTAATTCCACAATTTTATTAATTTTATTTTTGTTTTGATGCTCACAAGTACCCACATTTTTTACTAAGGAAATTACTTTAATTGAATTTCAAAAAATTAACATTCATTAAATTATTAATTTTGGAGTTATATTCAATACTTTGATCCATGGGGAATATTCGTTAAAGCATTCAAGAAGTGTTGTATCATATTCCGAAAACATTGTTCTCAACCGTATGTTGGTAAGCATAACTTATGGAAGAAACCCTACACTAGGAATAGCATATATGGATCATCAACCCTACATTTGGATGGAACATGATGTTTGTGAAAGTGGGAAGTGTGGTTCATCATCCCAACATTCGAAAGAAACCATATATTTATGAAAAACAATGTATGGTACGTCAACACTACTATAGTAATTAACCATATGATTCCAACCCTACATTATGTGTTTTTTCATCATGTAAAGGAACCCTGCATTTGACTATTCAATGATGGAATTTTAAATTCACGATATTATCTGAAATTTCAAGAATGGTATAGAAGGAAATAAATATCTATTAAAATATGATTTATGATAGATTCAAAGACTTTTTATGGTTGTTTTAAAGGCTAGTATTCAATAGAGTGAAAAAGTTACTATTAATATTGAATGTTAAAAACCCCTTGAATGTTTTTGAATTCAAATATTCACAATTTATTGTGTGAGATTTCTGGAGCTAGTTTGACCTAGAGCTGTTTGACCTCCTATATAAATATGGAGAAATTATTCATCAAAGATATATATGTATATTTACTTATAAGAAAATTTGTGTGTTTTTTCCTTCAGAGCTACACTTTGGAGACAAATATATTTAGACATATCTGATTTACTCATTCTTGTTTCCATTCATAATATATTTATTCATTATATCTTTTTATACAAGAATGATGAAGTAGTTAGTAGAGATACACTTTGGAGAAATTAATGTTTAAACATTTGTATAGTGTTTTCTTTGTTGCTGTTTGAAGAATGCCAGTGCAAATGTTGAAGATCTATATGTTGTCTTGCTACATCGAAGATCCATTTTCATCTTTCATTTGATGCTAAAATATATTAAGTTTAACCCATACCATCAAAAAAATCAAACTATTTTCATTTATTTGAGTTTTTTCTGCTCGTAATCATTCATGGTTAAGTTCCATATTCTTATACTAAACCATGGATATTCAGTTCCTTCTAAAATAAGCAGAAGGCTTTGCTAAGTCTTATAAGGTGTCAACTGCCTACACATAGTTGTGGATTTATATGGTCATAGGATAAGAGGACCTAGTGAAAAGAACAAAGCACGTGGATTTGGGTATTGGTAGAGTGTATTAAAGGATATTTGTGACCAGAACTACTATACATTATTGTGTTCATTTCCTTTATTTATTTTCCCTGCTCTCTCACTTTTGGGAGAAAATGAAAGGAACACTACTTTATAAGGGCGGTGTTATGAATCTATCAATGTTTTGAAAACAAAAATTCACCGCCTCTTGTGTATTTTTCTTCATTATATGTATCCCAACCTAAAATTTGGTATTAAAGGAGGTGCCTTATTACAATATTCATGTTTTTTGGAAATCCTTGAAAATTATTTTATCCAATACCAATATTTGGTATTAAAGGTAGAGAACTATGAATATATTTTTCTTTTACTAGTTTAATATCAAAATTTTATTATATGAAGGTTATACAGATTGTCTTACTAGCTCTAACTAGATTGAGTTAAATATTTAGACAACGATATTGTGAAATGGATGATTCTAGAAAAATATGTCAATAATTCATGATCCATATTTTAATAGTAATTATTATGGATGTTTGAAAGGTATTATGATTATTTAATTGATTTTTTTGGAATAAGGGTTTATTAAATGATTGTTAAGCCGTATGATATTCCCAATAAAGATTCTGAAGATTGGAGTAGTGATCAAGATAAATAATACGATCTTAATTAAAAAGCTATGAATGAAATTGTTTGTGGTTTAAAAACTAAATAATTCAATTGAGTATATCCATTTTCCAATGTATATATGCTATGGTAGAATATTTCTATTTCCTATGAGAAAAATTACAATGTCAAACAATTGAGATACACTATTAAAAAAGTAATGTTCGATACATGTAGATTGGATGAGAATGAAACTATTAGTCAAATGGATGAAAGGTTGATAGAGATTTTCAATGATGTTGATGCTATAGGAGATTCAATTTCTTTGTCATAATAAACATCAAAAGTAATAAAAGTACTATCTCCTAAGTGGAATAGAATATATAAATCTACATGCAAGTATACATTAGTAAAAACATTTATAATGAAGGACTCGATTTAGACATTGATGCTGTATGAAGTGAAGATGCATGTTGAAGTTAAAATTTATATAAAAAATGAATAAGTATATCTCATGACTACAAATTATGAATCATATATATAAAATTTTACATATCATGATAAAGATCTATTTGATCTTGCTAAAAAATTTGAACAATAGTACAAAAAGAAAAAAACGGCACTGAAGATGATATATACCATGAATGTTAGGAAATAATTCATATAGAGCATAAATATCCTTTACTCAAATAACAAAGTAAATTCAATTATAAAATTAAAGGCATGAAATAATTAAAATATACGTTGATTAATAATTATTTTTCATAGGATAAATCTTCTGTAGTTTTAGAAGATGAGCCTAGAGTTATATATCTAATGGAAGATAATGATAAGTTACAATCCTCTTACTCTAAAAACTCTATTTTTTAAAAACATTATTATGATGAGTTAAATAATTATGGTTTTGTGCTATAAGAGAAATACAAATCATTAAATAATTAAAAATTAAAACTTAATAAATCTTACGGTACTATTCTATTTGATAAATGAAATTCATCAAAATAGTTTATAGATTTGAAATCTAATGATTCTAAAAATTCTTATGATTTAAATAACATTTATATCAAATAATTAATGGATAATTTTTATGATTTAGAACAAGCTTCCAGAATGTTAATTCAAGAGAAAAATTTTAAAATCAAATCATTTGAAAAAAAATACCCAAATTTATTTTTATTGGAAGTAATGGTGAATGACCGAAAATATATAAAAAATATTTTTTCCTTGTTGAAATTGTAAAAACATGCATACTGTAAAATGCTTTTTATTTTGGTACTAATGGTCAATATTGAAATTATTACTATTTTAGAAAACCATGAATTTATGGCATTAAAATTGCATATTTCTCAAAATATTTGTTAAATTGTAGAATTCCTACTCAAAATCAAGTTTGGTTACCCAAAAATTTAATTGCTTACACTGTTGGACCTAGAAGAATATAGGTACAAAAAAGAACCTAATTTTACTATTTTTCAAGATTATACCAATAAGGTATATTGTTAAATCATAAAGTGGTCAATCGATGGATATATGTTAAACTATCTATTAGAGGAGTGAACAACTCTGAAGTAGTTCATTATAAAAAGTCCTTCGTACCAAAGTCAATAATCCCATATTTATTTTATTTTAATATTTGTATACATCTGGTACATTAATTTTTTTATTCAAGAAAATAAATTTATTTCTCAAAGCTTAATAAAAATATTATTCTTTATATATATAATGTTTTTTTCATATTAATTATATAACAATTTTTTAAAATATTTAGTTGGAAAATGTGGTGTTTATTATGAAATGTTTATATATTCATTTTCAAAAACATTTTATATTTTATTTTTAAAATTTTATTTGGTTACGCGATCATATTTTGAGTCAATAAGGTTTCCTTATGTATCTTCCAGTCCTTTATATTTTGAAAATCACAATCACTCTATCTCAAGGGAAATTTTATTTCCCCTAATATTTATCTTAATAAGAAAATTTTCCTTTCCCAAGGAATGTTTATCCTTACCTTTGTTCTCGTTGTTCATGTTATAGTTTCTCTAAATCTAACTCTTTTTAATTCTATGTGTAAAATTTGGTTTCATATCCAAAACCTCGGAATCCTATAAATACATATATATAGAGCATTATGTTTTTAGGTTCTCAATTTAGGTTCTGAATTCTCTGAATTCAGACACCGAATTTCTCTGAATTCAGACTCCAAATTCCTCTGAATTTAGTCTCGGAATTCCTCTGAATTCAGACTCTGAATTCCATTGAATTGAAACTCCGAATTCTCTGAAATTCAGACTCCGAATTCTCTCAAATTCAGATGCCGAATTATATAAAATTCATATTCTGAATTATCTGGAATTCAGATTCCAAATTCCCTGAAATTTTGATTCTTAATTCTCTGAAATTCGGATTCTAAATTCCTCATAATTCTGACTCCAAATTACTCAGAATTTAGACTGTGGAATCCTCAAAATTCAAACTCCTAATTCCTGAGAATTAAGACTCTGAAGTCATTATAATTCTGACTCTGAATTCCTTAGAATTCAGACTCCTAAATCTATAGATCTCAGGTTCCAAATTCTCTAAAGAATAGAACATGAATATCCATGTAATATGGACTCCGAATTTTTATTTTTTTAGACTCCAAACTTTATATATCCGTAGACTCAGAAAAATGGATTTGGTTAAGCAACCATATTTTTCTTACCCTTGTTTTAGTTATGAAATGATGTCATGCAATCTATTTCTAACTAACAGTGTTTTGAGTGACATGTGTACAGGTCCCTCAAATTTTGATGGAAAAATATGACCATTAGAGGAGGGAGATGATTATTAGAGAAGTTCTTATAAATACGATCTCATTTGAACGAGCCCAAAACTTTTCGATGAATCAGTTCATCACTCAAGAGATTTCATGCCGCTGAAGTGATTTCTAGAGAGAGAGACTCTCATGCTTTGTGAATACTAAACATGTTTTTCATCTTGCTTCATGCGACTTCGATTATTTCTGTGTACAATCAAGGACATATTGGGATAAGAAGATAGAGGTGTCGGCTACCTTAATGTTCAAGGGATCGCAGGGATAGAAAGATAGAATCTGATATTCTTATAGAAGGCTTATGCTAGTGTGGGAAAGATAGACTTTCTTGACAGTATAAATCAAGGGACCTTTATCCAAGGTTGTTGGATACCCTTCTCTTTGGGATAAATTTTTTTATACTTGTTACTTGTATTATTTCGAGTTTATTTTCCGCTGCATTTTGATTAATAAGTAATGTATAACTATCTTATACTTTCTTTTACATGTATACTCTGATTAGTAAGATTATATACGCTTTAATGTAGAATCTTTTCCTTGCAAACTTTTCCTAAGTTTCATTTCCAGAACCATATTTTCAGAACCTACAAGTTTGTAGAACAAATAGCTCTTGTGAATTTACGTCATTTCACTTTGTTAAACATAGTTTCACTCAAGATTAAAAATGAAAGTTTTATACCAACATTAAGGGTTCCAAAATAATTATTAAAGTATACAATTGAACCCCTCTTGTATATTGATAATCTACATTCATATTTCGATCCTACAATTTGTATCAGAGGAGGTCTCTGAAATACTTATATTCACATACATGTTTTCTGCCTCAAGTTTTCATTGTTATGGATATATTTTCCTTGATTATGTTTTTATCCTTGTTTACAATCATTACTATTAAAATGTTATTTTGGAAATATATTTTCTTTTAGACGACATGAATGAATGTTTGTTTGATTGAAAATACAAATCCTACAAGACCACCTATATTTGATGGGAAAGATTATGAATATTGGAGAGATAATATGGAGACTTTTGTTATTAATTCTGGTGTGGAAAACATTTTTAGGCTTACTGGAGATTACAAGATTCCTAATAAGGAACTTAGAACTTTTACTAATCAAGAAAAGTTAGAATATCAACTGAACAACAAGGTACACAATACTTTGTTGTGTTCCATGACCAGGAATATATATAGTTTTATTTCTTCTTGTGAAGATGAAAATTGTATTTTGATGAAATTGGAGGTTACTCATTTTGGAATATCCATGGTTATAGAAACTAGAAGAGCTGTTCTTAGAGAAGAATATCATGGATTTCTATTTCCTTATGGACAACCAATATACAAGGTTCAACAAGGATTTATGACTATTGTTAACAACTTACAATCCATGGGTGAGAAAGGTTTAGATGACGAGGCACTTGTGGACTAGATTATTGATATCATGCCTAATGAGTGGTAATCTAAGAGAACAACTATTGATGGGAATTTGAATGTATCTCAGATTACTATTGATGAGATTTTTGGAAATCTTCTTCAACATGGGACAAGAATGAAAAGAGATGCTGATTTGAGTAAGAAAAATAATTGAAATGGAACTGTGGCCTTTATTACTACAAAATTTAAGACCCCTAAAAGGGTTACAGGGTTCAAATCAACAAAAGTCACTATTTTATCTAAATCATGTGAAAGTGAACATTCTGATAACGAGTGAGTTAATCTTTCTTGAACGATGAGAAAGATAGTTGGGAAGAAATACTTTCAGTATAGATTAAAGAAGAAAGAAAGAAATTATATCAAAGGCTCTGATGTTACTTGTAATGAATGCAAAAGAGTATGGAATATAAGGAAGAATTGTCCTATTCTTAAGATAATGGATATAAAGGAAAATAATTTTGAGAATAATATAAAGAAGAACTACAAATATAAATATGTGAATGTTTTAAAAGATAATGACACCTAGAGTGCTAGTGGGGGATACTCTTCTGATGAATCCTCGGAATAAGAATTTTCTTATCAGAAGAATATTCATTTACAAGCTAGACTACCTATTTAAAATCATTTTCTAATTACTAAGGTACACAATGATGAATCTATAACTAATGTTTCCTTAAATAAAAATTATAGTGATAATAGATATTATGAATCTTTGGATGAAGAATCTTCTTCTGATGAAGATAATACTTTACCTACTAATGAATAAGTTTCTAGGTTTTCTAAGAATCTTGAGAATGAAAATTCTAAAGTCATGAAAAGGATTAATAAGGAAAATTATAGAATTTTTGTTCTTACTAAAGAAGTATCAGATCTTTCTAAAGATCTTGATATGAATGTTTATTGTTTTTAAAGTATTTCAAAAAACCTTGAAGAATTTAATTATGAGATGTATAAACATTCTAAGGATTTTTAAAAAGTAATTTCTATGAAAAATATTTTAGAGACTAACTCTAGTGCTAAAACAGTTGTTTTTGAGTATATAAAATTATTTATTAAACTAAATTCAGAAATATTTTCCTTAAGGAGGTGTTTCTAAAACATTACCTTAGGTAAGGAAAACTTTGATAAGATGTATTCACAAATTTGACCTCTAAGGAATAATTCTGGTTTTTTTTATACTTATTCTAAACTAGTTTTTAGAAATATTTATTTTGTTCCTCAAAGTGATCCACTCTGCACTAAATGTCAGTGTGGTGGAAATTGGGTGAAAAATTGTTCCTTAAACAAAACTCAGTCTTTATGTTTTCATAAAGATTATTTTTCTAAGAAATTGTGAATTCCTAAAACATTTCTTTCTAAAGATTTGAGATCCATGAAAGTTTGTGTTCATAAAGTCTAACTCTCTTATTTTTAAGAAATTATGGATAGTACCAACAGAAATACTTGGTACATGGATAGTGGATGTTCCCGAAACATGACTAGTAACAAAAACTTCTTTGAAAAGATTATCAAGATGAAAGGAGGAAAAGTAACTTTTAGAGATAATGCTTATAGAGAAATTATTAGTATAGGTAACATTATTCTTCTTGTAAAAACATTGATTTAAAATGTTTTATTTGTTAAGGGTCCGAAGAACAACCTTATTAGCATAAGTCATTTATGTGATTAATTTTACCTTGTGAATTTTAGGAATGATAAATGTTTAGTACACAATTCCAAGGAAGAGTTTATTCTTTATGACATAGGTAAGAGAATGTATACACACAAAACCTAGAAGACCTTAAGAGCCTAGACCTACCTTGTCTTAGTGAAATAGAATATCATTCTTGGATATGTCATAGAAGGTTAGGACACTATAACCTTAGGAACTTATGTAAACTCTCTAAGAAAAGACTTGTTATGGATCTACCAAAGCATAGATTTGATTCTTCAAAAGTTTGTGATACTTGTAAATATAGAAAGCAACATAAATCATGTTTTAAATCAGTCGGTGAAGTATCAACTACTAATGCATTACAGTTAATGCATATGAATCTTTTTTGGTCCAACACAAACTGGAAGCATTGGAGGAAAATATTATGTGTTTGACTTTGTTGATGATTACACTATATTTATGTGGGTTTATTTTATAGAAAAGAAATATAAGGATTTTTCTTATTTTAAAACTTTAGAGCCCAAGTTAAAAATGTGAAAAAAATTCCATTGATAACTATTCAATGTGATCTAGGAGGAGAATTTTAAAATTCTGATTTCAAAACATTTTTAGTAGAAAAGTCATTGCTCATAATTTTTCAACACCAAGAACTCCTCAACAGAATGGTGTTGTTGAAAGAAGAAACTGAATTATTCATGAAATAACAAGAACCATGTTGAGTGAATATTCTATAGCCAACAGTTTTTGGGCTGAAGCTATAATTATTTCTTGTTACACTATAAATCGAGTTTTCATTAGAGCATTTCTTAACAAAACCCCTTATGAGTTATGGAATGGTAGAAAACCTATACTTTCATACATCAAGGTATTTGGTTGCAATGAATTCATTTTGAATTCCAAATATAATTTACATCAATTCACACAGAAATATGATGAAGGAATTTAATTAGGCTACTCCTTGACTTCTAAGGAAAATAGAGGTTTTAATTAAAACACATGTACTATTTAAGAAACAATACATTTCAAATTTGATGAAACGGATTCCTTTGTTTTTAAACAGCATGAACCTAAATCTTTCGATGTGTTTTCAAAAACTGATTATGAACCCTTGATAGAAGATCCTTCTAATAAGGAAATTGTTCAAGAAATGTTTCTGAGACATTTACCCAAGAAGATTTCCTACGATATGTTGATGAACATGTTTTACTAAACCCAAATATGTTTTTTTTAAAGAATCATCCTAGTGTCAGTATCATTGGTGATGTAAATCAACCTGTGAGGACTAGAAGTTCCTTGAGATATGATGTAGAACATCTAACATTCCTTTCTGAATTAGAACAAAAAATAACTGATGAAGATTTAGGTGATGATGATTGGATAAAACCTATGCAAGATGAGCTAAATTAATTTGAAATGAATAAAGTCTGGACCATGGTTGAAATCCCTAAGGAAACATATATTATTGGAGTAAAATGGGTCTTCATAAATAAGTGTGATCAAAATCGAATCATAGTAATATATAAATCAAGATTAGTTGCTAAAGGATATATTCATCAAGAAGGAATAGACTATAAAGAAACCTATGCTCCAGTATCTAGACTTGAATCTATTCGTACTCTACTTGCCTTTGTACCATTATTTAACTTCAATCTTTTTTAAATGGATGTTAAATGTACTTTGATTAATGGTTATGTTTAAGAGGAAGTTTTTGTAAAACAACCTCTTGGTTTTGAAGATTAAAAACATCCTGAACATGTTTTAAAATTCACCAAAGATTTATATGGACTTAAACAAGCCCCAAGAGCCTGGTATGATAGACTTAAAATATTTTTGTTACAAAAAAATTATGTTAAAGGAAATTCTGATCCAACCCATTTTATAATGAAAGATAAGAAAAAAATTTTTATTGTTAAGATCTATTTTTATGAAATTAAATTTGGTTCAACTCAGCAATCATTAACTAATTCGTTTGTGAATCTAATGAAATCTGAGTTTGAAATGAGTATGATGGCTGAGTTTACATTTTTCTTTGGTTCCAAATTTCTCAAAAACCAGAAGGAATCTATATATCCCAAAAAAAGTATATTATATATTTTCTTAAAAATTATGGATATGAAAACACTAAAAGTATTAGTACTCCAATTGGAACCTCAAATTCACTTGATCTTGATATAGATGGGAAACTAGTGAATCAAACATCGTTTAGAGGTATGATAGGAAGTTTACTATACTTGATAGCTAGTTATCCAGAAATGATGTTTTTAGTATAACTGTGTGTAATATATCAATCCAATCATAATGAATCTCATTTAAAGGCAGTGAACTGAATTTTTTGCTACTTAAAGGGAACCATGGATTTATGACTCTTTTATACTTCTAGAAATGATTTTGTCTTAAAAAGCCTTTTGGATGCTGACTTTAGTGGATATAGAATGGATTAAAAAAGTACATCTGGAACCTCTCATTTATTATGAGATTCATTAATTTCATGGTCATGAATAAAGCAACACTCAGTAGCACATTCCACTGCTGAATATGAATATGTAGCAACTGGAAGTTGTTGTGCTCATGTATTGTGGATGCAACACACACTCACAGACTATGTTATGAGTTTTACCAAAACACAAATATTGTGTGATAATACTAGTGCCATTATCATAAGTAAAAACCATGCACGCCATTCTCATGCAAAACACATATATATTAGGCATCACTTTCTTAGTTATCACACACAAAAAGGAGATATCATTCTTTAATTTTTCGGAATGCAAGATCAACTTGCTGATATTTTCCCAAAATTGTTACCCTCCGATAGATATGAATTTGTTAAACAGAAGTTAGGAATGATAATCGTGACGTAATATTCCATATTAACTTCTTGTTGAAACCTATCTACTTAAAATAAGAAACTCCTTTTCATAGGGGGAGTACATTTATTTGTTAGTGAAAATTTTTTGTAGTCAAAATTTTCGTAGTCAAAATTTTTCAGAGTCAAAATATTTTGAAGTCAAATTTTTTCATATTCTAAAATTTTCATAGTCTAATTTTTTTCCATAATCTAAAGTTTTTGTAATCTAAAATTTTCAACGTTATAATTATTCATAGTCATTTTATAAAATCTAAAGTTCTTCAAGAATAATTCTCCTCATTAAGAATAACATTCCCCAAGTAATCTGAAAGGTATGTTTCCATTCCTATGTTTTCATAATCATATTTTTTACTTATTGGTATTTTCATGTTGTTTTAAATTGTTTTGATTCACTTTTACATAAATCCGAATTTTTATCTTAAAAACCTCAAAAGATTAGAACCTATCAAAAACCTTATTCGGTTATCATCTCAACTGTCAGATCTGATCAGAAGTATTTTAACCATTGGATCAAGTAAGGAAGTTGATCTGTCGCCTCAATTGCCTATATAAAACCCCACCAATGATTTTACCAAATTATTTTTTCAATATTTCGCATGTTAAAGCCCTGTCTCTATACTTAAGGCCGTTCCAAATCTCAAAAGTTACCCTGGTACCAAATGTATGCTAAAGCCTCTCCCCAGAAAGATATGTCGACTGTTAAGGAAATCTATGAATGGAAGATATACTAGTTGATCCTAAATTCTTCAACAAATATGATTCTATTATTTTTAAGAATATTAAGTTGAATTGCTGGGAAAATATTTTGATTTAAAAACCTTCCTCATTGGTTATGAGGCTCGAAAAAGATCTTGAAAAAAGATTACAAGCTAGTCAAATAAGACAATTGAAGAGATGAAAATCTTTGAGGAATTTCATGATAATGTCTAGGATGCTTTTGACATTAAAGATGGGAAGATCAAGGATCTTACAAATAGTTTTAAGAAAAAGTTAAGCCCAGAACAGACTACTCGGAAGTAGGAAGTTAAGGATCTAAATGGAAATCTTAATTCTGTGGAAATAAATTTCTAAGAGGGAAAGGGATCTCAGAATTGAGATTTAAGAGAAGCTTTTTCAGCAAGAATAAGTGTTGAAAGCTCAAGCAGATTGTGTTAATGCTCAGAAATAAAAAATTAAAGCCTTAGAGAAGAAAAATAAAGATCAGGATCAGCTAATCGAGCATATGGAAGAAGATCACAAGGATCTCAAGAAGCTAAAAACCATTGTGAAGAAGTTGATGTCGAAGGAAAACGAAGGATAATTTCATTCCATTCTGAGCTTTTGGTGTACTTTTCCTTGTAGACATTTTTTCAATCTTAATGAAATTCTAGTTGTTCTCCATATATTTTCTTTTTTTGTACTAATTTTTTAGGTACTATTCATATTTCTCCATTCCCTATATTTCATTTTGAAAATCACAAAGGGGGAGAAAGGAATGATAAAAAAGGGTATTAAGAAAGAATAGATTTCCCTATGTATGGGGGAGTTAATCTAAGTGGAAGTTCTTATCAAAAAAGATTTTCATATGAAAGATAATGTAAAATCTCATTCAGGAAATAATAAATATGATCCTTAGTGATTCCAACTCCTAAGGGGGAGTTAGTTGTATTCACTTCGATCCATAAGTAATGGGAGATAAGTTTTTAGTTTCAAGTCCTAATAGTTCAGAGTCCATATATTCTTTTTAGTAAGGATGTTTTTGCTTTCCATAAAGGTGGATATTGTTGAGTCAATAAAGGTTCCTTATGAATTTTCTATTACTTTATGTTTTTTAAATCACAAATACTCGATCTCAAGGAAAATTTTATTTCCCCAAAGATTTATCTTAATAAAAAAAAATTCCATTCCCAAGGAAAATTTCTCATTACCTTTTTTTATTGACCATGTTATTATTTCTCTAAATAAAACTATTTTTTACTTCAAAGTGTAAAATTAGTTTTCATATATAAAACCTCGGAATCCTAAAAATAATTAGATATAGATAATTCTATTTTCTGGTTAGGAATTCAGGTTCCAAATTCTCTGAATTCAGATTCTGAATTTCTCTACATTTAGACACCAAATTTCTCTGAAATCAAACTCCGAATTCTTTTGAATTCAGACATTGAATTCTTCTGAATTCGGACTCTGAATTATTCTGAATTCAGGCTCTGAATTCTTTGAAATTCAGATTCCGAATTCTCTGAAATTCAGATTCCAAATTCTCTGAAATTCAGACTCCAAATTCTCTTAAATTATGATTTTTAATTCTCTGAAATTCAGATTCTGAATTCTCTGAAATTCATATCTATAATTCCTTAGAATTCAGACTATGAATTCCCCAGAATTCAGACTCTGAATTCCATAAAATTCAGACTCTGAAATCTATAGAATTTAGGGTATGAATTCCTTGAAAAACAAAATCTGAATATCCATGTAATATAGACTCCCAATGTTTATTTTTTTAGATTCCAAATTTTTTTTCCTTAGACTCCAAAAAATGAATTTGGTTAAGCAACCACATTTTTCTTACCCTTGTTTTAGTTATGAAATGATGTCATATGATCTATTTCTAACTAACCATTGTTTGAGTGACATGTGTTTAAGTACCTCAAAGATTCAAGGAAAAATATGATCTTTGGAGGAGGGAGCCGACCATTGGAGAAGTTCTTATAAATTAGAGCACATTTGAACGAGATCAATACTGATACATGACTAACTTGACTGTTCTACAACTCTAGAGATTACATGCTATTGAAGTTATTTCTGGAGAGAAAACTCTCATGCTTTGTGCATACTGAACATCTTGTTCAGATTGCTTCGTGCGACTCTAATTGTTGCTATGTACAATCGTGTGTTTCTGAGGATAGGAAGACAGAGGTACCGAATACCTTAATGTTCGGGCACTTCCTTGATAAGGAAGAAAGAGGTGTCGACTACCTTGAAGTTCAAGGGCATGTGGGGATAACAAGATATAATTCGATATTCTTATCAGGGGCTTAACCTAGTGTGGGTAACATCAAATTTAATGAAAGTATATATCAAGGGACCTTTATCTGAGGTTGTTGGATACTCTTCTCTTTGGGATAAAAGATTTCATACTTGTTAATTTTATTGTTTCGTGTTTATTTTTTGCTACATTTTTATTAATAAGGAAAGTATTACGATCTTATTATTTCTTGTACTTGTATACTCTGATTAGTATGATTCTATGTGCTTTAAGGTAGATTATTTTCCTTGTAAAATTTTCTTAAGATTCATTTTCAGAACAATATTTATGGAACCTAGCATGTTTGTAGAACTAAGAGGTCTTGTGAATTTACCTTCTTTAACATTTTTAAACATAGTTTTCCTCAAGGTTATAAATGAATGTTTTATACCAACCTTAATGGTTCCAAAGGAATTATTAAAGTATAAAATTCACCCCCTCTTGTATATTGTGCAGCTACATTCATATTTCGATACTACATAATAGAAATTGTTCTTATGTAAGATGTCTGTTTGAAGGATTTTTCGGTACTTTTTGGCTCAATAAAATGAAACATCATATGTATTTTGTTAGAATCAAAATTTTCATGTTCTTCTAAAAATATTTTTTCTTATTCAATGAAATAAGTTGTCCAAACGATTGTTAAGACCCAATCATAGAAATTTGAAGAAGTCAATTAATTCTTTCCCAAAAGAAACTCTTTATCTCGAAAAGATAAAAGGAAATCCTTCTAAACTATTGAAATAACAATCAGTCTCATTCACTAAAGATTCATGTTTAAATTATTCTAAAACAAATAAATAAGTTCATAGTTCTAAAGAACTGGAAGTTTATTCATTTCAAATATATTATAAAAGTATTTTAGTTAACGTTGCCTCTATGAATAAAGAAAAATAGAATATATATTCTGAATTGGATGCATCTAAATAGTTGAATGATGATCTATAGAAACCATCAATATAAAAAGTTGTTTATTATTTCTTTGCAAAAGGATTATTAGAATACTGTATATAGTTACATCTAAAAAGGATATTTTAATGATTTGAAAGTAGAAATAATAATACAAATACAATTACGCATAAAATAATCTATCACAAATATCGATCTCGATAAAATAAAGTTGTTTCTAGTTGATCAATGCTCATCATCATCTTATTATAGAACATCATATGTTTAAAACATATTAGAAGAATTGTCAGTAATTTTAGCCGATTGAACTGAAAAAATTTGGGCTTTGGATGGTTCACAGGAATAGTATACTATTTCTCAAACTCTCTATTTTTATTTTGATTATATAAAAATCAATGTTATATACTTCTTTAAATTATATTGTTTTAGTGAATAATAGTGAAATTAGTTTTTTCATACCTTATGTCTACTTTTTATTTTTCCTTTCTGTGAATGTACCTATTTTTTTTCTTTACATTGAAAAAAATTTCACTAAAATAATTCAACATGCTATAATTTAGGGGATTATTTGAAATTAATAATCATTTATTTCTTGAAATGTTCTTATTTAGATTTCCTTTTTATATTAATTAATTAAATCATAAATTTAGGGGGAATGAATTAATGCTTTTATATTTTTGATTTCACAAAAGGGGGGAGAATTTTCACATTGCAATTTTATAAGTTCCTCCAAGTTCATGAAGTTAGTGAAATCTATTCTTTATAATACTCTTTTGGATAATTAAGGGGGAGACGTATATAGTTCTCTAAATTTTATAGTTCTTTAAAGTTTATAGTTCTCTATATTTTATATTTATCTAAAGATCATAGTTCTCTAAAGTTTATTATTATCTAAAGTTTATAGTTCTCTAAATATGGAAGCTCTAAAAGGGGAGAATTTTATAGTTCTTTAAAAGGGGATAAACTTATATTTCCTTAAATGGGGATATGTTTATAAGTTAATATTCTATATTTATCATCATTTGTAGGAATTTTTTTATTTAATTTAATATATGTTAATTTTTAATCCTTTTATTTTGGGAGAAGTGATCTTTATCTAAGGAAAATTTTACAAATATAAAGGTGAAAAATTCATTTTTCATCTTTCCTAGAATTGTGTCTAAAATTTTATTTATTTTTGTTATCAGAGTTATGAGTTTTGTGGTCATCAAGAAGGGGGATATTGTTGAGATGGTTTTGATTCAAAAATTTTGTAAATTTCATTTTCAGTTTAATGCTCACAAACACCCACTTTTTTTACTATTGAAATTTATTTAAGTGAATTTTTGGATAATAGTTTTCATTGAAATATTTATTATATAATTATATTCCTAAATTCTATTAATGGGGAATATTAATTTAAGTATTAGGAACATGTTCTATTGTATTCTAGAAACACTATTCTTAATCCTATGTTGGTAAGAATTATGTAAGGAAGAATACCTACATATGGAATATAACATATATATCATCAAACCTATGATTGGATGAAACCCGAAGTTTTAGAATCCAAAAAGTGTGGTTTATCAACCCTACATTCAGTAGAAATCCAATGTTTGAGGAAACAAACTTATAATAAATCAACCCCACTTTGTTAATCAACTACTCATAGTCAACCCTATGTTCTATGTTATTTATTCTTGTGAAAGAACCCTATATTTGACCATTCAATGATGATTTTCTAAATCAATGATATTATCTGAGAAATTTGTAATGTACTTGATGAAAATATAGATATCTTAAAATATGTTTTTTGACCGATTCAAATCCTTGTTATGGTTATTTTAATGACTTGTATTCAATGGAATTTTTATTATTATTCTTATGGGATGTTATGACTCCCGTTAATGTTTTTGATATGAAATATTCATGATTTATTGTGTGATATTTCTAGATATGGTTTGACCTTGAGCTATTTGAAATGCTATATAAATATGGAGAGGTTATTCATCATAAATATATATGTATATTTACATATAAAAAATGATGTCAGGTGTTTCCTTCAGAGATGCACTTTGGATCAACCATGTATATATCTATCTAATTTACTCATTGGTTTTTTCATTGTTGCTACTACATTTTTTTACTTCTTATGTAACAATAACGAAGCAATTGGTAAAGATACACTTTTGAGACATTCATTTTTAAAAATATTTTTGGTGTTTTTTATTTTTATATTTTGAATATTTTCTATGAAAATATTGAATATCTAGATGCTGTCATTCTATATTGATGATCTGATTTAATCTTTTAGTTGCAACTGCAAGATATGAAGTTTAACCCATAACATCTAAAAAATCAAACTCTTTTGATTTATTTGAGTTTCAATTGCTTGTACTCAGTCAGGGTTAAGTATTTTCTTCTTGTACTAAGATGTGGATATTTGGTTCTTTGTAAAATAACCAAAAGGATTTGTTATGTCTTCTAAGGTGTAAACTACGTACACTCAGTTCTGGATTTTTAATGTCTTAGTATAAGAGGACCCTGTGAAAATCACCAAGCTCGTGGAGTTGATTGTTGGTGGAGTTGATTAAGGGATATTTGTTCCCTGAACCACTATACATTTCTCTGTTTATTTCCTTCATTTATTTTCACTACTCTCACATATTTGATAGAAAAGGAATGTAAAACCACTTTACAAGAGTTGTATTTTGAATCTACCAATGTTTTAAAATCCAAAATTCACCCCTATTGTGTATTTATCTTCATTATATCTATCCATACATGACAGATCCATCCAAAAAACATCGATCTGTATGCCATGTAAACATACTTGATGAATCCAAGGGTTATATTATACTCTAATGTGACAAAAAAATGTCAAACCATGAACCCATGCAAAAATAATGAAGTAAACAAAGTGAAATAGGTTAAATTCAAAATAACAAAGTGATATAACTATTTTTGGTGTGATTCTATGTAATGACTATGAATTGAGAAAACAACAAGGATGATTCATGGCATAACGAATAAAAAAATAAATCAGGATCTTACAAAGATTTATAGCCATTTCATGTGATTAACATAATTAAAGATAAATTAAATACATAATTTATAATTAATACTCAATAATAGGCAATGGTGGTGTAATATATTAACCAAGATTCCACTAAACCAATGCCAGAGTCATTTCACTATGAGGCCTCAATGGAACCATCCCATATGCAATAGGCTGCCAAATTTCATTGAAGGCATAGGATGTGTCTATTGGGGGACTATGAAATCATATCTGAGTAAGTGAAACAATATAAATAACCAATCGTAATCCATTGATGTAAATACATTAACAGAGTTAAAAAAAGTATATATAAACACTATTGTAATAAAATGGAATAAAGAATGAATGTTCTGGTCATACATGCAACAATGATCACCCACTGGGCCAATCACATATATAATAGTATACAAATGAAACTAAAATAAATTCACACAACCTTGTTGCAAATTCTAAGATAGACCACAAACCTAGTCTCCCTCAAAATGTACTATTTCTCTATCACAATCATAATAATACACATGAGATTCATTGATTTATAATTTTACCCTGTTCCTTAACTCTATCCATCAAACATCTATGATCAACCTAAAAGAAGTCATAAGATCTGCAGGCACATTGAGGTACATATATAAGGATTGAGAATTAAATCTCCACTGGCCACCCCTAATAGTTAACATATAACCTATTACTATAAATTCATGCTTATGCAATATGATCATCCTAGCTGTGACACAATTAGAATAAATATAAATTCAACAAATATCCAGAGTAAACTCAACCCACAACTAATCCTCGGGTCTGTGATCCTGATCATCTGGATATACCATGAAAAAGGCAGTGAGTTCTATGTCATTCCACTCAAGGGGTGTCTAATTCTATCTATCTTTGGGTTTATAATCCTAATCAAAGATACCTACCATGGTCAATTCAAAAAGTATCTCTATGTAAGCTACATCACACAAGGGGGATACATTTACTAGACTTGGGGTCAACCATACTCACCTCCAATCACTATAATTAAGGATTCTGGGAAATGTATGGATGTCCTATAAATAATTAACATATATGGATTCCATATCCTTCAATCCATGTTAATCAAGCCCAATGTATGAATCCTAGGTCTCAGTCCATAGGAAATCATGAAATTATGACTCATATAATACTTTTGGGGATGAACCTTATGTGATATATAATGAATTATCTCCATATCTGAGTAAATTTTTGAAGTCCATTCAATAAACAGCAAAAAAACCCACTCATATAAAATTATAGTGAGTATAGTAATGGTGTGTCCACCTGACCATAGGGAATATCCAATGTTCCGGACGTGGATAGTATAATCATCCTCAATTATATCTCAAAAGGCGAGTAGAGAGTCAGGCCCACCCCTTCCCAATAAATGATGAGAAGATACATGTCAAAAAGTCAAGAATGGATCATAAGGTGGATCTGAAGAAGTACATATGAGTATCCCGATATCAAGTAGGATCAACAACCAGATCCCAGGAAATACATCTAGGAATCCTAATAATGAAACAATAAATAAAAAGGATTAGAATTCAAATATTAGGAATTACATATGGGAATCTCAATAAATAATAAATCTCAATATCATGATCCCAAGAAGTGCCTCTAATAATCCCTATCATATATCGCATCGCATCTGGAACATCATCCATAAACTAGGAAGCATCTTTTGCAATCGTATCTTAATAAATAATAACCATGATAATGCATAAGTAAAAGATTGATAGCCTATAAATGCCTAAACCCACTACTAATTCTACAACATCTTGAGATTATAACTTCACAATAGGTTCTAAGGAGACACCTGCTACCATCTCTACCCAAACCCAACATACTTTCTTAGGGTTGGCCAAACATTGGGAAAACCACTGATCCCATAAATTGATAAGAAATAGAGGAATCCTACTTGGCATCCTCAAAATCAATATGTAAGAATAGAAATCATAAATGGGATCCTTAGAAAGTGAAATAGAGTAGAGGTATCCTACACAGGGTCCTCTATGTCAAAACATAACAGGAGGTATTCTATAGGGGATCCTTGAAATGTGTATGTAAACTGTGGAATAAGACATGAGATCCTTGGTCATAACTAATCGCATAACCTCTTGGGCTAGAAGTGAACATATTGAAAGGATAAAAACTATAAGGAAACACTACATAAGAATTGTTCTAGGGAGATGGATCATATCCCATATCATATCGAAGTCTCATATTATGTTGCTCCGAAAACCCACCCAATCTATCCCATTATGGCTCGTCACAGTCCCACTAACCTGATAATATCCTGGGACACTTCAGTTGAGGACCATGGAGAAACTGTTCCAATTTCACTAATCATTTCATTATAAACATAAGATGTTATCATCCCACATCTCTCTTATTGATACAAATATATTCATTAACTAGAGAAATAACATCTCTATTAAAGCTCGCTCTCCCCAAATCATCTTTTAGAAGTTTTCAAAATCACCCCAAGGGTTGTACCATAATTATTTATGTGAAAAAATAATGAAAATGGATACTAATTCTTCCAATCCTAAATTTGTGGAATCAAATCATGAAATACCCTAAAATGATAGTAAGGAATGAGTACACATCGTGCACTCTCACATCTCCACATGGTTGTGTACTTCACCAATAAATTGAATGTAAAAACCCATGTACATAGTGTGTATAACTTGTACACGACATATAACCAACATGTTGTATTATCCCATGAATCTTACGTGGCATAAACACATGTATTATGCAGGACATGTGCTTTTACATGACATGCTAACCACTTAAGGACTAGTCATGTACACTACAAGGCCAAGTGACCTATATGGGATGTCTGGCCATGTAATCAGCTACATGGACATGAACCAGTAAATGGAATACAATCCCAGTACAAGGAATTTACTTTTAAAAAGCTATATTTATTTAATAGGAATAGTTCATGGCCTATGTTCATTGAACAACAAGCCATGTGATTGGTAATTCCCAAATGGGAACCCCTACAATCATCCCAAAACCCTATTTTTCTCGACAGAAGCTATAGATCAACCCTCCTAGGTTCCAATGCAATAATAATTGGTCTTTTAAAACTAGAGAGAAGTAAATATTTCTGGATTTATTGATAAAAATTAAAAAAACCTACCTTTCGGTGGAATATACTAATGATTCACTCATTTCCACATTCCACAACTTTCGCACGATGATCTGTCTCCTCCCGTGTTCTATAGTGTCACATTCATTTCTCTCCATATCTCACTATCTCTATCTATCTTACTTTTTCACTATTTTTATTTTTTATGATAATCCCACAGTGGAATATTTGAGAATATAATGAGGTATATAAGAAAGGGAAAAAAGGAAATAAAAAGAAAATAAAAATAAAAAGGAACTCTTCCCTGACCATAATTCCCAACATTAGTTTATGAATTTACTATAAGAAACACACATTTTGAGATAAATTAAAGAGATGGAATCTCTACCTGATTCTATTTTAAAATGATATAACTGAACAAATCTATTCAAATAAATTCATATTTAATTAAATGATTATTAATTATTAATTATTCCATGAAAATTCATAAAGCTCAAATTTATAAAAACAACTCATGTACTTCGGTAAAAACCTTACTCTAGGGTCAATTAAGTGGTCATAATATTATCTAAGATCTTATACTAGTTTAAATTACTATTTTTCCCTCTTATGATTTTGGAAGAAAAAAATTCATATTTCTTTTGAACTTTTAAATCCAAAAAAACATGGGTCTTTTCAAACTCCCCACCATAAACCGTATTGTTTATGAAAAACCATGATGATCAAAAATTGCAATTCCCTCATTCCAAGCATCTGCACGACTATGCTATCTTGACCATACAAAAACTAATCCCACATCACCCACAACTCTCCCCATGAGTAAGAAGTACCACTGTAGCCAATATGGTTCTTTGCACCATAGGACATTCCATATCATGATCTCACAACTTAGAACAAGACTATAGGCTAAAGCACCATCCATCACTAAACTCAATGACTAGAATGAGAAAAACCACTCATCTTGAGAATCGATGTGAATGCATGAAAACATTTCTTTTTATTGATTCCCAAGTATTGTTTCTTTGAAAAACTATAAAATTAAACTAATAAAAGGGTTCACCAACCTCAAACTTCCAATGGTTTACTTCCCACTAGAATAATTACCTTATAATTATCATAGATCACAACCACAATAAGTTTCTCCACCAAATTTTAAAAGATACTTTAAAATATTAGTTCATGGAAAATTATATCTCAGTATACATAGGATTATTGCAAGAATAGGGAATGATCACATTTAAATTAGAATATGTTAATAATTTATTTATAGATCTATATCACTATCATCGTTACACACTCACAAAAAAGGACACATGTTACCTTAACCAAATCCATACAAAAGGCACGTAAAAATGTGTCTAGGTCCAGCCATGGATCAAACTCAACACAACACATGATTTATTTCTAAGATAGACCTAATCATAGTGGTAATACCTTTAATTTTACACAAAGATCTATGCCATCATTACCACCAGAATTTATTTAAAACTATCGTTCCTTGTCCTAAAAATATCCAATCATCGCTTTATGATTTAAATGGAACGACACAAAATAGATGTGTACCATTATCACCTGCACCACACTCCCATAAGTAAAAATTTACTAAGAAAAATCTAAAAATGTTATTTGTAATGTCAGTATCATTAATCTAGATCCCCCCTTAGAACAGACATTCCAAATCAAGAACTTCACATGTTCCATGATTTATTCTACAACTATCAACCACATGATGTTTTTTTAAAATTAAAGCGTCAAATGTAATACTACTAGTTAACAGGTATAGACACCCAAAAATGTCCTACCCATCAAGCTTATACTCAATACAAATTCACCCTTGTTGATTTATCTTGAACCAAAAGCATCATCATTCCCATATCATATAACCCGAGAGACTCTCATGCTTCATTCTCAAAACAAGCATCCATCTGAGATCACATCCTAGAAAAGAATCCATGAACCTAGGTAAAATATTCTTATAGGTTTTCCTAAGTTAAACTAAACATCAATCTACAAGGTTCTGATTCAATAAAAAGGGCTCTTATGTCTCCCACCTAGCTATACAGATCATGTCCCATACCAGGGTGACTAGGTTCGATCAACTATCACTTAGATCAAACCTCTCACAAAGGTTACATCTCTTTGGGTGTCATTTACAAACACATCTTAATGAAAATAATATAATGAGCCTACCCACCCTCTATAAAAGAGGTAACTATAACATCAAACTACAAGGGTAAAAAATGATCAACATGGTTTAAATTATAAAAGTTTTAAAATTCTAGGTTATAGAGGGAAACACCACATAATTTGTAATTTGAATTTGAACTACTAACATTAAGAAGAACTCTAATGAAATCACCTTCCAACCATTGTATTACTATGGTCTGAATCCTCACCGAGAATCCTTATAGGGGGCTTACACTTGGAGTATCAAGATACGGACATAGAAAGGATAACAAAATAACACTCACTGATTATACACATATTGTAATACCCACTCTAGGTCCTCATTCAGTATAAACATTTAGGTACCTATCGACATGAAACTAGAGGATCCAACTAGATAACCATGAATGAAGGTTGGTTAAGTAAAATATCATAGTAATATATATATTAAAACTCCATTTAAGTTATTGTGAACCATTATTTAACTACATATGAAAAAGTTAACACCTAAAAAGGGGGTTTTAAAAGGAATAATGTGCCATATCTACCTAATATAATCACTACCCCTCCAATACATAAGGATTGGGTCATCAACCTCACTATGAAAAGTCTCATATTTGATCCACATATCCTTCTATTATAAGGAAATATTTATACATGTAGACAAAACTAATTATAATTCCACTAAGAACCTAGATTTAGAAACCCCATTTTAGTGTTTGTTGACACTTAAAACAATTGTACTCCATAATCATAAATAATAAAATACAAATGAACCTATAACATGTGGACCCTATGTATTGA
Organism: Viscum album; assembly: GCA_963277665.1. Taxonomy (NCBI): domain Eukaryota; kingdom Viridiplantae; phylum Streptophyta; class Magnoliopsida; order Santalales; family Viscaceae; genus Viscum; species Viscum album. The sequence goes on from OY728166.1 coordinate 879,221,418, forward strand.
ATATGATGCATGAGACACAACATTACTTTGTTATCCAAGAGTTAACATCGATCACTGGAGTCTTACCAAAGGTAGAAGAGACATAAATCCATATTAAATCATAAATTCAACATCGCATGTGTGTCATTCAAAATGAAAATATATACAATTATAACACAACATATCAAGAACAATAATCTCATATCTAGGGAAACTATAAATTCTTAGCAAAACACATGTTCTTGAAGAACCAATTTGATATCCATCACAGTTTCTGATACATTTCTAATACTTATATCTACCATTTCACAAAACTTTTAATACAACAAGAATGGAATGGAATTGATAAAAATTTTTAGAATTCCATCCTCGATCCCACTAAGCTAGTTCTTGGAGATGATTCATCATAAGTCCTCAAGAACACCCCATCAAATGTCAAAGGCTTCTATCTAACAGCAAGGGCGTAGGGTGTGACTGTGGGGATACTATTCCCTCATAACCGAATAAGAGAAATAGGGGAAATAAAAAAAGATAATCCATAGAAGTAAATAAATGTACAAAGTATGGTATTAGTACAAATAAATAAGGATGTGATAAAATGGAATATAGTAAAGGCCAAAATTGCTCTGTCATATATAGAAAACTGATTTCTTACTGGGATGATCACAAATAAAACAGTACATAAATGAAAAAAAAATAAAATTACAAGGATTTGCTACCAACTCTGATAAAAATCACATTATAGGTCTCCATGATATTTTCAAGCTTCTCTATCCCAATTATAAAAATATAAATGAGCATAATCACTCAATCATGAAACACTGTGACTCAGACCTATCTATAAAACAAATTTTCTCAACTAGAAATCATACAAAAGATCTACATCCACACTGAGGTTCACATATAAGATGGGAGAAATAAATATTAGTAGGAAACACCAAATCTAGAACCTATAAAATACTATAATAAGTGAATGATCATATAATATACTCATACTAGATGAGACACAAGTAGAATAAATATAAAGGTAAAAAATACATGAGTAATCTCAATCCACAAATGATACAAGGGTCTATGATCCCAATCATCTAGAAATCATATGAAAAATGCATTGATATAGATGTCACACAACTCAATCCATGTATAATTATATTTATCCTCTGGTCCATAATACCAATAAATGATACGTGATTCATCCTATGTCAAAAATATCTCTACAAAATCTATACCACCATAGGGGGATACACATCAAAGCTATGGGATCCCACTTACTCTCCTATAATCAATATAATGAAAGATTCTAGGTTATTTATTGAAATATTGTTAGTATAGAAATAATATGGATTCTATACCACTAAATCCATGCAAATAGAATCAAATATCTAAATCCTAGGTCTTGGTTTATAAAAAATCATGACATTGTAAAGCAGATATTCACTGTGGGGTTGAACCTTAGGTTACCTATAAGGAATTATCTGTATATCGAAGTATATGATTTAAATCCACTAAATTAATTTCTTAATGGCCCACTCCCATAAAATTCTAGTGAGTATAGTAATAGTGCTTCCATCCAACCATAGATAGAATCAGAAGCATCACTTTGGGAGAGGGTAATCATCCTCAAGTTTATCTAAAATGGTGAGTTGAGTAAAATGTACATCCCTTCCCAAATAAATAATGAAGAGTTCACTGTCCAACTCCATGGTCAGGTAAGGATCATAAGCTTGATCATAGGAAGTACATATGAATATCCTAATAAAAATAAGGCTAAGAAACTAGATCCTAGGAAGTACGTCTAGGAAACCCAATAATAAAATAATCAATAAAAAGGCTCAGAATCAAGAACCCAAGAAGTACATATTGCCATCCCAATAAATAATATGGTCCAATCGATTGTTCCTAAGAAGTACCTATGGTAATCATATATCACATCATGTTAGAAACATTGAACCCAAACTAGGAATCACCTTTGGTAATCGTAGCTACATCAACAGTAACCATGAGAATGTATAAATAACAGAGTGAGGGTGGATAAACGCTAAAAAAACCAAAGATTCTCTAGAATCTAAGGATTACAGGTTTAGTATGGGTTATAATGTGAAACATTACCCCATATATACCTAAAACTAACATACTAGTAGTGGGTCAGTCAAACATCACTTGACCCGCTAGATCCCCTAAATCAGTACATAGGAGAGGCATCCTACATGGGATCCTTGGAATTGATAAGTAAGAGGAGGAATACTTCATGAGATCTTAGAAAAGAATAAGGTATTTAGGCATCATAAATAGTATCATCATGGTAATTATATAAAGAGGAATAATTCTATATGGGATACCAGGAATGACTATGAGAGTGGAGGCATACTATGTGGGATCTTCTTTGTTGATACATAAGTGGTGGCATCTGATAGGGGATTATTGAAATGTTTAAGGAAATATAGGCATATTACATGGGATCCTCAGTGAAATATTATCATAAAACCAATTATTTCATAAGGGAACATATCACAAGGATGAAATACTTAATGGAAACTCTTCTTATGCATCAGTATAGATAGATGAATTGCGGTACATATCAGATAAAAGTCTCACTCTATGTTCCTATGAACACCCATCCAATATTTCTCATCAAGTATTTCCTTAATCCGACTCACAAGGGACTATATCAAGAAACATTAGATGCTGACCTTGGAAAACCCATTCAAATCCCACTAATTATTTCATACGAACCACATGAGGGTCTCATCCCACATATCACATATAAAGATATCAGTATTCTTTAACTAGAGGAAGAACTTATCCATTCATGATCGCTTTCCCGAAATCATCTTTTAGGAGTCCTAAAAAAATCAAGGGTTTTAATGTGACTATATATGTGGGAAAAATCTCACAATGGACTAGTGTAGTGTTCAATTAATAATCAATGACTTCAAACCATGAGAAACCCTCAAAGGGTTACAAGGAAGTATTACATGACATGTACACCTGAGTACACGACTTGTACTCTCAGATATACACCTGTCCGTGTACTTTAGTTGGAAATGATGTGTAAAAGTCCATTTAAATAGAATGTATAACATGTAAATGAAGTGTAGCATACATGTGGTTACTTCCCGTGTACCTCATATGGACTATCATTGTGTCTTTCCATGGATGTGTACTTCTACACAGTGTGCACATCTCCCAAGGTCTGCAGTGTACCCTACACAACCAAGTTCCCTACACGGGATGTTTGACCATGTAATTAGATATATATCCAAGAACCAGTACTAGTATTTTACTCCCAATAAATAGTGTGTACTTATAAAAGGCTAGAATCCCATAACAGGAAAATTTCTTAACATGTGTTCATAGAACCATGCATTGTGTGATTGGGATTTCCTAACGGGAACCCTTACAATCAGCCAAAAACCCATTTTTTTAATCATTAATAGCTATAGATTTTCACTTAAGGGGTCCAAAATCAATCATAATATGGTCATAGATCTATATTTCAGTAAATATTAGAAATTTATGGTAAAAATCTAAAAATTTACTTTCTTTGGGATAAATCCACCAAAGCTTCACCCATTTTCACATTCCAATGCTGTCACATGTCGATCTGTCTCTTTTTGAGCTCTATAGAGGTACCTAACTTCATTTCCCTTCATAGATTTATATCACTCTTTCTCTCCCTCTAGTTTTTATCTCTCAATGATTTGAAGGGGATATTGAAAGGTGAATATTTTAGAAACCATAGTGGATGAGAATAACGAAAAAAGAGAAAAAGAAAAGAAAATGAAAAAGGGTCCTGAACCTAGTGCCTTAAAGTAGTTTATATATTTTATAGAAAAAAAACAATTCTAGAAATAATGGAGGAGAAATATATATTAATACAACCATCCCTTCAAAATGATATATCCTAACGAATATGTATGAATAAATTCATATTTCATTTATTAAATATTAAATTTTAATTATTCCATGAAAATTAGAACCAATAATAATTCTACCAAACTTCTGTCTTAGGGAAAATAAAATATTCTAGGACCAATAGAGTGGTCAATAAAATTATTCAATGTCACCTTTTAAGTAAAAATAACAATTTTACGCCTAATAAGAATTTGAATGAAACAAATAAAATTTCTGCTAAAATTACACGTCTAAAAAAATAAGGGTCTTTACATATTGAAAAATAAAAAATAAATAGTGATACGTTGAGTTTGGATCAATAATTGGTGAAGAACGCATCTGCTAGATGATTATCCCATTATGTTTTCTATCTATCCCATGATTCCCCTTGGTACATTCATCATTGATCCTCATTCACATTCATAAAATTAGAATAGGTTCTCATACTCTCTAATCTTCTAGGGTTATGTAGAAAACTTTGGGATTTACAATAATAGGGTATCTATAGAGGAGGTATTAGTTTTAGTTTGTTAATTAAATTAAAAAAATTTATCATTTAATTTTTCTAATAGGCCGACCAACGGGTATCCTCAAACAGAAACTCAGCATCGACCAACTTTATACCACCCCTAAGGTAAACCCTTCATTATGGAATCAAATACGGTCTTAAATTTACCATCCATATAGAATGTAAGAAATAGTGTGTCAGCACACCAAAATCACTATTTTCATTTCTTATAGTATTTTAGTCTTGGTCACTTTATCTAGTTATCACCACCCTTACATTTTTTTAGGATAGAGGCACTATCTTCCTAGGATCACCTCTCTCACTATTACCTCCTATAATCAATTCTTAAATGATAATTATAGTTAATATATAGACAAAAGAACAATATCACCTAATGTTGAGAGTTTCATCAAGTGTAGTTTGGTTCCCTTTAGATATTTACTTGTTCTTTAAAAGGTTTTTTGTGAAATTCACATTGAATAGCTCTATTCCATTAGAGGTCAATAAAACTATATCAATTAGAAATATAATCAAGATATAAAAAGTCTTATCCCTAAAAAATCCATGAATGTTTCTGGAATTATTCCTTTCTACATAATAATTATGGAACTGAACTTATTTCTAGTTTTGAAACTAGATTTCCTTACTATTAAGAAACAGTGTTTACCTTGGACATGTAGGTTCTATCAAGGTATGGAATGGTTAAATATCTCTTCTTTTGTTATAATCCAAGATATCTTGACCAAGATTAATTTTATCCTACAAACAATTATTTATAGTACAAAATATTTTATCTTTTATCTCTTACTCTATATATAGAGTATTCAGGATGGTCAAGGGGTATCATTCAATATATTAAATTATGGAACTATTCACTTATCAAAACTGAATATCTTTCTAAAATATGAGTTAAAGTAACCACCTTTAACTTGGTGAAAAAATATACAATTGAATGGTGTTATTTTTCTATTTTTAAATATGAGAACTTTAAAATAACACCCCCAAGATACACCTAAATTCTAATCTCATTATTTTTCATTAATACATCTATATCAGTAGTATGGAAGCTTGAGAATACATTTGTTAAGTTTCATTAGATATTTAATGCAGTAAATATTCAGTTTATAGAATAATTAAATATCTTCCTATTCCAAAACATCAAATAATATGGTGGGGATATTTCCATTTAAATTTACTATTCAAACCTTCAAGTTACACTATAATATCCTTCATTAAAATCTACATATAGTTTCATATTAAAAATTCAAACCAATTGTTTCAATATTTTTATCCTACCTTCTTTATATTTTAAATGTGGTTAATACGCTCTTTTAAATCTTCCATAAATCTTGATTCATGAAAACATTGAGCATCTGGCTTGGTAATATTACGTGTGGCTGACATGACTTGAAATATTTATACTGTTGTTTGATCTTCATCCTTATGGATGAACTCTAGAAAAAACATTAAATCTACCATGAAAACCAACCATCAATTGATCATCACTAAACCATAGCCACTAGATATTTCATGGATATTGTAAATTCTTTTTCCTTCAAACTTCCATACAGATGATCACTTGTTCAACCACACTCACTTTATTTGAACTCCAGTGTACCTGATCAATGGATTGACCATGATATTTCATTTGAACTCCCCTGCATAAAGTGACCAGAAGAACAATGATTTTCATTTAATGATGTAAAATTATTCTATTTAGATCAATCCCATATCCGAATGTAGCATGATAACCCATATATTTTTATGATAGTATATACTTTCAACTGACTAATAAATTCCTACTAGAGTCGATGATCTCATACAAACGACCATACTAGCCCATGCATGTCGATGTTAAGAACCCTTTTGGAAACATTACAGTGACCCAGAAAAATAAGTATACGCACATAGACACACACACACAAATGCCCACACATACACACAAACACACACTCCTGATCCTACCATCCAATTATATTTGTTCCTTTGTTATCTACCACTGAATTTTCGGTCCAGGCTACATAGTTGGTTTTTTTGAGCGGGTTTGACCCATTTTTTCGTATGACTCCTTGAAGAAAAATACTTAAATAGAATAGGAAAGAAAAAATTCCATCCACATATATATATTTTATTATTTAATGGAACCAACCAGAACTTCAATATAATCATTCAAAATACTCCAACCATCACTATAACAATTTCAATCTTCACATATAGTCAATAATCCCATAGCACCAACACTCACATATTAAAAAAAATATAATTCAAATATTTAAGGGTTAAAAAATAACCTCATTTGTATTTAGTTGAAAATATCCCCTTAAATATATCTCTATGTTATCTCTCCTATTTATTTTTAATGAAATAAAAAATATCATCCCAAATAAAACCCCATCTCTATGAGAAAATTATATGAAATTTTCATCAACTTTCTTGAATTGATACTTATTTTTTAATTATTTTATTTGTTTTAATCCCCCATTATCAATTCAATTGAGAGATATTTTCCATGAAATTATACCCGCTGTTAAATTTATAATTCCATTATAAAGTCTCCATTTTGGTATTGAAAATTACCCCCACATTTTCTATAATTATTTTTCCCTATTCCATGACAGTTTTTGTGAAAATTTTATGGTTGGACTTTCCTAATCAAGAGAAATCCTCATTACTTGATTTGAAATTTATCTTTCTAGAATATATGTATAACCACATATAAATATAGTGAGTGATATTAAAAATTTTCACTTGTGGAATCAACCAATATTTTATACCATGAAGTATGGGATCAGTGTAGGAAATAAGAGTTTAATTTAATACTTACAAGGATGTCCATGTCAACACCCGATTCATTAAAATCAACACAACTTTAACTTTAAATTTTCTCAATAAGTCATATGATATCAATCAAAATCGCACCAAAAATTAGTATATAAATCAAGAAGCATAAAGGATGTCTGAAATACAACTTTTCAGAACCATTTTTAAATAAAAAAAATTAGTAATATCATTGGACTTCCTTATTATCCAAATAGTCAATGGTCCCATTATTCCAATATGATACTTAATAGCATTTGGAAATTAATCTCCAACATCCAATTTATTTCAACATTGTATCTTTGAATTTTTATTCAACTATGGGGGCCCCACTTCTTGAGAAATAACTCATTTTCCATCAGTAGCATTTAAAAGCTAACATAGTTGGTTTGAATATAGAAAGGTAAATAAAAATTACATATATGTATCTACTCCAATATATATTAATACCTTTAGTATAAAAATTACACTAAATTAATAACCAAACAAAACTCTTTACAAGGGAATTTCCATAACATACAAATATTTATTCAGAACTATCTTCATGTAATAGTTTGTAACTGTATCAGTACATTCATAAATTTATGTAATAATTGTCAACACATCTCAAACCTATAGTATTAACATCAATATGGACTTGAAATGACTTAATCACCACCGGATTCCACCAACTATGTATAATTTCATGCCTTTTACAGGACCTACTATCATCTAAATTTCTTATGAATTTGAGAAAACTTACCCCATGGATTGTATCTCCCCTAGAGTCTTGCATCTCTTTAAACATGTTAGATATATTTAATGAATAAGGGTAGATGATATCTTTCCATATAACTCATCTTGAGGAGGATTTAAATTCACCAGTGACTATTATTTTCAATCTATCTTTCTCTATGGAGTCCATTTTTAGATCAAAATCAGATTTAATGGATTCAAATATCATTTATACTTCATTGGACTTATTATATTATACACAATGTAAGACACAAACTATTCTTCCTTGGTCAAGTTTACCACTAATAATTTTATTTTCTATTATAGTTTAATTTTTTTTCCAAACATTATCTATATTCAATGTTTCCTTACATGGACAGTTGTTATTTTCAACACATACCATATTTTATTACATACTTTTTAAATGTGCCATCCTAGAGTTAACAAAATGTGAACTATTCTCTTATTTGCAGTCTATTTTCATGGCTATTTAATATGTACTAGGTATATGTATTATTAGGGTGATTATCTTCATTTTGGATTTATCACAAGATTCTTCCATACATAACTTCTTAAATCTGCTTCAGAAAGGAACGGACACATCATTAAGTACAGGTTGATTCTTCACTTTTATCTTAGTTGGAAACATTTCAAAACATCAATTTATGCTATTGTTATAATAATAATTATTATTAAAAGGATACCCGTACCTTCTTTTTTTTCCTGATAACATACCCTCAAAAATACTTCACCATATTTAACAAATTTAACAAATTATAGTGCTTAAAATTGAAAATTGAAGTATGTATAAGAATCACACAAAAATAACACAAGTTTTCATACCCACTTGTTGGGATCTTCCCAATACCATTATATCTTTTTGGCATATTTTAGACTCATTTCTAGAACCTAAATGATTTTATTATTTCTTATGAATTCCCAAAACATTCTTCTTCCCATGCATGGGAGAGGGTTTATCAGAGACAATACCATATTTTCCCATAGATAGTGGTTTTTGTGAAATGAAACTCTACCCATGATTTTCTTCTGATGAAGAATATTTTCTATTCAAAAAAATATCACCCATTAAATAATAATCAATTAAAAAATTCAAATAATCCATAATTTTAGGATTATCCTTATCATTACATTACTATATTTCCGTTTTGGTTGAATCCATTATACCCCTAATTGCTGGATCATCTTATTTTTTTCTCAAGATAAGAATTCATATCTTTTTTGAGATTCTTCCCACTAGTCATCTCATCATCGAATGCATGGAAAATTTAATCTATCAAGTTAATTTTCACCCAAATTTTATAATTCATTTGAGTAATATAATATTTAAGGTAAATTCTCTCATATTTTATCCTTTTATTTTCCATACCTAGTTCTGATAGGCATGCAACAAGATTATCTTACTTTTATTTCAAATGCAATTTTTTTTGAGTTTCGACTCTTCCCTTTTGAATCATTCTTGATATTTTCCAACTATTTTGGAATTTCCTTCAATTTTTTAGCTTATAAACCATTATTTTCACTGAGTTTAGTTGTAACTTCAACAAGTGTTTTTTTATTAAAATATTTAGGTTATTTACTAAAATTTTTATATATTGATATAAATTCATTGTGACTTATTTCCTTATTTATGACTTAAATTTTAATCTTTTAATTTCCAATTGAATCCTATGATAACTGGAAAACATCCAATATGGAATTACTTGGGACTTCCCCATCATATGTAGTACTAAATTCACTTATCCTATTAGTATCATTACTCATTCCTAGGACACAATCAAATGAATAAATAGTTTCACAATCAGATTCATCTATACATTTATTTTTTTCGTTAATGGTATCCTTCAACTAAGTCAATATCTTCCCATAGAAAGTTCCACAATGAGAAATAACACCAAAATTATGTTTTTTTATTTTTCCATTCTCCTTGGAATAGAAGAATATAAGGGCATACTGAAACTTACACTTCAATAATTAACTGAATCAAGTCAAAGAAAAAAATCCAATGAAAGAACCCTATTCTATGATACTAATTGTTAGGTTTAAAAGGGTCTTAGATAACATAAAGGGATGTGAATTAGGATATGGATTCTTTTTCTAAATTCTTCCTACCCTATTGGATATTGACTACCCGTAAGAGTCACTTTTTTTCATCTTTATTTTGTGTTGAATCCAATTTCACGACCTGCCATTTTTTCCAATTTTCCGAGTTATAATTCCTTAATCACTTTATCAGATGATGTTATGAAGAAAATATTGAAAATAAATCACAAGTTAGTACATATTTTATTTTTTGGGTTCACCACTATGGTTTAATCCAAGGAGAATGCAAGGAATAGTGTTTTAGTTAACAAAAATCACTATGGTCATTACTTGCCTAATTTTAGTCAAGATTACTATTTTCTAGGATCATTTCCTTTACAATGGTTTAGGGTGTATGAAATGTATCCTTGATATCACTTCTCTATACATTCCATCCTCCACTCACCAATCCAAATGGAAATTAAAGTGTCATGTAAACTAGATACCAATATCACATATTGTTGAGAGTTGCACGAAGTATAGCTCGGATCCCTTCGAATATCCACATGATCCTTTATTGGATATTTATGAATATCAACTTGATTATCACTTTTATATGCGAGGTAATATAAATTAGTCATTTTTAAATATAATAAAGATATTTTAAGTATTCTTCAACTTTACAAGAATGGTTATGGAATTCATCCACTCTACATAATAAGTCTAGTATATTGATATATTTCTAGTTTTGAAATTGTAATTCCTTACACTCAAGAAGAAAATATCCCCTTTGACATACAGGTTGTATCAAAATATGGAAGGGTCATATTTCTCCTATATTTTTATATTTTTAGATATATTTATGATTCTTTCTTCCATTTTTATGTAATTTTGTGTGGTTAATATTATTTTCTCTTGTATATCCTACTCTAATTATAGAGTCTTTAAGTCGATCGACGGATATCATTATATATTTAAAAATATGGAACCCTTCAATTATCAAAAATATATATTTTTTCATAATATGAGTTATGGAATCACCATTTATGCTCATTCAATAGATCTCCACATCACTATTTTTTTATATATGAAAACATGAGAACCTGAGAATTACAAAACCAAGAAACTCTTTAATTATTGGCCTGTTATTTATTAAGAATAAATCCATCTTTATATCATGGAATTATTCACATATTTAGTGATGTAAATATTTATTATTGGTGATATTTTAAATTATTCTTATAAAAAAACATGGAATAATATGATAGGGATATTTCCATTTAAATTATCTATTCAAACCTTTGAGTCTCACTGTAACATCCTTCATTAAAACCTACATGTATTTATAACATCTTAATTAAAAAAACGTTTTCATTATTATCTACTTCTTAATATTTTAAATGTATTCAATAATAGCATTTAATACTTACACAAATCATGCTTATTCATAAAAATGGGAATCAATAGTTTATAAATATTCTGTATAGGTCACGTGACTTGAAACCTTCACACAGAAGGCTGATCTTCATCTTTATGGAAGAAATCCCCCATAACCACTGGATCAACCATGAAAAATAACCATTATTAAAATGTCACTCCACTATAGCCACTATATCTAACATGAATACTAACTATGTTTTTTATTCGAACCTGCACATTCATGATCACTAGATCAACCACACTCTATTTTTATTCAAACACCGAGACACACAATCACTAGATTAACTGAGATTTTTCATTTGAATTCCCACATGCATGGTCAATGTATTTACCATTCTATAGCCTAAGTGGTGAAAATTTACCATGTTTACATTTACCTCCCCTTAGAACATATCATGTTTCATAGTTTATAAACCATGAGGAGCTGTCAACTAGCTAATCATGTCTAAATGGAGTTGGTAACCTCCTACGACACACTATACCGACCTATTCATGTAGATTGTATGATCCATTTCCCACAATGAGTTAAACAAAGAAACTTCCTATCTATAAATGTGCAAGAAAATATGAACCTTCTCTTTCCATCCACTCGGATTGGTGACATTGAGAATATCCACAAACAATTCTAGTTAGGCTGATCAGGTACTTTTCCTATAGAGGGTTGGCCACATTTCTTCCAATGTCTTCAAGAAAAACTAATTAGTTAGAATAGAAAAAACAAACCACTATCCTAATATATATATATTTCTATTCTATAGTGAAACCAAATATAAATTCAAGATCATCCACAAAACTCCTCCAACCATCACCAAAATAAATCCATTATTAACATGAAGTTAATAAGTTCATAACACCGACACTAACATATTTCCAACATAGCTAATATAATTCTTTTGGGGTTAAAAAAAATCTTACCAATAGTAACCATAAAATAATTCTACAAATAAGACACCACCACAACTCCATTTTTATAACATTCCTTCATATTAGTTCAACATATCATTCATGAGATACAAAACATTAATTCAATATTAAAAACATATTATTAATTTCCACATTTAAGTAATTAAAATTTAATGAATGGTGAACTTACCAAATAAATAATATAAATTCACACACACATATATATATATATAAAAATCTCAATAGAAAGATCAAACAATCATAAATCATAATCAATAACATTGAATCATTTAAAACACATGTTAATCACTCTTCCCCTTCATCTTGCTTTAGTATATTATTTTATCTTTCTTAGGCCAATACTTAATTTCCACCCAAAACATAAAAAAAATCAGGATACTTTAATAAATTATAAAAAATTATGAATGGAAAGCCATGAATATCCTACATTAACCAATGATTTGATAATCACCTTGAAAGAATAAAGCGAAAGAGATAATCACAAGCCAAAATAACCTGGGAAAACCCAAAAACATAGAGAATAAAAAACTTCATCAAAACCAAGATGTGAGTCCAAAAAAAATTGAAGAATAGCATTTTATCTAAATTATCTATGAATAATGGAAGGATGAGAACCCAAAATAAAGAAATCAAAACTCATCTTGATTTTAAAGTGGTTGATCTCTTGAAGCCGACGACCAAAGGTAGTTAAAAGAAACTTAAGGGACTCCAAAGATGCACCTATGATCCTCTAGGGTTCGACTAAGAATTTAAAATTTTATTAGAATACTAATGGGTTCCAAATTTATAATACTACTGGAAACATATAGACTCCAAACATGATAGTTCATGGCTGCGCCATGAAGGGGTTAATTCAATTGAATCCATAGAAATGAAATTATCATTAATGTTATCTCACCTATTTTAAAACCCATTAATCCATATTAATTATATATGATGAAGTATGGTCACACTGTAACCATTTTGGTCATTCCATGTACATGATACCTTGAAAAAAAAGAGGTAACCCCAACCAAACATCGATTTAATAGAAGAAACTTGACATCATGACACCCAAATAAGAATAACTTCAAAATGAAAAATACATAGCATCAAACTGTGGAGGATGTGGTCACACAATGATGAAAACTCAAAAAAAAAATTAAACTAACTCCCCAAGAATATTTACATTGCATCTAATTCCCCTAAAAAAATGATCAGAAAAGTATAAGAGGAACTATATAAGAGAAATAAATACAAACATATGGTTTTCCATTGATAAAAAAGGTTATTTATTTTTCTAAAATCTTCTTAAACATCATGCACAACGTGAATTAAATGATTCATCTTGTGACCAAACAACCTTATTAAAACTAAATGACACCTAGACTCCATTGTGTAAGCCTCACACTCTAACATAAGAACCTTTCCAGGACTCAACTATTCATAGTGATACACAATGTACTATAGAATTTCCCTCTCTTCTAGCTAGACCTTCATGGTGTAGAACACATGACCAATCAAAAAAATAAATTAATGATTATAGAAGGTCACTTCCATCAAAATTAACCCATTTTTCCTAATAATCCCCAAGTAGATATATATTTTTTTAATAAATAAATCACTAAAGAGAATTCTCAAAGTGGAAAACCTACACTTATCCTCCAAGGTTAGTGAGTAATAATACTCCTTAACTGATATCTAACCATTTCTCACCTTATTGAAAAGATAATATATCCATAAATTATTACAACTCACTATTCATACCATGATCTAAAAAATTGAACAAAGGGAGGGAGAAAGAGTTTGAATGCAAAGGAAAAAACGTAGAATAAATTAGAAGAAGAGGCTATTGTCACCTTCCTCCTTCTCTAATTACCATTATAGTCTCATATTTTAAATGAAATAAAAATGTATTGATTAATAAAAATAAAGGAATAAAAAATCATATTTTGGATTTAACTTTTATATAGTTATTCATTATTATAAATATGGTGATCATAGGTGCATCACAACATATCGAAGAAAGAAACACAAACAAAACTGAAGTGAAGAGGCAAGGGAATAAACAGTCACAACACATATCTAAGGAAAAACAACAAAATATCACTTCACTCTGTGAAATAGAATGTATATATAGTATGCAGAAATATATAATAAAATAGCATGTAGTCCTAAATAAATCCCATGGTGTGAGAATTTATAATATAGAGAGTTCGAGTAACATATATAGACACAAGAAGACTTTACAATTTCAACTTAATTTGAGTTTGGGTTTCCCATGCAGTAATAGATTGATTCCTTTGATAATAATATCGACAAATTATATTTAGATGAACCTATATGTTAAACCTATATACCTATATTCTAATTTTCCCCCTATAACCACTTCAAAAAACAACCCAATATGTCTAATAAATCGGGCCTATAATAGCTTGATCCCACAAATCATAATAGCTTGAGAAGTATTTCACAAACAACTAACCCAATTTTTATATCAGACATATTTTAGTAGAACATAAAAAATTATCTTATTACATATTTTAATTCTACCAATTTATATTTAATTTGTGTCTTTGAAATGGGAAGAACTTGATCATGTGGAAAATATCAAAAATCCTATTATATGAGACTAGAAATTCCATTGGACTGATCATGGTAGGATTCCAGAGTTCCTAATTATAATATAGAAAAATACTCAATTAGACTTTGATTAAAGTGGTCATAAAATAAATAATATGATCCCATTTTCTATAAGCACCCCTCTTAAGAATCAACCACATTAACTGGAAACCTTTAGAAACATCCATTTAATCCATGTTTAAAATAATAATAATTTTTATAAGAATAACCATACCTTATTTATTTTACTTGATAAAATTGCATCTAAATTTTTTCAGTAGAATTAATATATTGAATATATACCATTACATAAAAATAGAAAAGTTTTTTCATGAATCCCATAGTAGTAACACATGTTTTCATACCTTCTTGTTGGGCTGTTTTATTTTCCATTACTTCTTTTAGGGAAATATTTTGATCTATTTAAATCACCTTAAGAATTTTTTAATTTATTATAAATTTCCACAACCATATTATTATCATGGATGAGTAATTATTCATCATATTTAATACCATATTTTCCCCTAGAACATGGTATTTATGAGATGATAATTTTCTTATACTTTTCCTCTGATGAGGAATATTTTTTCCCTTCAATACACTATCACCCATAGATTGATAATTAGATGATAAATGTAAAGAATCTTTAAATTTAGAATTACCCAGTAACACCCAATGATTTTGGGGAATATTTTTTTCATATTAATGAAATCTTTTCTAGATTTTTCATTTCATACCACGAAATATAGATTTTTTATATGAAAGTACTAAGTATAGATTCTATTAAGCACAATGAAAATTTATTATTGTTCTACATGAAACACTTATATTAGATTTTGGTACATGAAATAATATGTTTGGATTGTGTTATACACAATTTCGAGTCCCTTCGATAGATTTCATTACACATAAGACTGATTTTTACAGAACTAAAATATACTATTAATATTATTAATAAAATATTATTATAATTATCTCTTATCTATTAGAATATAATACCTGATTAATATTGTATAAATTATGGAACTATTTTTTACACATGTATGTAAAATTAATTCTTTGGTTACCAATTGGATAGAAATGAAAGTAAGAACCACGTGAGAATAACGAAATTATTTTTATAAGAAAATTACTCTTGTATGTTCAAACACCATTTTACCTTAATAAATTTAACAAATAAATTTTTATGAATGTTTTTTAAATATAATATAATAAGTAAATTTTTTTATAGTCAGATAATATATTTTATAGGAACTAGGAAAGAAAAAAAATCAATTTTTATGAATAAAAAGAAGTATTTTTCAAAAAGGTAATTTTACCACCATTTAATGGGGAACCCATTTTAAATATAATTTTTGACAAATTTATAATTTTTATTTGAAAAAATAAACATAATTTTTGAAATAAGAAAATCAAAATTTAATTTGGGGGATTTTTGTTTTATTTTTTAGAAGTTAATTTTTTTTGGAACAGTGGTAAATACAGAATTTTAATTGAAAACGGTTATTTATTATAATTTATTAATATAGTTAAATTATATTTTAAATTTATTTTATAGTATAATAAGATAAATTATACAAATATGAATTCAATTTAGTTCATTTTAATTAATTCTACATTGATATTGGTTATAAAAACATTTCAAAATTTTGAACATTTTCACTTTAAAAACCTACCATCTCATCTCTCCTGTAGGATTAGGTTTAAATTAATTAATTAAACTTATATGATTATAAGTTAGAAAAATGGATTACATATTTAGAATAAGAATAATTTACAATTTTAAATAATATTAGCTTAATTTTTTACCAAAAATATTAGTTAATGTAATTACAATTAATTACAATAATTAAGGTAAAAACAAGTTTTCTTAGTGGTTAAAATTTAACTTAAGGGTAAAAATACTATATACACATGTAAAAAATCCATTTTATGGCCATATTTCTACAATATACTCCATTGGATCAAAATATAAAATTATTAGAGGCACATGATGTAAGGGAGACCTCTCAAAAAATGTTTTCCCTCTTATATTTACAAGAATGCCACTCATCCTCCACTATGAAAGGGCACTCTCAACCCTCACTTATTCACACCTATAAATCCCTTTGGATCATAAAAACCTACAAAAATAATCTCTAAACTTACCATGAATCGTAATAGAGTCCTCAATTTGGGATGAAAGAAAACCAAAATAGTCATTCGGTGTAAACTGAAAGGAATTACCTAAAGAAGATGTAACATCCATCAATAAGAAATTTTTAATTTTCTTTCTTCGTCCACTAAATTTTTCATATTCCATGATTATATAATATTATCAGTATCATAAAATTACTTAGATGTTTTTATGTTATAGATTATACCTACACTCACACACACTTCCTATAACGACGCTAGCCTTTTAATAAAACATTACATGTTTCTAAGCATAATTATACAATAGAGTTTAAGACAAGGATTGTTAAGTCTAGTGTCTTGGAAGAATAGGTACATAAAACTTGATGACTAAAAAACATGTATTTATTTAAAATATATAAATATATCATAACTTCCATTGATCCCTTACATCTGAATAGGGTACCCTAGGGAACACATGAACAAAGGTATTAGCTAAAAAGCCCAGTAAGGGAATGAACATAAGAATATAGCTTATGAACACGAGTTAGGTGGCATGATTTATTGATATCAAAGGAATGGAACATAATAAATCATATCATATAAACATGGGATCATATAAACCTGGACTCATATAAATGTGGCAGAATCAGAAAACATGTCCTTAGTATGGGTCAAGGCTAACCGCCAATCCCGTTTCCCATAGTAGTACTGGTCAAGGCTAACTGCCAATTCAGTTTCACATAGAATCTCATGAGACATAACCTTACCCAATGAATTGGAGCGCTATCTAGGCACACCCATATTACATTTCATGAATATGTTTTCCACATAAAGAATCCTACATAATTAATATTACATAAAATAAATGGTTACCAATGGGAAGAATTGGGTACCACAATCATGACATAAATCATAACCAAAGGCGTATCAAGAAATTTTCCATAAAAGAAAAGAATTATAACATACATGGAACATTCATAAGGTAAATTAGACATATATAATGAAAATTGATTTCAAAGAGAAGTGAAAACATGTAAAAAATGTATTTGAGAAATTTTAGCCTTAAAACATTTTTGTATTGTTTTAAAGAAAATACTATTGGGATTTTAAAATAGAAAATTGGAAAATATTTTATATAAAACCAAAAGTGAACCAAGAAGGTTTTCATAAAAAAATACTGAATTTATAAAGAAAATGGTTTCATAAATAGCAGATATAGTTCACTTGAAATTAGGTGAAAATTCAGGATGTTCCCTTAAAAGTGGTTTGCTTATCAAAAGGTACTAAGGAGGGAATCTTTTAAAAAATTTATATCCATAAAAGGGAGTGTTGAAAGGGAATTGATAAATCATTTTTGTACAACTACACATAATTTTGAAGATGTACAGAAACAGATAAGATAAATCCATTTTGATATAATGAAAGATAAGGTAACCTGAAAGAACATAGGAGGTTCGAGTATAATTCATTATGGTTTATCGTCATGGTGGCAGGTGTACCTAAGAGGGATTTATTTGATAGAAAAGGGGTTTAAAATCACTTATACCTCATTAGGGATGTATGGGGGAGGTTCAAAATCATACCCCAATATTTATGATAACCCATATAATGACATAGCATAAAGGACATCTTGATTTGGGGTGAAATGGAGAGGATCCCATACTTTAAATCCGGTGGTGTTATCCACTTTTTATTAATGATATGAAAAAAAATATTTTTTATTAATTAACAATTATATATCCTCATATTTATGTAATCTATTTATTATAATAAGTTCATTATCGTCCTTTTGATGGGTTAAGATGTTCAATTTTAATGTTCGGGTCTGTTTGTTTCCTTAACTTTCATTACCAGTTTACTTATGAATGGATAATCATATAAGATTATAATGTTTTTCCATAATTTAATTCATAGGTTATTAGTGAAAAAAAAAGATTAAATGTTGGTGAAAATCCATTCGTTTTTTGGGAGTGGAGATGACTTATTATATAATACCTTAGTGATAACTGTTTTTGGTTAATGGTGGGTTTGATTACAATGAACATGCTTTACTTTATAACTTAATATAATTTTTTTACAAAAGGATTATAGAACCACAACTAGGATATATGAAATATATAAAAATCTAGTTCTACCATAACACAAATGGTTTCACGATCAAAATTGAATATGATAATAGAAATTGATAAACCGTTGTAATTGAATGTTCTAAATTAACACAACTCAAAAGGTGTTTCCATTTCCTTCAAATAAAACATGGGACATGAGCGATGATAATGAAATATCCGATTAGAATAAAAATATTCTAGTACATGTATGTTACTGGATTTATATTTCCATTTAGATTAAGGGAGGTGAGTAAAGAAATAAGAAAAGAATACAACATAAAAGAAATAAAATAATTGGAAAGAGGAATTTACCTCTTGAGTTTAACACCTTTGAGAGACACTTAAGAGGACAAGATTTGGTATTTTGAAGAAAATAGGGGCTGTTGGATGAGGGTAAGGAGCATGGAATGTGATTTGGGTAGAATATTGGCAGAGGAGAAGGTTTGAGAGTAGTGGAGAGAAGAGGGAGTGAGGAGGTTTTTATAGTGGTGGAGAGGAGGGTTTTCATAATATTATAATCATTAATTTCTTATTTTTTTCACAGGACAAGAAATAGTAAGTATTACATGACCAAGAACAGTAATGAATTCATGTGATTTTGAACCAATTGGGTTTACATTATAAGATCATCATCAATGACTCAATAAATCCATTATTTATCATTTTTTACAAATTATTGTATTTTACTATTCACCAAAAATTACGTTTTTTCCTATCCGACTCCAAATAACTTACTTATCACAACTGTGTATGTCATATTTTTGAAATTCCAAACACCAAAGTGACTAAATTATGTTTAACGGTCACATAGAACTTAGTATTTCATAATGTTACGATTTCTTGTGATTATAAGAAATATTTATAAGAAATGAATTTCCATTTACAAAAAATTGGGTCTTACATTCTTCCCCCCTTATTGAATTTCTCTCTGAAAATTTCATGTTACATTCTAAGCCGTAAATAGGTGCATGTACATTTCTTTCATTGATTCCTCCAGTTCCCATGTTTCCTCTTCGTACTTATGGTTTCTCCATAGTACCTTGACGAGGTTAGTAGTCTTCTTACGTAGAACTGTATCTCTATGATCCAAGATCTTCATTGAATTCTCCTCATAAGAAAGATCATCCTCCAACTGTACCACCTTAGAAGAGAATACATGTGAAGGGTCTGGTATTTACTTCCTTAAGTGGGATACATGAATGATATCATATACTTTTGACATTGTAGGTGGAAGTGCCAGTCGATAGGCCAAAACTCCGACTCGATCAATGATCTTATTGGGGAAGATGTATCTGGAATTTTAACTTTTGTTTCTTTCCAAAACTTGTGAAATTCTTCCATGGAGATACATGGATATTACCATGTCTCCAACTTTGAAACCAATGTCTCGCTGATGACTTTATACATAACTCTTTTGTTGACTTTGGGATGCCTTGATATGATGCTGAATGGTTTTCACCTTCTCAACCATATCTTTGACCATATTAGGTCCTAATATATTTTTCCTATTGTCTTCATCCCAACTCATTGGTGTTCTTCACCTTTTTCCATATAGGGCTTCATATGGTTCCATTTATACGCGCAAGTGGAAACTGTTATTATAGGGGAATTCAAATAGTGAAATATGTTGGTCCCATAATCCTTTGAAGTCTTCAGAACTTAATCTCAACATATATTCTAGTGTCTGAATAGTTCACTAATATTGGACTTAAATTTGAGGATGATAGGCGTTACTGAAGTTTAGTTCAATGCTTAGACCATGTTGGAGACTTTTCCAGAACATCGAGGTGAATCCAGGATCACGATCATATACAATAGATAGTGGTACTCCAAGTATCCTTTCTGATTCTTTAATGTAAATCCTTGCAAGATGATCTAATGATAAGTCTTGTCGAATTGTGATAAAGTGAGATGTCGTCTTAAGACATTCCACAACAACCCATATATCATTGTTTCTTTTAAATGTCCATGGATGTCCAGTGAAAAAGTCCATGGTAATGTTCTCACACTTCCATATTGGTATGGGTAGTGTATATCATCCAATTAGACATTTTTCTCTCAACCATTCACTTACTAACATACCAGAAACTTTTATGTATATTCAATAATCTCCCTCTTCATATTATCCCACCAAAGTTTTTCCCAAAGATCTCGATACATTTTTGTGCTCCTTGGGTGGATAGAGAAAGTTAAGCTATGTGCATCATTCAATAGTTCTTTGTTTATCTATGGATCGAATGGTACACATAATCATGACCCAAATCTTACAAATCCTTCCACATCAATCAAGAACTCATAGGATTTCCCATTTTTAACAGCTTCCACCCTTTTCAAAATTTCCACATCTTTTCTTTGAGTATCCATTATTTCCTCCTTGAGGGATGGTTGAGCAATCATTTCAGAAAGGATTGAAAGGTTTTACCTTAATTATTCCCATGTATATCCTTTAAAAATATAAGAAGATCATATTGTTTTCAATTATCATCATTGATAAAGATGCATGATCCTTTCTACTTAGAGTATCTTCCACCTTGTTTGCCTTACCATGATTGTAGTGGATTGAGACGTCATAATCCTTTATGAGATCTATCCATATTCACTGGTTCATATTAAGGACTTTCTATGTGAATATATATATTTATGAGTCTTGTGATCAGTATATATATCACACTTCTCCCCATAGAGATAATGCCGCCAGATTTTCAACACAAATATCATAGCCACCAACTCCTGATCATGCATGGTATGGTTTTGCTCATGGATTTTCAGCTTCCTTGAAGCATAGGATATCACATTATCATTTACATTATCACATAGACTAAGCCATTATTTGAAGACTCATTGTACCCCACAAAAAGATCGCCAATTATTGAGAGTGTGAGTACCGATGCAGTGATAAGCCTCTTTTTCAACTCCTTGAAACAATCTCCACATTCCTGGATCCAGACAAACTTTATGCCCTTATTTGTCAGCTTGGTCATTGGGTTCAATAATTGTGAAATGTTCTTCATAAATCTTCAATAATACTCGGATAGACCTAAAAAGCTATGGATCTCTGATATAGATGTTGTACTAAGCCACTCTTCAATTTCCATTGTATGGGAAGGGTCTACAGATATCCGTTTTCTAGTGATATCATGCCCCAAGAATGATACTTCCTCCATCCATAACTCTCATTTACTATACTTTACATACAACTTCCCCCTTAGAAAAGTCTTTAACAAAATATTCATATTCTCCTCATGATCCTCCTTGCTCTTGGATTATATATAAAAATATCAACATTATAGACTACCAAATATTTGTCGAGGTAATATATAAACACTCTAGTCATTAAATCCATGAAAATTTCTGGAGCATTAGTGAGTCTGAAGGGCATCACTATGAACTCATAGTGTCCATACCTTGTTTGAAATCTAGTCTTGGGGATATATTCCTTGATTACCATTAATTGGTGATATCCTGACTGAAGGTCCACCTTATAGAAATAACTTTCCCCATGATGTTGATCAAACAAGTCATTCATCTGTGGAAGGGGATACTTGTTCTTTATCATGATTTTATTGATCTCACAGTAATAAATGTAGAGGTGCATTGATCCATCTTTATTCATGATGAAGTGGACTGGTGCACCCCAAGGTGAAGCCCTGGGGTGTAAAAAACCCTTCTTCACATTCTCTTGTAACTGCTTCCTCATTTCTTCCAACTCTATAGTGTCCATTATGTAAGGTGTATTTGATATAGGTAGAGATCCAGTAATAAGTTCAATTGATAACTCAACCACTCGGCCCGTAGGAATACTAGACAACTCTTCAAGGAATACGTCATTATAATCCATCATCATAGGATTGTATTCAAGCACGATTCTCTCCTTTGTCACAATCATTTGAGATAGATATTATTGATCTTAAGGCAAAAATTTCCATAATTGAGATGATTATTTTAAAGGAGGTTCATCTTCTTCCTTAAACTTGTAAATAATTAGAGGATGCTTCGAGATGTGAAGAGTGAACCCCCTTTCCCGATAGTTTATGTTGGTCTTGTATAAAGACGTACAATCCATGCCCATGATTTCATTGAACTCCACTAAAAAATGTTTGAAGAGTTTTCCATGAAGGTTCATTCCAAAAACATTAACTAGGGAGGAGTTATAAACCATGTATACAATAATTTCCCCATTCACTGTTCTCACAGATAAATTTTTCTTCCAAATTATGAGGTGTTGTTTGTATAGTTCTACTAAACTTTAAATATAAGAAAGAATGAATAGAACCAAAATCAAATAGCATGTTCTCTATTTTTGAATGAATAACTATCGCCCTTGTCACCATATCGTTGTCCGGATCCACCTTAGCAGTAGTGATAGAATAAGACCATCCTTATGCCTTGGTGGTTGTTTTTGATTGCCTCCGACAACACTTGGATTAGGGAAATTTTTCCTTTAATACCCTTTCTCCTTGAAGTTGTAACACTACACTATAGGATAAGTGTCGTTATGAACCTTACTTTCTTCTTCTTTATTAGCATAATTACTCATATCCCATTGGCATTTTTTAGCCAGATGACCAATCCTTCCATATTTGAAGCAATTCTTTGTTCCCTTCAGATAGTTCCCATGACTATTCTTCACACAACTTTTACAAGGGGAAAAGTAAAGATTATTTCCATCATAGTATTTGTTTTTTTAACCAACCTTGTTGTTCTCCATTTTCATCTTCTTTTCATAGGACCCATGAGACCACTAAGAGTCTCCAATATCTATTTTAACCTTGAGGGCATAACAGACAATATCCTCATTATTTTCAAAGTCTCTAATCACCACTTCTTTTCATAGACTCAACATTAGTCCACTAAATAAGTGATACAACTTTCTTTAGGTGTTCCTGAAAAAGAAAAAGGAATACCTTTCAAGACTTGTAATGTTTTCTTCATATGACCTGATGGAATCATGTTTCTTATTCTTGAGTCTAAGGAACTCTCTTTCCATTTTCATATGGAGGGTTAGAGGAAAATATTTATTGAAAAACATACCCTTGAATTTATTCCAATCCATGGAATCAATTTCCTCTTAGGAATTTGTATTCTAGATCAGTGTCAACCACTGATCAAATTTCCCATCAAAATGATAGACGACCTGTGCAACTTTCTCTTCTTCCGAGCACTGGAGGACAAAGAATTTCATTTCAATAGAGTTAATCCATTGTTCCATGATGAGGGGATTAGAAGATCTGATAAACCTCAGAGGCCTTTTCTGCATGAAGGATTCTACAAAAACATTATCATTCCTTAGACGGGGAGGGTGTTCTGCATGATTCAAAATATTATTCATAAATTGAGCCAGCTGAGAAAGTACTATCACAAAATTTTGAGCACCCATTCCCATCGTATCAGGCATATTATTAGGGAAATCTTCATATTTCCTATCACATTGGTTGTTGGAACATGTTCTTATATTTCCGTCCATTAACTACGAAAAAACATACAATTACATGGATTGAATACTTAGTTATTGAACATAAAAAAAGAAACTTTTGAACACAAAAGGATAAACATGTAGAGGCGAAGTATATCCTATATTGTGATTCCTCATGTTTAAATCTTGGTTATCCTTGATCTATTTATGAACATATATTCTTATGAGAGGTTTTTATTCCATTAATAATGGTTTGTACTAAGCTTATGAATTTACCAAAGCATATCCGCCGAGAGTGTCAATACGAAGAGTGTTGTAAGGCCCATTGTCATGTAATAGGATACCCCATGTCAAGCTCAATACACCTTGTCGAAGTTTTCACTCCTAGGTTAATTTGTTCCAGACCCAACTCTATATGTTTGTATCCATACAAGGATGAATTTTTTTGATAAACCACTTACTATATACTTACCATAACTTAGAGGTATTTTCTTGTACTTAGTCTCATCATTAAGGTTCTCACTAAGGTTCTCTATTTATAATCTCCAAAAATAACTAGACTATCCTATGATGCCGACTATAATGACCCTATCCTATTTCATATAACATGACATGTTTTTAAGAATAATTATACATCAGAGTTCAAGACAATGTTCACTAAGACTAGTGTATTGGAAGACTAGGTATATAAAACATAAAACATGTGGTCTAAAAATCACTTCTTTATTTAAAATCTATAAAGAGATCCTAACTTCCCTTTATCCCTTAAATCATCATAGGGTTACCTAGGTAACACATGAACCAAGGGATAAGCTAAAAATCCATGTAAGGGAATGAACATAAGAATATAGCTTAAGCACATGAGTTAGGAGTCATTACATAATGATATGAAAGGCATAATATATATGAAATCATGTCATATAAACATGGGACCATATAAACATGGAATCATATATATGTGGAAAACTCATAAAACATGTCCTTAGTATGGGTCAATGCTAACTGCCAATCCTATTTACCATATTAGTACGGGTCAATGCTAACCGCCAATCCTTTTTCCCATAGTAGTACGGGTTAAGGCTATCCGCCAATTACATTTCACATAGCATATCTTGAGACTTAACTTTACCCCAGACCCATATTACATTTCATGAGTATGTTTTACACAAAATTAATCATACAAAATCAAAATTACATAAACATAAAGGTTACCCATGGGATGAATTGGGTACCACAATAATGACATAAATCATAACCAAAGGTGCATCATGAAAGTGTCTCTGAAATAAAGGAATTTAAAAATAAATGGTTGTTCATAAGGAAAAATAGGTATATATTATGACAATTTATGTTAAATAGAATTGAAAACATGTAGGAAATTTATTTTATAAATTTTAGCATTAAAAATTTTTTGTGCGGTTTTAAGGAAAATACTATAGAGATTTTAAAATAGAAAAAGGGAAAATATTTTACATAAAACCAGAATTGAACAAAGAATGTTTTCATAAAAAAAAATTATTTTATAAAAAAATTGTTTCTTAAAATAGAAGATATAGAGCACTTGATATTATGTAAAAATTCAGGAAGTTCCCTTAAAACTTGTTTTCTTATCAGAAAGTACTAAGGATGGAATATTTTAAAAACATGTACATGCTGAAAAAAATAGTGATTAAAGGGTCTTTATAAATGAGTTTTGTAAAACTACATAGAATTTATAATATTTACATAAATATATAAGATAACATCATTTTTATATAAATAAAGATAAGGCAACCTAAAAGAACAAAGGAGGATCAAGTAGAATTTAGTAGGGTTTATCAGCATTGTGTCAGGTGTACCTAAGAGGGATTGATGATAGAGAAAAGGGGTTTCTCATCACATATCATTAGATAAGTATGGGGGAGGTTATAAATCAAACCCCATAATTTTCTATTATTTATAAAATGGCATAGCATAAAGGACATCTAGATTAAGAGTGAAATGTGGAGGATCCCTTACATTAAATCTGGTGGTGTTCTCGACTTGTTATTAAGGACAAGAATAAACAAATTACGTTTATTAATTAAAAATTACAGAACCTCATCTATATGTAATAAAAATATTATATCCTTTTTAAGTTCATTCTTCTCCTTTTTATGGGTTATGATTTTCAATTTTTGTTGTTGAGGTCTGTTTGTTTCCTTAACTTTCATTACCGATAAAATTATGAATGGATAATATTATAAGATGAGAATGGTTGTCCAAAATTTAGTTCATAGATTATTAGTGAAAAAACATAAGATTAAATTGTTTTGAAAATCCATTAATTTATTGAGATTTGAGATGAATTATTATATAAAACCTTATTGATAGCTGTTTTGGTTAGTCATTGGGTTGGATTACAATGAACATGTTTTTCTTTATAACTTAATACCATTTTTACAAAAGTATTATGTAACCATAAATAGTATATATTACAAATATAATAATATGGTTCAGCCATAACACAAATGGTTTCATGAACATAATTAAATATGATAATATAAATTGATAAACTGTTGTCCTTAAATATGATAAATTAATACATATCAAACAATGTTTTCATTTATTTCAAATAAAATATGGGGAAAGGATAAATGATAAAGAAATTTCCCATTAGCATAAAAAAATTCCAGTACATGTACGTTGTTGGAGTTATAAATACATTTGGGTTAAGGGAGGTGAGGAAAGAAACAAGAAAAGAAAATAACTTAAATGAAATAAAATAACTGGATAGAGGAATTTACATCTTGAGTTTAACACCTTAGAGAGCTTTTTAAGAGTAGAGGATTTGGTATTTTGAAGAGGGTATGGGATGTTGGATGTGGGTAAGGAGTTTTAGAGGTGATTTGGGAAATATATTAGAAAATAACAAGGCTTGAGGGGAGTGGAGAGAAGAGGGAGTGGGGGGGGGGGTTATAGTGGAGGAGAGAAGGATTTTCATAATATTATAATCATTAATTTGTTATTTCATTACTTGACAATAAATATTAATTATTCTATGACCAAGATTATTAATAAATACATGTGATTTTGAACCAATTGGGGTCACATCTGAATATCATCATCAATGACTCAATATATACATTATTTAGGATTTATCTAAAATTATCATATTTTACTATTCACCTAAAATTACGATTTTTCCTATCGGAGTCCAAATAACTTACTGATCCCAACCATGTTTTTCAGATTTTCAAAATTACAAACACAGAAGTGAAAAACTGATGTTTAATGGTCACCTTGAACTTATTAATTCATTATGTTGTGATTTCATGTGATTATATGAAGTATTTATAAGAATTTAATTTCCATTTATAAAACATTGGATCATTACACTTCCATCAAATGATATACACATTCATCCTTCATGTGTCTGACAAACTACCTCCACACAAATGATGTCATTCATCCTTCCATTACCACCTATTAAGGTTGGAAATAATATTGGTAATTAAGTTTTAATTTTATATATATAAAATTTATTATTAATTTATAATAATTTAATTATTACATAACACATGCCGCGTGATTTCTATTTTTTGGAAATATCATTACATTCCATGTGGACGTCTGGACTACCGCCTCCTCAAAGTGATACGATTCGTTTAAACTTTACATGGAATGTATTAGGGATGGGGTTAGAAAATTTATTTTATATGTATGAAATAATAATTATTTTTTAATTAATATATACATATATATATATATATATTTCATTTACTTTCTTTATTTTAATGTGTCAAGAAAACAAAAACTATGTTCACACATACATACAACCTATCGTCTCCATGAATAGTGCATTCCATATCATATTTATTTCTTCAATAAATTAATATAAATATTTTTATAATGATATTAGATGATTTTTATATCATTTTTACATTTTTTTAAATATGTAAATCATGAACTAATTAAAAGGATCATGAATAAAAATTTAAAATACATATGAAAAAACAATGTGGATGTGACGCAAAATGTATCATTGATATGGAATTATTAATAAATGGGTAATATAAAGTAATAACTAAAATATTTGGTGTTATATATACTCATATTGTTCTAGGATAGACGTATAATAAACTTATATTTATTATACAAGAGGTTTGAATGTGTATGAATAAAGACAAGTCTCAAGGTAACCATTTTATTGTCTTATGTTTCTATGAGGTACATGCTATATTAAGCACTTATTCTTGTTGTGTGGTGTATATACTTACCTATGAAATTTTATATCTTGAAGTTCGTTTATTTAATGAAATTAAATGTTTCAATTTTTTTAATTCATTCACATATATCAAGATTCAAAAGTTACTCAAGTAGTAAGGGGATTTCTAGTCTAACTTTTATTGCTATGAGACTTATGCCTTATTCACCACACGTTTACATTATGAAGTGTATATAATAAAAATGAATGTATTATATGAATATTGTACAAGAATTCAAGGGTATTTACATATCCATTTTATTATCTCTATTTCATGGTATTTATGGCTTAAAATTTACCATATCGGTAAGGTATTTGTGTCTCAATTTGCATTCTTTAAGACACATATACACCTATATTCATTTATGAGGTGCATATAATTCACCTTGAAATGTAATATAATGAATATACATAATTTCCTGATATTTTAAGCATCAGTTAATTTTATTCTTTCATGGGGATCATTATTTAATGTTACCAAAGTGGTAAGAGTTTATTGTTACAATCTCATATTTTATCGGAATTAATTATGATTATTCTTCTATTGATGAACTATTATGATTCGTATCTCAAGTCAACCCATAAATTCTTTATGCTATATTTTTTCAAGATATATTCATCTATTGGTACCATTTTCCCACTCTTTGGTACTTAATCTAGTAAAGAAAATGATTTTATGAAAATATGATTTTATTCCATTCCTCAGTCAGAAATTTGTTTTTTTCAGAAACCATGTTTTCAAAAAAAAATTAAAAATGTTTTTAAATTATATCTTATTCTCATATTCATGGAAAATTATTTTATTGAAGATTTTAATGTTTTAATGTGTTTAAAATATCTTTCAATTCTTCCTTTATAAGTTTCAATGTTATTTTTAATGAAAAAGGATTTCAAAATGTTTTTTGTTTTAAAAAGTTTTTTTCAAAGTATAAAGGATATTTTCCTCATGAAATGTTTTTATGATTTTAAATAAAATTTAAAAACTTTTCAATGTGGTATTGAATGAAATGGATTTTGAATATTTTTATGCACAAAAAATTGATTTTCAAATAAAGTTTATCTTCTTTAATAAATGCACCAAGTTATCTTTCAAAATCCTTCTCTTGTTAAGATGAAATCCTTTGATATAGTTTATGATTACCCAGGGATATGATCTAAGGACACCATCATGATTCTTTATCTAAATGATTTATATTTAAGTTGTAATGTTTTTTATGAAACCCCTTTCTCTTACACGTGTTATACAATGATAAATTTCTTGTGAAATCCACTTGCATTCATGGGTTATTCTATGATGAAATGATTATTAACCATTTAACTTTTCCATTGGTTATGATATGATGTAATGTTTATGATACCTATTTCATTTCATGGATTATGATATGATGAATGTTAATGATTATAGGGAACATGTATGTATGATTTCATTATGTTATGTTTGGGACCTATATCTCCATCCAATAAATTGGGTAAAGATTTATTTCCCATGAGATAATGATGGGAAACAAGTTGATGATATTGATCCACAATGAGAACCATCTGGGTCCTGATCCATAATAAGAAACATGCATTTCCTGATCCATAATAGAAAGAGGTGTGTCATTATCCACAATGGGAGATAGGTATATCTAGATCCACAATGGGAAACTAGTGTGTCCTGATCCACAATAGAAAATAAGTGCATGCGAATCCCCAATTAGAAATAGGTGCATCAGAATCAAATATGGGAAATATGTGTGACCTGATCCACTATGATGATGGTCTTGGTAGTTATTCATTAAAAAATGAAACTGTTTTATATATTTATGATGGTTTCACACTTATATGACATGAGGTTTTGGTTCATGATTAATTTATGACAATTTATCACCCTTATGATTCATCTCTTCTAAACATCCAATATTTATGCAATGACTCCTCTATTTTAACTTTGATATGTAGGGAATGATATTCAAATGGTATGCCTACGTTCTCATACCTTTATGTTGGGGTTATTCTTATGCATCTCTTTTGTTTACAATTACTAAGCATTTGAAATCATGACTTTCGTATAATTCCTTTCCCCATGTTATAATGAATGGTTTTAATTAAGAGTACAACATGGAAGATGTTTATAGAAGTTGTTTAAGATACTTTCACCAAATTATAAGATCATGTTACTAGTTTCCAAATATAAGAAACTATTACATTCTTTGGGAATGTATTTTTTAATGTTATAAATATTCATATTAAATGATATAAATATGTACGTTAATCATGGGTTATTATAGTTGGTATGAATGTAAAGGTTTAGACATCCTTTAGAAACTAGGATGAGAAAACTTTAGTGAGATACCTAGGGATATATATAATGATATGCAAATGGATGCCTCTAAGGATAAGTTTAAGGTTACATAGATTTAAATATATGTGTCACGATTTAGGCATCCTATAATTAATTTTTCATGATTATACGGTTTTCATCTCTGATTAGTGTTTCTCACACTATGCTTTATGGTCGTCGTCAATAGCAGGAATTAGAAGGAACAGGTTAACATTGAATGTTTAACATTTGAAATGTATGGGTATTATAAAAATTGATGTTCTAAGTGGAAATATCATGAAGATAATCAGGAAGCTGGTATGAGTATTGGATATATAGTTGAGGATAAAATGACTGAAAATGACATGTGAAAGGTTTGGGATGTTCTAACAATATTGTTTACATGAAATGAAAGAATAATAATTATATTTAGGTTGAGAAAACTTATGACATGATTCATATTTCATATTATAAGAAAAGGGGTATTAAAAAATATTATGATGAAGCATGTGTTATGGTTTAAGAATAAAATTTTTCAGTTGAAGTGTATATGTTTTGGAATTCAATGATTATGTTTCACAAATCATGAAATACGTAAGTATTTTCATTTTCTGTTTTTATTAAGGATTTGAAATGATATGTTTAATGGTCATGAATACATAGAAAAGTTATTTAATGGAAGGTGATATTTTTTTTGAAGGAAGGTAACCCTTAATGTGTTCTTGATGTTGATAAAATTATGTTTAGCTTAGATAAAGAGATAATTGATATGGATAAACTAAATTGGATAGTATTTATTTACATGTAACTGATTATTGATTTTTGGTCAAAGTTGTCTATTTTATCATGGATGAAGTTTCATTTTTAGGATTTTTGGAATGTGTAACACCCTCAAATTCCACGGTACATTTCTCTTTGAAAAATGCAATAGCTTGTGCTGTACAAACATTGAGTTCGAGCACACCACGACCAATCAAACTAGCCATTATGAATAGTAATACCCACTTTTTTAAAAAAATTTAATTTTATTTTTAAAATGGACATCATTTTTGGATTTATAATATGAAAATTATATTTGGGTGAATTTCTAGTATTTTTCTAAAAACTTTCAATTTTTGATGAATAGTGAAAAACACTGCGTTATTATTTAAAACCTATTTTTTATTTCAATGATTAATTTTTTTATATTAATTTATTTTAGGTCAAATTAGATACATAATACCTATAAAATTTCAATGTAATTCATTGGAGTCATTTTATAATAAAATTTGATGTATAAATTTTTATTGAATATTTTAATGCCTTTTACCCACCTTTTAGGCACATTTGAAAATTTTCATAAAACATAATTTTACCACTTCTATGAATTGAATTTAAAAAATCTGAGAGACACGGTTGACTTCAATACGTAAAATGTGGTTCAATAGGATGAAAATAATTTTTGTTGAATTGTAACTTTTCAATTTTATTTATGACTGTTGAAAGTAAATAGGGTAATTAAAGGAAAAATGTTATTATAATGACCCTAACACATGTCATAATTCTATTGGATAAGTGTTTTGTGACCAAAATAAACCTTAGTAATAAAATATGATCCACTTTGATCCACTTTTATTAGATTAGGAGATTTATTATTATTTTATTTAAAGAAGAGTTAAAAGTGTTAAATTCAAATTTTCTTAACAATTTTTTTTAATATAGGGTCATACATAAGAAAAATTATAATATATTATTAATTATAAAGAGAAAAATATTTTATACATAATGTTATTTTATTTATAATTTTTATACATTATATGATTAAATTTATTTATGACACAATGATGATGTGAAAATTACATCATTAATGAGAGAATAAAATAATTGATATTATAAATATCCAAATAATTGTAAATTGAGACTTTTGATTAATTACACTAATTATATAGGTTAATATCACATATTATGATTGATTTAATAAATTTGTTTTGAAGTAATCATGTTTGTTTTACTATCACAAAAACCAAAAAATAAATAGTATCAAAATTGACATAAATGAGTTTTTAAAACAAATACTATATTATTAATTGATATAATATTCTTAAAAATATAAGGTTTGACCAACAGACTTATATAAAATTTGATATGTCAATAATTAACCACTTTGGTTCACTTGTCTTTTTATACTAATTTTCTTAACCATTTATTATAATAATACTAGAATACATGGTATAAGTTTTACTATTTAAGTAAGAGTTAAATCTAAAAATAAAGGAATATGGTGACCTAAACCTATCTAAAGCTAGTTTGATGTGAGGTTTTCTACCTAGAACCACCTTATCCTTGAAATAAATCCTTTTAGAGACATTATAAACCTAATATGCTTGTATAATAAATTAATATTTCAAGCTTTTCCTAAAGTGACCATCACCTCTCTTATAAAAGGGTACTTCCCCTTCTCTCAAAATCACACATCCAAATCCATTTGGATTGGAAGAAACCTACTGAAATATCATCCCAACTACCCTCACATCAACCTAGAGGCCATATATTGATCATAAATCTGACCTATGGAGCCCTTTTGAACCAATTTAATGAAATCACCCAAAGACGTAGTAAAAATTTCATCACCTCTTTCAAAATTATTTTTTTCTTCCACTTCCAGTTTCTTTATTGTTTCCATAAAAAAATAACATCCCCAATACCATATACATACAATGATGTTATTATAAATATAGTGCAACCATATTCATTATTCTATCAATCCAATGATTGACATTGTCACTATACGAGCGTACGTACGACTTACCATCTCCACGTCGTGGTGTAGTTTGTTATTCACCACTTCATTATTTGTAAGGGTATAATAATGAGTATAATTGATATAAACAACAAATATAACATTTTCATGATTCTATATATATGATATACCATCCAATTATATATTATTTCACCATCAATAAAATGGTACTGTCGCTCGTGATTACGTACGGATTACCGTCTCCACGAACGCGATGAGATTCCTTCCCCATCATAACTATTCGTGAATAATTTTCATTTTATGAATAAAAATAATGTTTAATAACTTAATTTGATTATTTATATTAATAAAATAAATTCTATACACAACAAACAAGATTAACCTAAAAATACATATAAAGGAAATAAAATTAGTTAACACCCGAAAAAATGATACTACTAAAATATTATTTAGAAAACAATATCAGAAGATGATATATAATATCATATTTATGTATATGGTTCTTGAATAATTTAATAACAATAATTCAACTATTACACAAGAGGTTAACATACCCTCAACCAAGTAAAAGTACAATGTAAGGGTTAATTTTACAATCTCTTTATTATCCGAGGTTGTTTATACGTAAGTATCTACTAGGAATTATTTATTATCAACATCAGTGTTTCTTAAAAATGTATTTAATTTTTTTTAATATTTCCATAGATATGGGTTAATGTCCTTTATACCATTTTTTGATTTTTTATAAAATGTTTTTAAAGGAATCTTTTCTTCGTTTTCCAAAAAGGGTACTTTATGACCTTTTCGAAAAATTAATGTAAGAATGTTTTTTAATATATATGGCCGGTGCAACTACTTTCCACCATTATAAAATTTTTGAAGGCCCCTTAAAATATTATAATAATAATTTAAAAATAAATGTTTTCTTTTATAATTATGTGACTTTTAAATGATTTCAAAATGGAAAGAGATATTTATCCCAAATAGTTTTAATTTAATATATTTCAACATCCTTTGATGGATTTTACACTTGTTTGAAGTTGATTTATTATGATACAATATTCCATATTGTATTGAAGGTTTTTTGATTTTTTTGAAAATGGATGTGACATTTTTATACCATTCATGGTTTATAGTGAAAGTATTGACATTTCGTATTCTAGTTTTAATACGAATGTTTATGTTATGTTTCAACCATTTCATATGAGAAATGCATTGGACTTAGTAAGTTATGGGTGGAGCCCGCTATAACACCTAGATGCATCGGTAGGTCTCACGAGAAAAACTAGTGCACTGGAAAAAGTCATGGATAAAATCTTATTTGTAGTCTTGGCACGAGGCCTTGACTATATGGTTATGATGTCCAGCATTATGCATTTCATCATTATGAAATTAGCTATTGATATTACATGTGATTATTCTACTAGTAAGATATCCATGTGAATAGTTAAATGGAATTATTCGACTTATCTTTGTGATATTATGCTGGAGTTTATGTTTAAAAGGCTTTTGTTTTAGTCTTATACATTTCCTTAAATGTTTATTCTTATTTATGATAGTTTCTGCTATATTGTTATCCTTACTGAGCATCTGAGCTCACCCCTTTCTTATTTTTTCTTTTTCCCAGGATGTGAAGAATTATATTACGATTAACCTAGAGAAATAGGCTAAGGTTTATGAGTGTGTTAAAAGGGGACATAATGTTTTTGTTTTTCCTTTTCATAATGTAATGTAAAACTTATATATGTATGTAGTACTTCCAAAGATACTAAACTAATCGGTATTTCGAGACTTAATCTCTTATGATCATTCTAATGTTATGTAATAATGCATGACTCTGGGTAACTAGGGCCAGGGTGTTATAATTGGTATCAGGTGATGTTTAGTATAAACCTTTGAAGCTAGATTTAGAAAAACGCTTATTAGAGAACATTAACCTATGATAGGCTTTGAGGATTATTATAGTTGAATTTCGTATAATGTTGGTAATGTAGAGATTTTTTTTATTTTATAACAAATACATCTTTGTCAGGATACGATCTGGTAGAGGTGGCTCTGGCACAAATGTACCTAAGACTGAAAATTCTGACAATGAGTTTCGGGCTTGACCTGGGGTATCCTGGTGCATGACAATGGGCCTTGCTGCACTCTTGGTTATAACACTCCCAGGGGATATGCATAGGATAATTCAAATTTTATTTACAATACATTATATAGGATTTATTAGTAAATACTTCCACAAAGAAAAAATCTGCATGAGTATGGATTATATGCATAAACGGTTCAAGTTATATTAGGTATTGTACTAATTTGGAATTATGTATTGAAGTTCATAAACTAATCTAATTTATTCCATTGCTTAGAAATGGCACATAGTGGAAGGAATGTAAACCGTATCAACACACATAATCCATGTAGGGATTTACCACCTACTCAAGATAATTATAGTGGAGCTGGTGATGCAACTGGTGCTGAAAAATTTGTAACCATATTGAGACAACACACTCAGGTTATGAATAATAACCTAACTCATATGGAGAACCCTGATCCAAAACGTAGAGGATTAATGTTAGACCGCTTCACGGGGAACCAACCACCAAAATTTATTGGGAATACAAATCCATTTGTAGCTGAGAAATGGATAAGTTACTTAGAGAAAATATTTCAGGCTTTGGGGTGTAGTGAAAGAGAAAAATTTGTCATGGCAGTTTATCGCCTCACGGGAGATGCAGATCAATAGAGGTCATTAATTAAAAACATAAAGTATGATGAATAAGTATCAAACATAGAATGGAAGAAGTTTAAAAAGATTTTCTTAGATAAATACTCTCATCATGACCAACAAGCAGATATGGAAATACAATTTATGAGTCTGAAGAAAAATGAGGATGAGAATATCTTAAAGTATGAGGCTAACTTTTC
Source organism: Viscum album (assembly GCA_963277665.1). Lineage (NCBI taxonomy): Eukaryota > Viridiplantae > Streptophyta > Magnoliopsida > Santalales > Viscaceae > Viscum > Viscum album. Next base: position 879,258,163 of record OY728166.1, read on the forward strand.
TAGGTTAGAAAGGCATGCAAAAGATTATATATGTAACCCAAGGTGTAAGATTGATCGCTTCTTTGAGGGTTTAAAACCATTTCACTGCCAATTATTAAACTCATAATGTTTCTTGTCATATAAAGATATAGTCTTATGTGCTATCAAGACATAAAATGAATTCTAACAATCTTATGACTTCAAAGCAAAGCAGGAGAATAAGAGATCTTCTGAAAACTCTGGATTTAAAAATGAGTGGAAGAAGGGAAAAATTTAATTTCCATCCTGTTGTAAATGTGGGAAGAAACACCACATAACATACCTGAAGGGAATGTAAGTCTGTTACAAGTCTGAGGAAAAATAAAACCTAACTCGTTATAACAAAGGGAATAAAGAGGCTGTTAGTGTTGAATGCTACAATTTTATATAAATGGGGCATTATGCAAATTAATTTCATAAGAGCCAAGGAAATTTTCCTCATAATAGACCAAGGGAGAAAGGATAATCTTATGTGATCACTACTATTGAGGTTAAATCTTCGAATGATGCGGTGCTAGGTAATTTAATGGTTTCCTCAAATTTATCCAATGATTTATTTGATTATGGATCATCACATTATTTTATATCTTCCCAATTTTCTAAGAAATTTATATATTTCCAATTTGATTTAACAAGTGATTTTTTAGTCAAAACTCCTAAGGGAAGTATCATTGCAACAATGTTTTCTGAATCAGTTCCCATTAGAGAATATAAACGTGCTTTATATGCTGATCTTATCATCATAACAATGATTTAATTTGATATAATACTCAGTATGGATTGGATTTTGGACTCTGATGAGAAAATTTATTATAAGAGAATGAGGTTACAATTTTCGATGATGATAAAGAGTACCTTAACTTTAGAGCAGAAAAATTACCATCTGATTCTCATCTAGATCCACCCTCAATTTCTCTACTAAATTCAATTATTGGAGAGGAAGAGAGTGAAATAACTATGGGAGAGGAAAGGAATTTTCAAATAGAGGATGTACATATTGTACAATAATATGTTGATGTGTTTCCAAAGGATTTACCTGGACATCTTCTAGAATAAAAAATTGAGTTTTCCATTGATTTAATTCATGGTTCAAGGACCATATCAGTGACCCTTTATATAATGGCCACGGTGGAATTAGTGGAACTAAAGAAACAACTAGGGGAATTGAGTAATAAAATATTTATTCTCTATAGTTTTACTCTATAGGGATCCCCTGTTATTTTTTTTATGAAGAAATATGGATCTAAGAGGTTGCGTATGGACTATAGGGAGATCAATGCTATAAAAACAAAGAAAAATTATCCCCTACCCCGCATTGATGATTTATTAGATAAAATTCATGGAGCTAAATATTTTTCCAATATTTACCTTCAATCTGGATATCATCAGTTGTGTGTGAAGAAGGAATACATTATGAAGACAGCTGTAATGACCCACCAATTCTCATTGGCTTTAGAGTACAATGAGTCATTCCAAGGCCTTAAGAGACATCCCCAAGATGCCAAAGGCTGGAAATAAATGCCGAAGGGTTTCAAATACAAGTGGGGGATGATTTTCCCATTAATAAATAAACCAATAAACAAACCAACCATAACCAAACATTCACTATATAATGCATGAATGAAAGAAAGACAACTCGACAACTTCATGTATCTCAAAATGACATCAAAGTAAGAAACAACGGAAGAAAACAAAGTATCAAAGTACACATAAGATAAACTAAACAAGACTCTCATAAGACCTAAAGACTCCATGCTCCATAATCTTCACACTCAAAAATGTCCAAAAAACCCAAACATCATGAGGTAGTTCTTAACACATGTGAAACATTACCTCGGCCCTTGGCCCTGAAGATAGCATCTACAAAAGCACCAATGTTCAAAATCAGGGGTGAGTATAAAACTCAGTAGGTTTTCCCCAATTACTTCCCTACTCATTCTAGTATGATAGATGAGTTATCAACAATTATATAAAATTGTTTATACAAAACAATTTCTCAAAAATAGTTTATAACTAAATATAAACAAGTTTTCAAAACCATTCATTACCAAAAGAATTCAAGTGAAATTGAAATTAATTTTCACATAAAGATATTATTCTACAAAAATGACAAAAAAATCTTTAAAATCATTTCTAAATATCCTATTCTTGGTATACCGACAAACCTATGCAACCAACAATTCATTTTATGTTATGACAGTTCCATTCCCATGAGCGGTTTTCTTATTGATTTACCAAGTCATCACAGGGTAATTGTTTCCCATATTCCATTAACCCTATGGAACTGAGAACAAGATCACATTTCAACCAAGCCCTATATATGAACTATGAAATTTATATCCCGTGTGCCATTTAACCATTAGCACTGAGCACAAGGTCATATTTTAACCAAGCCCCATAATTGCAACATGAACTCACACACCAATATGCCCTACGATCATGCAAAAAAAAACCTTTTCGATAAAAACAAAATATTATCTAATACCAAATTTTCTTCAAACCATTTAAATATTCTAAAAAATCAGTAAATTAAATTCAACATTTTAAATTCAAGAGGAAAAATCACATTGCACAACAATTCACCAAGATTTTACAATTTCACTAAAACCATAAATAATCACTAAAGAAGATTTATTCCATGATATTAAAAATAAATCCAATTAAAATAAACCAATTAAAAAACTAATACACTAAATTCTAGAAAGAGGATATGGTAGTGAAGGAACATACCTCGAAGGTTTTGATGAAACATGAAAACAAACGAAGAACGCACAAGAACACTTGTCGATTGTCCTAGAACAACCCTAGTTATCTTATTCTATAAAGATCACGACTCAAGATTGAATTATTTAGAGTCAGAAATATGTATATCTACCAACTATAGGTTCATATCATTGAAATAATGGATATAGGAGAAGTAGATAAATGTTGATCTAAGAAAATGTGACAAATCATGAATGAATGGTGACATACCTCAGGAATAGGATCAGGATTCCAAGAGCGTAGCTTAGATCTCTTCCTCTATCATGAGAATCACCATATTTTTCTTTAAATGAGTTAAAAAACTCATATCTACCCACATGAGGTGTATATCTTAGAAAATGAGAAAGATAGAAGGAGGAGTTTGCAGAAAATGGAAAAGAACCAAGAAGATCAGCACTTAACCCAAGAATCAGGCACGAAATCCCCATGTGAAGGCTCTCAGTGGGCACCAAATTGTGTGTGGAGGTTTATACAACCTTATAGGGAGATTAATCTCGAAATATGGGAGTTGGAAGCCAAAACGAAATATATAGAGCAAAAACGAGTAAGCTCCTTGAAAATGAGATCTAGATTTGACCTCTCGACAAGGTTTGACCACACAGTTTGGGCCAACCGTGTATGGATCATGCAACCTTCCTTTTGGTCCCAACACTCCTTATAAAACCCCCAAACTCTCCCATACTTTCCATTAACCCTTTTTGTGTAAACACATTTTTTTGGAAACATCCGACTATATGGAAACACCCCACTTTATGAAAACAACCCACTATATGGAAACACCCCACTTTATGGAAAAAACCCACTTTATGGAACCATAAAACATTATGGAAACACCAAAATTTATGGAAACACTCTATTTTATGGAGACACTCTATTTTTTAGAAACCCAGTCATGGACACACCATTGAAAAAAAACATGAGGAAAGGGTTTATGTGCCCGAAACCAGGGGTACTACATTCTCCCCACCATTGGTATTTCCATCTTAAGAAAGTAGAAAACATTCTATGGAAAAAAGAGTTCCAGTCACTACTCATTCATTTCATTCTCACGTTCCAATGTCGCTACATGAATCTTACCATGTTTCCATAAAACCCACACTAGGCCAATTCTCTTCCCACACAAGACTTTCTCTTGTCTATCCATGATCCGCACTAGGATATGTACCAATGATGCCTCCAGTTCTAGGTCAACATGATCCCATATGATCACACGGTATGGATCAGGGTGATAGTTTTTCAACTAGGTTACATGGAACACATTATGTACTGAACTAAACCGTTGTGGTAATGCCAACTAATATGACACCTCTCCAACCCATTCAAGTATCTCTAAAGCGCCAACGTATCTAGAAGATAACATTCCATGCTTTCAAATGAGACGATTTAAAATACTTAGAGAGACCCCCAAGAAGACATTATGACACACAGTGAATGACATCAGTCATCAACGATGATCTGCATAAGATTTCTGATAACTCTGAGTCATCTCCATTCTCTTTCTAATCAACTGGATCTTCTCCGTTGTTTCTTGGACATGGCTTGGCCCGACTAGTGATGTTTCACCCGTTTCAACCCAGCATATTGGAGAATGAAAAGGACGCCCATACAATGATTCAAATGGAGCCCTATGTATTGAGGCTTGATAGTTGTGATTGTATGAGAACTCCACTAATGGTATATTCTCCTCCCATGAGCCACCAAAATCCATTACACAAGCCCGAAACATGTCTTCCAACATCTGTATCATCTTCTCGGATAGTCCATCCATATGAGGATGATATGCCATGCTCATAGTCAACTGATTCCCAAGGTAATACTGTAAGGATTTTGAGAAATGAGGCATGAACCTTAGATCTCTATTTGAGACTATTGAACTTGGTACACCATGCCTCTTTACCACATCTCAAATATATATTTTTGAAAGATCATTTACTATATGAGTTTCATGAATAGGGATGAAATTGGTCGACTTGGTTAGATGATCCACTATCACCCAAACATCATCATGTTTCTGGATTGTTCTTGGAAGAATTATAAAAAAATCCATTGATATCTGGTCCCATTTTCACACTTGGATGGGAAAATATTGTAACATACCAACTGGTCTCTGATTCTATGCTTTAACCTGCTAACAAGTTAAGCACCGCGATATGAACTCATCCACCTACCTTTTCCTGCTGATCCACCAAAACCGCACCTTCAACTCCTTAAACATCTTTTATATACATAGATGTACAAACCATCTTCAATGGTGTTAAGAATGAATGATTTGATCCTGAAAGACCATTTTTACAACCATCCGATCTATGAAACAAAAAACTAAACCCACATGATGTCTCCATCCCTCAACGGTCTCCCCACTATTGAGTTTTGAACATTCCACCAGACATTCTACTTCTGATGTTTGAGCCTCATTGATCATTTTTACTAAATTATGAACAAGATTAGCTGAAAAAAACCACAACATCACCTTTTTTTCAAATTCAACATGCATGTCGGCTAAGACTGACATCAAATTCCATTCATTAAAAGCTTATTTTTTCAACTGAGCATATGAATTTCTACACAATTCATTTGCCACCAAAATTCAATTCTCTAGTTTGTACATCAACTGAAATTCATATATTTGGAGATACTCCATCAATATACTTTTCCTCAAATTCAAATATCATTGTGAGAAATTGTGTTTCATTCTTTTTTGATCCATAAACATAGTAAATTTCTCCCCAAATGTCTCCATGTTTTAAAAGCATGAACAACTGTATCTAACTCCAAATCATGTGTTGGATAATTCTTCTCATGCACCTTCAACTACCTTGAACCATAAGCAACCACATGATCTCTTTGCATGAGAACATAGCCCAACCCTAATCCCAAAGAATCACAATACACCACGTACCCCTATCCTGATTCTGGTAAGATCATGATAGGTGCTGATGTAAGACAAACTTTCAGTTCTTGGAAAGACAACTAACATTCCTCTATACATTGGAATGGAGTATTATTCTTTGTTAGAGCATTAATTGGTTAATCTAGTCATGAGAAATCACGCCGAAAGTGTCAGAAGTAACCATCTAGTCCAAGAAAAATTCATATCTCAAAAACTTTCTTCAGTGATTTCCAGGCGATAAAAGCTTCTATCTTTTCAGGATCAATAGAAATTCCTTTCTCAGAAATTACATTTCCATGAAAACATACTTCTTGTATCAAAACATAACACTTTGATAATTTGGAATACAAATAATGATATCTCAAGATTAGTAACACTGTTTCTAGGTGAACCTCATGATCGACCCTTGTCTTTGAATAGACCAAAATGTCATCCACAAACACCACAACCAAAGAATCTAGATATTGTTGAAATATCTAATTTATCAATTCCATGAAGACTACTGGTGAATTCGATAGACCGAAATTCATGACTACATATTCATAGTGGTCATATCTACTTTTGGAATATGTCTTCAGAATATCCTCTTTTCGAACTCTCAATTGTTGATATCCTGATCGCATGTCAATCATGGATAACCACTAAGCTCCCGTTAATTGATCGAACAGATCATCAATGTGTGGAAGTGGATATCTGTTCTTTATTGTAACTTGTTTAAGCTTACGATAATCAACACAAAGCCAAAGAGTTCCATATGCCTTCTTCACGAAAACACTAGTGCTGCCCATAGAGACGTACTTGGTCGAATGAAACCCTTGATTTCTAGCTCCTCTAAGTACATTTTCAATTATTGCAACTCTATTGGTGCCATCCTATTGGATGGAAGGGAAATAGGACTGGTCCCCAGAAGGATATCAATCGCAAAACCCACTTCTATTGGAGGTGGTAACCCTGAGAAGTTCTTAGGAAAGACATCTAGAAATTGATCTACCACAGATGGAAAACAATTTTCCTTGAACTCTTCCATTGATTCCAAAGCCAATGCATCCAATTTGTATGAGATCGTTCCCACCATTGGTTCTAAAAAGATATTTTCACTATTTTTTACAATCCTCTCTCCTCTAAAGAGATACTCGATTCTCTCCTCAGTCATGAAAGTAACTATTCTCCTATAATAGTCATTTTGAACCTTGAATGTTGTCAGCCAATCCATACCTAGGATTACGTCATAGAAATCCATATCTAACATTTAGGAGTCCCATTTTCGCTCAGCTCCATCAACATTTATAGCAAATTATCTATACATAAAGGATTGAAATTATCTTTCACCATGAGGAGCTTTTAGTTTCAAAATAGAAGGCATCATTTCCAATTTTAAACATAAAAAGTAAAAAACATGATAAGCAATGAAGAAATGTGATGAACTAGTATGAAACAACACATTCACAAAGGCATAATAAAAATGAATCATACCTCTCACTGTAGATGGTCCAGCCTAATCATCGACAATCACATACTTAGCTCCATATAATTCCATCTTCGCTATATTGTTATCCTCTTTTCCTTGCTGAGGTTTCCTTGGTTGTGGAGTCATGATATTTCTAGAGTCACCATGGATATATCTACTCTGGTTATGAGACTGATTATGCTGTCCTCATCCAGTCGAAGCATACGATGCATACGATGCTTGCGATGCCTAAGTAGTGTCATGAGCACCTGACCTTGGAGAACTGCGACAATAGTGTTGAAGATGTCCCATCTTTTTGTAATTATGAAATGCTCTAGTTTGTTTCGTACAATCTCTCTTTATGTGGTCAAGCGAACCACATTGAAAACAACTTTCTTTTCTCTAGGGTTGTGGCTAAAGGTTTACTGATCCAACCAGTTGGTTCTTATTTCCACATTCACCTTGGAAATAGGTGTCCCTTTTTCACTTCTTCCCAGCGGTTGAGTTTCCACCATTTCTTATAGGTATCATCATGCCTCCTCCCATAGATCTCGAGATATCACGTTCAGCCACAGTCTCTCTATTCACCATCTCTGTATAATCTATAATACAAAGTACCACAATCTTTGAGTGAATCTCCTGTCATAGCCCTAATTTGAATATGCATTCCTTCAAAGAATAACTTGCTGAAACTTCTGGTGCAAAGAGTACTGAGTTCATGAACATAGATGCATACTCTATGACAAATAGATTCTCTTGTTTCAAGATGAAGAAGTCCGTAATTTTATGGATCTTGAACGTGTGAGGATAGAATTGATTGTTGAACAATTCCTCCAAATACTCCCATGTAAAGCCCTCATCCAATTTATCCTACACTGCAAAAATCCCACCACTGACATGAAATATCCTCGAGCATATACGTTGATAGTTTGACCTTTATCTCTACTGATGTGCCGATTAAGTCGAAGAAATGAATCAACCTATATAGCCACACGTCTGCCTTCTAGAGTTTGGAATCACCCTAGAAATTAGGTGGATTATTCTTCATGAACTAGATAGTATGATCTACATGTCGTGGCTCATTCCACAGGTTCACCATGTCTACAGCTTGAAATGCTTACACAATACTCTGAAACAACTCTTGGTTCACACATGGTTTAGGTGAAACCACATTCTCCATAGCATCTTTGTGTTGGTTTTGATGACTCCTACTAGGTGCCATTTTCTAAACTAACAACAAACTCTGTTAATATAACCCTCTAGAAACTATTGCCTTGGAATTTAAAATTCTATCACATCAACTATCACCACATTGTTTTCCAAAACAACCTTTTTAGCTTGTTCAACCATTTTTGAAAACACTTCAATTTTTTTGAAAATTAAACAATTTTAATAATACGATAAGCATTAACTATTTCAAAATATTTCATATGAAAACCAATTCCATGCTTTTTAAAAAATTTACAGGTTTTTTTCACAACATGAATCATTCCCCAAAATGATGTATGCCCTCCTAGTGGGAAGTCATTCCCTTACAATGCTTGTAATTCTCGTCTCATTGGCTAAACCCATGACAATGAGATTTCAAAATCCTAGAAGTGTCTCCAAACACTTATTTACCCAAATCTCGGGTAACATGATGTTCATCATAAAATGGTTAGCTACATCCTTTTATGGTATAAATTTCATGTTCTGATAATCATACACTTTTATAAGATTCCCACTAAAGGAATAGACCAAAAGTGATTTCAACTCCAAAATTAAGAACATCGATGACTACCTGTTAGGAAAGGACCAAACAAGAAAATACCATTTGTAATGACCCGCCAAATCTCATTGGCTTGAAAGTATAACAAGTCAATCCTAGGCCTAATTCAACATCCCCAAGATGCCAAAGGATGGAAAAAAATTCCGAAGGGTTTAAAATAAAAGTGGTGGTTGATTTACTCTTTAAGAAATAATATAATAAACTAACCAACCATAACCACACATTAACTATATGATGCATGAATGAATGAAAGACAACTCAACAACATCATGTATCTCAAAACCACATCAATGTAAGAAACAATAGAAGAAAACCAAGTATCAATGTACACAGTGGATAAACTACACAAAACTCTCAAAATTCCTCAAGAATCCCTGCACCATAAGCTCTAAACTCCACAATCTCCGAACAACCCAAACATCACGAGGAAGTGCTAAAAATTTGTGAAACGTTACCTTTTTCCTTGTCCCACAAGATAGAATATGAAAAAACACCAAAGTGCCAAAGAAAGGGTGAGTATAAAAATCATTATGTTTCCCCAATGACTTCCCTACTCACACCACCAAGATTGAAGAGTTAGAAACAATTAAATAAAATAGTTTATATAAAATAATTTATCAAATTTAGTTTATAGCTAAATATAAACAAGTTTCCAGAACCATTCATTACTAAAATCATACAAGTTAAATTGAAACCAATTTTCCCAGCAAGATATTTTTCCAAGCATATAACTAAACACTATTTAAAATCATTTCACAATATCCAATTCTTATCATACCCACCATTACAAAAACCCATTAAACCAACCATACATGCAACATTATGATAGTTCCATACTCATGAGTTGTTTCTCATCGATCTACAAAGTCATCACAAGATAATTGATTACCACGTGCCATTAAAAATTTGGAACCGAGCACAAGGTCATATTTATACCAAGCCCTACATATGAAATATGAACTTTATATCAAATGTTCCATTTAACCTTTGGAACTGAGCACAAGGTAATATTTCAACCAAGCCCCTGAAATTCACAATGAACTTACACACAAATAAGCCCAATGATCATGCCAAATTACATGTTCAATAAAAAATAAATTTTTATTGAATTTTTTTTCAATCCATTTTACAATTCTATCAAATCAATAATTTTAAATCATAATTTTAAATTCAAGAGGCTAAATCACATTGTAGAACAATTCACCAAGATTTCACAATTTCACTAAAACCATTAATTATATCTAAAAAATATATACTACATGTTTTTTAGAATAAACAATATTAAAATAAACCAATTCGAAACTAATCCAATCAATTCTTTAAATAGGATATGATATTGAATCCACCTACCTCGAAGGTTTTGACAAAACTTGACAACAGACAAAGAACACCCAAGAATGCAGGTCGATTCTCCATGAACGACCTTAATTCTCTTATCCAAGCAAGATCACCACTCAAAATTGAATTATTTGGCATCCAAAAATTTAGATCTACCAATTATTGGTTCATAGTTGAGGAATAATGGCGACCAGAGAATTAGATCTAAGAATATCTAAGAAAACATGACAAATCATAAAATAATAGTGACATACCTCAAGAATCAGATCAAGATTCCAAGAAAGTAACTTATATATCTTCCTCTATCATGAAAACACCATATTTAGCCTTACAAGATTTTAATAAAACTCATATATATCCACAAGAGGGGTTGATCTAATAAAACGATAAGGAGAGAAGGAGGAGTTTGCAGAAAATAGAAAAGAACCAAGAAGATCATCACTTACCCCAAGAATCGGGCTTGAAATCCCCAAGGGAAGGCTCTAGGTTGGCACCAACTTGTGTGGGGAAGGTTATCCAGCCTTATCGGGAGAGTAATATCTAAATAGGGGCATTTTAAATCAAAAAAAATATATAGTGAAAAAATGAGTAAGCTCGTAGAAAATAGGGTCTAGATTTGACCTCTATGCAAGGTTTGACAACACAGTTTGGGGAAACCGTGTGTGCATCGTGAGACCTTCCTTTTGGTCCTAACACTCCTTATAAAACCCCCAAACTCCCCCATCCTTCACCTTTAACCTTTTTATGGAAACACATTTTTATGGAAACATCCCACTTTATGGAAACACCCCACTTTATGGAAACAACTCTGTTTATGGAAATGCCCCATTTTATGGAAACAACCCACTTTATGGAAACATTCAACATTATGGAAACACCAATCATTATGGAAACTCTATATTTTATGGAAACTCCCAATTTTATGGAAGCAATCTATTTTATGTACACTCTCTATTTTATGGAAACCCAATCAAGACACACCATTTAAAAAGAACATGAAGAAAGGGGTTATTTACCCGAAACCGAGGGTACTAAAACAACATTTTGTATAAGGTATGAGCATTACGAGTTTACAGAAATTCCTTTTGGACTGACTAATGCATGCTATGTCTTCATGGATCTAATGAATAGAGTTTTCAAGGAATATATTGATGAATTTTTAAGGGTATTTATTGAATATATATTGGTTTATTCCAAAATATATGAAGATCATGAAAATCACATGTGCAATATTCTAGAGACTATTGGATGAAATGAATTATATGGGAAGTTTAGAAAGTCTGAATTCTAGCATCAGGAGATTTACTTTCATGGACATAATGTCTTAAGGATGGAATCTCTATTGATCCTTCTAAAATAGGATCAATACAATAATTTACATCACCGATGAGTATAGCTGAGGTATGCAATTTTTTTGGGTTAACATGTTATTATTGTCATTTCATCTAGAATTTTTCCTGATTGGCTAACCCATTAAGAAAGATCACATAGAAAGGGGTTCAACCTTTTTTGGAAAAAATAGTATGAAGAATGTTTTAAATAACTAAAGAGAAGATTATTCAATGATCCTATATTGATTCTACCATTGAGGAATGATGGGTTCGTTATTTATAATGATACATCAATGAAAGGACTTGGTTGTGTCCTTATACAGAATGATATAGTTATTGCCTATGCATCATGACAGCTAAAAAATCATGAACAAAACTATCCCACTCATGATCTTAAGATAGCAGCTATAATCTTTTTTTTGAATATATGGAGACACTATCTCTATGGTGAAAAATTTGAGATATATACCGATCACAAGAGTTTGAAGTATATTATCTCATAGAAAGAATTCACATGAGGCAAAGACAATGACTTGAACTATGCAAGGATTATGATTTCACTATACAATCCCACCCGGGGAAGGCAAATAAGGTGGCAGATGATTTGAGCATAAAGGATCACAGATTTTTTAACGAGATGAGAGTAGAAAGGGATCCAATGTTCTTGGATCTAGTAAAGACGGATATGGGAATAATCATGGAAGGTGAAAAATCAATACTTTTTCTAATGGTTTCCAAACCATCATTACTAGAAAGGATAAAAATTTCTCACACTGATGAAGAGGAGTTTCAAAAGAAAATTAAAGCTATGAATGATGGGATATTGATTGACTTCGTATATGAAGATGGAATTTTAAAATTTGGGAAGTGACTTTGTGTTCAGACATACTTGATCTAAAAATGGAATTTAGGATGATGCTCATAGATATAATTTCTCAATATACCCTGGTAGTAGTAAAATGTATATATATTTGAAGGAACATTTTTGTTGGGACAACATGAAGAGGGAGATTTCTGATTATGTTTCAAGATGTATGGTTTGTCAATAGGTGAAGGCTGGAAGACAACATCCTAGAGGAGTCATGCAACCTCTTCCCATACCTGAGCGTAAATGGGATGATATTACGATGTAATTTGTCGTGGGGATAACAATAAATCCTTGAAGGAATGATGAAATATGGGTCATTATTGATGGTCTTACTAAGTTCACACATTTTATTTCTATAAGAGAACATTTACCTGTTGAACTTTTAAAAAGGCTATATATTAATGAAGTTTTAAGACTTCATGGAGTACCTCAATCATTTCATTCTGATAGTGATCCTTGTTTGACATCAAAATTATGGAAAAGTCTTCATAAGGCCCTGGATACTGAACTTCATTTGAGCACTACCTACCACACTCAAACTGATGGACAATCAGAACAAACTATTCAAACCATATAAGACATGTTGAGATCTTTCCCACTTTACTTTCAAGGTATGTGGGATAAATATTTTCCTTGGGTAGAATTTTTCTATAATAATATATATTATTCAAGTATTCAAATGGCAACATATGAAGCTTTATATGGAAAGATATGTTTCACACAAACTTGTTGGGATGATGTTGGAGAATGAAAACTCATAGGCCCAGAACATGTTGAGGAAATAATGTAAAAGGTAAAGATTATCCAATCCCACAACATAGTAGCTAAAAGTAGTCAAAAGCACTTCATCTATAACCAAATGATGTATTGGGAATTTCAAGTAGGAGATCATGTTTTCATGAAGGTATCTCTATGGAATATTGTCATGTAATTCAGTAGGAAGGGTAAATAATGTCCCAGGAACATCAAACCTTTTGAAATTCTAGAATGAATTGTAGTTATAGCTTACCATTGGGAAATGCCTCCATGTCTCTCCAAAGTTCATGATGTGTTCCACATATCACTATTGAGAAAATAGATGCCTAACCCAATGCATTTACTCACCTATGAAGAAATAGAACTGGATACTGATCTATCTTATTCTGAAGATCCTGTCAAGATTTTTGATACAATAGAACAAGTGTTGAGAAACCAGATGACTTGTCTAGTAATAGTTCTATAGAGAAACCATAAGATGGAAGAGGCAACGTGGGAACCTGGGGAACTTATGATGAAGAAAAACCCGAATCTTTTTGTGTAGTATTATTCTATAAATTTTGAGGATGAAATTTTTTGGAGGGAAAATTGTAACACCCCAAGCTTCCACTGTATGTTTCTCTTTGAATAATTCAATAGCTTGCGTTGTATGAAAATTTGAGTTCTATCACACAACGAGCAATAAAACTAGCCATTATAAATAGTAATACCCACATTTTGACATTTTATAAATGTTATTTTTTAAAATGGACATCATTTTGGGTTTTGGAATATCAAAATTATCTTAGAGTGAGTTTTTGGTATTTTTCTAAAAACTCTCAATTTTGGATAAATAATGAAAAATAATGCGTTATGGTTTAAAACCTACTTTTTATTTAAATAATTATTTATTTTATTTAAATTTATTTTAGGTCAAAATAGATACATAATACCTATATCTGTTAAATGTAATTCATTGGAGTCATTTTATAATAAAATTAGATTTATCAAAGTTTATTAAACATTTTAACGTATTTAACCCACCTTCTAGGCACATTCGAAAATTTGAAAAAAATGTAATTTTACCAATTCTGTGAATTGAATTTCAAAAATATGAGAGGGAAAGTTGACATCAGTAAGTATAATGTTCTTCAAGATAATGAAAATAATTTTGGGTGAATAGTTACTTTTGAATTTTATTTACCACGGTTAAAAGTAAATAGGGTAATTAAAGGTAAAAATGATATTATAATTACCCAAAAACATGTTCCAATTCCATTGGAAAAGTTTTGTTAGACCGAAATAAACCATAAGAATAAAATATGATCCTATTTGATCTACTTGGATTAGATTAGGACATTTATTATTATTTTATTTAAATAAGAGTTAAAAGTGTTAAATTTAAATTTTCATAAATAAAACATTATTTATCTAAGGTTATACATAAGATAAATTCGACTATAAATATTTATTAGAAAGATAAAAATATTTCCTACATAATGGTATTTTATTTGTAATTTTTTATATTATATAATTAAATTTATTTATTACACAATGATGATGTAGTAATTACCTTATTAATGAATAATTAAAATAATTGATATTATAAATATCCAAATAAATGTAAATTGAAACTTTTGATACATTCAACTAATTTTCTATGTTAATATTACATTTTAGGATTTATTTAATATTTTTTTTATAATTAATCAAGTTTTGTTGACTTTAACAAGAACCATATACTAAATAGTGTCAAATGGACATAAATGAGTTTTTAAAAAAAATACTATGTTATTAATTGATATAATATTTCTAAAAATATAAGGCTCAAACAGAGGACATAGATAAGGTTATATGTGTCAATAATTAAACACATTGGGTTCTATTGTATTTTTATTGTACGTTTATTAACCATTTATTATAATAATACAAGAATATATTGTAAAAGTTAATCTATTTAACTCAGAGTGAAATCTAAAATATAAGGATAATATGGTGACCTAATCCTATATAAAACCTATTGGTTGACTAGGTTTCTACCTATACCCACATTATCATCAAAATTAAGGATTTTGGGGCCATTATAAACTTAATGTTATTGTATAATAAATTAATATTTCAAGCTTCTCTTAAAGTGACTCTCACCTCTCTTATAAAAGGGTACATACCCTTCTCTCAAAATGACACCTCCAAAGAAATTTGCATTGTCCAAACCCTGTCCAAATATCTTCCAAAATATTCTCACTTAAACATAGAGGTCTTACATTGATCAGAAATCTGACTTAAGTGGCCATTTTGATCAAATCAACTAGAAGCACCCAAAGAAGAGGTAATAATTTCATCACCTCTTTCAAAGTTCTTTTCATCATCCACTTCCTCTTTATTTGTTGTTTCCATACCAAAATAATAATTCAAGTACCCTATAAATATTTTGATATTAATATAAATATTGTATAAACATATTCATTATTCTATCCATCACATGAATGTCAAAGTCACCATACGTGCGTATGTACAACTTACCGTCTCCACACCGTGGTGTAGTTTGTTATTCAATACTTCATTATTTGGATGGGTATAATAATGAGTATAATTTATTTAAATAATAAATATAACATGTTCATGATTTTTTATATATAATATATCATCCAATTACATACGATTTCACCATAAATAGAATGGTGTTGTCACTCGTGCATACATACGGATTACCATCTCCACGAACACGATAGGATTTATTGTCCATCGTAACCATTCAAGAATAATTTTCATTTTAGGATTAAAAATAATTTTTAAGAACATAATATCATTATTTATATGAATCAAATACATCAAATACATAACAAACATGACTTACGTAACAAACATATAAAGGAAAACAAATCAATTAACACCTGAAGCAATGATATTACTGAAATATTATCAACAAAAAAAAATCAGAAGATCATATATAATATCATCTTTATGTATATGGTTATTTTATAATTTAATAAAAATAATGTGACTATTATAAATTATTTTAATGTACCCTAAACCAAGGAAAATTTTAAGGTAATGGTTAATTTCACAATCTATTTATTATTTGAGGTTTTTTATACGTAAGTATTTACTATGACTTTTTCATCATCTACATCCGTGTTTCTTAAAAATGTATTTTAAAAAATGTTTACTACATACTAGAAAATGGGTTAATGTAATTTATACCCTTTTTTGACTTTTTATAAAATATTTTTAAGGGAATCTCTCCATCATTTTTTAAAAAAGGTATATTATGACCTTTTCAACAAATTAAGGTAAGATTTTTTTTTTAACATATATGGCAGGTGCAAATAATTTTTGCCATTATAACATCGTCGATTCTTCCATTACAATACTATAAGAATATTTTCCATAAAAAAATTCTTTTATAATTATGTGACTTTTTAATTATTTCAAAATTGAAAGAGATATTTCTCTCAAATAGTTTTTATTTCATCTATGTTAACATCCTTTGATGGATTTTACACTTGTTTGAAGTTGATTTATCATGATACAATCTTGTATATTGTATCTAAGGTTTTGTGTAATGTTTGAATAGGGATGTGTTATTTTGATACCATTCATGGTTTATGGTTAATTTATTAACATTTAGTATGCTAGTTTTAATATGGATGTTTGTGTTATGTTTCAACCTTTTCATATGAGGAATGCATTGGACTAAGTAAGTGACGGGTGGATCCCAATATAGCTCTTTGATGAATAGGTAGGTCTCATGAGACAAACTAGCGTCCTAGAACAAGGCCTTGAAAAAATATTATTTGTAGTACTGGCATGAGGCCTTGACTATGTGGTTATGATTTTTGGCATTATGCATTCCATCATTATGAAATTACCTATTGATATTACATGTGATCATTCAACTAGTATAATATACATGTGAATAAGTAAATGGAATTATTTGACTTATATTTTTCCATATTATGCTTAAGTTTATGTTTAAAAGGCTTTTTTAGTCTTATAGATTGCATTAAATGTTTATTCTTTTTTATGATAGTTTCTGCTATATTGTTATCCTCACTGAGCATCTGAGCACACCCCTTTATTATGGTTTCTTTTTCCCATGATGGGAAGATGTATAATATGATTTACATGTAGGAATAGGCTAAGGGATATGAGTGTGTTCCAAGGGGACACAATGTTGTTGTTTTTTCATTTCATAATGTAATGTAAAACTTATGTATGTATCTAGTACTTGCATGGATACTAAACTAATCGATGTCTCAAGACTTAATCTATTGTGATATTTCCAATGTTATGTAATAATGCACCGATTCTAGGTAACTAGGGTCAGGGCATTACAGAATATATCATATATGTTTTGTTTTGTGTAAATAATGATGAATAATGTATGTTTTCAATAATTATTTTTGGAAATTCATGTTATTACCACATTTTAAAAGAATACATGATACTGGTGTTCAAATTTTTTGTATTTGGAAACCCAGAGCTAGTTTATGATATATGGGGGAATCAATGTTAAGTTTAATTTGAGAATTTTGGTGACCTTCATTCTAATGTTTTGTATATTCATATTTCATAAGGGATATAAGGTTACCCAGTTATGGCAATTTTATGTTAAACATTAGATGAAGTTTGTGGGATTGATGTATTATATCACCATATGAGGATTTATTCATGTTGAATAACTTATTTCAACCATTTTTCTAGGATTCCAATTAAATACACATGGAATGACTAATCATTCTACCTCATCGCCTATTTTTACTTTTGAAATGAAAAAATTACCTTCATTTCTAAGAGTAAGAGTTGTTATGTAAATTATAAAGGGGGTGAGATTGTACAAATGAAAAGAAATAAAATAAAGTGATTATATTTCATTATATTCTTAGAAAAAAATCCTCACCTCTTGGAAAAGGATAATGAAAAAATTTATCCTAATAACTTTGTATCTATTAAAACACTGGTCTTATAAATCATCATAGATTTTTGGATTTTAGGCCCTTAAATTTCCTTTGATCGTTTAATTACTAGTGATCAATGATATTTATCACTCTCTTTAATTTCATGGTATTTTATTCTTTTACTAATATTTTCCCCCAACCTATGTTCTCATACGTGGAAACCTAGTTATGAGTTAATTTGGGTAACCTATATGGTTCCATATTTCCCTTTTAAAGGATGGTTTAGAATTTATTTTTATGATGTGGGTTTATATGAAAATAAATTAAAATTATTAAACCATTGATGACACAAACAAATTTTGAGGGAGAAATTCATTTTAAGGGGGGTAGAATGTAACACACCGAGATTTTGGAAAATATTTTTTCTAATTAATTTAACATTTTCTATATTTATTATTTCACACAACACCAAATATAGCCTTTTTATACTAAATCATTATGTTTGGATTTATTATATGAAATAAAAAAATAATAATTCACTACACACAACACATAGATTAGTTTTCAGTTCAAGGAAAACTATGTTTTTCATATGTTACAAACAATACCAAGTCCCTTTGATATCCTGTATTACACACATAATAGAGATTAAAATAACCGAAATATACTATTAATAATATTATTTAAATATTATTATAATTTTTACCTATCATTTAGAATTTAATATATGAATAATATTTACTAAAATCTAAAACTATGGTATATACATGTATATAGAATTAATCCTTTGGTTCTCAATTGGTATGAAATGAATGTAATACCATATTGATAATAATAAAATTCTTTTTCAGAGAAAACTATTATTCTATGAAAAAAACCATTTTATCTTAATAAATTAAATACAACATTATATGATTATATATATTATATATTAAATATTTTTTTTGAAACTGATCCAATTGATTTTACAGGAATAATATAGAAATAAATCCAATTTTTTTACTATAATGATGTTTTTCAAAAAGGTTATTTTACGACATTTTAATGGAACACCCATTTTAAATATAATTTTTGAAACCATTATAATTTATATTTGAAAAAATAACAATAATTTTTGAAAGGGTAAATTCAATATTAATTTTGGTGATTTGTTTGATTTTTTTAAAGGTTTCATTTTTTGATGAATAGTCAAAACACTGAATTTTAATTGAGAAATACATTTTCATCTAATTTATTTATTTTTTTAAATAATTTTTTTATTTTAAACTTTATTTATTTTCAATTTACATATATGAATATAATTTAGGTCATTTTAATCAATTTAATAGTGAATGTGGACAATAAATAATTCCACCTTTCAAAGATTTTCATTTTTAAAACCTATTGTTTCCTCCAATATGAGGAATTATTTTTAAGATAATTTCTACTACTTCTATTATTTTAAATTGGAAAAATGGAAACCATAATTTTTATAATAATAATTTCTAATTCCTAATAATTATTACATTGTTTTTAAAAAATTGTACTGAAAGTAATTAAAATTAATTAGAGTGATTATGGTAAAAATGAGTTTAATTAGTGTTTAAACATTAACTTAAAAGGGAAAATACCATAATAAATATGTAAAAAAATCCATTTTATATCCTTATTTAGAATATATTTTCCATTTTAGATAAAAAAATTATTGTAAGCACATGATGTAAGGAATACCTCTCAATAGTATTTATCGTTTTATATTTACAAGAATGCCACACCTTCTCCAATACAAAAGGGTACTCAACCCCATCACTTCTTCACAATTATCAATACATTTGGATCATCCAAAAACTGAACAATTAATATATAAAATTCCATCATATGATCCTAAAATAATCACTTTTTGAAGAAAGAAATCAATGTTAGTCCTTTCGTCCAAACCAAAAGGAATTACGCAAAGAAGTGGTAACATCCTTCAACAATAATTTTTTATTTTATTATATTTATCCAACCATCAATTATTCATATTCTTTGATTATATAATAAAATAATTATCCATAATTTTATGACATTTTTTATTTTATGGGATTGACCTACACTCACACACACTTCCATCCAATGGGTCACTCAATCATCATTTGTGTGTATGGAAGACTACCACCTCATGAGATGATGTCATTCGTTATTCCATCAACACCTATGAATGTTGTAAATAATGATTAAATAACTATTTTATATATGATATAAAATATTTTTGATGTATTTTTACTTATTTAACAATTATATAACACATAACATCATTCTTTTCATTTTGTGGGAATATAAAAACATCATTTGTTGATGTGTGGATAACCACATCCTTCGAAAGATGTGATTCATTCACAATTGATATAGAATGATTAGAGGATGGGTTCAGTAAATGTATATGATATATAGGAAATACTAATTTTACTATAATATATATATATATATATTATTTACTTTCATACTTTCAATACGGTAAGAAAATGAAAACAATTTTCATGCGTACTTACGACCTACCATATCCTTGAACTGTGTATTCCATTTCATATATATATATTTTATATATTATTATAAATATTTATTTACATAATATATATTATATTTATATCATGTTTTATATTCTTTAAATATGTAAATCGTGATCTAATTAATTGGATCAGGATTAACAAGTCCAAACATATACAAAAAACAAAGCGAATATTTCCCAAAGCGTAACATTTGAGTAAAATTATTAATAAAAGTATAATATAAATTATTAATAAAATAATATATAGTTTTACATATAATGATATTTTTATTTTATAATTTTATAATAAACTTATATTTATTATACAAGAGGTTTTAATCTGTACGAAGAAAGTTTATACTCAAGGTAATGGTTTTCTAATATTACTTTTATTTATGTGAGATATATGATATATTAACCACTTATTCATATTATGTAGTGTATATACATCAATATTACATGTTATATCATGAATTTAATTTATTTAATCATATTAAAAATTTTAATTTATGTTATTATTTCATGGATATCAGGATTCAAAATTTACTCATGTAGTATGTGGATTTCTAGTCTCACTTTTATTTCTGTGAGACTTATTCTCTATGAACATCTAGTTATTTTTGTCTGGTGTATATATTATTCATGAATTTATTATATTATTATTATCCTTGAATTTGTGTTCATTTAATTATCCATTTTATTATATTTATTTCATGGGGTTTATGGTTTAAAAGTTACTGAATCGGTAAGGTAGTTTTGCCTTAATTTATTTCATTAAGACTTGTGTTATGTTATGAACCTATATTCTATTATGAGATTTATATACTGACCATTGAAATTTTATATCATTAATATCATTAATTTCATGATATTTTATGCTTAATTTAATTTTATTCTTTCATGGGTATTAAGATCAATGTTACCAAAGTGGTTAGAGTTTTATTCCACAATATCATCTTTTGTCGGGATTGTTTATGATTATGCATCCATTAAAGAAATATTTTGATCAATCTATCAGTCACACATAGGAACTTTTTTTCCTCTATTTTTCATCATATATTAATTTATTGGTTTCATTTTCCACTCTTTTTTATATAAGATGATTAAGAAAATGTTTTTAGGAAAATCCGACTTTATTACACTCTTTGGTGGGATATCTGTTTTATTCAGAAACCATGTTTTATAAAAAAGTATTCAAAAATACATTTAAATGGTGTCATATTCTTATTTTCATGTAAAAATATTTTAAATAATTTTTTTATGTTTTAATTTGATTAAAATAGGTTTCAAATCATCCTTTATATGATTTCAATGTTATTTTCAAATAAAAATGTTTTAAAAATATTTTATTTCTTAAAAAGTGTTTTTCAAAATGAAAAGGATATTTTCCAAATGAAACACTTTAAATAATTATAAATATTAGTTTATGAATTTTCAAATTGTCTTTCAAAGAAAATTATTTTGAATATTTTTTTATTCATTAATTTTTTTTTCAAATAAATGTAATTTTCATTAAGAAATGATCCAAGTTATCATTCAAAATTCTTCACCACCTAAAATGAAATACTGTGATATAATTTATGATTTATTGGGTATATGATCTAATGAAACCAAACTCATTTTTCCTATAATTTTTTATTATTTCATGTTTTTTTATGAAAACCATTTATCTTCCAGAGTTTATACCGTGATAAATTCTCATGAAACCTAGTTCATTTCATGGGTTATTCATTAATGAAATGACTATGACCTCTGTATATTTTCCATAGTGTTTATATGATGAAATGTTTATAAACCCCATTTTATTTCATGGGTTTTGTTATGATTAATTTTTATGATCTTTTTCAACATGTATGTATTATTTAATTATGTGATGGGGGGACCTATATATCCCTTCAATACATTGGGTAAATATTTGTATCTTATGAGATAATGATGGAATAAAAGTTGACATGATTGATCCAAAATGGGAAATAGGTGTCTCCTAATCCAAAATCGTAAACTGGTGTTCTCTAATCTACAATGGGAAACAGGTGCACCCTGATTAATATTGGTAAACACATCTTCCTAATCCATAATGGTAAACAAGTATGTTTTGATCCACTATAGGAAACAAGTGTGTCCTGATCCACTATGTTGATGGTCTTGGTAGTAACATTAAAACTTGAAATGGTTTTCTATATTTATGATGGTGCCACACTTATATGACCTTAACTTATGGTTTATGATTTATTTGTGATTATTTATCACCCTTATGGTTCATTTATTATGAACAACCAATATTTATGAAATGAATCATGTGTATGATATTTGATATTTAAGGTATGATCTTCAAATGGTAGGATCATGTTCTCATACCATTATATTCATGTTATTCTTACATATATCCTTTGGTTACCCTTACAGAGAATCTGGGCTCAACACTTTCTAATGTTTGATTTCCCTAGTTTATAAAAAACGTTTTTAAGTAGGAGTACTATAGGGGAAGATCTTTATGACATATGCTGAATATCCCTCACCAAATTAGAATAATATGTTCGATGTTTCCAAAGACACTGGCCTATTATGATCCATGGTCATCAGTTTCAGAAATATTATTAATATTCATAAAAAATTATTTAACATCTATATATTTTAAGACTGAGTCACTATATACCATTTTAATTACATTACTATATTTCCTAATTTTCTGAGATCATGTCTTCCTCCAATTTTTGGATGTTTTTTATTTTTTTATCAATCTCAGAATTGGTCTCTTTGTTGAGAGTCTCCCCACTAGACACCTCCTCATTCAATGAATAATAATTTTTATCCATAATTTCAATTTTATCATTCACTTTAGAATTTTTTTGAGTAATAGAATATTTAATGCATAAATTCTCTAATTGTAAACTTTTATTTTCTAAAACTATTTTTGATAGGTGTGCAATATTAACAACTTTTTTGCCTTTCAAATTATGAATTTCTTCTAAGTTCAGAATCTTTTGTTTTGAATAATTCATGACAATTTGAATGTTCTTTGTAATTTACTTCAATTATTCATCTTTGGACTCATTATTTTCCCTGTGTCCAATTTCCATTTCTTTTATTTAAATTTTTTATCTTATTTACATTAATTTACTTTACATCGATCTAGATTCCTTGAGAATTATTTTCTTTTTTAGGCTTAAATTTTTTTCATAAAATTTCTGATTCACCACCCTTGATTAGTGGAAAGCATCTAGTATTAGCTTCCTTGGTACTTTTATATCATCATTAGTCCCAACTTAACATATCTCATCAGTCACCTCACTCATTCACATATCATCATTAAATACATAAATAGATTCAAAATATGATTCATCCATAACATTTTTTAATCTACTGGTATCCTTTAACTAAGTCAAAATATTCCCAATAATGGTTAAAAATTGAATAATTCCACCAGACATCTTCTTCATCTTTTAATTTTTACCCTTTTCCATAACATAAAAAAACATAAGGGTACACTAAAACATTAATTTTAAAAATTAACTTTGTTAAGTGACTAGAAAAAACTAATGAAATAAACTATTGTTATGATACAAATTTTTAATCCTAAAAGGGGTTTATATTTCCTTAGAGGGATAAGAGTTTGGATACTTTTCCATGTTGTTACCATCCTATTGGATCTTGACCACTTAATTGCATCAGTCACCTTATTTTTTTTCAATTTATATTGATCCAATTCCAAGACATGATTCTTTTACTATTTTTTATTGTAATAAATCCTTACCAATTTTTCAGATGATTTATGTATAATTTAATGAAATTAAACCACAACTACTTGTATATTTTTACATTGTTTACTACTAAAGGCTAATCCAAGAATAAATCATGCAACTGTGAGTTGGAGCAAAAAAATCACAAAGCTCATTGTTTGTGTCATTTTAGGATAGATCAATATTTCCTCGGATCATTACCATTAAAATGGGTTTGGTTAAATGAACTTTACCCATGGGATAACATCCCTAACTATTTCCTCCCCTAGTCCTAAATTCAAATAGAAATACAATTGGAACACAGAATAAATAACAATATCACATAATGTTGAGAGTTCCACTGAGTGTAATTTGGTTCCCTTTGAATCTAAACATGACCCTTCATAGGTTTTCTATGTACATCACATTTTGTATCTCCATTCTATGAGAGGTCATGGAAACTCCTTCTCCTTTAGAATGATATTCAATAGATACTAATTATTCTTATTCAACTTTCTGGGAATGTTTATGGAATTCTCCATCTCTTCAAGATAAATCAAAATCTCATGTATAATTCTAGTTTTGAATATGGAATTCCTTACAATCAACCAGAATTTCTTCCCCTCAACATGAATGTTTTATCAAGATATGGTATTATCTAATTCCTACTCTTTTCTTATACTCCCATGAATCCTGATGAATATTTATTCTATTTTTAGCTAATTATATATAGTGAATATTCCTCTACCTTATATATCTTTCACAATTTGTAGTGTCTTCATGTTGCTTGCAGGATATCCTTATATATATATATATATATATATCAAAATATGCGACCTTTCACTTATCACAGTGGAATATCTTTCCATAATATGAGTTACAGAAACCCCATTTAAACGCTGTCAATAGATATTCACATGAATGAAAATATTTTCAAATTAGAAAACATGAGACCCCATTAATAACAACACCAAGACACTCCTCAATTAAAGGATTATTATTTTGCATGAATTGAATAATATTTTTGTATTAAAATCCTAAGAATACATTCATTAAAATTATTCATATCTTTAATGTAATCAATATTATGTCTATAGAACATTCAGATATATTCCTATTCAAAAAAAGTAATAATATGGTAGGGGATATTTCTATTTAAATTCACTATTCAGACATATGATTCTCCTTATAAGAACCTTCATTAATATATCCTTATATTTCTAACCTCGAAATCTTGACCACATTTTACCAATTATTATACAAATTCATCAACCTTTAAATGTATTCTAAACTGTCCTCTACTCCTTCCAAAAATCTCACTTCTTAAATAATTCAAGAACGAATAGATCAGTAATATTCTGTGCAGATCACATGACATGAAACAAACATGAAATTTGATGATATTTATCCTTATAAAAAAATACACCACGAACACTGGATTGATCATGAAAATCTACCATCAAGTGACCATTACATCACCACAACCATTAGATATTCCATGAAGACTGAACATGACTTTTCATTCAAACTTAACCATGTATGATCATTGGATCAATCACACTCATTTTTTCAAACTCCCACAAATATAATCACTATATTAACAATGTTACTTTATTTGAACTCCCATATAAATGGTCACTATATATATCATGAGTTTTCTTTAGTGATGAACAATTTCCATGGTTAGAGTTGTTCTTAATCAGAACGTGACATGTACTCAAGAATAGTTTATAATCTAGGATACTATACTTGCCGTCTAATGAAGCTCAAATGGTGTTAGTGCTCTCTTTTGGACCCCCATACTAACCCGTGAATTCACATTATAAAATCCCTTTCACAATATTTATCCAACACATGAAACATTCTATCTTCCAACATGAATGCACCCATACTCATTCTATTTCCACCAACTCATCTTGGTGCCTTTGAGCTCGACCAAAAACTTGTATGATCTGGTTGCTCAGGTTATTTTTCATGAGATAGTTTTCCCCATTTTTTTAATTTTCAAATAAAAAATAGTTATAATATCCAAACCAAAACACCATCCACACATACACACATTTATTATTTAATAGAACAAACCAAATATTTACGATAATCTTAAAAAATCCTCCCACAATCATGATAACAAATCCAGTCTTCACATATATTCAATAATTACCTAACATGAAAACTAAAATATTTTTTAGAAATATAATATGAATACATAGTGTCTCAAAAAATAAAAAGCTTTCCAATAATAACCAACAAACAATTCTAGTTACAAAAAAACCTCTACAACTCCCTTTTCATTAAATGAATTCATATTTACTCAACATATCTTACATGAGGAACACAACTTGAATTCTTTATTTTACACATCCAATTAATTACTATATCTAATTAATTATTATTTTGTGAAATAAATCCACTAAATATAAATAATAGAAAGTTATATATATATACAACAACATAATACAAAAACTCTAAAAATAAATATCAAATAATCATCATTCATTTGAAATTATATAGAGTCGTGTAAAAAATATGAATCACTCTCCCTATTCAATTTATTTATTTCATCCCTTTATTTTCATTAGGCTAATCCTTACCATATTCCCAAAAAATAAAAAGCATGATACTTGTTTTTTAACAAAATAAAGAATTGTAAGTCATGAATTTCCTACTTCAACAAAAGATTCAGTAATCTCCTTATAATGAAAAAGGTAAGGAGATAATCATATGCCAATATCACATGATAAAATCCCAAAAACCTAGATCCCCAAAAACACCATCAAATCCTTGATGGAAGAAAAAAAATCAAAGATGATCCACTATTACAACCTCTCTGAGATGAAGGGTATGAACAGAACCTAAATTAAAGTAATAGAAAGTCATCTTGAATCACAAGTATTTGATCTATTGAATTCAGGGGACAAATGCCATCAAAGGACAATTATGGGTTTGTAATTATTCACCCATGGTTATCTAGCATTTGAATAAAAATAGGTAAATACATATGAATTTAAATGGGATTCAAAATTAATAATAAATATGTAATCCTTCATAATTAAGATGTGATATTTCATGGTCATGCCATAATGGAGCTAAATCAAGTGAATATCAAGAAATCACATTGTGATATACAGTTTCTATCATATTTTTAAACTCATTACACCCTCTTAATTCAATATGGTCTAGGATAGTGACATCATAACCAATGTGGTCACAACATGCACCTGATCACTAAAAAATACATGAAATAATAATAAACCAATCCACGATGAAATAGAATCACCATGATGTAATGATGGCAAAAAGGTATAACATTCTAATCCATAATCCAGGGTATCTTTCTACAGTAGTTATGGTCTGACCATGATTGGAACTCAAGGAAAATTAAACTAACTCCCCCAAGATACTTCATGTTGTAACTGAAGCCCCCCACACCATGACCCAAAAAGTGGAAATGGCACTATATATGGGTAATAAAACCATATTAAATGGTTTTTGTGATGCAAAGATATTTATTTTTTGAAAAAACTCTTCAAGTTCTTTCACACCATGAATTAAATTAGTCATCTAATTACCAGACTTCCTCTTTGAAATAACATGACACATAACCTTCTTGGTGTACACCCTATAATGCGACACAAGAACCATTCCATGAATCAACGCTTCATAGCATGAAAAACCAGACTATAGAACTAACCTATTTTCTAATTGTACCTTTATGGTGTAACACCTAGAGTCACTCCATGACACCTAACCCCTAACTGAAATCTCTACTCTAAATCCAAATTTATTCTACCAACCATCTCCTGAAACCACCAACATCTACAGAATAGAACTTAATGTCATGAGAATGTCCAATATGTTACAATTCATCAAAATTTTCCTAATACACTAACTATATTTTTGTTTGTATTAAATAGATCACTTAATAGACCCCTCAAAGTTTACCTACTACTAATACCATCTTAGGATATGAAGTAATAATACACCTCAACTAAGATCATACCATTTATAACCATATTAAAATTCTCATATATCCATTGAACATCCCAACCTGATAGTCATACCATGATCTAGAAAATTGAATGACGAGTGGGATAAAGAGTTTGACAATATTGGGATAAAATAGATAATAAATCAAAATAAGGGGTTAATATCACACACACCCTCCTTCAATAACTATCATAGTCACCTAGTTTAAATGAAATGATGATTTATTGATTATTAAAAACTCAATAATAACACAACACCTAATTATAAGATTATACATTTGGTTAGTTATTTTTTATCATGTTGAAAGAGTTCATAGGTACATCCCAACATCTAGAACAATGAAACATTAAAAAAATAGAATTGAAGAAGCAAGGAAAGAAACAACGACAACACATTAGAGAGGAAACAACAAAAAATGTTACTGCACTTTATGAAATCCAATTCATACACAGTAAGTAGAGAATATAAAAGAAAAAACCACATGGTCATGAAGAAATACCATAGTGTGAGACTGGATAATCTAGAGATTCTGTGTAACATGTATATACATAATAAGAATATATAATTTCACCATTTATGATTTGGGGTTTCCCATGTGGTAATAATTCGAGGCCTTTGATATTTTTCTCAACATATTCTTTTGAGATGCACCTGTATGTTCCACATACAAACATTTCTATTTCCCCCATAAATACTTCAACAAACAACCCAATATCTTTGACAATGTAGTCCTGATGTAGCTTGAGAATATGAATCATACAATCCCAAGAAGTATTTCACAAGAAGCCAACCTAATTTATGGGACACACTTTGATCACATAACAAAGTATCTTGTTGTAGCTTTATCAATACTCATTAATCTTTATTTTCATTCTATGAAATGACAAGAGCCGGATCTTGCAACCAATATGGAATAAACTATTGACGAATACTAGATCTTTTTCTGAACATGTAATAGGAGTACTATAGAGTTCCTCTTCATAGTAGAGAAACATCATCAATGAGACTTTAATTAAAGTGGTCATTAATGATAGCATGTAATACAATATTCTATCGGCATACATCTCAATAAACCAATATATTAGTATTAAATGACTTCCAACTCGAGATCAACCGTGATGTATGAACCACACCAATGGTTTTGAATTTCTATACAGAAAAACAAAAGATGGAAATTGAATAAGTGGATGCATCTGGACCTCCCAATAAGGGATAACATTAGATAGTAATAACAAAAACTCAAACTGTCACCACTTTCATAGATTAGAATGAACCTGAACAGACTTCAACTCCATTTAAGAAGATGTAAAATAGCTCTATATACGCATGTTTATCACGAATTCAATCAAGTGGCAGATGCTCTTGTGAAAAGGGAAATTAATGAGGTCACCTCCTTTTGGTCTTTTGTGTCGCCTGATTACTGTGATCTTCTTGTTCAGGTGAATTATTTTGGTGAGATATATTCCCATATTTGTAGAGTGACTCCGTGATACCTTGTATTGTACTCTTATTTTATTTAATTTCCTTAGGAGTAGGTTCACCTGTCTCCAATATTTCTTGGTAAAAAATGAAATATTCTCACATTATTAATATAAAATAAGAAATATAATATTCCAAAAACAATTTTATTTATCAATTAAACATTCAATATTAAACACAATAATTTTAAAAATAAAATGACCCAATTTAAATGTTACTCAAGGATGACTTCCAATTTCAATTTTACTTCAAAATAAACAAATCAAATGAAAAAAAACATATATTTAATTAGTATTCAAATGAAATTAATTTCGAACTGGTCAATAAAATTCAAAAGATATTTATATCATTTAAATGACCATATTAATTATTATTATATTTATAAACACTTAAATGTTATAATTTGATTTATATATAGTTTTTAATATGAAATGAGTGAAGTTAATATGATATTTATAGTCAAAATTTAAACAAAATGTTGTATTTATCATCATTATTGAATAATCAATTATTTGAAAACTCTAATAATATAAGAAATAATCTATGTATTTACTAAATGAAACTCTTCACCATAAATGAAATAGTATAATGATGAATCTTTAACAAAAAATATGAAATAAAAAAGAAAAATAAGGGGGTAAAATGATGAATTTTAATTTTCACCACCCTTGGGGTGTACATCAATATTGATAACTGAAACAGTGGGGTTCTACCTAGGGGTGTGTTTCATTGCATCTAGAATTCTAAAATGAAAAATATCACAACCAAATTCAATGATTAAGGACGCATTATTTACATTTTTGTCTTCTTTTGTGTTTTTTATAAGTGGAATACCATGAATCAATAGTGAAAGTCCATTCATTATATCATCCTCAATTTATAGATCATAGAAGCCTGTGAGGAAAAACCAATAATTTATCTTCGCCAACACATCCTCCAAAATATCAATAAGGTGGGTTGTTCTCTAATTCACCAATTTAACTGAAATTCCTATGTTGTTAAATTCACAAAGCTTTAACAAGGAGATAATTTACAGAGACATCACATTAGTCGAACCACTATGATCACGCATAGGGGGGTGTTAAATCAGTGGTGTTTGTTATTCAATTAAATTAATTTATATGATTTTTTTGATACAATCCACTAAAATATGAAACTTATCCTTACAATATAAAATATAAATATAAAAGGGACAATTCACCCCAAATTTTCACATGGTTTGATCCTAATGAGATGTTGTTTCTAAGTAAGTGTTTCACTTGTTGTTAATGAGCTGATCTATGTTTGTTAACATTGATATGAGGTAGTGATGCTTGGATAATTATTATGGATTTATGTAATTTCATTGGATATCATTATCTATAAATTATCCATGTAAATATGATGATTATAGAATTGGATTTATTTTATAAGACACATGTAGGAGATGTTTGGGGATTTCACATTATTACAACATATGAAGAATTTATTCAAGGACATAAAAATATTTATCGGTTTTATAACAATTTTTATCAGTTTAATGAAACAATATGGTCAGCCACAACAAAATAAGGACCCACCTCAAACCACACATGAGGGAGCCAAAGGGTCTACTACCTGGAATTCAGGTCTAATATGACAACTATAATGGAAGGAGGGTGTATAATAACTATATGGAGCACATAATAAGAAGTATTGGTGGGTGAGTATTTCACTTGAGGTGGTCACACGGTAGTATGGAAAAGGGGGAAATCAGTGTATCTTTTTCCATATATGTGTGTGAAGTGTTTCAGGTGACGAAACCAATACCGAATAGAACTGATAATGAAATTAAGATTATTATATAGTGATGATCAACCAAGTTCAAGTATAATGTGGGATAGGTGAAGAGAAGTTATTGTTTATCCATTTAAATAACACACTAATAATATCCATTTCCAGAACAATTTAATCTATGATTTACAATTATAATTAGTGTCATCTTTAACCCTATGATGCTAGAAGGGTTTATAATTTTTGGATGACTTTTATATCATGAACTTTTCATCCTTGATTGTGTTAATCTTGATTTTACAATGTTATAATGATATACAAGTTATTTTAATATTCATGTAAGGATTCTGTGATGCTCAAGAAATCAAGGGTACATAGAATATTATTCTATCATGGATAATAGGAAGTTAAAAATTTTTGTGTAAAGGTAACCATATATGGGTATCTTTTTAAAGGATACATTTTATAGGTATAATGTGGATCTCATCTTTAAAATTTTGTGTTTTTTGATGTAATAATATTTTAGAAACATTGAAATAATCATGAATATTAAAATATTCTTAACATGATATTTTTTTGGAATCTTAATCCATCTTAGAAATAACATAAATCCTAGATATTTGACATGGAATAAATATTAGAGTGTAATTAAGTGAAATTTATTAGTATGTCTACAAATACCAAAGAATGAAGTCGAGATAATTATATAACCGATAGAGTTTTTGAGGCTCTCATTTTCTAGAGTGAAATATAGAATCATGAAACTCTAGTTTCATAATGTGCTGGTTTTTCAATGTCCTTACTTGTGAGAAGAAGGATAACCTTCTACAAGCTGCCTTGGTCATGAAAAAGGATATTATTGTGATTTTCTATACCATGTTATGAGAATAATATATGTTATTCTTTAAAGACTTCCATATTTTCACACACACTTACTTGAGTAGGGAAGATAATACTATGTAATCTGTTGATACATAAAGGTTAATGAGACAATACCATGAACTGATTAAGTTATGTGGAGAAAAAACATTATCACCATATAATATACTATTTAATAAATAAAGATGAAGTTTTACTACCTAAACTATATACTTTCACTATGTTTTCATAAATGATCTACATCAATACAATACATCAAATTTAGTGAGTTAGGTGAAGAGGTAGCAGCTTCGCTTGATAAATTTTTACAAGTTTGAGAATAGTTAATGAAATATTATTTAGTAATAAATATAGTTTTATCTATGAAGATTGAAGGAGGTTTTGAAGATTAAATAAAGAAGCGTTGACACCAAGTTTTCAATGAACCTGAATATCATATACAATTGTGTAGTGAATATTCAATAAGGCCATGAAAAAAACTATGTTTTCCTGATGTTGAATGAAAGAAAAGAATAAAATGGATAACTATTCTAATATTAAAGAGGAACAATGATTTTAGAGTTGAATAATGATAATGAAAATAGATAACTATATCCAAAGTCAGTGGAAGTTGAAGACTTGTTCATATGAGACTTGGAATATTATTAAAGAACTTGAAGGATTATAGTATAAAAATTTAATATTTTATTGAGATATCTCAACTTTTGGGATTCAGTATAAATAACACTAGTGGGATTCTAGTCCAAATATATTGATAGGAGATGTCCTGCTATAATCACAAGTTTTTAAACATTGTAAGAGTTTTTATATTAGGATTTTTTGGAAAATTTATGTACTTGTAATAAATTTTCATTACTAGTGGAGAATATATATAATAGATCATCCCAGGAATAGCAAGGATGTAGTCACCCACATTAGGTTAGAAAATTCTAAAAATCCTCATATTATTTTTAGTGCTTTCATTTTTTTTCATATGGGAGATTTTTGTCATTAAATTAAATGGTATCAAGATCCTAACCAATCATAAATATCTATTTGACAATAATAAATTATAAACAGAACATAAAACATTCTCCCCCTCTCTCATTGATATATTTTAACTCATTCTCTACTAGTATTATCCAATCATGATGTTCCCTTAAAAAATCCAACCTTCACTAATGTCTAATGATGAAATGTTTTAATTGAAACTATCATAGATTAGTAAATTTCTTTAATGGAAAAAATATTTATAGAAGGAATAACCAAATTATTTGGTATATTATTTCACAATTAATTGAAGTTAGTGATTCTAAAACAATTGGTTTTATCTTATCTAGAATAGATTCTCCCATGACACATACTGATAAGAAAAAAATGGAAGTAGATGGGAAACCCAAAAATGCTATATTATCATCCTTGGCTGATAAATTGTTCAATAAGGTTATGATAAAAAAATAAACATGGATATGTGAGATAAAATTGAGAATTTTTATGAAGGTAATGTTAATATAAAAGAATCCAAACTACAAATATGGAGATCTAAGTTTAAAGGTATCTAAATGGCTGATGATGAGACCATAAATGACTACTTTACAAGGGTAAATGAGATAATATGTATATATGGGGTCTTGGTGATACTTTTGATGATTCATATATTTTCAAGAAACTGATTCATAACATTCTTGATAAATTTGATACTAAGATATTTTCCTTTGAAGAAGTTGGAGACCTATCTCATGATGATTTAAATAACACACTTCTCAATTATGAGATGATAAAGGATAATGTGTTAAAACAAATATGAGGATTAAAATTATTTCCATGTAATTAAAAGTATCAAGATGAAGGAAAATTAATATAAACCATTCTTAGATTATGATAGGATGAGATAAGTGATGCTAATTATAATAGAGGCACGTCCTTTATTATAAAAGGAAACATAAGAGGAATGGGAAAATATATAGGTTTTCTTCCTTTAATGTTATTTTATGATATTAAAATTTATTATATTGAAATTTAGTATCCAAATAAAGAATCTAATTTTTCTATGATTGATGAAGAAGAATAAGACTATATTAAAATAGGATGAGGAAAAACTAAAAAAGGTGATACTGGGGAGAAGAATAATTTCTCAAGGAAGTATAAGAAAAATTTGATGAGTATGAGAGTTAACTAAGGATATTATTCATGGAGTGAATTATGAGATGATTTTTCTTTTAATAATAAAAAAACGTTTTTGTAACATGTTATGATATATGGAGATTCGTCAAGTGGTGATGAGAAATCAGAAACTAGCCACCATGAGTACCTGATGACATTTGAACTTGTATCGTTCCTTGACCAAAACATGCAGCCTAAGAAAAGAATAAAATTACTATTTAAAGGGATAAATTAAATAATAAAATTATGATCTTATTGCGTATATAAAAAAATCTAAGTTCAAAATTACAAAACATGATAAGTTATCGAAATATCTCAACACAGAATTGTCTACCAAAGAAGAAGAACTGAAGGAGACAATGTATAGGTGTGTTAAAGAATAAAATACCTTGAAAATTATGAGATATATTTTTATAAATTATTGGTTGATCAAGTTGAATCCTCAAAATATTTCATGAAGATCAGTCCAAAGAATAATGTATACTTTTTTTTCTGATCATTACAGTTGTTCTAAATTTGTTTCATCTAGTGGTGAAGGTTCTGACCTAAAAAAGGAATGAATATAAACTGATGATAATATTGATTACTTAAATGAGTTAGGAAATAATTCTTCCAAAGAACAAAGAAAAATAATGGAATGGTGTAACTATAAATAATGTAGATTAACATATAAAGAATATTCTTAATTATAGAATATGAATTATCAAAGGT
Source organism: Viscum album (assembly GCA_963277665.1). Lineage (NCBI taxonomy): Eukaryota > Viridiplantae > Streptophyta > Magnoliopsida > Santalales > Viscaceae > Viscum > Viscum album. Next base: position 879,293,397 of record OY728166.1, read on the forward strand.
TACAATTGTTATTGTGGTAAAATTGAAAAAAAAATCTAACATAAGTAGGTATAATATGAAACTTTCACCTAATTAGAACACACTGGGGGAAGGTAATTCTAGAAATAACGGAATCAACTCATTAAGAAGGTGGAAGAATCTTAAAATTTTGATATTTTTTTACTGATAAATAAACAAGTCTATTTACTCAGAATAATTTTGATTTTCTAAATTAAATATATAAAATATTTTAAAAACATGGTCATTGTGCTCATATTTAATGAAAAAACATCTCGGAAAATTACCGTAGGATTTTAAAGAAAGTAAAGATCAAATAAGATAAACCAAATATGAATATTTTATTCAAATCAACTCTTGTTAGAATAGAATGATAAAGTAAATAAAAGAAAATTTTTGTGCTAAAGTTAAACCAAATAATTCACAAGATGTGGCTGAAAAATATACGATGTTTCTAAAATCTTATAACTTGAAAGACCATGAGATTTTGTGTAGTAGATGTAAAAACCATCCATATTGAAATGAACTATTTGATTTTTATACCTATACAAGAAGGAAAAATAAGTAAATTTAAAAGAAATCATATGATGATGCATATTATTTTACGGATGATACTAAAATAAGATAACAACCATGATGCCCACAAATTCTCAAAAATTTAAAGTCAATGTAGGATCTAGAATGATGATATTTTTAACTAAATCTAAGAGAGTTTATTAATTGATAAAATCTATGTCATATTTCTCTTACAAATAAGAATTAAAAAACCCCCATTACTCCCTATCACTTTATATTTTTTGATATAATATGTAGAAAATTAATGGAGTCATTTTTTATAGGTCACTAATAGAGAACATGAAGATATTTTCCTCATGGATTCTACTGACTACCATGAAAATATAAGAATTAGAGTTCATCCCTTAATGTGGTGTGACTTTTAGAAGAATATAACATTATACTATAATCTGATGAATTTATAAATTAAGGATAAATTTACAACCTAAATTTTGTGGTATGAGAATCCCACATATATCCCTTTGTCATTATTGTATTAAATACACTATTAATGGGAGTGTTTGTTATGAAAGCATTAAGAAAAAAGTGGAGTTACACTTATTCATTTGAAACATCTTATGTTATTGGTAAAAGTGTCTAGGATTTCATGTTTCTTGATAAATATATTGTATAAAAATCACCATTTGAGAATTAAGTAAGTATGAGAATGATATCATAGTCATGGTAGTTTATGGAAAACATAGAGAACCCTGGTGGTATCTATCACTTTTTTTCTACACTGGGACATACCACATAAACATAGAGTATACTTACTAAAAGCCATTTGATAAGATAACCATGTGGTATCATCCTTCTATTTGAGAAAAGGAATCTAATCCTAATTGAATTTAAATTAAGAATATGGTATGAGATGACCCACACTTATCCTTTACATTTTTTATCAATAAGGGGGATAAAAGATGTTTTTTCATTATATATTGAGTTTTGTGATGTGTGTTTCTATTGAAAACAAAATATAAATGGAGAAATTTTTTATCACAATTAAGTGTTTCATTTTCTTCTAGTGAGTCAATATATGTTCCATAACTTTTAAATGAGGTAATTATGATTGGAGAATTGTTATGGATTCATTTAATGAAATTAGATTTCATTATTGAGAAATTATCATTGTAAATATTATGATTTTTGAACTAGTTATATTTCTTAAGTCAAGTACAAGAGATGTTTAGAGATTTCACATTGTTAAAACATTTTGAATAATTGATTCAAGGCCATTAAAACTATATTTTTCATGAGTAATGAGTTGAATAAATATGTTTTCAAGATTAATATCAAAAGTAATTTGATTTTGAATTTGATTTTTAATTTATAATTGAATTTCAAATAAAAAGGAAGACGTGTCTGTAAATTGAGTGTTAGTTTTGGCATATAATTTGGATAAATATTTTTTTGAGTTTAATAAAAAAACATGGCTAGTGATAGCTAACTATAGACCCACCTCCATCCTAATATGTGGGCCCCAACAGGCCCACCATGTTGGAGGAAGTTTCACTACTCCATCCAATGAAGATGGAGGTTAAATATCTCACACAAGGGACACATAAGAAGTTGTTTTTATGGGATAGCATAGTGCTCATAGTGTGTGCATGGTGTCATGGGAAATGAGGAAATTGATGAGGCTCACCACATGTATGTGTGCAAAGTATTTTGGGTGACGAACATAGTGTCAAATCAAATGGATGAAGACATGGTTATGTTTGTATAGAATTTCTAAACAAATTGAAAGAATGATAGGGGATGGGCATAGAGAAGGCACTGTTAACCTACTTAAATGATTAGAAAATTACTTCCTTAATTCGATCTATTAAATATGGATCTTATGATCAACTTCTAATGACCTCGACTAGAAGTATGACTGGTGATACACTCTTAATATAAGAGGATCCTTGTTCTTCTCTCATGGTTCTATGCAATTTGTACCAGTTTTCAACTTTGGGAGGCACATATGTGAACTTGGAAAACCCGATTTAATTAAAAAATAAGAAGGGTTGGTGTTTTCAACCCATATTTAGGGTGGGTGACGGTCTACTCACACAAGATAAAGAAAATGATGATTCATGGTTTTCACCTTCAACTTGTAAACATGGTGGGTTTCTTGGTCTCTAGTCCATCAGTTTTGTATCTCAATGATTTCCATAATCATATAGAACTCCATGGGTCTGGGAGCCTAGGATAAGATAACATTTATTTCAAATGGACTCCATGATAACCAGACTAACATGATTGTTGTTTTTTATTATAAGAAATATGTGAAACATATAAAAAGATTTTAAAATATAATAGGATTCATGGATTAAATGCCTAAGATCCCATAAAATTACCACATTTGGCTATTTTGGAAGATCAATGTATGTATAGAGTACGTTAAGGTATCCTCACAACACAAATACATAAAGGTTTCTAATAGGGGAAACCTACTTATTTTAATTTTGTGTATGCTAAGTGTGAGAAAATAGAAAGAGTGGGGTTATCATAGCATGTTTCAAACATTAAACCATAGAGTTGGGCATGGTTTTAGGAGGGGAATTCAACATTATATAGACACGTGAGAGAATAAAGTATGGTAATTTTATGTGAGTAAAACAATGTAGAAATGTAAGGAATTTTTGTGAGAGAGAAAAGTCTATTTGAAATGGGATTTTCTAGGGAGATGTTCCCATAGTAAAAAAACAAAAATATAGATGAAGAATTTGGAGTAGGCTAGACTAGTGTTTTTCAAATGTTCAAGTCACCAATTTCTTTACCTAAGCCACAATTACCCATCCAATTCATTCATTATCTGATCAATCTCTAATGATGGTTCATATTATAAGTGAGTTTAAGAGAAATATCAACTGTTAATTTTAATCATAATAATAGAAGTGGAAAGGTGACTTCTTATAGATAGAGAGTAACTCTTCAGATCAATCTTTGTATAGATTCTCGTGGTCTGAAATTAGTATTAATACAAAAAGTCTCAAGATGGATCTATAAGTGTGGTATTGAATTAGAACGAATAATGGGGATAGTTTTGATGAGACCAAGGAAGTTATTGAAAATATGTAGGTGAGGCTCTATGAGGAGTGGAGTGATTATCTATATTTATTCTTCTTTTCCAGAATGAAAATATTCTATCTGGGATGATACTTTAATTTTATAGAATCATAGGGATAGTTTGAGGGAAATCTGGATTTTTGTGGGGTATAATAACATGATTTACATCCTATCACCCCTAAATAAAAGAAGTGGATGAGAAGGATAAATATATTTCTCAAGGACAGTTCATACATGGAAGATCTGAAGGTGGTAGGGAGGGTGACCATAGAGTATTTGAAAGGATTACTTATAGATTCTTCTAATGATGATGAAGAGGGAAACCTTGGGGAACATAATTAGGTTGTTTTTTAAATAATGTACCCATATTAGTGAAGGATGGGTATAGTGAGGATATGTAAGGCATTCCTGATGAGAAATAGACAAGTGAGACCATTATCATCATGAAACCATAAATCACCCTAATGACCGATGATTTTTCAGATGCATTCAACATGAATGAATGGGACTTCATCAAGGGAAATGTAATAGAGGAAATAATATTTTTTTTTCAGGGGAGGTGCTCTCCTGAGGGGAGTTCGCGTTTCCTCAGTGTTTTTGATCCAAAAGGTTTAGGGACCCACTATACTTAATCAGTATCACCTGAAACTCCTATGTAAATTCTTCTATAAAATCTGCATTTTTAACATCAATAGGTGATATAGATGTGTGTTTTAGAAATATTTTTTATATGAACAACATGGATTCATGAAGTGATGGAGCTTACAAGCAATGATTTGAATTTATAAAAAGATTATGGATGATATTAACAAGAAAACCATTGGATCTGACATTATGATCATAGTTTACATGGATAAGTCTTGTGATCAGGTAGAGTGTATAACCATTCTATGGATCCTAATGTGTTTTAGTTTTAAAGAGTGGGTTTTTGATTTGTTTTTAGATGATATCCATCACCATAGATATTCATTTCAATCATAAGAATGAATGTTAAATTATTTAAAATGTTGTGTAGATTACTAAAGGGAGACCCACTTTCACTCAACCAATTTATTTATTCATAGGAGGAACTCGCCAAAAACTTTCATTGTTACATTGATGAAGGGAAAATATTACTATACAAGAATATATTTGGTCCATGCATTATTTTGAATTTTATGGTTGTTGATGGAATGTTATTGTTAATTAATTAAATGTAAATATATCTTAATGGATTTAACAGGTTAACAGTGTTGTATGTTGTATAGAGTGACAAAAGTATCAAATATACGAATAGAATGGTCTATTTATCAAGGAACTACATGTATCAATGAGGGAAACTCTTTTAAGACAAGATATGTAAAAAAGTGGAACCTACCAATAGAGTAACTTTGAATCTCCCTTATCAAATGTAAATAACAATATGGATTGCATAAAATTCATAATTAATCATATTACATCTCATATATGCATATGGGAAAACCAATATATCTCTTTTAGGGATATAATCACACTAGTTATTAGTGTTCTTATATCCATTACCATTCACATATTAACTTTTATAAAATATCTCAAAGGAATAGAAAATAATCTTTCAAAAACCATTATGGAATTCATCTCAAATTCCAATAATGATGGAAAGTTATATTGGACATTGTAGAAAAGAATGGAAAAGTCAATAAAGGTTGTGGGAATTAATATTCATTGTTTATCAGACACCATGTAGGGAATACATGCATGATTGGATTTGGAAATCATAGAAGGAATATCTTTATAGGCTCGGTGTATTAAGTTAATGTATGATAAGGACTAGAGGGGATGGTCTGATCATTCTAGTTGAACCTCCAACCTCACATATTGTATGATCCAACCTTTAGAGATTTTGAAGCACTCAGTTCTAAGGGTGGTGGGTCATGGGGATTTTAGATACTGGAATAATAATTGGCCATTAAGGATTCTATTTTTCCTATTATGCTTAATTATTGAAACTGAATTCCTCGATGTGATAACACATTCTCGTTTTATCATAACAACCCTCAGAAAGTAGAAGATGTATTTTCATGGGAATGTAAGGATGATTTATGAACCCAATAGGTTCATTTATTATGATCCATTTTCTGGGTTATTCCTCATTCAGGATTAATATTCATTGATATAGATTAATAATGGAGATTATGAATGGGTGGGAAATATTTGGTGTAAATAGATATTGATGAATATTTTTTTTGGAGGGTGAGGAATGAAGCTATACCCACATATGATAGTATGATGAAGAAGGTAATTTCATTTTCCTCATGGTTCTAAGGATGTGACAAACCAAAATTGGAACCATAATTTTATATCTTACTCATATATGAGTGGTATAACAACATTTTTGAGTGTATGAGACAATGTATGGGATATTTAATTCACGTGGAATCTATTATGGGATTTCTCACAACATGGTTCCATGGGGTGTTGAAAAACAAATTGGAAAAATGTATGTGGAATGGGTTTTTCCGATGTGTGCTGGGTGGTTTGGGAATCGTGGAAGAAAGCAAGGGAATACAGGAAATACGAACACCTTGGAATTGAAATTTGTTTGAAATTAGTAGTGGCGGAATTCAGTATGCTTATTTTTGGTGGAAGGTCATCAAAATTCATCAAGATGATCTTTCCAATGGGTGTTAGTCATATGGAGGAAGGTAGTAGGGCTTATCATGGAATCCAGGTTAGTTGGAGGGATCATAGATCATGGAAAAATAATAAATGAGGATGGATTCTAGGTGAAAGGGTGGATTAGGTGAGGAGGCATGGTGCATGATGATAGAGGATTTTTTCTTTTTGGTTTTAGTTCCTTTTATGGACTAGGTAATTATATTTGTGCCACAAAAAAGATCAGTACACAATGTAAATTCATTATAAAATTTGTATAATATTTTCATTGCTGAGGAGGAGTTTGATTCCAAAATTTTAGTGGGTCTCCCTAATAGTAAGTTGATAATTTCATGGAATCCAGCTTATTACATCAAGAAGTGTAAGATAATTATAGGGAAATACATGGATGTTAGTCACACAAGGAGGGAATGGAATTTTTCATCTGATAGTCTTTATAGAAAAAGGATTCCATGTAATAGTCTCATTCTCTATCAATGTATCAGGTCAATTCCATAAGATTGTAATATCTTCGTAATTGGTGAATCCCTTTGGCCTCCCCATTTTTCATCCATGATTCCATCTCCTTATTGATTAAAAAGTTAAATTTTAATGAGTACGGCTGGAGGAAGGTACTCAAATAAGGGTAACTGTGTAAAGGTAATTACGTATGGGTGAAATGGGGAGTTCATCATAAAGGCCCCATGTTTTTAGCAGATGAGAATTCGAGGAATGATAAAATATTCGAGTGAATTAAAATATGTTTGAAATAGTTAATTTTTTAGGATTTTTAATCCATAATTGAAGAAACTAGATTCTTAGATATTTTAAATGGAATGAATAATGGAGTGTAAGGAGGTGTAAGCCACTGGTTCATTGTCTATAAATACTAAAGGACCAAGATGAGAGAATGTTGTTGTCGATAGAGTTTTTGAGACTCCAATTTTCCAGTGTGAGACATATCACCAAAAATATCTTGTTTCATAAAGATATGTTTCCACAAAACTCCTTTCTTGTGTGAATTATAAGAATATTTTGTGAGTCTCCTTGGTTTTGAATAATGAAAGGATTTATGTTATACATACCCTATTTGGTGTAGCATATCTTTGGACCCATAAATCCTTCATAATTTTTATTTTCACTTATATGAAGAAGGAAGAGAATACTATGTAATCTATTGATATATGAGGAATATTAATATAATACCATGAAATGAGTAAGTTTCAAGAATAAGAAAAATTTGGGTCACATCATATACAGTTACACAAAGAACGATAAGGTCAAGTTATGAGAACTATATTAATTATATATACCGAAAGAAATGAAATTTAGTAAAACAATTCCTCAAACAGAGTGAGTAACATGAAGAGGAAATAATTACCCATGAAACATTTTCAAAAGGTTGAGAATAGTGAATGAAACATTATTCATGTAGAAATGAATTTTTTGTATGTGAATAGTGAATTTGTTTTTTATGGTTAAACAAAAAAAAAGTTAACCCAAGTGTGAAAGGAACTTGTGCATTACATACATTTGTGTAGTGATTATTTAATAAAATCATAAAGAATATTATATTTTCAAAAATGTTCATGAAATAATATTCTCATGCAATCAGATGTGACCAATGATGATATTAATGATATTATAGAAGATCAATTCAATTAGAATTGAAGAACAATAAGGTCAAAATCCTCTGTATCAGATGTTAGTGGAAGTTGGAGACATATTTAGGGGAGGTTGGGAATGTTATTAAAGAATAAGTGGAATTACAATATAATAAAATCAGATATTTTTGAGAGATAGCTCAATTAGAGCGAGTTAGTAAAAAGAACTCTAGTGGGAAGCTAGTATAAAAATATTATTAAGATATGACACACTATAATCATTAGTGATTATTCATTACATTACTTTGTCTATTAGGAATCTCAATATATTATCTATAATTTTAATCACATTCCATTACCTATTGAGAATCTATGTTTCAGATCATCCCAAACAAAGCAAGGAGGTAGTCAACCATATTGGGGGGTGAACCTTGAAGAATCCTCAAGTGATTTTCAGTGGTTTTATTTTTTTTGTGAATGGGAGATATTAGACATTAAATAATATGGGATCAAGATCTTAACTAACCATATAGGTTGATTTTAATGAATAAATTGTAAAAATAACATCACTGATTCATCCATCCCCCTCTCATTGTTATATTTAAACCCGGGCTCTACATGTGGGTACCTACTATTTTTGATCGGGGTGAGCCTGAGTTAATGATTTTACACTAAAAATAAATAACCAATTACAAGTGGTTAGGGATATATCATCCTCTACAATTTTTTTCCCTAATACTTACACAATATACAAATAGTGTTGTAGTATCCCACTGTTAGATAGAAGCGATTCAGAAAAAGGTGAGAATAATCATCAGTGAATCTAGGATTATTCTATAAAATATATTGATGACCATACTCTTCTTGACATAAATATTACAAGATTATAATATTCTCACCGCATCAGGGTGATGATCCACTTACCAATATCAAGTCTCTGATAACTTGATTTCAATAAGTTTTCTTTTATCTATAGAACTTTTGACATCAGTATTTTCTCTATATTTTTCAATCTTGTAATTTCACTAATATCTCACATATTAATTAAAATTAGTCAATAATTTATTAATATTACATAATTAAATAAAATATAAAAATCATTACTTGCTCACATTCTAGATAATTCCCTAAACCAAACATTTCGATATGTGCTGTGTTTCCTAAAATAATAGTTCTGGTAGATTTGTTCCCAATGATCCTCAGATCAAATTCCAAAAATACTTGTCAACTAATTTAAAGTGATTAAATAAATATATCAAGTCTTTATTAAGTAGTGATCAATAAACTAATTCACATATATATGAATTTTAGATTTCTATAACATTCAAATAGTGATCTCCTCTATTTATTTCAATGAACGAAATTCAACTAGTATCTTCCGAAATTAGCTTTGCAGAATGAAAAAATAACTTCATAGAACAAAATTTTAATTACCTATCTTGAATCATATCTTATTCTGTAACTTTTATTATATAAATTAAATAATATTAAAACATCATCCCATTTATCTTTTAGAATTATTTTTTAAAAACAATCTAATTTATCAATTTTCCATAACTGATAGAGTCTGATAATGGTATCATAAAATTCATTTCATAAGACCCTACAATTAAATGTCTTTATACATGTTTGAAATATAAATTTATTTACATAACACTTAGTAAGTCTTATTAATTCATAAAAAAACTTACACAAGTTATAATGTTTTACGAAATAAAAGCCATACACATATTTGAATAAAGTCATAGACTATGAAATTAAAAGTCTTAAAAAATAATAAAAGGTTTTGAATTTCAACTTAAATATTACACAACCATAAGAAGTCTTAAGAAACCATAATGAATTTTTTTATTTCCATCCTCTCATCAAAAGTCTTATAAATTTTATACCAGGTCATATGATAACTGAAAATCCAAAAAAATATCAAATAATGTATTATGTAGTAATAAAAAAGCCTTACAAACTAATGAATACAAATTATTATCTATATAATGAATATTACTATCACCTAGAAAAGTAAAATAATTATCTATAAGTCTTAAAAAATCCAACCAAAAACTTATAAAATTATAGAAGCCTTATGGAGTCATCAATGTGTTATAAAAAAATGGGGAATTATTTAGTTTTAAAATTCAAATTTATAATTCCACATGTCTTAAAATAATCAAAACTCTCCTGGAACAAATATCAGGGCTTCTCAATTTAGGTAAAAATCATTCTCAACACTTATAAGTCAATATTAATAGATTAAAATGATTCTCAATCACTGTAAACAAAAAATATAATACACCTTAAAAAAATTAACTCGGTACTTCAATCTATGCCTTTAGATTTGTTATCAACTCCATTCAATCTACAAATCCATACAATATTCTGATACCACCATTCTATCTCCACTCAACTATTTTAAATTACACTAAATGTTTTTCAATAATTTAACCACTACACTGGAATCATTAAATCACAACCTTTCTTGAAAGAGAAGATAATCAAAACATTTCTATAGATAAGACAAATTGTTTGAGATAATTCCATATATCGATGACTAGGAATTGTGTCCATGTGACTGAAAATTTATCAACGTAAATATACACTTCCATTTTTTCTCCTTTTATAAATATCCACAACTCATGATTAACAATAGATAAAAAAGTTGTAACTCTCCCCATTTAATAACAAAGAACAAAGTATCTCTCCCCCTTTTGTTTCCTAAGACAAATCATGGTGGGGGTGCATCCTGCTCATCATTAAGTGAGGGGGAAAGGATGAACATATAGAAGTAGCCTTAATTCATCAATCCTATCTCATAGAATTTATTTTATAAACACATTAAAAATATTGTCCTTTTTGGATACCTATATTAAATTCCCATAACCACAAAAAAAATTTCCCCGATGAAATAAAATATGATATTGATATTATTTGATCTTGAGTGTTTCACCATGTCCTTTGATAGATCAATAAAAATTTTATTTTCACTAGAAATAATCATTGGATACTCAACTTATACCTTTAAATATTTTAGGTAAACCCTCATATGAAACATATATATATAATAATGAGTTTTCAAAATATATTATTCCCCAACTATAGTTAAAGAAAATGAACTTCTATTTTTTTCAACTCACACAACATCCACCAAAAATGAATGTTCCACTTGATGTGGATTTTATATCAATGAAATAACTATCCCAATATGTATATCTAAATCCCAACTGATTCATTTTTTCATTATCTTTGTAAAATAGGCCATGACATAGAGTTCCTTTGACATTTGTTAAAATTATTTTTATTGAACTCATGTGATAATAATGTTGATCACTTTGATATGTTAGACAATGATTCACTGCATTAACTATATCTATCCTTGATATTGTTAGGTAAAGTAAACTTTGAATGATTGTTCATATGTCATTCTAATTTACACTACTTCCATCTTTATCTTTTCTCTTTTTAGTTTCATCAATATTTGGTGTTGAAAATTCTCTATAATATTACATTCCAAATATCTTCATTAATTATCTTACATATTTTTCATGGGATATATAATTCTAGTTATCACTACACAACATATATTCCACAAAAATAATTCATCTCACCAAGAATCGACATCTCAAAGTGTAAATTCATCCACTCAACAAACTCATCACATTTAGTATCTTTTCACTAGAAGATATTATATCATAAACATGAATAAAATGACCAAATCAACATGTTACTCACATGGGATGATGGTAAGCCAAGTGATCCACCCCATGCTCACCTCCAATAGGCCATGACCTTGTATTCGACACCGAGATGACATAATAAACTTATAAGATGCCTTATCCTATAAAACCTACAATAGATATACATAACCATTCAACAATAAATATTCACAACCACATAATATATACATATCTTCCTTGAGTTAAAATACCCATGCATTCATCTATTAATCATCCTAGGGGAATAAAATAGAATATCTAGTATAATACGGAAAAAATACAATGCTTGATATCTCAAAACATAAACTAATATTAAGAAACTAAGATGAAGGGGGAAATCACAACACCCCAACCCCACCTAAACACTGCCAACAACAAATCCCACAGGATCTCCAAAGATCTAACTTTACAAGAATAACTATGTCTAAGAACATTGATATCTCCAAAGATCTTTGTTCCATATACATATAAATAATAAGTGTGGCTATAAAGACTAAATATGGATGGGTATAAAAATAGCCAGTAGAACACAAATAAAATAAAAGGTTATAAGGGAAGAAGGTCTATGAATAATCAAGGGGAAAACTATACAGATTCTTATCTCTATCAAGGGAGAAAACACTAGTTAGAGAAGTAGTTTTAAATTCACTTACCAATTTTACCCTGAAAGAATATCATAGGAAAAATCTATGGATAACCCTTAAATTGTACGTTAAAAATGGAATGTGGACTCCATTCACATGTCCCATGACCTAGGGGTAATCACTTTCTTACTCATAATCTATAGGGGAAACAACTCCATGCCCAACGATGATAGACAGACCACATGCCTTATGGGTAAACAGTTCCTTGATACTCTATGAAATGGAAGATCAAAAAACACTAAAAAATAAATTAAATCACCACATAATGCCATGAGGATCTATCCTGGAGGATCTAATACTGAAACAGATCATCATTCCTAAGAAACTCCTTATGAAATAACATCAAGACATTCTAATAATATAGGATGAGAATGAGATCGTACTAGTGAATCATTGTTCCGAAAAAATGCCTCTATCCATAGAAGAGACATCATAATATCTTACTCACTGGGTATAACATCCTCATTCAAACCGAATATTGGAACTAGATCTTGGGAATGATATAACACTCAAGGTGGATACCATCCCAACAAATTAGGGACCCACACCTCATCTCTTAAGGGTCAAGTTCCCAGTTAAGATCCAAGTATCACTAAAAGGGGGAGGGGGTAAATCAGTGATATATTTTTTTTTATGTTTCCTGCTTTTGAAACAACCTTTGCCTCATGTTAAAGAGTATATTCCCTACTGAACACACATAACCACGGGAACACAAGATTTACAAGGTTAACTACTCAACGAGAGTAGCTACGTCTTTGGTATGGTATTGAAACAATCTAGTACTACACAATCCACTAGAAAACAATCCTTTGATGTGGAATACAATGAGTAGGATATACCCTTACACTCATGTAGGACTTTGAAAACAATGAAATAGTGTGTTTGATCCCTATTTGTACAAATAGGGTAATGTCATGATTATTTTATTCTTAATGAACTTTCAAAAATCAAATATTTCAAAACAATTCTTCACCTTCCTACCCAGAAGCTGGTAAGAACCTCTTGGTGCAAACAGCTTGTGCGCCACTCCATGCTTGCACGCCTCCCTGCTTGCATGCCACTAACTACTTGTGCGCCACTATTGTGCACACTCACAACTTGCACGCTACCTTTGGCTTCTAAACAACACACTTCTTGAAACCACCTACCATCTTGCACACCTCTAAAAACATGCGCACCACAACTTGCGCGCCAACACTTGCGCTCCAAAACTTGTGCGCCAAAACATGCGCGCCTTATGAATAACACTCAGCTTGCACGCCACTTCAGTTTGCGCTCCACTTTCTACACTTGCATGATCAGAGCTCAAATTATTCTCTTAAGGGTTCAGCATTAATAAATGAGGAGTCTAGTCATCTATTTATAGGAATTTTGGTGACTTGCGCGCCACATATACTTGCACGCCTCACTTGCACGCCGGTCCTTCACTTGCACGCTCTTCCATTACTAGCGCGAAACTTTATTTCCTTTGTCATATTTTGATATGATGATGTTGTAATATGAATTACGCACAACATGCAATTGTGCTCCAAGACTTGCATGCCAATACATGCATGACACTCTTGACTTGTGTGACACTTTCTAACTTGCGCGCGACTTTATTTCCTATGTCATATTTTGATTAGATGATTTTGAAATATGACTTGCACACCACTTATAATTGCATTCCAAAACATTCACACCAAAACATGCATGCCACTCATGACTTGCATGCCAAATTATTTCCTTTTACAAAATTACTTCTTTACATTTTCCAATTTTTAGGCCCAAAAATTTGGCAAACACTGGAAAACGGCGCCACCTTAAACTGTTCTTTTGTGCCACCTCCAGATGGTCTATTCATTTGTAATTTATCTCTTCACTGCTTCCCATAACCATTCATCAGCTTTCATCATGAACTCTGCTATCGTCATATATATCCTTTGATAGATCAGTATTAGCATCATCAGAGTTACAATGGGAAGTACTAAAACATCCTTATCTTCCAGCAACATCATTCCTTCCAATCAAAATTGTATATTACTGGAATCATCATTTCTCCCCCTTACTATAATAAGTCTTGCATCACAAGTTCTCCTAACTTATGATATTTTTGAAATACATATCAGCAAAGCGTCGTCTGGTTTCTGGTCCTTTTACAAAGTGAATTGATTTATCTTCTTTGACAACAAAATACAAAAAACTGCCAATGATAACTCTTCAAACATCCTTCTCCATCAAACATGGTCCCAAAAATGGGATTTTCCAACCTCATCCCACAATAGGGAATACATTTCCTCATCCACACTAATATCTTAAAGGGATTCCCATGACCTACCAATTTAAAAATAAAGGGGGAGGTCAACCAACTAGAATGATAATCCATTCCCACTCATCTCATCTCCAATAGAGTGGAACTCCTGAGGGGAGAAACTCAGTGAATCCTATGCACCATAAGTCCCTACAACTAATACTACCTATGAATATTTAATACCACTAATGTTACACCAATGATTATATTATAAAATGGGTGGTATATGTCTCACCGTGGTATGACAATTGTCCATGGTAGTTTTTTATATGAGCAACTAAACTATCCTCGTAACTCGATCACCAAAACTATCATATCACTACTTACAAATATATCAGGGGACCAGTTCCTCAAAAAATTATGCATGTGGGAAAAGGGATATCCAAGAAACCATTTCCTATATCGAGAACCCAAAACATACATCAATGGGAGAGTACTGACTCTATTAATGTAATGCAAGACCCAAATCTTATCACATGATTGTTGATGCTCCTTTAGTCACAGAATATAAAGATTGGAGAAGGGGAATATCTGAGCTCAATGTGATTCAACCTTTGGAAAAATATCAAAAATTGACAATGGAAGGAATAAGAAGAACATTCTACAAGGATCACACAAGTTTTACAATGGCCGTGCAAGTCCACTTGGCGCCGCCATGGTAGCGCAAGTACACTTGTGTGCCCTAAGTAATAATCACCCCGGTGTCTTCTCCAGCCTATAAATACCCCCAGTGGGCCCCCCATTTCGAAAGGAGGACTTTTTTCCAGAATCCAGATTTGAGCTCCCGACGCCCTAGTCTCTTCTCAAAGCATCCAAAACACTTCTAAGGTAATTTCTTACCTAGAACGGAAGATCTAAAGAGGGGGAGGAAGGCTGAAGTGTTGAAACTCATCAACACTTGTGCGCTTGAGTGGCCAGCCCATAAGGGAAATGGCCACACTTGTGTTCCGCCTAACTCCTTCAATAGAACTTGTGCTCCACTCTTTTGGAAGAACCTCAAGATGATTATAAAGGATTTAACCAAGAGTCTCTCAAGTATTACCCTGCTGGTTAACCGTCGCACAAGTACCCATGTGCCACATAGGTATACCTACGTGACCAGGACTTGCATGCCTAAGCAGTACCTGCGCGCCTGCCAGGACTTGTGTGCCCCTACCTTTTTGGGTGCCCTTCTTGCACATTTCACCCCTCTTAAGCCATTCCACCTCTCCTATTCAAGATTCAGTCTTCAAGACACTCTTCATAGCCATTTATGGCATGATTTCTTGATTTGATTTCCTTATCTGAAAGGAACTCTGTGGAATATCTCTCAAAACATAGTGATTTACACATCTTTATGTCACTAAAGATTGAGATTTCATTCATTCAACTTCATCATTTAAGATGATATCACCCCTTAACCTGGGAATCCTTTTCAAGAATAAGCCCCAGTCATAATTCTCAAATATGGGCATCCTCCTTAGGAGTAATCCCCATGTCCTCATTAACCTGGGCCTCCTTTTCAGGAATAAGCTCCAGTCATAATTCTCAAATCTGGGAATCCTCCTTAGGAGTAAGCCCCAAGTCCCTTAATTTTTTCAAGTCTTTTCACCTGGGCCTCCTTTTCAGGAGTAAGCCCCAGTCTTAATTTCTCTTAACCAGTCCTAATTTACCTTTGATCTGGGATTCCTTCTCAGGAGTAAAACCCACTCATAAGTCCTCTCCTAATTTGGGCCTATTTTTCAGGAGTAAGCCCTAAGTTAGAGTATTCAAATCTCCATGAAGTACATATACCTTTATGGACCCTGTTCCTGGATTTCATACCTGAAGTAAATCCTAATCTTCATTTATCCGGGTAGTCATACATACATAAATCCCACATTATTTCATATGATTGCATCTTTAATGGCACAATTGTCTGATTTTTACCAATACCTCTTGTTTCTCACACCAAGCATGACTCACGTGAGCTTAGAGTGTAAAAAAAATTATGACATCCTTCTTTGAGCCATCAATCATAAACATCATACTACCTTACTCGAACTACGTGGGTTCTGATTCTTTTTCTAAACAGAGGATACATAGGTAGCACATCTGCGGGTTCGATCCCAACTCTGAAATAATACATTTCCTTCTGAATGACAATAAACTTTAAGTGCCCCACTGAGTGGCTTTTAAACCAGCATGGTCATCATAATGACCAAGAGACTTCTATATAAATGTGTTGAAGGATACCATTGATTAAGAATCTCTAAAAAATAAATATGATTCTCTATCAATGTAGAACCTCGAATACATATAAAAGATTCTCTAAATTTCCTACATATCAATCATTGATTGTCAGATCTAAAGGAAACCTCATTTTATACTTGGTAATGTAATAAGGATTCACGAACATAACTTAAATATATAAAGAGAGTCCCAGAGTAGACAATAATTCCCATAAAAAAGGTGTGATGAGTCTGACCTCCCATCTTCTCGACCAATGAAAATTCGTAAGCCTCATCAGTCCACAAACTAATGAGTTCCTACCTTTGGAAAGTTGGTCCAAATAGATGTGGAATAATTGGATGTTTCAGATTCTACGAACAAACCTGTTAGAAACCAATTGGAATTTTTGAACCTTCAATCAAGGAGGTAATCCCCAAATTCTGAGGGAAACAAATAATGGTGAACCCGACGTGAATCCTTAACCAAGTTAAAATGATGTTTTACCTATTTGTTAGGCCCCTATTTAAAACTCAATGAGAGGGCCAATAAAAAAATCATTGAAATATGTGCTCATCCAAAAGATGTAGTGGATGATTTTTATCGTGATTATGTCTATTATATCAAACATGAACTCTTTTCCAAGATCCTCTGCATTTACAAAAATGGCTGCTCTCATGTTCACACCTGCGAATACTGCTACTGAAAATGCCACTGCTACTACTCCTGTTGGATTGTCATCTGCTCTAAGGATGACATCACCTACTCAGCGTCTTCAACGCTGGGTATCAAACGCACCGATTAAGGAGTACCGTCAACATGGTACAATCCAAGCTCTGGAGGCTGCCAGACAAGCCCTCCAAGTGAACAACTCACACCGGTTGTCCAAACAATGACGACCAGTGATCAAGAAGCAGGTGGTGCTAACCACCATCTCCAACCGTTTCGGGTCATTATCCTCGGAACGCAATCACCATTCACTCCCATATTCTGGGGAGGTGAATGAGCAGGTCCCTCAGGACCATAATTCAAAGAAGCAGGAGTCCTTCCTGAGGGCTCCTATCAACAATCGCCGCCATACTCAAGTGGCAGTGTGCCCTCAACCTGATGAGGGTGTTGACTCCAGGCATTTGGCTCAGGTTCCTCAAACCCGAGAAGGCAAGACGAATCTCCAGAGGTGAAATCCGGTTAATAGTGAGTAGGTTCTCATCTCTGCCATCTCCGGAGAAGTCCACCAACCTAACTTGGTGGAAAGCAACGAGCAGACACACAAACCAGCCCGTTCTAATTCCGCTGTCCAGCAGACTCGTCTCGAAGCATCACGCCAATCCCGCCAGGCAATCCCAGTGGAGTACTATAGGTAGGGACATACACATGTTTATATATCATTAGTTAGTCAACAGGCTCATCTGACTACATATGATGGATCTCGTCAACCACATTCTGCGAAGTGCAATCAGCAAGCACATACACCTACTAGTATTGATCAAGCCTACCAATAGTCTTGCTTGGTAGCATTCGGAGAGGTCAGTAGGAAAGCTCCAGTGACAAACAAGAGGCAGACTCAACTCTCTTCCCCCACACTTGATTACTATCAGGACTCACTGAGAGGAAAAGGGGGATAGGAGCAGGCACATACACCTACTCCAATCACGGAATGGACGTATATCCCTGTTCTGGCAGCTGAAGTCACCAAGCATATTTTATCAATGGTAAAAGAGAAGAAGCAAATCCTTGCAGATATCCTGGATGCCTATCAGGATATTATAACAGCTTCAGTGGCATCTCAGGGAAAGAAACATAAATCTATCCCTACCAGTGGAGTGACACATCAACATTTCACTTAGGAATAGACACACACATCTATTCCAGTCCAAGAGGGTTGTGGGGCATACTCCCCCTTATCATATGCACAACCATGTCAGGCACATAAACCTAATTTTAATAGAGATTGTCAGCCTAACCTGACCATCTCTCCTAATCAGGCACATACACCTACTCAGAGTAGCCACTTTCGTCAACAAGTGGATTCTAAAGGGAGTAAGAAAGAATTTAAGAAAAAGACCCTCCCATCACAGTCAAGAGATCAAGAGCCAATCTGTAACAAGGCCCTGCTTGATGCTGGAGTTCTTGAAGCCCTCAGACAATTATCAGTTGAAATTCAAGATTCTACTCCCTCATTTCTCAATAGTGGGAACATTAATTATGAAGGTCTTCAACAGACACTTCCTCATGAAGGCTTACTTCATGACAATTCGGTCGATCTCAAAGTTTCATCTTCAGATGAGTGCCACAGGAACCCTATGTGTGGTCAGAAGACCAAGGAGAAAGAGATCTCATCTTTTGTTGTAACCCATTATGGTGGCCCTCCCCATGATGATGAATTTCGCTGTGAAATTCCTCTCCGCAGTAGTGATGCACATTGCCTGGGAAATGCTATAGTGGATAATGTAGTGTCGAGAATGCCCTTTTACCTTGAGGTACTTGAAAATGCGAAACCAGTCATGTCTGATGTTTCATCACTGACAGGTAAAATACTTTCTCAATCAGAAGATAGCCCAGGGGGTAGGTCATTCTCCGAACCACCCCTAAGTCATGCATCTTCTAGTTTGATCAATGATTTCTCTACCAATCTTGTTGAAGCCGATGAAGCAACAAGGAAACACAAACATTGGTCAAATTAGGTAGAATAATCTTAATTGAATGATAAAGAGGAAATGCTGAACATGAGAAAGCAACTGGCGAAAGGTGAAGTGCCCCTCATGTTTTGGCCTCTAGCAGATTCTCAGTATGACATTCCAGAAATGTTGACGGAAGATGGAATTAATGATATTCATCTCAACATATGGAAAAATCTTTGTCAGTTGAAAAATAAAGTATTATCTTATGATGAATATGAAAATAATATTAAGATAATATAAGGGTTACAATGTCATATTGATTTGGCATCTCTATCAGTCTCTCGATATCTGAAGGCTGAAAAGAAGCAGAGAGCCCTTCAACGTTCATGCCTTGGCACACTAAGAAAGTTGAGCCAGTTAATTTCCAATGCCCAATCTGGTATTCATGTCAGATGATGGGGTTTTCATGTAGCGCTACATTTCACGGTGCTCTTCAATCAGCAAAGCCCGCCAAAAATGGTCTCATGCAATGTTATTGCCCATGGCCGGCCACAATCAATGGGCTTTGTTTGTAATCAAAATCTTGCCCAAGAACAAGCCTCAACTAGTTCCTCTCAAAATCATGAATACAGAGAACAAGTTGTTGAATTACTCCTGCATCAGGCAAATGAAATATTAAACAGGCCTCTCGTATGGAGCAAGAAAATCATCAAGTGACAGAAGTGTCGAAAATCATCCAACGGTCTTTTGAACCAGGTGATAAAAGTGGATTTAGGTTAATGCATCCAGCTAATTTCCGGAATAAGGTTCACAATATTAGGAGAGATTTTAAGAAATTTCCAGACATAGCATGTCAAGAGCCACCCCAGCTTGCCAGACTGAGGACTCTTTTAAACCAACCCTCAGAATCAACAAATAGGATTCGAGGAATTGAGCGGGAACAGCAGGAACAACCCCAATCCAAAAGACTGGGGACTTTTTCAAATCATTAATCCCTCCTCAGAGAAAGTCGGTCGTTTCTCTATTGGGGAAGAAGCCTCAAGAGGAACGACAATCCAAATTATCATGATATTCCCTCCAAATTACAGTTCGTCAAGAAGTTCCTAAGGGATCGAATCAACAAAAGGCAATGTCTCATCAAAGTCATGGAAGAAGACAATATCACAGTAATGCTGATAGAAGGTATGCAATGCATTATGCATCAATCAATGTCATCAATGCTTTTATTGCTAATCCACCAGATGAGACTCACTCAGGGGACTCAGATGAAGAGGTTCCTGCTCAAGAAGATGTACGCACAGACACAAATGAAGAAGTTGTGCGTACACAAAATAAAAGGGTTACTCAGAACTTAGGTAATCCTTCAAGAAACCTACTTCCCCATCTCCAAAAATGATCCAACAAAGGGAGGGGAAAGAATCAGGTTACAAATCCTTCCTATGGAGAAGTCCAATCGCTCTCACTAAAGCAAAGGTTTTCACAACAGGAGGAAGAAATGAAGGAATTAAGGAGGTTGAATATAGAACTACTTCAGGGTAGTCTTCTTCTTAAGTATGCTGGAGTCAGTCGGCCAAGGGAATTTTTTTCAACTACTGAGATAGGTCAAGAATATCTTCCTCTATCAGTACATTCTCATAGGTCTAATCCTACAGGTCAAGTGCAACAACAGCTGGTAGTGCTACCATCAGTTGCAGCACCAACAACCACATCTGTCCAAGCTCCAGTCATTGAACCTACCCAAGTCCAAGTTCAACCGGATGTTTCTCAAATGTTAAAAACTACCATTGAGTCATTAATAGCTCGGTTAGAGACTATGGAAGGGAAACATGCACAGGTTCAACCAGAAAATAATGTTTACCCTGAATGGGTAGATTCAATCACTCCTCCATCCAGTTTTGGAGACCCTGTATTCCCTATTTTCAATGGATCAGGTGACCCTAAACAACATTTAACACATTACGTATCTTATTGTGATCCTATGATGGGAACTCTGGAGCAGAAAGAAGCAATAAAACTCAGATGCTTCGTACAAACCTTGCAAGGACCCGCCTTTTTCTGGTATACAAGTTTGCAATCCTAGTCCATTACTGGATGGGAAGATCTCCATCAACAATTCCTTCTTCAGTTCAGCTCAACTTTTCCAAAGGCAACAATTTTTGATCTTACAAACTGTAAGCAAAGGGATAATGAAAGGGTCTCAGATTTCATTGCTCGCTGGAAGGGATTAACATACTCCCTAAGATTAGCACTCCCTCAAGAAGAATTGTTGCCAATCTGTGTGGAAAATCTGTGTGATGAATTATGCACTCCGTTAATCCCTATGAAATACACAGGAGGGTTTAGAGACCTTACATAAATCACTCATCAGATTGAAGATTCCCTTATAAAGGCTAAGGCTAAATCTCGTGTAATTCCATCAGCTCTAGGAAGGAGAATGGGTAAAGCAGAAACTACTACAGTTATGCTTAAACAAGCACCTGTACCTGTTTCTACTTCCAAACCTTTATCTTCTCGATGGGCTCCACCTCCTGAGCGCCAACAACAAAGGTCGTTTCGTCAAGATGATCAAAGAGATCAAAGATGAAAATAGTTTGAGGATCTGAAGAGAAAAACATACTCTTTCTGAAATGAACAAGTTCCTGGTTACTTCATTTCGGCTCTGGAAAATAATCTGGTTCAATTGACAAGGCCTAAGAGGCCAAATAAATAAGGAGATGAAGACCGTCCCAATTATTTCCATTTTCATCAAATGTTGGGGCATCCCATCCAGTAGTGTTTTTTCTTCAAAGACCTCCTGCAAAATATGGTCGACTCAGGACAAGTCAAACTGAAAGGTTTTTTAACTCAGGTAGCATGTGTTACTGCTACAGTTCCAGAGGAGGAAGGCGAATGGAAAGAAGTCAAAAGAAACAATTCACAGAAGTATGATGATTGGATGGTCAGAATGACAATAAACTGAACTCATGCTATTTTGCTAACACAATTAAAGAAACTGATTCTGTCTTCTACCATGAATGTTGCGGAAAAATCTCTTTGTCAGAGGGAAAGTCCTCAAAGAAACGGCATGATTCAAAGAAAGAAAAAGAATCAGAAGAATATGAGTATGTGTCAAACCCTAAGTTGTATTTGACTCTGGCGGACTTCATGCCATCTACTTCAAATCCATGGGCACCGTCCAACCAAACGGAACAGCCTAAAGAGGACAATCAGGCAGAGTCTTCATCAGAAGAAGAGTTAATCTTCGGTTCTGTTAATATGATTCAATTAACGAATCCATATGCCATTAGGAGTTTCAATTTCGATGAGCCTGAATTACCTATATCAAATAGGGGAATTAGAGGAAGTTCCAGAGGCTCAGGATACAGGGGAAAACATGGATCTTTCAGAAGCCACTATTCCAATTCTACCCCTGTTAGAACTGTGTACACAACAGAAACTCATGGTAGATCCCTTCAGTGAGCTCAACATTAACAAGCAAATTCTTCTACCAATAACAAATTAAGTCCTGGCACAGTTGTTTTGGAATACCGGTTGAAGGTTCCATCTTCCTCCTCTCAGCATGTAAATGGATCTAATCAGTCTAATCTTCCAAAACCAGGAATATTGCCAACTCCTATCCCAATACAAGAAGCATAAACTTCCAAGTTACCTGCTAAACCACATATTCTTTTTGGGAAACGTAGACCTCTGGATCAAAAGTATGATATATTGAAACAGTTGGCCCAAGTACTAGACAAGTGTTCAATTCTGGATGCTCTGAATCTGTCAAAATATCTTCGGGAAGCACTCATCGAGGCTTTGTCAAGTACTCATGAGTTTAAAACTGAAATTGTTGCAGCTGAAGTCTATCACATAGAGAATAATCCATAAGAATGCCATACAATAATATCTTTTACTAATGAAGATGAATATAATGTTGTGCATGGACATATTAGACCTTTGTATTTATCTGGAAAGGACAATGGCGTAGACGTCCGAAGATCTTTCATTGACAATGGTTCAGGAGTCAACCTCATGTCCATTCGTACACTTCGTCGATTGGGCCTCACAGAATTTGATTTACCACCTTCTACCATGATGTTACAAGGATATGATAAAAATGAACAAGAACCATTGGGCGATGTTACACTCAGAACTCAGTTTGGAGATCTTGTTTCCAATTCAGATTTCATGGTTGTTGATCAAGACTCAGCTTTCAACAACTTGCTTGGAAGACCCTGTCTACATTAACATGCGTCTATCCCTTCATCATACCATCAATGTCTCAAATATTGTTTCGATGGTCCATTTGGGACATTGTATGGTGATAAGTCCCCATTCAAGACATGTGAGTCTCAATACATTGAGGCAGAATTCTATCACATGAAGGGAAGGGAGAAATCCACAACAAAAGAGATTACCAAAGTTAATGCTCCATATGGTTTGGAGAAGATTCTAGTAAATCCATTTACACATGTGAGTATAGATTATGTGTTACCTATTAGTCAAATTGACAAGATAGAACCAAATCAAAATAATCTTATGGAAAGATCCATAATGTCAATTACAGCAATCGAGGCAGACATCATGGGAGGAATTGGTATCCCACCAAGAAATGAGGAAAGCACAAATGGTGATGTATTCATTTAATCTGATGAAATCCAACAAGTCTATACTTCTCCAACTAGGCCAGAAGAAGTTATAGCAACATCGGAGGTGAACAATGATATCGATTCTCAATCCATCATCTCCTCTTTATTACCCAATGGAGACCCTTCATCATTAATCAGGTCATAAATGGAAGCTTCATCTTCAAGATATGAAAATTTTGACATCTCTTCTGATCATGAAAATTCTTCTTTATTATCTACTATGCAAGTAGAAATGGAAGAAATAACACATGATGAAGAAGAAGAGGAAGATCTCAGATATGCTCCTCCAGCATTTGAAGAGGGTATCTCTACCACTGTGGATGAACTCAAAGAAATAAATCTGGGTACAATAGAAGATCCACGCCCCACTTTAATCAGTGCGGCCATGAATCTTGAAGAGAAATAGATGTATATTTATTTTCTAAATAAAAATAGAGATATATTTGCTTGGAACTATACAGAATTACCCAGGCTTGATCCAGATGTTGCTACTCATCATTTGGGTTTATCAGAAGAACATCGAGGATTTAAGCAAGCCGCGAGAAGAACACACCCAACTTATGCTTCAAAAATTGAAGCTAAAGTGGATAAGATTATCAAAGCTAACTTCATCATAGAAGTTTAGTATCCCAAGTGGTTGGCTAATATTGTCCCTCTAGAGATGAAGAACAGACAAATTAGAGTTTGCATCGATTTCAGAGATCTTAATCGGCATTGTCCTAAGGATGATTTCCCAGTTCCGATTATAGAACTTTTAATTGATGCAACAGCTGGATATGAAGCACTTTCCTTCATGGATGGATATTCCGGATATAATCAGATCCGAATGGCCCCAGAAGACGAGGAATCCACAGCCTTTAGAGCCCCTCGGGGTGTGTTTTGCTACCGGGTAATGCCCTTTCGCTTAAAGAATGCAGGTGCAACATATCAGTATGCCATGCATCGTATCTTCAAACCCTTCTTAGGGAGGTTTGTTGAATGCTATGTAGACAATTTTGTGGTTAAATCTAAACAACTTTCTAATCACTTGTCTGATTTGGAAGTCATATTCCGCAAGCTTCGACAACATAATTTGGAGATGAACCCCTTATAATGTGCTTTTGGGGTAACCTCAGGAAAATTTATTGGCTTTTTTGTATGCCATCGTGGTATTGAAGTCGATCCTGACAAGATCAAGTCAATCCTTGGTATGTCACCTCCTCAAAATTTGAAAGAATTAAGAGGACTTCAAGGACACTTAGCCTATATTCAACATTTCATCGCCTATTTGGTAGGAAAAAGTTTACCCTTCACCAAATTGATGAATAAGGGAGTCACTTACCAGTGGACTGAAGAATGTCAAAAATCATTCGATATTCTCAAGAAATACCTCTTGATTACACAGGTACTCATTCCACCTATTGAAGGAAGATCACTTATCCTCTACGTGACAGCTCTAGAGCGATCATTGGGTGCCTTTCTTTCTTAGAAGAATGATGCTGGGAATGAAAACAGCCTCTACTACCTCAGTCGGACTATTCTTGAAGCAGAAACCCGGTATTAAAGTATTGAGAAGTGATGTCTGGCGTTAATCTTTGTCGTTCAGAAGTTGAGACACTACCTACAACATCACGAGGTCCAATTTGTATCTCTCAATAACCCTCTCAAATTCATCCTTAGTTTTCCAATGCTTACAGGACGTCTGGCAAGGTGGGTGGTTATTTTTCAGCAATTCGACATTCAGTATGTGTCTCAAAAGGCAATAAAGGGCCAAGATCTGGCTGATTTCTTGGATGAACACCCTTCAGTGGAAGACACATCTTCAGATATTGAATTCCCTGATGAGTAAGTCTTCTCTATTCAAGAAAGTCCTCAGGCATGGGAAATGTATTTTGATGGTGCTTCCAGAAGTCCAAGAGGGAGGAAAATGGAAAATCCTAAATTCAACAAATTTGGCTTAGGAATTGTGCCCATTTCTCCATAAGAGGTAGTGTTACCTTATTCTTTCATATTTTGGGAAGGTGGTACCAATAATGAAGCAAAATACCAAGCTCTCATCGTAGGCTTGGAATTAGCGCTTCAAGCACAAGTGAATCACTTAAAGGTCAAAGGTGAATCAGACCTAGTAATCAAACAAGTCAATTGGGATTATTCTATCAGAAAAGAAGAACTAATGCCTTTGTATGATTACATCAGAGAGTTAATGGTGGAATTCCCTTCATAATCGACATTTTCTTATGTCCCACGATCACAAAATGCTCAAGCTGATGCACTGGCTAATATAGCCACAGCTCTGGAAGATCCAAATCAGGACGCGACAACTAACAGTATTGCCCATCGTCGTTCAATTTCACCTTATGATCAAATCAAAACAGAGGAAATTAATGAAATTAGTCCAATTCCTAAACCGTATGGTCATACTACATGATGGATGTCATCTATCAGGAAATACTTTCAAAATGGAACACTTCCACCTGATAGATTCGAGAAAGAACAAATCCGGTGATGTGTGGTTAATTTTACTCCTTTTGATAGCCTAGATCACCTAGATAAAATTCTATACAAATGTGTTTTTGATGGAGTTCTCTTTAGATGAATTGATGGTGAAGAGACAATGAATATCCTGAAATAAGTGCATGCAGGAGTCTGTGGTGCCCACCAGTCTGGACATTGACTGTCTGATCAGATTTGAAGGCTTGGATACTTTTGGCCTTCAATGATACAAGATTGTGTGGATTTCACAAAGAAGTGTCATTCATGCCATGTACATGCCAACTTCATTCATCAACCTCTGGAGTTGCTTCATACAGCTAAATACTCATGGCCATTCGCCACATGGGGAATGAATGTGGTGGGGCCTTACCCTTCAGCTACGGCCAAGCAGTTTAAGTATATTCTTACTGCTACTGATTTCATTTCCAAATGGGTAGAGGTAATACCTCTTAAGGAAGTCAGTTCTAAATGCATTGTTAGCTTCATAAAGTCTAACATCATTACCAGATTTGGTGTCCCCCATACCATATTGACGGACAATGGCACCAACTTCTATTCATCTGCGGTGAAGAAGTTGTATCAAGAATAAAACATCAAATCCAACCATTCATCTCAGTATAATGCAGCGACCAATGTCCAGATAGAAGTCTTCAACAAGACTCTTTAAAATATACAGCAAAAGATGGTGGATAAAGATATGAAGTCATGGCCTGATAAACTCTTTCATGCTTTATGGCCTTATCGGACTACCACCCGTACTACAACGCGGTCAACACCATATTCATTGGTATATGGAACGGAAGAAGTCTTGACAATTGAAGTTCAACTACCCTCTCTCAGAGTTTCCATTTGTGATCAATCATCTACAGATGAAAAATCTAAAAAGCAATTAAATATATTGGAACAGTTAGATGAGAAAAGATTGTGCACTTTGCACCACTTGGATGTCTATCAGAATCGAATAGCACGAGCTTTTAACAAAAAAGTTTGTCTTCGTTAATTCACTCATGGAGAATTGGTATTATTTATCAGAACTCCAATGATACCAGGAAAGAAACCTCCCAAACTTGAGCCAAAATGGGAAGGACCTTACTCAATACATAGGGTCTACTCCAATGGAGCTTATTCATTAATCTCGATGGATGGAGAACTCATCACTACTCCAAACAATGCTAGATTTTTGAAGAAGTATTTTGTATAAACACAAAATATATCATCCATGGTACGGTATGACCATAAACTGCACCACTGTCCAGCAAGACGTTAAACTGCACCATCCACGTTCCATGCATATGACCTTAAACTATTCGCACTTTCGTCTAACATGACGCTTAACTGTATCATCCATTTTTCTTCCAACATGGCATTAAAATGTGAAAAGAGTCCCCATTGCGTCCAACATGACGTTAAATGGTGTACTCTTTTGTCCTCACTACATGACATTAAACTACACAGTTCCCCTTTTGTCCAACATGACGTTAAACTATATTGTCCCCATCATCCTAACTACATGACGCTAAACTACAAAGAAAGTCATTGATACGTCCTGCATGACATTAAACTGTACTTTGTTAAGGTTGTTGTTACCTCTTGTTTCTCAAATCATGTATGACTCACGTTATCTTCGAGAAAACCTCAACCGTAACACTCTCTCTGGGCTACTAAACATGTTTAAGTCCCAACAACATCATTTTTAGGTCGTTGTCCCCAAGAACAACTTGATCGTTAATTCATTCTTTAATTGAACTACATGGACTTTAATCCTTGCCTATAGGCTGGGTATGTAGGCAACCTCCAAAGGATCAAGCCCAAAACCAAACTCTTCACATCGGTTCACCTCCATCTCATACGATGTTGATTCGTGAAACCGCCCCTAGAATCAATATCTTTACATTGGTTCACTTTTGTCCTTCTTATACGACGTTAAAATATACAAAACTTTTGTCTAGTATGACAGTAAACTACAATATTCTTTGATACCCTCACCTGAGAGGGAACCATTATTTACATTTATTTTTCAATCATGTTTCATTTCAAAGACTACGTGCATACATGGCAATGCCCAAACCTTTTATCTTGGGTTAAACCATCATTGTACTAAAGTCCCCTATCACCCTTCACATGTACGAACCAAATTTGTACAAAGGGTATTTCTAGAACTATGTGGGCTTGATTCCCATCCATATGGGATACGTAGGAACGTTCTAGTGTCCCTCGAATCCACCCCAAGTCTTTGGGCCTAACCCCAAATTCCAGTTTCAGTCCCCTGGCTGAAAGTCCCCATGAAAACACACACTGTGTATTTCTTATAATGGTCCAAGATCTATGACCCTAAACTAAGATCTCTAATCCTTCTGTCCCACATGACGATACACTGTAGTCTAAGAACTACGTATATATTGATTCGCATCCTTATGGGATACATAGTGAAGTCCAAAATTTTCATTCAGGACCCAGCCACAACATGATTATGGTTATCATTGGTCTATGTATCTTTGTATACATTGGAAAATACCCATCTTTATTTGTCATAATCCTAACCTTAAATATTTTCAGATCTTCATAGCCCTTTTCTTGTGTTTTAGTCACAAAAATGTAAAATTTCTGAGAGTTCTTTTACCTGATTATGCAGTACGTGCCCTTAGGCGGCCTTGCATAAACAATCTACATAACAGACTTGTCAGCCAAAAGATATTATTATTTGACTATGCAGCCAATGCCCTTAGGTGGCCCTGCATAATTCAACCCCCTAACGGGTTTGTTAGATAATGGTAACTTCATTATTAGGAAAAAAGCCTCTTTTTCCTTATTGGTCTTAAATGACGGTATGTAGGGATCCACAAAAATAGCCATCCTTAACATTTTTGTCCCATATCCTTTTTCATGATCTGAAAGTATTCAAGTCTATGGTTTATATTCTCCTTCCCTACATTTGGGTCAGACCTTCGTAGGAGTAATATCCACCCATTTCTTCGATAATCTTGTTTGGAAATATCTTCTCCATATTCAATAACTCTTTCCATATAACAAACTCTATACTTTGGAAAATTTGAATCTCTATAAATTTCACTGGATTTTAGCAGTAGAAAGGTAAATTTTTTAGAGTTCTTTTTCCTGACTATACAACACATGCCCTTAGGTGGCCTTGCATAAACAGTCTACATCATAGACTTGTTGCCAAAAGATACTATTTATTTGACTATGCAGCCAATGCCCTTAGGTGGCCCTGCATAATTCAACCCCCTAACGGGATTGTTAAATAATGATAACTTCATTTTTGGGAACTAATTCTTCTAATGCCTTTTAGCTCCTCTTCATATCATTCCTCAGATCCAAATATTCTTAAGTCATAGTTTACATTTTTTCCCTCATACTTGAGTATGGTAATTTGTTTTTAGATAAATTTTCAAGGAATTGTGTCAATTTTAATCCATTTCGGTCAAAGCTGTTTCGACCTTAAACATTATCCTTTTTATGTTTGACGTGCATGACTTTAAACTGCCCACAAAAGACAAAAGAAATCTGAATAAAAGTCAAGTCCCAGCTCACTAAACATACATTTTGTATGATTTAGGTAATATTGAGCAATTAAAAGGTTCCACGTTTGTAGGGTTATTTACATTAATCCTAGTAAAAATCAAACTATGCTTGCTAGGCCCATTGGCTTAGGTAAAATTTAAAGCTGGTAGCGAAAGAATACAAGAACAAGTGATTGAAGATGAAAGAAATTTTTTCCATTTGATGCACAAGAATTAGAGGTACATACACAGATTGGAGTCTCTTCTCTTTTCCAAGAAATTACAAAAGACTTTCAACATAAGTCTCCATTTTATGTACAACATCCTGATCTTCATCAGCTGCTACTTGAAGCTCATGCACTCGACCAGCTTTACTCTTCTCAGCTTGATGGAGTTCCTTCTTGGCATCTATAATGGCTTTCATACCATTCGTTTGAACTCCCTCCAATGAATTATTGAGCTGATAATGTTCCCCAATAAAAACATCTAACTGTTGCTGGAGTTGCACGGGCTGGACAACTTTTTCTTTGATTTTATGCTTCATCTCCTTCATCTTGGCAGCATAATCAGCCTCAGCTCGGGATACCGCAGCCTCAAATTCACCAATGTTAACTGACAGTTTCACACTGGTCAGATCTTCGTGACAGTTTTTATCCTACTCCCTCTTGAAGATGACCTGTTTCACCACGGCATGGATTTTTTCATATCCCAAACCACCAAGTCCTAGCATGACAAATTGGGATGAAAATCGAGGGATCTTCAATGATAGGTCTTCTAAAGGCACCTCATATATGATTTTCCATATGTTGTTCCATGCCTTGTATCGTGAAAAGATGAGCGCTTTAAGCACCTCTGGGTCTGATTCAACATCATCATCATAGGGGGCATGTAATCTGGGATTAATGCAATTAAAGAAGTGCCCTGTTATGCTCCTTCCCCCTGACCTGTGCTTCTTCGCTTTCAATTCCCATTGGGGCAGAGGCTGAGGCCTCACCTCCAGATCTAGCCACTGCATTTGATGGCCCTGCATAATTAATTGAAAGCTTTAGTTAGCTGCAAAGGATAACAAAAGAATCGATTGTCTTGAAAATTAATTACAAATCACAAATAATGTTATCCCTTACCCGACGGTGGATCAGCTACCTGAGAAGACTCCTCTCCATCTTTCCTAGTCTCAACAGGATCTCCAAGATGGGTCTCAAGAGGGTTTACTGGGTTTAGCTCTACTTGAGATAATGTTTCTACAATGGTAGGGTTAACATCAATGTTCACACCCTCTTCAAGAATTGGCAGTTCAACAGCTTCTATGGATGGAACTGCATATTATTTTCTGTCATGATTAGAAGTGTAAATCATAAGAAAATTTACTGGGCGAAGGATAACACTCACGCCCAAGGTCTTATAAGTCACATGATAACTTGGCATGATCATAAAAATCATCGAAAGACATGCCACGATTCATCATTTCATCCAATGATATTTCAGAATCCTGGTTAGTCTCACCAGTAGGAGCATTGGATGTGTCTTCATGGCAATTTATATCTTGTGCGCCCCAATTTCCTTTTGATTCTCGATTTCCTCAGAGTCAATTCCTCTTCTCTCTCCAGATCCAACTTTGAGGGGGGAATTTTGTTGACACTCCTTTCATCACAGAATCTATAGATTGGAAAAGGGGAATATTTGAGCTCAAAGTGATTCAACCATTGGACAAATATCAAAAATTGACAAAGGAATAAGAAGAACATTCTACAAGGATCGTGCATGTTTTATAATGGTTGTGCAAGTCCACTTGCGCACCGCCATGGTCGCACAAGTATACTTGCGTGCCCTAAGTAATAACCGCTTGGGGTCTTCTCCAGCCAATAAATACCCCTGGTGGGCCCCCCATTTCGAAAGGAGGAATTATTTCCAAAATCCAGATTTGAGCTCTCGACGCCCTAGTCTCTTCTCAAAGCATCTGAAACACTTATAAGGTAATTTATTACCTATAAAGGAAGATCTAAAGAGGGGGAGGAATGCCAAAGTGTTGAAACTCATCAACACTTGCGCGCCTGAGCGGCCAACCCTTATGGGAAATGGCCACACTTGCGCACCGCCTAACTCCTTCAATAGAACTTTTGAACCACTCTTCTGGAAGAAACTCACGATGATTCTAAAGGCTTTAACCAAGAGTCACTCAAGTATTACCCTGCTGGTTAACCATCGCGCAAGTACCCATGTGTCGCGCAGGTATACCTGCACGACCAGGACTTGCGCGCCTACGTAGTACCTGCGTGCCTTACATGACTTGTGCACCCCTGCCTTTTTGGGTTCCCTTCTTTCCCATTTCACCCCTCTTAAGCCATTCCACCTCTCTTATTCAAGATTCAGTCTTCAAGACACTCTTCAAATCCATTTATGGCATGATTTCTTGATTTGAATTCCTTATCTGAAAGGAACTCTGTGGAATATCTCTCAAAACCTAGTGATTTACACAACTTTATGTCACTAAAGATTGAGATTTCATTCATTCAACTTCGTCCTTTAATATGAGAGAACCCCTTAACCTGTCCCTCCTTTTCAGGAATAAGCCCCAGTCATAATTCTCAAATTTGGGCATCCTCCTTAGGAGTAAGCCCCATGTCCTCATTAACTTGGGCCTCCTTTTCAGGAATAAGCCCCAGTCATAATTCTCAAATCTGGACATCCTCCTTAGGAGTAATCCCCAAGTCCCTTAATTTTTCAGGTCTTTTAACCTGGGCCTCCTTTTCATGAGTAAGCCCCAGTCTTAATTTCTCTTAACCAGTCCTAATTTACCTTTGATCTGGGATTCCTTCTCAGGAGTAAAACCTGATCATAAGTCCTCTCCTAATTTGGGCCTCCTTTTCAGGAGTAAGCCCCATGTTAGAGTATTCAAATCTCCATGAAGTACATATAACATTATGTACCATGTTCCTG
This sequence comes from Viscum album, assembly GCA_963277665.1. Lineage (NCBI taxonomy): Eukaryota > Viridiplantae > Streptophyta > Magnoliopsida > Santalales > Viscaceae > Viscum > Viscum album. The sequence goes on from OY728166.1 coordinate 879,326,227, forward strand.
GATATCTTCCCTGATGTAAATCCTAATCTTCATTTATCTGGGCAGTCATACATACATAAATCCCACATTATTTCTTATGATTTCATCATTCATGGCACAATTTTCTGATTTTTACAAATACCTCTTGTTTCTCACACCGAGTGTGACTCACGTGATATTAGAGTGTAAAAGTAATTATGACATCCTTCGTTGAGCCATCAATCATAAACATCATACTCCTTTACTCGAACTACGTGTGTTCTGATTCCTTTTCTAAAAAAAGGATACGTAGGTAGCCCATCTGGGGGTTCGATCCCTACTCTAAAATAATACATGTCCTTATGAATGAAAATAAAATTGAAGTGCCCCATTGAGTGGATTTAAAACCAGCACGGTCATCATAATGACCAAGAGACTTCTATATAAATGAGTCGAAGGATACCGTTGACTAAGAATCTCTAAAAAATACAGATGATTCTCTATCAATGAAGAACCTCTAATATATATAAAAGATTATCTAAATTTCCTACATATCAATCATTGATTGTCAGATCTAAGGGAAACCTCATTTTATACTTGGTAATGTAATAAAGATTCACGAACATAACTTAAATCTATAAAGAGAGTCCTGGAGTAGACAATAATTCCCCTAAAAAAGGTGTGATGAGTCCGAACTCCCATCCTCTCAACCAATTCAAATTCCTAAGCCTCATCAGTCCACAAACTAATGAGCGCCTACCTTTGGAAAGTAGGTCCAAATAGAAGTGGAATCATTGGATGATTCCGGTTTTATGAACAACCCTGTTAGAAACCGATTGGAATGTTTGAACCTTCAATCAAAGAGGTAATCCCCAAATTCTGAGGGAAACAATGATGCAATCTCAAGAGACCACCAAAATATCATCTCCAAACCTCTCTCACCAATGAGTCATTAGAGCCAGTGATATGATGAAAGGGGCATATTTAGAATAATCTAAAATTACCAACTTCATCTCCCATAGTAACTGCTGGTCCACACACACCAATATGTCTACTGACTTGTACACCATAAATATAGACACAACAAGTGTGGGGAAAAAATACCCTATAAGGTTAAGTATAAATGAACACAATATGAATCCCCAAAAAAAGAGATATAGGGATATAGGTTAGTAAAAAACCAAGGGTCAAACCATTAAATTATCTAACATCAATAATAGAGATGAAACCAGTCATGGAAAAATCATTGATTTCACTTCCCAATATGGTCCCGACACGATCTCATGGAAAAAAAACTGGAGATAACATAAAAATTCATCTCCTACAATAAAATTAGGATTATATACAAAATTACTATTCACTATGGGGAAATTACTTATATATCAACCATAAGGTAAAACACCTCCCTTCCCATTTGCGATAGATTCACAACATTATATAGGGTCAAAAACATCATTTATCCTCTACAACATTGAGGATCAAACCATATTTTTCAAAATGAGGTAACCACAACCAAAATCACCAAATTTAATAGTAAGTATCTAGTTATGAAGATATTATACTAATGTGGTACATTATCCATGAAACAGTACTCATAAACTATCATCAACACTTGCCAGACATGTAGGGTGAGCAACTAAACTAATCAGTCAATCGTTGTTCTCATAATAATAGATCTAGATAGAAAATTCCAATTAGTACATCCCAAAGTATTTTTCTAGAATCCTTTATATAACTGAATATTTGGACCACAAATCATGAATTGTACAATTTCTGAGTTAGTTACCAATCACAAGGATGAGTGAATAACACCCCAACCCAAAAGATAGTTCCTTATCTCATCCCACTAGAGGTAAGACACATAATCATCCATGCTAGGAAATTAAAAGAGATTCATTTGACTGAACGTTACCAAAAAATGGGTAGATCAACCAAATAACAGTTGAATCCCCACTCACCCCACCCATCTTATCTATAGTGGAACTCCAGAGGGGAGAAACATGGTGCACCTTATGTATTGCTTATTTCAGAGCACCAAGACTATCCACCAAGCTCAAATACTGCTACAATCACACCAATGTTCCCATGTAACAATGAGGTACATATGCCTTACTAGGTAAGTAAAATAGGTATAAGGATTTACTTGATCTAATAATATGATCCACACTCCACACTCGATCTCTACAATCGTCATGTCAACACTCTTAAATATATTGAGGAACCACACCTCCCCTGAGAGTGCATGTCAGCCAAGGGACATTTGAGAAACCATAACCTATAAGAAGGATATTCACCGCACATATATTGGAGAGTAATAAATCAATCAATGTAAGGTACATGCCACAACTTTTCCCATTATTCAAGCTTGAGGGAGAAACCAAATAACTTATCTACACTATTTTCACCACACAGTTTTCAGAACCAGTGGGTGATAAAAGTGATCCTTTGATAATACTCCACAATAACCTACTATATATCCTATAAAACCCATAAAATGATATAGGAAATAAAGATAATCTGATGTTCATTATAAGAACTGGCCATGAAGACCATATCATAATTGTATTGTTTGACTAACTCCATGTTCCAAATCTATCTATAAGTTCCATAGAACTACCACACTATGAATAGAACATCACAAAAAAAGCCTAAACTCCCACATTAGTGAGTCATAAAACACATGAGGACCCTCAACCAAAAAAAATCTCAAAGGATATCAATCTATATAAACTTTTGAGGGACCTATTTACCAATGTTATAATACTTCTAAGGGGTTCACATTCCAAATACATCCAAGAATTTTCACCTTGATCCCACCAGAATCAATACAAGGATAAGATCCATAACCATCCTTAGATCATCTCACCAATAGCCTCTTGTAATATATATGACTACACCATAATGTTCTATGTTGGAAGATAGTATAAATAGAATGTGTACTTTTCCAAATCTATCTCCTTAATGAGAAAAAATTAAAAACTCACTGGAGTGGAAGGTACATGATGTGAACCATGTTATACATGACATGTACTCCCAAAAATACTTTTGGGCTTGTACCTATGACCAACTCAACATGTGTTTCCAAAATACCCAATATTACTAAAAGAAACACTAGGCGTGTGAGCTATACCTGGTACTAAGTCATGTACCCAGATCAAGTCGTGGCATGTTACCCTAAACGACATGTACTTTTAAACACCATGTATCAGACATAGGGTGTATGTCCATCAGTATAGACACTCACCAAATAATGTACCCAAAACTCTTACATGGATTTTATATATAGAATACTTTCTATGAAGATATATTAATCATCTTTTTCTATAATGATGTTATATATAATATATTTCAAATAACTACACGTCGTATGTTCAATAATTTCAGATGATAAATTCTATAAAACACACCAAATCCATTCACTTAGATGAAAATGACTCCTATGAGGGCCTTAAGTCATAAAAAATTAGTAAAAATCTAAAAAATAAGGGAAAATACAAAAAATTATGAGTCATCTATAAACTAATGTGCCATACCTCACAAATAATCACTGAAGATTCATGTTCACATGCCGAAGATCTACACACCATGGATATATATGTCCCTATATATCCCCGATTAGTCTCCTCTAATGAATATTCACCTCTCTATTATTAATTCTCCATATGTTCTGATGGTTTTAGTGAGTGGAAGGTTTTTTTCCCACATTTGAAAATGAAGATGGAATAGGTGAGAGGGGAAAGTAAAACCCTAAAAAATTTAATGAACCTATTAATGTTTCTCCCAAAACCCAAAATACAACCAATGTTTATACCTCTCATGGGTAAAATATATCATTTAAAACTTAATCACGAAGTTATAAATTCTATATAGAGATTCAATTAAAAGATATCAATGTTTAAACATGTGGGAATAAATATTATTTAATTAATAAATATCAATTATCCTGGAAAAACTTAAGGATTGAAAACACACCAAATTCTATACTGATGGTAAATGTCAAATTATGAAAAAAAGAGAACCATCAGAAAATATATTTGAGGAAAATTTATCTGGAAAATTACAATTTACCCTCTTCTTTAAGAGCTCAAAGATCAGAAACTCAAAAACAATCTAAGACTTACTCAAGGTAAAACCATGATCTCAACATCCTCCCCACCATTGAGATTTTTATCAATGAAAATAAAATATCTCAAATGGATCATGAAGAATCCCACAAATCAACCTCATCTGAGGAGATAAAATCTCCACAGATGAGATCCTCTAGATTATGAAATTCTATAGATATATATGGACCTATAATGCAACCTCACTTTGGAAAACTTCCTTTTTCTCTATATCTAAAATCACAAAGACCATATCCTATACTCTCATCCTCCCTAATCCCAAATATCCTTAACCCACTAAAGGGTAAACTCCAAAAAATAACATGAATAACCATTCATGAATATCATCAAGTATTTACACCCAAATACTTATCCTCCCAATATCAAAACTGCCATCCATGTCAGCATGAAGTTCTTCGATGAACCATCATTATCAATCATATGTGGCCCATCTACCAAGGCATTTCCCATGGGCATGCCATTATCACATCATTATTAATGGGAAAACCAAAATATTTTCATGTAGTGTCAATATATAGACGTTAAATTACATTTATATCCTCAAGTAATATTCCATATCAACCCATAGGGTCTTGCCACCACTTACCTCAGTCAGGTTCTCAGCCACCACAGATGACCTGATCCATTTTTTTGGGATGAAAGGTTGAAATATTTCAAAAAATAATACCTAAAAATATAAAATCATTTAGAAATATATGCCTCATCACATTTCCCTAGATACTATAACATTTCACCCCTAAAAACTCTCACCAAGAAACTCAGGTGGACTTAAATAGGTGAAGAATAACTATCTGTATGTTCCATACTCACTATGAAAAAAATTCATTATTTATTCAATATCCTCCATTACATATATCCTATACCAATACTAAGAAAATAAAAAATCACTTAACATGTGGTTCTATCCACCATAAATCATAAGTCAAGTGTATAACTCAATCTCCACTATATCTCCCTAGAAATCCATAATGTAATCCGTTTTCAAATACTCAACATCTGGATCCCCGATCTCACATGAGATATTCCCCAAGTAAAATAGCCACACCCTTCCTAAAAATTCATGAATGATCCCCTTAAACATATCTAGTGAACAAATATAATCTCTCTAAACTGTGAAATATCCGATTGTGGATTTAAATGGGTTATCTCTTCCCATCCTTTAGGTCTCACTTATTGATGAAAATAGAGCACAATTCATCAGTTCAATTGAAAAAAACTATAAAAATACAAATATCCTCGCAAACTAAGGATTTGAGTGATAAAATATGACTAATGATATCATCACTTAGCCACTCTAAATTATAGTGGAATCCTAAAAAGCCCCTATTCTAAAGCCTTCTCACAGTGATTGTAGAAGCTGGGGAGGATTATCACCTCTAGTAAAAGTCTCCAGCCATACCACACTTCCCTAATGACTCCAATGATATCATTATACTGTTATACGACCTAAATGTTTTTTATAATACCTCACATTATGTCTAAAATATATTATCTCTAAGGAAAAATGTTTCAGATCATATCTCTACCGTAGCAGGAACTTCCCAATAAAATCTATACACAACTCCCACTAGGATACATTCATCACATTTATCATCATCCATCAATTATATACCTCTTACATGAAATGATATCTGAATAAATGATTTCTCTAATGTATAAGGATGAATATACCATCCTTTCAAGGACTCTAATCCTGGTATTTATCCCACCACACTGACTGTTGACTATACGAAATGACTTAATATACTACACCATCCCTTGTCTAGGGATCTTCAAGGATCAACACTCTCAACCATAAGATCAATATCAAAATTTTCATATCATCCAAACTCCTACCAATATTCTAATATTGGTTGTAGTCCAACAACTCAATGAGGGACCATAAAGTGGTTTAGGGAGTAACTAACCTCACCATTTGTGAATCCAAACCACATATATCCCAAAAAAATAGAGGGATTGTTCCATATGCCATAAGGGAGTATATAATACCATAAAATGAGATATAATATTCCATGCCCTGATATAAGGGGGAAATACTGACCCTATCAATAAACTATCCTGAAAATAGATGATTCCATGATTTTGATATATGGGGGGAATACCTGAACCTACTTGAAGGATGATATGGAAGATATTACACTTTTTATGTAGGGGAATACTTACCCTATCCTCAATTTAACTTATATTGAATTGTTTTATAGGATCATGACCCTAGGTAGATGGAGGTAATACTGACTCTAGTGTATAATCTTGGGCCTAAAAAAACTCTTATATGGGAGAATATTGACTCAACATATAGAGGATCCACACACTAAGTATATGGTTGAATAACCAACCTTATAAAATACACTAGTATAGGATCACAACCTCACTATAATACACCTCATTTGAGGGTAATAAACCAACCCACTGAAGGATAGTTGAAAAAATTACACACCATGACACAACCATGCCACCAGTGTGGGTAGAAAACCCGAAGCACACTCAAATAATCTTGCATAAACCATTTCATCAACTATATAGAGTTAAGTCCTATAGATAAAAAATCACTTAGATATCGAGAGAGAATAACATTATAAGCTTTCATAATTCTGATTAATCACATTTCTCCCATCATTTGTATAATGCCAATTCAGACCTATAGAGAATGGATTTTTTTGACAAAAATCAATATCCTCATTGTACAATGACCTCTTAAATACAACTATCCCCAAAATCCTTCTCTTGGATAAACCCTATCTAATACTAATCTGATAAAAACTGACTTACTTGGTCCCATCTTGGTCTGGTGGTAGGCAGAGTGATCCACCCCAAGAAAAAATCTAATAATCTATGGGATGGTGACAACCATAAAGAATTCATAATACACATATAGGAGTCATTTTACCATAAAACCTATAGAGTTTATAAATTTACATCCAAAAAAACATTTTTTAAACCAATTAGGATATACATATCCAAATAAAGTGAAAATATACATTCTTACATCTAATAAACATCCTAGGGGAATAAAATATAAATGCCAGTATTAGTGGGATAAAATACAAGACCCGATATACTGAAACATCACTTGACCTTGAGATACTAAGAATATTGGGGCCACCATGTTGTTCCAACACCATCCAAGTACATACAACTACAAATACCTCCATTGTCACTAATCTACAACTCCAAACTCACACAGATATCAACAATGACCAATGTTGTTTCTCCATAGACACAAGAAAGTGTCTGAAAAAGGATGTTCAAGGGTGAGTACAAATTTACCTAGTAGAACCCCCCCCCCCAAAGGAGCTAGGGTTGTAGTTATACATGAAACTAAGGGACAAACAATATATCCACCCAACTTTATAAAGCGTGAGAAAACTAGGCAAGGAATAAGCTTCAACTTCACTTCCCAATGTGACCATGATACGATCTCATAGTGTAAGATCCCACCATTTTTTAGGGTTGTATTAGGATTATTTACATGTACACATATAAATTTTATTTTTTGTATCTTGGTTGGGTTTTACTTTGGGGATTTTGGGGGGGAAATTCGATAATAGTGGAAGGAAGAGGGATATTTCATTGATGGCACACAGTTTTTCCAAACTATATGCCCATGCCAGCAAATTTTGAAAACCCAAATAGAGTGTATTAGAAATATTGGTGCATTTTTTTTAAAACTTTCCACCCTCCTAGTAGTAACCATTCAATCCATAGTAGGAGGCACATGGTTAGGTGTATAGTTAGGGAAAACTGTGCACCCAAACCTCGGAAACCATGCATGTGGGTTTAATTATTCTGAAAAATTGTTTTGAAATTCCTAAACCCCCAGATCTTACCCTCATCCATCCCTATTCATAATAAGAATATTTAATTTGAATAATAGGATTTCAGATAGATTCTAAGGGATTATGAACATCATTATTAATGAATCATTGACCTAATTGAATATTCTACACCTCTCCTAGTAAGATATTCTCATTTCAATAGGTTTCTTTAATATCTTCTATAACTCAATCATCTATTGAAGGGTTTAATTAATCTATTGATGATGGATTATATCATGGTTTTCATGGACATAATCTATTTTAACTTGGATCTAGGTTTTATATCTATATCTCATTCTTCATTATGAAAATTAATGTTCCTCTTCAATTTTGGGTTTCCTGTTGGTAAGCGTCAATTAATGATCTTGAGGTAGGTGGTCTAAATTTTAATTATCATAGACTTGACTGATATTGTGTGAATGGAAATGTGAAATAGAATTTTACATGTTTGGAAATCACATGTTGAATTATATTAATTAATTGATCTATTAATTAATCCAATGATTTGATTAAGAAATTGATGGGATATGGGGAATATAAAATTGGTTAATTAATGAGATTGTTTAATTTTTGAATTAATATGATTTTTAATTAATTTACCATGAGAATTATTATATGGTTTTCTAGAACAAAATGGGTTAATGGGATATATAATTTAAATATTGAAAAATGGTTTAACGGTGAATCCATTATATTATTCCCTGTTATTAAAGTGTTGAACCATGATACTTTTTGATAATTTAAATGGTATCCTTGATGATAAATGATAAAATGGAGGGTTAATGTTGATTAACCTTGTCTGATGTGATATATGTGATATGTGTGTGATAGATTGATATACAGATGTGGAACATAAATCGATGCTCCAAATACCCATATGTTATTTATTGATATATGAGTGTGCAATATGGACTGATGTTTCAAATACCCATATGTGATTGACTAATAAATGGGGTGTGAGACATAGAATGATTCTCTATATACTCACAGGGTTCAAGACATGGAATTCTAGGCCTAAAATGTGGGCATTGGAAAATGGTCCCAAGTTTACGTTATATAAAATTTAAGTGAAATGGATAATAAAATACCATGATATAATGAATTGTGATTCTTATGTGGTATGGTTGAGACTTTGGAATGAGATGAAGCATGTATTTTTTATTGATTTTATTCATGAGACCTGGGTAAAATGTGGTTAAATAAAGAATAATTGATTATATAAACTAATTAGCTTACTAATTTCAATTTATTATATATATATATATATATCTATCTATATCAATATCTATATAAAGTATTATTTACTAAATATTTTTGAACACCATTTGGGGTGGCCTGATGAGTTTTACTCACCCTACTCTGGCTACTAGATTGGTACCTGAATAGACTTCTTTTTTGTAGGATAGGATAAGGGGAAGAGGGATATACTAGATGGCTGAGTTGGGATAGAGCAAGAATGAGGGATCTAGAAGGTGCCCAGTCCTGTTTTTTTTGGAGTCTTCATTGTCTTTATTTAGGGTTTTCAGTATAAACTCAACACTGAGTATCCCATGACATATATACTATTTGTTTTGAATATTTCTTATTTTGGTTCATCAGGGTTTTTTTATGGTTATGGAATTATTATTGTTTTTTTGTTATAGTATTTTGGTTGTTGTTTATTTATTTACTCTATTTTGATACTTTCATAAAGAGGGTATAGTTTCCCCATGATGATATATCAGACCCTCACTTATAGTTAGTAGCCTCTGGCCTATGTGGAGGCATGATTGTGGTCACGAGACTAACTAGCTCGGGGAACTAGTGTGTGGAACCCAGGTCTGAACATTAGAATCTGGTATTAGAGTAGATTTATTTTAATTAAAATTTTATTACTAATTGGTAAATGAATACAAGATACTAGGATGTTTTGGGCCTTTGATACGAGCTTGTGAATATTATTATTGAAACCATGTATGGGGGAAAACCCTAGTACATGGGGTGATATTTTTTTATTGCTATTGTTTTTGTTATAGTTTGATGTTATTTAACATTGTGTGATAAACTTGTTGAATGCTGTTATTAATTTCTGATATTTTATGAGATTTGACTCATTTCTTGGTATGGCATGAGATTTGAGCATTCATGTATCATTCTGGGGACTCATGATTTATTGTGACATGCATCATTTTATACATGCATGGGGAAAATAGTTTTTTGGGTATGTTATTTGATTTGAAATATTTTTCTTTTCTTGGGTAATGGACCTAAAAAGGTTCCCAACAGGAGTTAGAAAATTTTAAAACGATGAAAAATGTAGAAAATAAGAGTGTAATTCGAAAATGGTATATGAAATTTTTTTATCTTTCGTCAACCTTGACGTAGATGTGGGATGGTTAACGGTTGTGACAGTGCCTCAATTTTGACCATGTGGTAGAAAAAGGGGGATTAATTGTTATGGATTTATATGAATCAATCTTGAAAAATGTATTAAAGTTTTGTAATTTTTCCTAAGATTTGTTTTTTGGAATGTAGATATATGCCTCTATGATGACAATTTTGAGTGGTTGACAGGAGGGCATGGATGAAGATGATCCTCTAGTAGTGGAACCTAAGGCACCAATAGTGTCAGGTGAGAAAGTTAGAGAGGTGTTCCATGAGAAATTTTCTCAATTTATGTAGTCTATGGAAAGATACCCATGGTGAGTTTAGAAGAGTATGTCTGACTTAATGTGGTAATTTCAGTTGCAGAACACTTTCACCAGAGTGGGTGGACCAATGGTAGAAGAGTTCTAGATTGATTCTATCTAGATACTTCATTACCACATATAGAGTCCATCTGAGGAAAGATTTAGGATGGTATCTTATATTATTTGAGGATCATTGAACTGATGGTGGAATATCTAGATATGGGATGGAAATATTGAAAACCTTTTATTAAAGGAATTCCAAGAAAGTTACTGTATCAATTTTATCCAGATACTCTAAGATATGATAGGGAATGAGAGTTTGTGAGGCTGACCTAGGGGAGTTTGTCCATGATGGACCATGTTGGAGACTTTACTAACTTGTAGTGCTTTTCTCTAGTGTTGGTCAGAGAATAGGCTATGATGGTGAAACAATTTCAGGTTGGGTTAAAATTGAGATTAAGTCCCAAGTGAATATCTTTTGGATGGATTTTATTTCTAAAGTGGTGAATTAAGCTCTCATTTCTAAAGGAAAACTGAATGGGGATTCTGATGGAGTACATTTTGTTTATGATAGATGATTAGGAGTTTTGACTTCTGAGATTGGGAATCATCATTATGAGAATGATGACCAAATATGTGGAAAGAAGAGTATAAATGCGGAAGGATGAGTAACCTAGGATCTTACATGGGTAATCTGTCAGTAGTGTTGAAGGATGGGACACTTTTGTAGAAAGTTCCCATAACCACCACTAGAGTTCCAATACAACGGTAGGATTGTACATCTACATGGGTTCTTCAAGAACCCATGACATATGGGTAGTGATGGAGCAGCTAGACATAACTAGAGTATGAGTAGGGTATCTTATACACAACATGAGTCTGGTAGTAATAGTTCTATTGGCCATGGTGGTTGAGGTAGAGGATGTAGTAATTCTAGGAATGATTTCCTATATCAGTAGAGTGGTGTGGATCATGGGAATCATACTACATCCTAGGGAAGAGGGGTAGGGTAGTTTCATGCGGTTCAACCTACACTAGTGGAAAATGAGGTTGGATCATCGACAGCTAGATGTACTATTCTTGTAAATTCTACTCCTTGTGCTTTATTTAATACTGGTTCCTCCCATTACTTTTTATCTACAAAAATTGTGAATTGTATTAGAATGGGAGTAGAGTTTGTGAGTGTTGTTATAAATATTAACACACCATTGGGAGTATTGTTGAGAGATATCTTTTTATTCAAGGGACATGCTCTCAAGGTTGGGGAGTATCATTTTTTAGGATCATTATTTCCTTGAAATGTTTATTTTTGAATTGATTATGGGTATGGACTTATTAGTGGTTTATCGATACCACATATATTGATTCCATATGAGAGTGAATTTAAATCTCATGAGGGATACAATTATGTTCATCATGGAGAGTGGGATATCCAAGTGGTCCGTACAAGGCCAATTCATCAGAAAATGGGGGAGATCACTTCCCATGATGCAAGTCTATTACTGGATGATGGAGGTGAAAATCATGATTTTATCCCACCCATAGTTTTCAAGGATGTTTTTTCTGATTAATTATTAGGTATTCCAGCTAATTGGAGAGGTGAAATTTAATATCGATCTCATACTGGTGCCTAAATCAGTTTATCTTCCACCATACAGAATGGAACCAACAAACCTTCAAGAGATCAATGCATTACTAGAAGAGTTGATGGATAAGAGGTTTATTAGTTTGAGTAAAACATCTTGGAATTCACTTATCTTGTTTGCAAAGAAGGATGACACAAGATTGAATTTGTGTGTTGATTTCCAGAAGTTGAACTAGATGATAGTGAAGAACTGATATATTCTCCCACATATCATCAATATCTTGGAATAGTTGAGGGGATATTGTGTTTTCACGATGATTGACATGATATCATGGTTATGTCAATTCAGAGTTTGAGATTCTGACATACCGTGGATAGCTTTTAGAAGAATTTATGGGCTTTATGGGTTCATTTTGATTCTATTAGGGATGATGAATTTTTTTACTATGTTTATGGACTTGATGGACCGAATATTCGATCCATTAATGGACTAAATTGTGTTTTTTGGATGATATCTTGGTGTACTCCAAGATTCCTGAATATCATGTCAGGCATTTTTACATCATCTTGATTACATTATTATAGAATAAAATATACATCAAGCTATCTAATTGATGGTTTTGGATTGATTGGGTTCATTTCCCGTCTCACACTATCTCAAAGGAAGGTGGGTCAGTGGACCCAGAGTAAGGGCAGGTAATTGTTTATTGGGAGTAGTCCAAGAATGTATTTTATATCCACAATTTTATTGTATTATTTTGTTATTATTAGAGGTCAATCCAATACTTTTCCATTTTGGATCACCACATTCGGGATTGAAAAATTAAGGGATTAATTTTGAATGGTCAAGAGCATGTGAGAATACTTTTAAGGAGTTAAAGAAGCATTTGACAACCACATTGATCATGATCCTACCTGAGCTAGGGGAGGAGTATATTGTGTTTTTTGTAATGCATCTAGTATTGGGCTTGGGTAGTGCTAATGTATGGGGATCAAGTTGTGGTGTATGAGTATTGTTTGTTGAGTCCACATGAATATAACAACCCTACACATGTCCACAAGTATACTTATATTGTTTACTCATTGATGTGTTGTTAGCATTACCTATTGGGAGAATAGTTCACTGTGTATACTAATCACAAGAGCTTAAAGTACTAAATTTCACAATTAGATTCGAATCATTCGAAGTGAATATGGGTTGATTATATTCATTAATTCTATATTGAGATGGAATATATGATTAGGAAGTTAAATTGTGTTATTGATGATTTAACAAGGAAAACTCAGACACATGCAGATGAGGATTCATGTTTTGAGTGGAATATGGTGACTTTGGGGGTCAAGATTCATGTTATGGTTCAGGAGGACTTGGAGCAGATGAATTCAATGTTGGTTACGATGGAGTATATTATTTTGAGTTAGATCCGGGAATGGTAGTATGAGGATTTGAAGTTTTTGGCCTTGAAGTAAATCCTTGAGGGTGGTGAGTCACCTTATTATTGAACTATAGATGAGGATGACATCATCTATGTATAGGTCAGTTTAGTAGTGACTATGAGTATGTGAGAGGAGATGATGTATACATTTCATGACTTGAATTGGGTAACACATCTGGGTTTTACCAAAATGTATCTTGACCAACACCTATAATATTAGTGACTGGGTATGAAAAAGGATATTGTAGGGTTCATGACATGATTCTACATCTGTCAATAAGTGAAGACATAGTGTCAACAACCTAGTGGCTTAATGTAGCCATTTCCCATTCCTAAATGGGTGTGAGTCAAATTTATTATGTAATTTTTAGTGGGTCTTCTGAGGACTACTTAGAAGAATGATTCATGTTTTTGTGGTTGTGGACCTACTCATAAAATTAGCACTGTTGGAACCAAAATTCAATGACTTAGAATAAATCGATAAAGGCCATGAAAATTAATGGGGTCTACATCATGAAGCGCCATAAAAAAAACTCCCGCATCGCGATCACCAAATATATACCTTAGAAGTATTTTCTATTATCACCACAAAGTAATTATCCACAAATTCTGAAAAATTAGTGATGGAAGCCTTTGAGACTCTGAAGAAAATGACCAGAGCCTCCTAGAATGCTACAAAGGTAGTGAAAGAAGCCTTCAAGACTCTGAGGAACCTGACTAGAGCCTCTGAAAACACCTCAAATCCAATGAATAAATCCTTCAAGACATCGAAAAACTTGACCGGAACCTCTTCAAACTCCTCAAAGGCTCTAATGGAAGCCTTTGCGACTCAGTGGAACTTAACCCGATCCTCTACAAATGCCGAAAAGGCATGGATGAAATTCTCTATGAGTCCGGGAAACATGATTGATCTGCCTCCGATTGTGATGTGTAATTTTCATCACAATGCATCCATAGATAATTGTGATGCCTAATGCCTATATATACTTGGCCCACCCCCACTGCAAATTATTGACACCCTGACCTTTCACCTTCCAAGCTCTTGATTCGTGAAGCACCCCTTTACTATGAGAACCATTGAGAAAATGAACCATCCAAGGTAACAGAGCATTGAGAACCCACTTAACCTTTTCACCATTTTACCTCCTCTTCAAGAGGTGATTCTCTTTGTGAATACCTTTTGTCGTCACGAAGGAAGGAGAACCCTTTGGTTACTCAGAACATCATGAAGCACTCATAATTTGTGAATCACCCTCCAAGAACATGTAGAATCCATTCCTTGGACGGGTCACTATGCTTTGTGAAGTACCCTCCTTCATTAAGACCTTTGACTCTGGGAAGCACCACATCTTCATGAAGACCCTCTCTATGAGGCCTTCTACTTTATGAACCACTCCTCCATACATTCCTCTATAAAAGTACGTAGTGATTTCATGGTCTCTCGAGTGGTGGTACATGTTGTGTTGCACTACCTCATGCTTCTTCATGTAGGCACTTTAATGGCTATTGCTTCTTTTCATAGCCGCACTAACATTGACCCCCCAATAGATCAATTCACAACCCCACTAACCAATGAAATTACTGGTGCCTTTCCTTCACCAAGGGTTAAATCATTCTAGTTATGTATGTCCTAGTGGGGAGGAGAGAATCCTCATTTTCATTGATACAGGATGTTAAACTTCCAAAAAACCATTTCCTGACCACATGATGTTAAAGTATGACCAACACATGAGTGACATGTCTAATAGGACCAAGAAGGTGATGGACACAATCACCCTCTCACTCCCCCTCCCCCTTTGCACTTTGTCGCCATGAGTTTCTTGGGAAGTCTCTGTGTAAGCCCTGACCCACCATGATGGGGTGCTCCTTGTATGGTGACCATATCCTCCGCATACATCTGTACATCCCCCTCGGGCCGCCAACCATGCGTAATCCCCTGTTTACTCTTTGGACCACAGACGATGCATAATCCATGCTCCACTCCTCATGGGAGAACCATTCACGGTGAAAGCATCAGGCATTTTATTACCTCTTATTTCTCAAATCGAGCATGTCTCATGTTGGCTTAGAGTTAGAGTCGACCAGAACATCCTCTTTGGGCCATTAACAAAACACAACCCCCAAGCCCCTCAATACTAAACTCTGTGATCTTTGATCATTTCCCCATTGAATCATGTAATTTAGGGAACCTACCTGAGGTTCAAGGTTATCACCCATTGGTCTCAAACATTCACATCAGTTCACCCTCGTCCCACCTGATGTTAAAAAATATGCCCCTTCCATCTTGCATGATATAAAACTGTATGCTATCGAACTATGTGGGTTTTGATCATTTTCTTCTAGACATGGTATGTTAGAAGCCTTCTTGAGGTACAACCCCAAAAAATGGTAAACTTTGGAGTCCCCATTGATGGGACCCACATCCTTGGTCTGCCCTTTAGCGGTGTCAGACTAGTTCCCAGGTATCTATCTAGGCATAAGCCCCACACCCAATCCATAATCCTCCAACCAAGATTGTCCATCTTGTGATGGGCTTCTAAGAACATGTAAGACCCATCATGTCTTCGAGTTGTTTTCCTTTAATTTCACCCTGATACTATTCCCCATATATGAACTACATGGAGTTTGACCTTTTCCATTTTTGATTAAGTTACATAGGATTCCTTCCTAAGGTTCAAGCCCATCTCCCATCTCCCATAATTGTCTATACCTCGAGCATTTTTGTTTCCAGAAGATCATGCCTTAACCCAGAGGTTCTACTTCTTTTGGGTATCATCCATGCATCCAATCTCACGAGCCACCTCCTCGGGTGACTCATCATCCAATTTCCATAACTATGTAGACTTTGATTCAATACATATACATAGGAATCATCTTTAATGTTCAAGAAAAATACTATCACCTTCACAAAGGTCCTCGATTCCATTTCCATTAATTACACCCATAGATACTCCATCCATATTCATCCTGATCTTACTCGAGCTTCCACATCTGGGTAAAATCATTCCATCAGTACCAACATCAAACCGTGTGTGTTCACTAACATATCTCCGATCCATTTTCCTTCATGTAAACCCCGATTTCTTGCCTCACCGATCAGAAATACATTTGTTTTTATCCCTACCTTCCAAACAGAGTATGTAGGAAGCCTCTTCGAGGTTCAATCCCAGCCAATTGTAAACCTTGGTGTACCTTTTTTTGGGACCCACCATCCTCTCATACACCATTTGTGGTGTCCAGATCAGCCTTCATGGTGTGGAACCTTACCCTTTGTGGGACACACCATACTGGGTCCATCCTTATTGGTGGTTATGAACCATCCATCTGGAAAAGTTTCAAGGCACTCCTTCCTAGGGATGTACCCATCTGATCCACTCCCATTAGTGTTCCAATCAGTTTGATCCATCTTCGGTCAATGTTAAACTCATAGAATACTATGTGTTAAACATGGAAAGTTGAGGAAAAACTCAGAGACATGTCTCCAGTTTATAATTCCATGCATTCAATGTGGAATTAATGGGGATTATGTGCCCTAGAGAATCCCTATGATAAGGGAAAATATAGGTGTCGTAGTGCTTCAACATCTATACATGCTAGCGATTCCTCAACATGACAACTATCTTGACTAAAGGTTGCTTCCCCAACATGAACCCTATAGTAATGTCCTAAAAAAGTAGTGTAATTAACCAGGATCCCTAAATATATTGAACCAGGAAGAATTTCATGAACAATGCCTTAATATTTAAGGGATTCCCAGAACAAGAGATGAATTCCGAGGAGGAATACACAGAAGGAGAGGCTGACATCCCATTTTACCATTTCGATCAAAGAGAAATCTACTCTTATGAAGTGATAAATGTATCCCACATTTGGATAGAGGGAATGTAGGGAAAACTTCAATGGATACTCAAAAGTGATGTCCGCCCGGATAGAAGCATCAGAAACAGAAATGGTGAACCTGACATGAAATTATTATCCTCAATATGAGGATTTGTTGCACTCAATGCATAACCAGATTAGCATGTCACTAGATCTAGGTATCTGACACTAGTTCCCACCAAAAAATTAGTGGGTATGGCGTGAATCTCTCCATTATTTAGTGATCTAAATACTTGGGAATCCCATTCTATGACATTGTTAGAGTGGATCACTCTTCCTAGTAGTAGAATAATTATTGACACTAGGTCATTGGAAATCACTTTTCTAGTATTGGAACTTATGACAAAATAATTTTTATTTTCATGAACCAAGATATAGCTACAAGAACATGATCACATTATACCCACATACGTTGGGGTAGGGGCAATACAAATGTGGAAATCCCTCACTAACTCACCTCTTATGCGACAACTCCCATGACCACTGTGACTGGTCTCCCATTCCCCATCCCACCCTATGAATTTTTCAAAGGAGGGTGATCCATATTATTTTCCCTCAGTACAAATAGAAGGGGGTCATCCTAATGAAGGATATTTCCTGTCATGATATGGAGGACATAGTTCCCTACCATCACTACTACCACCACGGTTCATGTAGGGATCCACTACACCCCAATCTGATCTTCAAACATTTCTGGAGCCTCTCCCTAGAACACTCTTATGACTCACTCCCTTATGCTAGCAAATTAAGGGATGTCCAAGTCCTCCCGGCTGTGATTTCATCCAGGGAACTACCATGAAGAGCACCCAACATGCCACAAAACACCACCAACTAGTCCTACAGACCAAGGTGTAGGTGGTCCATACCCAAACACAACTGGCCCTAGCATGGATGACCTGATTCCCACATCGAGAGAAAGCTCCAGAAGACTCCATCTAGGGGGAATCATCTTCTACGACTTCAATGGCCTGATTGACCACCAATTTGTTCTATCAGATCCCTAGTACTATTGAGTAGTGGAACCTTTATGCACGATTGAGGTTGAGGCCCCAACCACCCAGCGGGTAGGATGGGTTTACACCCCGGGTCACCAGTGCATATAAGAGTCATTGGGGGTTGACCAACGATGATCATGTTCAGTACAGAGGTCCTCCCGATACCATCATTAGCTAGAGGGGAGGTCCTCCATGCTCCCACCTTCAACATGGAGCTCCTCCCCATGTCACCATTACCAGTCACAATAGATGTCCTCCAAGTGTCCATGATCCCATTTATGGAGACTTTCCCCATATTGAAGGTCATCAATACAAAGGTACTGCTTGCATCTTCACCAGCTCAAGCAGGGGACATCCCTATGGTGGCACTAACTAGGGTGGAGGTCCTCATCACCTTGTCACTCATCAATATGGATGTCTTCCAGATGTTCCCTTCAACATTTGTACAGGTCTCCCCGGCACCCCAGCTCATCCAAGCAGAGTTCCTCCCCACTATAACACCAACCCACAAAGAGGTCCTCCCCATGTCAAAGATCAACCCCTCCCTAAATAATTGTTTTTTGGTAGGATGGAGGGTCACCGCCGCCAAAGGAAGAGCTTTTAGAAACCCCAAATCATGGTTAATCCAGTCCTCATTTTAGACTCTAATATAAAGTGTGACTTAGTGATTGAAATCTCACCCCGATCATATTTAAGGGGCTTTGGGGTTTGAACTAGGCATATCATTGTTTTCCTCCTTGAATACGAGATTCACCGAATCCCTCCGCATATACATATAGGAGGAGTAAGATTCGAATCCTATTTAGGGAATGGCTATGAATTATCCCAGTAATCACCAGGACCATTCTCTACCATGGAAATAGATCAAATTTTTATTTATGGTGATTGGTCAATGAAGATCATCGGCTTGATCCATCGCCAATGACCACCCCTCATGTGTAGGAAGAAGTTTTCAACACCCCGTCCCGTAGGGATGTAGTGATACAATCAATATATTCTCCAAAACATATCCCAAGATGTATGGGTTTGTCATCTCACACAATATAATCTTCACTGACCTGGATAACGCTGCAACAGTCTGCGTCAGTGTTATTACTTGTCCATCAGTGACCCCCAGTCGAAAAATGGAGAAACTACGTGCCGAATCCTAAGTCTTACTTAAAGAAATTGTGGGTCTTTCTCTCAGTGGACCATATACTGGAGATGTTCTGGAAAATCGAAACTCCTTGCTTCAATATTCTAGATTCACTCACCCAAGATGAGTTTAAGTAGTTCTACCAAATCTTAGAGATGATGTATTTCTGACTCCGTCATCTACGGTTAGTGTAAGAACCCAGTTCTTATTCTTGTGGTATGGGTTTATTTTATTTCTTTTTCCTTAAGTTTTTTTTGAGAAAATGAGGATAATGGGGAAAATCCTAAAATTTGTGGGTACACATCATGTAATTTTCCACATTTCATGTACTTTGGTCATGTGGGATGACTACACAAGGTGTGTAGGCCTGTCGGTGATGAAGGGTGAAAAAACTGACTACATTCCATGTAATTACTATATACACACCATGTAATCAGTTGGCATGTGAATAGTAAGGCTATGGTATTAGTTTCCAGCAGAATGAAAATACATGCCTTGTACTCAAAAATACTCGTTGTGTAATCATGTCGACAGATGAACAATGAGGCAGTGGAAAGTGGTCGCCAAAGGAACAGTTAAAAAATGAAAAGTACACGCCATGTACTTGAGAGTACACGTCGTGTACTTGAGAGTACAAGCTGTGTAGTTGTGTATTTTTTTTATAAAAGGGTAGTAGCCTCCTCATTCAGTAGACGCAGTCGTAGGTTCATTTGGATCGCGGGAGAGATGACCAAATCTTGGAAGATCTCCCGACCGCACATCGGGACTCTGATTCCTTCGCTGATGATCTTGTTTAAACTACACAGGTGATTTGTTCACTCTTCATGAACCTATCCTTCCAATTATTTCCTGAGAGGATGTTATTTGAGTTTGAATGGGTGAACGTTTATCCTAGATATACGTCGTTCTCGAATGTTTCGAGAGGAGTCGTTCATGTATATTGATCAGAGGAGATCAAGGTAGGTGGTATGGTGTTTATTTCCAACTGTCATGTTGTTTTTGTGTACCGTTGTGCTACACGTACATGTTTGGGGTGTCATATGGCTGAGGCCTTCACTAATTAAATACCCAGAATTGCATTGGTAATTTAATGAATATGTAATAACTGTTGTTTAGGATCGTTTCCTTGATCCAGGGCCACCCAGTGGGTGCATTTCCCTTGTTTAGCTGTTTGGCCAGGATACCAGTGGGAATGCCATGATTATAGCATACTTTGAGTTTTCTTGGGAGAAAATGTATATATAATTGCATGCTTATGTGTTGGGATTGGCCCAGTTACTTTCTTATCATGAGGGAAGTGTTTTGAATAGCCTGAGGTTAGTGTATTGATTAGCCTGAGGGAAAGGTTCTATTATACCTGAGAGAAAGTGTTTGTTTAGCATGGGGGCATCATTTCATATGCCTGAGGGAAGTAGCTTCCATGCCTGAGGGAAATATCTTGTATGCTTGAGGTAAATATTCATTATTAATGACAGAAATCACCTAAGGGTTTCGATTCTGATTACATGAGGGTACGGTTTTGCATGTCTCAAGACTCTGTTTACTTTGCAAATTCACATTGGTGATTTCTTATGTTCTACCTTCCAGACTACAACACAGGCTTGGTATTGTTTTTCTTCTACTTGTTAGATAACATGTTGTGGTTTTTTTTGCAGCACTATTTAAGAGATTGTTAGTTAAGGCTGAGTCTCAGAAACTTATAATTCAATTATATTGAATTGTTAAATAATAATTTAATTGGAAATATAACTGGTAGGAATGTTTTCTTTTGATTACTTCTTAGTTTACTGTATTTTATTACTGCTCACTACTGTTGCAAAATTTCACTGACAGTTGGGCACCGGCCTTTGGTAGTTGCCTACTGGGATTTATTTCTCACAACCTGTTTGGGTCATGTCTTGGGCCCAAAAAGATTATATTGCTTCCGGCGTTCATATGGAAAGAGTCCCTATACAAGTACTTGATTATTGCAGAGGAGTAGGAGAGCATGGGACCGAGTATAGGCTTGCGATGCAATTGAGTTCCTACTGCACTGTTTTGATTTGTTATACTTGTACCTTATACTGTATTATTTTATATTTTAGTGTATCCTATTTTGACTGATTTCTTTGACTTAAGGACATATTGCATCATCCTATATATATACGACTTTTGTCACCTTTTACTTCTGTACTGTTTTCCATTTTACCTTGGTATTGTTTACTGCTTCTGCTTTTAGTATTTTTGTATTTTCTCCGCTGAACTACACTTTGACAGATGAGGGCATAGTTTCCCCACTATCCGACCTAGGACCTCGCTACTAGTCGGAAAACTCTGGTGTTTGGGGAAATGTGCTTGAGGTCATGTGACCAACCGGGTTTGGGGCATCCATTGAGTGGTACCCAGATCCGGGATGTTAAAAAGTGTTATCAGGGGATTTTTCTTTTCTTTGTGTTATTTTATTATTTGGCGATGACAGAAAGCGATAGATTTCTAAGGGATTCGGTAATAACTGTGCCCAGGAGTAGCTACGCCGTGTATAAGAAAAGTCCAGATTCCCTCAAATTCAATTGTGATATTCTGTTTATGATTATTTCAATTGATTTGTTTTTCACTATTGGGTGATGCAGTTGTTGTGTGTTGTTTATGTTTTTATACTTGGGTTCTATTTAGTTGCAACCTGATGAGATGAAGGTATGCCATCTCATTCATCATTTAGGAACATGTTAGAATCCCATGTGTAGATGCCGAAAAGACCGTAATTACTAAAGGACTTTTCGAAATGACAAAGAGAAGTCATATTCGGACCCGGAGACCCAGTCCAGAGGGCCCGGAAGTGTTGCGTGGAAAAAAGGAAAATGCGCGAGGAAAAAATTGTGCCGCGCAGAAAGGGTCAGGGATTCGCGAAGGGTCCCTAGCGAAGGCGCGCAATAATTGCGTGCCTGCACCCGCATGGTTCACATTCCGCCTCACATTATTTAGCACGCAAGTTTTGCACATAACCCTGGATTCTGCGCCGCCAGATGCCAATAAATAGAAGGAGAGCCCTTCCATTTCAGGGTTGATGAATTCGAACTGTCTCTCGTGCGTGAAATCGGACTTCCGTGCACGCAAGATGGACTTCAGTTACTGATCCTTTTCACACTACCTCACCCCAGGATCCACCTTTTCGCGCAATCCCACTAGCTTAAATATAATTCCACACCCTTCAGGGTTCTTCCCTTGCACACAATTCCTCCCATTGCAAGAAAAAAGGTCCATTTTCATGAAATCCCTTTCGCAGGGTGCGTAATTTTCCACTCACGTACAATTTATATCCCTTGTGCGCGATCCTACTCATCACACGCAAACCCTCTACCCTGATAATGCACCATCCCAGTGTTTTGTGCGCCAATAATTTCTTTAAGCGCAACCCATGTGACCCCTAACCTTGTTTCTCCCCGAGTGCCTCCCTGTGTATGCGCCTGATGTCCTCCTTCTGGATGCCCCGAGCACACACACTAGGCATACACACCATACGCTATTTTCCCGTATGACCTTCCAAGATCATACAATGTATCCTCAAGGTCCCTTGGGCGGTTTTTCCTATTGCGTTGCTTTTCCTCATGCTTCTTCGCATAGGAATTCTAACAGCTATTGATTCTTCACGTAGCCATGCTAACGTGGACCCCTCGATGGTTCGCTTTGCGACCCCCCTTCAGTACGGCCTTTCCTTTACCTTCACTCCCACAAGGAGTAGAGTGTACCAGTCATGTAAGTCCTAGGGGTGCGGAGTAAACCCATCTCATCCGAGCTATAGGACGTTAAACTGCTTAGAACCTAGTCCTTAACACATGACGTTAAATTGTGATCCGGCCTCGTGCCTCACACGCAGGGTCCCCCCCAGCTCGAACATTCTTTACGCCGCTCGTATCCACAAGGATGGGATCACCCCCCCCACATGGGACGACATCCTCATTCTTAGAGTGGCGTTTGTCCATGGGGAAGGGCAACCTCCTTGGTGTTATCCCCTAGCCCCTCATGTGGAAGGTAGCACCCATGCACCTCTATACATCCCCACCGCCAGGGTCAGCGGGGAGCATGATGGGAAGTGGGAATCCTCCTTTCTTCGGTCCCAAATCCCTCTCCCTATGTGCTTTGTCGCCCCCGGGGCCTCCATCCTGGAGTAAGTCCCGGCACCATGGGCCGCCCAACGCATAAGCCCCTCTTTGCTTCCCACGGATGCACCCTTCGCGACGTGATCGTCAGGTCTCTGCCGCCTCTTGTTTCTCAAACTGAGCATGACTCATGTGGTCTTAGAGTAAGCATTGACTATGACACCAAACCCCATCCAACATATCATTAAACTGTATTCCCCATCCCACATGACGTTAAACTGCACACCTGAACTACGAGGACTTTGATCCATGTTAAGGCATGGTACATAGGAAGCCTCCCCGAGGTTCAAGCCCAATACCCATCGGACCCCCTTCCTGCATGACGTAAAACTGCACACCCAAACTACATGGACATGATTCCCTGCCACGGGGATACATCGGAAGCCTCCACAGGGTTCTAGCCCACCACCTGGTCGTTCCGAACTCTTCGTGTCGGTTCACCCACCACCATGGGCCGCCTCAGAGTGTAAGCCCCGTCTATCCACCATTGTGGGCCACCTTAGAGTGTAAGCCCCATCGATCCACCATTGTGGGCCGCCTTAGAGTGTAATCCCCATCTAACCACCATTGTGGGACACGTCAGAGCGTAAGCCCCATCAATCCACCATTTTGGGCCACCTTAGAGTGTAAGCCCCATCTATCAACCATTGTGGACAGCCTCAAAGCATAAGCCCCATCGATCCCGAACTACAGAGAGATTGATCTGTGCTAAGGCATGGTATATAAAAAGCCTCCACGAGGTTCAAGCCCCACCACCATGGGCAATCGTAGAGCATAATCCCCAACCATCTGGACCCTAGGTCCCTCTTCACATCGGTACTCCGACCCCATATCCTTGGGACATCTCAGAACGTAAGCCCCAAATGCCATTTCCCGCATGACATTAAACTGTATTTCATTGAACTACGCAGAATTTGATTCCCTGTCATAGGGATACGTAGGAATCCTCCATGAGGTTCAATCCCAACACCCATGTCTCATCCTACCCTCTCCCTCGAGCCCACACATCTCGGGAGGCTCATGCCCCATCCTGGAGGTTTTACTACCTCTGGTTCCCATCCATGTGTCCATTCTCATGGTTCGCCTTTCCGGTGTCCCCCGTATCATCTGGAACTACGAGGACTTTGATCCATGTCAAGGCATGGTATATATGAATCCTCATGAGGTTCAAGCCCCTTCACTTCATCACCCATCCTGATTCTTACATGGGCCGCCTCATCCCGGTGGGATCACACCACCTCATTCAACTCCACAGAATTCGGGAAGCTACCAATGTGTTGGCCCTAATATCGTCATCCCATCTATGGGGTTCTTTTATCTGATCCACTCTCATTGTTCTGATCAGTTCGATCCATCTCTGATGGATGTTAAACTCACGACATACCATGTGTAAAAAATGGAAAGATGAGGAAATCCTCAGGTACATGCCTAGGGCATTCAATTCCCCACGTTAGATGTGGGATGCCTCAGGCTTCCGTGCCCTCAAGAAGCCCCAAAATAAGGGACAGAAGATATACATGCCAATTCCCCTGCGTCAAGACACGCCAATGATGGGTCAGCGTGACCACTCCCATAACCGAAGTTTGCTGCCCCGGCTAGACCCGTTGGATCGTCTCGACGGAAGAAGCGTAATTAACCGGTGTCCATGGAGATATGGAGTTGGTAAGAGTTTCAAGACCACGTCTTAAATCTATAAGGGAGACCTAAACTAGGTGACGAGTTCTGAGGAGGAATCCACGGAAGGAGGAACCGACATCCCATCATCCCGGTTTCGATCCAGGAGTAGACGTCCCAAAATAAGGAGCGAATGTCGCCCGACTTTGGAAAGCAGAAAGCGAGGCAACAAGCTGCGCGTCCTCTGCATGATGGACGCGCCCGTGCACTGTGCGCCCCGGCGGAAAGCATCAGAAACAGAAAATGGTGAACCCGACGTGAATTTCTTCTCCTCAATATGGAGACTGGTAGAGTTTGAGGGATTAGGATATTAGCATGTCACCGGGTCCAGACATCCATTATTAGGACGTGAAGCCCACCAGGTTTTGGGGATGTTAGGACGTTGAGCCCTCCATTCTAAGACGTTGTCAGCATGGATCCCTCTTACCGTACACGGAAGACGGAATGGCGTTGGGCTACTGTTTGATGATTTCTTTTCCTATCAGTGTTAATGGGTTCATCTCCCTTCTTTCATAAATCAGATTGCTACATCCAGAGCTCGATCACCACCTGCCCACCAGCGTAGGGGCAGGGGCAATACCGATGCAACCACCTCACGCGGTTCCTCCTCTTCCACAGCAACTCGGACCTCCATGACTG
This sequence comes from Viscum album, assembly GCA_963277665.1. Classification (NCBI taxonomy): domain Eukaryota; kingdom Viridiplantae; phylum Streptophyta; class Magnoliopsida; order Santalales; family Viscaceae; genus Viscum; species Viscum album. Next base: position 879,352,272 of record OY728166.1, read on the forward strand.
ATGGGCGCCCATGCCCCCTCTCCCCATCCGAGATTATCCAACGAAGGGTGATCAATGACCTTGTGCGTAGGTACGAGGAAGAGGGGGTTATTCCCACCATGGACATGGCCCGTTTAGACCTCGAGGTAGCTACGCCTCACTGCCAACACCGCCCCTGAGGTCCGCACATGGAGCCGCTTCTCCCCACCCCGACAGTCAACCGTTTTGGGAGCTTATCCCTAGAATGCCTTGGAGCCTCCCTACCTTACGCCGAAGACATAAGGGATGTCTAGGTTGGCCCAATCAGAGACCCGCTTCAAGGGTTTACAACAAGGGCTCCCATCGGGCCACGTCGGTGCCAAGACCCGACTCCCTGAGCCGAGGAGCATGCAATCCATGTGTCTGCACCATCAGCTCCAACCCATCTGACCTGATGACAGCATCAGGCACTAGCGGAAGAGGATGCTCTCCCCAGGGCATTAATGTCAGAAACCACTGTGTCCCGAGCCACCACTGACTCCTATCATTAAACCCTCGTACACATTGAGTAGGGGCAGTTATATGCCTGATCCGGATCGAGGCCCCGACCGCTGCACGAGTAGGTTTGGTCGACTCTACTAGTCGCCGACATAGGCAATGGCCACTACGGAACAATTCATGGTAGTTCCATCCAGTGTGAAGGCCTAATCCATGCCACCGTGCTGGAAGGTTTGGGCCTTCCCTGCTTCCAAACTTGGCCTGGAGGCCTTCCTGGAGGTAAGGGGCTTCCCCGTGACAGCAACACTCTGGGTGGGGCTCTCTCCAGCGCTCACTACACTGGGTACGGGGTCACTTCCCCTGCCGTAGGCCATGAGTATGGAGTCATTGTATATCCAGTCACACACCCACATAGAGGTCCTCCCCATGTCCCTTTCGACATTTTCCCCGGTGGACCCTGCACCCTGGACTTTAATCCTCTCCTCCCCCATACCAGTGCGGCTAGAGGACTCCATGACGGAAATCAGCCCTACCCCAAGGAGCCACTCCGGGGAAGGAAGGCGGCACGCCGTCACCGTAAGAGAAATCCCCAGGAAGGCCGGACGGAAATCAGGCCAGTCTATTTCTCAGACTCTAAGGAAGAGTATTACTCGGCGATGGAGCCCTCTCCTTAGTCCTCTGAGTCAAGGGCTGTGATAGGGACATGGCACATCAACCTCGTACTCCCCAATTGCGAGATCCACATGATCCCAACCTCTCTCTGAAAGTATATACAGGAAGATGAGGACTAGGATTACCCCAAGGGATCGAACTTGCAGTCACCATCGGCCTCTCTAGAAGCACCTTCCACCTCAGCCAGAGATGGCAGATAGCTTTTTTGGGGGGTCGATGGAGGAAGAGCCGCGACGTAGCACACCCCCGGCAAGCACGGACACTGTGACAGGTAGCCCGTTCACCGGTCCATCGTATAATGACGTGGAAGCCAGGTCATCACAACTTTTGGAGGATGAACTAGGATTCGGTGGCCAATCGGCCCGCTCGCCATATTCTATGACGGCCAGTCCATCGGCCTAGCGGACTGCCTCGACACTGATGCCAGTTCCCCAACCATTCCCAGTTGATGATCGGGGCCATCATGGGATGGATCCTGAACCTAAGTCATGGTGCTTCTGGACCATCCTCGCAGTGGGCCACTTCCCTGAGAAGTTTTGGTCTGTCGTAGGTTTGTATTTTGATACACTAGAATAGCTCACCTCATGAGAGTTTGAATGTTTCCTCCAGACACTCCAGGAGACTCACTCCTGTCTTTTCCACCAACAAGTGCCTTATCCCAGGAGCCAAGCACATCTTGAGGATATCGGCGAGCAATGTCGTCTGGTCGACCTGGCCATGCTCCCCACGGTCCGGCACCCCGAGTCACTTGCCCACAATGAGGACCTACAACAACAATGCATCCAGAGTTTTCAAGTACTCCACAACGTTATCGAGGAGGCCACCCCCATGCGCACATTCGTGGCTGGGGGAAGTACGCTGCCCTTCTCTTCAGTATGATTCACTGACATCCTGGCTCACTGGGCAGCTCCAAGGACATGCCCCCGAGGGTAGTGGCGGTCAACATTGACGATCTGTCGGGAGAGGGGATGGGTCTAGAAATTCTTGATGGGGACTTAACCCCTGTGGAAAAGCCACTACTAGACCCATCAGGTAGGATTACTCATCAACAGAGGAACATCGTAGGTCTCCCCGCACCCACTGAGGCATTAATACTGAGCTGGAATATCGACAAGGGTAAAGAACATGTTGGGGCTATCATGATCTCCGACCCGTCTGCCTCAGTGCTGAAGGCAGAGGAAGATCCTGAGAAGGCCATGTTGCGCCAACAGCTTGCAGAGCAGAAGAGGTTGGTTGATGAGTTTTTGTCTAAATGCATTGCAGAGCAGCGACCTGACTATGGTAATCCTAGGCCGGGGTAGCAGGGGTAGTAACAACAAACCCTCAGCCAGATTCTCCTAGGAAACCTAGATCATGTCATGTTCACTGACAGAGGATAGGCCGAAGCCCATGGAAAGAGGGCGCGATATGTTTTGCCAAACCCTCCTGAGCGGTGTGACCACCCAAGAGAAACCGCTCGGGTTCCTCCAGCCGCCCCAGGGGTCGCTCCACCAGCATCTCCATGAGCTGCTGAACTTGTTTACCGAATTGAAGAGCCCAAAAATGCGCTTTTGGTTAGGGATCCCCATCAGGTCCAGAACCCATGTCCATACAATCAGATGGTAGCACTCATCACCCGCATAGAGGCTTTGGAAACTCGGTAGGTGGCAATCCCACCAGATGGAAAACCTTACCCAGCATGGGTGGATGATATTCCAGCACCTCTGGGATTTGGGAACCCCACATTCTCCCCCTTTAATGAGATAGGATACCCACCACAACACCTAGCCCACTTAAAATCAAGGTGTGAGCCTATGTTTGGGACTCCAGCGTAGCAGGAGGCCGCCAAACTCTGTTGCTTTGTTCAGACAATGGAGGGGATGATTTTAATCTGGTACAGCCAGCTCCTTGTTGGATCTGTGACTAGTTGGGAGGAACTTTGCATGAAATTCCTCTACCAGTTTGGTTCCACAACCCGAAATACGAACATCACAGACCTCTTCATGTGAAAGCAAAGGACTGATTAACAAGTCGCAGACTTCATCGCCTGGTGGAAGGGGCTCACATACTCTCTTGGCATGCCGCTGACTCAAGAGAAATTGATTAAAATGTGCATAGGGAATGTCAAGGTAGGACTGGTTCCTTCCCTGATCACTCAGAATTACCTCGGAGGGTTTCAGGACATCCCAAATAAGGCATAGAGCCTCGAAGAAGCCCTGCAACAGGCCAGTCAGGCACACCCGCTGCCTCCTACAATCCCAACAAGAAAAGATATCAGAGCCGAGCCCGCTGCTGTGGCCCAGATAGGGACCCCCAAGAAGCTATAATTGCTACCAATGAGGCCATCTCCACAGCCCCATAGAGGTCCGACCCCACAGGCACAACTTCCAGCCCAGTAGCGACTGCATCAAAATTGGAAAGCGCCTCCGTGTAACGCGCCGCCACCGCCTAGGAGAGATAATCAAGTTCCACCTCCTATGCATGCTCCCCCAGCCCCCCGTCAGGGTCAACCTCCTAGATCCCCCTTCTAGGCAGAAGGAATCGAACCTACTCGATTGACGAGTCTCAGGTCACTAGTTACTTCCATAGTGCCTTGGAACAGAGAATCGTGCGGCTTCCTGGGTGCCGGAAGCCAGAAGAGGCGCATCTCACTGATCCCCCCAACTACTGCCCTTATCACCAGATCCTGGGTAAAACCATCAAGTGATGCTACGTGTTCATGGACTAGCTCTAAGACATGATTGACAACAATATAGTTAGTTTGGGAGAAGCCCCGACACTAGTGGCAGGTGTCATTGTGAGATCATATTGTAGTAGCGACGACGAAGGTAAATGGAAGCAGGTTTCCGACCGTGGGTCCCCGAAGTATAACAACTGGATGGCCTACAAGACGGTCGCCCATGCCCAAGGCATCATCCATGCACGCCTGAATCAGCCAGAGCACTCAGAAGCTGTGGTTACTACTTCGAAATCGTCGTCTCAGCCAAACTCTTCCCAGAAGAGCAAGCAGCAACAACACAAGAAGAAACAATGTGCCCCGTAAATGTCGTCATCGTCCCACACTCTTGGAGAATTTATGCCCCCATAAATGGGGATCCCACCCAGACTTCACCCGGTAGTGGACGAATCCTCAAGTGACATTCTGGGGTACCCTTTGGTTAACACTATAGAGTTGGTAAATCTTTATTTGACTCCCGATGATGGGGAATTCCAGGTAGACCATCTCAATGTCCCCAGTTGTCTCCAGCTTCATCGGAGCCATGGTTACATGGATCACCGGGCATGAAAGTCGCCTCCTCCAGCCAGGCCGTGCATGATGCTGAGACTTGACATCAGGCCCAGTGTAGATCTCAACACACGCGGCCCCTTAATCCGGTGTTGACAGGTCCGCCTCCACCACTGTTTGTGTTACTGGATCAGGCGGAACCACATCGGCCTTGCCGCGACCAGCTTTGCCCTACCACCAGCAGACCCTAGCCTTCCGGTCCTCATCCAGCAGCCACTCTCTGGGCTTTGACTAGTGAACAGCGAGATGTGCCAAGTACCAGTCAACCGCCGGTCCAGCCGATAGGTCCCGTCGTGCCTCCAATTATTGACCGGCCTCCTATAAGCAGAGGCTTGCATTTGGCCCAGAAGTATGATGTTCTGAAGCACCTTTCCAACATTCCAGTAATGATTTCTATCCTTGAGGCTCTTCGCCTATCGTCTGAAATGCGTGAGGCGCTTGCCGAGGCCCTAAAGAGCCCCCTCCAGTTTGAGACAGAGGTAGAAGCTGTAGAAGCCTTCCACACAGAGGAAATTGAGAACACCGAATGTCGGGAAGTTATATCGTTCTATGATGAAGGCGAAGGCCCTCCAATACAGGGGAACATTCATCCCCTATACATCACTGGCCATTTAAATGGAGTGGAAGTTCGCCGCTATCTTGTTGACACGGGTTCTGGGATTAACCTAATCCCGAATCGGACACTACAGAAGTTTGGTTTGTATGAGGATGACCTGACTCCCTTTGAACTCAGAATCCATGGATACGACAAGACTGAGCAGACCCCAGTTGACAAGATTTGTTTGAAGATCCAGTTTGGTGGCCAAATTTCCAGCACCGAGTTCATGGTTGTCTACCAGGACACCACGTACAACGTATTGATAGGCACACCATGGATCCACCTGCATGCAGCGGTCCCTTCATCGTATCACCAATGCCTCAAATACACCCTTAATATTCGAGTAGGTGTTCTCTAAGGAGATGCGTCTCCTTTCTCCTCTTGTGAAGCCCGCTACTTGGACACTAAATATTACAAGAGCAAGGATAAACAAGTCCACGAAAGTGGAGTTGAGCCCGTCACTGATACAACCGACCCTTCGGCGGGTTTTAATGAATCTTACGTCTTCACAATCCATCAGTTGGAAGCCACCACCCCTGACATGGGGCAGTGTTTTGTCATTTCCGGGACAAGAAGGAACCATCAGGCCAAATCCCGACAGCGACGGCGGAAAATCACCTCGTACTCCTACACCCACCAGGCTCGGGTAATCCTGGAACCTCCTACCCCTGTACAGTATCGGGATGTCAGGCTCATGGAAATGGTAGTACTTCATACTTGTCTGTTTTGCTGGACCGGAATTAACTGGCTCAATCTGACACGTCACTACTTCTTTTATGTTATCAAGTGTGGCCCCATGGGATGAAGACCAGATGGGATTGGATTAACTGCCTTCATCGCTATGGTATCAGTGGCGCATGAATCTCTTGATATGATGACCACTTCCGCTCAAGCTGACACTAGCCTCCCATCAGAGTCTGGTGGCTCGGAAGAAACTCCCCCCGCAAGAGATCCCTCCATTAGTGGAGGAGAGGATCTGGAGGATGCTCCCCCCACCTTTAAAGAAGGCGTCTCTACCATGGTCAACGAATTGGTACAGGTAAAAATCGGTAGCAAGGCAGACCCGACAACCACATTGGTTAGTGCTGCCATGCCCCCCGGGGAGCAGCAGCATTACGTGGACTTCCTCAAACAGCACTGTGATGTGTTCACTTGGAGTTACGACGAGATTCCAGGACTGGATCCTCAGGTAGCCGTTCACCGCCTTGGTCTTCCGGCAAGTCATCACAGATTCAAGCAGCCTCCAAGAAAGATGCACCCATCTCATGGTGCCATGGTAAAGGCCGAAGTTGATAAGCTCATCAAAGACAACATCATTGAGGAAGTCCAGTATCCCAAGTGGCTAACCAACATTATGCCAGTCCTAAAGAATAACAGACAAATCATGGTCTGTATTGACTTCCGCGACTTTAATCTTCACTATACGAAGGATGATTTTCCCCTTCCAGTGATAGAGTTGTTGATTGATGCCACGACCGGCTTCCAAGCCCTCTCCTTCATGGATGGGTATTCGGGATACAAGCAAATCCGGATGGCCCCCGAGGATGAATAGTCCACTGCCTTCAGGGAACCCCAAAGTATTTTCTGTTTCCAGGTTATGCCCTTCGGCCTGAAGAATGTGGGTGACACCTATCAGTGGGCCATGCATTGCATATTCAAGCCAATTCCGAGAACATTGGTTGAATGCTACGTGGATGATATGGTGGTCAAATCTCACCAGCGCCCTGACCATCTCAAGGACCTTGAGAAAGTGTTCGGTTTCCTCCGTTCCTACCACTTGAAGATGAACCTACTGAAGTGTGCTTTCGGGTTCACCTCCGGCAAGTTCCTTGGATTTGATGTCAGGTACCAAGGCATTGAGATAGACCTAGAAAAGATCAAGGCCATCTGCCAGATGCCTCCCTCGAGAAATATTCGGGAGCTTCGAGGTTTCCAGGGCCACTTAGCCTACATACGCTGATTCATTGCGAATTTGGCTGGCATGTGTATGCCCTTTTCATGGCTCATGAATAAAGGTACCACCTATGAATGGGATAAAGAGTGTCAGACTGCCTTCGAGGAAATCAAGCAGTATCTTCTCCAACCTCCGGTCTTGATGCCACCTGTCTCCAGGAAGCTGCTGGTCCTTTATGTGACCACCCTAGAATGGTCCCTCAGTTCACTTGTCACCCAAAAGAACAACGATGGAATAGAGAACATCCTCTAATACCTCATCCGCATGCTCCTCTATACGGAAATAAGATATTATCCCATCGAGAAGAGCTGTCTGGCGCTCGTATTTGTCATACAAAATATAGCGGCACTACTTGCAGCATCATGAGGTACAACTGGTCTCTTGGGTAGACCCACTGAAGTAAATTCTGAACCGACCTATGTTCACTGGATGACTAGCATGGTGGGTGGTGATCGTCCAATAGTTCGACATCAGGTTTGTGCCTAAGAAGGCTATCAAAGGACAGGAATTAGAAGACTTTCTAGCTGCCCACCCAACCTCCGCGGATCAGCTGCTAGACCTAGGGTTTTTTGATGAGGCAATCCTCTCAGTCGATCATGTCGTCCAATGTTGGAATATGCACTTCGAGGGTGCCTTTCGGAGCCCCACTGGTAAAAGACTCAATGATCTTAGGCTCAACAGAGTGGGCCTGGGTATCATCTTCATCACCCGGAGCAAGCCGTTATGCCATACTCATTCCTGTTGTCAGAGGGCTGCACCAACAATGAGGAAGAGTATCAGGATCTCATTACTGGTCTCAAGATGGCCCTTGAAATAGACATACCCCATATTCATGTGAAAGGGGACTCCAAGTTTGTCATCAAGTAGGTCAATGGTGACTATGTTGTCAGAAAAACAGAACTTGTTCCATTGTTGGAGTGCACCATCCATCTAATGGCCCAGTTCCCTTCTCGGACAGAGGTCATTCACGTCCCTCGGTCACAAAACGTTCGAGCAGATGCTTTGGCCAGCCTGGCCACATCACTTGCGGAGCCCGAACAGGATGACCTGATTATCCACATAGCGCATCGGAGAGTCATTGCTTCTGTTACCTCGGAGGATGATCATGGACCACGGATAAACCATCTCACCACCGGAGCCCCTAAGTCAGGATCCCTGGGTACTTCAGATGTGGTGATCGAAATAATTCCTAATTTGAGGACAACCTTGGTTTAATAACTCCAACACGGTAATATTCCGCCAGACCGGGCAGAGCACGAGAAAATCCAACGTCGCGCACTGCAGTTTACCCTTCAGTGTGGTCCCAGCCTTGAGAAGATCCTTTATAAATGTGGATTTGATGGTGTTCTCTTCTGTCGCCTTCAAGGAGTTGAGATTCCACAGGTCATGCAAGAGGTTCATGTTGGTTCTTGTGGACCCATTAGGCTGGGTCAAAGTTGTCTCAAAAGATACAAAGGCTGGGTTACTTATGACCCTCCATGATCCATGAGTGCATCAAGTTTTCCATGAGGTTCCATGCGTTCCATGTTCATGATAACATTGTGCATCGACCGCCGGAGTCTCTCCACACTACTAAGTATTCTTGTCCCTTTGCGGTATGGGGGTTGGATGCTATATGACCTTACCCACTGGAAACGGCTCGCCAATTCTGGTTCATTCTAACCGCTACGGATTTCTTTTCCAATTGGGAAGAGCAATTCCGCTCAAGGAAGTCAAAGCCCATTCTATCATCGACTTCGTGGGTTCCAATATCATCTATCGATTTGACGTACCTTACGCTATCCTCATTGATAATGGCACCCGTTTCCGAGCAGCTAAGCTGAAGAAATTGTATGCCAAGTACAACATTCGCTCTAACCATACCTCCCACTATCATGCACATGAAAATGGACAGATCGAGGAGTTTAACAGAACCCTCTATAAAACTCTACAAAAGATGTTTGGTCAGAACAAGAAGATTTGGACGGATATGCTCCCCAATGCCCTCTGGGCTTATCGGACGATGACACGCAATTCCACTCAGGTGGATCCATCTTCTTTGGTGTATGGAACTGAGGTTGTCCTACCCATTGAGATTCAGTTTCCTTCATTGCGCATAGCGGTCTATGACCAGCAAGAACCAGATATAGTTTCTAAAATCTATCTAGCTGAATTGGACGTGTTAGATGAGAATAGGATTTGTGATTTAGAGGACCTTGAAAGGAATCAGAGCAGGATGGCTCGAGCTTTCCACAAGAAGGTTTACCTCCACTCCTTCCTGCATGGTGACCTGGTACTGGCCCTCTGGGCGCCAATGATCCCCAGGAGGAAACCACCCAAGTTGTATCCCAAATGGGAGGGACCTTTCATTTTCCATAAGGTTTATCCCAATGGTGCATACTCCTTGGTGACCATGGATTGTGAGCATGTAACTCCTCCCACCAATACCAGGTTCCTCAAACAGTATTTTTTCCGAACTCTTTGGTCTGACATGACCCTAAACTGTTGGGTCCTCAATGACCATAAACTGCACTACGATCCTGCATGACCTTAAACTGCACACTCGTCCTGCATGATGTTAAACTGTAAGCCGGTCAGGCCTCCCTGACCGAGGCCCAGCCTCGGGCCCCTAGCCCAGGCTCTCTCCTATGGGATTGTATGGTGTGGTGTGGGACTATGTCCTTCCTCATGTTGGGTTGCTGGTCGTACCATACACATTCCCGGATGAAATGCCTTTCATCATCCTATATGACTTTAAACTGTTCTTTAAGAACTACATGTGGCTTGATTCCCATCTTTATGGGATACGTAGGACCACATGAAGACCAAGGTTTTAGGTCCAGCCCCGTCTCTTAAGAGATCCCACAATCTCCGGTTTACCTTGGCCTCTTGGCCTATCCCTCTCCACGAGGGGGATATATAGGTGTGGTACAGGGTTTTTGGCGCCATGCCCCCTTCTCCCAGGAATCCTCCATCTTTTGGACACTCTAAAAATGAGCCCTTATACCCTTTTCAATGGTCCTCTAATGTGTTCATAGTGCTCTGGTCTAGCACCTGGTGTGTCAGATTCATCTTAGGAAAGTTATGTCCACTTTTCAAGCTTCGTGCTCCCCTTCATTCAGGCCCTCATTATCTTTCACACCCAGAAGGACCCCCAAGAAAGGCCTGGATACAATGCCTAAGGGCTCTCCTACCGTTACGGGCCAATGCCCCTTAGAGTTTCAGATAACAAATTGATACCGTTCTCATGTTGCAAACATGGTTAGCGGTCGACGCTCATTAGTTGGTCCCCATTTCAAGTTAATACGACAGGATGTTGTGTTGCGAACATGGTCAGAAGTAATCCTCTGTCATCACACCAACTCCTTCAGGCCATGAATATTGGTTGCATGATTCAAATTATGTTCCACCCCATCATGTCAAGGTGGAATCTTAGTACTCTTTCCACTAACCCTCAGTGCACTTCCACACGCCGGGTAGACAAAGCTGAGTTACTGTGTCTCTCAGGAATCCCATGATCTGAGCGCTAAGATTATGGGCTTGGGTATTCACTAAGAACAATGAAAAGCTTTACCCTCATTCCCACGAGAAACGAGGGGTCTCCCAGACATTGCATTTTGGGCCCAGCTCAGCTGTAGGCTAGTGTCTCATGCCCCTTGATCTTTAAACCCTCGCCGACCCCTTGGCCCGAGGCTCCTCTCCCGGAATCTTGCGCGATGATGGTATGGGATTATGTCCTCATCCACATAGGGTATGCTTTATCGCATCGTGTGCATTCCCTCGGGTCCAAGACATATGACCTTAAACTGTGCTGGTTAGTCCTACCACATCACCGTAAAATGTGATGATATCATCCCGGCCGCACAACGAAAAACGACACTGCATTGTGATGACCTCTCCATAGAGGAAATCACATTGGGTATTGTTAATTTACCATACCATTTGTCAATGACCGTATAAAGCTTGACTATTGTGGTGATACCAAGAATTTCTACCCTAGGACTGTCGATTCACAAAGAAAAATCCCATTTACCTTCAAGGAAAAACAAGATACATCAAATGCCGCTTCTTTTAGTGCGAGGGATAGACCCACATGCTCCTTTCATCCTTTGCACTGGTACCATACCGTGCCATGCCACTCTCCAAGAACTACATATGGCTTGATTCCCATCCTTATAGGATACGTAGAAGCACCCGGACACTTCCCCATGGGCCCATCCTAACATTCGTGTTCAGTGCCTTGACCGAAACACTTCCCCAGGGAACACATGGTATGTAGGGCTTATGTCCTCATTCACTTCAGGTTTCATGACAGTCTTATCATGTGTCTCCTGCTCTCCATACCCCTTGGTATGAGTTCTAAGACCTTAAACTGAGATTCTTTCTATAACTACATGTGGCTTGATTCCCATCCTTATGGGATACGTAGGAATGACTAGACATTTCTTCTTGGGTCCAGCCCCAGGAATCACAAGTATATTCCCCCCCTCATTGTCGGCCCTTTGGACTGACATCTCGGGTAGTTGTGTAACTGCATCATTAGCCCCGAATAAGTTCAGTACGCCCCATAATGGCATTGGGAAGCAATAGTTTCCTCAGTAGAGGTCCTGTCTTAGAGTAGGAATGGTCCATGACCAGATTAATGCGACTGCTTAATGTGATTTTGTTGCGGTGGCGTAGTTTCAAGAGTGTTGGATTCTATTTGAACCAACCACCACTTCACTTTCCACACTTTGCGTTCCCCTTTATTCAGATCCTCATCCTTAATCACGCTTGAAGGGACCCCTTAACGGTATGGATGCTCGACATATAGTCCGCCTGCTATCCTGGGCCAATGTTTTGGAAAGCTGATCAAGCTTGAAGGAACCCCCTAACGGTATGGATGCTCGACCTATGGTCCTCCTACTGTCCTGGCCCAACGTTCTGGAAGACTGATCGGCAATATTTGAGTTAGGCCCAGTGTTGTGAACATGGTCAGTGGTCAGACCTCATTTTTCATCCCCATTTTCTGGCCAATGTGATGTGGATGCTGCGTTTCCGCCACGGTCAACATCTATCCTCCATCGTCACGCCCCTCCCATAGTGTTCCAAATTTGGGTAACATGATTCACCTTTTTCATCTCCCTATGTTCGAATTGATTTCAATTCCCCTGGCATTACCCCGCTCGTGCGCTAGAGCACACTGAGAAGATGATACATCGACTGGTCTGAGGTCCTTTGCTTTTGGTGGGGCCTCCCTCTTCTCCTCAGAAATCTGGGCTCGATTTTGAATTCCCGAAGCTTGGTTGACGCCCCCATGGTCGAACGAAATGATAATATAGGCATCCTTTGTTTCTCACATTGGGTATGGCCCACATGATAATAGGGAAGAATTGTTATTTATTTTGGGATTGTGGAAGAGCATGTTAAACCAAAGGTACAGATAAATGGATTAGTCCATACATTGGAAGAAAAAAGTTCAAGAGCTATCTAAAACATGGACCTTAAGGGTCTGCTTCTTGGAGAGATCTTTCCAACGCTACTACCCTTGGGCTGGTGGCCTCCAGGACTACTTCTCGCCCCTGAAGACTATCTCATCATCAGCAGCCGTAGAGCGCAGTTCACCAATCCTAGCTTGTTCCAGCGTCTGTTCTGTTTGATGGCCAGTCATCTAGTGACTCGCCTCCATCGGTTGTTCTTGGACATCAGCCAACTAGGCCGTCAGTAGCTCCATGAGCTCATAGCATGTTTCAATAAAGGTCTCCTTCTCTTTCTCCTGCTCTTTGAGGCGTCAGACTTCCTGCTCCACCCTCCGGAACGCTTGGGTGCTCACTGATTCCTCCCGACACTGGGCAACATATGTGCGCTAGCTTCTCTCACGTATCTTTTTGGCCATGTATTCATGAACTGTCATATGAAGGATTTGAGCATCAGCCCCTCCAACACATAGGAAATGCAGCCAGGTCTGGTGCGATCCCATCCGCCTCAACCAATCCGTCTGAGGCTTCCTGAGAAAACACTAGATGCACTTCCACCCTTTGGGTCGTGTCATCCAGCTCTCCTCGACCGCTTCCGAATCTAAATCATCTATTTCTTCGGGATCAGCAGGGTGGTATGTAGGTAAGAAAACCAGTACGTCAGTAGAAGGATCTGCCTCAGCGATGCCTTCCTAAGGAATAGGATCCTCGACTTCTAGGGGACCTTCCTCTCTTGCCCCGACAACGTCCGTGCCTTCGTCAGCTTCCGGCCTCGCTCCAATGACAGCACCACTGATGTCTGTCTCCCCCTTCTCACCAATTTCCGGGGCCGACTCAGTTTGGGAAGTATGTTCTGGAGGAGGCGTTACGTCTGCCACTAATTCACTCACGGACGACCCATGCTCGGCAGCCCGACGAGCCTCCTGTGCCGAGATTACTGTACATGGAGCATCCTGATTAGTAGAGTTCTTCAACAGTAACCACCAGTAGTGAAGAAAGGGACTTACAGGAACCTAGGGAATCATCCTCCAATGTTCTGGCCGCTACAGGAGCTATCGTGGCAGGAGACCCCTCAACGATTGTCAGTTCGATAATGGGCATCAATGCCCCACCCTGTCCCACCAGCGCCGCTTCTCCGTCCTCTATTGGGGACTCTTGATCAACTCTTATATGATCCTGATTGAGATATAGAAATGGATTAGAGATTTCAGAAGATAATGGAGAAATAATTAGGATAAATAAGGATGAAGACAGACCTTGAGCATCTCGGTTATGTCTATGCTGGTGCTGACGGTCTCGCCACTCTCTTTCAGGCTCCCTTGGTGGGACACTCCCTGAGATCCTTCATCTGCTCCTTTCTCTTCATCTCCCTTCGACTCGTTTCCATCGTCATCATCCTATAACGACATCTGTTCAGGATCATGCCCCCGACCGAGCATTAATTTCACTAAGATAGATGGCTCCATGAGCCAACCCCGTTGGCACGCATACATGTCCATAGCCTTCAATGAAAGTTTACCCGGTCGGTAACCTGAATGAGCCTGACTTCTAGCTGCTAGATCCCATCCTACATTATCTTCTTCCATAAGGCTTCAGTGCTCATCGATTTCCGCAGGGTCATCCCGTCTAACCACAATGCCAGGAAGATTGTATCGTGGGAAGGTTGGAGTAGGTATCTTATCTGCTTCCTGGGCAGTTCTCTGGCCACCCCGTGTTACCCTCCTCTAGGAAACGAGGTCGCAGAAACACCATGCGATGTCCTTACTGCTGAGGTCCCGGCATGCGTAGGCCTCGCTGCCTGGCGTGCCCCTGGTCCCCCACTTCTAGCGGCACCTTGCCTGATATCTCGTCACCTGAGTTCCACGCGGGTAGTCTCGAGAAGACGAACTCGCTTGTGAAAAACCCACTCCGGGTACGCTATTGCCCAATGTTCGTCATACTCAGCTGATAGGCCAATGTCGGCCCCGGTGGGAGGAAGGGTAATGACGTCACCAAATCCATATGTTGTGAACATTAACCACATTTGGTGAAGGACGTAGGGATTCATCTCCTGCCAGACATCCATGAATACCTTCTTAGACATTCTCTGGAGGAACCCGAACTTCCTGGCAAATCGGGACGGCACATCATGCTCACAGATGATCTTCCCGTCAATCCGAGCCACAAGCACCCCGCCTCGGATTCTCTGGAAGAATTCCTGCTGCTCCAGTGATCCTTGCCCGTTTTCTACCATTTGGCTGGTCAAGGTGGGGGATGGGCTGAAGTTGATGTTGTCATGGTTACCAATTCTGATCCTTACTCCCTCCTCGTTGAGCGTCATCGGTGTGACCCCAACAATGTTTAGCAGAGATGGTCGCAGGCTGTTTCTTGGAGGACGAATGGTGTTTGGGAACATGTACCCACCAAGATGAGCCGCCACCCAGCCGTGGAAGATCTGGAAGGGGCAACATACCCTCCGAGGTGACCCCCCTCTTGAGATGCGTCCCAGAATGGCGTACAACATAGCCAGTACGGGGAACCCAAGATTAAACCGTTTGTTGGCGTCCATGGTGTCTGCCATCACTAGGGTTGCTGGACGGATGCCCATCCTTGCGTCCCGCACCGGCCGGAGCTACACGCTCAGGAAGGTGGCGGGGAACCTGGTATATCAAAAATTTGGGTCCAGAGCCTCATTAACATGGTAGCCCCATGATTGGTATTTCCCCGCCTCCAGGATCCTCTAGTACGATCCATTCTTGCTCCTCTGAGCCGCAGTTGGGCACTGTTTTCCCCATCCCGGCATCTTGACCGCCGGGTCCTTCTCCAAGAACAGGCTAAACCAGTCTTTGTAGGCGATGTCATTCAAGAAGTCCTTGACCTTCAGCCTCTCTTGGGCCATCTCCAGTAGGTGCCATGTTAGTATGGGGGTCCGTGATCTGTCCTCCCAGGTGTTTATTGGGGGAAGGAACTCGTCATATTGATAGCCCTCCATTTGGATACCTCTGATGTAGTGGACGTCCCAGTGGCTAATTTCAACTTCACAATGGTGAAGATGGAATTTGTTGGTGTCAGGGGACCACCAGGTGAATATCTCTAGCCCAAGCATAGGTTGGCGGTAGAAGTGAAATTTTGACGTCCATACCGCCTTAAACAGCCTGATGTGCTGTAGATTGACCCCAATCCGGTCACACATATGGAGAACCCAGTAGGCCCAGGCCCACTCACTAGTGAGGTTGCCTTCGGACCATAAATAACAATCTTGCAGCCAGCCCATATTATCTTCTATGATGATTTGATGGAACGTGATTGCGTAGAGGGATGGGGAACTCTCTACAAGAGGATCACCCCTGGGAATGGTCCTAGTACTCTTGTTCAGGACATATACATCCATGTTCCTAGTCTCTCTAGCAAGACGACCATTGTTGGTGATATTGTATTGGGGAAGGTCGTCCTCCCAAGTCACCCATGACCACAACGTATCAACCTCAAATCCTGGCAGCAGAACCTCCTCTAAAATGATGAAGTTCCGTAGCAGAAGGTTGTTGGACAATTTTTACTCCTTCTGGGTAGGGTTTAGTTGATTGAACAGGGTATGGTTGTTGGAAACAACCACCCTGGCCTGATAAACCTCCTCTTTTTCCGCCACTTCAGTTCTGCAAGTGGTAGCTTCCCCCTCATCTACTTGGTTTACATCCATCTTATTCCAGACAAATTCTTAGAGAGTGTTGTGCGGAATCTGGATGTGTTGTGAGAAATTCAGAAGCTAGGAGCGAAATCCCAGAAGTCAGCGTGGAAAATCCTAGGTTTGCACGTAAATACAGCCAAGACTCCGAGAAATTCCATGCTGCCAAAGCGGGTTTTACGAACAGGCACAGAGGCAATTTCGTGCACTAGAGCTCTGAGCCTATCACGCGAGAAAGTTGTGTATGGAGCATGGGACCCATGGCCCCTTTTATAGGTGAAGCCGAGGTTCCGCGCCACGCAGAACGGGGATTCAGCGCCATCCGGAATTTTGCACGCCGCAAAATTTTATGCACGCAAGGGGCCCACGAAGCCCAACACTTCGGCGTTTCGGCGTTTCCCTTGGAATCTGATCATTGCGACCCCTCGCCAATCCCATTATGTGGTGGGGGGGAATTTGTAGACAGTGGAAAGACCGTAATTACTAAAGGATGTTTCGAAATGACAAAGCGAAGTCATATTCGGACCCAGAGACCCGGTCTGGAGGGCTCGTAAGTGTTTCACGGAAAACGTAATGCGCATGGAAAAAATTGTGCCGCGCGGAAAGGCTCTGGGATTCGCAAGGGTCCCCGGCGTAGGCGCACAATAATTGCGCTCCCGCACCCACGCGGTTCACATTTTGCGCCACAGTTTCTGTCGCACAATTTTTGCACGTAACTCTGGATTCTGCACCGCTGGATGCCTATAAATAGAAGGATAGCCCTTCTGATTCGGGTTTGAGTAATTTGAATCGACTCTCATGTGCAAAATCGGTCTTCTGTATGCACAAGATGGCCTTTAGGTACTGATCCTTTTCACGCTACCTCACCCCAGGATCCACCTTTACACGCAATCCCACTGGCTTAAACAAAATTCCACACCCTTCAGGGTTCTTACCTTGCTTGTAATTCCTCCCGTTGCGCGCAAAATGGTCTAATTGCGCACAATTCCTTTTGCTGGGTGCGACCTTTCGCACTCGCGCACAATTCACATCCCTTGTGCATTATCCTACTCCTCACGTGCAAACCCTCTGCCCCGATTACGTGCCATCCCAGTGTTTTGTGCACCAACCATTTCATTACGCACAACCCCTGGAACCCCTCACCTTGGTGCTCCCCTGGTTCCTCCCTGCGTAGGCACCCGATTTCCTCCTTCTAGATGCCCCGAGCATACACACCAGGCATACACACCATACGTTGTTTTCCCGTATGACCTTCCAGGCTCATACGAAGTAACCTCAAGGTCCCTTGGGAAGTTTTTCACATTGCATTTCTTTACCTCATGCTTCTTCTCTTAGGCACACCAACGGCTATTACTTCTTCGCGTAGCCATGCTATTGTGGACCCATTGATGGTTCGATCTGTGACCCACCTTCAATATGGCCTAAAAGGTACCTTCCCACCTAAAAGGAGTAGAGGGTACTGGTCATGTATGTACTAGGGGTGTGGAGTAAACCCACCTCATCTGAGCTGCAGGACGTTAATCTTCCAAGCACCTCATCCTCAACACATGACGTTAAACTGTGATCTAACCCCGTGCCTCGCACGCAGGGTCCCCCGGATAAGAAATTCTTTACAACACTTTTCTCCACAGGGATGGGATCACCCCCCATATGGGAGGACATCCTCCTTCTTGGAGTGGTGTTTGTCCACAGGGGAGGGAAACCTCCTTGGTGTAATCCCCTAGCCCCTCATGCGGAAGGTAGCACCCATGCACCTCCGTACTTCCCCACCACTAGGGCCAGCGGGGAGCATGATGGGAAGTGGGTCTCCTCCATTATTTAGTCCAAAATCCCTCTCCCTCTGCGCTTTGTTTCCCCCCAGGCCCCCATCTTGAAGTAATTCTTGGTACCATGGGCCGCCCAATGCGTAATCCCCTCTTCGCTTCCCACAGATTTACCCTCCGCGACGTGATCATCAAGTCTCGGCTGCCTCTTGTTTCTCACACCGAGCATGACTCACGTGGGCTTAGAGTAAGCATTGACTGTGACACCAAACCCTATCCAACATGAATTTAAACTGTACGCCCCATCCCACATGATGTTAAACTGCACACCTAAACTACGAGGACTTTGATCCATGTCAAGGCAAGGTATGTAGGAAGCCTCTTCAAGGTTCAAGCCCAATACCCATCGGACCCCCATCCTGTATGATGTTAAAATGCACACCCGAACGACGTGGACTTTGATTCCCTACCACAGGGATACATAGGAAGCCTCCACGAGGTTCAATCCCACCACCCAGTCATTCCAACCTCTTCGCGTCGGTTAACCCACCACCATGGGCCGCCTGAGAGTGTAAGACCCATCTATCCACCATTGCGGGCCGCCTCAAAGTGTAAGCCCCATCGATCCGCCATTGTGGGCCACATTAGAGTGTAAGCACCATCTATCCACCATTGTGGGCCGCCTCAAAGTGTAATCCCCATCGATCCACCATTGTGGGCCACATAGATTGTAATCCCCATCAATCCACCATTATGAGATTCCTCATAGCATAAGCCCCATCGATCTCGAACTACAAGGTCTTTGATCTATGCTAATGAATGGTACGTAGGAAGACTCCACGAGGTTCAAGCCCCACCACCATGGACCTTCTCAGAGCATAAGCCCCATCCATCAGGACCCCAAGTTTCTCTTCACATCGGTTCGTTGACCCCATATCCTTGGGCCATCTCAGAACTTATGCCCCAAATGCCCCGTCCCACATGACATTAAACTGTATTTCATTGAACTACGTGGACTTTGATTCCCTACCATTGGGATATGTAGGTATCCTCTACGAGCTTCAATCCCAACACCCATGTCTCATCCTGAACTCTTACTCGAGCCCACGCATCTTGGGAAGCTCATGCCCCAACCCAGAGGTTTTACTCCCTCTGGGTCCCATCAATGATTTCATTCACATGGGTCGCCCTTTTAGGTGTCCCCCCATATCATCCGGAACTACGAGGGCTTTGATCCATGTCAAGGCATGGTACGTAGGAAGCCTCACGAGGTTCAAGCCCCTTCACTTGATCACCCATCCCGATTCTTACCCGGGCCGCCAAATCTCGGTGGGATCATGCCACCTCATTACACTCCACAACATTCGGGAAGCCACCCACATGTCGGCCCTAATATCGGCATCCCCTCCAGGGGGTTCATTTATCTGATCCACTCTTAGTGTTCCGATCAGTCCGATCTGTCTCCACTAGACGTTAAACTCATGACATACCCTATGTTAAACATGGGAAGCTAAGGAAAACCTCAGGTACATTCCTATGGTATAAAATTCGCCACATTAGATGTGGGATACCTCAGGCTTTTGTTCCCTAGAGAAGACCTATAATAAGGGACTGAAGACATACATTCCAATTCCCCAGCGTCAAGACACGCCAATGACTCCACATCGTGACCACTCCCCTAACTGAAGGTTGCTGCCATGACCAGACCCCTTTGAGAATCTAGATGGAAGAAACATAATTAACTGGTGTCCATGGAGATATGGAACTGGGAAGAGTTTCACGACCAGGTATTAAATCTATGAGGGAGACCCAGACCAGGTGATGAGTTCCGAGGAGGAATCCACGGAAGGAGGAACCGACATCCCATCATCCCGATTTCAATTAAGGAGAAGACATCCCTGAATAAGGAGTGAATTCTTCCCACCTTTGGAAAGCAGGAATGCTAGGTAACAAGATGCACCTCCTCTGCATGATGGATGTGCCCACACACTGTGCGCCCTGGTGGAAAGCATCAGAAACAACCTGCCAAGCACATATTCCATGCCAGGTAGGTGCATTTGGAATTTCATGTTGTTGTGGTAGATGTTGTGCTATAAAATGAATGCTATTGTGATAGGTACCTTGATAGATAGGCCTGATGTTGATAGAGTATTGGTACATGTTATGGTTGGGTTTATGGACGCTAAATTTTGTTTCCTATGAAGTATGGGCTCTCTTGGACCATAATTTAGCATATCATGATCTTGCCTATTGTTGTGAAGTTCGGGTGATAAACTTTGATTCGAAGGGAGTATGGGCCCCCACGGATCAGAATTTGGTATAATGAGGCTTGAAATTTAAGGAAAAGGGGATCTGGAGTAGTTCTTGAGGTCTATTGTCTGAAAAACCAGACAAAAGACGTGTGGTTTTATGAACACACTCCACGTACTCTTCTGTTTGGGAATAAATGAAATTTTTTTAAGTACATGCTGTGTACCTTAAGTACACGCTGTGTTATCTCTAACCATGTCATAGGCCATGTAGGCAGAAACATGGGATGGAAAAATTCTAGAGGGAACATGCCGTGTGCCTATTGTATACATCGTGTCGTGTTGACCCTGTGTTCGCCGTGTGACGAACAAAATGGAAGGAGAAATCTTCTCTTAAACACGTCGTGTCACCTTTGAACACGCCATGTAGTGTAATCTGGTAATTCGACCATGTAACTATCTACATGGGTCTGTGTTATCCTTTCTAGTACACACAGTGCCCATCTGGAACATTCCGTGTAGTGTGGGCAATGTAACCGGCCGTGTCTCGAATAACACGGGTCGGCGAAGCTCATATTGTACACACTGCGTATTTTTGGGACACGCCGTGTAGTCTTTACTAATGAGAGATCATGTGTTGTGTTGACACAGTGTCTACCGTGTGACGAACAACACAGATGAAGAAATCTTCACTTAAACACACCGTGTCAACTTTTAACATTCCATGTAGTGTAATATGGGAATCCGGCCATGTAACTTACAACATGGGTCTGTGTTATCCTTTCTAGTAAAAAATGTGTCCTTATGGAACACACCGTATTGTGTGATCCATGTAACTAAGCATGTCTCGAATAATACAGGTCGGCGAAGCTCGTTTAGTACACGCCGTGTACCTGTGGGACACGCCGTGTAGTCTTGACCGGTTAGAAACCGTGTGGACCTGGCTGTGTGGCTAGGGAAACAGGGTGGTGTACATGCTGTGTATGGGTGTAACATGCCATGTATTGTCAGCCGTGTAGCCGACCGTGTCACTAACAACATGGGCAGTTGGAATCTAAGCCATACATGTCAGGTCTATCTGAAACATGCCGTGTAGAGTGAGTTGTGTACCCGGCCATGTAACAGACAACACGGGTCGGTGAATCCTATCTAGTAAATGTCATGTAGATATTATACACGCCATGTAGTCTCATTCAAAAGAGAGTCATGTGGATAATCCATGTAGAAGGAATCAGGTAGGGGAAGAGAATTCAAGTACACGACATGTGTGTGGACAACACGCCGTGTGTTTGGGGTGTTACATGGCCAGTTTTGGAAGAAGTACACGCCCATGTAAAATACTTGAGGGAACATTCTGTGTAGTTGTTATACACGTCGTGTAGTCTTGTTTTTTAAAACATGAATGTTTTCTTTTCCTTGTTCCCTTCTTAAGCTTCTAGTTATTAGTCCCTGATGATCTTAATATAACGCATGCATTTGTCTTTATAGAGTCATTCCATTGAGACATCCTCGAGTTGTTCTCCAAGAGAGAGGAAATGATTATACTCCAGAGAAGGTAGGAAACGGGCTAATGATGGATCCTCTAGTAGTGCCAAATGCGGCGCTAGCCGTTACACCATAGGTAGGTGCGGAGGAGCAGTTCTGTGAAGGCCTTATGCGGTTTATGTAGACCTTCCATAGAGCACCGCCGGTTGCCACATCTATGGAAGTGCTGACATGTATATTCTAACACCATCATCCACCTATGTTTTCAAGGGATGATGGATCACAAGATACAAAATCATGGCTAGGTTCTATGCAGACTATCTTTGAGCATCTGGAGACGTCTCCAGAGAGGAGGGTCAGGCTCACTACTTACATGTTGTGTGATTCTGCCAAGAGATGGTGGGATGTTACCACCCATTCTGAGCATCACCGAGACATGGAATGGAATTATTTTCATATAGTATTATATGAATTTTTCTCTCCAGAGATGATAAGGGAAGATCGAGCTCGAGAGTTCATGAATCTGCTGTAAGGTTCCATGTTAGTGATGGATTATTCTGACCGCTTCACTGAGCAACAACATTTTTCACTTGTTCTGGTGGGTGATGAGACGTTGAGGGCTAGACGCTTTGAGCATGACCTTTGATATGGCATCTTATCACTGGTGAATGTTTTCAGGTTTCCTACAGTGCATGCTACAGTGAACCAGGCACAGATTACTAAGAAGAACCTATGGGATGCTAGTGGTGCAGTCTAGGGCGGTTTGGCACTACTTTCTGGTACTATTTCTACTCATAAGAGGAATAGGGAGATGGATTTCTCTCATGGTGTAATTACCAGCCAGATGAGTTATTCAGGTGGCATGGTGATGTGTTACTAGTGTGTTAAGGAGGGGCACAAGAGACCTCAGTGACCATGTGACCCAGTGGAGTGATGATCTTGCGGTAAGATGATTCATCTATAGCAATTTTGCAGGGCATTTCCACCAGTGGCTAGTGAGAGGGGTTATGTGCAAACTATGCGTGAAAGAGTAGGTTCAGCAGCTTCTTACCAGTTAGGAGATTGGAATATTTCAGGACTTTCAGGCCGAGGTGGTGGTCATGGCTGTGGTTTCCAAAGACCAGGATTTCAGAGACAACGGGGTAGGTCAGCTCGGGGTAGCCATGGAATGTCATAGGATTGTGGCACTGGGCAGACATTTTCAGTGTAATAGACCCAACATGAGCAGGATCCTAGACCTTCCACTATCAGTGGTACTATTCTAGTTGCTTCTGTTTTTTCTTCAATTCATTTTGATACTGGTGCTACACATAGCTTTATATCTGTGCCCATTTTGGAGAGCCTTGGGATATGTGTTTCTTCTTCATCTAATATCTTGATGCTAGACACTCTATTGGGGAATAGAATGGCAGGTGTGTGTCAATGTAAGGAGTTCCCCCTAGAGGTTGGTTGGTGTGACTTTTTATGGGACCTCTATGTCCTAGAGATGACGAGCTATGAAGTAATTCTCGGGATGGACTTGTTGGTTCCCTTTCGAGCCTTTGTGTATTTCTATCGTCGCAGGGTGAGTTTCCGTCACCAGAGGAAGAAGAGTTTCTATAAAAGGGAGAATGGGATGTCGAGGTGAGCTGAGCTAGACCCGAGCATCATGGGCGAGGTGGAGTGACAACCCAGATTGATAATTTGTATTTGGAAGTCATGGGATCATGTCAGAATGATTTCCTTCTGGTGGTAGATAGTTTCAGGGATGCCTTCTCGGATGGCTTTTCAGGTCTCCCTCAAGAGCGAGAGGTGGATTTATCTATTGAGCTTGTTCCAGGAGAGGAACTAGTGGCCATTCCTCCTTATAGGATGGCTACACTAGAGTTTCCAGAGCTCAAGAGGTAGTTGAAGGAGTTGAAGGAAAAGGGTTTCATCCGAACTAGTACTTATCATTGGGGTTAGCCAATCCTGTTTGTGAAGAAGGCGGATGGTTCCCTCATACTTTGTGTGGATTATCAGAAGTTGAACCAGTTAACAGTAAAGAAATGATATCCCTTGCTGAGGATTGATGATGTTTTTGATCAACCTTGAGGAGCACAAGTGTTCTCGATGATTGACTTGAGATATGGATATCATTAGTTTCACGTTAGATCATCGGACATACCGCTTACAACTTTTCAGAGCATATATAGTCTATACGACTACTTGGTTATGCCATTCGGACTCACGAATGCACCATCAGTTTTCATGGCTCTGATGACTCGTGTGTTCCACCCATATTTGGATTCTTTTGTTGTAGTCTTTGTGGACGATATCTTGGTGTACTCTCACACTGGAAACGTCCATGCTACCCATCTTGAGATCATAATGAGTACACAGAGAGAGAATATGTTATATACTATGATCTCAAAGTGCCACTTTTGGATGGACCAGATACACTTCGTAGGTCATATCATCTCAGAGGCAGGAGTTGCAGTGGATCCGGAGAAAGTTAGAGTAGTGGTTTCCTGGGAGCAGCCCATGAACGTGTTTGAAAAACATATTTTCTTGGGTCTGGCTAGTAACTATAGGTCCTTTATACAAGATTACTCTCTCTTAGCAGCGTCGTTGACGGGTTTGACTAAGAAGGGTGTGAATTTCGTTTGGTCAGAAGATTGTGAGACAGCCTTTCAGGAGCTAAAGGGAAGGTTGAAATCAGCACCAGTCTTGATACTTCCAGAGGAAGGGAAGATCTATATAGTTTATTGTGATGCATCTGGTATTGTTCTTCAAGCAGTGTTGATGTAGGGAGATCGAGTATTTGTGTACGGGTCTCGGCAGTTGAGTCCACGTAAGAGGAATTACCCGACACATGATCTCGAGTTGGTTACAGTTGTTCATGTGTTACGTTGTTGGAGACATTATCTCTTGGGAGAACATTTTTTTGGTGTTTATGGACCACAAAAGTCTGAAATACATCTTTACCCCACATGACATGAATTTGAGACATAAAAGGTGGGTTGAATATTTTCAGTCCATCGACTTCGAGCTTGACAATACACCTGGTAAGGGTAATGTTGAAGCTGATGCACTGAGTAGGAGGACTCAGATAGAGGTAGTGAAAGAGGCCAGTGGTGAGTGGCAGCTCATGGATTTGTTCTCTGAGATGCATTTGCAGGTGCACGGTAGTCAGGGGCGAGCCTACCTTTCATCCTTATTTGTTACTTCTACCCTCCTGGATAAGGTGAAGATGATATAGCTTTCAGATTCAGAAGGCCTAGTTCTACAGGAGTCAGTGGCAAGTGAGGACCCTCCTTCCGGTTGGACAATAGGCGGTGATGAGGTACTGTGTATCCATGTACGAGTGTGGGTTCCATGGATATACATGAGGAGTTGATGCATATGTTTCGTGCTTCAACTTCGGAAGTGCATCTCAGGGTTACCAAAATGTACCGTTACATGAGACGTCAGTGTTGGTGGCCAGGTATGAAAAGAGATGTTGCTAGTTTTGTTACGAGATGTTCCACGTATCAGTAAGTGAAGGCAGAGAATCAGAGGCTAGCCGAACTGTTACAACAGTTACGCATTCCGGAGTGGAAATGGGATGATGTCGTGATGGAATTCATGACTGGGTTGTCGAGGTCATCTTGAGGATGTGATGCCGTATGGGTTGTCGTGCACAGACCTATGAAGGTAGCTCACTTTTTGATGATCAAGGAAACCTTCGGTGTTGACGAGCTCCGGAAGGTGTATATCTGAGAGGTGGTACGTCTTCATGGGGTCCCTCATTCTATCGTTCCAGATAGGGATGCCTATGTTATGTCTTGTTTCTGGTAGAGCATTCAAAAGGCACTGGGTACACAGGTGCTTCTGAGTATATCTTACCACTCTTAGATCGACAGCCAGTCAGAGCATATGATACTGATGCTAGAGGACATGTTGTGTGCATGTGTCCTAGATCATGGGGGCTCTTGGGAGGGGCACATACCCCTGGTTGAATTTCCCTACAATTATAGTTTTCAGGAAACTATTGAAAAGGAACCTTACGAGGCTTTATATGGTAGGCCATTCCGTTCACCTTTATGCTGGTTGGAGGTAGGTGAGGAAGCTTTACTGGGACCACACCTCATGAAGGAGACTTCAGAGTAAGTCCACTTCATTCAAAAGAAGATGGCTACTGCACAGTCTCGTCAGAAATCTTATTCTGATCTCCACAGATGACCCTTGGAGTTTGTGGTCAGGGATTAGGTTTTCTTTCATGTTTCACTGAGGTTGGGACACAGGTGGATCAGGAGATAGGATAATCTTTCACCAAGGCATGTGAGGCTATTTGAGATTCTAGAGAGAGTCAGGCCGGTTGCCTATCAGTTGAAGTTACCAAAGAGGTACCGGGCCATGCACGAAGTCTTCCACATAACTCAGTTGCTCCGATATCACTGAGACCCATCTCATGTTTTCAGCCCGAAGAATTTGAGCTTCAGGATGATGCATCCTTTGATGATAATGTGATTCGTATTTTTGATAGGATAATGAAGGTTCTCCGAGGACGGTCAGTTCCTCTCGTAAGAGTTCTATGGAAGCATGGCTGAGTGAATGATGATACCTAGGAGCGGGAGACCAACGTATGTGCTCAGTGGCCAGAGTTGTTCTCAGCTTTATCTTCACCACCCTTGGAAGGGAAATTCAGGGATGAATTTCTTTAAGGGGTGAAGTTTGTAAGAACCTAGTTCTTATTATTGAGGTACAAGATTCTTCTTTTCCTTTTTCTGTAAGTGTTTTTGAGAAAATGAGGGAAATGGGGAAAATCCAAAAATTTGTGGGTACATGCCATGTACTTTTCCAAACGTCGTGTACTTTGGCCGTGTGGGATGAGTACAAAGAGCGTGTAGGCTTGTCTATGATGAAGGGTGTAAAAGCTGACTACACTCCGTGTACTTAGTATATACACGTTGTGTAATCAGTCGGTAGGTGACCAGTATGTTGGTGGGAGTAGCCGACAGTGGAATGACAGTACACGTCATGTACTTAGAAATACACGCAGTGTAATCATGTGGAAAGATGAACAATGAGGCGGTGGAAAGTGGCCACCATAGGAACATTTAAAAAATGAAAAGTACACACCGTGTACTTGAGAGTACATGTCGTGTAGTTGTGTTTTTTTGTTATAAAAGGGAAGTAGCCTCCTCATTCGGAAGAGGAGGTATTAGGTTCATTTGGAGCACGATAGAGATGCCCGAATCTTGGAAGAGCTCTTGATCACACATCGAGACTCCGATTCCTTCGCCGATAATCTCATTTGAACCGTGCATGTGAGTTCACTCTTCTTGAACCTCTCCTTCCAATTATTTCCTGAGGGGATGCTATTTGAGTTTGAATGGGTGAAAGTCTATCCCAGATGTCATGAACCAGGCCATGTCTCCATCCGACCCGGCACCTGACCTGGTCCGCGACATGGCCCAAAGGGCATTCCCGATCCCCACAGGCTAGCACAAGTGCTCGGGTATCAAACATTACATTAGAACGATTTACACAAAATAAAACACAGAAAACAACTAGCCAGATAAATAATCTGAAATAACAAATAGACAACCAAACAAACCTTTAAACTATGAACATGTTTAAAGTCTACAACTCGAACCAATAACTAAAAAGAAAATATGACAGCGGAAACTAAAACTCATACTCAAACCTCCCAGCAAAGAGAGGCCACATCAACACCACTCTGCAAGAAAAGACCAACTGTAACCTGAACCACAATCAGTGAGCACGATGTCACAACCTGGAATACACAAGAAACAAAGTCTACATACACCCAAAGGTGTATGTAGTGTGTGATCCAAAATCCTAATAGGAGGTCACCCAAATAAAAAGGTTCCACGTATAAACATTAAATGACAAATACATTTGCAGGATAAATAAAATAAAGGGACACCAAATCTTAAAATTTTTAAAGAAACAGTTTCTATAATGAAAAAAACTTTTAAAGAAAACAACTTAGATAAAATAATACACCCTTGATTAAAAGTAAAACCCAAACCTTTACAAAAACCAAAAGCTTCACCGTAGGCCGACGGTGGGGGTATAGTAGTCCAGGATCACCAAAAGTGGGGGAGGCCCTAAAGATACTAGAAAAAGGAATGGGACCCTAGATCCACGCATCTCAGTGAACAGTATAGGAATCACAACATAATATGTTCTCCTGCACGAGCCACTAGACAGGGCAACACATCCATAACCTAGTGGTCTCTAATCATCATCCAATGTTTAGTTATTGTAGTAAGCATCAATCCAGCTAAGTGAATCTGGGCCGGGGCAACTCCCGAATCACTAGCACACTAGTCTAGTCCATCCACCTAGTACCCACGCTTCCCCTTTTGTGCTCATGATCTTCCAACTATACATTTCATGTCAAAATCAAACAAATAAAAAAAATATGGTGTAACATAAACCCAACACCACACTTCCACACACACCGAAAACCATTTGACAAAGTATGCCCAACAAAGGACTTTACCCAACTCAATTAAAACAATTTCTACGTTTCTAATAATTGTTTATTAAAAAAATATTAAATTTTTATCGTTATTAATTTTTATTAAATCATATTAAATCATTTTAAAAAAAAAATATTTTAATAGAAACATAACATGGCTTTAAGACACAAAACCAACCCAACCTTCTTTCATGACCAAGCACACCCAAAACAGGTTCCAAAAATGTTTCACACCATTAATAAATCATAATAAACAATTTAATGATTAAAAAAACAATTACCAAGGTGAAACAATGAATTGTACACTAAAAATATTTTAATACTTAATCTACATAATTTACACAATAAAATAAATCAACTACACAATTAAAGAAACCATTATAGAGATTAAACAAACCACTAAGAAAGTTCATCAATAAATTTTAAAATGTGTCGCATGACTTTAAACACTAAAGACTCACCCAAATCCTCATTTGTTACAAAACACATATCAACACCACATCAAAACACGATCTTCAGCCTTCACACAATTCAATAGCTAAATGAAAAATTTATAAAACATGACCAAATGTAACAATAAGGGTTTTTTATAAAAAATGCACCACATTTCATATTATCTTGCTACTTAAAATCAAAACACATATCAAACTCATTAAAAAAAACTAATTTCACACAACACAGATTAATAGAATAACACATTAAATTAATTATACAAGCAAATTAACTTATCATATAATGTTTAAATGCAGAACCACCTACCTTAGTGAAGCCGACCTCATAAAAAGGGTGCGCAAGGATCATCGTCCACCAAATGCAACCCAAACAAATCCAAATTGACCCTAAAAAAACAATTGAACCCAAAAATCAAGAATTAACCCAAAATTTGTTGAATTCATCAATCGCACCTAATGCGCACCATAAACGAACCAAAGGTGAACCCTAAAAACAAGATATCGGACCACTAGCATAAAAAACAAGTCAAAACACACAAAACCATAAATCAAAAATTTACCCAAAATGAAATAATCAACCACCGAAGCAAGGCACATGCGGAAGCAGTGTCACACGAGGGAGACAACAAGCTCACAGCTACCAGAAGAGGGATGCACAACTGGTTCAGTGCGCCGCTTCGTTGGGGGCTCAGCTGAACAAGCGAGGGGGGTTCGTGGAGGTGGCTCGAGGCGGTGCGAGGGGAGTCGGGGCGTCGGGGATTGGTCGCCGGAGGGGGTGCGGGGCGCCAGCACAAGACGGACGGAGATGGGGCCGCCGGGAAATGCAGGAGACGCCGGAAGGAGCAGGTGTGCGGGCGGCTGAGAGGTCGACGGAGCAGGAGCAGGGGAGAGGGTGTCCGGTGGCCAGCCGTGGAGGGGAGACGGTGCGACGGGAAGGTGAAGCCGGTGAGGGAGATGCGGTGCGGCGGAGGGTGTGACGAAAACCGATGAACCAGGGGTGCGGTGCAACATAAGAGAAAGAGAAAAAAACGAAAAAGGGGAGGGAAGAAACTAGGTCACGACGCAATGGAAAGAAAAAAAAGGATAAAGAAAAAAAATTAAATAAAAATAAAACTAAATAAAACTAAAAACAAAATCAAACCAACAATAATAATAATTTTATTAATGTTCTTAATAACTAAATTAAAACATTAATAAAAAGAATAATAATAATAATAATAATCATAATAACAATAATAATATTATTATTATTAGAACGCATAATTAATTTTATTTGTCCCATTTTATTTTGCGCGAACTACCTTTTTCATCTAATTAAATTTTATTTCTTGGCAATAACTATTTTTGTTTAATTAGTTACACGCCAAGTAGGTGTGCTGAGAACCGAGTGAGGCCACGCGGTGACCCAAGCAAGGTCGCGTGGTTTCGACAATGGCGCACTGAATGCCGTAAAGGCCAAAAAGTGTGTTTCTAAATAAGAATTGAAAATTTTCAATTCGGGTTTCACCCAGACTCCCCGATACCAAGAAAAATTAATAAAATAATTATCATAAAAGAGGCAGGTGTGAAAATTCTCCCCACCATAAATCTTTCCATCCCCATAAAGCCACAACTAGATTCAAACCCCAAAGAAGAAAACCACACACCCTTAAGGTTCAAAGGGGGTCCCCACAAACATCAAGAAATGTGAGGGAAAGGTATCATGCTCTGAGCGAGTGACTTAAAGACAACCTCAACAAACTCGTAAAAAGACTTTCTGATATGTGTCGCCTGCCCCAAAGAGTCGGAACACCTCCAGTTGACTGATCAAAGAAAGGAACTCTTGCACCCATGGAAACCAACTTCAAAATCCGGAACACCACAAGAACTATTAAACTAAAACCTCACCATTTGGATAGAATAAACAAACAAGGTCAAACCACATCCAAGAAACACTCTTATCACTTATCACTAAGACATATTTAAAAACATAAGAAAAAGACCAAAATGGGGAGGCCCGAGGGGCTCCCCAGTATTAGGAACTCACTGATGCTCATAACGAGACTGGAAAAATGACATGAGGAGGTTTGAGCGGACTCCTCGCCATTAAAGAAAAGTCCAGCACTGATTCATTCTAGATACATTCATGCAAGACCCAATGTGGGTCTCCCCACCATTAAGAACCTACTAATGCCCAAGGAGAGAGTAGAAAACCAACATGGGGGGGGGGTCGGGTGGACTCCCCACCATTCAAGAAGGTCCAACACTGATTTATTCAAGAGACCTTTTTGTGAGACCCATCGGGGGTCTCACCGCCATTAGAACGAATAGAGGATACATAACATTGAAAAATTCTCAATGGTGACCAAACACCCCACCACAAGGGGCGGGGAGGGAGGGGCCCGACCACCTAGGCGTCAAAACCACGACCTACGACCCGACCAACACATCCAAATCACGAGATGAGAATTATACAATTTTGGGACTGATTTCCCCAACAGACTCTCAAGGACCACTAAAAGTGATTATATCCAATGGGACGCTACCCCCCAGGACTTCAAGGCATCGAGGCGGACATGCCTCCACATAGTCACTGAAATCTTACATAACCAGGCGGTTCGTTCGAAACAGAACAACCATAGAAAAAAATTTAAGCTACTTTCATTTTCAACACCGATGATAGAAATAAACTCGGGGTCCCATACACTCCGGGGGTTTCTGACCATGCACTAGTTTCACTCCGAGGCCTATGGCTGGATCCCTGATGTTTGAAGCATCTTCGGCCTCCCAGTCAGGCATGGAAGACTCCCAAACGGAGCTTCTCCTTTTGGTGTCACACACAACCACACTGCAACCGAGACAACACCAGAAAACACAAAACATTACTACATCCAACTGATCGTATACGGAACATTCACCAGCACATGAGCTGAAATTGTGCATGCACATCACACTTTGTCACACTGAATAAGCACACGACACCAAAAATCATTACCTGAACATGACCATTACTGTAGAGAAGAACATTATACATAGAGGGACTTCAAAATGAGTCTTAAACAACACATCATTCCTGCAATCGACTGTAGCATCCCCATGTGACTGGGTTTTCCACACTAGTGGCCTAACGTAGACCCTTTCTTAAAAGAAACTGATGAAGGACCAATGGTCATTTAGAATAGTGGTCAACACCAACCATTCCAGGATGCTTCCATCTTTCCACATTGGAATCTCCTTCACCATCTCCTAACAGAACAATCAAATTAATGAGGTCTAACTTCACTATTGACTATCAAAGAGAACTCACACTACAAGACGTCACCAAACATGACCCTTGAAGCCGATGAAAGTACTAAAAAGCCCTTCAAGACACTCATCAACACTAATAATTATGAACCACCTTCACCCTTCCCCGCTGGAATTCCTTTCACCGCTTCCAGGGGAGAACCTTTAAATACGACAGTGTCAAACTTCATACCCGACGAGTCAGACACTCGAAAGACCAAAACTCCCTTCAACTCCCATCGCATTTGTAATCCCGCTGCGAGAGGATCTGATTAGTTGTATAAAGGAGAGGTGGGTTCAATTCTAGAATTCAAGAAGAGATTCATCTAATCAACTGGAGGGTCATCCAATGACGAATTTCATGTGGCCACACTTCAATCACATGTCAACTCTATGTGGGGAGTCATACACTAGTCAAGAAAGAAAACCATAGACCCAACCAAATGGGTCTAATGGTCAAGGCATACCACAAGAAAACACCAAACGTGCAGGGGGAACCACTGCAAAGGCTCCTTGATGTATTCTTCAAGAGAATTCACTAACCACATGCTTGCACACCAGCTTATAACTAAGAATTCAAACTCGGGACACAAATCATTCAGAAAGGATCCTCATCTCAAAACGCCTCACATCCGACATTTCCAAAACATGAGGACACGCCACACAAACACCATTTACTAAAACACCAATTTTTTTAACAAAACATTTTGAAAATAAGCCATGATAGTGGGTTGCACAAACACCAATGGTGTCCCATGAGCCTCACACATGCATGTTCTCGTGCCACACCTGCACCCACCTCATGTCCATCCAGGCACTCATCCACTTGTGCCATTAACCATTTCTTTTTCCAGATACGTTCATGCATGTGGATAACCATGAGAACACCAAGAACAAACCAAAAAATTCAACCCACACTTTTCAAACCTTACACATCATCATTTTATTTTTAAATTTCTCCATTTCAAAACATTTTTCTAACCCCAAAACATTTTTACTTAAAAACCAAATTTCCCCAATTCCAAAACAAAGAGACAAGGGACAATGAAAGAAGAAACAATTGTCAGTGGATGACAGGGGCATATGGTTGGCAGTTAGATGCCAATTACACCACTGGAACAGAGGGTATTCTAGGATATAGTCCCAGGCTCCACATGGCTTGCCAGACCCTGAGATATCAATGGGACCACTGACCCTACTCCTTTTTCATTTCCCTAAACAAAATTAACCACACGGATCGAAGATGTAGACAAACATCAACTTAATTTGGTAACTCGAGTCCTACCATGTGGGGTGCTGGCCAGGCACCTTGCTCGAAGCCAGGACATCGAGTCCCAGCAACCTTAACTCAAGTCTACCGTGACTCTATCCCAAAATAAAACGACCCAAGAGACCAAAAATTTCCCTTTGATACCATTTTTTCACGAACCAAGTCAGGTCGCCATCCGACCCGGCGCCCGACCCGGTCTGCGACATGGCCCGAAGGGCGTTCCCAATCCCCACGGGCTGGCACAAGTGCCCGAGTATCAAACATTACATGGGAACTATTTATCCAAAATAAAAGACAGAAAAAAACTAGCAAGATAAATAAACTAAAACTAGAAATAGACAACCAAACATGCCTTTAAACTATGAAGAGGTTTAATGTTTACAGCTCGAACTAATAACTACAAAGAAAATATGACAACGGAAACTAAAACTCATACTCAAACCTCCTGGAAAAGAGAGACCACATCAACACCACTCTGTAAGAAAATACCAACTGCAACCTGAACCACCATCACTGAGCACGATTTCACAACCTGGAATACACAAGAAACAAAGTATACATACACCCAAATGTGTATGTAGGGTGTGATCCAAAATCCCAATAGGACGTCACCCAAATAAAAAAGTTCCATTTATAATCATTAATTGACAAATAAATTTGCAGGCTAAATAAAAGAAAGGGACACCAAAGATTAAACAATTTAAAGAAACATTTTATATAAGGAAAACACTTTAAAAAAAACAACTTATATAAAAGAAAAAACCCTTTCTTAAAAGAAAAACCCAAACCTTCACAAAAATCAAAAGTTGCACCATATTCTGACGGTGGGGGTATAGTAGTCCAGGAGCACCAAAAGTGGGAGAGGCCCTAAAGATACTAGAAAAAGGAATGGGACCATAGAACCTCACATCTCAGTGAACAGTATAGGAATCACAACAAAATATGTTCTCGTGCATGAGCCACTAGACAGGGCAACACATCCATAACCTAGTGGTCTCCGATCATCATCAAATGTTTAGTTAGTGTTGTAAGCGTCAATCCAGCTTAATGAATCTGGGCCGAGGCCACTCCCGAATCACTAGCACACTAGTCTAGTCCGCCCACCTAGTACCTAGGATTCCCCTTTTCTGCTCAAGATGTTCCAACTTCACATTTCATGTCAAAATCAAACAAATAAAACAAATAGGGTGTAACATAAACCCAACGCCACACTTCCACACACACCAAAAACCATTTGACAAAGTACGCACGACAAAGAACTTTACCCAACTCAATTAAAACAATTTCTGCATTGCTAATAATTTTTTATTAAAAAAATATTAAATTTTTATCATTAATCATTTTTATTAAATCATTTTAAATTCTTTAAAAAAAATTATTTTAAAAGAAACATAACATGGATTTAAGACGCAAAACCTACTCAACCCTCTTTCGTGACCAAGCACACCCAAAACAGGTTCCAAAAAATGGTTTTTATAAAAAATGAACCACATTTTATATAAGAATGCTACTTAAAATCAAAACACATATCAAACACTTAAAAAAACTAATTTCATACAACACATATTAGTAGAATAACACATTAAATTAATTAAGTAAGAAAATTAACTTATAATATAATGTTTAAATGGGGAACCACCTACCTTAGTGTAGCCGACCTCACAAAAAGGGTGCGCACGGATCGTCTTCCACCAACCACAACCCAAAAAAATCCAAATTGACCCTAAAACAAACAATTGTACCAAAACATCAAGAATTAACCCAAAATTTGTTGAATTCCTCAATCGCAACTAATGAACACCATAGACGAACCAAAGGTGAACCCTAAAAACAAAATATCGGACCACTAACATCAAAAACAAGTCAAAACACACAAAACCATAAATCAAATATTTACCCAAAATGAAAGAATAAACCACCGGAATGAGGCGCGTGCGGTGGAAGAGTCATACGAGGGTGAAGGTGAGTTCCCGGATATCGAAAGAGGGAGGCGTGACTGGTTCGGTGCGCCGCTTTACCGGGGGCTCGGCTGAACAAGCGAGGAGGGTTCGTGGGGGTGGCGTGAGGCGGTGCGATGGGAGTCGGGGTGTCGGGACATGGTTTCCGGAGGGGGTGTGGGGATCCATCACAAGATGGATGGAGTAGGGGGCACTGGGCGAAGCAGGAGACGCCAAAAGGAGCAGGTGTGCAGGAGGCCGAGAGGTCGACGGAGCAGGAGCAGGGAAGTGGGAGTCTGGCGGCCAGCAGTGGAGGGGCGACCGCACGACGGGAATGTGAAGCTGGTGAGGGAGATGCGTTGCGGCGGAGGGTGAGATGAAAATAGGTGAACCAAGGGTGCGGTGTGACATGAGAGAAATAAGAAAAAAACAAAAGAGGGGGAGGGAAAAAACTAAGTCAAGACGCAATGGAAGGAAAAAAAAGATAAAGAAAAAAAATAAAATAAAAAGAAAACTAAATAAAACTAAAAACAAAATAAAACCAATAATATTAATAATTTTAATAATATTATTAATAACTTAATTAAAAGATTAATAAAAATAAGAATAATAATAATAATCTTAATAATAATAATAATATTATTATTATTAGAATTCATAATTTATTTTATTCATCCCATTTTATTTTGCACCAACTACATTATTCATCTAATTAAATTTTATTTCTTTATCAATAACTATTTTTGTTTAATTAGTTTCACGCCAAGCAGGCGTGAGGAGAACCGAGTGAGGCCGCACGGTGACCCAAGCAAGGTCGTGCGGTTTCGACAACGGCGCACTGAACGTCGTAAAGGCCAAAAAGTGTTTTTCTAAATAAGAGTTCAAAAATTTCAAGTCGGGTTTCACCTAGACTCCCAGATACAAAGAAAAATTAATAAAATAAGTAACTTAAAAGAGGTGGGTGTGACACCAGATCTACGCCGTTCTCGGTTATTTCGAGTGGTGTCGTTCATGTATATTTATCAGAGGAGATCAAGGTATGTGTTCGGGTGTTTATTTCCAACTGTCAAGTTGTTTTTGTGTCATGTTGTGCTATGCGCCCATGTTTTGGGTGTCGTATGGATGAGTCCCTAACTAATTAAATACCTAGAATATCATTGGTAATTTAATGAATATGTAATTACTGCCATTTGGTATCATTTCCTTGGTCCATGGCCACCCCATGGGTGCGTATCCCTTGTTTAGATGTTTGTCTAGGATACTCGGGGGCATGCCGTGGTTATAGAATTCTTTCAGTTTTCTTAATAGAAAATGTATATATAATTTCTTTCTTATGTGTTGGACTTGGCCCGGTTACATGTTAGCCTGAGGGCTGTGTTTTGATTAGCTCGAGGGAAAGGTTCTATTCTTCCTGATAGAAAGTGTTTGTTTAGACAGAGGGAAATATTTCATATGCCTGGGGGTAGTATATTCGGTTCCTGAGGGAAATGAATTGTACACCTGAGGGAAATATTCCTAATGTCAGAGGGCAATCACATGAGGGTTTCGATTCTAATTACCTGAGGGTAATGTTTTTCATGTCTGAGGAATCTTTTTTACTTCGCATATTCACTATAGTGATTTCTTATGTTTTACCTGCAAGTCTAAAGCATAGGATTGGTATTATTTTGCCTTCTACTTGTTAGATAGCCTGTTGTGGTTTTTGTTGCGGAACTATTTAGGAGACTGTCTGTTGAGGCCGGGTCTTGGAAATATATAATTCAATTATATTGAATAGTTAAATAATAATTTAAATGGAAATATAACTGGAAGGAATACTTACTTTTGAGTACTTCCATGTTTACTGTATTTCATTACTGCACACTGCTGTTGCACATTTTCACTGACAGTTCGGCACAGGCCTTTGGTGGTTGCCTAGTGGGATTTATTACCCACATCCAGTTTGGATCATGTCTTGGGCCCAAACAGATTATATTATTGATGGCATTGATAAGGGAAAGAGTCCCTATACAGGTACTTGATTGTCACAGAGGAGTATGAGAGCATGGGACTGAAGTTAGGCTTGCGATGCTGCTGAGTTCCGGATGCACTTTTTTTCTTTGCTGTACTTGTACCTAGTACCATATTATTTTAGATTGAAGTGTATCCTGTTTTGATTTCTTTCTTAGACATAGGGACATATTGAATCATCCTATATATATATGACTGTTGTCATTTTTTTTACTTTTGTACTGTTGTCCATTTCATCTTGGTATTGTTTACTGGTTCCACTTTTAGTATGTTTGTATTTTCTTCGCTGCACTACACTTTGACAAATGACGGCATAGTTTCCCCACTATCATACCTAGGCCCTCGCTACTAGTCTAAAGTCTCTGGTGTTTGGGGAAAAGCGCTTGAGGTCATCTGAAAAACCGGGTTCGGGGCACCCGTTGAGTGGCACCCAGATCCGGGACGTTACAATTAGCTTACCCCAAGAGCCCAGAACACTTCGACGACATTGGCCAGCAGTGCTGCCAAGATGAGTTAGCTACACTCCCTATTTCTCAGTACTCTACATCTCCCAGTTATCATTATAACCTCTATAAACTATTCTTTTATATCTTTACAGTTCTTCACATAGTTATTAATAAGGATTCCCATATGTCTAGATCTGTGGCTGGGGGAAATATGATTCCTTACATTTCAGTCCTATCCTGCACCAGCCTGGTTCACTCTTTGATATCTAGGATATTCCTTCAGGTGTCTTCATAGTAAAAATGGTCATTCTTGAGATATACCCTCAAGGGGTAATCACCACAAGGTCTAGAGAATAGGAATTGCTCATTGGGGAAACACAACACCGAGAAGACCCTACAGGTGACCACACTCACTAACAAAGGCAGACGCTTGGCCTTCTTGAACCTTCTGAGTCATTACCTCTCATTCCAGATCTTTGTAAGGGAAAATTACATGTTAGGATAGTCAAGCCCTCTAACCCCAATGAATCAGTGAAAATGAAAGAAGTGTATCCTTAAAAGGTCGCACCATGTTAACAGCTCATAGAATAGAAAAGGAATGTCGAAGAGCTCCTCACTGAGAGAACCATGGAACAATGACCAGATTATGGTGATCCCCAGTATGATCCTTGTCATCATCCACAGGGGTAGTAGGGATAGGTAAAACTCCTCCTGGATAATTTTCCATTGGTGATTTTGATGACTCTACCCATCTAGATAGGGTGGAGGATGGTGTTTATGAAAAAAGTCCCAATATACATAACCAAATCCACCAGATCTGTGAGAAAACCTTGTTTAGGAACCAGATCAGGTCCTACCAACTGCTTTACAGGTTCCACCAGCTACTCTGCAGGTTCCTCTAGTGGCCCGAGAGGTCATTCCACTAGCCTCTCCATGATATGATCATCCATATTACCACATTTAGGAACCTTCTAATGCTTTATTTTTCAAGAATTCTAATAAATATAAAAATCCTTTTCAAGATGATCTAATGGATACTCTCATGACTCACATTGAAGATCTTAAATCCAGATAGGTGGAAATCCCATCTGATGGAAAACCATATCTGACATGGTTGTAGGATATTCCATCACCCATGATCTTTTAAAATCATACCTTCTCCCCATTTAATTGGATTGGTGACCTGTGATAACATCTAGAACCCTTCATCTAAAGATGTGGACCCATGATAGGATCCCCATCACAACAGAAGGCTGCTAAACTATGATGTTTCATATAGACACTATAAGAGCCCACATTCTTTGGTACAACTTGATAAACATCCGAACCATATTGGGTTTGGAGGATCTCTATGAGTTGTATCTATATTAATTCAATTCAACCACCCCTAAGACTAGTATTGTCGAATTTTTCATGTTCAATCAAAGGCTAGATGAAAGAGTCACAAACTTTTTCTCCAGGTGGAAGAGCCTCATATAATCACTGGACATGCCGCTAACTTAGTAATAGCTACTAATGAAGTGCTTATAAAATATGAAGACATAACT
Source organism: Viscum album (assembly GCA_963277665.1). Classification (NCBI taxonomy): domain Eukaryota; kingdom Viridiplantae; phylum Streptophyta; class Magnoliopsida; order Santalales; family Viscaceae; genus Viscum; species Viscum album. Next base: position 879,391,190 of record OY728166.1, read on the forward strand.
GGTCCCTTCTATCATCACTTATAACATCCTAGGTAGATAGCTGGATTTCTCTAGAAAACATACTATCTTGGAGAAGATTTGTAGAAAGCCATGATGGAACATCTGTTTCCTTAAGAAGATACCACAAGAAGAGTCTCCAAGGCTGATACCACTATTGTTTCATAGATATAGGCTCCCATGCTGCTAGAATTCTATTGGTAGCGCCACTTCTACATCCTCTCTAAGGGCTACCACATCAGGACTAGCCTCCAACTCAGAATCACCCACCTCCAAATTGGCAAGCACCACCGTGTAACACACCAACCCCACCTAGGTGAGACAACCAGGTTGCACCCCCTTGCCAGGCACTAGTCCCTTTTCAAGGCTAGGCTCGCAGAGACCCATTATAAGATCGAAGAAACCAGACCTTGTCATTTTACAAGGTTCAGATCCCTGATAATTTATGGAGTGCCTAGGATTAAGGAATCCTATGGCTGCCAGAATTTTGGAGGCCTAATGTGGAAGATCTCACTAATCACCCCAATTACTACCCCTATAACCAGTTCCTTGGAAACTCTCTCTAGTAGTGCTTCATGTTCAAAAAATGGATCCAAGACTAGGTTGAAAAAAATGTAGTCAGATTGCGTCCAGCTCCAGAACATGTGGCATGTGTGTCTTCACATATTGATAGTGACAAAAAGGGTGAATGGCATCAGGTCTCTCACCACAGGTCGCAAAATTTTGATGAATAGAAAGAAAAAAAGATAGTTTCTCAGGAAAATCGTATTATCTAGGCCCATTTGAATCAACTCGAGTTATTTGAGGTCATTGTTCTACCACAGGTAATACCTCTTCCTTGACACCTTAGCTTTCAACATATCGAGAGAGAAAGTGATGATGATTCAAGGGATATTGAATCCCTCCACAAGTTCCAAATTCCTCTTGTACTCTTAGCGGTTTGATGTCCCCATAGATGGGTAATACCACCATAATTCTCCCAAAAATAGAGGAATCCTCAAGTTATGATCAAGGGTATGCCTCAGGGAATACCATCTAACTGGTGGAAACTTACATGGTTTCCGTAGACAAATAATTCCAAGAATACCCTTTTAATGTCTCCAGTTGATGTTATATTCAATATATCCATGGCTATAAGAATTTTCAGAATGTTCAGGCCAATACTCTTGGCCAACCCATGCATTCTAATTAGACGATACAATAGGTTCGATAGAGGAATCAACATGTTTAGTCCTCTTTTCATGTTCCATCGTATCCACTTTCTCCTCAATTTGTGATGCTTAATCTGGAAGAGCAGTCAAAACCATGATTTGATCATCCATGTATAGCTAAGGCTATGCCATAGTCATCTGACAATCAGTATGTAGTCATATTTCATGGTTCAACTAGTGAGCAATGGGATGTCCCCAACACCATGAATAATCTATCGGTTCGACCTACAATATCCACTATACCTCCTCCCATGGAGAAACCCCATGTCAAAAAAAGTGTGCACCTTGAAAAAAAGTATGACGTACATAAGAACCTTTACAGTATTCCTACAAAGCTCTCTATCCTTGAGGATCTCCACCTATTTGCACACATGAATGAATTCCTCTCCGAGGCTTTACGAGGCCCCCTCTAGTTTGAGACAGAGGAAGTGATCACAGAATCCTTCCAGGCTGGGGAAGTCGAGCGTACAAAATGTTAGGCCATAATTTATTTCTCTGCAGAAGATGAAGGTTCCCATAGGTAGGGAAACCGTCTCCTTTTTATATCATGGGAAAGTTAAATGGTGTGTAATTCCATCACTGTTTTGTTGACATGGGTTCTGTTATGTATCTCATCCCATACGGATCCTCCACAAGCTTGGGCTATCTGAAAAAGATCAGGATCTATCTCACATGAAGATCCAAGGTTATTACAGGACAGAGAAGATGCCTTTTGGTAAAATCACCTTGAAGACCTAATTTGGTGGCCATATTTCCAACATAGAGTTCATGGTTGTCTCACAGGGCACTACCTACATTGCATAGAAGGGTAGACCTTGGATCCATCTCGAAATGGTAGTCCCCTCCTCAAATCACCAATGCCCCAAGTACTCCCTTAATGGATGAGTGGGTGTGCTCCAAGGTGATGCATCTCCATTTTCCTTTTATGAAGCATTATACCTAGATGCCGAATAATAAAAGAGAAAGGACAAGATGATTCAAGCCAATGAGGTTGATCATACTACCATTTTTCTGACCCATGGGAAGTCCTAGATGATTCCTACATTTTCCCAATTCACTGATTGGAGTTCACAACACCAAGCATGGGATGATTCTTTGTCATATTTGGGACTAGGGGAAAGATCGTTCCCTAGTGCAAGGAACGTAGAAAGGTCACTTTTTACTCCTACATGAATCCGACTTGAGTGATCTTAGATCCCATTACCCCTATGAAGTGTTAGGATGTTTGCCCCATGGAAATGGAAATATGTCATACTTTCTTGTCTCAATGAGTTGGGTTTAACTGACATAAGATGGCTCACCATGACTACTTTGATATCATAAAATGTGGACCCTTGGGTCTAAGGATGTATGGGATTGGATCAATATCTTTTCTCACCATGATTTTAGTATCACAAGAGTCCCCCAGTGAAGATTCCACCACCACTTAGGCCAAAACTAGTTTTCCTTCAGGGTAATCCAACTCAAGAGAATTTCCCCCTACTGATGATCATCTCACTATAGACAATGAAAAGGATTTGGGGGAATCCCCCTACATTTGAGTAAGGTTTTTCCACCACCATTGATGAGTTGGTACAGGTGTAACTCAACACCGAGATGGATCCAAAACCAAAACTGGTCAACGAAGCCATGTCTGCAAAAGAGAAATAATAGAATGCGGATTTCCTGAAGTAGTATCGAGATGTATTTTTTATAGAGCTATGTCGATATTCATGGACTGGATCCTCAGGTCTCCATTAACCACCTTGGTCTCCTAATAAACCATCACAAGTTCAAATAGCCTCCTAGAAAGTTTCACCCTTCTCACGGTGTCATGGTCGAGGTCGAGGTTGATAAGCTCATTAAAGTCAACATTATCAAGGAAGTCAAGTTCCCAAAATGGATAGCCAAAATTGTTCCCATCCAAAATAATATTGAATATATCAGATTCTACATCGATATATGGGATCTCAACCGTCATTGTCCAATGGTTGATTTTCCCCTTCCTGCGATAGAACTATTGATGAATTCCACCATTGTATTTTAGGCAATATCCTTGATTTAAGGTTATTCATGGTATAATAAAATACAATTGGATATCGAGGAAGAAGACTCTACCACATTAAGAGAGCCACAAGGTACTTTCTATTACCAAGTAATAACTTTCGATCTAAGGAATGTAGGTTCCACCTACCAGGGTTCCATGAACCACATATTCATACTGATCCCCAGGACATTGGATTAATTATACAAAGATAATTGTTGGTCAAATCCTGCTAGTGTTAGGACCATATCAGTGATCTTAATAAATTGTTTGGGTTCCTCTGATCCTTCCATATGAAGATAAAACCCTTGAATTGTTCTTTCGGGGTTACCTGTGGAATGTTTCTTGAATTTATGGCCAAATATATAGGCATTGAGATCGATCAAGAGAAGATCAAGTCCATCAATAATATTCCCCCTCTAAGAAATACTCGAGATCTCTGAGGCTTTCAAGGAAACTTGGCTACATATGTCAACTCATTACAATCTTGGATGGAAAGAGTAATCCCTTTTTCCAGATCATGAAGAAAGGTGTCATCTACCAGTGGAATGAAGAGTGTCAGGAATCTTTTGAGTTGATCAAGAAGTACCTACTATAGCCTCTTGTTATGATGAAACCCATCTCTGGAAAGGTACCAGTACATTTTGTGACCACCCTGGAAGGGTCCCTTGGTTCCCTTATCACTCAGAAGAATATCAAGAAGACAAATAATAGTTTATACTATCTCAGCTGTATGCCCCTCGATACTGAGACTAGATATTATTATAACAATAAGAGATGCCTAGTACTGGTATTCACGGTCTAGAAATTGAGTCATTACCTATAGCACCATGATATATAGCTGGTATCTCACCTGGACCTACTGAAATATATTCTAAACCACCCCATGTTGACAAACTGTCTTGCTCAGTGGGCAGCGATCCATCAGGAGTTTGACATCAGGTTCATTTCAAATAAAGATGTGAAGGTTCAGGCACCAAAAAAAATTATTTTCTCCCATCCAACCCACAAATAATAGTCTTTGGATCATGATTTCCTAGATGAGGGAATCCTCTAAGTGGAACATTCCATACCATGTTTGAAGATGCACTTCAACAGAGCTTCGTGAATCCATAGCAGGATAAGACTCAATGATCCCAGGATTAACATAGTGGGCTTGGGTATCATTTTCACCATGCCTACATAGGATTCCCTTCACTATTCATTCTTATTGTTAGAAGGATTCTCCAACAATGATGTCAATTATCTGGACCTCATCACAAATGTCAAGATGACCCTTGACATTTATGATCCCCAACAACATGTGAAAGGGGACTCTGATCTGATCATCAATAAGGTCAATGGGGACAATATTTTTAGTAATCCATAGCTCATCCCCTTTCTTGGGCTCACTTGCCAATAAATGGACTAGTTTCTTCCTCGTCTATAAGTTACTCATTTCCATCAGTCGTAGAACGATCGAGCTGATGACTTGGCCATCCTTGCCAAATCTCTTAATGAGCTTGACCGGAATGATTTTATTATCCATGTGGCACATCGATGATTCATTGATCTTGTAACTCACAATGATGATAATTTCCAATAGGAAAGCCACCTTACCACTGATATCTCCAAATCGTGACCCCCATCTCCCTTGCCACTATAACGACACAAACATTTATTAATGAAAATTCATCTTGATCTAATAAAATGTATTATTATGTAAAATGGGTATATAATCCATATTCGCTTAGTTTTATGCTTTTGTATTTTTAAATACTGTTAATATTTTTTACCGTTGAAATTATAGCCATTGAACAGTGATCACATGATTAATATAAATATAGGGCTTTAACAAATCCAATTTTACTCTGAAAAAAAGAAGCTATGGCCTCATCCAGTAGAATTGCTCCATACTAAGGCCATATGACAGTGCTCGAAAAGGAGGTAGGGACACTGGTATTCACTCTTGACCAATCCCATGTCGAGCTTCAACATATTAATCTGGAACGAAACTTCTTATGGGATAAGTAGAAGTTAATAGAGATTACCACCCAAGCAATGTTATCTGATCCTCCCCAAGAGTTTGTCCCCATTGCACACCTTACCCTTAGGTCGCATGTGGGTGTTATAAGGGGTCATGTAACAAGACCCTAGCACTATGATTATGTACATTATTTTTATATAAAGAATATAAATTCATCTTATTATTGTTACTTTGTAAATGGTTTTCAAAGAAAAAATAATATTTTTAGTTAATATTAAATTATGAAATCTATATTGATGATTTAATGAAATTTTTAATTAAATAATGTTTTAATAAATTATTATTACTAAATTACGTTTTATTAAATATAAATGATCATATAATTTTTTTATGAATACAATTGTAATTTTTATTAATGTTTAAAAATGGATTCTGTCAAATCCCATGAATTTTGGATAAATGTCAATTTTTCTTCTAAAATTAAAAATTCACATATATATAAAATTATTTATATAAAACCGAATATCATTTTTGGATTCAGGATGTCGAAATTATTTGACGGTGAATTTTTCAGAATTTTCCGAGACAATTGAATTTTTTGGGTAAAAATTAAATACCGTTTAAATATATAATGTGTTTTATGACATCATAATGACACAATAGTGATGCAATAAAATACTAAAAAATTAATATTCAGCCAATATTTTTTTTAAATTAAAAATAACGTGATTTTAGATTTGTTTTATTAATTTTATGTTGCCTTAGTGGATCCTCAAAGACTTATAAAATGTTCAACATTTTTAAAATGATTTTCTTGAGAGTGTGACTCACCTCCACATTAGAAATCCTAAAATTTTAATAATTTATGCCATTTTACTTATAAAATAATGTTTTCCACTCCACTTTGTAAAAAATGGGATGGGTTTGGGTTTTATTAGTTTAATGTGTGGTGTCCAAAACCTAAATAATAAACAATTTCCTTTCCTTTCCTATATAAACCCAGTCAATCTCCCATTCCTCTTCAATAAAACCATTTGGATCTCAACCGACCTCTTCCCTCCACTATCTATAATCCTCCCAAGGATCCCCAATATCATAATATTCCTTTCTCAAGCCTATCCCAAGCCTTTGGGATCACACTTCCTAGTAAGGGATCCTCACTTTCCTTCCTTTCTTATTCATGTCCATGTTTCTTTATTTTTTATACCCTTTTATTTTGAATTAAAAATGATGGGTTATGAATTACAACCGCCTCTATACATCCATCCTTATGTTTGAATGATCATAGACCCCCCCTCTCCCTCTCTCATTAATTCCTCCCATGTACACTATTTACCATGTTGGAATTTTGTAAGGGATTTTTCTCTCCTCATTTACATTCAAGAAATTATTTTATATAATGCATCTAAATTTTATTACATATGTTGAAATATTATGTTTCATGACCCCATTACTATCCATTATATTTAGAAATGATGAGATACCCTTTTCTCTATCATCAAGCCATTTTACAATTTGTATTTGATGTTGTTATGTTTCCAAAGTTACACCAAAATTTCCAATGCCAAAATCATCATGTAAGTGAATACCATACACATTTATCTATCAAGGGAATTATCCTTTATGCATGTTTAATTGTTGATTGAGGAATTAGAATTATTTATTCCATATTTTTTATTCATGGAATAAATTCTTATTTTTATTGAATCTGTATAGTATGATCTATGTGACACACATATGCATGAAATGAAACGATTAAGAAGGGTGCGCCCTGATAGAACTCTAATGCATTGGGTAAATATTAATATCATGATACCTAAAAGTGAACTGAGGGTTTAATCATTCTAATTCAAGATAAATTAGGGTTTACTCATACTCCATATGAAATGAGATTTTTCTAATGCTAATATCATGATAAATGTTGTTTCCACATTTCCATGTTATGATAATCATATTATTTATGCCTTTATGTTCATGTTTCTCTTATGCACCCTTGATATTCATATTGACTAACATGTATTTTATTACTTGTTTAATCCCTTACTAGTCTTTATTGCTTTCTATTTTCTTATGTATGTACTAATGTTATCTCATGCGATGCTATGTAGGAAGTAATGTTGTGGTCATGTAAAAGAAGTTTTCAATAAATATATTATATTTTCTGTTTTAAGTTGTTATGTAATGTTCCTAATTTCCAAAGAATATTGACCTCTCGATCCTGAAAGTTCTCTTAAGTGTAATATTATGTAATAAATCATGTTTAAGTGTATAATAAAGATAAGGGTTATTATAGTTGGTATTAGAGGATAAGTTTAGTTGTTTTTGAGATTAAGATTTGAAAACACCAGTAAAATCCATATGGATAAGACTAAGTATAATAAAAACGTCCCTAAATTTTGGTGAGTATAGAGTAAGTGGTTTATCAAAAAACACTGCCCTTCCTAGACACGAACAAGTAGAGGTGGCTCTAGCACAAATGTATCTAAGGGTAAAACCCAAAAACCCCGCTTTGAGATAGACTCGAATGGGAACTGGTGCACGACCCCAGGTCTTGGTACACTCTTGGTTTGACAATCCAGAGGGATATGATTTGGTAAATTCATTAGCATAGTATGAACCATTATTAAGGGAATAATAAAAATTCATATAATAATTTATATTGGGAACTATATCATGGATAACTTACATTGAAGACTATAAATTCATAAGTTAAGGAAATAAATTTAATTTATATGTTTTCCATTTAATGTCATTGGATTCCCCTTTATGTGTTTAACAATTACCTTCCCTAAGTTGTTTAGTATGATGTAAATATATAAAACTATAATTAGAAAGTGAGATGTAGGGTTATCGTCCATAGTTCTATGGATTCTTTTATATCCCAAAGGTTTAGTAGAACAATCCCAACAACACCACAAATCATGGAAGTGGAGATGTTGGTAAGAATGGAAAATGGGGAAATCATTGCATTCTTTGAATATAACTCCTCCCCAGTAACAATTTGTGGATTTAACTTCCCAGTGAACCTCGTCATACACCCTTGGGTTGAATTTAATGCAATTCCTGGAATGGATTGGATTTCCCTATATAGAGGCATCATAAATTGCTGTGAGGGGAAAATCATTGTCCATATGGAGAATTACCCCCCCCCCCCCGATTTTGTACAGGTGCAAGGAGGAGGATTAATCTTCTTTTGAACCATCATATCAAGCATGGATATTAAATCCCTATAAGCATGCATATCTTACTCAGATGTTTGAGACTAAGGAAACAACCATCCTTGAAGACGTGTCTATTGTGAGGGAATTTGCTGAAGTGTTTCCTGCGGAATTGCTTAGTCTTCATCCTAAAAGAGATGTTGAATTCTTGATTGATCTTATACCTATGGAATTTCCAACTTACATGAACCCATATATAATGGATGTTTTAGAGCTTGAGGAGCTAATGAAACAACTAAAATAGAATCTGGATAAACGGTTTATATGCCAAAGTACTTCATTATGGGGTGCACCAGTCCTACTCATCAAGAATAAGGATGGTTCCATGAACCTTTTCATTGATTGTCGTGAGAAAAAAATCACGATAAAGAACAAGTATCCTCTACCATGAATTGATATTTTTTGATTAATTATGTGTAGCACAATACTTCTCCTAGGTGGATCTGCGGTCGGGATATTACCAAGTAAGGGTGAAGAAGGAGTGTATCCCCAAGACTGCTTTCCATATAAGGTACTAGCTCTATGAATTCATAGTAATGCCTTTCGGGCTCAATAATGCTCCATAAATCGTAATAGACATGATGAATTGAGTCTTTAGAGATTACCTTGACCAATTTGTGGTAGTATTTATAGAATATTTTTTTAATATACTCCCAAACCAAGGAGGAGCATGAGGAGCATATAAGAACTATACTTGAGACCTTGAAAAAGGAGAAGCTCTATGAAAAGTTCAAATAGTGTGAGTTCTGGTTGAAGGAGGTCTCATCCCTGGGTCATATCATCACATGAAATGGGTATTCTGTGGATCTCTATAAGAAAAATGAAATTGAAGGATGGACAAGGACAACATATATGATATATATCGGTAGCATCCTTCAGTAAGATGGATACAATCGACAATTTTTGAGAAATTTATTACAATTTTCAAACCCTATTTACAAGATAACATGGAAATAAGTCAAGTTTTCTTAGAGTTATAAATGAGAAGATTGCTTCAAGGAGTTGAAAAGGAGGCTTATCACTGGGACCTTTCTCACACTACCCCTAAGTAGAGAACATTTTGTGGCATTCAGTGATGCTTTGAGAAAGGGCATGGGCTGTGTATTAATGCCAAATGAAAATTTAATTTCTTATGCTTCATAGAAATTGAAAGTTAATGAGAAAAAAATTTCCATTACATGATCTGAAGGTTGATGTAGTAATATTCGCTTAAAAAATATGAGGACATTACCTCTTTGGAGAGAAGTTTGAAATATATACGGATCATAAATGCCGCAAGTATATATTCACACAGAAAGAGAAAAATATGTGCCTACAATGATGGTTAGAGATGATAATTGACTATGAATACTCAATTCACTATCATCTTGAGAGAGCCAATAAAGTGGTAGACACTCTATGTAGAAAGGATCCATCAAATCATTCATTGATGTGAATTAAAAAGGATCCAATATTTCTAGATTTGATGAAGATGGTCATGGGAATCATAAAGAATAGAACATCATCAATCATGTCACATAAGATTTCTCAACCATCTCTTCTGGAAAGGTTAACAGATGCTCAAAAGGATGATGTGTGAATTTAAAAGAAAGATGAAACTTTCAGAAAATGGAAATCCTTAGAGTTCAATGTTAATAAACAAGGAATTTTGAGATTTCAGTCAAGACTATTTGTTCCAACAAATGTGGAGTTAAAGAATGATCTTTTGGATGATTTACATAGATTTAATTTCACCATTTATCCAGGAAAGAAAAAGATGTATTGAGATATATGAGAGTATTATTGTTGGGATAACTTGAAGCGGGAGATTGATGAGTATACATCAAAGTGCTTACTGTGTCAGCAAGTAAAGTCTAATAGGCAAAAATATAAGGGGATTATGATGCATAAAATACCCGTAAAAACATAGAAATGAGATAATATCACCATGGACTTTGTCACCAAACTTCTAAAGACATCCAAAGGAAATAATGGTAACTGGGTTTTTGTGGATCATCTTATAAAAACTTCACACTTCACTAAAATTCGAGAGGATTTCTCATTGGATCCACAGGTAAAGATATACATAAGATAAGTGGTAATGCTTTATGGAGTACCACTATCTATTATATCCAATCGATCTCCAATATTCAACTCTAGGTTTTGGGAAGTCTCCAATATGCTCTGAATACTGAGCTAAACTTCAGTACGACATATCATCCTCAAACAGATGGACATTATGAGTGGACTATCCAAACACCTGAGGAAATTTTGAGATCATACTCAATGGACTTAAACGGGGGATGGGATCAATATATTTTAATGGTTGAGTTCACTTACAATAACATTTTCCACTCAAGCATCCAAATGGATCCTAATGAATCCCTTTATGGGAAGAGGTGTAGAACACTGGCATGTTGGGATGAAGTTGGGGAGAAAAAACTTCTAGGTCCAGAAATGGTCGCCTAAATGGTGGAGAAGATTAAGGCCACCCATCAACACATTAAAAAAGCTCAGAGTTGTCAAAAGAGATATGCTGATAATCATCGACGAGACCTAGAGTTTGATGTCAGAGACATGGTATTCCTCTGCAAATCACCATGGAAGAGAGTTACAGGATTTGGGAATAATGGAATGCTTATTCCAAAATACATAGGCACTCATGATATCCTTTATTGCATTGGAGCAGCTGCCTATCAAATAGTAGTTCCACAAAACCTATCTCAAGTACATGATGTATTCCATGTATCACTATTGAGGAATTAAATACATGACCTATCACATGTACTCAATCCAGAGGTGGTACCAATAGAGAATGACCTCTCCTATAAAGAGAAATCATTGTAGATTTTAGATCATAGGGAAAAAGTTCTATGAAATAAAACAATGCCCCTCGTCAAGGTGTTGTTGAGAAACACCATTTTTGAAGAGGCAATGAGGGAATAAAAGGAAGAGATGATGTAGAGTTACCCTCATCTATTTTAGTGAGGAAAAAAATGAGGGTGAAATTTCTTATGAGGGGAAGATTGTAAGGACCCAAAATTTTATTAATGAAAATTCCTCTTGATATAATAAAATGTATTATTATGTAAAATGGTTATATGAACTAAATCCAATACCTTGGATTTATGTTTTTGGATTTTAAAATACTATTAATAATTGTTACTATTTCTAATATAGCCTTTGAATAGTGATCACATGATTAGTATAAATATAAGGCTTTAACAAATCCAATTTACTCCGAAAAAGGAAGTGATGGCCTCATCAAGTTGAATTTCTCCATACAAAGCCCATTTGTTAGATCTTAGAAAGGTGGTAGAATCACTAGGCTTCTCTCTTAACTAATACCATGCTGATCTTCAACACATTAATCTTGAACAAAACCACTAATGGGAGAAGTGGAAGTTAATAAAGATTACCACCCGAGCGATGTTATCTGATCTATCACAAGAGTCTGTCAACATCGCACACCTTACCATTAGGAATTATAAGGGTTTTATAAGTGGTTATGTAATAATACCCTTGCACTATTATCATGTGAATTATTTTTTTTATAAATAATATACATTCATTTTATTATTGTTACATTGTAAATGTTTTTTAAAGCAGAAATAGTATTTTTAGTTAATATTCAATTTAGAAATCTATTTTGTTTAATTAATGGAATTTTTAATTAAATAATATTTTAATAAAATATTATTACTAAATTACCTTTTATTAAATATAAATGATCGTATACTTTTTTATGAATACAATTGTAATTTGTATTATGGTTTGAAAAACGTTTTTGTCAAAACCCATGAATTTTTTTATAAATGATAGTTCTTATTTTAAAAGTAAAAATACACATATTTAGAAAATAATTAGGATAAAATTAATATAATTTTTATATTCAGGATGTCAAGATTATCTAACATTGAATTTTTTATAATTTTCTGAGATAGTCGAATTTTTGGGTAAAAATTAAATACCGTTTAAATATATAATGTGTTTTATGACATAATAATAACCCAATAGTGATGTAATAAAATACTATAAAAATGATATTCGGCCAATATATTTTTTAACAAAAAATAATTTGATTTTATATTTGTTTCATTAATTTTATGGGGCCTTAGTGGACCCTCCAAGACTTATAAAATATTGTAACTTTTTAAAAAGATTTCCCTAAGAGTGTGACTCACCTCCACATAAGAAAGCCTAATATTTTAATAAGATTGGAGATTTGAGATATAAAATAATTTTTCCACTACAAGTTAGGAAAAACCATGGGCAAATACCGTTGTATGGTTTCTGGTTTTGATTAGCATAATGCGTGTTGTCAAAAACGTAAACAATAAACAATTCCCTCTTCTTTCCAATATAAAACCACACAATCTCCCATTCATCTTCACTCAAACCATTTTCAGATCGACCAACCTATGCCCTCCTCTATCTAGAATCATTCCAAGGTTCCCCAAGAAAAAAATAATTCTATATCAAGCCTCTCCCAAGCCTTTGGGATCACACTTCCAAGTAAGGGATCCCCACTTTCCTTCCTTCCTTATTTATGTCTAAGTTTCCTTATATTGTTATGCCCTATGATTTTTAATTAAATTTTTTTTGTATGATTTAGAACCTCCCATATACATCTATACTTATGTTTGAATTATGATATACCTCTTTATCTCTCATTAGTGCCTCCCATGTACACTCATCACCATGCCGAAATTCCGTAACAGATTTCTCTCTCTTCAATTACAGTCATGCAATTATTTTATATTTGGAATCTAAATTCCAATAAAAATGTGGGTATATTATGTTCCATGAACCCCTTACCATTAATTTTATATATAAATTATGAGATACCCCTTCCTCTCTCATCAAGAAATTTTACAATTTCTCTTTGACATCCTTATGCTACCGAAGTTACACCAAAATTTCCCATGCTAAAATTATCATGTAACTGAATATTGTACCCATTTCTCTATCAAGTGAATTAAAATTTATGAACATGTAATTGTTGATTGAGGAATTAAATTTATGTATTAAACATATCTTATTTTTTAATAAATTAGGATGTTTAATGAATCCATTTTTAATGATCTATGTGGCACACTTATGGATGAAATGAGATGATTATGAAGCGTGTGCCTTGACAGCACTCCAATGCATTGCGTAATGATTAGTATCATGATATATCATGTGAAATTAGGGTTTAATTATGATAATTCATGCTAAATTATGTCTTAATCTTGGTCCATGTTCAATGAGCCTTGGCTCAGTCTAATATCCTGTTAAATGTTGTTACCACATTTCTATTTTTTGATAATCATGCTACAACATGCCTTTATGTTCATCTTTTTATTATGCTCCATTGCTATGTCTATTTCATAACATGTATTGTATTCTTCATGTTATGCCTTTTTTCTCTTTTACTGGTCCTTAAAAGTCACTATTTTCTTATGTATTTTCTCAAGTTATCCCATGCAATGCTAAGTACGAAGGAATGTTGTGGTCATGTAAAAGCAGTTTTCAATAATGATATTGTATTTTATATTTTAAGTTGTTATGTAATGTTACTAATTTACCAAAAAACTAGACCAGCCAATACTCTCAATTATATTACGTATAATTTTATGTAATAAATCATGTTTATTTTTGTAATTAAGAGTGGGGTTGTTATTTCCACGGTAGTACCGAACCCTAGTTGGACAACTCCCATTACTGAGTATCCACAACATGGTAATCTCCTAACAGATTGAGCCGAACATGAAAGAGTCCATCAGAATGTAGTGTTTTTCACCATCTAGATTGGTCCCAGTGTTGAGAAGATCATATATAGACATGGGTTTTATAGAATTCTCCTTTGCTGAATTCAAGGAGATGAGATTCCCCAAGTTATGCAGGAAGTTTGTGCCAGCTCTTGTGGAGCTCATCTGGCAGTGCTACAACTATCTCATCAGATCTGGTGGTTGGGAAACTTTTGTCCCACCAATGTCACATACATGACATATTTTAATGGAATTTTTCATTTAATTACCATTATTTCTTGGTTTTGAGGGTTTCCTATGCTTTTTTTAGGAAAGGGTGAGTTTTCATGATTTGTGCAAAACTGTGAGCCCATTTCCATATTTAAAAACCAATACTATTATTTTTATAAATATTTCATTTTTTAATATTTTACACCCATTCCACTTCCCAAATGGAATACCCTAACCTGTTAACACCACCATTTCAATTTGAAACCTTTATTAATCCACAATAATTGTGGAATTGGGTTTTTATTTAAGGAATTGGGCCAACCCGATGGCCCATTTCCAGTTTTTTAACAAATATTTGTTTAATTAATAACATATTCAATTTTAAGGATTTTTCAATGATTCGATGTCTCACCGAAGACCAAAGAACGTAGCCTTGCACCCATCCTCTTTCCCCCCTCTTCGGAGCTCGTATTCATCACTAATTAGTGCAGAAATTCATAGGGTTTATCACATCGTCCAGATTTGAAGAGGTAACTACTTTCCATCATAACTCTCTCAATTATTACTATTTTTACTCCCTTACAATGCCTAATTAGACCATTCTACCACCTAATCGCACCTAACATCCATTTAATCCGTCCAAATTGCAAAAAACCTCTTAGGGACCCCATTTTGATGGGGGATTTGGTGGAGGAACTTCAAAGAATATCAATTAAGCGTCTCTCCTTCATAGTTCCTCCCCTTTACATGAAGTTTCATTCAATTTACGTGAATTCCCAAATGAAAAGGTGGTAGTTAATCGAATATAGGGTTTAAACATGGGTTTTATTGGTCAATTATCATGGTTTTAGGTTCGATCCAAATCCCTCTTGGTGCGGCGGTGGTGCGACTTGATTTTCATACAGTGATTCAAGGGATTTCTTTGATTTGGTAGGTGATTCCAATTTTCTTCAATATTTGTGTATTAAAATACTTTATTTATCATATTTTCATGTTTATATAATTTTATTATTTCTTAAAAAATTAGTTTTAGTGGTTTTTTATTACAATTGAATTTTAAATTCCAATTTGGGGTGAAATTGGGGGGTTTTCCAATGAAATGATTTTTGGTTTATCTGGGGTTTCCTTATAAATACTAAGTTGTTTTTATAGAACTTTAATAGGGCTAAAAATAATGTTTTTAATGTTTATTCCCTTTGGTTGTTGCAGTGAAAATGGGTTTTAACGGTATTTGTGGAACATGTGAACATTAAGTTCCATGTTTATGTGTAAATGAAGGTTTTACAAAGTTATCATTTCATGGTTCACTTGGGGCCACCAAAAAAGTGAGTTTTTTTTCATTGAAATTTAATGGGATGAAGTTTCTGTTTTGGTAACTTATATGTGTGCACATAGTGTACAAAGTGGTGTTTTCAAGGAGTTTAGTGTGCAAAATAACGTGGGATTTTGAGAAATTGTTTCATTTAAAAATCAAAGTGTTTTTGTGTGTGAATTTTAGTGGTTTAAAATGTGTCCTGATACTATACTATTAGTATGTGACCCATAGTGGGGGTTTATCTGAAAATAGATTAATGTAGCATGCTCAAATTGTTTTAGCACAATGGGGGAAGTTCGGGTACCAAGGTGGGGCAGATATGTACTGGTATGGCTACTGGACCAGATGGGGTTTCTCCTTGCTTCACTTAGCATTTGGATAAAGAAAACACTAACTAAACTATATGGATGATGATTGGGGACCAATAGGTTATGGGTATGTTCCATTCTAGTGGCTCTTGCATGAGAACATATTTTTTTATGGTTATGTTATACTAAGGTATGAGGTACACGGGGCCCGAAACTATCTAGTGCCTAGGGGTATTTCTGATTTTGTTCCTCATCGTATTTGTGGTAATTGAAAATTTAGTTGGGTGTGTTTGATAGTATATTATATTCTATAAAATTACCAATTATATGTGTTAACATTCTGAATGTTTTAGCTTGAAAAGTATTTTCAATTTAAAGTTTAATTCTTGGAAATTTTCACAGCTTTTCATTACGTATTAAAACTACTTGCTTTTCACATTGAACTGAAGGCTCTTTGGAATCATAAGGTGTTATCCTATTGGGATTATGATCACACCCTACTTACACCCCTTGGGTGTAATTATACTTTATTATGCTTGACTCAGGTAAAGGAAGTCGATGGGTGATGGCGGTTCGGGGTGTTAGTTCCCATCCATGGGGTGAAGTTGTGGAGATTGCTTATGAGTGATGAACCCTTGTCGTGTGGAGTCTTTGGGGATGTTTTTCTACTATTTAATTGTGTCTTTATACATTTTGAATTTAATTTGATCTTATGTATTTGGTTCTGTATTTTTGTATAAACCTTGTTGGTATGAATATTTCAGATTTAGTTTACCTATTGTTTTTGATGTTTTATGTATACATAATCTGGTAACTGGTTCCCAAACATTGATAAATGATACCCATAAACTTGTGCCAGCCTGTGGGGATAGGGAACACCCTTTGGGCCTTCCCACAAGCCAGGTTTGGTGCTGTTATTGGTGGTGACCAGAATCGGTTCGTGACAAAATGGTATAAAAGGGGGTTAAGGTTTTTGCTTTATATTGCTATTTAGCGATGGGTCGAGATAGACATGATCTAGGACTATTGGAGATTGAGGTTTTGGTTTTGAGTAGGGTTCCTCACCCACACCTCTTATTTTAGACATTGAGTCACCAGGGGCATTGGAATTTACGGATTGACTTCACTTCCAGGTGAGACGTGTGGGCTACAGACCACATGTGTACATCAGGCAGAGGTGGAGTAGTTGTTTCTTTTATTACAGGAATGTGTTTAGATTATTTATATTTGATGTATTTGATTAATATTTTCAGAATTTTGGTATTTATTATTTTTTGTGACTGTTGCATTTTGTAGCAAAATGCCTCCCCAGAAAGCTCCCACGCACCAATGGGAGGAAGCCAGAGAGAGTTCTCCCACAACAATTGATCAGAGGATAGTAGAGGCTATGGTCCGGGCTGTCAATGCTATGGGGAAGGGAGAAAATCCTTCCCATATTCCTTCTATGGTAGAAGAGATGGTTCCTAGAAAAGATAAAGCTCTCGAGTTTTTGAAAATCAAGCCTCCAACATTCTAAGTCAGCTCAGAAGCCCAGGAAACAAATCAATGGCTTGACAAGATCGAGTGTATGATTGAGTTTATGGAAACACCCAAGGAGCTTAGGGTGATGTGTTCCTCCTTTCCACTGGATGGTCCTAGCCGTAAGTGGTGGGAGTCATTGCATCAGACTGGGACGAATGAGAAGATGTGTTGGGGAGATTTCATGGCCATCTTCAATGAACAATACTAACCTGAGGTCTCAGAATCTGCCAGGTCTCGCGAGTTTATGGACCTTGTTCAATGGAATATTTCTATGATGGATTGTGCCACCAATTTCACTGAGTTGGATCGTTATGACACTGAAATTGTATCAAATGAACAAATTGAAGGCTGAGAGGTTTGAGAAAGTCTTGCGACTAGAGATATAATCCCAGGTATTCCTGTTCAAGCTGAGGACCTATGATGAGGTCATTGACTGGGCGTGTATGGTGAAGAATGATTGTAAAAGTAGGGATGGTTTTTCTGGGATAGTATCAGTAGTGGGCAGTGGAAGCTCCACAGAGAAGAAGAGGAAGCAGGAGGATCAGGTGAAGAAGGGAGGTGGAGTTTCAGGCCACTCCGCCGGATAGATTTCATCTGGGGCTTCTGATGAGAGATCAGTCATGTGAAAAATGTGTGGGAAACTAAGGCACATCTGACCAGCATGCCCACTTCCTCCAAAGAACTGTTAGAAATGTAGAGTTTTGAGTCATTTGCAGCACTTCTGTGGGGGGGGGGGCACATCCACTTCCAAGTGGGGCATGGTCAGTGGATTCAACAGGAGTGAAAGCACAGTCCAAGCTGTCAAGGACTGGGGGATATCTATTTAGATATTGTAGTGGTAGGGTTGGGTCATCTTTTGGGAAGATCCAGTTTAGGTCACATCCATAGACTAGCGGTGATCCTCAGGAAGAGACCCGACATCTCCATGTAGTGGATCAAGCACCAGTAGTATCAGAGGCGGGACTGTCCACAGTTTGAGGTACCGTTCTGAGTGCATCATCTATAGTTTCTGCACTTTTTGATATTGGAATCTCTGTTTTATTCATTTCTTCTTGTTTTGTTGACATTCTGAATTTTCCAACAGGGTTGATGTATTTCGCGATGGAGTTTGTGAAACCGCAGGGAAAGAAGGAGCAGGGCCTCAGGTTCCCCTCGTGTGTGCCTTCCATGTCAGGGGTTGAGATGGGGTGGGACCTCATAGTTCTATATATAGAATAGTTTGACATAATACATGGCATGGATCGGATAGTACACTCCCAGGTACCCATTTATTGCTACAAGTGGTGAGTGAGTTTCACAACAACGGATGGGAGTCATAGGGTTTTTCGGGGAGAATGGGATCCTCGGTTGGGTCACACAGGACCTCCACTCTCAACCTCGAGAAGTATTACCTTCTAGGTATTATCACTCATTCTAGAGGATGATGGTATTTACCCTAAAGGTGCACCACCTCATGTAGTGAATGATTTTCTAGAGGTATTCCTAGATAATATATCATGTTTTCCCCCAGAGAGGGATGTGGTGTTTTCAATTGATATGGCACCAAGAACACAGGTGATGAATCTTCCCTATTATCACATGTTCCCTACTGAGATGAGGGAATAAAAGATATAGCTAGACGACTTATAATCCAATGTATTCATTCTCCCGAGGGTCTCTCCATGGGTCGCTCCTAGGTTGTTCTTGAAAAAGGCTGATGGATCTCTCCGGTTGTGCATTGACTAACAGAAGCTGAATAAGGTAAAAATTAATAACAAATACCCTTTGCCTAGAATATATGATTTGTTTGACCAGTTGAAGGGGAAAAATTGGTTTTCATAGATAGACCTGCATTTGGGGTATCTTCAACTCAGGGTGAATGAGTCATATATCCCAAAGACATCCGTCCAAAGCAGGTACAACCACTTTGAGTATTTGATCTTGCCCTTTAGATTGACCAATGCTCTCATGGTATTAATGGAACTCATGTATAGGGTGTTCCATCAGTATCTCAATTAATTCATTGTGGTGTTCGTGGATGACATTCTTGTATACTCTGGCTCTGAGGAGGAACATGAACATCACTTGAGGATCGTCTTGGGCACTTTGTGGGATCACCGCCTATTTGAAATGTTGTCAAAGTGAACTTTCTTGATTAGGGATGTGAGATTTATTGGGCATGTGATCTCTGAGTTGGGGGTTTCAGGGGTACCAGAGAAGCTTAGTGCAGTTATGTCATGGGAGAAACCGATGAATGTGTTCAAGATCTAGAGCTTCCATGGCCTGGCTGGTTATTACAGGCGATTCATTTGGGATTTCTCTCAGCTTGCTTCACCGATGATTATGCTCACCTAGAAAGGTGTTATGATTGTATGTGGTCTAGAATGTCAAGAATCATTTGAGGAGATGAATATGCATTTTACTACCACCACGTGCTGATTTTTCCAGAGGGTGGAAAGAGATAAGTGGTCTATTGTTATGCTTCAGGTATGGGTCCTCAGTGCGTGCTTATATAGGATGATCATGTGGTGGCATATGGCTCTCACCAACTCTGAAAACATGAAATTAACTACCCGCACCATGACTTGGAGTTGGAAGTAGTGATTCATGCTTTGATGAATTGGAGTCACTACCTCTTTGGGGAGATGTTTTTGGTCTAATCTGATTGCAAATGCATGACCTATATCATCTCATAGAAAGACCTCAACTTGAGGAAGTGTCATTGGATCAAGTAATTTTAGATGTTCAACCTAGACATTGTTTATACCCCAGGAAAGGGTAATGTGTTGGCCGATGCTTTGAGCAGAAGAGTTCTAGTGTAGGCTTTGAGGAAGTCCAGTGATGAGTGGACTATTATGGGGATCTTTTATCAGATGCATGTGGAGACCAGGGAACACAATGGATTTGTGTTCTTGGAGGGAATCCAGTTGACTCCTTCTCTATTGGAGTTGATTCATTGGGAATAACACAGTGATGAGATTTTTCAGTGGTCGAAGCAGTTTCTTCATGGTGGGGAGACATCCTCTGATTGGTCATCGTCTCCTGAGGTCATCTTGTGCTTCAAGATCCTTTCAGTAGTGTCGTGATCTCTGCAGAAGTTGGTGAGGGAGGACATAATCTAGTCTTAGTTGGTTGTCCATCTGTGAGCCACCAAGACATGTTACAATTTCTATCAATAGTTATAGTGTCCAGGTCTAAGATGAGACATAGTAGACATTGTGTCGAGATGTTACACATTCCATCATGTGAATGTAGTGCATCAAAGGACCTCCGGTTTTCTCGAACCATTACCCATTCCTACATGGAAGGGGGATGAGGTATCTTTGGACACCATTTTTGTCTTACCTCATATACTTCTGGGTAAGAATGCCATTTGGTTGGGGATTGATCGTTTGACCAAATCTACCTACTTTATTCTGATCAGATATACAACTAATTTGGATTAGTTGGGCCATTTGTATCTTTCAGAAGTGGTGAGACTCCAGGGAATTCCATATGTAGTTGTCTTAGATAGAGACCCCCATTTCACCTCTCAGTTATGGGAAGGCCTTCAGATGGCCTTGGGGTCTCATATTAAGATGATCACGACATTCCATCCTCAGACATAAGGTCAGATAGAGCAGGTGAATCAGATATTGGGGGACAAGCTTTGTGCATGTGTCTTGAACTTTAGAGGTTCCTAGTATAACCATTTGGGACTCGTTGAGTTTGTTTATAATAACAGTTTCCAATCCTCAACTCGAATGGCTCCTTTGGAGGCGCCTTATGGCCGGCTTATCGGTCCCCCCTGTGTTGTGTTGAGGTAGGTGAGACCACACTACTGGGGCTGAATCTGGTGCATGAGACGTTTGAGAAGGTCAAGTCGATCAGGTAGCGTTTATTGACAGCTCAGAGTCACCATAAATCATATTCTACCTGGAGGCGTCGAGACCTAGAGTTTTCTTGTGGGTGACAGGGTATTCTTGAAAGTGGCGCCTCATCTGGGCCATCGTCAATTTGGGAATCAAGGGATGCTAATGACGTGGTATGTTAGGAACTTGAGACCACCGAGCATATTGGAAAGTTGGAATAATGGTTGGATTTACCTTCTTATTTTAAATTTTTCCATGATGTCTTCCACATCTCCTAGTTGAATAAATACAACCCGGATCTATCCCATGTGCTGAGTTCGGAAGAACTAGAGATAAAGTCAGACTTGTCATTTTTTGAGAGGCCAGTGAAAATAGTGGAATCCCCAGAGAATATGCTTCCAGGGAAGCCTATTCCTCTGGTCCAGGTTCATTGGAAGCATGGTAATTATACACACACGACATCATAGTGGAAGTCATGGGTTGAGGAAGAGTATCCATTCCTATTTTCCGATCAAGCTACAAGTTGACTTCTCAAGCCAGAATGGTTTCCCGATGGGGATAATTGTCACCTAAATGACATATTTTAATGTTATTTTTCATTTAATTTCATTCTTTATTTATTTTTAGGGTTTCATAAGCTTGTTTTTTAGGAAATGGTGAGTTTTCATGATTTGGGACAAACCGTCAGCCCCTTTCAAAATTGAAAAACCAATATTGTTTCTGTTATATATATTTAATTTTTTTAATATTTTGCACCATTTTAACTTCCAAAATGGCATCCCCTAACCTATTAACACCACCACTACAATTTTTAACCTTTTTTAATCCATAATAATAATGGATATGGGTTTTTATTTAAGGAATTGGGCTATCCCGAAGGCCCATTTCCAATTTTTTTTTAAAATTGTTTAGTTAATAACATATTCAATTATAAAGATTTTTCTGAGATTCTAAGTCTCACCCAAGATGACTGAAACCAGTTTTGCTCCCATCCTCTTTCCACCCCCACTCTGGAGATCGTATTCATCGCAAATTAGTGCAAAACATCATAAGGTTTCTCAAATCTTCCATATTTGAAGAGGTAACTTCATTCCATCATAACTCTCTCAATTAATAGTCCTTTTCCTCCATTCCAATTCTTAATTTGAACCTTCTTCCTCCTCATAGAACCTAAAATCCATTTAATCCCTCCAATTTGCTCAAAACCACTTTGGAACACCATTTGAAAGGGGGATTTGGTGGAGGAACCTCAAAGAATGTCATGTAAGTGTCTCTCCTACATAGTTCCTCCCCATTCCATGAAGTATATTTCAATTTCCCGGAAGTCCAAAATGTCTATAGGATAGGATTTTTAAACTAGGGTTTATCCTTGGATTTTTGTGGTCAATTAATGTTGTTTTAGGTTCGATCTAAGTCCCTCTTGGTGTAGTGGTGGTGCGAGTTGATTTTCCCATCGTGATTCCAGAGTTTCCTTTGATTTGTTAGGTGATTCCAAATTTTTTGGAATATTTCTTTATTATCATTCAGTATTTTTAATATTTTTAGGTTTATATCATTATATTATTTCTGAAAAAATTTTATTTATTGGTGTTTTTATAGCAACTAAATTTTTAATGCCAATTTGGTGGGAAATTGGGGGTTTCCAAAGAAATGTTTTATTGGATTATTTGGGGAAGACCTATAAGTACTTAGTTATTTTAATTGAACTATAATAGGGCTGAAAATAATGATTTTAATGTTTATACCCTTTGTTTGTTACTGTGATAATGGGTTTTAATGGTATTTGCGGAATATATGAATATTAAGTGCCATGTTTGTGTGTTAATGGAGGTCTTACAAAGTTACCATTTCTTGGCTCAGATGGGGCTACCCTAAAATTTTATTATTTGTTTAATTGAAATGTATTGGGTGGATTTTTCCATTTTGGTAACTTACAAGTGTGAAAATAGTGTACAAAGTAGGGTTTTCAAGGAGTTTAGGGTGCAAAACAATATATGATTTTGTGAAATTGTTTCATTTAAAAATCAAATTGTTTTGTTTTGTATTTTAAGTGATTTAAAATGTGTATAGATACTATACTATTTGTATTTTACCAGTAGTGGTGGTTTATATAAAAATGGATTTATGCAGCATGCTGATTTTTTTTGAGCACAAAGGGGGATGCCTGGGTACCTAGGTGGTGCAGATATGAACTAGTACGGCTAGTGGACCAGAGGATTTTTGTCCCTATTTCACTTAGAATTTGGACAATGAAAACTATATCTAATCTACATGGTTTATTAATGGGGACCACTAGGTTATGGGTATGTTCCCTACCATTGGCTCGTGCACGAGAACAGATTTTAGTATGGTTACTTTACACTGAGGTGTGAGGTACATGGGGAATGAGACTATCTAGTGCCTAGGGGTGTTCTTGATTTTTTTTTCTAATTGGATTTTTAGTATTTTCCATTGTATTTTGGTGTTTTTGGATTTATATTACAATAGATAACATTAAAAATTAAAAATTTTAACATTCTGAATGTTTTACCATGAAACATAATTTCAATTTAATGTTGCATTTCTTGGAATGTGTCGCCGCTTTTGATTGCGTATTAAAACTGATTTCTTTTCTACACTGTATTTCATGATCTTTGGAATCCTTGGGTGGTATCCTAATGGAATTAGGCTCACACCCTACTTACACTCCTTGGGTGTAAGTAGACTTTATTATGCCTGACTCAGGTAAAGGCCTTGGGTGATGGCAGTCCGGGGTGTTAGTTCCCATCCTTGGGGCAGAGTTATGGAGACGACTTATGGGTGATGACCCCTTATCATGTGGAGACTTTGGGGATATTTTTCTATTGTTTATTTGTTTCTTTGAACATTCTTTATTTCATTTGAACTTATTTATTCAGTTCTGGTTTTTTTGTATAAACCATGTTGGTATGAATTTTTCAGATTCAATTTACCAAATGTTTTTGATGTTTTATGTATACATATTCGATTAAATCATTCCCAATCTAAGATAAATGTTATCTAGAAACTTTTTCAAGCCCATGGGATAGGGAACACCCTTCGATCCTTGCCACGGGCCGGGTTTTAGTGCCAGTATTGGTGGCGACCAGATTCGGTTTGTGACAACCATGGTCCATGACTGTATTAATTTTTCTAAAAGGGTCCTTGCATTCCAGGTCCATGATAATATTGTGCATCATCCTCTAGAGCGTTTCCAAACCACTATGTACTCTTTTCCCTTTTCAGTTTGGGGACTTGATGTCATGGGACCGTATCCACCAGCAATAGCTCGTATGTATAGGTTAATCAGGACCACTACAAATTTTTTTCCATGTGGGAAGAGGCGATTTTGCTCAAGGAATTCAAGGCCTGTTATATCATTGATTTCATGATCTCCAATATCAACCACTAATTCAGAGTCCCTCACATAGTCCAAACTGATAATGGAATAAACTTACAAGAAGCCGAACTAATGAAATTGTATACAAAGTATAATATAAGTTCTAATCATACCTCTCTCTATCATGTGCAAGAAAATGGGAAGATCGAGGTGTTCAAAAAACACTCTCTAACATCTAGCAGAATATGGTTGGTCAGAATAAAAATAGATGACCTAATAACTCACCAATTCCATCTAGGTTTACTGGAAGACAACTCGCAATTCCATCGAGCTGCTCATATTCCATGGTTTATGGGACAGAGGCTATCCTACCCATTTAGATTCAGTTTCCATCACTTTTCATAGCCGTTTACAATCAGGAAATTCCAGACAAGGTATAAGATTCCCATCTAGATAAACTGCAATCCCTAGATTAAAATGGACCTCATGCCTTGAATAATCTGGAGATGAATCAGAACAAGATATCTAGAGTGTTTAATAAGAATGTTCCCCTCTATTTCATCCTATATGATGACATAGTATTGTCCTTGAGGATTCCAACGATACATGGTAGGAATCCACCAACGTTGGAACCCAAATGGGATGTACTATATATCATTCATAGGGTTTACCCCAATGGTGCATACTCCTAGGTCACCATGGACGGTGAGCATATTACTCCTCCCACCAGTGCCAAATTCCTCATGATGTACTTCTCATGAGTCATCTGTTTTATCCTGTATTATAACAAACTGCAAATAGTCTGGGATCAAATGCATTAAACTAAGATACCTTTTGTACTACATGATGATAAACATCACGAGGTATACATACTTCATGGAAAAATCTCTACGACTTAAAAATAAGATCTCTGTCATTCTTACCTCAATATTTTAATATACATGGGTACCCCCATACTTTACGCACCACTTTGTTCGAAACATCATTATCTTCCACATCCGAAGGGACCCCCTATAAGCCTAGTCTCATTCCACCTTGTCTCACAAACCATTCTCAACCAACATCCCATAGTATATTGAACGAAAATTTGATACAAGTCCCATGTTGCAAATATTGTCAATGGTCGATGCTCAATTATTTGTTCCAATTACAGGTCACATGATACGAATAATGTCTTGTGAACATGGTTAGTAGTTATCCCCCATCATTATTACCATCCCCATGGTCTCTCAAATATCGGGCGTGTTGATTCACCTTTTTTCTGCGCTTCTGTCCTATACACACGACATTAAACTAGGAATTTACGATCTAATCTCTATGACCATAAAATAAAATATCCCTCAACCATACAATGTGATGTTAATCTAAATAAAATTCTGGAGCTATGGGTGGTTTTATTCCCATAATTATGGGATATGTAAGAATGAATGGCCTTTCAACTTTAGGTCTAGCCCCAGGTACCATAGATTATACCTTCCTTTGGGCATCCTGTCCAAAGTATCTCTGGAGAATGTGGTGTGGTGTAGAAATATTAGGTACCATTCATGCCGGGATTACAACTACCATGTAACATGTCCCCTTCATGGATATCCCCTATTTTTCCATACCACATGTCATTAAACAACACAACATCTCTAGAACAATGTGTGGATAGATTACTATCCTTGTAGGATACATATGAATGCTTGGGAATATTGTACATGTGTCCATACCAGGATTAAAAAATTATCTATTTTGTCCATCCCCTCAGTAATGATTCTTATGATATTATGTGGTGTGTCGTGGAATTTTTTCCCATTCACTTTGATTCTATAATATCAGCACCACATACTACCCTTATGGGGTTTCCCCATTCATATATGTCCTTACTACATGAAGTTACACTGCAAGGAATTTCGGGACTATGTACAACTTGTTTCCCATCCATATGGGATACATAGGGATTCCCATGCATTTGATCTCGGGTCCATCCCGGGCTCACCAACCCATTTTAACCCTTTCTTCTGTGCATATCCTCGATTCGTATGTCCATATTTGAGCCCTTTGACCCCTACTCAGCCTCATCAATATTGTTAGAGGCATTGTGGTTTAGGACCTAGAGTTTTGGATTCTATATGTATATGCTCTCATTCCATATCCACACTTCACAAATCCTTTTATTTGGTTTATCATCATCTCTCACATCTGAAAGTACCCCCCGAGTAGTATGGATGATATCCTTAAAGATCACCTTCCATTTTGCACCAACGTCCTGAAATATTTCTAACAACATTTGTGACAGGTCCTGTGTCACGAATATGGTCAGTGGTCAACCCTCACTTGTTTGTTACTATCCCAGGTCACACGATATGGATGTTGTGTTTTGAATACGGTCAATAGTTATCCTCCATAATTACACCAACCCCATTATTCCCTAAATGTTTGTTTCATGATTTACATCCCTTTCCATTTCATCAAGTTCTGATAAAATATTGACACGCTCAGAATTATCCATCTTATCACCTTTGCGCATTGAGAGGATGGACATACATTGTGGGGTTATCCATGATTCCACACCTTTGTTCCATATCGTGATCTCCCATGAGTTATATATATATTCTCTACCATTGTTTCCCACACCAATCGTGAATCACGTGTGATTAAGGATTTGAGTGAGGTTTTTTCCATCATGGAATAACCAAACATCTCTACGGTCTTATCTCTATGACCATAAACTAGGATCTTCTACATCCTTTCCAAATGAAATTAAACTTCCTGGTATTTCATAACTACAAGTGGATTGGTTCTCAACCCTATGAGGTTCTTAGTGATGCCATGGTACTTTACCCCTAGGTCTAGCCATAATTTCATGAACTTTTTTCTCCCTTTGTAATCTGTTTCTTCCACTACGGAATGGTGCGGTTTGGTGTGGAATTATTTTTTCCACATTCAGGTTGGGTTTACTAATGATGGTATACTACACCTTTCTGCCCCATACTATTTGAAATCTATGACCTTAAAACTAAGACTTCCAGTTTCAAAGTTAACATGAAATTAAACTGCAGAATAACTAGGATTTTCCTCGCTTGAGAGGATATCTTTCTTTTTGGTATTGGACATCTTACATACCATCCTAAAAAACAATGTGTGTATTGATTCTCATTCCCATGAGATACATAGTGATGCATAGATTCTTCGTCTACGGCTTAGCCACAATCCATTTCATCATTCTGGACTCTTGGACCTAGCCCCCTTTTAGGAATGTGTGGTGTGGTGTGTACTTCTCTTATCCTCATTTACATCAGGTTTATGTACTGCACCACATATCTATCACTTGGGGTTCCAATTTCCTTTAGTGCATGACCTTAAACTGTAGCCCCACCCTGGATAAGTTCATGATTCCCCATAACAATTATTAGACTCTTCAATTTCCTTTCTAGAGAGTATTACCCCCACAAATGGTGGTTTCTAACCACCCAGTGAATCAAGAAAAATGTTTATCATGATTCCTTACCTCACAGGATAGGTAGGGATGCCTGAGAACCTCTCATTGGGCCCAACCAAAGGTTCATTCATTCTTTCATCTCTTTCCCCTAATTACAACTCAAATTAAGTAAACCTAAATTAGGAATTCCTATTCCATGTAACATGAAATTATGATTCTTGGCCTTAAGGCTCGCCTATTATCATGAGTTAACATTCTGGAGGGAATCAGACAACACTTCGAGTTTGGCCCCATGTTTTTGAATATGGTCAATAGTTGGACCTCATTTTCTTATTCCCATTTTGGGTTAATGTGATGTGTATGCTTCATTTTTATTTTGGTCAAAAATTATCCTCTATCAGCATGACACCCACATTGTGTTCCAAATTTTGGGTATTGTAATTCACACATTCCATTTCCCTTCATTAATATTTATTCTAATGCCCCTATCATTACCCCAGTCATTTTCAAGAGCATGTTAGGAAATTGTTTTTTGGATGTTTTTGGAATTCTATTATATAATCACAACCCCCCTCTTTCCTCTTGGAAACATAGAGTGGTCATTCAGACCTCAGATGTGCAATTATTGGTAGGCACTCTTGTATTCAAGGTGAATGATTATGTGGTCATTCCTTGTTTCTCACACTGGATATAACCCTCAGGATCTTAGAGATTGATCTATAGATATTTTATAGATACTATTGATATGTAGCAATTAAGGTAGATGAAAATACTCATGAAAACAACCAAAATAAACAATCAATCCTGAAAGTATGTTTGTGAGTTTGTGTGAATTATAACCCCCATGGATTTACCCCTTTGATAGATGGGTTGAACTCATCAATGGAATGTTTCATCTCCACCACTCTCTGGCTTGTGGCCTCTAGAATTTCCTATCACATGCTATGCTCTCTCTTTTCTTCATTGCCTATGGGGCACAATTCATCGGCCTTGATCTATGCTTAGTCCTCATCAGCTTGAATGTTACCATCTATCTGGATGATCGCCTCATCTGGTCCTCAACCTCTACCAATTGTTCCTTTAATCATGATATGAGTTATGATTGGGAATTCATGAAAGAAGAGGGTTATTTCACCCATGGCCTCATGCATTGGATCTCTTATTCATCCTCCCAAATTTTTTGGGTGTTGGAATAATTTCTCCCCTGCCAGCTGACATCGAGGCCATGGTCGTACTCTCGTACTTTCTCTTCCATTTTATCTCAAATTATTATATGAGGGTGTCAGGAATCCACTATTCTAGTGCATAGTTCGCACATACAGGAATGAAGTATCCCTATATGGTTTACCCATTCTTCTTGTGGGGGATTTTTGATGAAGATCTTGAACAGTTTACATGATAGGCGATGGAAAACCTTACTATCCTCCTCATCTCAAGCCGTCTAATCAATCTATTCTTTGTCAGAATGATCATATTCTATGAATGCCTCTAGATGTTCATTAGTAGTGTCTACCTCTGGCATACTATTAGAGAGGCTAGATTCCATATTTTGTGTTTGGTCTTCATCGCTAGATTCCACTTCGATAATATCAGGTTCCATCCAGCCAGTCACCCTACCCCCAGCTATAGCTACTGTGATTTGTTTAACTTGGGATTCTAATTTCATGACAATAGGAATTCCCCTTGGGAGAGGAGCACTTAGAGACCCATCCATCATCCCCAGTATGCACCATGACATTTGAGAACAATTCAGATAGTAATACAAAAATGTATGTCAGACTGGTTCGATAGACAATAAGTTGGATTCTATGAGGGGGAGGGCCTACAGAGATAAAATAATTGGTCTCTCCCTCAAGTCACAGCTGTCAGAACCCCTAACATGGCCCCCTGTGTAAGGTTGGAATCTATTAAGATTTTGGAAGGGTTACCCTGGTTATCACGACCCTTCTATATCCTCCGCTCACCATATTCCCAGGAACCTATCCTAAAGCAACATCCACAATCACGAGGGAAAATTTTATTCATATAATGATTTTTTATACACGACAAATGTAATTTTAGAAATCTAAGATAACCTAAGAAAGTACCACAATAGTGTGGTTCAGAGTTTACCTTAAAAATCATGGAAAACTCTTCCATCTCCAAGGTTGGAACTTCACCTTCCTCCAAAGGTCCCCATACATGCTTCTTCTCCCTAGGAGGACCCCTCAGATTCTTCAGGTAAAGAGAAATTCTCTCTCAGCTTAGTGGTGGATGGTTGGGGTGGGAATGTATGATCAATAATTACATTGACCCCTTCTTTTATTGGAAACAGAGTACCCTGAGAATGCATAAAGGCCTCCATCTTAGTTATTTATTTGTCCCCTTACACCTAAGACACCAAAAAAATGGCCTTAACATGGATGAACTATGATAGAACCATACTAATATGGTTGAGGAAATACCACATGTGGGAAGGACTGATAAATTGTATGTTGACGTCCTAGAAGTGCCAAACCTTCGAAAAAACATCATCCTCAGGCTTGTCTATGTGGCGCAGCTACATCCCAGGAGCTTGAGTGGATATCCCACAGAACATCCTTAGTGGCCTCCCCTTCTAATGGTTCTTCTCATCTGGGATCACCAGGTCCACTGCTTCCACTTGTCTCCCACCCAATATATTCCCTATAATTAGTTACCTTGTCACCATCGTAGCCCCACCACCATGGAACGTTCTCACCATTTTCCAACACCATCATCGAGGTTGATGAGGCACCCCATTCTTAACCTGGAATGTTTGTTTCTTCACAATCTCCCCAAGGTAGGATACTTCATGGTGCATTGTATACTCCATAAGAATCTAATAAATAGTGGTAGGTGGAGGCATATCATTCTACATTTTTCAATCCTACTACATAAACATAAGCCACATATTCCTTATGAAGCTCAAATAATCCTCTTGGAATACCCCTATGTAGACTTTTGGGGTCAATGTATGCATGCACTAGAACTGTCTCGCAATGCTATGTAGGGTATATGGATCACATATTTGCCCACAGTTGACTCATGCCACTTGAACTACACCTTGTAAGGCCGAAATATAAGACTGATGCTCCTCAGTTCCCTTGCATGTCATCGGTGAATACCCATATCGGTAGCAGAAAAGGATGGAAGTTGAATTCATCTACCTTCTAGATTCTGTTCAGTGAAAGTGGTGAGGATGGCTTGGATTGAAATCCCCCCCACTGAATTCAAGATGGATGGTCAAATGTTTGACCCTAGAAGAGAAATATGGTTTGGATACTTGTTGACATTCATATGTGCTTCTATCCAACTATACAAAAAGTGGACATGTCTACATACCCACTGTAGGGTTTTCCCCTCACTCATGTTCCATAACACCTTATACAATTTCTCTAGCACTAGGATACCATGGATGAAATGCTCCCCCATCCCCATCAATGGTTCTATAATTAATGTGCTTGGTCGCACACCAATATTTGTATCCCTGGTTGGAAGCATCCAGTCGTAGATAAGTGCATAGATAAACCCAACCACCCTAACCCCCAGTTGCTACTCCGTGTTAACACTATACCCCCACATATTCCATTATTTTTCCTCTAGTATTTTCTAGAAAATAATTTCATTTGCTTCTATAGACTTCATTCAGACAAGTGGGATTCCTTATTGGAGGATCTTTAAGCTCCTCCCCGCCTTTAACGACATGCTTAGGTGGGATGTTTAGGAAACATCTAAACCAAAACGTGAATTGGACATCTTTCATCGACTATTTTTCATCTCCCCGCACCATGTTAGCGATCACCTTTAACAACCATGATATCTAACTGGTGTCCTCCTATGTGTTCTCCGTGAGAAGCATCTCGTCATATATCACCCATAGAATGGGGATTGTTGAGATCTGATGGCGATCCCAGATGCTGATTCTAGCCTCCCAGTGATGGAGATGGAATGTGTTGGTCCTCAATGACTACCATCATATAAACTATGGAATTATATGTTTTTACTCATAGATATGTAGTAGGAAATCCCATGAAGCTTCATACATACCTAACGACTTCATCTCCACCCAGAATTCATCCTAGGATTCACAGGCCCAGTAAGCCCAGGCCCAATCATCCATGAAGTTGTTTCCCTATCATAAGTCCCAATTGTCAGTCCACCCCTTCTGCGGGTTCAATAAAGACACCTGCATATTGGTATTGTATTGAGGAAGAGATAACTCTAGAAACAATGCTATCCTATAAACATCATTGATGTTATTATGCAGAATGTTGGAAACAACGGGCGTGTGGTCTTCCCATGTATGGTCATCCGCAGCTCTGAACCACTGGCACTAACATGGTGTGCTCTTGAACGAGTATGTTGGTTTGTGTTAGGTCCACTAGGATAGATACCCTGAGAGGGGGGGGGGGGGGTGAATCAAGGTATGATAGAATACAACAACTACCCCTTTTGATCTTGTTTTGATGTTAGACAAAACCCTCTTCTCTCTCAGTCTCGATGCAGAGTATGACCAAACATTAAAGCATGCATATGACACAAAGATTTTTACTTGGTTCACCCTCACTGGGATACGTCCAAGGAGCATACACCGGCTGTGTGACGATGTACCAATTCCACTATAAGCGCACTGTTGTTTACAAGTTTGAAGTGGAATCACTATCCCTCCTGGTTTACAACCACTCACAATTGGAGAACTCACTGCTCTCTCAACAGAAGTGAGATCACTGCTTCTTCAGAAGATCCACTCACAGTTTATAGACCTGTAGGTCTCTTCATTTGCATGAAAGAGTGCATCCTTAACTATTGATAGATGCTCGGTTGAAGTTCAACTTTCATCCACTGATGAATATTTCTTTGCCTCTTAACCACTGGGCAATTAACTTTCGAAACACCTTCGCAAAGCACCCTACTTCACAAGGCTCCCAATTTCACGAAGCTCTAACAAGCCTTCACGAAGCTCCGTCTTTTTCGCGATGCTCACAATTTCATGGAGCTCAGACCATCGCAAATATAAAGCCTTTGCAATGCTTAGGCTTTCACGGAGCTCAAGTCTTCGCAAAGAGACTTCCCTCGTGAAGCTCACTGAGCCAACACAGAGCACACGACTTTTGCAGAGCTAGAATATCTACCGCAAAGCTCTTCTTTCCCGAAGCACACTGCCTTCACAAACTTATTTCGCAAACCGAGAGAAAAGTTTTTTCTCTGAAAATTCTCTCTACTTCTCTTGAGGGGGTCGACCTCAATTTATAGGCTATTCCACCATCCCTCGAACTTTCCGCGCGAAGTCAAAGCCACGTCATCTCAAATCGCGAAGATCCGAAGTTTCTGCCTGAATTCTGTCAAAATTGCGAAGCACCACAACAATTTTCCGATCGTGGAGATCATTGTAATTGCAGAGCATCCCATCATTCCCTTCTCTCCTGCACCACGAAGCTCCCTCGCAAGGCCCTTCATCACCGCATTGCGCTTCAACCTCTACCGTTCGCGAAGCTTGTCGTAATCACGAGGAATTACGACCATCATTCTTCTAGTCTTCATGAAATCCAAACCATGAAGCCTCTTTCAAGAAATTCATGCCATTTCCATATTTAATTACGATCATCATGGAAATCCTATTTTCACGATCATCACCAAACTCCAAATTTTGGACCCCAAAAATTTGGCAAACACTGGAAAACGGTGCCACCTAGTACTGCTCTTTTTTACCGCCACCAGATCGTCTGTTCCTTTGTAATCATTCTTTGTCAACATGGATTGTAAAAAACTTCTCAAGAACTCGACAATTCTCCATGGAAACCTACTTTTTAAAAAAACACAATGAACCCAAAAAATACCGCAATGTTACCTTGAGGGATTTTTTCCCAACAATCTCCCCCTTTGTGTTTGTTGACAACTCTTCATAACTCTTCTCAGAAAGATTTTCTACACGTTGATAACTCACCAAGTCTTCTTCCATCAGTTACCACCATTCGCCTCTTTCGATTCTGATAGAATTCAAAGATTCACATAACACGTACTCTATGCCAACATGAGCAATGCTCGGCATGAAAAACAAGAGTAGTATGAAAAGTTCATCAATGAGTCACTTCATGTCAGACCCCAATTATCGATTCCAAACTGATACCAATTTTTAAATTGATACCAATTGTTGAACCACACTAATACCAATTGGTGATAACTGGAAACCTGCTCACACCTTTCCAACATCACTATTCTTCTTTTATCACGATCCTCACCTTTCGTGATATCTATGCTTTGATCGATAACTTCTAGCATCGTCAGATTTAAAACTCTCCCCCTATTTCAAAGCTCTCCCCCTATATCGATGCTCCACATAAAATCTTCTCCCCATATCATCCATGATTTCTCAAATAGCCACATGGTATCCCCATTGAACAATCACTATTTTCTCCCCCTTTGTCAACAAACCCAAAGGTCATTCCTTTGTAGTCTGTAACAGAGTAGAGAACACACATCAACACATTAGGGAAAAACACATCATACCTCGGGGAGGGGGGGGGGTTTCCACATACACAATCTTTCAAGTGAGGGGAGTCGACTGAACTCCTAGAGCCAGTCGATGCCTCTCAAAAGCTTCATGGGGTAAGGCCTTTGTCAGGATGTATGCAACCTTTAGTTCTGTAGACACATACTTCAACTTCACGATCCCCTGCTCAACCTTCTCCTTGATAAAATGATACTTTATCTCAATGTGCTTTGTCCTTGAGTGATGGACGAGATTTTGCTGAGATTAATAGCACTTGAGTTATCACACTGGATTCTGATCGGAGACTTCACTTCAACTCCCATATCTTCAAGCTACGACTTCATCCATAATTACTGTGTGCATGCTTGAGTGGCCGCAATATACTCAGCTTCTACGGTGCTCAATGAAATTAAATATTGCTTCTTGCATAGCCAAGAAATACACAATCCACCAAGATAGAATGTACCTCCTGACGTTGACTTCCGGTCATCCGCTGAACCAGCCTAATCTGCATCAGTATATCCCAATAATTCTGAATGAGTTTTTCCATTATAAATCAAGCTGAAATCCACTGAGCCCTTGATATACTGAAGTATTATTTTCACTTAAAGCATGTGGATTTCCTTGGGATTACTCTGATATCTAGCTTCTTGGCATGTGGCAAATACAATGTCAGGCCTTGTTGCTGTCAAGTATAGCACACTTCCAATGATTTTCCTTTATTCTGTGATACTAACTGCCTTTCTACCCTCATCTTTGGACAATTTCATCCGGGTAGCTACCAGAGTTTTCATCTCCTTGAAATTTTTCATTCCAAATCTTTTCAAAACCTATTTGGCATATTTGGATTGTGAAATGAATGTTCCAGTCCTTTCTTGTGTCATTTGTAGACCAAGGAAAAATGTTAGCTCTCCAGTCATTGACATTTCAAACTCACTTTTCATGAATTTGGAAAACTTTCTGCACTGAGGTTCATCTGATCTGCCAAATATTATGTCATCGACATAAACCAAGACCATCATCCTTTGATTAATTTTTTTATTGAAATAGAGATTGTAATCAACTGCCCCATGCTGGAAACCATGATTCTTCAAGTATTGATCAATCCTTGAGTACCATGCTCTTGGTGATTGTTTCATCCCATACAACGCCTTATTCAGTCTGAAAACCCTGTTCTCATCCTCATGAAAGAGAAAACCATTTGGATGCTCAATATAAACTTCCTCCTCTAGAACCCCATTCAAGAATGAAGATTTGACATCCATCTGGAATAATTTGAACTTCTGTTGCACTGCGATGGCTAGGAATAATATGATTCTCTCTAGCCTTGAAACTGGTGAAAATGTCTCATCAACATCTACTCCCTCGATCTGGAAGTACCCCTTGCACACTAGTCGTGATTTGTTCCGAATCACTGTGCCACCTTCATTCATATTGCTGTGATAGAACCATTTAGTCCCAATGACATTCTTATCTTCTGGCCTCGAAACAATCTCCCATGTTTGATTCTTCTCAATATGATCTAGCACTTCATTCATTGCCTGAATCTAGTTTTCATCTTTAGCTGCATCAGCAAAGCATTTCGGCTCAACCTAAGATAGGAAAGATGTATGATGCATTGATTTCATTCTCCTAGTCTGAACCAGAGCAGACTGATCACCAATGATATTCTGCCTATCAATTTCAGCTCGACTCCTTGGCTTTTGTGTAGATATGGACTTTACTTCCTCATGCTCATCATCAGTATCGCCTTCTGAATCAACATCAGCCACTTCTTCTTCCCCTGCATGGCTTTATTCCTCACTACTCTCATTAGGAAATTGTTCACTGTGTTGTTTAATGATCTCCTCATTCTCCACTACAACGACATCATTTCTCTCAACTACATTTCCCAGCCTTTTGTTAAAGCATTTATATGCCTTTCTTTTTCTTGAGTATACAAGGAATATACCCTCATCGCCTCGAGACACGTATTTCCTATGTTTTTCCTTATTGAGGATAAAGCACTTACTTCCAAATATTTGTAAGTATTTCACCATTGGATTCTTTCCATACCACATCTCATATGGAGTCTTTCCTTATATCGGACACAATAATGCCCTGTTAGAAATGTAGACCGATGTTAAAACTGCATCCTTCCAAAATTTCTCTGGTATGTACTTTTCAATAAGCATCGTTCTGGACATGTTATTGATGATCCAGTTTCTCCTTTCAACCACTCCATTCTTTTGGGGAGTTCTTACTGAAGAAACTTGATGCCTTATCCCCTGATTATTGAGATATTCTTCCACCTGACTATTTGTGAATTCCGTACCATTTTCAGTACAAAACTTCAGAATTTTCTGTCCAAGCATCCTTTCAAACTCCCTTCAGTACTGTTTTAGGCAGTTGAACACATCGAACTTATGGGGAATAACAAATACCAATGCCATTCTGATATATTCATCAATGAAAAGAACATAGTACCTCTTTTCGTTAATTTCTCTTGGTGTGATAGGTCCACAAACATCTACATGGACCAATTCGAGCACTCTAGTTGACTTCTTTTCTTTTTCCTTATACGTCTTTCTGATGAGCTCCCTTGTTGTCATGCATCGCACGTGTGAGTACGATCACGTGATAGCTTGGGTAGGTCTCCTGCTGCATCACACATTACCAGATCTTCTAGGGATGGCTAACATAGATGACCAATTAGTTTATGCCACAACTTGTTTTCTTTCTCTCTGGATAGAAAGCACATATCTTCTTCTCCACATACCAGGTAGAGATTTCCCTTTGTTCTCTTTCACTGTAGAACCACTACCCGAGATCTTCCATTGAAGATACACATCTTCTTAGTAAACCTTATAGAATGTCCCAAGTCACACAGTTGACTGACGCTGAGAAAATTGTGACTGAGGCCTTCTACTACTAAGACGTCGGCACGTCTCATCTCTTTGCCCCCAAACTTGGCATTTCCTGAGCCAATTATTTTCAGGCCTTCATCATTTCCAAACTTGAAAACTTCTTCTTTGTCATATTATACGCCTGTAATGAGATCCTTATTACCTGTCATGTGAGATGTGCAGCCGCTGTCAAGGATCCACACACCATAGTGATCTTATGCTTTAAGGGAAATCTCTGCCACCACAGCCTTCTCATTCTTCTTCTTCTTGGTCCATAATTTTTCCTTCACACTTGGCATGGATTTATATTTCTATTCTTTATCAGTGTATGATAGACCAACTTCATCTTGAAAAGCCACAAATCTATTATGCATTTATAACTCATCTATAGGTTTGTTGATCTGCTGCTTGCGAATGTTTTGATTCTGCTTTGGCACATTTCTATGAATGGTCAAATTTCAGTACCTAGACATGTGCCCAAATACTCCGCACCAAAAATAGTCTCCTTTGAAATATGTTCTGTAAAATCGTTCTCTATTTCACTGCCACTTTTGTTCTTGTGCCCATCGATATCTATTGGCTATGGAACACACATACTGTGAGTGTCCCATCTTTCCACAACAATAACACCTGATATGTGGTTCATTCCTTTGACTGACTTCTGAACTATGAGTTTCCCCTTGGTATCTCTGAATATTTTGATTCTGTCTTTTTCCCAAATCAACCTTCAATCTTGGAGTGGGTGCTTGCGGTCTGACCCCAATTTTCACTGCTTTTTGTTTTCAATCAAGCCATGAATCAGCCTTAACATCTGAGCTCAATTTCTGCTTCTTTTATGCTGAAGTACTAGGATCCTCTTCCACCTTTTCTGTCTTTATTATGACCTACTTTCCCAAGAATGTGTTGGGAATCAATGGTTTTTCTTGGTCTTTAACTTTTTTTCGTAGACTGACAACTTCTTCTTCAAGATTTTAGATACACTTGACATGATCTTTCCTTGTGTTTTTCAAGACATCAATCTCCCTTTTTTATTCTTCAATATTGATTTTACACTCACTAACTCTTTGTGAGTTTTCTGGTGTTGATGACTTAAGTTTCTCAATTTCATCCATTAACTCATACTTTTCTTCTTCCTACTGCTGCATATAGATTTTGGCGTCAGGAACAATTTTGTTAGCTTTCTTTGTTTTAGCTCTCCAAACATCTATCTCCTCAAGAGCAGCTTCTAAATCAGATTGAAAATCTACTCTTCCTTCAACTTCTTCTTCTTCATCAATGTCAGTTTCTTCCTTCTTCTGAGCACTACCTACAACTGCCACCATAGCATTTTCCCCATGATCTTTGCAGTTTTCAATATCCTTATCCTCTTTATCCTTAGAATCATCTAAACTTTCAAATTCTTGTGAAAGAAGATTCTTCTTCTTAAAGAAATTTCTCTTGAATTGTTTCTTCCCTTTCACAATTGTTGAAGACTTCTTCTTGGGAATTTTGACTTCGACTTCGTCATCATCATTATCATTATCTTGAAACTTCTTGGGGCACCTTACAACAAGATGACCAACCATTCCACATAAAGCAATCTAGTGGATGTTTCCCTTTAAACTTTACTTTTCCTCTTTGATGGTTTGAGGAGAGGAATGACATCACCTCATCTATCTCTTCTTCCTCTTGTGAATATTCAATGGAGAGCTTCTTCATGTATTTAATTGCCACCTCTTTAGACTTCCCCTTTTCCATAGCCTTGTTATCATCATTCCTCATTTCATATGCAACCAAGGTATTGTGCAGATTGTCTAGTGTTAGCTCTTTTGGATCTTTGTCTTCTTGTACTGAAACTTTCAGATTGAATCGAGGTAGAAGTTTCCTCAAGATGCACTTTACGATCTTTATGTCGTCAATGATTTTACCACGACCTCGCATATCTTCCACAACAATGTTTCCCCTACCAAAGAATGCAACAACATGCTCATTTGTGTTCATCTTCAGATCTTCATTCTTATTCCACAGTACTTGTAACTTTGCCTCACTGGCCTTTGTATCTCCTTCATATATACTCAAATGTTTTTCCCACATGGCATGTGATGTTTTACATGACATCACCTTCGTATAGATAGCATTGGATAGGTATCCCCCTAAAGCATTTATTCCCTTGGCGTCAGAATCCAATTCTCTTCGCTCGACATCCGATAATTCTCCACTGCTGATATCAGCTGTTATACCATGCATTGCTGCTGTGAACACATCCATTCCTAGTGATAGGAAGTAGTGTTGCATCAGATTATTCCATAGATGAAAATTGTTCCCGTTGAAGATCATAATCCCTTTATGATTGGTAACCTCCATTTGAGAGAGGAACACAGATATTAACCATTTTCTCTGATACCAATTGTTAGGTCCACTATGCTAGATACCCTGATATGGGGGGGGGGGGGTGAATCCGGGTATGACAGATTACAACAACTTCCCCTTTTGATCTTGTTTTTTCTGTTAGACAAAACCTTGTTATCTCTCCATCCCGATGTAGAGTATGATCAAACCTTACATCATGCATAGGACACAACTATTTTTACTTGGTTCAACCTTACTGGGATACATCCAAGGAGTATACACCGGTAGCGTGCGGATGTACCAATTCCACTATAAGCGCACTGCTGTTTACAAGTTCGAAGTGGACTCACTATCCCTCCTGGTTTACAACCACTCACAATTTGAGAAATCACTTCTCTCTCAACTTAAGTGAGCTCACTGCTTCTTCATAAGATCCACTCACAGTTTATAGACATGTAGGTCTCTTCATTTGCATGAAAGAGTGAATCCTTAACTGTTGATATATGCTCTATTGAATGTAAACTTTCATCCATCAATGAATATTCCTTTTCCTCTTAACCACTGAGAAATTAACTTTGGAAACACCTTTGCAAAGCACCCTACATCGTGAGGCTCCCAATTTCGTGAAGCTCTAACAAGCCTTCATGAAGATCCTTCCTTTTTGCGATGCTCACAATTTCGCAGAGCTCAGACCATCGCAATGCTTAAGCCTTTTCAATGCTTAGGCCGTCATGGAGCTCAAGTCGTTGCAATGCGACTTCCCTCGCAATGTTCAATGAGCCAATGCGGAGCACACGACTTTCGCGGAGCTAGAATATCTGCCGCAAATCTCTTCTTTCACGAAGCACAATGCCTTCACGAACATCCTTCACGAACTGAGAGAAACGTATTTTCTCTGAAAATTATCTCTAATTATATAGAGGGGTAGACCTCTATTTATAGGTGATTCCACCATCCCTTAAACTTTCCATACGATGTCAACACCATATCATCTCAAATCACGAATCTCTGAAGTTTCCACCGGAATTCTGTCAAAATCACGAAGCACCATAGAAATTTTCGGATCGCAGAGATCATCGTAATCGCGGAGCATCCTGTCATTCCCTTCGTGCTTGTGCCATGAATCTCCCTCACAAAGCCCTTCATCGCCGCAATGCGCTGCAACCTCTGCCATTCGCAAAGCTTGTCGTAATCGTGAAGAATCACCACCATCATTCTTCTAGTCTTTGAGAAATCCAAACCATGAATCCTCTCTTCGCGAAATTCATGCCATTAACATATTAAATTATGATATTCATGGAAATCCTATTTTCGCGATGCTCACCAAACTCCAATTTTTGGACCCCAAAAATTTGGCAAGCACTGGAAAATGGAGCCACCATGTACATCTCTTTTGTACCGCCTCCATATCGTCTATTCCATTGTCATCGTTCTTTGTCAACATTTATTGTCAACAACTTCTCTAGACCTCGACAATTCTCCATGTAAACCTACTTTGTCAACAAACATAATCAACCCAAAAAATACTGCAATGTTACCTTGAGTGATTTTTTCCCAACAGTTTGTCCCAAATTTCTCCTAGGATAATTACATCATCAATCAAACCAAATATGTATAATGAAAGTCTTTTTCTGAGTGGATAGTTATTTTTTTCCCTTCTAATAGTATCCCCACCAGGGAATCATGGTACGAATGTCTTAACATGAATTATCTGATCCCTATATTATCCTCCATATTCTCCCTTTGATTGTCGTCAACAAGGACTTCCCGAGAATCTTTTTGGTTTTCCATTTTGTTTTGGGACATTGTAAATTTTTCTTTTCTTATTCGCAAAGCCAAATTGTATGGAATGATTGTAGATATCAGTTTCAAAGATCATTCATGGATCACGTGATCACATAGCCTAAGGAATCACTGCATGATGTAGAGAAACAAAGGATCACAGTGCACTAGTTCACTAATAATCATTCACGGATCACCAAACCATAAAGCCCAGTTTACAAAGTGTCTTCGTAGAGTGAATAGATTCGCAATTCGAGATCTCAAGAACATGATCACAAGGATAGATGTGGAAAATAATGGTTCTTGTGTCCTATTTATATGGAATGACTTCTGCGGCTTCATGACACACTTGGACGTGGAGAGCTTCATGAAATTCTTGGCCCGTGTTCCACCTACCCCCTCCGCGATTTATCTTTACGATCTGCCGAAAGTTTACAGACTTACCGTATCAATATGACCCTCATTTTCTCTGCAACTCCCATTCTGATGGGGGTAATCTTTTTATGCCGAAATTTCATACCATTGAAAAATCCAATAAAGGGAAAAAAATTAGAGGGTTCTACATCATGAATATCCTTTGCAAATACATCCTGTTCTGCGATCACTGTAATACTTCCAATACAACTTCTCCACAACCACTGTAAAGGACTTTACTATGAACGCCACAATGATAGTGATGTAAGACTTCGTGACTCCATGGAAATTGATCATATCCCTTAAAAACTCTACAAATGTAGTGACATAAGCTTTCTCAACTCAATGGAACATGAAAAGAGCCTTCGAAAACACCACAAAGGGAGTGACTGAAGCCTTCATGGCTCCAAGAAACTTGATTGGAGCCTCTGAGAATTCCTCAAAGGTAGTGAAAGATGACTCACGACTCATGGAAAATTGACAATAGCCTCCACGATTTCTGAAAAGGCATTAATGGAATCCCTTATGAGTCTAGGAAACCTAACGGATCTACCTCCGATAGTGAAGAATTATTTTCTTCACTATACATCTGTAGAGAATTTTGATGCTCGGTGCCAATAAATATTCATCCCACCCCCACTCCAAAGTATTGAAACCATTTCCTTTCTCCTTCCACCCTCTCAATTCACAAAGCATCCATATAATCTATGAACTGTCAAGAAAATGAAACATCTGAGGAATAAGAGCATTGTAACCCACTTATCTTTGCACCATTTCACCTCCTCTTTAAGAGGGGATTCCATTCACAAATCCCTTTGGTAATCAGAAATGAAGGAGACCACTTTGGGTACTTTGATCTTCATGAAGCACTCAGTCTTCAAGAGGCACCCACCTAGAACATAAAATATCCATTCGTAGGATAAGTCAATATTATTTACAAAGTACCCTCATTCTCCAAGCCCCTTTAGTTACCAAAGCACTAGAGCTTCATGAATCCCCTCTCTGTGAGGACTTCTTCTTTGAAAACCCCATTTATGTGTGGACCTCTAGGAATGTACATAGTTATTACATATCCCTCGAGTGGTGCTACTTGTATCATTTCTCTACCTCATTATTCTTCGTATAGGCATTCTAAAGGATATCACTTCTTCACTTAGCCACAACAATATGGACCCCCAATGGATCACCCCACAACCATGTTAACCAAGAACATTACTGGTGCCTTCTCTTCACCAAGGGTTAAATCATGAAAATTATGTAAGTTCTAGCAGTGAGGAGTGAATCATCATCATCTGAGATGCCGAACATTAAAAATCTATGAACCCATGTCCTCAATAAATGACATTAATATGTGACCACTGTATGAGTGACAAGCCCGA
This sequence comes from Viscum album, assembly GCA_963277665.1. Lineage (NCBI taxonomy): Eukaryota > Viridiplantae > Streptophyta > Magnoliopsida > Santalales > Viscaceae > Viscum > Viscum album. The sequence goes on from OY728166.1 coordinate 879,434,560, forward strand.
GAGGACCAAGAAGGGTATGGGAACCATCACCCTCTCACCCCCTCTCCCTCTATGATTTGGATCCATACACACCTTAGGTAGTATCTGCGTATCCCCCGAACCAACATGATAGGGTGATCCTTGTATGGAGAACATATCCTCCTCAAACATCTAGGAATCCTCCTTAGGTGGCCAACCACAATTAAGAAACTATTTGAACTTTGTGCCAATAAACATTTGTAATCCCCACTCCACTCCTCACGAACACACCTTTTGTTGCATGATCATAAGGTCTTTTGTTGCCTCATGTTTTTCACACCGAACATGACTATTGTGGTCTTAGAGTAAACATCAACCATGACATCCTCTTTGGGTCATTAAACATATTTAAACCCCTAGCCCATCTATACCTAACTAGGTTAACATTGATCATTTACCATTTAAAGAAAGGTACATAGAAAGCCTCCATGAGGTTCAGTCCCATCACCCATTGGTCCCGAACACTTCGGGTTGGCTCACACTCATCCTGTATGATGTTAAACTGTATGCCCCATTCTGTCCCACATGATGTTAAAATATATACTATAAAGATACATGGGTTTTTATCCTTGTCTTATAGAGAGATTTTTTAGAAAGGATCCTTGAGGTTCAACCCCAAACACTGGTAAACATCGGAGTCCCCTTTATTGGGGCCCACATCCTTAGTCCACCATTTAGTGGTGTAAGAGAAGTTCCTAGGAAACAAAGCATGTGTGATCCCCACACCCAATCCTTACTCTTCTAAACAAGAGTGTGCCTATTGTGATGAGCTGCTAACCATAGGTAAGCCCCTGAATGTCTTCGGGTTATTGTGCCTTGTGTACACCCCGATACTACGCCACATATCTGAACTACATGGACATTGATTTTTCCATATTTGAGAAAGGTATGTATGAAGTTCCCTAAGTTTCAATCCCATCTCCCATGTCCCATAATAGTCTTTCCCTCAAGCCTTTGTGTTTCGAGAAGATCTTCCATCAACCCGTAGGTTCTACTTCTGTCGGGTCCTATCTATGTGTCAATTCTCACAAGTCACCTCCTTCATCGACTCATCATTCTATTTCTACAAGTACATGGACTTTGATTCCATGACACAATGATACATATGAAACATATTTTTGGTTCAATCCCAAAACCATCAGCTTCACACAGGTCCTCGGTTCCATCCCCATTCATTGCAACCTTCGATACTCAATCTATATTCATCTAGATCTTACCCAGACCGGCCAAACTCAGTAAAATCATGCCATCAGTACGAGTGGCTAACCATGTGTGAGCCCTATCATATCTCTAGGCCATTTTCCTTCATGTACACCCTGATTTCATGCCTCATCCATTGTCAATACGTGGGTTTTGATCCATACCATCCAAACATGGTACACAGGCAGCCTCTTTGAGGTTCAATCCCACCCAATGGTAAACCTGGGCGTACCCTTTGTTTGGACCCACTATCCACTAATCCACCCTTTCTGGTATCCAAATCTACTTTAATTGTGTCAAAACCTCCCCTTTGTGCGACACACCATCCTTGGACTGTCATTGTTGGGATTTCTTACCAATCCATTTGGTAAAGGTTTTTGGAGATCCCTCCTAGGGATGTACTCATCTGATCCACTCCCATTAGTGCTATGATCAGTATGATTTGTCTCTTCTAGACGTTAAACTCATGGAATACCCCATGATAAACATTGTAAGATAAGGAAAACATCAAAGACATTCCTCCAACATATAATTCCCTAAATTCGACATGGTATTTTTTGGGCTTCTGCACCCACAAAATTCCCTCTCATAAGGGAAAATATAGGTTTACCAGTTTTTCAGCATCTATACATGCCAGTGATGCCTCAACATTAATACTCTCTTGAAAGATTGTTGCTGCTCTGAATAGAACCCTTGATAATGTCTTGATATAAGTAGTGTAATTAGACGGATTCCGCAAATATATGGCACGAGGAAGAGTATCACAAATAACATATAAATCATTAAGGGAGACCTAAAATAGGAGAATAATTCTGAGGTGGAATCCATGGAAGGACAGATCGACATCCCATAATACCATTTCGATCAAGGATAAAACATCTATGAAGAAGTGAAGAATTTTACCCGCCTTTTTAAAGCGGGAATGTGCGGAAAAAATTAGTGCATCATCACAGATGATGCAGGCCCAGACAACAATGTCAGAAACAAACACATTTCTTTCCTATATGAGAAACTTTATTAGTAGACTAGGTGGATGATTATTATGTTTAGAAGATAGTCCATCTGCACAGGGTACCATAGATTCTAGTTTTAGATATTGAATCACTTTTTACTTCACCAATCTATATGTTCTTGTAGAATCTTCTTTGTACATAGATTTTTCTAAGAATGAAATTTCTCCCATTGATAGATGGGAAGTCCGAGAATTATATTTATGTGTTTGAAGATAAGATATGAGATTGTGTTCTAGACTTTGGTGGGTCTTAAGAGAATAAACTAGAATATGTGGAGTTAGAATATTACAATAGTTTTCAAGAAACTATTCTTATGGAACCATATGATGAAATTTAAGGTAGTCCATATAAAACACCTATATGTTGGATGGAGGAATGTGAGCCAGAGTGTTTGGGAATGAGTCTCATGCAGGAGAGGTCAGAATAGGTTCATCTTATTTGGATGTGCTTGGATATGGATCAGAGTAGATAAAATTGGAATGCAGATAGATGTTGATAACCCATATAATTTACCAAGGGTGATTGTGTTTTCCTTCAGGTGTCTCCTAGATTGGTTCACCATTGGATTCAGAGAAAGGAAAAGTTGATGCCCAAGTTTTTTAGAACATTTGAGTTTGTGTACATAATTGTTCTGATGGCATACTGAATGGATCTTCAGTAGTGGTAAAGTTATATTAATGATGTCTTTCATGTGTCAAATCATAGGTAATATCACCATAACCCTTATCATATAATCGATTTTGATGATGTAGAGATTGATACCGATGCATCCATTTAGGATAATCTAATACCTCTATTAGATCATATTGAGACAGTGTTGTGGGGGAAAGATCATGCCAACTGTTTATGTATTTTTAAAACATGGGAATTTTCCGGTGGAAACATGGGAGAGATAAGGGGATATACACACCGATATTTTCACCTCGGAATCCTAGTAATGCTTGGGAGTATAGTTCGGGGATGAGATTTTATAAGGTGGGGAGATTTTAAGATCTTAAAATTTTCTATATATGTATCATGCTCATTTAAGATTACTATTTTACCCTTTCCTTAGTTTATATTGGTTGGGTTTTACTTTGGGTAGTTTTGGGGTAAAGTTGTAGAATTGTGGAAGGAATGTGGGGAATGTAGGAAAACCATATGACCATCTACGAAAACCATGAGAACCTAAGAAAAGGGGATTCACAATGTTAGAAAATGGTTTTGAACATTCTCATTCAATTTGGGGTTTTCCATTGGAGGGTGTCCTTAAACCATCTTGAGACAGGTCGTCTAAATTGAAAATCCCAGAGTCTTGATTAATATTGTGTGTATAGAATTGTGAAATATCAATTTCTAGGGTCAGAAATCATATCTGGAATTGAATTATTTAATTGATCAATCAGTCAGTAGAATAATATGATTATGAAATTGATAGGATATGGGTAATATCAATTTTTTTAATTAATTGTATAGTGTAGTTGTTCAATTAATGTGATTATGAATTAATTAACCAAGAAAATTATTATATGTCTGGATTATGAATAATTGGTTATAAGATTTATATATTTCCAAATGGTTTAATGTTTAATAAATCATATAATTCAGTGTGATTAAAGGGTTTAACCATGATTGTTTTGATTATTTAAATAGTATCCTAGATGTGAAATTATATAAATGTGGGTTATTTTTGATTGACCTTTGTAGATGTGATATATGTGGTATATGTGTAATAGATTTGTATACGAGTGTGGGACACTTTATTATGCTCTAAATACCCATTTTTTATTGGTATACATTTGATTGTGGCACACTAACTGATTTTCCAAATACCCATGTGATATATTGATAAATGGGATTTTTTATATGGTATGATGCTTCAAATACAAACATAGTGCAAGATAAGATGTTATTGGAAAAAAATGTAGGCATTGAACCATAGTTCCAAGCATCAATGATATAAAATTTCATTGAAATGTATAATGAAATGCCATGTTATGATGAATTGTGGTTATTTTCTGATATGGTGCATACTAAATTATGAGCTAAAGTATGTATTTTTTGTTGGGTGTCCTCTTGAACCTAGGGTAAATAGTGGTTAAATAATGATTAATTGATTACATGAATTGGTTAAACTATTTATTTAAATTTATTAATTATAAAATTGTATAAACTATTATTTAAATGATATTTTCTGAGATATCATTTATAGCATCCCGTCTTTTTATAACATAAACTTTCATTTCATTACACGGAACTGAGGATCTTTAAGGTTTAGTGTGTTGGAAACAAGGAACATAATACATGAAAAAAACATAAAACATTCTTCTTAAACACTTGAAAGGCTTTTCATTACGTTCATCCTAGTTTCATTACTGCATCTCATAACAAGAGGACATACATCAAAAGAAAGGGTGAGCAGAAGGCCTAGTAAGGGAAGAAGAGAAACATTTTTCATGTGAACTTGAGATACTTCAATAAGGACATGAAAAGATCTCTAAGGCATGAGAAAGGAATCATGAGATACATCATAATAAAAATAACATTTTTCATAACATGAAGATGTGGCTGAAACATTTAATATTGACAATAATTTCGTTTCACCAAGGTCCATCCCCAAGGTGTCATTAAAAATTACCAAGGTTATTCACCAAGGTATCTGTCTAAAAAGTCATCTCTAGAGATTAAGTCTTTACCCAATGCATTGGAGTGCTAACTGGGAGCACCCTTGAAATGCCTTTATTATCATGTGAGCCACATATATAATCATCAATCATTTCATAAACAACCCATATAGCATAAAAGAAATGGGTTTCATTTCATAATCATAACGTTTTAAAAACTGCTTTAAAGACATGATCTTTATGTCACTTTAAACCCACAGAAAGGGAAAGCGGGTTTCATGTATGTAAATACCAAAATTTAAAATATAAAATTTTGATATATATGTGAATACCCCTATAGAAATAAGAGCTTTTAGTATTCACTTTATAACATAAAATAATTTTGAGAAAAGAGAGGGGCATTTTGAGATGAAAGTTATGCAGCATAACGACTATGATACATGGTTTTAGAAAACAATGAAAAGAGATGGGACATGGGTCACCCACTCAAAAATGATACATAAAACAGTGGGGGAACATAATATAAAGTTTTTAAGAACATGGTAATGAAATCTGAAGGACATGCCATTCAAAATTAAAAACATGTAAGGAAGACAAAAATTAGATTTCTCTTATGAAAATTCGGTAGCCTAACGGCGTCACTTAAAACATCAAAAAAAATGAATTGAAAATATAAAATAGGGTCCCTCATCATATGAACATAAGAGTTCAGTATGATAGATATAGAGATCATACCCCAACATAATTAAAAAAGAACTTGATAGACTTGACATGAAAGTAGAACTTTGAAAAGAATGAGAAGGGTGAAAGAATCCCCTTAAAATTTTGTCAGCCTAACGGTGCCACTTAAACATTCTTAAAATGAATTGATGAGAGAAAGATGAAGTCTCCCATCATATGAAAATGAAAAGGGAAGTAATATGAATATATAATAACATCATCCAACATAAGAACATGGAGTATAAAACAAATGACATAAAAGAGATTACTTGAAAAGAAGAGAGAGGTCGGATCCCTTTCCTTAAAACGTATCTCTTAAAACTCAAAGGTTAGGACCTTGAGGGCTTGGGGAACCTTGGGAGGACTCCTTGGGAGGTAAGGAGACCCGAACTTAGTTGAGGATGGGTGTTGAGCCGATAGGAGGAGAGGAGGGCTTGGTATTTATAGGGAAAGTGAGGGGACAAGGCATTATTGGCCAAGGGACACCTCAGAAGTGCTTTACTCAAAACCATGTGCTCTCTCATGATATTTCACATGAAGTTAGGACACATGGGGCCCCCAAAACAATAATTCATCACCTAAGGTCGGCCAACCCTTAAAATATCTCATGACATCACCATGACACAACTATGATGTCATTAGACATACCGAAACCCTAAAACTGCTTTTTTTACTATTCACTGAAAATTCATCTTTCTCAGAAAAATCCCAAAATTTCACCTTAACCAAATATCGACGCTCTGATTACAAATATGAAATCCATTTTACAAAAATAATTTTCTAAATATTTTTAATTTAATTTTTACATAAAAACACTATTCACTGAAAATTCATTTCTTTAGAAAAAACCCCAAAAATTACCATAACATAATATCGGTGCTCTGAGCTCAAAAATAAAGTCCATTTTATAAAAATATTTTTCTAAATATTTTTAATTAAAAAACACTATTCACCCCAAAAAAACTAATAATTGATTAATAATTTATGAAACCGTTATTTACCCTTTTTATTGAATCACATTACTTAATCTATGTGTCTAATTTATATTAAAACTTTCTTTGAGTGAAATTACTAATACATTTGGTCACATTACTAATCCTAAGCGTAAAATCACTATTCATAATTTACTATTCATCAAAAATTATGTTGATCTTATTAGACTCCAAATTCCTTACTGAACACTTTTGTAGAAGACCATTTTTTGAAAATCATTACACATCATTAATTATTTTGGGTTTACATAAATATTTTAAAATATCCCTTCTTTAAAATTCGTCAATAAAATATATCCTAAAATTATCCAAAAAATTGAAATTTCACAAAAATCACTAAAGGAAGAAATATCAATTTATTCATCCCAAAGGATTACACAAAGAAGCTAGGGTCTCGTCACATATCCCCTTATAACATCAGCATATGAACTAAGTGTAAGGTGTGCTATGGTGAGAGAATCTGAGGGATGCTCAGATAACATTTCCCTAGTAGTAATCTCTACTAACTTGAACTTCTCCCGTAGGTGTTTTCGTTCAAGCTTGACACGCTGGAGTTCGGCTTGGGCTTGGTCCAAAGCGAAGCCCAAAGATGCCACCTCCTTCCTAAGCTCTGATAAGTGGGCTTCATAAGGTTCGAGTCTACTGGAAGAAGCCATCAACTCCTCTTTCTGCATTAACCATTAACATCTTTATTAAATCGTTAAGAGTAAGTTAATATATTATTTAAAAAGTTTGGGTCGTTACATTCTTCCCCCCTTAAGAAATTTCATCCCCGAAATTTATACATGAGGCCTAGTCGAAAAGGTGAGGGTACTTTTGCTTCATTGTTTCCTCAGGCTCCCAAGTCACTTCTTCATATTTATGATTCCTCCACAACACTTTCACAAGGTGGGTAGTCTTGTTTCGTAGAAACTTGTCTCTACAGTCTAAGATCTCCACTGACCACTCCTTATAAGAGAGGTCATGTTCCAGTTGTACCACCTCTGGGTTCAGTACATGCGAAGGGTCGGGTATGTACTTCCTCAAGAGAGATACATGGAAGACATTGTGAACTTGAGCTAGGTTCGGTGGAAGTTCTAGACGATAGGCCACTGCTCCTATGAGATCATGGATTTCATAGGGGCCAATGTACCTAGGGCTGAGCTTCCCTTTCTTCCCAAACCGCATGACTCTCTTCCATGGAGAAATTCAAAGGAAGACTTTATCACCAACACCAAACTCCAAGTCCCTTCGACGATTGTCATCATAGCTCTTCTGCCGACTCTGAGTAGCCTTTATGTGTTGTTGGATGGCATGGACCTATTCTGTCATCTTTTGCACAAGATCAGACCCAAGAAGCTTTCTCTCACCAGTTTCATCCCAACAAGTAGGAGTTCTACATCACTTTCCATACAGAGCTTCATAGGGTGCCATCTGAATACTCGAATGGAAGCTGTTGTTATAGGATAACTCCACTAATGGGAGGTGTTGATCCCATCCACATTTAAATTCCATTGAGCATAATCTCATCATGTATTCGAGTGTCTGAATAGTCCTTTCAGATTGACCATCAGTTTGAGGATGTTAGGCCGTACTAAAATTCAATTCAGTATTCAGAGCATGTTGAAGACTTATCTAGAATTTTGAGGTGAATCTTGGATCACAATCAGACATGATGGATAGTGGTACCCCATGCAGCCTTACCACTTCCCTTACGTATATCTTGGTAAGTTGATCCAGAGAGAAATCTTCCCGAATAGAGATAAAATGGGCTGTCTTGGTGAGATGTTCCATAATAACCCATATCACATTGTTTCCTTTGGATGTTTTTGGGAGACCAGTTACAAAGTCCATAGTGATATTATCCCACTTCCATACTGGTATGGGCAGCGGTTGTAAAACCCCCTTAGGAAGTTGTACTTCTGCCTTTACTTTCTGACAGACCAAGCACCTTGTAGTGTAGTCAGCAATCTCCCTCTTCATGTTATCCCACCAATAATGATCACGAAGGACTCTATACATTTTAGTGCTTCCCGGATGTATAGAGAAAGTAGATCTATGAGCTTCATCCATCAGTTCTTTCTTTATCCCCAGAATAGATGGAACACATAGTCTTGTACGAAATTTCAATACACCTTCTTGATCAATATTGATGTCAGGGAACTTTCCATCCTTCACAGCCTCAAACTTCTCCTGAAGCAAATGATCTTCTTTCTGAGCCTTCTTGATCTTCTCTAGTAATGAAGGTTGATAAATCATTTGGGATAGGGTTGATGATGTCCCTTTCCTTATAATTCCCATGTCCAATTTTACTAGATCTTTAATCAAGGGATCTCCTAGTATCCTCATTGTTTCCAGAACAACATGGTCTTTCCTGCTTAACGCATCTGTGACTTTATTTGCTCTTCCAGGGTGATAATGAATTGAACAATCATAGTCTTTAATAAGCTCCAACCATCTACTTTGTCTCATGTTCAATTCTTTTTGTGTGAAAATATAATTTAGACTTTGGTGGTCAGTGTATATATCACATTTGTCCCCATAAAGATAGTGCATCCATATCTTTAGAGAAAAAACAACTTCCGCCAGCTCTAGATCATGCGTAGGATAATTCTGCTCATGAATCTTCAACTGTCGAGAGGAATAAGCAATTACCTTGTCATTTTGCATGAGGACGCGCCCAAGCCCTTTCAGAGATGCATCACTAAAAATAACTAATCCTTCTCTGATAGAGGGTAGTGTTAACACAGGTGCAGTAACCAATATATTCTTCATCTCTTGGAAACTTTCCTCGCATTCCTTTGTCCAAATGAACATAACCCCTTTTCGAGTGAACTTGGTTAGTGGATTAGAAAGTAGTGAAAAGTTTTTCACAAACCTCCTATAATATCCTGCTAAACCAAGGAAACTACGAATCTCAGTTATTGTTGTGAGTTGAGGTCACTCCTCCACAACCATTGTCTTTGCAGGGTCAACCGAGATTCCTTCATTGGTTACGATGTGCCCCAAGAAATCCACTTGTTGTAACCAAAACTCACACTTGCTGAACTTTCCAAAGAGCCTCTCCTTCCACAGAGTTTTCAAAATAACAATTAGATGATCTTCATGCTCCTCACGACTTTTTGAATATATCAAAATATCATCAATAAAAACTACCACAATGTTATCAATGTAGTCTTTAAAGACTCTATTCATCAAATCTATGAAAATAGCAGGAGCATTAGTCAAGCCGAAGGTCATAACAATAAACTCAAAATTCCCATATCTTGATCGGAAGGCGGTCTTTGGAATATCTTCCTTCTTCACCCTCAGTTGATGATAACCAGATCGAAGGTCAATCTTAGAGAATAATTGAGCCCCACGAAGCTGGTCAAATAAATCATCAATTCTTGGAAGAGGATATCTGTTCTTCACTGTGATCCCGTTCAGTTCTCTATAATCAATGCATAGCCGCATTGATACATCCTTCTTCATCACAAAGAGAACTGGTGCTCCCCAAGGAGACACACTCGGTCGGATAAACCCCTTCTCCAACAAGTCTTGGAGTTGTTTCTTTAACTCTTATAGCCCCAAATTTTTCATTGTATACGGGGTCTTTGATATCGGTTGAGATCCAGGTACGATTTCAATGGAGAACTCTACCTCTCTTTCCGAGGGAGGTCCGGGTAACTCCTCAGAAAATACATCCATGTATTCCTGAACAATTGGAACATCTTCTATTGGTATGCTCCCTTTTCCTTCTTCATCATCACCGATTAACTCCATAAAGAAAGCTATAGGAGGTGCTTCTAAATAGGGATCAGTTCGGGATATCTCTCCTTGGAAGATAACTGTAGGTTGTTTATTCAAGACTACTGAGATTTCCTTACTTCTGAATTTTATCCTAGCATTATACTTTGAGATCCAGTCCATACCTAGTATAACGTCGAATTCCAAAATAGTAATGACTACTTGATTTGCGATAAGATTGTGCTCAATAAAGTAAACACTAGAGTCTCTAAACACTGTTGATGCATGGATAATCCCACTTGGAGTCTTGACTGACAACTCTACCTCAAGCAATTCGGGGATTGATTCTATATTATTTGCAAACTTTGAAGAAATAAAGGAATGCATAGAACCAGAATCAAACAAAGTATTTTCTAGTTTTGAGAGGACAACAAGAGTACCTGCTACCACATCATTCGGAGCTTCAACTTTAGTTGTTGTGATAGCAAAAGCACGACCTTGCTCCCCTGGCCTTTGCTGAGGTTGATGGTGATTCCCCTCCACTGCCCTTGGATTTGGACAGAGATTAGCATAGTGCCCAAGCTGTCCACACTTGAAGCAATGGACTTTGGGTAAGACCATAACCATCTTTCCTCTGTCGTTAGTGTTGGAGAGTTGAGGCTTCACCTCTCTATGACAATTCCGAGCAATATGGCCTCCTCTTCCACACTTGTAGCACTTGCCACTTCCGACCAAGGAGTTCCTTGGATGGTTCTTCCCACATTTATTGCATGTGGTAAGTTACATTTTCTTTCCACCTCTTCCCTGATCAAAAGTCTTCCCTAAACTGGGCTCCAACGATCTCTTCTTTTCATTTGATTTATGAGACCACTGTGTCTCACCAAACTCCAGCTCTACTTTCATTGCACTCCGCACGATCTCCTCGTAGCTATCATTGTCCAGGTTGGCTAAATTCTTCCACAGATGAGGTCTTAATCCACCTAAAAATCTATCAACCTTCCTACTTGGATCCATGACAAAGCTAGAGGTATATCGTGAAAGTCGGGTGAAGTTCATCTCATAGCTTCCGATAGATTCGTTCTCCTTCTGTTTCATCTCGAGAAACTCTTTCTCTATTCTCGTTCTCATGAAACGAGGGAAATACTTATTAAAGAATATTCCTCGGAACTCTTCCCACTCCATAGCTTCTATCTCTCCTCAAGGCTTCGTGTTTTTGACTAGTGACCACCACTGATCAGCTTCTCCCTCTAGGCGATAAACAACAAGGGTGACTTTTTCTTGTTCCGAACAAAGGAGTACATAAAAGATCTTTTCAATGGAGCTTATCCATTGTTCCGCAATCAAAGGGTCAGTAGATCCACTGAATGATGGTGGTCATTGACGCATGAAGGACTCAACAAAGTGTTATTCCCTTCGTGGTGATATCGGCCTCTCATCTTTATTCAAGTTATTACTCATAACTTGAGTCAGTTGGTTCATCATTCGCATGAATGTTTCCATTCCGGCTTCCATAAGAGGGCCGTCAGCACATGGTACATTGCGGTCACCATCGGCACGGTTCCTCCTATTGCCCTCCATTTTCTAAAAGAATAAAACCTTAGTAAGAAACTTATTTCATTTATGAATATTTTAACTAAGACTTCATTCATAGAAAATTACACTTCTCTATAATTCCATCATAGTGATTCATAAAAAGATTGTGATTAACCAAACATATCCCCTGGGAGTGTCATAACCAAGAGTGAAGCAAGGCCCGTTATCATGCACCAGTTCCCGTTCGAGTCTAGCTCAATGCGGTGTTTTCGGGTTTTACCCCTATGTACATCTGTGCCAGAGCCGCCTCTACTTGGTCGTATCCAGATAGGGATGTATTTGTTTGATAAACCACTCACTCAATACTTACCAAAATACGAGGAAGTTTTCCTATATTTAAAATTTTTTATAGGGTTGTTCCTAATGTTTTTAAACCCTAATTTCCACAAATAACTAAACCATAATTTGATACCAACTATAACATCCCGTATTTTTATAACATAAACTTTCATTTCATTACACGGAACTGAGGATCTTTAAGGTTTAGTATCTTGGAAGCAAGGAACATAATACATGAAAACAACATAAAACATTCTTCTTAAACACTTGAAAGGCTTCTCCTTAATTTCATCATAGGTTCATTACTTTATCTCATATCCTGGGGACATACATCAAAATAAAGGGTGAGCAGAAGGCCCAGTAAGGGAAACAAGAGAAACATTTTTCATGTGAACTTGAGATACTTCAATAAGGACATGAAAAGAACTTTAAGGTATGAGAAAAGAATCATGAGATACATATTAATAAAAATAACATTTTTCAAAACTTAAATATGTGGCTGAAACATTTAATATTGACAATCATTTCGTTTCATCAAGGTCCATCCCCAAGGTGTCATTAAAAATTACCAAGGTAATTCACCAAGGTATCAGTCTAAAAAGTCATCTATAGAGATTAGGTCTTTACCCAATGCATTAGAGCACTATCTGGGCGCACCCTTGACATGTCTTTATTATCATGTGATCCACATATATCATCATCAATCATTTCATAAACAACCCATAGAGCATAAAAGAAATGGGTTTCATTTCATAATCATAACGTTTTAAAAACTGCTTTAAAGACATGATCTTTATGTCACTTTAAACCCACAGAAAGGGAAAGTGGGTTTCATGTATGTAAATCCCAAAATTTAAAATAAAACATTTTGATATATATGTGATTACCCCTGTAGAAATAAGAGCTTTGAGTATTCACTTTATAATATAAAATAATTTTGAGAAAAGAGAGAGGCATTTTGAGACGAAAATTATGCAGCATAACGACTATGATATATGGTTTTAGAAACCATTGAAAAGAGAGGGGACATGGGTCACCCACTAAAAAATGATATATAAAACAGTAGGGTAACAGAATATAAAGTATTTAAGAACATGGTAATGAAATTTGAAGGACATACCATTTGAAATGAAAAACATGGAAGGAAGACAAAAATTAGATTTCTCTTATGAAAATTCGGCAGCCTAACGACGTCACATAAAACTTCAAAAAAAAAATGAATTGAAAAGATTAAATAGGGTCCCTAATCATATGAACATAAGACTTCAGTATGATAGATATGGAGATCATACCCCAACATAATTAAAAAGAAAATTGAAATACTTAACATGAAAGTAGAATTTTGAAAAGAATGAGAGGGGTGAATCCCCTTAAAATTTCGGCAGCCTAACGGCACCACTTAAACATTCTTAAAATGAATTGATGAGAGAAAGACGGGGTCCCTCATCATATGAACATGAAAAGGGAATTAATATGAATATATAATAACATCCTCCAACATAAGAACATGGAGTATAAAAGAAATGACATAAAAGAGATTACTTGAAAAGAAGAGAGAGGTCGGATCCCTTACCTTAAAACGTAACTCTTAAAACTCAAAGGTTTGGACCTTGAGGACTTGGGGGAAACTTGGTAGGACTCCTTGGGAGGTAAGGAGACCATAACTTCGTTGAGGATGGTTTTTGAGTCGAGAGGATGAGAGGAGAGCTTGGTATTTATAGGGAAAGTGAGGGGACAAGGCATTAATGGCCAAGGGATACCTCACAAGTGCTTTACTCAAAACGATGTGCTCTCTCATGATATTTCCCATGAAGTTAGGAAACATGGGGCCCCAAAACAATAATTCATCACCTAATGTCAGCCAACCCTTAAAATATCTCATGAAATCACCATGACACAACTATGATGTCATTAGACATACCGAAACCCTAAAACTGCTTTTTTACTATTCACTGGAAATTCATCTTTCTCAGAAAAATCCCAAAATTTCACCTTAACCAAATATAGATGCTCTGATTAAAAATATGAACTCCATTTTATAAAAATAATTTTCTAAATATTTCTAATTTAATTTTTAAATAAAAACACTATTCACCGAAAATTCATTTCTTCAGAAAAAACCCCAAAAATTACCATAACATAATATCGGTGCTCTGAGCTCAAAAATAAAGTCCATTTTATAAAAATATTTTTCTAAATATTTTTAATTTAATTTTTAATTTACTTTTTAATTAAAAAACACTATTCACCCCAAAAAAACTAATACTTGATTAATAATTTATGAAACCGTTATTTACCCATTTTATTGAATCACATTACTTAATCTATGTGTCTAATTTATATTAAAACTTTCTTTGAGTGAAATTACTAATCCATTTGGTCACATTACTAATCCTAAGCATAAAATCACTATTCATAATTTACTATTCATCAAAAATTAAGTTGATCTTATTAGACTCCAAATTCCTTACTGAACACTTTTGTAGAAGACCATTTTTTGAAAAGCATTACACATAATTAATTATTTAGGGTTTACATAAATATTTTAAAATATCCCTTTTTCAAAATTCATCAATAAAATATATCCTAAAATTATCCGAACAATTGAAATTTCACAAAAATCACTAAAGGAAGAAATCTCAATTTATTCATCCCAAAGGATTACACAAAGAAGCTAGGGTCTCGTCACATAGCCCCTTATAACACCAGCATATGACCTAAGTGTAAGGTGTGCTATGGTGAGAGAATCTGAGGGAGGCTCAGATAACATTGCCCTAGTAGTAATCTCTACTAACTTGAACTTCTCCCGTAGGTGTTTTCGTTCAAGCTTGACACGCTGGAGTTCGGCTTGGGCTTGGTCCAAAGCAAATCCTAAAGATGCCACCTCCTTCCCAAGCTCTAATAAGTGGGCTTCATAAGGTTCGAGTCTACTAGAAGAAGCCATCGACTCCTCTTTCTGCATTAACCATTAACATTTTATTAAATCGTTAAGAGTAAGTTAATATACTATTTTAAAAGTTTGGGTCGTTACATCATTGGTGGTGGCGTACTGAGTTGTACTAACACCCTACTAGGACTGCCTGGTCAGTACCTGAAAAGACATCATGTTTGATGTATTTGACAAGGGAAAGAATGATTTTCTATATGGATGAGTTGGGATAGATCATATATAGGGGAACCAAAAAATGGGTTTGGGTCCAACATGAAGAGTTTTCAGTGTCTTTATTTAGGGTTTTCATTAGAAACATGGAACTTATTATGGAATAACAAATCAAATATTAGTTTTGAATATTTTTTTCTTATAATTCTAGTTCATCATTTTTAGAAAAAACCAGGGATACCTTGAATGTTAACTCACACAATGGAATGAGAACTCTATAAAAAGTCACATACCCTAGGGTGAAACACCTACCTACTCATCAGCCTAAGGTGAAAACTCCTCCATACCCGTCCATGATAGATACATCACATTCCTATGTGGTAATAATATCCCCAATCATCTATGATATGGAGGATCAAACCACAATAGTCCATGTGAGGGGACCAAAATCAAAAGCACAACACTAATCTTTGAGGATATAGTTAGAAAGATCATATACTAAAGGGTCTCATCATCCCAAAGAAAATCTATATTCACTATAATAAAAAAAAACTCAAGTCATGTTTGATGAGTAACCTAACTCACTAGTGAATCTTTGTTCTAAGAACAACCCATTTATCTATAGAAGGTCCATTAGAACATCGTACATATTGGATCAAAAAACATAAAAATAATTAAATAAGGGGGGCCAGACCTTTATAATGATATAATTCTCATAGTGGTTACCTACCCATTGGATCCCTCAGGGGAGTTCCCTATCTCATCCCACTAGAGGGAAGACATATCCATATCCACACTAAGATCAAAACAGTGAGTCGTGAAACCTACCTATTCCCAAAAAATGAGAGATCAACCAAGAAAAGGTGAATCCCTTCTCACTAGACTTAGATTTATAAAGGATTCACTACCATATGGACAAACCTGGATAACCTTTTTCACCATAAGTCCTCAATCACATAGACTAACAACATAGCTTAATACCAAAACTGTCATACTAATAACCCCATGTCGCAATAGGGGATCCATGACTCATAGAGTTAGGTAGAATAATATAAGGATCTACCAAACCTACAATTCTCAATCATCCTTGTAATGGGATATCCAAAATCCTCATATCACTACATAGAATCATATTAGGGAACTCACACCCCTCCACAACAGGCATGAATGGAGCTCTTTAGAACCATTTACTATAAGGAGAGCCTACACACTAGATCTATGGGATAATACTAAATCCATAAATGCTAGGTAAGACCCACACTTTTTCCCATGGTGAATTATTTTGGGATCAACCAAATCACATATCTATACCACTCCCACTACATAATCATCATAAATGATAGTCCAATGAAATGCGGTCACCAGTAATACTTTTTAATGAACTACTCCATATCTCAGAATACTTTATAAAACGATACAGGGGTTAGAAAAAAAATCATTTTTACTATAATAATTTTCCATGAAGACCATAATGTGACGGGAGTGTTCTAATAACTCTCTATGTTCATTTTCTATGTATAAATCCCATAAAAATACCTTGAAATGGAGGGGAAATTTATAACAATGATCCCAAACTCATGTGTTTGTGACTCCTCCATCCTCTAAGTATCCTTGATGTGGCATTGTTTTAACACTCTTTTTCCACATAATTTTTGTATTTTCTATTGACTTTTTTATATTAAAATGTTGTTTTTCATTAAATAATTGATAATTATTGGGGTTTTGAACTTGCCGTGTAAAATAATTAGTTTTTAGTTTAAAACATGCATTTTAATGTGCATTAGTGTCATTTTAAATAATCTTTAAATTAACATAGTCTTGCGAATTTGACTATTATTTATTTATTATTTTATTTTTATAATTTTTCATTCTAGTTAGTTTATTAATCCACTAATTAAATTAATTAATTATTTATTCGTTAAATTGTAAATAAATAACTCTTTTTGGATTTTAGTATTTTAATAATTTAATTAGTATTAACAATTTAATTTTATTCAATTAATATTTATATTCTTTAATTTAATTAATTCTCTAATTAATTGGCTAAATAATTTAAGCAAGTAACAATATTATTTTAATTTGTTTTAAATTATGTTATTAAAACCAAATAAATACATTCATTTAAATAAAACACAATTAATTTTATTTTCTAACTTTGTTTTATTTATTTAGTTTTTAATTCTATTCAATTTAATTTGTTAATCGATTTTCTGTTTTATTAAAATTTTAATATATTTAATTATTTTTTGGGTTTATTTTGTAGGTGTTACTATGTGCACCACCGTTTCTTCACAGTCACGGTGCCACCATATTTTATCCAACCTGTCTCACTGTTCTAACCAGTCACTGTTTCACCCCCTTGTACTATTTATTTACGGTCTAACCGTATTCCACACCTTCTTCATGGTGGCACACCTAATCCCTAACACCATTTCTTCTTGCTACCGTTTCCCTTGCCACCGCTTCACTCATGGTGGCACAACCACTTTCTCACCTCTTCACATTCTTACAGTGGTGCACTGATGGTCTCACAGTTACCCTTTTTTTCATGGTGCCACCATGATCTGCATCATTCTTGGCACTACACCCTCTCACCATTCCTTCCTCCTTTCACACCATCCACGCATCAACACAGCATCAAAATAATCAAACCACAACAACAACCAATAAACCAATCAGAAGTAGAGAATATCTTTTTAATCTGTTCAAAGAAGCTAGAGGACCCTACGATCATCATTACTGTTTGTTCTCTGTTCAATCCGTACATATTTCACCATATCACCTTCATTTTCACACCCACTATCAGTGTTTGTTTCAATGATTGCGTAATGTTTTTTTATTGTTCTATTTTATCTTTTTTGATTTAGTTTTAATTTGTTCAAGCACAACATAAGTCCTTCCTTGTTGTTCGACACCCTTATTACAACAATACTAGTAATTTTTAGGATTTATAAAATTTAAATTTGCACGTAGTCAACGACTGTGCGAGAAAATTTTGGCACCGTTGGCAGGGAAGGCTTGTGAGACCAAGTAAAAAATACACAAAAAAAATATAACGCAAAAAAAATACAAAACTTAAAACTGTACAAAATAAAAATCTCAAGATAATCATGTTATTGAAGTTGCATGCACACTAGAGATTCTATGTCAGAACTTGAAACTACAAATCAAGAAATCATCAAGCATTGTTCTGCACTTAGAAAACCAAAGCAACATGAAATGGATAATTTGGAAAACATTACTGGAAATCAAAATGTCAATGGTCCACAGTCCATAGTTCTTACCCTTGAGAGACCTAAGCTTAATGAGTTTCATATTCCTACCGTGTCAAAAAATACATCTTGCATTAAATTGTCCCCTAGGTTTAGGAGCTATGATATCAAACAGTCTCATCTTTCTCAACTACCATCATTTAATGATCTTCCAACAGATGTCTCCTTAGAGTTTATCAGATATTTTTATGGTTCTATCAAGTAGTTGCCTCAGCGAGATCTTAGTGAGGAGGAGTTGAGGATGAGGTTGTTTCCATTATATCTAGAGGGGAGGGCTAGTAATTGGTTTCAAAATTTAGATGAGGAAATCTTTTAAACATGGGAAGAGGTTTGCAATGCCTTTGTATCTAAAATCTATCCCAGGAACACCGCCCTTGAGGTTAGGCATAAGATCACTAGATTTGTCCAGGATGAGGGGGAACTCTTTCAGGAAGAATGAGAAAGGTTCATAGGTCTTATTATATAGAACCCCAAACATCAATTAGATCCCCATATTCTAATGGAGAATTTCTATAATTCCCTCACCCCTTACAATCAGAACTTAGTTGATCAATCTTGTGGATGTGATTTCTCGGATTCCACTACTAATGAGATGAAACAATTGTTTGATAAGTTGGATCAAAAATCTCAGCACAAGTGAACTATGAAGAGAGTCATCCATAGGGCTGATACAAATCCTCAAGAAGTTTTTATTAATGATAGGGTCTTTAGGGAGATATGCTATTACTGTGGGACGTTTGGTCACAATCAGAGATATTTTCCAAACTTTAGTCTCCCTGGTTCATGTGATGAGAGTGCCCAGTTTGTTGATTACAGGTCTAGGAATAAAGGTGTCCATGCTCAACACTCAAATCCATACCACTCTGGATATCAACATCATCCAAATATATCATGTAATGAGAAAGGGGTCACAAAGCATCCCACTTCCCCAAACAAGCATCCCATTTCCCAAAATTTCCACCCACAACCCAAAAACATTTTCCTGATTCAATATGAGGCTGAATATTCTAATTCTCAAGGGGAGTTAAAGGGTATGCTGCAACAAGTGTTGAGTGAGATCAGATCATTTAAGAAGGACACATATTCTAAGATTCAAAATTTAGAACTTCAAATGAGTCAAATGTCTAAGAATCAATCTGGTAAGGAAACGATCATGCTTCCTAGAACATCAACCCCCAATCTAAGAGAAAATGTGAACGCAGTAACAACCAGGTCAGGGCTTAAACTTAAGGAACCAGTTAAGGAACCACATATGAAAGATGAAAAGAATTTTCAAACTGAAATTGAAAATGAAAATCTGGAAAATCCCAATTCTGGAAAACTGGAAAGCATGTTTCAAACTGAATAGATTGTGAAAACCACAACTAAGAAAGCTAAGGAACCAAAAAAATGAAGTAGGATTTGATTAAGAAATCAATGAAGAAAGTGGGGTCTGAGGAGAAGGTTAATAACCTACCTGTTCTGAAACATTATGCCACTCCCATTCCCTTCTCTAAAAGAGTGAAGAAAAGTGATGAACCTGATTACCTAAGATATTTGAAGCTGATTCGAATCTTAACCATCAACATGCCTTTCTTAGAAGCCTTGGATAAAATCCCTTCATATGTTTCATTCACAAAAAAGTTTCTGAAGAACAAGAATTATTGGAAGAAGTTGGATAAAATTGATCTCAATGCAGTGTAGTGCAATTTTCCAAAAAAACATTCCTCCCAAATTAAAGGATCCTGGGGGATTTATCATTCAGTGTCGAATAGAAGGAAGTGGGAAACTTAATTGCCTACGTGAATTAGGTGCGATTATCAATCTTATGCCTTTATCTGTGTTAAAAAAGCTGGGTCTTCAGGATATCCAACCAACTTCTATTTGACTTCAGCTTGATGATAGATCACTCACACACCCTTATGGGAGAGTGGATGACCTATTAGTATGTGTAAGAAAACTGACACTGCCCCCGGATTTCAAGATCCTTGATATGGAATGTGATGAAGAGGTTCCAATCATCTTAGTCAGACCCTTCCTTTCTACTGGTGGTGCCAACATTGATGTCTTCAAAGGTAAGCTCATTCTCCAAGATGTAGATGATGTGGTTGAAATTTTGGTGTTTAAAAGGCCCCAACATGAGGTTACTTGTGATGTGATAGATGTGGCTGCAAATCAGTGATACAAAATTGAGGTTAGAGCTGAGTATGGGTCCTTCCAACTTGAGGTCACCGAGATAATAATTCCCCAACCCTCTAAAAAGTTTTCCTTGGCGGCTGCTACTTCCTCACACCCTCCTGTTATATAGAAAATACTTTCTTTAGAACCCATTCGAGAGAGTATATCACAACTGTGTCTGGAATTTTCTCAAACTATTTATGAAATTTTCCCTTATGAAGTTGACTGTCTAAGATTTCCTGATGCTAGAGAATGCTCTGGGTTGAGCCCTGTTGAAAAACATGATGATTTCCTTTATGAACAAGTGAATTTCCTAGATTCCATCTTACCTGCCCAATTTGATATTGTGAGCGATGATTTAGATTTAAAACCTGAACATAAAAGATTCACATCATTTGAGTCATCTGTGGACATCAAGAACAATTTTTTGAAAGTTGAATTTGATAACTTCTTCTGGGATATTTTTGAGTTGTCAGAGTTGGGAGCTATTCAGGGACTTGCTGAGGGTTTTGTCGATGTGGCCTCCTCTGATTTTGGGTTTGAGCAAAACTATAAATGTGGTGGAAGCTCTGGGAGTATTCTTGATCTGATCGGTGATTTTCATGGACAACTATTTAACTTTTTAAGAGCTAATGAACTGCTTTTTAGAGACCCAGTTGAGCTAGATAGCATGAATCCTCTTAGTGATCTGGATAAACTTTGGAGAATTCTGATTGGTAATGAAGATGAAAATGCCTCGAGTAGTCCTTCTCTTGATTCATTAGAAAATAGTGAAGTCCACACCATTGAAAACTCATTCCCATTTAATGACCATGGTTATAAATATTTAGGGTAATAAGGTCTAGCTAGGGACTTTAAACCTAGTGCTCCATGGGAGGAAAACCATGGTTTATCTTGTTTTCTGCTTTAAATTTTTAGTTTGAATAAATGATTCTTGCTGAGTTTTTTGTCTCTCTGTTTGGTGAACAATAATGCCTGCATTTTCTTGTCATATGATGCAAGTGGTTTGGTGGTCCTGGTTTTCTAAGAGAATAATTTTTCAGTGGTGGCCTCATTTGGAACATTCATTGTTGAAGGAGGCTGTCATCAGAGAACATTGGATAACACTCCGAAACTCATGCTCTGGGTTTAATTTTACAGAAGTTTTAAATACTTGAACAATAATGTTAAATTTTTTCATCATGTAGGTGACAAAATGGAGCATACAGATCTCATGCACATGGAAATCAAAGGTATACTTTTTTAAATTTGAGAAGCTCCACATTCAGGGGAGTATTGTTTTACGTTGCAATGTTTTACTCTTCACATTTTTATTTCCTACTGCTATGAACTAAGTGTGGGGGTCTTCCCACTGATTTTTGAACCTCTTTGTCTATGTTTCATGCTTGGGAGTTAGCTACTAATATCTACTTAGTTGAAAATGTATTTGGAGCTGATTTGTGAAACATGCTTGCACCCACTGCTTTCAATTTCATTATGCAGCTGCTGCACATCATTGCTAAACATGCTACTATTTGAAGTAAATTGTTAAAATATTTTGTCTGATCACAATGAATCAAAGCATGAAAAGTTTAGGAATAGAAATGTAAATGTTTTCTAGTGATGGTTTGTGGGATTGGGCTCTTATATTTTTGTTTGTTTTTTTGTTTTCTTTTACTTTTTATGTCGCAATGAAATTTTTTGAACTTCATTGATACCCCCCCATATCCTTTTTCAGCTGAAATGTCCATCTGTTTTGAACATAATCTGTCTTCCACATTATAATACTACATTGGGTACAATGTTGGGTTTTAAGTGTGGGGGAGATGGGTCATTCTAGTATCATGTTGAATTCCCCCTTTTTGAACCTGAGTTTGTGTTTGTTTGAAAAAATGGTCAAATTTTTTTCAAATTTTTTTTCAAATTCCTTCAAAAAATTTCAAATTAATTCATCACTTGATGGTCATTGGAGGTTAAATGGTACTCTAGTTATGTCTTATTTAGTGGATAAGTGTTTTCTGGTTTTTGAGAGTGACACTTGGTCAGAAATTGTTAAGTATGAATGATTGTTGAGTGGAATTGTTCACTATCTCTATAGATCTATCTGTTTAGGAGCTGAGGATGGGAGTGTGACATGATAGGTTTTGAGGGATGATGATCATGAAATAGGATAACTTGATGTTCTCACTAGAACCCATGGGAATCACATTTTTACTAAATAATATTCAATCACTTTAGGAAGTCAATTTGAATGATTATTAATTAAGTCATTTGTAACTGTAGTAAAATTGGAAAATGGGATCCCACAGTGAGTATCTAAGAAAAGGTGCATTGGGTGCATTTCTTTGAATAAATAAATCCAGTTTCAATTTTAGTAAGTGCTATGAACAGTGATCTACACATGGAATATGGCTGGGAAAAAGTAAAATAAAGTTCCCTTGTCAAAAATGAACTCATTAAGGTGAGGGGAATTTTGAACCCAGATGATGAAGGGGGAAATTGACTTGGTTAATTTTCATTTGAGCTGAGACAATAAAGTGATGAATTTAATGGACTTTAATTTTTGGAACTTGGGGGAATGTGAGAATGGAAGGTGCACCTGGTTAAGTTTTGAGTTCCATTTCATCTAACCTATCAACAGTCCTTGAATCAGTACCTGAATTTGAAGGAGAAGTAGGAAAGTTAATGAATACACATAGGAGGTATGACATACTTGACAATGTATGAATTTGTAAGGATGTTGACTTCCTGTGGTTTTTTTGAAGCTAGAAATGACATTATTTTTGAACACCTTTGGATAGGCTGGCCAATTGTTTGGTCCTCCTCCTCTTGATATTTAAGTTTAATCATGCACTTTTTGATCTAAAACTCACAAATCATTTATCTATTTTAATGTCAATGACATGCATTTGTTTGAGGACAAACAACACTTTAAGTGTGGGGAAGTTTGATGTGGAAGTGTTTTAACACTCTTTGCCACATCCTTTTTGTATTTTCTATTGACTTTTTTATATTAAAATGTTGTTGTTTACTAAATAATTGATAATTATTGTGTTTTTGAACTTGCGGTGTAAAATAATCAGTTTTTTGTTTAAAACATGCGTTTTAATGTGAATTAATGTCATTTTAAATAATTTTTAAATTAACTTCATCCTGTGAATTAGACGTTTATTTATTTATTCATTTATTTTTATAATTTTTCATTCTAGTTAGTTTATTAATCCACTAATTAAATTAATCAATTCTTTATTTATTAAATTGTAAATAAATAACTCTTTTTGGTTTTTAGTATTTTAATAATTTAATTAGTTTTAACAATTTAATTTTATTTAATTAATATTTTTATTATTAAATTTAATTAATTCTTTAATTAATTGGTTAAATAATTTAATCAAGTAACATTATTATTTTAATTTGTTTTAAATTATGTTATTAAACCCAAATAAATACATTCATTTAAATAAAACAAAAAAAATTTATTTTCTAAATTTGTTTTATTTAGTTAGTTTTTAATTCTATTCAATTAATTTGTTAATATATTTTTAGATTTATTAAAATATTAATTTATTTAATTGTTTTTTGGGTTTATTTTTCAAGTGTTATTGTGTGCGCCACAGTTTATTCACAGTCACGATGCACCATATTGCATCCAACCTGTCTCATCGTTCAAACTAGTCACTGTTTCAACCCCATCTACCATTTCTTTATATTATCACCGTATTCCCCACCCCCTTTACGATGGCACACCTAATCCCTGCCACTTTTTATTCCTGCTACCATTTCCCATGCCACCGCTTCACTTGCGGTGGCCCAACCACTGTCTCACCTCTTCACGGTCTCACCGTGTTGCACCGACGGTCTCACTGTTACCTTTTTTTCATGGTGCCACCATGATATACATGATTCCTAGAACCTCACCCTCTCACCGTTCCTTCCTCCTTTCACATCATCGATGTAGCAACACAACATCATAATAAACAAACCACAAAAACAACCAATAAACCAAGTAAAAGTGGAGAATATTTTATTAATCAGTTCAAAGAAGCCTGAGGACCCTACGATCTTCATTATTGTTTGTTCTCTTTTAAATCCGTACATATTTCACCATATCACCTTCACTTTCACACCCACTATCATAGTTTTTTTCATTATTTGTGAATTTTTTTGTTATTATTCTATTTTATCTTTTTTTTGTTTTTGTTTTAATTTGGTCAAGCACAATGTAAGTCCTTCTCTATAGTTCTACACCCTTCTTACCACAATACTAGTAGTTTTTAGGGTTTATAAATTTTAAATTTCTACGTACTCAAAGACTGAATGAGCAATCCTCAAATACCAAAATCATTGATATGATAATACTATCCAAAAAATATTTAAGTGTCCCAAACCTAGTGTCAGAATGCCTCCAGGGGCCTCTCTATCCTCATTCCATCGTCAGACGATGACAATGATCCCATAAACATCATCAACATAGGGATAATATCTACAACAATCTCCAACTCAACTATCTGATGTCCTCTGGTAACACAATGTAATCCATTATCACATTTTACATAGAAATATATTGAAAAGGACTATATAATTTTTTAAATCCTTCTATATGATGAGAAAACATGAAAACCAATATTGATGGGAAGGTACACAATGTGTGACATGGTGTACATGTTTTTTAATCCCAATACCCCACTCTAGGCGTATACCTATTCCAAACATGAAGGGTATTTACAAAATACATGATGTGCCTCAATGAAACACATGAAAAGTTATATACACAAAGAATTATGTAATTTTCTCTGCTCAAGTTTTGTTGTGTAACCCGAAATAACATGTAATTCTACCCACCATATACTTAACAAGTGGCGTTTGACCATTTACTTGAACACACCTCGAGTTCTATAACCAACAATCCTACATGGCTTGTCCGTACAAAAAATACACCATATAGAGACCTTATTGAACCTTTATCACACCAATAATATATACAAAAAGAATTATAGATCTATACACCCCATGTATAGGAATTCCAAATGAGAAATTTTATTGATCGCACAAAATCCCCATTTATATTAATGAATCTTTCCTTTAGGGATCGTAATCCATCCATGAGTAGTCAAGATACACAAAAAGGATAGTAAAAAAATAAAAATAAAATTTTGATGTGGAAAACTAAATAAGGATACCTAACTTACAATGAATCACTGAAGCATCATGTTTACACCTTGACGATCCACACTCCATGGATTAAACATCCCAATTCAGTTATTATCAACCTCCTCCAACACGAATCTTCTTCCCTATCCCTCTATATCTCTATAATTCAACAAAATTATTAAGTGGAATGGTTTCCCATTCCCTAAAAAAATATTATGGAGAGAATATGGGGTGAGAAAAATAAAATCCAAAAAAATAAAATAAAAATAAAATAAAAGTGTTTGTAATGGCTTGAGTTGGAACTTGGAACCCAAACAATGTTTATAAATATCGTGATAAAACTACACATTTTAGGGTAAACCAAAAAGTAAAAATTTCCATATGGAAATATTATTAGGATATATCAACATTCACATGTGCAAGAATAAATAATATTTATTTAATAAATGTAAAATATCCCAGGAAATATACATGACCTGAATTTACACAATATATAGCCTAAGGATAAACATAATGTTTTGAGGTTAATGGAACAATCCAAAAATATTTCCATAATCATTTTCTAGGGGAAATTTATATTTTAACCTTTTTAATGTCTTGGGGTTCTATCACTCAAAAACATGTTACATCTTCTGCATGGTAAAACTTTTCTTGCTATAATAAATTATTAAAATAAGAGTACCTATAGATAAATTAATTATATATCAGTTTCCCATTAATTTTATTTTAATAAATTTCATCTTAATCTGGATACAATCTAATTTATAATATATGGATCTATGAGACTATTTTAACCCATATAAAGACTTATTAATCCTATATATAATGCTTTAATCTCCATCCAAAATAAATTATTCTGGTTTCTCAATGAAAAACCCTTCTTCAAGATCACTATTTAAGAATGAAAATTTTACATACATATAATATACATTAACATTTTATGTTTTTTCCACAACAAGAAACATATGAATGGACTTTATTT
This sequence comes from Viscum album, assembly GCA_963277665.1. NCBI lineage: Eukaryota > Viridiplantae > Streptophyta > Magnoliopsida > Santalales > Viscaceae > Viscum > Viscum album. Next base: position 879,461,327 of record OY728166.1, read on the forward strand.
TATCAAACAGGGAAAATTTATCTTCAAAATTTGGGCCTTCAACTAATGAATAACCATTTAATACCAATTGGACCATGTTTCATAACACTTTACATTTCTCATTTAATTTTGTTTCTTCTAAAAACCCATTTTGTACCAATCAAATTTTTATTATTAGGTCTTATTAAATAATAATAAGTAGAATTATTCTGAATCTTATCCAATTATTCATTCATTTTATTAATATACTTCTTACTCCTAACTTCAATTGAAACTATTTATGTATCAACTTGTTAAATGAGTGTAGTCTGATTTTCAAGCCTTAATATTCCTCCTATATCCACAATAACCTCTTGTTTTTCAATGAAATTTTCTCAATAAACATTATTTGTTAATATATAATATCATAGTTTCATATTCGTATCTGATTTATTTTCCTCACTGTTTTGGTCAGAATCAATTTCAATATAATTATACTCATTTACAAATTTTAAATTTTTTTTTCTAAAATCTGCATGCCGACTGCTTTATAATTATTTAAATCTTCATTATTTATCACATTTTATTTAGAAATATTTTTGATAGTCATCTTATAAATATATTAAAATAACTTCTGAATCCTTTTATTCTATAATTTTCAGTCCTCTTCATTGGATAAATAAACCATGATTATCCTTAATCCATATTTCCCTAACAACTTCCCCATATTTTCAATTTTGATTTTCTTAAAGAAAGGATTACAAAAAACATTAAAATACTTTATCATTGTATTTATCTTGTACAACTATTTATATGTTCACATGTGTGTTTTGAGTTTTATATGAAAACTAATATGTATATATATTACATTTCAGAAAACTTTAGTTTAGAATAATTTAGAGAGCTCATGTTTAGATAGTATAATTATACCTATCTCAACCAAGGATATGTTATTTTTTATGCAATTTATTTTTTATAGGGAATGTATGGGTAAATTTATTGATTATTAATTCAATTCTATGAATGATAGCTTTCAAAATAATTACATGTGTGTTTTTAACAAGACCAAATATCATTTTTTGATGTAGACTCTTAGTAACTTTTTATCTTATCTTTTGAATATTTATAATATCTCAGTAACTTCTGGATTGTGACTTATATACATGAAATTGGTCAAATGAGTGTAATTATCATTGAAATTAATGAATATAGATCTAAATTAGAGGTCTATTGTCTCATTATACAATATAAATATGAATAAATGAGTTCTAGTGGCCTATTGGACTTAATTTCCACTCTTTTTTGAGTTCCTTGAACCATATTCCCATTTTGACATGTTTCAATAACAATATATATTTTTATTCTAAGTTGTGGTATATATTTAAAAACATTATTATTTGATATTGTAATCATGAACCTTTGTCCATGGTGGCCATGACTTTGGTTCCATTGATTGATCTAATCTTTTTCACTCAATCATTAATAATTTATTCTATCACTAATTTAGAATAGTATTCCACTAGTTCTCTCACCTTTGGTGTTGAATTTTATATCCATTTAATTATAGATGATGTATAAATTTTTTTGAATAAAAATTTCTTTAAATCGTCCAATAATTTAATCACACCTAATAGATTAGGTCTAAGCCCTTCAACAAAGATAACATCTTCTCATTTTAACCATTGATATTTCATCTCAACAATTCCAACTCCCTTGATTTTCAAAGAAATATAATTTCCCAATGTCACTTCCCCTCCATCATGTTTTTCATTGCCATTGAAAATTTGTGTGGCTCCTAAAATATGCGAGGAACAACCACTTTATATAATCCATGATTTACTATTGTTACAAGTTTTTATTGAAACTTTTACAATGAGTGATTTCTTATCTCTTTTACATCTAACTTTCCTTTCATTTTCTCACATATTAAGAGTAAAATAGAAGTTTTTCCATACATAGTTTTGTATATAGAACGTATTGTTCACACCTTCCACATATTTATTCCAAAAAACTAAACGCTTTTTTTTTAATTTTCATAGATTCTAAATTTATTCCCAAAGTATTCTTTCGCATCATTTTCTTAGAGTCTATTATTTTATTATCATAAAAACAACTATTGATTCGTTCATAATAAAGTTAATGAACTTTTATAAGGGAATGAGTTTTATTTTAGTTCCATTAAATCATATAATGATAGAAATATCCTATGATGTTGTATATACTATATTTATAATAGTAATTATGTTAATAAAATTGATGTTGTTTCCCTACCTTGTTTTTGTTTTTATTTTCTGCTTACGGAAGTGATTATTATTAAGATATTATTGTTTTACCTTGATATAGACAACTTATCATCATTGTTTTGGAAAAAAACATCACAATTTTAGAATTTAACCATGAAATATTAGAAAAAATGGGTTTTATTTAAATTCTATTAGCTAAATATTTTAGTTTTCCTTTTGGGATTTATTTATAAGAAACATGAAATAATTCATATTTATCTCCCACAACCTTATTATAATATTTATTCATCTTATTTTGATATTTATCAGCTTCAATAAAACTATATTATTTTCTTATATATTTTTCCTAGAAATTAAATTTCACATCTTGATCATTTAGTATTTTCTCTCGATCAACCACATTTAATTTAAAATTAATGAGTTAATCAATGTAAGATACTTACCTTAAGGTATGCTATAAATTTCCATCAGTTTTATTTTCATATTATTTTCTTAAAATATATTTTTTATAATAATATGAATGAATTTAACAAGTTCAAATTTCCCATTGTGTTCCACACAAGTTATCTCACATTATTATTCATCACTACTTGAGGATTATTCATGTTTATACACATAATATGTGATGTTTTTGATCTTATCAACACCTTAATATTATTATCAGTTTCTTGAAGGGATGTAATGTTATTCCTATTTTCTCATTATGATGTACACCATAGAATTATTTAATATTATATTTCTTTTCCACCATGCATGTTAAAATAATGTGAAAGTAGATAGGAATGATTGTGAGTTTTTGAGGTATGAGAGAAGTTTATAAAATGATCTATGTGAGTTGAAATAATTTTATATTTTTCTATTTGTGATCATTTTTTTGTAAGTCTAGACTCTGCAAGGTTCATTGAGTTCTGTAAGGATGATATGATCCCTGTAAGGTTATTTGTAGGTATCTGGTGAAAATTTGGAAAAATCATGAATGATCTAAAAGGATAACTTGAGCTCTTCAAGTTTCATTTAATTTTTGGATTTTAAAAAAATTTAATTTCATTACAATCCCATAAGGATGAGTTCTAAATTTAATAAGAGTCTTCAGGTTAACTCTAAGAGTCATTTTTTTGTATCTTAATAATTATTTACATGTTCTATAAGAATCATGTTTATACTACAAAAGGATCATGTTGAATTATTAATTATGGATCTAGATATCTTAAGGGTGATAGTTTTCTTTATAAGTATTATTTATCCATAAAAAATGGATGCATCTTTGAGTTTTTATAAAGGTAGAGTACTCACACTGAAAATTATATGGATTTGTTATCCTTAGTAAATGTATACTATCCAAATTTTGAAAAAGGCATAGACACGACCTATTATTCATATGATCATTTAACCATATGATATATATGAAGGCATGAAAATTAAAAAATTAATTATCCACCATTTATATATTGCTAAAACTTTGAAATCCATGGACATAATGAAATATCAATGAAGCTTATGCTAGATGATGATATTTATCGATCCCCTTTGTAATGAGCATAATAATGAGAGTTTGTGATTCAACCATGTGTTCAAGAGCTTCATTACACAATGATTAGTTCCACATCAAAAAAAATTCTTTCTACGATACATATCTGAAAGAATTAAAATTATTAACTTACATTGATTTTGTTGAGAAAAAAGCATAAATAATTCCAAAATATCAGGATGAATATTCCATGTATCATAGAGATTTAAGCACATCAGCCTCAGTCCAATTAGTGAGGACTCTACATGTGCATCCAAGAGACCCAAGAACAAATATGGGTGGAGACATATTTCTGGGTACTACAGCAGCACTGTAGCAGGTACAGTAATAGGTACTATTTGGGATCTACTATACTATAGCAGCCAAAACTATTCGTTCATCTGGGCCTTCGGGCCACCAGTTTTGTCCTTGGGTCCTGCAAGGCCTTCAGGCCACCAAATTCCATTGGACCTATAGCATCTCAAGTACTTAGAGCCAACTAAAGTACATTAGGCCACCCCAAGGCCTTTGGGTCGCATGAAAAATACAAATGTAACCAGGCTGATTACAACGGACAAGGCTCTAGATGAGGATTCAGAGCAGGCACATCCACCAGACTAGAGCTAACAAGAATTTGAAGATTGGGAGGGTATGACATTTAAATTGGTACAAGGAATGTGTAGCTTTACATAGGATAGCTAACTAACCATCCAGGTGAAGGTGGAGTGCTGTTATAATGACATTTACTGGGGAGGGGTAGTTCCAAGTTGTATTGTCTAGGTGATTTCCCCTAAGATCTACGGGTCATGTAATTATCTCTTAATCCTTAGTGGCTTGTAAGGGTTTACCCTAACCCTTTATTGGGTTATTATAAAAAATAAATAAATAAAGTGAAGGTCTTCAGGCCATTCAGGCATGAATATATAACCTAAGATCTTTATTGTTATTTTATTGAGATTAAATGAATTTAACATGGGTCGAATTTTTGGAAGCTGTTAATGAGATTTAAATGTGATGATTAAGAAGATGAGAATAAAATGGTAGTTTCTATTTTTTATTATGGGAAAAGTATTCATGTAATTTTCTACGAATATAGAGGAAAAAAAATAAATGATTTATTTTTTAGGATTGAGAACTTTGAAGCTGATACATTTTTGAATTGGAGACCCACTGTATGAAGGAGATAAGAAGAAGGAATTAAGTAGAGAGTTTTTATAAAATAAAAGATAGTAATAGTAAAGCCTATGAAATCATGTCATTTAAATTGATAACAAGATAATTTACTATCTAAAATATGAAAGTACATTTTATTTTGGAAATATTTATGGTCGTATAAATAAGATCATCTTAAATTATTTTTGAAGAAACCATGAGAAAGAAGGGATATTTATTATCTAGTTATGAAATTATAATACTTAAAGTGAGAATACATGATCCCAATGGGATTTCGTGGAGAATAGTGTGAATCTATGATGATATATGATATATTATAGAATCATGGAGATTCCCTTTGTAACCACTTTCATTTATTGGGTATGAATTTATGATTTTAGTGAATAACCAATAAAAAGGATTAATATTTACATGAATGGTCCAAACAATGTAAAAACTAAAAATTTATTAGGTTGTTTGTTTTTTTATTTCTTGTGTAAAGTAGGGAGACACATGAAGATTGGATTAGACTTTATCCAATCTTAAAAGATGATTTAAAAATATATCTCTGATTCACCACCTATCAGTTATACAATCAAACCTAGGCACTTCAAATCAGTTTTATTATTTTTCTTATAGGAAACATCTTTTTTTATCTTCACAAATTTGGAATCCTCTTTTAAGTTTTTACAAAATTTCTTCTTTTGAGGCTTCTCATTATATAAAAAAAATTTATTCTCACCACATTTTTATTTATGTAGTTTCTATAATTTTGGTAAATTCCAACAGGCATATAACACTTAATAAAGAGTTACACTTTATACTATTATATGTGTTTTCTAAAGTTATTTGGGATTAGAGATATGATTCTCTCAAAGTACTCATCCTTTCCTTCATCATCATTAGTATCATTGTAATGTTTATCTTATTAATCATAGATTTATATTTTTATCAAGGCTTTAAATTCCATTTACTATTTAAGTTTATTTTTAAATGTTGGAGCATTTCCCATCTCATATTCAATGTTAATATTTTGTAATTCATCATGGGTAATATCCTCTATATCATATAATGTAAAAATCTGGAAAATTTATCATCAGATTATTTATAATTATAGATTGATATAGTTTTTTTTGTAGTCTCATATATAACTAAAAACATCATTAACACTTAAAAAGTATTAATCGATTATTTTTATTCAGTCATATTAAATTCTTAAAATCAACTTCTCTATATTTTTAGATTAGCTTCTCCATCCTTGTCATTTACATCATAAATACATTCCAATTTATCCTATATATATTTATCTATTTTAATCCCCTACACATTGTGTAAACATTACTAGATAGAGACATTAGAATAGAATTTATTGGTTTTCCATAAAATATTAAATTTCTCTTATCAAAAAATGACATTTGAGAATTTACCTCAATCAATGGAAATCCTACTATTGTTGCATCGATAACCATCAAACCATGTGATAGAATATAATGTAATATCACGTTCTTATAGCCATGGTATTTATTTTCATTGAATGTTGGGAATCCCACATGATTAATGTCAATCGATCTTAGTCTGGATACACACTCCTTGATATAACCAGGTTGAGTTAGAGTAAAAAAATTCTACAAATAATCAATTATAAAATTAATACTAGTTAGGGTGGCTTCATAATCTACCTGTGCATGTTACATAACACTTACATAAGATCCCCCATCTACTAAAGCATCCAACTTCTAGAAAAAACATTCATAATATATTGATAAAAAATACAAGAGATTTTTGATAGCTTCTACTATAAATTATAATAAATTTCTTCTTTGTTCCTTCGAGATAGTCAGATTAAAATATTCTGACATGTTTTTTATATTTCAACTCTTGTAATCATAAATGAAATCAGTTCATACTACCTTTATCACTTTATACAGAATGAGTTTATTATTTTGTTCTAAATCTTTAAAATCCTTTTACATATGTTCAAGAAGTTTTATTATATCACTTTAACTCCAAAATCCAATCTATTTGTTTTTCATTATTTCCTAATCTCAATATTTCACTTGTTTCTTACCAATATACTTCACTTCATCAAAAATTTATCAATATTATATAATTAACTAGATTCTAAAAATTAATTCTACTACATATTATAATTAATTATCACATCCAAATTGTACAACATGATACTCCACGTTTTTCCTCATTTAATGGTCCACGTGGGCTAGTTCCCATAGATCCTAGACTCAAATTTTTTAAATACCCATTCAATAATTTTGGATAATTAAATAAATTTATTATTTATTTATTTTTTAGTGATCAGAAAAATAGTTCACAATTTTTATAATTTGATAATTCTGGAACATCCGAATAGTTATATTCGCTCTTCATTTCACGGAACTGTCTTCGACCATTATCTTCCATAGTTAGCTTCATGGTGTAACACCTCTCATTAAGATTCAATATTATAATCACTCACACTGTATCATAAATTAATAAACAATTCATAATATTTGAATTTATGATTAATACAACATTTCCTGATTTATCTTCTAAAATTATTTTCTAGAAATTACAAAATTTTCAATTTTTTCAAATGTATAATGTCTTACAATTTCAAGGTAAAATACATTATTGTAATACTAAAATTTCTAAGACATTACCAATTTTTCGTATAATAATTTATTTTTTTAAGGATTTGTAAGCCACATGATGTCATCAAAATTCCTACAAATATTAGAAAATATTTTGTAATCAATGTCTTATAGAGATCAAAACAAAATATTATGCTAAGATAGATAAATTTTTAGAATATGTTAATTTGTTCTATGAATTTAATTTGAAGAATTATGAAAACATATAATGTCTTATGAAGAAGTCAGGAAATGTTTTAATTTTAACCTAAAATTAGAAGTATCTTGAATTCTATATTAAGTCTTATGCCAACTCAATAGGTTGACATGACTTGAAAAATGTCTTACATGGTCATCCAAAGTGTTATGAACTCATGAAGTTGCAAATCTTAAATTATCTGATGAATATTATACTCACCCAAAAAATTAATATGATGATAGAAAATTATTATAGAATATATCCAAAGCCTTATGAAATTTTACAAGACTTATAAAATCATAAAATTATTATGAAAAATATATGAATTATCTATTTTTTATCACTAACATAAAATTTTCATATTTCTTAAAATAATCATCTAACCTGTTAAATTAATCTCAATAATTCATATATCATATCAAAAACATTATCAACACTAATAATTCAATCTCAATGGATTAAAATTATTTTTAATGAAATTTTCAAATAAACACAATATTTACACACTAATTCCATTTAGTAAATTAAATGAAATTAATCAAATAAAAGTACCTTTTAGTGCATGGAATTGAGAAGGTTCCTCAATTCATGTACATTGTTGGAGATTTCAATTTTATCAATGTTATTAAATTTTTTCCCATGATTACCCTATAACCCCTTAATGTTTTCAATGATGGGTATAATTTTCCTTAAAGAACATCACATATTGAGGAATTTGTTTTATAACATGAATATGTTTTATTTTTACTTTTATTTTTAAATTATATTAATAATTTATTTATCAATTTCTTTTTTAATATATTTATTAGAGAGTTGGATACTTTGATTTAATAGAATATCTGTATTATAATTTAAAGAAGTAATCTATAAATTGTTTTTACTTTTTAAATATTATTTATTCACACATTAATATTTTGAATATTTAGAAGGGATGCTTTAGATAATGTGACATACCTCAGGGATGGATTCCCTATGATAAGAATCTATGGTATGAGATGGGGGATGGATTTATACTTACCCAAAAAAATTGGATGAGTGGGATCCAAACCCCTAAAAAGTTTACTGACACATAAATTTCCATTTTTTAGTATTGGAAACTATTTAGGAAATAATTTTACCAAAACCTTTCATCTTTATAGCACAAATTTTGTTTTAAAGTTTTCTCACTAGATCTTTTCCTTGAATCATTTAATGATTAAAATATTGGAACGAGAGGTTTTGGGATGAAAGTTTCTTCACTATATCCTTGAGAAATGGTTCCAAAATGTAGGTTATAGTTGTGAATTCATAGGATGTAGAGGAAACAGATAATTAACTTTAATATGTTGTGATAAGAAATTATTAGGGCATGCTAGACTTTCCTCCATATTGATATTTTTTGTTTTATTTTCTACCAAGGGTTCTCATTCAACCTATATTTGTTTTATTTGAATAAGAGTTTCTACTAAAATTAATATCCTAAAAATATAATTACACAAGACTCAGATGAATCTTGATACCCAAAATTGATAAGACAAATTAATGTTATCAACACAAATACCACAATGAAAATGAGTTTGTAGAGATTTTGAATCACCTTTACCTTCAACAATTTATTAAAAATAGTATTTATTTCAATGAATGTAGTATCAATTTTTTCCATGTGTATGTATTTTTACCTTTTGTACACCTCCAGTGTTTCCTAGCACTCATATAGATATTTTTTGTACAATTTATGTCTTTCTAGATATCATTTCCCAAGCAATAACATGATTTTTATCCACTAGTGCACTACTAGCTGCAACATTGATCATGCCACAATCCATGGGGTTAATCCCATCTTATAATTATTTAATTACTAGTTTTCACTAATTTGGTGGTGAAATAAACATTCACAAAGTCTTTTAAATGTATCACAGTATTTATGAATTCTAATTCATTATGATTTCCAAATTAAACATATTTATTCTGTAAGAGATATAGAATAAGAGGCAAAACGTATTCTATAGAAAGTGTCATTTAAGATCAGGTCAGTGACCAATAGTGATAGGTAGATGATATCAACAATATTTGGTCACACTATTGAGGGAGAAAAGAAAATCCATAAAATATATAGGGTCCTCAAAGATACCATGGCGCATAATGATTTAGAATAAAATATGGATCTTCTTAAGCTATTTTAATGGGTCCTCATTGGGATGAAAATGGAATTTGGTAAATAAAGGGATTATGCCCGATCTGAGCTTGAAGCGGGGAGCCTCTTCAAGATATTTGTTGTACGTAAGTTAGTACTCCACATCAAAGGTTTTAAATTGTATTATTTTCCCATTATTTACATCTGTTATATTATTTTTTCAATTATTTTCAAACTTGGTTTAATTAATATCCTATTGAGATTATTTTTCAATGTGTACCTCAATATGGTTTGATCGGTCCACTCTAGAAGTACAATTTTGTGTGTGAATTATTTTTTCAATTTCACGGTCTATTTAATGTAGCATAAATTTTTAAGAACAAATAAATGAACATAACCTAAAAATTAAAATTATTACATTTCAAAATAGTAATGATATATTAAGTGAATGAAAAAAAATCACACAAAAAATTTGATGAAAATTGAAAAGAAAAAGGGGAAAAAGTAAAAATAGAAAATAAAAGTAAAAATAATCATATAAGCCTAATAAAGATAAATAATGAATCAATAAACCCAAAATGAAGAGATATTATAGTCCTTGGTAATAACAAAAACATTTTCATCATGTCATTGAAAAATTAAAAATTGATTTTTATTCTCTTGGTTCTCAGTATAGCCTACCATAGGTACTTTTACCGATGAGGTAAAAATAAATCAAATAGGATTAATCATTTCTTATTTAATTTAGAAAAGGATAAAGAAAATATTGGGTATTGGATTATAATAGAATTATTAAAACAATTTTGATAAAACATTGGGGTATTTAGAAAAAATTGTGATCATCCTAAGTTCCCCTCAAGGGTCTACTTTTATCACTCTTAAGGTATGTGTGATATATCACTGATTCCTTGATTTATACCTATTAAAATTAGTATGTTATTTGATTATTTAATAAGTTAACACATATGAGTTAATTGATCAATCGATGTTGATCGTTGAAAACTATGTCAACTCAATAAAATAATGTTTGATATATGATCAAAAATTATCAATACATCACATCAACATTATATTTTGATGGAAATATTTTTATAATTATTTATTATGAGATCATGTAACAAAACATGCATTATTGTGAGTGTAAATTTTTTTAGTTGATCAACCAATCTAGTAAAAAAGAACATTCCTAAAATAGTAAAGTTAAGGGAAGAATCTAAAAACCTAAAATCATCACATAATGATTTTTATCATGAATGAAAGGTGGTTCTTGTTCCATTGATTCATATATTATAATACTAAATAAAACACATAAAGAAGAGATGAAATTGAATAAATATCGTTCCAAATATAATAAATTCAATTATATTACTAAGAGTTACAAACAATGAGCATGGGATTTCAACAAAGTTCACCCCTAGGTTGACCACTAAGTGTTTATAAGTACATAGAGAACATGTATAAAAAATGAAAAATAAACTTTATTTACAATGAATATTCCTCTTTACAAGCTATCAAACCAATTCCAATGAATAATTGGGTGATTTTTAATGTAAATATATGCTAGTTTTCCCCATAATAAGTGAAGTTTATAGATGGTCCATGTAATAAACTTGCCCAGATCAACAAACCATGTCACCTGAGTAAGATCTCTCTAAGGCCACAAGTATGTTCATAATCACCATGGCTTGAAGAAAAGCATTAATGGTATAGAAACTATTCCATAAGAAATATTTCACTCACTAAAATTTAATAAATATGTAGAGTAATATTACCATGAATATGGTATCGTGTGTCTATACAATGGAATTACATAAATAAAAAATAAGTAATGAACTAAATAAGACATAATATTTATATACATACAAACCCAAATTTAAAAATAAAAATCTATATAGATACATAATAAGTATTGATAAAAGAGAATGAAAAAATAAAATAATTAATGAAGTTGAATTTATTAACATACCAAGATGAATGATAAAATTGGGACCACCAAATAACAATATTCATGGGACCAAAGACAACATCTTTATCCAAAAACATCCATCAACTCAAATATTGATGCTAGATACTGACGAGAAATATATAATCCCATACATTTCATACATATATATCACATCATTATAGATAAATATCCATTACATAACATGGTGATCCAGGTTAGATTCCTATACGTATTGTGCCTCTGAAAAAATGGATACATAAAAAAATGGTTTTTCATAAATAGAACCTATCTTATACATATCATACATGATATCATTTTTCATAACCTTAGAAAAATGAAACATAAGAAACATTAATCTTAGATTCTCTGTTAGGGTAAACAAGTGAGATATAAACAAAAAATGAGTATAATGGCATAATAAAATGAGCATAACAATTAAAAACCACACAATTTACATCATATATCATAATCTTGAGTCAAGGCATAAATCTTGGCCATTTATAAGACATGATTCATAAAGGAATCAAAAATCACAATCCATGAGATCATAACTATCACGACCCGCCTTCACCAAAAGGAGGGAAGGGTCAGTTGGTTGCCAAGCCCTTCCTTCTTTAAGTTTAAGGAGAGATAATGACCCCCGAAACCCTCCTTCTATAGGTCCTGAAGTGGAGACCAGCACCAAGGGTATGGAAATTACACAAAATTGGACGGCATTACCCTTTTTGTTTTATAGGATCGGGAGATAAGATGATGAAACCCAACAACACCAAAAGTAAAAGAAAAGTAAATCCAAAAGAAAACCATTCCCACATGCATGTTCCAAAAGTAAAGGCCACAAAGTACAAAAGTGACTACAAGGGTAAGTACCAAAGAAAGGAAAACCGCAACTGCAACTACCCAAAGGTCCGATCTAGTATGGTCATGTGCGATCCCTGAAGTCCTCCTGGAATCCTAAGAGCAGTTTTATATGCGTAGGGTGAGAATACAAGTACACTCAGTAGGGAAAACCAGTGACTCTTATGCACAAGTGGGGGAACGTACTAAAGTCCCGTGAGAAGCAGACAACCATTACTATGAAGGAGTTCACCCATCCCACTCACCAGATACAATTACTAAGTAACACAAACGAAGAGAACATCGATCTTTGAGTACCCCGAACCACTTTCCCATTGGTTATTGAGATATCCTATGCATCGAACCAATCCCGCCATTCTCACCGTAGTCCCACTGCCACACCCACCCGCACACACCTGGGACACTACCGTACATAGTCCCACTGCTGAATCCCGCCCGCAAACACCTGGGCCATAACTGTCACACATAACCACACCTGTAAACACCTAGTCCAGAACAACCACCACCACGCCCGAAGACACCTGGGCTAGAAGATCCACTTCCATGCCCGAAGACACCTGGGCCTTATCCCGATGACACATGGGAAACCACCTGCCCGCACACAGCTGGGCCAACCACCACACTACCCTGCCTGAAGATTCTTGGGCTAATAATGGACCTTAGGACATCACAGCCTACCCAACGGTACTTGGGCTATCTGAGAAAGGGAGCAGAAAAGGATCTAATAACCAGCCATTAAGAATAGTACTGAAAAAAACACCCTCCCCCATGAAATGGGGGTGTTCGACACTAAGTGCTCAACTTCGGTGGGGCGCGAATAAGATACACAAAACTACAAGTATATACATAGGTAACAAGCACTCACCCAAAGTCAGGTTTTTCTTAAGATAGCCTACAGATCACAACAGCACTGAAGTCCGAGTCATGACTTTCGCCAACAAAACTCATTTGTCCCATTCTTGTTTTCATGTTCAGTAAATTTTTTTAAATAAGTTCATGCACCTACTTGGGCAACTAACACCATAAGCATTACCAAGGAAAGAATCCATTCAAACGTCAATTTAAACATTCACACCTGGTTCTCTTGTAATGTTACAATAACAAGTGGATAAGTGAGATCCCTCGAAGTACTAGAACCAAAGAAACCCTCGAGACACTACCCTGTGTCCCCCAAAATGGTTTCTCATCAACAGAGGATCCCACCCCAATTCGTGATATAAACAAGGTAACCACTCGGTCTTAAAACTCACAACCACCGAATCTAGATCAATAGGGGATCCCATCCCCTCCCACATCTCTAGGAATCGGCCCATAAAAGAAAACAACCAAACCACTACCACCAACACAAATCAGGTCCATGCTGGTATTTCAGATTTATAAGATTTAACACACTCCACGATTTCAATTTCGTGTGCTTTATCTAGTGTTATCACAGAAGGGTTGATCCTGGTGCTTTCAATTTATTTAGCCATGTGTATGTGATTAACCAATTTCCCTTTTCAGAGTAAGAGTTTACAACCACAAACAAGGCATTTAAAACATTTCCAGGGGTTCATTAGTGCACAGAGAAAGACCACCAATGGCCATGATTTTCAGTAGGTGTAAGCCATCACAATTCAGAAAGATGATCATAAAAGAAAACAGCATCAATGATCACATCCCCCCCTTCTTTCTTCATATAATAAGTTCTTTATCTTTATTTAGGACTGGTTTAACCAATTCTATAGAATCAAAAGCACGCCCACCCCACATGATAAACAAAATAGAGAGACGAAGAAATTCCCTACTTGTTGATCAACGATCGATGCTAAGGCTGGGGGAAGAACTTCACGGATAGCGATGTGCTTCGCGTGAACGAAAAACTGCTCGTCTGGACGAAGGGTACTCTTAGCACATAATGATTAAGAAAAGAAGAAACCATGGCTAACCTTTAGTTTATAAGATCCTAGGACGGTTGATATAAGAACGCCAAACTGCATAAAGAGCGTGGGTCGTGGGTTGACCACACGGACCCACACGTTATTAAAGGGGGTGAGTGGTTTAAACCGACGCACACACCAGGTTAATTTATTAAATATTTAATTATAACATTTATGGGCGTTACTGGGATTTAAAACAAGCTCAAAGGGGGTCGAAGAAGGGTTTAAAACTAAATTTGCGCATGTCACTCGAAAAACCCCAACAAAGCCGGGTGACGCCGATCGGTCTCACCGATTAGTCGCACCGAATGGTCGCGCTGATTGGTCGCGCCGATCAGTCACACCGATCGGTCACGCTGATCTGTCGCACCGATTGGTCTCACCGAGACTCTACCCCTTTAGGATCCGGATTTTTGCCAAAGGAAAGGACCAAGAGAGTCTGGGTCATCACATAAGATACCTCTCAAACTATTCTCGCCCTCAAGAATTTAAACAACCTAGAAGTAAATAGAGGGTCTGAACAACCACCTCGAAAGATACCTCTCAAGAGTGAACCTCATTGTTAACTAAGAACACTTTCCTATCAGGAACCAAGCAACATATCATTTCAAACTGCCTAGGCATGTGGGGGTTGGGGAGTATCCTTCCCCATGTCAAGATATTATCCACTTTGGGCGGCACTGACTCGCCATCATGGGTTTAATCGCATCCACCTTAATGCGTCTTGATTAGGGGTTGGGTTCTCTCCTCCCTCATAGCAAGGACTTTTCACACACATTCAGAAGAAAATAAAACCAGCATTTCATATCCAACAAGGTAAAACGTTCTACCACAACAGCTATAACAAACAGAACAAAACTCAAAACAACTCTGGTTACTGGGAACGAATCTGTGCTTCCCTCTCCCACGTACTCTCATCAATCCTACCATGTCTCCACAACACACGAACCAAGGGAATGGTTTTCCCACGAAGCACCTTTTCTTTGCGATCCTCGATCATTACTGGTCTCTCCACAAAAGTCACATCGTCATTGATGTCCAGATCTACCCAGCCGAGGATGTGTGAATTGTCATGAAGATAACGACGAAGCTGGGAGATGTGGAAGACATCATGTATCCTCAGTAGCGGCAGTGGTAACACTAGCTGATAGGCCACTTCGCCGACCCGCCATAACACTTCGAAGGGCCCGATGAATCTGGGAGAAATCTTACTCCCCTTACCAAACCTCTGTTGTCCACGCCGAGGAGAGACCCTTAATAACACGTGGTCTCCAACCTCAAATTCCAAGGGCCTCCTCCTGGTATCAGCATACGACTTCTACCGATCCTGGGCCGCCTTCATCTGTTCCCGTATGAGCTGAACCTTCTCTGTCGTGCTCTACACTACCTCCGGGCCAAGGAGGCCTACCTATCCTACATTGGCCCAACGCACAGCTTAATGGCATGACCTCCCATACAAGGCTTAAAACGGGGACATATCGATGTTTAAGTGATAGTTATTATTGTAGGCGCACTCTACTAGGGTAAAGTGTCGCACCCATGATCCTCCTGAGTCCTGAACACATGCCCGCAGCATATCCTCCGAGGTATAGATGATGCGCTCTGTTTTTCCATCTGTCTGGGGATGGAAAGAAGTGCTAAGATGTAACTGTGTGCCAAAAACATGATGCAATCCTTTCCAGACCCGCAATGTAAACTATGAATCCCAATCCGAGACTATAGACCTCAGAAATCCATGCAACCACACCACCTCACCCACATACTTTCATGCCAAAGAATCCATAGTACTCAACTCCCTGATCGCCAGAAAGTGGGCCGATTTCGTCAATCGGTCCACTACCACCCAGATGGCGTCGTATGCCCCTTGGACCTTGGGAAGTCTAGTGATGAAATCCATCGAGATGTCATCCCACTTCCATTCGGGGACATCTAGAGACTGCAGTAGGCCACCTGGAACTCGGTGTTCAGCCATCACTTGCTGACACACTATGCACTTGGCCACAAACTCTGCCACTGCTCGCTTCACTCTGGGCCACCAAAACAGTCTCTTCAGTCCCTGATACATCTTGGAAAAACTTGGGTTTACCTCCAGGGGTGAGTTGTGGAACTCACTGAGAACCTTGCCACGCATCAATCCTAGAACAAACAACCTTACCTGGAAAATCATCCGGTTCTAACCATCATCTGTCCATCATTTCAGAGCATTTCCCTGGTCAAATCGGTCACGCATCACATCGCTCTCTGGGTCTTCCCACTGAGACCCCTCCACTTACTGCAACAGAGAAGACTGCACTACCATCTGATATAGGAATCCTTTACCACCATCCATACTCACATCCAGGTGTAAGTCATCCAACTACTCCATCACCTTCCAGGCGTCCGCCGACTCTCGGACCGCTTCTTTACGCGTCCTCCTGCTCAAGGCATTGGCCGCTACATTGCCCTTTCCCTCAGTATAAGAGATCTCGAAGTCGTAATCTTGGAGGAACTCCACCCATCTCCACTGTCGCAAGTTTATGTCCCACTGAGAGAAGATATACCTCAAGTTTTTTTGATCTGTGAAGACCACAAATCGTTCTCTGATGAGGTAGTGCCGCCATAAATTTAGCGCAAAAATGACCGCTGCAAGTTCTAGGATGTGGGTGGCATAATTACGCTCATGAGGGCATAGCTGCCTGGACCCATAAGAGATCACCCCTTGTTGCCACATCAACAAACATCCCATGCCCTATCCTGAAGCATCACAAAACACATCATACACCACCCCATCTTCTGGCAATCTCAGCACTGGGGCACTGACCAACATCTCCTTCAGATAGCTGAAGGATGACTCGCATTGCTCACTCCACACGAAAACCTGGTCTTTCTTGGCCAGGGCTGTCAAAGGGGTTGCAACTCAGGAGAAGTTGGGTACGAACCTCTGATAGTAACCCGCCAACCCGAGGAAACTACGGACCTCTGCCACATTTTTGGGTACTACCCAAGAAACAATTGCCTCAACTATTGATGGGTCCACTGCTACCCCCTGCTCGGACACCACGTGACCGAGGAAGTGCACTTCTCGTGTCCAGAACATGCATTTCGACAACTTCCCATAGAGTTGATGATGTCGGAGGACCTCCAGAACCATCCTCAGGTGCTCTTCATGGTGCTCCTCTGATCATGAGTAGACCAGGATGTTATAGATGAACACAACTACGAACCGATATAGGTACTCCTGGAAGATGGATTTTATAAGCCCCATGAACACAGCTGGGGCGTTCGTAACACCGAAGGGCATGACCACGAACTCAAAGTGTCTATATCTGCACCTGAATGCCGTCTTCGGGATGTCTCCCTCCTTCACTCTCAACTGGTGGCACCCAGACCGCAGGTCAATCTTTGAGAACCATCTTGCCCCTTTCAGCTGGTCGAAAATAACGTCTATACTCGGAAGAGGGTAGCGATTCTTGATCGTCACCTGATTCATCCTCCTGTAGTCTATGCACAACTTGAGACCACTATCTTCCTTCTTTGTGAACAAGACTGGAGCACCCCATAGTGACACACTCAGCCGAACATAACCCCTCTTCATTAGGTCATCAATCTGGATCCGCAACTCCCATAGCTCTGAAGGTGCCATCCGGAAGGAGCCATCGAGATCGGACAAGCATCAGGCTGTAGGTCAATCCCGAACATGATATCCCATTGAGGGGGTAGAGTCGTTACCTCCTCAGGAGAGACGTTCATAAACTCACGGACAATATCTGGCACCTCCACCATCTCAGTATCTACTGATTCCACTGACAGCTCAGCCAACTAGGAGAGGAGGGGTTCCTCTCGTCTGCTGCCCTTCTGACTGCTCTGCTCACCGGTCAAGGTAACACACTGGCCGCCCATGTCCGAGAACAAAAAACTTCCTCGGAAACAGTTGATGATATCCCACACAAAAAATAGCCAGTCGATGCCTAGGATGACATCGTATGGCTGTATCTGTAGCAGAAGAAGTTATCTAACCGACTGATGCAGCCCTATCAACAGTCTGCATCCCCGTCAAACAAAAAACAAGTTTGTCTGACCTCCGACAGGTTTGCTCAACACCAGGGGCACTGGATGTCTCTTGGCATCTAGGCCCAATGCACGGGCTAGACTGGGTGCAACAAAGGAGTGCGAAGCTCCGGTATCGAACAAGGCATAAGCAAGAGTGCTAAACAAACTGATCGTACCTCGAACAACCTCCGGTCCTGCTGGAACGGTTGCCTCCATGGCGTGTAGCTATCCAAGCCCAGCTCCTCTGCCCCTCGGCAATCGACCACCTCCCCGAACAGGCCCTGGTCGAGGTCGCTGAGGAGCTCCCTGAGGTCGGCCCCCTCCTCCTACATCTGCCCTCAGAGTACTGGGAGCTCACTGTCCCTGCAACTGCTGCTGGAAAGGCCTTGCTGGAAGCAGCTGCTGGGGCGGGTTCTGGGATTTTCCGCCACTGCCGTACTATACCTGGTCTGGGCACTAACTCTGGAGATTTCCAGGGCTCCCACAGATGAAGAATCGCGGTCCCGGGCCCAAAGGAAAAGGGTGAGGACCAGGGGATCGAAATAGAAACTACTACGGCCTGCTCCCTATGGGTCAGAACTTGGAGGGTCTAGACGCTAGAGGCATGGTGCTGATGGCCTTCCCCTTCGATGGTCCCAGCTGGATCCCCTCTCGCGACATAGATCCTAGAGAGTTCATCCCCTCCACCACTTCGGCCTTCTTCTGGACCTCCAATTACGTCGGCAGGGTAAAGGGGGTAACAACATACTCGAGGGAGGGTCGGAGTGCATCCTCTAGACGTCTTTCCAGAGACTCCATGTCGGGAAAGATGTCTGGAAAAAAACGTAGGAGGTCTATGAACTTGATTCCTAGCTCCCTCACTAACATACTCCTCTATTGGAGGGAGAGTAGCTCCTGTCTCCTTTTTGCCTTCATCGTCGAGGAGAGGAAATCTGCCCGAAACTCCATCTTGAAATCAGCCCATGGCACCTCAGCTTATCTCCTCTCCCCTAGGTAAAGCATCCACCACTGACGTGCCGTTCCCCACATCTGGCTGACGGCTAGAGGAACCCAGTACTCGGTCGGGGCCCAAATCAGGACGAAGGCTATCAATAGCTCCTCTAGCCAGCCTTTCGTCTTCATTTCAGAGGTGCTACCCCCGTACTTCTCGAGGGTCTGTCACTAGAAGGAATGAAGAGTCATATGCCACTGGTCGTCCTCTTCATCTTGATCAGCTCTCTGCCGATCGACCAAAGTAGTCTTCGGGGCCTCGATCGCCTGTACCTCAGGTGGTCGCCTTCCATATGCCATAGCTGCAAGGTAAACAAGGAATTCCTAAGCCCAAGTAGTGCAAAATATTGTTCTTAAAATTTCTTGAAATTTTCGTTTATTCTTAATTCCCAAGACATCCCAGAAACACGAGAACAGAAGTCATTATGATGCATGTACCTTTTCTAGGGTCTCTACCCAGCAATCAGCATGGCCTCAATTAGTCGTTCTGTAGGTCAAGAGTCCTTGCATCGGATCAAGGGGGGCCCCCAAAATCCCATGTCCTAGCCAGTCTTCCCTTGCCTAATTCATGCACCAAGGTCACCCGAAACTGTTTCCTTACCTTCTAATGAAATACTCACTGTTCCTAACTCTAGACTCCATCCTATCTCTCAACCTCTCACCTCTGATACCATTCTATCAGGACTCACCTTCACCAAAAGGAGGGAAGGGTCAGCAGGTTGCCATGCCCTTCCTTATTTATGTTGAAGGAGAGATAATGACCCTCGAAACCCGCCTTCTATAGGTCCCAATGTGGCGACTATCACCAAGGGTATGGAAATTACACACAAGTGGAAGGAATTACCCTTTTTGTTTTATAGGATCGGGAGATAAGATGATGAAACCCATCAACACAAAAATTAAAAGAAAAGTAAAGCCAAAAGTAATCCATTCCCACATGCATGTTCCAAAAGTAAATGCCACAAAGTACCAAAGTGACTACAAGGGTAAGTACCAAAGAAAGGAAAACAGCAACTGCAACTTACCAAAGGTCCGAGATAGTATGGTCTTGCGCGATCCCCGAAGTCCTCCTGGAAACCTGAGATCAGTTTTATATACGTAGGGTGAGCATACAAGTACACTCATTAGGGAAAACCAAATACGCTTGTGCACAAGTGGGGGAACGTACTAATGTCTCGTGAGAAGCAGACAACCATTACTATGAAGGAGTTCACCCATCCCACTCACCAGCTACACTCACCAAGTAACACAAACCAAGTAATATATATAAGAGCACATCGATGTTTGGGTACCCCACACCACTTTCCCACTGGTTATTGAGACATCCTACGCATCGAACCAATCCCACCATTCTTACCACAGTCCCACTGCCACACCCTCCCGCACACACCTGGGCCACAACCGCACGCAGTCCCACTACCGAATCCCGCCCGCAAACACCTGGGCCACAACTGTCACACGTAACCACGCCTGCAAACACCTAGGCTAGAACAACCACCACCATGCCCGAAGACACCTGGGCTAGAAAATCCACTGCCATGCCCGAAGACACCTGGGCCTCATCCCAAAGACACTTGGGAAACCACCTGCCCACACACACCTAGGACAACCACCAAACTACCCTTCCCGAAGATTTTTGTTCTAATAATGGACCTCAGGTCATCACAGCCTTCCCGAAGGTACTTGGGCTATCTGGGAAAGGGAGCAGAAAAGGAGCTAATAACCATCCACTAAGAATAGTGTTGAAAAAAAAACACCCTCCCCCATGAAATGGGGGTGTTCAGCACTAAGTTATCAACTTGTGTGGGGAATGAATACAAAACACAAAACTACAAGAATATACATAGTTAACAAGCACTCACCTAAAGTTAGGTTTTTCTTCAGACAGCCTACAAATCACAACAACACTTAAGTCCGAGTCACGACTCTCGCCAAAAAAACTCATTTGTCCCATTCTTGTTTTTATGTTCAGTAATAATGTCTAAATAAGTTCATGCACCTACTTGGGCAACTAACACCATAATCATAACCAAGGAAAGAATCCATCCAAACGTCAATTTAAACATTCAAAACCAGTTCTCTTGTAATGTTACAACAACAAGGGGATAAGTGAGATCCCTTGAAGTACTGGAACCAAAGAAACCCTCGAGACACTACCTCGTGTCCCCCAAAATGGTTTCTCATCAATAGAGGATCCCACCCCAATTCGTGATATAAACAAGGTAACCACCTGATCTTAAAACTCACAACCACCAAATCCATATCAACAGGGGATCCCATTACCTCCCACATCTCCTGCAATAGGCCCTTAAAAGAAAACAACCAAACCGATACAACCCACACAATGTAGGGCCATGCCGGTATTTCATATTTATAAGATTTACCACAGTCCATGATTTCAATTTCGTTTGCTTTAACTGGGGTTATCACAGAAGGGTTGATCCTAGTGATTTCAATTTGTTTAGCTGGGTGTAAAAGATTAACGAATTTCCCTTTTCACAGCAGGAGTTTACAACCACCAACAAGACATTTAAAACATCCCCAGGGGTTCATTAGTGCATAGAGAAAGACCACCAATGACCATGATTTTCAGTAGGCGTAAGCCCGCACAATTCAGAAAGATGATCATAACATAAAACAACATCAACGATCACAACCCCCCTTCTTTCATCATATAATCAGTTCATTATCTTTATTTAGGTCTGGTTTAACCAATTATTCAGAATCAAAAGCACGCCCACCCCACATGATACACAAAAGAGAGGGACAAAGAAATTCCCTACTTATTGATCAACGATCGATGCTAAGGCCGGGGGCAGAACTTCCTGGATAGCGATGTGGTTCACGTGAATGAAAAACTACTCGTCTGGGAGAAGGGTACTCTTAGCACTGGGTGATCGAGAAAAGAAGAAACCATGGCTAACCCTTAGTTTATAAGAGCCATGGACGGTTGATATAAGAACACCAAACCGCATAAGGAGCGGGGGTTGTGGGTTGACCACGTGGCCCCACAAGTTATTAAAGAGGTCTGGTGGTTTAAACCGACACACACACCAGGTTAATTTATTAAATATTTAATTATAACATTTATGGGCGTTACCGGGCTTTAAAACAATCTCAAAGGGTGTCAAAGAAGGGTTTAAAACTCAATTTGCGCACGTCACTGGAAAAACCCCGACAATGCCGGGTGACGCCGATCGGTCGTGCCGATCTGTCTCACCGATTGGTCTCCATGATCGGTCGTGGTGGTCGGTCTCACCGATCAGTCACACCGGTCGGTCTCACCGATCGGTCACGCCGAGACGCTACCCCTTTAGTATCCAGATTTTTGGCAAAGGAAAGGACCAAGAGAGTCTGGCTCATAACAATAACAATGACATAAGATATATATTTGTAGCATACTCATAAGAATAGAAAATCATTTACTCATTAGTAAAGGATCATTTCCAAGACTATTATAGTTGAATTTTCTACTCCAGAAACCTTTGTATTAGTCCTGGTTCACTCCCAAGACTATCATTGTGGTTGTAGTCCCACACTGAACTCGGTTCACTCCCCATTCCAGTTTTTTTTAACTAATTTGATATCTATATTTACCCAATGCATTGGAGTGATATATAGTTCCAAGACCACCCATCACATAATGAAAATCATGAAGGTTTGTTACACAGTATCATAAATTACTAATCAAATCATAACCATTGAAAATAAATGGGTTTTACAAACATTACATCAAGGAATGAACCATGGAGAAGAAACGAGTTTCATAAACATTTCATTAATTCATTATAGCGTAACTCGTGGAAATGGATATGTTTCCTAATCATATTTTAATCATAATCATAAACATGTAATTAAATAACAAGAATGGTATAATTGGATAATATATCTAATAAAACTTATATAATATCAAAGGATTCTATCATAGATGAAAAATAACTTTTAAATATCAATTGAAACATTTCATGTGGAAAACACCCTTTTCTCAATTAAATATAAAATTTACCAAATAAAGAGGAAAATTTATTTTTTGAAAGTAACCTTGAAAGCTTGTAATGTATTATTAAAATCATTTAGTGTTCATGAAATATGGAAATTTTCTTCATATCATATATGTTAAAACAAATATTCATTTCACATCATCAGTTAAAAGTCAAAAGATACTCATTTAGAAAATAATAAGATGATTAATTTTAAATCCATATATAAAAATTAAAGAAAAATGTAAAAATGTTTTTAAAAAATTATTTAATAATGGTAAAAATATTATTTAAATTACATTTATAAATCATGGACATGGATGAGAGAGAACTTTAGGCTGTAGAGAAAAATAATGTTTATTTTGCATAAAAACCATTATTTTGGTATATTAGGTACATAATGATAAGAAAATGAAATGAAAACATTTAATTTATTAAAATAAATATAGGATAATAAAATTAATGAGATTAAAATGAGGTATATCATGATATTTTTTTATCATATGTATACTCATAAACATTCCCTGTTAAAATGGGATTGTAACATAAAACCCTTACCAGTTTAGAAAATTTTGAATAAAAACCCCCAGGAATGTAATAAAATTATATGCATATATAAATACAAATTATGTTAATATTAATAAGAGATGTGCCTCATAAAAATAAAAGTGAGACAAAAATCCCTTACCTAAAGTCCCATTTCCACTGAACTTGTTGTAAAGTTCCGTTCAATAAAAATAAATTTATTATACAAATATTAAAGAAACATACTCATATATATCATAAAATATATGATTTATTTATAACCTTTCATCAAAATATTACTAACTATTCATTATTAAAATCACTGTTCTTGGTGATAACTGGTTTATTTCTCATATATGTTTTAGTTATTTAGTTCTGATATTTTGAATTTGATTATGAATAAATAATATCCAAAATTTTGATAATTATAAAATTTAAAAATATATTCCTAATATACATATTTTTATTCATCGATAAAATATATAGATAGAAAAATTAATTATAATGCTTTTGGAGATAGTAGCCTATATATACGCAGGAACGTTGTTTTTATTTTTTGATGGATGGAATGAATGAAAGATTAGTAATAAATTACATTTATATATTATTTATTATATAATATAAATCACATATATTCAAAAAATCCATCCATATTACCATCCATGTAAAATGAAAAAGAAAAATGAATCACATTGCTTCGTGGAGGCAGTACTCCACACGTGCCCACGACCGACATTATAATTATCCAATGGATTAGAAGGTAAGAAGGTATGTGTGATATTATAATTAAATAAGCATAATTATGTCATTAATATCATATAAATACATTAAATATATATCATTAAATAAATATTTTTGACGCAGTGATGAGAAAAAATTACATTAGTTCACGAGGCGGTAGTCCATTGTACACATGATCAACAGTTTCCTTTCGCATTTGATGGA
This sequence comes from Viscum album, assembly GCA_963277665.1. Taxonomy (NCBI): domain Eukaryota; kingdom Viridiplantae; phylum Streptophyta; class Magnoliopsida; order Santalales; family Viscaceae; genus Viscum; species Viscum album. The sequence continues at coordinate 879,486,317 of OY728166.1, forward strand.
ACTAGAGATAGATATAGGTTATACCATTAAAATAAAAAAAATATAAGTATATTTAATATTATTTTTTATTATTTTATCATAGTTTAATAGCATTTTAATGATTCATAAGAATAAATAAAACAACAATTATTTGTTAAGAACTATACATCCTCTTCAGACAACCTTTGTAGTTATGTACCCGTATCCATCAAAAGATGATATTTTTTTATAAAAATAGGGACTATATGTACTAATAAGAGATATAAATAATTGATTTTGGTATGTATTCCCTGAACCAAAAAATATATTTAGGAGTGAAGAGGAGAGTGTACTGCGTGCCATTTAATAATTGAGGTGAGTGGCACAGTGGTAATTTTTCAAAATTTTACAATAATGTCAAGTCACGTACATTTGAAAAGGGCTCCAAATCATACTATTACTCAAAATTATATTAAATTAGGTCTAAATATGTTTATAAAATATAAATTAGGAATGTTTTGTGGTCATTTTAACCTTGATCATTTCAGTTTAACCCTTAGTAGATCTTCTTTAACCTCAACCATGGTAACCAATTTTTACGAGTTTTACTATTAATTATGAAAAAAACATAAGATGAAATTATTATCTAATATTAACTAAGATGATTAAAAATATGTAATAAACAAAACAACATTATCAAAATTGGGTAAATTTAATTTAAAATCAAACCCCCAAATGCGATGAAAAGAAATTTTTCCAAAAAAGACATTTCTTAAGTATAAAATGTTTTTATATTAAATGTTAAACTGAAATTGAGTAAAATTAAATAAATTGAATTAATAATAATAAAATTTATCTATTTTTAATTTCAGAATTATATTTAAACAAAATGGGACTTCTAAATTTATTAAATAAAAAGTTAATTTTTAATAATAAATCAGTATTTAGCTCTATTCATTGAAAAAATATTCCTTTTTTAAAATTATCAAAAATTAATTATAAGATAACTTTTAAGTGTGGTTAATAAAAATATTTCCATTTTTTGAAATAATTTTCCTAGAATTAAGTAAAATAAACTTTAAAATAAGTGCGCAAAACACCATGAAACCACGTTTTTGAAAAAATAAATCTTTTAACCATAAAATTTGATTTATTATTATCCCATGAAAAAAACATACATATGAAATGAATGATAAAATATTTTATTTGACATATAGTATATACAATTACTTAAAATAATTCACCAATAGTGTGTAATTTAAGAAACAACTTCTCACCAACTTCGAACTCCAAATCTCCTAGATAATTATTAGAATAACTTTGTTGTCAATTTTGAGTTTACCTTATGTAATTATCATTTGTTATTACCTTCTATTCCATATATTTTTAATACTAAATTACTAATATATTAATTTATACAACTTCACACAAACATGTTTTAGTTCACTAGTTTCCATAGAGGGCTTCCAAAAGAGCCATCTGAATTCTCTTGTGAGAACTACTGCTATAAGAAATCGCAAATAGACAAAGGTGATGATCCCAACCACCATTGAATCAATATAACAAGATATAAAAATATTCTCTTGGGTTTGAATTATTCTAATAGAATAACTATATATTCGAGGATGATATGTTTTTTTAATACTCAACTCTATATCAAGATCTTAATAATGACTTCGCCATAACTGTGGGGTAAAACATGGATCTTGAATGGTTATAATACAACGTGGTAGTCAATACAACCTTATCAGTTCCTTAATATATATTCTATAAATATTATCAAAATCTATGTATTCCGTGATGTAAACTAAGTCTGTTGAATTCATATGGAGATTGAATATAGCCCAAATATTATTATGTAACTTATAATTTTTAGGGAGTATAGTGGAAAAATCCATGGTGATGTTTCCCCTTTTCCACATTGGTATGAGTAATGGTTATGAACCCCCATGGAGTATGGTCTCTTAAACTTAAACTTATCACAACCCAAGAAATAAGATATATATTCTCCAATATTTCTATTCACATTTTCCCACCAAAAATACTCTTTTCGATATCTATACATCTTTTCACATCCAGAATAAATAGAGAATAAATAAGAGTGGCCCTCATCTGGAAAATAATTCTAAAAATTTGTTATCAATATAAACCTTACAGAGTTCTTGAGCCATTTTATTCCATCATTATCAATGTTAAAATAATAAAAAGTCTCACCCCATTTTGAAATTCCACATCTTCCTTCCGTGTCTCCTTAATCCTCACATGGATAAATGGTTCGACACTCATTTGAGAAAGTTAAAATTTTCCCACTTCCATTATTATTTGTGGATCCAATATTTTCAAATCCATAAATATTGGATCATTGGTGGTCATCGTCATAAACATGCTAGCATGACCCGTTCGACTGAAAGCATCAACCACTATGTTCGCTTTCACAGGTTGGTAATATAATGAGAAGTCATAATATTTAATTAGGTCCAACCATATTATCTAGAACATAGTATTATATTTTTGATTTAATGTATGCTTTAAAATTTTAGGATTATTTTATATATCACTTATTTTTTCTAAAAATATATTTACTTTATATCTCTAATGAAAAAATTACTATAGCTAATTCTAAATCAAGTGTTGGGTGGTTTTTATAATGAAACTAAAATTCACATGGGGAATAATATATAACCCTGAAATTATATATGATAACACATCCCATAACCTTATTTTATGAATCACTATTGATGGAAAACCCTTGTCCCTTATAGGGCATTGTAATCAAAGGTGTCCTCACTATACTTATATTCAGTTCCATAAAATTTTCTTCACATTAATTTGTCTAAAAGAACATGGATCCTTTTATATTTACCATGGATATTGGATTGGATAGTCATGAAAATTATCCACAAAGCATTGAAAATATTGATCCAAACTAAGAAAAAAAAGAATCTCAGTCTAAATGGTTGGTCTAGGACAATGTTAAATAACATTGGTATTTGATAGATCCATAGATATACCCTCTCAGGGGATTGTATGACTCCAAAATGTATCCTTTTGTGTCCAACATTCACCCCTGGTAAATTTTTCATAAAATATCTCCTTCCTTGGGGTATTTAATATAATTCTCAATTGGTATGCATTCTCTTCCTTTATATTTGAATATATAATAATGTCTTCAATCAAGAAACCAAAAATTGATCAATATAATCTCTAAAGAGTCTATTCATTAAATCCATGTAGATATTGGGGGAATTATTAAGACAAAATAGAATAACTATAAATTCAAAGCATCCATACACTATATGGAATGTTTTATTGGGTATATCCTCCATCTTGAAACTCAATTGATGATATCTCATATGAATATCAATCTTGGAATAGAATTTATCTCATCATATTTGATCAAACAATTAATAATTATGGTGTAGTGGATACTTTTTCTTCACCATGATGTTATTGAGTTCTCAATAATAAATGTATATATTCAGTGATCCATCTGTCTTCCTATTCAAAAGAACAGGTGTACAAAAATTTGAAAAACATAGATGAATAAATATCTTTTCAATATTATCCATGAGTTTCTAAAAAAATTTCTATAAATCAATAAGTTCCATTCTATATGGATTATTTGAAATAGGAATATAACCATTTATAATTTATATCAAAACTCAAATATACAATTTGGAGGAATATAGGGAAACACTTCTTAAAGTACATCAATAAAATACTACCAAATAGTCATATATTTTCTGATGAGTATTTCCCCAACCATCTGCGATAACACCTAATTTGAAAATGAATCAAAAACCAAATAATGGTTGTGGTTTTCATTTAAAGATCATACTTATAAGCACAATGAAATATGATAATAGGTGTTTTTAGAATATAGAATAAATATTCCCCTTCTTTTAAATTTTATTAGTTTTTATATACAGAATGAAAATCCATGACTAAGATAACATCATATTTAACTAGAGGGAGAATAACAAGATATTATTGAACCACATTCCTGCAATCTTTATCTAGATAGGAATCATAGACTTGAGATGAGATCATCATGAAATCAGTGGGTTTTATTTATAATTCACATATAGTCATTTAGTATAGTAATTAACATTCATAGAGACTTGTCATGATATATTTTAATTTATATAACCAATCTAAAATGTTTTACTTCAATATTTGTGATTACTTATTTCCACCTCAATATCATCCCTATATCTTAATTTTCATACTAAAGTGAAAATAATTTTCATGAAAATAAAGACCCATTATCTAGAGTGATTAATTATGAAAAATCATTCCTTATATGTCTAAATAATGACACATTAATTTAAATCTATGAATTATTATGTTTAACCTAGGCCATCCATGATCTATAATAATAATTTAGGATATGGTACTATATTTAGGATTTTTCTAGGGGGTTATTACTAAATTAATCTCAAACTGGTTTTCAAATGTTATATAAACATTTATATAATACTAAATATAGAAAACCACACCTTTGGTACATAGACATTACATCTTAATAGATAAGTTTTCATTACATAACATAATGATCCATTTTATACTCGTATAGGTATAGTGACATTGTAAACTTGGAAACATAAATTTTAGATTATAATACCTCATAATGGATATTTGGAGATGGATTTTTTAGTTGAAAAGGTATGAGGTTGTTGACTAAGGAATTATTCCAAAAAAGGAATAAAGAGTTAGCATGAATGTCAGTTATCATGAAAAGCGTGAATCAATGATCTTATAAAAAGGTTAAATGTATGATCTCGTGAAAAGATGGAATGTATGATCAATAACAAAGGGGAACTGTATAATCTCATGAATAGTGAGAATGTTTGATATCATGCAAGGTTGAACTATTTTATCTCACAATAACCAGGATTATCTGATCTCGAGCATGGGAGAACTATTTTATATCATGAAAAGGGTGAATTTCGGATCCCGTGTGAGGGTGAGAAGTCTAATCTCATAGAGCATGATTATTTGAACTAACCACAGAGAGCGTGAATATATGAACTAATAGTGCATTGATAACTCATGAATCACATTAATACAATGAAAAATGGAAATGATGGAGGTATATCACGGTCATTTGAAATCATGTGAACACATGATGGATTCATGATGAGTTCTCATGATGTGCATTATTGTCATTGGCTCTCCCAATGGGATCACGAGAAATGATCGTTATTGTCTTTTTATCTAATGATGGATCACACAATTAACTAGAATAAAATATCACTAACAATCAAAATATTGACTCTTTATCTCGCAATAGGATCTTGTGGAGTGCATGATTTCAATTACTAGGGAGGTGGAACATATGATTTTACCTGATTTGTGGAGTTAAGTTAGTGAACTATTGACTATAAATACCAAATGAATCATCCATAAGGGGAGATGAGGGTTTTCTTAATTTAATAATTTGAAGCAACATTCGAGAAGGATTCTCACGGAGAGATCTCAAGAAAAATTTTATGTGATTGACATTGGGTATGTGATACTCATGATCTAAATAAAGTCTCATGTAAAACATGAATGGTGTCCCACATCGGGATCTCATATAAAGAATGAAATGGGTCTCTCACTAGGATATCATAAAAACTAAAAATTCGTTTCTCACTAGGATATCATGCAAAGGGTGAAAGGGGTTACACAGTAGGATCTCACACAAGGGTATGCACTAGGATCTCATACAAAGGGTTATATTTCAGGATCTCACACAAGGGTACATGCCAGTATCCCTCACAAGGGGTTCTGCACTAGGCTATCAAGAAAGGGTATCACACTAGAGTCTTGTGCAAGGATATAAATGCCTATATTAACCTATGAGAAGTATAATTATCAAACTCTAATTTATAAGAAGAAGACGACATATGATCAATACCATTTAAAAATAATTTAGAAAGAGTTTATTCACTGCAACATTCAACACTGTGAAATGAAGACTTTGAATCTATTTAATATCTTTCCAAAGTGGATGTAATTTATCTTTTTATAGTAATGAGAATTCTTTTCTAGTTGTCTTGAAAGTGTAAGTGTTTCATCTAGGTGTATTCATAGAAGTGAAGTAGAATCCCAAAAAGAACATAAACATACCATCTAACTACAATTAAGAATTCATTTATTATTGATAATGAAGGGATTCATATGTCTATACAATTTGTGTGGATAATTTTTGGAGTAGTGAGAGTTTGATGACGAATAATTTTATCCCTTCCACCAGAAGTGATCCATAGAAGTATAATTTTATAGATTGGATAATGGGATGTAGTTTGTTGACCCTAAACATTCTAAATACAGTGATCCTATGAATAGAAGTGGTCTTGAACAAACTTGAAATTGGTATCGGGCCTTATTAAAATCGGTACATCGCAACATTTCCATTTTATTCTCCTTGGATGTATCCTATTGAAGGTGAACCAAGTAAAAATCTTTGCGACCTTGTGTTTTATTTCCTTATTTGATTTATATGAATAATAATAAGATAACTTTTAAAAGGTTTACATAAATATATACACTAAAAAAATAATGTTACCCTTATAATAACGAGATAAAGATCTAGTGGCGAGGAATAATTTTGAGATGAATATACAAACCCTAATTAACCCCCATCTTAGGGTATCTATGCCCCTTTAGGACCTAATAATTGATATCACAGCAAAAGTTATTTTTTTAATTTGTTTCTATAAAAAGGATTTTTATACTTTTTAAATTAATGATTTAGTTTACTCATATCTTAGTTTTCATAGAAAATGGAATGAATTCAAAGAATAAGTATAAGTATGGTGGTATTTATCAGGGTGGAAGTGTATATAGATAGTGTGGGATTCATTTTAATGAAACAAATAATATTCTAAAGAATGGTTTGGATAAATCAAACAGTTAAAATATTTACATAATCAATTTTAAAGCATTAATGAGTGAAGAACTTGATATTCTAGGGTATGTTGGAACTACTTATGATGAAGTAATTCCAAGATGACTAAAAGTGGAAGTTTTACAAAAACAGAGGAATTAAATAAAAAATTGGCTAAAGAAAATAAATCTAAATATATCTAGATCAAATTGTATGAAATTGAAGTCATCAAATTGAGAGGTTTAAAAAAATACATATTTAAGTGTCCAAAGATGTAAGGGAAAAGAATTAATTTCTAGATCAATAGTTTTAAAATATTTCCTCAGAGATAGAAAAAATCCAAGCTAATGACAAGGTACAAAATCTGAACTCAAAAGAAATTCATAAATTGGTAGCCAAAAATGGTAATATTGATAAACAACAGTCAGAACCAGTATATCATAATCAAAGGCTAAAAAAACAGAATGGGTGTTTCAAAGACTCTATTGTTTAGAGGGATTTTAAAATAAAGGAGAAAAGTGAAATATTGGATAATATCATATTAGAATTTGACTATGAGATGGGTAGTGGGAAGAATCTCAAGAGAGAACTTGATGATCAACATGAATTATTGGATATGGGGATTCTTAAATTGGGAGATTATCTAGAATTAGTCAAAAATAAAGTGGAGAAATATAATTCCATAGGAAAGAAAAATTTAAGGATTCTTTTCGTTTATTATTTAACTATCCATAGAAAGTTGTCAATGTAATGAAAATGAATATATAATTGTAGAGGATAAACATAAAATTATTGTCTTATACCAATGGACATATATTTTGAGAAAACCCAATATTGAATATGGTGAACCCTATCCTATGGATTATTGGAAGAGATCTATGAAAAATTCCATAAAAAGGAAAATCATTTAGTTTTTAAAAATTAACCTAAAAGACTATTACATGAATTAATGACAACATTTACTATTTATATGGGACGAGTGGCTATAATTCATGTTTTTATTGAATATTTGGAATATATTTAATGTTTTGAAGGCATAAATATGTCTAAATCAGAGAATAAGAAGAAAAATCATGAGAAATATAAAAGAAGTGGCTCTCAGAATAAATTATACATGAAATAATACTATTGTGGAACACTGGGACACACCATAGGTTTTTTAAGAATCCCACTAGCTCAATGTCAGAGAAATAACCTTACCTGTATCATAATATCAATAGAAAAATTATTAAATGAGGTATTTTTAATGGGAAATGTTTTATATGTGCTGATATAGGGAATATAGCAATATATTGTAGCTAGAAGAAACCCTGGAAGGAAGAGAAGCCTAAATGGAGATACTCAACTCCAGTGGTTTATTACCAAAAATCCAATATTGTACGACAACAAGATATGTTGAAAATTTGGTTTAAATACACAGGGGAATCACAAGGATATAAATGAAAGTTTTATCAATCACTACCTCTATTACACTCATAATAAATCTCTTGGAATGAAAGTGAAAGAAAATAGAATAAATTGGGAGGGTATGACACAGTTTTTATTATGAACAATATAAATCCAGTGGAAGACTCAACCCTAATAATAAAGGGTGATGTGACTCGGATAACTGATAAAATAAAAACAAATAAATATTTTTTGAAAAAAATTATCATATAATTCCACATAGTCAGAAGTGAAGGAAAGATAATAATCCCTTCAATGAATGGAGACGAAAAAGTAGACAACAAGTTGAATGATTTCTAATAAAATAAATAGTCACAAAAAATGGAATATTGGTAGAGCATAAAAGTAGGAAATTTCTAATAATGGGTGTAAGATTTTTTTTGAAAAATTCCATGAATATTGAATCTAAATATCATAAGATGAGATGACATTACGGTAAATAATGATTAGTCATGTGGTTGGAAAAGCTGAATTTGGATGGTCAATTATAATAAGAAAAAAATACAATGATTTTTAAGAAATTATAAAAGGGTTTATCTATCAACATAGATCACAATCCTTTTATCATGGAATCCATAGGTACCCCTTTCCCAATATGTTTAATGTTTCTCATATATACTGAAAGACGTGTAGGACTATCGAGGAGATACAATCCAAGGGGTGTGTGTGATGAAAGGAAATGGGTGCATTATTGGATAGAGATATATTCCATATAAAGAATCTATAACTCTTGAAATTCACATATGATATCAAATTAAACAAGTGGTGTTACAAGACAACTCCTTTTTCAAATTTATTTCTAAAGGTTATGTTCTTTGAAAAAATGATATTATATGATTAAGAGACTGATGTGAAACTGAAAAGTTGGTAATTTTATATTTGAATGATGAAGTGGTTCCAAGTTTCATTGAATATTAAATCATTGGTATCATTCCTCCGTTCAATGTTTTATTTTCCACTAAGAGAAGACTGATTGTGGGACAATCAAGCATGATTTGGTGACATGGTGATAAGTACACAATGTGATATATCCCATATTAGAAGAGTGTCCTCTAATGAATTTTTTGAATTAATGATGCTTGAATCTATGGAATAAAGTTAGTGACATCGAAAAAATTGTTGATTATTAGATTAATCTATAGTTTCCCACATATATTTCTTACTTAGTAGGTTTAGAGGATATATTAATGACCCCGTTCTATGTGGTAATTTCACTTTCTCAATGTTTTACAGCTGTTTGCATCTATAAAAGTATAATATGACCCAGATCATAAAATTTTATAAAAAATAAAAGATTAAATTCCATGTTAATAAATGGATTCAAAAGTGAAATTTTATATAGTTTACAAAGCCTCCCGGTGTTTTAATTTCAACCTATTATGTCCCATGAGCCACAAAAAAGTGACAAAACAAGAGGGAGAGTAATTTCTCATTATCTTCATTTTATGAATCAAGAGAATAAAGTCTGCCCCAATGATTTTGTAGATTATCAAAAATCTAATGAACATAGATCATTTACCGAAGGGTAAATTTTTAATTGAAGGAATCCCCTATAGAATTATATGTGAAAGGTGGAGATTTAAGTAAAGTCTGTTATTTGTATTCATTATGATATTTCACGTGCTATAAATCATTGAAAAAATATATTCCATCATTCAAGGACATATAAAATTGAAATAATGTATCATTTTATCATAGAGAAGGTGGAGCATGTTCATGTGAAATTGTATTAGGTGCCTATAGAAATAAAGGATCTAAAAATTCTGAAAAATCCTTTCCTGAAGAAGCGTTTGAATGTTATTGACTGACTCTTAGAGTTCAGTTGACTCTTGTCAAATCAAAAGTGTAGATTTGGGACCTAATCTCCCTGAGGTACGATGTGTTTTTCCCCCCGATATACTAATATGTGTTCTTTACCTTCTCATAGAGAACTATGAAATTACTTTTGAGTTCATCAGCAATTGTTGATAAATTGTATAATTAAAAGGAGAGAAAATTTATTAGTCAATATAGTAGGAGAAGCTGGTAGAGTGAGAAGAAATGTGGGAGGAGTTTTAATCGGATAATGATAAACATTATTGATTAATGGTATATATAATGAATAATGGGGTTCAAAATGAAAGTAGTTGACCGGTTTGGAATAAATTGATTCCTTGATGAGCTTTTCATGCCAATCTAGTTTCTCACACTGAGCATGGATCATGTGAGTTTAGAGTGTGTGTTTGGTAAAGCTATGATTCTATCCAAATTGTAAGAAGTGAATTTTTGGTAGAATATAGAAGAAAATCTAATGTGGTGTCAATATGTGAAGAGTTTTCAACAAACCCAATAGGAGATATTATTAGGAGGAAGTCCCACATGATGGTGCTCTGGGGTTTATTGTGTTTTTTGACATTTTTTGAGGTTGTTAATGAAGTCATGTTAAGAAAGAAGGTATGAAGAGTTAGCATGAATTTATGATCTCACCAAAAGAATGAATGTATTATCTTACGAAATGGTAAACCATATGATCTTGTTAAAATCATAAATCTATGATCTTGCACAATGTTGAACAATCTTATCTTCTGAAAAGGGAGAATGTATGATCTTATTCAAGGAATAATTGTTTGATCATATGAAAAGAATGAATATATGATCTCCAGATAGGAAAAACTGTTTGATATCACAAAACACATTCATATATAATCTCACAATGTTATCTCACAAATTGAATGAGACAAATAAAATATGGAAATGATAGAGGCATCCCACTGTCATTTCAAATCATGAGACCACATAATGGACACGCGGTGTGATCCTCTTAAGCACATGATTATCTTTGGATCCCATGATGGGACCTTGAACATCTCCCATTACTGTCTTTAGATCTAATGATGTATCACATAGAGAACTATAAGAAAACATCACTAACCATAAAAATATTTACTATTTATCTCACGATAGGATATTACAGAGTGAGTGATGCCAGTTACTATAGTAGTGGAACATATGGTTGCCTATGAATTGTGTAGTTATGGCGGTGAAATATCACCTATAAATACCCAAGGACTCATCCATAATAGGTGAACGTGCTTTTATTAATCAACATATCTAATGAAATGTGTAAGAAGGATTCTCAAAAGGAGATATCACAAAATAGGTTCACAGAGAGATCTCACAAAGGAGTATATGTGATTGTCATCATCTAAGTGTTGTGCCTAATCTAAAAAAAGCATCGTGCCTTGTGTGAAGGGGTCTCTCATAAGTATCTCAAGCATAGATCAAAAGGGGTCAAACCCCCAGGATCTCTCATAAAGCATAAAAGGGGTCTCTCCTAAAGATATTGTGTGATGTATAAAAGGGGTAATGTTCTTAGATCTCATACAAGGGTATATTCTAGGATCTCTCACAAAGTGTAACATACAAGGATCTCATGCGAGGGTATGCACCAGGATCTCATGCAAGGGTATGTGCCAGGATATCAAGCAAGGGGTTGAACAATAGGGTCTAATGAAAGGGTATCACGCTAGAGTCATGTTCAAGGAGATATATTCCTACATTACCTTGTGAGAAGTATGATTTTCATATCTAATTTTAAAATATGAAGAAGAAGAAGGTGTGTGTGAATAATTTTTAAATACTTGATGAAGGAGTATTTTTACTAATACATCCATGGAAGTTAATGAAATACATGAAATCCCTTGATGATCATGAAAATATGGAGTTAATTTTTTTTATAAATTAAAGATGTGTTTTTTCAGTTGTCTGGATAGTGGAAGTGTGGCATGAAAATATTTTCATAGAAGTGAAGGAGCATGCTATAAATAACTTCAATAGAGAATCTACCTAAAATTTAGGATTCATTAATTATTGATAATGAAGGGATATACATGTAAATAAACTGTTTGTGGATCCTTTCTAGAGCACTAAGAAAAGGAACAGAAATATGTTGATCCCTTCCAATGGAAGTGATCTGTCAAAGGGGAAATTTAAGGAGTGACTCTTGTGAAGTAGTGAGATATTCCACAATATTTTAAATGTAGTGAGAATGGTTATTGAAGTGATATATCCAAAAAAATTAATTTGAATTATGCCTTAGAAAATTCATTACATTAGCACATTGACAATGTATTCACCTTGGAAATAGCCTAGTGAGGGTGAACCAAGTAAAAATCTATCTTTCCTTGAGTTTACATTCCTTATTTTCATTTTATTCATAATCATCAAATAAATTTGAAAAGTATAAGGGAAATATAAAAACTATGGATAAAAAAGTGACCCTTATAATAAAGAGGTAATCATCTAGTGGGTAATGAATTATTTCAAAAAAAATATCCATACCCACATTCACCCCCACTTAGTGCATTTTGGACCTTTAAGATCAAACAACAAACAACTTGTTCTTCATAAGTATGAAATTTTTTAGATATATCATACATAATACCCTAATTTATAACCCATGTAAAAGAATATATAAAAAGGGTGATATCAAATGCTTAATAAGGGTAATCAAGGGAGATACCAACATAACATTATCATAAGGCTTTGAAAACATGAGAATAATATTTTAAAAACATTCCATACATATCATAGATCATAATATCGAGTCATTGAATTATTCATTGAATTAATAAGACATGAATCATAATGGAATCAAATTTCTAATGCTGTGAAAGTATATCATTTGAATAAGAAATTGATTTGTCGCATACACATATTCATAAAAAAACATTTCTTAGTGTTCAAGGTTCATTTCCATGTCTATCATAGTTGAATGGGTTTAATCCCCAAACAGTCATATTTGTCATGGTTCTCACCCAATATAGTCATAGTGGACAATGTCCCTCACTGAACTGGGGTCACTCCCCATTCCAGACATATTTATCCCATGATATATCTATCATCCACCAATGAATTGGAGGGATATAAAATTATAGGTCCACACATAATATAATTAAAATCATAGATTTGTGGGCCACAATATTTTAAAACATTCATCATACCATAACCCATGAAAAGAAAAAGGTTTCGTAAAAATTTCAGCATGGCATAACCCAAGGAAATGAAACGATTTTCATAACCATTTCATAAATTCATCATTGAATAAACTAAGGTTAGGAACAAGTTTCATAAGAAAAGTTTCATCACAATCATCATCCATATAGAGAAATAATAAGGTTGATATCATTGGATCATATCCTTAGTAATGCATAAGTTTCATCAAAGGATGTTATCTTAGATGAAAATGAATTTAAAAGACTAGTTTCAACATTTCATGTGGAAAATAACCATTTATATGAAAAATATAATTTTTTATCAAATATTAATGTAAAAAAATTCGTTGAAAAATAAATTTTAAAACATTTAAAGGATTTTTCAAATCATTTAATATTCATGATGGGGGAAATTCTGTTAATACCACATATGTTAAAACACTGATTTGTTTCGCATTATTAGTAAAAAGTAAAAATTACCTCAATCAAAAAACGATTGGAAAATTATTTTTAAACCATTTTTTAAAAGTTAAAACATGAAAAGAATGAATTTAAATAATCATTTATTAATTTTAAAAACATTCATGAAAACATTTTAAAAAATTAATCATGGAAGACAAACAATTTTTAACCAAAGAGATAAATAATGTCGATTTTTTCCTTAAAAGCATTCATCCAATGTATTGAGTACATAATGATATATAAATGAAATGATCAAAATAAAGTTATAGAAATAAATATAGAATAATAAAATTAAATTTATTTTTGAGTGGTAGATCGAGAAATTTAACCACCCTTGTAATTTTTGAATCATAGTCCCCATGAAATAAAGAACCATATTTGGATATTTTAATACATATAATTTTTATAAAAATAATTATAAATTAATTTAATCAATTGTATACACACCACATACAAGAAGCATGCAGTAAATATGGAATGTGTCTAATAGAAATAAACATGAGACGAAAATCCATTACCTTAGGTCCAAAATTGTTCATATATTTTTAAAAAACCAATATAATAGAAAAATAATTATTATAAGTATTTTAATGAACTGTAATCATACATATCATGCCATATATGATTCACTTATAACCTTTGATCACCCACGTATCAATAATTATTTATTTAAATAATTTTTTCGAGTAAGAACTATTTTCACTTTTATGTATGTTTTGGTTAGTTAGTTCAAGGCATTGTAATTTTATTCTGATTATATAATTGATAGAGTGTTAATAATGTTATTAATATAATATTTATTCATTATATACACCTTTAGAGTCATAAATAAATGTTATATATAGAAAAATGAATTACATCACTCATTAAGATGGTATGTTGTATGCATGCACGAAAGATATTTTTATTTTTCGATGGATAGAAAAAAATAAAGGTAAATAATAATTTTTATTTCCATAATAATTATTAAATAATATAATATATATATATTCCTCAAATTTATCATTATTAGTATCGATATAAAACAAAAAATGAAAAACAAATAACATCGCTCGTGGAGGCGATAGTCCATACATACGCCTGATCGATGTTATTGTTTTCCAAGGGATTGGAAGGTAAAAAAGAATATATGATTTTAAAATTACACAAGTATAATTATTTAAATAATATCATATAAGTAAAATAAATCCTTCATTATATCCATAAGATAGAGGTGGTTATGGAAAATTCATTACATCAGTTCGTAAGTCAGTAGTCCTCCATACACACGATTAACAGATTGTTTTCCCATTTGATGGAAGAGGAGGTGAAAATGAGAGTATATAGTTTTAACTTTTATAATTGAGGTGATTGGAAACATGTAAATTTGGAAGTTATACAAAAATTTCAAGTAAAGTTCTTGAAATAATGGATCAAAAATAGAAAATTACCAAAATTTATATTAGATAGGGTACTAATATGTCCATAAAATAAAAATTACTGATTATTTTGGTTATTTTAAAAAATATATTTTTATTTTAACCCTTAGTAAACCAAGTTTAACCTTAACCACAATAATTTATTTTTACTATTTTTACCATTTATTATGAAAAAAAAATTATATTGACCTCCTAAACTAATTTTAATTATTCTAATTGAAAATATGGAATCCATTTTTTAAATTCAATTCAAAAAAAGTATAAGAATTTAACTTTAAATTTGACCTACAAGCATGAAAATATGTAGTTTTCAAAATAAATTTTTATATTTTGTATAAATAATTTATAAAACATTTAACATAAAATTGAAAAAAATTCTCTAAATTAAATTTGTTATAATATAATTCACCTTAAAATAAATTTAATACAATCTTAAAAAAATTGCAACTATAAAGTATTTAAATAATAATACATTTTTTAAAAAAATCTTAATTTTTCACTATTTAGGAAAAAATAATATTTTCCGAATATTATATAAAATACACTCTATGATAATATTGACATTTCAGTTTAAAAAATAAATTAAAAAATTTTCAATAAATTTTATCAAATTAGAAAAAATAAATTTTTGAATAAGTTCAAAATTCTATGAAACCCCTTTCAAGATGAAACACAGTTTCTAATCATAATAATGGATTTATTAATATCTCATTCATAAAAAAATATTAGAAAAATGATGAAATATTTGATTTCATATAAAATATATATGTTTCAATAAATTTACTCACCAATAGTGAATATTATAATTTATAAATATAATCACATAATGAATGATTAAAAACTATTTTTTCATAAGAATATTTATTTTATTTTATTATTATTTTTTTCATTAATTATCAATTTATTACCAATGATGTAAATTTATACATGTTTAACAAATAATTTTCATAATTCAGTAATAACTATTTATAACTTGAAATTTAATGTCTAGGTTATTATGATATATTATATCACAGTACATTTGGACTTGGGGTTCTTTATATCGCAAGATATTCCCAGAATGGCCCAAAGGAATTTTTTTCAATTGATTTTTGATAACCCCCGTTTCATAAGAAGTGGGAGAACCCTTACAAGGCCCGTAAGCTTAGTGATTACATGGCCCATAGGGTTAAGATACATTACATGACCCGAAGGTCTTCTTGAATTAAACCAGAATATAACTACAAGGAAATGCCTCTCCCCTAAATCTGCATTGTGATGGTAGATCTCCACCTTCACATGGAATCTATATAAGCTTTCTGTGAAAGAACATTCTAGCATGGATGACATAACCATACCCTCTCATTCTTCCAAATCCATTGGTTCTGCTCTGGTGAGTGCGCCTGCACTAAATCCTATTCTGAGGCTGCTCCATTTATGAAGAGTCTGTCTAGGGAAACTACATGTGTCCCGAAGGCCATGGGGGCCTAAAGACCTAAATGGTGGCCTGAAAGCCCTACTGATCCGAAGACCTAGGTGGCTCGAAGTCCTAAAGAACTCTAATCCCATACCGGTGGCCCTAGGTGAAAAATCTTTGGGTGTTACATGGAAAATTTTCATACATACATTTATTAGTACATGAAAAATATATACACATCTGGTTATGTATGTAGGGTCGGAGAAACACATTCCCTACCAGATTCCACCAAAGAGTTCATTAACTTATTTTTATTTTAAATTCAATAAAATCTGGTTTGATATAAAATTAAAACATATTTTTTATCGTCAAAGAGAGATTAGTGAAAACCAATAGAATACCTTTATCCTTTTAATAATTTACCACCATTTTTTCAGTAAATCCAAAGTGATGGTACTATTTGGAAAAATTAACTATGATTTTGAAAAGTGGTACTTTATAATTTATGAAAAAAATTTATCTTTCCCTATCTCAAATACCTCTTAAAAAATATTTGAAAAATATTTAGAATAGTAACTAAACAATAAGGGGGATGAAATTCCAAATTAAAGATATAAATATCTATTCCAATTAATCATAGAATGAATAAAACATTATGTTTGTAGCGTGAATATTAAATAATCAGAACAATATTAGAAAAGGTATATGTTTATCAACACTCTTAAAATTTAATTCAGTAACACATTGATAACAATATCAAAATGGGGAAATATATAAAAATTATCAAAATATAATATAATTTGACACAATAAGCATCATGAGAAACTCATTAGATCCGGATGGGATAATCCTGGACACACATAGAAGGAACCAACTATCAGTCTATACTGCATTCTTATAAAAACTACCTATATAATTACACTCAAATAGACTCATTGAGGGAAATCTCCTAGAAAGAAAAAGAACTATACTAAGGGACACTAGCTAGGGTGTAATCTAAACTAGTGTAGCATCCATCTCTGATCAACCACTATGTTACACAGGGTTCCCATGAAATAAACCAAATAAAGGTAAGGTAACAATTAATCATGATATAAACACATACTAACAATATAATATTACAACACATCCATCATATCACCTCCAAACCACCTTTAATAAAATATACCTATCACATTTACAAACACCCCAAATAATAATAAATTACATCATAGTAAACATGATTACATAAAAAATATCATAAAGGGGCACAAAATCATGGGTGATTTATGTGTTATGAAAACCATTTTTCTTGTGAATAGAAACCTTTTTAAATACATATTTAAAACAATCCGATTAGATTATTCTTTGGAAGAAATTAGAAATCCTCACTCCCACTGAAACATCATTCAAATCAAAATGTAATCCCATAAAAAACATAGATATCATAAATAATATAAAATATACAAAAAAGAATCAAATAAAATTTAGTATATTTGAAACAAACCCTAATATAGAATATCATCTTATTGAAAAAATTTATTACCACATTGTATAAATAAATAAAAAGTCAAAACTTCATTATCAACATATATTTTTTCCAAAAATCAAATTATACATTTTATTAAACACTTATCGTTAATTAAAAATAGTTTTGCGTGTAAATCTCTTCAAAAACCATTAAAACCACATGATTTCAAATTAATATTTCATGGAAATATAAAATATTTTTGATAATAGTATAAATGGTAGTATATTTAGGAATAATTTATTATAAAATAATTTTGAAAGACTAAGAACAGAATGAGATGTCAAAAAAATAGGATTCCATAAAAATACCTACATTGGGTTGACGAAATTAATACACTATTGGTGGAGGTAGGAAGATCATGGAAGGAAATAACTTCCAAAAGTACTAAACAGACAAAATCCCAATATTAGGCCAACCCTACCCATAGGTTATTCCACTATGGTTGTTAGGGTTAAAGTAAGAGATAAAAAGTAAAATAAAAAGATGGTGAAATAATATGAGAGGAATTATGATTAAGGAATAATGGTTTTACATTGAAAATCTACTTGGGGATCATGAGAGAAGGGAATGGAACAATGGAAGAGAAGATATTATCTTAGGTAGAAAATTTCCTAGTCATTTTTTGTGAATGGAAGGGGGATAATAGAGTTTCACATTTTAAATTGTAAAAATAAAAATGACATTTTAAAATATGGTATACTCCCACAATTTGGTTTCTTGGTTTGAAAAACCATGAATCTATCTTTAAATTCAATTTTCAACACCCACACAATTTGTATTTATGGTCTCAAAAACCACATTAATACAGTGAAATAACTAATTGATAAGTAATTTACACAATATATGGTCTAAATTCACATTTACTACTAACCATGGACTATCCATGTGAGCTATATTCAAATTGTTAAAATAATAATAACATATTTAATTTCAAGATATTAAATATTTTATGAATTATTACACAAAAATGATATTGGGGTGTTATAATTCTCCCAACTATTCTATTTTTTCCACCATAAATTCATCAATAAATTTAAAAATTTTGGATAACTAAAATCACCTTATCCAAATAAGAATTTTATTTTACTTCATGAGGGTAAATATTTTAATTATAATATGATTAGTTCATCTCATGAAGGTAAAATTATATCCCATTGAAATTTACCAATTGATATATATAAAGATCTAAAATGAATACCTTTCTACCAGACACATTAAGGAGAAAACATGAGGAGGTTCAATGTGAATAAATTACCCAACTAATAGCTAGTCAAATGAGATAACAAAAACTAAAATAGAGAGACACCTTTACACAACTATCTCTTTTTTTGGATTTTTTAGAAATACCACTTTTATAGGTTGAATTGGTTCTTGAAAAATCTTATAAATAAATATAATTTACACATTAATGAAAACATTCAATCCATTTAAAACAAATTATAAAAAATAAGACATACAGTCCCTTTCAAGATGCCTACAAAGCTATTAATTCTCCTATTATGGATAATTATGGATAAAGACCAAAAAAGAGGTCACATTGTTCCATATATTAATAAAATAATCTAAATATATCTTTCCTTTATTTAATCCATGTATTATAATATGGTTTTTTTCTAATCTAGATTTATTTGTTTTTATTAGTGGTGAAATAAATAATTCTTTCAAAAATCTATTGTTGTTTACCATTGAGGCCATAATTTATAATTCCTCTTCCAAAAAAACCTTATAGTGTAAGAGAAGTGATGAATATGGTGGGATTACAACTTATAATTTTCTATCCCATTAAATTTCATCTATTTATCCAATTTTTTGTTGTATTTGTTGGTCTCTCAAAACTCTGTAGATCTTTGATAGATAATATTGGATCTATGATTTTCATTAGGTTCCTGATCATTGGGATAAAATATATCACATATACCCTTTTAATATTCCCTATATTCCTCATTCTAATTTATGTTCCCATGTTTTTCCAAATCTTCCATTTCTTTGGTCAGACATGATTCTTCGAAACACATAGATTTCCCCACCGACCATGTAACCATATGTTTTTGTAATGAATATTCCTTTCACATAATATTTATTCCCATTAGTAACTAGGTTATCTCTCATAGCATAATCTCCTTTCATAACCATTTTATTTCATTAATAAAATTTACCTTATACCTTAGTTTTTAATTCAAAATTATATGAATGCAGAGAGGTTTTATCCACACATAAAACAACATCAAGATATTATTTATTTCATAGCTCTGGAAGACCCACATGTTCCTGTTCAACCTCAAAAGAAGAATCAATTCACACTATGTCACTAACTCATATGCCTTTATTATAATTCATCTACTCCACCACATTCGAATTCTTATGATCTTAATCTATTCATTTCTCCTTTAATTATTCATATTTGTTTCATAATTACATATTAGGAGAAAAATGCGTATCGCTCAGCTTGGATGAGAGATTAAAACTCTATTCCACCCTAGCCATAAGAACAAAATGAGAAGTATATGATACTTTTGACCAATACTAAAATATAACAGTGTTGTTTTTCTAGATTAAGAATCCATACATCATTTTTTAATCATCTAATTAATGCCACATTTCTCACTAACCTCTTGAATAATTTCCAAGGGGTAGTGAATATCCAAAATGGGCTCATCTATCATAGTGGAATAACCTGGCCTCAAAACATTGGTATAAGATACCACTGGTACAATATCTCCAACAATTAAACTCAGTGTCCCCTTCTCATCCACCAATGAAAACAATCCTACCCCTAGGACACAAAAAAAACCTATGGGATAACTATTTAAACAAGAAATGAAAATAAAAATGATGAATCAACAGATATGTTATCATGACCCTTTATAGTCACCTGATCCTCATCATCAACAACACCCTGAAAACCAGTATTTTGATTATTTGAATAACTTAGACAATCATGTTAGAAATTTCTTATATTATTACAGGAGGTGTATAAGTCTTCCCAGGGTAAAAACGAACTATTTTTTATAAAAGTTTCCTTCAACCTCATTCTAGAATGATTCCATAAATAGTATCAATAAATCAACATTAACTTAGATACATGAGGTAATGAGATAGAATATCTTTATGGGCTTGATGTCTGGGTACAAGTAGAAACCCACCATGGTTCCTAGAAATTGTAAAATAGATTTATTTTAGAAATGAATGGGAAATTATTGATACTTAAACCAGATAGATATGGTTGGCGGATCATTCTTCATGTGTGAAATAAAATATCAGTGAAAAAGGGAGAATCAAAACCCATTAAATACATGTGGGGAAATGGACCTGGAAATTATCAGATCATCTATAGTTAAAAATTGAATGAGGAGGTGTTGAGAGTCCAAAAAATCAATGGACACTTATCACTTAAGATCCATTGAATAATATATAAACCCATAAAAAAGAGTTTAATGAGGGAAGTCCCTATCCAAAATGAGACATTATGGATCAATACAAAAGAGATATGAATTTGGTAAACTAAAAAGTTGAGATCAATAGTACAATGGTATAAATTTAAGAAAAAATATGATTCCAGGAATGGAACAAATAAAATTAGGGTTAGTTAAAAGGGAAGACCATAATTGAGAGCCTCAAGAAAATGTAATGATATTGATAGATATATTTGATATCAAATTAGTTATTGATAAAATATGGGAAAATTATCTTGAAGATGTAATAAGTAGACATGATATCCATTTATGCAAAATATAATACATGCTATATGTATTCCTACTATTTATTTTTTCAATTATAATTGTAAAAAAAAATTTGAAAAATATAAAATACCAATACAATATATATTTAATTCATCTATCAAGTAGGCTAAAGGGAATAATGAACATCCATTAAACTATATATATCCACATAGAATACTGATTCAAAATTTCTAATTGTGGTACACAATAAGGTAATACCTAATATTACATAATATAAAATTAAGTATTTTTACAATATCTTACAATAAAATGAATAGATAATGAAAGGAGATCCACCTAATAAGTGGTAACTTGAATATGATCTGATTTACATTTGGATTTTCGATAAGATGTATAAGGATAGACTACTACAAAAATTTAGGTTGCATAAATGATTTTTTTCAATAAACTATTCAATTTAAATAAATTATGAATATTTCAATGAAAAACACATTTATGAGAGGTATTTCGATCGCTTGACCAAGACGGTATATCGAGTCCCACTTTACCACACTGAAAATATATGTAAAACACCCATGTATAAAATGAATATGACATTTTCATATTTATTAATATTTGTAAATTAATTATTAAATTTATGATAAAGGGGATTTCATGTTTGGTGGCATACCCGATACATAACAATGGGTTTATTTGAAATCTTACATTGCACACAACGTTTGGTCATACTAAAAAATAATAATATAATATTATTATTTAAATGGAAATTGAATCCTAGCCATTTTATTCGGAGGAATAAATATAAATTACTACAATATGATTATACATGTTTGTTAAATGTTTTTACATTTATCCAATAAATGTTAAAGGATTAAAATGTGAATAAATCTAATTTTAAGAATAATTTACTTTAAAAGGTTGATTTACCGCCTTTTGATGGAAAACCCTCATTAAATCATGTTTTGGTCACTTTTATATGTTATATTTGAAAAACTAAAATTACTTTTGAGAATCAAGTTATCAAAATTCACTTTGGGTAAAATTTTGGTATTTTTCTGATAAAATTCATTTTTTTTGGTGAATGGTGAAAAATATTGTATTTTAATTCAGATATTATTTTTAATATAATTTATTTTTATGGTAAGATTATATTTTTAATTAGTTTTAATGTGTAATTAGATTATATTTTTACCATTTAATCCAATGGTGGTCATTGGAATTAATTTCACTTTGAAATTGGACAAAAACAAGTGTCAATCTAATGATAGATATTGTTTCTTAAAAACACGCTATTTGTTTTGAAAAACATGAATTAATTTTAAATTAATACTGAAACTTATATGTTTTGAATTTGGTAAAATATACATAATTTTTGAATTTTGAATATCAAGTATAGCTTAAGATGAATTTTTGGTATTTTTCTAAAAAATATCAATTTTTGATGAATAGTGAAATCACTTAGTAGTAGTTAAAAAAACTGGCTATTTCATTTAAATGAAAATTTACCACTTCTTTGAATTGAATTTTAAAAATCCAACATACATTGTTGTTATTATTACGTAAAATGTGGTTCAATAAGATGAAAATAAATTTGTGTGAATAGTAACTTTTCACATTTTTTTACCGCAGTTGAAGTTAAGTAGGGTAATTCAAGGTAAAAAGAATATCATAATAATAAACAATTACCTTAACACTTGTCCTAACCATATTATACGAGTCATTTCCGACCATGGGCATCCTTGGGTCGATTTTGGGACCCCATGGAGCCACTTATGAGTGATAAAGACATTTTATTTCAATTAACTTAGAATAAAGGAAAAAATGGCATAACAAATATCTTTTAGTAAATTAATTTTTACATGGGGTTATATAAGTCATGTTTTCGACTATAAATATTAATAGGAAAGAGAATATGATTTTCTACCATATGTTATTTTTTTAATTTTTAGACATCAAATAAATTTAATTATTTATGACACAATAATGATACATTGTTTACCTCATTAATAAATGATTTAAATAAATATGATTATAAATATTAAAAAAATATCCAAAAACTGTCCAATTCTTATTGGATGATTTTATTTCTACCATGATTCATATTATGTTAAAATTTAATTAGTTTTTGAAATTTAGAAACCAAATATCATCATATAATAAAATAATATTTTCACACTTTTCTAAAGAGCCCCTCGTACCCCTTCTAAAGTGACCTCAATTATAACTCATTCCATGCACCTCTCAAGACCCTAGGATCCTCCAAAACCTGATAAAAAAGATCTCATGATCCCTCTCCTCCTTCTAGAAGTCTTACGTTAGGCATAAGGCACTTCAAGAAGTCCATTTGCTTCAAACCAAAGGGAGTTACCAAAATTAAAGGCAACTGTTTCCCTTAACTTCTTTTCTTTTATTTTACCTCTCCAACCACTAAAATATTTTTATTTCTCTCTTTTATAACAACATCAGTATCCTCAATATACTAGTATGTTGTTATGAGAAGTATTATAAATACACTTACACACACCTCCATCTAATGGGTTATGAACATATTGTTTCATTGGATGTCCAACTAACGCCCCACGAAACGATGATTGTGCAAATATCTCCAAACACCTCTCATGGTGGCCATTATGATTGCACATTATATATATATATGATATAAATAATGTTTTTGTTTTATATATGCTTCTAAATTTTTTGTTTACAAACATACATTTATGCTTCCTAATATGTGTAAACACGATAATTTAATTTGAGGAAGTGCGGACCACCACCCCTCAAGGTGATATGATTCATTTATGAAAAACATGGAACGTGTAAAGGATGGAGTTAATGAAATTATGTAATATATATATCATTTGATATTATACTGGAATTATGATATACCTATGTATTATTCTGTTTTCATTCTTCTAAATATAAAATTTAAATGAATGTAGCGTTCATGCGTACGTACGGCTTACTGTCTCCATGAATGATGTGTTTCATTTCTTAACTCCAAATTATATGGATTATTATAAATACATATACAATAGATATATATGATATATATGTTTTTTAAATCATGAATATCATAATGGAGATAATGGAATTTTTACCACATGGACAATTTTTAATTAAAATAAGTTCATTTTTGACTAAAGTTCCGAACATCGACAAATTGTCCGCTATGAACTCAAATAATTCACTAATTGTTATAGTATGGTAATTAGTGATATAAAAGGAATAATAAAAATTAAAAATTTTCAAGTAGAGATTAACCTATGTATATTATTAATGAAGAACACGAAACATACGAGTCAAGTCGGACATGAGGTAAGGGGATTCTTATCTCACTTTTAATTCCATGATATTTCCATTGTTCGCCCCTTATTTTTTGCATGTGGTGTATTGTGTACTGCCATTTTATATATATCATCATGATTCTATTTATATTCAAGTCATTATATGAATAATTTGGTGGTTATTAATTTTTCTACATACGACTCGATTGATTTCTATGTGATAAGGGTTTTTTATCTCACTTTTTTATTCCCGTGAGATTAATGCTATATTTGACACTATTTAGTTTTGTGTGGTGTATGTACCACCCATTATTGTATTAATTGGGTATTATAATTTAATTTATGGGTATTTAAATCTTAATTTTATGCTCTTTATTTCATGGGGGGTATGTTTGATAAGTTACAAAATATGTAAAGCAACCTTTCACCCTCCTCTTTATGAGACTTCTTTTTGTTATATCTTTTAATTTACGTCTTTTTAAGTCGGGATATATTCTTTTATATCATTATTGATGTATTTTATATGTCCATGTGATGAGATACTCTTTTATATCTCATCAACTCATTCTATTAATTTTAAAGTGACACCGTTAGGCTGTCGAATTTCTGTAAGGGAACTTCTTTATCCAATTTCAATTCATTGGGTTAAACTTCTACTTATTGATTATGTCATTCTATAAATATGTGTGAATGAACTATGATTTTTTAAACTTAACATCCACTTAAATTGGGTGTATTCTTATTTTTACACATAATTATTTCATTGATTTGTCTTTAATCTAAGGATACCCTCTTCATAATGGATTTCATCTCAATTTAGTTTTCATTGTGACATCATTGTTGTTATGCCCCAATTCAAATTTATATGGTGTATATACTATCATATGGAATATTTTATGATGAATAACTTTATTATCATGTTATTATAAAGTTTTTATTTAATGTAATTCCTCAATTATATGTATTCAAGCGTCTCTCATTTTGTTAAAAAATATTTAACTAAAATATCATTTTAAATGTTTTAGAGATTTATTATTCTAAATATTCGTATTTAATGTCCTTGTTTTATAAATGGTTTTGAGGATTTATATATATATATATATTATGGTTTTAAAATGATAATTCTTTTAAAATCTTCAAAGTTGTATGGGACACTTTGATTCCAAAATCTCTTTTTAAATGGGTTTGAAAATGGTTTTATAAAGCATTGATTATTTAAATATCTTGAAATTATTTCTTGTGATTGAAAATGAAATTTTATAAGCTAATGTTTATATTTGAAATATTTTATGTGTTATGATGGTACTTGGACATTTTATGGGTGGTTACATGATAAACTATATGACAGGTGGTGCCGTGACAAACATAGACTGGTGGTTACGTTATAGCCTCCAATGCATTGGGTATAGAATTTGGCCGTAGGGCTATTAAATTTAGTGATATGTGTGGAAGTAGACCGCATGGTTATTCCATTTAAGTATGTTTATGTCCCAAGTTACCTTTATTTGTTATGTTTTCTTTATATGGGTTTTATGGTAATCATTTGGTTACAAAAGGGTAAGAAATGATATTTTGTTCAACGAAGAGTATTTAATACTTCATAAAGGTGAAAATTATTACTTATGATAAAGTATTCATAGATTTTTTTTTGAAAAAATAAAAGTTTTTCTTTTTTGTTTATCCCTTACTGATCTTTTCTCTCATCCCAGGTTTTTGAAATATTTTTCACAGGACATGAAGTGGAATAGGGATAAGGATGTGATCCGGGAAAAGTCATGAAGTCTAAAACATGGAAGTGGACATGTTTCTTTTTAAGAGTATATATTTTATGAAAAATGGATACTAGGAAATAGTGTTTAATTGTAATATTCAAGTTGTTATGTAATTGTTATGGCCTAATTCTCTAAAACTCTAAACCTGAAGAGTTTCTGAATGATAATTCTGGACATAATTCAAGATTATGTAATGTTTATGGCCAGGTCCTTATAGTTGGTATCATTGGACGATTTTGATAACTTTTGAGGTTAGGGTGTTATTTAAGCACAAGTGACATAACCTTATTGGTTAGAATTTTAGAAAGAGTCATAGTTATATTAGATAAATTGAATAAGTTTCAGATAACATGAATAAATATATCTTAGTATTTACCCTCCTCATAAGATATTATATGATGATTTTACTGATTTAATAACACTAACCTTTTTGGTTTTAGTAAATGGATGGATCTAGCAGGAACCAAAGTAAGAGTGGATGTGAAGAAAATTTTGATGGTTTTATGAATGAGAAAATAAATGAAATGGGATCTGCAATGAGAACTCATGTGATTATTCTCAACTAACTACCTGGAGTCATGATTGACCACCTGAACCATGGTGATTTTTATAAGGCATCATATATGTGAGAAAAAAATCCCTACGGATGTTTATGTAATAATCATAAAGGTAAGTATATTGAAAAACATACGTGCCAAGGATGTGGAACGAAACACATCGGAAAATGTTTCAAAGGTATGGGAAGATGCAATAGATGTGGAAATAAAGGTCATAAAGCAATAACCTACCATGGAAAATGGAACAATCAAGTTGACTCTAGGAAAGAAAAAGAAGTTCTTTCTGAAAGATCAATTGAATGTTTTAAATGTGGTGTCCATGGTCATTATATAAAAAGATGCCCTATGAAGAAGTTCCGGGAATGGGATCACCAGGATCATAAAAATATTTGTTTCCAATACCTTTTGCCATTTCAACTGAGGATGATGAAACATACAATGACAAATGAAAGGTATGGATTATTTCTTAACATATGTTTTGATATTATTTAATCTTAGGATATGACTCATGATTTTGTATATAGGAAAGAAGTATTTCAGAATATGTTTGAACGGAATGGTTAATGGATCATGATGAACATTGAATGAGTAAGAAGTCAACATATAAGGGATTCAAGTGTTATGGTAGATTTTAGGATGGTGAAATCCTTAAAATTATTAAGGCTCTTTTGATGATGGGATTACATTAGAAGACTTTTTATAGTATGTTTAACCCTCATGTTTGATATATGAAAATTTTATTCAAGGAATAATTATCTTTTATTTTGTGGATATAGTTATAAAGAACCATTTGGGTTTATTTGATCATATAATTTGTGGCAATTACAGGTGAATATATTTTGGGATGAAAAATGAAAGTTATTATATAACCTTTATGGTTAAAATATGTTATTATTATTTTTGATGAATTTATATCTTTTTGGAAATGTTATAAAATTATATAGTTTTTGTAAAAGGACAAAATGCAGACCGTGTGACAACCCGTCGCGTCGGACAATGCTATGGGAATCGAACCCACAACCAAAGTGTGATTGGGATTTATCGCCTACCACTGGACTATGTGAAGTCCCTGGTTAGTTTGACTAATTATTTCTTGTTAAATGATTTTAATGACCTATAATTAGTTTATTTGGGATTATATGTTTTATTAAATGAACATACTTAGTATAGGAAAATGTTTTGCTGATTATGTGATAAAGGTTATTTTGGAAGACATTTTCTCTTTTGGGAACCCTATATGCTTATGGAAAATAGAATACCTTGGGATTTAATTTTTGGAGTAATGGTTGAAATATTATTTTGGAGGAATATATATTTTTATTGTGAACATAAGGTGATTTGTGTTATTTATGGAAATGATTAATCTATCATAAAGATTAGGTGATTAGTTTAATTACACTTTAGTATGAGACTTCAATAGTAGTCGATGTTTTTGGAGATAAATATTAAGATTTACTGTGGAAGAATATGTGATTTATATACTTCTGAGTTTTGGGTTTCAATTTTAGTTTTGATTATTTTGAATAATTTTAAGGACAATTGTATATTGAATGGTCTTTGTTTAACTTTGGGTATTGTTTGACAAATTTTGGAGATTAAGAGTAGTTTTTCTTTTTGTAAAAGATTATCCTTTTGGGAATTATCATAACATCTACTAAAATGTTTTGGTTTTGGTTGTAGTATAAAGCTAGGGGAAATATATAGTTTATCTTTTGTATACTATGTGACACACTGATGTTTATTCTATCATTTCAGGTGTGATCAAGTCATCTTGAATACTTACCGTTTGGATAAAAGATGAGTTTGTGGTATAATTTTGTTAATGGATGACACTCTACATGACAATTAAGTATATCTCCTTACGATCTTAGTATAGTTATTAATAAAATTCATCAACTCTATGAATATGATCTTGCAGTAAAAAATTTATAAGATCTCTTTTATCATCATTCTTTTACCCAACCACAAATTGATGGTATTTTGGTGGTTAACTTTCTGCGATCAAGTAATCTATCACTCTCTAATAATCTATGGGAGTTAGTTTCTTTTCCATATCACTTTTTTCATGGAATATTAGTATCTATTATATCAGGTGACCTATGTATATATCTTTATTTCTTTTTAAGTGATAGTTTTATTTTCTCTTTTTCTGATGTGGGGCATTCAATGATGTTTCCAAGCCCAATTTTAAAATTGCAAGGACGCAATTCTCAAAAGGGGGGAATGATGTAACATTCCAGGTAAATAAAGAATATAAAATTTTCATATTTATTAATATTATTAAATTAGAAATTAATTTTACTTTAAAGGGGATTCTTTGTTCGATGGAGTGCTCGATACACAACAACAAGTTTCATTGAAATCTTACGTTGCACAAAAAGTTTGGTCGTACTGAAAAATTATAATATAATATTATTTTTTTTAATGGAAGTTGACGCATATCCATTGTATTGGTGGGAATGAACATAACTAACTAAAATATTATTATACATGTTTGTTAAATGGTTATACATTTATCCAGTAAATTTTAGAGGCTTAAAATGAGAATAAATCTAATTTTAAGCATTATTTACTTGAAAAGGTTGATTTACCGCCTTTTGATGGAGAACCCTCTTTAATTCATATTTCAGTCACTTTTATATGTTCTATTTGAAAAAAATAAAATTCTTCTTTAGAATTAGGACATAAAAATTCACATTGGATGAAATTTTTGTATTTTTTTTAATAAAATTCATTTTTTGGTGAATAGTGAAAAATACTGTATTTTAATTCAAATCTTCTTTTTAATCTAGTTTATTTATATAGATAGATGATCATTTTAATTTGTTTTAATGTGTAATTAGATAATATTTTTACCATTTAATCCAATGGTGGTCATTAGAATTAATTTCACGTTGAAATTGGACATAAACAAGTTTCAATCTTTTGATATATATTGTTTCTTTAAAACACACTATTTGTTTTGAAAAATGGGAATTAGTTTAAGATTAATTAATGCAAATTATATGTTTTGAATGTGGTAAAATACCCATCATTTTTTAATTCTGAATATTGAATATTTATTAGGCTGAATGTTTGGGTTTTTTCTAAAAAACATCAATTTTTGATGAATAGTGTAATCACTTAGTAGTAGTCAAAAAACAGAATTTTTCATTTAAATCAAATTTTACCGCTTCTGTGAATTGAATTTTGAAAATCAGACAAACATGTTTGTTATTATTAAGAAAAATGTGGGTCAATACGATGAAAATATTCTTTGGTGAATAGTAACTTTTGACTTTTATTTACCGCGGTTAAAGGTAAATAGGGTAATTCAGGGTAAAAATATTATCATCATAATACAAAATTACCTTAACACTTGTCCTAACATTATTGGATGAGTAATGGCCGACCATGGGCATCCTTGGGTTGATTATGGGACCCCATCGAGCCACTTATGAGTGATAATGAAATTTTATTTTAATTAACTTAAAATAAAGGCAAACTGGGATAAACAAACATCTTTTAGTAAATTAATTTTTACATGGGGTCATATAAGTCATGTTTTCGACTATAAATATTCATAGGAAAGATAAACATATTTTATACATTATGGTATTTTTTTTAATTCTTAGATATCAAATAAATTAAATTATTTATGACACAATAATGATGCAATATTTACCTCATTAATAAATGATTTAAATAAATATGATTATAAATATTAAAATAATATCCAAAACTAGTCCAATTCTTAGTGGATTATTTTATTTCGACCTTGAGTCACCATATATTCCAGTTTAATTAGTTTTGGACCTTCAAAAACAGAATTTAATTATATAATAAAATAATATTTTAACACTTTCCTAAAGATCCCCTCGCCCCCTTATAAAAAGACGTCACTTATAACTCATTCGTAACACATCTCAAGCCCCTTGGATCCTCCAAATCCTGCCCAAATAATCTCTTAAGATCCCTCTCCTCCTCCTAGAAGCCTTACCTTAGGCAGAAGGCACTTCAAGATGTTCTTTTGGTTCAAACCAAAGGGAGTTACCCAAATTAAAGGTAATAATGTCTCTTAACTTCTTTTCTTTTATTGTACATCTCCAAACACTAAAATCATTTTATTACTTTTTTTATAAAAAAACTAGTATCCTCAATATACTAGGATTTTTCTATGAGAAGGATTATAACTACACTTAAACACACCTCCATCTAATGGGTTAAGAACATTCTGTTTCCGTGGATGGCCAACAAACGCCTCACGAAATGATGATTGTTCAAATATCTCCAACCACCTCTCATGGTGGCCATTATTTTGGCACTGTATTTATATATGATATGAATTTTTTTTTTGTTTTCTATATTCTTCTTTAATTTTTATTTACAAACATACCTTTATACTTTCCATTATGTTTAAACATGATAATTTTATTTGAGGAAGTGCGGACTACAGCCCCCTCAAGGTGATATGATTCATTTATGACAAATATGGAATGAATAAAATAATGTCATTAATTGTCACAACCCGACCCTACCTGGGCTTGATCTACAACTACCCCAAGCTCATCTCCATAGGTCAGGGGATAGCGACAAGTACCAAAGGCTAAACAACTCGGGGAGGCCTTTTCCTGAGTACCTGTACACACACACACACACATCCTACTCAATGCAGAAGTGAAGAGTAAAAGGAAAAGTAAAGTACCAACTGCTATAAATAAACAAAAAAGTGCATCGAACTCTAAACAATACAAAGTAAAATCTGAAGGTAAACTGAAAAGAAAAATGGAAAAACACATGCCCAACCAGAAAAATGCCACAACCCGACAACAAGTGAACAAAAGTAAACAGCTGGGAGAGTCCCACACATAGAACCCGACTACGACCACCACACATGGTCCATGCTATCGGACTCCTAAGCTCCTCGGAAGTCATGACCATCCAGTCTATTGTTTGCAATGGCACACCATGTGTGGTAAAATCCCTTGCATGGGTGAGTATAAAAGTACTCAGTGGGATTCCCCGAAGGATCGAGGGAGCATCAAAGGAGGTACTGAAGAGGTGAGTAGTATATCGAACAGAGAGAAGTAAAGGAGTACCACTGAGACTGCAGTAAAGAGTACAGCTAAACCCAACAAGAGGAAGGAAGTAGACTCATCCAAATTCATGGAGCTAGAAGCGGTGAGAAGATTAACTTCTCATCAAGTTTTCGCTATCTATAGCAAGAGAGTAGACT
Source organism: Viscum album (assembly GCA_963277665.1). Classification (NCBI taxonomy): domain Eukaryota; kingdom Viridiplantae; phylum Streptophyta; class Magnoliopsida; order Santalales; family Viscaceae; genus Viscum; species Viscum album. The sequence goes on from OY728166.1 coordinate 879,518,862, forward strand.
CGTCCAACCACGAGATGCTAGACACAGAAAGCACATGGCATACCCTACGTGTCATTGCCTCTCCAGGAAGGAGAGTAACCAAAACGAAAAAGTGGGTACTGGAACAAGGTATATACATATCAATATGCTCAATCGAGAATCTCTAACAAGATCTTAATAGGATCTTCATCCCATAGCTCATCCCAAGAAAGTGGGTAGCCTATAGTACCAGAAGTAAACACCATCGATGCACAGTATCCGCATGTGTTCCCCGAACTGGAAGTCAAGGGGCTCAAATCACTGCACCTTTACACTATCCGTTTTGGGCAGAACTGACTCAACTGCATGTTTTTAGGTCGTGTCACAAGGACGCGTCTCGGTGGGGAAAGCACCCCTCGTAATTTAGGGTTATGGGGAATGTCAAACCACACCTCATCACTGCCCCGCATTCGAGAGGTCTCCTTGAAGTTGACAGGTGACCCCCTGGCCAGCCCCACTGGAGGGTAATCAATGGAAGTCGAGGGGTTCCCACTAGAGGGGGACCCTGAAAAAGTCGACGGGTCCCAGTTCCCAAACCTGTGAAAGGTATCCACCAGAGGGAGGATCGTAATCACCAATGGGGACCACTTCCTAGCCCAGCTAGAGGTAAACCCATCATCGTTGACCACTTCCCAGCCCCGCTGGAGGTAAACCCAGGACCGCTCTGGCCATCCCTACTGGATTGTACAACGCTGGAAATCCCTGTTGGATGGTAACCCACTGGCCATCCCTGCTAGATGGTACCACACTGTCCATCCCTGCTTGATGGTACAACTATCCAACCCTGCTAGATGCTACCCCACAGGCCATCCCTGCTAGATGGTACCTCACCGGCCGACCCTACTAGAAACAACATCCTGGACAGCCCTGTGGGAAACAACCTCATGGGTAGAGGATCGGTGCCCGCGTAATGTGTTGGTCACATCAAATCCACAAGGAATCTACCAGGGAACACAAAGAAACTATACCGACCAAACCATCGAGAAAAGAACCTGGGGAAAACTACTCAACCTTGCTGGTCAAACAAATGAGAACAAAACCAGGGGAAACACAACCCGGCTGGTCAAACAGACGAGAAAAAAGGGACCATCTACGTCGCAAGAGGTCAAGGGTATGTAAAGCAGAACACGGTACGCTCATGGATCCCACATGACGTGTGGCCCCAAGTCAACTCCAAACAAGAACACAAACGTTCTCAGGTACAAACAACCACATGTACCTCAAAGCGTTCCGGTATACTCCCAGAGTATACCACGTTTCCAGCCCAAATTGTATCGTGCACATGGCCCCCAACGTCAACGTGAAGGGAGTAAACGTAACAACTCTAACTTTCCACCACATCGGCCCAGGCACAGCTAACTACATCTCTTCAAACATTTACTTCACTCACACGGGAGTGAACACGATCTCACGCCAAGGGTTATCTGCAAACACCGCGGAAGGAACCACCACCTGTACACCTTTCATGCTTCCAAATTTAAATGAGGTCTCAAATGAGGATCCTCAAATCCAAATGGTTCGTACTATTTTAATCCTTGTGGAAAAAAATTCGATATAGACTATTTACTCGCCTCCAACGGACATCCAACATAAAAGTCATTCAACACTACTTTACGCCAGAACGACATCCCATGGTCCCAAGCCTCAGCCTCAAAAACAGTCGGGCGCATCACACCATTGCGATCTCCTCAGAAAGACACGTCAAATTGACTACTCACTTGAGTGCAACAGATATCCGGAGAAAAAGTCGCATTTTGTCGTGCCGCATACGAGCGATGCTTCAAGGGATCCACATCTCGGTCCTGAAGTGAAACGAACGGAACACACCATTGATATCCTCTCTAAAAAGTACACAAGATTGACTATCCACTTGTCTAAATAGGAAACCCGGTAAAGAAGATGGAAATCACTGCCAACTCCCAAAACGGCCCCAATGGGGCCCGCACCATCGTGCAGAATTAAAGTGGGAATATTACGCCTTTGCAATGCCCTCGAAGAAACACCCAAGAATGACTACTCGCACGCCCCGAACAGACATCTGATGAGAAAGTTTCTAACACTGCTCGCTGCTTAAAAGATGGGTTGTGGGGCCCACGTCTCAACTCTGGCTTCGATGCCCGAGAACCATCTGGATAACTCCACCACAACACCAGGGTCGTAATGCCGTTGACGACTCTCAAAATGAACATCGGATGTGTCCACGCCATCCAGAACAAAAACCCTCGGACAAATGCCAATCCACTTAAAGGCGTGTCGCGCCACAGAGGCCCTTCTTTTCGGGAATTAAAAACCCTTGAAACCATCTCAACAAGTTCATCCCGTTTTTAGGATCACACTGCCATAGACGGCATGCGAATCCGACACCCGGTTCGAATTTTAGGGGTATTTAAACCTTTAGTGGACGAAAATAGGTGGGTCGGGCCAGTTCGGCCGGCCCACCATGCCTAAACTAGCACGCGGTTCGCGCGGGCCGACTTCCTCGCCCGGACCGGCTAGAGCCCGTCCGGTTCCACCCCCACAGGACCCGCATGTTGCGGGTCCTTGTTGCCAGCAGGGGTCTGATGACCCCGGTCTTCCGCTTGCGTCAACCGGCCAAAGGGCCGGTCCCCACTCAGTGTCGCGCGCCACACCCGGCGCCTGCAGCCGGAGCCCCTCCCCGTAGCCGCCTGACGCGCCGCCTCTGCTCGACCCCGACACCCGCGACCGCCTGCCACCATGCGCCGACCTGTGCTACCGAGGAGAGCACCGCTACAACTGCTGGATCGCCAGGTCGCCTCGCTGGAAGCTGCCGCTGTGCCGGGAGCCCGCCGCCGTCTGAGCTCACCGAAAAAAAAAGAAAGCCACCGAAAAACATCATAGGGCCACCCCGGACGCCCCGGAGCTCGGATTTTTGATCCAAAAGGTTATTTGGAAATCCGGGATCGATATCTAATCTAAACAATCCCTCTATCCACAAAATAACTCCAATTCAATGTGATAAATTGAGATCAAAGGTAAATTCAGAATCAAGAACGCAAAACGTAACCTCCTTCCACTTGGGCGTTGCCCGAAGCTTCATGTGCGATCCGCCGAAGCCGGATCTGGATACTCCTTAGAGAGGAAGGCTAGAGATTGAGGGAGAGCTCCTTGGGTGAGCTTGAGATTTTCTGCCAGAAGATTTCCAAGGGGGAGAAAAGAGGGGTGGGTTGGTTTAAATAAAGAAAAATCAATTAAAATTTTAATTAATTTAAACCCCCAATTTAACCCACATCTGAAACTCTCGATGGGGTCATGGTTAATCCTCCCCTAGGGTAAACACCACATCTCGAGCACAACAGAGGTCTCAGAATTTTAATTTGAGCCTACGTTCGAATGTTATTATACTTAACGTCTGAGGCCGCTAAATTACTAAAACGCCCGTGGTGGCATTTTTCACAGAAGGCCCGCGCCCGCGAAAGTTACACCCCTTCTAGTGTAAATGGATCTCCCAAGACTCAACGGTGCCCTTGATTTTCCAATTTGGGCTACCGTTTAAGAGACACATGTGTTTAACTGTTAAACAGATAAATAAATTAATTATTTATCCGTTTAATGTTCCGTTAACAGACGAGGGGTCCCAACGTCCTGTGCCGACATGTTTTCTGTTTTGCTTGGGGGTAAACACCCCATTTCGGAACCATCCATACACTCAGATTTATGATCTGAATCTCCCTTTAGGAGTTATCCCATTTCTTTGGCATGCCCAGTGTGAACACACTGAAAATTTAATTTCGGCCGCACCGGGACTCATAATCGCATGCCGTTTGAAGGCGCTGCTCTGGAATAACTTCAAGAATACTTCAAAGTTTTTTATATAAAAAAACAGGTTCTAACGTAATTCCCTCCTTCAAGCTTTTCATCCCCGAAAAGAAAAACCATGGAACAACTTAGAGTACTAAGCCTACACCTGGCTCTCCCGTACCCAGAAGAACTCTTTCACTGTCCCATGTCACTGCACGCAGACCAAAGAATTTGATCTCTTCACGTGAGGTCTACCCTTACTGATGACATGAATAAGAGCACACACACTTCTTCTCGGGTGAGTCATGTGGGAGACATCATGTACCCAAACCATCCTTTGGGGTTAGAGAGAGGTGATAGGGAACCTCAAAATCCCTTTTCATGGTCTCAAATGGCCCGAAGGCTCTCGGGGGTAGCTCAACTCCCCGACTGAACTCCTATGTCTCACTCTGTGACTGGAATCACCATTTGGACATGGGAAAAATCCCGGTGATTACCTCCTTCAGAATATCCATATGGTGAAACAGCCAAGGATATCTGATCACCCAAGGTTTCATAGTCGATGTCTGACGACCCAGACTCTATTACACGCTCGGAGAGCGAAGGAGTCGACACCATCGACTAAAGAAAAGGTCCCGCACCTTTTAACTTACCAACACAGGGTTACACCGTCGCCCCATTCCACCCTGGTAACAACTCAAACATAGAATAGGGAGAAAATAATTTCACACACAGAGTCTAACAATTCTTTCGCAAAAAGTAGAAGAGCTGTAGAGCGTACCTCTTATCACCTCATGCCCTGTAGGATTGTAGACCTCCAAAGCTCGCGACTATCCTTGGTCCCAAATGTCACCTCTTGGATCATGACGTGGACCGCCTGATGGTGATGGGAAGACCTCATAAACTCATCCCCCACTACCAGTTTCTCCCGCTCCTCCGCTAGCAACACCTATCTGGACGCTACTCCGATAACGACGCTACCTCTGTCGTGGTGGTGCACTTGATGCCTAACCGATATTCTCGGTATGCCTGGTTGGGCAGTCCCATTCCAAGTGACCTCGACCATCGCAAGCATAGCACTGACACTCTCTGGGCTGCCATGGTGCCCTCTGACTCCACTGTGGTGTACAACCACGGCCTGAAGTCCCCTCACAGAAGGGTCTCCTCAGTTGAAGCCCTGGAATTTTCTGCCATAGTGGTGCATGACCACGTCTCCAAAATAGGCGGGTGGAAGGCCGCCTGCGTTGTGGTTCTGTCTGCTGATGCCTGATAGATGCGGCATACATCTCAGCTCCATCGTGCCTACTGCCACCAACAACTGTAAAGCGTGACAAGAAGCTCTATGTCACCAGTGCTTACTCTAGAACCCTAACATAATTGGAAATTACCAAGGGTACTATGACAAAATGCATCTCTCTATGGAGACCCTGCTCAAACTTCCACGCTCAGAAGTTGCCTTCGTGGACCAAGTCTGGGTAAAAGCATGCACGGTCTGCGAAACTAGTTGCATACTCGGTCACCGTCATCCCTCCCTACTGAAACTGCAGGAGCTCCTAGTTATGAATGGAGCGTATGCTAGAGGGGTAAAACTCCCCATGAAACAATAGCTGAATGTCACCCCACAAAAGCTACGAATCATCGAGAAACTGAGTCACCAGAATCCACCAACGCCCAGATGCTCCGTGGACAAGGCTGGAGGCCAAAGCTACCATAAGATCTGCCGACATCTGCACAAGCCTGAAACAGCGGACAACTGTCTCTAGCCAACCCTCTGCTGCCTGAGGGTCTGGATCACCATTGAACCTCAGCGGTCTCTATCGCAGGAACTCACGGAGAATGCTCAACCTACACTCAAGCTCAGTATGCTCTGCTGAAGCTTCCCGCTGCTCCCCGGGTGGGGGTGCTACTACCGGCCAACCCGGAGAAAGGGACTCACATGATGGGTTCTGGAATGAGGCCTCGTAGCTCACAGGGTCATCATCATGAACCAAAGATGGTATCTTGGCTGGCTGTCTTCGCGGAGACATCCCAAATGTTATCAAGGAGTGCCACGATCAGATGAGCATATATGTATATAACAGTAACAACAATGGGGAGCTGAATCAAGAAGGACAGTCAAGACTCAATCCTATGTGATACACAAACTAATTTTCCCTGAAACAAGTGTCTCAGCATGTTGAGTCGACAAGCGGGTTATCAGGGTCCTGGTGAATGGATATGTCGGCCGCCACACCATCACTGGACTCCTTGGCCTGAGAGCCACTGTCGAGACATATTGACACTGTTTCCCTAAATCCCAACTAATTCCTTTTAAGGGACGTCCGAACAATGTCCCAAGGAACAAACCACCTCTGATGCCACTTGGTCACGACCCGACCCTACCCGGGCTCGAGCCGCAACTACCCTAAGCCCGCCTCCATCGGCCAGGGTAAAGAGACAAGTGCCAAAGGCTAAACAACTCGGGGAGGCCTTTGCCTGAGTACTTGTACACACACACGCAACCCACTCAATGAATAAGTGCATAGTAAAAGGAAAATTAAAGTACCAACTGCTATAAATAAACAAAAAAGTGCATCAACCTCTAAATAGTACAAAGTAAAAGATGAAGGTAAACTGAAAAGAAAAAGGGAAAAACACATGACCAACCAGAAAAGTGCCACAACCCAACAACAGGTGAACAAAAGTAAACAGCTGGGAGAGTCCCACACCTAGAACCCGACTACGACCACCGCACGCGGTCCAAGCCCCCGAACTCCTAAGGTCCTCTAAAGTCACGACCAACCTGTCCGTCGTCTGCAAGGGAACACCAAGTGAGAGAAAATCCCAAGCAGGGGTGAGTATAAAAATACTCAGTAGGATGCCTCAAAGGCTAGAGGGAGAAACAAAGGAGTTACTGAAGAGGTGAGCTGCAGATCGAACACAGGGAAGTAAAGGAGTACCACTTAGAGTGCAGTAAAGAGTACATCTCAACCTAGCAATTTTAAAGAAGTTGAATCATCCAAACGCAAGGAGCTAGAAGCTGTGAGAATATGAACATCTATTCGAGTATTTTCTACCTAGAGAAGAAGTGTAGACTCATCCAACCATGAGAAGCAAGACACGAAAAGCACGTGGAATAACCCACACGTCTTCACATCTCTTGGAAGAGAGTAACCAAACCCAAGAAGTGGGTAATGGAATAAGGTATATACATATCCATATGCTAAATCAAGAAGCCCAAACAAGATAGTAAGGGGATCTCCACCCCTTAGCTTAGCCCAAGAAAGTGAGTAGCCAACAATCCCAGAAGTAAACACTATCGATGCCCAGTATCTTCACGTCTTCCCCGAATTGCAAGTGAAGGGGCTCAAATCACCACACATTGAAACTATCCACTTTGGGTGGCACTGACTCGACCACATGATTTTAGTTTGCATCACAAGGATGCGTCTTGGTGGGGAAGGAGCCCTCGTACTTGAGAGTTCCGGGGAACGTCAAACCCCACCTCGTCACTGCCCCGCAGTCGAGAGGTATCTTCAAAGTCGATAGGCGACCCGCTACCTAGCCCCATTGGAGGGTAATCCCTGGATGTTGATGGGTTCCCACTAGAGGGAGACCCATAAAAATTCGACGAGTGCCACACTACCCAGTCCAGTAAAAGGGTAATCCACTGGAGGGAGACCTGAAAAAAGTCATCGATGGGTCCCAATGCCCAGACTCATGTAATGTTTCTACGGGAAGGAGGCCCAGAATCGCCAACGGGGACCACTTCTCAGCCCAACTGGAGGTAAACCCATCATCGGAGACCACTTCCCAGCCCCGCTGGAGGTAAACCTGGAACCGCTCTGGCCATCCCTGTTGGATGGTACAACGCTGGCCATCCCTATTGGATGGTAACCCACTGGCCATCCCAGCTTGATGGTAACGCACTGACCATCCCTACTGGATGGTACCTCACCGGCCAGCCCTGCTAGAAAGAACCTCCTGGTTAGAGGATCAGTGCCCACGTAATGTGTTGGTCACACCGAATCCACAAGAACTCTACCAGGGAACACGAAGCTATTCTGCCGGCCAAACCATCGAGAACAGAACCAGGGGAAAAACACTCAACCCTTCTGGTCAAACAAATGAGAATAGAAATAGGGGGAACCTCAAACCGGCTAGTCAAACAAATGAGGACAGAGGGACCCTCTACGTTGCGAGAGGTCAAGGGTACGCAAAGCATAACACGGTATGCACATGGGGCCCACACGACGTGTGTCCCCAAGTCAACTCCAACCAAGCACACAAAAGTTCTCAGGTACAAACAACCACATTTACCTCCAAGCATTTCCATATAATCCTAGAGTTTACCATGATTCCATCCCAAAGGCTATCGCACACACAACACCCAACGTCTATGTGAAGGGCGTAAACGTAACAACTCCAACTTGCCACCTCATCGGCCCTGGCATGGCCAACTACATCTCTTCAAACATTTACATCACTCACACTGGAGTGCCCGCGATTTCACGCCAAGGGTTATCTTCAAACACCGTGGAAGGAACCACCACGGGTACACCTTTCATTCTTCCTCATTTAAACGAGGTCTCAAATGAGGCTCCTCATATCCAAACGGTTCGTACCATTTTAATCCTCATGGAAAAACCTTCGAGATAGACTATTTACTCGCCTCCAATGGACATCCGACATAAAAGCCATTCAACACTGCTTTACACCCGAACGGCGTCCCGTGGTCCCGAGCCTCGGCCCCGAAAACAGTCGGGTGCATCGCCCCATTGAGATCTCCTTGGAATGACACATCAAATTCACTGCTCACTTGAGTGCAATGGATATCTATAGAAAAATATGCATTTAGCCGTACCGCAATCGAGTGGTGCTTTTAGGACCCGCATCTCGGTCCCGAAGCGCAACGAACGGATCACACCATTGCGATCCTCTCGAAAAAGTACACAAGTTTGACTATCCACTTGTCTGAATCGGACACCCGGTGAAGAAGATGGAAATCACTGCCAACTCACAAAACGACTCCCGTGGGGTCTGCACCATTGTGAATAATTAAAGTGGACAGATTGCGCCATTACAATTCCCTCAGAAAAACACCCAAAAATGACTGCTCGTATTCCCCCAACGGACATCCGATGAGAAAGTTGCTAACGCTGCTCGCAGCATTAAAGACGGGCCATGGGGCCCACATCTAAACTCAGGCTTCGATTCCCAAAAACCCTCTGGAGAACTCCTCCATGATTCCAGGGTCGTAATGCCGCTGACGGTGCTCAAAATGGACATCGGATGTGCTCATGCCATCCTAAACAAAATCCCCCAGACAAACACCAATCCACTTAAAGGCGTGTTGCGCCACCGAGACCCATCGTTTCAGGAATTAAAAACCCCTGAAACCATCTCAACAAGTTTTTCATGTTTTAAGGATCACACTCTCAAATACAGAATGTGAATCCGACACTCGGTTCAAATTTTAGGGGCGTCTAAACATTTAGTGGATGAATAAAGGTGGGTCAGGCCGGTTCGGCCGGCCCATCATTCTTGAACTAGCCCGCGCTTTGCGTGGGCCGGCTGCCTCGACCGGACCTGCTGGAACCGGTCCGGTTCCACCCCCACAGGACCCGCCTGTTGTGGGTCCTTGTCACCGACCGGGGTATGACTACTCCGGTCTTCCTCATGCGTCAACCGACCAAAGGGCCGGTCCCCCCTCTGTGTCATGCGCCCCAGTCGGCGCCTGCAGCCGGAGCCCCTCCCCGGACCCACCTGACGCACCGCCTCCACTCAACCCCAACACCCACGGCCTCTTGCCACCGTGCGCTGACCTGTGCTGCTGAGGAGAGCCGCACCGCCGCCTCTGTATCACCGCGCCACCGCGCTAGAAGCCGCTGCCGCGCTGGGAGCCCGCCGCCGCCTGAGCTCACCGGAAAAAAAAGGAACACTACCGGAAAACTTCCCGGGGCTACCCCGGACGCCCCGTGACTCAGATTTTCGATCCAAAAGGTTATTTGGAAATCCGAGATTGAGGTATACTCAAAACCTGCCCTCACTCGACAAAATAATGGCAATTTGATGTGATAAATTGAGCTCAAAGGTAAATGCGGAATCAAAAAACGAAAAACGTAACCTCCTACCTCTTGGGCGTTGCTCGAAGCTTCACGTGCGATCCGCCGGAGCCGGATCCGGATGCTCCTTGGAGAGGAAGGTTGAAGCTTGAGGGAGAGCTACCAGGGTGCGCTTGAGATTTTCCAGGGGAGGATTTTCAAGGGGGAGAAGAGAGGGGTGGGTTTGTTTAAATAAAGAAAAATTAATTATGAAATTAATTAATTTAAACACCCAATTTAACCCGCATCTGAAACTCTCGAAGGGGTCGAGGTTAACCCTCCACTAGGGTAAAAACCAACTACCGATCACAATAGATATCTCAAAATTTTAATACGAGACTCCATTCAGATGTTATAAAAGTTAACGTCTGAGGCCACTAAATTATGAAAATGCCCATGGTGGAATTTTTCACAGAAGGCCCGCACTCGTGAAAGTTACACCCCTTCTAGGGTAAAAGGCACACTCCGGACTGAACAATGCCCTCTATTTTCCAATCCAAACTACCGTTTGAGAGACACCTACATTTAACTATTAAACAAATAAATTATTTATTTATTTATCATTTTAATGTTCCGTTAATGGGCGAAGGGTCCCAACGTCCCGCGCAGACATGTTTTCTGTCGTTCCTAGGGAAAACACCCCATTTCAGACCCATCTGTATACTCAGACTTAGGATCCAAATCTCAGTTTAGGAGTTATTCCTTTTATTTGGCGTGCCCAGTATGAATGCACTGAAAATTTAATTCCGGCCACACCGGGACTCAGAATTGTACACCGTCTGAAGGTGCTGCTCTGGAATAACATTAAGAAAATTCCAAAGTATTTTATAGATAAAATCAGGTTATTACATTAATGAAATTATGTAACATATATATCATGTGATATTATAATGGAATTATAATATACCTATGTATTATTATGTTTTCATTCGATTAAATATAAAATAGAAATGAAAGTAGCGTTCATGCGTACGTACGACTTACCGTCTCCATGAATGGTGCCTTTCATTTCATAACTCCAAATTGTATGGAATATTATAAATACATATAATCTATATATATATATATATGATATATATGATTTATAAATCACGAATATCATTCTAGAGATAATGTAATTTTTACCACATTGACAATTTGTAATTATAACAAGTTCATTTATGACTAAAGTTCCGAACTTCGACCAAATGTCCAATGTGAACTCAAATAATTCACTAATTATTATAGCATGGGAATACGTTATTTTAAAGGAACAATAAAATTTAAAAATGTTCTTACGGAAGTATTTATTAACTTAATTTTATTATTCAGGATGAACATGGAACATATGAGTCAAGTCGGAGAAAAGGTAAGGGGATTATTATCTCACTTTAAATTCCGCGAGATTTCTATCGTTCACCATTTATTTGTTTCATGTGGTGTATTGTGTACTACCATTTGATATATATTTTCATGATTCTATTTATATTCATGGTATTCTTTGAATAATTAGGTGGTTATTAATTTTTCTTCATACGACTCGATTGATTGCTACATGGTGAGGGTTTTTTATCTCAATTTTTTCCCATGAGATTCATGCTATATTTGCCACTATTTCCTTTTGTGTGGTGTATGTACATCCAATGATTTTTTTATTGTGTAATATAATTTTATTTATAGGTATTTAAATCTTAATTATATGCTCCTTCTATCATGGGGGGGGATATGTTTTATATGTTATAAAATCAGTAAAGCAAACTTTCACCCTCCTCTTTTTAAAAGACCTCTTTTTTGTATGTCATTTAATTTAAATATTCTTATGTCGGGATATATTCTTCTATATCCTTGTTGATGTATGTTTTATGTCCAAGTAATGAGATTCTCTTTTGTATCTCATCAAAAAATTCTATGAATATTAAACTGAAGTCATTAGGCTGTCAAATTTTCGTAAGGGAACTTCTTTACCCAATTTCAATTCTTTAGGTTAAACTTCTATTTCATGATTATGTCGTGCTAAAAATATGTGTGAATTACCTATGATTTCATTACAGGTAATATCCACTTATATTGGGAGTATTCATATTTTTCACACATTATTATTTAATTTATTTATCTTTAATCTAAGGATACCCTCTTTATAATTGATTTCGTCTCAATTTACTTTCCATTAAGACATCATTGTTGTTATGCTCCAATTCACTTTTATATGTTGTATATACTATCCTTAGGAATATTATACCATGAATCCCTTTATTCTCATGTTATTATAAAGTTTTTATTAAATTAAATTAATCAATTATTTGTATTCAAGAGTCTCTCATTTTGTTAAAAACTCTTTAACTAAAATATCATTTTAAATGTTTTAGAGATTTGTTATTATAGATCATTATATTTAATGTACATGTTCTAAAAATGGTTTTGAGGATTTATATATATGGAAGTTAATGTTTTAAAATGGCAATTTCTTTAAAATCATCAATGTGGTATGAGACACTTTGATTCAAATATCTCTTTTTAAATGGTTTTGAAAATGGTTTGATAAAGCATTGATTATTTAAATATCATGAAATTATTTCTTGTGATTGAAAATGAAATATTATTAGTGAAATGATTATATTTTCAATATTTTAGGTGTTGTGATTGTACTTGGACATTAGACAGGTGGTTACATGATAAGCCATATGATGGGTGGTGATGTGATAAACCTGGACGGGTGGTTACGTTATAACCTCCAATGCATTGGGTATGGAAGTCGGCCGTATGGATATTCCATTTAGTGATATGTGTCGAAGTAGACCATATGGTTATTCCATTTAAGTATGTTTATGTCCCTAGTTACCTTTATATGTTATTTGTTCTTTATATGGGTTTTATGGTAATCTTTTGGTTACAAAAGGGTAAGAAATGATATTTTATTCAGTGAAGAGTATTTACTGCTTAATAAAGGTGAAAATTATTACTTATGATAAAGTATTCATGGTTTATTTGTGGTTTTTAAAAACTAACAGTTTTCCTTCTTTGTGTATCCCTTACTGAGATTTTTGATCATCCCAGTTTTTTGAAATGTTTTTCATAGTTTATGAAGTGGAATAGGTACAAGGATGTGATCAAGGAAAAGTCATGACGTATAACACATGTAACTAGACATGTTTCTCTTTAAGAGTTTATATTTTATGAAAAATGAATACTTGGTATTAGTTTCTACTTGTAATATTCAAGTTGTTACGTAATAGTTATGGACTAATTCTCTAAAACTATAAACCTGAAAAAATCCTCAATGAGAATTCTTGACATAATTCATGATTATGAAATGTTTAAGGCTGGGTCCTTATAGTTCGTATCCGTGGTCATTTTAGATAACATTAGAGGTTAGGGTGTTATTTTAACAAAAGTGACATAACCATAATGGTTAGAATATTAGAAAGAATCATAGTGATATTAGATAGATTGAATGATTTTAAGATAACATGAATACGTATATCAAAGTATTTAACCTCCTAATAAGATATTATATGATGATTTTACTGATATACACACACTAACCATTTTGTTTTTAGTAAATGGATGGATCGAGGAGGCACCAAAGTAATCGTGGATGTGAAAAAACTGTGACGGTTTTCCGAATGAGCAACTGAATGAAATGGGAGCTACAATGAGAACTCTTGTGGTTATTCTCAACCAACTATCAGGAGTCATGGTTAACCACCTAAAGCATGGTGATTTTTATAATGCATCATATATGCGGGAAACAAATCCCAATGGATGTTCAGGTAATAATCATAAAGGTAAATATGTTTAAATACCTATGTGTTAGGGATGTGGAAAAAAACACATAACAAAATGTTTTGAAGGGACGGGAAGATGCTAAAGATGTGGAAATCAAGGTCATAAAACAAGAACCTACTATGGAAAAAGGAAACATCCAATTGACTATAGGAAAGGGAAAGAAGCTATTTCTTAGGGATCAATTGAATGTTTTAAATGTGGGGTGCATGGTCATTATAAAAACAGATGTCCTACAAAGAAGTTTCGGGAACGGGATCACCAGGATCATACATATATATGTTTTCCAATAACTAATTCCATTTAGATTGAGGATGAAGAAACTGACAATGACAAATGAAAGGTATGTATTATTTCATAACATATGTTTTGATATTGTTGAATGTTAGGATATGTCCCATGATATTGTATATAGGAAAAAAGTATTTCAGAATTAGTTGGAAAGTAATGGTTAATTGATCATGAGTAATGTTTAATGAGTAAGAAGCCTACATATAAGGGATTCAAGTGTTATGGTATATTTTAGGATGGTGAAATGCTTAAAAGTATTAAGGTTCTTTTGATGATGGGATTACATTAGAAGACTTTTTATAGTTTTTGTAAACATGATGTTTGATATATTAAAATTTTCTTCAAGAAACAATTATCTTTTCTTTTGTGGATATAGTTATAAAGAACCATTTGGGTTTATAAGATCATAAAATTTGAGGCATTCAAAGGTTAATACATTTTGGGATGAAGAATGAAATTTATTAGATAACCTTTGTGGTTAAATTATGTTATGATTATTTTTTGATGAATTTATATCTTTTTGGGAATGTTATAAAATTATATAGTTTTTGAAAAAGGACAAAATGCAGACCGTGTGACAACCCGTCGCGTCGGACAAAGCTGTGAGAATCAAACCCACAACCAAAGTGAGATTGGAATTTATCACATACCACTGGACTACATGAAGTACCTAGTTAGTATGATGAATTATTTTTAGTTAAATTATTTTATTGATCAAGAATAAGTTTATTTTGGATTATATGTTTTATCAAATGGAAATCCTTAGTATAGGAAACTGATTTGGTGATTATGTGATAAATGTTATTTTGGAAGACATTCTCCCTTTTGGGAACACTATATGATTAAGGAAAATAGAATACCGTGGGTTTTAATTTGTGGAGTAATGGTTGAAAAATTATTTTGGAATAATATATATTTTTATTGTGGACATAAGGTGATTTGGGTTATTTACGGAAATGATTAACCTATCATTGAGAATATGTGATTAGGTAAATTACACTTTAGTATGAGACTTTAAGAGTAGTCGATGTTTATGGAGATAAATATTAAGTTTTACTGTGGAATACTATGTGATTTAAATCCTTCCGAGTTTTGGGTTTCAATTTTAGTTTTGATTATTTTGAAGAACATTAAGGACAATTGTATATTGAATGGACTTTGTTGAACTTTGGGTATTGTCTGACAAATTTTGGCGATTAAGAGTAGTTTTTCTTTTTGTAAAAGATTATCCTTTTGGGGATTATCTGATCTTCTACTAACCAATTTTCGTTATGGTTGATGTCTAAAGATAGGGGAAATATATAGTTCATCTTTTTTAGATTATAGGATACTCTAGAAGATTATTCTAGCACTTTAGGTGTGATCAAGTCATCTTGAATACTAATCATTTGGAGAAAATATGAGTTTGTGGTAGAATTTTTTTAAAGGATGACACTCTACATGACAACTGAGTATATTTCCTTACGATCTTAGTATAGTTATTAATAAAATTCATCAACTCTATAAAAATTATCTTGAAGTAAAAAATTTATAAGCACTCTTTTATCATCATACTCTTACCCAACCACAAATTTATGGTATTGTGGTGGTTAACATTCTGTGATCATGTTCTCTATCACTCTCTATTAACGTATGAGAGTTAGTTTCTCCTACATATCCATTTTTCATGGAATCCTAGTATCTGTTATATCAGGTGACCATTGTATATATCTTTCATTTTTTAAAAGAGATTGTTTTATTTACTCTTTTTCTGATGTGGGACTTTCAATGATGTTTCCAAGACTAATTTTAAAATTGTGAGGACACAATTCTCAAAAGGGGAGAAGGATGTAACATCTCAGGTAAATTAAGAATGTGAAATTTTCATATTTATTAATATTTTTAAATTAATTATTAATTTTACTTTTAAGGGGATTCTATGTTCGATGTCGTACTCGATACACAACAATGGGTTTCTTATAAATCTTATGTTGCACACAACTTTTGGTCATACTAAAAAATAATAATATAATATTATTATTTTAAATGGTAGTCGATGCCCAGCCATTTTATTGGTGGGAATGAATATAACTAACTAAAATATGATTATACATGTTTGTTAAATGTTTTTACATTTATCCAATAAAATTTAGAGGCTTAAATGTGAATAAATCTAATTTTAAGCATAATTTACATTAAAAGGTTGATTTACTGCCTTTTGATGGAGAACCCTATTTAAATCATGTTTTGGTCACTTTTATATGTTCTATTTGTCAAAATAAAATTCTCCTTTAGAATCAGGATTTCAAAATTCACTTTGGGTAAAAATTTGGTATTTTTCTGATTAAATTCATTTTTTTGGTGAATAGTGACTAATACTGTATTTTAATTCAAATTTTATTTTTAATATAATTTATTTATATGGTTAGATTATCATTTTAATTTGTTTTAAAGTGTAATTAGTATATATTTTTACAATATAATCCAATTATTGTCATTGGAATTAATTTCACCTTGAAATTGGACATAATCAAGAGTCAATCTTTTGATATATATTGTTTCATAAAAACACACTATTTGTTTTGACAGATGGGAATTAATTTTAAATTAATTAATTCAACTTCTATATTTTGAATTTGTTAAAATAGACATCATTTTTTAATTCAGAATATCAAACATGGATTAGGATGAATTTCTGGTATTTTTCTAAAAAACATCAATTTTTGATGAATAGTGAAATCACTTAGTAGTAGTTAAAAAACCAACTTTTTCATTTAAGTGAAATTTTATTGCTTATGTGAATTGATTTTTGAAAATCCGCTATACATGGCTGTTATTAGTAAGTAAAATGTGGTTCAATAAGATAAAAATAATTTTTGGTGAATAGTCACATTTGAATTTTATTTACATCGGTAAAAGGTAAATAGAGAAATTTGAGGTAAAAAGAATATCATAAAAATAAAAAATTACCTTAACACTTGTCCTAGCCTTATTGGATAAGTCATGGACGACCATGGGAATCCTTGGGTCGATTTGGGGACCCCATGGAGCCACTTATGACTGACAATGGCATTTTATTTTAATTAACATAAAATAAAGGCAAAAATGGCATAAACAAATATCTTCTCAAAAATTAATTTTTACATGGGGTTATATAAGTCATATATTCGACTATAAATATTCATCATAAATATAAAATTATTTCATAAATTATGGTATTTGTTTCATAATTTTTAGACATCAAATAAATTAAATTATTTATGACACAATAATGATGTAGTATTTACCTCATTAATAAATGATTTAAATAAATATGATTATAAATATTAAAAAAATATCCAAAACCTGTCCAATTCTTATTGGATGCTTTTATTTCAACCATGAGTCTCTTTATCTTTGACATTAATTAGTTTTGGGCCTTTAGAAACCGAATATCATTATATAATAAAATAATATTTTCAAACCTTTCTAAAGAGCCCCCCTTATAAAAAGCCCTCACTTCTAACTCATTCCTCACACCTCTCAAGCCAATTGTCTCAAACAACCCCAGACCAAATAAGATCTCAAGACCCCTCTCCTCCACTTAAAAGCCTTACCCTAGGCATAAGGCACTTCAAGAAATCCTTTTTGTTCAAACCAAAGGGATTTACCCAAATTAAAGGTAACAATTTCTCTTAACTTATTTTCTTTCATTGTACTATTCCAACCCATTAACTCTTTTTATTACTTTATTTGATAGAAAAAATAGTATCCTCAATATAATATGATTGTTTTATGAGATGGATTATAAATAAACTTACACACACCTCCATCTACTCAGGTTAAAAACATATTGTTTTCGTGGATGACCAACTAACGCCTCATGAAACGATGATTTTTCAAATATCTCCAACCATCTCTCATGGTGGACATTTTGATGGAACTTTATTTATATATTATATAAATTATGTTTTTGTTTTCTATATTCTTCTGTAATTTTTATTTAAAAACACACCTTTATTCTATCCAATATGTGTAAACACGATAATTTTATTTGAGGAAGTGCAGACTATCACCCACTCAAGGTGATATGTTTCGTTTATGACAAACATGGATCATATAAAGGATGGAGTTAATGAAATTATGTAACATAAATATAAAATGATATTATACCGGATTTATAATATACCATTGAATTATAATTTTTTCATTCTATTAAATATAAAATAGAAATGAAAGTTGCATTCATGCGTACGTACTGCTTACTGTCTCCATGAACAGTGCATTTCATTTCTTAACTCCAAATTATATGGAATATTTTAAAAACATATATATTAGATATATATGATATATATGATATATATATATCATGAATATCATTCTGGAGATAATTGAATTTTTAACACATGAATGATTTTTAATTATAACAAGTTCATTTTTTAATAAAGTTCCGAACATCGACCAAATGTCCGTTATGAACTCAAATAATTCACCAATTGTTATAGCAAGGTAATAAGTGAAATAAAAGGAATAATAAACTCTAAAAATGTTATTAATGAATTATAGGTTAACTTATGAATATTATTCTTGAAGAACATGGAACATAGGAGTCATGTCGGACATGAGGTAAGGGGATTCTTATCTCACTTTTAATTCTGTGAGATTTACATTGTTCGCCACTTATTTATTGAGTGTGGTGTATTTTTTACATTAATTTGATATATATTATATGATTATATTTATATTCATGTAATTATGTGAATAATTTGGTGGTTATTATTTTTTCATCATATGACTCGATTGATTGCTACGTGGTAAGTGGTTTTTTATCTCACTTTTTATTCCCATGTTATTCATGCTATATTTTCCACAATTTACTTTTGTGTGGTGTATGTACTGCCCATGATTGTATTAATTGTGTAATATAATTTAATTTATGGTTATTTACATCTTAATTGTATTCTCTTTCTTTCATGGGGGGTATGTTTTGTAAGTTACAATATCCGTAAAGCAACCTTTCAGTATCATCTTTTTAAAAGGCTTCTTTTTGTTATGTCTTTTAATTTACATCTTCTTATGTCGGGATATGTTATTATATATTTTTATTGTTGTAATTTTTATGTCCATGTTATGAGATACTATTTTCTATCTCATCAACTCATTCTATGAATTTTAATGTGACGTCGTTTGGCTGTAGAATTTCTATAAGGGAACTTCTTTAAACAATTTCAATTCCTTGGGATAAACTTTTAGTTCTTGATTATGTCATGCTATAAATATGTCTTAATGACCTATAATTGTTTTACAATTAATATCCACTTTTATTGGGTGAATTATTATTTTTCACACACAATTATTTAATTGAATTATCCTTAATCTAAGGATACCCTCTTTATAATGGATTTCGTGTCAATTTACATTCCATTGAGACATCATTGTTGTTATGCCTCAATTCACTTTTATATGGAATATATACTGTACATTGGAATATTATATCATGAATACCTTTATTCTCGTGATATTATAACGTTTTTATTAAATGTGATTCCTCAATTATTTTTATTCAAGCATCTCTCATTTTGTTAAAAATTCTTTATCTAAAATATCGTTTTAAATGTTTTAGTGATTAATTATTCTAAATCATTATATTTAATGTAAACATTTTAAAAATAGTTTTGAGGGTTTATATATATGGAAATTAATGTTTTAAAATGATAATTCCTTTAAAATATTTAAATTGGTATGGGACAATTCGATTCAAAAATCTCTTTTTAAATGGTTTTGAAAATGGTTTGATAAAGCATTAATTATTTCAATATCTTGAAATTATTTCTTGTGATTGAAAATTAAATTTTATTAGTGAAATGTTTATATTTTCAATATTCTATGTGTTGTGATGGTACTCAAACATTTGAAGGGTGGTTATGTGATAAACCATATGCTGGGTGGTGTTGTGATAAACTTGGACGGGTGGTTACGTTATAACCTCCAATGCATTGGGTATGGAAGTCTGTCGTATGACTATTCCATTTAGTGATATGTGTAGAAGTAGACCGTATGGTTATTCCATTCATGTATGTTTTTTTCCCAAGTTAAATTTATATGTAATGTGTTCTTTATATGGGTTTTATGGTAATCTTTTGGTTAAAAACGGTAAGCAATGCTCATTTATTCCATGAAGAGTATTTACTACTTCAAAAAGGTAAAAATTATTACTTATGATAAAGTATTCATGGTTTATTTGTTGTTTTAAAAAACTAACAATTTTCCTTCTTTGTGTATCCCTTAATGAGCTTTTTTCTCATCCCATGTTTTTGAAATGTTTTTCATAGGACATGAGTGGAATAACGACAGGGATGTGATCTGGGAAAAGTCATGATGTCTAAAACGTGGTAGTGAACATGTTTCTTTTTATGAGTTTATATTTTATGAAAAATGGATAATGGGTTGTAGTGTATAATTCTAATATTCATTTTGTTATGTAATAGTTATGGACTAAATCTTTAAAACTCTAAAACTGAAAATATCCTCAATGAGAATTCTTGACATAATTCAAGATTATGTTCTGTTAAAGGATGAGTCATTATAATATGAGACATAATTTCTTTATTGATAAGGCTATTACTGAATGATAATATTGACCCCAATCAGACCAATGTTTTTAGGTAATATTATTACTTCTAATTCATCAAATATTGGGTACCCTCACTCATAATAGATAGGTCAAATTTACCACTCATCAAGAGTTTCCTTTCTAAATTCGACTCTACCAACATTTCATTTTTGAAAACTTCTACATATCATGAATAATTCTAACAAAGATGTTTTTTAGATTGTACAACACCCCCTTCAAACATTAAATATTTTAATTAATCATTAGTTATGAGCACGAGAGATAAATACACCATCTTATAGAAACTGATAAATCTTTCCTTTAACATTTTTATCCTTCTGGATACTATTAGATTCCATCACATTAATTATTTTTTCATTTTTAGGACAATTCCATTGAAAGAGATTTATTCAGAATAATTATCTAGACATGTTATCATGCTCTTAAACTGTAGTTATAGTTTCCCACCAGTATTGACTGAGTCCCCAAAACATGCATGTAGGGACCTACACATTCAAGGCTTCATGATTTTCAAAGAATTGGAGATTCCATAAATCTTATTTGGACACATTATTTCCCTTCTTAAATATTAACCGCTATAAAAATTTGTGGATATTAGATTCATAAATCATGTATATGGTATAAGAGTGGATAATAAATTGAATAAAGTACACTACTAAGAGTGAGATAATAAAAGAAAATAGAAAAAATTATACTAAATATATATAAAAAATACTATATGAAACAATCCTAAAACAAAAATCCCGTAGTTCATATATTTATTTCATACAGGTATACTCAAATGAAAAAAAATATCCCATGAAAAAAATAATTAAAAATTATAACCAAAAAATATATAATCTAGATGACCAATATAAGATGCAAAAACTTATCAAAATAATATATTTATATATTTATATATATCACGCCTTAAAAAAAACTTTACATCACAATAATTTGAGGCGGATATCAGGAACTCATCTTATAAAATCAAGCATAGTTGAAAACTTTTTACCTAATTTAGAAATCTAATAAAATAAAATTTATTACAAATGTCCAACAATTGAGTTAAAAAAAATTTACATTAGATTTAAAACCACAAATTTCCCATTTTAAAATAAATTACAACTAGAAAGTTTACCTACATCTTAAAATACCTTATTCTAATATTTTAATATATTCAGATAATATTTGAAAATATTGTATAAATATTAAGAAAATAGGAAATTACTCCCTTTAAATATTTCATAAAACTCCAAGTTATTTAAAAAATATATCATAAATCCTATTATATTATTCCAAAATTTCAAGATATTCCGTTTTACACACAAATCGTAGCCTTTATAATATGAAATTGAGTATCATAATACAAAATATGAAATATATTTCAAAAAAAAACATCAGCACATCCTGAAAAAATAATTTGATTTATCTTATATAAGTGAGACAAATATTATAAAAAATTTAGAAATTAAAGAAGGTAAATGGACACAAGTTAGTGTTTTTTATGACTATGCACAGTTCAACTACATTTTTTTGGAAGAACATGCACTAACCATGAAAAAATCATTGGAAGGTGTCTAGATCAATATACAAGGTCTACATATGGATTTTGAGACCAGGAACAAGAACATTGGAACTTTTGTAAATTATTTCATTTCCCCCTAATAACATGGAATATTTCTTCGAAATACATATAATTACACTATGAATCAAAATACAACAATTTAGGCCAAGAAAAACAAAACCTAGTTTGAAAAAAAACTCAAATTCAAGGACCATTTATTAAATACATAAGGTATCTCAAATATAATCACAGAAAGTGTTGAACATACACTTAATAATGATATACCTATTGAGTTCTGATAACCCTATCTCCTGACGACCATTACTCCCTAAATAATAAGGGGGATCTGATACCAATTTTTTTAATTATCTGAACATGGTCAACCAAGAAAATTTTACGAGACATATCTACATAATGATAAAATCATGTTCTCGATCCCCGAATTCTAGAAACAAGAATTTAGGTTATCAAAAACGTACATTGGGAATTATTTCTCCCTTTGAATGTTAATAAATAGCCAACAGACTGTTACCAAGAATTTTGTATTACATGTCTATAATTTTGGACTTCTAGAAATATATTACAATTAATAGAACCAACAAGTTACATTATATATAAAAATAAAAATGCACATCTAAACATAAACATGAAGAGAGATGCTTAAAAAGTATAAATACAAGAGAAAAATACAATAAAATAAGGTCCATAGTGGTCGATTCAAATATCTTGAAATAAAAGACCCAATCCTCCAGATGATTATATCTAGGTGGTCAAAGGTCACTTATATGTCCCAAAATATCCTTCAAACAAAAATTAAATGTTGTTCACCAACATGGGGACATATCCAAATGTCATGAAGACATGAGAACAACATACATACCCAAGTGTGTATTTAGAGTGTTAGCTAGACGCAACCATTAGGCTTCCACCACTGATTTTATAATATGATATAAGTATCACCATGGAAAAAATATTTAAAATAGTAAATATAAAAAAAGAGACCATCAAATATCATCACAAGAAGGTAATATTACATAATAATTATCACAAACAACTAACTACTTCCAAATGGTATAATCCAAGATATAATAGAGTGGAAACATTGTGGCCTATGTTGTGTACCAAGAAATATTTTATCCACACACACTCTCAACTATATATATTATAGGTATTAATCTGTCCATCTAGTGGAATACACTAGGATACCCTAGACAAGGTGTAATTGAAACTAGTGTGGAAACAATTTTGATCACCCAATTAGTTAGCCATAGTTCCAAATAATAAAACAAAATATATGTGAGGAAACAAGAAATTATCATATCAACACATAATAACAATATAACATAACAATTAATCACTCATATCACCTACATACACCCTTCAATGAAACAAACCATTTTATATTTATATAAACCCTAGACAACAATCAGGTAAATATCACATAGTACACAATCTTACATATAAAATACACAATGTGGATCAAATACATGGGTGATGAATATGTTATTAAAACCATTTATCAAGTTCGAAAAGGTACTTTAGAACAAATATTGAAAATAAATCAATGAAATTATCATCTATAAAACATTTAAAATTCACAACACTAATGTAAACATCCTTTGAATCAATATAAAATAAAATCAATATATAGATATCATAAATGCATAACAAGTATCTAAAAAAACTCAAATAGAATTTTGTAAATAACAAATACACCTTAATATTGAAGAAAAAATTCTTTAAATCATGAATTCAACCATTTTAAAAATAAACAATAAGTCAAAACTTCATTTTAGTGATTCAATTTTACTAAAAGTCTCCATCAAAAATTATCATACCATTAGCTTGCATGAAAATAGTTTTAGAATAAAATTCATTAATACCCCATTGTAACAAATTTGAATTAAAAATAAATCAATTTTTTTATAATATTACCAAGGGTACTAGATTTATTCATAATTTATTAGTCTATTATTTTTTAATGATCAATCACCCAATAATAATTTAAATTCAATGAATTGAAAAAAATACATATTGTTGGTTCAATAAATTAATATTACATTAGTTGAGGATAGAAGAAAATGGACGGGAATGGAATCTAGATGCTGTAATAACCAAACCCCTAAAATTAGATCAACCCTAACATTATGTTCATCCACCATGTTCATTTGGGTTAAACTATGTGATGTAGAATAGAAGAAATAGATAAAATCAGAATAGGATAGGAATAATAATGTGGGAGGAGGAGATTTAACTTGAATATACACTTTAATATCGAATGATAAGGGTATAAAACCATGAAGAAGAGGATAAGAAATTGACTAGGGGTCCTCCATTCAATTTTTTAATTAATGAAGGGGAATAAGGTTGTTCCACATTTAATATGGTTCAAATAAAAATAAAAATGTATATTATGGGAAACTCACATGGTTTTCCAAACCATGCGCTAGTCATGAATCCCTATCTGGAATCAATATATAGCACCTACATGGTTCCTTGAGCCATGGTCTAGTTATACATTAATGACTAGATAAGGAATTTACACTATGCATGGTTAATCTTAAAAAAATTCCATCCATTTAACTGGTATCAATTTCCAATAAAATCAACATAAATGATACCAACTTACCTAATTTGAATATAATAAATAATTATATGAAAAATTACACAAACATTATGTTGGGGTGTCACAAAAAAGGAAAGATATCCTCTTTAATATACACCTATTTTATCAAGGTTGAAAAATAAACTCATTGAAATATATTGAAAAATTATTTTATAGGGTTATAGGTAATTGAAATATCTTTCAAATTGTATTTTAATCATCCCATTTTGATCCTAAAAGACAATGTTATGAACCAAATACCAAGTGTGGGTCATTTCATCTCATCCAAACTTTCTTCATTTGATAATCTCCATTTGATCCAAATTTTTTCAGAACATTTAATTTATCTAATGGAATAAATTTTATCTCAATGAGTATATAATTATTAAATATGAATTTTAAATTTTTTATTATGATATTGAATATTATTATGAATATACTATACTATTAGCACCATATGTCACTTAATAAAAAATTCTAGTTTTATGACAATTTCTCAAAATATCATTAAAAAAAATTAGTCACTAATGGATCATAAACGTGATAATATTGGTATTAAATTATATAAATAAATTAAACCCATAATCCACATATTTGTTCAAACTATATGACTAAGCCCCATCCCCCCTCCCTCGACTATCTCTCTTATTTTTCAGATTGTTCCATTACCCAATCATTAAGCTATCTATCAAAATAGAATCCTATAAAAAATGAAAATGTAATCCATATGGGTCATCTCAGTATTTCATCAATATCACATGTTTTAATGTGAAAGTCACAACCCACCTTCTCCAATATGAAAAAAGGGACAACAAACTACTAGACCCATCCTTCCTCGAGTTGAAGAAGATATAATGATCCCCTAGTCCTGCCTTCAATGGGCCCCGGAGTGGCGACTAGCACGAAGGCTATAGAATCTCACAAAATATGGAACACATTACCCTTTTTCCTTAATAGGAACAAGAGATATAATGGTAAAAACCCAAAAACTCAAAAAATGAAGGTAAAATTAATGAAAAAACCTATTTATATATGCATGTTCAAAGATAAACCCATACAAGTAAAAGAAAACTCCAAAGTAATTGTTCCAAAAGAAATAAAAAAGCAACGACAACTATCCTGAAGTCCGAGGTAGTATGGTCTCACATAGCCCCGAAGTTCTCCTAGAAACCTTAAAGTAGTTTTATTTATGTAGGGTGAGTATATAGGTATACTAAGTTGGGAAAATCAAAATCTCTCCTACACAAGTGTGGATTCAATCTAATTCCCCATGAGAGAAATATAGATAACGAAAACACCTCATAAGGAATAATATCCACCCAGCCTCACCAAGGAACACTCTCTAAATAACACAAGACATGTTAAATAATAGTAATAGCACATCAATGTTTGTTTACCCCGCACAACTTTCTCACAGGTTATTGAAGTCCTTCTATGTGTCATACCTCTCCTGCCATTTTCAATGTTGTCCCACTGCAACCCTAATAACAACCTTATGGGCCACCAAAACCACCTATCCTACCCACTGACACCTAGGCCATCACAACCATATGTAACCATGCCCAAAGACACCTGGGCTAGAATAACTATCACCATGCCTGAAGAGACCAGGGCCTCATCCCAAAGACACTTGTGAAACAAACCTACCCACACACACCTAGGCAACCACCACAACATTCCCTGAACGAAGAGTCATGGGAAGTAAATGGACCTCAATCCTTCATATCCTTCCTAGAGAGTCTTGGGCAACTCGAAAGAGGGAGAAAAAAGGAACCAATAACCAACCACCCAATAGGATATTGGGGAAAACACCAACCCCCATGAAATGAAGGGTGTCCAGTATGAAGTGTTCAACTTTGGTGGGGTGTGAATAAGATACACAAAGATAAATTTATACATATAGGTAAACAAGAACTCATCCTAACCTAAGGGTTCCAAAACCATACCATATACAAACACCCTTGTTACTATTCGTTCATACGAAAGAACAACAACCAAAACTAGAGCACAACACATTCCTAAAAAAAATTCCCCCTTAAACCCTTTCATGTTATCATATTATAGATATTCAATTAAAAATAGAAATTCACTACTGGGAAACTGACAAGATTAGCCCCAAGCCAAGGAAGGAAAAATATCCAAGTACCAATTTAAGCATTCAAACGAGATCTCTTGTAATGTCACAACAAAAAAAGGGATATGTGAGATCACTCGAAGTACTAGAACAAAAAAAGGATCCATCATATGACCCCACATGATCTCATATCCATAAACCAACAACTGAATAATAGGGGATCCCATCCCCAACCACGTAACCCCATAATAATCAAGAAGAACGACCACACATATCACCAGAACAGAGCAAGAGAGTATTTCCAATATAAACACACCATTCATTTAGTTCTATATTTCCATTTGGTTAACCAGGGTTACCACACAAGGATTTTTAATCACTGGGCATTCATTTAATCAACTGAGTTTACATTATTAACTAGTTTTCATGTTACATCTAACCAATCATAGAATTATCTAGAAAATAGTGGTTCATTAGTGTGCAATAAAGGACCACCAACGACCCCGATTTTTAGTGGACATAATCCCATTCAATTCAAAAAAATAATAAAATGTAAAAGAGAACAACATCATCATCACACACCCCCTTCATTCTTTAGAAACCATTTATTATCATCGTTATGGTTGGGTTTCATCCCCGCCCCAAGGAAACATTTTCATACCCACCCCACATGACACACAGTAAAGAGAGAAGAAGGGAATACCCTACATGGACGATCAATCAATCAAAGTGTTTTCCCCATTCCACTAGGGATGCATGAATTGTAGGGGAAGAAACATTGAGGAATCCAAGAGTGGTTCGGAAAGGCTCAACCATAGGCAATACACTAGCCTTGAGAAGGGGGACTCCCAACAGACCAAGGAAAGAAAAAGAGGCCAGCCAAGAAGAAGAAATAATCCCTATGCGATCAATGGTGAGATCCTAGAGTTATGGAATATGAACTCTTGGACAACACTAAAGGTGGATCGTGGTTTAACCACAAGGATGGATAGTTACAACCGATCAAAGTAATATTTATTTAATAATTCTCATCGGATAGGTGGACATAACAGTTGTGAGTTAAAATATTTCATTTAAACCAAGGAAAACACATAACAGTGAGACAAGGTTTGGGTCAGTCGAGGTTCTCCCCACTCTTGGGGATCTAGAAAATCATTTATGGTATTTAAAAATAGACTCAATACACTTTTAAGAGGCATTAACCCTTAAAAAAGTGTTATCAGAAACTAGGGAATGAAACCCCCGACAACCCCATGGAACTGACCAGGTGTGGTTCCAATCGGTGAGATGACTCACCGATTGGCAATTCACAGATCAGTGACACACCTATCGGGGACACATCGATCGGTGAGTCCGATCGGTGACACCGATGGGTGACACCATGAGGACACCCTGCCACCGACACTATCTCCCTCACAAATCACTAATGGGTATAGGGCACCCTACCACCAGAAATTAATAAATTAATTTTCTTAGATGGTCTGAGGAATTACATCAGATACATCTCAAACTATTCTCATCCCTGATAATTGAAAGTAGACCCAATGAAAAGAGGGGGGTCGGAAAAAACCTTGAAGATAACTCGCAGGAGTACAACTTCTCGACATATATGAATACCTCTCCCAAAATTAACCACAAAATCATACAAAGGTCACACCGTCCAGTCATATAGATTAAGGATTCCCTTCCCCTATGTCAATATATTATCCACTTTGGAGGGCACTGACTCACCCGCACGAGTTCAATCGTATCCACCCTAATGCATATTGATTAGGGATGAGGTCCTCCCCACCCCACATTCATGAAACTTCACACACATTCAGAGAAAAAGAAAAACAACACATTTCAGAGTTAACAAGGTCTAGCACTATATCACAAACAAGTAATAAAAAAATAGAACAAATATCAAAACAGATATGGGTACTGGGCACACTTCTATGCTTTTCTATCCCAAGTACTCTCCTAAAGGACACTGTGCCCCCACAACACACAAACCAAAGTGATGGTTCATCTACAAAGCACTTTCTCCTTTCAATTCTCAATCCCCACTGGTCGCTCCATGAATGTATCATCATCCCTTAAATCCAACTCTCTCCATTCAATGACATGTGAATCATCATGTAGATATAGACGAATCTGAGAGACATGGAAGATGTCATGGATACTTTCAAACTAAGGTGGTAACGTCAGCTAATTTTCCCCTTAATCGACCCACTGAAACACCTGGAAGGGTCAGAATAACCTGGGAGAAAGGTTACTTCCTCTACTGAACCTCCGTTGCCCACGCCCAGGGGAGACCTTGAAGAACATGTGGTCCTTGAACATGAAATCCAAGGGTCACCTGATATGATTGGAATACAAATTCTATCATTCCAGAGCCGCCTTCATCCTCTCTCGTATGATCTGAACATTCTCTTTGGTGCTCTTCACCACCATCAGGCCAAGAACACTAGCTTCCCTGACCTCTGTCCAGCACACGAGTGTGTGGAACGGTCTCTCATACCTATCTTCGAATGAATCATGTCTATGGTAGAATGATATATATTTTTGTAGGAAAACTCTACCAGAGTAAGGTTCCATACCCACAACCCCCCTATGTCCAAAAAAACATTCTCGTATCATATCCTCCAATTTCTGGATAGTCTGCTCTGTCTGCCCATCTGTTTGGGGTTGGAAAGTTATGCTAAGGCATAGCTGGGTACCAAAATCATGCTGCAATCCCCTTCAGACTAGTGGGGTAAACCATGTATCCCTATTCGAGACTATTGAACTCAGGACTCCATGAAACGACACCACATCATCCATGTAATTATGTCCTAAGGAATCAACCACAATCGACTCCTTGATCACCAGGAAGTGAGCTGATTTCGTCAGTCGATCTACCACTACCCAAATAGCATCGCATCATCCTTTAACCTTGGTATGTCCTATGACGAAATACATCGATATTTCATCCCACTTAAACTTGGGTACATCTAAAGGATACAACGAACCTCCCGGGACGTAGTGTTCATCCCTCACCTGGTGACACACCAGGCACCTTTCCAAAAACTCTGCCACGGTTCACTTCACCCTAGGCCACAAAAATAGACCCCTTAGGCCCTAGTACATCATGGAAACTCCGGGGTGTACTGTGGGGGGGGGGGGGTTAACTCACCAAGAACTATCTCAGGCATTGCCATCGGGACAAAAAACATTCCATGAAACAACATCTAATTATTTATATCTTCCAACCATCCTTCTAGAGCATTGCCCTAGCTAACATGATCGCGCGTCACTTCAGCCTCTATGTCCCCCACTGAGATTCCTCCGCCTACTGCAACAAGGAGGATTGTACTGTCATATGAAACATATATCCACTACCATCCTCCACTCTTGCATCCCGGTTTAGGTAGCTAAATCCTCAATTACATTCCAAGCATCTACTGATTATCAGACCACATCCTTCTACAACTTTCTTCTCATGGAATCAACCTCCATGTTCCCCTTTCCTGAGGTGTAGGAAATATCAAATTCATAGTCCTAAAAAAATCCATCCACCTCCACATTAGCAAGTTTATGTCTCAACGAGGGAAGATAAACCTCATGCTCTTGTGATATATGAAGACCACAAAGCGCTCCCCGATGAGGTAGTTCCGCCAAAGATTTAGTGCGAACACAACTGCTACACGCTCTAGGTCATGGGTTTCATTGACACATTCATGGGAACGTAACTATCAAAACCCATATTAGATCACTCCCCACTACTGTATCAGCACACACCCCAGGACAAGTCATGAAGCATCATAAAACACTTCAAACAATACCCATTCCCTTGGAGACCTACGCACTGGAGAACTGACCATCCATTCCTTCAGATAGCTGAAAGCTGCCTGACCCTACTCACTACACATGAAGGCCTGGTCCTTTCTAGTCAAAGTTTTCAAAGGAGATGAAACTTGAGATAAGTCAGGCAGAAACCTCTGATAATAGCCTTCCAGTTCGAGGAAACTGTGAACCTCCATCACATTCTTGGGTAATTCCCAAGAAACAACTACTTCAACCTTTTACAGATCAACCATTGCCCCTTGTTGTGACACCACATGTTGATGAAAATTCACTCCACATGTCAAGCACATTCACTTGGACAACTTCCCATAGAGATAGTGATGTAGAAGGATATCCAAGATAATTATGAGGTGCTTAGTATGTTCCATATCCAATCTTGAGTAGATCAATATTTCATCGATGAACACAATGAAAAAAAAGGTCTAGAAAATCGTGGAAAATTGAGTTTATAAGCCCCATGAACACAGCTGGTGCATTTGCAACAACGAACGGCTTGTCTATGAACTCAATGTTCCCATACCGACACCTAAAAGTGGTATTTGTGATACTAATATCTTTCCCCCTTAATGGGTGATACCCAGACTGCAGATCAATCTTAGATAACCGACCTTATCCCCTCAGTTTGTCAAAGAGATCATCTATTATAGGGAGAGTGTAACAGTTCTTGACCATTACTCGATTCAGTCTTTGGTAGTCTATGTATAGCCTGAGACCACCATATTCCTTCATCACGAACAAGGCCGGAGCAGCCCATAGTGACCCACTGGGTTGGAAAGAATCCTTCTTTATCATATCATCAATCTGAATCCACAAATCCCACAAATCATAAGGAACAATTCGATAATGAGCCATCAAAATTGGATGGGAACCCGGTTGTAAGTCTATACTAAACTCAACATCATGTAGAGGGTGTAGAGTCACAACCTCCTTGGGAAGAACATCTTGGAACTCTCGAACATCTCACAGAACATCCATCATCTCATCATCTACTGATTCTGCTAAAATCGTGGCCAACTTAGAAAGAAGAGGATACACATGCCATTTCCCCACCTGACAACTCCGTTCACCAACAAAAGCCTCACATTGGCCATACTCATGGTAGAAAACGACTCTTCTCTAGAACCATTCTTTAACAATGTGCACAAAACAACCATTCAATTACAAGGATGACATCTTATGGCTGCATTTTCAGCAGAAGGAGATCCCCACTAGATTTATGTGGCCCCAACATGATTCTGCATCCTCGACAAACATCAAACAGGATGGTATGACCCCCAACTAGTGTACTCATCAGCAGGGGAATGGAGATTCTCTCTATGTCTAGGAATAATGCATGGACTAGACTAGGTGTAACAAAAGAGTGTGAAGCTTCGGAATCAATCAAAGAACATGCAAGAGTGCTAATCAAGCTGATCATGCCTCAAATGACTTCTGGCCCTGATGGAACTGTTGCCTTTGCAGTGTGAAACTGCCCGTGCCTAGCTCCTTTACCCCTCGGTTGTCTGCTGCCTCTCTGACCATGCTCTGGTCGAAGTCCTTGAGGAGTGCCCCATGGTCAGCCCCCTCCAGAAACATTTTCTCTCAGAAGAGTGGGAGCTCATTTTCCATATTGCTGCTATTAAAAGTGACTGGTTGGAAACTAATGCTACTATGGCGGGTGCTGAACCTGCCCACCCCCACTGTACTGCACTCATTCTGAGAACTGATTCCAAAGGTGCCCGTGGATGCCCCAGATGAAGCACCTCAGGCCTGGGCCCACAAGGAAAGGGCGTTGACCAGGAGATCAAATAGGAACTGTTGGGGCTTTCTCCCCACTGGTCAGAACCTAGAAGGCCCTGATGCAGTAGGCCTACTACTGAAAGCCTTCCCTTTTAACGATCCCAACTGGATCCCCTCTCATAGAACACCTCCTAGTGTGTGCATCCTTTCCACCACTTCAGCCTTCTTCTGGACCTCAATGTGCTTCGGTAGGATGAAGGGAGTAACAACTTACCGAAAAGATGGTCAGGGTTCCTCCTTTAAACGTCTCTCCCGAGGATCTATTTCAAAATAGATCTGGAGAAAAATAAAGCACATCCTTGAACTTGATCCCTAGACCCCCCACTAACATACTCCACGGCTTAAGGGAGAGTAGCTCCTTCCTCTTCTCAGCCTTCATCGTAGAAGAATGGAATTCCGCTCAGAACTCCTTCTCAAAGTCATCCCACAAAATCTCACTCTCTATACTCTCTCCAAGGTAGAGCTTCCGCTATGGACGCACTTCCCCCCTCATCTGACTGACTACCAACGGAACCCTATACTCAACTAGATCTCAGATTAAGCTAAAAGCTATCACTAAATCCTCGAGCTAGCTTCCGGTATCCATGTCGAAGATGCTTCCTTCGTACTTCCTGAGGGTCTGCTATTGAAAGGCAGAAAGTGTCCTCAACCACTGGTCCTCCTCCTCCTCCTGACCAGTCCTTTGCTAATCAACCAAATTAACCTCGTTGTCCTCGATCGCCTACACTACTCGTGGTCATTGTCTAGGTGCCATAGCCGCACGATAAACCAAGAATTCCTAATCACGAGTAGTGTAGAAGATTTATTTTAAATTTTTCCTAAACATGTTATTTATTTAAATTCCATGAACACCAAGAACACACAAGAACACAATTCATTATGATGCATGTACCTTTCTTAGGGACTCTACCCTATAATTAGTGTAGCCTCACTTGGTCGTTCGGTAGGTCCGGAGTCCTTGCATCGGATCTCGGGGGGGGGGGGGGAGGCTAAAATCCTATGTCCTATCCAGTCTTCCCTAGCCTATTTCATGCACCAAGATTTCCTAACACTGTTTCCATACCATCCCATGAAATCCTCACTATGCCTAACCCTGAGTTCCATCCTACATTTCAACCTCTCTCTAATACAATTTTATCATAACTCACCCTCACCCAGATAAAAAATGGGACAAAAAACTGCTAGACCCTTCCATTCACAAGTTGAAGGAGAGATAATGACAACAAAGTCCCACGTTCAATAGGTCATGGAGTGGAGACTAGCACCAAGGGTATAGAATCACACATTATATGGATGGAATTACCCTTTTTATTTAGTAGGAATGGAAGATACGATGGTAAAAACACCAAAACTCCAAACCTGAAGGGAAATTATATCCAAAACCAATTACCATATGAATTATTAAAGATAAACACATAAAAGTACAAGAAAAATCCAATGGAAAAGTACCAAAAGAATGAAAATAGAAACAACAATTATCCCGACATCCGAGGTAATATGGTCCCGCATGGTCCCCAAAGTCCTCATAGAAACCTGAAAGTAGATTTATAGAGGTAGAGTGCGTTTATGGGTATACTCAGTAGGGAAATACAAAAGTTATCATGCACAAGTGGGGAGACAATATAATGCCTTGTGAGATAAATTTCGATAACCACAACACCTAGAAAATAAAACAATCCACTCAGCCTCACCGAGACACACTCCCCAAATAATACAAGTCTGGTAAAATAATAGCAATGGCATATCGATGTTTGGGTACCCCACACCAATTTCTCACTAGTTATTGAATACATCCAATATTTCAGACCTATCCCGCCATTTTCAATGCAGTCATACTACTTCCCCAAATACAAGCTTATGTGCCACTACAACCATATATCCTGCCCGCAGACAACTGGGCCACCACAACCACATATCCTTCCCATAGACACCTGGTCCACCAAAACCATACGTATCCACAACCAATGACACTTGGTCTAGAAAAAATACTGGCATGCCTGAAGACACTTGGGACTCATGCCGAATAAACTTGGGAATCAAACATGAACTCACACACATGGGGAAACCACCATAACATTCCCTACCTAAAGATTCTGGTTCTATAAATGGACTTTAGGCTATCACAACCTACCCAAAGCATCTTGGTATAATTTGGAGAGGGAGAAGAGAGGATCCAATAACCTGCTACCGAATATGATGTTGGGAAAACACCCCCATGAAATGGGGGTGTTCGGCATGAAGTGCTCTTCTTGGGTGGGGTGAGAATAAGAAAAAAAGATAAATTTATACGTATAGGTAAACACGAGCTCTTCCCAACCTAAGGGTTTCAAAAAAAACTCATAAACAAACACCCTTGTTAATATTAATTCATAACAAAGAACAACAACCACAACTAGAGCACAACTCATTCCTAAAAAAACAATTCCCCATTAAACCCATTTTATTTATCATATTCTAGTTACTGCCTTTAAAATAAAACATCACTAATGGGAAACTAAAAGGCATAGCCATAAGACAAGGAATGAAAAACATCCAAGAAGTTATTTATCCATTCACACTAGGAAATCTTGTAATGTCACGACAACAAAATGGATCTGTGAGATCCCTCGATGTACTAGAACCAAACCAAGAACCATAATACTACCACACATGATCTCATATCCACAAAATAACAACTAAAAAATTGGGAATCTCATCCCCATCCACATAACCCCATAAGCATCAAGTATAATGACCACACATATCACCAGAATAGAGCAAGGGAGTTTTTCCGATTTAAAAACACCATTACTTTAGTTCTATCTTTCCATTTGGTTATCCAGGGTGACTACACACGGATTTTTATTCATTGGGAAACCATTAAATCAACCTAGTTTTCTTGATTAACTAGTTTTCCTCTAACAACCATCCAATCATAGAATTATTAATAAAATAGAGGTTCATTAGTGTGCAATAAAGCACCACTAATGACCATGATTTTCAGTGGACATAATTCTATACAATTCACAACATATAATCAAAGGTAATTGAGTATATCATCATTATAAAACACCCCCTAATTCTATTGAAACCATTTATTATATTCATTAAGGATGGTTTTTATCCATTCTTTTAGGAAACATTATCATACCCACCCAAAATGATACATAGTAATGATAGATGAAGGAAAACCTGACATGGATGACCAATCTATCAATGTTTTTCTCCTCGCGCCATTAGGGATTCCCAAATTCTAGGGGATGAAACTCCGAGGGCTCTGAGAATGAGTAGAAAAGGCTCCACCAAGGGTGCACCACTAGCCTCAAGAAGGGGGACTCTAAACGCACCAAGTAAAGGCAAAGAGACCAGCCAAGAAGAAGAAGGAATCCCCATGCAATAAAAGGAGAGATCCTGGAGTTACAAAATATAAAATCTTGAACGGATTTAAAGGTGGATCATGGTTTAAACATATGGATGTATGCTCACACACGATCGAAATAATAGTTATTTAATAATTCTCATTGGAGTGGTGGCCATAATAGCTGTGAGGTAAAATATTTTATTTTAATAGAGGATATCGTGTAACATAGAGACAATGTTTGGTTCAGTCGAGGGTCGCCCCACACCTAGGGATCAAGAATATCATTTATGGTCTTTAAAAATGGCCTCAAACCACATTAAAAAGGATTTAAACATTAAAGGAAACGTTATGAGAAACTAGGGAAAGAACCCCTTATAACCTCGTGGTACCGATTGGGTGTGGTGCTGATTAATGATTCACCGATTAGCGACTCACCGATCAAGGACATCCCAATTAGTGAATCACCGATCAGGGACCCACCAATTAGTGACTCACCAATCGAGGACCCACTAATTAATGGAACTGATGGGTGACACCATGGTGACACACTGCCACAGAAACTGCCACCCACATGACTCACGGATGGGTAAACGACACCCCAACACATGAAATTGACAATGTAATGGACCTGTAGGGTCCGAGACATTACAGTAAATTAATATAATTTTTTAATATTTCTATAAATTCTATTTTTTTGAAAACAGGGATGAATTAGTTGGGGATTCATGATGGGTTAACACTAATAAGCATGAGGTAAGTGATTCCTTACGTATAAATCCGTATATTGGATGATTTTTGTGCAATGTTTTATATGGTGAATTATATTCTAGTAAGGGTGAAATTAATGTATTCTAAGAGGATGAATAATTTTTGGATAATTTAGTAGAGTCCTCTTAGGATAAAAACAGATTTTCTTCCCAAGGTTCAATGATTTGAGGATATCTTGATTACTAAACTTCCATGTTTAAAGAGAACGAATTAAGTGTGATAGATCTTAAATTGATGTTTGGGCCTTACATAGTTTATGAGGTGATATAATGGTATTTCATGGATCATTTAGATGGGTATATTATGGGTAGACTAAAAATAGATGGTTCGACAATGGCTTCTATAGAGGCATAGGTGATATTAACCACTGAAGGGGGGGGGGTGAATCAATGGTTTAAGTTTTATGAATTATTTTCTTGTGAATTCAAAATCATGAACATTTTACGGCTCTCAATAGAATTAGTGATATCTATCAATATCACCCCTTGTATTGTTTTAGTAATGGAGAGATAATAACACAACATTTCCATGGTTTAGTGAAAACCTACTCTTTACTACTACTTATTATTCCCCCATTTATAGATTCCTCAATATTAAAATAGTGATTACACTAATCCTAGATGTAATTAAGGGAATTATTTATTTCATATCCAAATAAAATGAAGATGATAAACCTATATCCAACCAAAATATTTTGAAAATTTATCTCTGAATAAAAGAATTCCACTACACCACTCTTCTTACTAGGAGACTTCATTGCAATCATCTCTAACTGAAATACTTCTTATTCTCTCCAGATCCAAATGAGAAATATTTTCTACATTTCACTCAAAATGAATTATTCTCCACTTAAATAGGAATTTTACTACTTTAGGATGATCTTTAGATCTTCCACTATGAGATTTTAGGACTAGACTTGCTCATATAAAGGTCAATTACCTTCAACAACCATTACTTTGTTTTATCAAAATTTGTCAAATAATCTGATCACATGTGTATGATCACTTTGATTAGTGAAAAAATGATCAAACTAGAATTATTCATCACAATGAATTCCAAACCTCAATTAATATGTGTTAAATTGGTCCATACCAATAGTTTAGTATTATTTACGGTAATAATGAACAGGAAAAATAAAACTCAATTCTCTTATTAAGACCCCAGCACGTATAATTTATTACTTTATTATAACATATTGAATTGTTCACTATCATACTAGAAAATACATGATTCCTTATAGTGAAAAAGGTTTGGGTGTCTCAATTGATTCTATTTTCATGTATGTATGAAAGCATGCATGGGATGTCTACTTTGTTCACTAGGAAACATAATATATTCCTCAAACTCATTATTCTAGTTCATGTTAGGTAATGGGTGTTTTCTTTATGGCGTATCCATAAAATTTAGGTGTGATTTTTGGAATATGCCAAAATGTTGGATCCTCTTATTTTTAAAAATATTATGCATATAGTATCCTCTCATTTTCATATAAACAGAGTTTCATGCAACCTAGTTCTTTAAAAACCCCTTTATGCATGATTCAAATTTCTGGGGGCCATAGTATGATATTCTTCTACATATAAGAAAAATGATTCATGGTAACTAATCATCATGAAACCATGTATTAAGGATTTTTTTCTATAAAAAATGATATCTCTCTCAATATTCTTAGTAAAATAATATCAAATTGGAAGCTATAATATTATAGACTAGTTCCACCACCTCCACTCCGAGAATAATGTTTTGTCAAATAGCATCAACAATGAGTCTAAAATATTAGTGTATCTTAATCATTAGAACCCCATATATTTCTGAATCCTTTATTAATCTTATGCTAAAAAACATGTAATCACTTGTTATGTAAGATTGATCTTGCTCCCTGAAGTGAAGTGCTCACATAGATGTGATGAAGATCACTTCCATCAATGTTTCAAGGCTCCAACCTCCTCGATATATCTGAATGGTCTTCTAGAAATTTATTTGCAATATACTAAAGATGAATTATTTAAATAAAAATATGAATACAAGAATCATATTTCATGCACGACATTAGATCAATTCCAAAAATCCTCATCCATTTGGAATCATTATGATAGATGTTGAGTTGTATCAAACTCGTTGATGTACTCCGACTCATATAAAAACCTCAAGCATCTAGAGGTGGAATATGATTGTGGATCCTAATTGGATAGTCATGAATGATCTTATTGGTTGACAATCCACATATGAATGAAATTTAAAATATGGGAATAAAACCCCATATCACTAATATACCACATCAAAATTCTGAGTGGCTGGGGAACACTTAACAAGGTAATATGTACCCCAAACCTCTTAAGATGGAACTAGGGTTTGTACTTGGAACACTTGAAAAACACATATCAGATTATAAAAGACTTCATTCACCTTGAATTCCATCCCTAGACAATAAACGGGTTAAATGAACCCATGGATTCTTCAGTCCAATTCTGTAGGTTCTCACCATCTCCATTCCCCCATGTGATCCCATATCGGCTGACTGACCCCTATAGTAGAGGCTTCCATCCAAATGTGTGGCATTGAGCTTGTCCCCTGAGATATATTGGTTGGAAAAAAAATTTATGAACCACATGAAATTACAAAACATTTACAGGTAATTACATCATATCTTCTTCATGTAATATATATAATTTGTATAGATCTATTACTACTCATGGAAAATGAATACTGTTTTTCCTGGAGTTAATCTTATTAATTGTTTCCACATGTCATCCTTATCATGATCGAAATATGTCTTTGACATAAAATACGATTTTTAAAAACATCACAATTATCCATGGATAATTGTCCCAATTGGGCATCCAATTCCATTAAATTAATCCTTAATAATTTTCCAAGCATTAAAATTTCATTTTCATTTCACCAAACACATGTTGACACATCATTGACAGCAAACGTAATAATGGAATAGAAAATGTAGCATTTTTATTTTTTTGGTAAATAAATATATTTTAAAGTCAATATGTGTGCTCAATTTTTTTCCCATTTTTGAAAATTAAATTCTAAGGGAATGTGGCTGGTTTTTCTCATCTCCTTTATTTTACCAAAATATCTTCTTCTCACTTATATGATTATTTCATCAGCACTTCTCAGAGAGGGATGATATCTCTACGTTTTGTTAAAAATAAAATATAAATAATCAAATCTAAGTCAATAAGGGATACCTAGTGTATAAACTAATATAGATACAACCAATGTTTCCATATAATCCAAAAAATATATATGAATGTGAAATCTTGCTATTTTTTATCTCTCATCTAAGTTGTTACCAATAATTAATGTACTCAATTAAATGAAAAATACAACTCAAAATCATTCTTCTAGTTTGATATACTTCAAAAAATTTTATATGTAAATGATTTTAGTAAAATTATAGATTCTTATCAAGGTTTCTCACATTAAGGAAAAAATTATTCTTTCATTTCATGGTAGCCAGTAGACTCCATGGTGTCTAATCTTTTCATGCTTTCTATAAGTGATATCCTAAAAACATATCCTTCAATTACTTGCATTTTTTCTCAAAACACATAAAATAAAAGGGAATAAAGAGGCACTTCTTGTTTTTTTACAAACAACATTCATAATGAGACATTCCTCACACTTGGGCCCATTATTTTCTATAAATAAAATTTTGGGAATGATTAATTCGAAATCTTATTTCTATTTTGATTCTCATTTTATTGAAAATATACTTTATTCTCTTGATATTATTTCTTTTGTCGAATAAATTTTTTAACATTTCTGTAATGGATCTTTATGATTCCATTATGGATAACATCTCATTAAATTTGACCTGATTTTATGATATAGCTCCCTTTCTTCTATACTTATCAAGTTCTTTAGCTTTCTTTAATTGTTTAACATATTTTAATTGGTTTGGCCAAAATCTAAGTAGTATTTATTGAAAATTTTATTATTCTAAAAAGAATGAATTTACTCATTCATTATTTTGAAATATTTTACCTTTAATATAATGTGGAACATCTCATTCCAGCCTTATCATGCATACCACATCCTTACGACCATCCATACTATATCTTCCATAAATATCCTCCAGAAAATGAAATTGTTTTGTAGATAGTTGTGTGGTAGATTTATTCATAAGAAATTTTATCTATGATTTTTTCATCAAATTTTCATAGAAATTATCCCTTGTTTCTTTCCAGTAGTCTGGTGAATACCATTTAAAGAAGTAAAAATATGATATGTTTCCAAACTTACCCTAACACCATAAAAACATTAAACTTTGTTCAACCATATTGGTTCAAAATCTAACCATATTTTTTTTATTTATATCTTTTTTCGAACCGAGATTGATTTTTATGAATGGTTCATGGCCTCCTTTGAATATTTGTCCATTCCCTTGAAGTGGAAAATTACTTCTCTTTTTTGTTTCACATATCCCCAGTTTTGGTTTTCACAAATGAAATATTAAATAAGGAAAGTCTATATTGAAATTTATTTAATATAGATTTTCCAAGTTCTTGTGAACTTATATTCTCATTAGTATAAGATGATTATCTATTTACCTTTTCAAATTTTGTGAAGTATTCTCTTTACTTTTTTAATTTATGTTGAACACTTATATATATTGATTGAGATTTGAACAAATATTCTTTCTTTTTGTCCATATTTTCTTTAGGATCACCCAATATCATTTAATTTTCACCTTCAATAAGCTTGTATTTCGGAAAATCATGTACATAAATTTCTTAATTCTTATTTTCTCTTACTTCTTAGATGACATGTTTATATTTTCCTTATCTATATTCTTCTATTCTTTTTAAGCTATCAAATATTTCACTTACAAAATTCTAATTTTTCTTCTTTTCTTCCACTCATATTTTTTTCTTTATTCACTATCATCACTAAAACTTGACGAGTTATTTATTTTATTTTTATATGAAAATACACCAACTTATGTATCTAAATAATTATTTTATAATGAATCTTTATTGTGATTTTCATATGATTTATCACATTACTGTTATAGCGTTTCTTCTTATACTAACCCAATTTGTGTTCATGGGTTATCTAATCATATTATTAAAATTAAAATTATTCAAATTTATTTATTGGAATTTTTTTGAAATAATCACTACAGTTACCAAAGGTAATGAATTTTGGTTGTTTCTTACTCTTTCCCTTCCACTATCCCCTTATGAATCCATCTGATATATGAGAAACAATATGGTTTATGTCATCATCATAAATGTCAATAGATTAATCTAAATATTATTTCACCTCTTATGATATTTATTTTATCTTTCCCATGGATTCAAAATCCATTTCAATTTATTTTGTATTTTTAAATGCTTGAATTTTCCCTGTCTCATAGGTTTTGAGGATGTTGTGTCATTTATCAAGATAAAAATCATATCTTTATTCCCAGGATGAGATCTTTTAATCAATGAAATATGGATGATTAATAATCATTTTTTGAAATTATAGATTATTCCATATTGTCAACAAATCCTTGAATATTGATGACTACCTCATTCACTCTAGTGATGTAGTCATAATTATTTTCTTCATGTAGCATTTTTATTCCCCCAAACCAACTCCTCCGAACTTGAGATTGGATTTCTTGACATTGACACTAACTTCATAACAACTTCTCACTTTATCTGATATCTCCATAGTAGTATAGATACACGTAACATTTTATTACACCTTCTCTATTTGGGCCATCAATATTTCAATTTGAGACATTACATATAACTCTCTATTTATCTTATCATCATGAGTCATAGTAGTATCATCGGTAATGCGTGGAAGATACAATGTCGTAGAATCTCTCTATTAATATCTATGTGATTGGGAATATGGTATAATCATATTCCACTAACTGTATTAATTATTCCCCTAAAAATTATGAAAACCTCATATATTAGAAATAATTAATATTATTCATATTTCTGAATGATTCTTGGATCATTAGAGGGAACCATTGTTATGATACCACTTGAAGAGCCCTAATCTATATTGACCACTAAGAGGGGGTGTTAATCAGTTATTTACCTTTTATGAATTCATTAATATTGGATTCAAACTACTGAACTGATTATGGTTCTTGATATATTGAGTGATACCTCTTAAACTCAAAAAATGTCTACTTGTAATAATGACAAGAGTTACAATTAGTATTTAAAAGGTTTAGAAAAATAATCCTCTTTACAGAAATGGGTTATACCCTAGTTAAAGATTCTTCCCTATAATTTTATACACTACTCTGGGATCCAATAGAGAGAATTATTTATTTCAGGTCAATATGAAAGACCTGTCCTACTTCTGGATCCAAATGGGAGACTTCTTTCATTCAGCTATTAATGGAAGACTTCACATACTCCCAAACCATACTGAGACACTTCACTGATTTCGACTTTGAATAGAATAATTTTTATAATATTATATCCAACTAAGAGAGTTATCATACATTTAGGTATTAACCAAGACATATTCTCTTAAATAGGATTTGATGTACTTCATGATGATATTTAGATATTCCTCCATGAACTTTCAGGATCTGACATACTCTTGTACTACTGAAGTACCAATAGTAGCCAGTACTCTAGTTTGTTGGTATTATTCAATTATAATAATAACACATGATTGATGTGTTTTCTCAGTGAAATAATTATCGAACATTAATTATTCCTTCTAATGAAGTCCAAACATTAATTAATATATTTGAAAGTGGTGTACACAAATTATTTAGTTTTAATTATACAGGAATAAACATTCACAATTCTACTTGATACTCTTCTTGAAATCATAGAAAAAATTATTTATTGATTTATTATATTATGTAATATTTTCACTTTTATACTTCAAGATCCAGGCTACCTTATAGTGAACAAGGTTTCTGTATCACAATGGATTTGGTTTTCATGTATTCATGAATTAATGAATGCACTATCCACTTTTTTCTTTGGGTAGGACAATTTATTTTTCAAACCCTATATTAATCTTCATATTAAGTTCTAGGAATTCTAATTATGCCTTCTTCACAGAAGTTCAATGTGATTCATGGAATATCTCAATTATGTGGGATCCTTATCTTCTTTCATATGTATGCATGAGGTATCCGCTTCTTTTCATAGGGAATGATTTTTTGTGAAACCTAGTTTTTCGTGAAATCCATAAATGCATCATTCACAAGTTAGGAGGCTAAAAAAATCTATCCCTATTCATGAAATAAATCAAATTTGTGGAAACTACTTCCTGCAAAAAAAATCCATGGATTCACAATTTTCTAGAAAAAAATGAGATCTCTATTATTATTCTCAGAAACATACAATTTGGCTAAAAGCTATCAATTTATATGTGAGTTCTAGTACCATAGCTCCAAGAACAAATCCATGTCAAGGATCTTCATTAATGAGCATAAAATATTGCTCTATCTCAATAATCTTAATCCCACATCTTTTTATCATCCAAAATCATTCACACACTAAAATACAAGGTGTCTCTTATTACATGTGTCAAATATCTATTCGTATGGTGAAGTTATCACATGTATGCAATGTAGATCATATGAATTAATGTTTCAAATATCCATACTCATCAAAATATCTAAATTTTTGTCTAAAAAATTATTTTCATTCATCCATAGTCACATTCAATGAATACCAACATGGATGAAAGAAACAATTTTCATGTATGTAATTAGATCAATCTCAAATAACTCATACCTTAGGCATCAATGTAGAATATGAACAGTTGTCTCAAGCTCAATGTTATAGTACGGAAAATTGGAAAACATTTGGCATCCAAAGGTTGAAGATGTCAGTGGCGCCTGATCAGATGTCCAAGAATGATCTCATCAGATAGTGATCCTTGGATGACTAACATTTTAGTCATGGTTATAGTACATTGAATAACTACTATCCCACATAGAAAAATCATGTGGTCTATATTCTCCCAATCTTTCAAGTCATAATAGAGACCTCTCGAGTCGGCACCATGTATGACACTTAGAAAAATTCACACACACATATGAGGTGGGTCAACCACTTGTACCCACGGTTACCAACACCATGAACCATTCCTTTTGTATTCCCCCATGAATTCTCATGCTTAGCTATGTAGGAACTCACGTTCACCATGACACTAGGTGATCCCTTATAGAATGGATCTCCCACATAAAAGGGGCCTCCTCCCACATGTGTTGGATTGAGGGAGTCCC
Source organism: Viscum album (assembly GCA_963277665.1). Lineage (NCBI taxonomy): Eukaryota > Viridiplantae > Streptophyta > Magnoliopsida > Santalales > Viscaceae > Viscum > Viscum album. The sequence continues at coordinate 879,563,534 of OY728166.1, forward strand.
TTGGGATTTTGTGCTTGGATATATTTATTATATAAGGACCACTTGAAAATCCAAACCACTAAAATTTAATTACTTAAAATATTTTTCAAGGATTATATATATTCATTTCATAGTTTCTTAATCATCATAAAAAATAGAAATAATTTTTAAATTTAAATTTTTTTCATGTAATTCTTTATCTTTTTTATTTTAATGTGACATCATTAGAATGATCAACCTGTGTCTTTAACATTAAATACAACCTCAAGAATCCTCAAAATTATAAAAGTAAAATTGTTCAAGAAAGGATTTTAATTCCATTAAATTAATCCATACTAATTCAATAAGCATCACCACTTCATATTTATTTCACTAAACACATATTGTCACATCATTGACAACAAATGAAACACCGATACTAACGATTTAACGTTGGATGTTGGTTAGAATATCCATTTTTGGGAATATATAAGTCTTGAAACTTGAATCAAATGTGAAGATACATATGGTATTGGCATGACCTAGTGAAGAGGTACTTTTAGGGAAGATCTTAAGGTTAATGGTAGATGGTGGGTCCTTCTTTTTTGTTCAATCATGAATTAATAAAGTGTGTGAAAATAATTGAGTCTTGATGATTCTTTTAAAAAGGAATGTGGTATATAAATTTATATTCTATTAATACTTTACTCTTGAAATAAATATGTGTTTTATTATAATTTATTGTATTATATACATATATAATATAATGAAACTGAATAAAATTTATTTCATTAAATAATATTGTTACATTAATCAAAAAATAAACTAATGAAAATTAAAAACACTATAATAAGAAAATATATAAATTATGAAAATAAAAATGAGGAAATAGTGATCACTCTAATCTGTTAGAATCATCCCTCACACAGACAACACTCAAAAAAGAAATAAAATTTTAATAATTTAGTCAACACTAGTGAAGATTTTTCCAGACTGGATGACCTGTAAAGAGAGGTAGGTAATGAGACTGTTCATAAGAGGACAATATGGGAGCTTATCAAACATTCAGAGGAATAAATTTCAGAGGACAACATGGAAACAAATTATAGTGTTCATTAAGGGAAATTATATTGGGATTATACTTCTAATAGGCTCAAACTCGAAATTAACAGTTCACATATTTATTTGGTACATGATTTTATATGGTTTGGAACTATGAGGTTTCACATTTTTTTTCTTAAAAGTGAGTAATAATAACAGAAATATAATTTTCAATCAGTCATTAACCAATAAAATATTAACCTGGCCATTGGGAATATTAACCTGACCATTAGATATAGTAACACGATCATTAGAATAGTAGTTTAACATCAAAATAAAAAAAAATTGTTATAGATAATATTTACCATGATTAATTTAAGAAAATATAAATATTATAATTCAAAAATATAATAGCATTATTACAGAACTCTAAAAAAATATAAACACATTTTTAATAAACTGTAATAATTTTTTATGTAAAAAATATATATTATATTCTAATGTAAATTACCTATTTTAGAAATTTATTTTGATAAAATGAATTTAATTTTTGAAATAAAAACATAACAATTTTCCATGGGTTATTTCTTGGAAATTTAATGAAATACATCAATTTTCATGTGAATAGTAAAAACACAATTTTTCTCATAACCGATGTATCATAAATTAAATCAATCCAGATTTCATAATTAGCTAATAATTTATATAACATTTGAATTTATTAAAATATAGTCAACCAAAAAAAATAGTCATTAAAATATAATAATTTATTTTCTAAACCTAAAACGTACCTTCTGAAGTCTAAAATTCATATTATTACATTAAAATAATTTTTCTTCATTTATAACTTTTCCTTTTATTTAAACTAATGAATTCAAATTATAATGTTTTTAAAAGTTATAAAATTAGTTTATTAAATTGAAATATTTTTTTAATTTCAAAATAATCACTATTACAAGGTTTTACTGAGATATTATTTTTTAATTAATATTTTATTCTAAAAATACCCTTATCCTCATATATAGAAAACCACTCTCCCTCGCTGTGGAAAACCAACCATCAAATCCTTTACAAAAAAACATATCTATATATATACTCTCTATTATGAATCTTATTTTCTATAAAGACATTATAGAGTCATAGAAATTGAATTATCAAGGTATTCTAGTGTCCTACAAGGGATGCAACAGTAAGAAGTGGGTATTTTTTTTATCAACTCTTCTTTGTGTTTTCCTCTTCTCTTCCTCTCTTTCTATATTCCATTAAAAAATTATAATAATAATAATTATGAAATATGTTTAAATTATATTATTTATTTTAAAATAACATAGAAATTATATTTTTTATGTATTTATATTTTATAACTCTCTTTCTCCTCCTTTGGACAATATTCCAAATAACGGTTAGCTTACCGCCTCTAAGGATATTTTAAACTTCATTACTGATCACCGACTATATGTATAGTTAAAATAAATTGTTTATCATATATAAATATATAAAATATATTTATTTTATTATTCCAAAATTAATTCTACTAATTTCTAATTTATATTGAAATAAATAGTGAAACCCAATCAAAACAATAATTTTCTAAGGAAAACATGATATAAAAATGTATACCCTTTAACCAAGGAAAATAATACATATAATCAAATGAATATAATTTTATAATATAGTGTTAACAATTAAAGTAATTCCATTATATATATTTTTTTTACAAAAACTAATTTTATTATATAATAAGAGGAAAAGCAACAAAATAGAGTGGGATTTTTGGTTAGGGGGTTCTCAAACCCAACACCCTTCTTTAGGTTATCATCCATTAAAATAATATTTGGTATGGATGTTATTTTATTAACACTTAAATATCCACTAACTATTATAACCTTCCCCTTTCATATAAACAAATGTGTACAACTTGATTTACTATACATTTACAATGATTTTAGAAAAATACTTTTTGAAAACACATCTTTGACATCTCTTGATTCTTTTTTTTAATTTCTCATGAATGATGCTATTTATAACAGATATTTTTTCATTTATTATTTTTGGAACTCCAAATTTATTCAAGAAATTATTCATTCATGGATCTTATTTAATTCTCCATACATGAAAAAATAATATCTTAGATAAAGATATCATATGAAAATTGATAAAGGCACCACTAAAGGATGAATTTTTTCCTATAAAAAAAGATATCATGTAAGTAAATATTCATATGTTTTTAGTCTATATAGAAACATAATTCCTCAATATCAGGAAAATGATATTGAAATAAAATATTTTAATATTATCAACATTTTTGATGATGTCAATGACCTGTTTCATGTCACTTTGGGTTATCTATTTTTGGTCATTGACTTTCTATAGGCCATGATCTCTATCGCCCTCCATCAGTATTTGGGTGTTATTTTCTTCTTATATGTCCATGTTTTCACTTCCCACCAATGTTCTAATATTTGGAAACCTAATAAGTGTAATTACATATGAATTTCACACATACCTTTCTATTTTTATAGATCATGCTTTTTTAATCCTTTTTGTTATGTGGGTTTCTATATGAGAATTTTCAAATTGTAAACCATTAATGATTGAGATAAATTTTAAGGTAAAATATTATTTTAACGTGGTTGAGTTTAACACATTGAGGTTTTTTAAAATATATATTTTTCCCAATAAATTTAATATTTTTGAGATTTTTAATTACTTGAAACACATATTTTTGATTACATGACACAAAAAAATGAGTATGGATTGCATTATATGTAACACCGTGATTATATATCATTAAACACAATATTGATTTTAATCAATAATGATTTACTATTAATTAATTATATAACATCTATCACTTAGTATTTGTAACAATGGTTATGCATATTATTAAATACATAATAAAAATATATTGTTAAAAAATTTATATAAAAGTAATACTTTAGTGAAAAATTAATTAAAAATGAAGATAATTACTATTTGAATATAAAAGAAATCATTTTCGCAAAAGAATATTTGTATGAAAAAACATTATTTTCTTAAATAAATTAGAAAAATAAATTTTGGTAAATTATTTTAATTAAATTTATATATTATCTATAAATAATATTTTTAAAATTCATCTTATGTGTTTCTAGACAAGATATAATAATAAATCAAATTTTATGCTTAAAAACTGTATTTTTCTTAAAAGTATTTTTGTTAGCATTTACTCCCTTATATTAAAAATAATTTTTCAATAATTAAGAACTTTTATATAAAACAATGATGTTAATTTTTAAAACCATATTATCAAAATTAACTTATGTTGTATTATTGATAATATTATGAAAAGAAACATGTTTTGGTGAATAGTTAAAAATTCATAATTTTAATTGAAAACTACCTTTTCATTTAAATTATTTATAAAGTAAAATTTCATGTAAAATTGATTTTAAACTAAAATTAGTTCAATAATAAATATGTTAATCCAATTTAGTTCTTAAGAATCATTTTAATATTTAATTTTTACATAAAAAATTTCTAAACTTTTCAAAATTACTCTTCGAAAACCTGTTTCTCATTGCATATGCAGGATTAAGTTAAAATTAAAAATTTTAAATTCAATGAATTAAATGTGAAAAAATGGATTAAAATTATAAAATAATAATAATTTTTATTATATAATAATTTTGACATAATATTGTACAATAATTAATTGTTAAAATAGTAAAATTATTTATCACGGTTAAGGTAAAATTTGGTTTACCAGGGGTAAAACTAAAAAAATAAGTGTTAAAATGACATAACAAACATTAAAATATATTTTTTGTCCATATTTAGACCCTATAATTTATTATAATCAATAATAATATTTTTGATCCTTTTTTAATGTGGAAAACATGGTATCACTTTTTTCTTTTTTAAAATTACTAATATACGAGGCACCTCACTTATAAAAGGCTACCCACTCACCCCTCTTTCTCAAACCATTATACCCTTCTTGTTTTTGAAAATCCATACCCAAATAATATCATAAATTCTCTAATATCGTATAATAAGGCTTATTTTTTAAATAAATCCATCATATGAAATATTTTGGTGAAAACCTTTAGAGATTACCCATAGTAGAGGTATTGTTTTTCAACAAGTGTTTTTATTTTATTTCTTCATCAACCTACATAAATTATAATTAAAACGAGGATATATAAACTCAGTATATTAAATATAATAATTTTTTTCTATGTTAATTTAATTATCTAAAAAATAACCCCTTCCTTCAAATGGGTTACAAAATCATTATACTGGTCGACGGATGACTGCCGCATTGCGAACCGATGTCATTCATTTTTCTATTACAACCTGTTGAAGTTGAGAAATATGATTGATATAAAGTATATATATATATATATAATATTTATAAAATAATTATGCCTACCTAGTTATTATACTATATATATATATCAGTTTTCACTTTCCATTCCATAGGGGATAAGATAACGTTGCTCGTGTGTATGGTGGACTACCACCACATGAAGCGATGTGATTCACTTTTTACTAAATCGTTACATGAATGATAATATGGATAAATTTAATGAATATATTTGTTGAAAATGATTTAATTATGTTATTAATTAAATATTTATAATTTTGAATAAATAAAATATATCATTTAATTGCTTACATTTTCACTCACTGATGATTGATGATGTCTTTCACGTACATGTGTACTACCGCCTTTATGAAGTAATGCGACTCTCTCTTTTTATCACCACACCACATGGATGATATGTATAAGAATATTTAAAGAAATAATAGTTTATTTTCTATATTATTATAATTATGGAAAGATACAATATTACTTACCCTATTCCATAATGGTCCTTAAAAAATGGAAATATTACTCTTGCGTACATATGACCTACCATCTCCATGATCATAACATACATCATTCCAAAAAATAAAATTTAATATTTTGTATTAAAATTAGAACTGATGTATATATTTTATAAATATTTAATGATTATTTAGATTTATATTATGGGACCATGATCAAATTAAGAGGACATAAAATGAAAAATCAAAAAATATATGAAAAAAAGCTACTATTGCTCGAAACATTACCTTAATATAGAATTGATAATAAATAGGCTATAAAAGGTCATAATCAAGTAATATATACGGTTATATATATTAATATGGTTATGTAATAGATTTATAGTAAACTTATATTAATTATATAAGTGTTTCGAATATGCAAGGAAGAAGTAGAGACTTAAGGAAAGGGATTTCTAATCTCTCTTTTATTTCTTGGATACATATAAAACTTCACCACTCATTCATTTTATGTGGTGTATATAATTACTATTTGAAATGTTATATCATAAAAAATGTTATTTTTAAAATATTTTTTAATTTTATGTTATTTTTTACGGGGGATTACGATATAAATTATTACAAAACCGGTAAGACATTTTCATCTCACCTTTTTAATTAACCGTGACACTTTCCATATTAACCACCTATTTATTTTTTATGGTGTATATATTTACCATTGTTATATTTTATTATGACTATCATAAAAATTATTGGTATTTACATATCCATTTTTTCAACTCTCTTTCATGGGGTTTATAGTTCAATAGTTATCAAAGTAGTACAAGATTTTTGTCTCAATTTTTTATCCTTGATATATATGTTTTGTTAGGTACTTATATTATTTTATAAGGATTATATACATACCCTTTGAAATTATATAACATGAATATTCATTATTTCATGAAATAATTTTGACATTTAATGTTATTATTTCATGGGTCTTATGAATCAATGATACCATAGAGGTATAAGTATTATGTTAAAATCTAATAATTTATCAAGATTCTTTATAATTATACATCCAATTATGAAATATTTTGAACAATATCTAAAGAAACTCAATAAATATATTCTAATTTTAGATTTTCATGAGGATAAATTCTTTCAAAAAAAATTTCTTCTCTATATGAACTCAAGAGTACAACACAATATTTTTAAGAAAAATCATATTAATTTCTCTCTTTGGTAGAAAAAATGTTTTTATTTTTAAACCATTTTTTCTAAAAAATTTCTCCCAATTTTTTTAAATTTTCCAAAATTATTTATTAGTTAGATTTTTATAACATTTTTACATTTTAAATAGTGTTTTTGAAGGAATATTTGATTCTTTTTCTAGATACTTTCTATTTAGATTTTATCATAAAATTTAGAAGAATATTTGTTTTTAAAATACATGAAACATATAATATTTCACGCTTTTAAGAATTCTTAATGATTTAGAAATTCCCTAATTATTATTTAAACATCTTTTTGAAATAAAATTTTTACATAATATTTTCAAATTTTTTATATTTTAATTAAATTATTTAAATGTAAAAAAGGAATTTTCAAAATGTTTTGAAAAAGTGTCTGAAAGGATAATTTCCAAAAAAAATCAAATGATTTTTAAATATTATTTACAATGAATCTAAATTTATTTCAAAACCACAGGATTTCAAATAAAATTTATGATTTTTAAAAAAATATGAGTTTCTAGGGAAAGTTATTTTCCTCAAAAAATGCTTCATGTGTCTTTTTAAAATAATTTTCCATCTAAGATGACATCAATTGATGTTAAATTTGACTTCATTGGGATATAATCCAAGTATACCATTCATATTATTTTTCTAAATGGTTTATTTTTATTATGAGATGATTTTTTGTTTTCCACAAGATATGAATTTAAGAAATGTTTATGAAACACATTTATTTCCATGGGTTATGATATGAAGAATTTTTTATGGTCTTGTTGAACAGATATGTATGGTTTTAATTATGTTATGGGTGGGTCCTATTTATCCATCCAATACATTGGGTAAAGATTAATATCTAATGATACAGACAAGATTGGAATGAAGAGTGAACTCAGATTAGTAAGGGAATTTTAAAATATGATGGTCTTTGGAGTGAACCATGACAACTATGATGAGTAGGGAAGTGAAACCATTCCGATCTGATCATATTTTTTGTGATCCTTGAGTTCTGTGGAAATTATTTTCTAAATGTTTTTGTTTAATAAAATTCAATGTATTATGTGACTGTTATACTCTCATGGATCATGTTCATTGATTTCCTTACGAATAATTTCTTATAAAGTAAAACTATTTATGCCATGGCACAATATAATGATTCATGATATGAAGGGTATTGAATTCAAATTTTATTCTTATGTACTCATACCCTTATATTCATGTTTTGCGTATGTGACTCCATTTTTTAACCTCATTGAGCATTAGAGCTCACCCTTTTTTATGTTTCCTTTCCCCGATCATAGAGAATTGTTTTATGTATATTATTTCTTTGAAGATTACATAATAATAATTTCATTAAGGGATACATTAAAGATATTTCCTAAATTAAATATATTGTGTACCACACCTCTAATGACACTTCACTATTATGATCCTTAGACATGATTTGTGTAATTTATTAAAATTTAATCTAAAAAGATATCATATCCATGTATGTAAATCCTAGTTCACTGTATTGGGAGATATATCTACATCGTGTTATGTTTTTGATTCCATTCTCCATTTATATCAAGTACAATTTTGGAGTATACTACACTTTTATCTTGTTCTCCTCCTCTTTATTATCCATACAACAATTACTTCTGGATTTTAATTTTATAGAAAAGACTGGGGGATATTATCACTGATATTAGGATCTAGGGTGGTTTTAAATTGTTAGTTCTGGGTGTCTTGGATATTTATAGGATGTTCCTTAGCTTATATGGGTGTTCACTATTGAAGATGATGAATTTCTACATGGTTCATCTTGGTATGGGGAAGGTGTTTTGAGCATTTCATTTACTTTCCATGCCATTAAATTATTACTATTTTATAACATCTTTTTTTATAAATTAAATTTATCTGTGTTATACATAATTAATTCTATAGATGTTTTAAAGTGATCTCTCAATAGTAATAAATAATATTTTATGGATTATCTACTTCTTAATGTTATGTTTGGGTAATTGTTTTTGATAAAATTATTTTAAGGAATGTTTGAAATGAAAAGTGACGTTTAAGGGCGTTGAACCTATTTTTGAAATGATTCGGGTGAAATGTTTTTTTTGGAAATTTTAAAAATTTTCAGAAACTTTGATTTGAAAACGAGTTTCAATGAAGAGAATGTATATTTTAAATTCTACTAATCTTTGATTACAATGATTTCTTTTAAATGGTTGTGTAAAAGTAAGATTTAAAATTATGGGAAATGGTTTGGAATTTTGAATTAGTTTTTAAGGAATGTCTTGTTTATAACATTGTAAATGAATTGGTTTATTGTGTGTTACCCTTAATAGGTCCCATTAATTTATTTATAGTACATGTTTTTCATTTTACCCCATGCAGTATATTTTATATTATTTTTTAGTTATATTTATTATATTACATGGAAAGGGGTTGTTTCTTTTGTGGGAGAAGGTGGTGAAATGAGGTTTGTTTTAAATTATATATACTTGTTTTTTATTCCTTTTTTTCCTATATCCATTATGTTTTATCAAGGGAATCCTAGGAGACTTTGTAGATGACTTAGATAAGTGAAATCCCTTGTGTACATTTTACAATGACCGTGTGGGCGTTTCTTAGTTATATAGAATTATCTCTAACGAGATGAATTATGCAGCCAAAATATCTTGAGTACTCCCATGAGGGATTATATAGCTCTAAAATTTCATTATGAATATTAACATGTTGATAAATTACGTAGTATTTTTTACAAATTTTCTATTCACCAAATCTGGTTTGTATTTCTTGAGCCCTAGAGAGTTTCCTTCGATTCTTAGTTAATATTGGGCATTTTTTTGGTAATCCCATATTATGAAATTTTAAATCCCCCATCATTAGATATCATTTATAATGAATTTTCATTATTTTATTTCTATTCTTATCTTCTTACTTCTTGTTTTTATTTCTTATTTCATTTTTGTTTTCTGTTTTTATTCAAATAAATTTAAAATTTGTTGGGAAAGTGTAATTTCATGGGAAAATATTGTGAATTTCATAAAATTCCTTTTTAGAAATGTTTTTGAATAGGGGAAATGAATTTCGGATTTTTTTTATAAATGTAATAAATTGCTGTATTTCAATGGTTTAAATGTATTTTACAAAAGGTTTTGGTTTCACCATTGTTTATTAAAAAGGGGGAAAATTTTAGAAAAGTTATTGTGACATGTTATTTAGTTTCATAATAAATTCTTATGAAAAGACTAGTATTTATTTATTTTCAATAGTGGAATCAATGATATTTATCTTGAATTTCATTTTTCAAACTCAATAGTGGAATTCTACTATGCATTTTAGCTTACACCAATGGCTATGTGAAACTATAATGTGATCTTTTAGGAGCCTCAGATCATGACTCTTTTGAGGTTTCATGAATGTTTCGAAATTATTGGATAGTTTTGTGATATCATGAGTAAACCCAGGTGACATAGAGTCTTTTGGATTTGATTATTTTTTATTTTCTGTTTTTGGGATGATTATTTATCCACCTTACATGCATGGATCTTTTTTTAGTTTTCTTCATATGTTGATTTTTATTTTGTTTTTTATATACTAGAACATGTTTTGAATACGCATTAGAATAATTATTTATATTCTTACCAAGAACTACTATAGTTGAGAGTAGGGGTAATCTATAAGGAAGGACTCCCAAATGTATGTGTGTGTGTGTGATCATGGAAAAAAACGACAAATAGTCAAATAAAATTAAAAACCAAAGGAAAAATTGTAGTGTGTGGAAGTGATTATTATTATTAAATAATATATAATAATGTTATATGGATCAATAGATAACTATAGATGAAAGAGAAATATTGAGCAATATGTTAATGAGATAATGGAATTTTTTATCTAGATTTAAAAATATTTTCCATCATTCATGCACTAAAATCATTTGTTCTGGATGAAAAGAGGATTACAAACTATGTCAATGGAGAAACATTTGGGTTGGTGAATATTACAGTCCTTCAACTATAGAGATCATCCATTCGAAATGATAATTAACACAAACCCCTCACTAAGATCAAATTTTCATTTTATTTTGTTGGTTTACCCTCTAGAGTCAATTAATTTTCAAATTGATCATCATATGGAATGTGAAATTATAATTGAATTATATGAAGACAATTTATTACTAATTTTTAATTTTTTATTGAAATTTTGATGTTCTGTAGAATTTTGCTTTTGAGAGTAACGTCTATTAAAATAAATAATGACTAGAATAAATAGAATACATCCCAAATCTTGTTTCCCAAAACAATTTTAGCTAATGAACATATTTAATTAAAAAATATTTAACAAATTTATTACAAAAAAATACCAAATTGTTATAAATAGGGAGTGATAAGTTGTCTTCATCGAATTGCCTCTCGATCCCCAAGATTTGGAGATGTTTCCTTGCAACTTAGTACTCACACAAACTCTCTTATTTGTCCCAGTCCCAATAGTTGTTTTGAAAACTAATGATATGAAAATTGTAGAATCACTTCCTCCAACTCTAAATAATCATAATTTTTTGTTATAATTCCCAATTTCATGATCATAGTCATAGTTTTATTTATTCTTCCCAAACTCCACATGACACATTCACATCATATCATCATCCTCATAGATGAAACCAGCTCGACCCTCATATATTAATGAACTCCTTCACACATGGGTAGACTACTTAATCCCACATTCACTCATATAATAACTTACAAAACTCTCTAAAATATTCCCAAGTATTCCCTAACCATCATGTTGGCTTATTACATCCTCTCAGCAGTGAATTAAATTTTATTAATTAGTTACATCATGTTTTAATTAATTTTATAAACCTTGATGTAGTATTTAGATAATCAGGATAACCCTCCCATAATCCCATTAAAACTTACAATGACTTTTCTAAAGACTTTGTCCATAGTATACCCCCTTCTACAAAATTTCTATTTATATATTTTTATATCATAATTCCTAGTGAAGTCCATAAACAACCTCTATCAAAATTATCTTCCAAAATTGATAAATCATTCATGACACTCAAATATTAAATAAAGTCACAAGGGTGAATGCCTAGGCATCCGGTGATTTCAAATGGTGATGCCCACCAAGGTAGAAAATTGAGTTGTTTCCATAAAGGGGTGTGCATAATAATTTATATTAGTATCCTTGGGGATATATAAGTCCCTCCTACATCTCTGTTGACCCAACAAATAAAAGACTATTATCCCATTCTTCTAATGCTTGACTCAACATATTCAACAAGGATTTACATTAACCTAAAAATGAAACTTCTTAGGTTTTGATTCATTAGTGGATTCTTGTTTGTTTTTGATGTGTGTGATGATGATTCCATTCACTCTCATCATGTTTAATTATTAAAATCAATCTGTCTCAGATGATATTATCTTCAATTAATCAATTGATCATAGATTGTGTCTTTATCAGTTATTTATGTTAGTCTAGTGATTCTTCATACAATGCCTTCAAAAGAGTGTTTACACTCAGTTAATCATTATTTGATGTATTGTTCTCTAAATCGAGGCTCAATTTTGGTTAAAAACATTCATTTAATCATGAAAACACCTTTATCTTTATATAAATTTGGATCTTAGGTCAACCTTCATGTGGATATCAAAGTGGAGATGTTAACAAAAAATACTAAAACAAATTATTGAACACCTATCATGAACCAATCTATGTACTCCAAACAATATAATTAGAGAGATTAATGAAACTATACTATACATAAATTAATCCTACAAATAAAAATTATCCAATGATCAAATTCTCTTTGTTACTCAATCATGGAATGAGAATCTCCAACGTCAAGATTCATTTTGGTTCGGTGAATCCTAGGTCATTGTATACAACTTAGATATTTGGTTCCAAATTTTATGATTCTCCTTTTATTAAGAAATAATTTCCATATTTTTTGGACTCAAATTAGTATGTTTGGTGACTTCATCCTTATATGAACATATTTTCAGATTCCTCTTGTTCTCCAAATTTTGTTTTGGTGACTTTTCTTCTGTTGTGTTTTGAAATTTTATTAACTTATTATGGTTGCAGATCTATTTGTTTTAGAATGAATCAACTGAGTTCAATTTTTCTATTTGCCCACTTGTTCCAATATCATGGCTAATTCAACATTGTATGTGATTCCTTTTTTCTAAAATCAATTTTTGGTTTCTAGACCAAATCATTCTTCATTTTCTACCTTGAGTTTATTATCTTAGAACATTTTTATGTTAAATTATTCATTATTCCAACAAAGATATTAAACTACATGGTTCATCCCTATGGAATAAAAAAACATCCTTTCCACAGACTCAAGATATTATGATCAATTTTCTATTTCACATTTGATCTCACATTGGTCTTATAATATCATGACCGATCACAATAGTTCGGGGAATTATTATTAATTGAAACCCTCTTGATTATCACGTGGCATAGTCACATGGCCATTTAATCTTTTGTACAATGCATCCACATTATAATTTTAGAGGGATCATGATAGTTTTGGCGATCTTCTTATGGTAACTACCATACATTATGTTGGAGACTAAAATAACTCCTTCCTTCATGAAATCTTCATAACTCCTCCAGGAATGGATTTCACATACCCCTAATACACAAAAATTTCATAATTTTCAAAAATAACTAAATTCAATAAACATAATTTAGTAAAATAAATTCAAATAAAATATTCCTATTTATTTTTAAATAAAAAATAGACTAATTAAATATAGAGCTCCAAAAATTCATATTTTCAATGAATTCCTTATGAAAAAGCGATGGAATGTTCTTAAAAATGGAATATTTATTTCAAAAAACATTTTAAAATTAAACCCCCAAATTAATAAATTTAAATCAATTTAAATCATAAAAAAAAATCCACTTTAAATTGATATAAATTCAAAAATTCTCCATTATAAGTATATTTTCAAAATCAAAGACTATAAAAATACCCAGAATAGATGTAAAAAATGTATTCATCAGAGTCCACATAAAATTCTATTAAACATAAAAATTTTATTATTATCTTGATATCCAATATTTTTATTTGTAAGCACAACACAATATTCCACTAATTACCTTAAAATGAAGTTTATTTAAACAATGATTTGAAAAAACCAAAATTTGAGCAAATAATTTTCATGTCATAGATTTTTAAGATTAAAATTCATACTCAACAAACAATGGTAATAAACAACCATACATCCTAAAAAATGTCTGGAATACTCTACGAATATAATTCACTTCCTAACGTCAATCTATGTTTAAGTTCCATTTTTAGTGGGTATACATGTTAGTTCAATGTGGAATAAAAATTTTAATAAGAAGAACATTAAAAAATAACTCTCTACATGTTACATTAAACCTTGATCAATTTTACACTTCTTTGATACAACTTAATTGATTTTACTATATGTTAATTTCCCCCTTCCTCCTTTGGCTTAAATATTGCAGTCACCTTGATAAATTCATTTTTGATACGTAAGAACATTATTGTATTTTTTCCCAACCGTGGATTCTCATAACACTTATTGAATTTAAAATTGTATTTAATTTATTTGGAACTCATCGACCCAATGACTAATGTCTCATAGATTCCCCACGAGATGAAAATTTCTTATTTTTCACTAGTTTAAAATGACATATATGACTATATTTTATATTTAGTTTGTAAGGTTTCATGTTTAAGAAAATATATGTTTCCTAGGTTCATATTGAAAGACTCAATCTATAAAATATATACTTCAAATAATATAGTGATCTTAATAATCACACCACCTATCCTAGTTCCTAAATAGTAACTCCACAAAATGGTGGAATCCATTACTCAATGATCAAGGAAAATAAACAATTTGAGAATAAACTAAATCACAAATAACTAGAGTATAATTAGGCACATGGAAACAGATCTTTGAATATTAAATACACATAAATTTGGGAAAATATCATTAAGATCACTTTAAAATGATGAAAATCACTAAATCACAACATAAAACTGTAAAATACCCCTCTCCCACAAACAAAAATCCCAAAATTGTCCCTAATGTTGAATCATAAGGTGATATTAGATTTGAAGATAGTTTTGTTTAAGATAAATTAAAAATTATTAGTGAGATGTATGGTGGAAGAGTTACAAGGAAACTCACAATAAATTTTCAAAAATTACTAGAAGAACCCAAACAGATTTTAAAAAATTTCTGATTTTTTAAGAAAACAAACAATAATTCACGATTAAAATAAAAAAAGTTACACAATGAAAAATTATGTATAAAAAATAAATTTTAATGCAAATAAATTTTTTAGGTTTCTATATTGGTTTGAAATGTTCTTTCATTTGATTATAAATAATCTAGATACAAGAATTCTAGAAACCGAACAAATTCACATATTTCGACTTAAATATCTAAATAAACTCCCCCACACTCAATTACTAGTGGAATATATAAAAATAATTGAAATAATTGAATAGAATAATAATCCCCTAAATATGTAATATTTTATCATCCCTATTCAAAATATTTACTCTATTTAATATTTGATATGCCCATGTAATTTATAATTTGAAATCCTTCAAAATGATAAAAAATTATTATGAGATTCTAAAAATTTATCCACACGTATAATAAAACTAGTGTTTGAGAAATTGGGTGTTTTGTCCAGAAATTTCCAACTAACAGATCATATTCAACCTCAAAAATCATATGTAATTTTACTCCGAAATATATGTTCTACACCGTGTATCTCATTACAAAACAATTTTATAACTAATCTTTCAAAGATACTATAGACAAAAATGAGTGTAACACAAAGGAACTAATCAACCACGTGAATAAAAAATTTGATCAACCACACAGAGTAGAGATTGACTTCATGTTGAAAACACATGTTTCTATGAGGGTTATATGTTATGTAAACTAGTTCTATGATGAAAATTCTAAAAAAATATACTTACCAAAAGAAGGAAATGAAAAAACTATTCCAAATGAATTTAACTACTATATCAACCAAAAGTGAAATAATGTTAATGCAATAAGGAACAGTGTATGAAAACATTGAAAGTTGTTCGCTCAACAAAATGAAGAAGTGAGCATCTGCAAAATGAAAATTACACAAAGGACAAGACTAATCATAGATAGTCAATTGAACATTAGAGGTTTGTAAGGGAAAAGTTAATATTAATTAATCTAATTGAATTAATGAAAAACAAATATAAAAACCCATATATAATCTCACATGAATAACTATGTTTATAGTCCACAGTTAGGCTTAGTAGTAGTTTATTTTTTAATAAAAAAGATAGAATCCGAGAACATTGTATACGCCTCAAAGTAGTTTTTATTATCTGAATATTTACCAAACAAATTTTAATATCTTCTCCAATTATCTCTAAAACCCCATTTACTTGAACATTGAAAATAGTGATGGATCCAAACCACTTGGTATTGAGTTAACAAGGAGAATATATTAAGCTTATAATTGAATATCAAGAACATTTGACCATGTTTGAAGTCCCTATTATGATTCATATAATCATTACAATAATTTTATAAATCATTATAAATAAAGGAATTCTTATAAGACTATCCTTTAATTTCATCTATCTAAATCAAATCCCACTACTTCCTCTCACCAATAAATAATATGAAAGGTCCTTCACAACCCAATACGACTTTTTATAAATCTACAAAGGTAAATTTTAGGTTTTAACAATGAAAATAATTCAACGATACATTCGTATTGGGTATTAAACGTTTTCATATAGGCATAAAATGATTCATTCTAACATAAGAGATCAATCTATCATATATTTAGAAAAACATTTCCCTGTAATATTCTTAAGTTATCTATTATAAATTTTATTATATTCAGTAGACTGTAGGTGATATGCTATGAAAGATCTATGAGATAACCCATATTAATATATTAATTATTTAAACTTCAAATTCTTGAAATGTTTTCTATTATGTGTAATTAAATCTTTAAGAACTCAAAATATTAAAAAGATATTATTCTCAATGAATTTAAAAACAAGGATATCAAGGTGGTTTATAAATCATACATATTTAACCAACATAAACACATAGTATACAATAAATATAATGTAATCATTCATATAAGATGATTTAATGGGTCCAATAAATTATAATCCTTAGTTATAAAAAATTTCAACCTCAACAATTTACTTTTGGGACAAATCATTCTTCATACATACATTTCCCAGCATCTAGAATTTGTCATAGCCAACTAATATACTCTGATAATCCTTGAAAAACGTTATCTAGTAGAAACTAGTATGTAAGAACATCTGGGTTGTTCTCTCAATGCCATGATGATGAGTGACTACTTTTAAGAGTGAGAAAATTTTCTTCCTCAATCAATTATATCTTTAGTATTCCATCAACACATATCCAAAATGTCAAGGGATAACCTAATAAGTATTACTTTAGTAACATAATTATTTTATTTTATTTGTTATATGAAAGTATATTTGACATTAATTCAATAGTAATAAAATTAGTAAATTATTTCAAAAAAATAAGACTGATTCACTGAGGTATAAAACAATTTTTCATTTGGAAATAAAGTGTTTATCTCTCTTGGTTTATCACATGGACATGTGGTTAACAACCATGATCTCAGAAACATTATTGTCTCTAATTTAATGATAAAACCTCTATAAATAATCCTTATATCTCATAATCCTTATTCAGATTCTTTTTTAAATAAGATACTTGAGACGAGAATGGTGTTTAAAAATAAAAACCTTAGAAAAAATTAGACATTTACTAATCCTTTCTAGAGGAAAAAAATTAAATTTCATTATTTATGTAGTAGTGTAATTATTTTTTGAATAATATAAAGGGTTATAAAAATTATAAATCACATGAATCTTATTCTCCTTCAATATCTCTCCCATCCTCAGAATCAAACATCCCCTTTAAAAGTAATTTCCAATCAAGGGAGGTAATAATCCATGATTATGTGAGCTATTTTATAAGAATTTAAAATGATTCAAAATAACCTTCATCAAATAAAAATGAGTATCCTTGAAAATATGTCTGAATAAGGGCATAAAGACATTGGAAAATCCCTTAATGAATCTATGGTAGAGACCTAGATGACCTTGAAATATTATAATTACATTTAATATTTTTAGATGTCGAATTATTTTAATGACATTATTGTTTGTATTAATAACCTTAATATAACTCTTAGAAACAAATGTTACTAATAATAATCCATTAATAACAATGATTTTAAACATTTTCATGTTTAATATAAGGTTTTTATATTAAATTATTTCCAAAAAATGTTTCTATATTTTTATGTTATATTTCAAAATTACTTCCAATAAATGAGAAATAATACATGAATACCTCAAATATCAATTTAATCTTATATATTAAAATTTCTATAGTACATCTATGAAAATTTGCTACAACACCATATAAACCAATGATAATTCACTGGTAAAAAAGTGCTTCAAATGGATAAGTGGAGGTGGTATTATTATAAACCTCAGATGTTGGGATAACCTAGTTATAACCAGAATATCCATCAATAAAATAGAATCACTAATTTCTAACCATCCCCTCAAGAATTTTGTCTATAAATAGAATTATAATATTTACATTCCTTGTGGTGGAGTTATGTTTTATATAATCTATAAAAACTATTTACTTATTCACTCTATTGGTTTGGATTTGATTATTTTTCCCTTTTGTAACTACAAATACTGCACTCGTTTTTGGAACCACTTAAAAATGACTAACCCATAGGCATTTAGAAATGTGAAATATTATTCCAACACTAATCACTATAATCACATTCTACCTAACCATTCCTTTTATATTGGGTTTTAGTTTTCTATTCCATACACTCTATTTTTATGGTCAAGATCTATGGGTATTTTATACATACATTATGAATGACTTATCCCCTTAATGTTACCTATGGTATAACCAATAATAATTCTAAAATTATTCAAATCATTCAAAAAGATATTATCATTAATTTTTTTATATTGGATGAGATGCTAATAGGTAATAGAGAAAACTCAACTAGAAAGGATTCTGTCAGATAACATTGAAGAGGATTAATCATCATATTGGGTGCTTATTGACCCAATGAAATCCACTTGTTCCTATGACGTTTACATTCATAAACCTACTTGTTAAAGAAGGTGTCGTAGATGTTTCCTTCTCATCATAGGATTCCATAAAAAATGTTCCTAATATTAAGAATTTAAGACTTTATTTAGACTATTTTCCACGTAACAATCATATTTATGTTCAAAGAACACACAAAAATATTCATAAATAGGTTATTCATTCCTAATAAAAATTATGAAAATGTATGTTTCAGTAGTTTATGATAAATTTTTAGTTTCCTCAATCATTATAAATAACTAATCCTCTTCTTCATGAATATGTTATTTTAAATATACATGACTATCTCGTATAAAGGATTTACCTTTTGAAGGTTATTTATTTATTTTTAAATCATAGAATTCTTCTCATATATATCCTAAGTTAAAAATATTATTACCAATAGATTCATTTATGACAAGAACTCTTATGAAAATAAATGGAATACTGAGAATGAAATATACCGCTTTTTCACACATCATGTCTCGTATAGAAAATTCCTTAAGGATATATAACTTTTCTACTCCCATAAGAATGTCATTAGCCATCCCAATATGAGGGTTACTAGGTCAGTGTATTAAATATAACAAAACTATTGTGATATGTGATATTCCTTAGAACAACGGAAATAGAACAAAATTTATATATTCATATGGTTATGAAGCAAGATAAAAATGCCACCTCTATCTCCAAATGTGCATGATATGAAAGAAATCCCTTGATCTTGAATATCAGGAGGTATCCCATTCTATAAGACCACACCACACTCCTCTTTTAGATTGTATCAATAAAATATTTACTTGGTAAATTTATTGAATTTTTTTAATGATTTATGAAAATATGGGTTTTTAACTAAGGATTTAGAGAAAGTAAAGTTGATTTTAAATTTATTGATAAGCTTCATAAATTTAAGTAGTTCAGGTTCCTGACAATTCTTTTTAATGATTTCAAGGAATAATGTGATTAGGGTTAAATTTTTATGAAATTTTTTGCCTCCCCTATGTCTCTTATTAAAATTTACTCATCTAATTTTTCTTTTTCCCTTCCCTTTTCCCTTTTGATTTTCATTGAGAACATCCTATGTCAAAGTGATATCAATTTTACAATATAAATTTATTAATTCATGGTATTCTAGATTTTGGATTTCATTTTCTCCCATATTTTCAATTTTAATAGGTTTAGGATCTTTGAGACCATACAGGTGAGTCTGAAAACCAATCACTGTTTCGATAGACATTATATTCTCTTCATGATTCTCATTATTGGGGCCTAGTAGTTTACTTTTATTTATTGTTATGATTAATCTTATTAGAAAACCCATTATTAATTCAAGATTATACATCCAATCTTCTTTTTGAGCTTTATCTAAATCATTTTGATCTACCTTCTATCAAATTAAACATTAAAATTTTCATCTCAAGGATCCAATCTACGTAGTATCTTATTCATCTTTGATAACATTTTCCCCAAAAAATTCCTTAATGGATTAGAAGAATCAACCTTTTTTTAATTTTTATATTGTTTCTATATGTTATTTCTGAAACCAATGGGAGAATAATGTCTAAGATCCCCTTAATGTTTCCATGATATATTTTCAGTGTTTAATGACCTGTGGTTATAGGTAATAAATAATGGGTCATCCTTAGGTTGAATAATAGGTCTATATCCAAAAAAAAATTGCATCATTATGAGGCTAGGAATAGATGTCAATATCGAGAAAACAAGGTTGTGAATAAAAAAACAAACCAGAGTGGTGTAATTTCGCACTATGTTAGTATAAATGAGTTTCATTATAATAACTAACATATTATACCTGTGATTGTTTCAAATTAATGGGTTCTTTCCTAAAAATGTTTATTCTTTTTGAGAACATATTCCATGTGTTTTGTATATAGTGTTTAATTTTTTATTTAATTTGTTATAAATTTTTATCATTCATAATGTAACTTTACTAAGACTCAAAAGGGTGGTGGCGGGTATGCTGAGTTCTTGGAAATATTATTCACTTAAAAAACCACCCACATTAAATATATGATTAAGAATGATTTATTCTTGAAATATGTATACAAAAAAATCACAATTAAACTATACTAGAAACCATATATTTATAGTTTTTCAGGGAATATAAATCCCATAGTCCACCCTAAAATGCTCAACTCCAATTGTTTTGTGATTTTCACTACACAAGTCCTTTTACTAAGTACTACTAGTTCTTTTTTCTATGCCTTTATGAATGCGTACAACTATTCAACACATGGTATGGAAGTAGGTGATTTTAACTAGGATATATTAAGGTTTTACAAATACCAGCCATCTAGGTTCTTTTACACTGAAACTCCAAGAGAAATAGTGAATAAACAAAGATTTTAAAGATGAGTATCATATTTGTAAGATACAACTGGAAGAAATTAATAAATCTATAGGATAGATGATAAGAAAAAAAAAATATTTAGGAGAGTCTTGAAAATCACAAAAATGATGATCTTGATAATGTGTTTGTAAAATGGAATCTTATTATTCTTCTTCATGTAAAATAGTGTGTCACACAATTGGATTTTATAATATTATAAGATTATAGATCAAGTGATTATCTTCTTATGTATATTTTTTTACACACGTGTGGATATTCATTGAAAAGGTATATTTTTAATTAAACGACATAAAATATATAAAATCCAAGGCTAGAATTTAAATTCCATAGTTTTCATTCTTGGAAATAACTCATAAACCATACTACCCATTAAATTATCCACGTACTTATTTCTTTACTTGATACTTGACACTTTTTATTATATTTATTTACTATAAATTGGTAAAACAAAATTAATTGGATGTATGGTAGAATTAACTTTCACCGAAATTAATCCAACAGTAATAAATAGTAGGTTGCAGACAACGTGGATGATTACATATCCCCAAATATCCAAAAATCATAAATTTGAATTCACACAACCAAATTTTTGGACCATGAATTTTTTTTGAACAACCAATTTTATCCAAATTTATTAATTGGTGTGGGCCTTCATTACATAGTCAGTTCATCTATGTAGGCTTCATAACCATATAGGAGAATCTCTTCATTTTGAATTCTTGATCACATTTCCAAATTGACATAGTCGAAATCACTATGTTGCTATTTGGAACCATGTAGCATATTTCACGACACAACCAAATTATGTAGCTAATTACTCTAGGTAACGAATTTACCAATAATTTTTATCTATGTAGCCAATTTTTCTTGATGTTGATTCATCTACATATGTTATTTCTACATATCTGATTTTTTTATGTTGCAATTTCACTTATGTAATTTCATCATGAAGCTAATAGATGTAGATGATTACTCGATGTAGCCATTTCTTCACAAAGTGGAATGCCTCACATATAAAATTTTCCATACTTATAAATTTTTTTATAAAATTTCCATAACTATTATATTTTAATAGAATGAGATAAAATAAAGATAAATCCTGAATAATACACTTAAAAAACAACCGAAACAGATGAGTGGCATTTGAGACCATGAAAACCAAATGTTCATGGGATTTGATGTCATAGCCCACCTTCTTCAAGATGAGGGAAGGGGTAGCAACATGCCATGACCTCCCTTCCTCATTTTAATGAAGAGATAATGACCCCCGAGTCCTATCATCGATAGGCCCTAGAATGGAAACAGGCACCATGGTTATTAAATATCATGTAATATAGAAGGCATTACCCTTTCCACAGAAAACTATTGGGAGATAAGATGGTAAATCCCACGAAACTGCAAGTACCAAAAGTAAAAGTAAATCTAAAAACCTTTTCACATATGCATGTTCAAAAGTAATTCTGATACAAGGTATAACAAAACTCCAATGTAAAGTACCAAATGAAAATAGAGTAAGCAACAACAAGAACCAATCCCGACGCCCCAGCTAGTACAGTCTAGAACAGTCCTCGTAACATTGATGGATGCTAGATGGTAGTGGTTGAATGGGAGTGTGCAGTGGGACAACAAAAATTCTTTCATTGTTTTGTGTTTGTGAAGCGACGTTGGGCAGTGGGACTACGGTGTGGATATGGACTTGTATGCAGTTTGACTATAGTGGGAAATATTAGGATTATGTGAGTATACAAGTTTATCATGTAGGAAAACTAAATCTACCCATGCACATGTGAGGGAAGATACTAATGTTCCTATGAGAAAATAGTATAACCTCAATGCACCTACCAAGGAATACTAAACAGGACAGCCATCCCCAGGAACACTCACCAAATAACTCAATTCAAGTAAAGTAGTAGTATAAGAACATCGATATTTGGGCACCCCACACCACTTTCACACGAGTTAACTAATCATCCCTAATGACTAAATTATTGATACTAAAACTCATCCCATATGTAATCCCACTTCCACAACCCTCCCGCACAAACCTGGGCCTCAAACCACACACAATCTGACCGGCAGACACATGGGCCACAACATCCACATCTCTCGCATGAACACACCAAGGCCTTATCCCAAAGATACATGGGTAAGAACCGGCACAAAAACACCTAGGAATTTCATCCTAAAAAAACCCTTTCCCAAAGGTTCTTGGATTATGGTAATCCTCAATCCATTACATGCTTCTCGAATATGCTTGAGCAGAAAGAATCTGGAAGAGGGCATGCGGAAGAAAGTTAGTAACCAACCAACCACCCATCCTCCCTCCCAAATATTGGGAATGACACCCTCCCCCATGAAATGGGGGTGTTTGGAGTATGGTGATCAACAAGGGTGGGTTTTATATATAAATCACAAAGAACTATAATATATACATATAGATAAGAAAACATTCATCCCAACCTACGAGTTTCTGAACAACCAACCAGCCCATTCAAAACCACTTTCACTGCCACCCATATATGCACAGCCACAAAACATCCACTGCCAAAGCATAACCCAACCCATTTTTATTTAAAAACTTATGATTTAGTTATTTAAATGTTCACATTAGTTTATTCCATCACCAAAGGGAATCTACCAACCACAACCATATCAATACAACAAGAAAAACCAAACTACAATCCCACTTCAAAACATCACAAAACCAGATTTGTTATCCCACTGTACACTCCCATTCAACCACTACCATCTATCATCCATCAATGATATACCACATAATCCTAATATTTCCCACTATATTCAAACTACATACAAGTCCATTTCCACACCGTAATCCCACTTCCCAACGTTGCTTCACAACCACAATACAATGAAAGCAATTCAACTACCTACAAGTTCATCCACTCCACAATCAATCAATCTCTCGGACGGGGATACCAACACACCCCCTATAAACATGTACCACACCCTTATCACAAAATGGACTCCTCTTCTTAACCTTGTACCGACAACCGTGGTCCCAACATTAGCACCACAAGACTCACATAATGTTATAAAAATCAACAGAACACAACACTCAGCCACACCTATCACCAGGTTGTATATATATATATATATATTCAGATTTAACTAGTAGAGGTTCTTAAATTGTACTTAATTATAATAATATTGATCACACAATAGGTTTGATCCTGGGGAATTCATTTATTTAACACAATATATGTGGTTTAATAGTTTTTCTTATTACGATTGTTTATAAAAGCATCCAAACAATATAGAACATCACTAGTGCACAAGAAATGATCTCCAACGGTAAATATTTTTAGGAGGAATATATTTACAACAATCCCTAAAAGAATCAATGATAACAAATAAAACAGGTGATCAAAATCAGACCACTCCCATCCCATTATTTTATTTACCCCTATTATCTCATGATCACAATAAATTCTTGTTTATTTCTCATTTTGAGAAATGATTTTAGATTTTTTTTCATAAGGTATAATTAGTAAAACCATCCCACATAATTCAGAATTAAAGAAAGATATAATTAGTCCCTAATGCATGATAAAAGGATCAAAGTTCCTCTTTTCTCTAAGAATAGGCGTCGCGCGAGCAGTGGGGAAGAACTCCAAGAAAAATGAGCAGGAGGGGATCTATCACTGCATCATGACTCATCTATAGAGGAATGATCTAGGCGCACCAAGGGGAAATAAAAAAAATGAAGATAAGATCCCATCTTTTACGAGTCATATCGTATTTTAATTGAATAATTGCTTTAAAAGAAATTAACATGAGATTGTGGTCAAGATCACACGGTTTTGGTATCTCAAATCACCTTGGGTGTTATGATATTTTAAATATATGATTAATTTCCTATGAAACTCCATTAAAAACCCAATGAAGGATTTAAAGTGGATTACTTCAAATAAAATGTCAGAGGGGAGGAATTGGAAAACTACAAAAAACTGGGAAAATCGTAAATGAGTCACTGATGGGTGAGTCATCGATGAGTGAGTCACTAATGTGGAGCCACTAATGGGTGGGAAACCGATGCGACCTACTGATGTTGAGCTACTAAAGGACGAGCTACTAACCCAAAAACCTACCAATGCCTCAAATAACTAATTCCCAAACACACTAGCACCTCGACCTACCGACACCATAACTCACCAGATCCTCGACCTAATGACTCCCAGACTCACCGATGCCTCGACCTACAGACACCTCATCCTACCGATTCCCTGACTCCCTAATGCCTCAACATACCGACGCCCAGAATCACCGATGCCTCAAACTACCAACACCTTGAATCAGCGACGCCTCGAATGACTGACACTGAGTCACCGATGGTCGAGTGTAGGGTCATAATAATTCTTCCAAGGGGAGAAAATACCAAAATATCACTTTGTAGAAGGAATAAAGTACATCTACAAGTCCAGAATAGTGAACAGATTGAAATCAAGCTGCAATATCTAGAATAAATTTGAAAGAATTCCAGTTTTTGGATCATTTAAAGTGGCTTGTGTATCATCACTGGGAAAGGTTTGTGTACCAGCTCAATCGTGAACCACCATCTATGAAGGAAAATCCAAGAACCGCTAGCCCGCTGAGTAATGGCCAGCAAAACAAGGAAGACCAAGAACTACATCACCAAAGGAATTGTGCACATGAAGTTAATCCGCGTACCATACCATGAAACCATAAGTTCGTGGACAAAGTAAACCAGTAGGGTTCTAAAAACCATTATCATGACCCAAATCCTATGAAAAACCCATATTTACTTAGTCTTCCATGGGTTTAGATATTTCTTCCTGTGCCTCCATAAATGGTGTCGTGTTCCCAATAGATACAATTGCCCTGATGATCTATAAAAGTAGCCCATTGGAAAGGATGAGAAGGATGAAAAATGTTTTAAGGGGGAACCAGAGGTTGGAAGAAAGTGTTTGGAGAAGACACCGACTTCAGTCTCGATTCATCGATGAAGCTCAATTTTGGAAGTGCATTCTCCACAGTTACAACTAGTCATGAACCATAAAACGGGGAATTGAATAATAATAATAGAACTAGAAACATGAATGGTGAACCAAAAACCATATACTTCTATTCGATGAATTCCCCGTGAATGATAATACCTCATACCCTCCTTCAAAATAGTGCTCTGCATAGTGTACCACTACGCAGACTGAACTCAGTGTCGTGTACTGCATCAATACATGGATGAAAGCCAATGTAGTATGGTGATCCGCATGCCACTATGTTACGATATGGTCTATACCCATGACCGCATACCACATTGGTACGGGGACACCCCCTCTATCCATATACAACTATGGTATGCATAGCCTCCCCCATCTTGCATAAGAAATCAGTATGCAGAATGGGGAGATTTCAGGTGTTATTTTCTCTGGTCCCAACCTTACCCTTCCATTACCATACAGTCCTCTATAGTATGTTTGCTATCCAGTCCTCTGGAATCTGGCTAAAGACTCCTCCAAAGCCACCAGAACCATCTGATTATAAATTTAGGTACATCGGTGCTCCCCTTTGAGTCTACAAACCCATGGTAAGCAGAGTCATGAAGGCTCTCCCCAAAATGGTTCGGTCTTAAAAAAATGCATGTAGGTCTACATTCCCATGGTAACCTGGAGTCCAACATTGGGATTCTGATGTGAACCTCCCCGTTCTAGGGTCTATGGGTGATCACTCACTTTTCAATTCAATGAGGAATAGTGATCAGTCAAAGGGGTTATGTTCGCTCCCCCATTTGATGAGGTTGAAACTCCTCCCCTTTCCAGAATGTATTCTAGGTCCCTCCCACTGATTTAGTTCCCAAATATTCCTAGGTTGGGCCGCATGACCATCAATTTCATTTCACATTGAAAGGGTCATCACTCTGTGGCCTCACCCACGGTCACCCCGTCCTCTTCCGCCATAGGCTCTCCCTCCCCCACCGATAGGAGAGGAGCCATGTGAATTGTTGAATCTTTCACATCCTCTTTTTTCTCACATTGAGTATGAATCAAGTGGACTTAAAGGTTTGTTATGATTACAACATCCACATGAATATGAACTATGAGAAGTATGATTCCTAACCAAATTAGGATATGTAAGATGCCTTCCAGATGTCTCGACCATAAAAGGGTTCCCATCCAAAAGGGTTCACCCAATCATGTTTCCCCCAAATGCTAAGATTTTATGCATAAGACCCACAAAATCTGAACTACATGGGCTATGATTCCTCTCCTGAGGATACGTAGGAAACTCATCTTATGGGTATAATCCAAACATCCACCCAACTTCTGTCCCACCTGGATGACGACAAACTCTAGAGCGCCTTATTATATGGCTCAAGTAAGTATCACCTATGTAGAATCAAATATATGAATGCTTTGCAAACCAAGGGTTTCCCATGGAAACACTCTTTAGCAATGAACCAAGGATTCAAGAATAAATGAACTTTAATTAAACCTATAAGAGATTCCCATAACATAAAAAATCCTCCCCCAGAATGGTGTGGTGAGCCTGACCTCCCATCCTCCTGACCAATGGACTCCTTAAGTGTTGTTGGTTGAATCATCAATCAACAAGCGCATGCATTTGGAAATCAGGTCCACGAATCATGGATACAATGGTTTTTGGGTCTTCTGGGCTCCACAAATAGACCCACTGGAGAACATCCGAGGAAGTTATATCCAAGAAGGACCGATTTCACTAGTACATGACCCCTATTTAATCACCCGATGGGACCACCAGTTCTAGAATGGTTAATTCAACCTTCCATAAAGGATAATGATGTTTAACGGTTCAAAAAAAAGAAATACCATGAGGAAAATATAGTGGAAAGCATTCAGATTAAAATCCATTCTTGTGAATATGAATTCAGCAAGTCAAATACGGTGGAAAACTAAGAAGGAAACTTGTGCCAGACTCGTCCCTCTACCCCTGCACAAGAGAACTTCTAGAATCTACTGAAAACCCATGGAGGACCAGAGAGGGCACAAACACTAGCTCCGATATCATAATGGGATATCATACCCGTTCCATCCAAAAGTGTTTCTTAGCACATCCTGTCAATGATGGAATATTATTGTTGATTCCATACCATATCTTCCGAACATGACATGATATCATTGAATCAACGATAAAGGTGAGAAATCGGGCCCACAACCTGGTTTCCTCAAATAGAATGACTCACTTGCAAAATTATTTCGTCACTCCAGAGCAGTTATGCATCCCTTCTCTAGTTCAGGAGGTTTGATGACAATATCTCATGATATACAGACAACCGGTTCCGAAACAAATACCCGTTGCAACTGGGGGATGTCGGTCCAATGTGGTGGCCACTCCAGGGAAGCATATATCGATGGAAAACTCATTATGTCCATCCGCATATCCTGGAAACATCATGAGACACAACAAGACTTGGAGTCATATATGAAGTTTGTTACCAATAGTAGATGGCCCATGTTACCCATAAGAGAGTGCCCAAAAATGAAAGGTTCCAAAGGCAACCGAAAAATGAAGAGCACATACATGATCATGCTCTTCTGTAATCTCGGGTTCAAGATTCCCTCAAAAAATATATCAATAAAGCCATAAGATCCATTCATTAGATTACCATGTTATGGAAGTGTTAGTAGAAGTTTTGGAGGTCCTCCTCACAATATCACTATCAGCAGCTCTGGAGGTGTGCCACATAGCACCCACGAGGGAACACTCTGTGAGCCAGGAATTATTGATCACGAGAGCCTATATCTTTATGCGCATCAGGGTAGCCCTCCCCTCGACCTAAAGATCATTCAAAAATAAGGTTCTCCCCTTTTTCCATCTCCCCTAATTGTCCTCCCTAGGGTTTCTGCTGGATATATGCCTCTCCATATAGTCAGACATCAATTGATGATGGTAGTCCTCACCATGATGAAAGTCATTGAGAAGGCCCTCACCACAATGGCAGTTGTTGTGAAGGCCCTACCTATAGTAACAATAAGAAAAGAGAAGGTCCTACTCTCATTGCAGTACATCCTAAAGGCCCTCCCCAGGATGGGCACTGTATTAATTCTTCATTAACCTAGGTATCAATTTGTGATAGTATTCCTTTCCATCATAGTATTCATCAAAAAAGTCCAGCCTCCGTGACATCAATAAGTAAGAAGATACTCCCCTCATTGATGCCCACCCTGAAAGAACTCCCCATGGTATGCACTGTAAGGACACTTCCCGCTATCAGGAATCAAGTTTCAATAGTAGCCTTCTCCATTGTAGAAACATTTTCATAGGTCCTCACCCCAATCAAAATTTATGCATGCAAGAAGGTCCTACCCTTTCTAGAACAAATGTAAGAAATATCTCATATGCTAAGGTACATGAAAAATAGAGTCAGAAACATCAACCACTCTATGTACAACGAGTGATATTAATTCTAAACCAGAGGATGGCCTAGGGCCTCGCCCATCTACTGACCCACCCCTGCGGTGTCCGCAAATCAATAAGGCTCCCACCAGCCCAGTTTCTTGGAACAAAATTATTAAGATGCAGTATAGTTGGGAATATCAAGTAGAGGAGCCTCCAAAAGAACAACAACAGGATATGTTGCTTGTGAGAAGATAACTAGCATCGAATAATATACTAGTGACGTATTTCCCTACGACCACTTCCCACTTCGACATACCAGGAGAGTTTTTGGGGGAATTCACGCATGACAATCTCCTCAATATGTGGATGCATCTTCATCATCTAATGGAAAACTTTCTACCCTACGAAGGGTATGCAGACCATGTAAATAAGTTCAGAAGGATTTCTTGTCTAATCGAACTACAAGCCCTCCCATCCGCACGACTTCCACAATTAGAAAGGAAAAAAGGAAAACCATGAACTATATTGCCTCCATGCACATCATATGTTGTGTCGCCTCACTAGGATCGCCCTAGATGGAGTTCACATTTGAGGACGGGGAGAACATGGAGCTCTAAAATTCACCCCACATCTCACCCAACTAGCACAATTGGAAATTAAATCCTAAAACATCATCACCCAGAGGAAGAAATCAAGAGAAACCCCTACTCAAGATTGATGGGATACTCAAACAAAACCGGATAGAAGTAAGTCCCAAAAGCATTTGGCATAAAGGGATCGATCCATCAGAAATCTCTTGATTCACGAAAGCAAGATCATCCAACATGCTTCCTGCCTAAGGTAATCCAACTAGCAAGTAGTGCTAATGTCTTCAAAAGATCGTAGACTATGTGTAGGCACAATTCCATAATCAGCTCACACCTGCACAATAGTAAATGAAAGTGGGAAGGTGGAAATAGTAGAAGCTACTGCCACAATAAAGGAACAACCCCACCCCACAGGGATAGGGAAATTTTTAAATCACAATTTATCCCTAAGATCAATAATCCTAGGTTGTATCTCATTAATGGAAGAATGGTAAAAACCTCATGTTGTAGGGATGGGGACATTTTACCCTCAAATCCCCACACAACAGACATCAGTCTTACACCATCAAGGAAGAACGATGGATATAGGAGTCCCCTATTCCAAACCTTCTTGTGGTTCATATCCTCCGAGACAAAGGAGTGATACAAGGTCAGACCAGGGTTCCTGTCAGGTTAATATTCTCCGAGAAACCTGAGGAATACCATAGAATGTAAGGAGAATGTCTAATAAAGGGCATAGAAATCCTTCTTACCATTCAGAACCAGATACACCACCCCCAATGTAGTATGCCTAAGTGAACATGGTAAATTTCAACCCCACAGATATCACAGGAAATGACCCAGCAGGAGAGGATGCAAAGGAAGATGGTTACCTAAAAGAAGCATCCCATCCCGAGCCCAATGGTGTGCACACTAGAAACTAGAGAGCAATACTAAATATGGAACCCACTTAATTAATCTATTGCTACATCCCTTGAGAAACTTTAATAAGGAGAAGATTAAATCCAAGGTCATATATGACCTGCCTCCTCCTCCCCTAGATAATTCTTCCCTCACTCTCAAAGAGAGGCTTTCCAAATAGGAGGAAGAAATGAAAGAGATTAGGTGAATTAATGTCGAGCTATGTCGAGGGAGCTATCTCATCACTTGTGTCCCCCTTATGAACATTAGCAGGTGCTCCCAAAAGTGTTTCCCAAACCACAAGAACTTATTCTGGTGAATGAATCCAATCTAGTTGGGTCGTTCCACCCGGCCTTGAAATGACATCAAGACTTCCCCCACTGGGAAGGTAGACAGAATATCTTCCTGTAAACCCACAAGTGATACCCCTGGCTGGTTATCAACCCCATATTCTAGTTGCCCCAGCACGCCCAGTCTTGGCCACTACTACACCAACTCAAGATCAAGCCCGACAGGATATGCATCAAGGTAAATTGAACACTGTCGAGAAACTGATAGCACGACTAAAATCAATGGAGGACCTGTGCACTCTGATACTGCCAGAGAGAAAAACCTACGCCAAGTGGGTGAGCAATGTTCTACCACAAAAAAACATTAGGAACCTTGTATTCGTAGTATTGAATGGCTCGGGGGACCCTGAACTGAATTTAATGCACTATGATTCTTATTTTGACCCCATGAGGGGTTCTTTGGATTAGTAAGAAGCAGAAAAAATCGGATGCTTCGTACGAACCATGTAGGTCATGGACTTGGTATGGTATACTGGCTAGCCATCCAAATTGATCACGCGATGGGAGGATCTACGGTGACCGTTTCTCTTCCATTTCAGTTCAAAGATGCCTAAGATGACAATCAATGACCTAATGAATTGGAAACAGCAAGAGAACGAAAGGGTCTTAGTCTTCATTTCCAGATGGAAAGGCCTGACCTATTCCCAGAACTGGACACTCCCCCCGGATAAGATGCTCTCCTTGTGAATCAAAAACCTTTGGGATTAATTAATAACACTTCTTATCTCAATGAAGTACACTAGTGGGTTTAGAGACTTCTCTACCATTTCTCAAAGGATGGAATACTCCTTGTAATGGACCAATCATAAGTCTCGAATGGACCCATCATCCCTAGGGAATGGAACGGGAAAAGATGAAGTGGCTTCTATAATTCTTAAGACACCCTCTCACCAACTAAAATTGTAAGGCCCCCACCGAACCATGTAGGACCCCCTGGACGCCAACATCCACCCCCAACATAGAAATATGAGTGAAGTTAGTGTTGACTCTTTTGGACTTCATGCCAATAGAATTGGTATAACGGGAACCTCCCAACCAAACAGTACACTGGGAGCCACCCCACCAAACTGTAGAATGGGCATTACTGCGCCAAATGGTATAATGGGAACTGCCCCGCCAAACAAAACCATCAGAAGAATAAAATTGGATAGAAATAGTGTAAGATCAGGAACTGATCTTTGGATCCATTAATGTCATTCACTTGATGGACCCCTTCTCAGATGGAGTCTATGGCCACAATCCTGAATTCTTTGCACCCCACCAGAGAACTGGAGGAAGAGGTGACATTGGCTGGAGGTTTTCTCAAAGGCATGATCATGGTATGATTCCAATTCCCAGCCATGCCATAAATCAAGGCATTAATAGTGCAAAAACTCACAGAAGGACCCTCTTATAGACACAATAACAATCAGAATTCTCATTCACCCTTACTGGAGGAAATTAAAGCCCGGTTATCTTGGAATATCAATCAGGGGAAGAAAAAAAACCAAAACACACAAGGCATATATTCGGACCAGTTCGGACCAACCTAGAAATAATCACTACACCACTAGCTCTTATAATAGAGGCTGAACCATATATGTCCAAAGTTCGAACCCCTAATGTGTATGTGAAAAAGAAACCCCTTGATGGGAAGCACCAACCTTCAGAGAAGCAGTATGATATTCTAAAGCATCTAGCTTCAGTACCAGCAAAGTTTTCAATCCTTAATGCATTATGTATGTCCGCAAATCATAGGGGGGAACTCATCAAAGACTTATTAAGTATATAAAATTTTGAGGCCGATGTAGCAGTGGTCGAACTCTATCAGATAGAGACCATTCCTGTATAATTTCATGCCATCATCCCATACACAGATTGGGAGGAATAAACCATCATTAACAGGATTATCAAACCCTTATATGTCTCCGAAAAGTTATACAGAATAGATTTCCAGAGGATCTTCATCGACAAAGGCTTTGAAGGTAACCTCCTCCCACTGTTAACGCTTCACCGGTTGGGCTATAATGAAGAAATATTGACACCCTACACCACAACTATGATGGGATATGAAAAAAGAGGGAAGAAACATTTGGGATTAATAAATCTAAAAACATAGCTCAAAGATCTCAGGTTAGATTCAGAGTTCCTGGTAGTGATGAAAAGAACAGATTTCAACGTCTTGTTAGGGAGGCCTTGGTTGTATCAGCATGATGAAATTCCTTCATCATACCATCAGTGGATCAAATATTAAACTAATTGAAAAAATGGGACATTTCATAGTGATAAATCCCTTTTTGAGTCTTGTGAGCCACACTATATCAACACATGGTTCTATGAATCAGATGAAAAACATCTTTCGTCCAACAAAATTGAATGGATCAATGCCTGAAATGGATTAAAAATGGCTCCCAATGATCCCCTCCAATAACTTGGGGAAGAGTATGTATTACCCACCAACCAAGTTGAATGCATAAGTGCATGTCTTGATGTAGGCTCAATCGTCTACATGCTATCTGTTACGACCACCATATCCAAGGATATGGAAGAGCAGGCTGAGTCCCACAATATCAGGAAAATCCCTATCGAATATGCTATTGGTCTGTCCTTGGGACATCAAACTAACCTAGCCTCACATACTAAATCAATAGACTATTTTTGTTCCATCATTGGAGTGTTCATCTCAAAAATCCTATATCCATTATAAGTGGAAGAAGATTAAGATAATGAAGAATAAGAAGAAAAGGAAGACAACCTCAAAGAACCCCCTCTTACATTCAAAGAAGGTGTCTCCACCATATTCGATGAACTTAATTAGATAAAACTGGGCACTAAAAATAACCTGCAACCCACTCTGATAAGTGTGGCTATTCCTGTTGAGGAAAAAGAGGCATTCAACTCATTCCTAAATAAGAATTGAGATTTTTTTCTTGGAACTACACAAAAATGATAGGCCTCGATCCTGACGTCTCCACTCATCGTCTAGGCTTACCAAAAGATCACTAGGGCTATAAATAAGAATTCAGAAGGACCTACCTGAAACATGTTTCCAAAATAGAGTTTGAGGTCGAAAAGTTGATCAAAGCCAACATCATACATGAGGTAGAATATCCGATCTGGCTGGAAAATATAGTCCATGTGAAAATGAAGAATGGACGGATTAGAATCTGTATTAACTTCAGGGACCTTAATCAGCATTTACTAAAAGACGATTTTCCTGTCCCAATCACATAATTGTTGACCGATGGAACAGATGGATACGAATCCCTCTCTTTCATGGATGACTATTTCAGAAACAATCATATTCAAATGGCCTAATGAGATAAAGAAGTTATCACTTTTAGGGTACCTCAGGTAGTGTTCTGTTATAATGTGATTCCATTTGGTCTATAGAATGTCAACGCCATGTATCAGCATACCATGAATCACATCTTCAAGCCTTTATTAGGAATGTCCACCAAGTGTTATGTCGATGATCTGGTTTTTAAATCATGACAATGGTCGAACCACCTGGATGATCTAGATACTATTTTCAACAAATTTCTATAGAAAAGATTAAAGATTAATCCATTAAAATTATCATTTGGTGTTACCTTGGGAAAATTATTCAGCTTCTTCATACACCATCATGGAATTGAAGTCGACCCTAATAATACAAAATAAATTCTTGGAATGTCACCACCATGAAACCTCACCATGTTGAGAGGCCTCTAGGGGAACCTTGGCTAAATTTGACACTTCATAGCCAACTTGGCAGGTAAATGTTTACCTTTCACCAGAAACATGAAGAAAAAAGTTATGTATGAATGGGATAACACTTTCTAAGAAGCGTTTAAAAATATAAAAAGATATATCCTAATACCACTGGTTCTGATGCCTCCATTTGAGGGGAGAGTACTCATTTTGTACATAACCTCACTGAAATGATCATTAGGTGCCTTCCTCGAATAGAAAAATGATGTTGGTAGTGAGAACATCCTCTATTACCTTAGTTGAGAAAATATTGATTTCAAAAATCGGTATTAAAAATTTGAAAAGAACGTCCTAGCCCTAATCATTACAGTTAAAGAAACATCGAAATTACATACAGCACCATGAGGTCCACCTAGTTTCCCGTTGAAACCCACTCAAATATACCCAACTAACCCATGATAAATGGGTGCCTATCAATATGTTTTGTAATCCTACAACAGGTTGTTGTACGGTATGTGCCCCTGAAGTCCATCCAAGGCTAGTTCTTAGAAGAATTCCTGACTGATCACCCCTCGGAAGAAACAACACCATTGGATTCCGAACTTCCTGATGAAGAATTGTTTCCCATTCAAGAGGACCCCCAGATGTGGGTAATGTACTTTGATGGTGTTTCACAAAGACTGACAGGGAAAATGATGAAGGATACCATGATCAACAATGTAGGGCTAAGAATTATTCTCATATCCCCCCGAAAAGTCTATCTATCCTTACTCTTTACTACATTGAGAAGGGAGTACAAATAATGAAGCATAGTATCAGGAACTCATTGGAGGCCGGAAAATGACACTTTATGCGCAAGACGAACAAAAAAAATATACGGGGGTTCAGAGCTAGAAATCAAATAGGCTAATGGTTACTAAGACTTCAAAAAAGAAGTATTGGTCCCTTTGATGAACCATGTTTGAGAAGTGATGGTATAATTCCCCTCAGAACCAACATTGACCTATGTCCACTGGTCAAAAAATTCCGAAGTCGACGCTTTAGAAAATGCATCCATAGAAATGGCTAATCCAGACCGGGATGAAAAATTCATTAGCATTTTCCACCCCCGAATGGTCTTTCCATTCATCCAGAGTAATAAAAAAGAAATTGTTGAAATTAACCATATTTATGATCCTTATGGTCACACCACCGGTTGGAATACACCCATTAAAATTACCTTCAGAATGGGGAACTCCCACCAGATAGGACTAGAAGGGAGAATGTCTTAAGATAGATAATCAACATTGTCTTTTACAATGGGGTAAACCACGAAAATGTTCTCTACAATGGAGGACTTGATAGAGTCCTTCTCAGGTGCATTGATGGAGAAGAGACTGCTGAAGTCATGATAGAGGTGCACTCCGAGGCTATTGGAGTGCACCAATATGCATCCAAGCTCTCTCATCAAATTCGATGGCTTGGTTATTACTAACCCATTATGATACATGATTCTTCCATATTCACCAAGAAGTTCCATTCCTACCAGGTTCATGCCAATTTCATACACTGACCCCCAGAGTTACTTCATACAACTATATACTCATGGCCATTCTCCGCCAAGGGGATTGATGTTGTGGGACCATATCCTCTTGCCACAAACAGAAAATTCATGTTCATACTCACAAAGACCAACTTCCTTTCCAAATGGGCCGAATCCATACCCCTTAAAGAAGTCGGGGAGAAAAACACCATCAGCTTTGTGAAGGCCAACATCATTACTAGATTTGGTGTCCCTCATACCATTCTAACTAACAATGAGACCAAATTCTACTCTACTGAGTCAGAAAAGCTATAAAAAGAGTATTGAATCAAAGTCAACCATTCGACCAATTACCATGCGGCTGCCAATGGGAAAATAGAGGCTTTCAAAAAGACTCTATATCCAATATAATCCAAATGATTGTTGATAAGGATAAGAAATCAATACCAGACATTCTCCTTCATGCTTTGTGGGCTTACCAGACCACAACCTGCACTGCCAACTAGGAAACCCCATACTCACTAGTATATGGTGAAGAATTGGTGTTAACTATTGAAATCCAAGTGACCTCACTATGTGTGTCTTTTTGCTATCAACTGCACATGGAGGGGCAATCCCAGAGACGGTTTGATGAGTTCGATAATCTAGATGAATAAATTCTGCACACATTACTCCATTTCAGAATCTATCAAAACCAGATTGCACGATCCTTTAACAAAAAGGTTCACCACCAATCTTTTATTGAATGTGAAATTGTGTTAGTCCTCAGAACCCCGATGATACTTGGGAAGAATCCCCCAAAACTTTACCCAATGTTGGATGGACCATATGTAATACATAGGGTCTATTCTAATGTATCATAGACCCTAATAACAATAGATGGACAACTCATCATGGATCCCACAGATTCAAAATTTATAAATAAGTACTTTTCATAATAGTGAACACAATGTCATGGTCTAAGCCATATGACCCTAAACTGTGAGTTATAAAACCCGAAATTCTACGATCCAACCTCTACAACCCTAAACAATGAGTTATAAAACCCCAAATTCTATGTTACATGCTCTAAAACCCTGAACAATGTGTTATAAAATGAAAAACTCTATGGTCCAAGATCTAAGACCATAAACTATGAGTTATAAAACCCAAAATGCCATGGTACAATCTATACAACCCTAACACATGAGTTATAAAACCCCAAATGCCATGGTCCAAGTTCTACACCCCTAAAGAAAGAGTTATAAAACCCCAAATGCCATGGCCCAAGCTCTATGACCCCAACTATGAGTTATAAAACCCCAAATGCTACATTCCAGGATCTACAACCCTAAAATACAAGTTGAAATAATGAAAATTCAAAGTTCAAAGCTCTACAACCCTATACTCTGAGGTACAAAACCCCAAATTCCATGGTCCAATTTTAATACCTTAAATTGTGAGTATTTTTTCAAACTCTATGGCCTTAAACTACGAGGAACTTGTCCATGAAACCTGACATTAAATTGTGAATCATGTCATCATTATAAGACATTAAACTACATGACACAAAACTTCCAAATCGTATGACAATAAACTGCATGATCTCTCATAGAACAACATACAACTTGATTCTTTCCCTCGCAGGATATGTAGCGAGGCCTCGATCCTAAATCTTGGCCTAAACCCCATCAAAAAATGCCTCCATAATGCCTCCTATCTACCCATATTCGTAAGGTAAACCCATATCACTCATTGTTTATCACATCGAGTATAAATCACATGATATTGAGATCTGTGGTAGGCATTCTCTTATGAAATAAAACTATAGAGAAACATGGTAGACCTAGAAATCATGATGGATATAACAAAAATTCCCATACCCCTAGACTAAGGAAAATTGGTATAGGTCACTTTCAAAACTACGTACGGTGTGATCTAGCCCTTTCAGGATACGTAGCGAGGCCTCGATCCTCGATCTTGGCCCAACCCCACCAAGAAAAATATGAATGCCCCCATTATATCCTCTACCTCTCAACACCAGTGAAGAAAACCCTATGTCCACTCCTTGTTTCTTCTAATGAGTATTACTCGCGTGAGCTTAGGATCATAGTTAAGGATTCTCCTATGAAAATAAGTTATGGATAAGTATGGTGGTCCTGAAACCCCTAGCATATGAAATTGAAATTTCACTACACATGGACAGAGTAGAATCAATACAGGGGACATTCAAAACTATGTGCGGCTTGATTACTTCCCTCACAATAAATGTAGTGGTGCTCAAACTTAGCATCATGGCCCATCCATCATCCAACAAAAATAAAATAAAAAAAATTCCCTCAAATGTCCCTATGCATCGAACAACCCTTTGTATAGAACATCAAGAACAATGTGTGGATTGATTCTTGCCCTTGTAGGATACGTAGTGATGCTTAGATTTGGCATCCTCGCCCAACCACCTACAAAACAATGCCCCTTTCGCCCCATACGTAGGCCATACATATACAGGGAGTCCAGGAAAGTACCTATAGAATGAAAATAAACTTAATAATTCTTCAAGAGTTTTGTGTGGACCATTCCTTGGTGTTACGATATTCCGCACATGCACCTCAATCATGAGAATTCAAAAGATCATGCTTCCCACTATACATATAAGATATACTTATGTGGAAGATCTATTAGTTCATGGTTAATCACGGTCTGGGAACTCTCTTACCTTCCTAAGCATAAAATATTAGTTTTTCAAACTCCATACCTCGGGAAAACATGGATCCCTATAATCCTCCAAGGCCATCTGAGACGGTAGGTCAGTGTCCTAAAACACCTATTTCTAGATTATGTACATCATTACTTAGTGGCTCTTCATATGTTGCCCATAAAAATGGTCATAAATCAAAGGCCAATTCATCCCTAGGAGAGTCCTCTCCTATCCTAATACAACCAACAGATTACAATCCCCATGTCATGCTCCTAATTCATGTTTCCCCTAAGACTATGGTTTACACCTTCTATCATCACTCACGTCTATGGAATTCCAGAGCATCCTAATTGTGATAAAATCAAAATAATTAAAGATCTTTATGAAAATATAATCGTCCTCACAACATGACTCTAAACTGCATTGTATCATGTCCTCACAACACAATATTAAACTACATGACCAAAATTGTCATCATTGTATG
The DNA here is from genome assembly GCA_963277665.1 of Viscum album. Lineage (NCBI taxonomy): Eukaryota > Viridiplantae > Streptophyta > Magnoliopsida > Santalales > Viscaceae > Viscum > Viscum album. Next base: position 879,603,662 of record OY728166.1, read on the forward strand.
ATGTCAAACTTCATTGAAATGGTTTATGCCGAAATTTCCATCTGGTGTTGATTTTTATATTCCTGGATAATGACATGGAATCATCATAATCCCTTTCTTCTCACACTAAGAATAGTTCATGTGAGCTTAGGGATCTTAGCGAGAGATCCACCATGACATTACAGCAAAATAGTCTAGGAATTGTTCCTAGCAGCACGACCCTAAAAGGCATGTCACAGTTCCCTCCCCCTAGAGGGACCCCACGTGCTCACCATGTGATTTTAAATGACCAGAAATCCCAAATATGGAATGAATTCCTCACCCAATGTAAAATACAAATCAACGTAATGAACACATGATTCCATGAGTAAATTGCAGCCCAAATGTCTCCAATATATCCAGATACACTCCTATCGTACCCCCAAACATTGGGCTCTGAGTGATCTTAAATCCTCATTATCCTCCAAGGACATATGAGTTGGAAGGCCACTATCCTGTGGCCACCTTTGATTGATTATGCATATCATGCCTCGAAGGCTATGTATACATTTCCCACAAAAATGGTTGTTAATCAAAGGAAAATTCCCTCCCAAGAGAGTCCTCCCCTATCTCAGTACGCCTAATGGATTCTAAGACTCATTCCATCCCTCCCGATTCAAAGGTCCTCAATGTCATGGTTTACATTTTCCACCATACACACATCCTGGATATATCTAAAAATATCATCCCGATTCATCTTTGGTTTCTTTTGAGGTTTTTAAAGATACCTCATCCATAGGCATGAAGTTGATCCACATACTAAAGAAGAGTTCCTCCACTCATTTATGGGTTTACCCTGAAGACGTTAGGTTAAAATTCCCCCTTTCATATTCAGGTTCACCCCTTTTTGATGGTTAGATACCATATTCATAATATCACTGATCTCCATAATCCTTCATAGACATCGGACAATGGAGGCCAGTGTCCTAATGACACCTTTGATTTACTATGTGCATCATGCCCCAGTGGCTCTAGATATGTTTCCCACATAAATGGATATCTATCAAAAGAATATTCATCCACAGGAGTATCCTTTACAAGCTCCTGTATGCTCAAATGACATTTATGTCCTGTCACACCTTAGATTTGGAAAACACTAGGATAACGACTTACATTCCTTTTTCTTTCCAAGTTCCACTGACATAAAAAAGAACTCCAAACTAAACTAATCATTCACCAGATCTCCCTCACATAATGAAGAACCATATGGGAACAAATTTTTACTAAAATCCAAAAATAATGTCTCTAATATTTTCAGACATTACTACTCTGGATAGCCACCTAATATGGCTCCCGACATCAAAATAAATTAAAAATGTTGAAAACCAGACTAGACCATAGGAAATAGAAGGACAGTGTCCTACAGACACCTTTTATTGACTATGAACATAATTTCCCAGTGTCTCTACATATGTTTCCCAAAGAAATTGATGTTGATCAAAGGAAAAGTCACCCCCATGTGAGTAATTTTCTACCTCTGTACACCTAATACGGCTCCCAATCCTCATGTATGTCCAGAATTCACAATTCTAGTGTCATGAAAAATCCATAATCCATGTTTGTAGGATAATAAGACATTCTCATATAATGATCCCCTTTTGGGGCCCTTACCCAATAATGTTTTGTCAAAGCTATTCGACCTAAAACATCAGTAATAAGTTTTATTGGAAAGATTAAGAACTGCCGGTGAAAGTCACACTATACTTTCCAGAAGAAAAATCTGCAGAATGTACCTCTAGGTAAAAATAAATTATTGGTTCATTAAATAAAAGAGAGAAAACATTGATCCATCAAAGAAGTCATAAAGCGTGTTAAGATGGAAACCCGCAAAGGGAAGCCAAAGAAAAAGTCATTTTATACCCGCTATGCCCATATCAAGCATGCTTAGGAAAAAATTAGGGTAATAATTAAAAATAAATATAAGTTTGTGGGGTTATCCATGAAACCACAGAAATAGTTGAACTATGATCCCTGAGTCCTATGACGTAGGCAAAAAAATTAGAGCCCGATTCGATTATTTCAGTTTACTCGTTTCAAGTAATGGTTTAAAATTGATGTCTGATTGAAATGATGTTTATATGTATGGTTGATAAATTTACATGATAGGAAAATGTCAAATAAATAGAATTTAGAGGTAAATCAGTTCCATCATATTCTATAAAATATATATGTTCACAATCCAAAGTCTGGACCCTCTCCTTGTAAGCACGATATGACCTTTATAATAGACGTTCGGTATAGTCGCAATGTTGTATCAACGATTAGTGAGACTCCTCAACAGCTTGGAAAGGAATCAATAAATCCACAGTCTCAACTTCTGAACTCCCCCGCAGTTCCTCCGCTTACCTTATGGCTTGGAGGCCGGTCCTTTCTCCCTCATTCATTTTCTATCTCCCCTTCTCAATGGTGGTGGCAGCCTAGGGCCACTCCTATTTGATCCTCTCCAGTTTCTGGACCTGTTTCTCCACCTCCGGATCAAGTTGTTCTATCAATGACTCTTGCTTTGTGATTTTTTTTCGCATATTTACAACCATTCCATCATGAGTGGCAGCCTTTTCCATAAGAATCTGTCATGTAGCAGACATAATAGATGTCGAATCTACTATAGAATGTTAGGATTCAAGGGAACTAGTTTCATCCCAAGCGGCGACCTCCTTCGTTACTATATCATTAATTCCATGATAGTTAAATCCATAGAATCCCAGGACCACAAACTGGTAGTGCAACCTTTTTCAACATCACTGGAATCTAGTCAAATAGAGTTTGGGGGATTAATCTCAAAATGTTCTTCTATGCCTTTTTCAGAGTGGGATAAAGATCAACTAGGCCTTCTAGATCAGTCTATAAATCACCCCTTGATGATGAAATGCAATCATGAATGAATTTCACCAGAGAGGGAATTGATTCGGAAGCTACAACACAGCTTGACCCTGCAAGAACCTTGTCTCTATTAATGGTAACAGATGATGAGGTCGGTGCATCCGCTGCCATTTCAAAGGATTGTGGTTGTGATGCTAAGGATGGATGAGAGACAGCTTCAATAATTACCACCCCGCTATGGTACAACTGTATAAAACAGGTGACGTTGCATCCTGAATTATCAGTGGCACTCTGTAGATAAGTAGGAATACTGAATACCAAGGTCCATACTCAGTAGAAATAGTTTCCCTCAAGGTGGCCCTCAAATGTTTTCTAGTTAATAAAAGGTCGGTAGGGATGGTCAGTCCAGATAAGGATACTGGTCTTGGAATCTCGAGGGCAGAAATCCTAACCCCTCTTAGAGCTAAAAAAGTGAATGATATCCCCATCCAAATTTTCAGGGGATGGAACATCAACCTCCCTGATTTTGACTTCACTAGAGCCCCCACGTGCAGAAGACAGACCAATCTCTGAAGTGACACCCTCTACAGGGTAAAAATTCACACGATCATTATTATTTGGATCCACAATATTCAAATCCTCTCCAAGGTCCAGCGAGGATTGGGGGTCACCATTAGACTCGTCCCCTTCTAAAATATCCACTATGTCTCTCTCCATGAGAGTCGGATTAAAACGGTCAAGAGATCCCTCAACTTATGTATGTCCTTTTGTTGCTGTGATAGAGATAGTTTGACTAAAAGAAGGCACACCTGAGTGGTCAGCAACACCCCAGGTCTCTTAAAATTTCCTTGCTTCCCTATTTTAATAAACAATGACATATGGTGAACCTTGCTCTACTATAAAATGGACAACAGTTGTAGTTGCATAAGTGGTTTTTTTTTAGTCACCAATAGGCTCTTTGTCCAAGTTAATATATGTAAAATTTAGTTGACAGGATAAGGGTACCTGGTTCGAACACCAGATAAAAAAACATTTACTTGTGATTCCCCATTGAATATGGTTAGACAGCTTAGAGGTCCAGTAGCATTTCATTAACTGCTGAGGGGGACGTCTCCTGAATAAGCTCACGCGTAGGAGCTATAGGAGGAAACACCCTATAAGGATATGAAATAACTACTTCCATATGTTCAAGGGATCCATGGTGTCCTACCAATGTACCCCTACTGTTTATGTGACATACTCTCTAGTTGCATTACCCTGGGGAGAATAAGTTGGGGAAAAAGATTCTCCCTGAGACCTGACTTTTCACTGAAACAAATAAGAAGGAATGAGGTAAACATTCATCATAATTGTGATAAAATAATTAAAGTCTAGGGGTTTCGACCAAAACATCATCTCCCATCAACTATGGGAATACTGCTATTAAAACCATGAGGTCCAACCAGTAACGCCTGACCACAGGAACATGAAGACACCTATCAATTTTAGTCAAATAAGCTACCACCTCATCAAGATCTTCATCAGCTGGAATACAGGCAGGAGCAATGAAACCCCAGAATCCATAAGATCGAAGCGTTCCCTCTAAAGAAGCATCAATATATCTTCATCTAAAGCACACACACTGAATTCATCCTAGACCCTCCAAGACTATGGAAATGTGACCATAATTGGGATGGCTAGTGCTAAAAATATAGTATAGGGGAGGAGATAAGGTTTTGACAACCAAAAATATATCCCAAGTGTCACAAAAAACTCTATACCTCAAAAAGAGGAATTATTATGAGATGATGGAAGAAAGTAAGAAACTTTATCTGTAGAAGCCATAGTTTGTGAGCCAATGATGTCATCATCCTCATCAATAGTTTCTAGTTGTAGGATGGAATGTAACCGATACGAGTACTTACAGTGACCACATTGAGATTAGATTAGGGTCTCAAAGTCCTTAAGATAGAAACTCATCCTATCGAGATCCTCATCAAAAGAAATGTCATCTGATGCTGACACATAGCCAATTCCATTAAGGTCCACATACCTAGTCTGGAGAAGCTTCCACAAATCACAAGAGGACCATTCAATGGTAGATGGACGACCTTTAAAAAGTTCTAATTGCCTCAAAGTCACTGGTAAATCGGACAAAGAAGGAATGGATGATGGACTACTAGAAACGACTCCAATATCTTGTTCCACCGCCCGTGAGGTCATAAACCCATTTGTCACAACATTCATAGGAGGGGGAGTGAACAGACCTTTGGAGGACTTTTCCTAATTGAGAGTCTTCATTAAAATACTTTTTCTTCCCTTTTACCTTCTCCTTGGATACCTTGGAAGTTTTAACAATAGGAACTAGGTCAGTTAATTGTCTATAGGGACATGACATAACCCATGACATAAGATAGTTATTGGCATGGAAGGGAATAATATCCCAAGAATCTAGAAGTATGTCTTGGATCTAAATGCCATACCAGGTAAACATTAGCCATAATTGATAGGTCATCCTCATTTATTTCTCATTAAAAGCACTATAGAGAGCATAAGTGCACAACTTCTGGACGCAGTTGAATTGATGACTAAATTTTCATGGTGCGTAGCCCTCACAAAAAAGTTCCTCATTTATAACGGCAACCAGGATTCCTTATCTGAAAGAAAATTAGTTACCTCAGTTGAAAAAATCATCATATTCAATATTTTTAATAGTAAAAATAGGGGAGTCTTATGGGTGGTATGAGAAACATTCATAAACATTGAGGCAATCCATTAAATATTTCTCATTCTTTTTAGTTTACTCCACTTACTTATCCTGTGAAGCCCAAGCCGCTGACATGACCCTGCTGGTGCACTGATGGTATGGAGGGAGGGTGGAATGGAGAATTGTTAGGGAATTGATGGAGGAATAACCCCCATGTGGGCTCCCATCCAACCCCCAAGAATTTGGAAATGTCCAGTCATCCAGTAAGGTGACAAACCATCCCTGATTCAACCTAATAGGTTGTATATCTTGGCCAACACCAGGATATCCAAATTAAATCATTTTATAGTGGCCAAGTGAGTGGCCATGATAGATGTTGAGGCTCTTATGTCACCAGATTTCCACACTGGTATGAGCCACCCTCTAAGAAACATGGCCACGAAAGATGCCAATCGAAATAACTGATCGACATCAGGGGTGATCCCCAATCCCCATTCCTGAAAATTCCCCTCTACTAGGGTGGCCCAGTAAGTACATGATCGCATCTAGGTGACTTTTTTTGGGAAAATTCCTATGTATTTTTGAGTCAGGATCATGACCACTATGCTTAACAAAAGTCCCTAACCAGTCATCAAAAAAAATTTCTAGCTTTGTACAGGGATCACTTTCCTTCATAGGTGCATTCTATGGGACGATAAGTCTGTGGGCTAATTAGAGGGTTATATCCTCATCATCCTAAGTAGAGGAGGTAAGAAGAAATTCCTCATACATGTCTCCGATAATAGGGACTTCTGAAATTGGCTGGCTTTCCCAAAGACTGATGGTGACGTCCCCATGGGTCAAATGAAAAGTATTGGTATCTGTACTCCACCTACATAAGCGATGTGAAATATGGTTAGTAGGACGATGGGTATATGTCTGAGAAACCCAAGAGGCCTCGTACTAACCCACGATCTGTATCTTGGTTAATAAATCATCACAACCCTGGCGAACCCAAAATGTCCACCCCTAGTCTAATCCAAATCTCTTCTAGGGAGAAGTTCTCACTAAGATGAACAACTATGCTGCTAATCTGTTGTAGCCTTCTTTACGATGCTTTGAAAACAGTGGTATGTCTGATCGGTCTTCTATAGCACCCCTTCTAAAGACTGAGGTGCATACTTCAGTAAAGACCTAGAGGTAATATCTCTATGAAGGTATATCCCCCTTTGAAGAAATAAATGAATTAGGAATGGAGGTATTAATTATCCATACAGTAGCCCGACCAATCGGGTTTGGTGCCGGAATCTCCTTGTCAAACAATAGAACAAACCGTAAGAAGGAAGATTGACTGAATTTTGGTACTCCTATGGGCCTACAATGAGCATATTTTCCAGAGATTGGGGAAATGGAATGAACAGAATATTTTCATCATCCAAAGTCACCATGGTCCTCCACCTTTCATCCGTAGTTTAAAAAGGGCAACCAATAATAGCCTCAGATAAAACATTGTCCTCAGAAACAACCTGTGAAGAATCCATGTTAAATTGGAAAGGGAGATCTAGAAGATGAAAAAAATGTCAGTCCAATAAAAAGTATTGGATAAAGTATATGTAAGAATGGATATATGACACAATATATTAAAAAAATGGCTCCATGTAATGTTTTTGGAATTGGTACGGGGTACCCACATCCCACATACATTATAGTGTGTGGAATTCACACCCCAAATACTACATGATACATGGAGGTAACCCTACCGACAACTATGGAACTCTAATACCTATCATCTCATATATCACGGTACATGAACCATCTATGAGGTGTTGACCCATGGGTTGTTGTCTGGTTAATAGAAATGTTCACAGAAAAAGGATATTGCGAACCTAGGCCTTAATTATGTTCATGTTCAAGAATTGTGGGTTAATGTTCAGTTTCGTGTATTATGTTTTGAATGTTTGATTTTCTGATCCAAGTTCGGTATGCAGCCAAGCCACTAGTGTATCATTCTCAAATGTAGAATCCAGATTTTTGTATTAAAATTCCATTGTACCTTGCGCTAAATCCAAAATATGGTACATGGATGGACAAATGGTGAGGAAATCGGTTCACGATACATACAAAGCATTTCGAATTTTTTTTTTTCAAGGAGCATGGTATGTGAGATTATAATAAATAGGGGAAAAATATAGCACTTTTATCCAGGAGAAACAGTAAAAGACAAATGGCATGGGCCCCTATATATAGGCGTGGTCCCCTCCTACCGTGTCCATCTGTCCTCCGGTCCTAACCTCTCTATTCTATTATCGTCCATTCCTCCATAGTCCCTCCACTAACCAGTAATCCAGAATTAGGCCAAAACTTCCTCCAAAGCCACCAGACCCATATGATCAGACCATCAGGTGCATCAACATTCCATTTTGAGTATATATAACCATGATAAGAGGAGTCATGAAGGCTCTCCCCATAACGGTTCAGTCATCTGGAATGTCTATGGGTCTAGATTCCCACTATAACCTGAAGTCTAACCTTGTGATGCCCACATGAACCTCCATATTCTAGTGATTGTGGGTCATAACTCTCTATTCCATTAAAAGAGGAATAGTGACTCATCAAAGGTGTTATGTTTGCTCCCCCCTTTGACCAGGATGAAATTCCTCCCCTTCCCAGAACATATTCTAGGGCCCTCTGACTGAGGTAAGACACCAATCTTATAAGACCATGACATGTGACCTGAAATGTAATTTCACATTGAAAGGTTCATTGCTTCATTCCCTCACACACAGTCTCCCCATCCACTTCCACTGCGATCTCTCCATCCCCCACAAATAGGGGAAGAGGCATGTGCATTGTTGAATCATTCAAATCCTCTTGTTTCTCAAACAGAGCATGACCAACATGGCCATAGATGTCTAAAATGATTAAAACATCCACATGAATATGAAATATGTGAACTATGATTCCTGGCCAAATCAGGATATGTAGGATGCTTTCCAGACGGTCTGAGCATAAAAGGGTCCCCATCCAAAATAATTCACCTAATAATGTTTCCTTCAAATGGTAATCTTCAATGTGTAATCCTCAGAAAATCTGAACTACGTGGGTTCTGATTCCACTCCCGAGGATATATCGAAAACCCATCTTATGGGTTTGATCCCGACATCCAGTCACCTTCCATCCCTCCATGACTGAAAACAAACTCTAGAGCACCTTATTATATGGCTCAAGTCAGTATCACCTCCGTAGCATCAAATATATGCATTCTTACAATGATCTTGCAAACCAAGTGTAGCCCATGGACACTCTATTTGGGAATTAAACAAGTAATCATGAACATATAAACATGACATAAATATATACGAGAGTCACAAAACAAAAAACAATACTCCCATGGAAGGGTGTGGGGAGACAAAACTCCCATCCTCTCGGCCAATGGAGTACATAAGTTTCGTTGGCTAAATCATAAATCAATGAGCTCCTGCCTTTGGAAAGAAGGTCCATGAATCATGGATACTAGGGTCATTAGGTGTTCATCGTTCCATTAATAAACCCACTAGTGACCATCCGATGAAGTTATATCCAAGAAGGACTGATTTCACATGTACTTGACCCTTACTCAATCACTCGCTAGGACCAACAGTTCTTGCAGGGTTAGTTCTAACTTCAATAAAGGATAACAATGCAGAACGAGTAAAAAGAAATGAAATGATGAATTCGATGAGAAACCATCCATACAGAAAATTGAGGAGTGATGATCCTAATTATTCCTTGTCCACATTGACCCAAAACGTGCCACCTTAGAGGTGGAATATTGAGCTACTGACATAATGACTTATCGATGACTTGAAACGTCTGATGAACCTGGGAGAAAGCTTGCTTCTATTTCCAAAAAACTGATTTCCATACATAGGGGTGACCTTTAAGAACATGTGACCCCATCATCAAACTCCAAAAGACTCCCCATATGATTGGAATACGACTTATTCTTATTCTGAGCCGTCTTCATCCTCTTGCGTACAAGTTGAACGTTCTCTATCGTGCTCTGCACTACTTCTGGTCCAAGAAGGGATAATTCCCCTATCTTTGTCCAGAATACAGGTGAGAAAAATAGTCTTATGTACATGGATTTGAACGGTTCCATTCCAATGATAGAGTGCTAGCTATTATTGTAAGTAAACTCTATCAGGGGAAATTTTCATACCCACGATCCACCAAAGTCCAAGACACACACCTACAGCATGTCCTCCAACGTTTGGATGGTCCTCTCTGTCTTCCAATCTGTCTGAGGGTGGAAAGCAGTGCTAACCCATAACTAGGTTCCAAAATAATGTTTCAATCCAATCTAGACTCATGAGGTAAAATGTGTATCTCGATATGAGATGATGGATCATGGAACCCCGTGTAGCTGCACCACTTCACCTACGTATCATTGTGGTAAGGCTTCCATTGTGCTCACCTCCTTGATCACCATGAAGTGAGTTGACTTCATCTATTGTTCCACAACTACCCAAAGGGTGTCACATCCTCCCTATGATCATGGAAAATTAGTGAAAATATTAATTGATATTTCATCCCATTTCTACTTAGGAACATCCAATGTCTGAAACGGATCATCGAGAACACTGTTCTTGACCTTCATCTACAGACACAATATGCATCTTTCCACAAACTCTGCCACTGCCCGCTTCACCCTGGGCCACCAAAACTATTCCCTCAAACCTTCATATATCTTAGTAACTCCTAGATGCACTACTAGGGGTGAGATATGGAAATAAAAGAGAACTCCATCATCCACTTCCACAGGGATAAATAGCTTCCCAAGGAACAACATCCAATTCTGATTATCCTTTGACAGTCCTTCAAGAGCATCACCCTAAACAACGCGATCAAACATCACTTTAGTCTCTGAGTCTCCCCACAGAGACACATCTACCCTTCACAGCAATGAGGAATTCACCATTATCTGAAATAGATAGCTTATTCCACTATCCTACTCCTCATCCAGACACAAAGTGGTAAAATCCACCATTTCCTTAGAAGAATTTTTGGATTCTTGGTCTACCACCTTTCGCGACATCATGCTCAAGGAATCGACCACCACATTTACCACTTTTGTGGTGTGGGATATATAAAATTCATATAAATATTATACCTCTATCCACCTTCACTTCCACAATTTCATGTCTAATTGGGAATAGATATACCTGAATATCTTGTGATCTGTGAAGATCACAAAGCGCTCCCTGATGAGGTAATGCTACCACAACATCAGTACGGACATGACAGATGTAAGATCTAGATCATGGGTGGAATAATTACATTTGTGAGGACATAATTTCCTTGACCTATAAGATATTAATCCTCACTACTTCATTAGAACACATTCCAAGTTTAGGATGGAAGCATCACCGAACACCTCGAACAACACCCCATCTTCTGGAAATATAAGCATTGGGGAACTGACCGGTTTCTCCTTTAGATAGCTAAAATATCTCTAACACTTCTCATTCCATACGAAGGCATGATATTTTCTGGTCAAAGATTTCAATGGAACTTCAACTCCTGAGAAGTCAGCTACAAACATTCAGTAATAGCCTGCGAGACACTGGAAACTATGAACCTCCATCACATTCTTGGGTACTGGCCAAGAAAAAACTGCTTCACCCTTTGAAGGGTCAACTACTATCCCTTTCTGAGACACCACGTTTCTGAGGAAGTGAAACTCTCACATCTAGAACATTATCTTGGAAAAATTTACATAGTGTTGGTGGTGTCAGAGGACCTCCAGTACAGTCCTCATATGCCCGATGTTCCCATCCCCTGACAATTAGTAGATCGGGTGGTCATTTATGAACACGACCACGAACCAATATTGGTAATAATAGAAAATAGTGGTAATGAGCCCCATGAACATGGATAGTGAATTCATGACATTGAAGGGGATGACCACAAACTCAAAATTCCCACACCTGGAACTAAAAGAAGTCTTTGGGATGTCACCCTTCATTACCCTCAACTGGTGATATCCAAACAATAGGTCAATCTTATAGAACCAAACTTCTCCCTTAAACTATTAGAAAAGATTATCAATATTTGGAAGGGGGTAACAGTTTTTGACCGTAAACTAATTCAGTCTCTGGTATTCTATTCATAGTGTTATGCCACTGTCTTCCTTCTTCACAAATAAGAATGGATCACCCCACTTCGACATACATGGAAAGATAAAAACCTTCTTTATCAGGTTTTCAACTTAAATCCAAAACTCCCACACCATAGAAGGTTCCTTTTGATAGGTATTCATCAAAGACATATGGGCACCAGGTTGAATGTCTATCCCAAACTCAATGCCACTTCGAGGGGGTAGCATCACAAATTCTTCAAGGAAGACATGCAGGAACACAGTGAAACCCCCTACATATCCACCATAACTGAAAATACTAATTCCACTGACTGCTTGGCTAACAATGAAACAAGAGGCCCCACATTCCAATTTCCCTCATGAAAACTCTGATGTCCAATGAAATCTACGCATTGTCCACCCATATCTGAGAACATGACCCTTCTCTGGAAGTAGTTGATAACAATGTGCACAGAAAACAACCAGTCGATTCCTAAAATGACATTGTATGGCTCCATAAATTGTAGAAGGGCATACCTAGTGGAATGATGTGGCTTCAACAACAGTCTACATCCTCGACAAACATCAAACAGACTTGTCTGGCCTCTAATTAGAATACTCCACAATGGGGTCACGGGAAGTATCCCTTCATCTAGTACTAGAGAATATCATAGACTGGTTGAATTAAAGGATTGAGAGGATCATGAATCAAACATGTCACAAAAAAGAGTACTAAACAGACTGATCATCCCTAAAATAATCTCTGGACTCGCTAGAGCTACTACATCTGTGGTGTACAACTACCCACGCCAAGCTTCTCTACCTCTCTGTTGTTGACCTAATCCTCAACCATTCCCTGTTAGAGGTCCCTAAAGGGAACCCTGAGGTCAGCCTCCTTCTTTTTAATCAACCATCGCTGGAGCGAGAGCTCGTTTCCCCTGTTTCTAGAAAGGCCTAACTAGTAAGTGATGCTTCTGAGGAGGGAGATGAACTTACCCACCCCCACTATACAACACTCAGACTGGGCACTAGTTCCAAAGATTCATGTGGCCTCCATAGACAATGAAACTAGGTCTTAGGCCAATGGGTAAAGGGAGAGGTCCAAGAGATTATAACTATAACTTCTAAGTCCTACTCCCCACTGAACAAAACCTAGATGGCCTGGATGTCAGAGACCTACTGATGGCAGATTTTCCCTTTGACGAACTCGACTGACTCCGCTCTCACAGAACACCTCCAAGTGAGTGAATACCTTCAACTACCTCGCCATCTTCGAAACCTCAATTTGTTTCAGTAGGGAGGAAGGAGTAACAAAAAACTGGAGAGAAGGTTTAAGTTCCTCCTCTAAGCATCTCATTTGGGAATCCTTGTCTGGGAAGAGATCTTGTGTGAAGTGTATAAAACTCTTGAACTTAATCCCTATTTCCCTCACTAACATACTCTCATGTTGTTAGGAGAGTATCTCCTACCTTTTCTCAGCCTTCATTGTGGAAGAAATAAATTCCACACAGAACTCCTTCTCAATGTTAGCCCATAGGGCTTCTGTTTTGCTTCCTCTCCCTCAGGTAAAGCGTCCACCACTAACACACTAATCCTCATATCTAGATACCTATAAAGGGACCCAAGTACTCTATTGGATCTTGGGTCATTATGAAATAGATCTCAATACCTTTGAAAAAACTCTCTATTTCCATGTCTGAGACACTGCCCTCATACTTTTCTAGAGTCTTCTGCTAGAAGGCATAAAGCATTGTCTGCCAGTGGTTATCTTCTGCCTATAGATCATTTATATTATGATCAACCGGGTTATCATATTGGGCCTAAAATACTCGTACCATATGGGGATGATGTTTGGGTTCCATAGATGAAAAATTAAACACAGAACACCTATGCCAGATTAGTTTGAAAATTTTCTTTTAAATTAGTTTTTATTCATCATTTATTCAAAATTCCCAAAACACCAAGAACACAAAAGACCACAAGTCCTTATGATGCATGTACCAACCATAGGTTCTCTAACCTTCTATTGGTGTACCCACACTTGGTAGTTCAGTAGGTATCGAGTCCTTGAATATGATCACATGGGCCTTAAAATCCAGTGTCCTATATGGTCTTCCCTAGCCTATCTCATGCACCAAGATTTCCTAGAATAGTTGCCCTACCATCCCATTCAGTCCATACTGTTACTAACTCCAAACTCCATCCTATCTCTCAAACTCCCAAAACCAACCTATGATACCGTTTTTCCACAAACCACCTTCTCCAATATGAGGTAAGGAGAATCAAAGTGCAATGCCCTCCCTTCACCAATTTAAAAGAGAGATAATGACCCCCTGAGTCCCGCCTTTGATAGGTACTATAGTGGATACTAGTACTAATAGTATAAAATCTCACTTAATAGGGAAGGAATTAACCTATTTATATAACATAGTAGGGAGATAAGATGGTAAATCCTAATCAACTCTAAGTTTCTGAAGTAAAAGTAAAGCCAAAAACCATTTCCCACATGCATCTTCAAAAGTAAATTTGATACAGGGTACAAAAAAACTCCAATGTAAATGTTTTATATTCTTTCATTGGGGAACAAATTCATCTGTCGAGGAGGCTCTGTGATGTTTCCCTTCATTCCTGAATTCCAAAGACTGGAATCATCCATCACTTATTCCGGGATGTTTTCTCATGGATTGAAACGAGTTGATGGGATTTCAGTCTCTCATTCCATGGATTCATCATAGGAACTTGTTACCTAGTACTGGGCTCCCTTAAAGAATAAGATGTTGTTCTTGAAACTCCTACCAATTAACATATCTTCATGGATTCTAGTTAATCACACAAATTTTTTTAGGACATTCCAAGGGGCCAAGGCAGGGAAACAAACTCCAATTGGCAACATAGTCATTTTTGGACATCGCTGGCATCTCTAGACCCTAAAACACATGTGTGTCTAGGTTTCTATCCATTATGATTGGGATTATTGAGGGCACGAAATCCCAAGGAATCCCACGTTGAGTGTAGGTAATTTATGCCATAGGCATGTCCATGTGGTTTTCATCAGCTTCCCATGTTTGACACAAGGTATGCCGTTAATTTAACATCTAGAGGAGATGGGCCAGACTGATCAGAACACTGATGAGAGTGGAACGGATGGGTACTTAACCAAGAGGGAGCACATTGGTGGTTTACTGGATGAGTAGATCCAAACTCCTAATAAATATGGATATAAGGATGGTTGTATCCCTATTAAGGAGATGAAAGGGTTTACCATTGGTTGGGATTGAACAGTAAGGAGGTTTCTTACGTACCCTGTATGGATTATAGGGATCAAAACCAAAGTATTTAGCATGGGTGATGCATCGGGGTGTGAACAGGGGACAACGACCTAGAGACATGCTTGGACTTATGTATGGTTATCCTCCCATCACAAGAGGGACACTCTTGGTTGGATGGTTATGGATACTTTATGGGGATTATGCATGGATAGAAGCAAGATTGGATGGAATGATCTCACCTTGATGTGGTGGCATGGTTAAAAATTATTATGTATGATGGATGGTTGATTTAAGTGGATGGGGAGTGACATGGAACCATTTTGAAGGTGACGGTAGTGATGCGGTTGAAACTCTAAAAAGATTCCTACATATCCCTTTTGTAGGGAATCAAAACCAACGTAGTTGATTGGGGTGATGGGAAACTGAGGAGGTGGACCGTGATAATTGATGGATGGATGGGAACCATAGGATGTTGAACCTATGAGATGGGGCGTGACCTTCCTGAAACGCCAATGATCATGGGAAAGACTCGGATGAGACATCGGTGATGGGATTGAACCTTAGATAGGATTCCTAGGTATCCATGTGGTAGGGAATCAAAGTCCAAGTAGTTTAGTGGGACATGGGATTAGGGACTACGTAAAGGAAACCAACAAAAAGACATGTTGGGGGCTTACGTGTGGTTAGGTGCCCCAGTAGGTATGATGCCCAGGGGGTAGACCATAGATGTAAATAATAACCAATGCTACTAAAAATAATTACCATTTCTTAGGGAATACATATGTTTACCACTATTTAGGGACTACAACATCTTACCATTGGTTGTGGCCGAACCTTTGGGAGGCTACCTACGTACCCTATCTAAGAGGTAGGGATCAAATCCCACATAGTTAGAATGGGTGCAGTTTAATGTTGTGTGGGGAGGAAAGGGGAGTATAGTTTAACGTCATACAGGAAGAGGATTAATTGTCGTGAAGATGGTCGGGATTGATGGGTAATGGTCTTGAACCCTAGGGAGGCTTGTTATGCACATTTCCTAGGAGACAAGGTTCAAATCCCACATAGTTAGGGAGGGGGTCTCATAACAAACACACTAAGGCGGCCTAGGGAAGATGACATTGTCGGTGCTTACACTATGCCCATTTGAGTCATGCTCAGTGTGAGAAATAAGAGGTGGTAAGGACAAAAAGATCACATCACCAATGGTGCGCCCAAAAGGAATAGATAGGGGCATACACGTGTTTAGAAGCCCAAGGAGATGGAGATTGGGACCTACTCTAGGATAGATTCCTAGTGGCGATAAAGCCAAATGGGAGAAAGATGGGGCAATAAAAGTTTCTATTCCGATCTCTTGTCACGACCCGTCCTCGGGGCCCGTGCCGTGACTACCCCAAGCCCGCCTTCCATAGGCCAGGGGCTGGCGACTAGCACCAAAGGCATAAAATCCCGATAACTGGGAAGGCATTGCCTTTATAAAAGAAAATAAGCACCACAGAGTACAAGCGGGAGAAGTAAACACTAAGTAAAAACTGAGTACAATAGTAAGTGCGGAAAGTAAAAAGGGGCCGGAAATACAAGCCCAACTGTAAAGTACAACTCGAAAGGGAAAACAGCAACTGAAAAGTAAAGCTGCTACGCCGAGCTTTCCACTGGAAATCCCACCTGAAGGGTGGGTACGGATAACTCCTCTACTCCTCAGGTCCCGCCGTCCGCTCCGAGTATGTCTCGCCCAGTGGTCCACCTCCGGGTACTGCCTCGTCGTCACGTCCACCTCTGGGTAACGTCTCGTCGTGAGGTCCTCCTCCGGGTACCATCTCTTCGTATATTCCACCTACAGGTACCATCCAGTCCTCGAACACTCGGCCTCTGTCAGCACTGCCCGTCGTCTGCAACCAACACAACGAGGTGCGGGCATAACCCGTGCAGGGGTGAGTATAACGATACTCAGTAGGGACCCCGAGACCCTCAAGGTCTCACTAAACCAACAAGGATAACCACAAAGAAGATCTCAACAGATAACCTCTACTTAGGTATATACCCATACATATACCTAAGTTATCAAGTAACCCATCTCAATCATGAGGAAACACAAGGATTGTGAAATCAACGGATAACCACTACCCGGGTATATGCCCATACATATACCTAAGTTAGCAAGTGACCCATCTCAATCATGAGGTAAACACAAGGTCAAAAGTCTCAGCTCAAACCAGGATTTTCATTATCGAAACCGTAACTGCTGAAGAGCTCCGTCTCTGGAGTGTACAGTGGTCCTGTCACGACTCCGAGGTACTGCTCACTAACCTAAGACTGCTGAAGAACTCCACCTGTCGAGTACTGCGGGCCAGCCGCTACAACCAAGCGCTCCCATGTGCCGCTACAACCAAGCGCACCTCTGTCGTGGGTCTGCCGCTACAACCAAGCGCTCCCATGTGCCGCTACAACCAAGCCCACCTTTGTCGTGGGTCTGCCGCTACAACCAAGCGCTCCCATGTGCCGCTACAACCAAGCGCACCTCTGTCGTGGGTCTTCCTCTACAACCAAGCGCTCACATGTGCCGCTACAACCAAGCGCACCTCTGTCGTGGGTCTGCCGCTACAACCAAGCGCTCCCATGTGCCGCTACAACCAAGCGCACCTCTGTCGTGGGTCTGCCGCTACAACCAAGCGCTTCCATGTGCGGCTACAACCAAGCGCACCTCTGTAACACACCGAGTCGTTCGATCAGCAGTCGTCGGGTCTCAGCCAGCTACACGGTCTCCGTACTCCGCACGCTCGTCACTGGGAGGGTCCGCTCCACGAGCTACAGGTCGACACTCCAAGTATCTCAAAGTCCCATGAAGAAGTATCTCAAAGGACCATCACATCATAGGGGTCTCAACGCAACAGACGGCGCGTCAATCGGACGCCCGGTCTGTGAGTTATTAGCCTTTTCGTCCCAAGGGCCCGGTTGGTTTCGTGAGCGAACCATAACCGGCCGTATCTCAACTGTACCCCGAACCCTCATAGGGTATACTCATAGGGACCGTTTCTCAATGAGATCACCAACGCCGCTGACGGTTCATCAAACGGACGTTCTGTCAGAAAGATATCAGCTTTTCCGTTCCAGGGGCCCGGTTGGATTTCGGGTGCAATCCAATCCCGGCCACTATCCAACTGCATCCAAAACTCAGGAGAAGGATGCCAGAAGTTCCATATCGTCAATAGGAACGCAATGCAACAGACGGCGCGTCAATCGGGCGCCTGGTCTGGAAGTTATTGGCTTTTCCGTCTCACACCCACCCTGGGAAACTTCCCAGGAGGTCACCCATCCTGATCACTACTCTAGGCCAAGCACGCTTAACTATGGAGTTTTAACCACGTAGCCTCCCGAAAAAGAAGATTTATCTTGAGTATAGTATACCGAAACGACCGTCTCGATCCAAGGATCGCGTTGCCGCTGACGGCGAGTCGTTTGGAGGCCTGTAGCCCAAGATATGGGCGAAAAACCGAAACACGTCCGAAACCGGGGGGTCTGGGCCCGAACCGACCCGGCCCGACCCCCCTGGTCCAACCCGAACCGGGTCGGCCCGACCCCCCTGGTCCAACCCGAACCGGGTCGGCCCGAACCTGGTCGACCCGACCCGGTCCAGCTGGACCCGGCCCGGCCGGCGGCGCGACCCGGCCGGCGGTGCGGCAAGCGTGGCGCCGGGGCCCGGCGCGGCCCGACGCGGGGGCGCGGCCTGGGCGCCACACGCGGGGGGGTAAACTCCCCCCGGGTTTTGTGGATCTCGGCCGGCCTTAGGCCGGCCGTTTTCCTTTCACACGCGGGACCCGCGGGTCCCGCCTCTTATGCGAACCGGCGGCCGAGCTGGCCGCGGCTCTTCATTAACCGCCGGCAGCCGGTTTTCCGGCCGCCCCTTCCAGCTCTGCCGCGGCTCAAGCCGCGGCCCTTGTTCGATTGGCACAGCGCGACGGTGCCGCGCCCCTCCGTCGTGGCCCGACTCCGGCCGCGGTCTCTCCGACTACCTTCGACGCGACGCGCCGACGTCGCGTTCTTGAAATCTTTCCACGGCGCGGCGTGACGGCGCCGCGCGTATCTTCCGCATTAAACCCCATGAACCCGCGTGGTGCGATGGCACCACGCCTTTCCGAACCATTCCACAATAAATCAACACGAAGTAAAAGAGGGGGATCGGCCGGGTTTGTACGGTCCAAACTCCTCACGTTATAAGGATAGCAATCGGCCTTTAACGAATAATAAACTTTCACAATCTTTTTAGATTAAATAAAAAGATTTGAAAATCAAGGCCCGACTAATATAAACAATCAAGTTCGAAGAAAGTTCCACATAACTTTTAAAAAACAATTACCACCAAGAATTTTCAAGTCGAAATTCTCGAACAAATATAAATAATTGAAACAAACCCCTACCTCGGTTCAAGTGCAGAGCACGTCAACAAACCGCGGAAGACAAGCGTCGCGGAGGTCAGGCATTGCGGTAATCATTCGTCGATTCCTTTGACGTAGAGGTACGTCCGAATAGGTACGTCATTGGTGAATCTTCGTAAGCCGACGAAGAAAGTCCGAGGAGGAAGCGGCGTTCCCTTTCGTTGACACGGAAGGCGTCGTCGATCTTCGGAAACAATCCGGCTAGGAATAAGAGAGAAGCAGCGTTCTTGAGTGTTCTTCGTGTTCTTCGTCAAAGCTGAGGATGGTAGAGAGAGCTTCTCAAATCCTCTCAAGTGGCAAAAGAATCCAACCCCAAAATGATAAAATAAGCTTAAGCTTATTTTATTACACAACCTCCCTCTTAGAATTTCAAAGGTTTGAAATTTAAAACATCTCACCTCAATTAATTATTCCAAGTGTCAAACATTAATTAAATGAGTTAAAGGGGAGTTTTAAAAAGAGGAGGTGAAGAGTTAGGGTTTGTGTGGGCCCCACCACACTTAATCCTCTCAAGGGAGGTTAAGTGGATGTGGGTCCCACCCTTAACTCCCTTTGGGAGGAGTTAACCAACAAGTTAAAAATAAAATGTGTTTCCACATTTTATTTAACTTTATTTTAGAAACCCAAAAACTAACTCTCAACCCGCAATAAACGCAACCTCGGAAAAGGTCTCCTTAAGCGAATATCGGCACTGCGAGTTCATCGGTGCCTTCATAATTCGATTCCGGGCAACGGTTCAAAAGATAGAAATTCCCGCTCGCTCGTTCACTGAACGTACCCGAGCCAAACTTCGGAAATTAATTCTGGGCACACCGGGCATTAGAATCAGGCGCCGTCAGAAACTGCGTTCTTGTAAAATTACAAAGAAAATTAAGAAAAAAAATTCCTTGAAATTTCCGGGTCTTTACATTATTCCCACCTCAGGGCTTTACATCCCCGTAATGCTTCAACACAAACTAGTGTCACAAAAGCGGTACAGAGCACGCATCTGAGCCTTCCGCTCCCATGTGCTTACCTAGAGGTTCCGTACTTCCAAAGAAAGTGCACCCGAGGAATCGATCGTCCTCGTAGGATCTGCTCCTGTCGATCCTCGATCCCCACTGGAATCTCCGTGAAAGACACCCCATCGCCATCGTCCAACTCCTCATAGTCGATGGTATGCGAAGGGTCGAGCACGTATCTCCTCAGTTGAGATTTGTGGAAGTCGTCGTGCACCTGGTGCAACTGCGGTGAATGGGTTAAGCGGTAAACTACCCCGCCTACCCAGTTGGGGACCTAAGAAGGTCCGCTGAACCCCGGAGATAACTTGCCGCCTTGGCCACATCTCCGTAAACCTCGTCGAGGTGAGACCCGTATAAGGACGTGATCGTCATCCTTGAACTCCAGAGGTCTCCATTTTCTGTTAGAACTGGAACTCGAAAGGCTGCTGCCACGAGGGTAAGATTGACCGACTCAAGAGTGATCGGTCACACTCTCCTGTGCAAGGGTTACCCTGCGCTGTCTGGGGTTTCCTTTTCCGCCGACCAAGGAAAACCCATCCCGACGTTTGCCTAAAATTGTCAATTTGTGTATGAACAGTTATTGCCCATTCCATACTCAAACTAACGTTGTAAGGCCTCAACGCTGCCACCAAGAGATTCCAACCGAAACTCTCGCCTCGAGGGTCTGACCACACCATCGGCGCAAGTGTGACTATCGAGTCTCCTCCCAAGGTATCTCCAGACGTGAGGGTCAATTCCACAGCTTACCGGAAACTCTATGTGTGGAACAAGATTTGTGAAAGAAATGAATGATTCACATTGACTTCCATTACTACAGTAGCCAGTAGTGGACACGGACTGTCCCTTAAATCATTTCTAGAGCCATTGGTTCACACTCCTTGACCGCAAGTAGTCGCATTCTTCCTCTGCCCTCCCGCTCCCTGAGCCTGGCGGGAATAACTAATGCGGGAGGTTGTACCATGTTAGGATGTACACCACCTCATGCTGCTCTCCTAGATCTGCCTCCACGTCTACTACTTCGTAGACTCATCTCTCCTATAATATTCCTCTTCTTTAACACACCCGAGTCTCTAAGACTGGCACCGGTTTCCTGTTTCTTACTGCACTGTGCAGTCTTCATCCTCTCTTGGATGTCCTGGACCTCCTTTAGTCTCACAAGAGCTGCTATGAATTCTTCTTTGCTGATAATAGAAACCCGGTCTCATCCCCTGGATGAACCACATTCGTTGCCTAATACAGTCAATCCTGACATGAATGATGCATTCCTGCCATGGATGACGTCGTAAGGCCTCGACGTATCTACTAAGAGATCCAACTGTCACTCTCGCCTCCAAGGGTCGAGTCACACTTTCGGCATCAGTGTGAGGTCACTGGGTCCCCTCTAGTAGAAATCTCGAAATTGAGGGTCAAGTCAATAGTTTAACCGGGACCACTCAGTATCAACCAAACAATAGGACAAGAAAGCAAACAAAGATAAGTGTCTTTTTATTATTGCAGCTCATAGTTCAAAGACACGAATAAAAAGCAACATGGAACTAGAAGTACCAAGGACGTATCCACTAGTTCCTCTCCTGCCCACCTGCTCTCGGAGCTCTACTGGTCGTCCGTGAAAAGGCATTCTAAAAGAAACATCATGACACGGTCAAACGTTTATACATGGTGAGCTGACCTGGTTTGAGCTGTTTTAAGGGAAAACCTTTGAAAACACACACGCAATTAGTGTTTTTGTGCACAAAGTCAGAAATCAGTTGTCAGGGTCCTGGTGTATGGATACGTCGGCCGCCCGCACCAACACTGGACTCCCTGAACTGAAAACCACACTTGGTACTCTCAACAATATTTCTTCACAGAAAGAAACATCAGAGTTATAAGTTCTGCGGTAGAACCGAACTCCTCTGATACCAATTTGTCACGACCCGTCCTCGGGGCCCGTGCCGTGATACCCCAAGCCCGCCTTCCATAGGCCAGGGGCTGGCGACTAGCACCAAAGGCGTAAAATCCCGATAACTGGGAAGGCATTGCCTTTATAAAAGAAAATAAGCACCACAGAGTACAAGCGGGAGAAGTAAACACTAAGTAAAAACTGAGTACAACAGTAAGTGCGGAAAGTAAAAAGGGGACGGAAATACAAGCCCAAATGTAAAGTACAACTCGAAAGGGAAAACAGCAACTGAAAAGTAAAGCTGCTACGCCGAGCTGTCCACTGGAAATCCCACCTGAAGGGTGGGTACAGATAGCTCCTCTACTCCTCAGGTCCCGCCGTCCGCTCCGAGTATGTCTCGCCCAGTGGTCCACCTCCGGGTACTGCCTCGTCGTCACGTCCACCTCTGGGTACCATCTCGTCGTGAGGTCCTCCTCCGGGTACCATCTATTCGTATAGTCCACCTCCAGGTACCATCCAGTCCTCGAACACTCGGCCTCTGTCAGCACTGCCCGTCGTCTGCAACCAACACAACGAGGTGCGGGCATAGCCCGTGCAGGGGTGAGTATAACGATACTCAGTAGGGACCCCGAGACCCTCAAGGTCTCACTAAACCAACAAGGATAACCATAAAGAAGATCTCAACAGATAACCTCTACTTAGGTATATTCCCACACATATACCTAAGTTATCAAGTAACCCATCTCAATCATGAGGAAACACAAGGATTGTGAAATCAACGGATAACCACTACCCGGGTATATGCCCATACATATACCTAAGTTAGCAAGTGACCCATCTCAATCATGAGGTAAACACAAGGTCAAAAGTCTCAGCTCAAACCGGGATTTTCATTATCGAAACCGTAACTGCTGAAGAGCTTCGTCTCTGGAGTGTACAGTGGTCCTGTCACGACTCCGAGATACTGCTCACTAACCTAAGACTGCTGAAGAACTCCACCCGTCGAGTACTGCGGGCCAGCTGCTACAACCAAGCGCTCCCATGTGCCGCTACAACCAAGCGCACCTCTGTCGTGGGTCTGCCGCTACAACCAAGCGCTCCCATGTGCCGCTCCAACCAAGCGCACCTCTGTCGTGGGTCTGCCGCTACAACCAAGCGCTCCCATGTGGCCCTACAACCAAGCGCACCTCTGTCGTGGGTCTGCCGCTACAACCAAGCGCTCCCATGTGCCGCTACAACCAAGCGCACCTCTGTCGTGGGTCTGCCGCTACAACCAAGCGCTCACATGTGCCGCTACAACCAAGCGCACCTCTGTCGTGGGTCTGCCGCTACAACCAAGCGCTCGCATGTGCCGCTACAACCAAGCGCACCTCTGTTGTGGGTCTGCCGCTACAACCAAGCGCTCCCATGTGCCGCTACAACCAAGCGCACCTCTGTAACACACCGAGTCGTTCGATCAGCAGTCGTCGGGTCTCAGCCAGCTACACGGTCTCCGTACTCCGCACGCTCGTCACTGGGAGGGTCCGCTCCACGAGCTACAGGTCGACACTCCAAGTATCTCAAAGTCCCACGAAGAAGTATCTCAAAGGACCGTCACATCATAGGGGTCTCAACGCAACAGACGGCGCGTCAATCGGAAGCCCGGTCTGTGAGTTATTAGCCTTTTCGTCCCAGGGGCCCGGTTGGTTTCGTGAGCGAACCATAACCGGCCGTATCTCAACTGTACCCCGAACCCTCATAGGGTATACTCATAGGGACCGTTTCTCAATGAGATCACCAACGCCGCTGACGGTTCGTCAAACGGACGTTCTGTCAGAAAGATATCAGCTTTTCCGTTCCAGGGGCCCGGTTGGATTTTGGGTGCAATCCAATCCCGGCCACTATCCAACTGCATCCAAAACTCAGGCGAAGGATTCCAGAAGTACCATATCGTCAATAGGAATGCAATGCAACAGACGGTGCGTCAATCGGACTCCTGGTCTGGAAGTTATTGGCTTTTCCGTCTCACACCCACCATGGGAAACTTCCCAGGAGGTCACCCATCCTGATCACTACTCTAGGCCAAGCACGCTTAACTATGGAGTTTTAACCACGTAGCCTCCCGAAAAAGAAGATGTACCTTGAGTATAGTATACCGAAACGACCGTCTCGATCCAAGGATCGCGTTGCCGCGGACGGCGAGTCGTTTGGAGGCCCGTAGCCCAAGATATGGGCGAAAAACCGAAACACGTCCGAAACCGGGGGGTCTGGGCCCGAACCGACCCGGCCCGACCCCCCTGGTCCAACCCGAACCGAGTCGGCCCGAACCGGGTCAACCCGACCCGGTCCGGCTGGACCCGGCCCGGCCAGCGGCGCGACCCGGCCGGCGGTGCGGCCAGCGGGGCGCCGGGGCCCGGCGCGGCCTGACGCGGGGGCGCGGCCTGAGCGCCGCACGTGCGCCGCACGCGGGGGGGTAAACTCCCCCCGGGTTTTGTGGATCTCGGCCGGCCTTAGGCCGGCCGTTTTCCTTTCACACGCGGGACCCGCGGGTCCCGCCTCTTATGCGAACCGGCGGCCGAGCCGGCCGCGGCTCTTCATTAACCGCCGGCAGCCGGTTTTCCGGCCGCCCCTTCCAGCTCTGCCGCGGCTCAAGCCGCGGCCCTTGTTCGATTGGCACGGCGCGACAGCGCCGCGCCCCTCCGCCGTGGCCCGACTCCGGCCGCGGTCTCTCCGACTACCTTCGACGCGACGCGACGACGTCGCGTTCTTGAAATCTTTCCACGGCACCGCGCGACGGCGCCGCGCGTATCTTCCGCATTAAACCGCATGAACCTGCGTGGTGCGACGACACCACGCCTTTCCGAACCATTCCACAATAAATCAACACGGAGTAAAAGAGGGGGATCGGCCGGGTTTGTACGGTCCAAACTCCTCACGTTATAAGGATAGCAATCGGCCTTTAACGAATAATAAACTTTCACAATCTTTTTAGATTAAATAAAAAGATTTGAAAATTAAGGCCCGACTAATATAAACAATCATGTTCAAAGAAAGTTCCACATAACTTTTAAAGAAAAATTACCACGAAGAATTTTCAAGTCGAAATTCTCGAACAAATATAAATAATTGAAATAAACCCCTACCTCGGTTCAAGTGCAGAGCACGTCAACAAACCGCGGAAGAGAAGCGTCGTGGAGGTCGGGCATTGCGGTAATCGTTCGTCGATTCCTTTGACGTAGAGGTACGTCCGAATAGGTACGTCGTTGGTGAATCTTCGTAAGCCGACGAAGAAAGTCCGAGGAGGAAGCGGCGTTCCCTTTCATTGACATGGAAGGCGTCGTCGATCTTCGGAAACAATCCGGCTAGGAAGAAGAGAGAAGCAGCGTTCTTGATTGTTCTTCGTGTTCTTCGTCAAAGCTGAGGATGGTAGAGAGAGCTTCTCAAATCCTCTCAAGTGGCAAAAGAAACCAACCCCAAAATGATAAAATAAGCTTAAGCTTATTTTATTACACAACCTCCCTCTTAGAATTTCAATGGTTTGAAATTTAAAACATCTCACCTCAATTAATTATTCCAAGTGTCAAACATTAATTAAAGTGAGTTAAAGGGGAGTTTTAAAAAGAGGAGGTGAAGAGTTAGGGTTTGTGTGGGCCCCACCACACTTAATCCTCTCAAGGGAGGTTAAGTGGATGTGGGTCCCACCCTTAACTCCCTTTGGGAGGAGTTATCCAACAAGTTAAAAATAAAATGTGTTTCCACATTTTATTTAACTTTATTTTAAAAACCCAAAAACTAACTCTCAACCCGCAATAAACGCAACATCGGAAAAGGTCTCCTTAAGCGAATATCGGCGCTGCGAGTTCATCGGTGCCTTCAGAATTCGATTCCGGGCAACGGTTCAAAAGATAGAAATTCCCGCTCGCTCGTTCACTGAACGTACCCGAGCCAAACTTCGGAAATTAATTCTGGGCACACCGGGCCTCGGAATCCGGCGCCGTCAGAAACTGCGTTCTTGTAAAATTACAAAGAAAATTAAGAAAAACATTTCCTTGAAATTTCCGGGTCTTTACATCTCTCCTCTGGTATTTGCACACCGAAGAATAAAGGAGGAGTGAAAATGCTACCTCCCGCAAGAAAGGATAGGGGCTTACACCAATATGGTTGAACTTCCCTACAGACAGATACCACTCCCACAATGAAGATATCAATCCATGTGAGGAATATCTCACTCTCATAGAGACATGTGGGTGTGGAGAATGTTTGAGGTGGGGCACCTTGTGTATATTTTAATGGGTGAGGCAATATTTTAACGTAATGGGTTGAGGATAATGGTGTTTGGCTGTTTAACATCATGTCACTTAGACGATCATGATTCAAACATAACCCCTAGGACTAACTAAACTAATACCCACCCACACTTGGGGAAGGGATGACATCAGTAATGTCATAGAGGGTTGGTGTTATAGATTGATTCACTGAGGGAATCACGTTTTCATGGCTGTGCTAAGAAGCAATATCATTTAGCATGCTTATACAAAGAAGCATGAGGCTAAGAAACAAAATACGAAGAACCTCCAAAGGGACCATGAATTCACTTTGTAAAAACCTAGAGGGTCACACAAGAGAAGGGTTTGTGAAGCACTTGGATTCACAGGAAGGGACCTTGCAATGCTCTGGTGCTTCACAGGGTGGAGGGAATTGATGAAAAGGTATGCATTGCTAAGTGGAATGTCCTAGCCTTGGCATGGGGTATATATGCATATAAATGGTTCTTCAGGAAGTGAAAGTGATTTCATAGAGTAGTACTTCATTGGGCATGGATTCCGTGTAAATCACGAAACTATGAAGAAATGGACTTCATGAAGCACAGTGATCCTGCCTTATCACGGAATTCACATGTGCATGGAGGGTACTTTGAAAAACATGTGTTCTTGGAAAAGACCTGAGTCCCCTTAGGGATCTTCATCCTTTGCGATTGAACGTGGGATCTAGGAATGGAATCCTTTCTTGAAGGGGTGTATTTGAGCAAAGAGAAAGGAATTTCTCAATGCTCTAATATCATAAAGACATCATTTTCATAATGATTCATAGAGTAGAATTTTATTCATGATTTGACAGCTTGGAAGAATAAAGGACAGTGTATGTGTCCTTTTGGTTTGAGGGAATCCTGGTATTTATAAGTGAGAGGTTGTTAAGATCTCTGATATCTCATTGCGGATCCACATGGTGCTTTGCGGTTGAATGTGGATTACATCATGTTTTTCGTAACCATGGATTCGACCTCCATCCCCTCCTCAGTGCAGGCCTCGTGAATTCCCTCTACCTCACTTTCAGAGGCCACCATCAAATTTTTAGGGTTTGCCGAGGTGATCTGGTTCTATCCTCCATGTGGATATTTCCATCAATTGTGTCGTAACCACGAAGTCTGCCTCCTATTGTACTTTGTGGAGACCGTATAAGAGGCCTCGACATTGTGCTGGCCGTGGTGCTGAGGTTCTCAACAAAGGTCGTGCTACTGAAGGGCTCTGTGAATGGGCTTCCCGAAGTATCCCCTTGGGATTTGATGTTCTATTTATGTACACTTTCCTTTGAACATTTTTTGGGTCCAACAAATACCCCCCCCCCCCCTCAAACGTGGATCCATGGAGAAAATGAGGGTCAAATTATAAGGGTAGAAAATGGAAATTTTCAGGCTAATCACCAATGGAAATCACTAAGTAGGGCTGTGATGCAGACATGAAAGGCGCAGGTGGAGAACACACTTTTGATCACCATGGCCAGACGTGCCATGATGCTCGGGGGTAATTGCCAATAAATATTAGAGGATGACCCCTATTTTGTCTTTACATGTCTTCGTCTGTTTGGTGCATCACTCTTGATTTGAAAAGTGTCGTAAGCTCTATGACCACTCTTTGAGAATCAGGCCCTTTTTTCTCGGTAGCACATTGCCAGTCTTCCAACATCACGATTGAGTTCTCCAGAGCATGTGGATATATGTTTTGTGGCAAGGCTCCGTGATCCGTCTCTGCGATCGAGAATTGTGACATAGCTCTTTCATTGAGCTCTATGAGCCAGGACAAAAACACATAAATTTTTGGATACGGAATGGCTCTCCAAGAAGCTATAAAATAGGTCCTTCAAGATTCTTCCCGAAGGGAAGATATGGATGATAACCTGGTCATCGACGAATATGTGTGGAGCCATTCGGACCACGAGTCACTAGTGGATCTACAATCAGAAAGTCATAAGAACTACCCATGGTGAAAAAGGCTGCTTCTATATGTCTTTGTTCTATGAGATGTTGTTTTCATTCATGAAGCGAGTAGGGATGAGCCAACCTACTAGTTTAGGAGCACACAGTGCCAGCGCCAGTGGTTCAGGGTGGCCGACGGTCATACATGGGAGGATTATAAACTTGTTAATAATGATAGCCTGTATAACCATGTGAACAATGTTAACGGGAATATGTTGCCGCGTAATATATCTCTCCCATAGTATCTGACCATCCTGATGGTGGCCTTGGGGAACCTAGAGACGGGGTGGACCAATGATTGGGATCTACGCTAGGGCGGTAATTTCATAGATGACTGGGCATGGGCTTATTGGGTCCATTCCAATTGTGAGGGGATTGGGGTGGATCTGAAGTGAGTGGGCCTGTATGAGGCAGTATGGGCCTCCCAATTCCAAATATACCAGCCGAAGTAGCTGATTCTAGATTTATTGAGTAGGTGGACATCGAAGACCAAAACTTTTTATCTTCAACATTGGGAGGTCGATATCAACCTCTGAGAACTCCAAATTTTTTTGGGGATCTCGATATTGGGAATGATGTATAACAAGTTCCTCCCCTACAAGAATACATGGGATGTCCTAGAGAATATTCCTCCACTAGCAATGGTACTGATGGACCTTGTTCCATGAAAGGACTAGAAGTCAGGGAGGGATTTTCATTTTATATGGTGGTTCAGTCAGTTTTGGGATTCCCTCGTAGATGGGATGTTTCCTGAGAGGCCTCCCCCTTTCTAAAAGGGAGTCCAGCACAGCAAAGAGAACTCCTAATAGCTAATATTAGAGTAAAAATAGTGGAAGACATGGGGGTTTAGTGTTAACACCGAGAAGCAACCAGTGGTTAGGTTGGCTTCGTTCATCTCGGTTCTCATTTGTGGATGGATACTGCTAGTATGGGATACAAACATGGGTGTACGACCCAGAACGTTTATCATGGAATCTATGTAGGAGATGGGAGTGGATTGATCTAGGGATCTCTATTTTGGCTAAACAGTGCAATGTACTATAGCATATCAGTGAGGGAAAGAATACACAAAGGGTTTGAGGGTCATTCCATCTTTTGTATGGGTGTATAGTAGCACATATGGGCGCCTATGAGTACCCAAACACCATTTATCATATAGGGCTGAACTTCCAACCAACTATTTTGAATTCAATAAGGAGTTTACCCACCAAGATGACCCTACCACTGGTGCTGAATCAAGTCTAGAATGAGAACGAGTTCAACTTCCACCCATTCCCATTGAAAATAGGTGTGTTCACTGATGACTTCTAGGTAATAGAGGACCATTGGTCCTAACTTCAGGCCTTTCATGAAGGAGTCTTGGTGGTGTGTGTTGACTATGAGACTCTCTATGAGTTTTACACCCTACATTGCTTCATGAGGTTTCCCTGGTGCATGTAGAGGCTGACCCCATGTGTCAACATGGGAGTACTCCATGAGGACCATCCATGTGTGATGAGGAAGATGTGGCTCATGTTCACACCTGAGGATGGGAAGATGCGGAATAAGAAACCTCCACCCACAACTGTCTTTGGCCTAGTGAATAAGTATGCCATGAGTTGAGTGAATATTATACAGGGGAGTTACTGAAGTGGTGGACCATATGTGCTAGTGATGGGGTGCCTCCCCAACCTCGATGTCGGGGCCAAAAGGTGGTGGGAACATCACGTGGCGGTGGGGTTGCAGTAGTGGTGAGATCTGCACCGACCAAGAGGTAAGAGGTGGAAGAAAACCTGCCAGTCCTAGAGGAGAAATTTCACTTAGAGTGGAGGCCACCCATGGGGTTATATATGATACCCACTCAGGCTCTGGGGAAGAGTCTATGCAATATAGAAATTCCTATGGATTCTATCTTCCCGGAGGCTAGGTACATTTGGGACTTCAATAGAAAATTTATCAACCCTTCCCTGATGATGCACAATCTGAACCATTATGGGATGGATTTGGCATGGATTAGTCATGCCATGACTCGATTAACAGAATCTATATTGGAAGGGGAGAAGTGCATCGTCGAGCTAGAGAACTTCATGCACTCTTGGGGTGGTCCACGTCCAATGACAAATCATGTAATGGTGCTGCTCGATCAAATGACCCATCTACAGTTGTCAGCTTCAAAATTTAGGGAGTGCTTCCCACTACCGGAAGAATCAGAAGGGTCTTCCTGGGGGAGGAGTCTAGTAGAGGGAACCCTCTGGAAGAGGGTGAGGTTGCAAACACAGAACTGGAATAGTTTGTAGAGGATATTGAGGTAATCCATAATAAATTTTCCATTAGTCCTCATTTTGGTCATTTTGGACTTCTCAACTAACATTTGATTTATGAAGGAGGGCCTCATATGAAAAACCCGCTCCCATTCAATATAAGATGCCACTGCAGGAGATTCAGGATCTGTGCCCAAGACAATGGTGATTACCATAGATAGTAAGGCCGTGATGACATGGGTGGTTCTCTGGGAGTCTTCGTATTTACCAACCATATATGGGGGGGGGATTCCTCATGGTTCTAGTGTAAACAACTCAACGGTGAGACCAACTATCTAATCTCTGTATGTCTCATTCACTGAATTTGTAACTATCATCCATTGCATCAATCCAACTGACGTCTGTGTATTCTCATATGCACATTTATTAAAATGTAGAGGTCCAAAATGGAAAGGATGACTGGGGCTCCAAGTGAAACCTTTCCTAGGGGAATTTTGGTGGTTTTGGAAGCAGACAACCATATTAACCAAGCCGTAGTGCTCCGGGTCATAGGTGGGACTGTCAGCTGGACTGAACTAGAAGTCATCAAGGTGGAGTCCAGTAGTAGGGATCAATCAGAGGACATGAGACCTGTTGTAGCCCAAAAAACATCATATGAGAATCCTAATGAAGATTTCTTCGAGGCGTTCCCTATATATGAACCCGTTGACCCCATGGACTGGGATGAGACAACTTTTGATGAAGAGGACATCATGGTCGTCCGTCTCTAGTCATGGAAGCTGATCAAGCACTTCGTTGGGGAGACCCCACAATCAAAATTGATTGACCAGATAGGGAGGCTATATTCCTAGATACATGAACTATGAGCTTGAGGAGTGGATTCCCAATGTCCTCATATGCGCATCTGAGACTTCGTGGTTGAGAAGATTAGGGAACATGAACGTGGCCTTGGTGTGGGCTGGAAGTGGTGAAATTTGGTGAAAATTAAGAGGCTCCAAGAGGCTGAAAATGATATCCACCTGTTGAGGGCATAGGTGGCCGAGTATTCTGCTTTCCTCAACATGAAATCGGGAGTCATATCATAGCTGAAGGCCCAAATACCTAATGCTGATGAACAGATGAGAGGAGCCTCTAAAAAGATGGCTATCATATAAGCTCATGAAGATAAAGCTCAGATAGAGGCAGATGAACTATTCCCCATTGACATCGAGGTGGAGAGGGATCTTAATAGGTGATAGTGGATCGTAGATTCTACTAGCTAGAGAGTGGTGGAGTTGGGATGCTCCATTGAAGTGGTCAACCCATCTATGAGAGGGTCAAATCAATGGGTGTTGTAATATGTGTTAATTTATAAACATACTTTCTTTCTTTGCTTGTTTATTTTGATTGAGTGCATGGGTTAGGATATTTTTTTGGGTGTGCTGCATTTCCATCACATTCGTGAAACATCCAAAAACCAATCCCTAAGCTCATGTGGGTTGTGCCAGATGTGAGAAACAAGGGATGACTGCGTTATTATTCTATTTAAATATGGGAGTTCCAACCATGATCATGGAGTCTAGGATATGAAAAATCGATCCAGATTTCTAGGAAGAAAGGCAGAGGCCTGACTAGAGAATGAATTTCATAGAGTTGTCAAATTTATTCTTTCCCGACGTACTCTAGTGCACGAGTGGGGTAACACCGGGGGGTTATAATCAATTCGAACAGAGGGGAGTGGAAAGTGTGAATCATGATACCTAGAATTCGGAACACTATAGGGATGGCGTGACAATGAAGGATAACTATTATCCATGTTCGAAACATAGTATCTCTATTGCAATATCCTAAAATTAGGATAAAAAATGAGGTCCCACAAGCGACCATTTTTGAAACACGAGGCCAAAATCGAAACATCATCCATTAGTCTTTAAAAAGATTAACCCAAGATAGTAGGCGAGCCATAGGCCGAGAATATATACTATTAGGGGGTTCCTTTAGGAATTAAAGAGGATGAGGGATCAAATAAAGGGAATGAAAAGCTCGGAGGGTTGAGTGATAGTGTCACGCCCTGGCCCCCAGACTTCCCCAGAGGTGGTGAGTTGATAAATAAAACATGGAGTGTAATTTTTTATAGAAAATGGAATTATAAAAACACACACCATGTCCCACTAAAGAGGATATTTTTGGTATAGGTTTTGGAGAATCAATTACAATTATTACACTTCTTCCAAAACTGAAATAGGAAAGAATATCCACAAAGCTGCCACAAAATGGTATAACTAAAAAACACAAAAACTGTAAAATATAAATTAAAACGTAGCCTGAGCATACAAATTCCTAGTAAGGGGTTTTAAAATAAAATAATGCTAAAACTGAAACCTTTAGAAATCATTCCATTAAAATTATTGATAAAACATTTTCATAGGGAAACCATAACATAAAATTTGACAACAAAATAAAAGTGAACATTTCAATGAATATTAACTGGGTTATAATGAATCATATTCCAAACATAGGCATGCTCATAAAGAATATAGGGTTTTCATCTAAATAAGTAAGAGTCATTCTAACATTAACAAGTGTGACATGCAGAAGTATAAGTGCCAAATTCCCAACAAGAAGCAATACATGATTAGAGTTTCACATAAAATAATAACTTATATTTCTTTCATTACTAACGGTAAGCTGTAAAATCAATGATAAATTCTCTGAATGCTGGATAACATGCCATAATCATTTACTTCTTCTGATTCTCACAAGTATAAGATCTTTAACCATGAATATTATACTACTCGAATATTCATTTGGTTAATTAAATTACATATTTATAATAAGGTAAGTTTATATGCTAGACTGTGTTAAGGAATCATCGCAAGACCATTATCTATGTGTCGAGGCCTCGTGCCAAAACCATAAATTAAATTGGGAAAGGCCTTGCCCAATTCCACGTCTAGTGTGTCTCATGAGACCTATCGATGCATCGAGGGGCTATAACGGGCCCCACCCATCACATAATATGTCTAATGCATTCCTCAATTATATATATCATTGTGATCATACCAATTTGATTTATTAAATTAATTATTATCCAAGTGTCACATATTACTTGGTTTCTTTTTTCATATTATTCAATGTGTCCTATACCACTTTGAATAATTTAATCTCTCAATTCATATTATTCAAGGTGTCCCATACCACTTTGAATAATTTAGTTCTTAATTCCATAAAAGGATATTTGTGTTTGATTAAATTCTTTATCATTTACATATACAATGTAAGTCATGCTTATAAGGGTTTATAACTATACTAATAGCTGCATCACTGTTAGAATAAATGACATGTATGATAAGCAGATTATATCATGTCTTATGACAACAAATGAACAAAAATAAATACTTGTTTTCTCCCATAAATTGATAACCCAAAATTATAAGATCCTATAAATAAATACATATTGGAAATTCATCAAGGATTGGACTCATAAGTAATTTAATGGTTAAAAAATATGTCATGTGGGAAATTAAACACATCGATGTCCAAACGTTTATTATGTGTTTTCTTAAGTAATACATATTATAAGGATACTCTAAATTATTTACACACAATGTTATTAATTGAAAATCAACCCTAACTAATACCATTCAATATTTATTAAAATAAGTGAATCATTCATATGTGTAAAAGAGTAGAAAATCCCAAAAATTATACTCATGAATTCTAATCAAATCAAAAGTATAACATTTGTAAAATCCAAAATTATCTAGGGTTTAGTGTTGAGTAAATATTTTTATACACAAGGTTGTATGTCACGAATTGTATTTGTTAATAAAAACCTTTGATATTTCAAAAACAACATGTTTTATTCTTTCATAGAAAGCCTTGAAAAATTATAAATATGATTGAGGATAAAAGTTTATATGTATATACATACTTTCACATAACAGAATTTACATTATGTATTAATGGGTTTACACCATAAATCCAATGACACCTATATGACTTTAATATATTAAGAAAATTAATTGACAAGGGTCCCTATATTTTAAATCATGGTATAAAATTTAAAAGGTTCATTAAACAAACTGATAAAAATGTTTATGTAAAAATCAATATATATATATATATATAATTTATATGTATAAGTGGTTATACGTAGTATATATATATAGATCATACACTAAAATTAAATGACACTTACATGTTTTGAACATATTAGGGACATTAGTTAAACAGTGGATTATTAATTTCAAATTCTTCCATAAGATATAAAGGGTTCGGTTATGAAACATATACATATACATATACATATATATATATATATATATATATATATATCAAACACACAAAAACTCAAACCCTTGTTCAGTAAAGGAATAAGAACTTATTTTAGATAAAGAATTCACCATCTTAATAGGAACAAGTAGGTCATATACTTAATCATATATATATATATATAAAATTTTATATACTACTATAATTATATAAAAAATTTAAACCGAATCATGGGAAGACAACATAGTGCCCTTTCTTGGTTCGGAGGAGGAAGAGAGGTTCGGGAAAGCTCAAAGGAGGCATTGGAGAATGTAGAAGTTGTAGGGTTCTTGTTCAGACTGAGAGAGATATATATATATATATTATAGGTTTAATGAAACTTGAATGAAAAAACCAAGACTCCTTGGGTTAAAATAAGATCGATGTGTCAGTCTTTTGGAAAACGATGGGAATGAAGCAGCCACTCATAGTCACAATCGTCGAAGAGAAATAGATTATAGCATGGGATACTGGTTCAGCGCACGTGTAAGGAAGAAGAGGAGGATGATAAAAGAAGAAAACTAGAGAAGAATGGATGGATCAGATCAACCGAGACATGATCAGATGACTTGTAAGGATTCGATGATTTTTCAAAAAATAGACGGTTACGATTAAATCTCTCCCTAATCCAACAGTTGAGGCACAATCGGGGTTTTAAAAGGATAGATCGATTGAGATTAAATATCAACTCGATCGATTGGATTTGAAATGTGGAGGTATTTTAAAAGGTTCAAACTGTTGCGATTAGACCGTGATGGATTAGAGGTTTGTTAAAAATGCAGAGGATAATCTGCGGCTGCTAGGAATAGTGGAAGGAACCAAAAAAGACTGCTCAGATCGGACACGACTAGATACGGCCTTCCAGATTGTGTTTCTCATTAAATTCTTTGTCCCATATCAAAATAGAGCAAGTTATGTCGATCCTATATATGCTTGGGGCTCCTGGTATTCATCCAGATTACCCCTTACCCCCTCCCGGTACTGCCCTGTACTGGGTTCTCTACGGGCACTCTCCTGCCCCCACCCAGGCCGTCGTGACACCCCACATGGTGGCATGCTCTGGTTCCCTTGTGCATGCTTCAGGCGTGCACACCCAAGCCCACTGGTCGGCATGTGCTGAGGCTGGAGGCCTTTTCTCAACCGCCTACTCCCGTAGTAGAGCGTGTTGCCTCTTAAGCCTAGCTAGAGGGCTGGCCCGTAGGGTATAAATCTTATTATAAATTAACTTTCAAAATAAAATATAAAATCATAGAAATCAAATATAATCAATTTCATATTTTATAAAACATTATTTCTATTATAACATGGAATGATTAAAATACACATATACATAAAACATTCAAGATGACTTCATACTAAAAATACTAGTAAGAACATTATTTTTTTATGTTTAAAAAAAGTTTAATATAATCAAAGAAATTTTATTTATAAAATACAATAATATTAATTTTACAATATCTTTGAATTATCTTCATACATCATTTAAAACATTTGAAACATTTGAAAAGTTTTTGAAATACATACCTATGTTTGAAATCATACTACATTTTATAAAATACACTTTTAAATTAAAAACCATGTTTTCAAACATCAAACATAATATATGTGAAGCTTGTAAAAACAATTAAAATGGTTTAGGTATTTATATTGGTTTTAGGAAAATTCAAACAATATATCCTAAAATTTTCACTAAAACTTATTTTGGTTTAACAAAATACTAATGTTTTCTTTATTTTAAATTCTAACCACCATAAATGGAAAACAACAGTGGTATGCATATCCAATGGTCACATAAATGTGGAAATGGTCAGATATCTTTAATGTCTTATAAAAGCCTAGATTAGGGTGTTCCACATTCAAAACGTTTTGGTGAAGATGGTGCACATCATCCCACTGATGCTTAGTGCAATTATAGTGGCTTTATCCATACCAATGTTCATTAACAAAGATCCGAAGGACAGTTACTATCTTCTTAGTGTTTTTGTTGTATTGGGTGGTCTCCTAGAAATTCTAATAGGTCTCTTAATATGTATTTTTCGGTAGTATGGTTTCCATTTTCTTTTTGTAATGTAAACACATTGGTGTTTAATTAAATAAAATGACATGTGTTTAGTTTGTAAGTTTTGTTCACAAAGCATGAAAATTAAACATAGTAAAACCATAATATTAATATTAAATGTGAAAAAGGTTTGGGGCATCACATTATTCCCCACTTTAATGAATTGAGTCCTTGCAATTCTAAAATACCCATATAGAAACCACTTTCAAAAACAAACACACATCACTTCCAACATGCCTTTATTGGGACCACAACTGAGGGTAGAGAGCTGATGACCTCAAGTAGATTCCTAGGGTAGTATTAAGCTCCTCGATTTCCATGGTCAAGATACAAAGTGGACAGCTAGGGTCAAACCTATGAATAAAACCGTCAACCTTCCATAGAGAGGCACGAGATGTGTAGTGCTCGAAGATTTTAGAGTGGATTCATTTCCTATAAATCCATCTTTCCACATCACACTTGAAAACATTTATGTCGTACAGTTACCCAGAAGAACTAAAACTCAAGACCTAGAACAGGTAGGCCACTCGATGGTCACCTTCCAAAGTGTCTTCTAAAAACGTACCTACATCTGAGATGTTATCAGCCAATGTGAATCATATAAAAATACTTTTGTGATATTTTCCTCTTTCCATTTATTCTGAAAATTGTGCATTTGCAATACAGTAATAGGCGAAATTGTCTCTATGGTAGAGAGGGATGATATTTGGCTAGTTTGACACCTGATGGTTTTTTTGTAGGTCAGACATATGTTAGTATAGGGTTGGTATTATTCTAAGCATGTCTTGACAATTACAATCTCTAAAAGTTTAGTTGGAAGGGATAAGAGATTGGTTGTTGAAATCATATCTTCTATCTGAAAATTTCAAGAGATACACATTATTCAGTAAGACATAATCATTTCTAAATAGAGACTTTTTTTGAAAAAGAATGTTAAAGTATCAAAAAATATAACAGTATTCAATTATATAAAGTTCATAAACCAAAGGTGTTACATAAAACCTCACTCACTCTCATAACACTAGAATGGATTTTATAATTTAATCTTAGATGAAACTTCCCTGGATTCACCGTTTTTGGAGATTTCCCCAATTCACAGTAAAATTGATTCCCAAAGCAGTTTAAAACTCCTAAATCTCTTGAGACTAGATGCAACATGGGTAGTCCAGATCAATCGGATGTGGAAAACTATTTTTTGAACAAAGGAAAGTGTGAAGTGTATGTAGTTGAGCGACACCAGCTTAAACATGCGGTATATAATGAAACCAGGTAGACTCATCCATGAGAATTTCGAAGTCCATGACTAGTCTTGGAAGAGAAAAGTACACGATTTGAAAAATATATGCTGCCCGGAGGTCACCCTCTTGTGCATCCTTATGGAAGTTCAATAGTGAAATGAAATTGTTGCCCAAGGTAATGTATCAGAATAGACCATTTTAATACCTTCCCTTATGTGCATAAAAGGGAAGTTGGGCATGCATCACCAGAAAGTAGTCGAAGCAAGACCCTTAGTGAAGTTGGAGTTTTTGAAGAGAATTGGATACTTGTTAAAGGTGTTTAGAAGAAAACCGTAGGTTTTCAAAACTTTCATAGCCTTACAAACATTCCCTCACCACTATAGTTTATAATATTTTTTTAGAAGGGACAGACGAATTGATTCTTTTTCCATCTAAATTTTTAAAAAAACATATACTTATTAATAAATAGACAATTTTTTAGTGTTATTCCAATTTTCCATGGGTTTCAAAACCAATCATTTGATACCAACTATCATGCCCCGGATCCTGAACTACCCTGGAGCTACTGCGTTGATAAATAAGACATGGCGTGAAATTTTTTTTAGAAAAAGAAATGCTGAAAACACACACCACGTCCCACTAAATAGGATATTTTTGGTTTTGGTCCTGGAGAATCAGATACAATTATTAAAATTCTTCAAAAAATGAAAGAGGAAAGTGTCTCCACAAAGAAAACACTAAACGGTGAAACTCTAATCCCATGAACCTGGAAAATATAAATTAAAACGTATGGTGAGCATACAAATGCATAGTAAGAGGTTTTAGAATAAAATTATTCTGAAATTTAATCCTCTTGAAAACATTCCATTAAAATTATTTATAAAACATTTTCATAAGGAAAGCATTACATAACATTTGATCAAAAAATACAAGTGAACATTTTAATGGATATTAATAGGGTTATAATGAATCATATTCCAAACATAGGCATGGTCGTACCAAATATAGGGTGTGCTTCTAAATAAGTAAGAGTAATTCAAAATTTAACAAGTGTGACATGCGTAAGTACACGTGAAAAAAATCAGAACTGGAAGTAATACACAATTAGAGTTGCACATAAAATAATAACTTCAATTTCATTCAGTACTAACCGTAACCCGTATACTTGTTGATAAATTCTCTGAATTCTGAATAACATGCCATAAGCATTTACTTCTTCTAATTCTCATAATTATAAACTCTTTAATTATATCATCATAATGAGGTGTGAATATGCCAGATTGTGTCAAGGCCTTATTCGAAGACCATAAATAAAATTGGGAAATGACTTGGCCAATTCCACGTCTAGTTTGTCTCATGAGACCTACCGATGCATCGAGGGGCTATAGCGGGCCCCACCCATCACATAATAAGTCCAATACACTCCTCATTTCTATAAATCAAAGTGATCATACCATTTTGTTTTATTAAATTAATAATTATCCAAGTTTCACATATTACATGGTTTCTTATTTCATATTATTCAAAGTTTCCTATACCAATTTGAATAATTTAATCTCTCAATTCATATTATTCAAGGTGTCACGTACCACTTTGAATAATTTAGTTCTTAATTCCATAAAAGGAAATTTTTGTTTGATTACATTCTTTAGCATCTACATAAACAAAGTGAGTCATGATTATAAGTGTTAATAACAATACTAACAACTGCATGGCTATGGAAATAAATGAAAAGTATGATAAGTAGAGTATAGCATGTGTGATGAAAATTAATGAAAAAAAGTAATACAAGTATTTTCACATAAAATGATAACCCTAAATTATCAGATCTTATTAATAAACCACATATTTGAAATTCATCATTTATTAGATGAATAACTAATTTTAATATAAAAAATATTTCATGTGGGGTATTAAATACTTCAATTTCCAAATGTTTATTACTTGTATACTTTTGTAATAAATATTTCAAGGATACTATAAATTATTAACACAAAATGTTATGAATTGAATATCAACCATAACTAATACGATTTAATATTTTTGAAAATAAGTGAATCATATATACGTTTATAAGAGTAGAAAATCCCAAAAATTATACTCATGAATTCTAAAAACATCAAAAGTATAACATTTAGAAAATAAAAAATTATCTAGGGTTTAGTGTTGGGTAAATACATTTATACAGAAGGGTGTATGTCATGAATATTATTTTTAAATAAAAACCTTTAATATTTCAAAAACAACATGTGTTATTCATTATTAGTAATTCTTGAAATTTCTAAATAACATTGAGGATCAAAGCTTATATGTATACAGATATATTCACATAACCAAATATACATAATGTATTAAAGGGTTTACACCAAAAATCAAATGACAACTATATGACCTTAATATGTTAGGCACATTAACTAACAAGGGTCCCAAAATTTTAAATCATGGTATAAAATTTATAAGATTTATTAAACAAACTCTTAAATATGTTTATGTAAACATCGATATATATATAATTTATATGTATAACTGATTACACATAGTATATATATATGGGTCTTACACTATTATTAAATGACACTTACTTATTTTGAACATATTAGAGACATTAGTTAGACATTGGTTTATTAATTTAAAATCGTTCCATAAGATATTAAAGGATCAGTTATGAAACTTATATATATATATATTATTATTATTTATAATCAACATAAATATATATGTTTATCAAACAAATAAAAACTCAAACCCTTGTTCGGTAATGATTAAGAACATATTTAAGATCAAGAATTCACCATCTTAAAAGGAAACAATAGGCCATATAGATAACCGAATATATATATATATATACATTCATGTATATACTACTATATGTATATAAAAAAATCCAAACTAAAACAAGGCAAGACAACTAAGGACCCTTACCTGGTTCGATGGAGGAGATGAGTTCTGGGAAAGCTCGAAGGAGGCGCTGGAGAATGGAGAAGTCATAGGATACAAGTGCAGAATGAGATATATATATATATATATAATATGTTTAATGAAACTTGAAATGAAAAACTGAGACTCCTCGATTTAAAATAAGACTAAGGTGTCGTATTGGTGGAAAAAGAGCAGAAAGAAGGGGCCACTCAGAGTCACAGGCGTGGAAGGAAAAAAGAAAGTAGCATGGGATACTAGTTCAGTGCACATATAAGGAAGAAGAGGAGCATCACAGGAGAGGAAAACCAGAAAATAAAGGATAGATCTGATCATCTGATACATGATCAGATGAATAAGAATGATATGAAGATTTAAAACAAATTTGGATGGTCACGATTTGATCTCACCGAAATCCAATGGTTGAGGCGCGATTATGGTTTTAAAAGGAAAGAACATTCATGATTAAATCTCGAATCGATCGAACATCTAAGGCATGTCGAGGTGTTTTAAATGGTTTGAATTGTTTCGATTAGATCGCAACGGATCAAATGGTTGTTAAAAATGGGGAGGATAATCTATGGCCGCTTGGAATCGTGGACTGAACTAAAATAGGTAGCTCAGATCATGCGTGACAAGATCTGACAATCAAAATTACTTTTCAACTTAAAATATTCATCCCACATCTAAATGGAGCTATTTCCATAGCTCCTTTATAAGCCTAGGGCTCTTGGAATTCATCATGATTACTTCGTTCCCCCTCTAGGTATCGCCCCGTACCAGGTTCTCTACGAGCGCACTCTTGCGCCCACCCACACTGTCATGACACCCCACACGGTGGAATGCTCTAGTTCCCTTATGGGTGCTTTAGGCATGCACAAACATGCCCACTAGCTGGCCAGTGTTGAGGCTAAAGGCCTAGGCTCAGCTTCCTACTCCCATAGTACCGCTTTCTGCCTCTTCAGCCTAGCTAGAGGGCTGGCCCATAGGGTATAAATGTTTTTAAAAATTAACTTTAAAAATACTCTATAATATCATATAAAAGAAATATAATCAATTTTATATTTTATAAAACATGATTTCTATTTTAACATGGAATGATTAAATTACACATATACATAAAATATTCAATATTCCATCATACTAAAAATACTAGTAAGAACATTGTTTTTTTACATTTAAAATAAATGTTTAATTTAAACATTAAAAGTTGATTTATAAAATCATATACTATAAATTTTACAATATATTTAATGTATCATCATTCAAAATTTAAAAGATTTGATACATTTGAAAATTATTTTAAATACATTCCTTTGTTTGAAATCATAGTACGTTTTATGAAATACGCTTTTAAATTAAAAACCATGTTGTCAAAGAGGAAACTTATGATATGTGAAACATATAAAAACAATTTAAATGATTTTGGTAGATATATATGTTTTATAAAAATTCAAACAATATATCTTATATTTTTCC
The DNA here is from genome assembly GCA_963277665.1 of Viscum album. Taxonomy (NCBI): domain Eukaryota; kingdom Viridiplantae; phylum Streptophyta; class Magnoliopsida; order Santalales; family Viscaceae; genus Viscum; species Viscum album. The sequence continues at coordinate 879,646,322 of OY728166.1, forward strand.
CTAAAATTTATTTTGGTTTAACAAAATACTAACCGTCAATTTTTTTAAATTCTAAACTCTTTAAAAGGAAAACAATAGTCGCATGCATCTCCAACAGTAACCTAAAGGAGGAAATAGTCAGATTGTTTTAGGGTATTATAAATAAACAGATCTGGTTCTTCCATATTCAAAACGTCTTGGTGATGATGGTTCACATCATCCCACTGATGCTCAGTGCAGTAGTTATGGATCTGGCCATAATGAATTTCATGGTGACAGATCCGAAGGACCCTTACTATCTTCTTGTGGTTTTTGTTGAATTGGGTGGTCTCCCTGTAAATATAATTGGTATCTTAATAGATATTATTGGGTATTATGGTTTCCTTTTATATTTTGGTAAAATAAACACTTTGGTGTTTAATTAAATAAAATTCCATGTGTTTGGTTTGTATGTTTTTTCCGGATAGAATAAAAATTAAACAGAGTTAAAACATAATATTATTATTACATTTGAAAAAGGTTTGCGGTATAATAGATGGGATATTTGATTGGAGACCAACACTCTTGAAATTACTCCACCGTGATGAAAGAACATTAGGTGGGTGCATCAGTCTGATTAGGAATCATACTCATTTCCTGAAAGGATCTCTCTAGAGAGAACATACCACAGATCATAGTTTTATTTCCAACCAATGAAGATGATAGACATTCATTTGAATTCTGTACAGTGATGACAGAACAAGTAGATTTTAGGTCATAATTCATGAACCAATGATAATAGTATAAAGTCATGTTGCATGGTCTGTAAGCTACTAGTTTTAGGCCATATAGTTTGGGATGTAATCAGGGCTATGGGGCCGAAAGGGTTAATGACCCTGGAGTTGGGACGAAGGAAAAATGCATGGGCATCGCTACATATTCCAGAAGGGTGAGAATCAAGCCAAATGTAGTTCTTGAGCCAAAAGTGGTTAGAGACCAATGCTGGTAGGGGAAATCCTATCTAGAGAGGAATCTGACACACCCCATAATTATCATGGGGCATCCTGAACTTGTTCAGGGGAGAACAAAATTTTAAATTCATGTGTCATGGACATGGTTACCTAGAGAGGGAATTCATGGTGCATTACATATCCCGACATGAATGAGGACCATAAGAGTCCACACCACACCACATGTTCTTGATTGGATTCTTTAGACCATACGCTATAGGTGCCATAACATGTATCTATACCTGAATAAAAGAGTTCATAAGATCCAATGTATCCCATGAGGATGGGAATCAAGCCATACTCAGTTCTTAGACTGCAGTTTAACATTGTGTGGGATGAAAGTCTTGTGTAGTTCTGCTACACTAGTACACACCCTACCAAAACCACTAAGCCCACGTGAGTCATTCATGATGTGGGAAAAAAGGGGTAGTGATGGTATTTTCCTTATACAGAGAGGCACACATTAGGATAAATGGAATTCTAGGTGAATGACATCCCAATATTACTGGCCTTCCAACTCAAAACACATAGATTTGTAGAGGGGTAAAACTGAGTGTGATAGAAATCAAATTGAACATAAGGGAGAGGAAATATGTGAATCATGGTGACCGAGATCTAGATCGTAATGATTGTGATATAACAACAATGGATAAATATTGACCATATTTGAAACAAAGCACTTGTTTCGTGTTTTCCTAGCAGGTGGACAAAAAAATAAGGGTTGACTAATGACCATGTTTGAAACACTAGACCTATCACAAAATGTAATTCGAGGTCTTCCGTGGCATTGGACCAAGATGGTAGGTGAGTCAATTTGGCATGATACCAGTCCGTAAAGGGGTTCCCTTCAGTCATGGAAGAGGATGGGGATCTAAATAAAGGGATCATGAAGCATGCTTATGAATTGAGGGAATGTCCATATGAAAATTACACACTTTGGTCTCTTTTCCACAGTGAATTTGTGTATACCAATGAGACATGTCAGATAGAGGGAGTCAAATCCATTTCTAAGGAAAAGGGTCCTAGGGATGAAAACACACTATTTATGAGGGGACTTTGTTTAATGGAATATTCATAGTGTGGGGAGTTAACCAAACCCTATGCATTGTTTCCACATGAATATATTAGTTTATGGTCATATTACTCATACAAGGTTGGTAAGAGACAAGGGAGTCACATGGTGTAGTTGTTACAAAACCTGATTTGAATGGAAACCCAATAGGTACTCACTGCACCAAATTCTCCCAATATATATCGAGCCATGAGGTTACAAAGAAAATATGATATGATATACTTGGGGTAGGACCCAAAGACGAAATTTCTAGGAATTCCTACATATCCCATGAGGATGAGAATAATGCCACACATAGTTCTAGAGAATGTTTCATAGTTTCATTTCATGTGACAAGGACGGTTGGATCTTAGTTTTCAGGTTATAGAGATTGGACCATAATAGAATGGAGCAAGGGAGAAACATGGTGTAACTATTGTAAACTCGACATGAATGAGGATAGTAGATTTCTGTATCACACCATGTGATCCCAGGGGAGATTTTAGGTTGGGGATAAAAAATAAGGTTGGGTTGGGCTAGAGGAAAAGTGCCCGAGCATTCCTAAATATCCCATTATGATGGGAATCATGCCATATGCATTTCTATAATACGGAATATTAGGGTACCAATGCTATGGGTAATACTATTGTGTAGGTCTGACCAATGCACCAAAAGACGCGACATTTGATGGATCTTGTTTGTCCATTAGAGAGGATGATGTTTTTTATGACCAACGCACGACTTCTGGAAAAATGTTCGTTGAGGGGATTTGACAGAAACCAAGAGTTCTTCATCCTCCTTCGTGAAGAACACGAAGAACGCGAAGAACGCGAAGAACGTGAAGAACACCGAGCGCTCGGAAATCGACGACGCGACGCCAAGTTCGGTGATGCCGGCGATTCTTCCTCCGCGACATTCTTCCGCGACAATCCAACCCCTTGACAACCTTCGATCAGCAGCGACAAGGTAGGGGGTTGTGGTCATTTTTTTAAAATTTACTTTGTGGATTAAAACAAAAATATGGATTTAATTATTATTCGTTAAATATGTTGTTTCTTGGTCCTCGGAGTTCATCAACGCATCGTCGGATACCGTGACGACGCGACGATCCCCTCCTTCCGCGACGATCAATTCCGCGAAGAACGCGAGTGCGACGACTTGACGAGGTATGGGTTTTTATTTGAGAACAATCTTTTTTTCCCTGTGATTGTTTCTTTTAAAACAAAGAACCCGGTTTCATAAGAACAATTTTAATTTATTAAAATTGTTATTTGTTATGTTTATTTGTATTGTTAATTTCTCGCGACTGTTATCATCTAACGCGGAGGGTGCGGGCCAAGCAAACACGGCCCGACAACCCTCCACAGTTCTTCGTTGATGCGCGGATTGGCGGGAGACGACGAAACATGCCGCAGGGACGATCCGTTGTTTTCGCAGTAAAGAACAGGACCCGGGAGGAGGTTCAGCGCAGACGGGAAGGAAAACGGACCACCGGAGCAACTCTTGTGGCCCACGGAAGCCTCTGGCGGCGCCGGCGGCCAGAGGCGACAGCGGCCAGCGGACCCGCGACCGCGCGGGTCCGGATCACACACACAGGACGTGGAAAAAGCCGTGTCTGCTGAATTCCAGCGTGGCCCCTCGAGGGCCACAACACTTCCATCCCACGGGGGCAGCACCCCGCGGCTGCCACGCTCGGCCGCTCGGCCGAGCCAAGCCGGGCCGACCCGACCGGCCGGGTCGTGCCCTTGCCGGATCGGGCTGCGCCGAACCAGGTCCGACCCGGACCCGGGTCAGGTTGACCCGGATCGGGCCGACCCATGGGGGGTTGGGCCGGGTCAGTCCGGGCCCAGACCCCCCGTCTTCGGACCGTTTTTGGTATTTTTCCCGTAACATGAGCTACGAGCCTTCGAAAGACGCGCCGTCAGCGGCAATGCGATCCTTGGATTGAGACAGGCGTTTCGGTATATCCCACTCAAGGTTTAGAAAAACTTTGTGTTTGGCCGGGTTGGTTCGTTCACGAAACCAACCGGGCCCTCGGAGCGGAAACACTCGTATCTTGAGCTACGGACGTCCGATTGACATGCCATAAACTTCGTTGAATTCCTCTAAGTGAGACGGATCTTTTGGCGCACTCCGCCCGAGGTTCGGTGACGCCGACGACTCTTCCTCCGCGACGTTCTTCCACGACAATCCAACCCCGCGACAACCTTCGATCGGCAGTGATAAGGTAGGGGGTTGCACTCTTTTTTTTTAAATTTACTTTGTGGATTAAAAAAACAATATGGATTTAATTATTATTAATTAAATCTGTTGTTTCTTGGTCCTCGGAGTTCGTCGACGCAACGCCGGATACCGCGATGACGCGACGATCTCCTCCTTCCGCGACGATCAATTCCGCGAAGAATGCGAGTGCGACGACTTGACGAGGTATGGGTTTTTATTTGAGAACAATCTTTTTTTTCCGGTGATTGTTTCTTTTAAAACAAAGAACCCGATTTCATAAGAACAATTTTAATTTATTAAAATTGTTATTTGTTATGTTTCTTTGTATTGTTAATTTCTCCCGACTGTTATCATCTAACGCGGAGGGTGCGGGCCAAACAAACACGGCCCGACAACCCTCCGCAGTTCTTCGTTGATGCGCGGATTGGCGGGCGATGGTGAAACATGCCGTAGGGATGATCCGTTGTTTCTGCAGTAAAGAACGGGACCTGGGAGGAGATTCGGCGCAAACGGGAAGGAAAACGGACCACCGGAGCAACTCCGGTGGCCCGCGGAAGCCTCCGGCGGCGCCGGTGGCCGGAGGCGACGGCGGCCAGCGGACCCACAGCCATGCGGGTCCGGCTCACACGCACGGGACGCGGCAAAAGCCGCGTCCGCTGAATTCCAGCGCGGCCCCTCGAGGGCCGCGACACTTCCATCCCGTGGGGGCAGCGCCCCGCGGCTGCCACGCTCGGCCGCTCGGTAGAGCCGAGCCGGGCCGGCCCGCCCGGCCGGGTCGTGCCCTGGCCAGATCGGGCCGCGCCGAAGCAGGTCTGACCCGGACCCGGGCCAGGTCGACCCAGTTCGGGCCGACCCAGGGGGGGTTGGGCCGGGTCGGTCCGGGCCCAGACCCCCTGTCTTCGGACCGTTTTCGGTCTTTTGCCCGTAACATGAGCTACGGGCCTCCGAAAGACGCGCCGTCAGCGGCAATGTGATCCTTGGATCGAGACAGTCGTTTAGGTATATCCCACTCAAGGTTTTCAAAAACATTGGGTTCGGCCGGGTTGGTTCGTTCACGAAACCAACCGGGCCCTCGGAGCGGAAATGCTCATATCTTGAGCTACAGACGTCCGATTGACGTGTCGTCGACTTCGTTGAATTTCCCTAAGTGAGACGGATCTTTTGGCACACTCTGCTCGAGGTTTGGACGCAGGTGGAGTACGGTCGGGTTGGTTTTTCCTTTAAACCCAACCGGGCCCTTGGGACGAAAAAGCCAATATCTCTCAGACCGGGCGTCCGATTGACGCGCCGTCTACGACGTTGAGTTCCTGTTGATGATACAGAACTTTTGGATACATCAACTCTAGACTATGTGTCAGTTGATGTATCAGCCTCTCAGCTCATGGAGCGAACCCTCCCGAACGAGCCTGCTATGTGTGGGAACCCTAGAGCTGGCTGCGACTGCTACTGTGACGGCGACGACTGTGCAGAGATCCTCAGTGGATTCGACGACGATGACTACAACACTCAGCGATCCTTTGTGTGTCATTGCTATAGGTCCTATGTGGGTCCGATCCTGTGTGGGTCTGATCCTGTGTGGGTCAGCGCTCAGCGGTCCTGTGTGGGCCAGCGGCTACAGGTCCTGTGTGGGCCCGATCCTGTGTGGGTCTTTCTGGGGGTTAGTTACCTATCGATCCTTTGTGGGTCAGATCCTTTGTGGGTCATTGCGGGGGTTAGTACCTATCGATCCTTCGTGGGTCTGATGAATTAGATGGATCAGTGATCATCTCTATCGGCATTCGAAGAAGTACTTGTGTGAGATGAAACTCTGTTTTACTTTCCTTTGTGGATTGTGTTGTGCTATCCTGTGTGGATTTCCGTTTTGCTTTCCTTTGTGGATTGTGTTGAGCTATCCTGTGTGGATTTCACGTTTTTCTTTCCTGTGTGGACTGGGTTGTACTTGAGCTCGGATGTTGGAGCCGAGCGAGAATTGATGACTTAGGTATATGTATGGGAATATACCTAAGTAGTGTCGGATGTTACTTCGTGATTGTATATTTCCTCTGTGGTTTATCCTTTTTGGATTCTGGGAGACCTTCGGGGGTCTCGGGGTCCCTACTGAATAGAATATACTCACCCCTACACATGCTATGCCCGCACTACGTTGTGTTGGTTGCAGACGACGGACAGTGCTGATCGTGGTGGAGGCTTGCGGAGCAGGACGAAACCTGGAGGTGGACCACTGGGTGGGACATACTCGGAGCGGTCGGCTAGACCCGAGGAGCAGTGGAGGATATCTGTACCCACCCTTCAGGTGGGAAATCCAGTGGACGTCTCGACATTGCGGCTTTACTTTTCAGTTGCTGTTTTTCCCCTTTCAGTTGCACTTTACAGTCGGGCTTGTATTTCCGGTCCCCTTTACTTTTCTACACTTAATGTTTTACCAGCTTTTTCTTAGTGTTTACTTTTTCCGCTTGCTTACTCTGTGGTTCTTGTTTACTTTACAAAGGAAATGCCTTCCCTTTTTACCGGTATTTACGCCTTGGTGTTAGTCGCTAGCCCCTGGCCTAGGGAAGGCGGGCTTGGGGTAGTCACGACACGAGCCCCGAGGACGGGTCGTGACAAATTGGTATCAGAGGTGGTCGGTTCTACCTCAGACTCTGATCTTTCTTCTATGTGAAGCAATAGTGTTTAGCGTATTGGTTGTGGTTATCAGTCCAGGGAGTCTAGTGTCGGTGCGGCGGCCGACATATCCGTACACCAGGACCCTGAATTCTGATTTATGACTTAATGCACGAAAACATTGATTGCATGTGTGTTTCTAGTTTTCTTTGTGAATAATTTATGTCAACTCACCTGGTATACTATTCTGACCGTGGTTCACCTGTTTCCTTTTCAGGATGGCCCCACGACGGCAGCCAGCTTGGGTTCCGAGAGTGGTACATGATGACAGCCCGCCGAACGACGAGGCCTCGGTACATGGCCCATTGACGGCGGAGGCACCGGCGGTACCTCTACCCACCGAGCCACCGATTCTTCCAGCACTATCCGCTGATGATGCACGTCGCCTCAGTGCTCTACACAAGTTTCAGCGCCAGCGACCACCTAGGTTCCATGGGGAGATGGACCCCCAGGCAGCCGAGGACTGGCTGGAGGCAGTGGTGCGAGTTTTCCGACTAGTGAGGACACCAGCAGACCTCATGGTGATCCTCGCAGCGAGCCTACTGCACACAGCAGTAGGATGATGGTGGAGCTTGATGCTCCAGGTGTATGATGAGGCCTCTCTCATCATGACAGACATTGAGGGCCTCTTCTGCTCAGAGTTCGTCCCGGCCACCCTCCGTGCAGTGCGCATCCAGGAGCTTCTTCAGCTCTGGCAGGGCAGCTTGACGGTCGCCCAGTACTCGACGAGATTCCCCGATCTCTCGCGCTACTCAACCGATATGGTACGAGACTAGTTCTTCTGGGCCCAGACCTTTGAGCAGGGATTGAGACACGAGATCAGGGCATCGCTGATCTCCCTCAGCATCCCGACCCAGGCAGGAGTACTGAAGCGAGCCCTTTTGATTGAGTGCTTTCTTGTTGAGACTTCTCCAGTGGCGAGACCTACCGTGGGGGCGGCACGTAGCAGAGTCTTCTGCAGCAGGCAGTCGATGGATGACTCAGGGGTCCAGGCAGACCAGACCCTCACACAGATGGCCTCAGGACACTGGCTCAGTAGTCCGGGGCACACAGCGCGGAGCCAGTCTTTCGAGAGGCAGGCAGTGCTACACTTGCGGCGGGCAGGGTCACATGGCTCGTGACTGCCTGACCCACCATGTTGAGGAGCAGCAGACAGTTGAGGGGCCACCCAGGCAGAGGCAGATGGTTGACCGTGGCGGTCCGTAGGGAGTAGGCAGACGAGGCAGAGGAGTTGGCCGAGCAGCAGGTGGTGGGCGACGCTTTGAGGCTCTACCACCACCACCACCAGGAGGCCCGCCCCGACCACAGGGAGTTGGCGGGCAGAGACAGGCACAGCTCCAGGCAGCGAAGGCCTATGACCACAGCGCGCCCGATATGATTCAAGGTACTATCTGTGTCTATTCCACCCTTACTGCAGTTCTTATAGACACAGGAGCGAGTCACTCTCTCATAGCCGCTGCCCTTTTTCAGAGCTCGTAGATTTCGACAGAGTCGTTGGCTCGATCCTTACGGATAGAGACTCTTACGGGAGCAGACTCGACGATTACGCACTGGTGCCGGCAGTGTGAGCTTACTCTAGGAGGAGAGAGCTTCGACTGGGATCTTCTTGTAGCGGCGTCGAGGCCTTACGAAGTCATCTTGGGCATGGATTGGTTATCTACAGTCCATGCGCAGATCGACTATTTTAGGCGCAAGGTGCGATGTGTACGCACCGATGGGAGCAGGTTCACCTTCACCGGCGAGAAGGGATCCTTTGCAGCACATGATGGACTTCCGTAGAGGAGAGGACATCCCATCACTCATCATTTGGCTAGCCTCATCCTAGGAGCTGTTGAAGTGCGGAGTCCTAGTTTTCCTGCAGTGGTGGATTAGTATGCGGACGTCTTTCCCGACGACATTCCAGGACTACCTCCTCGCAGAGAGGTAGACTTCCATATTGACCTGTACCCCAGGACATCCCCGATATTTATTCCAGCGTATCGGATGGCCCCCGCTGAGCTTCGAGAGGTACGAGTACAGTTGGAGGACTTGCAGGACAAGGGTTTCATCTGACCCAGTGTTTCACCCTGGGCTTCACCGATATTGTTCGCCAAGATGGCGGATGGGAGCTTGCAACTTTGTGTCGATTATCATCGCCTGAACCAGGTGACAGTGAGGAACAAGTATCCGCTACTGAGGATTGATGACCTCTTCGATCAGCTCAAGGGAGCACAGTGGTTATCGAAGATATGCCTCAGGTTAGGATATCCTCAGCTCAGAGTTCGAGATGAGGACGTGCAGAAGAAGGCCTTCAGATGTCGGTATGGACACTATGAGTTCTTGGTTATTCCCTTCGGCGTATCCAATGCTCCAGCAATGTTCATGGGCCTCATGAACACGATCTTTCAGCCATATCTCAATCGATTTGTCGTGGTCTTCATCGATGACATTTTGATATACTCGACGACTGAGGAGGAGCACGCCTATCACTTGCGGGTTCTACTAGACACACTCTGAGAGAACCAGCTTTATGGAAAACTCTCTAAGTGACAGTTCTGGATACGTGAGGTCCACTTCTTGGGGCACGTCATTTCTGAGGTGGGAGTTGCGGTGGATCCCGTGAAGATCGAGGCCGTGCTAGCTTGGGAGCCACCCAAGAGCATGACAGAGGTGCAGAGTTTCTTGGGACTAGCTCGATACTATCAGAGGTTTGTGCTAGACTTCTCCAGAGTTGTGGCACAACTCTCAGCTTTGACAAAGAAGGGGAAACCCTTTGTGTGGTCAGACAGATGTCAACAGAGCTTCCAGGAGCTGATATAGAGATTGACCAGCGCACCTATCTTGAGGTTGCCTTAGGAGGGAGTAGGGTACGTAGTCTACTGCGATGCATCAGGTTCCAGACTCGGATGTGTCCTGATGCATGAGCGGAAAGTGATCGCCTATGGATCACGTCAGTTGAGGCCGCATGAGCAGAACTATGCTACCCATGACCTGGAGTTAGCAGCAGTGGTCTTCGCTCTGATGACATGGCGACACTATCTGATGGGTGAGCGCTTTACAGTCTTTTCTGACCCCCAGAGTCTCAGGTACATATTCTCGCAAAAGGACCTGAACCTGAGACAATGACCATGGCTCGAGTTCCTCCATGACTATGACTTTGAGATAGTCTATACTCCTGGGAAGGGGAACGTGGTAGCCGATTCCCTCAGCTGGAGGACGAGCATTCAACTACTTGAGGAGGCGACAGAGCAGTTAGCCGCTTTGCAGATATCCTTTGTGGATAGAGATGGAGCAGCCTTCCTTCAGTCTCTCACAGTCACTCCTCCACTACTACAGCGGGTCAGGGAAGCACAGCGTGGGGACGCTGACTGTGAGACGCGGTGTGCACAGATATCCTGAGGACAGGCACCTGATGGCTTCTCCTTTGGAGCAGAGAACGACATCCTTTTCAAGGGACGTACCTTGGTAACAGTTTCTTTACAAGAGGAGGGGCTGAGAGAGTTTCACACTTCTCCTTTGGTGGTACATCCTGGAGTGGCGAAGATGTACCAGGACCTTAGACGACAGCACTGGTGGCTGGGCATGAAGAAGGCTATGGCAGAGTTTGTTTCACGATGCCTCACCTGCCAGCAGGTGATGACAGAGCACCAGGTACCAGCAGGCTTGGTACAGCCCTTGGAGGTCCCGGAGTGGAAGTGGGATGGGATATCTATGGACTTCGTGACTGTACTTCCACGCACTTCCATAGGTCATGACTCCATCTGGGTGATTGTCGACCAACTCACCAAGTCGGCTCACTTCTTACCCATCAGAGAGCAGGGCTCAGTGGAGAGCTTGGGGCGTCTCTACGTTCAGGAGATTTTACGGCTTCACGGTGTGCCATCATCTATCGTCTCCGATCGAGATGCTCCCTTTACTTCCCGGCTTTAGAAGGGTTTGTAAGAGGCGTTCGGGATGTGGCTACATCTAAGCACCGCCTTTCACCCTCATACGGATGGTCAGATGGAGAGGACCATTCGGACTCTCGAGAACATGCTCCGCGCATGTTTCCTCAACTTTGGTCGTAGTTGGGAGGACCACCTACCCTTGGTGGAGTTCACGTACAAAAATAGCTACCACTCCACCATCGGGATGGCACCATACGAGGCATTGTAAGGAAGACCTTGCAGATCTCCTTTGTGCTGGACAGACCCTGGGGAGTCAGCACTTGTGGGATTAGAGATAGTCCGGGCCACGACAGAGAAGGTCCAGGTCATCCAGGAGTGGATGAGGACAGCTCAGAGATGGCAGAAATCTTATGCTGACAGGAGGCGGAGGCCACTAGAGTTCGAGGATGGCGACCACGTCTTCTTGCGTGTCTCACCTCAACGTGGATTACATAGATTTGGCCGAGGCGACAAGTTGTCTCCACGATTCATAGGACCATTCCTGGTCCTCGGCAGGATTGGCGAGGTGGCTTATCACCTGGCTCTACCACCTCAGTTGCACCGGGTGCATGACGTCTTCCACGTATCTCAGCTGAGGAGATACGTGCACGACCCTACACACATCATTGACCATGGGGAGCTAGACATGGATGATGGGGCGACTTTTGCGGAGGTCTCGGTGGAGATCGAGGATCGATAGTAGCGGGTCCTATGTGGATGATCGATTCCTCTTGTGCGCATCAGATGGTAGCACGGGAACCTCCAGGAGAGCACTTGGGAGCGGGAGGCTCAGATGCATGCTCAGTACCCACATTTGTTCCCTAGTTTATGATATATCCTTACGGGGACGTAAATCCCTGAGGTGGGAGTGATGTAAAGACCCAAAAATTCAAGGAATGTTTTTTCTTAATTTTTTTTGGATTTTTACAAGAACGCAGTTTCTGACGGCACCTGATTCCGAGGCCCGGTGTGCCCAGAATCATTTTCCGAAGTTTGGCTCGGGTACGTTCAGTGAACGGACGAGCGGGTTTTTCTAACTTTTGAACCGGTGCTTGGAATTGAATTCTGAGGGCACCGATAGAATCGCATCGCCGGTATTTTCTTAGAAATGCCTCTTCCGGAGTTGCGTTTTCTCGGGTGTGGTTTTCAATTTTTGGGCTTAAAGTTAAGAAATAAAATAAATTGTACGACAAACTTTATTTTATTTCACTTAAGCCACTTGGAAGCCACTTGAAGCCACTTAATGATGCTTAAGATGAGTTGATGCGGATAGGGTGCTATCCAAAAATATCTTACCCTCTTGGTAGGATATTTGTGAGGTGGGCCCCGCACGAGCCCCACCGTTTCTTTTCCTCTAAGTAACGCACCCGCGAAAACCCGTCATTATGAAAGTCAACAGACGCGTTTTCTTAATTTCTTAACGCACCAATTAATTGGGCGGTTTTATTCATTGAATTAATTCTATGAGTTAATTTAATTGTTTCTTAACCTGTTTTCAATCCGTTGGCGTAATAATAAAATAATACCAACGCACAACTTCTGGAAAAATATTCGTTGAGAGGATTTGACAGAAACCAAAAGTTCTTCATCCTCCTTCGCGAAGAACACGAAGAACATGAAGAACATGAAGAACGCGAAGAACGCCGAGCCCTCGGAAATCGACGATGCGATGCCAAGTTCGGCGACGCCGGTGATTCTTCCTCCGCGACGTTCTTCCATGACAATCCAACCCCGCGACAACCTTCGATCGGCAGTGATAAGGTAGGGGGTTGCACTCTTTTTTTTTTAAATTTACTTTGTGGATTAAAAAAACAATATGGATTTAATTATTATTAATTAAATCTGTTGTTTCTTGGTCCTCAGAGTTCGTCGACGCAACGCCGGATACCGTGATGACGCGACGATCCCCTCCTTCCGCGACGATCAATTCTGCGAAGAACGCGAGTGCGACGACTTGACGAGGTATGGGTTTTTATTTGAGAACAATCATTTTTTTCATGTGATTGTTTCTTTTAAAACAAAGAACCCGATTTCATAAGAACAATTTTAATTTATTAAAATTATTATTTGTTATGTTTCTTTGTATTGTTAATTTCTCCCGACTGTTATCATCTAACGCGGAGGGTGCGGGCCAAACAAACACGGCCCGACAACCCTCAGCAGTTCTTCGTTGATGCGCGGATTGGAGGGCGATGATGAAACATGCCGTAGGGATGATCCGTTGTTTCTGCAGTAAAGAACGGAACCCGGGAGGAGCTTCAGCGCAGACGGGAAGGAAAACGGACCACCGGAGCAACTCCGGTGGCCCGCGGAAGCCTCCGGCGGCGCAAGTGGCCGGAGGCGACGGCGGCCAGCGGACCCGCGGCCGCGCGGGTCCGGCTCACACGCACGGGATGTGGCAAAAGCCGCGTCCGCTGAATTCCAGCGCGGCCCCTCGAGGGCAGCGGCACTTCCATCCCGTGGGGGCAGCGCCCCGCGGCTGCCACGCTCGGCCGCTCGGGAGAGCCGAGCCGGGCCGGCCCGCCCGGCCGGGTCATTCCCTAGCCGGATCGGGCCGCGCCGAACCAGGTCTGACCCGGACCCGGGCCAGGTCGACCCGGTTCGGGCCGACCCAGGGGGGGTTGGGCCGGGTCGGTCCGGGCCCAGACCCCCCGTCTTCGGACCGTTTTCGGTCTTTTGACCGTAACATGAGCTACGGGCCTCCGAAAGACACGCCGTCAGTGGAAATGTGATCCTTGGATCGAGAAAGTCGTTTCGGTATATCCCACTCAAGGTTTTGAAAAACTTTGGGTTCGGCCGGGTTGGTTCGTTCACGAAACCAACCGGGCCCTCGGAGCAGAAACGCTCATATCATGAGCTACAAACGTCCGATTGACGTGTCGTTGACTTCGTTGAATTCCTCAAAGTGAGACGGATCTTTTGGTACACTCCGCTCGATGTTTGGACGCAGGTGGAGTATGGTCGGGTTGGTTTTGCCTTAAAACCCAACCGGGCCCTTGGGACGAAAAATCCAATATCTCTCAGAACGGGCGTCCGATTGACGCGCCGTCTACGACGTTGAGTTCCTGTTGATGATACAAAACTTTTGGATACATCAACTCTGGACTATGTTTCAGTTGATGTATCAGCCTCTCAGCTTGTGGAGCGAACCCTCCTGAACGAGCCTGCTGTGTGCGGGAACCCTAGAGCTGGCTGTGACTGCTACTGTGATGACGACGACTGTGCAGAGATCCTTAGTGGATTCGACGACGATGACTACAACACTCAGAGATCCTTTTTGTGTCAGTTCTACAGGTCCTGTGTGGGCCCGATCCTGTGTGGGTTCGATCCTGTGTGGGTCAGCGCTCAACAGTCCTTTGTGGGCCAGCGCCTACAGGTCCTGTGTGGGCACGATCCTGTGTGGGTCTTTGCGGGGGTTAGTTACCTATCGATCCTTTGTGGGTCAGATCCTTTGTGGGTCATTGCGGGGGTTAGTACCTATCTATCCTTTGTGGGTCTGACGACTTAGATGGATTAGTGATCATCTCTATCATCATTTGAAGAAGTAGCTGTGTTAGCTGAAACTCTGTTTTACTTTCCTTCGTGGATTGTGTTGTGCTTTCCTGTGTGGATTTACATTTTACTTTCCTTTGTGGATTGTGTTGAGCTATCCTGTGTGGATTTCACGTTTTTCTTTCCTGTGTGGACTGGGTTGTACTTGAGCTCGGATGTTGGAGCCGAGCGAGAATTGATGACTTAGGTATATGTATGAGCATATACCTATGCAGTGTCAGATGTTAATTTGTGATTGTATCTTTCCTTTGTGGTTTATCCTTTGTGGATTCTGGGAGACCTTCGGGGGTCTCGGGGTCCCTACTGAGTAGCTTATACTCACCCCTACACGTGCTATGCCCGCACTATGTTGTGTTGGTTGCAAACAACGGACAACGCTGATCGTGGTAGAGGCTTGCGGAGTAGGACGGAACCTAGAGGTGGGCCACTGGGTGGGACGTACTTGGAGCGGTCGGCTAGACCCGAGGAGCAGTGGAGGCTATCTGTACCCAGCCTTCAGGTGGGACTTACAATGGACGGCTCGACGTTGCGGATTTACTTTTTAGTTGTTGTTTTCCCCTTTCAGTTGTACTTTACAGTCGGGCTTGTATTTCCAGTCCCCTTTACTTTTCCGCACTTACTATTGTACCAGCTTTTGCTTAGTGTTTACTTTTTCCACTTTCTTACTCTGTGGTGCTTGTTTACTTTACAAAGGAAATGCCTTCCCTTTTTACCAGGATTTACGCCCTCGTGCTAGTCGCCAGCCCCTAGCCTAGGGATGGCGGGCTTGGGGTAGTCACGGCACGAGCCCCGAGGACGGGTCGTGACATATGGTCACAAAGCTCAGACTATAATCAAATGACCTTTTATGTGGGTATTGCCTTACCAAAGCTATTAAGCCCACATGAGATATGTTCAGTGTGGGAAACAAGAAATTGGATCAGGCACTCCCCATCACATAAGGGTATGAAAGTGAAGGTAATAGATCAGTCGGGGTTGATCCCAACCCAACCAACATTCCTACTCAAGGAATAATAATGTTTGAAGGGATATAAGAACAAAATTAATCTTTGAAAACAACATTTGGGAGATGTAGATATGATGATAACGATGAAGGATGGATATTGACCATGTTTGAAACACAACATACATATCATGTGACTTGAAGTTGGAGAAACAAATGAGCATCAACCACTGACCATATTTGCAACGTGAGACTTGTATCAAAGTGTCGTTCAAAATCCATGAGGAAGTTGGCCCAAAATAATATGTGATCCATAATTCTGAGAATCTATATAGTTCATGGGTCCTTTCAGTTGTGAAAAGTGATGGAAACCCAAATAAAGGTGGTTCATGAAGTGTGAGAATGACTATCCAGGTTAACGTCGGGTGGGACGAGAAAAAGAGATTAAGATCTCCAAGGAGGGGGTGACATGGTGTGGTCATGATAAACTCAATGTGAATGAAGAGAGTAAATACCATACCACACCATGTGTTTTGAGAAACATATGGGCCTAGAGCCCAGACCCATGTGGAGATCATGAATATTAGGGATGGGACTAGAGATGAAATGTCCGGGTGTTCCTTCATATCCAATAAGGATGTGAATCAAGCCACATGTAGTTATAAAATGGCCATGTAGTTTAACATTGTGCGGTAAGGATGTGGGAGGATTAAATAATGAGAGGGGTAAATGGGTCGATCATCATAAAACCAACATGATTGTGGCCAAAGAAGCCTACATTACAATATGTGTGATCCTCTGAGAGAACTATACCTTGGGGGAAGTCAAAGAGGAGAATTTGGGGTTTAGACTCTTAGATGAGGCGTTCAAGCGTTCTTACGTATCCCATGAGTATGGGAATTAAGCCACACATTGTTCATGAATATGATATGTAGTTTAACATCATGTATAAAGGACACAGAGATATATTAGTTTAAGGTCATAGAGCGTGGACAATCTAGAAGTTTATTGTCATGTAGGATGAGTGATGGGTAGTTTTATGTCATTCATCCTGGAAAAATTACACATTTTTACATCATGCGATTAATGAAGGAGTTGTTTAAGGTCATGTGGGAAATGGGAATGTATTCATGAAATGTATTGGTTGAGTAATTTTACATTGACGGGAGGAGTTATATGCTCACCATCAATGGTAACTAGGGAGAGTGTTTCGTTGGGGTATACCTTATTAATGATGTAAGGTCCTTACCATTTGGTCTCTAATTTATATTGATTCATACTCAGTATCTTCAGTGTTATCAAGGACATCACCATTTCTTCTTATAAGAATGAGTGGAGGAGAAAATTCCTATTGAATGCTCTGGATATCTTAATCTAATGCCTCTCCAGATTCTATAGGGAACAAAGCCTGTTCTCATCAAGCGTTTCCAATTCTTCCAGACACATATCATCAACCTAATATTCTGCATAATGATTATATATTTCGATGAACAATGATTTAAACTAAATATAGATGGGAAATACTGCCTCTTTTCCATACACAAGGGAATATGGGGTAACTTGAGTGGAATTGATGGTCGTCATCTAATAAGCGCAGAGACCATTGGGTAGTTTGTCTGGCCAACATTTCTTTTTTTGACCAACCATCTTCTGCATAATGTTTGAGATTGTTTTTATGAACACCATGAAATGACCATTTTCATTCACATGATAGTGGGAGGTATGGTTAGAACAGATGTTGTACTTCGCATAAAACTTCTTCAGTTCGGTTTCTCGGAATATGGTGTTGTTATCTGTGATAATGGAGTGAGGGACTTTGAATCCGTAGATGATATTAAAGCTCAAAAATTTAAAAATAGAATGTTCCTTGACCTCCATGAGTGGAATTTTGACTACCGATTTGGAAAATAAATCCATACCTGTCCGGAAGAACTTACATTGGTGAGTTGTCGCCATTAGATATGGTCCAACGACAACGAGTCCCTAGACCGCAACGAGCTAAGAGTACATGGCTGTGCAGAAAGGTTATAGAGGATAATGCCTAATGTTATCATGTATTTGGAATGAATTAAACCTTTTGGAAAAATCAATGTAGTCACAGATCATGGTGGGAGAAAAATACCCCAATCTCTGTACCCGGTGGGAGAGTTTTGGCCCTCTCGGATGAGACCCACAAGTAACGTCATTAACCACCTACATAACCAAGGAAATATCACCTCTATAAATGAAATAGAGGAGAATACCATCAGAATCATGTTTTTTGAGGGTCTTCTCAAGACTAGGACTGCTCTGGCGGGTGAAATGCAATGCGCGCTGTCATATTCGCTTACATTCAACTTGACTTTATATGAGATTAAAGTGTTGGAGGTACTCGATAAAGGGGGTACTCCTATCATAAGTCACATACAATAGTGCAAAAGGGGGACATGGGGGT
The DNA here is from genome assembly GCA_963277665.1 of Viscum album. Taxonomy (NCBI): domain Eukaryota; kingdom Viridiplantae; phylum Streptophyta; class Magnoliopsida; order Santalales; family Viscaceae; genus Viscum; species Viscum album. Next base: position 879,664,059 of record OY728166.1, read on the forward strand.
CCCGGTGTGGAGGCACCACTAGTAATGTGGCTCACCTATGGGCTATCATTGTCATCTAGAGTGATTGGAGCGATGAATCCCTAATTTTACACATGGATAATCAAAACATCCTGATCACGCTCAGTTAAGAGATTCATCCAAGCTGTCCAAGGTGTTAGCTTGATCGTTTGGGGAAAAATGAACATGAGTAACTTCTAACTTAGTTGAGAATTGAGCCATCAGCTTGCAGGTACATTCTAACTTTGGTTCAAGCTCTAACTTCCTAACGATGTAGACACTATTTATTTGTTTTATTATTACTTCAGATTAACCTTTAACCATTATGTGGGGAACTTTAATCTGATGTTCCAGATAGAGACCCGTAATGAGATCCCGGTTCTATGCCTAAATGTTGGTACAACCTTCTTACAACATGAATGAATATGGTAGAAAAGCTTGCGCTAGCACATTGAAGATGATACCCATTCCCACATTGTTGAGTAATGGATAATTGATTCTTCTGTCAGTAGGGATTTGGGAAGCACCATCAAAGTGCATTTTCCAACATGGGATGGCATGATCTTCTGATTGAATTGACCCATCTAAAAAATCGGGATCTAGAAACTGGTCTTGGGGAGATGGATGGATGAAAAAGTGGTCTGCCAATTCCTATCCCTTGATAGCCTTCCGAGGGAAAACATGATGTTGAACTACTGAAGGATCACTACCCACCAATCTAGATGAACTGTCAACATAAGGCAGTTCAGAATGTACTTCTTGTGGGTCCACACGGGAAACTAGATGTATCTTAGCGTGATACATGTTTTTTCATAGTTTTTGAACTATGAACACCAACTAAAGTCAAATATTATTAATAGAGGAATGTCTATTATCTTTATCGAGGATCATTCAGTTGTGATAGTATAAAATGTTTCCTATTCTCTCATTTTTCTTCTTGGCAAGAAGGGCACTGCTAGATAGTTCCAGATTGGTCACATAAAGGACCAACATCTTTCTGGTAACAGGTGGCATCGAGATTAGAGGTTGTAACAGGTACTGCTTGATCTTATCAAAAGATTCCTGACACTCCTCATCCCACTAATAATTGACACCTTTCTTCATGATCCTGGAATGGTCTTACACTTTCCAACCATATTTTCAATGAATTGGAGTATGTAGGCTCAGTGTCCTTGAATGTATCAAAGATCCCAAATATGTCTTATAGGAGACATATTACTGATGGCCTTTATCATCTCTTAATCCATCTCGATGTCCCTATATCTAAAGATGAAGACGAGAAACTTTCTGAAGGTGACCTCAAAGGCACACTAAAATGGGTTCATGTTCAGATGACAAGAACCGAGAAGGGAAAATAATATCTCATGACATTTGAGATAGTCCTAGAATTAATGAGATTCGACCACCAAATCATTGATATATCCTTCCACCAATGTCCTGAGGATTGAGTTAATTATGTGATTCATGGAGTGCTGATAGGTGGCACGTTCATTATTCAGACCGAAGGGCATTACCTAGTAGAAAAAAGTATATTTTGGTACCTTGAAGGCTATAAAAGCTTTATCCTAAGGGTCCATTAGAATTTGGTTATACCCCGAATACACATACATGAATGAAAGAGTCTGGAACCCAGCAGTTGCATCAATCAATAGTTTTATCATAGGAAGGGGAAAATCATCATTTAGACAATGAAGGTTGAGATCCTGAGAGTCGATGATGACTATTATTTATCCATTCTTCTCCCTAAAAGTCACAATGTTGGCTAAAAGTCTGAGGTACTAGACCTCCTTCATGGTGTTGGCTCTGATAATCATAAAAACCTTGGCCTCATCCATTTCACTGTGATAATGATGCATATTTTTATGAGGCTATTTGAACCCACAATGATTTTCCAAAAGGTAATGTCGGTGGATGGAGACCTGAGGATCATGTCCTAGAATCTCTTTATAAATACTGTAAAACACATCACGATGCTACTTCATGAAGTCAATGTATCACTGTTTCTCTTTGACAAGTATAGTGGCACTGATTAATGTGGGTTTTGGAGCTGTCTTATTACCGACGTTGACCTGTACGAATTCATTGACCATGGTGGATACACCCTCATTGAATGTGGGAGGGGAATCCTCCAAAACATATTCCTCACTCACATAAGAGGGATCCTCGATGGGAGGTGATTCTTCCATGTCGATAGAATCTGACGGGACACTAGTGCTAGCGAGAGCGGTGGTGGACACTACTTCGGGGAGATCCTATGGTACCGAGACCATAGTAATGAATGATTTCGACCAGATCCCATCTGGTCTTCGGCCCAAGGGGACATGCTTGATGATATAAATGAAATAGTGGAATTTTTGCTATAATATAAGAAAGTATGACATATTTAAATTTCCATGGGAAGGAAATCCCGATACCTTATGAGAGTAGGGGGCTCTTGTATAACCTAAGCCTGATTTGTGTAGGAGTATGAGGTGATCTTCTGACGTCCCTTAGACTGGGGAATGTGCTTTCCCCTCATTCTTGAAACAACAAAGCACTGTCCCATGTCCATGGTCAGGGAATATAATCGGTGTATTGGAAAAATGTATGTGTCATCCAAGTCTATCCACAGGTCGGTCGCAGCCGTAGCATGTTCAATGTCGTTTTCCTGAATCTACTTATCCTTTCTCTTGTAATAGTCAAAATCTAGGTAGCTGACTTCATGAGAGGAAAAGGGAGATTTATCACCTTGGATTATACCCTCTTGACCATTAAGGGAGTACTTAAATGCATTAGTGATATGTAGAAGGGACAACCGCGTGTAGGTGGAGCCATGTACTACCAATCAATGTGTTATAGGTGGTGTCTTTTGAGACAACCATGCACTCGGTGCTTGAAAAAAGGCCGCCAAACTAGGTCTTCAGGTGGATCTTTCCAACTGATTTCTGTTCTTCCTCGTCATTTCCATGAATTTTTTTGGTAAGAGGGACTCAGATCATCGTCAGACAACCCAAAATTTTGGAGTGTTTGGGTAAGGATGAGGTTGATAACTAACCCTGTGTTGAAATGATAACAGTGAACCTCCATGCCATTGAAATGTCTAGTGATTTACAAGGGATGTTATGTAACTTTATGGGAGATACTTCATCTTCCACAATGAAAGAAATAACGGCCTAACATTCCACTTGCTCGACAGCCTCAACATGGAAGGCTTCTGGAGCTGCTACGTCCATCTCAAACTGGAGGGGGCTTGTAACACCCTAAGCTTCCACGATACGATTCTCTTTCAATAATGCAATAGCTTGCATTGTACGCAACTTCGAGTTCTAACACATCGCAACTAATCAAAGTAGCCGTTTTGAATAGAAATACCCACTTTTTGAAATTATATAAATTTTATATTTCAAAATGGACTTCATTTTTGGATTTAGAATATCGGAATTAGCCTACGTTGAATTTTTTGTATTTTTCTGAGAACTTCCAATTTTTTATGAATAGTGAAAAATACTTAAAAACAACTTTTTTAATCAAAATAATTTATAGTGATAAATTATACTATTGAGTGGTTTTAAAGTATAATTGGAATATATTTTTACCATATTATCCAATGGTGGTCATTAGAATTAATTTCACTTTGAAATTGGACATAAACAATTGTCAATCTTTTGATATATATTGTTTCTTAAAAACACGCTATTTGTTGTGACAACGTGAATTCATTATGAAATTAATTAATGAAACTTATATGTTTGGAATTTTGTAAAATAGAAATCATTTTTGAATTCGGAATATCAATTATAGATTAGGGTGAAATTTTGGCATTGTTCTGAAAAACGTCAATTTTTGATGAATAGTGAAACCACTAAGTGGTAGTTAAAAAACTGATTTTTCGTTTAAATAAAACATTACCACTTATGTGATTTGATTTTCAAAAATCCGACATACATGGTTGTCATTAGGATGTAAAATGTGTTTCAATGGGATTAAAATAATTTTTTTTGGTGAATAGTAACTTTTAAGTTTAATTAATCGCGATTAAAGGTAATTAGTGAAATTTAAGGTAAAAATGATATTATAAAAATATGAAATGACCTTTACACTTGTCCTACCCCTATTGGATGTGTCATGTACGACCAAGAAAATACATGGGTCAACTTGGGGACCCCATGGAGCCACTTTGGTAGGAAAATGACATAAATAACTTTTTATTTAAAGTTAAAATAAAATGTCACAAACATAAGTTGTTTTACTAAAACAATTTTTAAATGGGGTTATACAAGTCATATTTTTTACTATAAATATTCATTATAAATCTAAAAATATTTCCTACATCATGACATTTTTTTAATAATTTTTAGACATTAATTAAATTAAATTATTTATGACACCATGATGATGCAACGATTACCTCATTAATTAACGATTTTAATAAAATTGAAGGATAATGTAAAATCTAAGAATTACACTTGTCCAAAGCCTATTGGATGAGAATATTTCGAACCATTATCACCTTAGCCTAGAATTATATAAGTTTGGGACCTTTAGAATCTGAAAAGCATTGTATAATAAAGTAACATTTCATTACTTTCCAAGAGTGCCCCTCCTCTCCTCTTATAAAAGGCCCCCACCTCTACCACCTTATTCACACCTTCAAAGCCTTTTGGCTCGGCCAACCTCTGCCCAAATACTCCCCCAACTTCCCTCCCTTACTCCTAGAAGCCTCAATTTGGGCAGAATTCTTCCCAAGGAAGCCTTTGGCTCAAATAAAAAAGAGTTACCCGATTTTAAGGTAATGTCTTCTCTAATGTTGTTTTGTTTTATTTTGCTTCTACAACCCCTTAAAATCTTTTTATTCCTTTATTTTGTAACAACACCAGTATATACAATATACTATTATGTTTTTAGGATAATTTTCAGGATTACACTTACACACACCTTCGTCTAATGGTTAAAGAACATACTCTTTCTGTGTGTGGTGAAATACTGCCTCACAAAACGATGATTGTTCAATATTATTTTAACACCTCTAATGGTGGAAATTTTGATGAAACTATTTTAATATATTATTTATAAATTATGTTTATGTTTTCCTTATTCTTCTTTATTTCTCATTTATGGCATAATTTATGATTTCCATTATGGGTAAACGCGATAATTTCATTTTAGGAAGTGCGGACTACCGCCCCCTCAAAGTGATTTGAATCGTTAATACCATATGTGGGATGTATAAAGGTTGGATTAAATGGTATTATAAATTATATTATACTGGAGTTATATTATACATTTATATAATTATAACTTCATTCCATTAAATACGAAATAGAAATGAAAGTAGCGTTCATGCGTACGCACGACTTACCGTCTCCATGAACGGTGCATTTCATTTCTTACCTCTAAATGTTATGTAATATTATAAATGAATGTATATACTGGATATATATGATATATATGATATCTAAATCATGAATATTATTTTGGATATAATTTATATTTCACCACATGAAAAACTTGTAATTATAAGAAGTTTATTTATGTCTCAAGTACCAAAGATCGACAAAACGACCGCTATTAACTTAAATAATTACATAATGTTCATAACATAGTAATAAGTGATATTAAAGGAATAAGAAACTTGAAAATTTTCTTATGAAACTATAAATTAACTCTAGTTTATTATTCATGGGGTTAAAGAACGGTCGAGTCAAGACAGGACGCAAGGTAAGGGAACTTCTTAACCCGATTTCCATTCATTGGGTTAATCTCATACTTTCAAATTATGTCATGATATTATTATGTCCTATATTGTATTTGTACTTTATTTATGTGTATGTATAGTGAATACACATAATATATCTACTTTATTTTAAAAAATGATCTTTGTAAGGGTCTTCGTCTCAATCTCCTTTCATTGAGGCATATTTTTTTTATACACAAATTTCTTTTATACGGTGTATAAACCCCTTTGAATTTTACGTTTATTCAAAAGGAATCTTTTTTATACGAAGCATTTTAGTAAACAACAAAAAGGGAATGTTTTTCTTGCCGTACATATGTGGCGACAACGACTTCTCCGCCGTCGTGACCATTTTTTGAGTTTCGGGTTCCTCTACAAGACATAACTTTTTTTAATGAAAAATAAATACAAAGTTTTAACTTTATTTTATTTTGGTATTGAATATGGTTTTGAAAGTGTTTTTATTATATCAATGTATTGAATTGATATCTTGTGATTGAAATGTGGAAATGTTATGTTTCCTTTATGCATGTTTTATGTGATACGATTATGTTATGGTTTATGATATGTTTAAACCTGTTCATATGAGGAATGCATTGGACTTAATAAGTGACGGGTGGAGCCCACTATAGCTCCTCGATGCATTGGTAGGTCTCATGAGACAAACTAGTGTCCTGGCACGAGGCCTTGACAAAATTTTATTTGTAGTCTTGGCACGAGGACTTGGCAACGTGGTTATGATAGTCTGGCATTATGCATTCCATCACTATGAAAGTGGTTATTGATATTGCATGTGATTATTCGACCATTAGAATATCCATGTGAATAAGTAAATGGCATTATCTCATTTTACTTTTTCCATATTATGTTGAAGTTCATGTTTAAAAGGCTTTTGTTTTAGTTATACATTGCCTTAAATGTTAATGTTTATTTATGAAAGCTTCTGCAATATTGTTATCCTTACTGAGCATATGAGCTCACCCCTTTCAATGTTTTAATATTTCCAGGATGTGAAGAAGTATATTATGAATGACCTGCAGGGATAATATGAGGGGATATGAAGACAATATGTTTTTTTAGTTTTGTTTTACTTAATGATGTAATGTAAGACTTATGAATGTATCTAGTGTTTCGAAGGCTACTAAACTAATCGGTCGTTCGAGACTTGATCTTATGTGATAATGCCAATGTTACGAAATAATGCACCGAATCTGGGTAGCTGGGGTCGGGGCGTTATAGTTGGTATCAGAGCTGTTTAGTACTAACCTTGGATGCTAGATTTAGATAAACTCTGATTAGATCACATAACCCAAAGATAGAATTTGAGTATTAGTATAGAAGAACTTCCTAGAATTTTGGTATTATAGAGATTTTGTGAGTTTTCCGAGCAATACATCCCTGTCTGGATACGGGCAGGTAGAGGCGGCTCTGGCACAGATGTACCTAGGGGTAAAACCCGAAAACACCGCTTTGAGCTAGACTCGAACGGGAACTGGTTCACAACAACGGGCCTTACTGCACTCTTGGTTACGACACTCCCGGGGGATATGCTTAGGATAATTCTCATTTTCTTTACAAACCATTATGAAGGGTGTATGTGTATATACTTCCTCAAAGAAAACATTTCTTTTTACAATTATGGATTATATCCATAAATAGTTCAATTTATGTTAAGTATTTTACAAGTATGGAATTATATATTTTGATTTATTAACTAATCTAGTTTATGCCATTGTTTAGAAATGGCGCCTAGTGGAAGGAATGGAAACAGTATCAATGCACGCACTCCGTGTAGGGATTGCCCTCCTGCTCAAGATAATTATTGTGGATATAGAGATACAAATGGTGCTGATCAACTTATTACCATCCTGGGACAACTCACTCAGGTTATGAATAATAACCTTACTCGTATGGAGCACCCTGATCCGCAATGTGGAGGATCAATGTTAGACCACTTCATGAGGCAACAACCACCAACATTTAACAGGGGTAAAAATCCATTAGTAGCTGAGCAATGGATAAACTCCTTTGAAAAAATATTCCATGACTTGGGGAGTAGCGAAAGGGAGAAGGTTGTCATGACAGTCTACCGCCTCACTGGAGATGCCGATCAATGGTGGTCGCTGGTTCAAAACACAAAGGAAGATGAAGAAGTATCAAATATGGAATGGAGAGAGTTCAAAGATCTTTTCATAGAAAAATACTTTCCACATGACCATCGAGCGGATATGGAAAGACAATTATTGAGTCTGAGACAAAAGGAGGATGAGAATGTCGCAAAGTATGAGGCCAAAGTTACGAGGTTAGCGAGGCATGGTGCAGATTATATACGTAACCCAAGAAGTAAGATCGATCGTTTCTTTGATGGGTTAAAACCATTTCTCCGTCGAGCTTTAGTATCACAATCTTTCTCAACGTACAAAGATATAGTCTCATGTTCTATCAAGAGAGAAAAGTAATTCTCTAAGTCTTATGACAATAAAGTAAAGCAAGAGAAGAAGAGAATGGTGGAATAAGAGACAGATAAAGGGAAAAAGGGAAAGAAGGATTTTCCATTACATGATAATTGTGGGAAGAATCACCCTGGTACATGCCTAAAAGGAATGGGAGTTTGTTATAAATGTGGGGAAAAAGGTCACCAGGCGTGAGATTGAAAGGGAAAGAAAGAGGCTATCAATGTTGAATGCTACAATTGTAGGGAAATGGGGCATTATGGAAATGAATGTCCTAAGCATCAGGGAAAATTACCTCAGAAAAGGCCAAGGGATCAAGGCCAATCTTATGCTGTTACTACAGATGAAGTGGAATAATTAATGTATTGGTGCTTTTGGACTAAAGGATTATATTCTTGTTTTAAAAATAATGTGATATATATAAGGATTGTACTGCAGTACTTGTTGTTATCATTAAGGTTTTAATATTATGAAGGAAATCTTATTTTTAGTATGTGACAATAAGAGAAACATTACTTTGTTTAGGGAATCTAATGTTACAATTGATTTTGGAATTTAAGGACCCTTTAGAGAATGTCTGGATAGAGGTATTTTGGAAAACAATATAGGGTGGAATGGATTAAGTTGAACCTTGGATAGTATTATTTAAGGTTAAAAAATTTCTGAAGATTATTTTTGGAATACTATTGTTCTAGGAAAAGGACAACCTGCAGGGTGGGGCATAACCCATCGCATCGGACAAAGCAGCAGGAATAGAACCCACAACTATAGTGCGACAGGCCATTATTACCTACCACTAGCCTACAGGAAGTCCCTGGTTATTACAAAATAGTTTTACTAATCTAAATGGTATGTGTTAATATTTGGAACCTTATACAATTAGGATAGATAGAATATTTTTGAGTTCTATTACCTTTTAGAGTGAAAGATGGGTTTGTGGTAAAAATTTATTAAAGAATGAAAGTCTACATAACAAGTATGTATATTCCCTTACGTTCTTAGTAAATCTCCTAAATAAATTCCTCAACTTTATAAAAGGTAACTTAAAACAAAAACGTTACCGGTTATCTTTTCTAACTGGGGATTCAATGGCCGTTTAACCAATCACACGTTTGTGATTTTCTTATGGTTAACTTTCTCCTAATCCTGTTTTCTACAACTCTCCATCATACCTTGATGGTTTGTTTTTCTTCCATATCCATATTTTCATAGAATCCTAGTATGGGCTATCTCGGGTGACCATTGTACTTATCTTTCTATCTTTTAAAGTTATATTTTTATTAACCCTATTTCCGATGTGGGTTTTCTACAAAGGTATTTTCTATTTTCAACCTTTTATATTCATAGAAAATTTTCAAATTGCGAGGATGAAATTTATTGAAGGAGGGGAGAATGTAACACCCCGAGCTTCCATTATACGCTTCTCTTTCAATAATGCAATAGCTTGCATTGTACGCAATTTCGAGTTCTAACACACCGCAACTAATCAAAGTAGCCGTTATGAATAGTAATACCCACTTTTTTAAATTATATAAATTTTATATTTCAAAATGGACTTCATTTTTGGATTCGGAATATCGAAATTAGCCTATGTTGAATTTTTGGTATTTTTCTAAGAACTTCCAATTTTTTATGAATAGTGAAAAATACTTAAAAACAACTTTTTTAATCAAAATAATTTTAGTTATAAATTATAATATTGAGTGGTTTTAAAGTATAATTATAATATATTTTTACCATTTTATCCAATGGTGGTCATTATAATTAATTTCACTTTGAAATTGGACATAAACAATTGTCAATCTTTTGATATATATTATTTCATAAAAACATGCTATTTGTTGTGATAGCAGGAATTAATTATGAAATTAATTAATGGAAATTATATGTTTGGAATTTTTTAAAATAGACAACATTTTTGAATTTGGAATATCAATTATATCTTAGGGTGAAAGTTTGGCATTGTTCTGAAAAACTTCAATTTTTGATGAATAGTGAAACCACTAAGTAGTAGTTAAAAAAATGATTTTTTGTTTAAATGAAAAATTACCACTTCTGTTATTTGATTTTTAAAAATCCAACATACATGGTTTTCATTAGGAAGTAAAATGTGGTTCAATGGGATTAAAATATTTTTTTTGGTGAATTGAATCTTTTAAGTTTAATTAATCACGATTAAAGGTAATTAGTGAAATTTAAGGTAAAAATGATATTATAAAAATATGAAATGACCTTTACACTTGTCCTACCCCTATTGGATGTGTCATGGACGACCACGACAATCCATGGGTCAACTTGGGGACCCCATGGATCCACTTTGGTAGGAAAATGACATAAATAACTTTTTATTTAAAGTTAAAATAAAATGTCACAAACAGAAGTTGTTTTACTAAAAAAAAATTTAAATGGAGTTATACAAGTCATATTTTTTAATCTAAATATTCATTAGAAATATAAAAAGATTTCATACATCATGATATTTTTTTAATAATTTTTAGACATTACATAAATTAAATTTTTTATGACACCATGATGATGCAACAATTACCTCATTAATTAACGATTTTAATAAAGTAGAAGGATAATGTAAAATATAAGAATTACACTTGTCCAAAGCCTATTGTATGATAATATTTCGAACCCTTATCACCTTATACTAGAATTATATAAGTTTGGGACCTTTATAATCCGAAAAGCATTGTATAATAAAGTTACATTTAATTACTCTCCAAGAGTGCCCCACCTCTCCTCTTATAAAAGGCCCCCACCTCTACCACCTTATTCACACCCTCAAAGCCTTTTGGCTCGGCCAACCTCTGCCCAAATACTCCCCCAACTTCCATCCCTTTCTACTATAAGCCTCACTTTGGGTAGAATTATTCAAAAGGAAGCCTTTGGCTCAAATCAAAAAGAGTTACCCGATTTTAAGGTAATGTCTTCTCTAAGGTTGCTTTGTTTTATTTTGCTTCTCCAACCCCTTAAACTCTTTTTATTCCTTTATTTTGTAACAACAACAGTATCTAAAATACACTAGGATGTTTTTATGATAAGGATTTGGTTTACACTTACACACACCTTCGTCTGATGGTTAAAGAACATACTGTTTCTGTGGGTGGCGAAATACTGCCTCACGAAACGATGATTGTTCAATATTATTTTAACACCTCTAATGGTGGCCATTTTGATGACAATATTTTCATATATTATTTATATATTATGTTTCTGTATCCCTTATGCTTCTGTATTTATCATTTATGTCATACTCTATGATTTCCATTATGGGTAAACACGATAATTTCATTTTAGGAAGTGCGGACTACCGCCCCCTCAAAGTGATTTGAATCGTTAATACCATATGTGGGATGTATAAAGGATGGAGTAAATGGTATTATACATTATATTATACTGTAATTATATTATACATTTATATAATTATATCTTCATTCCATTAAATACGAAATAGAAATGAAAGTAGTGTTCATGCGTACGCACGACTTACCGTCTCCATGAACGGTGCATTTCATTTCTTACCTCTAAATGTTATTTAATATTATAAATGAATTTATATACTGGATATATATGATATATATTATATCTAAATAATTAATATAATTCTGGATATAATGTATATTTCACCACATGAACAACTTGTAATTATAAGAAGTTTATTTTTGACTCAAGTACCAAAGATCGACAAAACGACCGTTATTAACTTAAATAATTACATAATGTTCATAACATGGTAATAAATGATATTAAAGGAATAAGAAACTTGAAAAGGTTCTTAAGAAACTATAAATTAACTCTAGTTTATTATTCAGGAGGTTAAAGAACGGTCGAGTCAAGACAGGATGCAAGGTAAGGGAACTTCTTAACCCGATTTCTATTCTTTGGGTTAATCTCCTACTTTCAAATTATGTCATGATATTATTATGTCCTATCTTGTATTTGTACATTATTTATGTGTACCTATAGTTAATACACATAATATATCTACTTTATTTTAAAAAATGATCTTTGTAAGGGTCTTCGTCTCAATCACCTTTCATTGAGGCATATTTTGTTTTATACACAACATTCTTTTATACGGTGTATAAACCCCTTTGACTTTTACATTTATTCAAAAGGAATCTTTTTTATACAAATTGTTTTACTAAATGACAAAAAGGGAATGTTTTTCTTTCCGTACATATGCGGCGACAACGACTTCTCTGCCGTTGTGACCATTTTTTGAGTTTCGGCTTCATCTACAATCTACAACTTTTTTTAATGAAAAATAAATACAAAGTTTTAACTTTTTTTTATTTTGGTATTGAAAATGGTTTTGAAAGTGTTTTTATTATATCAATGTGTTGTATTGATATCTTGTGATTGAAATTTGGAAATGTTATGTTTCCTTCAGGAATGTTTTATGTGATACGATTATGTTATGGTTTATGATATGTTTAAACCTGTTCATATGAGGAATGCATTGGACTTAATAAGTGACGGGTGGAGCCCGCTATAGTTCCTCGATGCATCGGTAGGTCTCATGAGACAAACTAGTGTCCTGGCATGAGGCTTTGACAAAATCATATTTGTAGTCTTGGCACGAGGCCTTGGCTACATGGTTATGATAATCTGGCATTATGCATTCCATCATTATGAAAGTGGTTATTGATATTGCATGTGATTATTCGACTAGTAGAATATCCATGTGAATAAGTAAATGGCATTATCTTATTTTAGTTTTGCCATATTATGTTGAAGTTCATGTTTAAAAGGCTTTTATTTTAGTTATACATTGCCTTAAATGTTAATGTTTATTTATGAAAGCTTCTGCAATATTGTTATCCTTACTGAGCATCTGAGCTCACCCCTTTCAATGATTTAATTTTTCCAGGATGTGAAGAAGTATATTATGAATGACCTGCAGGGATAGTATGAGGGGATATGAAGACAAGATGTTTTTGTAGTTTTGTTTTACTTAATGATGTAATGTAAGACTTATGAATGTATCTAGTGTTTCCAAGGCTACTAAACTAATCGGTCTTTCGAGACTTGATCTTTTGTGATCATTCCAATGTTACGCAATAATGAACCGACTCTGGGTAGCTGAGGTTGGGGCATTACAGGGCTTCTTAAATCCTCAGTAATGGATTCACGCAAATCCACTGATAGGAAAAGATCATCAAGGATAGATAGCATCATAGTAATGTTGGAAATATGGTTTAAGATATCTTACTTTCGTTCCAAGTGTGAAAATTTGATAACAAGATGTTGTTCTATGAAAAGAAGTATAATGGACCTTTCTGGATGAACTAGAGACCGTCTGGGGCAGGGAATGTCCCGTTTCTCACTAATCATTGTGAATGGAGTGACTACTAGATGAGGTCTAGATGATGGAGTCCAATCAGGAAAGGAATGTGGATGATCGTAGTACAATCACGTTGTCTCCTCATGATCAAGTAACTCAAACGGTGATGGATGCAGATTTGGTGAAACAAGATTAAAAGGATGATTGTGATGAGCTTTGTGATGGGTCTGCTATCCATTTTAGGTGGCATGTACAACTTGGGTGGGGGAATCAAACAATTCATCCTGGCGACTCATGTAACTACATATCCTCTAATGATGGTGTCAGATGTGGATGTTGGAAGGATCTATATGACACTCCTCATTGTCAGGAATCTTATAGGGGTTTACTATCACCATGGTAAAAACAGAAACGGTTTCCTAGTCGTCACATGAACTATACTCCATTAGTAGATAGATTCTAGGGGAATTTACCAACTCATTGTTCTTAAAATCCATGAGAGTATGCGACGACAATGGCATCGGCGAAGGAGTTTGTTTTACCTTTCATTGTCGATGCCTATCCTTCTGAGAAAAATAAGGGTGAGAATTCGACACTAAGGTAGTGGCTATGGGTGACACGATGAATTCTAGAGTCTCTTTTTGATTCATATGTGTACAGATAACACCACAAGCATGGGTGACTACCTTTTGAGCCATCCAATCATCATATTTTTGAGACTCGTAGTTAGGAACCTGCTTCCAATCACCTTAGATATGACTGTCGCTTTTATGGTATATGAATACACAAGTCACCAATTCTAGGGATGGTCCTAACAGGACAATGTTGTTACAAACTTGTCTTGAATACAGACTTTAAACTCATATAATTACTTGAGGGTGTGCCCCAGGATCTAGTGATAGGGGAAGTAATTGGATCGATTAGTGATCTCTACCTCTTCAGGCCACCTGTATTCTGACAACTGTGGGATTCCCTGTACTAAGGCACATTGAAAATAACAGGAGACTTGAGCCTCATTAAATGAGTATGTTCGGTTCCATCTATCTAGAGAGGGGGATCTGGTATTCTGAACCAGAAAAGGGGTTGGAGGAGCCTATCGAGGAGGTTGAAATTGAATATATCTCCTAGGTGGTGATAGTGCATTACATAGGGGAGCCTATCAATTCTGAGGTGACAATTTCTTGGCCGGAGGTTGTGCCTAAGATGGTGGGCCTTGGTGAGGCTTTATAGGTGGATCCACTGGTAATAAATAAAACTGCATGGGGGGATCTATTTGATCCACTACGGCAAGCTCAACCTTGGCATCTCTTCTATCGAGAACTTTAGAAGGAAGTGAGCGTGCCTTCTTGGAATACTGCAGGGCTTCCTCTTAACACCAGGCCTTGTCATAGAATCCCCAAAATCACACCAGGTAGTTCAGTATGATAATAGAGAGGACAATTTTCGTTTTGACATTCCCCACACACATTGTTAATAGTTGTTCCTGAGTCAGCATCATGTCTAGGGAGTAGGTGAAGTCGTTCCACCAGGAGAAAAAGTTCTTGACACACTCATCAGGCCTTTACAAGCACTTGAAGGGGACTATGACACTCTTATTTTCAGTTGGTATAGATTAACTAGTAAAGAGACTTCCTACAGAGATCCTCCCAGGTGGCTACTTTCTGAATGGGTAGCTAGAAATACCAGAAAAATGAATGTCATTCTATTATATGTAAAAAACACTAGAGTTTGGCGGCCTCCTGTTACGCTGGAGTTCCCATCATGGGTCCACACCATGAGATTAAGTATTCCAGTTGTTGTAGCGGATCACCCGTCAAAATAAAAGAGGAAAAAGTGGGGTTTTCAAAACTAAGAGTTGCTCGCATATCATCCACCCATTACAAATATGGCTTGAAATATGGTGGAATTTCCACATCGAGTCTCCAAAGCCTCAAATAGGACAATGAGGGATTCAATTGGATAGTCTAGGAGAGGATTACTACCTATGAGAGGGTCCTTGGACACCAGTGTGTTAGCATGTTCTTCAAATTCATAAGTAGTCCCCGCTGCTCATAGAGCTGCTAGTGGGATGACTTGCGACACTGTTGGGGGAATGAAATGTACAATGACATGGGGAACCTGAGCTTGGTCCCGATGATTATCACATCGCTCAAGTGTATTTGCTGATACATACCACGACCTCTTACCAAAAGCTTCAGATTCTACCCTATCTATATAGGTAGGATGGTCAGGGTCACCTAGAGGCAACTCACCAGGGGGATGTTGTACCTTCCCCTACTGCCTCAGTCGAGGATCACTATAGTATAGTCGCCAAATTGCAACATTTTTAGAAAATAGGTCATCAACCATATTATTATGCTCCTTGATATGTTAAAGTAACGTGTCCTTTTTGATATCATCTTCCATATTCGGCATTGAGCTATACGGGTTAGAGGATTTGACGGCCCCAAGATTCTCTTTTCCCTTATTGGGATTCATTCCAAGGGTTATTGACTCAGTAGGTACATGAAGGCCCAACAAATTTATATTCTAGAGATTAAACCTTCCTAACGAATCAAATAATTGTGGAAACCCCCCAGGGGGTGCGTTCTCTTCAAATAACTCTATCTCATTCTCTCCCTCTTATAAGTTGACCATGTTAACTGTGGCTATACCTTTAGGAATATCCTCAATATCACCTATCGTGTCGGGATGTTTCCAGATATATTTGAAATTAATGGCCACACAAATTTTCTAGACATGGACCTGGACGTGGGGGGTAGCCTCCTAGATAATTACGAGGAGCACTTGAAAGCATTGAATGCATTGTTGTTGTAGATTCCGATGGCGACCAGGCGACTCAGGGCACTGTGCCACAGGAAGTGTAGCCAAGAAAACCTTTCTGCATTGCTGGAAAAATCTTATAAGTGCTCCTAACTCTTCTAATAAGACACACACTGATACCATAGGATTGTCACCCATGGGGTTTCCAGAAGCATGCGACCTCCTATTATTTAAGTGATTCTAGCGCACTGATGTTCATGGATGAAACTAGCTAGAAAATTTCTAGGAAATGATTAGCTACAAGGATATCCTACAAGCTCTATAGCTTAGACTTGGGATCTATCCCTTGGTAACCCCTTTCATCAAGTGGGGTTGGTTGAGGGACAAGTAATGACACTGAAGCAAACTGTTGAGATGGTTTACAAGCTAGTGGAGAATGATCTGATTGAGGATAGAGGGGATTTCACTACATGACCCTAGAAAGAGGCCAAATCTACCTCCTCCTAGATGTATTTGTGAAGGGAGGAAGGAATCTGGTGGACCTCACATTCCAGAAGGCTGTGTCTTATATTCTTTATTCTATCCTTGTCCCATTACACAAAGGACTGAGGTGAGGGTTCCATTTTTGAATCAGAATCTGCCACAGAATCTAAAAATAAGACAGGACTAATCGTGGTCTAATACATCTATGTATTCTTTCTTCAGTTGATGTGACCTGCCCTATTTCCTCGGGATGGTTCTTCAAGATAGGTCAGTTTTCAGCACGAGGAGGAATTTCATCTGAATTGGTGCTGAGGTGGAGAGGACTTCATCCCAGGTGAGTCAGGGTGCAAGGAGTGCCCAAAAAAATGTTAAAAGGAACATGGGGAGGCCCTTCGCATCCACTGGCTAGAATGTAGAGAGAATCCCTACAAGAAGTGTTGGAGTGGGTATATCCTCCTACAGAACTAGTATGATCATGGGTAGTACCTCCATGATGGTTTCCCTTAGCAGTGATGGTACAAGCCGAGCCTCTATATGGGTCAAGATAAACATAGGTAGGACCTCCATGTTGGACACCAACGAAGTGGGGAAATCCTATGCTTCTGTGATTTCTAGGATAGGGAGGACCTACATTAGCGATGGTAAGGACATGGGGAAGACACCCACACTAGTGGTTTACAAGTTGAGAAGGATATTTGCATCTGCGACCTTCGATGGTAGGAATGGACCCATTCCTGGGATCAAGGGTGCTGAAGAAGCTACTATGCTAGATGTTAGTTCGGTGGGAAGGGCCTTATCTATTACATATGGTGGAAAGGGGAGTACCTATATCCTGAGCTTGGTAGTGAGGGGGGGATTGCACTCTCATTGGTGGTGGCATATAGAGGTTCTATGTGATGTATTTAATCGCAGCAGGTCAGCCTGCGATAGGCGCTACCTATGTCGGTGACTATAAGAGTCTTCACTACCTGCTTAGGTGACGGTTGGGGCCTCAATACAGGTTGGGCATATGAGTTCACCTATTCAGTATAAATGAGGTGTTGATTTTATACGTCGGTAGTGTCACGAGCCACTGTAACCGTTGATGATGACACCCCCTACCGGGCATCCTCCTCAGCTTGTGCCAGATGTTGGCGTCGGGTGAACAATACTAGGACTGATGGTGAAGGTGTATAAATCACCCTCTCATAGGCCTATTTGGGAGGGATGGTGGTGTTGACATGGCATGGTGGGATACCTCATTGGAATCCCCTGAGACAAGATAGCAACTGGGATGGCTCAGACTTCACTCACCTCATCAGCGTAAGGGAGAGAGTCGTCAAAGAGCTCTGGGGAGAGGCTCCCAAAATGATTTTTGGTCCGAGTTGGGAAAAGTGGATCCCTACAAGGACCATGGGGGTGGTGAAAATGATGAGGAACAAAATCTCCTAGGTCATGTCGGGCCATATCCGATGTTGGTATAATCCCTTCTTCCTCATATCATCCAATGAGTCCATTAATCACCCTCCTCTGAACAACGTCATATGGTTAGAGGGGGCGTGGGATCCCAATGACTATAGACGTGGAGGCCACTACATAAGGGATGGTTCCATGCAGTATTGCTGCATTGGTGTTGCCCCGACCCCTATGTCTTTTGGTGGGTGCTGATCGGTTTCCGGTCGTAGTTCCTTGGGTCCTCCAAAGGAGGGAGATTCATCCATTAGTGCAAAAATGAGTAAAGAAACGTCTAGTTCCCCAAAACCATTCTGCCTCCAATTATTTGTAAGATGGATCCACGATAACAACAATGCAGACCGGGATGTCCAATGTTCAATTTCCCCAATCTTTGGTGAGTTTCACTCTAAGACCACTATTTCTTAGTGGGACCTAGAGTCAGATTGCAGGATCTGGTTACACGCTTATCCTCTGATATCCTAAACACTATTAATCTCCACATTGAGGAGGAGAACCTCATGTGGGGTTCCCATTTCTATTTCCAATTCTTTTTCTAGGGAACACATCTATCCATTGAGGACACGCTACACTATTTCCCCACAATCCCTATTTCTAATGGTGGGCAGCATCTGTCGCTTATTCTAGGATGTTATCTCCTTGATCAAAATGGGATGATGGGATGTCGTTCTCTCTATATGTGGATTCCTCCTCAGAACTCGTTACCTAGTCCAAGTATCCCTTTAGGAAATTTTTCGTGAAACTCTTAGCTGGTTCTATATCTTCATGGATGATGGTTTATTACAATGCTTCTATTAGGACATTAAAATGGGTTATGTTATGGTAGCAACCTTCGATATATGGAGTAGTCACATTTGGATCTCATTGGAATGTCTGGATGCGGAAACACTATTGCGTCAAGGGTTTTATCCCATTATGATTGGGCTTCTCGAGGGCATAGAAGCCCGAGGCATTCCACATCATGTGTGGGGAATTATATGCCATAGAAATGTCCCTGTGGTTTTCCTCAGATTCTAATGTTTGAAACATGGTATGACACAAGTTTAACATCTATAAGAGATGGATCAGATTGATCAGATGACTGACATGAGTGGATCAGATGGGTACATCCTCAAGAGGATGCACCTAAGGGGTTTACTGGATGTGTAAATAAAAACATCCAATGAATCTGGATATGTGGATTCTTGGTTCCCTATGAAGGATATTTCAGTGTATACCATTGGCTGGGATTAAACCTTAGGGTTCTTTCCAACATACCCTGTATGGACAATAGGGATCAAGAATCCACATTGTTCAAATGGGATATGAATCGGGGTGCATAGAGAAAAATGAATTGGATACATGTTGAGGCTTACACATGGTTATCTGTCCATTGTAAGAGGGACACTATTGGTTGGATGGCTATGTGTTGTGTGTGTGGCTTATGCATGGTTAGATGCCCAGGTGGATGGCATGATCTCACTGGGATGTGGTGGGCTGGGTAAGAATATGGATGGATTGTGGAGGGTTGACTGAAGTGGATGGGGAGTGAGATGGAACCACAGTGAAGGTTATGGTAGGGATGGGATTTAACCTATAATAGGCTTCCTACATATCCCTTTGGTTGGAAATCAATGTACGCATAGTTCAGCGGGGTGATGGGCTCCTGTGGAGGCGTCCTGTGAGAATGGACACATGGATGGGACAGGGAGGAAGTAAAACCTTAGAGATGTGGCATGCCCTTCCAAAAACCAAAATTCTCAAGGGAGATACCAGTATGGGAAATGGGTGATGGGATTTAACATATGGTATGATTCCTATGTATCCCTATAGTAGTAAATGAAAGACCATGTAGTTCATTAGGGCATTAGATCTAGGTGTGCGTAGAGGACAGTGACCAGAAGACATAATGGGGCATACATGTAGTTAGTGGCCCGGGTTGGTCTGACACCCAGGGGTGGACTATATATGTAAATACCAAAAAAGGGTACTACGATGTATTACCATTGGTTGGGACTACAATGGATAACCATTGGTTGGGACTACAGTGGATTACCATTGGTTTGGGACTACAAAAGCTTACCGTTGGTCGGGGTTGAACCTCAGGGAGGATTTCTATGTACCTTATCGAATAGATTGGGATAAAAACACACATAGTTCGAATGAGTGCAGATTAATGCCATGTAGTATGAAAAGTGGTATAAATTTTAACATCATGAAAGATGAGGATGAACCGAAGTGAATATGTTCAGGATCAATGGTTAGTGGTATTGAACCTCTGGAAGGATTCCTACGTATCTTACCTAGGTGATAAGGATAATATTTCATGTAGTTTGGGAGGGTGATTGGGGATTACACACTAAGGCAGCCCAGGGAAGATTCCATGGTCAGTGATTACTCTATGCACATGTGAGCAATGCTCGATGTGAGAAACAAGAGGCAGAAAGGAACTGATGATCACGTCGCGAATGGTGCATCTTCAATGAATAGAGGTGGGATTACGCCTGTCTAGTGGCCTAGGGAGATGGTTATTGGGACATACTCTATGATGGAGGCCTGGTGGAGTTAAATAACAAATGGATAGGGATAGAGTAATGATGGTCCCTGTGCCAATCTCTCCTCTGGTCTTTGTGCACCGAAGAAGAGAGGATAAGCGAGGATGATACATCTCGCAAGAAAGGCCAGAGGATTACACTAAGATGGTTACCCTTCCCAATGGATAGATGCCCCTACAGCAAAGAGGATATCATTCTATGTGAGTAGATATCACTCCCATGGAGACCAGTGGTTATAGATTATGTTCATGGAAGGGAACCACATGTATATTTCATGGGGACAAGACACAGTTTAACGTCACGTGCTGAGGAAAATGGTGCTGGGAAGTTTAAAATCCTACAACTCAGACGACGAGGATTCAATCATCACCCCTAAGACATACATAACTGATACCCAACCACACATGGGGAAGGGAAGGAATCATTATTTAAAATTAGGGTGGTGTTATAGAGTGATCCATTGAGGGGATTACGTTAGCATATCTATTCAAAGAAGCAATAGTCGTTAACGTGGCCATGCGAAAAAAATGAGGTTAAGAAAAACAATATGAAGAACCACCAAATGGACCTTGAAATAACTTCGTACAAACCTGGAGGGTCTCATGAGAGTAGGATTTGTGATTAAAAGGGATTCACAAGAAGGGAACTTATGAAGATCTGTTGCTTCATAGGGTTGAGAGATTTAACGAAGGGGTATTCTTCGTGATGTGGAATGGCCTAGCCTGGGCATGGGGTATACATTCATATAAATGTTTCTTCATTAAGTGATAGTTCTTTCATAGATAAGGAATTAATGGAGCATGGGGGCCTTGAATATCATGTCACTACGATGACATTTTCTTCAAAAATCACAACGATCCATCCTTATCCTGGGATTCACATGTGCATGGAAGGTACTTCGTGAAGAATGAATTTCTGGCGAAGACCCTATCCTCCTTAGGGATCTTCTTTCTTTGAGATGGCCCATGGGCTCCGCAAATTTCATCCCTTCTTGAAGGGGGTGTATTTAAGCTATGTTAAAGGAATTTATAAATTCTTAAATACCATGAAGAGCACATTTTCACAATGATTTGTAGAGCATAAAGTGTTTCATGATTTGATAGCTGAGAAGACGAAAGGGTAGGTTATCCATATTTTAGGTCTGATGGAAGCCTAGTATTTATATGTGAGAGATGGAGCAAGGATATGAAAGCTCATTGAAATGACTTGTGGTGACTTGCGATTAAATGTGTATTGCGTCATGTTTTTCATAACCGTGGAGTCAACCATCATACCTTCCTCAACGCAGAGGTCTCCTGAATTCCCTCTCTGGAAGTTTCAGAGGATTATGTCAATTTCCTAGGGTTTTATAAGGGAATAAGGTTCTCTCCATGGCACATAGATTTCATTCAATTGGATCATAAACTGTAGATTCATCCACCTCTTTTACTCTACGGTTACTGCAGGGGGCCTCATCTTTGCATCGGTCGCGGTGCTAAGGGGCTCCACAAAGGATGTGATGATGAAGGGATCTGTGAATGGGATTCAAGATGTATCCATTTGGGATTTGATGTTCTCTTTGCATAGTCAATCCTTTGAACATATTTTGTTGACAATAGTAATGTAGAAAAAGAAGAGATAGTAAGCAGAAATAATAACCAATACTGAAACCCAAGATAGTAATGTGTAGAAGGGTTCTTGACACCCTCCCAAAAACCTGTAAAGAGTTTTATATATGCAGGGTGAGTATACAAGTATTCCCAAAAGGATAACTAACTCCACCCACTCTAAAGTGAGGGAACATACTAATGTCCCTATGAGAAAACAGTACAATCTCAAAGTACCTACCAATGAATACTTACCATCTTAGCCTCACCATGGCACAATCACTAAATAATGCATGTAATGTATAGTAGTAGTATAAAAACATCGATATTTGGGAACTCCACACAACTATCCCAATAGTTAACTACTCATTTATAATTACTAATGACTTGAAACTACCACTCTTCCCATATGCAGTCTCACTACCACAACCTTCCCGCACAAAACAAGGCCTCAAACCACACACAATCCCGCACATACACACATGGGCCACATCAGCCATGAATCTCACCAGGAGACACTTGGGTCACATCCCAATGATAATTGGGAAAAAAATATGGCCCACAAACACCTACTCCTCTCACCTAAAACAAAACATTTCCCAAAGGATCTTGGGATATGGTAAGTCTCAATCCATTACAACCGTCCCATATACACTTGAGTAGTATGAGACCAGAAGAGGGAATGATGAAAAAATCCAGAAACCATCCACCCATCCGCCCAACGAGATGTTGGAAGGACACACTCCCCTATGAAATGTGGGTGTTTGGAACACATTTCTCAAAAAGAGTAGGGTACATATAGAAATCACACAGAACTAAAATTTATATATATTGATAAGAAAACTGTCAGGTCAAACTATTTGTTTCCAAACAATGAACCAGCCCACTCAGAACAACTTTCACTACCACCCCTATATGCACAACCACTCAACAACCTCTACCAAAGCATAACACAAACCCTTTTTATTTAACCAGTTTCTATTTATTTATTTAGGGGTTCACATTAGTTTATTCCAGAAAAATCGAGAAATTACCAACCAAAACCATATCTAGGAAACAAGAAAAACCATACAAGAGTCCCACTGTACAATAATACAATTCCATATTTGGAACCCCACTGCATTATCCTGTTCAACCACTTCCAAATATCTTCCTTCAAATTTATACCTCTCAACCCTAATATTTCACGCTATAATCCCACTGCATACAAGTACATATCCACACAGCAGTCCTACTTTCCGACGTCACTTCATGACCACAACACAATGAAATTAGTTAAGATACCTACAAGTTCATCCATTCCACAGTTAATCAATCTCTCGTAATATGATATCACCACACCCCCTGATACCATTTTTTCATGACCATCCTTTTTCAATTTGAGGAAGGGAGTTCGTGGTAGTGTAATTTCCCTTCGCTCATCCTGAAGAAGGAGGGTCATGACATTTGATGTAAAAAACTTAGTTTTTTAAAAATACCCCATTTTTATTATCTCTAAACCCATAATATATTAAATATAATTTTTTTAAAAGGTTATATATGATACTGTAGAAAAAATATATTCTTCTTTTAATATGATGTTTTAATATTTTTATTCACCCTTAATTATAAACTTATCTCACACTGTAGGAAATATAACCCTTCGATAATCATTAAATAGGGATAAATATCGACATTGTAATAAAATTTGAGTAAAATTATTACCCTTTTGGTGGCATTAAACTAGAAAAAAACGTAGATGAAAAAGTCCAAAAATTTAGAACATAAAGTAAGGTAATGTTTAAGTATATATCTATAATAGAATTAGAATTATGGAATGAGTGGAATTTCCTATAACCCAGCATAACACATAAATATAGGAATATAATCATTAAATTGAAACAACCACTTAGAAAATGATATAAAATTAATAAATTTTGATTCCATTAATTATACAAATTTATAAAAAAAGATTCCCTCAACACCCATGAAATTAAATATATAACATATTTTCTAAAATACCTGAGATTATGGTTAGGATCAAAGTAAGAAGGTGGTTTCCTGAATGTAGGAAAGCCATGAGATGTAGTAGTTGGGACCATACCTAGTGGAAACATCAAAGTTCCAATCTCTTTAGTAGCACATGTGTAAAATTCAACTACTGATATCTCTCTTGGATCATGGAATGGAAGGATGAGAACTCTGTCAAAATTTACTAGAGCAATATTCAAATAATATTAACAAATGGGAAAAAATATAACATTTTTAGATGTACCAAATATGTATCTCCTTGAAAATATCATTCTAAATATATGGCCTCATCCACCATTGATTTATCTATCTTATAAATACTAGTTTTATTATTGATTGCATTAACTCAATGTATGGTACCTTAAAGGGTATCTAGAACATCTATTCTAAAAGTTATTCTACTTATTAGATAAAATAATGAATCTAAAAAAAAATTATTTTGGAGATGATATCTATATTGAAGAACTATAGAATATCATTAGATTTCTTTCTAGGCATTTGGGAAAATGAGGAGAGACCATTGTTAAAAATTTACTCGAATGGATCAAGCATTCTTGAGGATGAATTTTGTGGTGAACTAAACATAATATCATTTAGAGAGCCAAATAAAGAAACCATAAATTATAAAATAACTTTTTTAGAGTCCAATCAAGAGAACCTTACACAATAATCATCTTGTCGTTCAAATACTACACCTTCTTTTCCAAAACTTTTAACTACTCTACTAACAATGCAGATATCGTCTAAATAGAACTCGATTGATGTTCTAACACAAGATAATTAAAAGTAGAAATAATATTCTCTGATATAAAATGGAATATGTATTGTAGTTGTAGGTCTAAAATATTCTTATACTGAATGAATAACTTTGAGAATCAAGAAAAAAATAAGATCTCCACCAGTAAGAGAAACTGGTATTCCACAATACTATGAGGAACTGGAATCTCCTTCTGAAGAGTTAGTGTAAAACCCTTCCACATCCTTATAAATAGTTTCTGTAAAACACTCAATACTATGATTATTTATATTAATTATAAAATTGACCATGAAATTATACCTTTCACATCTTAAAAATCATCCGATATCTCTTTCAAAATTCCAAAAATATATTCTTCAAGATACCCATATTATCATTCAAATACATTTCATTTTGAACACACATATTTATTATTGGTTCATATGTGTCTTAGAACTAACCCAAAATATAATTCATGAAATATTGTATTAAGAAATGTCGGAACATTCCACAATAAAAATATTTAATCTGAGAGAGCATATAGTTCAACATGAAAAGAATATAATTAATCTCATTTTGGATATCAGAAATATAACAATCGTTCTCTTTATTAAATATTAATTCATGATTTATTACATAAGATTACACTTAATAAATCCTAGAATATTGATAATTCTAGTTTATTTTTGAATTATGTGTATTATATAACAAATTAAAACAGGGAATTCCATCATCATTACTGAAAACTTCCAAAACAGAATCTCACTTCAAACTACATAGGTCAACCTATAGACTTAAATAAGAAAGGGGTGAGCTATAAATCCGAATAAGGGAATAAAAAAGGAATAACATAAATATAATAATACATTTTGGAATGTTGGAATATCAATGGGGGTAAAAGGAGTAGGAATCATAAACATGAACATTGAGACCTGATATAACATGACAATGATAAGGGAAACATGGTAAATGTATAAAAAACTTAAAACACTACATCATAAACATTGGCCAATGATAACTGCCAAGATATCATGATGGGAAAAGTGAAATAAGGGAATTAGGTCACTCCATATCCCACCATCATATCTTAGGAAACTAAACATTAATAGATTCACTATAGAACTATATAATTCTAGGAACTCCCATTAAATTCATTTCATCCTGATACATAATAATTCCACATATATATACAACATGGATTCATTCATCATCATATTTCATTCCAAAATAATATAGTGTGGAATAAATACATGGAAGTATAAATTAATTGAATTATAAGTGTATAAACGTGAAAACAAATGATAGGAAATGGGTATGGTGTTCACTACACAATATTTTTGGCATGCAAAATTGTAGTGAAATATCGGCAACATAATGAAATCACTTAAAAATACATAAAATAGGATGATCAGAGAGAAATGGGTATCACATCATTTAAAAATAAAATGGGTTTTAATAGGGACATGGAAAGAAATATCACAATATTAGGAATTGGAAATACAATGCATAAGATAACAATAGAGCATTAATAAATAGGATAATCGGTAGATCTCTTAATTGAGTGTGTGACTCCCAATGCTTGGGAGGATCTTCTAAAGAGATTGGGGCACCTTGAGAGGAATCTATAGAGAGGAGGGTAGTGTAAATATGTGGTCAAAGGATTTTTAGTGAATATAATTGGGAATATGGGTTGGTATATATATGAAATTAATGAGTATTTACTTAATATTTATCAAACATTGGTTTTGGCCTCCATATAACAAAATTACATACAACAAAAAACTCAACATGGTTTTCACCATGGTTTCTAACAAATTGGAGTGGTTATCAATATTTTATAAGGTAATGGTATGTAATTAATAATATAATACCCTTGATTATGTAGAATTGAGTCAAACTCTTAAAGAAAAAATTATAAAACTATAATATATATTAATGGGTTTTCAAGAATCATAATGGCTATAAAAATAAATCAAATAAAAATAAAACCAAATTATTTTAAAAGGAAACATATATTTTATCTTGGATAACATTTATAGTATTTATGAAATCACTATTCGGCCATTATGATTTCATAATACATATCACATATATATACTGTAGTTAATTGTTTTTAAAAAATTCGACTGTCTTAGAAAATTATAAAAAATTAATTGTTGGATAATTTAGAAATTATAATTCCAAAAATAATATTCATTTTACATAGTTAATTAGATAATTATTTGAATTTTAAGATTTAAAATAATAACTATCATTTACTAAGAAATACTAGGTTTTTAAAAAAATAATAGTTTTCAAACCATTATAAAAATTACATTTAAATTAAAATTTTTTTGTGATCATATATATTTAATAATAATTATATTTTATTAAAGTATAATTTATTTAGAAAATTCATTAATTGAACAAAATAAATTCCTTAATTTATTTTCAATATTACCTAAAAATACTATTTGTGTATTATATTTATCAAAATATAATTTTTATCAAACTAATTACACAATCATTTATATAGTAAAAAAGATATTAATTAATATTATAGTAATTTTAATAATAAAATACTATAAATATTAGGGTTAATTTGATTCTATTCTTTGTTAAATCATTTTTACGCTTAATTAAATTAATTTTCATTTACCGTGGTAACTGATCCTTACTACAATTACTATTCATATTATTCAAGAATTTGGTTGACCATATTAATTTTTTTAATTATTATGATAAAAATAAGGGAATAAATTATATCAAAATCCACTCACATAGGTGTATGAATTTAATTTAATATAAACTCAGAAGTACATTGGAATGTTGTTTTCTACAAAAATCATTTTTAGAAGAAAAATGATTTTTCTTTAACTATATAACTAGTGATATTCATTATATGAATTTCAATTAATAAAGATAAATATATATTATAAAAATTTCATTTAGATCATTTCTTATTAGGTTCTATTATAATTAATTAAATTGGAGAAACATTATGCATTTTAAAACAGTTTTCATAAAAATGCATTTTTAGTCCTAAAAATAAACTTTTTATTAAAATTTGATATAAAGATGACTGGAATGTAATTAAATGAATTAAATATAAATAAATAATACATATTTTACATCGAAATAGTATTAAAATAACCATTTTAAATTTATATTACATAATTTATAAATGGAACTCACAAGTTTACATAAAAACAACATTTTTACAATTCATTGAAAAATCTAAATTAAAAAAACCCAAAACATTCAATATAATTTAATTTTTATGTTATTATATAATAACATGGAATTTATATTATAATATAAATTTTCCAAATGTTAAAGAAAATACTTATGATATTTGTTTTTCATAAATAGAAATAAAAATAATTTTTAAAGAAAACATATTTTGATGATGAAAAGACATTAGAAAAAATCCACTGCTTATTTACCAATAATTTACCATTATATTTTTGACATATATATTTCATAATGTATTTAATACAACACATCTAATAAATTTAATATAAGGGATAAAACAGTCATATTTAAATAATCATTGTTTGTTTGGGTCCAATGTTGTGTATCACAATCACTATCAAACATATTTTTCTATTTTAAAAACTTGAGGTGTTACATTATTACCCCTTTAATAAATTATTTCCTAAAAATTTAAATTTTAATTAAGTAAGATTTTTTTGGGTACTTGTGAATTTCTTTACTGAAAACCTATATAATAAAAAGGGTTAATAATACATCCACTTGAAATGAGAGAAAATAAGTATGAAAGTAATCACATGAATACATTTACAAGTTGAAGAACATATGTGGGGAGTGAAAAAATTGAAATGGAAGAGAAAAATAACACAAAATAATTAATTTACTATGGTACGTAACACGGTCAAAAGGAATTCAATGACTAGAAAACCAAAAATCTATGATTGTTAAAAAATAATCAATTCATCAAAAAACGATCGCAGAGTGACAACAATTTTTTAGACTCCTTTCCTAGAGTTAATGAATTAAATTACAATATATACTAGGGAAATAAATAAATATAATTTCATTACAAGCTTAACATCTTGATTTAATTAATTTTCAATATAATTGCATCTTTTTCTCCAAATAATGAGAACCAAATATGATTTTTTATACCTAATGAACTAGAATAAACATATAACAGATCACATAATCCACTAAATAATAAAAAAATATTTCTCCTATTTCATGAAATGGGCTAGAATAAAGGTAAAATTATTGTACAGTAATTTTAACCAATTTAAAACATAAATGGGAATCTAGTATAATTAATGGGATAACCTTTAAATGAAATTTATTTCTTAACATATGAATATCTAGTCATTAGTCTATGTTATGTTTGATCTATTTACAATCATTTAATAAAGGGGTTTTTTTTTACATAATAATAGTTCATAATGAGGTCGTAAATTTATCAAATAATATAACCTAAGAGTGTCAAACAAGGTGTGCACCAAGGCCCGTTTTTGTGAACTAGTTCCCTGTCGATCCTTGCTCAGTGTAGTGTTTTTGGGGTTTACCGCTATATACATATGTGAGAAATCCAAATCCAAATATATTATCCAGACAGGGTTGTATTTTTTTTGGAGAAATCACTTACTATATATATAATAAAATCTACTGATGTTTTCTAATTCTTAGTCTTATACCCAAGTCTTTCAATAGAGATTTCTAATAATAAACCAAAAAATCTAAACCATTCCTTCCATACACACTATAACAACCCTTCTCTTTATTAAATATTAATTCATGATTTATTACATAATATTAAAATAAATATATTCCAAAATAAAGATAATTATAGGGTATTTAGAAATTATTTTTATTACATAACAACTTAAAATAGGGAATGACATCATCTTTATTGAAATCACCCTTAAAAGACTCAAACATAAAACTGCATGAGATAACATGGGGCCATACATAAGAAAGGGGAGAGCTATAAATCCCTGTAGGGGAATAAACATGTAATAAAATTAATACAATAATTCATGTTATAAAATACACATATAACTAGGTCATAAAAAGAGTATGGATCATAAACATGAAAAATGAGACATGATATAGCAACATAATCATAAAGGTAACATGTGAAATATTGAAACAAATTAAAATAATGTAGAATAAACATAAGTCATGGATTACTACAAAAAAATCATGATGAAAAAATTATCATAAATAAAATGTGTTCAATATCTGTCCCATTATGATATAGCATTAGACTAAACATTACACGATGTTATGGATTGGTATATAATTCTGGGCACACCTATCACATTCATTTCATTTTCATGCTTAAGTGTTCCACATTGATCATACAAAATGGGTTCATTCATCATCATATTTCATTACAATATCTACGAGTTTGGAATACAGACATGTAATTACCAATTCATGTAATTATAATTGTATTGAGGTGAACACCCTTGATATGAAATGTCTATTATGTTCACTACAATATTATTTTGGAATAGAAAATTGAGGTGAAATTTCAATATCATAATGAAACTAATTAAATATTCATAAAATGGGATGATGAAAGTGAAAGGGTCCTATATAAATTTAAAAATCAAATGGTTCATATTAGGGGCACAAAAAATACATATCCCAACATCAGTTATTGGAAATTGAAGGAATATTATGATAAACAATCATTAAAAAATTGGAGAATGAGGGGATCCTTTAGGTGATTGTATGACTCCAAATTATTGGGGGGAGCTTCTGGAGAGATTTTGGGAACCTCAAAATGACTCTAGAGAGGGTAGTTAAGATAATGTACATTGTAAAATGATTTTTAGTGATGATTAATGAGATCTTGGGTGTTTTTATTTTGGAAATGAGTGGGGATTTATTTAATATTTCTCAAACATAGGTTTCAGACTCTATAATAAAATAACCAAAACCAATAACCATACAATTTTTTATCTAAGTATTTTTGCAATATGGGAGTGGATGTCATTATATTATAAGGAAAATGGCCGAACATAATAAAACAATACCCATAACTATGTTGAAGTGTGTCATAAACATAAAAAATGATTTTAAAACGTTAAGATAAATTAATGGTTCGAAGGTTTCATAATAGATTTATAAAATCAATCAAATAAAAATAAAATAAAATTACTTTAAATGGAAAAAATATATTTGGTCATGTATACCCTTTATATTATTTATTATATCACTTTTGGGTCATTATGATTTCATATTTGACATCATATATTTATAAAGTATTTAATTTTTACCCAAAAATTTGACTATCTCTTAAAATTATGAAAAAATAACCGTTGGATAAATTAAAAATTATAATTAAATAAATCATATTAATATAAAAAAATAATTTTATAAATACATGACTTTTCACTTTTAAAATAAGAACATTCAATCACTGAGTAATGCTGTTATTTTTATAATAATAGTTATCAAACCCTTATGAAAATTACATTAGACATCATCAAAAATATTATGTTCACATATATTCAATAAAAATTATTTAAAAATAAATATTTAGTAAAATATTATTTATTTCAAAAATCCATTATTAATCAAAATAAATACATTAATTGATTTGTAATATTATCCAAAAAGACTATTGGTATTTAATTATATCAAAATATAATTTTTATCCAAATAATTATTTAATAATTTGTAAATTAAAAACAATAAGTAATAAATATAATCATAGTGTTAATTATAAGAAAATATAAATATTATGGTGGTGTTTTTTCTAGTCACTATTAAATTATTTTTACCCTTAATTATCCTATCTTCCATATACTGTGGTAATTAATCTTTATTACACTTACTATTCATATTATTAAAAAATTAGGCTGACCATATTTACTTGTATTAATTATTATGATTAAAATTTTGAAATAAATTTTATAAAAATCATTTCACATATGTGGAAGAACTTTATTTAACATAAAACCTACAATATGAAGGAAAGTGGTTTTCAAAAAAAATATATTTTTTAAGGAAAAGATGATTTTATATTTACTCTATAACTAGTAATATCAATTTTATGAATTTTAATTAATAAATATAGATTTATAATATAAATTTTAATTTTATCATTTTTAATTAGGGCTTATTTTAATTTGTTAAAATAGATAAATATTATGCATTTTAAAACATTTTTTTAGAAAAATGAATTTTATTTTGAAAAATAAATTTGTAACAAACTTCAACATAAATATGATATAAAAGTAATTAATTTAATAAAATATAATTAAAAAATATTTTTTTTCACAGAAAAAAATTAAAATAAATATTGAATCTTTTATATTTCTTAATTTATAAATGGAAATGATAATTTTACATTAAAAAGGTATTTTTCACTATTCACTGAAAAATCATTATTTTCCAAAAAATACAAACATTTCACCGATATTTAATTTTGATATGGTGATATAAAATTTTATTTTCATATTATCAAATTTTATTTATAAATATTCTATAAATAAATTAAAATAATTTTTAGTAAATTAAAATAATTTTTTTAAAGAAAACATATTTTGCTGAAAAACGACATTACCAAAAACTGATTAATGATTTACAAATAATTTATCAATATATTTATGATATATATATATATATATAATAATCTAGTTAATAATACTCATATGAATAAATTTATTAGAAAGGATAAAACAATCATATTTAAATATTCATTATTTATTTGTGTTGCATATTTGATACACTGTCAAACATATTTTTCTATTTTGAAAACTAGGGGTGTTACAAGGATCCAATGATGGTGAAGGTGATGTGGTAGAAGTTTATTGAAACATATTATGATTTTCTATTTACTGTGTAATGATGGGTTTTTTTACAAAAACATTTTTCAGACTCGTATAAAAATTACATTTGACATCTTGAAAAATTATATGATCATATATATTTCAATTTTTTAATATTATTATTTTATTAAAATAATTGTTAATTAAAAAATCCATTAATTCACGGAAAAAAAATTCTAATTTGAATTTGAATTTTATCTAAAAACCTTCTTTGGGATTTATTATAACAAAATATAATTTATATCAATCTAATTCATTAATAATTTATAAATAAAAAAATAAGGAATAAATATAATCATAACATTAGTGATAAGGAAATATAATTATTAGGGTTTTGTTATTTCTATTATTTTTGAAATTATTTTTACCCTTATTTATCCTATTTTCCTTTTACCATGGTAATTAATATTTATTAGAGTTACTATTAATACTGTCGAAGTATTTGGTGGACCATATTCACTAGTATTGATTATTATGATTTAAAATATAGAATCTATTTTATAAAAATCAATTCACTGAGGTGGAAAAAATTTATTTAATACAAAATCCTTAAACATAATGGAAACTAGTTTTATGAAAAATGTATTTTAAAAGGAAAAGATAATTTTAGCTAAACTATATAAATCTTAATATTGATTATAT
Organism: Viscum album; assembly: GCA_963277665.1. NCBI lineage: Eukaryota > Viridiplantae > Streptophyta > Magnoliopsida > Santalales > Viscaceae > Viscum > Viscum album. The sequence goes on from OY728166.1 coordinate 879,697,535, forward strand.
TAATTATAATTCATATATATATATATGTATGTATTTATATATAATATAAATTTAATTTAGATAATTTTAAATTAGGGGAAATTTTATTTATTTAAAAAGGAGAAACATTATATATTTTAAAACATTTTTCAGAAAAATATGTTTTAATCCTAAAAATAAACTTGTATTGAAATCCATTATAATGATGATTTAAATGTAACTAATTAAATAGATTATAGAAAAATAATATATATTTTACTTTTAAATTTAACTAAAATAATAATTGTAACTTTTATATAACTTAATTTATAAATGGATATAACAATTTTACATAAAAATGGTATTTTTAACTATTCAATGAAAAATCAATATTTTACAAAAAATCCAAAATTTTAACCCTAAGTTTATTTTGATATATTTATATAAGAATCTATGTTCATATTATCAAAAAAAATTATAAATATTATATAATATAATTACAACGTTTTTTCAAAAATAGAAATAAAAATAATATTTGAATAAATAATATTTTTATGAGACATTACCATAAATTGATTGACGATTTACCACAAATTTATCAATATATTTATGATATATATATATATATATAAAATAATGTAGTTCATAATCCTCATATCAAAAAATTTATTTGAAAGGATAAAAAAATCATATCTAAATAATCATTTTTTTGGATTGGATATCACATACACTATTGAACATAGTTTTTTTAAATGCTCAGGGTGTTACAAGGAACAAATGATAGGGAAGTTTAAGGGGTATAACATGACTGAAACCAATTAACAAACTAAAATCAAATCAATGCTATACTATTCAAATTATGAAGTCTTTTTTCATTCCATACATAAAATTTTGAATCTCATCCAACACATTCTATGACATATTTGATTGTTCCATAAGAAAATTTTTATTCATGCATCATTGAGATGAAACCGTAACACAAATTTCATTGACCAATAAATTAGTGGTGTAGAAAATATTCAGCCTACTCAACTTTGATTTCAACTCCTTATGATCATTTTCACTTATTTTTAAAATTACTTATTGCAGAGAAGATACTGTTTGAAGATTATCCATCATCTCTATTTGAGTTTCCATCATCTCAACCAACTTAATAAAAATAATATTATGTTATTTAAATCCCCTTGAGAAATATGATCACATTCTTAGAGGATGTAAATTCATTCTAAAACACATTATAATCTCCTATGATATTATCAAATCCAGACCTTAGAGGAGAAGAAAAGTTTTGGATTTTGAAACTATCAGACCTCATACATTAAAAAGGTGTATCCACATTATCATGAGGGTAACTAAACTAATTATAGGATAAAGAACTCTATATTCTTAGAAAAAAATATCTACTACTCTATCTCCTATATTATTTGATCTAGAAATATTCAGATAAATTTTGGGGTGCTTCAATGCATCTGGAACACTTGGAACAATTTTATCGTGATTTTCCACATGAGATTAATTTTATTATTTAACAGTTGGATAAGAATACTAAAGTACATTAGCTTCAACAATAACGTATGATTCTAAATTTTGAACTAGATCCTTACAAAAAGAACTATCTTCTTTCAATTGAGGATCTAATATTTTAGCTACTATATCTTTCACCTCCCTAGTAGGGACAATCTTTACTTTTGCTTCATCCCTAGGTGGTGAGTTTTGGGAATAATCCTCTTAAGGCAAATCTTCCAATTGAAAAATTTTCAAAATATTTGATGTATTATCCCAATTTTAAGCAATTTCATCAATAGAAAAGATAATTATCATTAATTTTATTGTATTTCACTACATCCCCCTCATTAATATCTACCCCCTACTTCTTTAGAACCATGAGGATAATCCTTATAAAAGGTAAATAGTTTATATTTCATTTTATTTAACAATAGTGATGTAAAAACAAATCATCAACCACGAATGAATTTTATTAACATTGTTAATCATGATATACAATGGATTCTTATCATGAAACAATATCTTATATATTTTTGCATCTCTCTATAAAATAGATTTTTGAATAAACTCACAAAATACATTCCATTTATCTTAAATTTTATTACAGGATTCTTCTCAAAGGAAGGAGTTCTAAACAAGAGCGTGAAAATTTTAGATGGGCCTACTAAAATTTTAGAATCTAAAGTCAGACTAAATTCTAACTATACCTCTTGGGGACAATGAAATATATTTTCATCCATTTCCACTGATGAAAATATAAAAACACTCCAATTGAAATTTGTAAATGAAAATCATCAATTTCACTAAATTATAAATCAAAATTTCTTATGATCTTGTTCACTTCATCCTTAACTAATAATCCATAATTATTTTTCTTCAAAAATAACTCACAACCATGAAACAGAAATAATTTCCTTTAGATCTTTTTGTTAGACTTATACCAACTCATAATGAAGGATTTTATAGTATATACCATGCATGGTGCACCTTTCAACGCAGATTTCATGGAAAATCCCGAGCTTCAATTTCCTCCATGTTTTGATTTTCCCTTAGTAGATAGACTAGTAGAGGGTTTTGAGGGACTCTAGAGAGATAATAAGGGAAACGAGTCATGTTTTGGAAATATAGAGTAGAGAGATAGGTGAAGAGAGAAAGAAAGAGGGGATGAATGGAATTTTAGGTCCCCAACCATATTTAAAAAAGGATTACCTACCTAATTTAGGATTTTGGATGATTTTGACTAAAAATAATAATAAAATAATATAGATACTAAAGTAATGAAATTTTATTTTATTTAAGAAACTTGGTTAATTTAAACAATAAATATGTATTTATGATTTTAGTTAAATTGTTGAATTAAAAATATAACATTAATATTAATCATGAATAGATTAAGATTTAATAAAATATTATAAAATAAACTTATTTAGATAAATATAATTCGAATTGTCTTTTAATAAAATAAAATGTTTAATATAAAAGGGACCTATTAAAAATATTTTATAATTGATTCTTAGTAGAGATAAATTCAAGGGAAATATCACCATTTGAATGTGATCTCTCAAGAAATAAGGATTATTGTGTATATTAATAGTTTATTATGATTTTTTATATTCGATGAAATTCATATAGTAATAGTGTTTTCTCATTTTATTGAAACATAATTGTAATTTAATCCAAAATACATTAGAAATTATACTATCCAAAACACCTTTTAACAAAATATACCTGTAAATATATATTATTCTTATGAAATAGATAATTGAACTGTGTATCGTTTCTTACTAGACCAATATAACATATATTTACCTATAAAATTATGGTATCTATATGTATATGTCTGATCTAGTCCACAACCACTAAAGCCTGTATCTAAATATGATGTTATATTAAAATTAGTGTTTTTTAAAAAATGTCATGAAAGGGAAATTGTTCCTTTTAAAAACTATAAAATTAATTTGGAAGCATTCAATTGAGATCAATTGGGATTAGCTTTAAATATAAAACATAATAACACTAAAACCATAATTTATAGTCTTCTATTAGTCAAATACAGTAGAGTCTCAATTATTACTTTATATATCTTTTTGTAACTTATTTCCTAGCTTCATCATAATTATTTTTCTCATTAAAACTCATTGTATTTGTATTTACTTTACCAATTTTGATTCAAAACCTTTTATATAATTTAGGTATGTATCTTTGTTGATTCTGTACATTCCCAATATATATTTGACAAAGTAAAAAATATAGAAAATAATTTTACTCACCCATCATGCTCATTTTACATTCTTTTATCAAGTGTCTTGAAAATATATTATAATATTTTTTATTTATTAAACAAAAAACACATCATCAATAATTGTATAAAAAAAATATATCTGAATCTGAATTTTTCATGAATAGAGTAGAAAATTATTCTAATAGTGAATAAATGTCAGATTAAATAAAAGTACATAAGCGTTTATTCCAAGTTGTCAGTTTAAAGACCCCGTACCTAGTATCCTATATTATAAGGTTACTTTATTGAATTTGAACTAGATACCAGAATTCACATCCTAATAGACCAAATAATTTAGTAGTCATGGATAGCTAGATATATATTTTAAAATAATAATAAATTTGAAAACAGGAAATATGATATAGATTTTTCATTGATAACACCATAATTACCTTTATAATATCCCTATATAATAGTAATAATACAATTATGGTCATCTAGGGGAAATGAAACATAAGAAAGGGGTTAGTTATAATTCCTACTAAGAATAAGTGTACATCAGAATATCTCGTGAATAAATAAGGCATAATCAATATTGAAAGGCAAAAAATTGAATCACATTTAATTTAATCAATAATACAAAGATGAAGAATAATTTTCAAAGAATTAATTATGATTAAATAATTCAATTTAAATTTAAATATGTTATTGAAACATAAACATGACTATTTTAAAAAATAGAATAATTAAATAGACATCAATAAATTATTTCTTAATTATGGAATGTATAGTAACATACATATAAAACATACTGCCAAGGACTTATTCCTAGATATATATACCATCAAGGATTTGTTCAATGACATATTTCTTATATGGGAAAGGCATATGTAAAAAACCCAAGAAATTTTGTTTCTTAAGACCTAATGATGCATCAACAGTCCATAGTGAGACCCACCCATCACATAATAGGAGTTCCTCTTTCCCATGGACACATCAAGAAACATCACTTCAAAGAAATTATCTACCGAATGCATGGAAGAATACTGAACTGGAAAAACATCTTCCAGTATATTGGAGGGTGGGTGACCCTTATCAATAGCGTGTTATCTTCAATACCCATGCATATTTTCTCGCTGATTAAGCCTCTAAAAGGGACTATGGACCGTATGGAGAAAATTCCTCCATCGTTCATTTAGGACTCCAAACAAGAGGGATGTTATCATTGGGAAGAATGGGAACATATGGAAAAACTGATAGAGGAAGGGGGTGTGGGTCTCCAGAATATATGGGAAACCATCCAAGGTCTCCAAGGCAGGTTGTCATGGGAGATTATCGGGGGGATTCTATGTGCGACTCTTTCTTCAAACGAAAATATGGGGATCATCGAGTTACAAAGAGGGGGAGAGGTACCCAACATTCTAGTATTTCCCATAAAATGAATTCGTATCTCGAGACTTTTGAAGGGATGACTAGATAGATCATCAGGAAATGGGACATCCATTTCTAGAAGGACAACTAGTTGGGAGAATCACTGGAATTCCATGATGGTCCACTTCTAGATATCCTGTTTAAAGAGGCTAATAAAACCCCTAATCTCGTTACATCCAACCTTATGCCGAACCAGGTGAAGGTTTTTGAGGAGGTTATCATAGAAGATGTTCTAGATACCTTCCGTTTCCCCGAGTCATCATCAGGAATATTTTCCATTAGAGACAACAAGCGTCTCTTCTATGAGGAGGGCCATCATGATAGTTGGGATACCAAGCTTTCATCCAAGGAGATTATTACTAATATTAAATTAATCACCTGGAGAATCAGGAATAATTCTATTCCCACAGATGACAATATTCAACGGAAAGTAATTTCCATTGTCTCTCGGTGCTTCTGCTACAAGTGCCCAAATACGGAGTCGACTATTAAACTCTTTTCTTAGAGTGAGTGGGCACAATTTATTTAGTAGTGGTTCTCTCCCCACCCTGTTCTGGCCGAGGAACAAATCACTATACAAGGCCTCATGGAAGCATGGTTCCAGGGTTCAGAGGGTGTGGAAAGAAAGGTTAGGACCATTATTATTTCTTTTATTTGCTGGAATCTTTGGGAGGCGCGAAACAAGGGACATTGGGGATCCCGAGTGTCACTCTTGTTCCTTAAAATGAGATTGAAATCACTAATTATTGAGATGGGTCCACTCCTAAAGGGATGGAAATCATCTGAGACAGTGTGCATGCTACTTAACCTCCCCTATATGCCTAATATGGAAGAGGGTCGTAGGATCAGTTGGTCACCACCTCTCAGTTGCCTGAAGTTGAATGTGGATAGATCTTTTTTACAAGGGAAAATGATAGGCGGAGGGATCCTAAGCAACTCACGTTGCTCGGTACTAATAGGGTTCAGGGCCTTCTATGGAATGGGATCTTCCTTAGGTGTAGAAGAGAAATCATTACTTTCTATCTTGACGGTTTGTAAAAATTGAAATTTCAAGGTGGAAGAAATTGAATCTGACTCTGAGGTCCTGCTGAAGTCCATACAGGGTCGTTAGGAGGTTCCATGGAACATGATCTACCAAATCCGTAAATTCAAGAGAGAGATGTGATTGGGGAAGAAACTTCATCATGTTTTGAGGGAGGCAAACATTGCAGAAGACATGCAGGCTCATCAGGGGAATCCAGGGAAAGACATTAGGATTTATGATCACCTGGGATTCTTTCCTTTGGAGTGTAGAAACATTATTCAAGGAGATTCCTTGGGTTTACACCACTTCTGTACCCCATGAATGATCTTATGTATTCATCTAGGGCACCATTTATAGTAAAATAATTTTCAACCAAGAAGTAGCATAAGATATATTAATAATTTACCTAATAAATAAATATAATAACAATCCATTCAGAATAATATGGTGAATGGTATCAAAATAGTACATCTCATTTCACTAATAACAAACCATACTGATAAATATTAAGGATGGTATCATAGAAAAATAATTCTAATGGATTATAAGGTAAAATGAGATTTACTGTCATTGATGAATAAAAATACCATAATATTTCCATTAAAACAGTCTTGATAAAATTATCATTTTCAGTTTGGAAAACCATTTTAAACACTAAAATTTTCCATAATATTAGGAAATCAATTTTCCTCAAAAATAACCCGGTAAATGTGTAATGGGATATTCAATGCAATGGGTGTTCACAGCGGAGGAAAATCCATACATTCTGAGTATTTTTAAATTAATATTTCTTTAACATTTTTAGTAAAAAGATAAAAAGTATAGTATTACCAAAATGAAATGAAGATTTTTTTTTGAAAAATCCTATAATTAGAAAAAAATTAGTAAATCATTTATAAAATTTTAAAAACATTTTTGAAAACATTTTATGAAAACATAGACCTGGAAGGGAAAACATTTTTAACCGAATAGAGAAATAAAGTGGAGTTTTCCTAAAACTAATTTATAAATAATTTTAAGTTAAAAAGAGAATAAAATGGTAAAATTATTCAAAAAGTTCTTGAATGACCATAGTATAAAAAAATTCACATGTATCATGAGTTATATTTCAAAATATTTTATCAACATAAATTTAATAAAAAACAATCCAGAAAAATGATGAGATTGTAAAATAATCCATTACAACTTTGGTAACTTATAAATAAGTCCCCATTACATTAAATGAAACATTACATACCATTAATTAAATTCAATTCCATATATAATACATAAAATTCTCTGTATATATAGCATAGAAAATAACTAATTGTTGAATATGGCATACGTCTCACAAAAGTAAAAGTTAGATGAGAAACCCCTACCTCAGATTCAATTTCCTTGGTGTATGGTTATAAATACTATATAATAAATATATATTTATTATAAATATAAAATATCACTATAATCATATAATTCATAGTATATATTTTATACTTATATTATTTTTTGCAATATTGTTTGAAAATTATTTATTATATTCAGTTTTCAGGTAATAACATCTTTTTTATGTATGATTTGATTTGGTATTTTTATCATTTTACATTGATCTTGGTTAAATCATCTCAATAATGTAAAACATAATAAACATATAATATATTGTAATTTATCATATATTTATATTATTCCATAAATGTTAACAATAGAAAATTTCATGCACCATTCATGGAGATGGTGGGTTGTATGAATGAATGAACAATGTTTCAATTTTCATGAAGAATTGAACAAAAGAAAAAAAACAATTAATATTTATGGATTAATTATTTTGTTAAATATAGAATTTATTTTAATCACATTCATACTTATTACTATCTCGGTAAAAATAAATTTTAAAACATTTCACATCACTAAGTGGAAGCAGTTGTCCACACATTTGCACAAAAAACACTATTTCATCCAATAGATTTACAAGGAAGAATTTATATGTGACATTATTTTTATTGAAACATTTTTAGTCTATAAGTATTACATAAATTAATTAAAATTATCCTTACTACCATACATGTAATACATAAGTGAAAAATGAATCACATCACTTCGTGGGGTGATAGTCCTCCAAACATACAGAAAAATTTATCTTATCCCCAAATAGAATAGAAATTAAGAAGATCTGTATAATATATTAATTCTAGTAGAATAATAATTTCATAAACAATATATACATATTTTAAATATTTAACTACCTTTATCCTGGAATGGTGTTGGTGGAAAATGAATTACATTGGTTCACAAAATTGTAGTCTGTCGTACACATGATCAACAATTTTATTTTTCATTTGATAGAAGTGTATACAGATTTAGGTTATGTGTAACTACATAGAGTTTATAAATTTTATTTTAATCAAGAAATAATTATGGGTTATATTACATTGTACATTATGAAACAACTACATCTAGCAATTTGAAAAAAAAAATTATTTCATTAATAAATGCTGTTACAGAAATCTTTAAATAATAAAGTAAAAATTAAAAACATTATAATAGGGGGAACATATAAATTAATACAAGTATAATTGAAAAATATACATTAACCAAATTTTATAGAATCATCTCCCAATGGCCAAAACTATATAAAATAATCAAAATATTAGAAAACAAATCAACATGATAGAAAATGGAATTATAGAACCCTAATAAGAATTTAGATGAATAATGAATGAAGTAATAAATAAGTTATCATAGTAGGAAACATGACTGTTGTAAATGTAACCAGACTGTTGAGAATTATACCCTAACTGTTTGGAATAATATCCTAACCATTATAATAGTAATTTGTTTTAAAAATAATAAAACATAATATAAATAATACTGATCATGATTCATTTAAGTAAATACAAGTATTATAATTTAAAAAAAATCATGATTAAAAACATAACAAAAGTATACACATTATGGTTATTAACTATATTTTCAAGGATTTCATAAAAATCATAATTTTTATATTATAAATTAAAATTACCAGTGTTATAAATTTATTTATCTAAAATTTATATAATTGTTTAAATTAGAACATTGTAATTTTTCAGTGGTGAATTTATGTTCATTTTTTGAAATACATCTTTTTTATGGTAAATAGAAAAAATATTGTTTTTCTTGTAAGCTGTGTATCTTAAATTACATCATTAATGATATAATAATGAAATAATCATTTATAGGGCTTGAGGCTCGACCAAAATTTATTAAATATCATAAATGATTCCCTAAAATAAAAAAAAACAGAATTTCCAAACCTAAAAAGCAATATCGAAATCCTAAATTCAAAATTTCTCCATTAAAATAAAAATATTCAATTTTTTATGATTTTAATTTTAATAAAATAATTTAATTCTAATGATAATTTTTTCTAATTAATAAAGATATTTTATTATATTTTACTCTGATTTATATTTTTTAAAATTCAATATTACATGTTGTACCCTAATTATTGTATTTTATTCAATATTTTCATCTAAAAATACCCCTCTCTTTATGTATAATAACCTCTATACCTCCACTCAGAATACCACTCATCCTAGCCTATAAAATTCCATATATGTAATCATTTCATATATATTATGACTTTTATAATATATAAGAATGTTTTGGATTGATTGAACTCCAATCATCAAGGGATTCTAGTTCTATATAAGTTAAACAACACTGATAAGAGGGTATGTTTTCATCAACTCTACTTCATGTTTTCCTCTTCACATCCTCTATTTTTATATCCTTTTCAATACACAAATTTTCTATGATTAATTAGGAATTTTTTTTAAAATTTATTAATTATTTTAACTTATTTTAAAAATTATATATTTGATGTATTAATATTTTATATATCTATTTCTCTTCTTTTGGACAACATTCTTGATAAATATCGCTGAACCGATGACAAGGAGGTTTACAACATATTTTATTGTCACCAATTTTATGGATCATTTTAATAAATTATTTATTATATATATATATATATTAACATTAATCATGTATATTTTATTTTAATTAGATAAAAATTACCTTGAACAAAACATTAAAATCATAGAAAAACAAGAAGAATTTAGAAAAAAAACAATATCAAAACGCATAAAATTAAGATAAAACTTTATAGTATAAAATAAAATGATTATAATTGATATAAAATGAAATAAATTATCATAATTAAATTCTATTTCAATATTTTCATAAATCAATGTTAATTATTCAGGAGGTGTAAAATAGATCAAATAAAGATGGATTTAAGGTTAGGAGACTATTGAACCCAACTACATTTCTAGGGGATATCCCTCCTTTACATTATTTTGGTTTGTTTATTCAATTAATATTCATAAAATATCCATTCATTGTTCTTCCCTTATATTTTCATGTATATACATTTTTCCAATATGATATATAATCAGATTAATTATATTTTCCAAAAATTATTTTCTTTCTAAAAAAATATTTGAATAACATTGAGTGGTTTCTTCTTTTATCAATAATAATTATGTTTATGAAAATATTTTTCCCTTATTCAATTGGTAACCTCATGTTAATTTATGAAACTATGCTATTCAAAATTTTTATGAAAATAATTTCATTCCTTAGTTTGTTTTATGATAGTAATTCTATACATTCTATGTGGTATGCAAGGTTATGTAAATATTACGATGTTATGGGTTGAGAAAAAATTATATATACCACTAATTAATTGTTTAATGTGATGGATCTCATGAGATAATGTGTGTTATGAATAAAAATTATGTCATATATATTCAAAAGGGTGATATTATGATTATAAATGTATGTTATGAATAAAAATTATTTTAGGTTTGTTCATAATGATGATGTTTTTATTATGATCACATATTTTATGTGGACATGTGGCTAGCTCTTTTCAAAACAATGTGTGGTATTTTACCTCCATGACATGATGTTTAATTTTTATTCATTGGAACATGCAATAAATTTATAAAATGTTTCCATGAGGATGTTGATAAATATCATATACATATGATATGATTATATTGTTTATGCTCACCCATGTAATTTATATTCATTTATCTTATTACTTCCCTTATTTGGATTTTAGATAAAACCTTTCATTTATTTGTATCCTCAAGTAACAAATTTATTTTATTATACAATCATGTTTTATAAATACAAAAAAAAAACATCTCAAAAAAATACTCATGTTTTCTTATGTAAAAAAGATGTATAATCCATATCTTCCCATGATACTAAACCATTATAACCTTTTAGGTATAAATATTATATTTATTATCTTCAAAATTATGTATGATTCATGTAAAACAATTAGGGTCACTATAGTTGGTATTAGAGGAATATTTTAGTTAATTTGTGAATTATGATTATAAAACATTATTAATAACCTTTGGATAAGTCTAATTATATGTAAACATCAATGGAGAATTGTTTTAGAGAAATTATAAAAAATATGATCTTAAAAGATACTATTTTAGACTTTATTTTAACACAGAAATAAATAAATAATTAAAATTTTTAATTATGTTTTTTTCAATCCTTTTCTATTTTAGAAAATTATGGGAACCCAGAAAAACTACGACAACAACCTATGTGAGGGATAATGAAATTATTTTCCCAAACAACACCCGTAATTCCATTGGTGTTGAATTTCATAACTTAATGTCAATGATTACCCTACTATCGTAGGATATGAACAATAACCTACACCATTTGAAATATATTCCTTTTCCCAAGAAGAAGCAATTAGCTATCCATCCTTTTATTTGAAAATGAACACTAACATTCAATGGGAATTCCAATAAAATTTTCACTGAAAAGTGGGTTAGGTAGTTATAAAATATATTTTATATTATTTATTGTTTTTATATGTTGAATTTGACTCTTTACATCTATAATTTAGATGGATATTCCAGTGAATTGTGGGAATTGATAAATAACACCAATCTAAATGATGAAATAGAATAGATGGATTTGGAAGACTTTAATAAAACATTTCTCAATAAGTATTTCCCTATAAATCATAGAAAAATATGGTGATATAATTATTAAAATTGGATAAAAAATAAATTGAATCTATAATGACTTATGAGGAACACTCCATAATTATTTCAAGATACACCTCTGGTTTTTTATCATCAGTGATAGAAAAATACATAGATTCTTTAGTGGGTTGAAAACAAACCTTAGAATGGATATAAATAACTATGAACATGTGTGTTATGAATAAGTAGTCTGATGTGGCCTCAAATTATAGATGGATTTTAGAAAGTCCTCCCATGTTTATAGAGATAATAAGAGAATAATGAAATTTCAAGATTTTGGGTCCAATAAAAATGGAGGAAATAGTATCATACCAGTCACATGAAAAATATGTGGGAAGAAACATATTGGGAATTGAATAAATGGTATGAGGGAATGATTCATGTGTGGGAGTGAAGGATACCTTGCACATGAATGTCAAAGATACGTGGATAATCCATCCAAGAGGACAGAGGAAATAAATGCACCACCTAATGCACCCGCTGTGCTTCAATGCTTCAAAAGTTGGGAGAAAGGGAACTATGAAATCTAGTACACTAAACCATGAGTAATTGATGGTAATAAACAAAAAAAATCCACTATAACAAATGGGTAAATAGAAATATTATGATCTCACTATAGATAAGGATGATAATTAAAATGAAGGGATACAAATTACACTTCCTATACACTAAATGGTAATTTTTTTATTCGATTCTGGTTCAATAGATCCCTTTACATCCTGAAAGTTTTCTAGAAATTTAGAATTGAATTCTTGATACCATGAATTCGATATATATATATATATATATATATATAATACCTAGTTGTTTAATCATTTCAACCTAAGTGTTATACTTTTATCATGTAATCATATGTGTTAATATTCTTATAGAGAATATTGTAATCCTTCCCCTAGTGGAATACAACACTACACTAGCCACAGATTGGATCTCATTATAGGGATCACACATCATGTTTTATGAAAAAAATATCTTTCTATATTCTAAAATATCAAATTATCTTCTACAAATGAAGGGAATATCCAAAATATCATTTTTAAAATCCCTCGATGGTGTGGGTGATGAAAACCTGTGAAGATGCCAACATATTCCAAATGTATTCATTAAAGGAAGTCATTAACCATGATGTAATTAAAATTGTTTGGGAATATTATAATGTATTTCTCTCATAGTTACTTAGAAGTCCCCCATATCATGAGCTATACTTATCAATAGAACTGATTCTTGGAGCCACTCCTATCTCCAAATTACCATATAGGATAGTACCTATCTAACTGAAGGATCTAAAGAAGATTCTGCAAAAACATATGAAAAATGGGTTCATACACCATAGTGCATCACCATAGGGTGTGGAAATATACTTTATAAGTAGAATGAATGGATCAATGAGTCTATTTATTTATTACATGGAGCATAAAATTATCACCACAAATAACAAGTATTCCCTCCCAAATATTTATGACTTGTTCAATCATCTATGAGGATATCAATACATATGAATGGGGGTCTTAATTATGGATATCATCAACTGAAGGTGATGAAGAAATATATTTATAATACATCATTTTGTACTAGGTATGGACACTATGAGTTCATAGTGACAACCTTAATAATTAGGAATTCCCCTAAAATATTTATATATTTTATGAATAGAGTCTTTTAATACTTCATAGAAAAGATTATGGTAATATGCATCAATGATATGCCCATTTACTATAAGGGAAAATCAGAAAATGAATAGAATCTTAGGACTGTACTGGGGATATTAAGTAATGATAAAAAATAATCTATGTTTAGCTTCTGTGACTTTTTTATATAGAAAGCTAAATTATTGGAGTACATAATCGCAAGTGATGGAATTTATTTAGACTCTTAAAAGACAATGGATATTTAGGAATGTCTTAGACCCACTATTTCAAAGGAAATCAATTGTTTTATCATAGTATTATTGATGGTTTTGGAAAATTTATTATTATTTTCTAGAGTACTAACTAAGTTAACATTGAAATGGGTAATGTATATATGGGAGTAAGAATGTGAGAAAATCATTAGGGAGATCAAGAAGAGGCTAATCAATACAAATTTACTCACTCTACCAACAAGCATAGAAGGTAGTATGATATATAATAATTCATAAAAAAATTATTAGGTTTTATAGTCATAAAGTTTAATATCATGATAGCCTATACCATATAACCATTGATGACCCATGAGTAGAACTACCCAATTCATGATTTGGAGATAGCCACTGTAATCTTTTCCATGATTATTTGGCGACACTACCTCTATGGTGGGAATTATGACATATATAACAATCATAAGAGTCTAAATTGTATATTCTCATTGAAGTATCTCAACATGTGTTAAAGAAGAAAGGTAGAGCTGACCATGGATGATGATTATTCTACTCAATACCTTTTAGGAAGGTAAAAAGTGTATATGATGCTTTTTAAAGACAATAAACTGCTAATTTATCCATGATGCAGATTGAAAAAGTCCATGTCTTTATATATATGAATCAGATGGATTTTGAAATCATTAAGAAGAAGAAATAATACACTTCCTAAATGATTTCCCGACCCTCTATCTATGAGAAATAAAATCGTCACAATATGATGATATGAAACTTCCAAAGAATTAAAAATTAATTAAGGAAGAGAAGATTCATGAGTTCCACATCAATGAGGATGATTTAATTAAAATTGTATCTAGAAAGTTGGTGCTTTTATCACTTGATATAAACAAACATCTATTTGATAATTCAAAAATATCTACAATCTCTATACGTATTTGAATTTCCATGATGTACCCTGATATTTAAGAGTACCTCTGACGAGAAGACATGAAGAAGGAGATCATTGATTACACCTAAATGTGAATGGTATTTCGGCATGTTAAAGTATTGTGAAAGTAGTTCAAATGGATAATGAAACCAATTTTTATATGTATATGGAAATTGGATAACATCACCATGGAATATTTCACTGGTACCCCGAATGAATCCAAAGGAAATAATGTGATATGGGTTATGGGGGATCAAATCACCAATAATTCCCACTTCATTATAATTCAGGAAGATTTATCACTTGAACAACTTGTTAAGATATACATCAGGGAAGTGGTGTGGCTGTATGGGGTTTTACTTTTGGTCATCTATAATTATGATCCTAGGTTCACTTGTAATTTTGTAGTGTTCTTCATCAGGCTGTAAATACTGAATTTAATTTTAGTATGACCTATCACCCCTAAAATAATATCTATTTTGAAAGGAATATCTGGAAACTTAGAGAAATGCTAAGATATTTGTCAATGAAATTTAAATGTGTATTGGATCAACATTCCCCATTAGTTTAGTTCTCATACAGACATATATTCTAATAATGTATTCTCAGAGATCTACAAAAATCACTCTATGGAAACTGATGTAGAACTCCTCCTTATTGGGATGATGTTGAAAAATTAAGGCTAAATTTACTTTATCTTGAAAAAGAGACGATGAATATGATTCAATACATACAAAAAAATATTAATAATGTTCTGAGTCGAAATAATATCTATTATATCAAATAATAAGGGAATTGTATAATGATATTAGAGAAAATTTTATCCATCTAATATCACCAAGGAAGGGATTCATGTAACTTAGAAATAAAGGGAAGATTCTCCCTAAGTACATAAGTCCATTTGAGATCCTTCCACACACTATAGTAGTGTCCTATCAGAGTTCACATACACTAAAAATGTCTCCAGTTTAAGATGTGTTCTACATATCATCCATAAAGAAGTACATACTTGATCTTTCACATAGAATTAATTAAAAAATGGTATAACAAGAGAATGGAATGTCGTATTTAGAGAATAAAATTAAAATCTTAGACTATTGAGATAATGTTCAACCCTACAAGATAGACCACCATGTAAAAGTGTTGGGGATGAATTATAAGTATAAATATTGAACATGGTAACCATAAGAAATAATAAAACTGAAATACAATCAATTATTCTCATATGAGAATATTAGTTCAAAATTTAGGGGTGAAATTTCTAATGAGGGTGGAATATAAAACCCAATTGTTTATAAATGATATTTGAATCTTGAAAAAAATGTTTGTTAAATTAAACTATATCATATTTTACACATACATCAAATAATGAAATTGATACAAATTTATTTAATTAAGAAATACTTTTATAATAAAAAAAAAATAAAATTATAAAAATTTCAAACATTAAAAAGGACAAAAAATAAATTAGTTTAAGTGGAATGAGAAAATATTGATCACCCAAATTTTCTAGAATCAATACACTCATAGCCGAAACTATAGAAAAGAATAAAAATATAAGTAAACCCATCAATATTATAGAAAATGTAATTATGAAACCTTGAGAGGAATTAAGGTGAATAATTAATTATGCAATGCATTTGTATCTACAGGAGGAAATGTCACTATTGGAATAGTAACCTAACAATTGGGAATAATAACATGACCATTGGGAATAGTAACATGATATTTATAATAGTAATTTGGCCTCAAAATAAAAAATTTAGTATAAATAATATATATTATGAGTAATTTTAGTAAATATAATTATGTTAATGCTAAAAAATAATATAATGACTGAAAAAACCCAAATAAAATATAAGAAGATTTTTATAAACTATATTTTAGAGGATTTCCAAAAAAATCATAATTTTTAAATTAGAAATTAAAAATACACGTCATAAATTTATTTCAAAAAAATGAATATAATTTTTAAATCATCAATTTAAAATTTTAAAGGTTAATATTTTGGTAACTTTCTGAAATATGTTTTTTTTTGGTGAATAGTAATGATTTTGTTTTTTTCTCTTAATCGGTGTATCTTAAATTAAATAATTAATGATGATATAATGACCAAATAATTCCTATTAATTGAGGACTGAAAAAATATTTAATTTCATAAATGAATCATTAAAAAGTTATGGAAATTAATTTCAAAACCTAAAAAATAATTATCAAAAGCCTAAAGTCAAAATTGTTCACATAAAATAAAACATTTTCCGTTTTCATAAACTAAATAAATTAGAATTATAAATGTATTTGTAGTCCTAAAATGCTTCTATAATATTGATGTATGATTTTATATTTTAAAAATTATATATTATCATGTTTACCATTAAAACAGTAATTTAATTAATATTTTATTCTCAAATTACCCTCTCCTCATATAAAAAACATTCCACATTGTCCTTGTCAAAAACATCTCATCCCACCCTTAATAGTTAAAAATAATATCTTATACACTCTCTGTTAAGATTCTTATAATTTATATAGATTTTTTTGGAATTATCCAACTCCAATCCAAACGCAAATCTAGTGTTGTACAAGGGAGGCCACACCCAGAAGAGGGTATTCTATGATGAAATCATTTTTTCATTTTTCTTCTTAACTTCCATAATTTATATTTCCATTTCAGAAAAAATAATATTAGATTAATTATGAATTATGTTAATATTATATATATATTTTTTTAACCTACTATAAAAATTATATTTTTTTACGTATTTGTAATTTATATTTCTATTTCTCCTTCTTTGGATAACATTCTCAATAATAGTTCGTTAACCTCCAATGAAGATGTTTCCAAATTATTTTTTTATTCCAAACACTATGGATAGTTATATCAAATTATTTTTGATATATACTTGTCTAAATATTTTTATTTTATTCTTCCATAATTTATTCTACCTATATAAATGTTACCTTGAACAAAATATAAAAATCAATGTGAAATGATAAACATATAAGGAGAATAAAATATCAAAACACATAAACATCAAAAATAGAAATTGAAAAAACTAATCCAATGATTATAATTGATAATTAGAAACATTAATTAACCAAAAGAAAACTTGTTTAAATGTTTCAATAAATATATGTATTTAATTCAGGAGGTGTAAAAGTTATGAAATAAAGAGGAATTTATGGTAAAGGGATTCTCAAACCCAACTTCCTTTCTTTATGTTGTACTTATTTCACATCATTTTAGGTTTTTATTTTCCTATAATTTTCCCCAAATATAAATTATATATTCTTTCCCTATAAATTCAGGGACATCAATATTTACACCTTCATTTATAATCCAAATAAAAATATTTTCCAAAAATGATTTTCTTTCCAAAAATCAGCATTGTCCCCTCTTGAGTTTTTTCATACTAGCTCAATAATGATTGTGTTAATTAAAAATATGGTTTCCCTTATTAATTAGGGAACACAGTGTTTATTCATGAATGTATTATTTATGAAATAATTATTATACCATTCATTTACATGGGTTATTTCATGATTGTGATTGTAATACATTCTATGTGGCATGTCGAATTATGAAAATATTATGATATGACTGGTAGGCCCAAAATTTATATCCCTCCAATGCATTGGGAAATTTGATGTATCTAATTAGATAATGTGAACTATATTTAAAAATTATTCTAGTTTTTTTTCACAATGATTGTTTTTTGATTATGAACATATGTTATGCAGTAACATGATATTATCTTGGTTCATAATGATGATGTTATGATTATGCACATATGTTAGGCATGGACATGATGTTTCTTTGTTTATAATTATGTTTTGTATTTGACCACTATAACATGATTTTTATTTTTTATAAATATCCAAATTCTATGAAATTATGAAATTATTCCCTCATTATGTTGATGATGATCTTACTCTTATAGTATGAGAATATTGATTATGCTCACCCAACTTTTTTTGATTCATGTCCTTCATTCCACCCATTACGGGGCTTGAATCTCACCCCATTATTTGGTATATTTCATTAGGTGAATATATGTACTAAATAGAATGTAATATTTTATAAGCTTAATTAATAAGGTTTTAAATAAATGTTAATGAAATATTATGTAAAATTAATGTATGATTCTGATTTTCCAAAGATACAAAACCATTTGATCATTGAATGTATAATTATGTTTTAGTTAATATTTAATGTGATGTAATATTCATGTAAAAAATAAGGTCACTATATTATTAAATAAACATATTAATATATCGGTAAAAATTATATATTGGGGTTATTATATTTCTAGATTTTATGAATATTTGAATGATGTAGATGAAGAAATAATACAAATACTCACGTATAAGAATGTTACCTATTCTTGGGAGAGACTCTTCATTTTTTTACCTAAATAATTATAAAGAGTTTTTCCTAATATTAATAAAGTAACTAGGATATATGGAGTGATATAATTATGAGATTTGGGTAGGTATTTTATGAATTAAATGGATTTTTATGTTTGATGAAGGGATGACAGGGGGTGGCATTTTATAAGTGGGGGGGATGACACACTTGGAATATTTAAAAATAAATACAATCAACCATGTTATTTCATAATAAAAAATGATAAAAAATGTATAATTGTAGAATTATATATGATATTGGGTCTTCATATAGCCTTCCAATAAAAATTATATAATTTCTGGGTCATTTTCACATTTAGCTTATATATTTAACCCATAGTAATCCCATTTTTAACTTATTATGGTAAACGGTTTTTTCTAATTTTACTATTAAATAAAACCAAATATAAAGTTGAACTTATTATATGATATAAATATACTTACTATAAATATTAAATCCAATTTTTCAAATTCAATTAACATAATTGGTATAATTCAAATTACAATTAAACCCAGAGAAACGTCAAAATGATGAGTTTTCCAACGAAAAAGTTTCAAAAGTTTTAAACATTTAATATCAAAACTAATAATGAAAATTATTAAAATGAACTAAATTAGATAAATTTTACTATAATTGAAAAAATTATAATTCTAAACATATTTAAAATAAAACACAAATTTATTAATTAGTTAAATGAAAAAAAGTTTTCAATAACAATCATTTTTGTTTATTATTCATCAACAAAAATAATATTTTCAGAAAATTTTCAAAAATTGACAAAAAGATAATTTTAAAATTAATATTTAAAAATATTTTATTATTATTTAAAATGAATTTTAAAAAATTATAAAAACATAATAATTTTAACTTATATGCATAATGCGCGATGAAGATCTTTTATAGTGAAATATAGTTTTTCCCAAAAAAATTTCTTTTTCTATAAAATTATTTTTTGTTTATATAAAACATATTAGTTACCATTGAATTTATTTTATTCATGTGTAAAAATAATAATGTTTATAATTCATTTGTTCCAATTATTTTCTCTAACATAGTGACTAGGTTAAAAAGACATGAATAAAAAATAATATTTTAATAGAATATCATGTTTTTAAACATATTTTTGCATGCATCACAACATATTAAAGAGATTGAATTTATTTAAATATTAATATACGATATAGTCTTGGGGTGTTACTTTCTCTTCTTTGGTTTTAATGGATTTTTATTTATTCTATCAGGGATGACTTTCCTATTTTAAAATTCTAGGCTATTACAGTCTACCCATTAAAGAAATTTTATCCCCACAATTTAATATTGATATTGGAAATCAGGGGTTTGACATTTTAAAATACCGTTATTGGAAACCAACATCATTAAAAGGGTTAATAAAACATCATATTAAGAATACGAAAATGGATGTGTGAAGGTCATATTAAATAACACATTACTATGTTTCAATCTGAGAACACTTTAGTGGGAAGAGAAGATATAGGCATGGATACAAGAATAAACAATTATAGAGAGTGATAAAGATCATTGATCAAAATAAAGTCATTGATATTGAAAAATAAATGAAAAATTTCCATTTATCTTTAATGTGTTAAAATATATTTTGATTCATCAAATATTATGGTACTCAGATAATATATTTGTTTCAATATCCTTTCCATGGTGTTGGGGAATTCCGTTACCAAATAGACTAAGAGCATAAGAAAATATACTTATATCACATCTTTCGATTTTAGAAGGACAATTTTGTCATTCGGTTATGCTTCAATAAACTCCCAAATCATTTCTACTCCATGAAATGAATTTCCCAGATCAGTTTTTATGTTGGAAGTATTAAAATCAAAATTTAAGGGATGATTAGATCTATAAAAGAGTGAAAAGTCCTTCCACATGTCAGTAGATATTTAACAAAACATAAATGCATAAAACCATTCATACAATAACACCCAAAGTTTAACTTAATCATTGTCATATATAATCAACCTTATGATTTTTCCAAAATATGTCTGATAAAATTAAAAGTACAAAAATATAGAATTAATATCTCTATATTTCCAAAATTAGATTAACATTAGATTCCCCAAACTGTATAATATAGATCTTAATATGAAATACCAAATTTGTTAACACTAGGTTCACCAAAAAAATAAATTAAAACAAGCATACTTCAAAAAAATGTCTCTTTATTCCTTAAATACAATATCAAATTATCGAATTTATTCCATAATTCAAAAAATGATGTAACCCTTGAAGTAACACAAAAACCAAAAAATCACTCACCAATTTAAAGGTCACCAATGTTATCCCATAAAATTTCATTATAATTATTATCTAAACACAGGGAATATTTTAACAGTTATCATCCATCAATCACATGTTTTCAGAAAAATCATCTTTCTATTGCTTCACTTTTCGTGTTCATCGGTACCATTAAACATATGTCTTTTAATCTTTATAGAGAAACTATTTTAGTAAAATCATTTCACATTTATAGATTTTTAAAATGATAATATAATTGAAATAATACATTTACAACATTATTTGAGAACCCAAATACAAAATAACTTTAGTCATTCCACTTTATCCTTGGTAATAGAATAAGCATAAACATGCTCTATTTTCCTTTTCATGGGTATATTCTCTCAACACTTGGTACATTAGTTTTCATAGTTCCCCATATTAATATAGTTAAAACATTAATAATTATTGTTTTATTTCATTCACTTTCATTCAAGTTCTTAATTACATTTATCTCTACACTTTAATAAAACACTTATTCCTTTTAAGAAATTATCAAGGTGTTTCTTCCCACAATTAACACATTTGTGAAAATCCTTCAATCCCTTATTCCCATTATCTAATGTTGACTTAGCCATCTTATTATTATTTTTCATTCATTCAATATTATTATTTTTCAAGAATTCATTCGATTTTTTGATAGAACATGATTCATATGTCCTCGTATGATGAGAATGTTTTGGAGAATCGTGATCTTCGAGGATTGGATTAATCCCATCAATGAAATAGTCAACCCTGATATTTGGATTAAATATTTTATATACAATATGCATTTATAACATTGAATTTTTTATTAATACTTATAAACATTTTTTACCTCCTTTTGTCTCAGATTCAAGAATTGTCTCTCTGTATCTTCTAATTGTTCATTACGAAAATACTTTTCAATAAGAGTAACATAAGATCCTTTCACTATATGATCATTATTTCCAACTCATCATTAGTTTTATGAATAGACTAATACCATTGATCCACATAACCAGAGTGATGATAAAATATCATGAAAACCTCCCCCTTTTCATTATTTCCTAGAGTGATTAATAAATTCTCTAACAAAATTATCCATTTTGAGCTACAAATGTACTTGTAGTCCCATTTAATAATAGAGGATACTATTACATGAAGTTGTATAACAATGTTATACATTATGGTGGATTATAAGGCTTATCCTTAGAATAATGGATATTTATTTTAACCTCATTCTGGTACCCCAATATTATTCTACTTTTTTCATATCTAGCTATACCTATAGCTCTAACTTCATTTAAATCCCTCAGAGGGGAATACCAAGATGGGGTATGTGAATTGATATAGTTTATATTCCTTCTACTAGCTTCTATTTCTAACCAATGGAATACACTATACTATAACAGGACATTATGAAACATAATTTATAATCCCAAACATTTGAAATCCATAATATACATTGAATTGTTTAAGACTATCTAATAATATAAACATAAATATGGTTTATTTGGAAGTGTTTTGAAATCATAAAAATATTTTTAAATCCTCTAAAGTTTTCTATAAATAAAACAGAAATCATCCAAAGCATATCCCACAGGAGTATCAATTCAGGCGTGTAGTAGGCTCATTGTCGTATACCAAGTAGAACTCGAGTAATGCCATACTTTCATTTTTCGGATTTATTACCACTAGGTACATCTATTCTCAAATCACTAAAACATTTAGTTTACATAAAGGGATACATTGCAATAAAAAAATATAATATATCACTTTCCAAAACTATATGATCTTCTTATAAGATTATCATAAAACTATATAATAGGGTTATGTTACAAAATATATGTCTTCCAAAATATAGTTCCCAAGGTTACTATTAAACATCCCATGATACCAACTGTGAGACCCTACAAAAAGTATCCCAATATTAGTGGTTACTTGATTCTATTAATATTAGATACAAGCGATCACATCTCAAAGGACCAAATAGTTTATATGTATTGGAAAACTAGACACACACTTGAAATTCAAATTACATTTTATATCATTAAATCAAACATATACTTACTTATGATAACACCATCATTAACTTTAGAATATCCATGGATAATAATCATAATACACTTTCTGGAATCCTAGGGAGAGGAATCATAAGAAAGGGTTGACCTATAATCCTCATTAAGTGTAATTTTACAGTGGATGACATCATGAATAAATAAGGTTTAATCAATATTTTATGGTAAATAAAAGAAATTCATTCCATTTAATCAATAATATAAACAAGAATAATAACATGTTTGAACTAAATTATGATCAAATAATTCCAAATAAATAATCACATGGGCATGAAACACAAAAATAGATATTTTAAAAAATTCAATAATCACATGTATATCGTTAATGATTTTAAATTAATGGAATACATAATTCTAAACATCGTAAAATTTTCATTAATTCCATATTCCCAGAAATCTATATTCTCAATGCCTCAATGCAAGACATCTTAGATAAATTGGTAATGTATCAGTTAAAAACCAATTTTTGTCTCATAAGACCTACAAATAAATCTAGGGGATATAAAAGAACCACCCATAACTCACTAATCCAAATTAATATCTTATAAGAATCAGGTGAAGCAATTTGAAAAAATAACCATTCATATCAAAAAAAGAGCACCTGAAATGTTAATAATTTCTCTAATCAATAAACATACACATAAATGTTTTTGAGTAATATGGATAATGATATCAATATAGTACATACCTATCTAATGATAATAAAATTATTAAAGAAATAATATAGATGGTGTCATCACAAAAAATTCCCAATGAAGAATAAGATAAAATGAGTGTTTTTAATAAATGAATAGAAATACCATAATCATTCCATTCCAAACATTCAAAACAGAAATATAATTTTTTACTTTGAAAATTAATTTATTAAACTAAAAATTTCCAAAATATTATAAAATTATTTTATTTGTAAATAACAGATTAAGAATATAATGTAATATTAAAAGAAATTAGTGGTCTTATTTAAGGGAAATTATATACATATCATGTATGTTAAAACAATGATTCCTTTCCCATTTTTGTAAAAATTTCAAAAATTACATTATTCAGATAAAATTGGTAGATTTGTTTTTAATATAATTTTAAGAATAAGATCATGGAAAAAATTTCCATAATAAATAAATATGGGAATTTTAAATATAATTTCTAAAACAGTTTTTAAAAAACATGGACCTTTATAAGAGAACATTTTTACTTAAAAGAGGAATAATTTTATATTTTTTTTAAAATCATTTCCCCGTAATTTTAAGTAAAAAAGTGATTGAAATGGTACTATTAAATAAAAATATCATGATTAAAAATATTTGGATAACATTCTATAGTTTCTAGAGTGATACATCATAATATTTGATTATCTAAAATTTAATCATACACAATTTCAATAAATGAAGAGATTGTAAAATAAACCATTACAACTATGTGGTCATTTAGATAATACACCCCATTACATCAAATGAAACATTAAATACAATGAATGGAAAGATATTAATTATATAAAATATCAAAGGGGTGGTATATATACTACACAAAATAACTTAGTGGGGATTATGAAATACATTGCATAGAAGTAAATGTGAGACGAGAAACCCTAGCCTCACATTAGATTTACTTCATATGTTTCCATAGGTCATTTATAATAAATATAATATTATAGTAATTTTATTATAGATATATAATAATATATTACATACCACATATTATTTTCTACTAGCCTTTTATTATCCACTTGATAATAATTTTTTTATTAAAATCACATTTTAGGTAATAACATCTTTGATTTTCATGTATGTTTTAATTTTGTATTTTAGGTCCTTTCACATTGATCATGTTTACATGATCTCTATAATATAAAACCTTATATAAATATAATATATAATAATTATATATTTATTTATATTATTCCTTGATATATAAATACAAAAAAGTTATTACATTGTTCGTATAAATAGTTGGTTGTACATACACAAAAATGTTGTTTCAATTTTATCAAAAGATGGAAGAAAAGTAAAATAAATATCAATTCACCTTATTGAATCATTATTAAATTATATTTATAATTTATATTAATCACATATATCCATATTACCCCTAATTAAAAAAGAAAAAAATTTCAAATAGCTACGTGGAGGAGGTAGTATACACGTATGCACGAGCAACGCTATTTTTCTCCAATAGACTATAAGGGTAGAATTTAGATGTGGTATTACATTTATAGAAGTATTTAAATGTTATAAATATCAAATATATTAATTTTATTTATTTATACTACCTTCCATTTATAGTTTAAGTAAAAAATGAATCACATCACTTCATGATATGGTGGTTTTCAGTACACATGAGAGACATTGTCGTATCCACCAAAAGAATGGAAAATAACAAGGTATATGTGATATAATAATTAGAAATTGATAATAATTTCTTAAATATAATATAAATATTTTAAATCAATTATTATTTTCATCCTTTAATGGCACTTGAATACAAATTACCTTAGTTAGTGAGGCAGTTGTCTACTGTACAGAAAATAAAGGTTTAGTTTTCCATTTATTGGAAGTTGAGATTGATATAGGATGTAAAAATAACATAATAATATATCAGAATATTTTAGATATTTCCTTTTCTATATTATTATATTTGAATATATTTTTATCCAGGTGTACGAAAAGTAAAATAAATACACATGTTTAATAATTTTACCTCTTATTCGGAGAGCCACTTTATGATTTTAACTAATGCCTTCATAAAAGAGTATATAATAAAAAAATTCCGCATAGTATGTGAGTAGGTACATAATAAATGTATTTTATTTTTTAAATGCTAATTCATATGTATTTGGAAGTGCGAATATGGGAGGAAACCTATTGGAATTTTCAATATGTGGTAGTGGACAAACATGGAATTGTTTAATAGAAAATGTGAAACCAAATACTTTCACATGAAAAAATGATAAAAATAGATTATTATAAGAACATGGATTATATTAGGTCACAATATGAACATAAAATAGGAATTAAAAATGCTTTTTTCCCATTTTTAAGACATATCTTTTTAGTTTAACCCCTAGTCAACCCATTTTTTACATTAACTATGGTAAAATTCTTTTTTCTATTTTAACTATTCATTATAAATCAAATAATGTTGAAATTATTATATAATGTTAATTATTATGGGTAAAAATATGGATTATACTTTTCCAAATACAATTCCTAGATTTGGTATAATTTAAATTAAAATGAACCCAGAGATGCGATGAAATAGTTATTTCTCCAAAGAAAACCATTCCAAAGTTTGAAAAGTTTTTATATAAAAATTCATCATGAAATTTACTAAAATGAAATAAATTAGTTTAATTGTAACATAATTGAACTAATTTTACTTTAAATAAAATTTAAATTATATTTTATCTTTTTTGAATAATTAAAAAATAAAATTATTATTTTTCAAAATTCATAAATAAATAAATCTTTTACAAAAATTAAAAAAAAATCACTCTAAGATAATTTTTTCAAGAATATTTAAAAAAGTATGATCAATTTTTTAATTTTTTTTCTAATAGTTATAAAAAATAATTTTAATTTTTTTGTGAAAAGCGCAATAAAACCATTTTCTAGAAAAGTGCAGTTTTTTATAAAATATTTCTTTTTCTTTCAAATGACTATTATTTTATATCTAATATATAGTTAAGAATTTAATTTTTTTTATAAATTTTTAAACCAAATTATTTTTTTAATTTATTTATTCTTATTCATATTTGAATCATAAATATTAGGTTATAATTATCATTTTTGAATAATAATATTTTAAAAGAGTATCATGTTTTGTTTTAACCTGGTGTCGGGTACACCCCAAGTTATCAAAGAGATTATATTATTTTAAATGGATTTTATCCCAAAGTCTGGGGGTGATAAATTCTCTACTATTATTGTTGTTTCATTTCATATACACTATAGAAACTAATATTACTATTGAAAAAACCTCAGGGTGTTAAACTAGGTGCATGATTAAGGACATAAAGAGGATTTCTAGGTTTGAAAATGAATTTGAAAAAACAAGGATTCTCAAAATGTGGGGGATATTCAATATAAAAATCCTCCATAGAAAAACCATTTTAATAAATAATATTTTAAACCAATAATATGTAATTGGAAAAT
The DNA here is from genome assembly GCA_963277665.1 of Viscum album. Taxonomy (NCBI): domain Eukaryota; kingdom Viridiplantae; phylum Streptophyta; class Magnoliopsida; order Santalales; family Viscaceae; genus Viscum; species Viscum album. The sequence continues at coordinate 879,725,404 of OY728166.1, forward strand.
CATATGTGATGCAAAGTCTTAGAGTATCTAAATGGATTCTAGTCAAGTAATAAGTGAAAAGGCCACCTTATAATCTATACGTTCCTCTTAATTGTATCCTTTATCGACTAATCTAGATTTGTTCCTAGTGATCTCACCATGATCATAAAATTTATCTCAATAAACAATGTTTTCAGGTAATAGGACAATCAAAGGGTGAATTAGTTAATTCTCTTACCTTATTCCTTTTAAAATGGTTTAACTCTTCTAATTTTTCCAACACCCAGATCATATAAACTATGGATACTTATATATATTCCTAAGATATCAATGGGATAAAAAGATATAATATTGGAGAAGATTTGAAACAGTGATTTCAAATATAATTCTTTTATTTAAGCATCATATAACTAATTTTTATTGAGAATTTCGATGATTTTTTTGGAATCGTTGAGCTGTTGGGATGAAGATAAAGAAGGAAAAACAATTTAATGATTAACTCTCATGGTCTTGAAAAATATTTTAAGACATAAATTTTGGTTTTTCAATCAATTTCATAGGTTGTTGCATGATTTTGACATGGTTAGCCATCCCCTATAGCCAAACCAGGTACAATTTTTTTCCCACTTCAACTATTGTCTTTTATATGTTTCTTTTTGAATTATTTGAAAGTTCTCCTACCATTGGTGTATGATTAATTAAGGAGTATTAATTGTAAATTGATTTTATTTTGTGATGTATTTATTTATACCTTAGGAATTTTTGTATTCCCATGTGTTTAAAAAAAATAGTTCAGTGTTTTGGAAAACATCATTTTCCTGAATGGAAAATGTTATTTATGGTTTTATTTTTATATAAAATTAGGTTTGTGATGGAATTACTTTGGTATTATAATGAAGTATTTCAGAAGTCATTAATATTCCTATTTAATTTTTATTTGGATAAACTATTTTTAATATTAAAGGATTATTTTAGGAAGCATTAGGTTCTTAAAACAAGGTGTAATTGTTCCATTTTGAATTTTTTTGAACATCATAGTTTGTTTTAAAAGAGGATGATTTCATTAATGTAGTTTGGAAACTTTTTAAATTAAATTTTATTTAATATATGTGATTTGGAATGAAAATATATTTTTTATTCATGTTTTTTAAAATTAATGCATGTTTCATGAAGAATTATAGTTTTAAAATTTTGTTGATAGACCATTTATAAAATAAAAGTGATCCATTAAAAGTTAATCTATGGTTTTAATTTAAATAAATTAAATGATTCAATATTGGTTCACCCTTTTTTGAAATAATTTTGGGACAATTTTTAAATATAGTGATTTTAATGAAAGGTATTTTCAGGAGCGTTTAAATTGACATGAAAAACTTACAATAAGATTTCGGTTGTTTTGTAGCATGTGTGCCATTGAAAAAGGGATTTGATAATCCATTTAAAAGATAGTGTGGTTTAGATAAAATGAAATTTTAATACTTTCATTATTTTATGTGTATCCTTGGGGAATTTGTATAGTTGGTTTTATCATTTTGACTGTTTTGGGACTATTTGTTTGGTTTGTAAAACACGAATGGCTTTGATTCATGTTCCATATGTTTTATTTGTTCATCCCAGAAATGTCTTGATAGAATATAGATTATATATCATAAATAAAGATCCTTGAATTGAAAATTATTTTTTATAGTGTTTATCTGTTGTGTTTGGACTCTTCAAAAGTATCTAAATAGAGTAGTTGTGTAAGAATAATCATTACTATAATACCTCGTGAATACCTTTCATTCTTTCTATAGTGATCAAGTGTACTTTTCTAGAAATGAAGTGTTTGGGTCATTTTAATAAATCCTTAATGTTTATTTACTTATGTTATTCAAAGGTTATTGTTTGTTATGAGATTTGTGACCATTGAGTTTATAGTGTGTTGGGATTCGTTATGTTTTTCTTCTAGATAAAATTTATGGTGCTTTTTTGGTTCCTCATGTATGAAGTGTTGATTATTTTGGTTTTTTATTCATTAGTGATTGATCTCTTCCTTTGTGTTTTTATTGAGACCGTTTATATTATTTGGATCTGACTATTTTACTTGGAAATATCTTGGGTGTGTGTTTTGGGAGAATAGGATGGATGTGTCAGTAGTTGACATTATATAATGTCCACTAATGGTTTTTATCTTTTTGGGTTCACCATGAGTTGGTGTTTTCAATATGATTTCTTAAAACAACCATCCAACTCAATGTTTATTTAAAAGGTTAGGAACTGTGGCATTTCATATAGGTACATGTTTTTAATTTTCATATATTTTCCCATTTTGGTGATATAGGGTGTATTTAATTGGACGGTTTTGACTTGTGATCATTTTTATTCTATTTTGGATGTGTGTACCTTGGAAACATGAGGATGATTCTTGAATGGTTGTTTTTGTTTATGGGGGATTATTATTTCATTTATTTTCTTGGTTAAACTAATATATTGGGAGTGTGTTCCCCATAACTCACAACATTAGATAAATTCTAAATAGTGGATAATATTATATATTGTATCCATTACCGTATAACTCTATGTCCATTTGTTGTGAGTTGGTTCATGGTTAGATATTTTAATTGATGTAGAAATATTGGATCAATGGTTTTGAGGAGTTTTGTGGTTCTCTACAATTCTGTTCTCTCTATACATTGTTATGATTTCTCATCCCCTCACACCACTTTTATACTAATTGAGGTTTTCATTTTACCTTTGATTATAATTTTATTAATTAAGTTATCGGGGAAGAAAGTTTCTTGGATGAGAGAATTTGACACCCCAATGTCATCATTATTTTATATTTTATATGAATTTTAAAAATTTATGATTTTTATTTTTTTTTCATAAAACATTTACATTTAAAATGTTTTATCTTATTTAAATGGTTAAGTGTGCACAGTCTATGGGAAACCATACATAACATCTTGTATATAATTTTTTCCATTTATTTTTATTTGAACATGGGTAGTCTACAAGGGTAGAACATAGTTGGTCAAAACTATGTGAAATCTAGTTAGAATAATGTGAGTAAGAGTATTTATTAGGTGATCCATTATATAATGGTATCATGTATAAATGAGATTATTCGACCTCAAAATTTTGACACCCAGAGTAGTTCCTAATACATGATGGGTTTCTTAAAACCATAGGCACCTGAAAGCCCTTATGATAAACTCCATCTACCTTATAATTTTAAAATAGAGGTGGATTTATGATTGCATTTTTATTATTCAAATTATCCCTATCCACATTCATTTTTTCAATTTTTCTATTTGAGATCAACTAAACAGTAGTTAATTTCAAGATTGATGGGCTCTAGTTTTTAAAGTTTGACATTGTTTTCATCCACATGGATGATTTTTAGTTTTTTTTATATTTATAATATTATATTTCATTGTATCTTTTCAAAATCCATTCTTGAGTACTTTTTTTTCTTGCTTGGCTACATGTGCCCTTCCCATGTAACATAGGAAAACATATTTTGGACCAATCAATAAATATTGAAATATTATTTATTTATATTTATACTAAGAACAAATATATTTTAATGTAGGGTCAATCCACATTGAAGGACTCAAATATTCGTATGAATTACCAAGAAATAAATAAAAATACTAAATAAAATATAAAAAATAAAAACAACACTAGGTGATGGAAGTGATGATTATGATGAAAGAATGTGGAATCAGTTCAGAAAATTTAGTAAATCATAATTGATCAAATAGTTAGTTAAAATACACTGTTGATGAGATACATGAATGTTAATGTATGGTTTATTAAATATTTTCCTTCATTCATGCCCCAAAATCATTGTATCTAAATGAAAGAGGTTGAATAACTATGTCAGAAAATTAACATATGAGAGGGGTAATCTTGAAATTCTTTAACTGTATAACTCAATCATTCACAACGATGCTGAGCACAACTTCTTCTCTTAGATAAACATATCACTATATAAGGGTGTGTAACTCTCAATATATGATCACCTATAAAATGGATCATTATATGATTTAGAAAATTAAAATTTAATTATACCAAGCTTAGTTATCACTAATTATCAATGTTTCATTAGAAAATTGAACACCCAAAGAAAATCAATGTTTGATAGTAACAACAAACAAAATAAATCATGACTAAATTAAATGGATTTATATTACAATAACATTCCCCTAAAAATATTTAGATAATTATTTAATTTAATTCCATATTGTTGTTGAAATGTAACACAAAAAATGAGAAAATATTGAAGAAATAGGGTTCTATAAGTCTATTCTATTGAAGAACTTCTCAATTCCAAAGCAAAAATGATTTCAAATTTCCACTTTTTACTCACTTGAATGCTCTAAGAAGTCATAGTTTCCACAGTGTTGAAATGATGATTGATCTTCTATTTCCATGACTATTTCCTAATCCTCTAATTAATATTTTTTTTCAAGTAAATTCAAAATCCCATGATCATAGTCATAGGTCCTAAATAATCTCCCTATTAATTCCATTTCAATTTCACTATAGATATTTATCCTTGCTTGTGAAACTAGTTAAACCATCAAATTGAAATGCACTCCTTCATATGTGAGTGAGATCCTATGTTCCATAATAAATGTTTTGTTCACATAAAATATGAATTAATGTTTTCCACAATATTCACATAACTTCATCTTATGCTTCTCCCATCCTCTGGGAATTTGAATTTAGTTAAATAATTAGGGATTCCAGGATTTAATTAAATTTCTATTCTATGAATTAGTTATCAGAGCTTCATGTTTACCCTTATGTGAGCCACATAAAACAAAAAATAATCATTCCATAGGCTTCATATGTGGGTTATTCCCTTAAAAAACATTTCTATTTATCATTCTAGTGATATTAAATACCCGGTGAAATCCTTTCTTAGACTCAATAATCATTATTTCCCCCAAATAGTTCTGTAAACCATGGAACTTAGATCATCAATGCAGATACATTGTATAATTCTTAGGTATGTATAAATTTTAAATAGTGATTCCCATCAATATTCAATGAAGAAATTTTTGAGAAAGTGGAATGCATCAAACATTTAATCAACATCATTTGGGAGATATGATTCCCTCCTCCATCTTCATCATCCTTTTAAACAAAAACTAGAGATCCCAGTCTTCCATACCTGGATTTAGCATCTTCAACCCAATATTATATTTATCAAAAAATAAAAATACTTGGGTTGTTATTAATTATAAATTTATTCATAAAAAATATGAGTATTAGAAAGATGGAATTAATTAACATAATGATCAATTAATAAAATCAATCCATCTCAAGTGATATTATCTTCATCAAGATGCTTTATTATGAATTTTATATTCCTTAGTTGTTTGATATTTTCATGAAAATGTAACGATTCTTCATCATTTTTATTTGGATGAGTGTTCAATGAAGATTTTTTACCATCTGATATGGGTTTCACTATTCCAGAGCTTTATTTTGACCAAAATTAATCAAGATAACATGGGACCCCTTCATATATATTTTGATTCAGTGCATTGTTTGACCTTCAGTTGGATTTCCATACAGTAATGTATGATCAAACTACTTGGAAATTTTATCAATCACCAAAAATATTCCCTTATATGGACTCACAAATATATAATATAGTGATTTAAGGCCTCTACCACCTCTAAAATCAATCCAATAATCAAAAAAATATCCTGTGAAAAAATTGTCTACATAACTCGATCATGGAATAAGAAAAATCATCCTCAATATTCATGTAGGTTCAGTCAACACTATTTTTTATCTTCAACCATTCTATGGGTTTTCATTTTCATATTATACTTCAATACTGCTCAAATTTCCCTGGTTTTCATCCAAAAATAATTTTTTAAACATAACTTCCTTAGATTAGTATATATCCAGATTCCATGAGTTCCCAAAACATTAGATTGGTGACGGTTTATCAGTTTCATTTTTAAATTTTAAACATTATATTTACGAGGTTCTCTTATTTTAAATGATACTTTTATGAGTTAATTATTCTCATTTTACTCACTTATGTAGTGATCAAGTAATATTTATCATTGTATTATTCACCTTCCTCCTTCCATCAATTTTTTATTTTTGAACTCAGTCATCATTCATTAGCCGCATCTAGATTATCTATCTCGAACATTGTTTTCGGTCCAAATGGGGCCTAGATTCCATTATGGGAGGTGAATCATGGTTTGGATATCCATTTTCAATGTATTCAAAAAAAATATATCTTTAACTATTTATCACAAAGTTCGCTTTGTCTGAACTTGTATTTTTATTATGATCACTTATTTTCTTCATTATCTGATGATGATGCTTTGGATGCAATGAAGGGAAGAAAGATAGCAGTCACAGAGATATTTACTTGGTTCACCCTCACTGGTCTACATCCACAGAGCAAACAACAATGCTATTCCACTGTACCAAATCCACTAAAGCTCACTGTAAAATACCAATGATCAGGCTAGATCACTTCTATGCCCATGGTCACTTAATTTATAGAGTTTAGGGTAACCTCACTTTTTCCTTAGGGACATTCCCTATTTCTATCTCTAGATCTGTGCCAATAGAAAGAAAACCCCTCCTTTTATTCCATTTCTAACTACTCTAGAAAGAATCAACTCATAGTTTATTTACATTTAGGTACCTTCATTATCAATAATTAAAAAATCCTCAATTATAAGTATATTCTCTAATGATGTTCCACATTCATTCATAGATTAATATCACATTTCCACAGAACATTATGCAATAACTTTTGAAAATATTTTACAAATCACACTACAATTGAAAATCTCCCACGTTTACAAAGCTCAAACAAAAATTTTAAATGCTTCAATATATTCATGAAGCACACGAGTTTTCAAATCTGACATGTTTTCAAAGATCACTACCTCACAAAGTTCATAGGTTCACAAATCCCACTTCTTTGCAATGATCATAGGTTCACAAAGCTCCCTGATTCGCAAATCTCATAGGTTCGCAAAGCTAAAAAATCCTTCATGATGCCCACTTACTCCATAAACCAAAACTTTTCTTCATGATGTGCCTTATTTTTATAGATCTCAACTACCTCTGTTAATTCCCTTTTTTATTTGTGAAGCTCCCTACTCTGTGAATCTCTGTCACATTTTAGGAACTTATGGTTTTTTCTCTAATCTCTATACTCTTCTCAAGGGGCTCGAGGTCTATTAATAAGGGACTCCACCAACCATCCAGACTTCCATAGAAAATTAACACCAAATTTTGTCAAATCGCAAGGCTCTGAATATTCTATTGAAATTCACATTGCTTCGCAAAGCACCATGAAGGTTTTCAGTTCACAGAGCACGTCGTAATCATAGAGCGTTCTATCGGATCCATTGTTCCCCCACTATAATGATCCTCTCCTATAAGCTCCATTATTCCTTTACTTTGAGCCATCACAGAGCTCCTCTCCTTTGCACCACATTTCTTCTTTACTTGGCATCATTACAGAGCTCCCTTGCACTAATATTCTCCAATTCAATTTCTTGATTCCCATTCAAATCACAGAGCTCACTGTTAGAAATTGTTTCATCTCTGCGAATCACTCTCTATGTGACCAATTTCTGCGAAAATCATTCCTTTGACATATTTGGACATGTTCTTCAATGAAATCCACTTTTTTGCGAAGCTCTACTACCTCCAAAATTAGGACCCAAAAAATTCGAAAAAAACTTCAAACCGACACCACATTGTATATGATCTTTTCGCATTTCCTTTGGATCTATAATACCTTGAGAACCTATTTTCTCAACAAACACAATCACCTCAAAATTGCAGCAATGATACCTTGGGGGATTTTCCCAACAATATCCCCCTTTGGGGTTGTTGAAAACTCCCCTCATAATGATTATTTGTACATGATACCTCATTAAGGATTCTTCCATCCTCTACCACCATTTGAATATTTTGATTCAGATAACGATCAAGCATTCACTCAACACCCAATCTAAGAACACATGAGAAATTCTTAGCGTAAGAAAAAAGAGCAGTATGCAGTTGTCATCAATGAATCACTATATTTCTAACACTAGTTGTTGATACCATACTGATACCAATAAACTAATTTTATCACGAACCTTATCATTCACGATATCTAATCATGGATCAGTCACATAAAAATTGTCATATTTCTCCTCCTATGACGCTTCTTCCCCTATCTCGTTGCCCCACCAAATAGATACTTCCCGTATCATTACTAAGAAATTTTCTCCCCCTTTGTCAACAAACCCAAAGTTCACTTCTTTATTAATTAGAATAGGGTAAGAACACGTATCAGTACATTAGAAAAAACTCATCATACCTCGTGGAGAGGGAAGTCCCACATCCACACTTTTCCATGTATGGGGAGTCAACTGATCTCCCAGCGCTAGTTGTTTCCTCTCAAAAGTTTCCTTAGGTAAGACTTTTGTCAGAATGTCTGTAACATGTAGTTCTGTAGGCACATATTCCAAAATCATAATTCCCTACTCAGCCTTATCCTTGATAAAATGATACTTTATCTCAAAGTTCTTTGTCATTGAGTGGTGGATGGGATTTTTGATATGATTGACGAAACTTGAGTTATAACACATGATTATGATCAGAGGCTTCACTTCATGTCCCAAATCATCAAGCTATATTTTCATCCAAAATAACTTTGAGCATGATTCCGTGGCTATAATATACTCAGATTTTGTAGTGATCAATGAAATGAAATCTTTCACCTATATTAGTCAAGAAATACACATTCCACCAAGAAAGAAAGCACCTACTTACATTGATTTCCCATCGTCCACTGAATCGGCCCAATCATCATTGCTATATGCCAACATCTCTAGTTGAGATTTTTCATTATACATCAAACTCAAATCCACATATCCAATGATATACCAAAGTATCATTTTTCCCTAACCCATGTGGGTTTCATTATGATTTATTTGATATCTCACTACTTGGCATGTAGATAAACCAATATCAAGTCTTATTGTTATCGAGTATACTAATCGTCTAATAAATGAACAATATTCTGTTACATTTATTTCCTTTCCATCATCATATTTTGATAATTTCATCTGGGTGGAATCCATAGTCTTCATCTCCTTAAATTTTAACATTTTAAATATTCTCAGAACCATCTTGGCATATTAGTATTCAGAAATTAATGTTCCATTCCTTCCTTATGTCACTTGTAAACTATGGAAAAATGCGATCTCTCCAATCATTGACATTTCAAACTCAATTTTCATGAATTTGGAAAATGGTCTGCACTAAGCATCCTCTAATCTACCAAATATTATTTTATCGACATAAACTAGAACCATAATCCATTGTTTACTGTCGTTGTTGAAATATATATTATAATCAACTCAACAATGTTGAAATACAAGATTTTCAAATAATAATCAATCCTCGAATATTGAGCTCTTGGTGCTTATTTCATCCCATATCGATCTTTCTTCAGCTGAAAAATGTTTTTCTCATCTTTAAGATTGATAAACCATATCGCTGATCAAGAAACTTCCTCCTCCTAATCCCCATTCAAAATTGAAAATTTTATGTCCATATGGAAAGCCTTGAACTTACGTTTCACTTTAATGACCAAGAATAAAATGATTGTTTCCAGCCTTGCAGTGGGTGAGAATGTATCATAGAAATAAATGAAATCTATCTAGGATTATCCTTTTCAAACTAGTCATGATTTCATTTGAAGCATTGTGCCATATTCATTCATCTTGTTGCGATTGACCCATTTAGTCCCCATTACTTTCTTATCAGTTGGCCTGAAAACAATATCCCACGTTTGATTCTTCTCAATCTTATCAAGCACTTAATGCATATACTAAACCAAGTTTTCAACTTCAACTGCATCTTCTAATTTTTTTTGGATCTACCTAAAATAAGAAAGATTTTTGCTAATGTGACTTCATTATTCGTGATTGGTAACTAATCTGAATCATTTGTCATTCTGAATCACATCACATCACTACTTTGTATCTTTTTATGCACTTCCCTTTGAATCGTATCTCCCCTTGAACCTGAAACACTTGAAGAATAGTTAATAGTATTTATACACATAAGGAGAGGGGATCTTCTGGAATCCTCATGATGAGGATTGTTGTAGATCTTGATGGGTCAACCCTTTTATTCTTTCGTGTAGATATCCACACTCCTTATCTGCCTACTCCAACTGCCTGACCAACTTCAACATTTCTGGCCATATGACTATGAATTAATTACGCACATTAATAGTCTTATTCTGATATTTAGAATCAAGATTCATGGTCTTTTTAGTAATTTGGTAATTTATCCTGTTAGTAGAAATTTCCTTCTTTTAGGCTCCACTGATATTCTATTTATCATGATTCATTCTTCGAGTTGGAATATCTCCACAGATCAATTTCTCTTATTTTTTCCTCCATTGATAAGATATTTCTATTTCCATATCTTCCCATAGTGTGGAATGACATGTGAATTTCCAAGGAAATACTTTTAGTCATATTTAATTTATCAATTATTCGAGTCAAACCACCTTTTCTTGTTCAGTTGATTATTCCCCTAACATTTCATTTTTCTTAAATACTGATGGGGAATATCCTCTGTTTTTCTTCTAGGATTGTCCACATCCATTTCAGAAGAGTTTTTGTGAATGTAATAGAAGACATGACTTACACACCTTCTATTGAGTTCCATGTGATTCTCCTGAGGTAGTATACCTATTTTCCAGATCACCTTGTTTTATTCTAGTATAATATTTTTTGTAATACATTTCATGTGTTGAGGATCTCCCTTTGGGTTCCTTTTCCTCCCCCACTTTCTTCTTAGGGCATTGTCTATCACAATTCCCATGATTATAACATATAAAACAAATTTCATTGAAGGCATACCTCATATCATTATTTTTCAGTTGTGATGTTGATGCAGTTTTAGTTCTTCTTCTAAAATTGAGCTCTTGATCATCTTTAAAAATACTAATGGTGTGTCCTATTCTCCCACAATATATTCACTTCGTAGATAGTATCTTCTGAGGGACTCTTCTTTTAGATTCCTCATGAGGATTCTTCTTATTCTCAAATTTAGTAAAATTTCTATCATCAAAGTATGATATGTAATGATAAGTCCCTAAAAAATGCTTTATGTATGACCATGAATCCCATAGAAATAGCACATGAGATCATTAATACATGTAAAAGACTTTATAAGTATGTCTTTAGAATCTAAATGTCTTTTTCTTTTTCTAGAATTGTTCATGGCTCTCTTCCTGTCATGTATGGGATGGGAATCATCAAATCCAATAACTATATTTCCATTTTCCATGGAACAATTAAATTAGAGTAGAATGAATATTTAAATTGATAAATCAACTGAACCAAGTATGAGAAAACAAATCTAATAAAATAAATATTCCCTTTGATTCAAATATTAGGTCCAAAAGGGGCGTAGATACCCTAATGATGATGATTTGGATAATTATCAAAGTGGAAATTTGATATTTATCAAAAGGGTCATTTTTTCACTTGTGTGTTTATTAATATCACTTATTTTCTTCTATATATAATGTTGATGATCTGGATGCCATTAATAGAAGAAAGTAGGAAGACACATATATTTTTACATCGTTCACCCTCACTAGTCTACGTTCAAGGAGCATAAAATGACTATGTACCACTGTACAAAATACCTTATATCTCACTATAAAATTACAATGTTCAGTCTAGATCAATTCTATGCCTAGGATCAGTACCTTTAAAGAGTTTAGCATCAGCTCACTATTACCCAAGGTTCACTCCCTATTTCTCTCTCCAACTCAATGCCGATAGAAAGAATAACATTTTTCCTCTTCCTTTTATCACTGCTCTAGAAAGAATACACTAATAGTTTATGGTCTTGTGGGTCCTTTCATTATCACTAATGAATACATCCTCAATTATAGATAGATGAACTGTTAAAGTTCCACTTTCATCCACAGATGAATATCAAATTTCCACTTAATACTATGCAATCCATTTTGAAACTCTTTCGCAAACCACACTACCTTCATAAATATCCCACTTTGAAAATCTAAAAATGAATTTACAATACTCTAACCACTTCGTGAATCTCATGGGATCATAGAGATCACAAGTTCAAAAATATCATGACTTCATAAAGCTCATCTATTCTCAAATCCCACTACTTCCCAATGCTCATAGGTTTCCAAAGATCACTGTTTTATAAAGCTCATTAGTTCACAAGGAAAAACAGGCCTTGACAAAGCGCATGCCCTCCGAAAAACTAAAGTATCTTTCACAACATCCCTTCATTTCATAGAGATGAAGTACCTCTACGAATTCCCTTTTCATTGAAAAAATGACCAGTTCTGTGAATCTCCTTCATAATTCGAGAGCATAAGGTTTTCTTTTTGATCTCTATACTCATCTCTATAGGATAGAAGTCTATTTATAAGTGATTCCACCGAACCTAGATCCTTTTGAGAAAATATAGAACCATGTTAGCTAAAATCCCAATGCTCTAAATATTTCTCTGAAATTCACTCTACTTCGCATAACACCATGGAAGTTTTTGGTTAGCAGAGCTCGTCGTAATCACAGAGTGTTCTGTCAGTTTCTTTGCACCGCCTCCATAATACTCCTCTCCTATACAACACATTTTTCCTTTACATTGCGGCATCATAAATTTCCATCTTATTTATGTATCATTTCTCCTATACATTACACCGTCGCGGAGCTCCCTCGCACTCATATTCTCCTCTTACATTTTACGAAGCTCATCCTAATTGCACAAATCCCCATTAGAAATCTTTTTTTCCATACTATTCACTCTCCATGAGACCCATCTCTACAAAAATCATGCATTTTCCATATTTTGATGCTACCTCCATGTAAATATACTTTTTGAGAAGCTCAACCACCTCCATATATTGGACCCCAAAAATTTGTAAAACACTAGAAACCAATTCCACCTAATATCTAATATTTTTTGAATTACATCAGGATCTTCCATTCCTTGAGCACCATCAATTTTAATAAACACAATCATCTCAAAATAAATCAGGGACACGTTGACGTATTTTTTACCTATATTTTTTATTCTCAATTAATCTTGTTAATTTTGTAAAAAATTTTGATTTTGATTCATCCATCCATTACAAAAAAATTACCTTTCTATAGACTCAATATATCATGGTTATTTATACAGTTCAAAGTTGGTCTCATTGTTGGTTGTATAATAGCTTAACAATCCATTATTGGTTGGGGAACTATGATTGATTAAAATCATGGTAAATATTTGTACGCAAAATCATTGGAACCTTTGATATTATAGTTGAGGAAAAAAACAAGGTCATTTTAGGGATAACACAATAAGTTAGGGCCACTTATTACAACAACTACCTCATATTAGGTAGGAGGATATAATCACTTCTTTCATCACAGTTTCATGATAACTATCCCAAATAATAATTTTACTCTACCATTAAAAAATATTTTTGAATTTTTGAACTAAAATAATTCATGAAAAAAAACTTTAAAACAAAATAAAAAATTTTGAATAAAATTTATTAAAATAGAAAGTTTTAATAGTGAAATTCTTAAATCTATAGACCTAAAAATTATCCATTTTATAGCATGTTTTCCTAATAACCACTGAGAAGTTGTTCATAAAATATATGTTAAGAATATTTCATAAGAAAAGTGATTATTATAATACATTATATTAAAAAAATGGGTAAATATACCTCAATTGAATGTATGTCTCAAAAATAAATGACATGGGTATTCACCTTAATTCAAAAAACTATGTAAATGGTGTGATTTAGGTTATTATATCCCGAACACCATCTAATAGTGAACCCATAAATAATGAAACCAATACTAGATTGTGCAAAATCTAAACTAGTTACACATCCTTCATAGTCACTAAAACCACACACACATGTTCTTTATATGTAAAGACAATAAAAAAAGAACCATAATATGGTTCTGACATAAAACAAAATGGTTGAGATAAAGTATTATGTTATAATCACACTACTAGAAATCAATACAAAAAAAACAAGGGACCACAAAATAATCATGAAAATCATAAATGGTAAATAAACTAAAAAATCTATATCTTCTCTAAACTCAATGTGAGAAAATCCAAAAAACAACATCCCAATATACACTAGGTAATTTAACTAGGGGATGTCAAAAAATAACATAACCCTTTCATTTGTAGAATATTAATTTGATCTCCATGGATGGAAGGGATGTGATTTAAGAGGTCCAAAAAAATAGTGATTTTAACACCACCACTCCATTTAGATCCAGGGTATGATTCCCTAATAATAATTGAAATGTAGAAAATTCTAGGGGATTCACCTCACAGATCATCCTTGAAGAAATAATTTCCATATTCACTCAATAACTTTTAGGATTCACAAATAAATATAATTGAAAATTAATCTGACCCATTCATGTTTCACAAACCAAAAAATATAACTGCTATATAATCCAAGGGACATCCTAAACAAAATATATTCACTATAGAAAAACATACAAAAAAATTCATTAAAACATCCATTTTCACTAAACCGCAATATGATTCAAAAGGAGAATAAAAATAATTTCTCCAAGGCACTCACACTTTGAAAACTAACAAAGACCCTTTGGAATTGTTTACCTTCAATTTGAAAACAGGTTGAAATTTATTTTATTAAAATCAAGATATTTTATAAGAGTCCAAAACAATTTTCTTAAAAAACTGCATATGATTTGGACATTCAACTTCATGAAACCAAAAAACCCACTTGATCTACATAAATATCACTTGTATTTCCAAAACAATCCATGATAACCTTTGAAAAACTAATCTATTTCACAATATAAAATTTATTTCAAAACATTCACATAAAAACCTACATTCATTTAATATAAATTCATTTAATTTATGTTTATTTTCAAAAAAGTTTTCTCTCTTCCAAAAATTAAATCAACCACCTAATTCATTCAAGCACTATATGGGTGAACCAATATTAATCATTTGATTTTCATACATAAGTGTGCCACATAGATCAAAAAACATGGATTCAATCATCAAGATAATTTATCTAAGGATAATGTAATGTGTATTACATATATTGAAGTCCCCACTCAATAATTATAAGTGCATAATTGTGAATACCCTTGATAGAAAATTTGGTAAGGTATTCACTACAAATTTGTTTTGTCATGTAAAATTCTATTAAAATTGGACAGCATAACGACGTCACTTAATGATTCATAAAAATGTTTTGATGGGAGATAAATGTGTATCTCATAACATTGAAATAAAATATGATGTTATATTAAAATGGAAAATCATATCCCATAATTATGAATTTTTAAATAGAAGGAATAAAGTAATCGATAAAATTGAATAGAGAGAAGAATTGTAAAACTATTTTGGCATGGTACCAGGTATACTTAAAGGTTAATTTAAGGTTTAATGATTGAGAAATAAGACATAATAATTTATACATTAAATTTAATTTGAGGGTTATATTTAAGAGCATATTCCATCATAATAACATGGAATTTCAGTGACAAAACCTAAAAGAATTTCTTGAAGGGAAACTAGAAGAGAGAGATCCCATATGAAATTTAAGCATGGTAAAAAAATAGGTAAGGGTAAAAATGTGAGAGAATAAATGTTATATCATATTAATGACATTAATTAGATATTAATTTAATCATAATAAATTAATTTAAAAATAATAATCAAAATTTTAAGGGCTTATTTTATAGTAGAATCTTGAATTGAAATGAGACGGATGTGAGGATCCATTAATTGAGCGTGTGACTCCAAAGGCTTAGGAGGGGATTCATGAGAGACTGGTGGCACCTTGGGGGACTATAAAGATCTTAGGTAAGATTAAATATGTTCTACGAGGAGTTTTAGTGAAGATTATTGGGAACTCAGGTGGGTTTATATAGTAAATGAGGGGGATTTCTTTATTATTTAGATTTGGGATCTCTATAATTAAATATCCAAAACACAAACCATCTAATCGGTTTTCTCGTGGTCTTAGAAAATAGGAATTATTTTTATTATTTAATTATTACAAGGGCCTAAAAAATTAAAATAATGTCCTTGATTAGGTGGAGGTGAGTCACTCTATTAATGAAATGATTTTAAAACCTAAAAATATATTATAGATTTTGGAGGATTCATAATGGCTTTAAAAAATAAATAAATAAAATAAAATAAAATTATATTCATAGGAAAAAACTTATATTTTCATTTATTCAATTTATATTAATTATTACATCAATTTTGGGTAATTATGATATCAAACAAACCAATGTATACTTATATGATATTTAATTTTTTTCTGAATATTTGACTATCTCAAAAAAATTAGGAAAACATCACCACTAGATAATCTCAATGTTCTGATACTGAAAATAATATTCATTTACCAAAATAATTCTTTAATATTTTATTTTTTATTTTTAAAATAAAATTGACATTTAGTAAGAAATGATGGATTTTTTTGACAATAACACTTTTCCAACCCTTTTAAAAATTATATTTGAATTCATAAAAATTATATGATCATCCGTATTTGTTAAAAATTAATTAGTAAAATTATTTTTTATAATATTCGTTAATTAAAAAAATTCAATAATTATTAAAAATAAGTACCTTAATTGAATTCTAATATTATCCAAAATTAATATTCATGTTTTACTGTATCGAAATATAATTTTTATCAAGCTGATTACTTAGTAATTTTTAAATTAAAAGAAATAAGAAATAAATATAATAATAATTTAAATTAAAATGAAATATTAATATTCATATTATTAGGGTTACTTTATTTCTAGTCATTGTTAAATTAATTTTACACTTAAATAATATATTTTCTTTTTTATCTTGGAAATAAATATTAACTATAGTTAATATTAAAATTTATCCAATATTATGTAGAAATTGTTCCATAATATTAATTATTATGATTTCCAATATGGGTTTTTATTATAAAAATCAATTTTTAGATGTGGGAGGATTTGATTTAATCTAAAACCCTAAATCATTTCGGAAATCAGTTTTACAAAATGACACATTTTTAAATAAATGATGATTTTATTTTGACTCTATATCTAGAAATATTTTTTATATGAATTTTAATTCATAAATATTGATATATAATATAACAATTTCATTTATATCACTTGTCTTTTGGGGTTATTTTAATTAATTATAATGGGGAAACATTATGCATTTTAAAATAGTTTAAAAAATTATTTTAAATCCTAAAACTGAACTCATAAAAAAATAAAAAAAATGATGATTTAAATTTAATTAATTTAATTAAATATATGTAATGAATATTTAAGATACCTTTAAATCAAATAAGAAAATTAATATTTTACACTAATTGAATTATCAACCAAATAATAATTTTACAAAAAAATGATATTTTTCAATATTGATTGAAAATTATATTTTTTCCAAAAATCCAAAAATTCATATATATGATATTATTGATATGATGATAAAAATCGTGGAAAATTTCATTTAATTGACTACATACATTTTATATAAACTAATTATAATTATCTTTTTATAAAAATATACAGAAATAATATTTTTTGGAAGTCATATTATGAAGAACAAAATGACATTACCAAAATTGATTGATGATTTAATAATAATTTATCAATATATTATGTAAATATATATATACATATATATTTCTCCAAATTTAGTTAATCCTACTTATATCCATATAATTAATGGAATGTTAAAGTGGTTATATTCAAATAAACATTGATTGTATTTCATGTGATATTGAACATAGTTTTCTATTTTTAGAACATACGGTGTTACATTGTTCCCAAATTTAATAAATTGCATCCTTGAAATTTGGATATGAAATTGGTAAGAAATTATTTGAAACATGAAAATATATTTATTTTGAACCTGCATCATAAAAGGTCCTAATAAAACTTCTTCTTCAAATGTGAGAAAGTGACGTGTAAATGTCATCACATAACTATGTTTCCAAGTTAGAGTACTTTAGTGGGAAGTGAAAGCATGTGTGTAGTAAAAAAGAATAACACCAAGGAATTGGTATATTTTGATAGAGAACATGGTAATAATAAGGTAAATCAACACAATAACAAGAATTTGATATGGATACAAGACTATCAATTCATTGGAAATAGACATAATATAAAAACGTTTTTTGAAAATTATTTTCCCAGTGATAGGGAATTCCTTTATCATATAGAATAGGTATATAAAGAAATATAATTTCATGGAATGTATAATTAATTTCAACCGAAATATACACTTTTATCCAAAATATGAGAACTCATGATTAAATTTTTTACACTTAAAGCACTATAAAAATATAACGGGTCTCATAATACACCATAGAATAACTATATATTCGTTCTATATTTTACTATGTCCAACATGGTTATCATATTTTATTATAATAACTTAATATATTAATCTTAGAAACTGAAAATAAAATTCCAATGGTTTAATATAGATTATTTCTTCAATATGTACGCATATATGAAACTAATATCCTCAAAATTAAATAGTGGTTTAACCACAATGGTTGTCTAGTACCGTTCATCCTAGACCTCAAAAATCTTATGAACATTCATGTTGGATAATCCTAATAGATATATATGTACCAAAACATACAAAAGATCTTTTAAATTATCATTAATCACCAAAAAATAAAAAATATTTGATCCTATAATATTTTTACAAAACAATAACTAAAATTACAACATAAAATTTTTCAAAAGTTTTATCATTACTTTTAATAATAAGATTATAAATATACATATCATCCCAATAGACATTATTGTTTCGGCAAAATCAATCACCAATTATAGTATATCAATCCTCCGATCATGCTTTTTCAGAAATATCACTTTATCACTATATCACTTTTATAGCTTATCAGTAACATAAATTGTAAATTTAAAGTTATTATTTTAAAAAACAAAACAATGGAACAAATCCTTTGATGTTTCATGATTATTATATCTATAATTTTATTGATATACCACTTCTATAACATAACCCTCAAATACCAATATATTAACTCTTTAAAATTTACCATTAATTAATTTCTATAGAATAGGTCCTTATTTAGCACAAAAACATTTAAAATAGATACACTTCTTTGTAGTGAAATAATTTACATACTAAAGAAGATTAATCCTCATCCTTATTATTTTATAAAATTGAATGTTGATTCATGGTATGGAGGGTGAGTTTCTACTCTTAGAGATTTATTTTTGATATTTTAAATGGAAACCATAATATAACTAATATAACATCAAATTAAAATAAAATAGGACACATAATATTTTCAAGTTGTACTTTTCCCTAAACATCAACATTATATACATACACATAGATGTTTTTTTCATAAATTCATTTTAGATATGAATTTATGTTCTTATAAAAGATACTAGAATAGTCATATAAAATGAATTTAAATACAACATGACATACACTACATGTAATTTTTTCTTTATGATCCTTATTAGAATAAGAAATTCTTTTCTTCCACGATCCTAGAGAACGTTGATGATCATTATGCTTCTCAACCCCTGGAATAGTGAATTGTCTTAGATAATGCCCAACATCTCAACATTTGTGAAATAAAACTCTATAAGGTTTCTTAAATTGAAAATTATTTCCATCCATAACTTTATCCATTTTTTTCATTGAAATTTGATACATTATTCCCTATATTCCCACACTTAAAACAAATCTCATAGTTCCTTTGTGGAATTTCCTTTGGTGCCTCATTTTACACTAACTGCACAACAGAAATTAGGAATTGTTTCCCTTATCACCGTTTCAAGATGAACTTCATTGAGATTTTATATTCTTATGATTTAATAGATTTGGGCCTTCAAAAAATTACGACTTTTTAGTTGATATTGTTGATAGCTGGTTTAGAAAAATTTCAAGATATCCTATATGATCTCCCATCATGTTAGACATCTTATTTGGGCAGTGAAAACATTTCCCTTTAAATTGGTTGTTTACTCGGTTCCCCCTATTTTTCATCATTGGATAGAATAAAAGGTAAATTAGGGATGAGTAATTTTAAACTATTGAAAACATAAACAGGAAACCCATACCATTAATTGGATAACATATTAATGAACTTTATTCATTAATTTATTAATTTCTAGGCTTCAACATTTGTTATGAATGGACTATTTCCTAATGGAAACACATTTTTGAATTTTTGTTCCCTTAATTATGTTTTTAATTTTAATATAAATTTAGAAAACAGTATCCCCTATGAGTTTCAATGCATAACTCCAGTAAGGCTCGGTTTCATGTACCGGGTTACCCCGTGTCGGGTCGTGATACCTTGTATGAGTTATAACCTCTTGGATCATATATTTGAGAATCACATCCACTTGAATTATCAAAAAAATGATATGTTTTAATGATAAACCACTAAATATATACTTACAAAAATTTAAACATGTTTTCTTATACTTAGTCTTTTCCCTATGGTTTTCACTTTAGTTTTCTAATCCAAATCCACAAATTTAGAAAACATTTTCTTTGATACCAGCTATAACAATTTTGATCCTTATTTCACCTTAATTATTTATTTATTACAGAAGAATAAACTTAATATAACCCATATGATCTAGAAGTATGGCATCTTTTGGAATTATATACATTACATAAAAAAAATTGGGAATAAAACATCTTTACCGAACACTTCTTTAACATTCTCAAAATAATCCTTCAAACATAATATTTTATGTGATAACCTGGAAAAACATAACAAAGGGGTGAGATATAAGGATAAGTAAGTTAATAAAAAAGTAATAACATGAAAAATATTACATGTTTTAGATAATAGGAAAATCAATGGGGTATAAAAATACTAGGAATCCTAATCCTGAACAATAAGACATGATATAATATGATAGTAATAATGGAAACATCAGACATGAGGAAATAACTTAAAACATTTTATCATGAAACTTTCTTCAAAGATAAATCTACCAAGACCTCATGGTGTAAAAAGTACCATAATGGATTCTGGTATACTCCCAATACCAACATGACATATCATGTTACTAAACATTACCCAATGCATTAGAGTGCTATTGGTGTGCACCCATCATAATCATTTCATTTTCATTTTTAAGTGTTCCACATAGATCAAAAAACATGGATTGATTCATCAATATAATTTTTCCATGATAATTTAATATGGAATACATACATGAAAGTCACCAATCATTAAACATATGTGCATAAAGGTGAATACCATCGATAGAAATTTGGTATGGTATTCCATACACAATTGTTTTGGCATGTAAAATCGTGGTGAAATTTGATAGCATAATGACATCATTTAAATATTCATAAAAATGGTATGATGAGGTATAAATGGGTCTATCACCTCATAGACATTAAATGGAAAGTAATATGGACTTGGAAATTCATATCCCGAGATTATAAATTTGGATGTAGAAGGTATAATGTAATGATGAAAATTGAATAGAGAAAAGAATCATAACAATAGTTTGTCATGGTAATGGGTTTACATAAAGGATAATTGGATGATTAATGATATGCAATGGGGATATAAATGAAAGATAATATATCCAAATGGAAAATATAAGAGAGAAATCCCTTATAAAATTTCATCATAGAAAGAACATAGGTAAGGGTCAAATTGAGAGAGTATAAATGGTATCTCATTAAAATAAAATTATTTGGAAAATAATTTAATGATAATAAATGAAGGAAAATATAACCAAATGAAATTATAAAGAATAATTTCAAATAAGTATCGTGAATTGAACGAAATAGATGAAGGTGATGACCACATACTTGAGTGTGTGACTCCAAATGCTTGGGAGGGGCTTCTTTAGAGATTGAGGGCATCATTGGATGACTCAATAGAGGGGAGGAAAAATTATGGACGTTATACATGGAGTTCTTTGGGAGATAAATGAGATATTTGGTGGGATTATATAGGAAATTGGGGGGATTTCATTATTATTTTGGTTTTGGAATATATATAATAAAACATCCAAAACCATAAAACCATTCCACGGTTTTGGCCACAGTTTCTTCTAAATGGTAGTGGTGTTTATTATTTTATAACTTAAATAGCCGAACATATTAAAATAATTCCATTTCCCATGTGGGGGCAAGTCAAACATT
Organism: Viscum album; assembly: GCA_963277665.1. Taxonomy (NCBI): domain Eukaryota; kingdom Viridiplantae; phylum Streptophyta; class Magnoliopsida; order Santalales; family Viscaceae; genus Viscum; species Viscum album. Next base: position 879,747,625 of record OY728166.1, read on the forward strand.
AAAGAAATGATTTTTAAAAACATAAGATATATTGTACCATTTAGAGGATAAATAATTACTTTAGAAAATAATTCAAATAATCATAAACTAAAATTAATTTAATGATAAAACAATTATTTGATTATAAATTCCATTTATTGTAATTATTACATAACTTTTGGGTCATTATGATGTCTTAAATGATAAAGTATGTTTATCTGATATCGAATTTTTACTTGAAAAATTTTCTTTCTGAAAACAAATTTGAAAAATTCATCATTTTATAATTTCAAGATTATAATTCTCAAAATAATTTTCATTTTATATAATTTTTTTTATAAATATGTAAATTTTGACTTTAAAAATAAAATCAATATTTATTATGAAATAATCTTTTTTTGACAATATTGGTTTTTGAATTATTATAAAAAACACATTTGATTTCATAAAAATTATATGGTCAGTTATATTTGATAAAAACTATTTACTAGTAATATTGTTTATAATATTTTTTAATTAAAAAATTAATTAAATCTTCAAATTTAATTCATTTATTGAATTTAATATCAACCAAAATGATAATTTCCATTTTATTGTATCAAAATAAAAGTGTAATCAAACTGATTACTTAATCATTAATGAATTAAAAGAAATAAAAATTAAATATAATCAAAATTTCAATTAAAGTAAAATATTAAGATTCATAATATTATGGTTACTTTGTTTCTAATAATTTCTTAATTATTTTTACCCTTAACCAACATATTATCCTTTTACAATGGTAATAAATATTTACTATAATTACAAATAATATTGCTCAAAAATATAGTACAAACCATTAACTAATATTAATTATGATTAATTAAAATATAGAATTCATTTTAAAAAAAATTCTGGAGTGGAATTATTTAATTTAAAATAGAACCCTTGAGGATGATGGAAAATAGTTTCCCAAAAAGATACAGTTTTAAAGAAAACTTGATTTTACATTATCCTTATAAGTAAAAGGTTTTATCATATGAATTTAAACTCAATAATATTGATATATTATATAAATATATCATTCATGAAATTTTAAATTATGGGTTAGTTTAAATAATTATAATTTATAAACATTATGAAATTTAGAATAGTTTTTTTTAAGAAATCTATTTTAATCCAAAAAATAAACATATACAAAAAATATAATATACAAATGATTAAATGAAATTAATTAAATTAAATATAAATAGTTAATATTTATGATCCCTTTGAATCAAATTAAAAGAATAAATAAACTTTTATGTTAATTTAATTATAAATGAAATGGCAACTTTTAAAAAAAATAATAGTTTTCACTATTCACTGAAAAATCCATAATTTCTAAAAGTCCAAAAATTTCACTATATGGTAATTTTGATAAGATGATAAAAATGGGGATCATTTTATCAAAATATATTTGTATATCTTCAAAAAAAAATTACAATACTCTATAAAATTAATGAAAACTCATTTTTTATGAAATCATATTTTTAAGAACAAAAAGACATTAGAAAAATTGGCTAATCATTTACTAATAATTTAGAAATATTTTTAGGATATATATATTCCATAATTTTTTAATCCTACATATACACACATAATTAATGGAAGGATAATATGGTCATATTTGAACTATTATTGTCTGTATTGCATACATTATTGAACATAGTTTTCTCTTTCTAAAACTCATGGTGTTATAGGAATATTCAAGGGATCCCTTATTATTATTTGTTTATATCCTATTTCTTTTGATTTCATGTGTGGTACCTTTTATTTGGATATTTATTTTATATGGCCTTTTGAAATGTTGGGTTTTGATTGTTTTTATTCAATATTTCAATTTTTTATATTTAAAATACATTTATAAATGGTATGTAATTGGGGTTTAAAGGAAAACTTATATACAATTCATAAAAATTATTCTATGAAAATTTTTCAAATAGAGGAATGTAAAATGATAATGTTTTTAGAAATTTAAAAGAAATTCCTCTTTCTATGTTTTTAAATAATTTTATTAAATGGGGGTTTCCTTACCTTTTTTATATAGGGGTTATAAATATTATTATGGAATGTTATTTGATTTCATTATACATTCACGTGAAAAAAAATTATTTTCTATTTAATTTTCATGCTTAAATTTGTGAAATTTATCAAGAAAGTAATTTCACAAACTCTACACCAAAATCCAACTAATCCGGTTAATGTCACACATTACATTCCCCAATGGGTGCACGTAGCTTTCATGATTTATTTCATATTCTTAGGATATATTATCATTTTGAGGATTATTTATAGGTTGCCTATTATTGGACGATGTTGTGATGTGGTGAGTTTTCATGGGTCATATAGAGTCTATTATTTTCAATCCATGTTTAGTTTTATTTGAATATTAGGATAGTTAGGTATTAGCCTTCCTAATGAATATATTTATTGATGGTTTATGTTATAAGGAATCTTTTATTTAAATATGTTTATTTTTTTCATTTATTCAATTTTTAATTTATTATTGTTGTTGTGCATCACTCTATCTCTGGATGCTTTTTTAACATTGTAACTATTAATTTATATTCATGGGATCCCATTGTATAGATATGTCATGCCAGATTTTAAGAAGTTGATACAATTTTTTTACATGATTTGTGATAGTGAAACCATTCACATGTATAAATACTTGATACATTTGATATAATGGATCATATCATTTTTCTTAATTATTTGTCTCATATTTAGATAAATATGTGTTTTATAAATAATTGAGGATGTATATGGTAATATTGGATGATACAACAATTTGAAGAGTAGATTTATAGTGTGTCACATTATTTTATGGTGTAGTGGATTCCATTAAAGCACATGTGAGGACTTCTGACATGGAGCCTTACGATGATAGTTTTAGTGGCTCTAAATTTTTTGGAATTGTAGTGGTGAACACTAGTGACTATAGATTAAGATCCATGGGAAACAAATTTGGTGGCCCTATTGTTCCCACAGTGGCTCTGGAATGAAGTAGTATTACAACATAGTGTGGTCTAGAGATGGACATTTTTTGGTGAATCCAAGGTCCTTGACAAATTGAGTTCTATGGTGTAAAATTTTGAATTTTGTGTTGATTTGGGGGTAGCTGCATTGTTTTGTATATGTTTCACTATAACCCAATCCTGGGATTATAGTATTTGGGGAGATACCTTAGGTAATTAACAATGAAATTAGGATGAAGGTTAGACTATGACCTCTGTGCGGCATTACATCCCTATTTGACTTTAGGTTTTTTTGGAAAACCTTATTCATTGAAACATAACAATTAATATTGTACCATGATCCTTTAAATTTCAATTGGGAAAAAATTTTAAAAATCCTATGAAACATATCATTATAAAATTTATTCTCAATATTTTTAGGGAACCTTGGTTTTTGTTGAAGAGTTAATTTAACCAAAATTCGTGGATTTGATTCCTGGCATTTTGATATTGATCATCAATGATTTTCGAAGATTCCATTATCTAAACCTGCTTTTTTTCCTCTGAATTCCAGGATGAAATATTTTTTTGGTCATAAGAATGAATTTAGGGTGATTTTATTATTAGTTGTTGATGGGGAACACTATAATTTAGGTTGTTGTAATTTCTTTAGTGTGATCTCAGCCTTTGGTCTACCTATTGTTTTTTCTCTTCACAATGATTCAAAAATATCCAATTGATGTAGGGGATTCAATAACTCTATATTCAAATATACAATGTTATGAATTAAATTTCATTTTGTCTCTTTGAAAAAGTATAATTAATTGACAAAATAATGATAAAAAAATTATACATAAATGATGTTTGTGTTGGATGGAATGAATAAAATGAGTCAAAATATAGATGTTCTAATTAAGGAGTGAGCATTGGTGAGGTTGTAGTATAGTTTACCTGATATATTACTTTTAGTTCTGTTATTTATAAATTTATGAATTAGTTTTTTTTCTTTACTTTCCCCAGTTATCATGACTATTATCTTATTGAGAAAACATTTTCTGCTCACCAATATATACAAAAACAACTTTTTTGATTCCCACAGTTTTTTCGTAACAAAGAAGAATAGTACTTGCTCAGACCCTGGGAATTCCTATAAAATATATTTATAGAATTTTTTTTCATTTCAACTAGGGATTATATATTTTTTGAATATTAAAAAATTATGGGATTCTTATGGATCCCGTTTTATTTATATTATGATGTTGAATTATCATTTTGTTATGTGTACCTAGGATATATGAGCTCAATAACTCCAATATGTATGATTTATAACTTTGATGATAGTTTCCAATTTTTGTTCAATTAAAGGATCATTTTTGGGGTTAATAATATCTTTAACATAGTTTCTGGAGAGGTTCCTAGTGGGGGAAGTCATGATAGATTAATATCAATGATTTGTTTAGAGTTATATTGGAGACTTGAGTTTGGAAGAATAAAGATTACATGTGTTAGTGGGGAACAAATACTAGTTGAGCCTGGTGTGTGATGTAATCCATGAATACTGGTTAAGACATGTTCTATTATCTCCCTTATGATCTAATGTAAAGTCCCATATTTTTTTGAATGATCACGTGTAATTGTTTTATTTTTAGAGTAGATACATCATATAGGTACATGGTTTATATTTATATGTTGTTATTTCTGAAATGGATTGATTTTTATTGGAAATAAATGAATCTAATTAAATCAATATGATTAAATTTGTTTCATTCTACCAAGATGAGTTGTTTTGTTCCTTTTTTTTAGAAATTATGACTAGTCATTTTCCATGAGTTGTTTTAGTTAATGATTTCAAAATGTCTAGCTTGGTCGACTATAGGGGGGATGACTAAACTAATGTGGACAAGACTTGGAGGAAGAAACTTTTTTATTTTCAGTATCAAGGATTAGTGAAGTATGAGGGGAGTGTTTTGGATCTGAGGATAGTGCATCGATTAGAGGATATTGTGAGTGATTTCATTTGGATCTAAGATAAGAATGAGTATTGGGTTCTATTATCCACCAATCATATGTGATTAAGATTATGATTGTGTAATATCATGCATCTCGAGGAGTGAATAAGGAATATGTATTTTGGGAATATTTATAGTGTCATTTTCTTACAGATTTTTTATTTTGAAAAATAAGGTAGGTTAATTGGAATGAGTTAATCTATCTTTAGTGGGAGATCCTAAATATAAGGGATCTACATATTAGGATTAAGTGCCTCCTTTACATCACCCCTCATTTATTTACTGATAATAAGTCCATCGATTAATATTTTGATGAGTCATTGTGGCCCATGATTCGATATGTGAATTCTATATTTAAGTTTCCCATGTATCTAGATGTATCGATGAAGGATGTGGTGATCGAGAGGATTCATGATTATCCAAGATCCTCCCAAGATCATGTCCATCACGGCACCTTGAAAAGTATAGATGATAGTGAAAAACTGTAGGAACCTTGGAAGTTGAGTGATCAACTTGCTGGGATTCAGCCTCAAAATCGTTCTTTCTCCAGTTTCCATGAGGATAATAGATTTCATATTTCTATGAGGATATTTGGGCTAGTAATAATTTCTTTTGGAGTCCATGGTAATCAAAATTATCAATTTCCAACCATTCATGGGTATCATCTAGGAAAGATATTCCTGATCACTTTTCTTCTATAGTAGAAATAGTTTTTATAGTGGTTATGTCCCCAATGAGTGCAATAAGAATTTTTTTATTAAGTGGAGACCCAAATGGTAAAGGATATCCTTCTGAGTCCCCCACCCACAGGGGAAGAGGGATGTGTATGACTAATGATATGGTGTTCAACATTGTGGAAGTAGAGTTATATGTGGATGTATTTATGTTATGAATGATCCAACACCAAAGGATCCAGATATTATTCAAGGAACCATCTATTTAACTCTTATTAGGGTTTATGTATTTTTTTTATACTAGAGAATCATGATACTTTCTTTCACCCACCTTATTCAATTCTGTGGGACTTATGGTGTAGAGGATACTATTTCTAATGTTGTTGACTATGTCAGTATGATATCAGAGAATTCTACATGATTTGTTCTTGTATTGTGAGATGATGATTGGGAATTAATAGTCTATTGGGGTTTCATTATACCTTAGATACACCCATAGGATTCAATAATTTTCATTTAATTATTGTATTCAATTTATATTGATATTTATTTATCTCAAAGGAGAGTGTTGTTAAATGATATGGAGGGAAATCATACGGTATTTGTTAATAAGAAAGATCATTAGATGGGTTATTGATGTTAGAACCATGGTTGTTATTTGCATGAATTTGAGAATGGTGTCTATTTGTTAAAAATCCTCAGAAGAAGTTGAGAATGTGTTCCAGTAATGTGATCATACAGTTCAAGCATACTACAGTATTGAAGGTGGTGTCGTTTCCCAGTGTTTCCTGATTTTTTGGGCCTGAAAAATGAAAAATGAAGACATGGATTGTTGGTGAAAGGATGTGCGTGAAAAGAGGTAGTGGTGCATGAAAATTGTGGGATGTGCGTGAAATATTTGAGTTGTGCATTAAAAACAACATGGTGCGTGGAGAAGTGGAGTTAGGTTTCTCGCGCAAGTAGTGTTTCAGAATCAGAATGTTGAAAAATGGAAAAGGCATGGGCAACATGAAAAACATGAAGATGTGCGCGAGAAACAGTACCTATGTGAAATACTATGCGCCAAATGAGAGGGTTTTTGTGCCACTGGGGGTTTTGCATGCCGGGGGTTAGAGATTCCTATAAATAAGAATTGTCCCCCCTCATTCCATATAGATAAAGACTTATAGAAGGTACAAGATGCACGAAAAAGTTCAAGCTGTGCGAAAAAGTTTGATTTGCATGAAAAGGTTCAAGCTATGCGAAAAAGTCCGAGCTGCGCGGAAAAGTATGAGATGCCTGAAAAATTATGAGTTGCGTGAAAAATTCTGAGTTGCACATAAAAAGATGAAGTTGCACGAATATATTTTTTCCACGGGAAAATCATGTATTGCACGCAAATGTGTGAACTTGCATGCAAAGTGTAGGTGCTACGCGAAATCATTTGTGTATCCTGTTTACACCTTCTGATTATCCGGATAAGTGATTCATTATGTTCAAGAGCATAATTTTTGGACTTCGATGCAAGATGAGTCTCGTACTAAGTAGAGGTAAAGACTTCAATGTGAATCTATTGTAGAGACCTTCACGACTATAAACTAACTGAGACTTCACCAAAGGAAGTGAGTTAGGTGGAGTCAACGGGAGTGACCCGTGGGATGCAGTGTGCTATCCCTAAATAGTTGTAAAGGCAGTGAGCCTGAGACAGAGTGACTATTCCCGAACCTTTGTAATCCACAACTTGTGAAGAATTGTGGAATTTGGTACGACTGGAAACTTGTCGGCGTATTCTCCATGTATTTATCCCTCAGTGGTGAAACAAGTAAAAAGTGATGTGTCAACTCCTTGCATGTGAATTTTTGATTGCTTCTCATATCCATCATACAGGTTAAACTAGTTCCTACCAACATAGGGACATGATCAATCCATTTAAAAGAAAAAGTTGAAACCCTGATTCACCCCTCCCCTCTCAGGGTGTCCCGGGGTCCTACAATTGATTCATAGGGTTCCTAGTGTCTCTATTTACATATTTGTTTTTGGGATTATTGGAGCTCCTAGATGTGGATATTCTAGAGTTATGGAGAAGTTTCTTGATGTCTTTCAGAAGGAGTTTGGATTTATGGATTTGTTATTGTATTATGTATGAGATCTAGTTGTATCCATGTGCATCAATGATTTCAATGGATGCCAATATAATGTCACCTTCTAAGATGTGTGAGTTGAGGATTTAGATTGAAGATCTAATTCTAAAGGGATTAATCCAAAATAGTGTGTCTCCATGGGGTTCTCTTATGTTTTTCTCCTTGAATGTATATGATTATCTGGTATTGTATATCATCTACAAGATGCTGAATCAAATGATAATAAAAAACTATTACCCTACCCTTTGGATTAACGATATGTTTAACTATTTTATGGGAGCCAATAGGTTATTAGTGGCTTATTTATGGTATAGGCATTATTAGACGAGGGAGAAGGGGGGGGGATACCTTGATGACCTCTTTTATGTGTATCTATAGGCACCATGAGTTCGTGGTTATTCCTAACAGTGTTATAAACACCTTGTCTTCTTTCACGGGACTCATGAAATCCCTATTCCATTAGTGCATCGATCATTTTTGGTCATGTTAATTGATTCCATCATTGTGTGCTCAATGTTAGAGGGGTATCATGCTAAGCACCTTATTGTTTTCCTATAGGTCCTTTGAGACCATCATATTTCTGAGAAGATATATAAGTGTCAGTTTTGGATATGGGATATTCCCTTCCATGTACATATGGTATCTCAATATGAAGAATGAGTGGATATGTGAAGATTGATGTGGGTTTTTCATGGGATGCACCATATATTAATATTGATTTCTTTAGTTTTCTTTATCTGAAATTATATTATTAGTGCATTGTGCCCATTTTCTCTTAGGCCGTATCCCCATTTATAGCCATGAAAAATAATGATTATGGCTTCCCAGGGACTAATCATTGTCGTATATGATTCTATTACCTAAAATATAGGTTGATAAGTTCTCATAGTAATTTTTTATAGAGGAGAGGATGATGTTTGAGTAGTTATGTGATTCTTCCTCTATCGATGTGGACTATAACTTGATGAATAAGAAGGAACAAATGTCATAAGTATGTAAATAATTATGTCTCCATGAGTGTAACTATTCCACCCCTAATCTCGAGTTGATGTAGGTACTTTTTTATTTTGAATCTATGGTGACATTACTATATCGAAGAGTGCATTGTAGTATTTGTAGATCACAAGATATTGAGGTATGTTTTCTCTCAACATGATATAAATCATTGAAAATATATGTGGATAGTGTTTCTTCATGATTATTACATAAATATCTCATACACTTCAAATAAGTGGAATATAGTTTCAGTTGTGTTCAATAGAAAGTCATGGGGAGATGTATTTTCTGTAGTTTTGAGATTCAAGGAGGAAGATGTTGGATCCTTCAGTGAAGCATATTAATGTAAAATAAGATTAGTAGTAGGGGATAAAAATTTTAGATCCAATTCAGTCCCCATTAATGTTTTGGGCGAGTATTCTCAATGTGGATACTCAAAGGTAGAGGTTATGTGAGATAGTTTCATCTGTGAGGATGCTTCAAAATGATAGCTAGGGGATTATTGACATCAGATGATGTTTTACGGAAGGATGTTTATTCCATTGGAATTATCTGTGGAGGTTCTACAAGATTCTACAACTCTATATTAGTAGTGGATCTGGGTGTGTTTATTTTTTTACCATTCCTTGAGGGTTATCTTTCGACTCTTGTGATGGAAATATTGGTACAGTAATATATATTGTTGTGCATTTCATGTCATTATGTGAAGGAAAAGAATCATACTATAAAAGGTTTTTTGAATCCATTAGATACTCCTGAGTGAATGTGGGGGGACATCCCAATGGATTTCGTCACTCTCCTACCAAGATACTAAGGAGTATGTGATTCTATTTGGGTGAACATTGAATGGTTGAAGAAGTCATGTTACTTCTGTATGATTAGGGAGTTGGGTTGTGTGTAAGATTTAGCTTGTTGGAATGTGGATGAGGTGGTGTGGCTTCACATGGTACATTGGACCATCATTTATGATCAGGATCATAGTTTTACATTGTGAGTATGGTCCAAATTACAAAATTATTTTGGATCACGGTTGAGACTTAGTTTGATTTTAATCTTTAGATAGATGATTAGATAGATCTCAAAATACATACATATGATGATATATTTTCATCATTCATATTTGATTTTAGTGGATAATGGGTGGAACATTTAACCTTTGATGAGTTTTCCGATAACAAAAACATTCACTCTTCCATTAAAATATATTCATTCGAGGAATTGTATGGGAGACCTTATTGATTTTTGTTGTGTGGGGGTGAGGTTGGTGAATTAGTATTCGTTGGCCTACATGTAGATCATAACATGATAGAAAATACTCAAATTATTTGGGAGTAGATAAATGTTCTGAATAACAATAATAAATCCTATTATGATTATAGGAGGATCACAATGGAGATTTATATTAGAGACCATGTGTTATTTTGGGTTTTCCTTCAAAATAGGAAGAAGAAGGTTTTATGATAGAGTAAGCTCTTTACATAGTTTATCAACCTCTTTAAGGGTTATTAACTCATTTGTGAGTTGTTGTATCAATGGGAGATTCCATTTTAGATGTATCATATTAAATACATGTTTCATGTGTAAAAAAAATCAATATATTAAATATTTCACCAATTCATTGATTAGTGAGATATGGATATCGATGATTATAAACAATTTTTATAGTGGGTGGTTTAGATCAAGGATCAATAGGAGAAGGCGACTCATAAGTGAGATATTTCTATGGTTTGCGTTCTATGGTGGAATTGTAGTGTGGAGGAGAGTACATGGAAATTTGAGTCATTGATTTATGATTACAAACCTGAGTAGTTTTGAGACTTATTTTAATGGTTTAATGATATGTTTAACCTGATATGTATTTCAATGATGTAATTTCCATTTTATATTTTCATTTGTTATTTTTCCTAGAGTTGTTTATTCTAATGTTGATGGAATTCATTTAGTTGAGAGGTATCTTCTATGAGAGTTTTTATTTATTGTTTCATGTGGTTTCATTTATGTTTTTTATTCTTGAGGATGAGAATCATTTGATAGGTATCTATTATAATGTCTTGAACCTTATTCCAAATTAATTTATGTGAGTTTTTTGGGATGGAGATTTTAGGAGGTGTCTTGAAAACGGAAATTTGGAGTTATGCTATGATTTTAGATAGAAGAGTAAGGTTTTGGTCTAGAAATTTAGGACATGAAAAATTGGAGGCCATTGTAATATAGTTTAGGTCTCATGAATTAAAGGCACATGATGATAGTTTTTGTTTCTCTACCAACATTTATGTCGCTACAATATGGAGTGAGTAGCTATGATGTAGAATACTAGGAGGATATATTTAGTGGCCTTTTTAGGAGGGTGTGTAATGACAAAAAATTATCCTATATAAATATTACTTCTTAATATATGAATACTTATTATTTAACCTAATTATTTAATAAATAATCATATTGACCTAGTTCCTCTAGAAACACAGACACATAAAAAACTGGCCCATAAGTGTGCTGCGTTATTGACTCGTAAGACCTTCATAACTATCACCCATTTATATGTATCATACATAATAAATTTCCATATAACATGGGGAAATGAAACTTTAGAAAGGTTGATCTGAGATGCTTGTTAAGGTTAAATAAGAATGATATCAAGCTAACATGAGCATAATGGCATGAGAACATGATAATAACATTTGAAAAAATAACCTACATATAATATATCATAATCTTGATTCATGGAATAATTTTTGACATTCCATAAGATATAAATCATAAAGGAATAAAAGAACATGAGCAATGAGAACATAGAAATTTCATAAGATATATATTTATGTAATAAACCTAAGATTACAATATATTGTGTCAAATATATCCACCAAGATGGTTGTAACATGATAGGGTTGGGATAACAACATGTTTACTTACTTGAGGCATCAGATAACGTCCCGTGCACCCTAATTTTGTCTTCGGATATCCTCCCATGTACCCTCTTTTAGGCTTGTATTGTCCTCATATGTACCCTTTGAGATCATATAATGTTAATAATTACCTAATTCATTGGATAAATTTATACACTCCACCCATAACATAATTTATGAATTTGTGTTCTATAAGATCAGAAAACATTGACCATTTCATCTATCCAATGTTAAATGTTTTTAATTAAATGTAAATAGAAAAGAGGCTCATGGCACAAAATATCCTGGGGTCAGAAATTTGGATTTTCTATGGATTTCACTCGAAAATACCAAAAAACAATAGGGAAGGGATCATTTAATATTAAAACCAATACATGGGTTATGTAGGATGGAACTGGATTCCATGTAGTCTTCCATATTATTACAATATCTCCATGTGTGGGTAAGATCAATGTAATTGGTGGGTAAATTATTGCACTTGAGAATATAATAGTTGACATGTTTTGGGGATTTGGTCAATCCTTGAACTGATCTATGGATAATAGAGGAGTTCATCTCTACCCAATCTAATTGAATACCAAGATAAACACACAATTGAATACCCTTGATCATTGTAATGGATTATTCCTTGATGGAATCTCCATGGACATAAAATAAATTAAAATAGAATGAAATATAACCACTATGATGTTAGAAAACCCATCATCTTAGCATTAACCCCTCCATGCATCAACTGTAAACAATTATCTTGGTCCATCCCAATAGAGAGTCCATCGTACCCAATTAACAAGAGTTGGATTCCTATGAACCCTTAAATTTGGACCCCTGGCCACCTTGAGCCAGTAATAGAGGTGGGAAAATCCCTAGTACATCAGTAATGTGGCCATCTACAAAGACAAAGATGTATCCCTAGTAGTCAATTACAACTATGAACATGAAAACCCCTCATGCATTTACTTGTTATGTGCAGTCCATATAAATCTACTACCAACATATATTATCATAACACTTATGCTAAATTCATAGGGATTATACTCTGAGTAATCAAACCTAATGAGGAAAAAACATGACTCTAGAATGTCTATGTAAGTATTTCAATGTGTGGAAAAAAATAAATTCTGAATGGAGGTCACCCAATCATGTGAAAAAATAAAAGCGAGGATGAATCTACACTGGGAGCATTACATCATTCAGATTTGGATATAAAACACACCCCTTTTCATGACAACATAATGCTTACCTGTGTGTGATACCTGAATTCTATGGTTATCAGGAATATCATTACACCACGAGATTCCACCCCATGCATTGTGATAGTTATCTACATATCTAACCCAATGATATTCCTTCAACAAGAATAATCCATTATATGATCTAGGGGAAATATTTTTTTGGGTCATTGTATATCATAATATAACAAAAAACATCAAAATTCTGATTATTTAGAATAACATGAATGAAATATGGGAAACATCTTCATTTCTTGAATGAGAGGTTGAGCACCATACTACTAGGGAAACCCAACACATTCCCAACCCAATTACTATTCTATAATTTTATCTGGTTTCAACCCACTATCCATTTGGATTTTTTTAAGATTATTAATTTTCTAGAAAATTGTGTTCTATATCGTTGAACATATTCTTCTAGAGCCGTATGCAGTGATCCCATATTTCCTGTAATTGAACATTTCTCATAGAAATGTTTTTCCCTGAAGTCATAGGCTAGTTTCGCTTTGATGTAACTCAAAGTGCTCATAATACACTGAAGATTAATTTCTTCATACTAAGTATCATATTCTATCCCCTTCCACAAGGCCATGTGACACCATCCTTCCACATGGGAATCTCAAACATACCTATAATGGATATTCTCAATATTACGCACCACCATTTTGGGTACAATGATGAAAAAAACGTGCATGGGGATTGAGTTCAAGACAATATTGACTAGGTTAATAAACCTCCAATGGAAAATATTTTTTTATCAAAATCATTGATATGGTATGATATATTATCAACAAGACCATAAAATGGTTGAACCTTGATCTTACCCATGGAAATTAGTGCACACAAATATTTCATGGGAAATATCTTTATTGATCCCCCTAGACACTCATCAATATTATTTTCCCTTCAAACTATGTAGGTTTTTAAGATCCATACACTACCTATTTCATTATTTATGTGTTAAAAACTCAATTTTCTATATAAATCAAGAATATTTTTGAACACATTTAAAGTCATACTATTTCCATTACTGAAAATTAGAATGCCACCCACGATGAAAAGGTGAGGAATAACCATGGAGATAATTTTGAAATATAAGGACAAGACTTACCCCTCAATTCTACACATTAATGAAATATTTAATAAAATATTATTGAACAAAAATGAAGAAACTATGGGATAAATGATCTCCCCACATTAAGCCTCAAACAAATTTGAAGAACCCATAACTGTTTCTCTATTAGGCGATTGAAAACCTCATATGTCCAATGTAGCTGAAACAAATTCACCACCGTATTCCGAGAAGACCATTCAACATATTACTATAATGATAAAACTCCACTCCTTTCTATAATATTCCTTATCTATATCAATATTTATGTCTATGTTAGATCTGATAAACATATTTTTGATATCTTCAACCATTTCTTGGCCCAAGGAAATAACTATTTGAGTGTAATTGTAATAGATGAAACCATGCTATTTGTTAATGACTAATTTTGAGGGTGCACTGAAATACTTATATTACTAATTATTTCAAGGTTTTTGTAGGATAAATTTTACTTACTGATAGTTCTATTTTGTTTCAATGATGATTTATCCTAAACATTGGTAATGAGGACAAATTTAGTGGAATTAGAAACATTGGGTAAGCTCCCTCCCCAAAATAATCATCAAAACATTCCACCAACTCCTTTTTGATGAGATCCCAATATTCAATATAGAATGAAATTTGAAACCATTAGTTCTAGGAACAATTTTAGAAGTAAGGGAGGTGCTGAATTCCTAGATCTCTTGCTCATCTAGAACACCCTAAAAAAGTTATTTCAGAGGAGACAACATGAGGTATATAATCAAGAATTTTGGCATGACCATTGGGATAGTAGTCTTGCTTGTGTTGATTAAAATCCAAAAGTAATGAATTAAAATGGAACACTACCATACACAAAAACGCATGAGTACTACTATTTATTGTTATATATATGAGAATTATTTTTGGATTAGTGTAGAATATCCACTCCTGGATGCATTCATAAAAATAAGAGCTCTTGTTATCCCGTTGTTTAATCCAATTGGCTATAGAATGATCCCCAGAAATCCTATAAAACTCAAGAAGAAATTAGACCAAATTATTCTTCAAAAGTACTACATTACAAAAATATTCATCACCATCTCTATATCAGATTTAAGGTCATCCATGCTTAAGAAAATATACTGTATATTATTAAACAACACTCAAAGATATTATTTAAGAATCTTAATTTGTTTTGATGTGAAACCCAATAGGTGTCATTCATTTTCATATTCGAGGAATATTCCACTACATGATGGTAGGAGGGGTCTGACTCCCATCTTCGTGAATAGAAAAAATGATCACTTTGAGAATTTCTACCCATAAGGAGAACAAGGAGGTGTGAATGGTCTATAAGTTCCCACACTAAGTGATCCAATTTAGTATTTAGATAGTAGGGTCTGACCCATAGGTTAGTTAAACATGGTCTATATAGAACCACATCTATTGACACCTTTTTTATTGTTCCAATAAATGTGTATTCCTTCTGAATAACCCTTTTCCAAGAGTCTATATTGAGCAACAATACCTAAAAATCCATATATATTCTTAAGTGTTAGAACTCCTCTTCCCATCCACTCTAATGGATCCAAGATTGAAATAATATATCTTCAAATATTCCATGCCTCATAACCTTGATTGAAACTAATAGAGAACTTATATAAATCCCCACTCTCCCTCAAACCATATTTAGTATAGATGAAAGGCTCAAATACAAGAAAAATTACCAAAAATATTTTTCAGGGAAATATGCATGTTGAAGATAGACCACATATTTTATATGTAGAAATTATTCTATAAAATCCCAATATTGTGGTTTTTTTGATCAAATTTCATATACATAAAATTCCAAATGTTGGAGGAGGAGTCATTTATTTTTATGGATGTAGTTAGTGAAAACTGACTATAACCAAAACTGCTTTGTTTTGAAAAACCACAGATGTGGAAAAATCGGTCGCCACTAAATAACCCAGGACACAAAAATTCCAAATCAGAAAGGGGATAAATGAAGTAATTGGCATCTAGATTCTCCCCAATGAAAATTAAATATCATATAGAATATTGAAGTATTCTTTCTCATTCTTGGAACAAGCTCTAGTGCCGGTGTTGTTGGGTTTCACAGACAGATCACTGCATTCAATGTCGAAGTCCACATAAGATAATAAAATATATTAATTATTGTAAAAAATAGGAAATACGAAGGAAAAAATAAGGTCACTATAATGACATGAGGATGACCCAGGTTCTTATTCCTTATGTAAGATTAGAATCAAAAGTTTATAACGTGATAGGATAACCCTCAGGGCTGAAGCCTAATCCTCCTCAAGACCATGCACCGAGCTAAAAAATGAATGATGATGATTAAATGTGTAGAAAATGACCATTTAAATGATTGATTTATTCACTTAAATTGATTCAATACCTAATACAACAACCCGTTATACTGAGTAATGTCATTCAGGAGATTCATGTGGTGGATGGGAGGATGGATTACAAATCTCTGTGGAAACAACAGAGAAATTAGCCACAACATGATATCCCTTCTACAACTCAGGGGGGAGGAGCTAAAATCAAATACTAATAGAAGGTAGGTGTTTAAATATTAGCCTTATGTTATCATAATATAGTTTTAGAATGGAATTAAAGATAAAAAGACACAAAGAACCATAATGGTAATGTTAGACCAAACTTTGTCACCATGAAACCAGCTCACCTGCTCTTAGGGGATGGTGTCTTAGAAGATTATGGGATAAATCCTCATCATCATAAATTTTGTCCAATCCAACACCATGTAGCTACAAAATCTATCCATCGACAAAATATAATAGAAAAAGGGTGTCCCCTATACCATGAAAGATAAAAGAACCATGAAAATGGAGGAGGAGGCTGAGAAGGTTGATATATACTACAAAAATGGAGAATCTCAGCCAAAGTAGTTTTTCATAAACTACTAGAAGTGATTAAAATTTCATTTTCTAACATATATTGGAATCCTGAACCATTCCCTAATGAAACAATCCTAGTAGAACAACACCACATAAAGGCCTTTTAATTTAGAAATAAGAAGCTTTCCAAGCCACCATTCCCTAAGAAGAGACAATGATTTTTAAGAAGGGTAGTAGGGGTATATCTGCTCCAAACCATATCACTGAAATCCACCAGTGACGATCTATATATGATTTGGAGGAATCTAAGGGGAATTATATGAAATGATATCCCTCCACTAAATACACTCGAAGATCCTAAAAGTGAATCTAAATATTTGGTAGGAGATGAGATTATCAAGAAAGAGTTGGGTGGAGTTATACATCCTTCAAAAACGATCCTCAACCACTTACTTGAATGAAATAAAATGAGGTACATGCATTGGATCTAGATAGATGAGGGAGGGGGTATCTTGGGGGAAAGGAGGGGTAGCTTCTAGAGAGAATAGAAATGCTGAATCTTTTGACATAGGTGGAGACAATGCGAAATATTTGAAATTAAAAAAATTGGAGGTTTAGTGTGAATGATTTTATTTGGATAACCTGTTATCAAAAAATTAAACATTTTATAACCTATGAAAATAAATTAGATTAATTACATATTTAATATATTATAACCCATTAAAATAAATGAGTTTCATAATAATTTCACTATAGCATAACGAATTGAATATAAATAGGTTTCATAAAAAAAATTTCACTATATATATAAAAAATTCACATAAAAATAAATATGATAAGATTTGATCATATCAAAATTATATTTTCATAAATATCAAAGGATTTCACCTAAGATGGAAAATTATTTGGAAAATAAGAAATTGGAAAATTTTAGGAGGAAAATAACCATTGTTAAAAAATTACCTATTCTTTTCACATATTTGATAAAATAAAAAGAGGTGTTGTTATGTAAACGACATGAAGAATACTTTTAAAATTTTTTAAAAAATAAATACAGTGAAAACTTTGAATTTAAAAAATAACATATGAACATTAATATATTCTATAATTTTTGTTTGAAAGCATGGATGTGAAAAAATGATTTTCGTCTGATTAGATAAATAATGTCATTTTTATTTAAAAGAATAATTTTGAAATCCCATGTCCATAATGAATGTAAAATAATGAAAAAACAAATATTTTTATGAAATCACCCATATATAATACATTTAATAATTTTATTGAGATATATATAATAATATTTCAAAATAGGAAGCATAATCATTAATAATCTCGAAAATAAATGAGATTGTAACATAAAAAAATTACCACTTTCGTATCTTTTAAATTATAAGCCCTGTGAAAAAATAATTTTGGATAAAACTATAAATAGAATCTGAATAAATATATTATTGATATAACATGTAAATTTGACTTTATATACCCTTCATTAAAGAATACAGTAGCATAACACAACATATGTCCAAAAGAAGCCAATTTGAGAAAACACCCCTCAACATAAGTCTTGACAGCCTTTATACATGTTTAGAAATACATTAAAATTAATATTGGATTATTATAAATATATTAATAACCAAAATCATATGTATCAAACCTTATATGATATACTTATAATAATTTATTACTATATTATTAACAATTCTCTGTGGAAATCATGTTTCGTTTAACAACTACTTCATTTTAAATATTTTTTTGGTTTGGAAGAATATGTTCCTTAATTTTTATCATGGTTATATAATATGAATAGTTTTAACCTTAATATAAATATCATATATATAATTTATTTAGTTATTTATATTAATCCATTAATGTTTGATATAGAAAATGAATTACACCGTTTATGGGGATAGTTGGTCATACGTACACATGAATACTATTTCTAATTTCTCAAAGGATGAAAAAACAAAATTAACTAATATAATATGTTTTTATAATCAATTTTATTTCATATATATTATTTAAAGTCAATAAAGTTTTCCCTGTTACCCTTGATGTAATGATTTTTTTTGAAAAAACGATTCACCCTGCTTTGAGAGGTAGTAGTCTTCTATACAAAAGAGTGATGTCATCACATTCACACAGAATGGAATCTAAGAATATATATGTGAAATTATTATTTCAAAATTATTATAATGTAATTTATATTATATTTTAACATTAAATACATTATTATATCCAGTCATTATATGTTGTGTTGGGAAAATTGTAACTTCAGTTGGCGAGGCGGTAGACCGCAATACACAAGTTCGATAGTTTCGTTATCCATTAGATGGAATATGAGTCAGATATAGGTTATGAAATAAATATAATAACATATTATTAAAAATTAGAATCTATTTTTGATATATTTAAATTAATATAATATTAATTAACGTGTTGAGAGAATAAATAAAAAATATCTTTTTTAAGTCAAATACCACCACTTCAAAGAACCCCCCATTGGATCTCTTATTATATTCCAAAGTGGTACAATTTTAGGAAGAAAATAATCACTGTAAAATGGATTAGAATGATGTGAAATGATTTTGGAATGGGTTTTCCATGCCAAAGGGCTTTAGATATGTGAATAAGTGAGGGGAGAAAGTGACCTTTTATAATTGTGGAGGAGTGACATATTTTTGAATTCTAATGCTATCCAGTAATAAAAAGATGATCTCAACCCAGGTGCCTCAGAAATTTATAATTAAATAATTAATTGGAATATAAGGTCTACAAAAACCTTCAAAACATATAAATTCCTCATGTTTTAAACATTTTGTTCATTAACTTCTATGTTTCCTTATTTTTACCATTTTATTTTTCAATACGAAAACTCCTCTTTTTTATCTATGTAATTAATCATTTTAGACTAGAAATAAATTAGCATAAATAGATAATTTTTAAACATTGGATATAAACATTAAATAAAATTTCTAATGTAAAAATACTCTTATTTTGGAAAATTAAATTTAACACAAGCACATGTAATGCACATAACCCCGTTTTACCCTTTACCATGATAATAATGATTTAAAAATTTAGGGGTCAACATAATTTTTCTAAAGGACCATTTGTCCATTAATGGAATATGGTGGATTATTTTAATTATATTCAATATATTTGTAAGATTATATGATTATTATTAATATTTAATCATTTAATAAAATATTATTTATTATAAAATAACATTAATGTAAATTTTGATACAATTCATTTAATTTAACATTAAAAATATCAAGAAAAATGTGGGATTAAAATATAAAATTTCAAAACCATTATATCATGTTATAATTATTTAATAATTTGGTGAATTAAATAAATCATTAAAATTATTTTACTTTTATCATATTTAATATCATTTTATTTAATTTTCAATTAGTTAAATAATTAGTACATTGACGTTTTGTAAGTATTTAAGGTAATTATATAAACACAAGATTTTTTTAAAAAATATACCCTATGAATTTAATTAAATTATAATAAATATTACCCCAAATTTTCATATTCATCTTTCTTTTTCCCATTGAGAACACATAATTGATATTTTAATGTGAGTGGCATTTGCCTTTTTCCTTTTTTTAAATTATTAAATTGGCCACATTTCTGGAAAATTATCCCAAAAGAACATAAATATCTATAATAAGGTAATAAGGGTAAACATATCACTATAAAATAGTAATTTCACAATTGTTTAGGTCATTTTAACACTTATACAATTAGTTTTACCCCTGGTAAACATGTTTTAACATTAACTGTGGTAATTAATTAATAATTTTTTTAATAGTAATTTTGATAAAAAAATTATTTTAAACTTATTATATAATATTAACTATTATTATTATGAATCTTAAATCCTTTTTTCCAAATCGCATTCAAAAAAGTGCAAATTCTTAATTTAAAATTAACATTATAGATGCAATGAAACAAATTCAAAAGAGACAAGATTCATAAGTATTGAAAGGTTTAATATAAAAATTCAATATCAAAATTATAAAAATGATATAAACTATATTAAAAAATATATAATTTATCTAATGATTTTTTTAAAACCTTTTTTAAAGAGAGTTAACTTAGTAAATTCATTAAATAAAAAGGATGTTTTTAATAAAAACATATATTTTTCATTTTCCCTAAAACATTATCCTTCCATAACAATTTTAAAAATTAATCCTAAGATAATTTTACTTGTTGAATGAAAAAATTATGTTTTTTTGTAAAATAGTTTTTTTTAAAATTTTTAATAGTTAATTTTAATATTTTTTTCACAGAAATAAATAAAAACCTTTTTTGGAGAGAAAAATATTTTTAGAGAACATAAAGTCTGTAATAAAAATTAACTATGTAATTATAAATAATTTTCTCTACATAAATAAATTATAATTAATATTAAATATTTTTTATTTTTTTCGTACCCCAAAATTTAATGTGTTGGTATTCGCAGTCATGTTTAAATTATAATATTAATTATATATAATGGTTCATTAACTCTAGCTGTTTCATTTAAAATAAGATATCAAAATTAAATTTATTTGAAAAAAAAATATTTCATAAAATATTATGGTGTTTTATTATTACTTCAATAATTAAATATTTCCTCATGATTTGTTCATTATCTTGATAATCAGGATTTTTACATTTTAAAATTACTTTGCAGAAAACCAAAATCATAAACAAGATAATAAATCATTATATTAGAAACAAAAAGGAACAAGAAATACTAATGTCTTGTAGAATGAGATATAACTCAAATTTAAATTATTATTTTAATTAATTGAATATTAATATATGGACAATAAAGAAATATAACTTCCATAGTTCAATTATTACAGGTAAGTGATTTAGTAGGATAAAGTTACCAACTAAAAAAATCAAAAACCAACATCGCGAGAAAAAAAAATTCAATTAATCAAACATCATTGTAGTAGGAAAATATGTTTTTCATCATATGATTTATCCTAATGTTTACGGAATTAATAAAATCAATCTAGAGGACAGTAGAAAATATACATACTTTATTCCATTACAATTCCTAAGAACTGTTTCATAATTTGATTTCCCTACGATTGATTTATACATCATATCTTATTCTAAGAAATGAAGATTAATGAATAATTTTTCATGAATTAATCACTAAAATTAACTTCCAATGGATCATAAGAACATTAAAATAATGATAATTCCT
Organism: Viscum album; assembly: GCA_963277665.1. Lineage (NCBI taxonomy): Eukaryota > Viridiplantae > Streptophyta > Magnoliopsida > Santalales > Viscaceae > Viscum > Viscum album. The sequence continues at coordinate 879,769,691 of OY728166.1, forward strand.
TCATTCTCTCTATTGTTAACAATAATACCATAATGGTTAGCACAAGTTATCCAATATGGATTAATATTCCTATGGTGAAATAATTTATTAATCTCCAAAATCAAATCCAAAGTTCATCGTAAACCATTCCATAAATGTTTAACCATAATACCCTTCCAAAATTAAAAATATTATAAATAATGACCCCAAATATCCCAAAAATAGCTTAACATTAATCTTCAAAATATCATATAGTAGATCTTATTTTTCACATACAAAATGTGTGAAGACATTCATCATGTATTCTCTTGAAACATGGTAATAAAAAATGTAGGACAAAAAATTATTTAAAACATATATTACTTCCTACCATTTAATTAAATCATTGATTATTGGATATATTACAAAAATTTAAAAATGTTTTAAATGCCATAATGATATTATAAACCACTTTTTCATAAAATCATTAATCATTTTCATATTAATCAATAATATCTAAATTAATTTATCCATAATAATTATATTTTAATCCTAACTTGATTATCACAACATCTGAAACATATTAAAAGATATTATTCCCTTAATCTGGAGTTTTCCATAAAATATAACTTATCCATAAAATAAAATTTTTATGATATTAGTAACATTCGACATGTTATATCAAATACTTAAATAAAAACATATACATAAGATTACTTACATATATTTCATAATTCTTGAATTTCAATACATTAACACTTCAATAATTCTACATTATTCTTAAAGCATTAACCTGGATTCATCATTTGTTTCCTTAATAAATTATTAATATCATATTTTATTAGTATAACCTTCGTCATTAAAAGAAAAAACATTATTTGTAGAACATTTTTGAGATTATTATAAAAATTTCCCTCTAGGACAAAGATTTTCGTAATTACCAAAACGTAAATAATTAAAACATTAATCCATTAATGAAGACATTGGGGAAAAATTATTCTCATCCATTTATTTAACGAAACCCTTCTTTTTTCCTTTGAAATTACATTCTTTATGTTCCTTTTTCCCCACTCGAATAATCTTATTGTTCCATTGAGAGATTCCTTGGAGTTAATCTTCCAAAATTCTAGAAGTATAGGGAACTAATTATCCTTTGTTATAGGGTCTCCACCACCCACACTCTTTGAAAATACTAACCATATCTTATTTGGTGAGTTTGAGAGGTGTTTATGGTGAAAGTTGTTAATCATATATCATGATAAATGATTAGGAATGATCATAATATTCTTCACTCTTGTCATCACTCCATTTGAATTATCATAAAAACATTGAGTATTAAATTTAATTTTATCCAACTTCCTTTTTGTTCCCTCCATTGACTAAACCAAAAAGAATAGTGAGAGAAAATATATTCATAATAGGAAAAAAAATTAGTAATAAAAAATCATTTACTGGATGTCCAAATTAAGGAACCTTCATTTCAATCTACAAAACTGTAGGATTATCATTGGCCATATTTTATTACCATCTATTAAAATCCTTCATGATGGTTCATAAATAAAATATGAATTATCCAAATAATATGGTCCATGGGTGTCAAATAAGGGGCATATTGTCCCATTATCCTGCACCAGGTAACACTTGAGTCTAGAGAAAAGCACCTTTTTCGGAGTTATTACCAATTGGTATATTTATACCTGAACTACATACACTTATAGTATCCAAATAGGGATTTAATACCATATAAATCACATTATATATTCCTCAAATAATTTTAGGATGTTATCATATTCCTAGGATCATCAGATTCATTCTCACTAAAGTGTTCTCATCATATATTCTAACGGTTAATTAAAATATTCTCTGATACCGACTATAAAAACCAAAACATCACCTGAAAATATTACATCTTAATGTATGAATATTCATTACACATCATAATAATCCAAGAATGAAATATTTAATTCTACTGTATTTGGAATCTTATACATAGAAAAAATGGATCCCTAAGTTAGCTACCCCATCTCCCTCTATGTCCATAATAACTAGGAACCTTTATAGATATATCAAACATAATATCATTGTTTATAACCTGGGGAATGAAATAAAAATAATTTTTGTTCTTAGATTCTCAATAAGGTTAAATAAGTGAGATATAAACATAACATGATAATAGAGAATGATAAAATGAGAATCCAATTTTAAGAACCATACCCTATATATCAAATTTCATAAACATGAGTCATGAAATAATTTATGGGTAATTTATAAGACCCAAATCATAAAGAAATCAAAGAACATGAGCCGTCATATCATGAAAATGGAATGATATACAGATTTATTAAATAAATATAATCATAAAAAAAATTATTTCAAAAATATTCACCAATACTTTAATAACATGTTAGGATCGGTAAAACCACCCATGTACCTACATTGGGCTTGGGAAAACCTCATGTGTACCCTATTTGAGGCATGGGAAACCATTTTGTGTACCCTATTATAGGAATGGAATAACCTCCTGTGTATCCATAGATCTCATATAACATTAATAATTATATAATGAATTGGTGGGATATATTTGTCCCATATGTTAAATAATTTATACAATTGTGTTTCATAATATCATAAAAATTTCATCATTTTAAAACCCATGAAAAGAAATGTATTTTAGAATCATTTCCTCCTAGAATATACCATTGAAAAGTGTTTCGTTTCCTAAACATATTTTCATCATATAAATATATTATCCATATAAATAATAAATATGGTATCATTATATATTATCCCCAGAAAATCTTAGGTTATATACAGGGATTCCATATTATATAGAAAATGATTTTAAAAATAAAAACATCAGGAAATTTTCATTGGGAAATTAACATTTCATTGAAAATAAATCAATGAAACTATAAATACGTAAAATAGTATGGATATCGATCTCATAGAAAAAAACATTTAAAACACAAACTTTAATATTAAAAACATTTAGTGGACATGATGGAAGGAAAATAACTTTGCATCATACATGATAAAACCATATTCCATTCAAATTTTTGTTAAAATCCAAAAAAACATTTTTTGGAAAATTAAATAATGATTCCATTATTTTTTAAAACAAAATCCATACAAGGAAGATATTTAAATAAAAAATGTATAGTGGAATAATAACAAATTCTGGAATTAATTGTCTGAAAACATTGATATGGAAAATGGAATTTCAACAAATGAGATAAATAGTTTTAGTTTAATTTAAAAACATTATTTCAAAATCACGAGTACATAAAATGAGTTAAGTTAATGGAAAACATAAATTTTAATGAAATAACCATATAAAAGGAAAATTAATGTTTTTAATATATAAATCATGATATTTGATCATCAGAATCATAATCATTAACAATCCCTCAAAATAATGATATTGTTATATAAAACAATTTCCAATTTGGTATTTTCGAATCATAAGACCCATGAAAGAATAAAATTTAATTAAATATTAAATTTCATGAGGATTATTAATGTAATTATATAACATAAAAAGGTTATGTATACACAAATTATAATATAATATAGGTTCATTTCAAAACATACGTCCTAAAGAATGCAATTTCAGACAAAACCCCTTTTCCTAAGTCTCAAATTACATTATACACATTCAAAAATAATATATAATTAATATTGGTTAATTATAAATACATTATAAAACTATAATCATTTTTATCATACAATGAATGATTTACTGATGACCATTTAGTACCTTTTTATTAAAAACACCATGTTAAAATCACGTTTCCGGAGATAATTGCTTCTTTTTTCATGTATGTTTTGGTTTGATATATTTAGTCATTTATAATTTAGATCAAAGTTAAAATTTATATAGAATCCAAAAAATTATATAAATATAATTTAAATTCATTACTTATGAACAATGATTAGTACATTAATTTTATATATAAAAAATTATTTATAACATTCATTGTGAATGTAGGCCATACGTACTCATGAATGATTTTTTCCCTTTCTCTACATATGAAATAAAGTGAAGTTAAATAACATATTACCATTATAGAATGCTTTTTATGTGATATATATCACATATACTCCTCAAAGTTACCATTATTACTCTAAATATAATGAGTATGTGAAATAATGAATCGCATTGCTTCGCAAGACGGTAGTCCACCGTACACACGATTGGAATTATCATAATCCAACAGAATAAAAAGTAAGATGTTTTATGTTATATTATAATTATAAAAGAATAATAATATCATAAATATCATATATTAAAATTAAATCCTTTAATATATCCATACGTGAGAGGTGGTGATGTAAAACAAACAACATCGGTTCGTGAGGTGGTAGTCCTCCATACCCAGGATCAGATGCTTAAATTTATACATTATGGAAAATAAGATGGATATAGGTTTTTCCATCATCATAATAAAATATAAAAAAAATTATATCCTTATTTTTATATTTTAATTAATATTACATGAATGATGGTGGTAAGAGAATAATTAAATTGAATGTTTTTAGTGAAGACATGTACATTTTCTTAGAACAACCCCACTAATATGTATTATTAAGGACCCTGGGGTATGTATTGTTGGAATAAAATAATATATATAGCATGCATAAGGTTTTTGGGGAGTGATTTTGTTAGTTTTTTGGTTGATCCAAATGGATTAAGATGTATGAATAAGTAATGGGTGTAAGTTCTCATTTATAATTTATGAGGATGTGTATTTTCATAATTACCCAAAAATATTCAATAATGGGAATTTAATCTCACACCATGTTCCCCAATAATATATAATTAATGGAATATATGAAATATATGGTTGATTCAATCTTCTGTAAGAAAAAAATATAAGACATGTTTTAAACATTTTTTTCGTTAACTTTTATTGTTTCCTTACTTTTATCATCTAGTGTTCACTTCTATAAGTAGTATTTTTTATGTTTGTAATTAACAATATAAGACTAAAAATAAATGAAAATAATTAGTTAATTTTTACCTAATTTTCTTAAATATTAAATCCAATTTATAAAATAAAAAACAATTTTTTTTTGTGAAAATTATATTTAACGGTAGTTCATGTAAGGTAAAAACCTCGTTTAACCCTTTTCCATGCTAACAAAGATTTTACCATTTAGAGATCAATATAAATATTATAAAAGGTCAATTTTTATATGAATTTACTAAGGTTTATTTTTTAAGACATTTTACAATAACTTCGTATAGTAAATTATATTTTAGAATTTAAAATCATTTAACAAAAAAATATTAATTAAAATATAAAATTAATTTAAATTTTGATACAATACATTTAAATTAATTTTAAAAACAAAAATACAATGGTTTAATTTTAATATATAATTATAAAACATTTATATAATGAATTATATATCAAATAAATTTATTTAATATAGTAATTTAATCAATTTATTTTTCTTTTTTCATTATTAGTATCCTTTATTTTATTTATCTATTAATTGAATATTTGATGTGTTGGAATTTCTTAAGCATTTAATATAAATATATAATTACTTATTTTTTTATAAAAAAATTAACCTTATGAAATATGTTTTATCAAAATTACCATCAATATTCATACACATATTTCTTTTATCCCTATGTGAAACCATAATTGAAATTTAAAAGTAAGTGGGTGAAATTTTTTCTTTGTATTTACATAAATTATTATATTAGTCAAATTCCTGGAAAAGTGTCCGAAATGAATATACAAATGGTTCCCTAGTTAATATGGGTATATATATTTCAGTTAAAAATGAATTAGAGGTGTGTTTAGGTCATTTTTTCAATAAAATTTTAGTTTAACCCCCCTCCCCCCATAAACCCAATTTAACCTTAACCATGGTAATTAATTTTTTGTTATTTACTATTCATTTTGATCAAAATTTAATTTGAAATTATTTTATAATGTTAAATAATTTATTCAAAATATGAAATCCTTTTTCGAAATTCAATTCATATAATTGGAAAATTTTAATTTAAAATTCAACCCATATACGTGATGAAGAACAACATTCCAAAGAGAAAGGTTACAAAGTATGGATTGTTTTAATATTCAAATTCAATATGAAACCAATTGCAATGATATAAATTTTATTAATGAATATTTATTTTAACTTATTTCACTTTTAAAAAAATTAAACAAGAGAGAAATTTATTAATGCTTTAAATGAAAGGATAGTTTTTTTAATCAGAATTTCTCACTATTTACTAATAAAATAATCTTTTTATGTATTTTTTAAAAATTAATCCTAATATAATTTAGAGATTTTTATTTAAAAAATATTTTATTTTTTCAAATAATGTTTCTAAAATATTCAAATATTTCTTTTATTATTTGTTCACAAATAAGAAAAAAATTTATTTCATGTAAAAAAGTATTTTATTAAGAATATAAATATTACTAAAATTTATGTTATTATTTTAAAATACATGTATTTATCTAAATAATCTATGATTAGTTTTCTAAAAAAAATGTATTCCTATAGATACATGAAAATTTAATGGCTATATTTTAAAGTAAAATATTAAATAATAATATTAATAGTACATCATGGTTCATTAAAACCTGGTGTTACATATAAAAAAAGTTATCCAAATCAAATTTATTTGAAAATAATATTTCATAATATCTTGGGGAATTATAGGTAGGTTTCAGCATAAAATTAGGCTACATGATATTGTGATTTAAAGATGCACCATTTTTTGGAATAACTAAGGCCCTTGGGGTGTGGAGGTCTGGGTGGCTGGTTTTGATGTTGTTATTTATTTTTCTGTAGCATTGGAGTGGTTCATAGGTTTTTTCATAACCCTATTATGGGTTATTTAAATTTTGGGAACTAAAATAGTGAATTGTCTATTGAATTGATAGGTTGGTTGTACTAGGACCCTATTGTAGAATTTCGTTACTATATTACTATAGTTCTGTCTGAAATCCTTATTCATTTAAATGTTTCTAGTAATGTAGTCCCATAGTCCATTAATTGAATACGTGGTATACATTTGGAAACAACTTTTAAACTCAAAATTCTATCATCCTTACTCTATACTCTTTGGTGACCTAAGAAAATCATTAAGAGGCCTTTCAGGCCATCTTCCTTCGATATGATTCTCAAATTCAGGAGATTGATCATTAATGATTTAATGTTGGTCCCTTATGTATCCTCCTCCTATTTCATATCCACTATTCATTAATTAAAGGCTTTTTTATAATGGATGATTTATGTGTTTTTTGTAAGATACTGATGTAGAATGCTATTATTTTTGTTTCTAAAGTTTCATTAGTGTGATTTAGACCGTGGAATTGTCTCTTCCATGCAATGTCTACGCACAATTATTTGGAAATCTTTGATTGAGGTAGGTTATTGAGAAAATATTATCAATTAAATTTAATTTAATTTAATTATTTTAAAACCATAAAAGTGTTACTCAAAGATTAATTGCTTCATTTTTATGATATTGGTGTTATTTTGAGTTGAACAGTAAAAAGTCCCATTTTGGATTTTAACTGTTTTAAATTATTTCTATAGTTTGGCCATAAAATCTTCTACACAAATCAAAATTGAAAAATTCTTTGTTTTCCAAATTCTACACATTCAGGGATTTATTTAATCTTTTTGTACCAAAAGCTGAATCTACTATATGGAAGATCAAAGGAAGCTCACAACGTGTCTCAAGAAAATGATTTACAGTTCTAGTGATTTTTGGTGTGTGGTCCATAACTCATTCTTGGTGGGTCCCATTGTTGTGTAATTCAGTGTATGGACGTTCAAGGAGTGGGGGAATATCTTTAATGAAGTACATGCTTCGTGAATTGGACGTTTAAGGGGAAATTAAAGCTTCATAATCCGGGGTTGGCATTTTGGGGAGTCTGGCTGGACAGAATAAATGGTCAGAGTAAAACGAGCTAAACTCTCGGAATACTTGTCCAACTTCACTGATATTTTGAGGGGAAGCGCCTGAGATAATTATGAACAGACTTCAAGAAGGTTGAAACGTGTGATGATGTCATTTAATGGGGCTAAAATGCAACAACATTCGGGGAACGAATTAGGGCTAGAAAAGGAGGAGATGTCCTCCCTCTCAAAGCATCCCATTCTCTATCCCATTTCTTATAGGAAACCAAGAAGAAGGTATTTTCACCTTTTTGTTTTATTTATTTTATTTTACATAGCTTTGTAATACCTTATTCTTCATCATTCATCTTTATTACCCTTACAATGGTGGGGTAAACATTTTGACTGACTGGGGAATGGTTGGTTTTCAACATTGTAATTCCTGAGTTCATAGAAGTAATTGAAAGAAATTTATTTCTTCTTAAAATTAGTTTTCAATTACATATAGTAGATTTTATTATCAAGTGAGAAAATTCATGAATTTTAATTCTGTTATTGATATTTTCCTTCATAAAATAATCATTATTTCCCTCCACTAATTTCTGGTTTATATACGACAGAATATACCAGGAATTAGTGGTGAAGTACTCGATCATCGTCAGTATGTGTAGAAGATATAGTGAATGTTATTGATTTTTTGGATAAACAAGTCCCAATTGGGTATTTCCAATGTCGATTAGGGATTTTAAATACAAAAAAATTTCACATGGAAGGATTTTTGACCAAACCAAGATCTTGGTAAGGTTTTCTCTCACCATTATAATTTCACCAAGGAAGTGAGAGGATACAATTGTGGAAGCTAACTTTAATCAACAAAGTAAAAGAGGTTTGAATTAAATTGAACATGGATATCATTACAATTAGGAAACTGACCATGGCTAAATCACCCATATAATATCATAGTTTTTTAATCATTTGAATTTGAATTTCCATTCAATCATTTTCTTATCAAACACACCATTTTTACCCTCGTTTAAAAGTGACAAACTATTTTGTGTGAACTCCTCTTTGGGAGATATCCTAGGTCAACCACATTACTACATTTTAACTTAGGAAATAATTGTTTTTTCACAACCAATGTTAGGATAGCTTCAAAATTTTCACCATTTCTAGGGAGGTAGTTCAACAATAAAATTGTAAATATTTGACCTTTTTCTAATTAAAAAAACCAAAAAACAACAAACAAACATTTCATTTGTTTTCAAATTACTATTTCTTTACTTTATCTAAAAATTACCCACCAATAAATGAACCAATTATTTAATCAACTTTCTTCGAGGAGGATGGTGTTTGTTCTATTGATAGATAGGTGATGTTATTTTGGAAAAAAATAATGAGGGGAAAACATTCAAACAATTCATAGATGGACTAAGGGATGACATGAACAATGAAGTTATTGAAGCGATGGCCCTAAATCTAACTGAGTTCTCCCAATAATTTCAATCATTATATGAAGTTTCCAAGGTCCAAAAAGACCCCCCATTAGTCATCCCTGATTTTTCTATGGAGATCCAAGATATAGTGGAGACTGACTACCTGCCTCTACATGGTACTACTCAACTCCAAGAGGTGTTGTCCAATGAAGATGAGATTGAAGATGAACAAAATCAGATAGATATTCTTTTCATGAACTCATTATCTTTTTATGTTGTTGAAACTGAATTGAGTATTAACTGCCCATGTTTTAATTTTACAGAGTCATCCAATACATGTATTTTCATTTAGGAACTTGTTGAAAAAGAAGATTCATCTGATGAGGAACATCTAGAGCTCCCTGAACATGTTGAACATTTATTAGAGGGTGTTCAAGAAGATATCAAAGTGGATTTTCCTGTGGAAATAGAGACACAATATATAGAAATTGAAAGGGAAGAATTTGATATTAACACATCATGGTTTAATTTTTTTCAAAAATAATTACATTCTAACAATCCCTTTGATGTTATTATTAATGTAGCATACCTTCAACAACCACTAGAGCGTAAATAAGATGTTGTGCAAGTGGAAACCAGGAAAGAAAATGACTCATTCATTATCCTACCCCCACCTTTCATGTATTATGTAATTATCAGAGGGGGTGGATTTCTTGTCGTATATAATTGGAGTCCTCAACAAAACGGAAGAGGTGTATACTAAAAAGAAGAATTTGTGTTGGTTCATGAGCAAGAAACCTCCCCCACCATCAGATTGGGGATAACCGATTAGAACTACCCCTCTAGAGGTAGTCAAAACACAGAGACCACTTGGGGGATTAAAACAAGATTTATCCTTCTATTATCATTCTATTTATACTTTTGTTTCTTTCAATAAATATCTTATGTTTTCTTTTGTTCTTTTATTTGTAGGTTTTTTGAGTGAAACACTTAGGAGCTAAACTCAATGTTGCATTGCGAATAAATCCGGTTATACCTCTTCTTTACACTTTCTTGCTGTTGTGATTCATTTTAAAATTGTCTTACATGTTAAATCCACTTGAATGATTTGAGGACACTACATCATTTATGTGTGGGCGAGGTAACATTTGTAGTTTAGGAATTTTATTTGATGTTTGGTTAACTTTAATTTAAAAAAAATTCAGATTTTTGTGTGTTTTTTTAGTTTATTCATTTTTTCAAAAAACTTGACCAAAAATGATTATCATTTATATTTTTGAAACCCATTTCAATTAGTGAACCAATATATTTCATGAAACTGAGCTTAAATGAATGCTAAAATTATTTTTTTCAAGTTCAAATCCTATGGAAATTCATGAAATGTACACTGATTTTTGAATCCCATGCCATATTTCACAATCTATATCATTGAAATCACTTTCTGTTGAGGATTCAGAACCAATTTTGTCATATTATTTTCATTGACCTCATTTCTTGAGAAAACTATACCATCCTTGATTTAACCGGAATTTGATTTATTCCTTTCAAAACATGAGAGTTTGGGGTACATATGTTTTAAATGATTGAGGAATTTATTTGGTTTTAATCCCCCTTTTCAAAATAATATTATTCATCATAGCCTAACTTACATTAATCCTTGTAGCCCTTAGAATCCATGGACAACATATTAGGTTAGCCACTTTGGAAGCCAATTTTCCCTATCCAACCTGCTATTAAAGTGAAATTCCATGATCTAGTTGAACTTATGTGTGGGGGAAGCTGTCTTGTCTTGTGATACCACATTTGGTGAATATTTGGGTGGAAAATCAATTATTGAAGAGATGTGTGTGCTGATGAAAAATTATTCTGTTGAAAGTTGTGCCTTTTCTAGACCATTCATGATAATAGAATTAGTGCCTTTCTCGAGCTTCCGAGGTAAAAAGAAAGTTGTGCCTATTTGGGGATTTCAAGAAAAATCATGTTTGAAAAGATTGAAATTTTTTATACTGAAATCCTAAGATGATTGAATAATTATGGAGCCTATTTCATTACAAAGGGTCAGAGAAGGAGACCATTCTTGACTGAAAATTAAAATTTTCAATTTTTCTTCATAAAGAGCCAAGCACTCCTTTTTCAGCCTCAGAATTTTTAACACTTAAATCCTACCAACTAAAACCCAAAAAAGAACCCTGAAAATTCCTCATGATAAACACATGTCATGGACTCACATAGGGTTGAGAAGTATGAATTTATCAAGCATCTGGTAACTCTTGTGTGAGTTTGGGTGAGATAATCCTTGTTGAGCATTTACATTTGTGAGATGAGATAAAATTCACGTGAGGTAGGTGTTTTGTGTGCATGGGATAAGAAAAGAAGTGGAAATATATTAAATAATATAAATTGGAGAACTTGAAATAATTTTTTTTTGATGAGGCATGATATATTTTTGTTTCTTAATATGGATTTGGTAGATCTCATTGATATGTGTTTTGGATTTGATTGGATTTGATTTTTTACTTGTCCATGAGCCCATGTGAAAAGTGTGGGGAAATTGATTGATAAAATATTTTCAATTAAATTTACATTGGGTTTAGTTGTTTTAAACCCACAAAAGTGTTACTCTAAGATGAATTGCTTCATTTTTATGATATTGGTGTTATTTTGAGCTAAAAAGTAAAAATGTCCCATTTCAGATTTTTAACTTTTTTATATTATTTCTTTAGTTTCGCCATAACATCGTCTACACTAATGAAAATTGAAAATTTCAGTATTTTCAAGATTCTACACATTCAGGGATTCATTTAATTTTTCTGTTCCCAGAGCTGATTCGACCATATGGAAGCTCAACGGAAGCTCACAAGGTGTCTCAACAAAACTGTTTACAGTTCTGCTGATTTTTTGTGTGGGGTCCATAACGCATTCTTGGTGGGCCCCATTATTTTGGAATTTGATGGATGGACATGAAAGGAGTTGTGTAATATCTTTAATTAATGAATGGCAATGTGAGTTGGCCGTTTATGGGGCCATTAAAGCTTCCTAATCTGGGGGTTGACGTTTTGGAGAGTCTGACTGGACAGAATAAATGGTCAATGTAAAACATGCAGAACTCTTGAAATACGTGTCCAAATCCCATGATATCTTGAGGGGAAGCAGACAAGATAATTATGAACAACCTTCAAGGGTGAAACTCGTGAGATGTCATTTAATACGGCTAAAATGAATCTATATTCGGGGGATGAATTCTAGTTATAAAAGGAGGATAGGTCCTCCCTTTCAAAGAATCCCATTCTCCATCCAATTCCTTCTAGAACACCAAGAAAGAGAACTTTTTGGATTTTTATTTTATTTCTTTACATTTACATAGTTTTTTAATGACTTATTCTTCCCCATTCATCTCTATTACCCCTACCATGGTGGGGTAAACATTTTTTATTGATTGGGGAATGGTTGGTTTTCTACATTTTAAAGCCTGAGTTCCTGGATGTCATTCAATGAAATTTATTTCTTCTTTAAAGTTGTTTTCAATTTCATAAAGAATATTTTATTATGAAGTGAAATCATTCTTGAATTTTAATTCTACTACTAATTTATTCCTTGGTAAAATAATCATTATCTTCCTCCACTAATTTCTTTTTTATATACGATAGAATATAACAAGAATTAGGGGTGAGGTACTCGACGATCGTCAGTACTTGTAAAAGGTGCAGTGAATGTTCTTGATTTTTTGGGATAAAAAAGTCCCTATTGGGTATTTCCCATGTCAATTAAGGATATTTAATAGAACAAATTTTAATATGGAAAGAGAGTTGACCAAACCAATATCTCGGTAAGGTTTTCTCTCACCATCATAATTTCACCAATGAAGTGAGAGGAAATGATTGTTGAAACTCACTTTAATCAACTAAGTAGAAGAGGTTTTAGTTAAATTGAAAAAGGATAGCATTACAATTAGTAAACTGACCCTGACCTAATCACCCTTTTAATATCATAGTTTTTCAATCATTTGAATTTGAATTTCCATTCAATCATTTTTTTATCAAACACACCATTTTTACCCTCATTTAAAAGTAAAAAACTATTTTCTGTGCACTCGTCTTTGGAATACATCCTAGTTGAACCACATTACTAAATTTTAACTTAGGAAATAATTGTTCTTCCACGCCCTATGAAAAGCGTGAGTCATTTGGGGATTTAGGAACTCTCATATATTGTGTGTAAATTCGGTAATTTACACTCTTTTATTCTCTTCACTTGATTATTATATATTTAAATAATATATAGATCGATCCAATCATAAATTAAGTTGACATGGAGAGTATGTTCACATGTTTTTTTGATTTTACTTTATTATAGTTCTCATTTACGATGTACTTGTTCATAGCAATTTTTTAACATCATTATTTTAATTGATCCATGTGTGTTATTTAAATGTATGTATTTTTTTAATTCACATTTCATAAAATTATTATCACAAAAATATGTTAATTAAATTGGTTATGTTAATATTTGAAAATGGATAAATGCTCCTTCTAAATAAAAAGGGTCTGAATTTATAGTAGTTACTAGATTTGGTTGTTTGTGCTTATGCAGTCTACATTGGGAATTTGTTTTGGATGTTTTTTTGATCAATTAGAAATATTATTAGGTTATTATTATACTTTTACTCACATTAATGTTTTGGAATCTTTTGGGAACTAAGTCTACATTGGTTTTCATGTGTTGTGTTGCGAGGTTTTGGGGTTTCTATGTGATTAGCAGTAGGGATACTTGTGTTTTCATGGGATGTTATTTCAATTATTTTTGGGGGTGTTATATTGATATTTTATTTAAGGTTATCATGTGTTTTGAAATTGTTTTTTGGTTTTCTTACATTGGTTATCTTGGGGAATCATAGTTCATTACAATATTATGGGATGATACGTTGTCATGCGATTTTTTATAGTTGTGTTGTAGTAATGAAAAATAACATTCAAAAATTAACTCGAAATGAAAAGGTTAATTTGGATGCTCTGGGGTTTCAATAAATATGCAATTAAATGGATTAATGAATATTTTTTTTATAATGTTTAAATCTAGAAAATATGTAATGATATTACTAAATGATAATTTATGAATACTTTTTTCGGATGTGTTATATAGAAAGTGGGGTAGATTATGTTATTGTTTTTGCAGTAGTGGTGGTGTGTGGTGGAGGTATTATAGTGGTGGTTGTAGGATATGGTGGTACTGCATCATTATGAATCCATTAAGAAATGCTTGTGTAGGTTACAAAAATATGAGGTATTTTCTTTTTATTTGTTTACACACCCCACCCATGTTGTTTTTGACACCACAAAATGCATTTTTTGCACTTTTACCTTGAATTCATGATGTGATCCTTAGACATAAAATGTTATGTTTGAGTAGATATTTTTCACCACTAGTTAATAATATATATTATATATTTTCCTCTTCCAATAGTCTTCTACTCATTATGGTAAGTGGAAAGATCCCACCACAAAGAGTAGTCTATATATTTCTATGATCAATGATAAAAATATGTTGATGCATCAAAATTCAATTAATGAGAAGACTTGGTTTATTAAACATATCAAGAAGCATAGATATCTTTGATAGTTTCTATTTTACTGGTCAAAGAGACTAAATAGAATCACAGATCGAAACATATGGATATTATAAGATGGAAAATTTTTATTAAAGGGATTTTCATCTCCACGCAAGGCACTAGCATGGGAAGCTTGTGTGTATACGGAGAGTGCATCATCCTGTGCCAAAAACATGTGTGGATAGCTAGAGTAGAGTAACGCCTTCAACTAGGGTCCCATATTTCCCTATAAATAGGCCCATTTAGTCTTAATTTGGAGGGATAATTTTTCCTCAAGTCTATTCGTTTCTATGATCATCCTAATGCTTTGTTCATGTCCTTTGAAACCCTCATAGTAGTTCTCTTACACCTAAAGAAGACATAATTAACGGGGTATTGGAGAACATAAGTCCTCCTAGGGTTTAAAAATAAATAACACATGTACAATGCATTCACCCAACCTCTACTCATTGAATACTAGCATGAGGTCCCTTTCTTTAAATAGGGACTTACGCGACCTACATTTGGGAACAAATATAGAGACCATTGAAGGCTTGAACAAGGTATCACCCAAGTGTAGTCGCTTTGGTGGTCCATCACCCATGGTGTTATGTGTTCATTGAGGCCTACCTATGTGGAGCACCCCTTGAAATATTCCGCTTGATTATTCATATATTCAATGCTTGTAGGAGCCACTCATTGGGACTCCTTTAAATTCATTCATGGTTTTCCTAACATATTTCATCTCCCTTGTTTGAGAGAGATCAAATTAAAGCCTCCACCAAGACCTCATGACATAAAAAATCACAAGTGAAGAAATTATAGAGTTAATTCCATTTAGATTTGTCTTTTTACTGTTAGAGTTTTTCCACACTTGTCCTACCAGAGGATTAGAGTCCTTTGGGAATCTATAGATTTGTATATCTATAGTCATAAGGACCCTTACCCCAGGGACATTGTTGAGGATTTATGGGTTAAAATTATTGGGGTTTAGATTACGCCCAACCCTTATTGACTCTATGTAATGGAACATATTGTTCCCACTTGTGTGTGTAAGGATCACACTTATTTAAATTAAACATTGAATTATATCCTCATTACATTACAGAACCAATTTCAGTGGATCCATAATGGTGTAATCACATAACCTTTCTTGTGGGAGATTTTGGTCTTGCTCCTCTATACCCCTGCAACCTTAACTGTCTTTAATTATTTACTATAGAATATTATCCAATGTAATGTGAAGAGAGGGATGTGTTATATCCCCATCCTCTTCCATCATTTCATCAACCTTTTTTCACCATAGTCCTGACCTCTTCCAACAATGAAGAATAAATATGTGTGGTTTTTGAAATCTTCCACTTCCACTTATTTATCACATCGAGCATTAATCATGTGGGCTTAGTGATTAGTTATGATCACAATATGCACACAATCCACCTAAAGGGTTAAACTATGAGAACTCTGATTCCTATTAACCAGGATACATTGGAATCCCAGCTGGGGCCCGAGCTCAATGGGAATCCTCCTTATGAATAATACAGAACAAAAATTCCCATATTCCAAGTATCCTTTTCAGGGGTAAACATTGAGTTAATCCCCCCGAATAAACCTAATTTAAAACATCCCTCGTGGACCCTTCATTTGTGACATTCCTCTAATGAGTAACCACAACCTCTCATCTCAACAGTCCATACTCCCCTACGAGACGTATGATTTATGGACTTCATAGGCACAGTTACTCACCAAAAAACTACATGGAATTTTATTACCATCCAAATGGGACACATAGAAATCCTCTTGGAGGGTCAAACCCAACTCCTACATAAACCCTGTTATTTTTGGGCCATATCCCCAGTAGGATATATTTGAACTGGGAATATCATATCTCTTCCAGGTCCCTTGGGATGGTTTGACATAAGTTCCACACTAATCCATTTAACTAGAAACCTTATGCCTAGACATCCTAGCCACATGATGTTAAACTATACAATCGGGTCCTCGTCACATGAACTTAAATAGTATGATGTACCCCATTAACAAGAACCAAATAATGTGGGTTATGGTTCCATTCACAAGCACTACTAAAAAAATTGGATGAGGCCACAAACGTATAGCCGCTATTTTAAAGTCGTGGCTATAGGGGGTTACGACCCTGGTTATATGGCTTATAGCCATAGTTATGTGGCCTATTGCCACAGTTTTAAAACAGTTGCTATAGGTATTTTTTCATGGCCTATAGAAAAGATTTTCAAAACCATGGATATAGATTACATATATTTCCATGGTAATTTTAACTATAAACATGGTTTTGAAAATGGTGGATATATGTATATTTCCCTTGTGTGAAAGAAAATATTTCCTACAAAAAAATGTTGGATGAACTATTTCCATGATTTTTAGGATATTAACATGGTTTTTAATAATATATATAACATATATATAAATATACAAGCACACAAGCCTTACTGGTGTCACGGTTAGGGCACTTTTATGTGAAAGGAAGGTGCTGGGATCAACTCCGGCTAGGAACACATTATTTTTTTATATTCCCATTATTTTATAGGACTATAGCAATAGTTAAAATCGTGGTTTTAGGTCACCTATTTCCATGGATAAAACTATATCCATAGTTCAAATTCCATGGTAGATAATGAAGACACCAATTTCAACAGTTAAAACGGTGGCCATAGGTCAGACCTTACTTCCATGGTGATATCACCCATAGTTGGGCAAAACCATGGTCGTGGCCTACGACCACTGTTTTAGGCCCTATTCCCATGATTTTGAATCATGGAAATAACATAGTTTTTTAGTTGTGATAAGAAGACCATTATGGGTTGAATCACAACATCAAAAAATTCATATCCCCCTAGATGAATATAAATTCTAAAATGACTTTCATATTTATAGATAATAATAAATTCCAGAGTGGAATTCATCTACATGGAAGACAATAAATTCTAGTGTGACCTCTACTACCTGGATGATTATAAACTCTATAGTTCATCACTTTGTAGCTAGAAAACCATAATCAACATAATAAAGACCAAAGAATCTGTAAGTCGTATATGAGAGGATACCATTGATGGAGAACCTCAGATGTATATATATATATATATATCTCAATCAATTAACAACCTCAGATATATGCATATAATTCTATATTCCAAAAATGATAATAATTGATTGCTAATCTGGGATGACCCACATAATAATTTGGAATTTATGAAGGATTCATGAACATATGTTAAATCTATAAGAGAGCACTGTAGTAAACAATACATCCCCCTAAAAGGGTGTGCTGATCCTGCACTCCCATACTCTCGTCCAATGAGAGGTCTCAAGGAGTATAGGTGAAAAAATCTAACTAAAACCTACCTTTGGAAAGAAGGAACCCATGGATATGAAACCATTGGATGTTTTTGGTTCTATAAAAAACCCATAAGAAACCATTCAGAAATATTAACTATGATGGGGATGAACTTGATGTTAATAGATTAAACTATGGAATCTCCTTAATAATATAAAAGGGATTTGTTGACTAGTCTCCATTGAACCATTCTATTTCCCAAAAATATTGTACCCATTTCCCTCAGAAACAAAAAGATTTGTGAACCCATCGTGAATCCTTAAACATGATGATAGTGACACCTACGAGTTAGACCCTACCATTCTCATTGAAATTAAGTGACATAAATCATGCATCTGTTCACTCTTGTGAGGTTTTAGTTTTCAGGAGTTCATTATATATATTTTTTGTATATACATGATCTTTCTTCAAATAACTCCCTTCGATCCAATGGCCACCTTCATGCATTCACAAATGAATACCTTGGATGCTACTTATCCCGGATCTTCATCTGCGTGAATGATGTCATCACCTTCTCAACATCATCAATGGTGGGTCTCAATCTCAATGGTCTGAGAGTATAGTCAATATGGTGTGATCTTGACCATGGAGGAAAACTAACATGCCCTCCATCTCAACCAGCACCACTAATAGTTCGTTCAACGATAACAAGTGGTCCCAAAGTGGATGGTGTAAACCGATGTCTTCAACCGTTTTGGGAACATACTCACATGAAAAAGCAACATGTCTGTTCAATATTTCATAGAGGTGAAATAATAGGCCACCTATGACCGCATCCCAGAGACACATGACCCTTTTAAGGGAATCCTTCATGCAACCACCACCACCACTGATGTTGTGTGGAAGTTAACCGTCAACATGATGATGGTGTCTCATTAAGCTATCCGGGCTAGGTTCCTTAGACCTGGGAACATAAGATGGTCCTCTAGGGATACAACCAGCCAACATGGAGAAGGTTCACAACTTTTCCACCCTTTTGAGAATCCGACTAACCCTGTATGGAGGTAATCAGCTATTGGGAACACACCCTAGTCTTACTTCATTTGGGCAGCCAGCTAACTCCCCAAGTAGTATTTGAAGAATCCCACAAACCAAATTTGGTGGAATATTACAAGAAAGAACATACACCAACTTGAACCCAACAATCATGCCATCTGACTCACTTCTATGCACTCAAAGTAGTCTACCGACCATGTTTGGAAGCTAAAAGTGTTCAAGCACACACACCTACCAACATTTGTCATGCCTTATAGTAACCTCATTTGACAACACATAGAGAAGATAGTGGTAAAGTCCCAAAGGCATGCAGTGTTCATAATCACCACTCTTCACTCACAAATGAGTACTATCGATATCCACTTGCAGGAGAGGGAGAAAATGAGGAGGAACATAAACCTTCTCTAGATAAACAATGATCATATATCCCTATTCCGATCAATAAATCACCAAAACAAAACTGGAAATGGTGAAATGCCAAACTATAATCCTTTAACATCTCTTAGAAACCACACAGAACGTCATAATGATGATGATAGTAGTTCCTAAGGGATAGACACATTACACTGTACCCACAAATGGGGTGTCTCATCAGTAGAACACCCCAAACCTGAAACATACCTATTCTCTCATATAAGAGGGTCATAGAGAAATCTCCCCCATAATATACAGACAAAAAGTCCAGGAACATGCGCTCACTCCAATCAAATATAATCAACCCATTCTAATGTCTACTCTAACGTAGCCTTAAACACATCCACATTACAACCACTTATCCTATCATGTATCCTCAGTCACTCATAAGAATACATATAAGAAGAAGTCTCATCAAGCACGATTGTAAAATCAAGAGCCTATTTACGATCCGGATTTTCTTGACATTGGAGTTATTTAAGCATTCAAACATTTATCTATCACATCTAAATATCCAACCCTCCCATTACTAAATTAAGGGAGCAGTTTTATTGATTCTAAAGGGACTCATTAGACACCTCATCATGAATGATTTCTTTATAGAAAAAATTTGTTTGATCTCTTGAACCTATCTGTTGATGAGATCCCCAACAAAAATTTATGTGGCTAAAATAATAAGAAGAACTACGGTATTCCCCTTTCTATAATCCACCATGATGGTCCCCCCCCCATGATGGTGATCACTATGAAAGTTATATCTATATTAGAGACTTGAATTTTCAAAATAATTCTTCAATTAACAATACAGTGAATAGAAAAGCCTCCTATTGTGAGGCACATAACAATAAATGGTTATTGATGTCAAATGCCTTTTATATGGCAGGTAAAACCCTTTCTCAACCAGAATAATACCCAAGAATAGGTCCATTATATTAACCACACTTGGGTCATTTTCCTTCCTACATAGTATAGGGAATACCAACCAATGTTATTGGTTATTGTAAAACAATACAGAATTTTCCTCTTTGGTTGGAGCTGGTTGCCAAAAATATTGTAAAAGATGAGGAATATCTTCAAAAAACGATGAAGCATCTAGTAAAAGATTTCATACTGGTCATGATTTGGATTTTATCCACCTCTCAATATATAATTCTCTATATGTTTGTAAAATATTGTATGTATGAAACATGACTTAACATATTGAAAGAACTTCATCACATAAAAGATAATGTATTACCATATGATTAGTAGCAAACTCATGTCATGGTAATAAAAGGGTTTTAGTTCCAAATTTACTTGAAATTACATCTTGATTCATGATATCCTATGATTGAGAAGCAGGAAAGAACCCTTTATCATTTAGGCCTCAATGAATTATTGTGGTTGCGGAAGATGATCGTAGATACCCCATGTTGGGTTCATATTAGAGGTTGGGGTGTACGTAGAGCATCTAATTTCACTATACTCCCATTTCCTCAAACCTCGCCAAAAGTGGTATCATGGAATGACATTTCCTCAGGCCGACAACAATAAATTAACATGTTCATGACCGAAGATATGCTCAACAAAAATATGCCCCGACCAACTCTCATTGATGTTAGGCCATAAGGGAGAATGTTATTAAGATAATTTTGTGTCAAAAATCTACATTCATTGATAATGAATCCTATGTTGAGTATGTTAGACTTCAGAATGTGAAGATATTAGAAATATCACATCGGTCTTCCGAAACAGGTAATTTAAGTGAGTGTTGAATAGTTCTCCCAACCCATGTTCGAACAAGAATCTATAAAATTAAAAGTGATCCAACTGTAATATCAACCACAACAGTTTAAGAGAAACCCCAACCCATGGGTCCCAGGGCCTTTTTAAACCTACCCTTTAGATCAAATAACCTAGTATGAAGGGTTGTGAAGGAAGAATAGGAACATCCCCAGCCCTCATGCCTTGGTTCTTTTTCAACTCAACAATCCCATCCTCAACGAGAATCAGTCTTCTCTTGAGTATGGAAGATGGCGTAGAGTTAATCTTATCAATTTTATCCATATCATGACTCTATAAGTTAACATGGAACACATATGACTGATATATTTGTAAATTCCCTTTGAGTCACTATCGATCACACAGTTTTTGGGGAACCAACAAAGAAGAGCGAGAGGTCTCATGGAGGGCATAGAAGAATGCAATCTCACAAAAATTACAATAGAATTCATGATTTCACTACACATATTAGAATTTCATAAATCCCATTATTTATGACCTTACATGACAGAAGACTGATTTTGATGATTTTGAAGATTAAGTTCTTGTTCATTAGACAGCCCACACCAAAAAAAATGCAAGAGGTGTGAGTAGGAGAAATAAGAGGCTCATCCAAAATATGGGTGTCCTATGAAATAATACACCTCTACCTCATCAAAATTAATTTAACAAGGTAATAATTAGGAGTCACAACATGTCTTACCTCCCCCTAGAGATGGATAATCCCTTCCACTAGCAGAAATATTTTCTCATCAAGAAGAGGAATGGAGAGAGTTGAGAAAACCCCATGCAGTGTTATGTCAAGGAAGAATTCCATCTAGATATGCTCCATAATAAGACCCTCAACTCACACATCCAGTTGAAGAACCATTGAAAAAAGGGGTTTTCTTCTATAACTGAAGCAGGAAGGTAATATCCTCTTATTGTGGGGTGCCAACCACCAATATATTTGGATCATAAAATAGCATATAAATATTTCCATCCATTGGGTACATAGATATAACATGGTTAGGCACACCGTTATAGGCCTACCCCTATTTGTTACATAAGTCGTATTCCAGCAGTGCTTCTGCCAGTGGTCCTGGCAGTCACTCTACCCATATATGTTCCATCCGCCAAACCTATTTAGGTCGTAGATTATCCAAATATTACATGACTTTTTATGAACACCATTTAGTCAAAAATGACTCAATTGGAATCCATGGAAGGAAGGTGTGTTCCAGTATAACCAAAAAAAGAAGGCTGACTCAAAATGGGTGGATTCGACCCCTCCTCTTCCAAAAATTTGGAATCCAACATTTCTAGTTTTCAATGGCTCAAAAATACCATAGAATCACTTGATGCATTTAATCTCTCATAGTGATCCGTTGATGGGGACCATTGAGTAATAGGAATCAAGGAAACTCATATGCTTCATGAAGTCATTATAGGGGGTAGACATTATATGGTACATGTGTTTACAATCCCAATAAATAATTGGATTAGAAAATATATTTCAGGTGTTTATCTTCGGGATAAGCTCAACACTACATAAGACAGGAATATTTCATCTTAATAGATGTAAAAAGTGAGAAATAAAGGGTCTCAGACTTCATTACTTAGTGTAAAGGATTGAATTATTCCTTGAACCTACCGCTACCACATGAAAATATGTTACCTATATGTGTATCAAATATCTATGAGGATTTGCGCACACCATTGATCCCAGTGAAATAAAAAAAGGGTTAAGGTATCTGGCCAAAATTTCTGAACAATTAGAAATATCCATCATAGATACCAGACACAACTCCCTTGTGGTTCCATCATCTCAGGGATGTAGAAGAGGAATGGTAGAGGGTGATATAATTACACTTTTACAGGCCCCTATACTCATTCCTGCCTCCAGGCCTGCACCATACCATAGGGATACACCTCTAAAGAATTAATAGAGATGACCATCTGATCTTGATCATCTTATAAATATGAGACAAATATCATTTAAGGATTTGAAAAAAATTATTATTTTCTAAATGACCATGTCCCAAGATACTTCATCCCATCTTTGGAAAACAACTTATTCTTCTTGGGAAAGCCCATGATGCATGACAAAGAAGGTGATGAGGATCTAAAAAATTATTAACCCTTATGTAAAATGATGGCGCATCCCATAAAAGAATGCCCAGTTTTCAATGACCTCCAACAAAAGATGGAGGATTCTAGGGAAGAGAGACATAAAAAGTTGATAGCCTAGATAGAATATACTTCTATTACCAATCTAGAGGTGGAAGGAATGTGGAAAGATGTTATAAGAAAGAATGTTTAGAAGCTAGGTTATTGTATAGTTAGAAAAAAGATCAACCAAAATCAAGAAATTATATAAAAATAGTTTAAATAGCTGACTTTGCCTCCTACCGCTTCCACTACCGCAAATCCAGCTTTATCGAAAGCCTTGTCCTCTAAATTCCCATCATCAATGAAGTGAAATGGTTGGATGGAAATGAAAAACAAGATGAATATGATATTGGGTAGAGGATGATTTTTTCCTTGTTCGTATTGGATTTCATGCCTACCATCTCCAAAGCATGAGAACCACCTAGCCAAAGGTACAACAAGAGTTAACCCCCTGGAAGAATCTTCATCATATGAAGAGTTGATCTTTGGGTTTGTTCAAATTATTCATGTAGAAAATCCCTAATAAAATGTTTATTTTTACTATGAACCAAATTTACCTTTAGTATATTGGGGAAATGAGGGAAGTTCTTTTAGGGTCGAGGATATAGGGGAAGACACGGTCATTTTAGGAGCCCCCACTTCATCCAAACCCTGCTGAAACTATCTATGTGGAAAGAACATATGGAAAAGGTCTCCATCATGATAAACAAGATCAAGAGAGTTCTTAATACATACATGATTGGGTCTTACTTGACATGATCATCTTAAAAGACACGTTATAGGATATTCCCCCACCTCCTCAACAGGTATGTAAACCTTGACATCCTAATCGACTAATAAGTGTAGCACCTCCAACTCCTTTCCCAAGAGACGGTCCATCCACATCAGGAACATCAGCTCCTAGTGTACCTGAAAAATAGCATCTCCATACTATGAAACATGGACCTATGGATCAAAAGAATGATGTTCTAAAGAAACTGGCCAATTTTCTGACCATGTTATAAATCTGGGATGCTCAGTGTATGTCAAAATACATTTAGGGAGCACTCATTGATGCATTGTCAAGCCCTCGTGAATTTGAAGTCGAATTCACTGCATATAAAGTATATCATGTAGATAATGATCCTACAGAATGAAAAGTGGTAATTTATTTCACATACTAAGATAAAGATGATTTCACACATGTACATGTTGGAACCTTTTATATATCTGGTAGGCTAAATGACATTGATATCTGATGGGCCTTCATTGAAAATTGATCAAGAGTCACCCTCATCCCCTTCTGTAAATATCATTAACTATGTATCAATTGATCTCACTTTTCTCCCTCCACTCTAATGTTACAATGTTATGAAAAGAAAAATCAAGAGCCTCTCAGTGATATTATAATAAAAACTCAATTTAAAGATCTTTTATGGGAATCAGGTTTCATGGTAGTTCAGAAGGAAACAACATTTAATGTTCTACTGAGATGACTTTGGATAAATAATCATACATCCATTCCTTCTTCATACCTCCAATTTCTAAAGTATTATATTAATGATAAAATGTGGATATTTTTTTGGTGACATGCCCCCATTAATACCCTACAAAACACAATACATTGATACAGGGTTCAATCACCATGAAGGAAAAAATCAATGGATAATGATGCTACTTAAATAAATGTCATAAATGGATTGGAGATGATCATAGATATCCTTTCTAAGAATATCAGTGAAGATAACAAGATTCCTATTAATCAGTTTGAGAGGGAGGACCAAAATTCAGGAATTCATTCAAAAGATTATGTAATTTCAATTATGATAGTTGAACCTGATGGTAGTGAAGAAGTTGTCGACTCTCCAAATGGTATTGAAATATTGGATAGAAATTTTTTCATTCTATCCCCTAATGTTAAAAAAATCCCATTTTTTAGATGAACACGATGAAGCTATCATGAATATAGTATAAAGTGAAGACACTCATTCTTAGTCTCTCTTTTCCCCTTTAGGATTCCATTATGTCTTCATGTTAGTATGTGAGCTCAAAATGATTGCCTCATCCTCTATATTTCCAAATTGTGACTCCCCTCTTCCCTTCAGGGACTTTGGTTATCATTTTTTTCATGAAGAAGAACAAATAGTGGAGGAAGAGGAATAGAAAGAAGAAGTAGATCTCAAGTACACACATACAAAATTTGATGAGGGAATCTATGCCACAATGGATGAAAAAAAATAAATAAATTTGGGTACAAAAGAAGATCCACACACATAATAATTATTGCATTCATGACTCCCAAAGAATAAGAGATATAAAACTCCTTCCTATAGCAGAACTGGTATGTGTTTCCATGGAATTACATAGATATTCTAGGGATAAACACTGAGGTGGAATCCCATTACATGGGTTTACAAGTAAATCGAAGAGGATATTACCAGGTGCCCAGCAGAATGCACCAGACTCATGACTCCAAAATTGATGTTGATGTAGAAAAACTCATCGAGGATGATTTTATCCGATAGGTATAGTTGCCAAATTGGTTATCCAAAATTCTCCCTATGAAAAAGAAGAATGGGTAAATCAGAGTTTCAATAAATTTTAGAGATCTCTACCAACATTTTCTTAATATGACTACTTGGTTCCCATCAGAGAACTCATGATTGATGGAAAAGCTATTTATCAAGACTTATTCTACATGGATGTATACATTTGGTGAAATAAAATTTGGATGTCCCTAACAGATGAATAATACAAGCCTTTAAGATCCTCTTAGGTATTATTCCAATATGAGGTAATTCCCTTAGGATTGAAGAACACTGGTCCCATATACCAATATGTATCACCTCTTCAAACCCTTTTGGGGGAGGTTTATTAAATTCTATGTTGATGATCTAGTTGTAATGTCCTAACAACATTTTGACCACATGGATGACTTATAGACCATATTAAACATTATTTGAGAACATAAACTAATGATAAACCTCTTAAAATGTTATTTGAGGGTAACATAATGAAAACTTCATAGCTTCGTTGTACACCGTTGTTGAATTGAAGTTCATCATAAGAATACTAATGATATACAAGTCATGTCACATCTTAAAAAATTGAAATAGTTGAGAGGAAATCAATTAACCTTTTCTTATTTTCAGCACATTATATCCAACCTCATAGGGAAGTGTTTACCCTTTGAAAAATTGATGAATAAGTGGGTAACTTATCATGGGTATAATGACAGTCAAGAAGCATTCAGATCCCTCACGAAATGTTGATTGAGACCATAAGATTTTATTCCACATGTTGAAGGAAATCTGCTCATTCCATACACTAATGACATAGAGAAATCATTAGGTGGATCCCATGAACACAAGAATGATGTTGGGAATGAAAAAAAGTCCTTTATTATTTTAGTCAAACCATGATCTATGTAGATACTCGATATTCAGATATTTATAAGAGATGATTTTCATTAATATTTATCATTTAGATATTGAGGAACTACCTAAAACACAATGATATCTTATTGGTTTCTCATGAATACATTCTCAATTTTATCCTCATTCATCTTATGCTGAAAGGATGTATAGCATTGTGGGTAGTTATCCTGCAACATTTTGATATATTGTCTGTACCTCATAAATCAATAAAATGACATGCCCGGGTATACTTCCTTACAATGAAATCATCCATAGAATATATTTCATTAAATACAAAACCACCAAATGAAGAATTATTCTATATTAAGGATATCCCATGAACATGGGAAATGGATATTGACAACGTTTCTAGGAGTCCAATGAGGAAGATAATGGATGACCGTATTCTCAGCAAAGTTGATTTAGGAATTGTTATTATATCCTAAGAGAAGGAAGTGTTTCCATAATCATTCCTATTTTCAAAAGGGGGTACCAACAATGAAGAAGATCATTAGGCTCTCATTGAAGTACTGTAATTGACACTCCAAGATTCATTGAACCACGTAGAGGTGACGGATGATTCAAAATTTATAATAAGGAAAATAAATGAGGATTGTGACATCAGAAAAGAAGAGATAATTCCCCTGTGTTATTTTTTCTAAAGTTTAATAGAATAATTCTCCTTAGAGATGACATTTATTCATGTCCTACAATCATTTAATGCTCAGGAATTTTAATTATAAAATTCGTTGATAACATTAGAAGATCCAAATCAAGATGAAATAGAAATTAGTAATGCCCATTATTGAGTAGATTCATGTTTTGATCAGAAAATAGTAGAATAGATAAATGAAATAACCTCCATTCCTAAAGCATACAACCATACCACACGATGGGTGGTGCCCATTATGAAATATCACCAAAGATTTCTTCCACTAGGCAGTGTCTGAAGAGATCAAATATGGTAATGAGTGACAATTTTCACTCTTTATGAAGGTCAAAATAATTAAAATTTCCTTCATAAGTGAAGATTTGATGGAATCCTTCTTATATGTGTTGATGGAGAATAGATTTCATCTATTTTTAATGATGTACATGTAGAAGCATGTGGTTCCCACCAATCAGGGTATATGATTTCTGATCAAATCAAAAGGATTGTACACTTCTAGCCTTTGATGATGTAGGATTTCACATAATTCTCTAAAAAGTGTCATCCCTCTCCAGTGAATTCCAATTTCAAGTATCAAACATTGGAGTTTTTATATAAATCTAAATTCTATATGAATAGTTCTATAAGGGGAATGGATATAGTGGGGCCTTATCCTCCAACTACAGCTAAGCATTTCAAGTACAACCTTACTACTACCGTCTTCTTCTCTAAATGGGCTAAGGCAATACCACTCAATGAAGTCTTGTGAAAAGAATCATTAACTTAGTAAAAACTAATATCATTACCTGATTTGGTGTCCCTCATACCTTATTGATGGAAAATGGCACCAATTTGTGTTTTTTGTGGTGCATTTCCCATATCAGGAATACAATATCAAATCCAACCATTCATCCCACTATCATGAAATATCCAATTGACATGTAGAATCTTATAATAAGACCCTATAAAAAGTTCTCTAGGAAATGGTGAATAATGATATGAAATCATGGCTTGAATAGATCTTTCATGCCTTATGGGCTTTTCAGAATACAACTTGTAATACAATGTGGGAAACCCCATACACTTTGGTGTGTGGAATAGATGCAGTATTTCCCATTGATTTTCAATTTCCTTCCTTCTATATTTCCATTTGTGACTAGATATCCATAGATGATAAACCGTAGAAAAGACTGGATGAGCAAGAGTGACTGGATGAAAATATATTTCATACCTTACATCACTTGGAGGTATATCAGGACTAGATAGCATAGTACATTTACAAGAAGTTCCATCATTAGTTATTCCTCCAAAGAGAATTGTTATTGGTCCATAGAAATCTGTTGAAACTTGGAAAGAATACTTTGAAGCCTGATTGAATGTGGGACATACCTTACTCCAAATACAAGGTCAACTCTTATGGATCATATTCTTTAATTTCAATCAATGAAAAAATCACTAAAACTTAGACTACTGTAAGGTTCCTAAAAATTAACGCTGTGTAATCACACATAGTTCATCGTTATTATTGGATGTTAAACTACATAGCACCATTTTCATCCATGTTCATCAACTATAAACTATATAGAATCATCTTCTTTATCACACGACGATAAATTACAGTACATGAGGTCCTAGCTGCAGGATGTTAACCAACATATCACCATTTTTTATCACAACTTTTTATTAAATTTTATGGTTAACTTATCCCTTATTTTATTCTACTAATTACCTTTGATACTATTATTATAGAGTCATTTTGATCCCTCAAAATATTAGAAACTTCCACTTGTATACATTTCTCACATCATTTCCAATCCCCAGTGTCACTTGTGTCCCATTCCACCTAGTGTTAGGATCAGACATTTATGGGGAATAACTATCAAGAAATATGTGTGGCGTGATTCATGGCCCAACAGGACAAATAGTGACACCTGGGTCTTATCCTCTAGTCCACCTGTAATTTTTCATTCACATCCATTAACCAAAACCCTCACTACAAGATGATAAACTGAACGGTTCATCAAGAACAACATGTGGATTTTTTCGCATTCCATTGTGATACGTAGTGATGCCTATATCCTCAATCTTGGGCCCAACCAGAACCATAAAGAATCTATTTAACTTTTCGTTGTGTATGAAAAAAATCTATATCAGAAACTCTTCTAGAACATATGGATTGCTTCTCATACTATGTTGTTTCTTGATCCCGTCCATTATTTTAAAAAATATATGAAAAATATTAAGGCCCCCTTCCACACATTGATCGTCAGCAGGAGTGGAGAACAATCATCAAGAACTACATGTGGAATGATTACCATTCTAATGATATGTGTAGTGATGCCTATATATCATATATCAGGTCTATATAGAATTAAAAAAATCCCACACTCCCTATGTGTAGATCATACCAATACATTGATCATTATTTATAACTACATGTGGCATGATTCTTTCTCTATCAAGATATGAAGTGAGGCTAGGTCTTATACACTGGTCATGCCGCAATATGTACATCCTTTAATGTTAGTTTATCTTTTCCTCTACTGAATTATGTTAAACGAAAGTGTCTCTCACGAAATACATGTGGCATGATTATCATTCATATGATATATGTAATGATTCCACGATATTCAATCTAGGGCCCAACCATAACACAACATAAAAAATCCCCTACTATATCGTATATTATTCAGATCTACATAAAAAGATCCAATGCGAGTTCTCAATTTATTCATGAACCTATATATGTTAAAACTATTCATGGTTTGATTCTTGTTATGTTATGATAAGTAGTGACACATAGGCTCTACACCCTGAACTTTACAAAATATCCATTTTCATATTGAAATCACCTAAGTTCATGCCACATGAATTCAAACATAATGGTACCTATAGAACTATGACATTCTTTATTATCATCATATAGAGATATGAGTGAATCCTAAATCCATAAGCCCTATCCCTAGACACGAGGTAAAAGAAAATTCTTCATCTACATTATACAATAAAAAATGAATAGATCATCTTTTTTTGGGTCCTCTCCTCAGAGAACCCACGGAGGAAACCAGAGATGTCCCCCTTCGATAATATGAGCCATATATGTACAAGGGACCCCAAATTCATGGCATGTATCTACCCAATACTCCCTTTATAAATTGAAAAATTCTTCTTTCATATGTCATACACATAATCTTTTATAATTTTAGAATATCATAGATTTTACTCAACTTTTAATGGAATAATTTATGATACTTGAGAGCTCCTTTGGAAGACCATGTACTACGTGCCCAAGTAAGCCTTTCATAAATCTCCAAAATTACAGGTTTTTCAGCTAAAAAATTCCACTATTTTTCTATGAAATATATGCCCCATTTGTCCTTCTATAAGGCATAAATCATAATTCTTTCACCAAATTATGGTAATTCCTCCCTTAGGAGGAGCATATTTTGTCCCCTTTATGCTTTGGACGATGGTACGATGGAACCCACAATTTAAAATCAACAGTCATCCTCTACTTAATTTTCCCATTTCTTTTCTCTAGACCTAAAAGTATCTAGGATCATTGTTCACAATTCCCATCATCCAATGTTCAAAGACTACTGGAATAATATTGGACCATTTTACGATGTACAATGAATTGTTTCCATGATCATATGGTCCTAGTCGTATGAAATAAAACTAAAGGAGCCATACATCCTATGATTGGGTCAGACTAACGTAGAGAATTCATTTCCCCCAATTCTATGGAAATCATGAATTGGATTACCCCTTCCATATTCATGTACTTTCTCCACCAACAAAAAAATATTCTTGGGAAAATATGAATCTCCATAAATTATCATCGTCTTTTAGAGATAGAATATCAAAATTCTTGAGGGCTCATTTACCTAACCATGAAGTACACACCCTAGTTCGACATTCATAAAATAACACTCTTAATAGGACTCCAAAAAGAGGATTCTATTATTGACTGAGCAGTACATGCCTCGGTTTTCCTTACATAAAATCCCCTATAATGGGTTTGTCAACTAGTGGTAACTTCATTTTCAGGGAGGCCTCCTCTAACATTGTAGGACCTTTTTTCCATACCACCCATCAGATCCATGAACCCAAAAATCACATCATATAAAATTCTCCTTCCATACCTAAATATACTATGACATTTCCATAAAAGTTAACATTAATTGAAGAATAAAAAAAAATTCATTCAAAGATAAATACCTCAAATTATCACACCCCTTATTTCCTTGTTGTACAACATTAAACTGCCCAACATTATGTCATTGATGCATGACATTAAAATTCATGACATGGTGTACAAGTTTCAAGACATCGAACTACATATTGTAACGTCCTTACGGTATAAATGTAAACTACATAACATGGTTTCCTTGTTGCACGACATTAAACTACACAACATAATGTCCTTAATGCATGACTTTAAAATGAATGATCCATTCATCATTTGTATGAAAGGGACCTTCTACCTCTGAACCTGGCTGTCTAACCAAATTTATCCCCTTCACAAGTCAATTTCTTGTAGTAGTGGTTTACAAATCATAGCCTATGACAACACAGATATTCCCTTCATTTTAATACGTCTTACATTGGAAGAGACTCCACTTGTGGTCTTGAGAAATTCAAGTCACCAAAAACATCCTTCACTCAAGAGAAATAGAATTTCAAAATTTTTGGGAACCCTATTACCTAACTATGATATACATTCCCCTTTTTTGCTTGAATAATTCACCTCCATAACAGGTCGGTCAATATATGGATGTAGCTACTTGACCGTGCAGTACATGCCCTGGATGGCCTTGCATAAAACAACCCTTATAATAGTGTTTTCAAGCAGTGTTAACGTAATTATTAGGAGAGACATAATATATTCAAAAATACCATGTTTCATACTTGGGAACCATATAATCATGGCTAGAGATTCATCTTGAATGTATCTGAAGAATATTGTAACATTCATATTTACAGAGCCTTGGGTGGGATATCATCTAAAATTCATAGTGAAAGCTATTCGACCTAAAACAATAGTACATTTATTCTATCATGTATGACATTAAAACTCACACAAAAAGAGAAAAAGTACTCACCAGGTTCACAACACATAAAGGGAACCTTGGATAAAATTTGAGTCTCATCTTGTTAGACCTATGCTTCGTATGGTTTAGGTCATATTGAGAAATTAAATGTTAAAAGGACCAATCATATAAAGATGAAACCCAAAAAGGGAGGACTAAGAAAGAGCCAAGTCTCAGCCTCTATATCATTACTATATTGAGCTTATGTATGAATCAGGGTGATCCCTCAAAATGCCCAATGTTTTTTAGGTTGTCAATATGACCCTAGTAACCGTCAAACTACTCTCCCTAGACCCCTTGGTTTTGGTAAAATTCAATGATCCCCCCTCCCTATCATTTTAATTATGATTAGATGATATAATGATTAAATTCTATGGAAATAAATTTTGATGTTATGACTATATGAGTAAATTATATATGGATACATAAATGATTGGGAACAAAATTGTTCTCTTTTATGGGGAAAAATATATGGAAGGCCAACAAAATTGAGTCCCTCTATAATATATTGAAAGAGGAATTCAATATAACTCTTCATCTATTGAATAGCCTCATGATCCCCCTTATCTTTTTTTGAAGATCAATCATTTGACCAGCTTCATCCCCCTTAGCAAGGTGAAGCACTTCCGAAGCAGCCACAATTTCAGATCACCATTAACATCAGGTTTCTCCTAATGAATGGTGGATTTTTTTGGGTTTTCCATGTGAATCATTTTACTATTATTGAAGGAGAGACACATGAATATTCTTCTCCTTTATCTTTTGCTTTAATAATGTGAGTTTTTTGTTATTATTGGCCTCTGTTGGGGATAACGTATCTCAGAATTCATTTGTATTGTCTTGTAGTTTTTCCTTTGTGCGGTCATGCTGATGTATTTTCTCTCACACCCACCTACAAATAGTCTCCTTCAAAAATAATATGTAGCTCCAAAGACCACTAAATGAATTTTGAAATTATTTAAAATTCCCTATATTTACCTTAGAAACATATTCTTTTCATTCTGAATGTATTAAATTCTATGATGGGGATTTCTTTGACACTGGAAAATGTGTTTTCATGGTCTTTTCCACATAATTTCTATTGTTATCCTCACATAGAAAAAAATTTCATGTTTGAGTAGAAATGGTTCAACAAGAATGAAGAGGTTGAAATTTTCCTTTTTATATTCCAAAATAATTCTCAACAATTATGAAAAAATGTACAGATCCCCCCTCATGAGGTATGCTGTGGATTTATAAGATCTATAATAAAGAGGTGGCAATATATTAAAATTAAAATTCCAAGATGAATTTGTGTAATAAATATATCTAGAAGCGTAGATCCCTTTGAGTTGTTCAATTTAACTGGTCTCAAATCCCAAACTGACCCACAGATCAAACTTTATGGATCTAAGAAGATGGAAATTTTTTGAAAATGGATCTATATCACCATGTAGTGTACTAGCATGGAAAACATGCATGGATAGCTAGAGCGCATCAGCAATCACATTAATCTACTATAGACAGCTAGTGTGATGTAACTCCTTCATCTAGGGTTCCATATTTAAAAATAAATAGGCTAATGGGCTCTTCATTTAGAGGGAATTTTTTTTCCGAAGGACATTTTTTTACTTTGATATCATTGGTGCTTTTTTCATGTCATCTAAAACCTTATAGGTTGTTTTATAACATCTTAATAATATTTATTTAAAAGGTAATAGAGAAACATAAATCCTCCAAGAGTTTAAAAATAAATAACACATGAATGGGAAATTCATCTAACCCCTAATAAAAAAATACTAACTCAAGGTCTTCTTATTTAACCTGGTACATACATGACCTTCCACTATAAACCAATGTGAAGACCCTTGAAATCCTGATAAAGGTATCTACCATGTGTAATTTTTTAGGTGGTTCATCGCCCAGGGATCTATCTTTTCACCCAGGACTACCTATATGGAGAACCCCCTTGTGTGATCCTCCTTTGTTATCTCTACCTTATAATCTTGCATGAGTCACTCATTGGACCTCTTTTAAATCCATTCATGGATGGAAATATCCTCCTTTGGATCCCATGTCTAAGAGGGATCAAATCAATGCCTCCACCAAGATCTCCGGACATATAAAACCATTCAAAAATACATGCTAGAGTGTCTTCCATTTGGATTTTTATTTATTCAGTCATAGGTTTCTCCCACTTTTCATAATTGGGGGATAAAATCCTTAGGGAGTCTGTTCATTTGTATATCTATGATCAAGAGGACCCTTACCCTAGGGTCAATGTTGAGGATTTCTTTTTCAATAGGATGGGGATGCGTATAATGTCCGACCCTTTGCATCTCTAAGGCCTAGAACCTATGCTTCCTAGTTGGGAGGGTAATGATTACACTTGATTATAAATTAAACAGGAAATGAGATCCTCCCACTATTGCAGAACCAATTTTAGGGTAGCTATCCTAGTGTAATCCCTAGCCTTTCCTATGGGAGGTATTAGTCTTTCTCTTCTCCAGCTCTGTATCCCTAAACATCATTACATCATCACCTTGGACTATCATACAATGTAAAGTGAATATAGGAATGTTTTTAATCCTTGGACTCTTCCTCTGTATCTTCGACCACTTCCACCGTATCCAAATAAACTTCCACCTCAATAGTAAGAATACTGTGTGGTTTGAAAAATCATCCTCTTCCTCTTGTTTCCCACATTGAGAAAGACTCTTGTTGGATTAGAGGTTAGTTATGATCGCGACATATAGATAATCCACATGCGGTATTGAACAATGATAGCTCTGATTCATGTTAAATATGATTCATAGGAATCCCTCCTATGTCTTGATATCAATGGGAATCCTCATTAAGAATATTCCCTAATCATAATTCACTTAATCCGAGTATTCTCCTTAAGTGTAAACCCCTTTTTAAGCCCAAAAATCACAATGAGTTAAAACATATCTCATTGTCCCTTCATAGGGTATATCCTTGTCATGAGTAACCACAAACCTATCATCTCAAAGGGACATTCTC
This sequence comes from Viscum album, assembly GCA_963277665.1. Classification (NCBI taxonomy): domain Eukaryota; kingdom Viridiplantae; phylum Streptophyta; class Magnoliopsida; order Santalales; family Viscaceae; genus Viscum; species Viscum album. Next base: position 879,805,376 of record OY728166.1, read on the forward strand.
CTCTCCATGGAAAACCCTTTATATACTTCATAGGGATGGGTACTCATGAACAAACTATGCAGGATTTGATTATCATCCAAATGTGATAAGTATGAAGACTACCAAAGATTAAAACACAACACCTAAACAAAACCTGTTCTTTCTGGTCCATATCCCCAACATGGTCTAATTCAAAATGGAAACTCATATCCCTTCAATGTTCCTTAGGTTATTTTGGAATAAGACCCACACTAAACCTTTTCATTAGGAACCTTCCACATTAATATATGTTCAACATGATGTTAAACTATATCGTTGGGTCATGTTCATAAAACCTTAAATGGTATTACATTCCCCATTAGTCGCACTGAACTACGCGGGTTATAATTCCTTTTCACAAGGATATGTAGGAAGCCCATTTTTGGGTTTAATCCCAAAATCATGAAATTTCATCCCCCCTGGATAATGATAAATTCCAACATGACCTTCATCTACTTGGATGAAGATAAATTCTAGAGTAAACTACATCTAACTCATTGAATATAAATTCCAAAGTGACATTCGTCTTACTGGTTGAGAAAAAACTCTTGAGTGCCCCGCTATGTGGCTAGAAAAAATGAAATTTTGAAAATAATGAAAAAATAATATCTAAGTACTATATGATAGGATATGATTGCTGGAGAACCTCAAATTTATACAAACATCTCCATTGATTAAGTACCATAGATACATACATATTATTTTTAATTACACACAATCTGATTATTGATTTCTAATTTGGGATGACCTAAATCATACATGGTATTTAATGAAGGATTCAGGAACATATATTAAATCAACAAGAGAGTCTCTAATTATGAAATAATTCTCCCCAAAAGGTTGTGATTAACCTAAACACCCAACCTCTCGACCAATGCGAGTTATCAAGCATCATATGTCCAACCACTTGAAAAGAAAATGAATTTTGAAAGATGTTCCCCATGGATGAAGAAAGATTGTGTGTTTTTGATTCTATGAACATACCCATTAGAAACCATTAAAAAATAGTATTCTATTATAGGTTGAACCTAAAATTAATGAATTAATATATGGAATCTCTTTAATAAAATAAATGGGATGTACTGACCGGTCTCTATCAGACCATTCCATTTCTCTAGATGGTTTTATCCATTTCAATCAGAAGCATTTGGATAACATTATTTACATACAATTTTTTTTTCTATTTCATGGAATCTTCCCAACATCTAGATTAATAATGGATAATGGATGGATACCCCCTATTACCCACTCTTTCTTCTGCTGTGTTTTTGTGGACTAGCTATGAAGATGATGAAAAGATATATGGTGGAGTTAATTCATTGTAGGAGGATGGAACGAGGAAGATGTTCTTCATTATCTTGATTCCATATTATGATGGACAAATATGTGTTGAGTAATAGAGAATGTCATTCATGGTAGGAGGAGGACACAAACATGATTTCCTTTATGTTAAAGATACCTGACTGTATTGGAAATGTGATGTGTAGATGAGATGTGATGAATGGTTTGGTATATGGGATGAGGAGGATTACGTGGTGATGTATTTTGATGTGGTTTTAGATATTGTTAGGATGGACTGATGTTAACACGATATGCAAGATCTTACGGGAGGTTTGAAATGTTTGGGTTGTAACCCGACCCACATAAAATATTTGGCGGATCTATCCTATGTTATTTAATGTTGAGAGGTGAGAGTGTAAAATTAGTGGGGATTTGGTTACATGACACATTTTAATACATTCATTGATAATATTTTATTATATTGTATGTGATAATTATGAAGAAAGATATTGTGAGGCTTGGGGATAATTTACCAAGAATTTAATTGTGTCTAACAAACTTGCACTGGTTGACCTATCTGATCACCATATTTCATTAGCCTATAAGATCAAAGGGAGTCCCTAATTCCCAAGACATGAAAAATACTATGCGGGTCTCAATAATGAATGCCTGTGAATGAATTAACTATTAGATAAAAATATAAATTTATTGGATGAGAAAATAACTAAACCAAGTAGATATGACATAATAAATAAAAATCCATAAAAGAATGTAAAGATGAAATAAATATTGTAGAAGCATAAAATAATACTCCCTAAGTCATAGTGGCTAATACAACATCTCAAATTAAATGAAAACTAAAACCAAATAGGTCAAGCATTAACACTACTGACCCACAACCACTACAAATTTTTTCACATCCATAAAAGGATCAATAAGAACCTCAGGGAATAAAAGTTGATTTTTTCATCTTGTAAGAGAAACAAAATACCTCTATACACACCTCAGAATCATTTCATAGGCATGGTGTGAGATAAACATGCCTAGTATGATCTCACTGATAAGGCTAATTAATTCCACTTATAAATCAGCCCATAAAAAGATAGTATTAAAATGAGGTATAAAATTATATTTTCAAAAGTGAGTAAAAGATAATTAAAAAGTCAAGAAAAATCTTAATTTTAAAGAAACAAACCCTTTTTATAAAACAAAATGAGGTTAGATTAACAATTTGGTAAAAAAAAATCTACCATAGAGATAAGGAATTTGAAAACATTTAAAATTAATCCAATTCCACAACATTTCCCCTCGTTCAGAATCAATTCATTAAAAAATAATTTTTTTAACCAGACTTAATTTCATTTAAATCCCTAGTTTATGAACCAATTTTGAATTATTTTTGAATGTTAAGCAACAATAAAATCATGGTGAAAAATATAAAAAAAAAATTAACCAAGTTTACAAATATACTTATCAATGACAAACTCAACCAGGAAAAGGATCCACACAATGAAGAACTAAAGATATAAAATTAGAGGATAATATCCACTAAAACATCTTAATAATGACATATAAATTATAATAAACAACATTAAACTCATTTACCATGATTTAAAATAGCGACATGGACACTTGGCTTGCCGACAAGATCTCATCCAACCAAGTAATTACATCGAACTAGTAGATCCCAAAAAACATCATAGAAGCATGAAGATACCATGGGTATATGAGTGCTCATCATCTGTTTCACCAACCTTTGTTGAAAAATAATATAAAAAATTCCTTCACTTATCCAGGTTGTTTAATAATTCTTATTATTCATATGTCATGTAAATAGTGGTTAGGAGAAAGTAAAAAGTAAAATGAATCTATATAAAATCATTTGAAATAATTATTTTCCCACCTCATTCACCCTCACATAAAATTTCCCCTTTCAAATCCATTCATAATCATAAAATAAATAAATATCACTAATAAACATATCCTCAGGTGTCACAAGCTATAACATTCATAATAATAATTTTGGGGCCCAATTGAGGATATTAATTATTTTAAAAACCAACTCCGTTAATGGTTGTAACAAGGATTAAGGAAACGAATATGGATATTTAAATTCATTTAATCCATTAAAAATGTTATTTCCAACATCCCTTGAAATAATATTTTTAAAAATGAAACATTACTTTATTTGTAAACCTAACCATTCAAAAATTCACTTTTTAAATCACATTAAAACACTATTAAGACCCAATAGTTAGAAAAACTTTACATTAATAAAAACTCCCATTTATTGTAAAATTTCCATTTAAAATATCACAGACCCACATTTAATATGAATCTAACGTCAAATACACATTCAAAACGTTGAAAACCATTTCAAATAGACTGTCATAAATTTTATTAACACTTTGAATGTGACAGGACCAAACCATGTGTTTAATCCCATTTAATACCATTTCAAAATCATAAAATTCATAACCTAATTGTCAAATATTTGGAGGAATTAATTGAAAACACCCCTTAAATTTATGAAATTCATTAGAAGATAATTTTCAAGAAACACCTTCCTCATTTAAGTGGAAATGCAACCAATACATGTGAGCTTCGGATGATAACAAAAAATTAGGAATGAATAAGGCATAATAAACCCTTAAACACCTAAGGTGATTTAATTATTAATTTAAATATCCTTAATAACAACCAATAAAATGGTTATGGTTCATTGAATAAAGAAAACCCCAATAATATGTAATGGATAAGGTTGGTGAAGATGATATGAGGAAATATTACCATGGAACCCTCATGAAATAGATGGAGGAGGGATAAAAATTAAATTTTTAATGGTGGGAGAGATCCACACATGAAGCCATAGGTTTTCACATGAATGGGAAGATAAATATAGGAGTATAAAACAACAAATATATAAATGGGAAAGAATCATTTCACTCTTTAAAGAAATCATCGAAATTGACACAGTTTGTCTACACACTTTTCAAATATTTGATCCAATCATGTATATATAACATACCAAATATATAAACCCACATGTTTTGGGAACAAAATTTAACAAAATATAAACCACCTGTTTATAATAACTGTGACAGATTTCATACATCTTCACACATTTGATGCACAGTTTTCCGAACATGTAATAATTGATCTGCCATTACACATACACACAAACCATCCTATATATTTTATACTAATCACAACAATATTTGTAACAAACATTGTGGTACCTTTGTAAACTAACTATTTACAAATAAAAATGAACTAAAATCCCCACTGTGTAATGGTAATTTCATGGTTTCCTCTAAAAAGGGTTTTAAATACGTGCAAAGAATAAAAATGTCCATATTTTTATATTTGATGAAAAAACATCCCAGAAACCTATATGATCCCAATATAAGATAAATTATAATATAATATAAAGCCTTAATGATATGAAAGTGTCCTAATTCTCATTAATAAGGCCCTTTTGGCTACCAAAATGTCTCTTGTAAATGAAAATAAAATGTAAAATGATAAAACTCAAGAAGAATCTAAGACAATGGGAACACTAAAAAGGATCAACCTTTATAAAATCATATAACTCTACAAATAAAATATATTAACCATAAGAAAGAATCCAATCCATGACTTTAGGAACAAAAAAATCCACACCTACTTGAAAGGAACATGAAAAAATGGATATTAAACACGAGTCTCCTCACCATTTAGAATTGATTTGAAATAGTGATTAATCAAAAAACCACTTGAAGAGAAAAACACTACCCCAAAAATATGATTACAAAAATTCACAATGGAGATAATTTGATTTCACTGTCCACATAAATATAACAAATCCAACTCTATTATAAAATTTAATCACCATACAATTCCATGTGACATCTAAAATCCATAAGAATCAGTTCACCCAAACCATCACATCCAAAAACATCCATAGAATGAAATTGCTAAAAAATGTCACAATATATCAAAGGACATTGGTTCTTACCCCATGTCATAAATCTGGGTGGAACCTGTCATCTATGATTTCACAAATTGTCCACCATCACTTCCATAACACAAACACACCCCAACTGACAACACCTAATTAATAAAGTCAAATAGTTTCATGCTTGTCTGAGTCACATGAAATGAACTCCCACTTCTATCCCACAACCAATTTAATAAAATAAAATCCACGCATTGGTCTCATAAAAATATAAAACTATCAAATGATATACACAATCAATAATCACTAGGATAATAAAAAGGAATTGAAAAAGGAGGTATGAGAACCCAAAAACCCCACCGATCACCTAATAGAATCACAAATATTATATCTATATATCACACTATAAAGTAAATGTCAAGGCCATAAGTATATAAATTTCTAATAATTAATCATCAATAAAACCCATCTCTTGATACAATACATTCACCAAAAAAATCAAGGAGATCATTCCTCATTAATTAATATATCCAACCAATGTTCACCAACCTAATATAACCCTCTCAAAATACATAGTTCCCACCCAAATCCACATGAAATCACCGACATTGATGATTCCACAACATAAAAAAGAGGTGTAAAATGACACCCCAATTTTATTTAATAGCCTTATGGGAGGCATATTTTAGATTAAATGACACATGATCTCAACCGGATAATGGTTCTTAAAACAAACCAAGACATACCAATGTGAAAAATGGATAAAACACAAATGTTATATTTTTAAAACCTAAAACCTTGAAAAAGTGTCCATAAAACTCATTTTAAATGAGAAAACAAATATTAAAAAGATAAAATTCTAACTTCCTTAATTCCAAAACATCTTTGAAAAATCCAAATTCAATTTTTGTAGAGACCCGAAGCTTGACGTACATGGACAATACATTACTTTTGCGGAATACTAAATAAGTAACAAAAATAGACACAAAAGGATCGTAATAGTTCAGTGTCTTTGGAAACTCGGAATAAAATCTTCTAATCGTGGTGAAAGATCTTCAACATCTCCCATAAACATCTTCCCCTTTTTTTCTTACCTAAAACCTTTCATTATATCATGGGGAAAAGAAAACATAAAAGGTTAGATCAAATTCTTAGTAAGGGTAAGCATGGATAAAATAAAACATACTATATACATTTGAACTTAAAAACATGAACATAATGTTTAATCATCAAAAGCTTGAGAAATGACATAAAACATGGAAGTACGTAAGGCATAGATCATAAAGAAACATTCAGAATGATAAAATAGCATGGGAATAAAACATGTAATTGTGGAATCCATTAAACACATGTAATGATTTCCATAGTAGCCAATGCATTGCTGCCAAGACCATATTAGTGGACAAAGTCCCATTCTGAATCGAGTTCACTCCTCGTTTCAGTCCTGTAACACTGAACCAGATTAACTTACCGTTCCAGCCATGTCTATCTCATGAGATATAAAATCTTTACCCAATGCATTGGAGTGAGATATAGGTCCCACCGATCTCATAATTAAATCATTCTTACTTTTGCCACAAAATAAATGTAAAACATTCATCATAACCCAAAGAATAAAATGGGTTTCATAAACATCATCTCATCATCTCATAATCCACATAAAACAAATGGACATTTCATCATAAGAAAAGTTAAACCATGTAAATCATAGAGAAATTAATTTTCAAACATACACATATGAAATAATCTCATCTTAGATGGAAAATGGTTTTGATAAAACACTTGAAATTAATTCTTGAGGAAAATATTCTTTATTCTTCAAAAGCATTCTCTTTTCACAAAATGTCATGAAATTTTAAAATAAAAGGATTTTGTTGAAAATAGTCATGAAATATTTTGGAGGAAGCTTCATGAAACTAAGTCTTTATAAAACCGTAAAAATTCATTCATGACGTATAAGTTAAAAAAACATTCTTTTCATACTTTTTCCAAAAAAGTCAAAAAGTACCTCGTAAAGAAAGATTCCATACATACCATGTAGTAAATGTCAAAAATGGATAAAAATTACTTTAAACATACATGAAAGAAAATTAAGAATTTTATGAAAACATTTTGAGAACATATGGATGTGGATAATAAACATAACCCCAGTAAATACTTACGAATAACATTCTCAGATAAGAATGAGATTGGAATAATTATCCCTTGCCTTAGGTCCGATTTGCTTCGTAAGTGTCTGAACCTCCTCTTCTTTGAAGCGCCTCTTTGAGTCCTCATATTAGGGCATTAAAATTGGTCTTTGAAGAAGACCAGGACCTCTAGGATGTTTCTAGGGAAGTGGAGAAGAGATTTTGGCAGGGGTTGGCCGAGCTTGATGGCTCAAAGTGGTGTGAGGAAGAGAGGGATGAGGTGCCCTTTTATAAGGGAGGAGAGGGGAACCTTTGGAATAACTAAAAATATTATTTTATTATAAATTCATATTCGGTTTTAAATAGCTAAAAATTGATTTATTTCGAAGCTAAGGTGGGGATGGGTCTAAATCCTCTCATCCAATATAATTTAGACAAGTTTAGGTTCCTATTTTAACCTTATCATTTATATTTAACTTTATGTTAGATAATTTCACTTTTACCGTGTCTTTTTGTGTTCTTACACTATAAGGTTAATAAACATACTATAACAAGCCAAACGAACCCCAAGTTGTTTATTATTAATATATATAACCTTATATAAGTCATTTTTCCGAACCTTAGATTTTTAGGAATAAAATAATAATTAATAATATAATATTTGTTAAACAATTTTATGTCAATTTTGACACTATTTAGTAATAGATTTTTTTGAAAATCATAACAGAATGATTACTTCGAAAAAAGTTAATTATATAAATACTAACATGTCATATTAACCTAGAAAATTAGTTTAATTAATAAAAAGCATCAAATTACATTTATTTGGGTATTTATAACATCAATTATGTCAATATTTTATTAATAAAATAATTACATCATCATCATTGTTTCAAAAATAAATTAACTTATTTAATATCTAAAAATTAAAAATTAATTATAATTATGTAGGAAATCTTTTTATCTTTCTAATGAATATTTATAGTCGAATTTATCTTATGTATAACCCTATATTAAAAATAATTTACTTATTAAACTTTGATTTTAACTATTTTAACCCTTCTTTGAATAAATTAATAATAAATGTCCTAATCTAATCCATGTGGGCCTAAATGGTCATATTTTATTCCTAAGGTTGTTTTTGGTCGAATTAAACTTATCCAATAGAATTAGGACATGTGATAGGGTATTAATAATATCATTTTTACCCTTAATTAATCTATTTACTTTTAACCGTGGTAAAGAAAAGTAAAAAGTTACTATTCACCAAAAATTATTTTCATCTCATTGAACCACATTTTACTTTCTGACATCAACCGTGTCTCTCGGATTTTTTAAATTCCACTCACAGAAGCGGTAAAATTAAGTTTTATGAAAAAATCATTTTTTTAACTACCACTTAGTGGTTTCACTATTCATCAAAAAATGAATGTTTCCAGAAAAATACCAAAAATTAGGCCTAAGCTATATTTGATATTATGAATTCAAATATGATGTATATTTTATCAAATTCAAAACATATCAGCTATATAAACTAATTTAAAAATTAATTCTCGTCGTCAAAACAAATAGCGTGTTTTTAAGAGATAATAACTATCAAAAGATTGACACTTGTTTATAACTGGTTTAAATGTAAAATTACATCCAATGAACAAAATTGTATTAAATTTTAAAAATATATTCTAAATATATTTTAAAACTACTCAAATTAATAATTTATCAGTATTAATTATTTCGATTAAAAAAGTTGTTTTTAATTAAAATTTAGAAATTTTCACTATTCATCAGAATATGAAAGTTAACCGAAAAGTACCAAAATGCTACCCTAAGCTAATTTCGATATTCCGAATCCAAAAATGAAGTCCATTTTGAAAAATAAAATTTAAAAAATTTCAAAAAGTGGTTATTACTATTCATAACAGCTTCTTTTAATAATATTTTAATAGCATATCATTGTTTAGTGAAACTCGGTATTGCGTACTACACACGCTATCGAGGAAGGTCGCGATTGCGTTTAATGTTAGGCAAGTCAAGGATGCATGTTTTGCAAGCTCCTTTTGGTGTAGCATACAACACAAGACATTAATGAAATTAAAAAGAATATTTTTCATAAAATCTCGGGGTGTTACATTCTACCCCCCTTAAAATGAATTTCTCCCTCGAAATTCGTCGGGGGTCATAAATGGTTTACTAATCGAAAGTATTTTTTAATAGAAACCCACATCGTAAAAGGAATACCAAAACCAATCTTTAAAAACAAAAATATGAAACGTAACAGTTACCCAAATTAACTACTCACTGTGTTTCTACATAGGAGAACATAAGTGAAAATATGGGTATGGAAGAGAAATTTAACCGTCATGTTCTGATTGAGAGTGGTAGAGAACATGGTTATGAAAAATCCATCAATCACAAAGCCATAAATTTGTGATGATCGAAGGTACCATCTGATTCATCGGATATAAGGGCACCAGGACAACATTTTTGGTTTTCAAGATCATTTCCCTAAAGTTGAATAATTTGAATTAGAATAAATACTTACTTTATTTTGGTACAATCTCACTGTTGTTCGTGCCTTGAAAAATTTCCACTTCATCTCTTAAAGAAATGAAGTTGAATTTGTTATTCATGATTTGTTAGCAGATCATGTGATAGAATGATTGTTCATTCCATCTGTCTCAAACAAAAGTTTAGAAAAGTTATCAAAAAATACGTAAGTCCATCTATAGTGAGATCAATCATATATGGTTCCTAAAATGGACTTATACATCATATATCATACTGCGTAATATAATAAAACTAGTTTCTACTAAACAAGGAATTCCTGTAGGCCAGTGGTAGGCGATAAAGGCCAATCACACATCGGTTGTGGGTTCGATTCCCACAGCCTTGTCTGACACGATGGGTTGTCGCCCATCCTGCTGGTTGTCCTTTTTATGATACTATATTACCATAACATTACATCAATAATATCGAAAAAACTTCTATCCTTAAACAATACTAACTTATGTCTAACATAATCCATTTCAATCTTTAGGCTTATCCATAATACTGCAGTCCACTCTCATAATATAGTGAAAACGATTACCAGATATTTCATATAACGAGCATGTTAATACAATCGTTGATCCCCATATATCATATGATATGTCTTGTTGGTCACTTTCCAAACATTCGAAGGCCTTAATCATGTATCCTCTTGAAAAATGAATACCCATTGAACCTTAGTGAAAACATGAATGCAGTTAAAAGTTAACACATTCCACCGACCAAAATCCTCAAAATTCTATATACTAAAACCATGATATCCCTTATATCAATCATGAGATCATGAATACAATCAAACATCTCATTATCTTCTTATTCCTTCATTATGCGCATATCATCTACTTTACAAAAATATCTGAATAACCTTCCATGGTTACTGGTACCATTCAACTTATACTTTAAAATACTTATAGTAAAAACAATAGTGTAACAATCCTTAGATAATTCTGTATTCCATAGTACCATTAACTATACAACATAACTCTCTATAAACATACAATCATTCCACCACCTTTTAAAACAATTGACTGAGCTTCAACAATTCTTTCATCTCACATATCATTTGTAGTCTCTTCATCATCATCAACATAAATACTACCCATACGACTGTACTGATTCTCTTCATGAGAATTTCCCTTAGGGCATTGGTTTGCATAATTCCCGTACATTCCACATTTAAAACATTTAACCGTTGTTGATGTCGTAGCAATACCATTATCCTCATCCATGGTGTTAACTGAACCTTTTCCTTTGCACTTACTGGCTTTGTGTCCTTCTTTTCCACACCCAAAGCATCTTCCAGTTCCCTTGAAACAATCTCCCCGATTCCTCTTCCCACATGATTTACATGATGGAAATTGAACTTTCTTTCCTCTATGATCATCATGAAACTCCATCTTTCTATTATTATCTGAGTCGGGAAACTTTCCAATGTTGAGATTATTGATCATATTATGAGATTTCTGATTAGGCCTAATAACGATGTTTGGACTTCCAAATCCTATTTCATTTGGTTTCTCATGAAGAATATCATTCCATTGTCCATCATATCCTCCATTATCATGAATCTTCCTGTTTCCAGCGATTTTCTAAAACCCAAAAAGAATAGTGTGAGAGGAAAAAATCGTTCTAGGGAAAACAACATAGTAAAGGGGGAGCACCCTCAATATCTAATATCTTAGGTTAAATTCTAAGATCGTTACCGTAGTTCTAGGACTATATCCTATACGTATACTTATCCTTAGGGACATCCCTAGACATACCTTAGAAGTACCTCTAGGGATCTCACTAACGTTTTTGCATCATAGTTTCCAAAGGTTGACTAAACCTTTCCTCTGATACCAACTGTAGAGACCCAAAGTTGACATATATGTACATTACATTACTTTTGCGGAATACTTAATACATAAAAAAAATAGACACACAATGACTGTAATAGTTTAGTGTCTTTGGAAAATCGGAATAAAATCTTCTAATCGTGGTGAAAGATCTTCAACATCTCCCATAAAGGTCTTCCCCTTTTTTTCTTACCTAAAACCTTTCTTTATATCCTGGGGAAAAGAAAACATAAAAAGGGTGAGCTAAAATGCTCAGTAAGGGTAAGCATGGATAAAATAAAACATACTATATACATTTGAACTTAAAAACATGAACATAATGTTTAAACATCAAAAGTTTGAGCAATGACATAAAACATGGAAGTACATAAGGCATAGATCATAAAGAAACATTATGAATGATAAAATAGAATGGGAATAAAACATGTAATTGTGGCATCCATTAAACACTTGTAATGATTTCCATAGTAGCCAAGGAATTGCTGCAAAGACCATCTTAGTGGACAAAGTCCCATTCTGAATCGAGTTCACTCCTCGTTTCAGTCCTGCAACACTGAACCGGATTAACTTACCATTCCAGCCATGTCTATCTCATGAGATATAAAATATTTACCCAATGAATTGGAGGGATATATAGGTCCCACCCATCTCATAATGAAATCATTCTTACTTGTGCCACAGAATAAACTTAAAACATTCATCATAACCCAAATAATAAAATGGGTTTCATAAAAATCTTCGCATCATCTCATAATCCATATAAAAAAATAGACATTTCATCATAAGAAAATTGAAACCATGTAAATCATAGATAAATTAAACATGAAACATACACATATGAAATAATGTCATCTTAGATGGAAAATGGTTTTGATAAAACACTTGAAATGAATTCTTGAGGAAAATATCCTTTATTCATCAAAATCATTCTCTTTTCACAAAATGTCATGAAATTTAAAAAAAAGGATTTTGTTGAAAATAGTGATGAAATATTTTGGAGGATTCTTCATGAAAATAAGGCTTTATAAAACCGTAAAAATCCGTTCGTGCCGTATAAGTTAAAAAAACATTCTTTTCGTACTTTTGCCGGAAAAGCCAAAAAGTACCTCGTAAAGAAAGATTTCATACATACCATGTAGTAAAAGTCAAAAATAGATAAAAATTACTTTAAACATACATGAAAGAAAATTAAGAATTTTATGAAAACATTTTGAGAACATATGGACGTGGATAATAAACATAACCCCAGTAAATACTTACGAATAACAATCTCGGATAAGAATGAGATTGGAATAATTATTCCTTACCTTAGGTCCGATTTTCTTCGTAAGTGTCTGAACCTCCTCTTCTTTGAAGCGCCTCTTTGAGCCCTCCTCTTATGGCACTAAAATTGGTCTTTGAAGAAGACCAGGACCTCTATGATGTTTCTAGGGAAGTGGAGAAGAGAATTTGGCAGGGGTTGGCCAAGCTTGAAGGCTCAATGTGGTGTGAGGAAGAGAGGGAGGAGGTTCCCTTTTATAAGGGAGGAGAGGGGTACCTTTGGAATAACTAAAAATATTATTTTATTATAAAGTCATATTCGGTTTTAAATAGCTCAAAATTGATTTATTTCGAATCTAAGGTGGTGATGCGTCTAAATCCTCTCATCCAATAGAATTTAGACAAGTTTAGGTTCCTATTTTAACCTTATCATTTATATTTAACTTTAAGTTAGATAATTTTACTTTTACCGTGTCTTTTTGTTTTCTTACACTATAAGGTTAATAAACATACTATAACAAGCCAAACGAACCCCAAGTTGTTTTTTATTAATATATATAACCTTATCTAAGTCATTTGGCCGAACCTTAGATGTTTAGGAATAAAATAACAATTAATAATATAATATTTGTTTTAAAAACTATTTTATGTCAATTTTGACACTATTTAGTAATTGATTTTTTTGAAAATCATTACATAATGATTAGTTCGAAAAAAGTTAATTAAATCAATAATAACATGTAATATTAACCTATAAAATTAGTGGAATTCATAAAAAGTCTCAAATTACATTTATTTGGGTATTTATAACATCTATTATGTCAATATTTCATTAATAAAATAATTACTTCATCATCATTGTGTCATAAATAAATTAAATTATTTAATGTCTAAAAATTACAAGTTAATTATCATTATGTAGGATATATTTTTATCTTTAGAATGAATATTTATAGTTCAATTTTCCTTATGTAAAATACTATATTAAAAATGATTTACTTATTAAACTTTGATTTTAACTATTTTAACCCTTCTTTGAATAAATTAATAATAAATGTCCTAATCTAATCCAAGTGGGCCTAAATGGTCATATTTTATTCCTAAGGTTGTTTTTGGTCGAATTAAACTTATCCAATAGAATTTGGACATGTGTTATGGCAATAATAATATCATTTTTACCCTTAATTACCCTCTTTACTTTTATCCGTGGTAAAAAAAAGTAAAAAGTTACTATTCACCAAAAATTATTTTCATCTCATTGAACAATATTTTACTTACTGACATCAACCGTGTCTCTCGGATTTTTGAAATTCCACTCACAGAAGTGGTAAAATTAAGTTTTATGAAAAATTCAGTTTTTTTAACTACCACTTAGTGGTTTCACTATTCATCAAAAAATGAAAGTTTCCAGAAAAATACCAAAAATTAGGCCTAAGCTATATTTGATATTATGAATTCAAAAATGATGACTATTTTATCAAATTCAAAACATATCAGCTACATTAACTAATTTAAAAATTAATTACCGTCGTCAAAACAAATAGCGTGTTTTTAAGAGATAATAACTATCAAAAGATTGAAACTTGTTTATAACAGGTTTAAATGTGAAATTACATCCAATGACCAAAATTGTATTAAATTTTAAAAATATATTCTAAATATATTTTAAAACCACTAAAATTAATAATTTATCACTATTAATTATTTCGATTAAAAAATTTGTTTTTTATTAAAATTTAGTAATTTTCACTATTCATCAGAATATGAATGTTATCCGAAAAGTACCAAAATTTCACCCTAAGCTAATTTCGATATTCCGAATCCAAAAATGAAGTCCATTATGAAAAATAAAATTTACAAAATTTCAAAAAGTTGTTATTACTATTTATAACAGCTAGTTTTAATAATATTTTAATAGCATATCGTTGTTTAGTGAAACTCGGTATTGCGTACTACACACGCTATCGAGGAAGGTCATGATTGTGTGTAATGCAAGGCAAGACAAGGATGCATGTTGTGCAAGCATCTTTTGGTGTAGCGTACAACACGAGACATTAATGAAATTAAAAAGAATATTTTTCATAAAATCTCGGGGTGTTACAATTTTGAAACACCTCACCACTTTTTAAATAATTTCCAAACCAATCACCGCTAAAATTTATATTTTTTGAAAATAATAAATTTTGAAAACATACCTCAAAAGGGTAAAGATCAACAAAAAGTTAAACATCAATAAATTTTAAAACTAATATATTACATAATATTATCCTGAAAACTAATTAAATTTCATAATAAAGTTTCTAAGGCCTCATTTCAATCACATTTTTTATATTAAATTATATATTTAACAAAAAAATATCACAAAAATCATAGAAATTGAGGTATTCCAAAATTACTCAAAAAATTCATCAATAAATGACAATATAGAATAGGATCCACATCAGTTCCCTTGTGATCACTGAGAAACACTCAAAATGACTTTTTAATCAAGGGGTAAAAATAATAAATCAAAAAAGGCTAGAAAATCGTGATTTAAATTCCCTTATGGTCTGATAAATCCTGAAGAAATAATTCAACAACCCTTGAAATATTTATTGGATTATGAATTAAGACACTATCAAATTTAAAAGGCTATACGGAAAAACCGTACAACACTGATCATGTTTTCTTTATTCATTACAAATTTCCAAAGAAACCAAAATGGTTACTCATATCATGAAATTGAGGATCAAAATAAAAAAAAGAACCAAACAAGATCTCATGAAAAAAAATTAATATTTCAACTACCAAAGAAAACTCAATCGTTTACACGAAGGGTATTAATCTGGCACCTAATAATGAAAAATCTCCCAATTCTAGATTAAAAATCCTAACTCAATCTTACTATGAAACCCAAAATAACAATAATGCGGTTCTATAACATAATTCTTTACTAAGAAACATATGCTCTAATACTCTTTTTAATGAACTGGTTTGGGATGAACTATCACATCACCCGACTTAGCCCACCACTGGGCCTGATAGACATTCCAAATCTTCATGAGATGGAAACTAGAACCTAGGTCAAAATAATAAACAATTGAGAATGATTTGAAACTCAAATAATAATACAAATAAATAGAGGGACCATATAAATAAACCAAATTGACATGGAATAATGAATAAACATCCAAATAAAAATTCACAATAAAAATAAATATAACAAAATTAGAATATAAATTCTACTAGTCTAATGTGGTCGACAAGACATCTAATAATAATATAATATAGAACTACAAGAACATGAAAATCACCACCAGCGACCTCGAATAATCACCATATCCCCATATATATATAATAACCAATTCATTACTTAAGGAATTAAAATATAACTGAGCACCCGAAAGAGAACCATAATATTTTTATACACACATGGGTACCAATTCATATATTGGTTCTGAGTTAAACATGGCCAGTAAGGTCTCACTGAGGATTCTAATCAATTCCCATCAAGAAGAATCCAATAAAATGATTGTTTTTAGATAAGGAATAAAATATGATTTCCACATGTGTGTAGAAGACAAACCTAATAGAAAGCTAAAATTATTGTTTAAAACACCGACACCTATTTATAAAACGAATGTAGGGAAAAAAAACGTTGGTGAATGTTTGTTTACCATGGAAAGAGGTCCATTGAAATAAATTCAAAATAAATACAAGTACACACATTTTTCCCTCATGAAAAAATTATTTCATGAAATCCGAATTATTATAAAAAACCCTAAATTTCATTTAGATATATATGTAGAAAAATATTTTGAAGTTATTATATGTAATAAAACCACTCAAAGAGAAATAAAATCACCAGAAAGAAATAGGGTATCAGAGAAACCAATCACAGATAAACTCAACCATGTATTGGTTCCACAAAACAAAGAAGTAGGGGATAAAGACCATGTATAGTATGAGATCCCCTAAAATTTCAAAAGAAGGACCTAGGAATAATAGGAAACATCTTAAGATGCACGTAATAAGACTTGATCTAGAAGCAATGACCTTATGCAATCCTATAATAACCCGTCGAACCAAGAACTCCCATAAAACTAGTGAATCCATACAACCATCTTTGGAACATGGAGATACAATGGTTCTAGAAGTGAGATACATATGTAGTTCTTATCATTATCTAGACATAATAAAAATAATATTTTCACTAATTTCGGTCAATCACTACATCTTGTGATTCTAATGAAAATTCTATTGTAGTATAAAAATAATTAAAAAAATTCATATGAATCTGTTAAAAATAATTTGAAATAATTATCATCTTACCTCCTACAAATTCCCCTAAAATAACCATTTTACATCCATGCATATACGTCATGTAGATATATATAAATAATAAACTTCCATGAAGGGGTGATACACCAAAATGACCATAATAATAAATATTTTTATTAATTGAGGGTCCCACTTATTTTAGAAATTGGTTCCCTTAAAGGATCCAACTAGGATTTTAAAAACAGAATAAAAAAAATTTAACTCATTTACACCATTTCAAATCTTATTTACATACATCTATTGAAATCCAATTTTTTAAACCAGTCTTGAAATTAATTTGGAAACCCTATATATTAATAAATTACATTTTTAACTCCTTTTAAAATACCACCAAAAACCCATGGACAAAGAACTTTAATTTGAATGCTAGCCAATTTTTATTATAAAAAATAGCTTTAAAACATCCCAAATTAAGTTTTAAAAAGAAACCAAAACTAGATCCCATTTTAAAAATTTAAACCTATTTATAATTTCTGATCATGAGTTTTAATGAATAGTTTTCATGAAACAAGTCTATAAAATGTGTTTTATATATTTTAATACAATTTCCAGCCCATAAATGATATTCCACGAGGTTAAAATGTTTTTAGAAAGAAATTTAAAAAAACTGAGAAATTTAAAACATGCATTTCAAGGGAATTTTAAAGAAACACTAACATCTTTCTAGGAGAAAAATAACTGAGACATGTCACACATGAAGAAAAATACACAAATAGAAAAGAATAATACATAATGAAGAATGATACACCTAATTAACTCTTATTATAAATATACCAATACCTACACCTAAAATAAACAATATTTATGTTCTATGGAATAAAAAAAGGAAAGTAGAGGGATAAAAGAAGAGAGGGAAAGATGAAATAATTGAAACGATACTATGAAACCCAATTGAAATCATTGGAGGATGGACAAAAATTAAATAATGAAGGAATGGATAACTCCCCACATGCACCATATAGTTTGGTCAAGTAATATTAGAGAAATAGGGTGAATAAAACATAAAAACACATAGGGGTAGATTCATTTCAAAATTTTAATTAATACTATGGATACTGCATTATTTAGAAATACAAAATTTCAAACCATGAACAAACCATAACGACCTCACTTCCTAAGAAAATGATAATTACATGGGTTAACCACATTTTTTATCAAACTATATGATAACAAATTAAAAAATATTTTTTAGCGCTGAATCTTGGTTTAATACATCAATGGATATTTTTTAGAAAACCAAAAGGTATATTTTGAATCAGAAAAAAATCCTGAAAACCCCAAGGGAGGTGCGTGCAAGATCCGAGGTCAGCACGCATGGTTGGAAATTGCACTCAAGTTCTTGTGCGCCCAATGCGACATTTAATGGTTTCTTCCTCCTCGACCTTCTGTAAAATATCCATGTCAGAAGCACTAATGAATGTTGGATAGCACACAAGAATAGGGACCACATGTAAGATAATCTACACTCGATTCCACATCAAATTCCAATTACGCGTAGGCCACCTTGCACAACGACACCAAGGTTTTCAGATATAAATAGAAACATACCCCCACATTTTGGGGTACTATTATAAAAGATTAATTGTAACTCCCTTTCAAAAAATACAACCTCTTCCATGACTATGCAAAAGACATGGCCTCAAGGTACTAGATCTTGTGTGATAGGACTCCCAGGGGTCCTCATTCTGGTTGGCCCACTAGGGCTTGATCTTTACCCACTTCCTTTTACTCATATGCAATTTCATGAAGAATACCCTTCTTGCATGCAAGAGTTTCCTTTGAGTAGTGCCACATTCACACATGATCCTTGATTTAGCGAGTATACATCATCATATGTGAAACCCCTCATCTTGCGCGCATGCATTTAAACATGCGTTTAACCCTTCTTGTGTGCTTCATGTGTCTTCCTTAACCCATGACACCATTTCTAAGACCCTCTTGCATGCTATACCCTTATCTTTTATGCACTTCCTCTATGTGGCCCTCCAGGCTTGTACGAAGTGATTTCATAGTCCCCTGAGATGATATTCACGTTGCGTTGGCATAAATTGTGATTCTTCTCATAGGATTGCTAATGGATATGAATTCTTTTCATAGCTATTCTAACGTGCACCCTTCAATGGATCACTCCACAAACCCCACCACCATGGCTTTACTGGTGCCTTCCATTCACCAAGGGTTTAAAGTTCACTAGTTATATAAGTCCTAGAAGTGAAGAGTGAATCCTCACCGTCCGAGCTAAATCTTGTTAAACATCCAAGTTCTTGCGTCCACAACACATTATGTTAAACTATGATCATCACATAAGTGACATGCCTCAAGAGGATCGTGAAGGGTATTGGACCCAACACCCTCTCACTCCCTCCCCCTCTATTCTTTGTTGGCATGTGCACCTCAAGTAGTCTATAAGTATGCCCCGAACCATCTTTTCAGGGTTCTCCATATATAGTGGCCATATCCTCCTCATGAATCTAAACCCATATTCAGGCCTCCCCCAAGGAATAATCCCACTATTTCCAACTTGGGCCGCTAACCATGCATAATCCCCACTCCATTACTCATGGAATCACCTTTTGAAATAAGACTTTTAGGTCTTTGTTTTCTCTTGTTTCTCATACCGAGAATAAATCACATGAGATTAGAGTAATAATTAACAATGAAATATTCTATAGTACACCTTTGGGTGTAATCCCTAATCCCCTCTCTACTGAACTACGTGAACTTTTATCCATTCCCTTTTCAAGCATGGTACGTAGGAAGCCCCTCTAATGCTTAATCCAATCACCGCTCAATTCCCGACTGTATTCACATCTATTAATTCCATTCCCACCTGAAATTAAATTGTATTTCCCTATCATCCAATATGATGTTAAACTATTTTAATTCTAAGTACGTGATTTTTGATCTTTTTATCCAAGATAGATTGTGTAGGAAGCCTCCCTGAGGTCCAACCCCAAACACTAGTAAGCTTTAAGGTCCCCATTGATGGGATCTTCATCCGTGGTCCACACATTTGTGGTGTCCAACTAGTTCCTGGGAAGCTAACTAAGCCTAATACCCACACTAAATCCATTCTCCTCCAACCAAGATGTCCCTCTTTTGATGGGATGATAATCACCTATACGCCAGAACATGTCTTCGGGTTTTTATCCTTTGTGTAAACTCTGATTCCATACCCAATCCTAATCTACGAGGACATTGATTCCCTAGTATAGGGATGCATATGAAGCCTCCCTAAGGTTCAATACCATCAACTACATCACATCCTATTCTCCCCCTTGATGCCATTGTGTTTCCGTAAGATCACACCTTATCCCGTTGGATTTATTCCCTTCATGCCCCTATCCATGAATCCATTCTCATGAGCCTCCTCTTGAGGCGACTCATCGCCCCATCTTAAACGAAATAGAATTTTATTCCCTATCACGGGGATACATAGGAAACCTCTTCAAGGATCAAACCATTTACATTCACCTCTACACCGGTTTTTAATTCTGTCCCTATTCATTCCATCTTTCGACAATTCATATATATCCATCCCGACTTTACTCAGGCTTCCACATTCAGATCACATGGTTCCATCTATTCTGTAATCTAACCATGTTCAAGACCAATTTATCTTTTTATCACCTAGTCCACTAATCATGCGTAATCCAAATCATGTATTCGGGGTTTTCCAATGTGTACACCCTGATCCCATGATTCAATCTCTCAAACTACGATGATTTTGATCCTTATCTTCTATACAGTGTACATAGGAAGCTTCCTAGTTGTTCAATCCCACATAATGCTAAACCTTGGTTTCCCCGTTTTCAGGACCTAATCATCTCTTAACCTGCCCTTTGAGGTGTCAAGATCAGCCTTTATGGTGTGATATCTTCCCTCTATAGGACACAACACCTCGGATCTATCCTCATTAGGTGATTTGATCCACCCATCTAATAAAACTTCCATGTGCTCCATCATAGGGATATACCCATTTAATCCAATCTCATTAGTGTTTTGATTAGTCTGATTTTTCTCTTATAGACGTTAAACTCACAAAATACCCCGTGTTAAACATGAGATGCCAAGAAAAACCTCGAATACAAGCCTCTGTAATATAATTCACTTTATTCAACATGGGATGACTTGAGCTTTTGTGCCCTCGATAATCCCTATCATAAGGAGATGAAATCCAGTTGTACCAATTTTTTAGCATCTAGACACTAGCATTTCCCAAAATGACAAATCCCCTAACCAAATTTTTCTGCCCAGACTTGACCCTGTGGAATTTCTTGTCAGATAAGTGTAATTAAAAATAATTCACAAATATATGGAACCATGAATAGATTCCGGGACAATGTCTAAACCTTTATGGGAGACCTAGACAATGTGATTAATTCCAATGAAAAATTCATAGAAAGAGAGGTTTAAATCCCATCATCCCATTTTGATCAATGGGAAATCATCTTTTTAGAAGTGATGAATGCCACCAACCTTTAGGAAGCAGAAATGCAGGGAAACAAATATCTGCATGTCCTACTTGACAAATGGATGCACGCACACCGATGAAAGCATCATAAAAAATGGTGAACCTGATGTGAATATCTTCTCATCAATATGTATATTAGTAGTATCAATACATGACCAGATATGCATGTCATATGATCTAGATATCGGGAGCCAGGTCCTGTGATGAAAATAGTTAGTTTGGCATGAAACTCACCAGGATATGGGAAAGTTAATTGTTTGGAATCCCAGTCCATGATGTTGTTTGTGTGAATATTTCTATCCAGTCATGGAATAATGAATGATGCTTGGGAACTAGGAATCACTTTCTTTCTATCTGAACTGATGGATGAATTTTCCAACACTGTATGAACCAAGCTACAGCTATATAAAATCAATCACCTCCTACCCATGGATGCAGGGGCATGGATAATTCAAACATAGCAGTCCAACATGGCATAATAACATCTATGAAAACTCCAATTACCACATGAACTAGGCATCAATACCTCATATAACCCTCTAAATTTATTTAGAGGAGGATGATTAATACAATTTTTTATCTATGTGAATAGGAGGAGGTAATACTAAAAGGTGATATGACCCAGCATGACATAGTGGCCTTTGTTCCCTATCAACGCTTCTACCCAAAGGGGCCATGTAGGGGTCCTCTACTCCCCACTCTGACCATCAATTGATTTGGGATATTATCCCTAGTGTGACGTTACGATTAAATCCCTTATGAGGATGAAGAAAGAGATGCTAGAGGCCTCCCAGATATGACTTCTGCCAAGGAATTGTTGAGGAGGGATCCCAACTAGATGCATCAGCATCGACATCTAGTCCCACAGACAGAGGAGTGGGTGGCTCATACCACTACACGACCATCTCGTCTGACCCGACAAAAACATCAGGTACAAGATCAGGAAGATTCCTTCTAGGGGAAATCATCTTCCACAGCTTCTGGAGCCCGATCCACCACAAGTGTGCACTATTTAGCCCTAGTTGTTGTTACAGAGTATGGGAAATTCCCTCTCCAAGATAAGGTGTGATTCCATACCCAGTATGATGTGTGGAACTAGCCACCCCACAAGCAGGCTGAGTTGACTCCTCCGGTCAACAGTGCAAGAAAAAACCATCATGTGGAGACCTACAATGATGACGTTAAATATAGTGGTCCTCCTCATACAATTATTATACAGAGTGGAGGTTCTCCCTACCCCCACAACCATCATGGAGTTTCTCCCCATGCCACCATCGTTATCCCGAGCGGAGGTCCTCCCCATCATGTCAACACTCATCAGGAAGGTCCTTCATGTTCCCCTAGTCATAGTTAAAAATATTTACCTTGAATACCAAGTTATCAATGTAGGGATACCCCTCACCCTATAATTTATCAATATGGAATTCCTCCCCATGTCCTCATCGACTCCAACGGTGACCCTCTTCACTTCATCGATAGTCATTACAAGGGTCTTTCCTGTATCAAGTATGATCAGTAAGAAGACCCTCTTAATACCACAACTACCAGACCCTAGCCAATGTGGATGTCTTCCTCATGCTATGGATGATCACCATATAGGTCCACCCCCTGTGCTTTTAGGCTCTAGTGGAGGCCCTCCCTTATCCATCACCCTCTATCATAGTGGTCCTCCTTGAGTTCCATTTGACATTTTCTAAGGTGATCCTCACACCCCAATTTTCCCGAGTAGAGGTCCTCCCTGCTATATCACCAACCCTAGAAGAGGTCATCCTAGTGTCAATAATCTATCCATACCAAAAGAACTATAATAAGGTAAGAGGGTTGGTCATCACCACCTGAGGAAGAATCCTAAGAAGCATCAAACTACAATATAACCCATCCTTTTTTCAGATTCTAAAGTGGTGTCTGATTTGATGATGGAACCTTCACCCCAGTACTCTATGTTGGGGGATGAGGAAGGGACAAGGCATATCAAGATCATCATTTGGAAAAGTGATGTCAACCAATTCCCCACATCGCTTCAATGATAAATTCCGGAGGAGGTAGATTTTCCCCTTTCTCAAGCATAAACATAAAATCCTTAATATCATCAGCAGGATCATTCTCTACCTCAACAAGAGATCACAATTAGTTATTTTGTGGACCAATAGAGGATGAGAAATAACATTATCCACTTCTAATGACCATAGACCCTTCATAGGAACTAGTAGTCATTAGTCCAACTTAAATGGATGTGATGGTGCAATCAATGAATTCTCTGAGAAGCATCCCAAGATGCAGCAGTTTATCGGTTTATGTGTCGTACTCTCCATTGACTATCCTACTACTACAATGGTCTCAATCAATTTTGTTATTGTTCCCTCAACCAACCCTAATTGAGGAATTCAGATATCAAAGGCTGGATCCCAAGTCTGAGTTGAGGTGTTTGTGGGAAATTCATGCAATAAACCATTTCCCAAAAACATTTTGACAAATTTCAATTACAAAAATTAACATTCCAGAGTCCCTCGCTTAGGAAGATGTTATGTGCCTCCAAAAAACCTTACCGATGACTCATTTCCACCTCCATCACTAACAATTTGCATTCCCAAAAAGCTAGGGACACCTCGATAAAATTGGCCAGTAGTGCCGCCTAGTTGAGTTGGTTTCACTCACTATTTCTCATCACCATGCATTGCTTGGTTATCATCATACCCTCAAGCAAAAATGTGTTCAAAGATTCATTGTTCTCTAAAAAATTATTAAGGAGGCTTCCCTGCATATCTAGATCTGTGGTTGGGGGAAATATAAATCCTTACATTTCATTCCTATCTTATGCTAGTATGGTTCACCTGATGGAATCTAGGATATGTCTCTATGCATCGTCATAGTGAACATTGTCTTTCCTAAGATATAACAAAAAGGGGGCACTAGAACAAGTCTTGGAGGAGAGGAATAACCATTTCGGGTAGTACAACATCTTGTAGACCATGCAGGTGTCCATACATGCCAATGAAGAACATTTCATGGCCTTCATGCACCTTCTGAGTAATTTCTTTTCGATCAATACCCCAGCAAGAGAATAATGGAAATTGGGATAGTCAAACCCTCCGACTTGACTGGATCATTCAATATATAGATTATAGAACTGAAAAGGTTGTATTGTGTCAACAGATTGCTGAAAAAAAATATGGTTGATGATCTCCTCACCATGTCTGCTGTGAAATGACGACTTGATTACGGTAACCCTTGATTGGGGAAGCTGGGTCAGGTTTAGCTTCCTCCCAGTGAGTTTCTTATTAGTGATCTAAAAATCCTATACAAATAGAACGGATTGAAGCCGATGATTATAGAAAAATACCATAGTATGTGTCACCAAATCCACCTGATCTGTGTGAAAACCTATCTCAGGACCCATCTCAGGTTCCTTCGGCTACTCCACATGTCCCACCAACCGCTCTACAGGTTAATCCCCCATCTCATCGGGTAATAACTCAAGTCGCCCCACAATCCATTGAGCCCTCTTACCAAGTTGAAGAACATAACAATGCATTGGTGTTTTGGGACACATGTAAATATCATAATCCACATCCAGATGATCTGATGGAAACACTTATTTCTCTCCTCGAGGCTCTAGATACTCGATAGGTGGAAATACAGCCTGATGGAATGCAGTATTCAGCATGGGTGGATGATATTCCAGCACCTCCGGGTTTAAAAAATCTTACCTCCCCCCTCTTTAATAATATGGGATATCTGCTACAGTAACTATCCCACTTTATTTTCAGGTGTGGACCCATGATAGATACTTCAATGTAGCAGGATTTCACTATGCTCTGGTGTTTCATACCATCACTGGAAAGGCTCGAGTTGGTCTAGTACAACCAGTTTCCCATTGGGTCAATAGCAAGTTCAGAGGATCATTATAGGATGTTTCTCTATAGTTCAGTTTCACCACCTGAAAGACTATCATCATTGATCTCTTCAAGTGCAAGAAAAGGTAGGTTGATCAAGCTGAAGACTTTTTTTCTAGGTGGAAGGGTCTCACATATTCACTCAATATTCCACTAACCCATGAACAATTCCTAACGATGTTCATAAAGAATGTGAAGACCAAAATTTTTCCTTATCTTATCACTGATTAATTCCCTGGTGAGTTTCAGGATTCTTATGACAAAGATATTTGTTTAGAAGAAGCATTGTAGAAATCCATGTAGGCACATCTATTGCCTCCTATCTCTCTCATATAAAGAGACACCAAGGCCAAGGCCACCACGGATGGACAAATATATCCCCCTAGGTTTCTTGACTTATTAGCTACAGATTATCCTCCACAAACATTCTAAGGCCACACCTCAAGAGAATACTCTCTATCAGTATTTCCCGCCTCAAAATCAACAGGCAACACTGCGTGACATACCACCACCACCTAGGAGAGATAATCAGGTTCCACCACCTTGTATGTCTCTGCCAACCCATCATTAGGGCCAGAAACATAGAGCTCTTTTCCTAGATAGGGGGAGCCATACATACTCCTTTAATAATGTTTAGGTGTTGGGTTTGTTTCGAAGCACCATGGACTAGGGAATCCCACGGTTTCCAGAATGAAAAATCTCTAAAGAGGAAGATATCACCAATTTCCCCAATTACTACCCCTATTACCAATTCCTTTGGAATACACACAAATAGTGACATGTGTATTAAGAATGGCTGCAACAATAGGTATATAACAACATATTCAGATTGTGTCGGGTCTATGAAAATGTGGGATGTGTGTTTATAAAGCCTGATAGTGATAGTGAGGGTGAATTATAGAAGGTTTCTTTGTATGGATCTCAAATATATGATTATTGGATGTCTTACAATGTATTCTACCATGCCCATGGTATTAAATGTGCATGATTAAATTTGAATGATCATTCTAAAGGCACTATACTAACATTGACTAGTACATATACATAAATATCTCAGCCTTCATCATCTTAGAGGAGTAAGTGATGACGACACCATTGAAAACAAATCCCTCAACCAATGAAAAATCCATACCATACTATCATATTTTTCATTCCCCTAGAGATGGGGATTTTCCCAGGAATCCTTTAAAAAAATAGAGGATCCTTAATGTGATTACTATGAGTACACTTTGCTAAATACTGTCGAACTGGTAAACCATTACATGGTTCCCAAGGACGAAGAGTGTCAGGAACACCCTCCCAACATCCCTAGTCGACGTCAGGGTCAACAATGTCGTGGGTATGTGAATATTTAGAATGCATTGCCTAGTGATTCCAGTGAAGCGTTGTAGGCCATCGACACTAGACAGCAGGCTCAGAGTAGTAATCTACACAACCATCCTACTCATCTCATTTTTTCAGATTCATGCCCTCCGCCATTTGAAATACTTAAACAGGAAGAGCCACCACAACCATGTTATGATCAACCACATTACATTGTGGATGTAACATAGTCATATGTATGTCAATAGTTATCCACCCTACTTAGTTTGACTAGTGATTAGTGGTTCATCCCCAACAAAGGTCAGAATCATCCGGTTCAACCAATAACACCCATTATTCCTCTTTCAGAAGTGAAACCTCTTGTTGGAAGAAGTGTTCACCATACATGGATGTATGATGTGCACAAAAACCTATCCATCATTCTCTGTTGGATCATGATCCTCGAGGAAGTCTTCTAATCTACAGATATGTGTGAAGCCCACACTAATATTTTAAAGCGCCCCCCCCCCCCCCCCCCGCCTTTTTGAAACACAAGTAGCCTCCATAGAAGCCTTTCATGATGAGGAAATAGACAATGAAAAAGGCCAGACCATCATCTCTTTCTCTGGAGAAGATGATGGTTCTCATATATAGGGTCACATCCACCCACTATACGCCATTGTCCAGTTTAATGACATAGAGGTCTACCACTATATTTTTGACACTGGATCTGGGATCAATTTTTCCCCTCCAAGACACTCAACAAGATGTATATTTTTCAAATATATATGAGTTACTCTCATTTAAGGATTCATGGGTTTAAAAGGGCGGAGCATGCACCAATTTTTAGATAGACCAGAAAACTCGGTTCAGTGGCCTAGTTTCTAGGACTGAGTAAAAGGTTGTCTTATATGACATATATTATAATGAATTAATGGGTAGACCATGGCTCTAACTGCATGTGTAAGTCCCTTACTCATATCAACAATTCCTTATATAATCCCTTAATGGATGAGTAGGTTTACTCGAAGGTGAAGCGTATCCATTTTCCTCTTGTAAAGCTGACTGCCTGGATGTCTACTACAGTAGGAGAAAAAATAAGAATGTATATACAAATGAGGTTGAACACACTACCATTGTGGCTAACCCATGTAAATACATGGATGACTCCTATATTCTCTGAATTCACCAATTAGAGTCCATGAACCCAAACATGGGTAAATGATTTTTTGTCTCTGCGATGAGGGGGAATGTGTTACCATGTATAAGAAACACCGAAAGATCACTACATATTCCCCACACAAATCATAATGAGGTGATCCCAGAGCCCCTTACCCCTATAAGTTATCAGAATTTCCTCCCCATGGAAATAGAAATATTCCATACTTACTTGTTTTGTCATACTGGGATAAACCAGTACAAGCCGACTTTCCCCTATTTCATTGATATTATCAAACATAGAACCTTGAGTTGAAGGACTGATGGAATTAGGTTGAGAACATTCTTCTCCATGGTTTCTGAAGTGCATGAGTTACACAATGAGGTTTCCACTACCACTGTTGCTGGAACCAGTGTCCCGTCAGGATCAGCCAATTCAGAATAATATTATTTCTACTGATGATCCTCTCTCCATGGATGACTAGGAGGATTTAAAAGATTCTCCTTATACATTTATGGAGGGTGTCTCTACTATGGCTAACGAGTTGGTACATGTTAACCTCGGCACCAAGACACATCTGAAGCCAACACTGATAAGATCATCCATGTTTCCAGAAGTGCAGTAGCAATATGTGGATTTCTTGAAACATAATTGAGATTTATTTTCCTAGAGCTATAGAAAGATTCCATGACTGGATCCTCTGGTCTCATTCCACCACCGTGGAATCCTTATAAACAATCATGGGATAAAAAAACCACTGATAAAGATGAACCCTTATCACTACGCTATAGTTGATGCTGGGGTTGATAACATAATTAAATCCTAATTAATCAAGCATGTCTAGTAAAAATGATTGTTAACCAACATTTTACCCATTATAACTACGAATGGGCAGATCATGGTCTTCATCAACTTATAAGATCTCAACTAACACTTTCTAAAGGATGATTTTCTCCTTCATATGACAGAACTGTTGATTGAATCCCCCATTTGTTTCAAGGATCTCTCTTTCATGGATGGGTATTCTAAATATTATAAAATCTAAATGGCTGCTATGAATGAAAAGTGTACCACAATTAGGGAACCACAATGTAATTTCAGCTACTAGGTAATTCCTTTTAGTCTAAATAATGTAGGTTCCACCTATCTATGTGCCATGCAACACATATTCAATAAAAATCCTCAAGACACTGCTAGAATGCTACGTCGATGATTTGGTGCTAAAACCCTAGCAATGTTAGGACCTTCATAGTGATCTTGAGAATGTGTTTGGATTCCTTTTCTCCCACCATATAAAGATGAACCCCTTGAAATGTTCCTTTGGGGTTACCTTTGGAATTGTTCTCAGCTTCTTCATCATATATTGAGGCACTAAGATAATTCTGGAGAAGATCAAGGCTATCAAACAGATGCAACCTCCAAGCAACATTCAAGAGCCCTGAAGCTTTGAAGGCCATATAGCCTACACATGCCCATTCATCTCAAATCTAATGAGAAAGTGTAAGAACTTATCCTGTCTCATGAAAAAATGTGTCGACTACTAGTTGGATGATGTGTGTTAGGCTGCGTTAGAGGTGATCAAGCAGTACCTATTACATCCTCTAGTTTAGATCCCACCTATTTTCGGAAATAAAATGGCCCCTTAAATGAACAACCTAGAATGATCCCTCAAATCCCTTCTTTTCCAAAATAATAATGAGAGAACAAATGAAAATTTATACTTTCCCCGACACATGCTACTTGATAAAGAAACTAGATATTACTCTATGGAGAAGAGATACCTTGTGCTTGTATTCGTGGTTGAGAAGATTCTACATTACATGTAGTACCATGAGATACAACTAGTGTCATGTGGATCTATTAAAGTACATTCTGAAACACCCCATGTAGAGAAGCTATCTACCTCGATGTGTTGTGATCCTTCATTAGTTTGACATCACGTTTTCCCCAATAAAGATATCAAGGGAAAAGAATTGTTATACTTTTTTTTGTTCCATCCAGCACCCACAGAGAAGTCCATGGATATTAAAATTCTTGATGAGGTAATCCTCTTTAGGGATCATTTCATTCCATGTAGGTAGATTCACAGTGATAACACTTCACATAATCCTACATGTAGAAGGTACAATGATCCCATGCATAATAGAGTAGGGCTAGGTATCATGTTCACCACACCTGTATATGATGTCTTGACCTATTCATTCCTATTGTTAGAATTTTTTACCAATATCGAGGCGGAGTATCAAGACATCATCACTATTCTAGAACTATCCCTTGAGATTGATGTTCCCCACCTGCATGTGAATGGGGACTCTAAATTGGTCATCATGAAAATCAAAGATGACTACGTCATTAGGAATTCATATCTCATACACTTTGTTGAGAAAACTCATTAATTGATGGACATGTACCCTTATCAGATAAAAAATATTTATTCTCCTCGATTTTAGAATGATCATGCTGATTTCTTGTCCATCATTACCGCATCTCTTGTATATCCAGACAAGGATAATTTGATTATACATATTGTTCATCAAACGATCACGGATCCCGTCACCCTAGATGATGATGAATTCCAGTAGGTAAGCCACCTTACCACCATTTTCTCCACATCAGGTCCTCCATGTCCCCTTTCCATAGTTTTGGAAGGGATCCCTAACTGGACGACTCCCTTTATCAAGTATCTCTGGTATGGTAATATCCTAAAAGACTTAGCCGAACGTGTATGAGTCCGTCGGAACACAGTGCGGTTCTCCCTGTACAGTGGTAACAGTCTTGAGAAGATCATCTACAAACGTTGCATTGATGGGATTATCCATTATGGAATTCAAAGAGATGATATTTATTAGGTTATACTAGAAGTTCATGTCGGTTCCTCCCAGGACAATCCAGAAGTGCCAAAAATATATCATTAGATCTAAAGATTATGATATTTTTGGCACCCTGTGATATGTGACAACATCGAGTTTTCCAAGATGTTCTACATGTTACAATTCCATGCTGATTTTGTGTGTCAGTCGCCACAGACACTCCATACTTCCATGTACTCTTGGCCTTTTGTGGTCTGGGGACTCGATGACCTAGTACCATATCCACCAGCAATGGATCACCATTGTAGGTTCATCCTAACTACTACGGATTTCTATTCCAAGTGGTAAGATTCATTTCCATTCAAATAGTTCAAATCCCATTACATCATAAACTTCATGAGAAACAATATCATCCACCGATTTGGATCCTCTCATACCATCCTCATTGATAATGACACCAACTTTCTAGCAGTATAATTGAAGATAATACATTCCAAGTACAATATCCATTCCAATAAAACTTATCCCAATCATGTGAAATAAAATGGGAAGATATATGTGTTAAAAAACCCGATAAAATTATGAAAAAGATGGTTGGACAGAACACGAAAAGTTGGATGAAAAAACTCCCCAATGATCTATGGGATTACCAAATAATGACTCATAATTCCACCTAGGTGACACCATTTTCCCTGGTGTATAGAACAGAGGAATTCCTGCCGAGAAAGATTCAGTTACTGTCACATTTCACAACCCTCTATGATCAGAAGATTCTAGAAAAGATAACAGAAGTTCATCTGGTTGAATTAAAATTCCTTGAGGAGAACATGCTTCATGCCATGCAAAATCTGGATAGGCATCATAACTAGTTAGACATATCATTCAATATGAAAGTTCTTCTCTGTTATTTGTTTCATGGTGACATGTTATTGGCCATAATAACACCAAATAAACCTGGTAGAAATTCACCAATGTTGGATCCCATGTGGGAGTAACCATATATCATTCACATGGTTTACCCCAACAGTTCGAACTATCTACTCACTATGAATGGTGAGAACGTCACTACTCCCACCAATGAAAAATTCCTCAATCCATAATTCACAAATTTAAACCCTTTTCCACCTTCATGTTGTTAAATTATATACAACCTGATCTCTACAACCATAAAATAAAATCCCTTCATCCTTCATGACGACAAACTGCAATTGGTAAAAATATCTCTTGGTATGTGCTCAATGAAATTATAATAAAATCTATAGTATCCTTAACAATATGATGTTAAACCACATGTAATTTTAATAACTACATGTGTCTTTATTACCATCATTATGGGATTCGTAGGAATCCCCAAACATTTCATCTTTTGGTGAAACACCTATTTTTTAGAAGCCTTATCTTTCAATTGGATTCTTGACATAAATTAGCTAGGGAGTATGTGGTGTGATGTGGACTTATTTCCTCTTTCACAATGGGTTTTTAATAACCATTCCATGTACCTTTCAAGAGAGATCCCATTTTTGGCATCTTTATCACATGATGTTAAACTACACAACTGTTATGAACTACATGTGGCTTGATTATCATCCACATGAGATACGAAGGAATGCTTGTACATTTCGTCTTTAGGTCCATCCCGAGGACGCTCAATCTTTTCTGGACCCTTGGCCCGAGGATCCCTATTGGGAATGCACACAGTGTGGTGTAGAATTTTTTTATCCCCATTCACATAAGGTATTCTCTACCACTCCATACATATTCCCTTTAGAACCACGTTCTTCTATATGCGTCACAACCATATGATGTTAAACTATGTTTTTATCCCACATTACATCAAATGGTTGGGTCATTTCCACACGCTGTTAATTTTTTTGGGATGGTCCTATCATACAACATTAATCTGTGAAACTATCTTCCTAGCCACATGAATAAAAATTGAACTACATTGTGGTGTCCTCACATGAGTGGGATTCATATTTGGAATAGGTCATCCACCATAATATTTGTCAAGGACTACATGCGGTTTGATTTATGAGGCAATGCCCGAATTTTCCATCCTGGGATTGTTGCTCCAAAACAAACACCCACACTAAAGAAAAAAAGATCCATCTATTTCCTCTCCTTTTAGTGCATGGGCCAAACATGCACCACAATCAGTTTTAGAACTACGTGTTGATTGATTCCAACCCTTATTCCAATAATAATAATTTCTATGAATTTTTTTTCGAGTCCAGCCCTAGGTACCTAAAATCCAACATTCATTCCATCCCCTTGGCCAGAACCCTATTTAAATCAAAAGGTGTGGGGAATAATTCTTTGTTCCCCATTCATGGGTGGTTTATAATATCCATGCCATGTACTTCCCGTTAGGGATCTTCCATTAATTTCCCATATCCTTACTACATGAAGTTAAATTGAACTAATCTCAATAACTATGTATGGCTTGATTCCCACCATGGCTTGATTCCCACCACTATGGGATATGTACAAATGCCTGGAAATGGTTTCCTTAGGTCCAACCTCAGGGTCATATTTTCCTTCTCCCAACCCATTGTCCTAGGATCATGAATGGTGTGGTATGTGGACTTCATTAGTCCTCATTCACATTGGGTTATTCTACCATGCCATACATGTTTCTATCTTGAGCATCCTCTACCCCTTACATCCTTACCAAATGCAGTTAAACATCATGGCATGTCCAAAATTCTGTATGGCTGGATTTCCATAAATATGGGATACATAAGAATGACCAAAAATTTCATATTTGGGTCCAACCCTAGGTTTATCAATCTATTTTCCCTTTTTTCATCCAGTTGCCTCATTGAGGCATCTTCCCTTAATTAGAACCCGTGATCCTTTTTATGCCCCACCAACGTGCTCATATTCACTGTGGTTTAGAAAGTAGAGTGTTAACTTCATCATTAACATGCATTCATCTATTTCCATTTTTAATCTCCATTTATTTAAGTTTCAATCATAAATCATATCTGAAAGTACCCCCATATGGTATGGATGCTCGACCTTATAGCTCACCTACTACATTGGGACAACATCTTAGATGGTTTCAAATAATACTATGAGACTGTTCCTATGTAGTGAATTTGGTTAGCGATAGACCCTCTTTTGTTATTCCTATTTTAAGTAATGAAAAATGGATGTTGTGTTTCAAACATGTTCATCAGTTATCCTACATTATAATTCCATGCATATTACTCCATAAATATCAGTCATGAGATTCAAATCTCTCTCCAATACATCATGTTCAAGTGGGATTTTGACACTCTTACTGTTATACCTCCATGCACCTTTTTTTCAATTAAGAGGAAAAATCTACATTATGGGGTCATCATCAACTCCACAACGTCTCCCCCTACTAAGTATTCCATGTGTGGTAAAGATATTCTCCACCATTGTTTACCACAACGAGTATAGATCACATGGGCTTAGCGATATGGGTACAGATTCTGATTGTAGGGGAGAATCACACATATATTGTTCTGAGCTCTATGACCATAAACTATGATTTTCTATGTCCTTATCATTTTACGTTAAAATATATCTTCTTCATTCAAGTTTTGTGTTGATAACTATGAAACCATATGATGTTTTCATTTGTTAATACATTGTACCTTTGGAATAGTTCTTTTTCAATGCCACATTTATAAAATATGTGTGGCTTGATTCTCGCAATTGTGTGACACGTATTGATTCTTGGTCACTTTTCCATTGGGCCCAATAGCATATTTATGAACCTTGACCATCCCATTTTTTGAGTTTGTGTCCTTTATGCTTATAAAGGTGTGATCTAGTATAGAAAACTTCTATCCTACCATCATTGGGTCTGCCCTGAGGTGGAATTCCACACATCTCTGCACCTTGCAGTCTGAACTCTAGAACCTTAAACTAAGAGGCTTAGTAGCAAAGTCCAACCATCATGACCTTATACCGTATGTATTTATTCAGAAGTGTGTGGTGTAGTGTGGACTTAATTTTTCCTCATCCACATCTGGTTTTCAATAACCACACAGTATACCTCCCTTAATATCTCTTCATCCTTCATTCATACCACATGATGATGAGCTGTTTTCCATGTATCGCACCAATGAAATTTCATTCCGAGCTCTGCAAACTTGAGCTACGATTCTTCCTCTCTATGTTCACATGATGTTAAAATGCATAACAATTTTGATATTCCTCTTTAAAAGAGGATATTGCTCCTTTTTTATTTGTTCTCATAGTACCACCTCTGAGACCTATGTGTTTCTTTATTTCCATCATTATGGGGTATGTAGTAATGCTCAAACATCTTATTTGTGGACTTTTAGATACCATTTTCACCACTCTATCCTATTCTGGCCCGAGTTCTCCCAAAAGTATGTGTTGGGGTGAAGACTTCTATGGTTTTCATTCATGTTGGGTATATAATAACCATCCCATGTACTTACTTTAAGATTTCCACTCCTTGTGCTCATCCTACATGATGCTTAAACTTCATGGGTAATGTTCATGCATCACAAATTCCCTATTCTAAGTTTTCATTAACTTTCATGTCCAAACGGACCCCCTAATGGTATAGATGATAGGCCTTAGTTATCTTATATCATCCTGGGACAAATCCACAGAGTATTTTAATGAAAAATTTGATTCAAATACCACATCTTGAATATTTTTAGTTGTCGATCCTCATTTGTTTGTTCCAATTAAATTATAACATGTAATGAATGATGTGTTTCGAACATGTCCAATAGTTATCATTCATCGTCACACTGCTCCAATTACATCAAAAATATTTAATTCCTTAAATTTTATGTTTAACGCATCTTTCCATTTTATGGATACTCGACACCTCTGCTGTTGTAACTCCATGCATTAACACATGTTGAGTAGGAATGTTGGTTCATCTAGGATATTCCCACCTTAAATTTCATTTCCTATGTTGCACACTATCGTTAGGCCGGGAAGTCCTAACAACATGCCTTGTTTCCTACAATGAGTATGACTCATTTAGGCTTATGTTTTGGGGTAGGGTAATATCCATATACAAGACAGTGTGACCCATTGGTCCTTCCATATGACATTAAACTATGAAACTATCTTCCTCACCACATGATTATGAATTGTTCCAAATACAATGAACTATGTATGGTTTGATTACTGCCCTTGAAGGATATGCAGAGACATTCAGACATCTCATCCTCTGTTCGAGCCCGTGAATGCTAAACTCCATATCTTGGCCTTCTTAGTACTGACTTCCCACTAGGGAATGTGCTGTGTGGTGTGGAATTATGTCCTCATTTATGTCTATTTGTGAACCTCCCCACACATTTCTCATATGGGTTACCCACGTCCTCGTCGATGGACTCTAAACTATGGCCCTTCCCTAATGATCAGGATGCCCCATGATATGTGTGGGATGTATCTACTTCCTTGATAGATAGGATTTACCCCTACAGTGTGGGTATATGACCATTCTGCATTCAAGAACTAATTTTTTCATGATTATCATCCTTATGTGAAACATAGAGTCATACAAGAATTTTACCCCGGGACCAGCCCCAAGACCAATTAACATTCTTGGTTCTTTTCCCCTAATCATGGTAGGAAATCTAAAACATTAATAGAGGAGTTCCCAGTCCATGTAACATGATTTTAAACTGTAGGGTAGGGTTCATGTAGTAAGAAACTAAACTACATCGAATGTTCTTATCATACAATGTTAAACTATTACAAGCATTGTCCTCACAGTATGACTCTAAACTACATTCTTATCATCCCCATTTACATGACTTAAAACTATATATCATCTTGGGACCTCACCAAACATGACCCTCTCTAATGTATTCCTGGTCTTAATTCAGATTGATACTCTCACACAACGAATTTTTGGAACAGTGGAATTATTTTGAATGTGTCGGACTCCATTCGAATAACCCATCACACCACCCCAGGCTTTGCATTCCCCTTATTCCGATCCTCACCCACTTTAAAATCTGAAGGGACCCCAAAATCCATATATTCTTGGCCTTTCAAATCACCTACTATTTAGATCCATCATTCTAGTTGATATTGGATGATATTTCATGTTAGGACTCATGTTTTTGAATATGGTCAGTTGATGGGACACATTTGTTTGTCCCCGGTTCAAGCTAATGTGATATGAAAAATGTGTTTCAAATATGGTCAATAGTTATCCTCCATCAGCATGCCACCTATCACTCTGTTCTAAATCTAAGGTAGCGTGATTCATACATATCATTCTCCATTGTTTGGATTGACTTTGAAGCCATTGTAATTACCCTGTTCATTCACTAGAGCTTGTTGGGAAATGTAATTGGGTTGTTCTGGCGACCTTATCTTCTAGTTCTGGTCTCTCCATAATTCCATGTATTTTGAGTGATCAGTCAACAATGAAATATAATCGAATAATAAATGGATAGATAGTGCTTTCATACATAAAACAGTTGATCATGAAGTCTTCCCTAGTTTCTCACACAATGTATGAACCAAACGTGCTGAGGGATTAATCAATAATTACTCTATAATTAGGATTGATATGAAATAATTATAACAAGAAAAAAATAGTAAGTCTATACATGTACTTTAGGGAGAGTAAATAAGGGAGAAAACATGTTTCATGAGTTTGGCCAAAACACTGCCCTTAGGGATAAGCTAATTCATTGGTCTTCCCTAATACAACCACTTTGTGGAATGTGGAATTCATAATTGCCTCCCGCTCCCCAAGCCTCGTTTCCACATCAGTAGCTGTTTTGAAGAACTCATTTTCTTTGGCCAACATTTTCACCCACATGACTTGGGATTCAATCTTTTCATGGATTTCTTACTCCGCTTTCTCCTAGTCATCCTCCAGTTGGGTATTCAAATATTCAATGAGCTCATATTGTCTTGTGATAAACACCGCTAATTCATTTTCCCAGTCATCAAGTAATAGTAATTCGTGATAAGACCCAATAAGATTATGTACATTCTGTGATTCCTTCTGACATCAGGAAATATCAGAGCTCTAGATATTATCTCATATAATGTCAACCATATGAAGATGGATTATTATATGAAAATATTGAGCATCCACCAATCCAGCACAATGAAAGAATAGCCATTGGTAAAGTGACCCCATCCAACTCATCTATTCTGCCTATGATTGAATGAGTTAGCATTTGATGCACTTCCACACCTTGTGTTGCATTATATGAATATCCTCAACTGTGTTAGGATCTGAGTTTTCCATCTCCTCCAGATCTGTAGGCCAATACTCTGGAAAAATATACAGTAGTTTAGTAGCAGGGTCTTCTTCTGGCACTCTATCATCTATAGTGACTTCACCCCCTCCAGCCTGGAGCTCAACCCTAGATATAACATCACCCATGATTTCATCTATTTTCTCAGTGTGTTCCAGGGTTGGAAAGGTTTGAATGATTGTCTCTTTGTGAACTAGTGAAATCACTGGTAAAGCTCCTGCAGATGTTCCAGACTTGATAGTTTGTCGATCCTCTTGTCTTGTGATCACTGCATTGGAAATTTATATCTTGGTCACCTGAGTTCCCCATTAAAAAATGTGAGCCTACAATGGTAGAGACATACAAGAGACAAGTGCAGTGTGTTCGAGTGCCCAAGTAATTGTAGAAGCATCCACCACAGGATATCCCTCACCACTTCTTAATTCAATTATTGTTTTTGTCTCCTTCTAAATGAAATTAATCGATTGAGACTCTGATTTAACCATTTCATCCTTTGCTTCTAGCTTGTCGGTGACCACTTTTGTTGAGGTTAGTTTTTAGACCACTACAACAATGGTCGGTCCTCCGCCCTGAGCGATCCTAGATGTAGATTCATGAGGATTTCATTCCACATCCATTGGTTCATTTTCATCACCTGCATGGGAATCCTCCATGATACCATCATCGATGTGTTCCAAAGTAAGAAAATTTTAGGTCAGTGGATTCAAATTATAAAAAGTTAAATGCATGTAGAGGCAAGAGTTGGGACTCTCCTCGAGTTGTTCATCCAGTTCCATATCAGAGCCTATGATTTCAACCCACTCATGTATAATTCCATAGTGGATGACTATTTATTGATGTTCATTACCTATAAGAAATTATCCCTATCCCTCAACCCACTCTTCATCAGCATCTTCTTCCTCCACTTCCTCCACTTCCTCCACTTCCTCCACTTCCCCACCTTCTTCTTCTTCTTCCCCCGTCATCTTCATTATTTGATATCAACTTTTTTGGGTTGTGCTCTTGGCCATGAATCACTTTCACGTAGATATGTGTGTATTCATTGCATCACCATTGGAATTCATAAGTATACATAGCTATTAGGTATGTGTGTTGATGATGAATGTCTACCCTATCTTCCATCTAAATGGACCATACGTTTGGTAGGTCATGACCAGCATGCACCTGTCTCTGCCACAACAATTCAGTGGACATAAATTATCAAAGAATCATCATGGAAGACCATAGAGATGTAAAAATAGAATCCGTAGTATATTTTAGAATGTTTATTAGTTGTTACCATGGGAGCTCCCTAGCCTTCTAATGAGGCCTCCCATTGGGTCACCTCTCTTTAGAAGACGGAGGTGCATCCCCACCATGCTATGCTCCTACAAAAAAGGTTCCAGCCCATTCCATTCCAACTGCATGGATTATTTATGTTCTCACCACCCAAACAGTACCTTATTTTCTGCATTATTTCCCAGAATCCACACTAGCCACCTTGTTCATCCAAATGTTTTTCCACATAATCACATCCAGATACACATCTATCCAATGGTCAGCATACTACGTTGATAGGCTAGTATTAACATCTGCAGTAGGAAACATGATGAATTCACCAAAACCTGCTGTCGTGAACATAATCCATATTTGTAGAGTGAAGCAGTTATTCCACTCTTTATGATCACATGTGTATTCTTTCTTTGACATCCACTTCCTGAACCAAAATTTCCTGGAAAAAGTCATCAGCACATAGGGTTCACAAAAGATTTATCCATCGATCCAAGATACCTTCACACCATCCCTAATTCGTTGAATGTATTCCCTCAGATCCAATGGGCCTCGCCCATTATCTACAATCTGGTCAGTTAGGTTTTAAATGGATGAAATTTGATGTTTTAATGGTTTCCAATATTGAGTTTGATCCCTTTCTCTTTGAGTTTAATTAGGAGAATCCCAATAATATTTTATAGGGATGGAGGTAGACTAACTCCTAGAGGGAGGATTAATGGAACCCATAACACCATGATAGGAGAGGGGTGAATTATGGTGTCAAAGTTTTCTCTATAATGTTGTGGATCTTGTTCCAACATGGGTAGGAACTTGTTAAATCTCTCAAACAAATGAAATCATGGACATGACACAAAAATTTTAATTGGTTCACTACAAAGGGCTATGTACAAGGAGTTTACACTGACATTGCGTCATTCATACCTATATCCACTAATCTTCACCAGTTGTGGAGTACAAGAGTATGTTCATAGTCACTATGTTCCAGGCACACTGCCCTTAAAATTTTTTAGTGATGGCTAACCGCTTCGCATGGAACACTTCCGTAAACTCCCCTATCTCACAAATATTAGTGATGTCAAGCTCAATTTATTGACCTGAAGGTCACTTCAATGATTTTACATAAAAGACATTGTCCATGCCATAGTGTAGAACTATTCTTGCACCAAAGACCATAGTTGGTTCTCTTTGAAATCACTGTTCACTGAAAAAATATGTTCAAAGCTGGTCTTCGCAAAGCCTCTTTTCAAGAAACACGCCATCTCGAGTCACCCCTTCCTTCACATAACAAAATACCTTTGCGAAGTACTCCTTCCTTCATGGAATAAACTATCTTCGTGAAGCTTCCTTTACTTCACAAAAATAATTTTTCAAAACTCATTGATTCAACATATAATAACTCATTTTGGTGAATTACCCTTTTTCAAAAATCATGAGAATCAGTTATGAGTTATAGTATCTTCACAATGCACCAACTCGCTTAAAAATCCCTGTTCTCCGAGCACTTCGCGAACACAACGCATCTCCAAATTTTCTCTCAAAAAAAATATAAATAAGAATGAAGAGGAGTGTCCTCATATTTATAGGTTCAGCTATTCCTAAAGCTCCAATTCCTCAATGTGGATTTTTTGGATCATCAAACGCGTCTTCGTGGAACTCCTCCCTTTGTAGAGAACCATATAAATTATATGTTGATAGAGATCATCTTCATCATAAAGTCTTCCGTCAATTCCCTTCTCGATTCCCCTAAAATGTTCAAAGAATTTTGTCAACGAACGCAGAGAACAAAAACTAGTAATCATGAAAAACTACAAGTATGATCGTGAAGCCCGTCTTAAACATGAAGCACACCGTCAGAACATTGTATATCTTCATGGAACACATTTTTTAAATCCCATATCTGAGAATCTGATTCCTTTCCCATGAACCCTCTTCTTGACATCCATTGACATGTCTTCATTACTTTTCACATGAGACCAAAAATCACTATCCAGAATCCAGGTGCTGTTGCTTCTTGTTTCTTTTAGAGTGACATCTCTAATTTTGGATTTCTGAATTTTCTTCTTTTCATTCCATGAGAAATTGTATTGAGTGTAAAACAATGATGGCCTTTCAATTATCTCTTCTATGTACATGGGTTCATCATAGTCATAATCTTCATCTAGAGGAGAAAAACTATTTGTAAGAGAAAAACTATCTTATTGATGAGAATTGACTTCTCTCAGACTTCTGTAAGAGGTGTCCATGTTCCATATTGGACTTCAATAAACGATCTTATTTCCAAAGTAGGAATAACAAGAACTGTATACATAGAAATTGTTTCTTCTATAAGAATTCAGATATGAATTTGTTCTCCA
Source organism: Viscum album (assembly GCA_963277665.1). Taxonomy (NCBI): domain Eukaryota; kingdom Viridiplantae; phylum Streptophyta; class Magnoliopsida; order Santalales; family Viscaceae; genus Viscum; species Viscum album. The sequence goes on from OY728166.1 coordinate 879,847,226, forward strand.
TTTTGAAACTAGTAGATCTACTCTATTCAGATAGATCCTTTCCAATTTGTAATATGACATTGTGTGACCCAGATATCCACAAAACTAACACGTCATAAGAGGAAATGTATTCTAACTACTATTTTTCCTCATGCCTTCTTCCATGGGAAAAAATATAGACTGATTGTCATTCCTAGAAGTATGAGGTTTTTCTTGTCTTCTCCTTTGAGTTTGATTTTAGGGTATCTTTTTCAGTGTTTTTTGTGATTTTTCAACAGGATCATCATTCACCTTTTCTTAATTTGGGTCAACTTTATTACCATCATTTTATGTTTCAGTATCACAACTAATTCCACTATTTCTCATGGGTGAGGGCCTTCGATCACTAAAAATATTGTCAACTACATCACAACCTTGTTTTTTCTCTCCAGCAGATCAGCATCCAAGAACATACCAAATTCTGTTTTCATTGTTTTTTTCTTCATTTTAACTTGATTCACTTTTGAGCATACTTCTAAGTGTAAAAACTATTTCTTCGAGTCGCCCAACAGTTTTGGACTACTCATCTAGTCTCGAGGTATGGTCATTGATAACCTTTTATGTTCTTCAATAATGTGTTTTAGTTCAACTCCATCCACATTCCTTTCAAGGATTGATGACTCTACTTTTACCAGTTCTTCCAATCATTCAATTTCATCTGCAAGCTGATCAACATATTCTAATGATTCTTAAACTATTTCATTTCACTTGTTGAATCTGTTACACTTATTTTCAAGATTTCCAAAATCATCCTTATGTTTTAACCTAGGATTGTCATTTGTTATCAACATGATATCTCCAGCTTGATCTATTAAATTTTATAACTTTTCAATAGTAGCCAACATGGAAGCATAGTTTCCAGTTATAAATTATGGTTATTATTCTTCACAAAACTCACAATCATCATAATCTTCTTCACTGAAAAAATTATTCCTATGTACATTATTTATTGATTTGATGTCTCTCTTTTGGAAAAACCAATACTGAGGTTTCTCATGGTTTTCAGCTTTTTCATCCTCATCTTCCATCATTCTTAATCAGTGAGAGGCAATGTTCCCAACTTGTTCAGAAAAAAAGCAAGCCAGAGGTAACTTCCATTTAAATTTCCATTTTCCTTTCTTGAACCGCATGGAAATGAGATAAATAATTTCATTTCGTCATCATGTTCACCACTACTATCATTTGAAATTTTCAGATTTTCTATGTCTATGAGTGACATTTTCTTGCTCACTCGGGTCATAGAATCTTCTACTTTGACTCTCATTTCATATACCACCAGGTTTCTAGGCAGATCTTCCAGAAAAAGTTTAGAAAGATCTATTTCCTCAATGGATGACACCTTTGAAATGTACAGGGGTGAAAGTCTTCTCAATATATTTTTTACAATATCAACGTCTTTGATTTCTTCATATATACCTCGAATTACTCTAACCAATTATGTAATTTTATTGAAGAATGTCTCTACATTCTACTTATGATGCATCATCAGATCATCAAACATATTTTTACGAACTTATTTTTTCACCTCCTTCACTTTTCTATCCCTGTAATAAATGTTTTCATGTTTACCCCTCATGGAATATTCTAAGGAGAATCTCATCAAAATTATATAGATCTAATTAGAAAGATACCAAGTGAGATAATTCTATGCTTCAGTATCTAGATCAGTAATTTTTATGTATGCATTAGTCATAGCAAGCCCTGTTGGATCAGTACCTAGAATTTCATTCATAGTAGAAAATTGGACATCCATTCCAAGGGATATTAGATGAGATCTCATTATATTCTTTCAAATCATAAAATTTCTTTCATTAATGAAAGGGACTCCTCTAACAGTGTCTCAATTCTCCATGATGGTATAAGAGAGATCAAACATAAGAAACTCCCTCTAATACCACTTGAAGGACCCCGTAAAACCCTTAGAGGTGAGGGTTGAAACAAGGTATCAACTTTTTCTCTTAAATATAGTGGATCTTGTTCCCATGTTGGTAGGAACATGTTAGTCTTGTCAAATAGTTGAATACAGGGAGATGATACACCAATGTTACTTAGTTCACCACAAAGTGCTATGTCCAAGGAGTATACCCCGACAGTGTGTCAGTCGTACCTAAATCCATTAATGTTCACCTGTTTTCGAGTAAAAGAGTTTAGTCATAGTCACTATGTTCCTGGAACACTTCCCTAACAAAATATTATGGATGGATCACTTCTACCCTTGGAACACATCCGTAAAATCCATATAGCTCACTACTACGAGAGATGTCAAACTCAGTTTATTAACATAAAGGCCACTTCTCAAGGATATGTAATTAAATAATTTGTCCCTGATCTAGAATGGGAATCTGATTTCACCAAATACCATAGTCGGTGCTCTTTGAAATCCATGTGTACTAAAAATAGATGTTCAAAACTGCTCTTCACAATGCCTCTTTGTGAGACACACTCTTTTGCGAAGCACCCCTACCTTCATGAAACAAACAGTCTTTGCGTAGCACTTCAACCTTCAAAGAATAAACAGTCTTCGTGAAGCATCCTTAAAATCATGGAACTACATTCACGAAACTCACTGATTTAATGCAGAATACTTCATTTTCACGAAGGACTCTTTTTCAAAAATCATAGGCATCAGTTATGACTTATAACCTCTTCACGATATACCATAAATCTTAGAAATCCATGTTTCCGGAGTTCTTAATGAAATCACAGCTTCTTCATATTTTCTCTCAAAAAAAATTTCAAAACAATTAAGAGGTTTAGCCTCATATTTATAGGGTTATCCATTCACAAAGCTCCACCACCAATTTGAGTTTTTTTGGATCAACAAATAAGTCTTTGTGGTGCTCCCCCCTTTACAGAGAATGATTGAAATATTATATTCACATAGCTCATAATCATCACAAATTCAATTTTTATTCCATTTGCAGCACCCATCAAATTTACAAATCATTAAATCAATGACGACAAAGACAAAAAAATGAAAATCAAGAATAACTCCATCTGTGATCGCGACGCCCATCATAATCACAAATCACACCCATATAAAACTTTATATCATCACGAAAAACTTTTTTAAAATCCCATTAGTGTGAAACTCATGCCTTTTCCATAATTTCATAAGGCCTCCAACAAAAACCACACTTCACATTTAAATCCCACTTCCAAATTTTAGACCCCAAAAAGATGGAAACATTAAGAAACTATGCCACCATAAATAATTCATTATGCTTTAACTGTATGATTCCATTCCTTGAAATCTCCCTGATCATCTGTGTAAGGATTTACAACAATCAAAAACTATAATCCAATTCCTACATAGAATGGTCATGGTTCCAACAATATCCCCCTTTAGGTTTGTCGGTAATCCCTATATAAATATAATAGAGCACCAGCCACTTTCAAAAAATGAAATGGTAGAGTCAACTCATCCAAAACCTTAAGCCTATGTAAGAAATGACCAGTGTACAAAACAAGAGGGTAACCTTGAATTGGGTTCTCATTTTTTGAAATTCAGAAAGATGACCAATTTATTTTATTATTTTGTCACATAATAATTACTTTTCGAGAATGTATTCCTTTTCTTCATAAAACTGAATTCTCATTATGTCACAAAATCATTACATGTCAGTTACATATCCTGAATTTATTCCTTCTCCCCACTGTCAAGAAACCCAAATATAGGTAATTGTTTATTGTCCTGTTCTAAAACACCCATGGATAGTCTCTCTAGCATAAACTTACATAACATCCTCAAACAGATTAAAAATAGTTAATATAAATATGGATAATGGAAATTTTATATCCTCTACATCCACTAGAAGGTGGCTAAAAAATGAAGTTCAACCGATGTTTCTGAAACACGGTTGTTGACAGCGGATGGATCATAATATCAGCCACTTGTTCATCTGTTCCCATGTGTTCCTTGTTGATCACGCATTGTCAACCATTTTACATCATGAAGTGATATCTGATTTTAATATGTTTCTTATGAGAATGCGGAAAGGGATTATTTATAAGGTCAATTGAGCTCATGTTTTCATAGTAAATCACTGTTGGATGTTTCAACTCATCACCTATGTAAGTCAGCTATAGCTTCATCTAATGTAACTGACTGCATGCCATGGTCGGAGAGGTATATTCATCTCCAGCAGTACTAAGTGATGTAGTTTCCTATTTCATTATCAACCATCCCACACATTTTCTCACAATATAGAATGATCCACTTCTAGTGGGCATTCTGTCCATTATGTCTCCGGTTCAGTCATTATTAGAAAATACTGAAATTCATTGTGTCTTCCAAGAAAAAATTATAACCCATGACAATGAGTACATTGAATTTACTTGATGATTCTTTTCAATGCCACCATATTTTCCACATTTGGATTACTCTGGAAGCGTTCCACTTAGCATGTTGCAAATAAAATATCTATTTGTGTCCCCATCAGGTACAATAGTCTTCCTATGAATCTCATATACATTGTGGGATCCATAGAAGTCACATCCTCATGCATTCTGAGTTTGGATCCAACCATAATTGGACTCCCCATTGGTTATGAATCATGCATATTAAATTTCATCAGATGCTCTCTTACATACATTTCATGAAAAATTAAAGTGTAATAATTCTTTAGAATCACCTACAACCCTAAAAATGATGCGAGATCACCAATCATGGACATTTAAAATTTTTATTTAATGTGATTGGAAAATTCATCCACTGATCCTTCCTTGCTTCCATCAAATATGAAATCATCCACAAAAACCTATTCCTTGAACTGATCCTTTTGAAAATTATTCACATAGTGATAGTGATCCACTCCTCCTTTTTTAAAAACATAATTTCTCAGATAAGAGACCAACTGAGTGTACCACAACTGTGGTTCCTATTTCAGGCCTGAAAGAGCTTTCGTTAAAATGAATACTTTCGTTTCATCATTACCAAACAAAAAACCCCACATGTTGTTCGATGTAGACTTCATCACTCAAAACTATATTTAAAATTCCTGTCTTGACTTCCATTTGATAAAAATTATAACCTCTATGGATTTCCATGTAATGAAATAACCTGATTTACTACAGTCTTGAAATTGGAGAAAATGTATCTTCCACATTAATGTCTTCAATTTTCATGTATCCTTTACAAACCCAGCAATCCTTGTTTCTGACCACATTTCCATGTTCGTCAATTTTTTTTCTTGGAGATCCACTTGTACTAATAAAATTGTGACATTTGGGTATCTTGACTAGGTCCCATCTATGATTCTGGTTAATATAATCTAACCCTTCATTCAATTCTTTCACCCATGATTCATTTTTTGCAACTTCTTCAAATGAGGATGGTTCCACCACTGAACGATGTGAAAATTGTGTATTATTCAACATTCTCCATGTTTTTATGGGAGCAGTCCAATCCCCAATAATGATGGATTTATCAATTTCTTCTCTTTGATTCCTCCTTTGAGATTCAACCGCATTCCCTCCAGAAAAGGTTCCCTCTTTAGATTACTCTTCTTAGTAAACATCATTTTGTGACTACTATGTTTTTTACCCCTTCCTCTATTTATGTATTTGCATTTAATCCATGTCTGCTCTCTTCGAAAATTTCTATCACATCAGCATATGAAATCCATGAAGCATTTGTTTTTTTCTCTTCAATGATCTCATCATCGTTTCTTTCCACAATCCTTTCTATGTTATTGTTGAAAAACATATCAGCTTTACTGTTCATTGAGTATACAAGGAAAATTCTTTCGTCTACAGTATTAGAAAACTTCCCTTGATTTCCTTTATTGTTTCTGATGCATCATTTACATCAAAAAACATGAATGTATTTCAAATAAGGATTCCTTTGATGCCACAATTCATACGGTCTCTTCATCTCACCGATATAAATCCCTGTTAAATATTGAATATACTTTTTATCTTGAAGGACCTATTTCTTGTAATGTTGAGGAATTCAACTCTCAATCAGCATAGTACTTTCCATGTTGTTCACATGTTAATTCATGTGATCAACAACTCCATTTTTCTGTGGATTTCTCACCGCAAATACCTCATGTTGTATTCGATACTTCACTCGAAAATTATCAAATTCAATTGATGTGTATTTCACTCCATTGTCAGATCGTATCACTTTGATTGTTCAACGAGTATCATTTTCGGTGATTCGAAAATATGTTTTCATGCAATAAAGTACTTGTCATTTTCTATGTATAACCATTACACATTCCATTCTACTATAATCATCTATGAAAAAGACAAAGTAACTTTCTCTATGAGTTCCAGAAACAATTATTAGGCCAAAAAAATATGTATGAATGAGATCAAGAAGATGAGATTCCCTTGTACTCTTTGGACGACATGTAATGATGAACAGATTCCCCTAAAGGATAGCATCACAAGACTTATCACATTCACACTTCTGGTTGTGAATATCTATGAAAATACATTGTTTTGATATCCTCTCAATGTCCTGTGGATTGATGTTCCCCAATCTCTGATGCCATAGGTTATTTTCTTCCTCAACAGTCATGTAGCATATTGTTTTAATTACTGTCAACCAGATACATGTTACCTTTTGTTCTACATCCCTTCATAAGGGAATTTCTTGTCCTTCCCTTGATATTGCAACCTTTCTAATTAAAAGGAACTGTAAGTCCAGATTCATATAGTAGACTCACGGTGGGGAGATTATGACATAGTCCATCCACATAATGATGTTTAGTTTTCTTTAGCCCTCCATTTTCTAGTTCAGTGCTTCCAATACATTTGATTTGAAGAGCTCCATCATTAGCAAACCGTATGGTTCCTTCAACCATAATCTTGAAATCTCTTAACTATTATTCATTACCTGTCATATTAGATGAACAAAAGTTATCCATAATTTAGGTGTTGTTTTTTTGTAGCTTTGAGAGAATCCTCTGCAAGGTTGGATTCCTTAATTTTATTTTTTTCTTTCCATGAGACACTGGATTTAGTGTAGGACACTAAGGGCTGTTATATTATCTCTTCTATGTACATGGGTTCATCATAGTCATAATCTTCACTAAAAGGAGAAAACCTATATTTAAGAGAAATATTATCTTTTTGAGAAGATTTGACTTGTGACAAAATTCAGTATGCATTGTCCAAATCCCTCCACTACATAGAATAAATGACCTTGGGGAAAAAGACAGAACAAAAAAAATATCCATAGAAATTTTTTCTTCTTTAAGAAGTATGAAATAAATTTTATCTCCATTGTTGAACTCCTAGATATCCCCAATTTAGATAGATCCTTTCCTCTTCGCAATATGACATAGTATGACCCAGATATCCATAGAACTTACACATCATAAGTTGAACTGTATTCTAACTTCACTTTGTCCCCATGACTTCTTCCATGGGAAAAAATTTAGATTGCTTGCGATTCCTGGAATCTTGAGGATTGTCTTATATTCTCCCTTTAGTTTGATTTAAGGGCCTATTTTTTGGTGTTTTTGGTGATTTTCAACATGATCAACAATAATCATTCCTTTATTATGATCCTTTTTATTAGAAGCATTTGATGTTTTAGTATCTCAACTGATTCCACTTTTTCACATGCGTGTGCTTATTGGGTCACTCAAAATATTTTCAAATCCATCCGACCCTTTTTTTCTCACTCTAGCTTGTCAACATCTGAGAACTGACCAAATTGAATTTTCATCTTTTCTTCTTTTGAATGTGATTCAATATTTATCATCCTATTAAGAGTATAAACTTCTTCTTCATGTCTCCCAATAGTTTTGGACTTTTCCTCTAGTCTCGAGGTAAGGTCATTAATGAACTTTTCTTGTTCTTCAATTCTATGCTTTAGTTCCACTACATCATATTTTATTTCAAGGATTGATGACTATAATTTCACCAGTTCTTCCAGTCATTCAATTTTATCTTCAGGTTGATCAATATATTCTGATGATTCTTCCACCATTTCATTCCTCTTATAGCATATCTTAAATTTATTTTCAAGCATTCCAAAAGATTCCTAATGTTTTATCTTATGATCAGAATTGGTTTTCAACTGGTTATCTGCAGCTTTATTTATTGATGTTTCTGAATTTTCAAAGGTATCCATCATGGAATCATGGTTTCTAGTTTTTAATTCTTGTTATTTCTCATCCCAAAATGAATTATCAAAATATTCATCTTCATAGGAAAAATACTCTTCTTCTTAAATTTCATTCTATATTTTATGTATAATGTTTTTAAAAACCTTCTCTGAGGCATCTCAAGTATTTCATCTTCTCTATCTTCATCTTTAATATTTCTTAAGCACTGAGAGGCAGCATTCTCAAATTTTCCAAAATGAAAGAAATCCATAGGTAAGCACCATTTAAATTTCCCTTTTTCCCTTCTGGTACATCATTGAAATTAGAGAAGAAATTTCTTTTTCCTCATCATCTTCACCACTACTATGATTTTAACTTTTCAGTGTTTTTAAGGATTTGAAATCCATTTCGTAGCACACTCAAATCATAGCATCTTCCGGTTTAACCCTCAGTTCATATGCCTCCAGGTTTATCAGTAGATCACCCAGAGAATATTTTGAAATATCACTTTCCACAAGGGATGGCACCTTTTCATTGTACATGGGTGGAAGTCTTCTCAAAATTTTCTTTGCAATATCTATTTCATTGATTTCTTCGCCTAATACTCAAATTTTTCCAACCACTTTAGCAATTCGATTGAATAATGAGCATGTATTCTCATCATGATGCATATTTATATCATAAAACCTATTGAGAAGGAATTTTAGTTTCTCAGCCTTCAATTTTCTATCCCCTTCATGAATATTTTAAAATTTATCCCACATGGACTTTGTTTAGGTGCAGGTCAATACCATTAGATAGATCTGATTAGAACGAGTTTCTAGGAAAGAATTGTCTTCTTTAGCATCCGAATAATGAATTTTCTATTCTACACTAGTCATAGCTTTCCCTGTTAGATCAGTAACATGCATTCCTTGAATAGTGTAAAATTGGACGTCCAATCTAATGGGTCTTAGATGAGATCTCATTATGTTCTTCGAAATATAAGAATTACTTTAATCGAAGTGGGAGAATTCCCTAACACTTTCTGAATTCTCCATGATGGTATAAGATAGATCAAACACAAGAAACCTCTCTCTAATATCACTGGAAGGACATCGAAACACCCTGGGAGGGAGGGGTGAATTAGTGTTTCATGTTCTTCTATTTAAAGATGTGGATATTATTTCCAAATGGGTAGGAACATGTTAAATATATCCAACCAATGAAATCAAGGAGATAACACAACACTTTTACATGGTTCACCGCAAAGGGCTATGTCTAAAGAGCATACACCGATATTGTTTTGGTTGTACCCTAATCCACGAATCGTAACTAGTTGTGGAGTAAAATCATTTGGTCAATGTCACAAAGTTTCAAACAGACATCCCTTACAAATTTTTAGGGATGTCTCACTGCTTCCCCCAGAACACTTCTATAGACTCCCCTTAGCTCATTTCTATGAGAAAAGTCAAACTCAGTTTATCAACATGAAGGTAATATCAATGATTTTTCAAAAATTAATTTGTCCCTGACATAAAATGGGACTCTTCTTTCACCAATGACTAGAGTTGGTGCTCTCTAAAATCCTTGTTCCCATAAAATAGATTTACAAAACCACTCTTCACAAAGCCTTTATGCGAGACGTAGTCCTTTGTGAAGCACCAATGCCTTTGTGGATCAAACAATCTTTTAGAAGCACTACTGCCTTTTTGGAACAAACTAGCTTCACGATGCTTCCTCAACATTGTAGAACTACATTAGAGAAAAGCACTGAGTCATAGAGGAATACCTCATTTTCGTGAAGTACCCTTTTTCAAAAAATCATGGGCATTAGTTAAGAATTATAGTCTCTTCACATTGAATAATCTCATATAGAAATCCTTATTCATGGAGCTCTTCATGAAATCAAAGCATATCTGTATTGTCTCTCAAAATACACTCAAGAAAAATGAATAGGGGGTAGCCACATATTTATAGGCTCAACCATTCTCAAATATCCACCACCTCTATGCAGATTTTCTAGATCATCAAACACATCTTTGTGATGCTCCTCCCTTTGTAGAGAACCATGAAATTTATCTATTTGTAGAGATCATTGTAATCGTGGATTATTTCATCAATTCATATCACAACACCCATCAAATTCAGAAAGAATTCCTTCAACAACCATAGATACCAAAAACACGTAATTGTGAAGAACTCCATCTCTGATCGAGAAGCCAGTTGTAACCGCGATGCACACCATTAGAACACTCTAGGTCTTAGATAAATGCATTTCGCAAATCCCATCTTGGCCAAAATAATTCCTTTTACATATTTTATATGGACTCCATGAAAAAACACTTTTTACATTGAAGGTCATCTTCCAAATTTTGGATCTCAAAAATTTGGTGAACACTAGGAAACTATGCCACCATCAATAATGGTTTCAGATTAAATGGTATGATACATTTCCTTGAAATCTCCCTGATCATCCATGTATGTATTGACCAAAAAAACAAACCATGCTCTATTTCTTTTATAGAACAGTCTTGGTTCCAAAAATCCCCCCCTTTGGGTTTGTTGGAAATCTCTTGATAAATTCAATAGAGAAACAACCACTAGAAAAAAATAAAATGCAGTAGTCAACTCATCCAACACTCTAAGTATACATGAGCAACGATCACTATAGAAACAAAGAGGGGAATCTAAAATTTTTTATCAATGTTTTGAAATTCATAATGATTCCAATGATATTCTCTTATTATGTCATATAAGCATTACAAGTCCTGAACGCATTCATTATCAACCTATAATCGTATTCTAGTCATGTCAAAAAAGTATTACATATCCATTACATGTACAAAATTGTTTCCTTCTCCCCCATTATTAATAAACCTATTGAACAATAATTGTTCATTTTATTATTCAAAAACACACCTTGGATTGTATCTATCCCATAAACATGCATCACATTTAAAAATAGAATAAAAAGATTTAACATAACTCAAGAGAGGGGAAATTTTGTATCCTTCTCATCCACTACAAGGTGGATGATCACTGAGGTTCAACTGATGTTTCTCAAACACATCTGTTGACAATGGATTGGTCATAATGTATTCCATTTGCTCATCTATTCCCACAAGTTCTAGGTTTATCACTCTTTATTCCAATTTTTCCATGATGAAGTGAAATATGATTTCAATATTTTTCATATGAGAATGATGAAAAATATTCATTGTAAGATCAATTGAACTCTTGTTATCATAATAAATCACAATTGGTTGTTTCACCTCATCTCATATGTCATTCAACTACGGCTTTATCCAATGTAACTGAGTGCATACCTTGGTGGCAGAGATATATTCAACTATAGTAGTAATAAGTTATGTACTTTCTTATTTCTTTCAAATCCAACCCCCAGATTTCTTTCCAATATATAATGCTCTATCACTGGTGGAATTTCTGTCCACTATATCTCCATCCCAGTCAGCATCTAAAAATGATAACAGTTCATTATCTCTTCTTTAAAAAAAATTTACAACCCATTATAATGAGTACGTTGAATGTACCGCATAATTCTTTTAACTACAACCATATATACTTCCTTTGGATTACTCTAGAAGTGGGCTGCTAAGCTAATTGTAATGACAATATCTAGATGTGTTACCATCAGGTATAGTAGGCTTCCTATGATTCTCCTATACATTGTGGGATACACAAACATCTCATCCTCCAAATTTTTGAGTTTTGTTCCAACCTCATTCATAGTTTCCCTGGGTTTGGAATCTTAGACATTTAATTTCATCAAAATCTCTCTTTCATACTTTTCATGATAAAAGAAAGTGTAATATTTTTTTTGAATCACCTGGAACTCAAAAAAGTATGTGAGTTCACTAATCATCGACATTACAAATTCTGATTTTATGTGATTGGCATATTCATCCTATGATCCTTGCCTTCTTCCACAAAATATGAAGTCTTCCACATATGGAAATACCATGAATTGATTCTTTTGGGAATTCTTCACATAGAGATTGTGATCCAACCCTCCTCTTTTAAACTCTATCTTTCTCATATAAGAGCCCAACCTATTGTACCATGCTTTTGCTTCCTATTTCAGGCCATTGAGAGATTTCTTTAATTTTCTAACCATCATTTCATCATTACCAAAGAAGAACCCCATGGGTTGTTCGATGAAGAAACATTATTTCAAAAATCCATTTAAAAATGTTTTTTGGATTTCCATTTGCTAATATTTATAACCTCTCTAGATTTCCATTGCATGAAATAACCTGATTTACTCCAGTCTTGATACTCGATAAAATGTCCCTTCCACATCAATGCCTTTGATTTGTGAGTATCATTTACAAAAAATGCTCCTTGTTTCTGGACACATATCCATGCTCATATAATTTGTTCATGAAGATCCACTTGGTACCAATTACATCATGACTTTTGGGTCTCTTGAATAGGTCCCATGTTTAATTCTTTTTAATATGATATGACTCTTCATTCAAGGATTTCACCCATGATTCATCCATTGAAGCATAATTAAATGAGGATCGTTTCACGACTAATAGAAATGAAGATTTTGTATTATTACTCATGATCATTGTTTGTGTGGGAGCATTGCAATCTCCAATAATATTGGATTAATCAATTTATGCTCTTCAATTTCCCCTATATATTCAACCGCATTCTCTCCAGCCATGGTTAACTCATTAGATTCTTCATCTGAGTCAACATCATGATGTGTCTCATAAGTGTTTTGTAGTCCTTTATCTATTTCTATATTATTATTTACTCCATGTTAACTTTCTTAAACATCTTATATCACAACATCATATGAAATCCATGAATCATTTGTGGTTTTCTCTCTAATTATCTTAACATCATTGCTTTAAAAAATCCATCCTATGTGATATTTGAAGAACTGTATACTTTGTTGTTCATTGAGTATCCAAGGAAAATTTCTTCCTCTGCATTGTCACCATACTTCCCTTGATTTCCATCTTTATTTCTGATAAAGCATTTACTTCAAAAAACAAGAAAGTATTTTACACTAGGATTCATTACACAATTGATATAGTGTCTTAATCTCACTCATATAATGTATTATTTTATTTTGAATATACACTGCAGCATGAATGACCACTTTCTAGTAATGTTGAGGAATTATACACTCAACCAGCATAGTTCATTCCATATAGTTCAAATGCTAATTCCTGCACTCAACAAATCCATTTGCTATGGAGGTATCACCGAAGATACAACATGTGGTATCCCAGGCTTCTCCTGGTAATTTTCAAATTCAATGGATTCGTATTCCCTTGCGTTTTCATATCACATCACTTTGATTTTTTGTCTAGTATCATTTTCGACGATTCGACATTATGTTTTCATGACATCAAACAATTTTCGTCTCCTATGTATCACCATTAAACATGCAGTTATTCTTTATTCATCTATGAAAATGGAAAAGTACATTTCTATATGATTTTTAGAAAAATTTATCATGCCACTTATGTTTGTATGAATGATATCAAGAAGATGAGATTCCATTTTATTATTTGGATGATATAAACTGCTGACCAGCTTCCCCAAACTTCTAGCATCACTATAATTTTCACATTCATGCTTTAGGATGGGAATATCAATGATAATATTCAGTTTTGACATATTCTCCATGTCTTATTGATTGACGTTCCCCAATCGTTGATTCCACAATTTATTTTCTTCCTCAATAGTCATATAGAAGATCTTTTATTTACTATCAACTGGATATATGTCTCCTTCTATAATGCAATCCTTCATAAGTGAATTTTCTATCATTCCCTTGATAGTCCACCCAATAGGATTAAGGTTACTATAAGTACTGAGTCATAGAGTTGACTCATGATGAGGAGATTATGATATATGCCATCAACATAAAGGAATTAAGATTTATTTTTCTCTCCATTTTCTAGTTCATTGCTTCCACTGCCCTGTATTTTCATTACTCCATTTTTACAGAACTATACTGTTTTATAAACCCTCATCTTGAAATCTATTTACAAGTCTACATTACCTATCCCTTGATATGAACAACTACTATCCAGAATCTTGGTGATTTTTCTTTTTTAATATTTTACAGTTACCTCTGCAAGGTTGGATTTTTCAATTTTCTTATTTTCTATCTATGAGACATTATATTGAGTGTATTACAATGATTTCCATTCAATTACTTCTTCTATGTACATGGGTTCTTCATAGTTATCATCTTCTTCCAGAGGAGAAAAAATATTTTTAAGAGAAATACTATCTTGTTGGCGAGCATTGACATGTCTCAGACTTCAGTACAAGGTGTCTATTTCCCTCCTCAGCCTGCAAGAAATGACATTATTATCAATGTCTGAATAAAAAAATATACATAGAAAATGTTTCTTCTATAATAAGTAGGATATTAATTTTTTCTCTATTGTTGAACTCATATATTTCCACCATTCAGATAGATCCTTGCCTCTTTATAATATGACATATTATGACCCAGATATCCTCATAACCGGAACTTCATAAGAGGAATTGTATTCCCATTTATATTTTTCCTCATTCCTTCTTCAATGGAAAAAACGTTTGATTTATTTTCATTCCTAGAAGCTCAAGGAATGTCTTCTGTTCTCCTTTCAATTTGATTTAAGGGTTTATTTTTCAGTGATTTTGGTGATTTTTCAACATGATCAACTTTCATCATGCCTTTATTCTGGTCCACTTTATTATCAGCATTTGATGTTTCAGTATCATAACTGATTCAACTATTTCCCATGCATGTGGCTCTTTGATTACTCAAAATATTTTCAACTCCATGAAACCCTCATTTTTCTCTCTATAACATCTCAACATACGAGAACCTACGAAATTTTATTTTCTTCTTTTCTACTTTTGAACTTATTCACTTTTGAGTATACTCCTATGTGTAACAACATCTTATTCAAGTCCCTCAACATTTTTGGACTTCTACTCGAGTATCAAGGTAAGATCATTGATAAATATTGAATGTTATTCAATTCTGAGCTTTATTTCTAAAACATCATCAGTTCTTTCAAGGATTGATGACTTTACATTCACCAGTTCTTCCAGTCATTCAATTTTAGCTTCAAGATGATCGACATATTTTGATGATCGACATATTTTGATAATGATCGACATATTTTGATGATCGACATTTCATTCCACTTATTGCATCTCTTACACTTATATTCAAGCTTACCAAAAGATTCCATAAGTTTCAAATTAAGATAAGTATTGGTGGTCAACTGGTTATCTCCAGCATTTTCTTTTGTGGTTTTTGACTTTTCAACGGTATCCATCATAGAAGAATGGTTTCCAATTTCAAATTCGGGTTATTCTTCTTCACAGAATTCAGTATCATCATCTTCCTCTTCATAGAAAAAACTCTTCTTATTCAATTTCAATCTAGATTTCAAATCTCCCTTTTTTAAAAAACATTTCTGAGGCATCCCAATATTTTTATCATCACCGTCATCATCTCTAATATTTCTTATGCACTAAGAGGAAATGTGCCCAACTATTCCACAAAAAAGAAATCTAGATGTAACTTCCCATCAAATTTACCCTTTCCCATATAGAAATTCATGGTAATGAGTGAGAGAATTTATTTTCGTTCATCATCTTCACCACTAATATCATTTGAATTTTTAGTTTTTCTGAGGATTTGAATTCCATTTCCTTTCTCAAATGAGTTATTGCATCTTCTGCTATGAATATCATTTCTTGTTCCACCAAGCTGCTCAGCAGATCATCCGTAGATTGTTTGGAAAGATCTATTTCTTCAAGGGCTGTCACCTTTTCATTGTACAGAGGTGGGTGTATTCTCAAAATTTTCTTTACAATATCATCATCTGTGATTTCTTCACATAGACCATTAATTTATCAATCCACATAAGTTAATCTATTGAAGAACCAGTCTGCATTCTCATCATGATGAATCTTAAAATCATCAAACTTATTTTGTAGGAATTTTATTTTCACCTCCTCAACTATTCTATCCCCTTCATAAATATTTTCATGTTTATCCCACATGGAATTTTCTGAGATGCAGATCATCACATTTTGGTAGATCTGATCAGAATGATTTGTAGTGAGAAAAATATATGCCTTAGAATCTGCATCATGAATTTTCTTGTCTGCATCAGTCATAGCCACCCCTGTTAGATCTGTAACTTGTATTCCTTGAAGAAAAAAAATATGACTTCTATCACAAGGGATATTTGATGAGATCTAATTATATTCATGTAAATCCAAAAATGAATTCCATCAAAGAGGGGGACTCCCCTAACACATGATAAATTCTCCATGACAGTATAAGATAAAAAAACACAAGAAACCTCTCTCTGATACCACTTGAAGGACCCCGGAACACCCTAAGAGGGGAGGGTTGAATAATGGTGTCAACATTTTCTCTTTAATGTTGTGGATAATGTTCTCACGCTAGTTAGAACTTGTTAAATATGAAAAACAAATGAATTTATGGATATGATACATAACTTTTACTTGGTTCACTATAAAGGGATGTGTCCATAGGGAATACACTGACAGTGTGTTGGTCATACCTTAATCCTGTAGTCTTCACCAGTTGTGGAGTACAATAGTTTTGTCACTGTCAGTTTTTTCTAGGCACATCTCCATTACAAACATTTAGGGATGAATGACCACTTCACTCAAAACACTTTCTTATGCTCCCCTAAATCACTTATATGAGAGAATTCAAACTCATTTTATCTACATGAAGGTTGGTGCAATGATTTGGAATTAATTACATTGTCCCATAATTAGCACAAGACTCTTCTTTCACCAAAAACCATAGTTGGTGCCCTTTGAAATCCATTTTCACTAAAAATAGATGTTCAAAACTACTATTCATAGAGCCTGTATGCCTGAAAAACTCCTTCACAAAGCACCCCTGCCTTCATAGTACAAACTGCCTCCACGAAGCATTCCCGCCTTTATGGAACAAACCGTCTTCGTGAAACATCGTCAACATTGTAGTACAATTTTTGGGAAAATCACTCTGTCAATATAGAACACATCATTTTGTAGAAGTTCTCTTTTTCAAAATTCATGGGCATTTGTTAAGACTAATACTCTCTCCATGATGCGCCAACTCGGTTAGAAATCATTTTTTCCAGATCTCTTAATAAAATCAAAGTGTCTCTAGATTTTCTCTCAAAAAACCATCTAATGAAATGAAAATGGGTAGCATTATATTTATAGGCTCGACCATTCGTGAAGCTCTACTGCTTCTTTGTGAATTTTCTAAATCACCAAACACGTCTTTGTGATGCTCCTCCAATTGTAGAAAACTATGGAAATTATTTGTTCCTAGATATCATCATCATCGCAAAGTCATCCATATATTCCCTTTATAGAGCCAATAAAAATCTCAAAGCATTTCATCAAGGACCATAGACACCAATAACACTTAATCATAAATAACTCCTTTTGTGATCGCAAATCCCATCGTAATTTCCATGCACACTGTCAGAACATATTATGTCTTCGAAAAACACATTTCTCAATTCCCATCTTTGAGAAACTCATGATTTTTCTATATTTTCATAATGCCTCCAATAAAAACCACTTTTCAAAATGAAATACAACTTCCACATTTTGTACCCGAAAAATTTGGCGAACACTGGGAAACTATGCCACCATAAATAATCCATTAATCTTGAACTGTATGATTCCATTTCCAGCAATCTCCCTGATCATCCATGTAATGATTGAAAAAAAACAAAATCCATACTTCATTTCCTATATAGAACGATCATGGTTCCAATAAGGATATAGTTTGAGAAGACATACACACCTCAATTAACTGTAACCCAAACATGAAGAATATGGAATGGTATGTATATTTTCATGGGTGTACTTCCTCTAGAGATACATCCCATAATGGTATATAGCCTTTCCAATACATGAACCCTCATATTGACCTTCTTCTTGGCCTCCATGATTCTGTCCATCACTAGAATCCCTTGGAAAACCCCCATCCCTATGTCCCTCACTAGAAGTATCCACCAAATATAAAATGTAGCAAGGATCCTATAATATCATACATTCAGATCCTAACATTCATTTATGATAAATCCCCATGATCGGTACTCGACTAATTCCACAAAAATCTATTATGATCCTTCCTTCACACACTATGATGTGATTGGGATCTACTTCCATTTTCGTGGAATTTTCACTAACATTCCCTAAATTATAAATAGAGTAAACCATCCCAAATAGAATATATCCATCATGGTGTACATGATTTTCACATTCTTCTTAGCCATCTCCAATAGATTGCATGTTATAATGGGGGTTTGCATCCTGATGCCCAAATGTTCACTGTTGGAAGGAACTCATCATACTAGTAACCTTCAAGGGGAATTCCCATAATATAATGGACGTACAAAATATTGATGTCAACCTCCACATAGTGGATATGAAAGGTATTTCTATTGGGAGACTATTGACTGAACAACATCGGTAAATGGTCTGGCAATTGGTACAAATGAATCTGCGATGTCCATACACCTTCAAAAATCCCAACAGTACACATATCCACCCTGAAGTCCTCAATGTGTGGCATACCCATTACACCTATTCCCATTAACTTGTAATGTTTCCCTGAGATGTAATGTCCAATTTCTTCCAACCATTGGTCTCATCGCTAATGTTGCTTCTGAAGGTGCTCCCATAGTGGGATGGAGATTCATTAATATCCAAATCACTCCCCACACCAGTACTCGTATTTGTTTTCAAGACATAAAAAACCATGTTCTGTGCTTCCGTAGTAGGGTGACTAATGCTTCAGATGTTGTACTGTGAAAGGCTATACTCACATGTTACCCATGACCATGGTGTGCCGGTCTCGAAACCTGGCATCAATACCACATCCTGAATACCAAAGTTCCATATTAGTAGACTGTCAAACAGAATTTAATCCTTATGATATTTCATTATAATACTGAAAATCATCTAATTATCAGACATGAATCTTCCCATATAAAGTAAATGTGTGTTTCTGATCATATAGGTCCTCCTTGCAGCAGCTGCTGCTTCCTTCTGAGTATCAGTTTGTTGAGTAGCCATTTCTGTCAGATTACTAAAGTGAACAAGGGGTTTGCATGAATGAATTGGGATATGGCATGTAAGGAAGAAGGATGCAGACAAGATGGATTTTAGCTAAGAAAAATTCATCCATGTCAAGTGGGCACATAATTCCAAAGGATCTCAAATGAATACGAGGATGTGTGCAAGGAGTCAACCAAATTGGGGATATTTAACACAAATAGTAAAATCTTCTATGCATGAGAGAGAAGTCGCTTATCGCCTGGTATTGTCAATGTATGGAGCCTCTCCCCAACATATTTATAGGTTCTGAATGACCCTTCACACACGTTGAAGTGGTTTGTGCTCTGAATGTGTATTATGTTTGTACACCAACCATCAGGCAGTGTACTGTTTAGCGTTTTCCTCAGAATCTAAACATCAAGCCCCCTTTCAGCTCTGATTCCTAGGGGGAATTTTTTAACGTCGAATATTGGCAAAATCCATGAATGGAAATTTTTGAGCAAACCAATTTAGTATTTTGAATTATAAAAAAGTCCTATGACACCCAAGGGAGTTGCATGCAAGATCGGAGGTAGGTACAAAAGATTGGAAATTGAATGTAATATCGTACACACCCAATGTGACTTCTAATGCATTATTCCATGTCAACCTTCCAAAATACAGTCATGTTAGAAGATATAATGAATTTTGGAAGGCACGGAAGAATAGGGACCATGGGAAATATCTTCTATTCCCAATGCGATGTCAAATTCCCCATGTGTGCAGGCCACCTTGCACGCTACCAGCTATGTTTTCAGATATAAATAGAAACATACCCCCTCATTTTGGGGTGCCATTAATAATGATGAACCTTGTCTCTCATTCATGAAAGGAAACCCCTTCTGTGACCATGCAAAAGAAATGGACTCAATGTACTAGATCTTGCGCAATAGGTCTCCCATGGGTCCTCTTTTAGGTGGTCCTACTAGGGCCTGATCCTCGATCAATTCCATTTACTCAAAGGAAAATGCCTGAAAAAGTTCATTTATGTGCACTATATGTTCCATTGAGAAGTGCCTCTTTCACATGTAATCCCTGATTTTTCTTGCATAACTCATCTTGCACGTATTCATTTAAAATATTTCACACCCATTACTATGTTCTCCATGTTATTACCTTACCCCAAAAAACCATGTCCAAAACCATCTTGCGCGCACCACCATTATTATGCGTACACTTCCTCTATTCGGCCCTCTAGTCATGTAAGAAGTGATTTCATGGTCCCTTTACTATCACATCAAATTGCGTTGCCCTTCCTTCTACTTCTTCTAATAGGCACGATAATAGATATTTCTTCTTTGCAAACCCAAGATAATGTGGACCTTTCAATCCATCACTCCAGAAACCCCATCACCACATATTTTCTAATGTCTTCCTTTCACCATGTGTTTAAAGTGCACCGGTAGTGTATGTCCTAGGGTTGAGGAGTGAATATTCACCATCCAAGATGATGGAAATTAAACTACCAAGAACCTACATCCCCTGATGCATGACATTAAACTACGATCATGAAATAAGTGACAAGCCTCGATAGGACCGTGAAGGGGATGGGCTCTAGTGCCCTCTCACTACCCTCCGCCTCGGCGCATTGTCACCATGAGCATCTCAGGCAGTGTCAGCATTATCCCCAAGAAAACATTTTATCGTTCTCCATATATGATGTCTGTATCCTCCTCGTACATTTGGACCCCTACACAGGCCTCCCTCTATGAGTAAGCCCCCATTTCATCCTTGGGCCGCTATCCATGCATAATCCCTGATTCATTATTCACGGACGCACATTTCATGACATGATCGTCAGTTATTTGTTTCCTATTGTTTCTCACACCGAGCCTCAGTCACATGGGCTTAGAGTAAGCATAGACCATGAAATAATATATGATACACCTTAGTGTGTAAGCCCCAATCCCCTATCTACCTAATTACACAGACATTAAACCTTTCCCTCTTCAAGTGAGCTACATTGGAAACCTCTCTCAGGTGGAATCCCATCACCCATATGTCCCAAACATCTTCAAATCTAATAATTCTCATATCACATGATGTTAAAATATATTCAACATTCAAATCACATGATGTTAAACTATTTTCATTTGAACTACATGGGTTTTTATCCATATCTCCACGATAGGGTATGTAGGAAGCCTCCCTAAGGGACAACCCAAAACACTGGTAAACTCCGGGGACCCCTTTGTAGGGACCCACATCCTTGTTCCACCCCTTGTGGTGTCAGACTAGTTCCTGGGATACTAACCATGCACTCTCCCCACACTCAATCCATACTCCTCCAACGAAAAGTGTCCCTCTTGTGATGGGCTTCTAATCATGCGTAAGCCCCATCATGTCTTTTGGATATATTTTTTTTTGTGTACACTTGGATTCTGTGCCCCATCTTGAACTATGTGGAATTTTATTCCCTACCATGGAGATATGTAGTAAGCCTCTCTAAGGTTCAAGACCATCACCCATGTCCCATACAGGTCTCTCCGTGGACCCCTTTGGGTTTTTGGAAGATTACGCCTAAACCTGTTGGATCCATTACCTTCAGGACACTATCCATGCATCTATTCTCATAACACGCCTCCTCAGGTGGCTCATCACCCCATATTGACCTACATGAACATTGATTCCCTATCACATGGATATGTAGGAAACCACTTCAAGGTTCAAGGCCAATACAATAACTTCTACACTAGATTTTTGTTCCATCTCTATTTCTTCCATCATTCGACACTTCATCCAAATCCATCATAACATTACACATGCCACCATATCCTAGTGAAATGATTCCATCCATTCCAGTATCTAACCATTTATAATCCACATTCATCTCATTGTTCTTTATAGCACCCGGGCCATTAATCTCGCATAAGCCCTAGCATGTATTTGGGTTGTTGTCTATTTTTTACACATTTATCCCATGATTCACCCTATCGATCAATGTTGGTTTTGATCCCGGTCTTCTATACAAGGTACATAGGGAGACACTATAAGTTACATCCCCCTTAAATGGTAAACCTTGGTGTCCCCTTTACCAAGACCACATCATCCTCTAATCCTCTCTTTGAGGTGTCAAGATCATCCTTCACGATGTGATATCTTCATTCTATGGGACACACCACCGCAGATCCATCCTCATTAGGCGTATTGATCTACCCATCTTCTAAACCATCCAAATGATCCCTCCTATGGATATTCCCATCTGATCCATTATCAATAGTGTTTTGATAGGTCCAATCCATCTCTATAAGACATTAAACTCATGGAATACCCCATGTTAAACATGGTAATCTAAGGAAAACCTTAGATACATGCCTCCAATATATAATTCCCCGTATTCGTCATGAGATTACTCAGGCTCCCGCACCCTCAAGAAGCCCTATATTAAGGGGATGAAATCCAGGTGTACTGGGGTTTCATCATCTTGAAATGCCGAGGATTCGCAAATGTGACTAATCCCGTAAACTATGTTTTCTCCCATGACTTGAAACCATGAAATACATTGATATATGTAGGGTAATTAACTGATGTACACAAAGATATTTCAACAAGCAGAGTTTCATGATCAACGTCTTAATCATTAAGGGAGACCCAGACTCAACAATGTATTCTATAGAGAATTCCTCAGAAGGAGAGGACGACATCCAATCTTCATGTTTTGATAAAAGAGAAAACATCTATGAAGAAGTGATGAATGCCTCCCACTTGTGGAAGGTGGGAATGTGGGGACAAAACATCCACACATCCTCCTCGATTGATGGATCTACACAACCTGATGAATTCCTCAGAAACAATAACTAATAAATTTTAGACACTTATTTCATTCTTATCAAATGGTTTTCCAAACTAGGTGTAATCCACATGCTAGTAAAAAAACATACCAAAAGTCCCATAAAATTTATAGTGAGATTAACATGATTTGTACCAAAGCATGAACTACCAATATTGATTAACTGGGAACTAAACAAATGAACTCAAAAAATCACTGTGTAAGGTTAACCCCACAGTTTAAACTAAATCATGAGTCCAATCCATTCATATAAAGATTCTAATGTTTCAAGAAAAAATTTCTCATAATATAAAATGAACATATAGTGTGCTAAAAAACACTCATTATGGGAGATATTGAGGAATGACTAGATGTGCTAATGTGAATATGAGCTAAAAGGTCTTGAAATCCACTAAAGGGTCTCGATTCATGAATGTAAAAATCTTTCATGAACTGTAGTTGCGTAGAAAAGGACCTCCAACTACCACAAAAGACAATATGAATGATCGTATCCTATACCCCAAATATATATGGGCATGAATCTAACCGCTTAAGTTCATGTTTTCTCAAAAAATACATCCAAGAAGATAACTTTCATGAAATGGACTTGGAACCTATAAAAACATCAATTCACCTGATATTTTAGGGGATGTGACCTTCAAACATATTCCAGAAGCACTCAATTCATGAAAACTAAACCATCAAGACATATACATGAAATGTATACCAACAGCTATGCATCAGTCATGAAAAAACTCCCATGAGTTCATGAAGCTTAAATACCATGGTAGATATGGCCTTCAAGAAAGTTCATGACCATCACAGTAGTGGTAAATCCCTAAAACCACTAGGGGTTTTGTTATATTATTATAAATCATGAAACCCCATACATGGGAGCCACAACATAACACCAAGGTAGGGACACCTTATTTCAGGATGATATTACATTCATAAAGCCCCTAACGTTTAGAACCAACATAACTAGGCAGAACCCATATGGTATGTCCCTAATGTATTCCTCTTTTTAACAGACCCTCCCATGTGAATGTTGAGTTCTTAGTGGACTTATTCCAATAAAAACCTCGTTCACATATGTCTTGATCCCTTGCATAACCATTATCTAAACTCATCAAATTTGGCCACATTCCATCAAGCACAACCTATAATGTTGTAATACCTTTTACACATAATCATAGAAACCCTAGTGTTTAGATCCTCATTTTCCACTTCACCATGATGTTTTTTACTCCATGTACAACCCATAAGGGCTTGTGTAATGAAAATATATTTCTACAAGTTGGAATCATTAGTGTAAAATACCCATATTTTATTATTATACGTGCTAGTTCCTTATCCTCCTCTCATACCTTGAAATGCTCTCCCTAGTCAAAGGTACCTCTAACGTCTAGGCACGATGATTTTAAACTACCTATCCCAGAATCCAAGTTGCATGATGATAAAATACATGTAAAAATCATCAATATATGATTTTAAACTATATCCCAACTATATTTGGTGATCACGTGATTCCCCTTGCATGAATGCCTTGGGAATAAACCTCATCATGTCCCTATGTGATGAACATATGATTCAATTTGTATGATTAGCATGGGATTCCACCTCCTACTCCATAATGGGATGATACACCGATAATGAGAATCCTCAATGAGTAAGACCAACACTCCCTTGTTGTTGATCTTTTTTTGACATGGAATTACATACGACATGATGATAAACTGGATGGACCAGTTCCGTCACATGACCATTAACTATGAACAACATAGGATTTGATCATTTTCTATTAACAGTCTATATAGGATACATCCCTATATCCCAATCATGTAACACTTTGGACT
The DNA here is from genome assembly GCA_963277665.1 of Viscum album. Taxonomy (NCBI): domain Eukaryota; kingdom Viridiplantae; phylum Streptophyta; class Magnoliopsida; order Santalales; family Viscaceae; genus Viscum; species Viscum album. Next base: position 879,872,062 of record OY728166.1, read on the forward strand.
CCTCTATGATGTTTAATCCCGATCCATCAACACCGCTATTAAATTTTCATGTATCCACCATGGAATGTAGAAAATTCGAGGCGTGATCATATCCCCTACTGAGGAACATTATATACGACCTACTTATCACCATAAGACATTAAAATTATGTTCAAAATTTACCATAAGACGTTAAACCTATGATGAAACATTCCTCACAAGAGATTAAACCTATGATCAGCCTACCCCCCACAAGGCCATAAACATGTGACTAACCTATCCCCTGATGATTATAATACATTTAAAATCCTTTCCCACATGATGTTAAACCTCTGACTAAAATATATATACAAGATTTTAAAACTATGAGTAACCTACCCCATAGAACCATGAACCTATGACCCCTAGATGATCCAGAATCTCGACATCATGTTATGAACATGGGATTCCCAAAGTAAAAAATCCTCATAATTCTTACTCCCTTGGATATAATTACCTTGTAACAGTAATTGGATTCCATGGGTTCAGAACCCAAGATTCCATATATATGATATTCCCTAGACTTCAAAGGATGAATAATTTATAGGATCCCAACTAGCCAATGTTCCTAGATGTTTGAATGTGTCCATCATCACCATATGCTCTGACTATAGGTATCTACCCTGTCATGATAGAAGTAGTGAAATTAACTAGGGTCCACCATGAGATAGAATATGGAATGAACTCCATGAACATGAAAACTATCTATAATGGAGTCCAAAACTAAGTAATGAGTACCAAAGAGGAATCCATGGAAGGATTATCTTACATCTCATCACCTTGTTTTGATCAAGGAGAAAACATTAACAATCATGGTGGTAGGGGCCACCAGCCACTTGAATGAGGGAATAATGGGAAACCAAATAGCCACCCTGGATAAAGTGTGACCAAATTAATTGATGTAAACCACATCAAGATATATAATGAAGTAAAAAATGCTTCCCCATGTGTGATGCGTTTCTCAGACAGTGAGCATCAAAATACTAAATGGTAAACCCATCGTGAATACTTTTCTCCTTCAATTGCGAGTAGATAAACAGTGTAAGGTACCATAATAATGGTATGTTAGTAGATATAATCATTTTATGTTAGGTTCACAAAACAAATATGGTGTGTTTGACATGGAACTGTTCTCCTATAACTATGGAAAAATGAATGATTTTGGCATAACTACTCGAAGACACCATTGATGTGGACCCATCACACAGCTTGGAGATAATTGATAATGTTTGGAACATTATGATCTACCTTCATTAGAATAGTATTAATTGTAAAATTCATGACCTGTATTGGATATATGTTTCAAAAAAAGTTTTATTATGAACTTCCATAAAACATTGAGGTAGGACAAACTGTGTTATGAAAATCCTGAACAACTATGATCCATCCATGGAGATCACCACTACCACAAATACATAGATTCCTCACTCCATATCTCCCTTAAATACCATATATCGTAGGGTAATAAATTCTATGGTAAATAAATATAAACTAGAAGGGGTCTTTCCAATTAAGGATATGTCTTAATCAGACTTATAAGTATCATCTCCCCACCAATGGTGCTATACCCAAGGCCCGGAAAGGATTCAATACTCCATGGTCTCCACAATAAATTATTTCAAGATCCTATATCTTTAATGTTATTATGGATTGATTCCTTATTCATTGAAGGTAGGGGATGTTTGGGTCATGCCTACAACAACTACTACAAACGAGCTATCTAGAAGGGCTCATACTCGTCTATATCATCTCTACTGATGAGCATTATAGATAGATGAGTAGTTCAATCCCATCCATGACCTTCTAGACCTAATCCAGAACCCCAATCACCAAATATAGAGGTAGGCTAGAAGCAATATCCGATTGAATGCCACTCCATTGGATCCAGTGGGCCCACCGGCACTGACATAACTCATCCCTCGCACACAAACACCACACGAGATCCTAGCATCACCAAATTAGTATCGATACCAATGAAAAAAACTATTTAGGTTAGTATAACTCTCCAAAATAATCTAAACACTAAAAAATATACTGGTCCACCCTAGGATGAAGAATCCTATCAAGGAGGTCCTCCATGTTCTTGAGACTTTACCTACCCTAATGATTCATCTTCATGAATGATGAAGAACAACTACCATTGGGTCCATGCCCACAAAGTGGACTATAAAACACATTAAAAGAATCCATGAAACCATTAAGGGGTCACATGTGAAAAAATGGGGCACAAAATGAGGTAGGAAAGCGATTTATAACAATTAACCTCTTAGATTCTGAGGTGATAGACTACTAAATTTATGTGACACCATCCCCACAATTAGTGTTCTGGGTAGGAGACAACAGACTGATGTTAAATTTCATTAAGGATGATGTCCATAAGGTCCCCAGATCCATGTATAGGTACATAGACATGGAGGGAGTTTTTACTCATTTCGGTGAATCACAACACCGCCATCCATTCCACCATCATCTTTCCTCCTCACAACCTTCACCTTAGAGGTTAGAGAAAAATTGGTTTGGGATGGCACACTCAAATGATGGTGAACACTTGAATAAACTATAGGTACATTATGAACTTATTTAACATCAAGAGGGTGTATATATAACATCCAATATGGTTATGGTTTGGATGTTATCCCCACCTCTGAAAGACAACCCAATATTAGAAGGATGTTTTTTGTTCGAAACTCCACATATTCTAGAGGTTCATCCATATAATATGTCCTCATTGATTCCACACCAAGTTTCCCAACCAATGGTGATTAGGGATTGAGGATAGTACGATCTATAATCCATTATGAGTAACAGGTAGGAATAAAACTTTTGGTAGATCCTAGACAATACCCAACTATTGGTAATCATTTGGCCCACCTACAACCTAATGATTTTCTATAAAAAAGTCCCTCATTGAGGAATCAATAGCCCGATTCCTTCAAAATATCTTGGAGATGTAAAACTGCCTTCAAGAAAAAAATATAATAAAAAGGAAGTCTCACACATCTTGATTCCATAAATCATTAGTGTCATAGTGTTGAAATCATAGATCTTATGATGACCCAGTTCCCAAATTCAAATGGACACCGCCATAATATCTTTCAAAGAATCATTAGGATCCTCACCATGGTCTAGGGAATCTTAAATAGGGATCCCATCATGTATAGATTAGAGGATAAGGTAGTATTCTATAATCAAAGTATGTTACCCTTTTAGTAAATAATGGGATAGTCTGGCCAATAATTCCACTGGTAGTGAAACCCCTCCAACAATCACTACTACGAATGTTGTAATGATAAATCCTATGTATTATCGATGGAACCGAGCCAAAAACATGTGACATTATGAAGAAAAACCACTCCATGTTGCGATATAATATCATTTAGATCATGAAATTGGTTATCTTAGTCCTTATAAAAGATAGACATCGGGCCTCAAGAGTTCCCGTAAATGAGGAACTGCCACTCACCAATAAAATAACAGTAAAAGAAAATGGGTATCCAACCCCATCATCATCTTTGACGATGTGCCAAATATTTATTAAAATTATTGGTTTGTCACCATTTTCTTAGATATTTTGGGTTATAAGACAATCACTATCAATATCATCATCGAAAAATACCCTAGGGGACATTTTCATGTGGGTCCCTATACCTCCTCTAACAGACTAACAAGTTATTGTGGGCCGAAAAACCAAGGTTGAGATAGGCAGCCTTGAAAACCAACTTAGTTAGAGGATGGTGGTGATGGAAAGTGTCCAATGTAGTACTCACCTACCCTTATTGAACAACATGAATTACCTCCAATGGACTGAAATCACTATGAATCATTCACCACCACACTGGTCAAAGATTTTATGACCACCATCCCTCATCAAGAAAAAATAATATCCACTTTAAATGACCATACTAAAGATTGGGAAATAAAATAGGTGTCAATTACACATAAAGTAAATTCATAACATACATGGGTGGACCACGTTCACCCACCTATGGAATTCATTAATAAGATTTTGATCCCATTCAATGGTACTAATGAACCCCTGCAACACTTTCCCAATTTCCCCCATGGTGCAGCCTAATGTACGAGACCACAGAGTAGTAAGAGGGTTCATTTCATCACTGCATCATCCAAAACATGTAAGGGAATAATTTTGTTTGGTACAATAAAAGGGCCCAAATATCCATCAATTTATTTAATAATTTATTTCCACCATGTAAAAAACAATCGTCACATTCATTTCTCAATGAAAATAGAGGTTATCTGATTTAGTTTTGGACATCATTACCCAATAGAAGGGGCTCACGTACTCCCTTGATACGTATCTTCCATAAGAGAAACTATTAACGGTGTGTATAGAAAATGTAAATGATGAGTTTGTACCTATTATTATATCCCTAATTTATCATGGTTGAAATATATAGTTAATCGAAGGATATAAATTTCAATAAGAATCCATACACTGGAACAAGAAATAGTCACATCCATTACCTCTTACATCCACCTTTATAATATTGATTGAGGAAGAAACAATTGTAGTTGCTCGGGCTAAATCCATGCAAACAGTACCCCTTCAGGTACCTCTTTTGGATATCCCTACTATGATAGATAGGATTCATCATCATGTCATGCCTCATTAACGGAAACCACATCATGCATATCATCACCATGAAAAGTTCTTTAATGCACCCCTTTAGAACATGGAACTCGTGATTCCATTTTCAGAGCATATAAAAAAGACTTCATCCTTCTAGTACATAAGGAACCAAGGATACATTATCTTGGACAAGGATAAGAACATCTTGACGGTGATTGAATGTTAAAGGCTTACAGAAGCTATACTCACTAATAATAACAACTTTTTTCATACCTTTGTGTCCTTGATCACACAATAAGATAGTGTTTCCCCATCATTTATTGGCTCCAGGGCCAGGTAGATCGCAATCATTACAAATTGGGTTATGTGATGACATATGTAAAATGTGTATATAATAACAAGGATAATGATAATGAAGGATCCAAAAAATTAAAATATGTTATCATATAGTGTATGTAGATTTACAATGACTGAATGGCCCATAAGATAGTCTCTCATACCCAATATATTATCCATGTCTGTTTGACCAAATAGATACCCCATGTGATCACCTTATCCACTATGTCTACTTCAATGATATCAAATCCTAGCATGTATTGGAAGGATAGGAAACCCATACCCCATAGTAATAAAATTAATTCATCAATTCAAAACAATTTTTCACTCTTGCTAACTTGATGCCTCTCCAATTTGGTTGGAGACAAAGGATTTATCATGTCCTAGAATATTTTGTTGATGAAGAGTCTGAATATGGTTATGTGAACTACTCTTGGATGGTATATAATTTCAGGGTACTCATAGATTATCAACGCCCTAATAAACCCTTAGGTACAATTTTCTGACACCATACGAGGATATTTGTGTTCCCTATTAAAAGACAAGGTGTCTATGTTAGTGCTTTAGAAGATACTGTTTATGTCACTAATACAAGACAAAAGGCCTCTTGTATGGTTCTACATGCACAACCCTACCAGGCGAATTCCTGAAATAATCCTCCATAACCGACTATATGTTTGGTCATGAAACTCAATCACAACCACATTATGCTCATCCATGACCTACCATATCCTAAGATCAATCGTCTATTAATATTCCAATATCATCCAGTCATCATCAAAGTATGTTTAGTATGATCTAGGTCCCCACACGTCCATGAATGTCACATGTTTATTTACCTATTACAGGGATGAATTTGAATCATAATTACACACCCCTTTCCCAAAAATATGACGTTCTAAAAAACATTAATAGTTATCCAACGAATGTTTGGATTCTCAAATCACCCCACCTATCAAAATAAATTTTTGAATCCCTCATTGAGGATATGAAGATACCTATCCAGTTTGTGACTGAGGAGACTATTTAGAAGAATTCTGGTCTATCATTTCATTTTCTAAAGAAGATGAGGGTGAAACTACCCGAGGAAATTTTTTTCCATTATATATAACATGACTGATTAATGGAATATAAATCTTCTACATCCCAGTGGAGAATAACTATGATATTATTCTCATTATGACCCAAACACGCCACAATCTAGTGCTCAAGAAAGCCTATTTGACAACCTTCAACCTAACAAATTGGGGTTTCACAAGATAAAATAAAAACCATGTGGTATGATATAATTTAAGACCCAATTCATAGTCTTGGATGAAAGCACCAAGATTATGAACTCATATAAGATTCATTTTACAACACCCTATATTGAAGTCCTTCAGTACACCTATATGAAGTGGTCGCTTATTCATAACACCAGTCCCTCAATACCCCCTTTATGGTTGAGTAGTGTTACTCTCGGGTGATGATTCTTCCTATAACTATTATGAAACCATCTATATACAAATATGGTACTACAAATAGTAGCATGTTTTTTAGACTGATGGGGATGAGTATGAATTCCCCCAATGATCTAATAGTCACTATAGTGAATCCCTGGGTTTACTTGAAAGAAAAATTCAATCTTTTGATCTACCAGTTAGATACCATTAACCCAAACCTAGGATAAAACTTCATCATATCCATGAAAAAGGAGTGATAATATATTACCTTGGATTTCTATAGAAGAGAAGATAAACTTTTATCATAAATCATGAATCTACTAAAATTTTGAGGGATCCCCCCATGGACACTGATCCACGACCCCACAACATGATCCAAATGGAAGGGATGATTTAGTGGGAGTACACTTGATACTGTTACATCAACATCAAAGGTGTAAATCATGGTCAAAAACCATGAGGGATAAGTTCAACATCTCTTTTCACCATGGTCTCCATTTGATATGAACTCATCAGCAGGTATTCCACTTATGCTAGAGAAGATGATAGTACCACTACCATATCTAAAGATCATACAGGCTGACCTGCTACCATTGATCCAAATGTATTAGATATGTAATAGGATATCAATGATTTCCCAACTAAATTTCAAATAGGTGTCTCCAATATGATCGATGATCCAATCAAGGTAAATATCTTCATTGAGGAAGACCTGGGGCCAACACTAATCAATGCAGTTATGTCTTCGAAGAAAACAAAAGAATTTTCTATTTTTGAAAAAATAGTATGTGTTTCCCTGGAGATAATTAACATTGCAAGGATCGATCCTTGGGAAATTTTTTAACATCTCAGCATCCATGTGTGCCACCATGGGTTAAAAAATCCCCCCGAGAATATGCATCTTTCCCATGGTAACATGGTTGATGCCGAAGTCGAAAATACAATCAATGCCAAATTTTTTAGGGAGGTTCATTATCCCAGGTGGCAAGAAAATATTATCCTAGTAATATATAAGATTATGTATATTACGGTCTACATTGTATGCGAGATGATTTTTCTACACTAGTAGAAAGGATACTGATTGGTTCCATATATGGATTCAAAGACGAATCCTTCATTGATAGATATTCCTAATATAATGAGATCTAGATGGTCCCTAAGGATAAGAAGGACACCAATTTTAGAGAACCCTATAGAGAGTTCTACTACGAGGAGATTCCATTTAGTTTGATGTATTCTGAAGCTATATACTATCATAAATTCACCTCATCTTCAAACAAATCCTCATGAGGTTTATAGAGTGGAATGTGGATTATTGTGTGGAAAATCTTACGTACATAAGAATCTCTGAAGGACTATGAATATGTTATTGACATCCTCCACTCTAATAAATTTAAAATTATCCCCTTGAAATGTGTATTCGGGGTTAAATTTAAAAATTTATTTGGATTTTTAGGCATAAAAGAATTGAGATCCGTTCTAAGAAGAATAATGATAACATAAATATGCATCCTCTACAAAATATTTAGAATTTTTGAGGCCGTGAAGGCCACGTGGAAAGTTTCTACGGATTCCTTAAAAATATGTATGAAATTTTAATGACCTTATCATGGTTCATAAATAAATACATTGTATAAAAGTATTATGAATTCAATCAGACAACATTCAATGAAATTATGTAGTATCTATTACATCCTTTGGTATTGAATCCACCCATCCCATGGGAGCCTTTGAGCTTTTATATAAATTACCTTGAGTGGTACTAAGGCACCCTTCTAGCTCATAAGAACATTGTGGGATGACAAATGGTTTTATTATATCAACCATGTTGTACTTAAAATTGAGACCAGATATTCTCTAATTGAGAAGAGTCACCTCAGCCTATTCTTTTCATTTTAGAAGCTACAACACTACTTGCAGCACCACAAGATAGATATTGGATCTCAAATTGATTAGATAATGTATTTAATCAATCACCCCATCTAGAAAAGATGACTAAAATGATGGGTATTAATTTTGTAGTAATTTGACATTATGTTTTTCCATAGAAATATATCAAGGGACAAACATTGGAATATTTCCCAGCTATAGACCGACCCATAAGAAATAATCCATGTATATTGATTTCACAGATAAGGAAATCCTCTATAAAGATTTTACTATGTTTTGTTAGAATTTTCATTTCGATGGTGCCACCCCTTGCCCAACTAATAGAAGACTCCACAACCGCAAACTCAACAGTGTGGGACTTGAGATTATCACAATGGGAAAAATAGATTTTTGTGACATGCTATTTACGACGAGATTAATTCCCGTAACCAATACTCTATCCCAGAAGTTATTTGCGATGGGATTTGGGGTCTCGTTGCAAAAAGTAAAGCACAGTTTGGCATGGGATGAATGCCAAAGCGTGGGAAGGATATTTGTGATGGGGGGATTCCCCCGTCGGAAATAGTGTGTCGGTCGGAGGGTATTTGCAACGGGTCTCATCATAAATATCGGTGGGGGTAAATAGGTTTTTGCGACAAGTTGTTTTCCGATCGCAAAATTTTGTCGGTAGGAAACTATTTACAACAGGACCCATCGCAAATACCCTTATAACCACCGACAACAATTAATGCGGGCAAAGGTATTTGGGATGGGACCCGTCACAAATAGTTTTATTTGCGATAGGTATTCCGTCGCAAATAGTTTTGTCATCACTAATCTAACATATACATACCCCCTTTCGTTTTCTTTCTCTTCCTCTCAATTCTCACTTCCTCTCTCTCTCAAAACTCTTTTTTAAGAGTGAAAATTTATGGGAGTTATTTTTTTCGAAGAATTTGTGCTGTCATCTACATCAATAGGAGTTCAAGTTTAAACGTATTTATATTTTATTTAAATAATTATTTATTTCCATTTTATGCAAATTTTCATTATTGTTGATTAGTTGTGATCAAATTAGATTTAAATTGTTTTTTATCAGTATTTATTTTTAATAATTAGGTGTAACTAGTAATAATTTGGTGTAATAAGTAATAATTAGGGGTAATTAGTAATAATTAAGAGTAATTCGTAATAATTAGGAATAATTAGTAATAAATAGGAATAATTAGTAATAAATAGGAATAATTAGTAATAAATATGAATAATTAGTAATAATTATGTATAATTAGTAATAAATAGGAATAATTACTAATAAATAGAAATAATTAGTAAAAATTAGTAATAATTAGTAATAAATAGTAATAACTAGTAATAATTACTAATAATTAGTAATAGTTGTTAATAATTAGTAATAATTAGTAATAATTAGTAACCATTTGTAATAATTAGTAATAATTAGTAATAAATTGTAAAAATTATTAATTAATTGTAATAACTAGTAATAAATTGTAATAAATTGTAATAAATTGTAGTAAATTGTAATAATAAATAATAATTATTAATAGATTGTAATAAATTGCAATAAATAATAATAAATTGTAATAAATAGCAATAAATAGTAATAAATTGTGATAAATTGTAATAAAATGTAATGAATTGTAAAGCATTGTAAAAAATTGTAAAAAATTGTAATATATTTTAATAAATGGTAATAAATTTTAATAAATTGTAATAAATTGTAATAAATTGTAAAATTGTTTAATAATTTTTGAAATAAATTGGTAATAAATTGGTAATAAATTGGTAATAAATTTGTGATAAATTCGTAATAATTTTTAATAAATTGTAATAAATTGGTAATAAATTGAAATAAATTGTAATAAATTGTAAGAAATTGTAATAAAGTTTTAGAATTATTAACAATTTGTAACAATTTGGAACAATTTGGAATAATTTGGAACAATTTGTAACATTTTTTAATAAATAGGAACAGTTAAGAACAATTATTAAGAAATTGGAACAAGTTGGCACAATTAGTAAAAAATATGAACAATTATGAGCAATTAGAAAGAAATTAAATTGTAATAAATTATAATAACTGGTAATAAATTAGCATAATTTCCAGTGGATTGGCGGCACTCCTTTTGCTCGATCACATTCCTCCTTTTAAATTTCATAGACTCAGAACATTATGATAGGTTTTCTTTTACATATGCATATCCAATATCGTATACACGAGTTTGAATATGCATTTTTAGGATAACATTTTTCATAATGTGTTCATGCAGTGACAGTTGCAAGAAGATGATTTATCGATGAAAAGGGGGCTCTTTTGTCCGAAGACTCATTTACATGCAACTTTCTCACATGTAAATCACAATGAAGATTATGATAAGATGTATATATATTCATTGTCATGCATACGAGAATGAATATGAAAACCTCCGAGAAGATTCATCACTGTTATTTTCGTGTGAGAAAGTTGCAAAGAAATGAGTCATCAGACAAAAGAGGAGCCGTCAATCCACTGGAAATTGTGTCGCCCGTAAGTAATTGTAATTACTAAGAAGTAGTTGTAATTATTTATCTTTTTTTCTGATAGTATTTTTATAATTTGAAATTATTCAAAAGATGTAATGATTTTATATTTGGTAGAAATATATGGAACAAGGAAGTCGACAATAATCATTATCAGATGATCACGCTTGGATAAATCAATAAAGAAATTCAAATAGTTATAGTTTAAATATTTTATATATTGATGGTGTTGAATCATTCTTATAATCTGCATCATAAAAATCAGAATATTTTTCTTAAATAATAATGATGTGTCGTTGTAAAAAATGTCCTCTCAGAATGTTTAACACCTTTGACAAGGTTGGGGGACATCTCTTGCTGGTTTTTTCAACCAGATTATATTTTTTGGTATGAACACCGTGAATGTTGTTCTAGAGATTATACTAATAATTTGATTCCAGGTCAATCATGGTTTCAAAATTTTGTACAAGATGTTGTTGGTCCATCTGTTCATCAAATTGAAACTCAAGATGATATTGATTTAACTCCTAAGTTGGCACCATTCGAATTTTATGGGTTGTTGAGGTCTACTGAGGATGCATTATATCATGGTTGCAAGATAAGAAAATTAGATGTGGTTTCAAAATTAAAGGCTGTTAAATCATATAATGAAATGTAAAAAACTATTTATATCATATATTTATTTGGTTAAAACACTATTACCGAAAGGAAATGTGTTGCCTGCATATTACTATGAGAGAAAGAGGATGGTTCATAATCTGAGCCTTAGTTATCAGAAGAATCAGGCATGTCCAAATGATTGCATCCTATATTCTGGTGAAAAGGAGTCATTGTATTGTTGACCCACATGTGGAAAATCTAGTTATAACTATGCTAAACTAAGTATGTATGGATCGATTCCTGTAAAATAGTTTTGATATTTTCTCCTTACACCCAGGTTGCAGTGTTTATTTATGTCTCAGAACACATCGTCAATGATTTCATGGCACAGAACCATGATTTTAACTAATAAAAGCTTGAATAATCCATCTAATGGTGATTCATGGATACATTTAAATATTATACATCCATATTTTGGTTTAGAAGCCCAAAACCTGTGATTGGGTCTTTTTACTGATGGGTTCTCTCTGTTTGGTTGTTATGGTAGTCAGTATTCATGTTGGTCTGTCAAAATAACTCTGTACAATTTACCTACATGGATATTGATGAAGGAGCCCAATATCTTTATGACCGTATTAATCCCAGGACATCTGAAAAAGTATATTGATGTTTATTTGAAAGCATTGAATGATGAGTTAAATTCATTGTAGAGTAATGGGGTTAGTACATATGATGTTTCCACAAAACAAAATTTAATATTAAAAGCTGCATTGATGTGGACGATTAGTGACTCTCCAGCATATGGAATATTATCTAGAAGGAGTACACATGGTCCGAAATCATGTCCTTATAGTATAAATGACAATAAATACATTATGCTCTTCTATGGAATAAAACCTCGCTATTTCGACTGTAATTGTGGATTTCATCCTACTGATCATCCTTTTCGGAGGAACAAATCTCATTTCTGAAAAGGTATATTTGAAAGGGGTGAACCAACGAAAATGATCTTAGGTACAGAGTTAAAATAATTTATATTTTCAATACATCCCCTCACATTTGGGCCAACAGTAAACCAACATAAAATTCACAGCTTTGAGAAAGAACCCAATTGGATAAGATGATGATTTTTTCGGGATCTTCTATATTATTCAGATTTTTTTGTCTGCCACATGTTGGATGTCATGAATATTGAGAAGAACTATTTGGATTATTTATTTAATACAGTTTTGGATACACAACGTAAGACCAAAGATATTATAATGTCACAATTAGATCTTTCCCAAATTTTTCGTTGGCCAGAACATGAAAAATTTGAAAATGTCAGATCAGGGAGGATAATGAAGCCAAAAGCTGCTTATACACTATCCAAAGAGAGTTACTTAATATTTTGTTAGTGGATTGCAGATTTGAGACTTCCATATGGCTATGCTTCCAATTTGGGCATATGTGTCAATAATGGTTATTTTACCGGATAAAAAAGTCATGATTCTGATGTTATAATGGAAAGAATTATTCCGATTGGATTCGTAGGTTTGTGGAATTATATGATTTGGGATTTGATAACAGAAATATCTTATCTTTTTTGAGACATTTTTGTAGCAACAATAGACCACTATGCTCTAAGAAAACAAGATAAAGATGTTGCTGTAATTATAAGTAAATTGGAAAAAATCATTCTACATAAATTATTTGAATCAATGGAACATCAGATTTTACATTTTCTATATGAAGATAAATTTGGAGGCTTAATAAAGTTTTGAAGGATGCACCCATTTGAATGATTCATCTTGAAATTCGAGAAAAAATTACATAACAGAGCATCAGTTTAAGGCTCAATTGCAGAAGATTATTTTCAAGAGGATATTGCTTTTTTTATGCTCTCAATATTTGGAATCTGAATATCCATAAAATCGCAACTGCATGGGACAGAACGAGGAGATTGTTAATGAAAAAATAGAAAATCAATTATCAGTTTTTAATCAGCCAAATCATGGCTTCGGTGTAGTTCATGAATGATGTATTTTAGATGATGAACATCACAGAGCTCATACATATGTTCTTATCAACTGTGAAAAAATGATATCATTTGTACCTTTAGTGCTTCTATCACTTATTTCATAATTTATGCCATAGTGATTAAACTTATTTTAATTTTAGGTTATATGATAATCATATCAAGAAACAACTTCCACAAATTACAGCAGATTCTATATAAGAACACATACAATTCTTTTTCTCAGTGGTTTCAAAAACATGTAACATAAAATATTGATGGTTTAATATCAATTTCATTCATTATTTATTATACTGATAATTGTTTTACAAATTTTTTGGTGTGTCAACATGATGATAAAATTGATAAGAGACTGTGTATAATGAGTAACATACCATCCAAAATGGTTAAATTTTACAATGCATATGTGGTGAATGGTTTTCAATTTCATACATGTGAAAAAATTGATTAAAAAACAATGGACATTGGAGGTTTCTTGAGAGGATCACATCACAGAGAAACTGAAGTTTACTTTTATGGGATTTTGGATGAAATTATTGAGCTGTGTTATCTAGGACAGAAATACATATCTATGTTTAAATATTGGTGTATTTATAATGAACGAGGCATTCTTGTTCATCCGAAACATGGAATCGTCAATATTAAATATAAAAGTCTTATTGCAGTAAATGAACCATTTTTAGTTGCTGAACATGCACATTAAATTTATTACACAAAGTAATGTGCTACTTCAAGAGACTTGAGTGATTGATGGAGCATAATAAAAATGAAATATTTGGAAAATCAGTTTACTCAAACTAAATGTTGTTCTGCTGAAGTGGAAGGAATTAAAATTTTTCAAGAGACTGCTCAAAATCCATCTTTTTCACAAAGAGAATAGAATATTGATGATAACACCCAACAAATAAGGATATTTGGTGATGTAGATGTAATGATGTTACAAATGAATTTAAAATAACAAGAGATGATGAAACTGAACCTCATATGGAAATTGATGATGTCGAGGAGGAATATGAAGAAATTGACATCTTCATATATGAATATGATGATGATAGGGAAAATTAACATATTTAAATTTTGTTTATAATCATAAATAACATATATATATTTAAATATAATAGTTATTTTCAACTACCTGCTAACAATAATCATTTTTTGTTACAGATGGACCCTGGTCTATTTCACGAGTTGAGGAGGCTAAGCTACCTTTGGATGAGGGGGATTTTGGATCATCTGACCCTCAACCTACTAGCGGCTCCGGGGGTATGTGGAGGGTGCATTGACTTGCGCGACTGATGATTACTGACCCTATTCCCGAGCGACGTCCATGACTTGTCATCGATCCATGCTCACATAGGTATGGTAACATGTATATTTTAGATATATTTCATTAATTTATTTATATATATACTAATTGTTTGATTATTTATTCCTTTTTCATAGTTTTGTGCATATAGCTATTGGACAGGGGGTGCTATCTAGCACAATTATTTTTTCAGCCATGGATCTCATTAGATCAAATTTCCATTGATGTGGGGCACGACATGTCCAATCATTGGTTGGTAAGTTAATAAATAATATTTAATTTGAAATTTATATTATTAATAACACAATATTATAAATAATTTGTAGGGTTTATGGTATCCCATCGATGATAGCATGCATGATGATATCCACGTGGCATGGAAGGTGTCGATGTGTGACCGTTTCCATCAGTTTTTGCACAATCTGAGAAGGGCGGTAATTAAGAAAGCAGGAGTGGCAGAATTTGATGAGTCATGTAGAGCCCACCGACCAGAGTTAATTTCATCTCACGTTTGGGATGGATTATGTTTATACTGGTTGGGTGGTGGATTTCAAAGAGATCTACAGTTGGTCGGCAAAACCAGGAGTGAAAGGAGGTGACACATCAAGCTGGTAGTTGTACATTCTGTATGCATAGAGAGTATTTGGTAAGTATCATTTTTAAATATTTTATATAAATATATATAAATATTTTATTTTAAATTTCTATCGGCAGTCGAGCATCCCGATATTATGGAGTACGATGTTTATCAGAGGATGTACATCGATCCAGCCACTGGAGAGATTAGAGGTGATCGCCAGCGTCGTATTGTGGTTAGTATTTTTTCAATTTGAAAATGAACTGCGTATAATATTTTTGAAATTATTATTTAAAATTGGTATTGAAGGAGTCGTATGAGGATACGACCTCTCAGACACAGGCTAAGAGTCAGGACGAGATGACTGATTACACTAGTGCCCACTATTTCGTTGAGACGACATGGATGCAGACGACTAAGTATGGCTTTGTGAAGGGGCGAGTAGTTGGTATCGACTCACATTTGACTCCTGGTACTTATTATAGTACTGCTGCATTGTCAGTGTCGAGCTTGAGAGGAGCTCAAGGAGAGGCATAATCTTCTTCCTCACTGTATCAGGAGCATTTGCGAACTCAGACTGAGCTTATAGAGAGTTTGCAAATGCAACATGAAAAGATGCGTCAGCAGCAGCATCAGTAGTACGTGGAGGATATGAATCGATGGCAGCAAAAACAGCAGTATCAACAACATCATGTGAAGATGGAGTATATGCACCATCTGATTAGTAGTTTAGGGAAGGAGTTTTCTCCACCATCTCCTACAGCACCTCCACCTCATCTAGAAGACAACCCCCAGTGATTTTTATTATGTTAAAAACATTTAAATTCAAAAAAATGTTGTAATATAAACTATTTATAGTTTTTGTCTCTTATATTGGTGCGAATATTGCGTAATTTAATTTTATTTATTTTTAATATTTTATTATATATTATTAGTGTAATATTTTTTAATATTTGTTTATTTTACTAATAATAATAAAAATAATAATATTTTAAGAATTTTTATATTGTTTTTTTAATATTGAGGATTTTAATATTTTTTTATTATTTTAATAATATTAATATTATTTTTTCATTAACACTAAATTTATAAAATATATTTTTTGAGTACTATATTTTTTAATATTTGTTTATTTACAAAAATAATAATAATATTTGATTATTTTTTTAAAAAATTTGAAAATTTGAAAATTTTAATATTTTTATTTTTATTATTATATTAATAATATTAATATTATTTTTTCATTAATAATAATTTTATTAAATATATATATATATATATATTACTTTGTTAAGTATTTACAATGAGATATTTTGCGACGAGAGCTCGTTGCGAATTGTTTAATTATATATTTTCAAAAACGTATTTTCAATGGGACGACGGGCCCATCGCAAATAGTATTTGTGACAGACCCTTCAGAAAAGATTTTTATATATAATGTATATAATCAAAGACTCATTTGCGACGGGTCTGTCACAAAATTTTGATTTATATATAATTTATATAATCAAAGACTTATTTGTGACGAGAAACATTCCCATAGAAAAAAATAATATTTCGATGCCATTTTCTACAATGGGATATTTGTGACGGTGCCCCATCACTAAAGATTATTTGCGACGGGATCCCGTCGCAAATAGCAGATCAAAAATACCTCTAATTTAAGTAGTGTATCTTTATCACTCATATATATTAAATCTTGTCATACTCATTCATATTGTGAGAATGATGCAAAACAATGAGGATGAGTATTAGGATCTTATCACTAACATTGAGTTGTCCCACAATCTTTACGTCCATTAACTACCTGTGAAGCAACACTCGAAGATGGTAATCCATCATTTTAATGGTGACTATGTTATGAGGAAACATGATCTTGTTCCATTATCAAATCAAAATAATGAGTTGATGTCCATGTTCCCTTCATAGATAGAGGTGAATCATGGTCCCCAATCATAGAATTACCCAGAAAATGCTTTGGTAGGCATAGATACATCTCATGTAGAACACAACCAAGACCTTTAGTCATTCATGTGGCATATAAAAGGGTTATCTCCACTATAGATTATAATGTTCAAAATTAATATATAAATTCATTAGATGTCGGAACTTCTATAACAAGGCACAACCCCACCCCCCCTAATAGTTGCAGAAACACAAAATTGGATTAATACATTCATCATGTATCCCCAACATGGAACTCTTCCACTAGAATAATATGATCATGAGTGAATCCAACAGTTCATGTTGTAATTTATCCTCTAAGATAAACCAAGCCATGGGAAGACCCTCTATAAGAATAAATTTGATGGAATCTACTTCAATTTCATTCATGTAAAGGATGTACCCTAGTCATGAAATATGCCAAACATGGGTTATGGGGGTACCATATAGTGATACTTAATCATTCCAACCAGATGCATAGTTTGGGTTACTTTGGCCAACTATGGTCTGTAACTACAACAAATTCATCAAGAGGTGTCCAATGTGCCATATCCATTCCATATTTTTGAATAAAAAACAAGATCTTCTCTATATCTCCATTTACACCTAGAACTTTTCTTTATGGGGACTCGATGTTAATGGTACCTACCCACTAATAACATATCGATAGTACATGTTCATTTCAAAAAGAAAATACCACTTTTCAAATTGTGTGGAGGCCATCCCCATCAACGAGGTCAAGACTAGATTAGTGATAGAGTTTGTGAATTCCCATATCATCCATTTTATTGGGATTCCCAAAAACATTCTCAAAGATAATGACTCCTTATTTACAGTATATGAAATAAAGAAATAGTACACAATGTAAAAGTTTTCGTCCAACCAAGCATCCCTCTATCACACATTGAAGAAGGGATCAATTGAGGTGTTAAAAAGACCATATATAACATCCTATAATAGGGGGTATTACATAATAATAAGGTATATCCTAATAATTTTCTTCAGTACCTCTAGGAATATCGTAAAATGAGTCAAAATGTTACCCACGAGACCCCATTCTCCCTAGTGTATGGGACGTAAGAACTTCTTCAAGTAGAGGTTAATATTCTAACACTTCAGATGGATTTTTATGAATAAAAGAGTCCAAAATAAGGAACAATAATTCTTTTTAGATGAGATATAATCTATATAAATGTAGGATCTGTGAGTTTCATAACATAGATGGGATTCCAAACCGGTTGGCCTGAGCTCTCAATAAACAGGGTCACCTCAGACTCCATCCTTAAGGGTGATATCGTATGGGATCTTAGGATGCTCATGATACTGAGAATGAATCCACTAAAACTAGAACCTAAATGGGAAGGACCATGCATCATTCATAAGTTCTACTCCAATGAATCATACCTATTCAGCACCAGGGATGGAGTGGACATCACACCTCAACCTAACTCTATGTTCATTGTGAAGTACATCGCTAAAATGTCTAGTCTATGTTGTTTGAATTAAATCTAAAAATCTAGAATCCCTCAACTTATGATGTTAGCTATTATCATTATCCAATGTTATTAGAAAGAGATGACTCATTTGATAATTGAGAGAAGATTTCCCAAAGAAACTTCCTCAGTACATGAAATTAAACTATATCCTTTCCCCATGTGATATACTTGAGATTCCTCATATGATAAAAGTGAGATTATTCCCGAATCCAATGTCCTTAGAACATGATGTTAAAATGTAGCCTTAACCATTGTGATAAATATTAGATGCATCATATAGAGAATATGAGTTGATTCCCAAATCTATCATCATCAATATATGATGTTAAATTATAGCCTTACCCTATTTGATAAAAATTGGATACAACCTATGAAAAATATTAAATGAACCAAAACTACTATCTCCATTTCCTAATAAGATACAGTGAGATCCTTTGGGAGCTTGTGAGACAGGACACCACCATTATGGTATTGTTCTCGTTCCATTTCATGTGTTGAAACTATGTGTTTCTTGACTCCCAATATCATTGGATAAATAGTAATTAATAGACCCATTTTATTTAGTCATAATTTTAAATTCACCCACACATAGAGTGAGATCTTTTTTTCTAGCATTGGTTCCCCATGGAATTTATTTATTCCAGTTCCACCATTTCTACTTAGAGAATTTTCCCCAGATTCACTATTGGAACCAGTCCCTATCACACAACATCAAATTGTATGAAAATATCTGATATACAAGATGTTAAACTATTGTATACCCTATGTGACATGCATAGTATACTTCCTATGACAATCACAATATGTGTTATGTGTCAAGTCTAAGATAACTCAATCCATAAATAGTCTATATGGATCTCATTATTAGGTATAATCCCTGATCATATTACATGGAAAAAATAGTAAAACAAGCCGCCATATTTATCCTTACTTATCCCAATAGGTCTACAAGGGAATCATAAAAAGATGTAAGCCCTAACCATAACCCATAGCATGATCAGCGTGCCAAGATTCCTCGATGATTCAATACGAGGAATAAACAAAGGGATACCCTAGTGATTAAGCCCCAAATATATAACAATTAAAATGGAAAACCCTTATAGGTGTGTAAACATCGATCATATTTCTCGAACCACAAATGGGTCGAGAATCACCCATGGCCTTATACATAGAAGAACCAAATGGAATCATAATGTTCCGTCTATGTACATATCTTCATTACATATTACATTATAATGTGGGATACCATGTGTTATAAGAACATGATTTTTTTGTGGATTGATTATATTTTTCACATGATATGGTGGTGGTGATAAATGCCTACATTAGTCGATTCCATGCATAGGCCTCCAATCATAAAATCTTTTTTCATCAATATTAATGGTTAGACCCTAGAGAATTCCATCCTTAGTTAAATATATTAAAAATTAGATTTCAACAAACATGATTCCTCATTGTATTATGTTAAATTTTATGTTCAAAATATTTTCCACATGATGTTATACTACACATTTCATGTCCCTATCACACAACCTAAGTCAGTATGATAACTTGAGAACCCACATGAGAGGGAACCTCCTTTATCAAACTGTTCAATAACCACTCTATGTTTTTGAAATATGTGTAGTTTTATTCCCATTTCCAAGAGATAAATAGTGATGTTGATTCTCACATCATGGGCACGACCCTATCACTGAATTATTCCAGCCCCCCCCCCCCCGCAAATTGAGATAAAGGCCAATACATTACTACTAATATTCCTATATCATGTTATTGAGTTCATATGGGAATATATCCTAGAGATTTTAACTCCCCTGAGACTCCCAACATTTTCTCTTCCACACTTTATCCTTTCCTTGATTCAGATCCATATCCCCCACCCCCTTTTTAGCAGCCCCCCTAATTAAAATGGTGCATAGACACACCATCTCACCTGCCCTCTTGGGCGCAAACCTTGAATGATCTTATGAAACATATGATGGTTCACAGGTTTTGAACATGGTCAATAGATGACCCTAAATATTTCCACACCCTTGTTTGGTGTGGTTTTATACACTTTGTTTAAAACATGTTAAACTGTCATTCTCACCCATACGTAACCCATTTTCATGGATATATCTAGGAATTAATAATATTCCTTCCTTTACACCTCCCTATTTCTATGGGGGGGGGACTTCAATACCCTTGGTGTCATACTCTCTTGCATTCATGCATGATTACAAAGCTTATCAATATCCATAGAGAATTACAACATTGAATTATTCACCCCATTCTTGTGACTTATCTTTTGACAAGGGGAACTCGTAAGCACTATTTATTTATCATATTTAACATGTATCCCATGTAATTAGGACTCAGAGTGGAATTTTTAAAAGCATGTATAATGAACCAAAAAATCCCTAAAATATAATATTATACTGTCTTAACTCAATGATGTTAAATTAAGATCTGAGATCCAAGAACCATGAACTTAATCCATATAAAACATTCTTAAAGGATTTTTTATGTGGAATTAAGCCTAATTTCCATTTTTTTACCTCGGTTTACTACTCTTTCATCTGACATACACCTCCTTGAAACAAAAATATCCATCGTCCAAGCACCATGACATTAAAATGTGTGTATCTCATTACACATGATTTGATGTGGAAACCAGTATCCTTGGAACCATTTTTATGTTGGGTCACTTCCAATTCATTCCAAATATACTCCTAGAACACCAATACCATATGGTCTATATATCATGACCATAAATTCTTTGTAAGCCTATAGTTGGACTGAATGAAACACTATTTCTGGCCTTAGTAGTATGAACATAAATTAAATAGATAGTGTGTTTAAATATTAGACATTAAAATAAAATTTTATCCTTTTATCCTCACCTAAGAGGGTATCCCACTTTCAACGTTGGTCTCTTACCATGAAATGTTCTAGAATAATGTGTGGCTTGATTCCTAATGTCATGAGAAATGTATTGATTCCTAAACATTATATCTCTGGACCAGCATCATATAACTCAATAATATAACACCATATTCACCATAAATTTATCCCTGAACCTTTTTATAAAAATTTATAAGATAATGGCATAAAAAACCAGTTCACTAACTCTTATATGGTCTTGGGATCATGAGATTAAACTATGTGTAACTTATATCATGGATGATTAATACAACATTGGGTCTCTATAGCTCCATGGTCAAATATATGTGATATTAAAATTGAATTTTTAGTAATATAATTGTGACCTTAATCTATGTTTTAACTATAAATTTAATTTTTTTCAACCCTAGGTCCATTTTGGCCCCATTTTACCTTGGGTCCTCACCTCTCCAGCATTACAAAAAATATCTTTGAGTAATTTTATTGTGTCCAAGATCAATGAACATAATATAGTAGATACCATTTTCCAATAATTACAACCATGAACAATGAAAATGTTTTTCCATGTGTATCCTAATCTACTTCATGATTTCCTTACCTCAGGATCTTTGGAATACTAATTCCTCGACAATTCATTTCATCCTCACTTGATGGGATGTCACACCTCTCTTGTGGGAATCCTACCAAGATGAATTCGAGAAAAACATGTTGTTGAATTTTTAGTGTCATGGGATATTTTTTGTGGGTTGAATCACCAACTCTGAGTTCAAATATAAATCATCATTCCTCCCAAGCCTTTTTTGAACACATTAATCCTTGATGAGACATAGAGCCTTCACATATAATGAGGTGTTGTGATGATTTGGTAAAGTTAGTGCATGAATTATGAACATGAGCTATGTGAAAACCTATATGGAATTTGGGGTTATTATCACTCTCTTTGAATTTGGTTGATATTTTTTCCCCAATCACACAAAATCATCCAAATAGTCTGAAATCTAAGACCTTAAACTACTAGCCTTGGTGCAAACATTATGAAATTGAAGTATATGTATCTACATATACATATAACCCTAAATATATAACCATATGGTTCAACTATAATAACCCTAATATACCCCAGGGAAAGAAAATATTTTTATCATTTGGAAAACCCGTTGTGAAACTTACGAAAAGGTCAGAATTTCATCTGGAAAGTCCCGCTCCTGACTTGGGAAAAATTGAGGGTGTGATTAAAAGAGACCCAAATCTGATGGGACTCAAAATTATTCCCTAGAAAGATCTTTTATAATCCGAATGGACCAAATAGTTAACGAAAATGTAATGGGAAAACATTAACATCCCTCTTTTCACAAGGTAACACCACATAAGTTCCATTTTGTGCATCCTACTTCCTTGAGGGAGTGAAATTTAATTCTAATAATGTTACACATCCCATTAGAATGATGATTAAATTTTATATATACATCCTAAATATATGATTCTAAAATAAATTAATCCATGTCCAAATATATGTGAAATTAAACCTCAATAATCACATGTCCTCACTGTATGACGTTAAACTAAGTGTTCAATGTCTTTGTTGAATGACGATAAATTAATTCCTATACCATTGTTATATGATGTAAAACTGTGAAATATATTAGAACCACACCTAATATGACCTCTTCATCTTTATGTACTGGTAAAATACGACACCTCTTGAGTTCATTGACTACTTTGTTGAATTTGAGATTATGATCCCCTTGGAAGGTGAGTTTTGATTCTCTTAGACCAATACACCCACCCAATGTTCTTAGAACCATTGTAGTGTAGTCCTATGACTATTGAACTCAATCAAAAAATTCATGAAAATCGACCCCATGCTTCGCATATCCATTGATTTTGATCCCCATCAGCTTCAATGTTAGAACATTCCCCATAGAGAGGATGTCTCCTAGTGAAAATGGTTCACTAACCATCATAAGAACATGAACAGAATAGATCTTGATGATAATATGATAGGTGATTTACATAGAACATGGTCAATAGTTGACCATCAATGAATTTCCCCAACTTTGGAATTATGATTCTGTAATATTAATTTTAACACATGTTCGTAAGTCTTCCTTTATCATCCTTTCCCTCCTTGTGTTCTTTATCTTGGATTACTTAACTGAAATCAACTATCGTCACCTTTTTTTTGGGTAGAATCCAACGCCATGGAATTAACCCATTCATAAACCTATTCGTGTTGGAAAAATATTATGATATAATGATGTCGCCTCCCCAACCATGGATTTTATATTCAGGACCCATAGTGGTTGATATATCATTAAAACACATCTCTATTTGGTCTTCTATTATAAGAGATTAGTCTTCTATTTATCTATTGTTTCTCATAGTGATCATGAATCATGTAGGATTTTAGGTTTAATGTTTATTTTCTTACTATTTTGATTTTGATTTAAAAAAATAATATATATGAACATATGGAATTTTTAATAATAAATCAAAAGTATTTATTATGTAGTGTCATCAATTTCCTTTACCCTCTTATTATTTTAAAAAAAATAACTCCCATACAACTTGGCCTCAGTTCGGGACTTCTCTAGTTTGACCAACCTTTTTCA
The DNA here is from genome assembly GCA_963277665.1 of Viscum album. Lineage (NCBI taxonomy): Eukaryota > Viridiplantae > Streptophyta > Magnoliopsida > Santalales > Viscaceae > Viscum > Viscum album. Next base: position 879,896,291 of record OY728166.1, read on the forward strand.
GGTGGCCTCAAGGATTCACATCCACTTATGTAGCCTTGTTTATTCCTAAAAAATTTATAGAAATCCTCAGCATATCAGCTCTTCATCCAACCCTATTAATTAATTAACTGTGCCACAAAGGATTCTGCCTATAACTCCATAACCCTTTACAACACTATCTGAAACATCATTCAGTTGATAAAATATCCCTTTTCATTTTTATTAGACTCATTTTGTGGTGATTCCCCATCAAAATGAGAAATATCAAACTATGCTACCAAGATAACCTTCGTTCCCCAAAATATCTCCTTATACCAAGATGCATGAGCTCTTGCCACTATGCACACACAAACTCATCATGGAAATCATGAGATAGAGAATAAAGACCATTGGATTCCACAACAATAGTCCCTATACAATCTATGAAATGGTGGTTGGATTCAACTTGTCCCAATAGATTATCCTACAAGGTGTTGGTGATGAAATTACTCATAGTACTCTATGCTCTACTTCAAAAGATCACGTTCTCTTAAACTAGATCCATGATAGTGTATTTATATTCCTTAGTCGAACGGGGTTCAAATTTTAGGGGCACTTTCCACACATCATCCACATGATAGTCTGTAGGTATTTTTTTGGATGGGTTGGGATGTATGTCACAAAGAAATTCATTTTTATCCAACTTCTCACCCACTTCTTATGGAACCTATGGAGTAGGGTCGACAACAAAAACCTCATAATTCATCACCATTAGGAACCCAGATCTATACACCACTTTATTTGGAACCTTTGGAGTAGAGATGACCAATGAAGCATCATTATTTCCCATCATTGGTCCTTCAACCCCATCCACCACTTATTGTAAGGCCTATGGGGTAGGTATGAAATTCGTAAACTCCTTGACAACCTCTATTTAGGGTATAACAATGGTATCCCCCAACAAAACCATTGTGTTTTAAATCAATACCTCAATTAGATTCCTTAAAAATTCATGCACCGCCAAAGGTGACATGGATATTAGCAAGGTTTTTGTTAGCATTATGTCACAATGTTAGAAGAAATTGACTTCTAGGAGGTGAAGAAAAAATGATTAAAGTTGAAAAAGGATAATTGGATGTGTAGAGGCCATCCAGAGGATTAGTGATTCTCATCATAAGACCTAATATGAAATATATGTCTAGGTTAGAAAATTCCATGACCACCAGAGGTAGCACCATAGAAAAAATATTTTTCTTTGTTTAATGGAAACAAAGTTGTTAGGACAACAATCAACCTATAGATCCTTATACAAATTAGGAAATGAAAAGTATTGGAAAATACAAGTCAACAAGAGATGCTATTTGGTTATTTACTCAAAAAATAGGATCATCCTCAACAACATACGGATGGATACACATTACCAAAAAAATTAAGAGGCATTGTTCCTTCCATTCTAGGATTGGGGCTTGTTCATCCTCTATCAGGGGTTCACCATGAATTACCTTTATTATTTGGAATGCATACAATGGTCATAAAGTGGTATGGAAATAATCCTAAAGTATAAAAAATTACCCAAAATACAATATTTGGAATGTTACTTCATCGGAAGAAGAGTCTCCTCCTTTAGGTGAGTCATGGATGGAATCACTCCACCAATACTCCTCTTCAACCAACCCCTATTTCCCTCTATGCCTATATATGATTATACTTTGGAGAGGTATAGAGGGGAGGTAAAATCTAGAATTATCCTCACATGTTCCATCAAGGGGAATGAAACCATGTGGGAGAAGAACACCTACTCCAGATCCTTCAGGTATTACACCACCAAATCAAGGGGTGCCTAGAAACCTTCCAAGGAATGTCCCGACCTAGGAAGATGAATACCTTCATCCTATATGTGAAACCATATAGTCTGGAGGGAGTTAGTATTTTATATATTATACAAGATCTTTCTAGAATTAGGTAAGAATCATCATTGATTTCTGGGTTGAATACCCATATCCCCATATGTGCACTATACACCCATGTAACCAACATGAAATTTTCTCTTTCCTCTTAGGGATGATTATACAAGAGCCTTAGGACTTCCACTATGCCCCTATAAATTTTCAACCGCCACTCCAACAATTTCCCAACACTTAATCCTTAGAGTTATATCCTAGTAACATAATTCCATAATCCTGGAGTGGTTAGACCATATATTTTTTATTTTCATGAAAAACTAGATGAATTGAAATATTTTAAGGGTATGCATTATCCCATCTCTGTACATACTCCAGGAGGATCCCGTAAGGGTAATTGAATAGAAATAGATCTTTCATCCCCATAAAATCATATTTAAAAATAATATTATAGATCTTATTTATGATTTCAGGGTGGTAATCCTATCGTAGTCATGTGTAGAACATGGGTGTCCGCCTCTGGATTCATCTCTATTAAAGAGCGAACTGGTATGGGGAATGTGTTTCACTGATTTACATGCAGTCAATTAATGCCTCCATAAATCTTCCAAAAACATCTAGGGGTAATTAACAATTCTTTATTAAACCCATACCCTCATTTTTAACCATCCCTTTTGGGATATAGAGTGGGTGAAATATTAAATTATCTAGCAGAACAATCTTTTTCGGCACATTGAACTTCCCTTGAAAATATTCCATCCATTTTAATGGATAGAAATTCATTGTGGGTGGGGAGACTGTGTTTGTGTACTTGTAACCTTTCATGTATTTGGAAACCCAACCATAAAATAAATAGAATGGTCCATAAACATGAAGAGGGGGTATTCATCTAGTTGATGGGTTGCATCACCTTATAAAATTTGGCCAGAAATGGAATCACAAGTTTGATGTTATTTCCTAACACTATAACCTATTACATAATACATGTTCTTAGACACACCCACATGTGAACATAATGGATTGTGGGAATCAACCAATTGACGAGAACTGTGCTAATTTCTTCCATTCTGTCAATGGGATCGACAAAATTTCTAAAGTACCCCCATAAATTCAATTGAATCTCCTCTAGATTCCTATTTTATGATTTATTTCCCCCTCACCATGATACCATCAAACACTAAAGTCCCCCCCTCGGTAGTTTATTTAGGGGATTGATATTTTTTTTGAAATAGATTATTAAGGGAATATCCTCTATCTCAAACTTGTATTCCTTCACCACAGATAAGAGTTGTAATATAACCCTCTCAAAAGCCAACATGTGTTCCTGGTCATCCTATATGTATTTTTATAGGAGGAACTCATCGTACACCCCACCAAATATGGTTCCCATCTATCTGATGGATATCCAAGAGGTTTATACCTACTTCCTTGTGATATAGGTGAAATTTATTGGTCTATAGATACCACCTTCTTTTCAATTCAAGTATGGTATTTGAGTGGTGGTAGATGCATAACCACAAAGTCCAAAATGAATATTGATAATCTACCCTCCATAATGCCACCTTGAACTCATAACTAGATATTCATACATATTATTACTAGGCTAATTTTTCTATTAAATTTATGACCCGATGTAGATCTCACTCTACCATCCAAACATTATGACATTCCAGAATCCATCCTCTGTAATGACCGAGGTAGTTATTGAATAATAAATTTTCATATCTACGAAAATTTATGAATAATATATTAATTTTATCGTAAATAGGTCACTTTTTCTAATATCATACCCGGGACAAAAAAATTGTTTCACCGAATTCTTACATTTTACACAATGTTGATATATATTGAAAGAACAATACACTAATAATATTTTTATTTTCAATGGTAGTTAAAGTATAGTCATTGTATTAGAATGAATAAATATAATTAAGTATATTATGATTTTATATATTTTTTTAAATTTTTTTACATTTATCCAATGAATTTTAGAGGCTTAAATTGGGAATGAATCCAATTTTATGCATAGAAAACTCAATTTTTTTTAAAGGTCAGTTTACAGCGTTTTGAGGGTGATTCCTTTTTAAAAATAGTTTTTCTTATTTGATGTGTTAAATCAAAATATAATTTTCCTAAAATGATGGAATTTTTCTAATAAAATCAATATTTTTATGAATAGTGAAAAACACTACATTTTAATACCGAAATGCATTTTCTTCGAAATATTTGTATAGTTAGATTGTATTTTTGATTTGTTTTAATGTGTAGTTGGATTATATTTTTATAATTTAATCCAATTATGGTAATTGTAAGTAATTTTAAATTTGAATTGGATATAAACACATTCCAATCTTTTGATAGTTTCTACTTATTAAAATCACATTTTCTGTTTTTGACAACGAGAATTAAATTTAAATTAATTTATGAAACATTGGCGTATTGATTTTGAAAAAATATCTTCCAAATTTGGAATTAGAAGGTCCAAATTGTGTAAATAGATACTTTATATTTATGTAAATTACACATAGTAACTTTAGTAATTATTTTTATTTGCCATGGTTAAATGGTAAATCAGATAAACAAGGGAAAAAAATATTATTATAGTAATATAAAACTACTATAAAACATGTCATAATCACATTTTATTACTTATGTCCGACCATTTAAATCCTTGGGTCGATTTTAGTACCCCATGGAGCAACATGGATGTGAAAATGAAATTTTAAAATATTTACATTAAACAAAAGAGAAATATAACTTAAATACGTATCCTTTTATTAAAAAAATTAATGTTGGGTTATATAACTGTTCTCTTTAACTATAAATATTCATTAAAATTATAAAATTATTTACTAAATAATTTATATTATTTATTATTTTTATACATGAAATAAATAAATTTATTTATGACACAATGATAATGGAGTGATTACCTTATTAATGAGTGATTGAAATAAATGGTATTATAAATATTAAAATAAATGTAATATGAATCTTTTTATGCCATGAATGATTTTTATGTTGGACATTGAAATGTGATGGTGTTTTATTTAAGTAATAAATATTTTATAAATTATGGAAATAGTCAAGTATGAATAATGTCAAAATTGACATAATTCATTACATAAAATATAAAAAAGTTTAATAAATGTTTTAAAATATGTAAAAATATATGATTTGGAAAAATTGTCATGATAAGTTGAAATATGTCAAATATATAACTTTTTTGGGTATTTTGACATGTTATGGTAATTAATTAACCCACAAAGTGTAAATAATAAAATATCATGGTGAGATTAAAAACGGTAAAATAAAGGTTAATCAAATAATATAGGGGTTAAAAATATTCAAAACATGTTTAATTTTAATTTTATGATGAGGATACAACCCAAAAAATCACAGATTTTAATTAAATGAGTTTTGGGACATTAGAAAACCAAATACTTTAACAATAAAATGATATTTCAAGACAATCCTAAAGTACCCCTCCTCCCTCTTATAAAAGGCCACCACCTATACCCACTTACTCACACCTCTCAAGTCCCTTGGATCATCAAACATATGATCACATAATCTCCCAAAATCCCTCTATTAATCTTAAAATCCTTGAAATGGGATGAAGGTAATTCATTAAATCTTTTTGGCTCAAATCAAAAGAAGATACCCCCTTTAGAGGTAACGTCTTCTATTTTGTTCCATTATTTTCTTTTATTATTTAACTCCTGATGATCTTTTTATTTTATGATTTCATTAAAAACCCATAATCCTTAGTATAATATATTTATTTTAAGATATGTATTTGAACTACAATTACACACACCTCCATGTATGGGATACGAACATACTATTTCTGTGTACGACGAACTACTATCTCATTAAATGATGAATGTTCAAATTTCTCCAACCACCTCTCATGGTGGCCATTATGATGAAAGTATATTTATATATGATATATATTATATTTATATTATATATATTCTTATAAAATTATTATTTTAAACATATATTTATGCTTTCCATAATGGGTAAATATGATAATTTCTTTTGAGGTAGTGTGCACTACCGCCTCTACAAAGTTATATGGCTCATTCCTGCCATACATGAAACATATAATGGATGATTTAAATTAAATTATGTAACATATATAAAATATATATTATAAATAAATTATAATATACCTATGTATCATTCCGTTTGTAGTCCTTTAATATGACAAAGAAACTAAAGTAGCATTCAGGTGTACGTACAACCTACCGTCACCATGAAGAGTGAATTTCATTTCATATCTTCAAATCTAATGAAATATTATAAATACATATGTTTTGGATATATATGATATATAAATAATTATTAATATTCTGGATATCATAGACTTATGACCATATAGACAATTTTTAAAAATAACAAGTTCATTTTTGAATCATGTATCGAACATCGACAAAACGTCAGATATGAACAAATATAATAAACGAAATGTTATAACAAGGAAATAAGTGATATAAAATGAATAGTAATCATAAAAAAAGTTTTTAATCCAGTATAAGTTAACCAAAGTTTATTATTCATGAAATTAATGAATAAACGAGACATGTCAGATTCAAGGTAAGATGATCTCTAAACTCAATTTCCACTCATTTGGTTTTACTCATAGTTTGTTGATTTTATTAGGACAAGATTATGTGTGGAATAATTGTTTAGTTGTTTTTTATTATTATTCAATTCCCTTTGTGGGGATATAATTTTTCTAAACATATTCAACTAATGCATTTATTATTACATCATTTATACGATCTTTGGAGGGGAAATATTCACATTAACTCGTTTCATTGAGTATGACATACATGTCATTGGTTTTTTTATTCCAAGAATATGTGTGAATTAGCTATGATTTTTTAACACTTAATATCCAATTATATTGGGTTTATTTATATTTTCACACATATTAAGTCATTGATTTATCATTAATCTAATGACACATTCTTTGTAGGGGATTTCATCTCAATTTACAATCCATTGATACTTATTTACTGTTATGCACCAATTCACTTATATATGGTGTATATCATTCCCTTTGACATATTATATTATGAATATCAATATTCTAATGATTTTATATGCTTTTATTAATGTTATTCTTTAATTATTTTTATTTAATTATTTTCTCATGTGTAAGGGAATTTTTTATCAAAAAAATAATTTTAAATGTTTTCATGATTTATTCTTCTAAATATTTCTCAATAATGTCCATATTCTAAAAATGGTTCTATGGTTTTATATATATGGACATTATTGTTTTAATGTTTAAATTAATTTCAAAACTTTCAAAGTGGTATGTGTTTCTTTGATTCAAATCTCTTCTTTTGGAATGTTTTAAATGAATTGATTATATCAATATATTGAAATGGAATATAGTGATTGCAATGTGGAAATGTTATTTTTCAATAATGATTGTTTTATGTGTTCAGATTCTGTTATGGTTCATGGGAATTGTTCATGTATACAGGTGGTTTCATTATAAACTAAGGGTGGGTGAGCCAATGATTGTGGTCTAATGCCTTGGGTAATGTAATGGAGGTAAACGATAAAGTATCTCCAAAGAAATTAAGAGAATATACCACAAGGGGTATTCCAAATGTATCAATGAAGGTTACTCCCTATGTATCTATGAATGATACAATGTAAGTGCAATATGGATTCCATAATCTGCCATTATGTTTTATGATTTCTTTGATGTTTGGTAGGAATCTTAGGATTACATGATGTAAGCTAATAATTTATTTTTTATGGGTGAAAATTATGATTTTGTGAAAATGATTTCATGGGTTTGGAATATTCATGGACTTAGTTTTTTACACAATATTTTTATATTTATTTAAGAGATTTTCATTCTCATCCAATGTATTTGTGACGCTTTTCAAATGGTTTTAGGAAGGTTAAGAGAAAAGAAGAATTCATGAATATTTTTATCAAGAAAAGAATTTTTGTTTTAAGGGATCTTATAATTGAGAAAAATTTGAATATAGTAGAAGTGTCTAATTTGGAATATTTCAGATGTAAGGTTATATCTATGGATTCATTATCTAAAACTATAAATAAGGAAGGATCCTCAGTGATTAAAAAATTAAATTATTTATCAAAACTTAGAATCATGTATGTTTTATGGGTGGGGCCTTCCATTTTGAATCATAGGATGGTTTATGCAATATTGGGGATTATGATGTTATATTAAGGGTTAGGGATATCATCATGGGATTATAATGTTAAGGTATATCAGAATTTCAATGTCCCAAAAAATATTTTTAGATTTATGATCTAGAATATTATTGTGACTATTGGTATTTTTGAACACATTCACCATTCAGGAAATTATGGGTTATTAATTTTCGAGATGAAAAATGAGAGGAATTCGATAACCTTTGAGGTTAAAATATATTATGATTATATTTTTTAATTTATATTATTTTTGGAATGTTATAAAATTAATTTGTTTTTGATAAATGACAACACATAGACCATGTGACAACTCATCATGTTAGACATGGTCATGGGAATCGAACCCACAACTGATGTGAGGTAAATATTTATCACCTAACACTGGCCAACATGATGTGCTTACTTAGTATAAATTATTATTTTTAGTTAACTGATGTCATTAATTAAGAATAAGTTGATTTTGGGAACTTATGTTTTATCAAATTTAGATATATAGTATTGGAAAATGATTTGTTTATTAAGTGATAAATGTTATTTTGGAATAAGATCTCTATTTTTGGAAAACTATATGCCTAAGAAAAATATAATACTATGGGATTTAATTTGAGGAGTAAGGGTTGAATTTTATTTTTGGAGAATAAATGTTTTTATTATGAACATATAGATATGTGGTTTTTTTGTGGAAATGATTAACATAGCATGGAGAATATGTGATTAGTTTAATTACTTTAAGTATGAAACATTAAGTGTAGTCTATGTTATTTGGAGATAAATGTTAATATTTATCATGGAATACCATGTGATCAAATTGTTCTGAATTTTGGGTTTTAATCATAGTTTGGATTATTTTGAGGCATTTGAAGGACAATTTATTATTGAATGTTCTTTGTTGAAATTTGGGTATTGTTTGTTGAATGTAGGAGATTAAGAGTAGTTTTTTTATAATAAATTATTTTTCTTGGGGATGATATGATATTTTACTAACCATTTTGGTTTTGGATAATGTATAATGAAAAGATAAATATATAGTTCATCTTTTGGGGATTATGTGATTCCATAGAAGCTGATTCCAACGCTTTAGGTGTGACCAAGTTATCTGTAATACTCATAGGATTGATAAAATATGATTTTATCATCGATATTTATTAAGGGGAAAAACTCTACTTGAGAAGTAATTTTGTTTCCTTTTGTCCTTGGTCATGCTCAAAATTAATTCTTCAACGTTATGAAAAAGACCGTAAAACAGAAAACAATACCTTTTTATTTTATAATTATGGAATCAAAGACCATTTAACCGATCACAAGTTTTTGGTTTATCAGATTGTTAACTTTATCCAGTTCATGTTTTCTATCACTCTCCATTAGAACAAGATGGTTAGTCTTTATTCCATATCAATTATTCCTACATGGAATCCCAATAAGTGTTATCTTGGGTGATGTTTTACTTCCATGTATTTATTTTAATGTGATAGTTTTATTGATTCTTTTCCAATAGGGGATTTTAAATAATTTTTTCAATAATAATTTTAATATTTTGAGGACGTAATTTCCATAATGGGGGAATGATGTAACAACACAGATATTTATGGAATAATACATTTTCATATCTATTAATATTTATGAAAAAAATATTAATCTTATGTTAAGGAGGACTCTTGGTCTGATAACATACTAGACACACAACAAATAGTTTCTTCAAAATATTTTTTTTGTATACAACGTTGAGTTATATAAAATGAATTAAAAAAAATATTATTATTATTTAAAATAGAAGTAAACTCCAAGTTGTTTTATAAGATGAAAAGAAAAAAATTAACTATATTAGGATTTTAAATATTCTATCAATGGTTTTAAAATAAGATAATTTATTTTAGAGGCTTAAATTTGGAATGAATCAAAATTTAAGAATAAAATACACTAATATTTTTAATAGGTCGGTTTACCACATTTTAATGGATATCCCTTTTTAAGAATAGTTTTTTTATCAATTTTATATGTTATATTCTAAAAAATAACTTTCTTATTTTGAATCAGGACATCATAATATAATTTTGATTTAATTTTGGTATTTTAATGACAAATTCCATAATTTTATGAATAGTGAAAAATACATAGCTTTAATTCAAAAATACCGTTTCAACACATTTATTTATATAGTCAGATTATCATTTAAATTGGGTTTAAAGTGTAATTGTATTAAATTTTTATCATTTAATCCAATTATGTTCATTGGAAATAATTTAAAATTTATATTGTATCTAAACACATGACAATCTTTGGATTGTTTTTACATCTTAATAACACACCTTTTGGTTTTGGCAATGAGAATTATTTTTAAATTAATTTCAAAAAATTCTGTGTTTTGAATTTGGAAAAATGGATTTCATATTGGGAATTAAAAGGTACAAATTTTTTAAAAGGGTACTTATTTTTTTTTGTCATTATGAATAGTAACCTTAGTAATTATTTTTACTAACCATGGTTAAAGGGTAAATCTTTTAAATAAGGGTAAAAATTATATTATAATAATATAAAACTACACTAACATGTTTCCTAAGCCTATTGGATGAGTTATCTCTAGGTAGGATCATCATTGGGTCGATTTGAGGACCCTATGGAGCCACTTGGGGGTGAAAATTGAGTTTTATAATATTTAATTTAAAGTAAGAAGAAATATAACATAAACATGTATATTTTTACTAAAAAAAATTTAATACGATGTTATATAACTAATCTCTCTGACCATAAATATTTATTAGAAATATAAAAAAAAATTCTACATCATGGAATTTAATTTATAGTATTTAGAAATTATATAAATATATTTATTTATGAAACAATGATGATACATTGATTACCCTATTAATGAATTATTTAAAGAAATGAAATTATAAATATTAAAATTAACATCGTTTGAATATTTTTATGAAATAAATTTTTTTAGGATATTGAAATTTTAGGGGTGATTCAACGAATTTTTATGGATTTAATATAGTTGTTATGAATTTTTGAAAAATTCAATTAAGAATAATGTCAAAATTGACATAATACATAACATAAAACATAAAATTGTTTATTAATTTTTTTTAAAAAAAACTACTATTCGGCCAAATGGTTATGTTAAGTCCAAATATGTCATAAATGGACCTTTTTTGGGGGTATTTTGACATGTTATAATAATTAAATTATTCCACAAAGTTGAAATAATAAAATATCATGGTAAGATAAAAAAGAATAAAATAAAGGTTAATCAAACATTATAAGGGTTAAACATATTCAAATCATGTATAATATTAATTTTATGATGGGGATATGACCCAAAATAGTATTATATTTTAAATAAATGAGTTTGGTACCATTATAAATTGAAAATCAATTTATAATAAAACAATATTTCAAGACATTCGTAAAGTTCCCCTCCTCCCACTTTTAAAATTCCACAACATCTACCCACTTACTCACACCTATCAAGCCCCTTATATCATCCAAAATATGATAAAATAATCACACAACACCCTTCCATTCCTCATAGTATCCTTAACGTGGGTAGGAAGAACTTCAAGAAAGCATTTTGGCTAAAATCAAAAGAAGATACCTAATTTAGAGGTAGCATATTCTCTCATGTTCATTTCTTTTATTTCCCATTTTAAATCAAAATTATATTAATATTTTATTATTAAATAATATAAATAGTATCCTAAATATACTAATATGTTATTATGAAAGTTATTCTAACCAATCTTACACACACCTCCATCTAATGGATACAAACACATTGTTTCAGTGTGTGATTAACTATTGCCTAATGATACGATGATTGTTCAATTTTCTCCTACCACATCTCATGTTGGCCATTATGGTTGTAACATCCCAGGTAAATAAAGAATAAAACATTTTCATATTAATTAATATTTATGAATTAAATATTAATTTTACTTTAAAGGGGTTTCTATGTTCGATTGCGTACCCGATACGCAACAAAGAGTTTCTTTGAAATCTTGCGTTTTACACTAGTAATAAAATAATAATATTTTAAATGGTAGTTAACACGTAGTCGTTGTATTGGCGGGAATTAATATAAATAACTAAAATATTATTATATATGTTCATTAAATGTTTTTACATTTATCCAATAAAGGATAAAGGCTTAAAATATGAAAAGAATTCAATTTTAGGCATATATACTCTAATTTTCACTAAAGGCCCACTTATCGCCTTTTCATGGAGAACCGTCATTAAATATAGTTTTTGTCACTCTTATACATTCTATTGGAAAAAATAAAATTCTTCTTTAGAGTCGAGACATCAAAATCTACTTTGTGTAAATTTTTGGTATTTTTCCGATAAAGTTCATTTTTAATGAATAGTGAAAAATGTTGTATTTTAATTCAAAACCACTTTTTTATATAATTTATTTACATGATTAGATTATCTTTTTAATTTTGTTTTAAGTTAAATTAGAATATATTTTTACCATTTAATCCAATAGTGGTCATTGGAATTAATTTCACTTTGAAATTAGACTTAAAGTAGTGTCAATCTTTTGATATATATTGTTTCATTAAAACACGCTATTTGTTCTGACAGAGGAAATTAATTATTAAATTAATTAATGTAACTTATATGTTTTTAATTTTGTGAAATAGACATTATTTTTGAATTCGGAATATCAAAAATAGCTTACGGTTAATTTTTGGTATTTTTCTGAAAAACATCAATTTTTGATGAATAGTGAAACCAATAAGTTGTACTTAAAAAAAATGATTTTTCGTTTAAATGAAACTTGACCAATTCTGTGATTTTAATTTAAAAAATCCAATATAAATGATTTTAATTGTTAAGTAAAATGTGTTTCAATGGGATGAAAATTATTTTTGATGAAAAGTAACTTTTATGTTTTATTAATCGCGATTAAAGGTAATTAGTGTGATTTAAGGAAAAAATGATATTATAATAAACTGAAAATATCTTGACACTTGTCCTAGCCCAATTGGATGAGTCATGGCCGACCAAGACAACCCATGGGTCTATTTTTGGGGCCCCATGGAGCTAGTTGGGTAAGATAATGACATTTATGCCTTTTATTTAAAGTAAAAGTAAAAATGACACAAACATGTACTATTTTACTAAAAATATTTTTACATGGGGTTATACGAGTAATATTTTTGACTATAAATAGTAATTGGAAATGTAAAAATATTTCCTACATCATAGTATTTTTTTTATAATTTTTAGACATTAAATAAATTAATGTATTTATGACATCATGATGTTGCAGCGATTACATCATTATTTAATGATTTAAATAAAATGAAAAGTTAATGAAAAATCTAAGACCTACACATGTTAAAAACCTACTGTATGGGTGTATTTCGAACTCTAATCACCTTATCCTCAAAATTAATCAATGTGGGACCCTTAAATTCCGAAACACATTTGAAAATAAAGTAACATTTTATACCGTTCCAAGAGTGCCCTCCTCTCCTCTTATAAAAGGCCCCCACCTCTACAACCTTACCCACCGCTCTCAAGCCTTTGGCTCGGCCAGTCTCTGATAATTTTGTCTCTCCACATCCCTCTCCTTATCCTAGAATCCTTTCATTAGGCAGGAAGCTCTTCAAGAAACCATTTTGGTTCAAACCAAAGGGAGTTACCCGATTTTAAGGTAACGTCTTCAATTGTGCTCTTTTGTTTAATTTTGCTTCTCCAATCCCCTAAAATCTTTTTATTCATTTCTTTTGTAACAACACCAGTATCTTCCATATACTAGAATGTTTTTATAAGATGGATTCGAGCTACACTTACACACACCTACATCAAATCGTTAAAGAACATGCTGTTTCTGTGGATGGTGAATTTTTACCTCACGAAACGATGATTGTTCAATATTATTTTTAACACCTTCAAAGGTGTCCATTAAGATGTCACTATATTTATTTATGATATATAATATTTTTATGTTTTCCATAAGCTTATGTATTTTTCATTTATGACATACCTTTATGGTTTCCATTATGGGTAAACGCAATATCTTCATTTTAGAAAGTGCGGACTACCGCCCCCTCAAAGTGATTTGATTAGTTAATAAAATATGTGGTACGTATGATGGATAGATTTAATGATATTATATATGATTCCATAGGGGAATTATAATACGATTATGTATCATTATGTTTTAATTCCATTAAATATGAAATAGAAATGGAAGTAGCGTTCATGCGTACGTACGGCTTACCGTCTCCATGAACGGTGCATTTCATTACATACCTCTAAATGTTATGTAATATTATAAATACATGTATATTCTGGATATATATGATATATATGATTTACTACTCATGAATATCATTCTGGATATAATGAACCTTTGACCACATGAACAATATGTAATTGTAAGAAGTCCACTTTCGACTTAAGAACCAAATATCGACAAAACCAACATTATTAACATAAATGATTACATAATTTTTATATTATGGAAATAAGTGATATAAACGGAATAATAAGCTTCAAAAATTTTCGTAAGAAAGTAGATATTAACATCAGTTTATTATTCAGGAGATTAAAGAGCAATCGAGTCATGTCGGAAACGAGGTAAGGGAACTTCTTAATCCAATTTCTATTCATTGGGTTAATCTCCTACTTTAAAATTAGGTCAAAATATTATTATGTTCTATCTTGTATTTATACATTCTTTATTTGTACTTATAGTGAATACACATAATAGAGTTATATTACTTAAAAAAATGATCTTTGTAAGGGACCTTGTCTCAATCACCTTTCATTGACGCTTATTTTGTTTTATACACAAATTTCCATTATATGGTGTATAAACCCCTTTTACTTTGCCTTTTATTCAAAAGGAATCTTTTTATACGTAGCATTTTACTAAACAACAAAAGGGAATGTTTTTGTCGTACGTATGTGGTGACAACGACCTTTTCCGCTGCTGTGAGTATTATTTGGTCTTTGGATTCCTCAACAAGCCATAATTTTTTTAAATTGAAATAAATACTATATACTTTTTTATGTATTTTGGTCTTGAAAAGGGTTTTTATAATAATTTTTTATGTCAATATATTTATGTGATATATTGTGCTTGAAACGTGGAATTTTTTTCTTTTTTTATAGTTGTTTTGATTTTATAATGGTACTTGGACATTTGACGGGTGGTTACGGGATAAACCATATGACAGGTGGTACCGTGAATTCCAGGACGGGTGGATACGCTATAACCTCCAATTCATTGGGTATGGAAGTCGGCCGTATGGTTATTCCATTAAGTGATATGTGTGGAAGTCGACCGTATGGTTATTCCATTTAAGCATATTTATGTCCCAAGTTACCTTTATATGTTATGTGATCTTTATATGGGTTTTATGGTAAACTTTTGGTTACAAAATGGTATGTAATGATCTTTTATTCAGTGAAGAGTTTTTACTTCTTTATAAAGGTGAAAAGTATTACATTGATAAAGTATACATGTTTTACTTGTTGTTTTGAAAAACTAACAGTTTTCATGCTTTATGTATCCCTTACTGTGCTTTTTATGCTCACCCCAGGTTTTTTTTGAAATTCTTTTCACAAGACATAATGTGGAATATGGTCAAGGATGGGATCAAGGGAAAGTCATGCTATCTAAAAAATGGAACTAGACATGTTTCTTTTTAAGAGTTTTTATTTTAAGGAAACTTAGTAGAAGTTTCTACTTTGTAATCTTTTGATATGTAATAGTTATGTCCTAATTCTCTAAAACTATAAACCATGAAAAGATCCTCAATGTGAATTATTCATTTAATTCAATATTAAGTAAGGATTAAGGCCGATGCCTTACAGTTTGTATGAGTGGTCGATTTAGATAACTTTAGATGTTAGAATTCTATTAAATGATTATCCGATAATATTTTGTTTATGGTCAAATTGAAATGATATTGCATTTTAAGATTACCATGTTGCTTCATCTAAGACATGTTTGTTCCGAATGTTTTTCCGTAGAGGAAACAGTGAAGCAGTTCTATGAAGGAATACAGAAGGAAACAACCTTCCAAATCAGCATCCTGAGATGGTCGGAATTGGAATTGAACAGTATGTTGCAGTAATGGAATAGTTGACTCAAGCGATAAATGGTGGTGGTATCCATGCACGAGATTAGCTAGATCAACTGGAGAGGAACATGTCAGTGGTGGAACATTTCATGAGGCAACAACCACCATCATTCTGAGGATCATGTGAACTTGTGCTAGGTGAAGGGTGGATTAAAGAAATGGAGAATATTTTCAATGTCATGGGGTGTTCAGACAATCAAAAGGTTAGTCTGGTTATTTACCGTTTGGAGGGTGAAGCAGATCAGTGGTGGTCGATGGTTAAAAATATTAGGGACGCTGATGAGATTGATGCTCTCGACTGGGATGACTTCAAAGGTATGTTTCTTGAGAAGTATTTTCCTAAGTCTGTTCGACTTATGATGGAAAAACAATTCCTGGAATTGAGGCAAGAGGAAGACTCATGGCTGCTTATGAAGAAAAGTTCACTCGACTGGAAAGGTATACTCCAAATTTTATACATGATCTTGATTGTAAAATCTGCCATTTTTACTCAGGGTTAAAGCCAAGGTATCGAAGGGCTTTAGCTTCTCGTGAGATTAAATGTTATGAAAAACTTGTTCGATGTGCGGAGAAGGTGGAAATGGAGTTTGCCAATGATCAGGTGTTCTTTGAAAAACAACAGAATAAGAGGTCCAGTTGGCAGGAAAAAGGGAATAATTCATCAAACAATGAAGGAGGTAAGAAAACCAAATATCCATCCTGTGAGAAGTGTCGTAAAATGCATCCTGGATAATGTTTATCCAAGTCTGGAAAGTGATTTCGGTGTGGTAAGTCTGGTCATATTGCTCGTAACTGTAAGGAAGATGATCAAGTAGGAAATGAAAATCCAACGGTAAGATGTTTTAAGTGTAATAAAATTAGTCATTATGAAAATGAGTGTCTAATTAAGAACTCAACTGGGGGAAAGCAGCCAGACTACAAGAAGAAAGGGGTGGTGAAATTGTTTGCAACTACTTCAGCAGATGTTGGGCCATCGAATGAAATAGTATCAGGTACATTGTTTTTTTGTTCAGATTATGCAAATGTGTTGTTTGATTCAGGGTCTACATATTCATTCATTTCTGAGATGTTTTCTAGTAAATTTGAAATTCCATCTCAAGATATGAATCCTGAACTTATGGTAAAAACACCCGGAGGGAACGTTTATACAAAAAGGAATTATAATAACCTTCCTATCCTTATGTGCGGAAATAATCTACTAGAAAAACTTATTGTTTTACCTCTAGTAGAGTGTAATGTTATTTTGGGAATGGATTGACTTTCTGTTTATCATGATAAGATTAACTGCAGAGATAAAATGGTTTCTTTTCAGAAATATTTTCAGTTTGTGTACAAGAATGAACCCTTGATTTTGATAGCATATTAAGAAGTTTAGAAACTTGTAAAATATGGAATTGAATGTTACCTTGCACATGTTGTTGAAAATAAAGGAACTGTTCAGATTAATGATGTGCCAGTGGTAAATGAGTATCTTGATGATTTTCCTGATGAGTTGAATGCTATTATTCATGATCGAGAAGTTGAATTTACTGTTGACTTAGTTCCCGATTCTAAGAAAATTTCAAAACCCCCTTATCAAATGGCTCAAATTGAACTTTTAGAGTTGAAGGAGCAATTGCAATATTTATTAGATAAAGGTTTCATTCGACCTAGCACATCACCATGGGGTGCTATTATTTTATTTGTTAAAAAAAATATGGTTCAATGAGACTTTGAATTGATTAGAGAGCCTTGAATAACATCACTGTTAAGAACAAATATCCATTGCCTCATATCGATGATTTGTTTGATCAGCTCCAGGGAGCTCAGTTTTTTTCAAAGATTGACCTGAGATCAGGGTACCATCAGTTGAAGGTAAAGGAAGCAGATATTCCGAAGACCACGTGTCGTACAATATATGGCCATTATGAATTTTTAGTAATGTATTTTGGGCTAACCAATGCACCTACTGTATTCATGGACTTAATGAATAGAATTTTCCATGAGTTCTTGGATAAGTTTGTGGTTGTTTTCATTGATGATATTTTGGTGTTTTCTAAAAGTAAATAGGAGTATGAAATAAATTTAAGGTTTATTTTGAAAACCTTAAAATAAAAGAAATTGTATGGGAAATTCAACAAGTGTGAGTTTTGGTTGCAAAAATTTTTTTCCTTGGTCATATTGTCTCTAAAGATGGAATAACTTTGGATCTTGCAAAAACAAATGTTGTTGAAGAATGGAAAATACCCACATATGTAACTAAGATCCATAGTTTTCATGGTTTTTCATGTTACTATCGAAGGTTTGTTGAAAAGTTTTCACGGTTATCTAGTCCAATGACTAAGCTAACTCGGAAGGGTGTTAAGTTTATCTGGACAAAAGAATGTGATGATTGTTTTCAGGAGTTGAAAAGAAGATTTCTGAATGCTCCATTTTTGGAACTTCCTTCCATGAATGGTGAGTTTGTTATATACAATGATGCCTCGTTTATGGGACTTGGAGGTGTCCTTATACAGAATGATCAGGTAATTGCATATGCTTCACATCAGTTGAAAACTCTTGAGGTAAACATCTGCTGAAGTCCTGGGCTGCGCGGGTCTTAGGCGCGCAAAAAGGGGTGCCGGGCGCGAAATTCGCCGCTGCGGTCGCGCAAAGCGCTTTCCGCGCAGCGCGGACCCGGCCTCGCCTATAAATAGGGGCGCTGGGTCCCGCGTTCCGTACTCTGGCCTTCCGCGCGATAAGCTCCAAAGCTCTCATGCGCGAAATTGCCTCTTCCGGTCGCGAAATTCGCCCGATCGGCGCGCAAAACCGTCCGGATTTCGCCTGTCTTTGCGCGAAAACCCGGGACTTTGCGCGACAGTCTTCCCAATTGCGCGCCGTCCTCTTGGATTGCGCGCCGGCCTTCAAACTTCTCTTCCAGCCTCGTCCGATCCCGCACGCTTCATCCCCTAACCCGCACGACTCCCGAAACTTCCGAGATGGCCGCGCACAGAGGAAATGAGGGGGATGCCGCCACTCGCAGGGCTGAGATGGCGACGAACGAGGAGGTTTACGGAGCCAAGGAGATTGTTTCCAACAATCAATCCTTGTTCGACTTACTAACGCCGGCCCAGAAGACATATCCACTGTCGGACAACCTACCGCTCTGGAACTTCGGCATCCTAGATGAGGTTCCGGTGCCAGGGTTCGAGATTGATGCGCCGCGGACCTGGGTGACCCGGGAGGACGAGCTTCTCCGCTATAACATCACCAACAATGGGCATCCTGCCAGGGAGACCAGGCACTTGGACGTCTACGTCCTGAACCCGAGGACGCGAACCATTGACGGGGGTGAGCCTACCGCGGAGAATTCTCCAGCCCTCTACTCGAGCATATACCGCCAGAGTGTCACGGACGACACCATGGGCTGGCTGAAGGACTGGGACTTGCGGTCTGGGGGCAACTTCACCAGTGAGTGGGCCTGGGCGTTCTGGGTACGCCAAACTTGCGATCACTTCGCAGAGGAGTTGCGGTACATCGGCCTGTTCGAGGCGGTGTGGACGTCGCAGTTCCACTTCTACCAGCAGTCCGAGCTCGGGCCGGAGCTGTTCACCCGATGGTCTCCGGATACCAACACCTTCCATCTTCACCATGGGGAGGTCGGCATCGGTCTCTGGGACATCCACTGCATCGGAGGTATCCCGCTGGAGGGCTACCAATACGATGAGTTCCTGCCACCGAAGAACACCTGGGAGGACAGGTCACGGACTCCCATCCTGACCTGGCATCTGCTTGACCTGGCTACGCAGCGGCTCGGGATCAAAAACTTCCAGAAGGACATAGCCTACAAGGAATGGTTCGGCCAGTTCTTGGAGCATGACCCGGCGGTCAAGATGCCAGGCAGGGGGAAGCGGTGCCCGACCGCAGCTCAGAGGAGCCGGAACGGGTCGTACTGGCGGGTCCTGGAGACGGGTGACTACCGCTCATGGGGGTACCGCGTCATCGAGGCCCGGGACCCAAATGTCCGGTACGGGGCGTTCCTGGCTGCCTTTCTGAGTGGGTGGCTCCTGCCAGTGCGGGACGCGAGAATGGGCGTTCGCCCGGCGACTCTGGCGATGGCGGGCGCTATGGCCGCCAACAAGAGATACAACCTCGGGGTCCCAGTGCTGGCGAGGCTGTATGCCATCCTGGGACGCATCTCACGAGGGGGGTCGCCACGAAGGATCTGTGGGCCCTTTCAGTTCTTCCACGGCTGGGTGGCTGCTCACCTTGGTGGGTACACGTTTCCGAACGCCATCATTCCTCCGGGCAACGGCCTGCGACCCTCCCTGCTGAACATTGCGGGGTCGCTCCGATGACCCTAAGTGAGGAGGGCGTGCGGATCCGGATTGGCAATCATGCCAACTTCAACTTCAGCCCGTTCCCCACTCCCGTTGGCCAAATGATCGACAACGGGCAGGGTCCGCTGGAGCAGCATGAATACTTCCTGAACATGCGGGGCGGGGTGCTCGTGGCTCGGATCGACGGGAAGGTGATCTGCGAGCCTTACGTGCCGACCCGGTTCGCCAGGCAGTTCGGGTGCCTTCAACGGATGCCGAAGAGGGTATTCACTGCTGTCCGGGAGGAGACGAACCCTGGCATCCTTCGTTAGATGTGGCTGATGTTTGCCGCTTTCGGCTCAGGCGACGTCATCACTCTCCCTCCTACCGGAGTTGACGCAGGCTTGGCAACCGAGAACGCCGAACACTGGGCCATCGCGTACCCCGAGGGGCTTTTGCGGAAGCTAGTTCGGCGGCTCGAGGTTACCCGTGCGGAGACCGGGCGTCAAGGAAGGAGGCAAGGCGCCGCCACACGGGGGAGAACGGAGGCGCGCCAAGTAGCGGAGCCGGCGCGAGCAGGGACTTCGACGGCGGGCACATCGCGAGCTGCCGCCACGACCTCAGCGCCCAGAGAGGGGGCACGTGCGGTGGTCGACGAGCGGCCCAGGAAGCAGGTGAGACGTCTGCTCGAACCTTCCCATGATGCGGTCTTCCCGGCGCTGTGGTCGGCCTGGATGACTCTGCGGCAGTCACTGGGGACCGATGCCATCTGGCGAAAGATACTCAGAGAAGGAATCTATCTGCCAGAGGTCGGGCGCCTCCAGATTGCCGACAGAGTGGACTTCAACCGGCAGTATGCGTATCTGACGGCCATGGACGAGTACGCGCGCCAACGTGGTCAGTGCGCGGAGCCATCCCTTCTGGTGAAGGTGATGCTCGGTCTCGAGCCCGCTCCAGAACAGATGCCGCCGGAAGAAGACGATAGTAGCGACTCCGAGGAGGAGGAGACGGGGGAGGATGAAGGCTTCGAGGGAAGGTCCCATCGGGGGAGCCCACGGGAGAGCGGCGAGGTGGCCGGCTCTGACAACGTTGATGTCACTGAGCTCCTCGAGGTCCGCTTCTATCCCTACTCAACTTGCTTCATCCATTCGCTTATGCAGCTTCTAACCCGTTTCTCCATCCTTCTCAGGAGCGCACGGATGTCGGTCAGGCGTCCTCAACAGGAGTAGGAGAGGCGCCAGCAGGACAAGGCGGGGGCCAGACACCCATCATTGAATTGACAAGCGCTGAGGGGTCCCCTGCTGCAACTGTTCCTGCGGCGACCGGGATAGCGGAAGGTGACGCTCCGAACTCCCGTAAGTCTCCTTACTTTACTGCTGGTGCTTGCCGTTGACGATCTGTGACTTACCATGGCATGCCCTGCGCAGTGATCTCAACACTGGAGGCTCATCGGGTTGCCGAACCCGGGCCATCTACGAGTGGACCAGTGGTGGACATGCCGCCTGCTCCGGAACAGGCTTCCCAAACCGAGCCGGCCCCACCAACTGCTGATCAAGGGGCTGCGGGCGTCGGCGGTGCTGCCACCGGAGAGAGGTTGGGGGCTGACGAGGGTGTCAGCGCCGCTGGGGAGAGAGAAGAAGGTCGCCCGGATGTTGGGGAACCTATCCCTCGTGAGGACCTCCCAGGGGCGGACCCTACAGCAGACCTGCTGGCTGCCTTCCCTGCCTACCGGCCTGCCGATCCCGAGGAGATGGACGACTCAGACACGGAGGCGGTCGAGGAGAGCCGGATAACGCGCCGTAGGGGGTGGAAGTGCATCCAGCGCTTCCTCAAGCGAGACCCGTCGGAGTGGCTGGGGCGCATGGGATCACTTCAAACCTGGCTGCGCTTTCTGTGCGCCGGGGGAGCTGATGCTCAACGCCTCCATCTAACGGTCCGTGATTTCATGGCCGAAAAGATGCGCGAGAGCTGCCGGCGTGCCGACGTCACACAAAGTCGGGACATGTCGGAGAGCACGCGGGCGCTCCTCGCGGCGGAGCAGGAAGTTCGGCGCCTCGAAGGGCAGGCGGCAGAGAAGGAGGCCTTCGTCGCAACGTGTACCGAGCTTGTGGAGCAACTAGCAGCCCAGCTGGTTGACGCTCAGGTACAGCTGACGGAGGCGGGCCAACAGATGGTCACAATTCAGGTCGAGCGGGAGCGTGCACAGGCCAGAATCGACGAACTGCGTGCTGCGACCGCCGACGAAGAGAGGGCACGCAGAGAGCGAGAAGCAGCCCTGGAGGCCACTAGCCAAAGGGTAGCGACATTAGAAAGACTCATTCAGCACGCTAATCCCTAAGGGCTTTGTTTTGCCATTCCCAAAACATTTGCTTCCGCTACTTTGATCCATCTGTATGAATCAATATATTTATCTGCATCTTTTGGTTTAGCATGCTCAACCACAATTTGTTGTCTTGCGGGAGTGTTAACCAAGCATCAGGCATCCATAATTGGGCCCGGGTTTCTGGAGAAAAGAGGGAGGTCATTCCTAGGAAAAGAGACCTTAAGCCTAATCAATGTATCATCCCCCCAACTTGTTCCAACACACGGGCGGGACAACGCTAGGGGCGTTGAGATTTTATCCGAACATAGGGAAATGAGAAAGGGTGAATCGCGTGTCCCGAATCCAGACACCCACAACGGTCGGCCTTCCAGGAAATGCCCAAGACGGTAGGCGGACAGTGGATCGACCATAACAACTGCAATAAACGGACCGAAAAAGGTCATCATTCATATTGCAGGAGGCGGACCACATGTCATCATGAATACCGCTTTGGGGTTCCTTCAGGCACAAGGGTGGAAAATCCAGATCAACAGGGCATGCGAAGCGTGGGGCGAAGTGACGGTTTGTTCGGACAGAATCCAACGCTCTCAAAATTGCGCCACCGTGGAGAAAGCATATTAGGCGGACGCACTAATCTGGCCGTGAATCACCTCAATCCTCAGACAGCACCTCTCTGACGAGGAGACCGTCGCTTCCCATCCGTGTGATGGGGCATCCCGAGCTGAATCGGGGAGAATATCACAACTGCACCACTCTACCAGAAGCCAGGCCAGACGGCCGGCGACGAGGAGGGGCGGGACTTAACGATCCCTAAGGCTGGACCCGAGTCGGAATGCTCGGGCGTTCCTACGTACTCCATCAGGCTGGAGATCAAGCCACACGTAGTTCTGAGAGTGCAGTTTAACGTCATGCAGGACGTAGGACCCCATTTGGGGAGATCTTAGTTTAGGGTCGTAGAGCTCGGACCATAGGGGTAGATCTTAGTTTAAGGTCTTAGAGCTCGGACCATAAGGGCTAGATCTTAGTTTAAGGTCTTAGAGCTCGGACCATAAGGGCTAGATCTTAGTTTAAGGTCTTAGAGCTCGGACCATAAAGGGGGGATCTTAGTTTAAGGTCTTAGAGCTCGGACCATGGGGCTAGATCTTAGTTTAAGGTCTTAGAGCTCGGACCATAAAGGGGGGATCTTAGTTTAAGGTCTTAGAGCTCGGACCATAAGGAGAGATCTTAGTTTAAGGTCTTAGAGCTCGGACCATAAGGAGAGATCTTAGTTTAAGGTCTTAGAGCTCGGACCATAAGGAGAGATCTTAGTTTAAGGTCTTAGAGCTCGGACCATAAAGACCTCAAAGTACGCCGCATCGTGGTCCTATCCCCTGGATATGCGAAGATGCACTGAGGGATAGTGTCAAGAGTGTCTAGGTTTCGCCTGGCCGGAATGAGAGGTGGAAAATGTGAATCATGCGGCCATTCACTCAAGGACTGGGGGCACCGGCGTAACGATATGGGAGTACTGCCGACCGTGGCGGAAAAGCAGCATCAATATCGCACTAACCGTTGGTGGAATGAGGCAGCAAACGAGCATCGACCGCTCAATCGCAGGATTCATATCGATTTGCTGCCCGAGGCCATTGAGGGTACCGGCCCGAGTCGGTGGGAGAGCACTGAGGCATTGTGTCCGAACCGTTCACAGGGGCTCCACCCAGGGCGTAGACGATGGGTCCGAATGAAAGGGAGGACGAAGCCTGAAAAGTGGAAGGAACCTGACCAAGCTGATCCTGACACTCCTGGCAATAAACCAGAGTACTCTTGACACCGGTGGACCACGGCAAGGGGTCGGGAAACACGCCTTGAGGGTGACCTGAAGGCGGCGGATTCCCCAGAGAAGGGGGAATCTCTAAGAGGTGGGGGGCTGGACCCGAAGTTTCAAACATCCGGGCGTTCCTACGTATCCCATAAGGATGGGAATCAAGCCGCACGTAGTTCTTGAAGCGCGGCGCAACACAATCGGGCACCAGCGCGGGGAAGAGTGCGGGTCTGACCCTCGCACACAGAAGGAGCGACATTTGATATTTCTTGTTTGTCCTTAAAGATGAATGGTTTTTCTTTGTGCGGCGACATGCCTGTGATTGAGAAATCTCTGGCGTCGCCACAATAATCAAGCCATATAAGGCATTGATGAATGGCGTGGTCATTAACCAGTGCCCAACATGAGTGTCCCCTGAGGAGGACATCACGATGCAGTGCCGTTTCTCGTCGGGCGGCCAAGACGATCACAGTTTACGGTCGTGTGGTAGGACCAGACAACACAGTTTAAGGTCGTGTGGTTCGGACCATGGAGGAACCCGCTTATCGCGGTACGGCGGACACGGCGGAGGTGGGAACATACCCAGCCCTGCGGTCACGCACGATTCTAGGAGAAGAGTCTTGGGATAGGGGTCTGCGTATGTCCATCACCCGAGGGGCAGAGATGCTAGCCTCCAGATATACTGGGCCCAGAACGCAATTGTTCGGGCGACTCCCTCCTCCTTATGGGGACGAGGGTCCAGCTACGCATGGCCCTTAGGGAGGATATCCGCATATATCCTTGGTGCTCAGATCATGGGAGCCTCGAACGACATCATTACCTTGGGTGGTCTGTCTAACGTGTAGAGGTGTACTGGAGGTCAGTATGAAGAGAGTGTCGAGATTCCACTACAACGCACAAAGGCGGAGTGTGATGAGGACTGCGCAACCAATGTTCAGAGCCTGAAAGAGCCGACATGGCGATCAAGGATGTTGCTGACGCATTCGCAACACAACATCCGATCGCGTCAGCCTAAGACGGGTCAAGCAAATGAGCATCAACCGCTCAATCGCAGGATTCATATCGATTTGCGGCCCAAGACCCGCCGGTAAATCGACCCGGAGCGGTGGGAGAGCACTGAGGCATCGTACCCAAACCGCTAACGAGGATCCCTTTGAGTGAAGGCTCAAACAAGAGGAAGCGCGAGAACCGACAAGCAACACAGGGCTTGTCGGGATTGAATCTGACACTACGAGTCATAGACCGAAGTACCCAAAACATGTTAACAGATCATCGGAAAGGGTCGGAGGACTCACCCTGAGAGCAACCAAGAGAGGGCAGATCCCCGTGATCAACCAAGAGACGGGGCTGGACCTGAAACATAAGCGTCCAGGCGGTCCTACGTATCCCATAAGGATGGGAATCAAGCCATACGTAGTTCTGGAGAGGCAGTTTAACGTCATGCATGACGATGAGAGGGAAAAAAAGGAAGGGGGAAGCAGAAGGCATCCCCAAACGTGGGGGGGCGTACAGCGTGACGAGCAAACCGACGTGAATGAGGGCATAGCCCCGCGCTCACACCATACGCCGCACACCCGGGGGCAACTGGGCCAAGGGCCCGAGATGGGATGGAAATTCCCAAAAGATGGGGCTGGGCCTGAAACATGAAGGTTCAGGCGGTCCTACGTATCCCATAAGGATGGGAATCAAGCCGCACGTAGTTCTTGAAGGGCAGTTTTACGTCATGCAGGACGAATGCTGAACAGTTTAACGTCTTGTAGCTCGGACGTAGTGCAGTTTAGCGTCATGCAGGACGAAGCACTTGGCAGTTTAACGTCTTGCAGCGCGGACGAATGCTGAACAGTTTAACGTCTTGTAGCCTGGACGAATGCAGTTTAACGTCGTGCAGGACGTAGCACTTGGCAGTTTAACGTCTTGCAGCGCGGACGAATGCTGAACAGTTTATCGTCTTGTAGCCTGGACGAATGCAGTTTAACGTCGTGCAGGACGTAGCACTTGGCAGTTTAACGTCTTGCAGCGCGGACGAATGCTGAACAGTTTATCGTCTTGTAGCCTGGACGAATGCAGTTTAATGTCGTGCAGGACGTAGGCACACTCAGACAAAGTACTGCTTGAGGAACCTAGCGTTGGTGGGAGGAGTGACACGCTCACCATCCATAGTCTCTAGGGAGTACGCGCCATTGGGATAGACCTTGTGGACAACAAAAGGTCCCTCCCACTTGGGCTCCAACTTGGGCGGCTTCCTGCCGGGGATCATTGGCGCTCTTAGGGCTAGCACTAGATCACCCTGCAGGAAGGAGCGGAGGCGAACCTTCTTATTGAAAGCTCGAGCCATTCTGCTTTGATGCCTCTCCAAGTTGTGCAAAGCGCGAAGTCTATTCTCATCCAGTGCTTCCAACTCGACTAGACGGGCTTCAGCGACTCTGTCCGGCGCTTGCTGGTCGTAGACCGCAGTGCGCAAGGACGGCAACTAGATCTCGATGGGCAGGACGGCCTCAGCTCCATACACCAGGGAATAAGGGGTCATCTGGGTGGAATTGCGAGTCGTCGTCCGATAATCCCAGAGGGCGTTGGGGAGCTTGTCCGGCCAACTCTTCTTGTTCTGACCAACCATCTTTTGCAGAATGTTAGAGAGGGTTTTGTTAAACGCCTCGATCTGTCCATTCGCCTGCACATGATAGCGAGATGTATGGTTCGAGCGAATGTTATACTTGGAGTACAACTTCTTCAACTCGGCTGCTCGGAAATTGGTTCCGTTATCCGTGAGGATGGCGTGAGGCACTCCAAATCGATAGATGATGTTGGAGGTCACGAAGTCAGCGATCGAACATGATTTGAACTCTCTGAGCGGAATCGCTTCTGCCCATTTGGAGAAGAAGTCCGTGGCGGTCAGAATGAACCGGCACTGGCGAGCTGTCGCCGGCGGGTAAGGTCCCACAACGTCCAGTCCCCATACTGCAAAGGGCCAGGAATACCTTGTGGTATGGAGAGGCTCCGGCGGCCGATGCACAAAGTTCTCATGAACCTGGCACGCATGGAATCTCCTGGCATACTCGATGCAGTCATGGATCATAGAGGGCCAGAAGTATCCCAACCTCCGAATCTGGTGGGACAGCTTCGGCCCAGTCTGGTGGGCGCCACACGAACCAGCATGAACCTCTTGCATGACTCGTGGGATCTCAACTCCCTGAAGGCAACGGAGGAGAATACCATCAAATCCGCGTTTGTAGAGGATCTGCTCCAGACCGGGACTGCTCTGGAGGACGAACTGCGATGCGCGGCGTCGAACTCGCTCGCGCTCGGCCCGATCCGATGGAAGAATGCCATGTTGGAGGTACTCAACCAAAGGCGTCCTCCAATCAGGGGCTGATCCGATTGTCATATCTGGGGTACTCGGGGCTCTGGGCATAGGGGCAACCGTGGTGAGGTTACTTACCAACGGGCCGCGATCTTCTTCCGGGATAACGGGAGCGATGAGCCTGCGGCGCGTCACGCAGACGATCAGGTTGTCCTGTTCAGGTTCCGCAAGTGACGCAGCAAGGCTGGCCAAAGCATCTGCTCGACCGTTCTGCGACCGGGGAACATGGACAATTTCCGGCCGAGAAGGGAACCGGGCCATCAGAAGGAGGGTGCACTCCAACAATGGCACAAGTTCCGGCTTCCTGACAACGTAGTCGCCATTGATCTGCTTAACGACCAGCTCGGAGTCCCCTTTCACGCACAGACGGGGCACGTCGATCTCGAGAGCCAACTCGAGGCCGGTGATGAGGGCATGGTATTCCGCCTCATTGTTGGTACAGCCCTATGACAACAGGAAAGAGTATGGCAGCACAGCTCGCTCCGGGGTAATGAAGACGATGCCCAAACCCACTCTGTTGAGCTTAGGATTATCGAGTCTTCTACCGGTGGGGCTCCGGGATGCACCGTCAAAGTGCATCTGCCAGCATGGATCGGCTCGATCAACCGAGAGAATGGTCTCATCAGGAAAGCCTAGATCCAGCGGCTGATCCGCGGAGGTCGGGTGAGCGGCCAGAAAGTCTGCCAACGCTTGCCCTTTGATGGACTTCTGAGACACATACCTGATGTCGAACTGCTGGAGAATCACAGCCCACCACGCTAGGCGGCCAGTCAACATAGGCCGCCTCAGGATATATTTCAACGGGTCTACCCGAGAAACCAACTGTACCTCATGGTGCTGCAAGTAGTGCCGTAATTTCTGTACGGAAAATACGAGCGCCAGGCAGCTCTTCTCGATGGGGGAATACCTAACTTCCGCATCGAGGAGCATGCGACTGAGGTAATAGAGGCTATTCTCTGTTCCCTCGTTGTTCTTCTGGGCGAGAAGGGCACCCAGGGACCGTTCCAGGGCGGTCACATAAAGGACCAGCGGCTTTCCGGATACGGGCGGCATCAGGACCGGAGGTTGAAGCAGGTACTGCTTGATTTCCTCGAAAGCGGTCTGAAACTCTTTATCCCATACATAGGTGGCACCTTTCTTCATAAGCCGAGAAAAGGGCTTACACTTGCCGGCCAGATTCGCGATGAATCGGCGTATATAGGCTAAGTGGCCATGGAACCCTTGCAGTTCCCGGACGGTACCCGGGGGAGGCATCTGGCTAATCGCCCTGATTTTCTCTGGGTCGATCTCAATACCCCGGTATCTTACCACAAATCCAAGGAACTTTCCGGAGGTGACCCCAAAGGCACACTTCAACGGGTTCATCTTCAGGCAGCGAGACCGGAGGAAGCTGAACACTTTCTCAAGATCTTTGAGATGGTCCCGACGCTGGCGCGATTTGACAACCAAGTCGTCGACGTAGCATTCCACTAGCGTGCCGAGGATTGGCTTGAATATGCGGTGCATCGCCCGTTGATAGGTGGCACCTGCATTCTTCAGGCCGAAGGGCATGACCCGGTAGCAAAAGGTACCTTGGGGGGCCCTGAAGGCAGTGAACTCCTCATCCTCAGGGGCCATCCGAATTTGGTTGTATCCGGAGTATCCATCCATGAAGGAGAGGGCTTGGAACCCTGCCGTGGCATCAATTAACAGCTCTGTCACTGGAAGGGGAAAATCATCCTTCGGACAGTGGCGGTGGAGATCGCGGAAGTCGATGCAGACTCTAATCTGCCCGTTCTTCTTCCTGACCGGCACAATGTTGGCCAGCCATTTGGGGTACTGAACTTCCCTCACGAAGTTGGCTTTGATAAGCTTGTCAACTTCGGCCTCAACCATGGCACCGTGGGATGGGTGCATCTTCCTGGGAGGCTGCTTGAACCCGCGATGGTTCGCCGGGAGACCAAGGCGGTGGACGGCTACCTGAGGATCTAGCCCCGGCATCTCGTCATAGCCCCAAGCGAACACATCACGGTGCTGACTGAGAAAGTCCACGTACTGCTGCCGCTCCTCAGAGGGCATGGCGGCACTAACCAATGTGGGTCTTGGATCGGCCTCGGTTCCAAGGTTCACCTGTATTAATTCATCGACCGTGGAGGGGACGCCCTCCTCAAAGGCTGGGGGTGCGTCTTCCATATCCTCTCCGCTCGGGGAGGGATCGTCCACGGGAGAGACTGCGTTGGAAACTGCATTGGGGCTACCAGATCCGGCTGGGCCACTGGTGCCGGCGCGGGCGGTCGCGGCCATCTCATCAGGAGACTCGTGGACCGTCAAGACCATGGCGACGTCCAACCGGTGAATCGGGAGGACGTAAGCGTCATCCAGACTTGCCCAGGGATCGCTTGCAACAGCGACAGGCTCAACCTCACCTGCCAGGATCTGCTTATCCTTGCTCTTGTAATAGTCCGCGTCCAGATAGCGGGCTTCACATGAGGCAAAAGGAGAGGCATCTCCTTGAAGCACGCCTACTCGACCATTAAGGGAGTATTTGAGGCATTGGTGGTATGACGAGGGAACCGTCACGTGAAGGTGAAGCCATGGCCTGCCCATCAATGCGTTATACGCAGTGTCCTGAGAGACTACCATGAATTCGGTGTTGGCAACCAAATCACCGAACTGGGTCTTCAAACGTATCTTGCCGACCGGGGTTTGCTCGGTGCGATCGTACCCCTGGATCCTGAGGTTGGAGGGAATCAAGTCATCCTCAGACAACCCCAATCTCCGGAGCGTCCGAGTTGGAATCAGGTTAATCCCGGACCCCGTGTCGACGAGACAACGCCGGACTTCAAGGCCATTGAACTGGCCAGTGACATACAGCGGACGAATGTGTCCCTGTATAGGAGGGTCCTCATCCTTACCAGAGAACGAGATAACTGCCTGACATTCGGCGTCCTTGATCGTTTCGGCGTGAAAGGCCTCTGCAGCCGCAACCTCTGTCTCAAACTGGAGGGGGCTTTTCAGGGCTTCCGCGAGTGCCTCGCGCATCTCAGATGACATGCGCAGAGCCTCAAGGATGGAGAGCCTTGCTGGGATGTCGGCCAAGTGCTTCAGGACATCATACTTTTTGGCCAAGCGCGAGCCCCTGGTTGCAGGAGGTTGCTCTGCGGTTGGTGGCATGACGGGCCTTGCCGGTTGGATCGGCGGCCGACTGGTACTTGGCGCATCTCGCTGTTCACTGGTCGCAGTCCGGGAAATGGTCACCGTACTGGAGTCAGGAGGCCGGGATGGACTCGTGGCAGGGCGGAGCTGGTCGCGACGCGGCTGAGGCGGTTCTGCCTGGTCTCACACCACAAACAGTGGCGGAGGCGAATCCGTCATCCCCGAATGGGGGGCCTGCGCACGCTGAGCTCGATTTTGAGCCTGCTGCCTAGTCTCAGTGGCGTGCACGGCCTGGCTGGAGGTACCAACGGCTGTGCCCCGGCGGCTCCTGTTGCTGCGGTTCTTCCGACGGTGGCGACGACCGGGGACACTAGGGAGGTCCACCTGGTGTTCTTCAACGTCGGGAACTGAAAAGGGATTTACCAGCTCGACGGTGTTAACCGAAGCGTACCCAACACCCGCCATCCGTGGGGGGGGGAACCCAGGCCATCGACGTCGTGAGACAGAGTGCCCGATTTCCCTTCCCCAGCCCCTGGCGGGTAAGACTGAATGCTTGGCCGGGCAACATGCCGGTCTTCCAACACCTCTGAAAGCCATCGGCCTTCGTATCGAGGAGAAGAGATTCACGTCGGGTTCACCATTTTTCTGTTTCGGTACGGATGTGCGTCGGGTTACGCTATTCCGCCAGGACGCGTTCGCGCGTGCACCCGTCAACCCGAGGGGATGGGCGCGCGGCTTGTGGTCCCGCAGTCCCGCTTTCCAAGGGCGGGCGGCATCCGTCCCTTATTCAGGGGCGTCTGCTCCTTGATCGAAACCGGGATGATGGGATGTCGGCTCCTCCTTCCTTGGACGTCTCCTCGGAACTCGTCACCTAATCCGGGTCTCCCTCATAGACTTAAGAATGTTCGTGAATCTCGTTCCCGGCGCCATATCTTCATGGACACCGGTTAATTACGCTGCTTCCGCCCGGACGTTCCAAGGAGTCTGGGCGGGGCAGCAACCTGCGGTGAGAAGGCCGGGTGGCTCTGGGTGCTGGGGGCGTGTCGTAACACTGCGGCTCTGCACGTCTGTCTTCCATCCCTAATAGGGCTTCTCGAAGGCATGATGGCCTGAGGCATCCCGTACTGGGTGCGGGGAACTGTGTCACCTGAGGTTTTCCTCAGCTTCCCATGTTTAACACGGGGTATGCCGCGAGTTTAACGTCCAGCGGGGACGGCATCGGACCGATCAACACGAAAAGTGGATCAGATGACAGAACCCCTTGCGGGGAACCTCCGACGCTGGGGCCAGCACATGGGCGGCTTCCCAAGTAACATGGAGTGGAGTGAAGTGGCATGACCCCACCGGGATGTGGCGGCCCGGGTAAGGATCAGGATGGATGATGGAGTGAAGAGCTTGGACCCCGGAGGGGCTTCCTACGTACCACGCGTTAGCACGGATCAAAGTCAACGTAGTTCGGGTATACAGTTTAACGTCATGCTGGACGTCGGCAAGCCGACTCACGAAGAGATCGAGGCCGCCGGGCGGAGGATTGAACCGAACCACCTCGCACAGAGGGGGATGGAACGGCCGGGTGGATCACAGTTTCACGTCATGCTGGAAGATAAAAGGAGAAACGGAAAAAGGGGGGGCTGTGGGGAGGCACCGTGGAGATACACACGGGCAGTCTCCCACAGGAGCGGATTCATAGGTGAATTGACGCAAGCGTGAACCCTGGAGGGGTCCACTGATGGACGAACCGACGTAAATACGACCGGGACGACCAGGTGGTGGGCTTGGACCTCAGGGAGGCTTCCTACGTACCCTGTATAGAAGACATGGATCAAAGTCCACGTAGTTCATTCTGTCAGGACTTACGCACTTGGGGCAGCCCGGATGGCAAAACTCAGTTGGAAGGGACTTGGGGCGAAAGCAGAAGACACCTCGATCCCAGTCATACCCTCTACTGGCTTCAGCCGTGGGGAGGCGCAATGGAGATACACATGTGCAGCCTCCCATGAGAAACTAGGGGTTTGTAATACCCTGCCCC
Organism: Viscum album; assembly: GCA_963277665.1. Classification (NCBI taxonomy): domain Eukaryota; kingdom Viridiplantae; phylum Streptophyta; class Magnoliopsida; order Santalales; family Viscaceae; genus Viscum; species Viscum album. The sequence goes on from OY728166.1 coordinate 879,929,391, forward strand.
CGTAGGGAAAAGCCACTCCCATTAAATCGTCCCAAAAGAGGGACAATCCCGACATCCCTGCAGAGACGAGCGGGTGGGGGCCACATCCAAACCGGGGGAGACCCTGCGTGCGAGGCACGAGATCGAATGATGCAGACGGTTTAGCGTCTTGCCAGACGAAGTACAGTTTAACGTCGTGTGTTGAGGACGAAGCGGACGGTTTAACGTCTTGCCGGACGAAGTACAGTTTAACGTCGTGTGTTGAGGACGAAACACTTGGCAGTTTAACGTCTTGCAGCGCGGACGATGGGGGCTAGGAAGTTTAGCGTCGTGCAGCTTGGACGTATGCTGAACAGTTTAACGTCTTGTAGCTCGGACGAGGTACAGTTTAACGTCGTGCAGGACGTATATGCAGTTTAACGTCATGCTGGACGAATATGCAGTTTAACGTCATGCTGGACGTATGCGCAGTTTAACGTCATGCGGGACGATTGTGCAGTTTAACGTCATGCTGGGCATAGGTTGCCGGACGATGGGTGCATGTCACTTCGCACGAACCTGGAGGGCCGCACGGGAAGACAACGCACGGTGCGGGCACCCAGGATGAGGATCATCGGGCGCCACGCAGGCGGGTACCCTCAGGGGGTCAAGGGAGGCGACCCTGGCGGGTTGCGCGCAAAAGAGGAGCTTTGCGCGCAAAACCGCGGGTCGGCGCGCAAAAATGGCGGGCTGGCGCGCAATTGGGCCAGCGCTTCGCGCGCGGATGGTTGGGATTGCGCGCACCGGGCTTCGGATAGCGCGCGGGGGCAACGGCTCATTCTCTAACGAATGGCCACTTTGAAAATGGGGGGGTGCGCGCAATCGGGTCAGATTGCGCGCACCCGGGGGAAATTGCGCGCAAGAAGCTTCTTTTGCGCGCAAAGGCCTTCGGGTTGAAATTTATTCAAAGGAAATGACCCAAGGGGATTTCGCGCGAAGGCGGACCCCAAGGCTCTATTGCGCGAAAGAAAGGAGGTTACCTGAAGATCGGCATTGCGCGCGGAGGGGGTTGGATTGCGCGAACGAGCGACGCTTCGGATTCTGGCAACCTTCAAAACGTCGGGGGTCGCCTTATATTTATAGGCAACCCCGGGCACGGAATCCGGTCTCGGGCGCGCAATTCGCTTCGCGGGCGCGGAATCAGGACCCCGCGCGCAAAGGGCGCCGCGCAGGCCGTGGGCACGCAAAATAGCGTGCCGGCCCAGCGCATTGCGCGCATCCCGGGAGGATTGCGCGCCGCGACTCGACTTTGCGCGCGAGTCTCTGAAATTTCGCGCAAGTCCTCTGGGCCCTCCGGAACGTGCCTCTGACTCCAAATATCACTTCGCTTTCCGCATCCGGAGCTTCGTTTGGGAACAACGGACTTTTCCGGCGTCTACAATACCGATAACAAAAGTTTAAAGTATATATTCACTCAGAAAGAATTGAACATGAGATAGAATAGATGGCTAGAATTAATCAAGGATTATGATTGTACAATTCGTTACCATCCGGGAAAAGAAAATAAAGTGGCTGATGCTTTGAGTCAAAAAATTAACGCTTCATTAAAAATGTTGCATTTGGAATGTGATCATTTAGTTAAGGATTAGATGAAATTTGGCATAAAAGTTGTTGGTGCATGATGTCCTTCTGTTTTGTTTCAGGTATCAGTGAAATCTTCACTATCATACTGAATCAAGCATGAACAGAAGAAAGACATTGAGTTGCAGAAAAAGGTAGAGCTAGTTTAGAAGCGTATGTTGCCTGAATTCAACATTGATAATGATTGTGTTTTGATATTTGGGATGGGATTGTGTGTTCCATGTGATTCACAGTTGAATATATATTTGTTATGTGAAGCTCATAGTTCTCTGTTTTCAGTTCATCATGGTAGTACTAAGATGTATAGAGATCTTCGGGAGTCTTACTGGTGGGATGGAATGAAAAAAGATATTGCTGATTTTACTGTGAAGTGTTTGACTTGTCAGCAGGTTAAAGCAGAGCGGCAGTTAAGAAAAGGGATGCTTCAGCCTTTACCAGTTCCAGAGTGGAAATGGGAAAATATATCCATGGACTTTGTTGTGGGATTACTGAAGACATCTCGAGGTAATAATTCAATCTGGGTTATTGTTGATCTCTTGACTAAATCTTCTCATTTCCTTGCTATGTGAGATACTTTTTCCCTAGATCAACATTCTCGATTTTATCTTAAAGAGATAGTTAGGTTTCCTGGAGTTCCCCTATACATTGTATCTGATCATGATCCCAGGTTTACTTCAAACTTTTGAAAATCCCGTCAGAAGTCGTTGGGTACTGAATTAAATTTTAGTACAACTTTTCATCCTCAATCAGATGGGTAGTCAGAACGAACAATTTAGAATTTGGAAGATATTCTACGTGCTTGTTCAATGGATTATCAGGGATGTTGGCGGCAACATCTTTCATTGGTTGAGTTTTCTTATAATAACTGTTTTTATTCCAGTATACAAATGGCACAATTTGAGGTGTTATATGGGAAGCGGTGTCGAACTCTAGCTTTTTGGAATGAAGTAGGTGAAAAGAAGATGATGGGACCAGAATTGGTAGAAGAGATGGCAGAAAAAGTTTAGTTGATTCAGAAACACATGAGAACAGCTGAGAGTAGACAGAAAAGTTATAAGGATAACCGGAGGAAGGATCTGTCTTTCGAGATATGCGATCATTTTTTCTCAAAGTTTCACCATGGAAAAGTGTGATACGATTTGGTAAGAAAGGAAAGATGAGTCCAAGGTTCATTGGACCATATGAAATTCTAGAGAAAGCTGGATCAGTTGCTTACCGAGTGGATTTACCTCCATGTTTATCTCAGGTACATAATGTTTTTCATGTTTCTATGTTGAGAAAGTATATGCCCGATCTATCTCATGTTTTGAGCCCATAGGTAGTTCAGTTGGAGGAGAATCTCTCTTATGAAGAACAACCGGTCCAGATTCTTGAACACATGGAGCATGAGTTGCGGAATAAGTTGATTAATCAAGTAAAGGTTTTGTGGAAAAACCACATGAGTGAAGAGGCAACATGGGAATCTGAAAATGTTATGAGGGATAAATACCCCCACTTATTTTGATAAGTGAATAAAATTGCGAGGACGCAATTCCCAAAAGGGGGGAAGGATGTAAAATCATAGGTAAATAAAGAATAAAACATTTTCATATTAATTAATATTTAAAAATTAAATATTAATTTTACTTAAAATTTGTTGCAATGTTCGATAGCGTACCTAATACGCAACAAAGAGTTTTTTTGAAATCTTACGTTGCACACTAGTAATAAAATTATAATATTTTAAATGGTAGTTAACACGTAGCCATTGTATTGGCGGGAATGAATATAAATAACTAAAATATCATTATATATGTTTGTTAAATGTTTTTATATTTATCCGATAAAGGATAAAGGCTTAAAATATGAAAAGAATTCAATTTTAGACATATATACTCTAATTTTCATTAAAGGTCCACTTATCGCCTTTTGATGGAGAAACGTTATTAAATATAGTTTTGGACACTCTTATACATTCTCTTGGACCAAATAAAATTCTATTTTAGAATCGGGACTTCAAAATCTACTTTGTGTAAATTTTTGGAATTTTCCCGCTAAAGTTAATTTTTTTAATGAATAGTGAAAAATGTTGTATTTTAATTCAAAACGACTTTTTTGTATAATTTATTTACATTATTTGATTATCTTTTTAATTTCTTTCTAAGTGAAATTAGAATATATTCTTACCATTTAATCCAATAGTGGTCATTGCAATTAATTTCACTTTGAAATTCGAATTAAACTATTGTCAATCTTTTGATATATATTGTTTCATAAAAACACGCTATTTGTTTTGACAGTGGGAATTAATTTTTAAATTAATTAATGTAACTTATATGTTTTTAATTTTTTGAAATAGACATAATTTTTTGAATTCAGAAGATCAAATATAGCTAAGGGTGATTTTTTTTTTTAATTTTCTGAAAAACATCAATTTTTGATGAATAGTGAAACCACTAAGTGGTACTTAAAAAAAATGACTTTTCGATTAAATGAAATTTTACCACTTCTGTGATTTGAATTTCAAAAATCCAATATAAATGATTTTCATTATTAATTAAAATGTGGTTCAATGGGATGAAAATAATTTTTGATGAAAAGTAACTTTTATGTTTTATTAATCGCGATTAAAGGTAATTAATGTGATTTAAGGTAAAAATGATATTATAATATAATGAAAATATCTTGACACTTGTCCTAACCCTATTGGATGATTCATGGCCGACCAAGACAACCAATGGGTTGATTTTTGGGACCCCATGGAGCCACTTGTGTACGATAATGTCATTTATGCCTTTTATTTAAAGTAAAATTAAAAATGACACAAACGTGTATTGTTTTAATAAAACAAATTTTACATGGGGTTATACAAGTAATATTTTTGACTATAAATATTCATTGGAAATATAAAATTATTTCCTAAATCAAAATATCTTTTTTATAATTTTTAGACATTAAATAAATAAAATTATTTATGACATCATGGTGATGCAGCGATTACCTCATTATTTAACAATTTAAATAAAATGAAAAGATAATATAAAATATAAGACCTAAACATGTCAAAAACATATTTTATGGGTGGATCTAGAACTCTTTTAACCTTATCCTAGAAATACATCAATGTGGCACCTTTAAAATCCGAATCACATTTAAAAATAAAGTAACATTTTATACCTTTCCAAGAGTAACCTCCTCTCCTCTTATAAAATGCCCCCACCTCTATAACCATACCCACACCTCTCAAGCCTTTTTCTAGGCCAAGATATTATCATTTTGTCTCTCCAAATCCATATCCTCATCCTAGAAGCCTTAACATAGGCAGTAAGCTCTTCAAGAAACCCTTTTGGTTCAAACCAAAGGGAGTTACCCAATTTTAAGGTAACGTCTTCAGTTGTGCTCTTTTGTTTTATTTTGCTTCCCCAACCCCCTAAACTATTTTTATTCATTTATTTTGTTACAACACCAGTATATTACATATACTATGATTTTTTTATAATATTTATTCTATCTACACTTACACACAGCTACATCTAATAGTTAAAGAACATACTGTTTCTATGGACGGTGAATTTCTGCCTCATGAAACGATGATTGTTCAATATTATTTTTAACTCATTAAAAGGTGGCCATTAAGATGTCACTATATTTATATATGATATATAATATGGTTATGTTTTACTTAATCTTATGTTTTCGTCATGTATGTCATACCTTTATGGTTTCCGTTATGGGTAAATGCAATATATTCATTTTAGGAAGGGCAGACTACCATCCCCTCAAAGAGATTTGATTCGTTAAAACCATATGTGGTACGTATAAAGGATAGATTTAATGATATTATATATGATACCATACTTTAATTATAATACTATTATGTTTAATTATGTTTTAATTCCATTAAATATGAAATAGAAATGGAAGTAGCGTTCATGCATACGTAAGGCTTACCGTCTCCATGAACGGTGCATTCCATTTCTTACCTCTAAATGTTATGTAATATTATAAATACATGTATATAATGGATATATATGATATATATGATATAAAACTCATGAATATAATTCTGGATATAATTAACCTTTGACCACCTAAACAACATGTAATTGTAATAAGTACACTTTCGACTTAAGAACAAAATATCGACAAAACAAACATTATTAACATAAATGATTACATAATTTTTATAACATGGAAATAAGTGATATAAAAGGAATAATAAGCATGAAAAAGGTTCATAAGAAAGTATAAAAAAACTTCAATTTATCATTCAGGAGATTAAAGAGCAATCGAGTCACGTCGGGCACGAGGTAAGGGAACTTCATAACCCAATTTATATTATATGGGTTAATCTCCTACTTTAAAATTAGGTCATGATATTATTATGTCCTATCTTGTATTTGTACATTATTTATGTGTACTTAGAGTGAATATAGAATAGATTTATTTTATTTTAAAAAAATGATCTTTGTAAGGGACCTCGTCTCAATCTCCTTTCATTGAGGCATATTTTGTTTTATACACAACTTTCCTTTATATGGTGTATAAACCCCTTTTACTTTGACTTTTTTTCCAAAGGAATATTTTTATATGTAGCATTTTACTAAATAACAAAAGGGAATGTTTTTGTCATACATATGCGGCGAGAACGACCTTTTCCACCACCGTGAGTATTATTTCTTCTTTGGCTTCGTCAACAAGCCATAATGATTTTAAAATGAAATAAATACCATATACTGTTTTATGTATTTTGGTAATCAAAAGAGTTTTTATAATGTTTTTTTATGTCAATATATTTAAGTGATATATTGTGATTGAAACATGGAAATTTTTTCTTTTCTTTATAATTATTATGATTTTATAATGGTACTTGGACATTTGACAGGTGGTTACGTGATAAACCATATGACAGGTTGTACCGTGAATACCAAGACGGGTGGTCACGTTATAACCTCCAATGCATTGGGTATAAAAGTCGGCTGTATGGCTATTCCATTAAGTGATATGTGTGGAAGTTGACCGTATGGTTATTCCATTTAAGTATATTTATGTCCCAAGTTACCTTTATATGTTATGTGTTCTTTATATGGGTTTTATGGTAATATTTTGGTTACAAAAGTGTAAGTAATGATCTTTTATTTGGTGAAGAGTTTTTAATACTTCTTAAAGTTGAAAAGTATTACTTTGATAAGGTATACATGGTTTACTTGTTGTTTTGAAAAACTAACATTTTTCAAGCTTTATGTATCCCTTAATGAGCTTTTTATGCTCACCCCAATTTTTTTTGAAATGTTTTTCACAGGACTTAATCTGGAATAGGGTCAAGGATGGGATCAAGGGAAAGTTATGCTATCTAAAACATGGAACTAGACATGTTTCTTTTTAAGAGTTTATAATTTATGGAAATGTAGTAGAAGTTTCTACTTTTTAATCTTTTGAGATTTAATAGTTATGTCCTAATTCTCTAAAACTCTAAACCATGAAAAGATCCTCAATGCGAATTATTCATTTAATTCAATATTAAGTAAGGTTTACGGTCCGAGCCTTATAATGGTGGAACTATATTTATATATTATATTTATTATATTAATTTTTCTCTATTATTTTGTAATTTTTTTACAAAATACCTTTATGCTTTCCCTAATTTATAAATACGACAATTTCATTTGAGGAAGTGTGGACTACAACCCCCTCCAAGTGATATGACTCGTTCATTCCATACATTGAACGTATAATGGTTGGTGTAGATGAACATATGTAACATATGTAACAAATATATTATATTTAAATTATAATATACCTTTGTATAATTTAATTTTCATTCATTTAATATGACAGAGAAATGAAATTAGTGTTCATGAGTACGTACGACCTTCCATCTCCAAGAACGGTGTATTTCATTTCATATCTCAAAATCTTATGAACTATTCTAAATATATATATAATTCATTTATATGAAATTTAAATCAAGAATAATATTTTTTATATAACATAATTATGACCATATAAAAAGTTTGTGATCATAAAAAGTACATTTTGACTCAAGTATCGAAATCGACAAAATTTACAATATGAACTCAAATAATAAACTAATTGTTACAACAACTTAAAAAGTTATACATAATTAATAGTAAACTTGAAAAATGATTCCAAAAATTATAAATTATCCTATGTTTATTATTCATGAAATTAAATAACGAACACTTCAATTTAGATTCAATGTAAGGGAATTTCTAAACTCAATTTCCACTAATTCGGTTCTACAAAGACTTAGTTGATTATATTATGCTAGAATTCTGTGTTTAATCACTGTTTATTTAATTATGATGTATTTTCCACTTATGTTTGTGAGTATATACTATTGCTACACATAATCACTCCTTGGAAAAATTCTTACGTCATTTATGAAAACTTTGTAAGGGAAATCTTAACAAAATCTCTTTTCATTGAGTTAAATTTCTAGGTAATTAGGGGGTTTTCAAGAATATATGTTAATGAACTATGTTTTTTTCCCAGATAAAATCCAAATATATTTGGTGTATTTATATTTTTCTCATATATTTATTTCAATGATTTATATTTTATTCTAATGATGTGTTCATTGAAATAGATTGCATCTCAATTTACATTCCAGCGAGACTTATTTATTTTTATTAACGATGTGACTTTTATATGGTGTATATAATGCACTTTGACATATTATATCATGATTATATTTATTATTAGGATATTATAAGCTTTGTTTAATGTTATTCTCTCATTATTTTTGTTCATGTATTTTCTCATGAGGTAAGGTACTTTTTAACTAGAACATTGTATTAAATGTTTTAAAGATTTCATCTTCTAAATATTTCTCATTAATTTCCATGATTTCAAATTGGATTTAAGGATTAATTTAAATAGACACACATTTTTTAAATTTTAAATTACTTTCAAATGTTCCAAATTTTTATGGGACACTTTGATTCAAAACTCTTATGTTTGAATATTTTAAATAAATTTATTATATAAATATCTTGAAATGATATATTGTGATTGAAATTTAGAAATTTTATTTTTTTATTCATGTTTTATGTTTTAGGATCATATTATTTTTCAAGGGCATCGTTTAGGTATACAGGTTGTTTTATGAAAAACCATGGGTGTGGGATCCCATGATACCTCTCCAATGCATTGTGTAACATGATAGAGTTAAATGACAAAGATTCTCCAAAGGGAATTTGGGAATATACTAATATGGGTACTCAAAACGTTAAAAACAATGGTTACTCCCTATGCCGATCAGAATTCTACAATGTAAATTTGATATGGATTCCACAAGTTACCTTTATGTTTTATGATTTCTATGATTTTTTGTAGGAGTAATATGATTAAATTATGTAAGATAAGTAGTTTATGATTTAGTGGTGAAAATTACTATTTTGTGAAAATGTTTTCATGGGTTCTAAATATTCACGGACTTACGGTTTTATTCCATATTATATATTCCTAAATATGCTTTTTATTCGCATCCCATGTTTTTGAAATTTTTTTCATGGGGTATAAATAATGGTCAGAGAAAGGAATAATTTAATAATATGTTTTTACAAGAAAATAATAATTTTTATTGCATTTAATTATTATGAAAACAATTGGATAGAGTAGAAGTTTCTACATTATAATATTTGAGATTTAATGTAATAGTTTTGGATTAATTCTATAAAACAATAAACCTGCAAATATCCTCAATGTGACAGAATGTAAATTCTTGATCAATACTCATGATTATGTAAGTTTTAAGGTTTGTTGCATACATCCTTTTAAATATTCTAATGTTTAGGGGGTTTTCACTTCAGCAAGAACCTCCTTATTGAATCTTTCTTAGGGTTCCAGAAGGAATTAATTTTGATCAATGCCATGTCCTTAAAATTGTGAACAAATAGTGCCATGTTTCATATTTATAGCACTGAGGAACTCATAAACCAGTCATTTGGCGTGTATCAGTTAACATTGTGGAAAAGAAATCTTCTCTAATGCTAAATATATTTACAAACAAAATACTAAAAAATTTATATCCCAATTATGTCTATTTTATAAATTTTGTAAAGGCGTAATAATATTACATGACTAATAATATCTCTCAGATAATTATGATCATTACCATCTCCATTCATCAAGTAGAAGGATATACGACACCTCTAACATCTATATTCATTACAATGAGACTTTTTGAGACCTGGTGTATAAATTTTGGGTTCACGAAGGCCAAGTTCATGAATGAAAACTGTTCAAAGAAACACTATTCAAAGAAGTCGAATAATTTATGATCCCTATGGATTTAAATCACATAAATTCTCTTGGAGGTCTGGGGATTTAGGAGAAGAGAGGTATGACCAATCTTATTTGAAATTCTTACAGAACCATCTGGGACTCCTCCACTTATTGATGGGATTGAGGTAGCATTGAGTTTCATGAACTAGTTGTCGAAATTATCCATATTTAGTAATTTTACATCCAAATATGATTCCCATATCCCATGTCACAACCCATTATGAGGGGGATAGGGTATTTTTTGATGTTGAAAAAATATAATTACAAGATATCATGAGGAATAGAGGGATTCACAAAGGTGAATCTGGACTGAAACATGCTCAAAATACACAAATGGGACCAAGTTCACAAAATTCAAAACCTTTATCATCAAAAATATATTTTTGAAGGTCCTCCAACCACAATGAAATATAACATACGAAAATGAATGTATCCTCTCGACAATTCATGTGTGTATTTTAAACCAAATTCACAAGTTCAAACATTCATGAAATATACCTCTCAGATGGTACATTTCACAAAATAAACCATCAATCATTTACGAAGCCTAATTATATCCCCCCTGATTAGATATATAATGGGACATGACCATTGGACTTTATCTAGAATATAAAAATCCATGAAACCTCCACTTTCAAGAGTAATATAAGAAATAGATCCCTATAGTAAAACATCATTGATAAATAAACCTCCCATGAGAACATGAAACTCAAAGACCTTGGTTGAGATGACGTTCACAGATGTGAATGACCGCCAAAATAGGAGAAAACATCTGGAACATCTTAAGTTCTCATGAGATCATTATACTTTAAAAAACATACTATATGGTATCTAAGATTTTACCCCATGGTTGGGACACCTTGTTTCAAGATTCTCTTACCTTCACGAAACCCATGTAAAAAAATTAACCCCCTACCTATATGAAACCCACTGCATAGGTATCTATGTGAGGCCTCATTTTAGTAGGCCCACCATTATGAATGTTGAGTTATTAGCAGACCTATACCAGTACAAACCTATTTCATTGATGCCAGGATATTATACATGACTGTTATCTTTGACCCTTATAGCTGACCTCTTTACAACACCATGTGATGAGAGACCTATAACATCAAGACCCTATGAATTAGCCACACACTATACGTTTATATCATATCTTCCATGATTTGAGAAACCTTACAACATGGATATATCTGGAATGTACCATTTCGGTCACAAGACCTTAAGAATTTCACTCAATCGACAGGGGTTTCGATCCCTGTGTCTTGATGTAACATCCCAGTTCTGGGAGCTGCCCAGAGGTGCCCGGTACCCGATTGGTCACATAGCCTCAAGTGTATTTCCCTGAATACTAGAGGCTGTTGACTAACAGCGAGGGCCTTGGCTATGATAGCAGCACTACGGAAAAAATGGTTAATAGCGACGGGGTATTTGCGACGAGAATAATTGCCGTCGCAAATAGTGTGGCGCGAAATGCGTGCCAAACCGCGGGAAGATTATTTGTGACGGGGATAGAACCCCGTCGCAAATAACCGGCGGCGGTTAAAGACTATTTGCGACAGGACTGCAGTCCCGTCGTAAATACCCAGGAGGCAAGAATTATTTACGACGGGACCCATCGCAAATAACCATTTTAATGTCGCCCAAAATTAAATGCGGTCAGGGTTATTTGCGACGGGCCCCGTCGCAAATAACCGTTTTAATGCCGCCAATAATTAAATGTGGTCAGGGTTATTTGCAACGGGGACCGTCACAAAAATCGTTATTTGCGACGGAAAACCCGTCGCAATTAATCCAACCTATAAATACTGCCAACCATTACAATTTCCCCACTCTCAACTCTCAACCGTTCCAATTTTTTCACTCTGAATCTTTTACGAATTTTAGTTGTAAATTTTCTTTCCGACTTCGAGGCTTCAGTTAGTGGTGTTCTACAATTACAGCGGCTCGACATTGACATCAAGTTTAAGGTTTTTCTCTAAATTTTAATTTAATATTTTTTATATTTATTATATTTATTTAGTTTAAATTTTTAGCTTTTTTTTGATTTCTAATTAGAAATAATTATGAATAAGTATTAATAATTAATAGTAATTAGAGTCAATTAAACACTAATTAAATTAATATAGTTATTTGTAATTACAATTAATTAGCAGTAATTATGAAAAATTAAAATTAATTTGAATTAATTAATAATTAGAAATAATTAACATTAATTAGTAATAATTTATAATAATTACCAATAATTAGTAATAATTAATAATAATTCCCAATATTCAATATTTGTCAATATTGTTTTCAATAATTACCAATATTTACCAATAATTGCAAATAATTGTCAATATTTACCTATAATTAGGAATAATTACCACTAATTAAGAATAATTACCAATAATTAGGAATAATTACAAATAATTAGGAATAATTACCAATAATTAAGAATAATTACCAATAATTAGGAATAATTACCAATAATTAAGAATAATTACCAATAATTAGGAAAAATTACCAATAATTAGGAATAATTACCAATAATTAGGAATAATTACCAATAATTAGTAATAATTACCAATAATTACCAATAATTACCAATAATTAGTAATGATTTGTAATGATTACTAATAATTAGGAATAATTACCAATAATTCGAAATAATTACCAATAATTACGAATAATTACCAATAATTAGGAATAATTACCAATAATTAGAAATAGTTACCAATAATTAAGAATAATTACCAATAATTACCAATAATTACCAATAATTTGTAATAATTCGTAATGATTACCAATAATTCGTAATGATTACCAATAATTAGCAATGCTTACCAATAATTACCAATAATTACCAATAATTACAAATAATTTCCAATAATTAGTAATAATTTCCAATAATTAGTAATAATTTCTAATAATTAGTAATAATTATCAATAATTAGTAATAAATAGTAATAATTAGGAATAATTACCAATAATTAGGAATAATTAGTAATAATTAGTAATAATTACCAATAATTAGCAATAATTACCAATAATTAGCAATAATTAGTAATAATTACCAATAATTACCAATAATTCGTAATAATTACCAATAATTATCCATAATTAGTAATAATTACCAATAATTACCAATAATTAGTAATAACTGGTAATAATTATCACTAATTACCAATAATTAGTAATAATTAGTAATAATTACCAATAATTAGTAATAATTAGTAAAAATTACCAATAATTACCAATAATTACGAATAATTACCAATAATTAGTAATAATTAGTAATAATTATCAAATAATTAGTAATAGTTATCAATAATTAGTAATAATTACCAATAATTAGTAATAATTACCAATAATTAGTAATAATTAGTAATAATTTCCAATAAATAATAATAATTACTAATAATTAGTAATAATTACCAATAATTAGTAATAATTACCAATAATTAGTAATAATTAGAAATAATTACTAATAATTACCATTAATTAGAAATAATTACCAATAATTACCATTAATTAGTAATAATTACCAATAATTACCAATAATTACTAATAATTTGTAATAATTACCAATAATTTCCAGTAATTAGTAATAATTACCAATAATTAGTAATAATTACCAATAATTACTAATAATTACTAATAATTACCAATAATTACCAATAATTATAAATAATTAGTATTAATTAATAATAATTCGTAATAATTAGTAATAATTACCAATAATTACCAAATATTACAAATAATTAAAAATAATTAGTAATAATTAGTAATAATTAGTAATAATAAGAAATAATTATTAATAATTAGTAATAATTAGTAATAATTATTAATAATTAGTAATAATTAGTAATAATTACCAAAAATTAGTAATAATTAACAATAATTACCAATAACTAGTAATAATCACTAATAATTAGCAATAATTACCAATAATTATTAATAATTAGTAATAATTAGTAATAATTCATAATAATTAGTAATAATTACCAATAATTAGTAATAATTACGAATAATTACCAATAATTAGTAATAATTACCAATAATCACCAATAATTACGATTAATTACCAATAATTAGTAATAATTACCAATAATTACCAATAATTAGGAATAATTACCCATAATTAGGAATAATTACCAATAATTAGGAATAATAACATTATTACATTATTAGTATATTTTACTATTAATATTAAAATAATATAATTTTCTATATTATATACAATTCTCCTTTCATCTGTGTGTTTTCTGTCTCCACATGTAATATTTGCATTCTTTTTCAAAATTATCAACCTACTCACCAATGGAGAGCTGAAAGTGAATGAAAATATTACATGTGGAGACAGAATATTAAACACACAAATGAAAGTAGAATTGTATATAATATAGAAAATTATATTATTTTAATAATAATAATAAAATATACTAATAATGTAATAATGTTATTATTATATAATTAATATTTTTGAAAAAATAATATTAGTATTATTAAAATAATAAAATATTTATATAATATTAAAATTGTCAATATTTGTAACAGGTTTTTCTTTATTCTCAACATCTTCAATTCTTAAAGGGCTAATTTTCAGGTCTATCTCAATAAAAAGTTTTCGTCAGTCATGTATGATGTAAACTCTATAATTATCCTTGCTTGAGTGTTTTTTCTAACAAATTATTCAAAACCAGTAATGCTTTTATATTTTATAGAAAAATATGGAACAACGAGGTCATCAATAGTCATTATTAGATGACCGCATATGGATAAATCAACGTAGAAATCCAAACGGGTCTGGTTTAAATCCAGTATATATAGACGGTGTGGAGACTTTTTTATCCTTTGCAACATCAAATCCAGAATTTGTTTCAAAAGGAAAAATAAAATGCCCTTGTTGAAAATTTGTATTGAGAACGTTTGAAATATTTGACAAAGTGGGGGGAGATCTCTTGCGTTTTGGTTTTCAAATATATTATGATTTTTGGTATCAACACGGTGAACACAGTTCCAGAGTATGTGATACCAACTTGATTCCAGATCCATCCCGGTTTCAAGATTTAGTACATGGTGTTGCAGGTTCATCTGTTCAACACACAGAAACTCTGGCTGATATAGCTTCAAATCCTGAGTTGGAACCGTCTGAATTTTATGACTTGTTGAGGTCTGCTGAGGATGAATTATATCATGGCTACAAGATGATACAATTAGATGCAGTTGAAAAATTTATGGCTATCAAATAAGATAAAGGAATGTAAAACACCTGTTTGACTAGATATTTTCTTTGCATAAAACACTGTTACCCGAAGGAAATGTTTTTCCTGCAAATTACTATGAGAGTAAGAGGCTGGTTCGAAATTTGGGACTTACTTGTCAGAAGATTCAGGCATGTTCAAATGACTGAATTTTATATTATGGGGAAAATGAGTCATTGGATAGTTGTCCCACATGTGGGCAACTGAGATATAAATAAGGGCAACATGGGAAGTCTGGTTTGATTCCTGTAAAATAGTTGAGATATTTTCTGCTTACTTCTAGACTTCAGCGTTTATTCATGTCTAAGAATACAATGACAATGATGTCATGGCATAAAGAGAGTATTTCAACGGATAAAAGCTTGAATCATCCAGCCGATGGTGATTCATGGAAACATTTTGATAGATTACATCCATCCTTTCTTTAGAAGATAGAAATGTCAGATTGGGCCTTTCCACTGATGGTTTCTGTCAGTTTGGATCTTATGGTAGTCAATATTCATGTTGGCCTATTTTTTAACTCCATACAATTTACCTCCATGGATGTTGATGAAGGAGCCATATATCTTTTTGACTTTACTAATTCCAGGACATCCAAAAAAGAATATTTATGTTTATTTGAAACCATTGATCGATGAATTAAGTTTATTGTGGAGTACTGGTGTCAGTACAAATGATGTTGCTACGAAACAGAATTTCATACAGAGAGCAGCATTGATGTGGAAAATTAGTGACTTCTCGGCTTATGGGATGTTATCTGGCTGGAGTACACATGGTCAAAAATCATGTCCTTACTGTATGGGAGAGAACAAAGCATTTATGCACATTCATGGAAAGAAACCTTGTTATTTTGACTGTCATCGCAGATTTCTTCCAGCTGATCATCCTTTTCGCAGAAACAGATCTCATTTCAGAAAAGGAACAGTTGAAAGGGATGGACCTCCAAAATTGCTATCAGGTTCGGAGTTAAAATCAGTTGTATTTTCATTACCTCCCATATCTTTTGGTCCCACAATAAACCAACAGAAAATTTCGGGTTTTGGGAAAGAACACAATTGGATTAAACGTAGCGTATTTTGGGATTTTCCATATTGGTCTGATTTGTTGGTCCGTCACATGTTGGATGTCATGCATATTGAGAAGAACTATTTTGATAATTTGTTTCATACAGTTTTGGATACGCCTGGAAAGAGCAAAGTCAATGTAAATGCACATTTAGATCTTGCCCAAATTTGTAGGCATCCAGAAGTGGAATTGTTTGATAATGTCAGAACAGAAAGGTTACTGAAACCAAAAGCAGCTTATACACTGTCTAAAGAAAACCGTTTATTATTTTGTCAGTGGATTGTAGATTTGAGACTTCCAGATGGTTGTGCTTCCAATTTGGGTAGATGTGTAAAGAATGGTCAAATTACTGGATTAAAAAGTCATGATTGTCATGTTATAATGGAAATACTTCTACCCATTGGATTAAGAGGTCTGTTGAATTTTGTGATTTGGGATTCCATAACAGACATGTCTCATTTTTTTCGGGAAATTTGTGCGGATACAGCAAATTATGATGTTCTATGAAAACTTGAAGAAGATGTTGTTGTAATTATATGTAAACTGGAAAAAATATTTCTTCCGTCTTTATTCGACTCAATGGAACATTTGATGTAACATTTTCCATATAAAGCCAAATGTGGAGGTCCAGTATAGTTTCGATGGATGTACCCATTTGAAAGATGCATGCAAAAATTGAAAAGAAAATTACGTAACAAAGCGTTTATTGAAAGATCTATTGCAGAAGCTTATTTGCAAGAGGAAATCTCTTTTTTCTACTCCCATTATTTTGAATATGAGTATCCTTCAAAACACAACCTAATGGTATGGAACGAGAGGAATATTGATGAAATTGACAATCAATTATCTGTTTTCAACTAGCCAGACTTTGGTTTTGGTGGAGTTTATGAACACTGTCTTTCGGATGATGAACATCACAGAGCTCATACGTATGTTCTGCTCAACTGTGAAGAGATGACATCAGTTGTACTGTAAGTGTTTATATCACTTATTCTATCATTTATGTTACAGTAAATAACTTTGTTTTTTATAGGTTGTATGATAATCATATCAAGAAAAAAATTCCACAAATTACCGCAGCTGCTCTCGAAGAACGCCGACAGAAAAATTTCTCTCAGTGGTTTCAAAAACTGGTTACATAATTTCTTTATCTTTTAGAAACTCATTAAATGTATAGTTTACTATATTGATAATTATTTCACAAATTTTCAGGTGTCTCGACATGATGATAAAATTGAAAAATGGATGTGTATATTGAGTAACCCACCTTCCAAACTTTTTAAAACTTATAATGCATATGTGGTGAATGGATTTCGATTTCACACACATGCATATGGGGAATCCAAAAAAACAATGAACAGTGGAGTTAGCTTGAGAGGATCTCATCATCGAGAAAATGAAGTTGAATTTTATGGCATACATGATGAAATCATTGAACTCTGTTATCTTGGACAACATTACATAACCATGTTCAAATGTCGGTGGTTGGATACAGAGAGAGGCGTGCGTGTTCATCCGACTCATGGAATCATTAATATTAAATGTAAAAGTGTTCTCGCAGTAAATGAACCATTCTTATTGGCTCAATAGGCACATCAAGTTTATTACGCAAAGTACTGTGCTACATCAAGAGACTTGACTAATTGGTGGAGTATAATAAAAACCAAAATTCGAGACAATCATTTTAGTCAAAGTGAATGTGCTTTCACTGATGTGCAAAGAATTGAAGTTTTTCAAGAGAGTACTCAAAATCAATCTTTTTTACAAAGATACATGAGTATCGATGAAGACAACCCACATTTAAGAGTCGGTGATGACGATGATGTTAATGATGTCACATATAAATTTGAAATGGTAAGAGATGAAGCAATTGGAACTCGAATGGATATCGATGATGTTGAGGAGGAATATGAAGATGACATTGACATATATGAAGATGATGATGAAGATAAACACTGATAGAATTCCATGGTAGTTATATACAATAATAACTAATATATATGTATATATAATAGTAATTATCAATTATTTTCTAACAACATTAACAATTTTTGTTTCAGATGGGCGACGAAACATTTTGTGAGTTGGCAGATGCTGACCTGCCTTTCGATGTGGATGAGTTGATGGCAGATGACCCTTAGCATGAAGGCACTCCAGGGAGTACGTAGAGGGGGCGCGGTCTTGCACAATTGATGATTCCTGACCCCATCCCCGAGCGACGTCCACGTCTTGGGTTTGATCCACGCACACTGAGGTGTAATAACCTGTCTAATAACATGTGGATTTGACTAAGATTTCATTAATCTATTCACATAATAAATGTTTATTATTTTTACAGTTTTCCGTATATAGCAGTCGGACAGGGCAGCGCTATTTTTCGCAACTATTTCTCTCAGCTTTGGACCACATGGGAGCAGATTCTCATTGATGTGCAGCAGGCCATGTTCGGCCATTGGTTGGTACGTACGTAAATAAATAATTTTTATTTTGAAAATTATTTCATTTATAACTTTATATTTTGATTTATTTTTAGGGTTTATGGTATCCGATCGAGGATACCATGCATGACGCCATCCATGAGGCATGGGAGGTGGCCATGCATGATCGCTTTCGTCAGTTTTTTCACAATTTAAGAAAAGCTGCCACGAAGAAAGCAGGAGTGTCAGATTTTGACGAGTCATGTAGAACACATCGACCAGAGTACATTTCATCCCATGTATGAGATGGATTTTGTGCGCACTAGTTGAGTGATACATTTCAAAAGAGATCATCGGTGGGGAGGCAGAATCGGGGGAGACAGGAGGTGACGCATCTAGCTGGGAGTCGTACATTCAGTACTAATAGACAGCATCTGGTATGTACATTATTTATAAATATTTTATATAACTATAAATATTAACAGTTTATTTTTTTTCTTATAGGCTGTCGAGCACCCCGATATTACGGAGTACGATGTATATCGGAGGATATATAGTGATTCTGCTACTGGGGAGCTCAGAGGTGATCGTTAGTGTCACATCGTGGTTAGTATTATTTGTTTTCAAGTTTAAAAATTAACTGCATATAATATATTCACAATTTTAATTTTAAATTTCAACTACGTGAGTCATATGAGGCCGCAACGTCATAGACCCGGCCAGAGAGTCAGGCCGAGTCATCAGATCAGACCAATGGTCGTCAGTTTGATGAGGCGGCATGGATGCAGGCCACCCTGTATGCCTTTGAGAAGGGTCGGGTAGTTGGTATCAACTCTCGACTGACTCCCAGAGATTATTATGGCAGTGCTGTGATGTCGGCGTCCAGCTCTAGAGGAGCTCATGCATCTTCTTCTGCTACATAGTATGAGGATCAGTCGCGATCTCATACTACACTAATAGAGAGTCTCTGACAGCAGCAGGAGCAGATGCGTCAGCAGCAGCAGCAGCAGCAGCATGCGGAGGAGCGTCGACACCAGCAGCAGCTGTATGTGGAGCAGATGAGTCGGTGGCAACAACAGCATCAGGAGCAGATGGAGTGCATGCGCCGACTCACTCATGCTTTACGGATGGAGTTTCCTCCACCAGCATCTTCAGATCCCCCCTCCCCCTCCCCCCTCCTTCAGATTAGATTTTGTTTTCAAGTTATAAAGTTTGTTAAATCAAAATATGAATTTTTTTTCTATTCGTAGTTTCTGTCTCATTATAAAATATTAATAATATTATATTTTGAAATAACAATCTTAATATGAATAATAATATTATTTATATTTTATAATATTAAATTATATATATATATATTAAAATTTAATTATATTATAATTTAATTATATTTTTTTGTAATATTAGAATTATTTTAATATTTGAATGTAAAATAATTCTATTATTTTTATATTAATTAAAATAACATATTAATATTTTTTTTATTTATGAATTATAATTATAATATTGTTATATTAATTAAAATCATTTATTATTATTCTATTATTTTTTATTTTTGAATTATAATTCTATTATTATATTAATTAAAATTATTTATTAATATTTTATTATTTTTTATTTTTGAATTGTAATATTATTATTATATTAATTAAAATAATTTATTAATAATTTATTATTTTTATTTGTGAATTATAATTATATTATTATTTTAATTAAAATCATTTATTAATATTTTTTTTATTTTTCAATTATAATTGGAATATTATTATATTAATTAAAATAATTTTTTAATAATTTTTTTATTTTTTTATAGTATTTGCGACGGGATACTATGCCAGTCACAAATAGTATTATTATTATATTCATTAAAATAATTTATTAATAATTTTTTATTTATTTTTTTAAAAATACTAATTGCGACGGGCCTGTCGCAATTAGTATTTGCAATGGGCCCGTCGCAAATACGATTTTAAAAAGTTTTCCCAAATATACGGACTAATATTTGCGACGGGACGGATCGCTGTCGCAAATAATACCTTTAGCGACGGGCCCGTCACAAATAATTGGTGTTGCGACGCCGTTTTCCGCGACGGGCTATTTGCGACGGGCCCCCATCGCAAAAGCCTATTAGCGACGGGATCCCAATGCAAATGCCCCGTCGCAAATGCCATTATTTCCAGTAGTGCAGGAAAATGATGCCCTCATGGTAGAGTAACAAAGTGGAAGTAAAACAGATAGCAATATCGGATGCAGTAAAACATTCAATAAGTAAATAGCGAAAGTAATAATCTGAAGGAGCACACAAATATATATAAATGATGCATGATACATAGGTATAGGAAAGAATCCAAAAAAATAACAATGCTGGAATACAATACCAAACCAATGTACAATGAATCGAATGTAAATAGATCCACAACATTGCAAGCCTCAACTTGGTCACATGATCCCCAGCTCCACAGAAATCAAGTACCTCAAGTAGAAGGGCGCTTGACCATATCTATAACAGCAACAATATAATCTGATTGGGCCTAATAGCATGACCCAAACTGGGTGTGAGATCAATCCCAGTAGGAAAATGCCAAAATATTTGTGCCTAAGAGTCTGTAAATATTAATGGTAATCAATGAACCAAATAAAGTAGGAAAAACTGAAGTACCCATAGTAATAATACTACTAAATCAATTGCATTAATTTTCATATACCAATTAAGTATCTAATCAAAGGCAGTTAACCCTTTGGGAAGTACTCATATCTTAACCCCTCCGGTTCAACCAAACAACCCCAATCAACCCACTGGGATGTACTCACAGTCAAACCCCTCTGGTTCATCTTTAGCACACACTCTTGATGGAAGCACTCAACATCAATACCCTATTTAGTCTCATATCGGTAACTACTAGGCACTCTGAGGAAGCACTCGATGCACAATTCCCCCTTTGGCTTACATTAAGGAACTATAAACACTCTGATGGAGAACTTACGTCCATCCCCCCTATGGTCTCACAATGTAAAAGTAAACATGCACTTTGTGGAAACCATCAACGTCCATTCTCCCTATTTTATACTACACAAGGTTCTCACAACCTTCTGTAATTCAATCATGAAATGAAATATATAACATCCAATGTAAACCTCAAGATCTACTTGGCTAAACACTCTACAACATATCACATCATGTCAAATAAAATCACACCATCCTAGAAATAATTGGCATGTAAAGCAATGTAGCCTATGAAAATAGCTAGAACAAATGGTATAAACAAGTTAAAAAGGAAAAAACATCCATATCATATAGTGATTCACCATATTAAAAATCAATCAACCTCTAAAAAACAAAAAAGGCATAGTAGACAATAGTAGAGCCAAAAACCATAAACACACAATACCCCAAACAAGAGTATTGGGCACATTTGATCATATAACTCAATGTCTTGTTAGGTCTATAAGACCTATCCATTACATAATGTTTTGTATTGAAAATCACCAACACCTTCTTCATATGTATATTTTCTCCTTATAATTTCATATATATTTTTTCATTTAAATAAATCACCTTATAACCAAAATTTCTTTAGACTTTTTGAGTTATATATATTATTATTTAGGCTTTTAAATATCTGTTTTACCATGATAGAAAAGTTATTAAGATCCCAAAATTTATTTTAGGGTTATACCCTACTGGAATTCCTTAAGACACTATTTCCCATCCTCTGTTTTCACTACGATGCTGATTTCCATCTTAAATGAAATCTGGTATCATATTTTCCTTATGCATAGATCTGTGGTATTTCAGTTTTCTAATGTTATTAAAGTCTATCGTCCTTATTATCGGTGCTAAAATTTCATAAGACAGATTTTTCTTACCGATAACGAAATTTCTAAAACCGAGTTTTTCATAAAATACTTTATGATACTTTTGTCATACCACTTTTATAAAAATCGATTCCGAAATTTACAATTCTGGAATTTATTATTCAAAGCTTTATTTGCTTAGAATTCTGAATACTATTTTTTTCTCATATCATTTCAATTTTATCAGATTCCATGTTCCTTACACTCTAGGTATAAGATCATTATATTCATGGTTGGTTATATAAAATGATGTCATTTTTTTGTTATAAACTAACAACTGTATGTTTTCCACATGTCATGTTCCCTCCGAGATTTAAGGAAATCTAACCGTTGGAGTGGAACCGACTGGTAGATTTTTTATGGCTTAAATAGGACCTCAGATGATGAGATAAAAAATGAAGACACACACAACAAGTTCACATGTTTTCATTTTGGAGTTCATCTCTCTAAAAGTGAATGGTTCTATAGTGAGAGGCTCTTATAAACTCTCAAGATTCATTCAGAAAGTTTGAACGGATTGTTAAAACATTGCTTTGTACAGAATTTCTTTGTGTAAGGGTGCGATTTCCTTAAAATCAGAGACTTCGGGGTGTGACGTCAGGGGTGCCGATTTCCTTACAAATCAAGGGCTTGTAGGAATAGCAAGACAGATACTAATCTTAGGATTGAGGGATTAACTAGGTTTGGGTACGATATACTTTATTGTATGTATAAAACAAGGGACCTTTATCCAAGTTTGATGTACACCCTCCTCTTTGGGTTAAAAGAAGATTGAAATTTTCCTCTATTTTGTAGAAGATAGAAAATGATTTTTTATATAAACATTCTAACATCTGTTTATGAATATAAGAAATTCTATACTCCTAGTGGTATAATTTATATATAAGAAAAGTTTCTTATGCTTTAGACTTAAGAACTTTATATTTCTCTAAGAAGGTAATTTCTAATTAGAGGTGTGGTGAATTTTGTTTATAAAAAAATACCTTAAGGAATTATTAAAGTATAAAATTCACACCCCTCTTGTATTTTGTGCATATTAAGTTATATTGTGATCCTTATATTGTTATAGAGTAGAATATCATGCTACATACCTTTATAATAATTGGTATCAAATGTTTGGTTCAATATGAATTAATATCTTGATTAGATTAAGAAGAGAAATAATCTTTTTCTTTATATTTTCTGAATAAAAAATTTGGACTCAAAAGTCCAGAAAAATATTTTTCTTAGAGATACTCTAGTTCTTATTTTTATTAGCCTTTACAATTATTCTTAAAGTTTCTCATTAAGAACATTATAATTTCTTCAAGCACTACTACTAACCTTTTTGTCGAAGAAAGGTATATTTTCTCCACGGTAGGATCCATATATATTAGTTCCATGGAAAATTTAAATCCTACCATACCTTCTTTTTTGATGGAAATGATTATGAGTACTGGAGATAGGATGAAGAATTTCATTATTAATACTAGAGTTGATAAATACCTAATGCTGATAGGAGATTATAATATTCCTGATAAGAAATTGATAACTTTTACTAATTAGGAGAAATCAGAATACCAAGAAAATTTCAGAATCAGAAACACATTGATATGTTCCATGACTAGGAATATCTATAATCAAATATCCTCATGTGAAGTTACAAATAGTGTCTGGAAGAAACATGAAGTTACACATTTTGGTACATATAAAGTCATAGATACAAGAAGAGCTATTTTGAGATCTGAATACCATGGCTTTATCTTTCTTTATGGAGAACCCATAAGAAAAGTTTAGCAAAGGTTCATGACCATTATGAATATCTTACAATATATGGTAGAAAAAGGTTTAGATGACGAGGCCCTTGTAGATAAGATCATAGACATCATTCCAAATGAATGAGAGTCTAAGAGGACAACAATTGATGAGAATAGAAATGTCACCCAGATTTCCTTAGATGAGATTTTTGGAATTCTTCTTCCGCACGAGACCAGAATGAAGAGGGATGCGGATAATATTATGAAAAAGAATGGAAATGGAAGTGTTGATTTCACAATGACTTCTAACCATACAAAATCCAAAACTCTAGAAAGGGTAACTAGATCAAAGTCAAAGAAAGTTTCTATTCAGTCAGAATCTATTGATATAGAAAAATATGAGAATGAGTTAGCTAATCTTGCTCAGAGAATGAAAAAGATATTAGTTCAGAAGAAATATCAAAATACGTTTAAGAAGAGAGAATACAAAGAAAAGAAATATGAAGAAGTTACTTGTTACAAATGAAGAATAACATGACATATCATACCTGGTTTCCCTCTTTTGAAAAGGAAGGATAAGAAGGAAACAAATTGAGAAAGAAACAAGAATAATTTCTACCGTTATAGGAATAATAAATGTCTTAATGCAAATGACACTTGGAGTTCTAGCTGTGGAGACTCTTTAGAAAGTGAATCTTTTGAATATGAATCATAAACTCAGAAAAATATCGGATGCATTGCTACTATATTACCAAATACTTGTCATATGGACATGGTACGCTCTGACGAGGCATTAAAAATTTATCCCTTGATAAGAATTATTATCCTAAATATATTACTTCTGATGAATATGCTTCATCATTAGATAATGAAGAAATACCATCTTATGAAGAAGTATCTAGATTTTTCATGTTGTTAGAAGAAAAAAATTACAAAATTTCCAAGAAATTAGACAAGGGAAATACTAGAGAAGAAGTTCTTACAAAATATATTTTAGACCTCACTAGATATCTTGATGAAAAGAATGAGCTCCTAGAAAAACATTCTGAAGACCTTAATAAAGATAATTCTATAGAGGAAAAACTTTCTAATGATCTTATGAATGCTATTTCATAAATAAATATTTTTGAGGAAAAACATATCTCTAAGGAAATAATTCATGCAGATAAAATTTTAGTCATAAGACTAAAATATTAAAAATATTCTCTTAATAAACCTCTTTCCAATTTTACTTCTGGTAAAGAAACTTTTTACAAGATGTATTCCCAAATCAGACCAGAAGGAAATACTCTTGGAGTAGGTTATACTCACAGAAAACCTACATAAAAAAATAACTATTTTATTCCATCCAAAGCCCCTTTCTGTACAAAATGTCAAAGTGGGGGAAATTGGAGGAAAACCTATTCCATAAAAAATTCAGTCTCTAGGATTCCACGAGGCCTATTTTTCCAAACAAATGTGGGTTCCTAAAATTTTATTGTCTAACCCCAGATCCAAACATGCTTGGATTCTGAAAATCTAACTTTTTTTGTAGGAAAATTGTGAATGTACCAAAAATATCTACTATATGGATAGTTGATGTTCCCGTATATGACTTGTAACAAATTTTATTTCAATAATATTGTCAAAAAAATTGTCGAAAAGTAACCTTTAGTGATAGATCTCAATGAATGATTGTCGGTATAGGAAATATCATTTTTCTTTGAAAAATTCTAATTTCTAATGTTTTATTTGTTAATGGTCTTAAGGACAACCTTATAAGCATAAGAAAATTATGTGATGAAGGCTTACTTTTTAATTTTAGGAAAGATAAGTGTTTAGATCATAATTCCAAGGATGAATATATTCTTACTACCCATAGGCATGAGAATTGTAACGTCCTAATTCCAGAAGCCAGCCAAAGGTGCCCCATACCTGGTTTGTTACACGACCTTAAGCTCATTATCCCAAATTCTGGAGGTTGTCGACTTATAGAAAGGGCCTTAAGGTGATAGTGGGGAAACTATGCCCTCATTGGATGAGTAACACAGTGGAAGAAAAAAAATATACAATTGAAGAAGCCGTAAATATCCAACAATAGTAAATAACAGAATACTGAAATGATAAACAACTGGAGACCATATATATATTGTGATGCATGATACATATATGTCTAGTAAAATATCCAAAAAATTAACAATACTGGAATACAACAGTTCTAAACCCAATTACAAAATAAAAAATCAGATAAACTGCTCAGCATCACAAGCCAAAGCTTGTTCCCATGCTCTCCAGCTCCACAAAAATCAAGAACCTGAAGTATAAGGACTCTTTCCTTTGTCTATAGCAGCAGAAAAATAATCTGTTTGTGCCCAAAAGCATGGACCAAACTGAGTGTGAGACTAAATCCTTGTAGGCAACCACCTGAAGTTCTATGCCTAATAGTCTGTACGTATATGGTAAGTAAAAGTACAGAAAGAAGTAAATAAGGAAAGCACTAAGAAATAAACAATACACAGTTCAATAATTCAAAACACCACATAGAAATAAAAAAAAAATAGATAACACAATAGGTAACCCTCTGGGACGTACCCACAGCCTATCCCCTCTGGTTCTACCTATCAAGTACAAGTAACCCTCTGGGCAGCAGACACAGTGTCACCCCTCTGCTTCAGTTAAATTATAGACTCTCTGAGAAAGCCCTCACCGTCAATTCCCCCTATAGTCTCGTATCGTACTAATGGAAAAATGGGGAAGCACTCAACGTCAACTCCCCCTATGGCCCACGTCGAGTAACTACAGACACTCTATGGAAGCACTCAACATCAATTCCCCCTATGGTCTCGCCTCGTAATTATAAAGATACTCTGGAGAAGCCCTCGACGTCAATTCTCCCAATGGTCTATACACCAGGTTCTCACAGCCCTGTGTATGTTAAACAAGAGTAGAAACGTGTAACGAGGAATGTAAACCTCAAGAACTACTTGAATAGCCGTCAACATCATAACAACATGTCCGAACAAAAGTCACACCATCCTATAATAATAGGCATGGGAAAGTAAACAACATCCTACATTAAAATAAGACCCAAAGGTCAAAACATGAAAACATGCATGTGAAATACATCCAAAGAACAGAAAAATTCCCAATTCACAAACAATAACCTCTTCTCAGGCATACAGGAAAAGCAGGAAAACAACAGGGGGAAAAAAGTAAACATGCAATACCCTGTTTAAGCGTATTGGTGTAATTTTCAAATAATACCCAAATACATTCAACAGAATAGTACAAACCACCTACCTCGGGGTTAGGAGATAAATATACGTGAGCCTCGATGCTTGAATCTCTTTAGAATGTCGTAGATCTACAAAAACACATAAAATTTTCAACCTATGATAACATGGAAAAGAGGAAGAATTGAAAAACGTTGCTATAGAAGAAGAGAGGACACACTGATGTGATTCCAATGCAACCGACAGAGTTCGATTCGGAGGACGGATGGAGGCTCGGGTATTTGTCAAAGATCCACAGTCATGCGGGTTCTCTCAGATGAAGATAGCCTTGAAGAAGATGGCTATGTCCATCAGACGCAACCCGGGTGTGTTTAATGAAAAAAAATAAAATACACGACATGTACTTTTGGAGTAAACGGTGTGTACTCACCTTTTCCATACTCTTCTTTAGGTGGCCTCCACATCATCCTACATGACCGTGTGTGTGGCCATGACACGACCAGCACATAACCTTCTGTGGCAACGAAATACATGAAGTGTACTCATAAAGTACACGACATGTACTTCAAAAATTTCCAAACACTCCCCTTTTCTCAAAAACTCAAGAAAAATGAAAAACATACCTGAAAAGAAGATCCGAGTTCTTACAAACATTCCCCCTTAAAAAAATTTGTCCCAGAATTTCCCCAGCGTGGCGTAGAAGAAGAAACCCCGAACAACTCTAGCCACTATGATTGTACATCGACCTCCCTCTCCCAAGTCTCGTCATGTACTCGCCCATGCTAACATAGCACTTGTACCTGAGAAACAGACTGGCCATAGAGAACCTTCATACTACGATCGACAATATAGAAAGGATGCTCATCGAATGTTGCTTCCACCTCCAACTCGACTTCCTTGGGTAGGAAAGTATGAGACAGGTCTGAAAAGTAACATCGGAGCTGAGAAACATGGAATATGTCGTGCATACCCCGGTACCTCTGATGTAACTGCAACATATAGGCAACCGGCCCAAATCTCTTCAACACATCAAACGGCCTGATGTACATCAGTGAAAGCTTACCATGTCTCCTAATTCTATTGTTTCCCAACCTCAGTGTGAGATGCAGGAAAACCAGATCCCCAACCTCGAAATCCAGAGGTAGTCTCCACTGATCAGCATAAGTATTATGAAAAGACTTTGAAGTATCCATCCTCTTCCAAAGCAAAACTATCTATTCTGTGGTCTCCTGAACAAGATGAGGTCCTAGAAATGATGTGTCTCCTGCCTCCAGCCATCATAAGGGTGATCAGCATGGCCTACCGTACAAAGACTCATAAGGTGCCATCTGAATAATCTCTTGAAAACGATTGTTGTAGTAAAACATCACAAGAGGTATATGATTCTCCCAAGAACCTCCAAAATCCAAGATGCATGCTCGGAGCATGTTCTCATGCACCTTAATTTTATGCTCGGACTGGCCATCTATCCGGGGATGGTAAGATGTACTCAAAAGCACCTGTATACCCAAAGCTTCTTGTATCCCTTGCAAGACATGAGAAGTAAAACGACAATCCTTGGCTGAAATAATGGAGTGTGGAACTCCATGTAGACATACAATCTCACAGATGTACAACCACCCCAGCTCATCAACACCGATGGTCACCTTGATCGGAATGAATTAAGAAACCTTAGTGAGCCTTTCCATGACAACCCAAATTGTGTCATTCTCTCAAGGAGACCTCGGAAAACCTGTCACAAAGTTCATCATGACGTAATTCCACTTCCACTCAAAAATGGGTAACTACTGCAGAAGCACTGCTTGCCTCTGATGCTCTGCCTTCACCTACTGACAGGTGGAACACCTCATGATGAATCCTTCAATGTCCCTCTTCATACCTGGCCACTAATACTGATAGTGTAGATACTAAAACATCTTGGTGATGCCAGGATGAACTTCCCAAACTGATGAATGAAAGTCCCGCATCAGCTCCTAACTTATATCTACTAGCACCTATACGTGCCCCTGGAAACACAAGATCTCATCCTTGCCTATGGTCCATCTAAGAATAGGTCCTCTCTTGACACACTCTCCCTTAAGACTAGGCCTTCAGTATCTGATATCTGCCTCATTCATATTCGATCAAGAAGTGTAGTGGTAACAAATACAGAAGATAGAAACGTCTGCCCTTGTCTATCATGCACCTCAAAATGCATCTTAGAGAACATAGCCATAAGCTGACACTCACTTCTGGCCTCCAGAACTGCCTGTATCTGAGCCCTCCTGCTCAAAGAATTAGCCATTGCGTTGCCCTTCCCAGGATTATATGCATGCACAAAGTCAAAATACTGAAGGTACCCAACCCACCTTTGTTGTCTCAAATTCAGATCACACTTAGTGAATATGTAATTGAGACTCTTGTGGTCAGTTAAAACCACAAAATGATCTTATAGAAGATAATATCCCCAAATGTGTAAGGGATGAACAAAATCTGCCAAATCTAGATCGAGTGTCGAATAATTCTTCTCATGTGGCCTCAACTGCCGAGAACCGTACACAATGACTCCATCTCCCTTCATAAGCACAACTCCAAGCCCGATACCTGATTCATCGTAGTAAATAGTGTATCTCTTGCCCAGCTCTAGAAATACTAGTATCGATGCTGAAGTCAACCTTCAATTCAACTCTTGAAAGGGTGAATCACAAGAATCAGACCATAAATACATCACACCATTCTTGGTCAGATCTGTCAGTGGTGCTGCTAAGCATGAAAAGTCCTGTAAAAAATGTTTATAGTATCCAGCCAGCCCTAGAAAACACCAAACCTCAATGATGTTCTTCTTATTCTCCAAAGAAAGTACAACTCTAACTTTCTTTGGGTCTACTGATACTCCTAAAATTGAAATAACATGACCCGAGAAGTGAATCTGGCCCATCAAAAAGTGGAACTTTGAGAGCTTAACATATAAATGATGCTCCCTCAGTGTACTCAAAATGATCTCAAGATGGGTAGCATTGTCGTGTAATGTGTGAGAGTACACCAAGATATCGTCCACGAAAACCACCATGAAGGAATCCAAGTATGGATGGAATACTCGGTTCGTTAGTGACATGAAAACTGTAGGCACGTTCGTGAGACCAAATGACATAACCATATACTCGTATAGACCATACATGCTCTGGAAGGCTGTGAGTGGTATATCTGATGGTATAACATGAAACTGTTGATAACCAGACCTCAAATCAGTCTTCGTGAATACCCGGGCTCCTTGAAGTTGATAAAATAGTCCATCTATCCTAGTTAAGAGATATTAGTTTTTGACCATCAACTGGTTTAGCTTCTGATAGTCCACCCAAAGCCTGTGGGTACCATTTTTCTTTTTTTCAAATATGATATGCGATCCCCATGGAGAAGTACTGGGTCGGATGAAACCCTTTTCCTGCAACTCTTCAACTGCTTCTTGACCTCCTGCAACTCAGGTGTAGCAATCCTATAAGGAGGAATGGACACCGGTGCCGCCCCTGGAACAAGATCAATAGAATAGTCTACCACATGCTCTAGAGGAAAAACTGAATAGTCCACCAGAAAGACATCTATGAAACAATCTACCACTGGATAAAATTATAACTATGATGTCCCCTGGTCAATCGGATAAATTCTAACACTATGGGTTATAATTTCTCCCAACCCATGATGCTCTGGACCCGCTCTGCTTGACTGAACATCCTACTCGCCCTTATGAAGAAAAGTCCCACCCTCTGGTGATATGAAACTCGCAATGTGGTGATAACAGTCGATGCCTGCCTGGAAGAGAACTAGCCAGTCCATTCTGAGAATGACATCATAGCCTATAATCTCTATAATATAAAGATCCCAAAAGAATTGACACCCACCAACCTCAATAGGGCACTCCTTGCACTGACGTACACCAGATGTTCTTGTCCCCAATGGAGTGACTAATGTCCAAACATCAGTAGAAGAAAATATCCAAAGCCCAAGGCTCTCCACAACAACGACAGATATAAATCTATGCATAGTACCAATATCGAAAAGAGATAAAGATAAGACCAAGGCAACTAGGATTGTACCTCGAACTGTAGAGGGGCCGAGATCCTGCAGCTGATGGGTCTGCTCCACTACAAAAGTATTGCCAGCTCCACGACCCTGTAACCTGCCTGACTACTCTGAGTTGATCCACCCTGTTGTCGCTGGTTGCCTCATGAGTGACTACCATGGCCGCGACCTCCACCTCGGCCTGAACGGCCGGAAGAACTCCAGTTCCCAGACTTGTGAGAAACTAGTGGAGCTGCTCCTGGACGAGGAGTCATAGATGAACCCCTGTCACCACCTTCTGGTGAGAAGACCTGACATAAGGGCGGAAGATCACGCATCTTGCCACAAGATCGGCACTCCACCAGGTCTCTCTTGCACTGCGGCCTTGTATGCCCACTTCTCCCGCATTGGTAGCACACTACCTATGTAACAGCCCGAGATTTCATGATAAGTATTATTTTTAATTTATTTTATGTCATGTGTTTTATGCTACACCAAGATTATCTTGTGCTATACGCAACACCGTATTATCTTGCAGTATACACAACACTATTCTTAGATTGTGTTACACACAATTTTAAGTTCGTTTGATAGTAGTCATTAAACGCAACATTGAGTGTATATATATATATATATTCAATGTATAAATGAAAAATGGTTGGATTCTGTTATAACGAATCATCAAAGTAGTCTTGCACAACACGCAACCCTGACTTGGCTTGCCTTACATGAAATCACGACCTCCTCGATAGTGTGTGTAGTACACAATATCGAGATTCACTAAACAACGATAAATTATTATAATATTATAAAATAGCCGTTATGAATAGTATTAAGTGAATTTTGAATTTTATAAAATTATAATTCATCTTACACATTATCTATAATGAGGTATGAAAAAAAAATTATTTTTTTGGATAAAAGAAGTATTTTCCAAAAAAATGCAGTTTTACCGTCTTTTGATGGTGCACCCATTTTAAATCTAGTTTTTGACATATTTATAAGTTAAATTTGACAAAATAAAATTCTTCTTTGGAATCAAGATATAAATATTTCCTTTAGATAAAATTTTCATATTATTCTGGTCACTTTCATATTTTGATGAATAGTTAAAACACACTATATTTTAATTAAAAACAACTTTTTTCATCACAATAATTTATATGGTTAAATTATAATATTTAATGGTTTTAAGTTATAAATAGAATATATTTTTACCATTTTATATAATGTATGTCATTAGCATTAATTTTACATTGAATTCATAGGTAAAAACATTTCAATATTTGGCAATGTTTTACCTTTTAAAACTCGTTTGCGTAAAAACAAGATTAATTTTAAATTAATTACTAAAAATTACGTGTTTTGAATTTTTAAAAATGGATTCCATATTTGGAATCAGTGTGTCCAAATTATGTTTATAGGTTACTTTTTTTTTGATATTATGAATAGTAACTACGGCAATTTTTATTTATTGCGGTTAAAGGTAAATAGGGTAATTCAAGGTTAAAAGAATATTATAATAATTCAAAATTACCCTAAAACATGTCCTAACCTTATTGTATTAGTAGTGGTAGACCATGGACATCCTTGGGTCGATTTGGGGACCCCATTGAGCCACTTGGTAGTGATAATGACAATTTGGATTAATTAATTTAATGTAAATACAAAATTGACATTAACAAAAATCTTTTAGTAATTAAATTTTATAAGGGGTTATATAAATTATATTTTCGACAATAAATATATAGTGAAAAGCTAAAACTATTTCCTAGATGATGACATTTTATTTATATTTTTTAGACACAAATAAATTAAATTATTTATGACACAATAATGATGAAGTATTTACCTCATTAATAAATGATTTAAATTAATAAGATTATAATGATTAAAATATTTTACAAAACAGGTCCAATTAGGATTGGATGATTTTATTTCGACCATGAGTCATCATATCGTCATCCTTAATGATTTTTGGACCTGTTGAAACCGAAGATAAGTTTATAATAATATAACATTTTCACACATTCCAAAGGTTCCCCTCTCCTCCCTTATAAAAGGTCACCTCCTCCCTCTCCTCCTCACACCACTTTGAGCCTTCATGCTCGGCCAACCCCTGCCAATGTATCTTTTTACCTTCCCTTGAAACATCCTAGAGGTCATGGTCTACTTCAAAGACCAATATTAGTTCCTTAAGAGGAGTTTTCAAAGAGGCGTGTCGAAGAAGAGGTAATATCACTTCCAATTCTTTCAAATTTTTATCTTCTTCTACTTCTTCTTATTTAGTTGTTGCATTATGAAGTAATAACATCAGTATCACTCATATAATGATATATTATTATTAATATTAAACAACCCTATTTCACCTTCTATCCATCCAATCGAAAATGAAATCATCGCGCGTGCGTACATACAGAATACCGTCTCCACGTCGTGGTGTAATCTGTTTTCCACCACCACCTTACTTGGATTGGTATAATGGTGTAAATAATAACTATATAAGAGTATTGTAATGTGATATTGATTCTGAAATAGTATACATACACATCAACACAATTCCATGATCATGGGAACTATATCATCGCTCGTGCGTACGTTCGGCCTACCGTCTCCACGCTGTGATGCGAATCCTTCTACTTGATCTTTATTGCATAATGATTATATAAATGAATTTAATGAATAAATAAGATATATATTACTCTAATACCATTCTGGAAATTAGGTATATATAACCTAAAAATATGAATAAGAATTTATTCGACAAGACACCCATAAGAACATAAAGCAATAAACACCCGAATTACAAGTAGCAATGAAATATTACTAATATGAAGCTAAGAATATGGCCATATATGATATCATAAAAATCGGTATGATTATGGAAAAATTCAAAGAAATTATTTAAATCATTATAAGGAGGTTTGGATAAGTACAAAGCATATCAGACCTAAGGTATGAAAAAATCTCGCAATCTCATTTTTATCAGAGATTATTTATACTTCCGAATTTAATGGGGAATATTTATCATCCAAATCCATGTTTCCTCAATATGTAATACTATATCTATCCTCCTAAGATTGGTTAAATCAAATTTTTCCCTTCGGTGAGTTTTTAGTAAAAGATGCGAAAGGAATCTTTTTTTGTTTTTCATATGAGATACTTTTTGACTTTTCCGGCCAAAGTACGAGAAGAATGTTATTTTAACTTATACGGAATGAATGGATTTTTAGAACATTATTTCCATGAATCATCCTTTAAAAGTTTTCATGTTTATTTTTAATCATCTTATTTTATTTTAAAATTGTATGACATGTTAATAAAGGAAAAATGTTTTTGAAGTAGAAAGGATACTTTCCTCAAGAATGGAGTTCAAGTGTTTTATCAAAATTATTTTCCATCTAAGATAATATAGGGTTCTGTTTACATCACTATTATTAAATTTATATGATTGTGTTGTGATGGAATTATTTTTATGAAGTTCTTTATGTTATATGAATTTTTTTATGATGTCACGATGTTTATGAATCCCATTTTTATTACACGGGTTATGCAATGATGTATGATTTATAACTTTGTGTCACACATAAGAATTATTTCATTATGAGATGGGTGGCACCTATATCTCCCTCCAATGAATTGGGTAAGAATTTATATCTCATCAGATAGACATGGCTAGAATGACAAGTTAAACTGGTTTAGTGATACAGGACTAGAACAAGGAGTGAACTCGGTTAACTAATGGACTTTTTCCTCTATGATGTTCTTGTAAATGAGCCCGGACTAATATGAAATGAATTTCTATGATTATTTGTGTATTCCACAAAGTTTCATGTTTTATGTTATTTTTATTTGGGATTACTTTTCATTACTATGATTTATCCCATGACATGATAATATGACCACTTTCGTAGGTTATGAGTTTCAAAATGTTATGTTCTTATGAATAAGTTATGACTGATATTTCTTTTGTTTACCCTTACAGTGCATTTGAGATCACCCTTTTGTATGTTTTCTTTTCCCCAGGTCGGGAATAAGGATAATAAGTAGGATATTCCAAAAAATGCCTCTAGATATGATGAAATAAACGGGAGACAATGTAGTTGATTTTATGAACCAGTTGATTATGTTTCCTAGTTTCTAAAGACACTATACCTATACGGTCCTTTCATGGTTTTGTTATATGTTGTAATAAGTATGCTTCAACTCTGAAGTAATAACAATGTATGTAAAGTATGGTTCATTATAGTTTGTATCAGAGGAAAGGTATAGTCAACCTTTGGAAACTAGGATGTGAAAGCCTTAGTAAGAACCCTAAGGATAAGTCTAAGAATATAACACAATCTTAGTGATTTAGAAATGGCCATGAGTAACCTATGATAAGACCTTAAGTGTGAAATTTTATTCTTGATTACGTGGTATTCCTATTATGATTAGTGTTTCTCACACTATGCTTATTGGTTTTAGTCAATGGCAGGAACCCGAAGGAACCATGTTAATGCTGAATGCGAAGGGCAATGCAATGATTTTCCCTATGTGCAACCAAACGTTATGGGAGATGGAATGAAAAATCTTGTAGCCATGGTCACACAACCTTCTCAAGCGAGGAACCATGCAGGACTTCCAAACGAGCAAAGTAAGGAGCAACATTCTGTTGAATCCTTCATGAGGCAGCGTCCACCTTCATTCAGTGGGTCTTCTGATCAATTAGTAGCTGAACAATGGATTAGTACCACTGAAAACATATTTTCAGTTCTACAATGTTCTGAACATGACAAAGTCATCTTAGTAGTGTATCGTTTGGAAGGTGATGTTGATCAATGGTGGAATCTTATCAACAATACGAGGCAAAGAGATGAAATTGAGTCCATGGAATGGGACGAGTTCAAGAACTTATTTTTCAATAATTACTTCCCTCGTATTCTTTGAACAAATACGGAGAAGAAGTTTCTTAACTAATGGAAAAGGATGATGAATCTGTTTGTATCTAATAACCAAATTTTACAAAGCATGAAAGGTACACTTTTGGGATTATTATCCAACCTGAGAGTAAAATCCATCGATTCTTTAGTGGCTTTAAACCAAGTCTTTGAAGGGAGTTAGCCATAAGGGACTTCAATAGCTATGAGTAAATTGTTTGATGTGCTCTCAAGGATGGGATGGATATTGGAGTAACCCATCAGTCATATGGGTTTGATAAGAAGAGGAAAATGTTATTCAAAGGAGAATCTAAAGACCACACTAAAAAGAAGATGAGTTTTCCTTTACACTCAAATTGTAAAAGAAACATGGAGGGAATTGTCTTAAAGGGAAATTCAAATGTTTTGAGTGTGGAAAAGAAGGTCATCGGGCAGTTGAATATCGAAATAATGGGAAGAAGATGTCTAATGATGCGAACAATGAAAGGGATACACAGAATGCACCTCCTACACTTCAATGTTTAAAGTTCAAGGAGATGGGGCATTATGCCAATCAATGCCCAAATACAAGGGTTATTGATGATTATCGACGTCAACACACTCTTAAGGACAATGAAAAAGGAATGTCACAGGAAATTAATATCAGCGATGTGGAGTATGACAATGAAGTGGTGAAAGGGACACTTACCATCCAATCTAAAGTCGAAAATGTTTTATTTGATTCTGGATCCACCAACTCATTTATTTCTGAAAAACATTGTAAGGGTATCGCTGTATTACCTCATCAATTAGATATTGAGTTAGCTGTGACATCTCCTAATGGCACAACGGTCTCATCAAATGTTTTTAAATCTTCTACGATTGAAGTTTTTGGGAAAGTGATTCATGAAAATCTTGTGATCCTTCCAATAGTGGAATTTAATGTGAATCTTGGAATTGATTGGCTTTCTTTATACAGAGATCATATCAATTTCCAAATAAGGGAAATCACATTTAATATTCTAGATCAATCTATGATCGTCTATCGATGCAAGGATGAATATAACCTTCTAGAGGAAATTTCTTCCATCTTATGGGTCTTGATTCCAATAAATTAAGGTTATATATCTCAAATGGTTGGAGATGAACTCATGACTAAGAATACTCCCATTGTACGGGAGTTTGATGATGTCATTCCGGAGGAATTTCCAGGTCTTCCACGAAATCGAGAAGTTGAGTTTTCAATAGAACTCATACCAAGTGCTATGCCTATTTCAAAGACACGTTATTGAATGTCCCGAATTGAGTTACAGGAATTGAAGAAGTAACTCCAAGATAATCTTGATAAGGGATTCATACACCCATGTGTGTCACCATGGGGAGCACCTGTTCTATTTGTTAAGAAGGAAGATGGATCAATGAGACTCTAAATTGATTATCAAGAACGTAACAAGATCACTATCAAGAAAAAATATCCTCTCCCACGCATTGATGACTTATTTGGTCAACTACGTGGAGCTCAATACTTTTCCAAGATTGATCTTCATTCAGTGTATCATCAATTAAGGGTCAAAAGGGAGGATATACCAAAGACGGCGTTCCAAAAAAGGTATGGTCACTATGAATTTATAGTGATTCTATTTGGTATTACTAATTCCCCTGCTATCTTCATGGATATAATGAATATATCTTCAGAGAAAATCTTGATCAATTTTTGGTAGTCTTTATAGATGATATTCTTGTCTATTCAAAGAGAAAGGAAGAACATGAAGATCAGTTGAGAATTGTATTAAAGACCCTGATAAAGGAAAAGCTTTATGCCAAATTTACCAAGTGTGAATTTTGGCTTAAAAAAGATGCATTTTTGGGTCACATAATCTCAAAAGAGGGGATATCTGTGGATCCATCAAAAACAGAGGTTATCAAAAGATGGTTGAGACCAACAACAATAACTAAGATCCGAATTTTTCTTGGTTTGGCTGGATATTATCGATGTTTTGTGAATGATTTTTCACGATTATCTAATCCACTCACCAGGTTGACTCGAAAAGGAGTTATGTTCATGTGGACAGATGAGTGTGAAGGGAATTTCAAGGAGTTGAAAAGAAGGTTATCCAGTGCACCTGTGCTCACACTTCCTTGTAGTGTAGAAAGGGTTTTGATCTATAGTGATGCATCCAAGAAGGTATTGGAGTGATTTCTCATGAAAATGATATCGTGATAGCTTATGCCTCACGACAGTTGAAAATCCATGAGAAAAATTACCCATCTCATGATTTGGAGTTAGCTGCGGTAATATTTGCATTAAATATTTAGAGTAATTATCTTTATGGTGAAAGGTGTGATATTTATACTGATCATAAAAGTTTAAAGTTTATTTTCACACAAAAGGAGTTGAATATGAGCCAAAGAAGATGGTTGGAGATGATTAAGGATTACGACTGTTCAATTCATTATCACCCTGGGAAAGGAAACAAGGTGGAAGACGCATTAAGTCGACAAGATAATGCTAGCTTATCCATGATGAGGATCACAAAAGATCTAATATTTATGGATTTATAAAGGATTGATCTTGGAATTATAATGAAAGGGGAAAAATAATATCTTTCTCAAATGAATGTTTGACCATCTATACATGTGAAGATTAAAGAGGCACAAAAAGAAGATGTAGAGTTACAAAAGAAGGTGAGAAATGTTTTTGATTTCAACCTTGATTGCGATGGGGTAATAAGGTTCAAGAATTGGTTTTGTGTTCCTCCAATCCCTGAATTAAAGAAGGAGTTGCTGGATGAAGCTCATAGTTCTTCATTCTCTATTCATCCTGGAAGCACGAAGATGTATAGGGACTTGAAAGAGTACTTCTGGTGGGATTGCATGAAAAGAGATGTTGCTAAATATGTCTTTCGATGCTTGGTTTGTCAACAGTTAAAGCTGAGAGACAGAAGTCTAAAGGGATGTAACAACCATTACCAACACCAGAATGGAAATGGGAAAACATCACTATGGACTTTGTCACTGGACTTCCTAAAACATCCAAAAGCAATATTGCTATCTATGTTATAATTGATCGTCTTACGAAATCATCACACTTCATTTCTATTAGGAAAGATTTCTCTATAGATTAGCTTGCCAGGATATATGTAAAGGAAGTGGTAAGATTGCATGGAGTACCACTTTCCATTCTATATGATCGGGATCCGAGGTTTACCTCGATGTTCTGGAGAAGTCTTCAGCATAATCTAGATACAGAGTTGAGTTTCAGTACTGCTTATCATCGTCAAACAGAAATTCATTCTGAGAGGACAATTCAAACTCTATAAGACATGTTAAGAGCTTGCTCTATGGATTTCAAAGGTGGTTGGGATCAACACCTAGTTTTGTTGTAATTTTCCTATAATAATAGCTTTCACTCCAGTATTCAGATGGATCCTTATTAAGTTCTCTATGGAAGGAAATTCAGAACTCCAACTTGCTAGGGTTAGGGAAAGAAACCTATTAGGACCTGATCTTGTTGATGAGAGGGATGAAAAAGTATGATCTATTCAACAAACACATAACAGTAGCTCAGATTTGACAAAAAAGTTATGCCAAAAACCGAAGAAAATACCTAGAGTTTGAAGTGGGTGATAAAGTGTTCTTACGAATATCTCATTGGAAGAGAGTAATGAGATTTGGGAAGAAGGGAAAGTTAATCCATAGGTATATCGGTCCTTTCAAAATACTGGATCATGTTGGGATGGTAGCTTATCTATTGGCGCTTCCACCAAATCTCTATCAAGTTCATGATGTGTTCTATATATCTCTCCTGAGAAAGTACATACCTGATCCTTCACATGTACTTAGCTCAGAAGTTCTACTGCTGGAGCAAGATCTTTCTTATGAAGAACAACTGATAGAGATTCTGGATCATAGTGGAAAAGTCCTACGGAACAAGACCAATCGCTTGGTGAATGATTTATGGAGGAACCACCAATTAGAAGAAGCTAAATGGGAACATGAGGATATGATGAGAGAGAGGTATCCTC
This sequence comes from Viscum album, assembly GCA_963277665.1. Classification (NCBI taxonomy): domain Eukaryota; kingdom Viridiplantae; phylum Streptophyta; class Magnoliopsida; order Santalales; family Viscaceae; genus Viscum; species Viscum album. The sequence continues at coordinate 879,969,771 of OY728166.1, forward strand.
ATATGTTTGTTACGAAGTGATGAATTTCGAGGGTGAAATTCATTTTAAGGGGGGTAGAATATAACACCCTGATATTTTATGATAAGTATTGTTTTTAATTTATTTGATGTCTTGTGTTTTATTATTCACCAAGATTATATTTTGCTATACTCACACCGTATTAGCTTGCAGTATATGCAACACTATTCTTAGATTGTGTTACACACAATTTCTAGTTCGTTAGTTAGTAGTTATTCTACGCAACATTGAGTGTGTATATATATATATATATTCAATGTATAAATGAAAAATGGTTGGATTCTGTTATAACTAATCAACAAAGGAGTCTTACACAACATGCAACCCTGACTTTGCTTGCATTACACGCAATTGCGACCTTCCTCGATAGAGTGTGATGTACGCAATATTGGGTTTCACTAAACAATGATATTTTATTATAATATTATAAACTTACCGTTATGAAAAGTATTAACTGAATTTTGAATTTTATAACATTATAATTCATCTTACACATTTTCTAGAATGAGTTATGAAAACAAAATTAGTTTTTCGAATAAAAGAAGTATTTTTAAAAAAAATGCAGTTTTAACGCCTTTTGATGACACACGCATTTTAAATCTAGTTTTTGAAATGTTTATAAGTTCAATTTGACAAAATAAAATTCTTCTCTGGAATCAAGATATAAAAATTTACTTGGTATAAAAATATCATATTATTCTGGTAACATTCATATTTTGATGAATAGTAAAAACCTTGAATATTTTAATTAAAAACAACTTTTTTCATCACAATAATTTATATTGTTAAATTATAATATTTAATGGTTTTAAATTATAAATAGAATATATTTTTACCATTTAATGTAATGTATGTCATTATCATTAATTTTACATTGAATGCATAGGTAAAAACATTTCAATCTTTTACAATGTTTTAACTTTTAAAACCCATTTGCTTAATGACGAGATTAATTTTAAATTAATTACTGCAACTTCTATGTTTTGAATTTTGAAAAATTAATTCCATATTTGGAATCAGTGGGTCCAAATTATGTTAATAGGATAATTTTTTTTATATTATGAATAGTAACTATGGTAATTTTTATATACTGCAGTTAAACGTAAATAGTGTCATTCAAGGTTAAAAGAATATTATAATAATTTAAATTACCTTGAAACTTGTCCTAACGTTATTGGATGAGTAGAGCCGACCATGGGTATCCTTGGGTCGATTTTGGGACCCCATTGAGCCACATGGTAGTGATAATGACAATTTGGATTAATTAATTTAATGTAAAGTCAAAATTGACATTAACAACAATATTTTAGAAATTAATTTTTATAAGGGGTTATATAAATTATATTTTCGACTATAAATATTAATTGTAAAGATAAATATATTTCCTACGTGATGATATTTTTTTTATAATTTTTATACACCAAATATATTAAATTATTTATGACACAATAATGATGAAGTATTTACCTCATTATTAAATGATTTAAATAAATAAGATTATAATGATTAAAATAATTTCCAAAATATGTCCAATTATGATTGGATGATTTTATTTCTACCATGAGTCATCTTACATTCATGTTTAATTATTTGTGGACCTTTTGAAACTGATGATATGTTTATAATAAAATAATATTTCCACACTTTCCAAAGGCGCCCCTCTCATCCCTTATAAAAGGGCACCTCCTCCCTCTCCTCCTCACACCACATTGAGACTTAAAGCTCGGCCTACCCCTGAAAATTTATCTTCTTCACTTCCATAGAAACATCCTAGAGGTCCTTATCTACTTAAAAGGCCAATTTTAGTGCCCTAAGAGGAGGTTTCAAAGAGGCGCGTCGAAGAAGAGGTAATATCCGTTACGAATTCTTTCAAATTTATTTCTTCTTCTACTTCTACTTAATTAGTTGTTTCATTATAAAGTAATAACATCAGTGTCACTCATATAATTATATGTTATTATAAATATGAAACAACCCTATTTAACCTTCTATCCATCCTATGGAAAATTAAATCACCGCGCGTGCGTCCGTACGGAATACCATCTCCACACCGTGGTATAAACTGTTTTCCACCGCCACCTTACATGGATGGGTATAATGGTGTAAAGAATAACTATATATGATTATTGTAAAGTGATATTGTTTCTGAAATATTATACATACACTTCAATACAATTCCACGATCATGGGAATGATATCATCACTCGTGTGTACGTACGGCCTACTGTCTCCAAGATGTGATGCGACTCATTCTACATTATCTTCATTGCAAAATGATTATATAAATGTATTGAATGAATATATATAATATATATTACACTAATACCATTCTGTAAATGAGGTATCTATAACCTAAAAATTAGAATAATAATTTATTCGACAAAACACACATAAGAACATAAAGCAATAAACACCCGAATAACAAGTAGCAATGAAATATTACTAATAAGAAGCTAAGAATATGAACATATATGATAACATAAAAATGATTATGATTCTGGAATAAGTCAATGACATTATTTAAATCATTATATTGTAGGTTCGGACACGTAAAAAGCATATTGGACCTAAGGTAAGTGAAAATCTCGCAATCTCATTTTTAGCCGAGATTGTTTATACTTCCGAATTTATTGGGGAATATATATCATCCACATCCATGATTCCTAAATATGTAATATGATATCCATCCTCCTACAATTTTTTAAATCCATTTTTTCTGTTCGGTGTGTTTTTAGTAAAATATATGAAAGGAGTCTTTTTTCATTTTTCTTACGAGGTACTGTTTGACTTTTTGGGCCAAAGTACGAGAAAAATGTTTTTATAACTTATACAGCATGAATGGATTTTTAGAAAATTATTTCCAAGAATATTCCTTTACAAGTTTTCAAGTTTATTTTTAATCAAATTATTTTAGTTTAAAATTGAATGACATGTTAAGAATCGAAAAATGATTTTTAAGTAAAAAGGATATTTTCCTCAAGAATGGAGTTCAAGTATTTTATCAAAATTATTTTCCAAATATGATAGTATAGGGTTCAATTTATATCTCTATTATTACATTGATTTGATTATGTTGTGATGGAATTATTTTTATGAAGTCCTTTATCTTATATAAATTGTTTTATTATGTCACGATGTTTAAGAATCCCATTTTTATTACATGGGTTATGCTATGATGCTTGATATATGAATTTGTGGCACACATAAGAATGATTTAATTAAGAGATGGGTGGGAACTATATCTCCCTCCATTGCATTGGGTAAAGATTTATATCTCATGAGATAGAAATGGATGGAATGGCATGTTAAACCAGTTCAGTGATACGGGACTGGAATGAGGAGTGAACTCGGTTCAGTAATAGACGTTGTCCACTATGATGGTCTTGGAAATGTGACTTGACTAATATGAAATGATTTTCTATGATTATGTGTGTATGCCACAAAGTTTCATGTTTTATGTTATGATTAATTGGGATTACATTTCATTACTATGATTTATCCCATGAAATGATATTATGACCTCTTTCAGAGGTTAAGATTTTCAAAATGTTATGTTCTTATGAATATGATATGACTGATATTTCTTTTCTTTACCTTTAATGAGCATTTGAACTCACCCTTTCGTATGTTTTCTTTTCCCCAGGTCAGGAAGAAGGATATTTAGTAGGATATACCAAAAAGGGAGCCTAAATATGATGAAATAAATAAGAGACCATGTAGTTGATTTTATGAACCAGTTGTTTATGTTTCCCAGTTTCTAAAGACACTATACTTATACGGTGATTTCATTTTTTTGTTATATGTTGTAATAAGTATGCTTCAAATATGAAGTAATAACAATGTATGTACATTATGGGTCGTTATAACCTAGCTACCATAATATGCATCTTGCATACTTGGATCTTCCCATATAGTCTCCCTACAGTGCTTCTGGCTATCAGCTGGCGAAGCACTAACTCTGGACGTTGAGTCCCCCTGGCTCAAAACTCCGGATTCCCTCAGATTCTGCACCGTGATCTATGCCTGGTTGATGATGGAGGTGATGGAAGTCCACCTGAAGATATTCACCTGAGGAATAATGTCCTATATGAGGCCATACTCTAACTTCTTTTCCAAGAATAACCCATCTCATCTTAATAAGGGTGTGAAACGCTGAAGCTCAGTGAAACAAGAGGAATACTCCATAACCGATACGGTAACGTGCTCAAGGCTCATAAACTCCTAGGCTCGGTCAGCCCTGAGGGTCTTCAGATAGAAGTAGTCATAGAAGATGTGATGGAACTCCTCCCAAGATATAACTTGCTGATGAGCCACCTGTGAGATTACATCCCACCATCTTTGTGCAGATTCTCATAGCATATAGGCATCGAGCACGACTCTCCTATCTGGAGGCATATCCTGATGGTCAAAGACTGTCATCATGGCTTCTATCAATGACTCTACAGCCTAAGGTCCTCCTTCCCATGAAAATGATGGAGGATGATGCTGTTTGAATACCCACATCAAATCAGCCATCAATGGGGCATGTGGTGACGCTCCCTGGAATGTCTGCATCATCCTCATGAAGCCTTCCCTAAACTGTGAATCAGCACCGGTAACAAGTATAACTACTGGTGCCATGACTGGCACAACATTAAGATCTGCAAGAAGTCCCTGATCTGCCATGTCCGGTGTCTGATCACTGCCTGTCAACAGGCGTAAAACCAGAGGACGTCTCGGTGGCATGAATCTGTAAGGTCAAATTCACACCATAGAACAAGATTATCAAGAACTAAAAACTAGAAGCATAATAAGGTAACATGAGGAAGAAAGAATTTACGTTTTTCAAAACATGAATACATGGATTGTACAATTCCTAAACGACATGTTCCCTTAAGTCATTTACATGGGATTTTTCCTTTGCCTAAACTAGTCGTGTAAGACCCCAACACATGGCATGCTCCCAAACAACATAGTGTGTACTTGAATCCTCTTCCCTTACCCGGGTCCTTCTACAAGGCTAAGACACAGGACTCTCCTTAGACAAGACTACACGGCATTTACAGGACAAGATTTACCTGGCCCGTGTTGTTAGTGAAACGACCAGAGACATGGCTCAAACTACACGATGTATTCCAGACACACACAACGTGTATGTGAAAGGATAATACTAACCCGTGTTGTTCGTGACACGGCCGGGTACCTAGGTTAGACTACACGGTGTGTTCAAGGTGGACCCGTCATGTATAAGAAGAAACACCACCGGCACATGTTGTTAGCTACACGGCTGGGTTCCTAGGATTATACTACATGGCGTGTTCAATGTGGACACGACATGTTTCCACGAGACTTTTCGAATCCCGTGTCTCTTCCCACACAGCCTACGACATAGTCAGAGACTACCCAAAATGTACATAATGTACACGACATGTACATAAGAAAAACGATTTCTTCCCGAACAAAAGAACACATGGAATTTACATAACATTAAATAGTATGTATTCCGGGTTTTTTATGGACATTAAGCCTCATAATCTACTCTGGAGCCCAGAAAATGCTGAAACAAACACTGAAAGTTCCAAATTCCGATCCATTAGGGCCCGTACTCCCCAATAATAAAATATTTTCATCTCAAAAAAGTAATAAACAAGGTAAAAAAAGTCAATGATTCACCAAATTCCAGACCATGAGGGCCCATAGCACCTCAAGAACCAAAGTCTAGCGTTCATTCAAAAAATTCCTAACACAACCAATTCTCTAACGAGAAGCATATATTTTTAACAATGCATCTATCACAACAACATGCATATTGTACAAAAAATCTATCACAATTACATGAAATTACTAATGCACACAAGATGGCATGGCAAGAATGCATGAAATGTGATTTATTTCAAGTGTATATATGATTCATGAGATAGAATACTGTCATATCATCAGGTTATGACAGAAATAGAAGCTCAAAAACATAAATAATGACAGACACAAAACATATGAGTCCCCTAACGGTGAAATCAAGGCAACTATAAGCTTTTAAAATCTGAAAATTGCATTAACTAGGTAGATTGGATTTTCCCTGTACAGGGGTTAGATACTCCCGGAAAAAACATAATACCATGTACCTATTCCGTCCTATCCCTGACTATAGGCTCCAAACAGTAAATCAAGAGAAAATAATTCCTCTGATACCACTTTCTGACGTCCTAGTTCCGGAAGCCACCTGAAGGTTCCCCGTACCCGGTTGTTCACATGGCCTCAAGTGCATTTCCATGAACACCAGAGTCTGCTGAATAGCAGTAAGGGAATTGGGTGTGATAGTTAGAAAACTACACCCTCATTAGCAGAGTAACATAGCAGAAGAGAAACAAATATACAATTGTAGAAGCAATAAATATTCAATAACAGTAAACATCAGAAGATTGAAATGATATTAAACTAGAGAACATATATATAATGTGATTCATGATACATATATATATATATATATATTAAAATAGCCAAACAAGTCTTAATGCTAGAATAAAACAGTGCTAAACCCATGTACAAAAGAAAGCAGATAAACTTCTCACCATTGCATGCCATAGCTTGGTACCATGCTCTCCTATTCCACAACAATCAAGATCCTAAAGTAGAAGGGCACTTTTCTTTGTCTATACCAGCTGCAATATAATCTGTTTTGGCCCAAAAGAATATCCCCAATAGGGTGTGAGACTAAATCCCAATAGGCAACCACCCGAAGATCTGTTCATAACAGTCAGTGAGTATATGGTAGGTAAAAGTACAAAAAGTAGTAAACAAAGAAAGCAGTAAGAAGTAAACAATCCACTCTTCAATCATTCAAAACACCACACAACATGAAATAGAAAAATAGATAACAAAATATGTAACCCTATGTGAAATACCCAAATCATATCCCCTCTGGTTCTACCTATAAAGTGCATGCAACCCTCATGGAAGCACACACAATCTCACCCCTATTGTTCAGGTAAATTATAGAGTCTTTGAGGAAGCTGTAGAGACCCGTATCTTATCGTACATGGACTTTACATTTCTTTTTCGGAATACTTAGTACATTACAAAAACACACACACAAGGACCGTAATAGTTTAGTGTCTTTGGAAACTCGGACTATAATCTTCTAATCGTGGTGAGAGATCTTCAACATCTCCCATAAAGATCTTCCTTTTTTTTTACCTAAAACCTTTCTTTATATCCTGGGGAAAAGAAGACATAAAAGGGTGAGCTCAAATGCTCAGTAAGGGTAAACAAAGGAAATATCAATCACATAATTTTCATAAGAACATAACATTTTTGGAAATCTTAACCTGCAAAAGAGAGCATAATTTCATAACATGGGATAAATCATAGTAGTGAAATGAAATCATAACATAAAACATTACTCATTGTGGCATACACACATAATCATAGAGAATCATTTCTTGTTAGTCAAGACTCATTTCCAAGACTATCTTAGTGGACAAAGTCCCTTTCTGAATCGAGTAATCCTCGTTTCAGTCCTGTTTCACTGAACCGGTATAACCTACCATTCCAGCCATGTCTATCTCATGAGATATAAAATCTTTACCCAATGCATTGGCGGGAGATATAGGTCCCACCCATCTTATAATTAATCCTTTCTTATGTGTGCCACATAATCATAAAACATACATCATCGCATAACACAAGTAACAAAAATGGGATTCTTGAAACATCATGACATCATAAATCAATTCATAAAAGATAAAGGAATTCATAAAAATAATTCCATCACAACATAGTCAATTCAATGTAAAAATATGGATAGAAACAGAACCCTTTATTATCTTAGATGGAAAATAATTTTGATAAAACACTTAAATTGAATTCTTGAGGAAAATATCCTTTCTTCTTCAAAATCAATTTCTTTTCACAAAACATCATGCAATTTTAAAAGAAAGATATTTTATTGAAAATAGTAATGAAATCTTTTAGAGGAAGCTTCATGAAAATAAGGCTTCATAAAACAGTAGAAATCCGTTCGTGCCGTATAAGTTAAAAAAAACATTCTTTTTTACTTTTGTCGAAAAAGTCAAAATGTACCTCGTACGAAAAACGACAAAAGATTCCTTTCATATCTTTTACTAAAAACTCACCAAAGGGTAAAAATGGATTTAAAACATTGTAGGTGGATGGAAATAATATTACATATTGAGGAAACATGGATGTGGATGATAAGATACACCCCAGTAAATACTTACGAATAAACAATCTCGGATAAAAATGAGATTGTGATATTCCCCTTACCTTAGGTACGACTTGCTTTGTAAGTGTCCGAACCTCCTGTATAATGATTTAAATCATGTTATTGACTTATTACAGAATCATATTCATTGTTATGATATCATATATGGTTCACTTATGACATTATATTACCCGTTCTTTTGTAAATTCCATGTTAAAGAAGCGTTTTGGGTAAAATCGTTTAATTTATCGTAGGTGTTTTGACTTGTTGTTCTTGACATCATTATTACTTATATCATGATTTACTTACTTCCAGAATATAAAATATGATTTATATATCATATATATTCAGTATATATATATATATAATAGGTAGATAAATAAAATGAAAAACACCGTTCATGGAGACGGTAGTCCGTACGTACGCATGAACGCTGTTTTACTTTCCTTATTGTCTTGAAATGGAAGTAAGTAGATGACATACATATATATATACATAAATCCAGTAGCTTTATAATGTCATATATTTCATTATTATTTCTTATATATACATTATAATCATTCTTTAATGGTTTACATGGAGAATGAATCTCATCGCGTCGTGGAGACGGTAGTCCGTACGTACGCACGAGCGATGATATCATTTCCATAAATATTGAACTGAATTGGAGTGGATTATACAATATATCAGAATCAATATGATGTTTTAATAACTATTTATAGTTATTCTTTACACCATTATACCCATCCATGTAAGGTGGTGGTGGAAAATAGATTACACCACGGCGTGGAGACGGTATTCCGTACGTACGCACGCGCGATGATTTCTTTTTCCGTAGGATGGATAGATGGTGAAATAGGGTTGTTTCATACTTATAATAACATATCAGTATATGAGTGATACTGATGTTATTACTTCATAATGAAACAACCTAAGAAGAAGAAGTGGAAGAAGAAATAAAGATGAAAGAATTGGTAACGGTAATTACCTCTTCTTTGAAGTGCCTCTTTGAGACCTCCTCTTAGGGCACTAAAATTGGTCTTTGAGGAAGACCAGAACCTCTAGGATGTTGCTATGGAAGTGGAGAGGAGAAATTGGCAGGGGTTGGCCGAGCTTGAGTGCTAAAATTGGTTTGAGGAGGAGGGGGAGGAGGTGTCCTTTTATAGGGGAGGAGAGGGGCACCTTAGGAATATCTCAAAATATTATTTTATATTAAAGTCAAAATCGGTTTATAATGGTTCCAAAGGGTCTTATTTTGAAGCTAAAGTGGGGATGGGTCGAAATCCTATCAACCAATAGAATTTAGACAAGTTTAGGATATTATTTTAACCTTATCAATTAGATTTAACTCTAAGTTAAATAATTTAACTTTTACCATGTCTTTTTGTTTTCTTTCACTATATGGTTAATACACTTACTATAACATGCCAAACGAACCCCAAATTGTTTATTATTAATATATATATCCTTATTTAAGTCATTTGGCCGAACCTTAGATTTTTAGGAATACAATAACAATTAATAATATAATATTTTATTTAAAAACTATTTTGTGTCAATTTTGACACTATTTGATATATGATTTTTGTGAAAGTCATATCAGAATTATATGTTCGAACCAAGTTGATTAAATCAACAATAATATATCATAATAACCTAGAAAATTAGTGGAATTCATAAAAAGTCTTAAATTACATTTATTTTGGTATTTATATTATCAATTATGTCAATATTTCATTAATAAGATAGTTACTGCATCATTTTTGTGTCATAAATAAATTATATTATTTGATGACTAAAAATTACAAATAAAATACCATCATGTAGGAAATCTTTTTAGATTTCTAATGAATATTTATAGTCGAATTTATCTTATGTATAACCCCATATTAAAAATGATTTACTTATTAAACTTTGATTTTAACTATTTTAACCCTTCTTTAAATAAATTAATAATAAAAGTCCTAATCTAATCCAAGTGGGCCTAAATGGTCATATTTTATTCCTAAGTTTGTTTTTGGTCGAATTACACTTGTCCAATAGAATTAGGACATGTGTTAGGGTAATATTAATATCATATTTACCCTTAGTTACCCTATTTACTATTAACCGCGGTAAAAAAAAGTAAAAAGTTACTATTCACCAAAAATTATTTTCATCTCATTGAACCACATTTTAGTCCTTGATATTAACCGTGTCTCTCGGATTTTCGAAATTCCATTCACAGAAGCGGTAAAATTATGTTTTATGCAAAATTCAGTTTTTAACCTACCACTTAGTGGTTTCACTATTCATCAAAAATTGAAGTTTTTCAGAAAAATGCCAAAATTTCACCCTAAGCTATAATTGATATTCCGAATTCAAAAATGATTTCTATTTTACAAAATTCCCAACATATATGTTGCATTAATTAATTTTATAATTAAATCCCGCTGTTAAAACAAATAGCGTGTTTTTAAGAAACAAAATCTATCAAAAGATTGACACTTGTTTATGTCTAGTTTAAATGTGAAATTACATCCAATGACCAACATTGTATTAAATTGTAAAAATATATTCTAAATATACTTTAAAACCACTCAAATTAATGATTTATTACTATTAATTATTTCGATTAAAAAAGTTGTTTTTAATTATAATTTGGTAATTTTCACTATTCATCAGAATATGAAAGTTATCCGAAAAGTACCAAAATTTCACCTTAGGCTAAATTCGATACTCCGAATCCAAAAATGAAGTCCATTTTGAGAGTTAAAATTTCTAAAATTTAAAAAGTGGTTATTACTATTCATAACGGCTAGTTTTAATAATATTTTTATAGCATATCGTTGTTTAGTGAAACTCGGTATTGCGTACTACACACGCTATCGAGGAAGGTCGCGATTGCGTGTAATGCAAGGCAAGTCAAGGATGTGTGTTGTGCAAGCTCCTTTTGGTGTAGCGTACAACACAAGACATTAATAAAATTAAAAAGAATATATTTTTTTATAAAATCTTGGGCTCTTACATTCTACCCCCCTTAAAATGAATTTCGCCCTCGAAATTCGTCGGGGTTATAAATGATTTACTATTTAAAAGTTTCTTTAATAGAAACCCACATTGTAAAAGGTAATACCAAAACTTGGCTTTAAAAACTAAAGTATGAAATGTAACGATTACCCAAATAAACTAATCACTGGGTTTCCGCATAGGTGAAAATATGGATATGGAAGAGAAATCTAACTATCATGTTATGATGGAGAGTGGTAGAGAACATGGCTATGGAAAAGCCAGTAATCACAAATCCATAAATTTGTGACGATCTAAGGTACCATCTGATTCATCAGGTATAAGATCACTAGGACAACATTTTTGGTTTTCAAGATCATTTCCCTAAAGTTGAAAATTTGAATTAGAATAAATACTTACTTTATTTTGATACAATATCACTGTTGTTCGTGCCTTGAACAATTTCCACTTCATCTCTTAAATAAATGAAGTTGAATTTGTTATTCGTGAAGTGTTAGCAGATCATGTGATAGAATGACGGGTCATTCCATCTGTCTCAAACAAAAGGTAATCAAAAGTTATTAAATATACATAAGTCATTCTATAGTAAGATTAATCATATATAGTTCCTAAATGGACTTATACTTCATATATCATACTGCTTAATATAATAAAACTAGTTTCTACTAAATAGGGACTTCCTGTAGGTCAGTGGTAGGCGATAAAGGCCAGTCGCACTTCGGTTGTGGGTTCGATTACTACAGCCTTGTCCGAAGCGATGGGATGTCGCCCGTCCTGCAGGTTGTCCCTTTTTCTAAAACTACGTTACTATAACATCCCATCAATAATATCGAAAATCTTCTATCCTTAAACAATACTAACTTATGTCCAACATAATCCAGTCTAATCTTTAGGCTTATACATAATACTGCAGTCCACTCTCATAATATAGTGACATCGATTACCAGAGATTTAATACTGTCGTTGATCCCCACATATCATAAGATATGTCTTGTTGGTCACATTCCAAACATTCAAAGTCCTTAATCGTGTATTTTCTTTAATACCTTAGTGAAAACATGAGTGCAGTTAAAAGTTAACACTTTCCACATACCAAAATCCTCAAAATTCTATATACTCAAACCATGATATCACTTAGTCCTTATATTAATCATGAGCTCATGAATACTGTCAAATATTAAATTTTCTCCTTATCCCTTCATTATGCGCATATCATCTACATTCCAAAAATATCTGAATAACCATTCATGGATACTGGGAACATTAATCATACACTTTCAAAACACAAGGAAAGACAACAGTGTAACAATCCATAGATGTCTCTTTATTCCAAAATTACACATGATAAACATGTAATCATTCCACTACATTCTCAAACCATTGACCGAGCTTCAAAAATTCTTTCATCTCACATATCATTTGTAGTCTCTTCATCATCATCCACATAAATACTACCCATATGGCCATACTGATTCTCGTCATGAGTCTTTCCCTTAGGGCATTTGTTTGCATAATGCCCATACATTCCACATTTAAAACACTTAACCATTTTTGATGTCGTAGCAATACCATTATCCTCATCCATGGTGTTAACCGACCCTTTTCCTTTGCACTTACTTGCTTTGTGTCCTTATTTTCCACACCCAAAGAATCGTCCAGTTCCCTTGAAACATTCTCCTGGATGCCTCTTCCCACATGATTTACATAGGGGAAATTGAACTTTCTTTCCTCTATGATCATCATGGAACTCCATCTTTCTCTTATTAGTCGAGTCAGGAAACTTACCAAATTTTACTTTATTGATCATGTTGTGAGATTGCTGATTCGGCATAATAATGATGTTTGGACATCCAAATCCCATTTCATTTGGTTGCTCATGAAGAATATCATTCCATTGTCCATCATATCCTCCATTATTGTGAATCATCTTGTTTCCAGCCATTTTCTAAAACCCAAACAGAATAGCGTTAGATGCAAAAATCGTAATAAAGGGGGAGTAAATTAAATATCTATCATCTTTGGTTTAATCTAATATCGTTACCATAGTTCTAGAACTATATCCTATACGTATACTTATCCTTAGGGGCATCCCTAAACATACCTTAGAAATATCTCTAGAGATCTCACTAACGTTTTCGCATCCTAGTTTCCAAAGGTTGACTAAACCTTTCCTCTGATACCAACTGTAGAGACCCGTATCTTATCGTACATGGACTTTACATTACTTTTTCAGAATACTTAGTACATTACAAAAACACACACACAAGGACCGTAATAGTTTAGTGTCTTTGGAAACTCGGACTATAATCTTCTAATCGTGGTGAGAGATCTTCAACATCTCCCATAAAGATCTTCCTTTTTTTTACCTAAAACCTTTCTTTATATCCTGGGGAAAAGAAGACATAAAAGGGTGAGCTCAAATGCTCAGTAAGGGTAAACAAAGGAAATATCAATCACATAATTTTCATAAGAACATAACATTTTTGGAAATCTTAACCTGCAAAAGAGAGCATAATTTCATAACATGGGATAAATCATAGTAGTGAAATGAAATCATAACATAAAACATTACTCATTGTGGCATACACACATAATCATAGAGAATCATTTCTTGTTAGTCAAGACTCATTGCCAAGACTATCTTAGTGGACAAAGTCCCTTTCTGAATCGAGTAATCCTCGTTTCAGTCCTGTTTCACTGAACCGGTATAACCTACCATTCCAGCCATGTCTATCTCATGAGATATAAAATCTTTACCCAATGCATTGGAGGGAGATATAGGTCCCACCCATCTTATAATTAATCCTTTCTTATGTGTGCCACATAATCATAAAACATACATCATCGCATAACACAAGTAACAAAAATGGGATTCTTGAAACATCATGACATCATAAATCAATTCATAAAAGATAAAGGAATTCATAAAAATAATTCCATCACAACATAGTCAAATCAATGTAAAAATATGGATAGAAACATAACCCTTTATTATCTTAGATGGAAAATAATTTTGATAAAACACTTGAATTGAATTCTTGAGGAAAATATCCTTTCTTCTTCAAAATCAATTTCTTTTCACAAAACATCATGCAATTTTAAAAGAAAGATATTTTATTGAAAATAGTCATGAAATCTTTTAGAGGAAGCTTCATGAAAATAAGGCTTCATAAAACAGTAGAAATCCGTTCGTGCCGTATAAGATAAAAAAAACATTCTTTTTTACTTTTGTCGAAAAAGTCAAAATGTACCTCGTACGAAAAACGACAACAGATTCCTTTCATATCTTTTACTAAAAACTCACCAAAGGGTAAAAATGGATTTAAAACATTGTAGGTGGATGGAAATAATATTACATATTGAGGAAACATGGATGTGGATGATAAGATACACCCCAGTAAATACTTACGAATAAACAATCTCGGATAAAAATGAGATTGTGATATTCCCCTTACCTTAGGTCCGACTTGCTTTGTAAGTGTCCGAACCTCCTGTATAATGATTTAAATCATGTTATTGACTTATTACAGAATCATATTCATTGTTATGATATCATATATGGTTCACTTATGACATTATATTACCCGTTCTTTTGTAAATTCCATGTTAAAGAAGCGTTTTGGGTAAAATCGTTTCATTTATCGTAGGTGTTTTGACTTGTTGTTCTTGACATCATTATTACTTATATCATGATTTACTTACTTCCAGAATATAAAATATGATTTATATATCATATATATTCAGTATATATATATATATATAATAGTTAGATAAATAAAATGAAAAACACCGTTCATGGAGACGGTAGTCCGTACGTACGCATGAACGCTGTTTTACTTTCCTTATTGTCTTGAAATGGAAGTAAGTAGATGACATACATATATATATACATAAATCCAGTAGCTTTATAATGTCATATATTTCATTATTATTTCTTATATATACATTATAATCATTCTTTAATGGTTTACATGGAGAATGAATCTCATCGCGTCGTGGAGACGGTAGTCCGTACGTACGCACGAGCGATGATATCATTTTCATAAATATTGAACTTAATTGGAGTGGGTTATACAATATATCAGAATCAATATGATGTTGTAATAACTATTTATAGTTATTCTTTACACCATTATACCCATCCATGTAAGGTGGTGGTGGAAAATAGATTACACCACGGCGTGGAGACGGTATTCCGTACGTACGCACGCGCGGTGATTTCTTTTTCCGTAGGATGGATAGATGGTGAAATAGGGTTGTTTCATACTTATAATAACATATCAGTATATGAGTGATACTGATGTTATTACTTCATAATGAAACAACCTAAGAAGAAGAAGTGGAAGAAGAAATAAAGATGAAAGAATTGGTAACGGTAATTACCTCTTCTTTGAAGTGCCTCTTTGAGACCTCCTCTTAGGGCACTAAAATTGGTCTTTGAGGAAGACCAGAACCTCTAGGATGTTGCTATGGAAGTAGAGAGGAGAAATTGGCAGGGGTTTGCCGAGATTGAGTGCTCAAATTGGTGTGAGGAGGAGGGGGAGGAGGTGTCCTTTTATAGGGGAGGAGAGGGGCACCTTAGGAATATCTCAAAATATTATTTTATATTAAAGTCAAAATCGGTTTATAATGGTTCCAAAGGGTCTTATTTCGAAGCTAAAGTGGGGATGGGTCGAAATCATATCAACCAATAGAATTTAGACAAGTTTAGGATATTATTTTAACCTTATCAATTAGATTTAACTCTACGTTAAATAATTTAACTTTTACCATGTCTTTTTGTTTTCTTTCACTATATGGTTAATACACTTACTATAACATGCCAAACGAACCCCAAATTGTTTATTATTAATATATATATCCTTATCTAAGTCATTTGGCCGAACCTTAGATTTTTAGGAATAAAATAACAATTAATAATATAATATTTTATTTAAAAACTATTTTGTGTCAATTTTGACACTATTTGATATATGATTTTTGTGAAAGTCCTATCAGAATTATATGTTCGAACCAAGTTGATTAAATCAACACTAATATATCATAGTAACCTAGAAAATTAGTGGAATTCATAAAAAGTCTTAAATTACATTTATTTTGGTATTTATATTATCAATTATGTCAATATTTCATTAATAAGATAGTTACTGCATCATTTTTGTGTCATAAATAAATTATATTATTTGATGACTAAAAATTACAAATAAAATACCATCATGTAGGAAATCTTTCTAGCTTTCTAATGAATATTTATAGTCGAATTTATCTTATGTATAACCCCATATTAAAAATGATTTACTTATTAAACTTTGATTTTAACTATTTTAACCCTTCTTTAAATAAATTAATAATAAAAGTCCTAATCTAATCCAAGTGGGCCTAAATGGTCATATTTTATTCCTAAGTTTGTTTTTGGTCGAATTACACTTGTCCAATAGAATTAGGACATGTGTTAGGGTAATATTAATATCATATTTACCCTTAGTTACCCTATTTACTATTAACCGCGGTAAAAAAAAGTAAAAAGTTACTATTCACCAAAAATTATTTTCATCTCATTGAACCACATTTTAGTCCTTGATATTAACCGTGTCTCTCGGATTTTTGAAATTCCATTCACAGAAGCGGTAAAATTAAGTTTTATGCAAAATTCAGTTTTTAACCTACCACTTAGTGGTTTCACTATTCATCAAAAATTGAAGTTTTTCAGAAAAATGCCAAAATTTCACCCTAAGCTATAATTGATATTCCGAATTCAAAAATGATTTCTATTTTAAAAAATTCCCAACATATAAGTTGCATTAATTAATTTTATAATTAAATCCCGCTGTTAAAACAAATAGCGTGTTTTTAAGAAACAAAATCTATCAAAAGATTGACACTTGTTTATGTCTAGTTTAAATGTGAAATTACATCCAATGACCAAAATTGTATTAAATTGTAAAAATATATTCTAAATATACTTTAAAACCACTCAAATTAATGATTTATCACTATTAATTATTTCGATTAAAAAAGTTGTTTTTAATTATAATTTGGTAATTTTCACTATTCATCAGAATATGAAAGTTATCCGAAAAGTACCAAAATTTCACCTTAGGCTAAATTCGATACTCCGAATCCAAAAATGAAGTCCATTTTGAGAGTTAAAATTTCTAAAATTTAAAAATTGGTTATTACTATTCATAACGGCTAGTTTTAATAATATTTTTATAGCATATCGTTGTTTAGTGAAACTCGGTATTGCGTACTACACACGCTATCGAGGAAGGTCGCGATTGCGTGTAATGCAAGGCAAGTCAAGGATGTGTGTTGTGAAATCTCCTTTTGGTGTAGCGTACAACACAAGACATTAATAAAATTAAAAAGAATATATTTTTTTATAAAATCTTGGGCTGTTACAGAAGCACTCACCATCAATTCCTCTTATAGTCTCGTATCATACTAAAGGACCTCCGAGGAAGCAGTCAAAGTCAATTCCCCCTATGGCCCACATAGAGGATCTACAGACAATCTGGGGAAGCACTCAACGTCAATTCCCCCCTGTGGTCTCGCATCATAATTTTAATGACACTCTGGAGAAGCCCTCAACGTCAATTCTCCCTATGGTCTATACACCAGGTTCTCACAGCCCAGTGTAAGTCATGAAAGAGTAGCAGTGCTTAGTGTCCAAAGTAAACCTCAAGAACTACTTGGATAGATGTCTAGGCATAATATCATGTGAGAACAGAAGTCACTCCATCCTATAATACTTGGTATGGGAAATTAAACAACAACCTAAAGACAAAAAATACCCAATGGTCAAAATAGGAAAACATGCATGGGAAATAGATCCGAAGCATAGAAAAAATCCCTAGTCAAAAACAACAACCTCTACTCAGACATACAAGAAAACGAGGAAAACCACAAGGGTAAACAATAAACACGCAATACCCTGTTCAAGAGTATTGGTGGAATTTTCACATAATAATCAATGACATTCTACAAAAAGGCACAAACCACCTTCCTCGGGGTTAAGAGATCAATATACCTGAAACTCGAAGCATGAATCACCTTTGAATGTCATAGATTTACGAAAACACATAAAATGTTCAACCCATGATAACAAGAAAAATAAGATTAATTGGAAAAATATTCTCTAGAAGAAGAGAGAAATCACTGATGTTATTCCAAAGCAACTAAAAAACATAGATTCGGAGGACGGACAGAGGCTCGGGGGTTCATCGAAGATCTGCGGCCGTGCAGGTTCTCTCATATGAAGAAGCCTAGAAGAAGATGGTTCTGTCCATCAGACGTGACCCCGATGTGTTTAATGAAAAAAATACACAGCGTGTACTTTTGAAGTACACTGCATGTAATTGCCTTTTCCGTACTCCACTTTAAGAATCCTCCACATCATCCCACACGATTGTGTGTATGTCCATCAAACGGCCAGCACACAACCTTATGTGGAAAAGAATTACACGACGTGTACTCATAAAGTACAAGGCGTGTACTTCAAAAATTTCCTAAAACTCCTCTTTGTTCACAAAACTCTTGAAAAGGGAAGTACATACCTAAAAAAAGATATGGGTTATTACAAGAATGTATACATTTTGAACATAGAAAACATTAGGTGTCAAGATGTTCTTTTATTATGTGCAATTGAAGACAATCATGGATCTGACATAGAAGGTTAAAACACAAAAACCTTAAGAACCTTAGTAATCTCTCGAAGAAAGGATTAGTTAAGGATATATCAGTTCTACATTTTGATTCTTCAAAAGTTTGTGACCCTTGTCATTTTGGAATGTAACACAAATCTAGCTTTAAATCTATTAGTGATGTTTCAACATCTAATGCCCATCAGTTAGTGCATATGGATTTATTTTTTCATACACAATCTTGAAGTATTGGAGGAAAATATTATGTATTTTTTTTATTGAGGACTATACTAGATATACCTGGGTCTATTTTCTAGCAAGAAAATACGAGCCTTTTATTTTTTTAGATCTTTTCAAGATCATGTAAAAAATGAGAAAAACCTACGATTGATAACTATTCATAGTGATCATGGTGGTGAGTTTGTAAATTCTGAGATTGAAACTTTATGTAGTAAGAAAGGTATTACTCACAATTTCTCATCTTCAAGAACTCCTCAACAAAATTGTGTTGTAGAAAGAAGGAACTGAATCCTTCATGATATAACCAAAACCATGTTGTGTGAATGTTCTATTGCAAAGCACTTTTGGGTGGATGCTGTAATAAATTCATGTTATACTATAAATCGAGTTTTGATAAGACCTTTTCTTAACAAAACACCTTATGAGCTATGGACTGGTCAAAAACCAAATTATTCTTACTTCAAGGTTTTTGGTTGTAATGTTTTTATCGTCAATACTATGGATATATTACATAAATTTGCACCAAAATCTGATGAAGGAAATTTCATAAGATATACCACTATATCTACGGATTATAGGGTTTTTAATAAAACCACTTGTACTATGGAGGAAACATTACATGTTAAATTTGATGAAAATGATCCTTTTGTTTTTAAACAACCTATTTTAAATCATCCAGATATATCCTCTAAAAATGATCAACAACCTATAGTTAAAGAGACTTCTAAGGAAAATGTTCACGAAAATGTTCCTAAAACATTTACCCATGATGATTTTTCTACCTTATGTTGATGATCATGTTTTACAATACCTAAATTAGTTGTTACTTGGAAAAAATCCTTCTGATAATGTTATAGGAGACATCAATCAACCTTTAAGGACTGTAATTTCCTTATGAAATGAAATTGAACATGTTGTTTTGCATTCCCAATTCGAGACAAAAACTCCTGATGAAGCCTTAGGGGATGAAGATTAGTTAAAAACTATGAAAAATGAAGTAAATGATTTTGTATGGAATCATGTTTGGACTATGGTTGAGAGGCCTAAGGATACATCTGTTATTGGTTTTAAATGGTTATTCAAAAAAAAGTAATGAAAATGGTATTATAGTTAGAAATAAGGCTATATTAGTTGCTAAAGGATATAACCAACAAGAATTCATATACTATGAAGAGAATTATGCACTGGTAGAAATACTTGAATCTATTCGGATTCTTATATCATTTTCAGCATTCTATAATTTTAGACTTTATTAAATGGATGTGATTTGTTCTTTCCTTGTGGATTTGTACAAGATGAAGTACATGTAGACCATCTTATGGGTTTTGAAGATGTAAAACATCATAATCAAGTATATAAACCTACCAATGATTTATATGGCCTTAAATAAGCCCCTAAAGCTTGGTATAATAGACTTATATGATTTTTAATTCAAAACAACTATTCTAAGGGAATCACGGATCCAACACTTTTTATAAATAAATATAAGAAAGATATTTTAATTGTAAAAATATATGTTGACAACAATATATTTGGATCAACTCAACAATCCTTAACAGATTCTATTGTGGATCTTATGAAGTCTGATTTTGAGATGAGTATGATGGGAAAGTTAACATTATTTCTTGGTTTTTTGAAATTTCTAAAAAACTATAAGGAACTTATATATCTCAACATAAGTACATCTATGATCTTCATAAAAAGTTTGGGTATGATAACACATAGAGTATAAGTACTCCTATCAAAACTTCTAATACTCTTGATATTGATGAAGCAGGGAAACCTGTGGATCAAACATCTTATAGAGGAATGATAGGAAGTTTACATTAATTAATATAATGTCAACCAAATTATTTCTTTCGGTTTGATTATGTGAAAGATATCAAGAACATACTATGGAATCCCATCTTAAGGCTATGAAAAGAATCATCCCGTACTTAAAAAGAACCTTGAATTTTGGACTTTTTTATTATTCTTGAAATGTTTTTGAACTAAAAAGATTTCTTGGAGCATATTTTCTCTGGTTGTAAAATGGACAGAAAGAGTACATACAGAAATTTTCATTTCCTAGCAGATTATTTAGTTCTTTATTCCTGTAAGAAACAACTTTCTGTAGCGCTTTCCACTACTGAAGCAGAATATATTGCCCCTAGAATGTTTTGTTCTCAAGTGTTGTGGATGCAACACACACTCACAGATTATGGCATGGGCTTTACCAAAACTCAAATCATGTGTGATAACACTAGTTCCATAGCTCTAAGAAAAAACCCATCACATCACTCTCATTCTAAGCACATGGATATTAGGAATCACTTTCTTATGGATCACACACTCAAAGGAGATATAATTTTTCAATTCATCGGAGCGCAAGAACAACGTGTGGTATATTTACCAAACCATTACAATTCTATATATTTGAATACATTAAAAGAAAGCTTGGAATGATATCTATAAGATAATAATTCATATCTACTTCATTATCAACCATCTCCTAACATCAAATTTTCCAAAATTCTAGGGGAGTACATATGTTTTGGAATTTTTTTAAATTTTTTTCTTTTTCCATTAAAATTCTATTTTCCGAAATCAGTGAGTTTCAGAATTGAGATTTTTCTGGTAACTGTTTTTTCAATAGACCTAAAATTTAACAGTTAAAAAATTTCTGTTTTGAAATTTTATCTTCTTTTCTTTAAGGAAATTTACCGTTAAGAAATTTTTCATTTAGTTAAACAAACATTTAAGATATTTACTTTCCTTTAAATTTTATTTCAAAAAAATTCCTATAATTGAATTTCTCGGAATCCTTATTTCCAGAGTTGAAATTCTCGGAGTCAAATTTCCTATGTGTATATTTTTTAATCCCAAGAAAATTTTTCTTCGGTACAGATAATTTCTTTAATGATTCCTTAAAGGTACATTTTCTTACCACCTAATTATTTTTCATCAAATTCTATTTGTTAGTATTTCCTTCTTATAAGAAATTTTTTTTCTTCAAAATCATATTTCCTTAGAATCTGTTTTTTAGTTTCTAAAACCTGAAAATATCAGTATGAATATATCATTGAAATCATCTTTAACCATTAGATAATATTGGACAAATTTCAGCCATTTCATTTCCTCATAGAAGATGAAAGGTCATAGTTTATCTATATGAGGTCTACCCCCACTTCATGAGGACCCCACTGGTTCCTTTAGCTTTCAAGATGATGTTCTGTTTCTCTAGAGTATGTCATTCCAGATTTCATCAGAGATTCCTTACAGATCCGAATGTTAGGAATTTCTGACAAGATGGAAGTCAATGTGAATAAAGTCAAGATGATATTTTGGGAGAGCCTTGTTTGTTCACACCTTTTTAATCAGTATGACTCCCTCATATCTCATATTATTAAATTTAATAATTGGGAGAGTACTTGTATAGAAAAGGATTAGGTTCAAGTTCCTGTATATCCGGAACTAGTAAAATAGTGTTATGACTTTGTAAATTTCGTTGAAAAAGACAGTAAGGAATTGTACAGATTTAAGGCTTATGAACAGTCTTACACTATTCCATGCTGAAAAGCGGACAACATCCTGAAAATTCCCTATGAAAAAGTGGCTCTCATGGGTTCTTACAAAATCCTAGTTAAGGAAGGTTCTTTCGATCATAACCGTGCTTTATAAAGTCTCAGTATCAGGGGAGTTAAGACTCTGAAGCTAGAACACTTATCAGTAGATCATTGGTTGGTGGCATTATGGATGCAAGGGTTTTTTATCCCATAAAAAGGTGATAAATATTCCTTAAATATGTGTGACATTCAATTTCTAGACTTTGTCATCAATCTCAGAAAGGTTAATTTTGTAAAGTATATATTTCTTATGAATAATGATGTGAAAGCCGTTACCATCAAATCTCAAATTCTCATGTAACCATCCCCTATCTCAAGGATAATTGTTGTGTTTTTGGCCGAAATGAAAATTGCATGAATGTTTGTTTGAAGTCCAATAAGATTATGTTGCTATGTTAAGATACACAAAAGGGAATGATACTTTGTTACATTCTGGTCTCTAATAAGATTTAAGATGTTGGGAAACCAGAAGATCCAAAGACGGTATTGAAGGAAACTATTCCGGAATCATCTAAAGAGGCACCGAAAACGTTCATACCAGAATCTTCAATAAGTGCTCAGAAGAAGAAAAAGTCGGATGAGGTTTCATAGGATGATCATATCTTAGCAGGCCAGGATTTAGCCCCACCATTGGTAAGGAAACCAAAGGCTTACTCTGATGATATCGTTGCTGGCTAGAGAAAGTTAGCTAAATCCAGGAAAGAAGGGGATCTAGTATTTGGGTTGTATCTGGCCAAGGTAATGGCTTTAAAGGTTCAAAAAAATGGATGTTTTAGAAAAATAACATAAGGATAAGAATTATAAATGAAAGAGAGCTGAAATAGAGATTATATAATCCTTTCTAAAGGGAGTAGAAAAATCCTCTTAAAATCTACTAGTACCATATGTCACATCGGAACCTAAGAAGGAGAAGAAATCTGTAGTAATACCGGAACCTATTCTAGAACTATAATAAGGAGAACTGGAAAAGGATGAGATTATTCGAGAAGAATAAAATGATGTTTTTAGACAAGTTGATGAGTTTGTTGCAACACCAAGAGGTTCTACCGTGGAAGAATTAGAAGAAGAAGAAGAAGTAGAGATCGAAGTCGAAGAAGTATAAGAGGTAGAAGAAGAGGTTGATATAACCAGAGATGAAGATGAAATTCATGAATCCAGAAATAGTGATACCGTAATTAAAGAATAGAAAATAGAAGAAGATATTCAAGGAGGATCTTGAGATAATGAGGCTATATAAAAAGAAAAGTCCCTCAGGGTTACAATACCTATGTGAGGCTAAAAGTTGATAAAGGAAAGGCCATTATTGTTTCCCCATCTGATGCTGACTCACCTCAAAACATTGATAATCCGGAATCCTCTTCTCTGAAGGTCAATAAATAAGAATATGACTCCGAGTATTCGTCATCTATGGGTGGTGAATCTGTAAAAAGTCCATTAAGAAAATAGGAAGTACCATTCTAGTACTTGCTAACATAGATTCTTGGACCCAAATGATATAGGAAACCTTAAATCAAAACATGGATTCAACATCTACGCTGAAGGAAATGGTTGTGAAAGGAGAAGCCGATCATAATAATCTTCTCATATATTACAAATCAAAAAATTTTTCATGTCATAAAGTGATGAGCCGGACCCAAACATTAACAGATAAATCCCAATAATTCATGTACTTCATGGAATCAACAAAGGGAGATTTAAATGATGTAGAAAATGAATTGTCCAATGTCTGGACTTCTATCTTAGTGAAATTCAAAAGTGAGTTAGCTTCAAGGAAAAATTAAGGAAAAAATCTTCTAGATCAAATGAATATCACTGCTGAAGTTATTAATTACCAGAAAGGGATATCTTTTGGGCTTGTAAAGAAATCAGATTCACATGAGGAAGTGATCAATGTTCTTGAAGACAAGATTCTATCTCAAGAATTCCAGATCTAGACTTTGTAGATTAAGGTAGAATAGAAATATTCCTTGATAAATAATCTTCAAGAAGATCACAAGGAGGTGAAAATGATTAGGTCCTTGGTGAAAAGTCTACTTTTAGGGAAGAAGAATGAGGGTTGATATTTTTCTCCATGCTGAAATTTTGATGAATATTCATTCATGTTAAACTTAATGAAAATTTCCTTGAAAATAATATATATATTTTGTCTTGTATATATTTATTTCTATCCTTATAGGACCCTCTCCATTACATTTTTAAAATCATTATGGGGTTAATTTTATCAAAGGAAGAAGATAAAAGAAAAATTTATAAATGAAATTCCATTGGGTAAAATCTAAGGAAAAATAAATTTTCTAACTTTTTATCCGGAAGAGCTCTATATCCATGGGGGAGAATCTCTCAATAGAAGAATATATATCTAAGGGGTAGATTCCCATACTCAAAGAACATCTACAGAATGGAAGAATAATTTACCCTAATTCATACACTTAGGGGGTAGCTATGTTTTTCTAACTCTAGGCATTTATTTTTTCCATTTTAAAATTTATCAAAGTTATTTGTGCTTTCAAAAAAGGGGGATATTTTTAGGTCTATAAGACCTCTACATTCTTTAGCTTTTGTTTTTAAACTCAAAAAACACATTCTTCGTAAATATATATTGTTCCTTACAGTTTCATATATTTTCTTAAACTAACATAAATCTCTTTAAAACCAAAATTCTCTTAGACTTTTTGAGTTTAATATTTTTTTTATTAAGGCTTCTAGAAAATGGTTATACCATACCAGAAAAGTACTTAAGGTTAAGAAATCTTTTTCAGGATTATACTATACCATAAAACATTAAGACATTATTTCCCTTTCTCTGCTTTCACTACGATACTGATTTCCATCTTAAATGAAATTCTGTCTCATATTTTCCTTATACATAGATTTCCAGTATTTCGGTTTTCTAAGGTTCTTAAACTTCGACTTCCTAGTTATCGGTACTAAAATTCCATAAGACATATTTTTCATACCGATACCGGAATTTGTAAAACCGTGTTTTTCATAAAATAATTTTTTATACATTTCTCATACCTTTTTATAAAAAATGAATACCGAAATTTATAATTCCAGAATTTATTATTCAATGAATTATTTTGTTAGAATGATGAATGCTATTTTTTTCTCATATCATTTCAATTTAATCAGATTCCAAGTTCCTTACACTAAAGGTTTTTGATCTTTATATTCATGGTTGGTTATATAAAACGATGTTGTTGTTTCTAATATAAACTAATTGTTCTTTGTTTTCCACTTGTACCGGTCCCTCCAATATTTAAGGAAATATGACAATTAGAGTGGAACCAACTGGTTTATTTTTTATGGCTATATATAGGACCACAGATGATGAGATCAAAAAAGTAGAACACACAACAAGTTCACATGTTTTCATTTTGGAGTTCATCTCTCTATAAGTGAATTTCATATAGTGAGAGGCACTTATAAACTCTCAAACTTCGTGTAAAAATTTTGAACGGCTTGTTCAAACATTGCTTCATGAAGAATGGCTTCGTGCAGAGGTGTGTTTTCATTAAAATCAATGACTTCAGGGTGTCAAGTCAGAGGTGCTGATTTCCTTACAAATTAATGTCTTGAGGGGATAACAAGATAGATACTGATATTAGGATTGAGGGCTTACCCGGGTTTGGGTAAGACAGACTTTCTTGTAAATATAAAACAAGGGACCTTTATCAAAGGTTTTTTTATACCCTCCTCTTTGGGTTAAAAGAAGATTGTAATGTTCCACTGTTTTATAAAAGTTAGAAAAGATTTTTTATATAAAATTTGTAACTTTTATTTCTGATTGTAAGAAATTCTATACACCTTATGGTATAATTTCTTTGTAATAATAGTATCTTAGGCATTAGACATAAGAAATTTATATTTCTCTATGAAGGTAATTCCTTTTTAGAGGTATTGTGAATTTTTTTATTCAAGAATTTCCTTAATAAAATTTTAAATTATACACTTCACCCTCCCTTGTATTTTGTGCATATTCAGTTCTATTGCGATTCATTTATCGGTATAGATTAGAATATCATAGTCCATACCTTTCTAACTAGTCTATCTTTAGAAAGGCACAAAACACCTAACTCAGCATCGTGAGATTGATATACATCAACCTCAAGTCTTGAGTCACCCTTGAACATCATAGATCTAAATAAATTCTAAAAACATTCAACCGAGGATAATACATGAGAGTGGATAACTCAAGAAATGATGTTCAAGAGGAAGATAGAACACACAATGGCTATTAAAATTCAATTGACCAAGGTTGATTCGATTAACATACTATGAGTCGGGGGCTCAGAGAAGATCTGTGGTAGTACATACACTCTCCGATGAGATGAGAAAAGAAAAAGAACATTCTGTCAATTAGACATGACATGGTCTATTTAATGAAAAAATAAAGTATGAAGCATGTTATTTCAAAGTACACGTTGTGTTCTTGAATTTCTTGGCCTCCGATTTAGGCAGCTTTAGGTCACCACACACGACCATGTACTCTTCCATTACCTGACATGTACAAAGTCACACGCGGAAACCGAGAACATGGCGAGTACTTAAAAGTACATGACCTATAGTGATGAAATTTCAAAAAACTCCCCTTTTTCTCAAAAACAACCAGAAAATAATAACATAACTGAAATGAGGATCTGGGTTCTTAAATTTGAT
This sequence comes from Viscum album, assembly GCA_963277665.1. Lineage (NCBI taxonomy): Eukaryota > Viridiplantae > Streptophyta > Magnoliopsida > Santalales > Viscaceae > Viscum > Viscum album. The sequence goes on from OY728166.1 coordinate 879,997,145, forward strand.
AGGGAATATAGCACACCTCTCTGAGGTCCAATCCTAAAGAATTATTGATACCTCTATGTGGTATAATTTTGATCAATCAACACCAAAATTACTTATTCATGTGTTTCCTATGCAAGTTTCTATCTCCAGAGTATCTTCACCTCCCCTCTAGAGACACACTCCAGCTGACCAACAGGTCCACATATAACACTAAACATATAAAAAACAATTCCCCAAATGTTGTCAGACATGTGACCAAACGTTTCCTATAATTTGTTAAAACTATGTCCAATATCACCCCAAAATATGTTAATCATGAGACCAACTATTCCCCATAGGACAATAAACTTGTCAAAAACGTATACCCATAAGATGTTAAACATAGTACCAACCTGTCCCCACAAGATATTAAACATATGAAAAAAATTTCCTCACAAGTCCCACAACAGATGACCCCCACAAGATGATCTAGAATCTCTACCTCATGAAATGAACATGGGATACCAATGGTAAAAATAATTGGATGTCTTACTCCCTATGAAAAAATTACCCTCTCATGTGTGTGGGATGCATTGAATTTTATACCCGATATGCCTATATGAGATTCCATCATCCTCGAATGAGGATTAATTTAAAGGTTAAAAAAACCCAAAAATCCACATGTTTCGAAATGTTTCCAATCTCACCATCAACTCTATCCATATTTAGATGATTTTCATTATAGAAGTTTCGTAATTAACCGATGTCCATAACGAGATGGCACTGATATCAAGCTTCAAAAACATCACTCAAAGATTTATGTGATACCTTAACCAGAAAATATGTTCCAAATAGAGATCTATGTAAGGAGAAACCAACATCCCATCATCGTGTTTTTATCAAGAATAAAACATCACCAATCATGGGGGAAATGGAAACAAACCATTTCAGATCAATAATATTAAGAAATCACCTAACCATCATAGAGATGGAGTGACAAAATCCATTGATGCAAACCACTTTAGAAGAGGAATGGATGGAAAACATGATTCTCTAAATATGATGCGTGGCTATGATAGATTGTTTTAGAAATAATCATAGTATATAATAAAATAATGAAAAATATAAAGAAAAAATGACATAAATGAATCAAATATTGGTTTTACAATTCATTCCCTAATTCATTAATATGATTCATCCAAATTTTCATGGGAGTTCTTAAGTATGATAATAATGAGTATATATGTACTGCTCACCACATTATAGAAAACAACCTTTTAGGTTTCCAAGGCCATTTTGGTGATCAATTTATAAGGTACTATCTTAAGGAATTGGATTTTAGAAAGAGTGAATTCCAATGAAATTATTGGTATTTTATACTTGGATTATATTTTTCTTTAATATTCATTCATATTGTGATTATTATAGATCTTGTTTAATTTATAATATTGTGTTGGTTTGTGTTTTAGTTTTTTATTCCCAGGATATATAATGGAAATGAATCCAATATGTATAATTTATAACTTTGGTGTTGTATCTAAAATGGGGCTTATTGGAGGTGGGTAGTAGAGGCTACTATTATATCCACTTTATATATATAAAGGTTCATAGCGGGAAGAGTAATGACACATTCACTCATTTACTCCCCTTGGGTATTGGGAATGCCCTTCAGGGATAGTGGAAGACTATATTGGATGATGTTTTAAGTAAGTCCAGGTTGGATTGTTACATTTTTATTCAATATACATGAAGTATCAGAGTAGGTTTCCACATTTTGAAGGATCAATGTGGGTACATATCTTATTTTATTTTATGGTTACATGTATATTTTAGTTTTCTGTCTCTAATTATATGAGTACATTGTGTCTAGTGGATTAATCTGATTACATTCTTATAGAGATAATTTTTTCATTATCCATCACTACATTTATAGTGGGATGTAATATTTTTTCTCTTTTAAACGTCTGATATAAGGGTGTGTCACAAAAAACCTCAGTTATAATTTGGAAAAAATTATTTATTTAGCTGTAGTGTGTAAAAATTATATTATATTACATTTATTCCTAAATTTCTAGTGACCAGCCTCTAGGGAACAAGGAATACAATAGCGCTAGCAATTTTATAATCTGTGGATTTGTTCAGGTATCTAGATAAGGGTTTACAAAAAATGGTTTCAATGTAATGTTTTGTGTATAGAATTTTATTTTTATTTTTTATAGACAAAATTTACAACTTTCTATACATGAGAAGTAACCCATAAACATGCATTATTGTAACGACCCGAATTTTTTTGAGTAAATTTGTTTCCCTAATTTTTTTTGTGTTATTTTATTTTTCATTTAATTAAATTAGTATAATTAAAATGAGAACATTGGGTTTCAACTGTTATATGACCATTGGTCAATATGAATGTTGGTCAATATGACCGTTGGAAACTAAATGTTAAAATTATTTTCTATAAATACAAGTGCTCTTGATTAATTAATATAGAAAGAAGATTTGATCGACCCATCAAGTAGTCTCGGGCTGATCAAATCCCATCTAATGAAACTCAAGAAGGAGGTAGCAGCTCCGGGATTTTCTCTGGACCAAACCCAATATGAACTTCATCATGTGAAGATGGAATGGAATCACCTTCGTGAGAAGTTCAAGCTGATAGAAATCACTACTTGGGAAATGTTGGTCGGGACGCACAAAGATTCGACCCCCAAGAACACCATACTTTTTGGTCCTATGATGGTGTTATAAGGGGCTATGTAACGAGGCTGTAACTGCCTTGTGTAATCCTTTGATTTAAATAAAAATTGTGATTTATTCTTATGGTGAAGTTTGCGAATCTCATGTGTCCGGATAAATATAGGATGTATATTATTGATGAATTTTTGAAAAAGTATATTTTAAAATATTTTTACAAACCATAAATAATTAAAAATGTGTAATGATTTTAAAAAAAATATTTTCAACAGTTGTGTTTAGTATGAAATTTTGAGTCTAATAAGACCGACATAATTTCTGATGAATATTAAATTATAAATACTGATTTTAGGCTTAGGATTAGTAATGTGGCGAAATAGATTAGTAATCTCACTTAAATAAAAAATTAATATAATTTATGCACCTTGATTAAGTAATGTGATTCAATAAAATAGGTAAATAATTGTTTTAGAAATTATTAGTCAAGTATTAGTTTTTTTTGGATGAATAGTATACTTTAATTAAAAATTAAATTAAAAATATATAGAAAGTTATTTTTATATTATGGTGTTCATTTTTGAATTAAGAGCATTGATATTTGGTTATGGTTATTTTTTGGAATTTTTCTGAAAAAATTAATTTTCAGTGAATAGTGAAAATATAGTTTTTAGTTTCGAGTGTTTAATGACATCATTAAGGATGTAATAATTATGTAATATTTCTTTTGGAATTATGAATATTAATATAAGGTATGATGTGTCCCAAGTGACCAATACCATGGGAAAATACCATGGGAAAGCCCATGGTTTTTCCAATACCACCGACGAGGTGTCCCTTGTCCATTAATGTCGTGTCCCCTCACTTACCCTATAAATACCAATCCATTCTCTCATCATTTCCATTCCAAAATCCTCCTCAATGAAGTTACGGTTTCCTTACCTCCCATGTAGCCGTCCCAAGGTCCCCTTATGCCTCCGATGGTCCCAAAACTCAATATTTTGAAGTTACTCTTCAGGGTAAGGGGTCTTACCTCTCTCTTTCTTTTCAAGTAATCTCGTTTATGTCATTTCTTTTAAGCCCAATGTTCTTATGTTGGGGGTGTTAATTTATATTAATATTAATTTAGTTTTCAGGTTCATATTATGATAGAACCCCTCTTTCTCTCATCATTTTATTTTATTAATGTTTAAGTGGCGCCGTTTGGCTTCCAAATTATTGTAAGGGATTCTTTCACCCTTCTAATTTTCAAAGATCTATTTTAATGTCAGGTCTTTCGAGTTCCTTTTTCATATATTGGGGAATTATCTATATATCCATAATAATATCCTATTTATGTTAATATGTGGATAGACACTATTGGATCTCATCAATTCTTTTTTTTTTGATGTTTTAAGTGACACTGTTCGGCTGCCGAATTTTCATAAGAGATATCTTATTTTTTTTTATTCTTTTCGGGTTTTTAATTTCATATCGTATGTCCATAAAATTTCATTACCATGTTATTATATCCTTTATATTCTGTCACTATACTATTTTATGGATCATTTATGAGTGGGTGACCCATGTCCCCTCTCTTTTCAATATTTTCCAAAACCCTGCAACACAACCGTTATGCTACAGAATTTTCATCTCAAAATTTCTTACAGTTTTTTTTCAAATTATTTTATTTTATTAAGAGAATACTCAAAGATATTTCTTCAACATGGGTATTCACATATATATCAATGTTTTCAATTTAAATTCTCGGATTTAGATACCAGAAACCCCCTTCCTTTTTCTATGGGTTTAAAGTGACATAAAGATCATGTCTTTAAAGTAGTTTTTAAAACGTTATCATTATGAATTGAAACCCATTTCTTTTATGCTATATGGTTTATTAATGAAATGTTAGATGATGATATATGTGGCTCACATGATAAAGAAGACAAAATATTAGTTCACTCTGATAGCGCTTCAATGCATTGGGTAAGGCTTAATCTCTAGAGATGGCCATTTTAACGATAACTTGTTGAATAACCTTGGAAATTTTTTTAATGACACCATGGGGATAGACCTCGGTGATACGGAAATGATTGTCTATGTTAAATGTTGTATCCACATTTCATGTTCTGAAACATGTTATTTTTATTATGATATTCCTCGTGATCTCTTTCTCATGCCTTATAGTTATTTATCATGACTTTATTGATGTATCTCAAGTTCACATGTAAATTTTTTCTCTTGTTTACCATACTGGTCCCTCTTCTCACCCTTTCCTTTGATTCTTTCTCCTAGGTTATGAGATGCTGTAATGAACTTAGGATGAACAACGAAGAATCCATTCAAGTGTTTAAGAATAATGTTTTATGTCAGCATGTATTAAGTTCCGGGTTTCCAAAACACTAAACCTTAATGATCCTCATTTTTGTAAAAGGAAATGAAATGTTATGTTACAAAAAGGTGAGATTCTATAGTTGGTATCAAAGTATGGTTTAGTTATTTGTGTAAATTAGGATTTAAAAACGTTACAAGGTTTCATAAGAAAATATTTAATATAGGAAATCTTCCTGGTTTTTAGTGAGTATGGAGTAAGTGGTTTATCAGGAAAATACATCCATGTCTGGATACGAGTAGGTAGAGGTGGATCTAGAACATATGTACACAGGGGAAAAACCCAAAACACTTCTTTGAGCTAGACTCAAACGGGAACTGGTACACAACAATTGGCCTTGCTACACTCTGGGTTACGACACTCCCATGGGATATGTTTGGTTAATCTCAAGATTTTTATGAATCATTATGATGGAATTATATAAAAATGTAATTGTATAACCATGATGTATTAAGACATAAAATCCTTTTTAGTTAAATGATTCAAAAATGAAATAAGTATCTCATGATGGATTTATTCTTTTAGAAAATGTCCCTATCATCTAGCAATACGTGGACAAATTTCGCGGAGTTACCTGGACCTCCCCTAGAAAGAGAGGAAGACATCTCCATTGAACTCGTACCTGGATCTCATCCAATGTCAATGACCCCCTATAGGATGGAAAATGTGGAGCTAGTGGAATTAAAGAAACAACTCCAAGATATTTTAGGGAATGGGTTTATCCGACCATGTGTGTATCCTTTGGGAGAAACAGTTCTCTTTGTGAAGAAGAAGGATGGATACATGCAACTATGCATTGATTATAGAGAACTAGATGGGATCACAGTGAAGAACAAATACTCTCTTCCAAGAATTGATGAGTTATTTCACCAATAATGTGGGGATCATTTCGTTACTAAGATTGATCTTCATTCTGGTTATCATTATTTTAGGGTGAAGAATGACAATATTCCAAAAAATACCTTCCAATAAAGATATGGGCATTATGAGTTTGTTGTTATTTCCTTCGGACTGACTAATACACCTTCTATTTTTATGGATCAAGAATAATTTGATTTCGGAAACGTATGTTTTATCAAATAGAATTCCTTTGTATAGGAAAATTATTTTGTGATCTAATGATAAAGGTTATTTTGGAGGATTATTTCTCTTTTGGAATACTATATGACTAAGGGAAATACAATACTACATGATTTAAATTGAGGAGGAATGGGTGAATTTTTTCTGTAAGAATTTATGCATTTATTATGTATATATGGTGATTTTGGTTTTTTTTGAAAATGATGAACCTAGCATAGAGAATATGTGAATAAGTTAATTACACATTAGTATGAGAATTTAATAGTAGTTGATGTTATTTGGAGATAAATATTAAGATTTATTAGGGAAGACTATGTGATTAAATCCTTCTCAGTTTTGGGTTCCAATCTTATTTTGGATTATTCTAATGAATTTTATGGATGATTGTGTATTGAATGGTCTTTCTGGAACTTTAGGTACTTTTGTTGAATTTTTGAGATTACTATTCATATTTGTGTTTATAATGGATTATCATTTTTGGTGATTATATGATCTCATACTAACCATTTTAGTTTTAGTTGATGAATTAGGTCAATGGAAAAATATAGTTATTCTTTTCTGGATTATGTTATTCTCTAGAAGACGATTCTTGTGCCTTTGATGAGACCAAGTACTTTAGAATGCTCATTGTTTGTAGAAAAGATTAGTCTTGGTGGAAACTAATTAAGGGATGAAACTCTACCTTAAGGTAAGTACATTTCATTATGTTTTTATTCTATGTAGTAAATTATTTCCTCAAAATTATTAAAGGGAAAGGAAAACAAAAAATTTGTTGGTGTACATTTCATACTATGTAATCAAAGACCATTTTACACATCTAAAGTTTGTGATATCCTTGTGGCTAATTTTCACATAATCATGTTTTTTATTTCAATCCATTAGAACGTGACCCTTTGTATTCTCTTACATATTCATGTTTTCCTAATGTAATCCTAGTATGGGTAAACTCAGGTGACCTTTTTACATCACTTTCATTCTTTTAAATTAATAGTTTTACTGAAACTTTTTCCGATGACGGACTTTCAACGAAATTTCTATGCCCAATTTTAAAATTGTGAGGATGTAATTTCTTAAGGAGGTATGATTGTAACTGTAAATACCCGAATCTTAACGTACATATACATTACATTACTTTTGCGGAATACTTAGTAAATAACAAAAACACACACATAAGGATCGTAATAGTTTAGTGTCTTTGGAAACTCGGAACGTAATCTTCTAATCGTGGTGAAAGATCTTCAAAATCTCCCATAAATATCTTCCTTTTTTTATACCTAAAACCATTCTTTATATCCTGGGGAAAAGAAAACATAAAAGGGTGAGCTCAAATGCTCAGTAAGGGTAAACAAAAGAAATATCAATCACATCATATACATAAGCACATAACTTTTGGAAATCTTAAAATTTAAAAGAGATCATACTTTCAAAACATGGGATAACTCATGGCAGTGAAATGTAATCACAATAATCATAACGTAAAACATTAAACTTTGTGTCATACACACATAATCATAGAGAATCATTTCTTGTTAGTCAAGACTCATTTCCAAGACTATCTTAGTGGACAAAGTCCCTTTCTGAACCGAGTCACCCTCGTTTTAGTCCTGTTTCAATGAACCGGTATAACCTACCATTCGAACCATGTCTATCTCATGAGATATTAAATCTTTACCCAATTCATTGGAGGGAGATATAGGTCCCACCCATCTCATAATGATACCATTCTTATGTGTGCCAAAAAATCATAAACCATACATCATAGCATAACCCATGTAATAAAAATGGGATTCATAAACAACATGACATCATAAAACAATTCATATAAGATAAAGGAATTCATAAAAATATTTCCATCACAACATAATCAAATCCATGTAATAATAAGGATAGAAACATAACCCTTTATTATCTTAGATAGAAAATAATTTTGATAAAACACTTGAACTCCATTCTTGAGGAAAATATCCTTTCTTCTTCAAAAACATTTTTCCTTTCTTAACATGTCATACAACTTTAAACTAACAGAATTTGATTAAAAATACACTTTAAAAATTTTAAAGGAATATTCTTGGAAATAATGTTTTAATAATCCATTCATGCCGTATAAGTTAAAAAAACATTCTTCTCGTACTTTTGTCGGAAAAGTCAAAAAAGTACATCGTACGAAAAACGACAAAAGATTCCTTTCATATCTTTTACTAAAAACTCACCGAAGGGTAAAAATGGATTTAAACAATTGTAGGTGGATGGAGATAATATGACATATTGATGAAACATGGATGTGGATGATAAAATACACCCCAGTAAATTTCAAAGTATAAACAATCTCGGATAAAAATTGAGATTGCGAGATTTTCCTTTACCTTAGGTCCGATTTGCTTCGTAAGTGTCTGAACCTCCTTTATAATGATTTAAATAATGTCATTGACTTATTAAAGAATAATATTCATTGTTATGATATCATATATGGTTCACTTATGACTTTATATTACCCGTTCTTTTGTAAATTCCATGTTAAAGAGCGTTTTTGGTAAAATTGTTTCATTTGTCATCCGTGTTTTGACTTGTAATTATTCATATGATTACTTAGATCATGATTACTAAATTACAGAATATAAAACATGATTTCTATATATATATATATTCAGAATATACATATATATAATAAATCAGTAAATAGTAAGAAATACACTGTTCATAGAGACGGTAGGCCGTACGTACGCATGAACGCTGTTTTCGTTTCCTTATTGAGTTGAGCAGAATTAAGTAGATGACATTCATATATATACACATAAATCCAGTATCATTATTATGTCATATATTTCATTATTACTTATTATATATTCTTTATAATCATTCATGAATGGTTAAAGTGGAGAATGAATCTCATCGCGTCGTGGAGACGGTAGTCCGAACTTACGTACGAGCGATGATATCGTTCTCATGATCGTGGGACTGTATTGGAGTGTATGTATACTATTTCAGAATCAATATCAATTTAAAATAATAATATATAGTTATTATTTACACCATTATACTGATCCAAGTAAGGTTTTGGTGGAAAATAGATTTCACCCCGGCGTGGAGACGGTATTCCGTACGTACGCACGCGCGGTGATTTCGTTTTCCGTTGGATGGATAGATGGTGAAATTGGATTGTTTCATACATATAATAACATATCAGTATATGAGTGATACTGATGTTATTACTTCATAATGAAACAACCTAAGAAGAAGAAGTGGAAGAAGAAATAAAGTTGAAAGAATCGGTAACAGAAATTACCTCTTCTTTGAAGCGCCTCTTTGAGACCTCCTCTTAGGGAACTAAAATTGGTCTTTGAGGAAGACCAGAACCTCTAGGATGTTTCTCGGGAAGTGGAGAAGAGAATTTGGCAGGGTTTGGCCGAGCTTGAAGGCTCAATTTTGTGTGAGGAAGAGAGGGAGGAGGTGCCCTTTTATAAGGGAGGAGAGGGGCACCTTTGGAATAACTAAAAATATTATTTTATTATAAAGTCATGTTCGGTTTTAAATAGATCCAAATTGATTTATTTCGAGGATAAGGTGGGGATGGGTCGAAATCCTCTCATCCAATAGGATTTAGACAAGTTTAGGTTATTATTTTACCCTTATCAATTAGATTTAACTCTAAGTTAAATAATTTAACTTTTACCGTGTCATTTTGTTTTCTTACACTATATGGTTAATAAACTTACTATATCAAGCCAAAAGAACCCCAAGTTGTTTATTATTAATATATATAATCTTATCTAAGTCATTTGGCCGATCCATAGATTTTTAGGAATAAAATAACAATTAATAATATAATATTTGTTTTAAAAACTATTTTATGTCAATTTTGACACTATTTGGTATATGATTTTTATGAAATTTATAAAGAATGATAAGTTCTAAACAAGTTACTTAAATCAACCATAAAATCTCATATTAACCTATAAAATTAGTGCAAGTCATAAAAAGTCTCAAATTACATTTATTTGGGAATTTATAACATCAATTATGTCAATATTTCATTAATAATACAATTACTGCATCATCTATGTGTCATAATAAATGATAATTATTTAATATATAAAAATTCTAAATAAATTCTTATGATGTAGATAATTGTATTAGATTCCTTGAGACTATTCATGTTCGAAGTTTCATGATGTTTATCACTAGATTAAAATTATTATACTTATAAGATTTAAGAAAGTGACATGTAGTCACATTCCTTGGTTTTAATAATAATTAAATTATTTTCATTGACAAAATTTAATTAAATGAATCTAATCCGACCCTTAGGTGATATGGGTCGACTTTTAGTCATCCAATAGGATTTTGACATTTTTTAGGGTAATTTTAAAATATTATATTTACCCTTAATTACCCGATTTACCTTTAACTATGGTAAATAAAATTTGCCGTAGTTACTATTCATAATTCCCAAAAATAAAAAGTAGCCTATTAACATAATTTGGACCCACTGATTCCAAATATGGAATCCATTTTTTAAAATTCAATACACAGAAGTTTCAGAAATTAAATTAAAAATAATCCCGTTGTCGAATAAAAACGGGTTTTTGTTTGAAACATTGCAAAAGATTGAATTGATTTAACCTACGAATTCAAGGTAAAATCAATGCTAATGACATACGTTATATTAAACGGTAAAAATATATTCTATTTATACTTTAAAACCATTCAATATTATAATTTAACCACATAAGATATTATGATGAAAAAAGTTGTTTTTAATTAAAATATAGCGTGTTTTTACTATTCATTAAAATGTGAAAGTTACCAGAATAATATGAAAAATTTATCCAAAGTAAATTTTTATTTCTTGATTCCAAAGAAGAATTTTATTTTGTCAAATTGATCTTATAAACATGTCAAAAACTATATTTAAAGTGGGTGCGCCATCAAAAGGCGGCAAAACTGCATTTTTTGAAAAATACTTATTTTACCCAAAAAAATTATTTTGTTCTTATACCATGTTCTAGAAATGTGTAAGATGAATAATAATGTTATAAAATTCAAAATTTAGTTAATACTATTCATAACGGCTAGTTCATGACAATATTATAATAATATAACATTGTTTATTAAAACTCGGTATTGCGTACAACACACGCTATCGAGGAAGGTCACGATTGCGTGTAATGCAAGACAAGTCAGGGTTGCGTGTTGTGAAATAATCCTTCGTTGTTTCGTATAACAGAATCCAACCATATTTCATTTATACATTGAATATATATATATATATATATATATATACTCAATGTTGCGTAGAATAACTATTATCAAAATTGTGTGTAACACGATCCAAGAATAGTGTCGCGTATACTGCAAGCTAATACGGTGTTGCGTATAGCGCAAGGTAATCTTGGTGTAGAATACAACACAAGACATTAATGAAATTAAAAGAATATTTTTCATAAAATCTAGGGGTGTTACATTCTACCCCCCTTAAAAGGAATTTCTCCCTCGAAATTCGTCGGGGTTATAAATGGTTTACTATTCGAAAGTTTCTTTAACAGAAACCCACATAGTAAAAAGGAATACCAAAACCAATCTTTAAAAACAAAAGTATGAAACGTAACTGTTACCCAAATAAACTAATCACTGGGTTTCCACATATGTGAAATTATGGATATGGAAGAGAAATCTAACCATCATGTTCTAATGGAGAGTGGTAGAGAACATGGCTATGGAAAATCCAGCAATCACAAAGCCATAAATTTGTGATGATCTAGGGTACCATCTGATTCATCGGATATAAGGGCACTAGCACAACATTTTTAGTTTTCAAGATCATTTCCCTAAAGTTGAAGAATTTAAATTAGAATAAATACTTTATTTTGGTACAATCTCACTGTTGTTCTTGCCTTGAACAATTTCCACTTCATCTCTTAAATAAATGAAGTCGAATTTGTTATTCGTGAAGTGTTAACAGATCATGTGATAGAATGAAGGGTCATTCCATCTGTCTCAAAAAAAAAAGGTTAGCAAAAGTTATTAAATATACATAAGTCATTCTATAGTGAGATTAATCATATATGGTTCCTAAAATGGACTTATACTTCATATATCATACTACTTAATATAATAAAACTATTTTCTATTAAACAGGGACTTCCTTTACGCCAGTGGTAGGCGATAAAGGCTAGTCGCACTTCAGTTGTGGGTTTGATTCCCATAGCCATGTCCGACGTGATGGGTTGTCGCCCGTCCTGCAGGTTGTCCTTTTTCTAAAACTATATTACTATAACATCCCATCAATAATATCGAAAAAACTTCTATCCTTAATCAATACTAACTTATGTCCAACATAATCCATTCCAATCTTTAGGCTTATCCATAATACTTCAGTCCACTCTCATAATATAGTGAAAATGATTAACAGAGATTTAATACCATCGTTGATCCCCATATATCATAAGATATGTCTTATTGGTCACATTCTAAACATTCAAAGGCCTAAATCATGTATTCTCTTGAATACCCATTGAACCTTAGTGAAAACATGAATGCAGTTAAAAGTTAACACCTTCCACATACCAAAATCCTCAAAATTCTATATACTCAAACCATGATATCACTTAGTCCTAATATCAATCATGAGATCATGAATAGAATCAAACATCTCATTATCGTCTTATCCCTTCATTATGCGCATATCATCTACTTTCCAAAATATCTGAATCACTTTTCATGGTTACCGGTACATTAAAATTATTGAAAACCACAATAGACCAATACATAAATATTCCAATACACCATAAAAGTACCTCAAAAACATTATTCATGAATACCAATACATAAACACTACAGTCCAACCACTTCAATGATTGTCCTGGAATAAGTCCTTCCTTGATTTAGAAGTTACTTTTGAGGTCAGGTCATTGAGTTGGGTAATGCCCATGTTCTCCACAAATAAGACATTGAACTCCATAACAGTCTGTCACTCTATGACCCTTTTCTCCACACAGATAACATCGGTCCCTCCATTTGAGTTATTCCTCAAGGTTCTTCTTCCCTTCTTTAGAAATCTCAATCTTCCATTCTTTATGCTCCTCAACATGCGAACATGCATAATAGTCTATCTTCCTCTTCTTTGATGAATTATGCATACCACTAAATTTCACCTTGTTAATCATATATCGCGATGACTGATTCGGCATAATCACAATATCTTTCTCTCTATACATGACACAATTTTGTTTCTCATAGTCACCAATTTGTCCATTGGATTCAATGTTAACCGAATTCCTTCTGGTTCCCTCCATTAACTAAAACACAAAAATAATTCTATGAGAGGCAAAAATCATGCTAGAGAAAACAAGATAGTAAAGGGGAAGTACCCTCAATATATAACATATTAGGTTAAATTCTAATATCGTTAGCATAATTCTAGGACTATAACCTATACGTATACTTAACATTAGAGACATCCCAAGACATACCTTAGAAATATCTCTAGGGACCTCACTAAGGTTCCCGCATCCTAGTTTCCAAAGGTTGTCTAAACCTTTCCTCTGATACCAACTGTAGATACCCGAAGCTTAACGTACATATACATTACATTACTTTAGCGGAATAATTAGTAAATAAAAAAAACACACACACAAGGATCGTAATAGTTTAGTGTCTTTGGAAACTCGGAACGTAATCTTCTAATCATGGTGAAAGATCTTCAAAATCTCCCATAAAGATCTTCCTTTTTTTATACCTAAAACCATTCTTTATATCCTGGGGAAAAGAAAACATAAAAGGGTGAGATCAAATGCTCAGTAAGGGTAAACAAAAGAAATATCAATCACATCATATACATAAGCACATAACTTTTGGAAATCTTAACCTGTAAAAGAGATCATAATTTCATAACCTGGGATAACTCATGGCATTGAAATGTAATCACAATAATCATAACTTAAAACATTAAACTTTGTGGAATACACACATAATCATAGAGAATCATTTCTTGTTAGTCAAGACTCATTTCCAAGACTATCTTAGTGGACAAAGTCCCTTTCTGAACCGAGTCACCCTCGTTTTAGTCCTGTTTCACTGAACCGGTATAACCTACCATTCCAGCCATGTCTGTCTCATGAGATATAAAATCTTTACCCAATTCATTGGAGGGAGATATAGGTCCCACCCATCTCATAATGATACCATTCTTATGTGTGCCACAAAATCATAAACCATACATCATAGCATAACCCATGTAATAAAAATGGGATTCTTAAACAACATGACATCATAAAACAATTCATATAAGATAAAGGAATTCATAAAAATATATCCATCACAACATAATCAAATCCATGTAATAATAGGTATAGAAACATAACCCTTTATTATCTTAGATAGAAAATAATTTTGATAAAACACTTGAACTCCATTCTTGAGGAAAATATCCTTTCTTCTTCAAAAACATTTTTCCTTTGTTAACATGTCATTACAATTTAAACTAAAATAATTTGATTAAAAATAAACTTTAAAACATTTAAAGAAATATTCTTGGAAATAATGTTTTAAAAATCCATTCATTCCGTATAAGTTAAAAAAAATTCTTCTCGTACTTTTGTCGGAAAAGTCAAAAAAGTACCTCGTACGAAAAACAACAAAAGATTCATTTCATATCTTTTACTAAAAACTCACCGAAGGTTAAAAATGTATTTAAACAATTGTAGGTGGATGGAAATAATATTACATATTTATGAAACATGGATGTGGATGATAAAATACACCGCAGTAAATTTCAAAGTATAAACAATCTCGGATAAAAATTGAGATTGCGAGATTTTCCCTTACCATAGGTCCGATTTGCTTCGTAAGTGTCCGAACCTCCTGTATAATGATTTAAATAATGTCATTGACTTATTACAGAATCATATTCATTGTTATGATATCATATATGGTTCACTTATGACTTTATATTACCCGTTCTTTTGTAAATTCCATGTTAAAGAGTGTTTTTGTTAAAATTGTTTCATTTGTCGTCTGTGTTTTGACTTGTAATTATTCATATGATTACTTAGATCATGATTACTTAATTCCAGAATATAAAACATGATTTATATATATATATATTCAGAATATACATATATATAATAAATCAGTAAATGGAAAGTAATACATCGTTCATGGAGATGGTAGGCCGTACGTACGCATGAACGCTGTTTTTGTTTCTTTATTGAGTTGAGCAGAATTAAGTAGATGACATTCATATATATACACATAAATACAGTATAATTATTATGTCATATATTTCATTATTACTTAATATATATACTTTATAATCATTCATGAATGGTTAAAGTGGAGAATGAATCTCATCGCATCGTGGAGACGGTAGTCCGTACGTATGCACGAGCGATGATATCGTTCTCATGATCATGGGACTGTATTGGAGTGTATGTATAATATTTCAGAATCAATATCACTTTAAAATAATAATATATAGTTATTATTTACACCATTATACCCATCCAAGTAAGGTGGTGGTGGAAAATAGATTTCACCCCGGTGTGGAGACGGTATTCCGTACGTATGCACGCGCGGTGATTTCGTTTTCCGTAGGATGGATAGATGGTGAAATAGGATTGTTTCATACTTATAATAACATATCAGTATATGAGTGATACTGATGTTATTACTTCATAATGAAACAACCTAAGAAGAAGAAGTGGAATAAGAAATAAAGGTGAAAGAATCGGTAACAGAAATTACCTCTTCTTTGAAGCGCCTCTTTGAGACCTCCTCTTAGGGAACTAAAATTGGTCTTTGAAGAATACCAGAACCTCTAGGATGTTTCTAGGGAAGTGGAGAAGAGAATTTGGCAGGGTTTTGCCGAGATTTAAGGCTCAAAGTTGTGCGAGGAAGAGAGGGAGGAGGTGCCCTTTTATAAGGGAGGAGAGGGGCACCTTTGGAATAACTAAAAATATTATTTTATTATAAAGTCAAGTTCGGTTTTAAATAGATCCAAATTGATTTAGTTCGAGGCTAAGGTGGGTATGGGTCGAAATACTCTCATCCAATAGGATTTAGACAAGTTTAGGTTATTATTTTGCCCTTATCAATTAGATTTAACACTAAGTTAAATAATTTAACTTTTACCGTGTCATTTTGTTTTCTTACACTGTATGGTTGATAAACATACTATATCAAGACAAAAGAACCCCAAGTTTATTATTATTAATATATATAATCTTATCTAAGTCATTTGGCCGAACCTTAGATTTTTAGGAATAAAATAACAATTAATAATATAATATTTGTTTTAAAAACTATTTTATGTCAATTTTGACACTATTTGGTATATGATTTTTATGAAATTCATAACATAATGATAAATTCAAACCATGTTACTTAAATTAACAATAACATGTCATATTAACCTATAAAATTAGTTCAAGTCATAAAAAGTCTCAAATTACATTTATTTGGGCATTTATAACATCAATGATGTCAATATTTCATTAATAAGACAATTACTGCATAATCAATGTGTCATAATAAATGATAACTATTTAATCCCTAAAAATTCTAAATAAATTCCTATGATGTAGATATTTGTATTAGATTTCTTGAGACTACTCATGTTCGAAGTTTCATGAATTTTATAACCAGATTAAAATTAGTATACTTATAAGATTTAAGAACGTGACATGTTGTCACATTCTTTGGTTTTAATAATAATTAAATTATTTTCATTGAAACAATTTAATTAAATTAATCTAATCCGACCCTTAGGTGATATGGGTCGACTTTTAGTCATCCAATATGATTTTGACATTTTTTAGGGTAATTTTAAAATATTATATTTACCATTAATTACCCGATTTACCTTTAACTATGGTAAATAAAATTTACCGTAGTTACTATTCATAATTTCCAAAAATAAAAAGTAGCCTATTAACATAATTTGGACCCACTGATTCCAAATATGGAATCCATTTTTTAAAATTCAATACACAGAAGTTTCAGAAATTAAATTAAAATTAATCCCATTGTCGAATAAAAACGGGTTTTTGTTTAAAACATTGCAAAAGATTGAATTGATTTAACCTACGAATTCAAGGTAAAATCAATGATAATGACTTACATTATATTAAATTGTAAAAATATATTATATTTATACTTTAAAACCATTCAATATTATAATTTAACCACATAAGATATTACGATGAAAAAAGTTGTTTTTAATTAAAATATAGCTTGTTTTTACTATTCATTAAAATGTGAAAGTTACCAGAATAATATGAAAAATTTATCCAAAGTAAATTTTTATTTCTTGATTCCAAAGAATAATTTTATTTTGTCAAATTGAACTTATAAACATGTAAAAAACTATATTTAAAGTGGTTGCGCCATCAAAAGGCGGCAAAACTGCATTTTTTGAAAAATACTTATTTTTCCCAAAAAATTTATTTTGTTCTTATACCATGTTCTAGAAATGTGTAAGATGAATAATAATGTTATAAAATTAAAAATTTAGTTAATACTATTCATAACGGCTAGTTCATGACAATATTATAATAATATAACATTATTTATTAAAACCCGGTATTGCGTACAACACACGCTATCGAGGAAGGTCGTGATTGCGTGTAATGCAAGCCAAGTTAGGGTTGCGTGTTGTGAAAGAATCCTTCATTGTTTCTTATAACAGAATCCAACCATATTTCATTTATACATTGAATATATATATATATATATATACTCAATGTTGCGTAGAATAACTATTATCAAAATTGTTTGTAACACGATCCAAGAATAGTGTTGTGTATACTGCAAGCTAATACGGTGTTGCATATAGCGCAAGGTAATCTTGGTGTAGAATACAACACAAGACATTAATTAAATTAAAAGAATATTTTTCATTAAATCTAGGGGTGTTACAGTAATGACCCAAATTTTTATTTGGGTAAATTTTGTTCCCTAATTGTTTTGTGGGTTATTTTATTTTTCATTTAATAAAATGAGTATAATTAAAATGAGACTGTTGGGTCTCAACTGTTATATGACTATTGGTCAATATGGCCGTTGGAAACAAAATGTTACAATTATTTTCTATACGTACAACTGATCTTGATTAATTAATATAGGATGAAGATTTAATGGCCTCATTCAGTAAACTCAGGCCGATCGAAGCCCACTTGACGGAACTCGGGAAGGAGGTAGCATTTTTGGGTTTTCTCTGGACCAAACCCAAGATGAACTTTATCATGTAAAGTTGGAACGAAATCGACTTTTCGAGAAGTTCAAGATGATAGAAATAAAAACTTAGGAAATGTTGGACAACCCACCCAAATATTTTATCTCCCTGGCACGCTTTACTCAAAGGTTCAATGCTGGTGTTAGAAGGGGCTATGTAATGAGACTGTAACTGCCTTATGTAATCCATTAATTTAAATAAAAATTGTGATTTATTCTTATAGTGATGTTTTTGAATCTCAAGTGTCCAGATAAATATAGGAAGTATATTATTGATGAATTTAGGAAAAATGACATTTCAAAATATTTATGTAAACATTCAATAATTATAAATGTGTAATGATTTTCAAAAAATGGTCTTCTATAGTTGTGTTCAGTATGAAATTTAGAGTCTAATAAGATCAACATAATTTTTGATTAATAGTAAATTATGAATAGTGATTTTACACTTAGGATTAGTAATGTGACTAAATTTATTAGTAATCTCACTTAAAGAAAACATTAATATAATTTAGGAACCATTATTAAGTAATGTGATTCAATAAAATATGTAAATACTGGTTTCAGAAATTATTAGTCATGTATTAGTTTTTTCGGGTGAATAATATTTTTTTATTTAAAAAATAAATTAAAAATATTTAGAAAATTATTTTTATAAAATGGAGTTCATTTTTGAATTCAGAGAATCGATATTAGGTTATGGTTATTTTTGGGGAGTTTTCTGAAGAAAATGAATTTTCGTTTAATAGTGAAAATACAGTTTTTAGTTTTGAGTGTTTAATGACATCATTAAGGATGTAATAATTATATAATCATTCTGGTCAACATATTAATAGTAAGATAATGTATGGAGTGTCCCAAGTGGCCAATACCATGGGAAAAAACCATGGGCGAGCCCATGGTTTTTCCAATACCACCGATGAGGTGTCACTTGGCCATTAATGACTTGTCCCCTCACTTCCCCTATAAATACCAATCCATTCTCTCATCCTTTCCATTCCAAAATCCTCCTCAACAATGTTCGGGTTTCCTTACCTCCCAAGGAGTCGTCCCAAGGTTCCCTCAAGCCTCCCAAGGTCCCAAAATTCACGATTTTGAAGTTACTCTTCAATGTAAGGGATCTTATCTCTCTCTTACTTTTCAAGTACTCTCATTTATGTTATTTATTTTAAGCCCCATTTTCTTATGTTGGGGGTGTTATTTTATATTAATATTAATATATATTTCATGATAATATTATTAGAGACCCCTTACTTCTCTCATCATTTAATATTATGAATTTTTAAGTGGCGACGTTAGGCTGCCGAATATTTGTAAGTGATTCTTTCACCCTTCTCATTTCCAATTTTATATTTTAATGTCATGTATTTATAGTTCATTTTTTATGTAGGGGTATGATATATATATCCATCATACTATCCTATTTATGTTAATATTATTAGAGACACTATTTTATCTCATTAATTCTTTTTTTGATGTTTTAAGTGATGCTGTTAGGCCGTCGAATTTTCAAAAGAGAAATCTTATTTTTGTCTTCTTTTCATGTTTTAAATTTCATATGGTATGTACTTAAAATTTAATTACCATGTTATTATAACCTTTATATTATATCCCTATTCTTTTTAGGGATCATTAATGAGTGGGTGACCAATGTCCCCTCTCTATTCAATATTTTCTAAAACCCTACAACACAGCCGTTATACTACAGAATTCTCATCGCAAAATGTCTTTCTATTTTTCTAAAATTATTTTATTTTATTATGTGAATACACAAATATCATTCATATATAGTGGTATTAAAATATATATCAAAATATTCTATTTAAATTCTAGTATTTACAGACTTGAAACCCGCTTTCCTTTTTCTGTGGGTTTAAAGTGACATAAAGATCATGTCTTTGAAGCAGTTTTTAAAACGTTATGATTATGAAATGAAACCCATTTAATTTATGCTATATGGATTATTTATGAAATGTTTTATGATGCTATATGTGGATCACATGATAAGAAATACAAAATAAGTGTGTTCCCTGATAGCGCTCCAATGCATTGGCTAATTACTTAATCTCTAGAGAAGACCATTTTAACGATACCTTGGTGAATATCTTTGGTCATTTTTTTAATGACACCTTGGGGATAGACCTTGGTGATACAAGAATTTATTGTCTATGTTAAATGTTGTTTCCACATTTAAAGTCATGAAACACATTATTTTTATTATGATATGCCTAATGATATCTTTCTCATGCCTTAACGTTATTTATGATGAATTTATTGATGTATCTCGAGATCAAATGTAAAATGTTTCTCTTGTTTCCCTTACTGGGCCTTATACTCACCCTTTCCTTTGATGTATGCTCCCAGGTTATGAGATGCTGTAATGAACTTTAGATGAACACTGAATAATCCTTTCAAGTGTTTAAGAAGAATGTTTTATGTCGTCATGTATTATGTTCATAGTTTCGAAGACACTAAACCTTAAAGATCCTCAGTTTTGTAAATTGAAATGAAAAGTTAAGTTATAAAAAGGCGGGATTCTATAATTATCGCCAGTAATTTGGGAAAACATAATGTTACCAGGTGATTTATGGGTATTAACTGAGATCCATAGGTTTGAGTGGGGGTAGTTCCAACGTATTAAGTGTAATATAGATCGACTCACGAATTGTTACATGGATTATTTTAGTTCAAGTTCTTCTGTTTCTGCAAGTATCATATCGTGTAATGGTCTTTTAGAATATGAACATAAAACTAATATTAAAAAAAACTTAAATAAATAACATTAATTAATTAAAAAACAATCTGTAATGTGAACTTTTGTTTTTTCAGAATAAATTATTTAGTGTTACCTAATTATTTAAATTCATTAATATACTCAACCATGTTAATATTATTGATGTACCTCATTTTTTATAATGTATTTTAGAACTGTTATATAGTTTGGATTCTAATGAGGATACATCATTTAAATTTACATTTAACTACACCGAATTATACTTTTTTCTCTTTAAAGATCCACTCACGATCTTTTTATTTATTTTATTTAATTATAAATAAAATAAATATATTACATAGTTTTTAATTTATTAGGTTTTTTAGAAACTATTATTGTTTATATTTTAATGTATTCGATTTATTAATTTCATGATAAGGTGTTTTAGAGTTATTGAATAATTTTTCTATATAAGAATGATTCTTGATTCATAATTATTATTTTATCATAAAAAATATTTTAATTCAAATTTATGATCACGAAAACACTACTATTCAGAGGGAAATGATTCTATTGGTTTTTTTAATGGAATGTGGTCAGTAATGATCTCACTGACTATAATATATAATTATATTTTTTATATATTTGGTTTTAGTGAATGTTAAATTGTGTTTCCATTTTCATCTTTTATATCAATGTTATTAGAGTTTTTAAATGTAAAGGAAAATAATTTAAAACATTCTGTTTAAAATTAGAAATAATCTTTAAAAGAAGAGATAATTTTAAAATAGATATATTTTATAAAGTGAAACTGGTAATATATTTTCTCATGGGTAGATATGTATGATGAATTAACTTATTAAAATATAGTGTTTTTGTAATGGGATTCTACACGGACATTGGAAATGATAATTGTTTTTGGGTAAAATATTCTTAATATGATATGTTTTATTAAATTGGAATTTAGTGGTACTGTGGTCATAGATAGAACCAAGGTGATTTTTATGGTGGGGAAAACCATAAGATTGAGATTGGTTTGGTTTTTTTATTTCATGAATTTATGTTATGTTGGTATATATTTTATAATTGGAATGTAATCATATTAGATATTTTATTTCATTTGATGGGCTACGTATATAAGGTATGATGAGTGATTTGGGTTGAAAACAAGAATGTAAGCTATAAGTGTACCTCATGGATATTATAATCTTGTGGTATTTTTTTGGATTTGGGAGATTTTAAAATTGAGTGTTAAATTATTTGGTAGATATATCATGAAATTTACTATTAATCGGGGATTTAGTAATATAGTGAATCTTGAGTGAGATTATCTATAAGAATATTAGTTATTAGAATCAATTTGGTGGGGACATTGTAATAACCTATCTCCATGGTGAATTATCTTAAACATGAATTCGGGTTCGTGACTGAATCCATTGTGATAAATTTTTTTGGTAAAGTTAATTTTTTACTTTCAAGAAAGATGTTTATTTTCATTTAGGGATTCAGTCCTGAAAAATGATATTTGTGGATGAAATTTAAGTGTTTTTATCATGGATTTGAGGTTTCATGAAATGTTTTGAGGTTCATGTATGATTTATATGTGTTACCACTTTTATTTTAGAACTACATGTGAAATCAGTTACCCAGTGGTATAGTAGCTGGTACAAATTAAGATATCAGTTGGCATGGGGACTAAGAGGTACTATATGGTACCTGGTGGCCTCATACTAGGATCCATGTATGCTTAACAACTACTTTTAATTTAATTGGTACATTTTGGCCCTTTTATATAAAATTATTTATATCCCCTTTTGGATTCCATAAAATTTAATTCTTCTAAGCCGACTGAGTGCCGCTCATAGGGATCCTTCTTTCGGTATTCTTTATCTTCTTATTTCTTATTAGGATAAGGGTAATTAAAAAGAGTTTCCAAGAAACAGATATGGTAAATCATCCTATCTCATATCCATTTAGATCTTTATTTTCTATGCATTAATGTTTTGTATATTGGTTGAGTATTTTGGTGTGAAAATTTGGAGTTTTTAATTACATTTTTACGACATGATTTTAGTGGTGAATCAAATGATATTTAGGTTGAGTTATTTGGGGATTTATGTCATTATAATATCATGATAATATTAGGAGTTATCTTTCTTGGTTATGCATTTTTTAGTATTTATTGGTAAAGAAACTTGTATAATTTGGATAATTTACTTATGGAATCCTGTTAAATTGATATTATAAGATAATGGAAACTATTAAAGAATACCTTATACATGATTAGAAACTAAAAAATTCGTAAATAATATTTAAAAGCAATCTCAACCATTGATGTGTATTTTCACTATATACATATGAAATGAATACTATTTGTTTATCCAAATTAATATTTATGTTTAAATGAATATTTTTTTAAATAAGATTAAATGGGTTTTCAATGCTACACTTATATATCAAGTATGTTACTTTCAATGGATTTTATATGAATCTATCAGACTGTTTTAATTGATTTCATTTATCCCTTAAATTATTTATTTATAGTTTTGTGAAAAGTTAGTTATAATAATTTTCTTAATCATATAATTTTTAAATATGAATATAAAAATTGGATTTTTTGTTCAAAATATATTAGGAGTCATTTTTATGAAATTATTATGTATCCTTATTTTTAGTTTATATTTGTTTGAAGTAATAGTATTTTATAAATTTATTATTTCATTTTATGATTTGGTTATAATAGCTAACTTATCTTGTAAAAGTAACCCAAATGTTAACTTATCATGAAATTTGTGGCAAACAATTAATCTAATGATGCTTAATACATATATCATAATCGTATGATCATATTATAGAGTTTTATTAAGGGAATAACTTATTTTTACATAAAACATCATATGTTATAACACAATGATCCTTACTTAATTTTGGTTAAGTGGTTTCATTTTTAGACAGATAACATATATGTTTCTTTAGGTGTAAATAAATTATATGATTTCTAAATACATTTGGTTTTATTAACTGTGTCATTACCCAAAAAACATGATGTTTAGATACATTAAATAATTTCTTTCTAAAATGAATTATAATTGATTCTGGTGTTATATTAAGCATTGAAATTTTAATTTGACTCTATAAAACAAATTCTTTTTTAAAATAATTTTCACTATGATTTTAAAAATTATAGATTTCATAGAAAATAAATTGTATTTTTTCATATATGGTAAATATGAAAAAACAAAAACCTTCATTATTAAAGATCCATGTAATATAATTGGATGTTTTAAAAGTATATTTCAAATATAAAAAATATATCTAATTAAATAACTTAAATTTTAAATTTTAGTTTCTAATAAACCAAAAAGCCTCATTGTTTTTTCTATATTTTTTTTATTATAAGTATGTATTTTTTATGAATAGATATATACATAATCTATTACAAAACTAATTACATGTTCATGCATCTTATTATCCATGTAATCATTAGATACATATTTATCTAAATTCTAATAGAACCTAAAATTTTAATTTCCCCATATCTTAGGGTTAATATCATTTAAATATAGTGAATCATAAAGAATATGTTATTAATTGAATTGTGAAATGACTATTTTAATGTTTCTATATCTAATTGTTCTTATATTTTAATACTTATTGATCCAATTCTGAATTATTCACTACATATGTGTAACACTATTTTTTATGTTGGTATGATGTATTATGTTTGATACAAAAATTTTAATATCATTTTTAATGTTAATAAGAATATTTATTATAATTGAATGTTTACATAATCTGGAATACTATTTGAATATGTTGTGTATGTTTTTACCATATTATTTTAAGCATTCTTGTTGATATATCATGTAATTATTACATGAGCGTGGTTACATTTTTCATAGATGATTAGTGTGTTATAAGGGGGAATTTTAAATATGTAAATTTGAAAAATAAAATAAAATTATATTGATAATGATCAGCAGTATGGATTTATAATGACCTAAATCCTGTATACACCCTCCCCTAAACCTAATTTGATGGTCTTTTAGTTCCTAAAATTTAGTATACACCATCCAATATCAATTGGATATGGATTTATCCGAAAATTCTAATTGGTTGAATTTCCAAAAGATTATTTTATAGGGATGGGATTTCAATTGGCCTTGTAAGACTACTATTTAATAATAAACTAAGGATCAAATGAGGTATGTCTAGATATAGATCCTTCTTAATTCCTTTTATCACATTCTATATTCTTTTGTGTGTATTATTAATTAATATTGTTAGATAAATTCTCATAAAGTCATTTTATTATATTTATGTAAATGTGTATACTTTATCATGCATATAAATATTTATTCATTGTTTTTGAATGAAAGAAATGGTGGTTCCCTAAAAGTTTTTATTTTCTCACACAACATGAACTCCTGAGTGAACATGTATGTTGAAATTCTATATTTTGGTAAAAAATAGGTTTATAGGTGAACATTGAATTTATTTCTAACAAGATGGATACTGGCATCAGTTATTGTATTTATCACCCTGAGGCACTGGTGTGGGAGGGAATAATTGGTAGGTATTGCGTAGGCACATTTTCAATTGAAATTTATAGAATCAAATCTTTTGTGTGGTACTAATATATTTCTATATGAGACCATTGTGCATGGTGGAAGAATTTGATTTCATTCATTTTGAGATGTATTATTTTTATAATATAGTTATTCCTTTATTGTAAGATGCTATGTTTACTTTTCATTAAAACATATAACATACAAAAAGACACACAAACCATCCAAAAAAGATCAAATTGATGTATTTATTCAATAAAATCGTGTAAACCATTCCAAAATATTAAACATAGTCCTAAAACATGAGTCACCGGGGCATGGGAATTGAGGAACACTCATGGGGTAGTAACATATTAATTGATGTATTGTTTTCTATATAAGGATGGTTTTCTACACTAAAACAAATTTAAAATATTAATAGGGAAATTTTTAATTCATTGAGATTCTTTAAAAATGTTATTAATATAATTTAAACATTTAATCTTCTTCAATCTTTGGTATAGATTGTTTATTATTGATTCAGTTGAACAACACCTACATTTGGGATGCTACAACAAATTTATCAATATTAATTATAGATGTGTATAAAAAAATAAATTAAACTAATATAAAATATTAATACTAAAATTATATTATGATTATGGTACTAAAATGGTTCCCCCAAAAGTAAAAATAATTATATTGTAACTCACTTTAATTAGTAAAGTTACCTAAAAATGTTTTTTTTTAATTCTAATCACAATAATAATACCCATTCCATATATCAAATGAACATAATAATTTATAAATATTTTTAATGTTATTATTTATGTACCAGGAAAATATTGAAGTTGATTGACATATGGAAAATGAATGATAATTGATATCCCCAGACCGAAACAAGCATTGTAGAATTGAAATAATTGACTTATAATTATCAGGTAAACTAAAAAATAATATAAATGTAATAAAATAATAAAATTTATTATTACAATATTGAACAGTCTAGATAAATTAAATCACAAAATCTATAAATGAAGATACTTGTGTACATATAATTGGACATGGACCCTAAATTTATCGTCATCTTATGTTCCTTATGAAGATCACTTGGGAGGTAGTGAAATTAAAACCCTCCCCCAAAGGTATCCATTAGTTGTATTGAATTACTTATCATATGTGAAAGTATTTTCTTATCACCATGTATTACTAGTACCAAATTTGGAAAAGGTAAAATAAAGAAACAAATTCATGGTTAGGGAGTTTGAATAGGCTACATACAATATTCAAAAACATATAATTGTATGAGTAATTACTCATTATATATTGGAATAAATGATGCTCCTTGACTGTTTATGTATTTACTCATCTGTTATAACGCCTATGTAAATTCCACTTGACCAATTAATGAATCCATCAAATAAATAAAATGACCCAAACATGTTTTATTATTTGAATAACCTAATAAATGATAGATTTTGTGTCATATTTGAGAGTTGTTACTCATTAACACTCCACTACATTCATTGAATAAAAGCTATGAAAATTTAACAATAATTTATGATTCATGGATCTATGATTCCACTGTGTAATATAATATGATCTACCATGGTATATTATATGATATATCAATATTTTATTTTATGATATTATCAAAACAAAATGATGTCACATAACCTCAATTTCAATATACAATTTCACCCAAGATGTTAAAATATCCCCTTGTGATATCATCTAAAACATTTCTTATGTGTGAAGGATTTTTGGTATACCTCCATAAACATACCACTTAAAACAATTTTCATAAAAAAAATTTCCATTTCAACATATATTATATCATATACAATATTTTTTTAAACCATATCCAAAACATAATTAAATTTATTAAAAAAACATTTGAATTATAATCAAATAACTTCACTGTGTATCACATCATATGAAATACCTTATGAATACCCATAAAAAATGTTGGAACCAAAGGTATTCAAAACCCGAAATAGATTTTATTTTCTACTTTTTTTAAGCCACACTGGTGTAATCAATGAGTCTTCAAGCTAAGTGATCTTATAGTGAGGGTGAATTTTGTGTTGAAGGTATAGTCATTTCGTAATGTTTGATAAATATTTGGGGGCTAAAATTTAGAATAATGGAAAAGTTTCATGAAAGAAATATTTCTAGGAATGCCTCGTGATGATATGGATAATTAATTGAATTTTTTAATGTTTGGTGTAATGGACTAGAGATTTTTAAAGAAATGTTTCTTGAAAGGCATCTAAGTAGAAAAGGGAAAAGGTGTTATTTTATGTGATTATGATAAGTTTCAAGAATGAAAAAATGATAAAATACATGAATAAAATATGTTTCATGAATGGAAAATTTTTCTAAATTTTTTAGAAGATAAAAAGTTTTTGAAAATATTGGTTGGATTTGGAAAATTAAGGAATTTTTATTTGGGAATGGGTGAGTTTATAAAAAGTGGCCAAGATTCATGAATGTGTTAAACCAACCAATAAATATGTGGCTACTCATCAAGTGATTCCTCAAAAAAATTCAGATAGGAGACGATTTCTATGATTTCACGAAGGCTTTACATGAACATAATTCTTAAATGAATCAGGAAATTTATGAAAAAACATGTTTCATGAAAGTAAAGGATGAGGACTAATTGATTCAAAGGAATTTTAATAAAGGGGTTTCAATGAATTTAATAGTTTTGGGAATGACTGGAGTTCCAAGATGTATGAGGTTTATTAAATTTTTTAGTTTTATGAATGATTACTATTCATTGAATAAAAAAAATTCATTTTGGAACAAGGGTATTTCAAAATGGATATATTTTTTAGAATACTTGAACTTGGGAATGTTTTGGTAATGTATTTAAGCATCATATGTGGATATACATGATTCCAAACATAATATTAATGATATCTAATAAAGAAGTGATGTTCATATGCATATAATGAAAATTAATTTACCCAAAAAATGTGTATGGTATAATTGAGAGAAGTGATCCATGTGAGGAAGTGTTCCATCCCTATAATTGTTATAAATCTTGTCTTCCAAAGAGTGAGTATGTCTAATATATTTAAATACGCATTATCTAGTGAATTTTAGTGTATTTAGGCATGACAAACAAAGTATCATTGTATGTACCTTGGTCCATCCCTTAGTGGTGAACCATGAAAAACAGTTATGTTCTATTTCAATATCCTTAAATGAGTGTTCAGTAATTACCGGACACCATCATATAGACATATAAGGTTCCTATAAACATTGGAGACATGATACATCTTCTTCAAAGAAAAATTTCAAACCTGGAATCACACCGCTCCTCTAAGGGGGTTCTATTGTATTATAAAACGTATTTTCAATTAAATATAATTAACTTTTAGTGAATCTTTCTAACACATTTTTAATACACATTTGATCAACCAAACTGTGTGACTTAATGAGAATTTACGGTGTTGAAAATAAATAAAAATAAATTGATCCATAAGTGTAAGCGAAAATTATCTTATAGAAAATAATAAGTCATACTCAACATATTGTTGGGGGGGGATGAAAAACAAAATGGAATAAACATGAAAAACAAATCACTTAAGATGACATTAAAACCATTGGAACTTCAAATTTAGCAATCCATCGATTTTTTTGTAGATAAGTATAGAGAAAAAAAGAAAAACTATGGAACTTTTATTCTCACATGAAAATTTGTATTTGTGGTATAATGTCAATGCATCGTACAACACAAACTATATTGACCATTCACACACCTAAACACATGACATAAAGAAATAAAATATAAGTAATGATAATAAATACAATAGAATTTAATAAAGTAGTAAAAGAAGACTAAGATGCATTATAATTTTTTCTTACATACAGAGGATGAACTACTATGAACTGTGTATATCACTAGAAGTAAAAAATTAAATTAAAGTGAGAATCATCAATAAGATTCACTAATGAATATTTAACACTTTATTAAACCCTGATGAACTGTAAATTCCAAAGGTACACTATGCGTGCATCAACTTAAAAATTACATGATTATATACACTAATCAAAGTCCATTACCACTTCTTTTAATAGGAAAATTCACTATGTTGTTCTAATCACATATCTATTTTATATTAATGTTGGATCCTCCATACGAAAGGTCATTGTTAAACACTAATAATTGTATTGACCTTAACAGATTTCCATGGTAATAATTCCTAGACAATTATTTCCATAGAAATCATTCTAGAGAGGTTACCCAACATCTAGACCACCCTTTATAACATTATTATTTTTTATGAATTATTATCTTTTAATACATTAAAAAATATATATTATGGATTTCATTGCATGATACACTTTGTAAAGATTATTTTAAACATAATGGGATATTATGTTGGAACATCATGAAACACTAAGCTTATATTACACTACACAAAACATGGACAATATATTAAATTAAAAACCACCCAATCTTTGTTATCATCACATACTACACTATGTTTTCTTTATGTTGGGCATAATGTTGATTAATTCGATAGATTTTGATACAGAAAAAATATTATTTTACTGATCTATAATATACTATCAATATTATTTGTAATGTTTTACTATATTTATCACATATCCATTGGAATGGAAGGTAAAAATTAATTTCCATGCATATTTATAAAATGAGTTCCATGGAAAACGGTTAGTACATGCTCCTTCTTGGCATCCAAAAGACCTAGGATCAAATCTGGGTAGGGGAAAATTTCCGGTACTATAGCATATTACTGTAGCAGATATGTAGTAGCTTGGGTATTGTAGCAGTACTGTTCACCGAGGGGTCATTTGGACCAAAAAATGGGCTTTCAAGCCTTGTATTCAAGCCACTTGGCCTTGGGCCTTTGGGCAATGTAATGGGTCACCCTCTACCCACTCTAAAGAGGCCACTTCGTTAAATAAAAATTGAGGCAAAAAAAGAAATAATTTAACATTATTCTTTTTTGTTTTTGATAGAAGAGGTAATAATAAATCCAATTTTACTCATAACGAGAGTGTATTTTTCTAAAAGGTAAATTTACCACAATTTAATGGAACACATATTTTAATAAAAATATTTTAAAATTTTAAAACTTTTATTTTAAAGAATAACCTTCAATATCGGAATTGTTATATTAAAATTTACAATGGTTAAATTTTAGGAATTTTCTTTGAATATTAATTTTTTAATTAAAAGTTAAAAGTCAAGTGATTTGTTTTGAAAAATACTTTTTCATTTAATTTAGTCTTATAGACAAATTATACTTTAATTTATTTTTTAAGTATATTTATATCAATTATAAATCTACTAATCAAATTTAGGTAATTAGAATTAATTTGACATTATAATTTGACATAAAAACATTTTTAACTTTAAATAATTTTCACTTTAAAAACACATTGTCGCATCCAAAATGTGGGAATAATTTTATTTTAATAATGATACATATGTGTTTATAATTTTTAAAAATGAACTAATTTTTTTAATAATAATAATTTAAAATATCTAATAATTTAAAAATAATTTTTACAAGAACAATTTTTGGAATCCATTAAAATTTATTAAATCAATTAAGAGAAAAACAAGATTACCAATAGACTAAATATTATCATAAGAGGAAAAATGACGTAGAATCATGTATAAAACAAATTTTATGGCCATATTTTGATTATTTACTCACATGGATTTAATTTTTTTCATTATTATATTCACATGGTGTAATAGAAATCTCCCAATTGTGCTTACATTTTTCCATTTACAAGAATGCCCCCCCTCATCCACTATAAATTGGAAACTCACACCATTAGTTATTTACACTAATAAATACCTTTTTATCATCCATAACTACCCAAATATGCTCTAAAAATCCATACCATCACCCTATAATCCTCTTATTGGGTAAAAAGTCAACCAAAGAAGCCCTTTGGTGCAAACCAAAAAGAGTTACCCTTAGACGAGTAACCTTTCTTCAAAAAGAAGATTTGTTTTATTTATTTCTACAACAATGAAAATTTTATTATTCCATAATTATATAATAACCTCAATATTCTATAGAATTATAACTACCCCTACAAATAATTCCATCAAATGGGATACTCAACGATTGTTCGTGTGTACAGTAGACTGACGCCTCTCGAACCGATGTCATCTGTTCTTCCACAAACACCCCTCATGGTTGGGAATTATAATAGGATTAGTTTTTTATAGAATATATATGATATATATGATGTAATTATTTTTAATTGATTTTAATATAACAAAAACCTTCACGATTTCCATTTTTTGGGAATCTAGTAAAATTATTTTTTGGATGTGTGGACCATTGCCTCCTCAAAGCGATGAGATTCATTCAGGCATTTCACGGAATGTATTAAATATAGGTATATTAAAAATATGGGATATTTATCACATAATATCAATAATGTACTTATATAATATATATATATATATAACTATCTTTTAATTATTTTAAAATATGACAAGAGAATGGAA
Organism: Viscum album; assembly: GCA_963277665.1. Taxonomy (NCBI): domain Eukaryota; kingdom Viridiplantae; phylum Streptophyta; class Magnoliopsida; order Santalales; family Viscaceae; genus Viscum; species Viscum album. The sequence continues at coordinate 880,029,253 of OY728166.1, forward strand.
ACAACGTTTTAGTGTACGAACAATATACAGTTTCCATGAATGTTTTAATTAATTTCATTGTTCTATATTTTATAGATTTGTATAAGTAATTATATATATAATTTATATTATATTTATACCATTATTTAAATTCATTAATTTATTAAATTATCATATATCTAAGAGGATTAATAATAAAAAGTAAAAACATATATGAAAAATAAACCGGTCATTAAAAGAAACACAACTTTAATGTGAATGTTTTAATAAATGTGAATTGTAAAGTCATAATAAAATAATATATGGAACAAAATATAATAATATGTTTCTATTTTATATTTAAAATAAACCAATATTTATTATATAGATGTTTTTAATGTGTTGGAATAAATCCAATATCAAAGTAAGGGTTTTCTCATCTCATTTTTATTTCTCCGACATATATACTATAGTCACCACTTATTCTTATTCTGTGGTGTATATAATGAAATTTTAAATTACATATAATGAGTGTAATTTATTTAATGAGATTGAACATTTCAATTTATTTTATTTTTTCTTGGATCTCATGATTCAAATGATACACAAGTAGTAAGGTGATTTCCAGTCTCACTTTTTTTTCCTTGATACAAAATCCACATTTCCCAACTATATATTATATGTGGGGTGTATAATTACCAAGTATGTATTTTATGATTAATATAATTATAATTATTGGGATTTAAATATCCATTTTATAATCTCTCTTTCATGGTGTTTTCATTTCAAAATTTATAAAATCAGTAAATGTCTATGGTCTCAATTAGCCTTATTGTAGACGTATACGTTGATATGAACCAATATTCATTTTGAGGAGTATATACATAAAATTTGAGATTTAATAAAAAAATTACTATTTTCCTGATATTTTATGCTTTATATAGTTTTATTTTTTCACAAGGATTAGGATTTAATGTTTCTAATGAGGTAATAATTTATTGATACAGTCTCGTCATTTACCGAGATTGTTTATGATTATTCTTCCATTATTGAAATATTTTGATACATCTCTCAATAATGATCATGAATTTTATTATTATCTGATTATTGATGAAATTATAAATTAATGGTCCCATTTTCACCTCTTCGGTACTTATTATGATTAAGAATTATTTTAAGGGAATCCAAATTTATCTCTCTCTTTGGTATAAAATATGTGTTCTTTCAAAAAAATGTTTTCAAAAAATGTTTTCAAAATAGTTTTAAATTATATTATAATATCATTTTCATGGAACTGTTTTTTTAAATTTTTTTTATTTTAATGAGTGTTTATTTTTTTTAAATCCTCTTTTGTATGTTTTCCAGGTTATTTTTAATGAAAAATGTTTTTAAAAAGTATTATGTTTTAAATATGATTTTTTTTAAATAGAAAATATATATTTCTGAATAAATGTTTCTATAAGATCATTTAAAAGTTATTTTTGATATAGAATTTCGTACCTTGATAGATTTAATGAATTACTGGGGATATGATACAGGGTAACCATTCGTATTTTTTCGTTGAATTGTTTTTTACAATGATTTTTTATGAAATGTGTTTCTCTTCATCTTGTTATACAATGATAAAATTCTTAAGAAACACGAGTCCTCTCAAAAGTTAAGATATTATGTAAATTTTATAAATATATATATATTTTTCATAGGATATGATATGAAAAAAATTATTATAACACCCATTTCAGTTCATGGGTTATAATCTGATGTTTTAGAAACTAATCTATTTTTATTCGTCATTATATGATGAGTGTTTTTTATTTTATATCACACATATGTGTGCTTTCATTATGGGATGTTCGGGACATTTATATCCCTCTAATGCACTAGGTTATGATAAATATTATATGATCTCAGATGGAACATCGTTTATATCCCCTATCCCAAAAAACAAGAGGTTTCATGGGTTGTATGCCAAGCATGAAAATAAGAGGGTATAAAGGTTGTATCCCAATAACAAAAACTAATGTGTACAAGGGTTGAATCCAAAGATATAAAATATAAAGGTATACAGGTTGTATCCCAATCTCAAAAAATTGGGTTAATGGGTTATATACCAAACCCCAAAACAAGAGGGTTCACAGGTGGTATCCCATGCCTGGAGAAAAAAAGGGACATAGGTTGTATCCAAAGCCCAATGCAATTACACAAGACATTCTCTCAAGACTAACATGTTATAAAGGTCTTGTTGGGAATACATGACATAATGTTTTATATGTTTATATCCATTCCACAATATTTTGTCATATTCCAATGTTATAATATCATGTCCCATTTTCCTTGATTTTTCGATGATTCATTTGGTATTAGCTACCAAAATTTATTCCATGACATATGATTAAGATATTTTATGCACAAGTTTGGTCATAAAATCTTATACTCATGTTTTAATACTCTTATGTCCATGTTATGATTATTTATCTTCTTTATTTTTACCCATACCGAGCAATTTAGTTCCCCCATTCTTATGTTTCCATTACACCGGTTATGATGAATGATTTTAAGTAAGATTACTTAAGGGGAAAATCATTATGGGATATGTTGATGAAATATCACCAAATTATATGATTATATTCCATGTTTCAATAGAAACTAAAATATTATGGTCCTTATGCATGCAAATTAATAAAGTGATGAACATTTATTTAAAATGATGTTATATCCATGTAGGTTATGTCCAAGTCTCAATAGTTGGTATCAAAGGAATGGTTTTTTGAACCATTGTAAATAAGGAGGAGAAAACATTCATGTAGTTCCTAGGAATATTCTTATGAATTTATATATATAAGTATATATCGAAGGACATGTCTAAGGATGAGATAATGTAAAGGAAAATGTACTAGAATCTTGGAAAAGTATAGAGCTAGTGGTTTTCCTAGATATACAGACAAGTTTGTATAATCTAAGTGGATGTTATTTAGGAACAAATGTACAAAGGGTTAATAAAACCAAAAACACTATATATAGTAAAACATGATCAAGAACTGGTGCCCAAAATTGGACCCTTTTATACACCGGGTCTGACACTCCTATGTGATATGCTTTGGGGATTCAAAATCTCCTTATGAACCCTCATAAATGATTTAAATTGAATATCAGTACTAATAACCTAGAAAAAAACTATGGTTTTACATGTTAAAGAATTAGGTTTCATGATTTAGATATCTTACATGTGATATTCATTATTTAATGGTTTTTATCAATGATAAAATTAACTCACACTATAATTTCTTTTTTAACTCAACTAAGGGATCTAGAATGAACTTGGTTAAAAATAATTAAATTATATGTGAAAATTTTGAGAATTAAGAAAATTAATGTCCTAAGTGGGAATCTCATGAAGAGAATCGGGATGGAGGTGCAATTGTAGGTTATAATAATCAATACAAAGAGACCACAAATGTAGAGACCCAAGCATGACATACATAAAAATTACATTACATTTTGTTGAACACTTTATACATAAAAAAAACATATACCCAAGGACAGTAATAGTTTAGTGTCTTTGGAAACTCAGAACATAATCTTCTAATCAGGGTGAAAGATATTCAACATCACCCATAAAGATCTTCCACTTTTATTTTCATACCTAAACCCTTCCATTATATCCTGGAGAAAGTAAAAGATATAAATTGTGAGTTGGAATTCTCAGTACGGTTAATCATGGAGAAAATAAAACAATCCATATACATTTGAACTTAAAAACATGAACATAATGTTTAAAAATCAAAATCCTGAGCAATGACATAAAACATGGCAGTACGTAAGACATAGATCATAATTGAACATTAATCCTGATAAAATAGCATGGGAATAAAACATGTAATTGTGGAAAACCATTAATCATATGATATTATTTCTGTAGTAGCCAATGCATTGCCGCCAAGACCATCATAGTGGATAAAGTCTATTACTGAACATGGATTACTTGCCATTCCAGCCCTGTATTACTGAACCTAATTTACTTTCCGTTTCATCCATGTCTATCTCATGAGATAAAAAACATTACCCAATTAATTGGAGGGAGATATAGGTCCCACCCATCACATATTTATATCATTCTTACGTGTGCCACAAAACAATCATAAATCATTCCTCATAACCCAACGAATAAAATGGTTTCATAAACATCATCCCTTCATAATATAATCCATATAAAACAAATTTAAGTCTTTTCATCATAATAAAAATCAAACCATGTATATAAAAGGGACATTATACTTGAAACATAAACATACTAAATAATTTCATCTTATATGGAAAATAGTTTTGATAAAACTGTTGAAATGAATTCTTGAAGAAAATAACTTTTCCTCTTCAAAATCATTTTCTTTTCACAAAATGCCAGGAAATTTTAAAAGAAAATAAATTTGTGAAAAATAATCATGAAATTTTGTAGAGAAATCTTCACGAAAATAAGGTGTTATAAAACCGTAAAAATCCAATCATGCATTACAAGTTAAACCAACATTCTTCTTGTACTTTTTTCGGAAAAGTCAAAAAGTAACTAATATGGTAAACAGAAGAAAGATTCCTTCCATAACTTGTGGTAAAAGTCAAAAAGGTTAAAAATGACTTTAGACATACATGGAAGAATAATAAACATTTTATGAAATTTTTTTGACAACATATGGACATGGATGATAAACATAACCCTAGTAAATACTTACGAATAAACAATCTCAAATAAGAACGAGATTTCAATAATTATCAATTACCTTATGTCCAATTTCGTCCATATGTGTTTGAGACTCCTATATAGTGGGTTTAAACATATTATTAACTTTTAATCTAACTATAATAATATTTATGATATCGTATATGATTCACATATGACTTTATATTACCCGTTCATTTGTCAATTCCATGTTAAAGCGGCGTTTTGGGTAAAATCGTTTCATTTATCGTATGTGTTTGGACCTATTGTTCGTGATGTTATTATTACTTATATAATGATTTACTTACTTATATAATGTTAAAAATGATTTATATATCATATATATTCAGTATATATATATAATAGACAGATAATTGAAATGCAATACACCGTTCATGGAGATGGTAGACCGTACGTATGCATGAACGCTATTTTAATTTCCTTATTGAATTTAATAGAAGTAAGTAGTTGAAATATATATATAAATATAAACAAATAAAATAGAATTATTATTTCATATATTTCATTATTATTCATTATATATATACTCTTTATAATCATTATTGAATGGTTAACATGGAGAATGAATCTTATTGCGTCGTGGAGATGGTAATCCGTATGTATGCATGAGCAATGATATCATTACCATAATTAATGAACTATATTGGAGTGGATGATAGAATATCTCAGAATTATTATCATGTTATAGTAATAATATATAGTTATTCTTTACACCATTATACCCATCCAAGTAATTTGGTAGGGGAAAACATATTGCATCACGACGTGGAGACAGTATTCTGTACTTACGCACGCGTGGTGATTTAGTTTTCTCTAGGGCAGTAAGAAGGTGAAATAGTGTTTGTTTAATTTTAAAATAACAAATACTTTATTATGAAACAACAAAATATGTGTAAGTAGATGAATAATTGAATTTGAAAGAATCGGTAAAGGATATTACATCTTCTTCGATGTGCCTCTTCTAAACCTCCTCTTAGGGAACTAAAGATGGTCATTGAAGAAGACCAGGACCTCTAGTATGTTTCTAGAGAAGTGGAGAAGAGAAATGTTCAGTGGTTGGCCGAGCATGAAAGCTCAAAATTGTTTGAGGTGGATAGGGAGGAGGATCCCTTCTATAAGAGAGGAGAGGGGCACTTTTGAAATCCTCTAAAATATTAATTTATAATAAACTAAAACCCCACACAAAAACCCCTTAAAAATGACTCAAATCCGAAGATTAGATGAGATATGGTTGTAATATCATCATCTAATAAAATTTAGACATGTTGGGAATTTATTTTAAACCTTATCAACTTGATTTACCCTGATTTAATCTTTTTAAATTTTTGTGGTAATAAAATTCTATATTTTAAATTGTTATGAATAATTACATAGGTGTTGTTAATTACCAATAACTGGATACATTATGACATTGTCGACCATATAAATTTCAATTTATAATTTTGAAATATTTTTGTGATTTTAAACAATTTAATAATATAACATATATATAGTGTCAATTTTGAAACTATTCATTTGTATGAATTTAAATAAAATCCACACAGAAGATATGTTCGAACAAAATTATTTAATAGATTTATAACATGTCATATTTGTCTATAAAATTCGTAGAGCATGTTAAATAGTTCATATAATATTTATTTTAATATTTTAAAACCATTTAATTTTTTTTTTGAGAAGTGGTGACATGAACTGGTGTCCCAATCCATGCCCTACATGGAATTTATTAAAATCAAAATAATATGTGTTACAAATTCAAGGTGTAATGAACTTACACCAGCAGGGAGTTATCCGGGGTACATGATAAAGGAATTCAACTGTACCAAAGAAAAAAATGTAGCCAGCCAGAAAAAAAATCCATAGAACTTGTCCTCCACCAAGGCTTCAGCACCATCATGAGACTGATAAAACACAAGCAGAACATAGTGTAAAAACATGAAGACAACTAGGACAACAACCTCCAATATGAGACATCATGCTGGAAATCAATCAATCAAAATTCATTCCAAACCGCATCTAGTTTAACTGCTCATTATATGAGCACAGCAGTGTTACTTCCATTTGAGACTCTAATCCATCACCCAAGCGCTTCTTAATGATTCAGCATGTTCACATTGCAGGCATCTTTCAAAGTGTTCCATATCATACTGATCTCTTCATCAAAAAAACAAAAAAACTGGGAGCCTCCCATAAAATTCAGGTGATCTCTTTGGAGGAAAATCAGATAGAGAACTCCAAATAAAAACAGTAACCAAACAAGAAGATAAACTAGAAAGCGTGATAGGATCCTGAATCAAAATGAGTGAGATCTGCACTGAGTTGATCCAAAAGCCTCATCTCATACTCAATCAGAATACCACTGACTAGATCAGAACCGGTTCCAAGAAAGAATATAATATAACCCAAATAGCTCAGCAGCAAACCAATATATAGAAGCCCAGGACAACTAGAAAAAAAATCTAAAATAAAAATCTGAAGACCAGAGTAAAATATCCAGCAGAGAATGAACCTTGTAAGTGGACTCAAAAAAACCAAAAGAAAGCAGTCTTTTACTGAAAAGCCTTTGAATTGATAACAGTCAATAAATCTGGAGAATGGGACAGAAAACTCTAAAACAGGGTTAATCAAGACAACATCATCAAATAGGTCATATTAAATTTGATTTTCTATTCATCCTTGATTTTTCAATGGAGATGGATCTTTTAATATAAAGATATTTCACCTTTGAAATCATACCTTCCTGAAGCTCTTGCTGAACAATCTACTGTTGCCTATCCATATGCTCGATCCACTTCTGAAGATCATGTTCATCAAAATGTGGTGAAAAGTAGTACAAAACAGTACTAGAAAGTGATTCATGAGGCTTATCCTGAGGATCATTAGCAGGTTCTGATTTGGGAGTCTCAACTTGAGGCTTCTCTTGGTAAGTTTCTACTTGCTCAGCTTTAGAGATGTCCACTGATCTAGTAACAATGGTACGTTCTATGTTTGAGTAGTCTTTGCGTCTTCTAGTTTTTCTTGGATGTGAAGTGATGTAGCCATCCTCATCTACCAAAGGTATTTTTTACCTTTTTGGCCATATTATTTATGAATGATTCTTCCATCTGAATAGATTTCCCAGCTTCCTCAGCATTGGTGTCTAATACATCATGATCCTCTTCCCCTGAATTTTTGTTAGGTACAATGATATCCTTTTGTTCTTGAAGGGGAAGGGGAATCTGAGGTTCAGTTTTCTTAGAAGCACTAGAGTGCTGGGATCTAATAGGTTCAATCCTAGAGGGAGTAATCGCATTTTCAATAACCGCATTAGAAAAATCTGAAAGTTGATTTTTAGAATTATGAGCACGATCCAATCTACTCGCGCAAAATTTTTGATCAACTGGAGCCTTATGACCTTTTTCAACCCAGGTGGGTTTTTTAACCTTGGGACAGCCCTGATTCTTGGTACAGAAATTAGAGGGATGGCCAAGCCTGAGACAGTTATGGCAATAGTTAGGAAATCTCTCATATAGAATCTCCTAAGAGAAACCAAGTTTACCACTCTGAATCCAAATATGTGAAGGCAAGTATTTTGAAACAACCACTTCAACACAAATTCTTGCAATAGAAGGCCTAGAAAGTGACTTTGTGGAAGAATCAAGTCTCAATGGATTACCAATGAGCTTAGCAATAGGAAACAATGCATTTTGATTAAAGAGGTGCAATGGAAGTTCGGGAAAACCAAACCAGATTGGCACAACCGACGATTCAATGTGCGGATCAAACTTTGGATCCCATTTTAAAACATTAATAAAACAACAACAAAAACACCATGATCTACGGACCCATAATCTATAATATTCAGCTTCAGTCCGGAATATAATGATTATATGAGTAGAATTTAGGAGTCCTTAGTTGAAACCTGAAAATACAATGGATTCAAGCGCAGAATGAAGGTATTTCAGAGAAGGCTTTCGATTCGTGAATTTTACAATGAGGGTAAAGCGCAAATCCTCGGCAAGAGACCTTACCTCAGTTTCTGAGAAGGAAATCGCATCCTGCCCTCTATACCAAAAGAGAATGTGCGAGATTTTGATCTCTGAAGCCTCAACCATCCGAGGAACATCATCTATGGATCTTCCAGCAACCACATCTGCAAAGGATCTAACTCAAATATTAGGGTTTTTCACTTCCATCGGGTTCGAGAGGTTCAGCACTGCGGACTCCATTTTCTCCAACATGATAAAAATCTTTTCTAAAACCATTTATTTGTTATTTTAACCAATAAAATAATTTATACATCACTAGTGTTTCATCATTAATGATACTTTTTTAATTCCTAAAAATTCTAAATAAATTCACATGATGTTTATAATTTTATTAGAGTTCTGGTGACAATTTATGTTAGATGTGTAATGAAGTTTATCAATAAATTAAAATTATTACACTTATAAGATATAAGAGAGTGACATGTAGTCACTTTCTTTTGTTTTAATAATAATTAAGTCATTTAATGGTCAAAATTCCATGAAATGAATCTATTCAAATGCTTAGGTGATATGGGCCGACTTTTATTCATCCAATCGAATTTTTGCATGTGTTAGGGTAATTTTATAATCTTATTTTTACCCTTAATTACCCGATTAACATTTAACAATAGTAAAAAAAATTAATCGTAGTTACTATTCATAATTTCTAAAATATATAAAGTATTATATTAACATAATTTGGAACTATGATTCCAAATATGAAATCAATTTTCAAAATTCAAAACATAGAAGTTGCAGTAATTAATTTAAAATTAATCCCGTTGTTAAGAAAACGAGTTTTAATAGTTAAAACTTTGCAAAAGATTGAAATGTTTTTACCTCATAATTCAGTGTAAAATTAATGATAATGACTTAAATTATATTAAATGGTAAAAATATATTCTATTTATACTTTAAAACCATTCAATATTATAATTTATCTGGATAACAAAGATGTTTTTAATTAAAATTTAGAGTATTTTTACTATCAAAATATGAAGGTTATCATAAAAATGTCAAAAATTTATCCAAAGTAAATTTTTATATCCAGATTGAAATTAATATGTTTATTTTGTCCAATTGAACTTATAACGGTGTCAAAAACTAGATTTAAAGTGGGTGTGTCATCAAAAGGTGGCAAAATTGTATTTTTTTGAAAAATACTTATTTTACATTAAAAATATATTTTGTTCTCAGACCGTGTTCTAGGATATGTGTAAAATGAGTCATAATGTTATAAAATTCAAAATTTAGTTAATAATATTCATAAAGGCTAATTCATAATAATATTATAACAATATAGCATTTTTTAGTGAATCTCGGTATTGCGTACAACACACACTCTTGAGGATGGTCGCTCTTGCATGCAACACAAGACATGAATAGTGTTTGCATATAATATAAGATAATATGGTGTTGTGTATATAACAATCTAATTTTGGTGTAGCTTATAACAAAATAAATCATAGAAAATAAAAAAAATTATTTCTCATAAAATCTTGCGGTATTACATTCTATACCCCTTAAAATGAATTTCCCCCTCAAAATTCATTGGGGGTTATATAAGGTTTACAACTTGAATTTTTCATTCCTAGAAACCCACATCATAAAAAAGAATACTAAAACTAAATTTTAAAAATTAAAGTATGAATTGTTAGAGTTACCCAAATTAACTCATCACTGGGTTTACACATAGAAGAACATTGGTGCATATATGGATATGGAAGTGAAATCTAACCATCAAGTTCTGATGGAGAGTGGTAGAGAACATGGCTATGAAAAATCCATCAATAACAAAGAAATAAACTTTTTCTGATATAAGGTACCATCTAATTAATCATATACGAGGGTATTGGGACAACTTTTTTGCTTTTCAAGATCATTTCCCTAAAGTTGAATAATTGGAATTAAAAGAAATACTTACTTGATTTTGGTACAGTCTCACCGTTGGTCGTTCCTTGAACAATTTCCATTTCATATATTAATGAAATGAAGCTTAATTTTTCATTCGTGAATTGTTAGCATATCATGTGATAGAATAATGGTTTATTCCTTTTATCTCAAACAAAAGGTTACAATAAGGTATAATAAATACATAAGTCCATATATGGTGATATTAATTGTATATGGCTCCAAAAATGGATTTATACTTCATATATCACACCACATAATAAAATAAAACTAATTTCTACAAAACAAGGACTTCTTGTAGGCCAGTTATAGGCGATAAAGGCCTGTCTCACTTCAGTTGTGGGTTCAATTCCCACAGCCCTATCCGACATGACGGGTTGTCTCTTGTCCTATGGGTTGTCCTTTTTCTAAATCTACACTATTATTACATTTCATAAATAATCTCGGAACAAAAGTTCTAGTCGTAAACAATTTTATTTGATATCCAACTCAATCCATTCCAATATTTCGGCTTATCGAAAATACTTCCGTCGAAACTCACATAATAAATAAAAATATTACTAGAATGGTCATCTACCAAGAATGTAAATACCATCATTTATCACCCATATATCATAAGATATATCATGTTGGTCACATTCCAAACATTTGAATACCTTAATCATGTATTCTCATTAAACATGAATTACCATATATCCTTAGTGAAAACATGAATGTTGTCAAATGTTAATTATTTCCACACACCAAAATCCCAAAATTTCAATACACATAAACCATCATGTAACCATTTCCTTATATCAGTCATGAGCTCATTAATACTATTATTTTCTCTGTATCCCTTCATTATGCACATATCATCTTCTTTCCAAAAATATTTCAATCACTTTTAATGGTTACCGGTATAATACAATTATTGAAAACCAATACATAAATATTCCAATATTCCATAATTCTATAAATGAGATTCCACAACACTATTTTCGAATCCCGTTACATATACAATTAATCATTACACCACTTTGTTTCCATATTCAAAATCACAAATAGTGATCAGATGTTACTTCCCTTTGTCCTTTTCCTTAAGAGGTTGTTGATGTCAATAATCATTAACCCTTGGAATAGGGAATTGGTTAGCATAATTGCTCATTTCTTTTCACTTCTATCATTGAAGTGTTTATGGTGTGTTCTATGTAGTATTTTCTCTATTCACATCATTAACTGCCTTTTTCCCCTTACATTGACACTCTGCTACTCGATGAACTTCTTTTCCACACTTAAAAAACATTTTCTATCCCCTTTAAGACAATCTCCACCATGCGTCTTTCCATACATTGAGCATAACGAAACATTCGTCTTCATTTCACCATGGTTTTGAGATTTTTCCTTGAACTCCATCTTTCATTTCATGTCCAAACCATGAGGAGGATATGTAACACCAACTTCTAGTTCTACCTTGATATCACAAAAAAAGTATCTTCATAGATAGTGAAGTATCTTATAGCTAATTCCTTTTGAAGACTTGGTTTTAATCCACTGAATAATCGATCAACTTCACTTTCAGGTTAGATGATAAAGGCATATGCATACCTTTCAAGCGTTTTAAAATTCACCTCGAATATACCAACAGATCCATCATTCGTTTTCTTAATCTCATGGAACTCCTTTTACATCATTCTTCGTCGAATACTATGGAAGTAATTATTGAAAAACAAGTTCATGAACTCGTCCCATTCCAAGGATTCAATTTCATCTTGGGGCCCTATATTCTAAATTAGAGTCCACCACTAGTCTACTTCACCTTCTAAACTTTAAAAAGCTAAAATTTAATTTTCATGTTTTGATCAAAAAAATATATAAAATATCATTTCAATGGTACTGATCAATTGTTCAGCAACAAGTGGATCAGAAGACCCACTAAAGGAAGGTGGATGTTACCTCATAAAGGACTCAATAGAATATTGTTCCCTTCATTGCTCATTTGGAAGTCCAGAATGATTCATAGTTTGTGTAAGTATAACAATAAGTTTTTTCACTCCATTTCCCATAACATTTGGTTGTTCAGGATGAAAAATCATTGTATTTTCCAGTGCATTGATCATTAAAACGATTCCTTAGGGTTCCAGCAATTATCTAAAACCCAAGAAGGATAGTGTGAGAGGAAAAAATCATTCTAGGAAAATAACATAATCAAAGGGAGTACTTTCAGTCTCTAACATCATAGGTTTAATCCTAGGTTTTTCATATTCGTTATCAGAATTAAAGGACAATAACTTATACTTGTACTTAGCTTTAGGGACATCCCTAGACATACCATTGAAATATTTATATGGATCTCACTAAAGTTTTCGCATCCTACCTTCTAAAGTTTAAGTAAACCATTCCTATGATACCAACTATAGCTCCCCAATCTGCAAGTACATGAACATTACATTACATTTGTGTAATACTTAATACATAACAAAAACAGACACCCAAGGACCGTAATAGTTTACAGTCTTTTGGAAACTCAGAACATAATATTCTAATCATGGTGAAAGATCTTCAACATCTCCAACAAAGATATTTCACTTTTGTTTTCTTACCAAAAACCTTTTTTTAATCTTTGGGTAAAGAAAAAATATAAATTATGAGATCAAATGCTCAGTAAGGGTAATCATGGAGAAAATAAAACAATCCATATACATATGAACTTAAAAATATAAACATAATGATTAAACATCAATATCATTAGCAATGACATAAAACATAGCAGTACGTAAGGAATAGATCATAATGTAACATCAATCAAGATAAAATATCATGGGAATAAAACATGTAATTATGGAAAAAGATTAATCACATTATATTAATTCAATAGTATCCAAGGCATTGCTTCCAATACCATCATAATAGACAGAGTTTATTACTAAACCGGGTTTACTTTCTGTTTCAGCCCTGTATTACTGAACTAGATTTACTTACTGTTCCAGCCATGTCTATATCATGAGATGTAAATCATTACCCAATGAATTAGAGGAACATATAAGTCCCACCTATCACTTATTAAAATCATTCTTACGTGTGTCACAAAAAAATCATAAATTATTCATCATAACCCAAAGAATAAAATGAGTTTCATAAAAATCACACCTTCAGAACATAATCCATATAAAAAAAGGATGTCATCTCATGATAAGAAAAATCAAACCATGTAAAAAATAGATACATTATTTATGAAACATTAATATAATAAATAATGTCAACTTAGATGGAAAATAAATTTGATAAAACTCTTGAAATGAATTCTTGATGAAAATATCCTTTCTTATTCAAAATCATTTTCTTTTCACAAAATAAAACATAATTTTGAAAGAAAATATTTTTGTGAAAATAATAATGAAATATTGAAGAGGATTCTTGAGGAAAATATGGCATTATGAAACCATAAAAATACAATCTTTCCGTATAAGTTAAGAAAACATTCTTCTTGTACTTTTGTTAGAAAAGTCAAAAAGTACCTCGTCTGGTAAACAAAAGAAAGATTCCTTCCATACCATGTGGTAAAAGTCAAAAAGGGTAAAAATGAATTTAAACATACATGGAGGAATATTAAAAATTTTATGAAAACATTTTGAGAACATATGGAAATAGATGATAAACATATCCCAATAAATACTTTCGAATAAACAATCTCATATAAGAACAAGATTGGAATAATTATCCCATACCTTATGTCCAATTTCTTCCATATGTGTCTAAGACTCTTGTATTGTTAGTTTAAACATATTTTTTACTTGTACTAGAACCATAATTATATTTATGATATCATATATGATTCAATTATGACTTTATATTATCTGTTCATTTGTCAATTCCTTGTTAAAGCCGTGTTTTGGGTAAAATCGTTTCATTTATCATATGTGTTTAGAATTGTTGTTATTGGTTTTATTATTATTTATATCATGATTTAATTACTTCTATAATGTAAAATAATTATTTATATATCATAGATATTCAGTATATATATATAATAAATAGATAAATGAAATGAGATGGTAGACCGTACGTATGCATGAATGTTTTTTTCATTTCCTTATTGAATTGAATGGAAGTAAGTAGATGATATATATATATATATGAATTCAGTATCATTATTATGTAATATATTTTAATGATTATTCATTATATATAGACTTGAGAATCATTATTTAATGGTTAACTTGGAGAATGAATCTCATCGTGTAATGGAGAGGGTAATCCGTACATACGCACGATCAATGATATCTTTCCTATAATTATAGAATGGAATTGGAGTGCATGATAGAATATCTCAGAATTAGTATCATGTTATAATAATCATATATAGTTATTATTTACACCATTATACCCATCCAAGTAAGGAGGTGGTGTAAAACATATTACACTACAACATTGAGACGGTATTCTGTACGTACGAACGTGGGATGATTTCGTTCTCCATAGGATGGATAGAAGGTGAAATAGGGTTGGTTAATATTTATAATAACATATAAATAGATTAGTGATATTTATTCTATTACATTATTATGAAACAAAAAAATAGGAAGTAGAAGAAAAAATGAATTTGAATGAATCGTTAAAGGATATTATGTCTTCTTCGACGCACCACTTCTAAACCTCCTATTAGGGCACTAAAGTTGGTATTTGAAGAAACAAAGGACCTCTATTATGTGTCTAGGGAAGTTTATAAGACAAATGTGTATGGTTTGGCTGATCATGAAGGCTCAAAATGGTGTGAGGAGGAGAGGGAGGAGGTGCCCTTTTATAAGAGAGGAGAGGGGCACTTTTGGAAGCCTCTGAATTATTTATTTATATTAAACTAAAAACCCCCTTAATAACCACCAAAAATGACTCAAATCCGAAAATTAGATGATCTTGGGTTATAATATCATCAACCAATAAAATTTAGACATGTTTGGAATTTATTATAAACCATATCAACTTTATTTATCCTTATTTAATCAATTTAATTTTATTTGTGGTAATAATATTCTAAATTTTAAATTGTTATGAATACTTATTTTTGTGTTGTGAATTGTACATAAATGGATATTTTAAGACATTATCGACTATATAAATTTCAATATATATATTTTAAATATTTTAGTGATTTTTAAACAATTTAATAATATAAAGTATCAATAGTGTCAATTTTGAAACTATTCATTTGTTTGAAATTAAATAAAATGCACATAGAAGATATGTTCGAACCAACATATTTTATAGATTCCTAACATGTCATATTTATCTAGAATATTCGTGGAGCACATTAAATAGTTTATATAATATTTATTTCAATATTTTTAAAAACATTTCTTTGATATATCAATCAATAAAATAATTTATACACAACTATTGTGTCATCATTGATGATAATTATTTAATCTTTATAAATTATACATAAAATCACATTATTTAGATAATTTTATTATATTTTTGGTTACTATTTATGTTTGATGTTTTTTGAATTTTATCACTAAATTAAAATTATTACACTTATAAGATATAAGAGAGTGACATGTTGTCACTTTCTTTGGTTTTTAAAATAATTAAATATATTTTATTGTCAAAAGTCCAGGAAATGAATATATTCTGACCCTTAGGTGATATGTGTTGACTTTTATTCTGCCAATAGAATTTTTTTCTTCTGTTAGGGTTATTTTATAATCTTATTTTTACACATAATTACCCGATTAACTTTAACTGTAGTAAATAAAATTTACCGTAGTTGCTAATCATAATGTCTAAAAAATAAAAATTATCCTCTTAATATAATTTGGACCTAATTATTCCAAATATGAAATCCTTTTTTCAAAATTCAAAATACAGAAGTTACAGTAATTAATTTAAAATTAATCTCGTTGTTAAGAAAACAGGTTTTAAAAGTTAAAACATTCAAAAGATTGAAATATTTTTACCTATGAATTTAGTGTAAAATTAATGCTAATGACTTACATTATACAAAATGGTAAAAAATATTTTATTTATAATTTTAAACCATTAAATATTATAATTTAATTATATAATTTATCTTTATTATAAAAGTTGTTTTTAATTAAAATTTATCGTATTTTTACTATCAAAATATGATTCTTATCAGAAAATTGTCAAACATTTATCAAATGTAAATATTTTTATCCTAATTTCAATAAATATGTTTATTTTTTCTAATTTAACTTATAAAAAAGTCAAAAATTAGATTTAATGTGGTTGCCTCATCAAAAGGCGACAAAACTGCATTTTTTGAGAAATAATTATTTTACCTGAAAAATTTATTTTGTTCTCATAACATGTTCTAGGATATGTTTAAGATTAATGATAATTTATTAAAAATAAAAATTTTGTTAATACTTTTCATAATGGATAGTTCTTAAAAATATTATAACAATATATCATTGTTTAGTGAATCTCGGTATTGTGTACAACACACGCTATTTAGGATGATTGCTCTTGCATGCATCCCAAGCAAGGAAGAGTATTTGAATATAATACAAGCAAATATGGTGTTGCATATTACACAAGATAATTTTGTTGTAGCATAAAACACAAGACATCAAAGAAATTAAAAAAAATAATATTTCTCATAAAATCATGGGGTGCTACAACAAATGACATGTGAATGGTTTGCACTATTTTAATAGTATTATTTATAATCATGTTTAAATTGAGTATACATGATTCATATTTTATATTTTAGGAAAGGTGTATTAAGGAATACGATAAAAAATATTAGATAATGGTTTAAGAATAATGATAAATGATTGATGTTTGTATTTTTTGGAATTCATGAATTATGTTATAATAATCCAGAAATAATTTTTTTTAAATTAAGTATTTGAGAAAATATATTAACTGGTGTTGGTGACCTAAACAAAAGATTTAATGGAAGGGTGATATTTTGATTAACGGTAAATAACCCTTAATGTGTTTCAAATATTGATAAAATTGGGTTTATTATGGATACAGAATTATTGATAAGGTTATAGGAAATTGGAATGTATTATTACCATGTATATGATTGTTGACTTGTTGACAATGTTGTATATTTTATCATGGATGATGAATATAATTTTTTTTTCAATTTAAAAAAATATATCAAATAATATATGGAATAATAAATATTGAAAACATTAAATAAGGTTTTATGGAAATTCTGGTTATTACTATATTTTAGGAGAATAAAATATAAATGTATTCACTTTATAGGTATGTGATATCCTAGTGCTACATTATGATATATGTTAGATCAATGTTAAGATGAATTTGAAAAATTTAGTAACCATATTTCAAATGTTTTGTATTTTCATCTTTTAGGTTTGTTACATGGTTTAACATTTATGTATAGGTTTAAGATAAAATTCAGATTATGTTTTAGAGATTAATGTATTATCTCACCATATAGAGATTTATGCATATTTAATTACATGTTTTAAAAATTATTATTTCATTGTTACTAAATTTAGATAAAATGACTTATCATTCATCTCATAGATCATTTTATCTATTAGTTAATCAATAATAAAAAATTCACGTTCATTTCACAGAGTAAGAGATGAAGTGGGAATTCTTGAAGTCACAACCAAATGGGGAAGATTAAGCATATGAATTTGAAACTGTAAGAAAGTGTATCACTAGGATAATTTTTTTAAAATTTAGGAAAAAGATATTTTAATAAAAAATTTATCCTTGTACCTCCATTTTATATGAATCAAATGATCCCTTTGATAATCATATATTTAGGGTTTTGTGATTTTTAACATTATCTAGAACACCCAATTTCCTGTGAGTTGTAATTTTTATCACTCACTATAATTATTTATGATATTCTTTCATGTATAAATATTCACCTATGTTATAATATGTAAAAATAGTTATGAGTTACTATGTTTAACTATTATTTTTCAAACATTCCCTTTTAAAAATATGTTTTAGTATTCATTTTTTCTAGTTGTTGGTTCCTATAGAAGGAATATTGAAGTTTCAAAATTTCATGACCATGATGAATTTTTAGAGAGAAATTAATTTTAAAGGTGGTATAATTTAACACCCAATGATTTTATGAATTACTATTTTTGAGAATAAATTAAATTTATTTTATATCTTTCATTTCATGCAGCACCAAATTAAGATTTTATTAAATGAAACACCATGTTTTGTGTGCACAATACACACAACTAAGATTCTATTTCACTACACACAACATTGAGCATAAATTGAATTAAAAAAACACCATGATTAGCTCACATTACATGTAACACTATGTTTGTATTGTGTTACACATAATGTCATGTTATTTCAATATCTTTCATTATATACAAGACTGAGTTTTACTGAGCTAAAATATACTATTAATATTATTAGTAAAATATTATTACAGTTATCTTATAGCCATTAGAATGGAGTGTATGAAAAAAATTAGGCAAATTTGGAAGACATGTTTTATTTATTTTTATTAAAATAATTCGTTCGAAACCAATTTGTTAGAAATTAAAATAAAAACTATTCGAAAATAAAGAAATTACTTTTCTGAGAAAAATAAATTTTTATATAAAAAAGTTTATTGATAGATAAAATATAATACCACTTTTTTATGAATTATTAAAATAAAATAAATATATATTATATTCATGAAAACACATAATGTTCCGATTATGTGTTTTGTAGAGAATATATAAGAAAAAAAATCAAATTTTACAGATAAAAAGATGTATTTTTCTAAAACGAAATTTTAACTCCTCTTAAGAGAGAACCTGTTATAAATCAAATATTGACACTTTTATAATTTTTAATTTAAAAAATTAATATCATATTTAAAATTTTAATATGAAAATTTACTATGGGTTAATTTTTGGAATTTTTCATTGGAGTTACATCTTTTGATGAATATTTAGAAATAACTAAATATAAATTGAAAGCTGATTTTTTATTAATTTTTTTATATATATAAACTATAGTTTATTGTTTTAAATATATATATATATATAATATATATATATATTAATATAAATAATTATTGGAATAAATTTCTCAATGAAATTTTAAATAAAAATTGAAAATAATATTGAACTACTTCACATTAAAACTCATTTTTTTATCCCATCTATGAGATTTATTTTAATTTAATATCTGAAAATTATGTGTTTAAAATTGTTAAAAATTAATAATATATATATATATAATAATTTATAATATCTAATATGTTCTAAATAAATTTTTCTGAAATATATTAGTAAAAACAGTTAAAATTAATTATATTGATTAAGATAAAAACGAGTTTAACGAGGGACTATACTTTAACAGATGAGGCCAAATGATATAAAAACACATCAAAAACCCATTTTATGGAAACATTTCGACTATATACCAACATTTATCAAATTATTATCAATATTGGAGGCAAATTACATAATATAAACTTCCCAATAGTGTTTCTCCTTCTGTATTTACAAGAATGCCTCTCATCCTCTACAATAAATAGGGTACTCAATGCCCATTAATTTATACCTATAATGAATTTTTTTCTTGTAAAAAACTACCCAAATATACTCAAAAAAATCCATATTCTAACATTATAAGACTCACTTGGGGCGTAAATTAATCTTGGTAATCCCTTTCGTGAAAACTAAAAGTAGTTACCCGAAGAAGTGGTAACATTCATCAAAGAGAAATTTGGTTTTATTTTATTTATCCTCGAATTCAATAATTCATGTTATATGATTACATAATAACCTTAGGTTACTAAATATAATTATATTTTTTTATTTTAATGGTTTTATAAAAGCCTACACACTCATACATCAATTGGGATACACAACCATGATTCATGTGTGTGACGAACTACCACTTTACAATCTTATATCGTTCATTATTTTGTTACAACCACTCAAGGTTGTGAACAATGACAGAATTTATGTTTTTATAAGGAATATATGATATTTCCTATTTGTTTATGCTTATGTAATTATTCTATTATACACAATTTCATGCTTTCCTTTTTTTAGGAATACTATAATATTGTTTTTAGATGTGTGGACTACCACATAATCAAAGTGATGTGATTTGTTCACTCTTTACATGGAATGTATTAAGGGTGGTTTTAAAACAATTATGGGATATTTATGAAATAATAATTCTATTATAATTATAATATATATATTCATAATTTACTTTTTATTCTTTAATATATGGAAGGAAAATGGAAACAACATTCATGCATTTTTACAACCTACTGTCTCCATGAATGGTTTATTTTAATTAATATTTATATATTTTATATATTAGTAAAAATAATTATATAATTAATATATATATAATGTTATATCATTTTATTATTATAAAAATTAGTTAATCATGATCTATGTAATAGGATCATGAATAATAAGTCAAAACATACACAAAAAACAATGTAGTTATTACCGGAAATATAAATTGAACAAGAAATTGTCAATAAACACGAAATATAAATATATAATAAAATAATATATTGTATGATAAATGAGAATATTTTTCTATTTTATATGTATTATAAACCTATATTTATTATATATTATGTTTGAATTTGTATAACTAATGTCAAGACTTATGGTAAAGGTTTTTGATGTCTCACTTTTATTTTTATGAGATATATGGTATACACACCACTTATTATTGTTGTGTTGTGTATATACTGAACTATTACATGTTATATAATTATTTAAATTTATTTAATGAAATACAATATTTCTATTTATGATTTTGTTTCTTGTATCTCACGATTCAAAAGTTACTCAAGTAGTAAGGGGATTTTTAGTCTCACGTTTATTTTCTCTGAGACAAAATCCATGTTCCCCACCTCCTTCTTATATGTGGTGTGTATAATTCCCATGTATGTATTTTATTATTATAATAATTAAAATTATTAGGATTTAGAAATCCATTTTATGATATATTTTCATGGGGTTTATGATTCAATTGTTACCAAATCGGTATTGGTATTTTGTCTCAATATAGTTTCTTTGAGATGAATATTAAGATATGCACATATTTTATTTTATATGGTCTATATAATACCTATTTTTAGGTTATATATTGAATTTTATTCTCCTCATGATATTTTATTCTTAATGTATGTTATTATATCATGGTGATTCAGATTGAATGTTACCAATGTTGTAATATTTTGTTGTAGTAATCTCATCGTTTATCAGGATTGTTTAGGATTATAATACAATTGATGGAATATTAGGATTCATCTCTCAAGAATTATCAAGAATTTTATTATCCTATGTTTATTCATGATATATTTGAGTAATAATACCATTTTCACTATTTGGTACTTATTATAGTCAAGAAAATAATTTTTATGGGAATCTTCCATTATCTCTCTCTTCAGTAAAAAAATTTGTGTTCTTTCAAAAAATGTTTTATATATTTTTTAAAACGTTTTAAAGGATATTTCAATATCATTTTCAAGTAAAATGATTTGGTGTATTTTTTATTTTTTATAAATTTTTTAAAGGTTTTTTCACGGATTACTTTATATTTTTAAAGGTTGATTTATTAAATTTTTCTTTAAAAAAATGATTTATGTTTTAATGATAATTCCTCAAAGATGAATTTTTTTCCTCAAGAAATGTTCCTATGAGATATCAAAAAATTATTTTCATTCTAATATATTATAAATTGCTATAGTTTATGATTTGTGGGTGATAAGATCCTATTTTACCATTATTATTTATTCTTTAAATGGTTTTTTATTATTATGATAAGTGATTTATGAAATCCTTTTTTATTCTAGGGTTATAACATGATAAAATGTTGAAGAAACAAGATACCTTTCATATGAAAATATATTCTTAAAGGATTATAAAACCAGTCTCCTTTTCCTAGGTTATGATACAATAATATTTTACAGATTCCCATTTCTGTACATGAGTTATGATATTATGCATATAAAATCCATCACTTTTATAAGTCTTGATATTATTAATTTTGATTTATATTTTTGAATAAATATGTATGATTTCATTATGTGATAGGTGAAACATATATATACCACCAATATAGTGGGTAATGATAAATGGTATATGATCATAGATTGTCTAAGGCTTATAGCCCAATCCTAGAAGCATGAGGTTACACAGGTTATAGCCCAAACCCAAAAACAAGATGGTACACAGGTTTTACCGAAAGCCTAAAAACAAGAGGGTATATGTGTTTATCCCAAGATTGAAAAAATAGGGCATGTTTATTTTATCCCAATCCTTAAAAAAAATGGTATATATTATGAATACCAATAATTAAAATAAGTGGGTATGCGGGTTTTAGCCCAAGACAAAAAACCAGTGGTTTCATTGGTTTGAGACAAAGCCCAAAGTAGGGAGATGAGTGATTAGCCCAGGTTTAATATGTTATGTTAGTAGCCTTGAAATAATAATTTTTATGTTTATTTTAATTTCTAACTTTAATGACTTATACCAATATTATTCTCTCACACACGATGTTCTTTTATTTTATTCCGATTCATGACTTACAAACATCCAATATTTATTCATGTACTTATAATTATGATATTTGATATGTAGGGTATCATCTTAATAAGTTATGATTATGTTCTCATACCCTTATGTCTATGTTATGATTTTATATTTCCTCTATTATTACCCATAGTATGTATCTGGGCACACCATTTCATATGTTTACTTTTCCAAGGTCTTGAGGAATGGTTTTATTTAAGAGTAATAAAGTGGAAGATCTTTAGTGGAGATGATGAACAGATTTCACCAAATTAAAATTAATGTGTTCCATGTTTCCAGAGACACTAATCTATTATGGCCCTCAGAAATTTAATTTTTTATTGTGATGAACATTATAGAAAAATGATGTGATATCCTTGTATGTTAATCCAGGGACACTATACCATTGATGTCATTAGAATATACACACATCTAATGATCCAACTACGGTTGAAGATATAAACTACTACTTCTGTCAAAAAAGGTCTACCATCTATTTCTTATTGATAATCTAATAAACATAGATAGAATGAGTTATCTTTTTATACAATTCACTTAAAATGGTGTGAATAATTCTTCACATCCAAAAAAATTCAACTTGGTGACTTGTTATAGGGAAATACCAAGGAACCCTCCCCAATAAGCATCCTTCCTTCCACTAGCACTGGTGTTACTACAATTTTTCATTAATTCTTTTACCCACTCCCTACGGAGGCATGATACCGAAACAAAATGTCTTGGTTTACAGTCTTAGAGGGAATGTCTATATAAATTTTATACCAATGATATTATGGAGATCTAAAAAATTCTCCTCTATAATATTTGTTGTGATGTAGTAATTTAAAATGATATGATTTTCATTTCCTGGAAAATATTATTTTTTTCTTAGTCGAACTCAAAATTTCCTTCACAAAAAAGAATACCATATTCCAAAATTCTTCCAAATTCCTTAAAAAATATCTTTAATGAAACAATAATCTTGTTAATACGTCACTCCACCAAATACTCATATTCAGTTTTACTTAATTTACGAATATTATGCTTCCATAATATATAATTCATCAGTATTCTTTTATAGGTAAATTTTAATCTTTTTTTGCTTTTAAAACTATCTAATTGTCCCAAAATGTCATCATTAACAAATCCTTTTAGAGGATATACCTATGTACATCAAATATAATCATGATCCATTCCTTTCAAATACCAATGGATCCACTTAATGGATTCCAAATGTTCGTTACCATGGTTGGATCAAATATTCTCAATATTCCCACTAAAAATGAAAAATCACATCAAGTAAAAATTATTTCAGAAATTATAATTCGAATAGCTGAAGAATAAGGTACATTCACCATGTCCTCACATTTAACTTCCATTGCATGTACTTATTACTTGAACAGTTTGATGTGTCCACCAAAAGAGTAGTAACTAGTATAAATTCAGTTTGTTTGAGAAATTCAATGATTTTATGGATTTACACATTATGAGGTAAAATCAATGTTACATTCCTTTTATCTCTTTATGTCCTCATCATAAATATATTATTGACTTTCCCAAGATAATTTATCACAAAAAATTTAAATAACTTATTTATCTATTTCTGTGTCATTTGAACATCTAATCTAACCCTCATCATTTCATTAACATAAAAAATATTATGATTAATGGAATATAATCCCATTTCTTTTATTAACAAAATTATTTGTATTATAGTTATAAATTTTTTATTTATCCACAAAAGTGTTGAACTTTTAATTACATTTTACTAATACTTGTTTCAAACCATTGAATATTTTATTCAATCTACAAATAAACATATATTCTTAAAAACATGGTACAAAAATTTGTTGATTCATATATATTTACTACTATATCTAATTATTTTGAAAAACAATCTCAATATCCATCTATTTAAAAAAAAATTCTAATCCATTATATTTAACATTGATTAAATGGTATAATGTTTAGCTAGCAGTGAAAATATTTCTAATAAATATAATACTTAATAAATTTAAATTCACTTAAATATTATACATTATTTGTAAATTTTCTTACCATAATAAACTACTTTAATCTGGTAAACCCACTTATTTTAATGGTCCATTTTACCATCCAAAATTTCAACCATACACTATGTTCTTTTGAAATTTAATAAATTCATCTCTTAAATCATGAATAAGTCCATTTATTTGATTTCACTAGGACAATTTACTTCCATAAGATTTATAGGATATACGACATTTTGAGGATTATAATTTTTAATGTTATCTTGATTATAGTTGATCCCCTCAAATGAATCTACTAATCTGAACTACCAAGATCTATAATTTCTACTTGTATATGTTCTTGCAACGACTTAAATTATAGAGCCTATTATTTATATGATCCCAATAAATATCTAAAATCCATTAAACATTCTTTTACATTTTATGGTATCAATTCTAAACGTTTGGTTCTTTGATCACTTACGTCTGTGTTCAATAGATCATACAAGCAATGAGTGTTATAGTTGACATGGAATTCAATAGATGATTGTACATAAAGTTCCTACATAGCTATGTTAATTTCCATATAAGGAACCTTCTTATTAAATAAATTATCATTAATTTTTATTATTTATTTCCTTTAACCACCCCATAAGTGATATCTAAAATTTTCATCTACATAGACAAGGTAAAAATTATAATTTGGATTTCTAGTCTTGTTTATCACAGTCCATAGAATTTAGATGTACATATTTTATGAAACAAAAAAAATTATTATGTTGAACTTTGGTTCATTTTATTAACTATATAACCTCGATATTTTATTTTCCAACTTTTGATGTTGGACTTTTATTAATGAGACAAGCTGCCATTTTGATTATTTCTGCCCAAATTGAATTTGGAAATCCCCAGTGAAATATCCTACATTATATCTAAAAATGTATAATTCATTATTATAGATACTCAATTTTTTATTATGTTCAAGGAACCGTATTCACATTAATTATTCCATACAAATTATATGAAATCTAGAAGTTGTATCTGATGTAATCACTGATTTTGTTCTTTTAGATGCATTTTAACACTTTGATGCTCTCCATTCCTACCAAAACATTCCAATGAATGACCACATTAAAATATACTAGACATATGATTCAAAAATTAAATACATAATTTATTATTAGAATCATCAAAGAAACTTTAGATTTTATAGGAAAACACCATAATATTGAGTAGTGGTAGGTCAGTAAAAATATGAGTGTACAAACACCAATATCTAATTTATGGGATCAAGAACAACCAAGTTGGATTAAAATATTTAATAAGTTTATAAATAAATTTTTTTACAATTTTCAATTTATTTCTGATCATGATTCAGATACTCTTATCCATTAAACCATTCAAGTTTTTTAACTAGGTCACCTAACCTACAATGTCATACTTTTGAATTATCATAAGTTATACCTCTGACTACTGCCATGCCATATGAATTTGTTTTCTTGAAAAGGGTCCCATAATTTAATCCTAATAAAAAAATCATGGATACTCCAATAACTTTCCATACCACACTATTAAATCAAGGAATATAGGCTCAAAAAACAATTTTTCAAATGAAAAATTCAACATTTTCTTTGGCTAGGGATATGATGGATTTATGTCATCTTCTAGAATCTATTATTCATCATTCAAATGATTACCTATGTTTTTTTAAAACATCCATGCATTAGAAACATTCTATATATACTTTTTCAAATAACTCAGATACATAATTGACTATGTATCATTTATCACCTATTGAATGATAGTGTTCTCTAAAACCAATCACCAATGTTACTACGGGTTTTTTCAAATTCAAAAAATATTATTTTCTATATTCCATTATGTTAATTATATTTGAACTACTATATGTCTAAACCTTTAGGATGAACTCTGTTTGACACTAAAAATACTTCTTAATATTCCCTCTCTCTAACAATTATTTTAGGTTGGAGTCGGATGATCCGAATTACATTGAATTATTTCATCGGAATTTTCTTTTTTTTGTGGCTTCTTTTGGTCAACATTTTTCTAATGGTGGGAAATTACATTCAATAGGTATTATGGATACTATAGGATTCTACATGTACTTCCAAAAAACATTACTCATTATTCTATAAATCATTATAACCATAATCCAATACTAGATCATTTTATCACTCAAGTTACTAAATAAAGTAACAGTAGTATCTTAACTCATTGATAGTGAAGATATATGGGGAAAAATCCATATATCATCAGACCTAAATTCACTTAATCGATTTGATATTCATAATGTAATGTTTAATCCTATTCAAATGGAAATATTTTTACAAACTCATAGTTTTCTCAATATTTTTGGGTAGAGTAATTGAATATGGAATAATATCTCATCAATAGTATTCCATATACACTAATGGGATAATTTATACCTTAAGGAGTCCTAGTTTAGAAAATAGGTAGTACTATAACATTTATGAGTCTTTAATTTTTTTAATTGGTAAATATAGATTCAATTCCAATGGAAAAATTAATGGTAATCAAAAATCATTTTTCATTATTGGTTACGATGCTGAAGAGTTTTATCATCACTTTTTGGATGATAAGAACAAGATGATTATCAGAATCCATTATATGTTTTATAAAGGTGTCACATTCAAGGACCATTTGGAATTTGACGTTGATAGTTGCAATAAGTAATCTATGTGTTAAGAGATAGTGGAGTTTAAAGGTGTACCAGATCATGTGAAACCAAAACTAGTGTGGCATTCTCATTGTGTATATTTTAGTGAGATCAAAATGGTTAAGAAGGAATGAATATTGTTATTAATCATCAATACATTAATTTTTATTGATTTAATGTAGAGAATTATAATTTTTTGAATAGGAGATAATGTTGATGTAGTCGAACATGTGGAATATGAATATAAAATATGAAATTCCCTTATTTATTGATAATAATACATAGGTTCTGGCACCCTTCACTACCAAAAATTCATTGTTTAACAGTGTTTTTTAAATACCACCAATAAATTTTATACATATTTTAAATAAAAACACTTTCTCCCAATACAATTTTTTTCTGAGCCCCCCTCTCCCCTATGCACAATCACTATCCCCGAAGAACCCCCTACCCTGATACCTCTATATTGTTGTATTTACCCACCTCACTTATGCTTAATTTTTTCCCATCTCCTTAGTGATTTGGTTTCCACTCCCCCCTTGAGCCCTCAATGGTTCTTTGGTTTCCCCTAATCCCCTCAAGCTCGAGCTATCATTGACGATGTGGTTTCCCATGATCCCCCTAAACCATTTCCCTCACCCTCTCCAATGCTCGGGTTACTCTAGATCCCTTTTCTCCCTCAACATCACTGCCTTTATGGTTTTTACTAAGCCTCATTTCGCATTCCATTTCCCCCTCCACATGTAGCATATTATCCCCTAAGATATCCCTACCATTTGGTTATCAGGTAAAAACCAGATTGGGTAACCATGTATATTTTACTGATTGGGATTTTATTATTCAATTTATTTTGGATCTAACTTAATTTTAAGATGATAGAATCATCTAATCACTTAGATTCCTTCCATGATTTCAGCTACATAGGATTTTCATAGGTTAATCTAAAGAATGAACTGATCTATTCATCATGGATTTTTTCTCTCCATGATCTAATAATGTTTACCTAATTCTAACCCCATTATACGATGTTGAGATTAGTAATTGTGAAATCTCCTTTTTTCCTTAGGACTCAAAGATATATTATTCGATTAAATTGGTCAGTTTCCACCTTTATCCACTCATATCTAGAGAGCATTAACATAAAAATGAAAAAAAATTGATTATATGATGAATTTTCAAAGCAAAATTTATTTATTTGATGTGAACCTATCATATGAAAATTTTAAATATGGATACTAAAACACTAAATTTCTAATTATTGTAGAAAAATGTCTTTTTGAATTGTTAAATGTCAATTAGGGTAACTTATTTGGTAAAAATTTAATTTTTATTACAATGAATGAAATATGAAAATGATTCATTAAAAATACAATAAATTAGTAAATCTATCCATAAAGAATAATGTATATATGTGTATAAATTTGTATTGTTACATGGTTTAGATAATTTTATAAAAATTTAATTATAATATATTAATTATCTTTTTTTAGAAATAATTTTTTCCCAAATTGGTTTAATTTTTGGAATCTTTTTTTAAAATTATGTAGGGGTCATTTTTTGTTAATTATTCAAAATAGTGATTTACAGAGTTGAATATATTTAATTTTATTATTGAAAATTATAAGATATATACAATATTAATGACATAATAGATTATGTATGAATGATTTAGTGTATCATCACATGAATCAATTTTTTACATCTTCATAGTAATTAATTGTAATGATATTCCAGAATTTAAATAAATATTTTATTAGAAACACACTCCTATTCATTTAGAAATATATCCCTCCATAAATAATTTATTCTCACTTAGAATCCGTCTTATGTTCATAAATATTATTAATATTTTATCTCAAAACAACCAGATCCATGTTTGAATGTCATTGGTCCAACCAAATGGACCTCGCCGAAAGGCATACGACATATTCCAAAGGAGACATGTGAATATGATAGGTATGGGTATCAAATATCAAGACTTTAGGTTTTCAATTTCCTCTTACCCCTCTTATAAATCGATTTATCTTCCCCGGATGTAAAATCATATGTATACTTATTTTATAATAATTTTTTTTAATATATAAATATTCTTTATTAATTTATTTTTTTCATCCTTTTTGAATATAATTTTCACACATTCATGTTTTATACTATCAAAGTGTAAAATAATGTACTACATTATCTTCAACCTTTAATATATATTGTATAATTTATTTTATTCTATATTATTCATAAATGTCAAAATGGATTTGATAATAAGGAAAATAATACTAAATGTTCACTTTCATTTAGACCGTGTAAACAACACATAATGAGAAATACATTATGATTGTTAAATATATTTTAGTATCTACTAAATTATTAATCATTTATACTTATTAAATGATATAAAACCAAATTTATGATTCATATATATATCATGAATCCATTATATAATGATAAATCACTATTTACATTATTGGAAAACATTTTTTTTGGAATTACTGATTAAATAACATCAAACCACTAGAAAGAAAATGAATGAAATAAATAATAAAATATATTTATAATGGATAGAAAATCCTGAAAAAAACATAAATATAATTGTTTAATTCTTAATTAATGTAATTAATTTATATTTCAATGAGTATAAGGTAGTCTCTAAAGTGATCTTGGACTGAATATAAGTAGAATATCCTACTATCCTTTGTTATTATAATTTACTCTCCCTATATCTATATCTATATCTTTATCAAATTCTGATGATTTATTTCTATATGTTTTATATATCATTCATGGAATCCTTATATATATGTTCTATTTTATTTTCATGGGATCATAATTTTATTATATACGTTCTTCCCTATTTCAACTATTTTACTTTTTGTGGATTACTATTATTATGACTGGGATTATGACTATTAAATTACACATGCATTTCTTATATTTTAATTAATATGCCTCGGTATTCAGTTATATAATTCATTGTCAAATGGTTACATTTCTCATAGTATTCTATTATTTTTAATTATTCCATACCTTATACATAGAGTTATCCTAAAAGTATGAATCCATTCCCATTTTGTTATTAAAATGTTTTTAAATGGTATAATGGAATGGAATACAACTAGGTCACATGAAAATTTGTTGTTTACATTCCAAGTAGATTTTCTAATGGTAATTAACTATTTGAAGGGGTCTCCAATACACTTTTATCTTTAAAATGTGTGTCTATTGTTTTAACGGAATGTTTTACGAATTGAAGGTTGTTATCCTTTCTTATTTTTAAATGGTTTTGATACTATACTTCTAATGTTGAGTTGAAATATTCTCAAAGAGGTGTATATTTTGTCTTAAAAAATGGGTTCTTGACTCTATTTTAATTTCTTCAAATATGGAGGTTTGGCATTCAAAAGTGGTTTCATGGATATAGGTAGATTTATGAATTAGTTTTCAATGACAGGTTTGATAAATTAATTTTAAATAAAATTTGAAATTTTGTTTTCTTAAAGATTGTATGATTATTCTCTTTCATCAAGTATACATAAAATCATATATGATTTATTTCCTTTTTTACAATTAATTTTTTTTCATAATTAAATGGAACTTATTTTAAAATCTTTTGTTTCATTTTTTTCACTTCCATTTATCAATTTTATTACTTAATAATACTTATATATGTTAATTTTTTTACTACAATGAGTGCACATTTGGATATATATGGATAAATTTGATATAAAATTACCTAAGAACAGACCTCAGTATGCTATGAGTTTGGAGAAGTTTTAAGATTTTTTTAATGTCAAATTAATATATTAACGAGAAAATAATATGAACATGTTAAATGTATGTTTAGAATATGGTTAATGAGACTTGAAGTTTATAAACACTTTATATTAAACTCAATCCCTGCTCAATATTTGTGTTGGATTTGGAACATAGAATCTAATGTCATAGAATGTTTGAGAATAGATTTCAATCAATAGAATTAGATCCAAACATCTTCAAAAATGGAAAATGAAATGAAAAAAATATATAAATGATGAATTTGGAAATCAAAGACCAAAACACTGACATAAAAACATATCAGAACAACCAGTTGAGGGTAGAACACATATTAATAAAGCTAGTGATGTTTTGGGGATAATATGACAATACTTTCTTGACTAAAACATATCATTGGATCCACATATTGATTATGTGGAGACTAATGTAAGAGAGAACTTCAATGAGAAGAAAAATTCATTTCATGATTTATTTTTTATGGAAATCATTATTTTTATGGTGGACGTTCAAAATGATTAAAAATTTCTTTTCTACTGATATTGTATCTTATAAAATGGCTATATAGAATTAAGAATAATGTGATGTCCACAATATTGGAATTTCTAAATGATTAATTTTCATAATATAAGATCCTTGATTCTTTTTATGATACAAACAATTTTTTTTCAAGATTGGTTTGAATTATAAAAAATACATTCAACTCCTTTTGATTGTACACATTATTGAGGATATGACACATGTAGATAGGATTTCAAAAGAAATTATATTATTTTAAATGGAAGTCAATGTACAATGTTATAAGTATGAATCAACATCATTTTATGAATAAGAATAAAAATAGCACTCCTACAAAGATTTTGTGTTAGTTCCCTTCAAAACCTCGATTTCAAATATTATTCCTATCATAAAAAACCATTGAGCACATGATGTAACAAACTATAGATAATTACAATGATGAGTTAAAGTGGAATCCATGAGATTCAAAATCATGGATGAAATTGGATTCAATATATCCACATTTATCATTTGATATGAGCAATGTGGGTTTCAAATTTGTTTTCAATGGATTCAACCCATTTGGTACATTGAGAAGCAATTATATCATTTGCATACTAGTTTAATCCCAAAAAATCCACCTATGTGATTGTGTATAATTTTTTATCAATTTAAATGATTATACCTAGAAAAACAAATGGTATGTAAATGATATTGATGTGTACTTACAACCTATAATTGTATAATTATAATAGTTATGGAGAAATATTATTGATATATATAATTCATATTCTAGAACAATGTTAAAAACACATGTTTCTCTAATGTGTACCAATAGTGTATTCCCATGAATCATGATCTTATCTTCTTGGAACACCTACCCATATTTTTATCCTAATTGTAACTTTTATTTTGAGCCAAAATGACTACATTATAGTAAAAAATGGATCTCCTTATGTCATTTATTATTTCTCAATTCATGTCATTGTTTTTGGTTGTACAAAATAATATTAAATGGTCATATTGATGATATAATACCTCCAAGGTAGTCTATAGGTTCTCAAATATTGTAAAAATATGGAAAATTTGAAAACAAATTTTAATTGAAATATTTACTGATAGTGGGAAACAAGTTTGAAATGTATAATTAAGTGAAATTGGAACTGAATAACCGATGAAAAAATGTATATTCTTCCTACATCGATATTCAAATTTAATTTTTTGTAGCGTAATAATTATGTTATGAATATTGAGATGATTATTTTTGTGAAAATTGGGTCTTCACATTTCTTAATGAAAATGGAATATTGAAGGACTATTTCAATGATCACATAGACTTATAGAGAGTGAAAAAAGAGTGTGATATCTTACCAGATGAGGATGAAAAGTATTTTACAACATTTTTTCAATGTAAAATATGTTAAAATATACATTACATTGAATTTAATATATTTTAAGGGATATAATGGGTATTAAAGTAACATCTAAATGTGTGTCAACTTAAATCAAGAAGGGTTACATCGATTTAAAAGTGATTATTCTCATATTTTTAATAAGATTATCTACCATTATCATTATGTACATTTTTACCTTAAAATGTTACTACAATTTTTCTATAATTTTATACATTCTTTATAAAACATTGTATGTAAACTCTACATTCAAATATTCTTGAAAATTTTGATAAGGAATTTTATTGAAACGTAGTGGAATGAATATGATTTTCCCTCCATCATTTTTTACTATTATGATTAACTTAAATATGAATTTGGATGAGGAGACTAAATTTATAGGACTTTTACATTATTGATGGATGTGTCTAATTGAGATATAATTTATTTATACATGATTAATATTAAGTAAAACAATTGGCACTTCATAAAATATATAATTAAATTTTATTTATTTTATTTCATATATATCCTGTCCATTTAAAATCATACATAAAAAACTATGGTCATCCTGAAGTCATAATTTATGAATGTTATTTGGATGATGAGTCAGTTAATATTTTTTGTAGAATCTTGGATGATTTTGAGACAATATAAAAATTATATGGACATGTTGATGAAAAATTAAGTCAATATCAACTACATGGGTAGTAAAGATTCTTTCCTACCATTGGATGATGAGTTAGGAAAATCCCAAATGTTATACTGACTGAAATGTAATTATTACAGAAAAATAGATATGTTATGATGAATAGTAAAAGGTTAGATTCATTTATTAAAGAGATCTGGATACAATGAAAGAGGCTTTTGTGAGGCCAATGTTTAAATGAGAAATAAATCAAACAAATTTTCAATAAGGATATTATAGAGTGGTTTTCCCATTGGGTATGTTTATAAATACTTTATTCAATATAGATATTAGGTTGAAACATATTTTTAAAATATAATAATGTATATTACTTTTTATAGACCATGAATGTGGATACTCAAGATGAGTGGTTAGAATATTTTATGTTTTTTGATCAAGGTCCTCCAAAAGTGGATAGAAAATTCGAAGATTACAATGTAAATGGCTTTAAATTTCATAATGAGGATCGAGAATAGGGTTTCAAATCAAAAAATAATGGTATATTACTACTTTACTAACTTGGGTACATTGGAAAATTAACTAATTTTATCATTTTAAACTATCATGTTAATTTTTCAGTTTTATTATTTAAATGAAAGTTGGTTGATATTACAAGGGTTTTTAATAGATGTTACTATAAATTTACTTCTCTGAACTTTTCTTTCCTAATTCTTGTCGGTGGATATGATATACATGATTCATATATCATCTCATGGAAAGAGAAAACGGTATATTATATGGAAGATGTTGGGAATGAAGGGTGGAGTGTATTTATTTACATAAAAGAAAGAGACTTTTATGATATGTGTGAAGAAGTGCAATATTTTTCATCTGATATTGAATCCATTCAATAAGATGAAGTGAACCTATTTATCAATCTTGATTTTGAAAATATTAGTCTTGAAAGGGTTGATGAAGTAGATAACATATCAATGGATAAGGGAAATGAAAACATTGATGGAGAAAAAGATTATATGTATTATAATCCATTAATTTATCAGCCACATATGTTATATATATATTCATTCATTATCAAAACTATGTATATTTTATTTTTCAGTATCGTCCATACGTTATCATTCCTAAAATTTTTATGCATGATATTTTTTTGAAATATATGTTTTGAATATAATATTATTTGAATAAATGAGAGGTATTCCAAGGAAGATATGTTTCATTGATCCCAGTAGGCTCCCAATTGACATTACCTTGACCACAAAAACAAATGATTATCCATCGGTCTCCCACCCTAAAACACTTCAGACACCCTTCGTCTGACCCCCTTCAACGTCTCTCACACCCTCCATTATGTCAGCATAAGGAACACTATCCTTCTCCATACCATCAACATTTGAGATTGTCCCCCCCCCCCATTTAGAAGGTTCATCAATGAGGGAATGGGTTATCACTTGTATTTCATTGTGAGGATATTGGTGTGTATTAGTTATAACTAAATGCTTTAATTTTAATAGAGTTACTGCACTTTTAAAAAAATGTTAAGTATTTTTTCACAAATGATGAAAAAATGTTACTATAATGGAAAATATGAAAACATTAGATGTATAGAATCTGAAAATATTGAAGATAATTGTCCCATTTTATAGTTATAGGGTCCCCATGGATTATTCCATAGGATTATTTGGCTATATTTCAGGTTTTCTCGTGGCAGTTTCGTCCACCATTTCCATTACCTATGTTGATTGGATGTATCTTCATAAATATTTGATAAAGAGGTCTTTGATTCTTATATAATGGGAATTTTTATATATTACAGTTTAATTTTAATTTGTTATATCATTAAATTATAATATATTAAAAGTGAATCTCTATTTATAGATGATATTCTACTTTATTTTTGCAGATATTATCATTAGAAAGTAGCCAATGATGAATTTTGGTAATAAATTGAAGGATTTTTTATCGAGGTTATGTAATGTATTAAAGAATTATTCATTGAAAACTCAACAACGTTATGACAAGGTAACCAAATTAGTTTCTTGAGAGAAATGAAAGGTTTTTGTTGATATTTATCATCATGAGAAGCACACGATATAGAAATAAATATTATTATAATAATCCAATTTTACTTATATACGTATATAAAAAATGGAGAGGAAATTAAATGAATTAATATTATATTACATGTTATTTGTTAATATGTTTGAAGGAAAAAAATAATTAAATTAATCTTAAAAAAATCATTCCCCACACCTCTAGGCCAAAGTGTTTTTCGAGAAATATATTGACTCTGCAAATATTGTCATTATTTTAAATAATTATAAGATAAAATTATCTATATTATATATTGAATTATTGATTTATCATTATTTAATTAAGTCAAGTGTTTATGTAGTGTTGTTTTCCGAACATAATATTGTTTGGATGTTCATAAAAAATCTTATCGAAGTTATGTTAATGGGACTGCCAAAGAAGATGGGGTTTGAATTTATTTTTAATTTTAATAACATATTTTTAGTTTTCAAAATTTTAATATGTATTTCTTAAAATATTATTGATATTGAATTTATATGTAAAAATAAAAGAACACTATGATTATAGTCTCATCATGACCTTTTGGTTATCCCAGGATGATCCAGTTGGTCCCGTCATTTGGAAGGAGCATTCTGGTCGAGTGCACTAGATGGGTTTGGGACCATTACCATTTGAAGTTTTTGGAAGCCCACTGGGGATTAAAACATCATCTATAGGTAGTTGTAGTTACTTATTACCTTGATATTCATAGATGTAGATTATTTTAATCTAAATAACAATTCCCAAATATGAGGCCATATATAATGATAGAAGACACAAATTTCATTTCCATGATGAATGATTTGATTGAATTATATCATATGATGACTAGATATGTCCCAAGTGATATTACGTTAATGGATGGTAGTGAGAAGATAAATCAAACAACTTCAAAATAACTTATTAATAAAAATATTATTGTTTTGATGATTAATATGACAAATTAAAACTATTTAATTTTAAATATATTTATCATATAGGTGTTGGTGTGTGGGAGTGGAGATAGAGAAAGAGTGGGTGTCGATAAAAGTTAATTTGGTAGGGATTGCAGTTCACTTTGGATTCAGATATGAAATGTACCTAATCTTATGAAAGACTAATACTATTATAGTGATTCAGAGACCATGTTGTGGGTTCTAGTAGGTACATGTGTATTTCCTTACATATCATGAAAATATATATTTTTGGTTCATTTTCTATGTTTTATTTGTAATTATACCATATGATAATTATAATTATTCTCATTAGGTTTTCTTTTATCCTTCTCCTCCCCCTTCCCATTGATGTTTCATTCCTCTATAAATCTTAATAGTGCTGATGTTCAATGTTAGGGTATATGAAGATCTTGTTTTAGGTAATTGGTTGAATTAGTATTGAAGTGGTTATTTCCTTAAGAGGTTGGGATTCCACTCTTGAGGGTGAGTATTTTTATGTTGATTGAGCTAGGTGTTTTTGTGATAATAATTTCATTTATATTATTGAAATTATTAAGAATTTATAAATTATTTTCAAATTAATATATACATATGTATGTAACCCTTGATGGAGATGTGAAAAGTATTCAATTAATTTTACACTTTCCCAAGGGAATTCTAAATGAATTTCAAGTATGTATTTTGAGTGGAATTATTATTTGATGCTTTTATGAAGGGATATATGATATTTATTAAGACTGTGCAGTAGGTGAGATGAGGATATTTTATATATTTTTTATTGATTTATATGATGATCACATTCTAATTTTATATCCATATCAACTTTGTCTATATAATGGGATGTCTAAACAACCATGTGGTAGATCTAGTTTATGATATACTAGCATAGATTAAAAATTAGTTATTTCTCCCAAGTGTAGGTTGTTTTATTTATTGGGGATTTCCCATTATGATATTGATTCAAATAGTGATATATTTAAGTAATTAATAGGAGTATCGTAGTTGATTCCACAAGTATATGTATGATGTTGTCAAATATTAGGATTTAATGAGTATCTAATGATTCATAATCAATTATGATGACATTATCTTTGGAATCCAATTTTGTAGTGTGTTTAAATCACATTGTAATCATCTTATAATGTGAAACTACTTATTTTTTATTTTTTATTTTTATTATAATTTATGGAAATTATTTTTCTTATTTTTTTATTCACATTTGTTCTTGTACGGATTGGTTTATATATTTTTTATATTGATTTTGAGAATTTATTTGAAATATAAAAACTGCTTAATTTTTTTTAATAAAAATTTACGTACACCTTATAATTCATTTTAGTGAAATTTTATAATGTGGTGCATCAACCCCTAGGTTTATAAACATATGATTTTTAGTTAATGGTTTTAATGGAAGGATTTATTTATTCTCATCAGACTGAAATATTGTGTTTCAAGAGGAACACTTATTTTGTTCTAATTTTTTTTACGTATGATTTATGAAAAAGGAAAATTTATTATAGTTTTATTATTTTTAAATTTAAATTGAAATAGATTATTTTTTAAATTATGTTCATAATAGATTTTATGAAATTTTTAATTAATAAAATTTCATAGAATCGTTAATGAAATCATATATGGACTATTTAGAACACATTGGAAATACACAATGGTATGTTTATATATATCAATTATATATTATACTAGTACCCATGTGGTAAACATAGATTGGATAACAACTAGCTAGACCATAATTTGAATCAATATACAATATATTGGTTTATTTTAAAGGAAGTGTTAACTTTTGTCTTGGTCATGGAAAATCTCATCAATAAGGAATCATTTTGGGATTTTTTGAATCAGATCATCTCGAGGAGATGTTTTTGGTTTTTTAATGAGGATACAATGATAGTTTGGGTTCTAAGGAAATAATTGGGTAAGGGTTGGGGTGATTATTAACATAAATTTCCATTGCAAGGATTGATTGTTTTAAAATCCTAGGGATTGTAGGGTGGCATAGATTTTAGCCTTTCAAAATATTCTTATTATATTCGTATTAATATTTGGATTATTTTCTATTGTATATTATTATATCAGTATTTTTTGTTTTTTTGTTATGGGTATGAATGTTCCTCAATTGTTATTTTTTTGAAAAGGGATATATAGTGGAGGTTTAAATAGACACTATATCTTCCAAATTATTATTCAACAACAGTTTAAATCTCTACTAAACCAATATTCTATGATGGTTCCCAAAACATTCCACTACATGGATAGAAGTAATGAATGTTGGATTCCAATTAAAAATTTTGTGGATTATTTTGGAAACAGTCATTGAATAATATATCCATAGTTTAAAATAATTCCAAAACTAAAAAAACAATCACTATAAGATTGTTTTATTGTAGGTTTTTCCACAAGGAATGAAATCATTATTGAAAAATAGCTATACTGAGTCATGTAAGAACATTATGGTAAGAGTAGAAACATGGAAATGATAGACGTGTAAGGATTTTAATATTTGTAATGAGGAAACATCACTTGACTATTATCACATATAGTTATTCTTACAACCATTTAGGGGGTTCTTAATATTTTTACACCCGATGACTTGCATATTGAAAAACAATTTATGAGGATGAATTTTCATTTTGGATATTCATAGAAGTTTATTTATTTGAATAATTCATATCGATATTTTGATTAAGGGAAGGAGGGTATGTGTGATATTTGAAGAAGAGATTATATGCTCTTAAGAAGGAACTGATGTAGTGGAACAATGTTTTTGGTAAATTCATGACTAAAAATTAATATAAATCATATTTATTGGATAAAACATCAAATTCAAGTCCTATTATTATTGATAAAATATAAATATTTATATATGGATTAATTCATCATTTTAGGATCATGTATGAAAGGGATTAATGAGATGAATTTGATTTTGGATGACGTGTTAATTTTGAAAGATCTTGCAGAAGAAGGAATGATTTTGGATGGAGATCGAGAGAGACCATGTTATATGAACATAGATGTTATCAGAAACTGACTATAGTGGAATGTGTTTTATTATATTAATTATGATGTAATAAATGTCATCTTCTATTCCCATATAAAGGTATTTAAAACTGTTAATGGAGAAATCCACGAAGACAATAGAAGAGTTTGTTTATATAAAACATTACTCATACGCATCATCTATTGTAAGCCTAATGTACTTCATGGTCTAAAAAAACATGATAAAGATCTTATGATTGGATTTGTGAGCTAGTTTATGGATTACATGAGAAACCATAATTGGGAAGTTATAAAGTTGATAATGAGATACATGAATGGAAGAATATAAGTTTCCCTATGATTTAAAGAGGGATATTCATTATAGGGGTATGTTGATACTATTAATTTAAGTGATATTTAATGTATGAGGATTAAAAAATGTTATGTAATTACCTATAGAGTAACTCAACTAAACTACATATCTCAGATAAAGAAGGTGGTAACATTATAACCAATAGAGATATAATACATTGCTATAACTGAATCCAGCAAGGAGATGGTTTGACTGAAGAACTTCATGGATGACCTATGTAGAAAGTCAGAGTAGAATTTATTTCACTGTGATATTTATAGTGAAATATATCTTAAAATTAATATATTATTTCATTCTTAGATGAATCATATTTAGTTGATGTAAAATTTAATCAGAGGCTTGAAAT
This sequence comes from Viscum album, assembly GCA_963277665.1. Taxonomy (NCBI): domain Eukaryota; kingdom Viridiplantae; phylum Streptophyta; class Magnoliopsida; order Santalales; family Viscaceae; genus Viscum; species Viscum album. The sequence continues at coordinate 880,070,074 of OY728166.1, forward strand.
AAAATGGGTTGCAGAAATTATAGAATATTCATGCAAAAAAAATATAGGAGACATGTGAAAAAAAATATGAATTTCAAAGAGATATTGAGTAACTATTATGAATTTTTTTCCCTCATTGAAGAATGGTGGATGGGATGAATATTTTGTAAGAACACAGGGGGAGAAATAGAAAAGAAAATTTTCAGTATTTCCTGGATCATTATATTGATGTTAAAAAATTAATGGAAAAGTACCCATTGGTGATTGATGAAGAGGGAAAGGTTAAATTAATTATGATTTACAAGTCATTATCATCAATGTAATCCAAAATATACGATCAATAACCAAGGGGTAGACTGTTTGAGTTGTGTATCCCAATCCCTTGGATGAATTTGTGCCAACAATTAGTAGCCCAAAGCTAACAAAAGACACCAATTTGGAACTGTTTTAGTGGATACTAACTATAGTATCATGCGATAATACACTGTATAATTGAGGAATTAGACATGGAAATATAGTAGCATTTTAATAGTCAAACCAAAATCCCCAAATATCACAATGTATATCCTACCACTGGTAGTTGTAGAATAAGGAACTTATTGTGTAGTTGGTGGAAAACATTTATCAACTTCATTTTGAGTTCATTTGAGCTAGGGATTTATGTAATATGAAAATATATCTATTATTATATTCTAAAATTTGTGAATATATTATACCTTTTTTAGGGATAGGGTTTTTCCCATTCCATGTAAATAATTGTGTCCCATTCTCATTTTATTTTTGTTCATTTTTTATATATTTTCTATCCCTTAAAGTTATTATGTTACCAAAATCCTAGAGCATCATTAATAACTGGTATCAGCAGTTGAGTTTATAATATCATGTTAAGATCTCAGATATTTAATGATGGACATGGATAACATCAATGTGATGATTGATCACTTATATGGAACTAAATTATATTATCTACTGATGATGATTGAAGACTATCTTTATCACAAATAATTTCACTTACTACTTCAGGGTGAAAAATTGTTAAAGATGGAAGAAATGGAGTGGGTGATATTAAATCAATAGCTTCTCTGTTTTTATCACCTTAAATTCAAAAATAATATCATTAGAAATTATAGAGGAGAAAATAATGACTTTTTTAATGAATTCTCTCATGAATATGTAGGATTAGACTTCTGAATTGAACAATGTGTATCTGATTTGATGAATAATCAATATAAGTATATTTGGAGGGAAGTCTGATAATTTTCATTTCAAAGAAATCAATACCATGAAAACTAAATTTTCATCTGTGGGAATTAGTCTTGATGATGATTTATTCACACAAGTTCATCTATACTCATTACCTAAAGAATTTATAGAGATTGTAACAACATTGAGTAATTATCTAGAGAAACACAATCTTGTTTTGATTGATTCATGAGATTGGATCCTTAGTGAAGATATTTAATGAATATAATCAGAATGATTCTAAAGTTCTAAACTAAATACAAAGAGAAAAGGTAGATGTTTGTAGTGAAATAATCACATTAGGTGATCAAAACATATGGTAAAGCACTGAAATAATGAAAAAAATAGTGTAGTTATGCTTGTTATATATTTTTGAATAAAGGGAATTTCAAAAATTTGTATAGAGAAAAATGTAACATTCCTAGAACAATTACAAAAAACACAATAACAGAAGGAATTTATTATTTTTTTGTATATAAGAATTGAATTACCTATGGAGTTTTTGATTTTAAACTCAAGGGCCTCATTTGAATCCACATCGGAGAAGTTTCACAAAAAAATTATATTTCTAGAAATGTTTACATGGTATATCTTGTAGAAGATGACCCCTTATAAATTGTGGGGAAGGAAGATGCATAGAATAAATCCAATAGTGTGTGTTTTCTGGTTCTAGATAATGTAATTTATATCAACAAAATTAGAAGAAATATTATATCTATTGGATAGCATGATGATAAATGTTTTAGTACCATGTTCACTGGTGGTGCATGAAAGATTACGAAGGGTTATATCATCATAGATAATGGAGAGAAAAATGATGCATTTTTTAACCTGAAATAAATCATATGAATTCTTGCATCAATAAATTTTATGAAGGATTCAAAACTATAGAACTACCGGATAGTCCAAATGAATGAGAAGGGTTTGATAGTGATGAAAACAAAAGGACTGTTATTTAAGACACAATCAGTTGAAGTTTACTTTTGTGAAGATTGTATCATTGAATGGGAGAAGATAATATCCATTTAAAATGGAGGTAAAACACTAAAGTCTGGGAAGATGGACATGGTGAACACTAATGTCTAGGGGGTCTCCACTAGTATAATACCTTGTACTGACCTAAAATTAAATTTTTATTGAAATAATGTAAAGGAGTGACAATCGTTAAAAATTGCTTATGATCATTGGGATCAATGTTTTGAATACCTAGTAAATCTACCCATATAATTATATTGAATTCATTATAGAGGGATCCAGTACAAAAATCTAAAAGGATACTCTCATTTGGATCCCATTTTGTTGCCATGTATGGGATTGTTCTAAATTTTTCAAACGAAAATCTGCTGTTTTTAACATGTTTCAAAAGTGGAAGAACATGTTTGAGAATGAGTTAGGTTCTAATATGATATTCATAAGGCCTTTCGATGTGAGAGAGTATATCGGTAATGAGTTTACAGATTTTTTTCATTACACATTTATTTATATGTACATTATCACCAGTACCAAATCATTCCAATCCATGGTATCCCATTAATATTTCCCACTTATAACTAACTTTACATCAAATAATGAGATTTCTATGTCATTAGAAACTACATTGAATTAATTATTTATTCTTTATAATCTCAAATCTGTTCTAATGATTATTTCTAATCCAAATAAATCCTTCATATCATTCCATGAATAAGCTTTTACCAGCGTGTTGAACGTAACAACATTTAAACATACCATTACATATCAATTATAAGAGGCGTGAGTTAAATGGGAATGGAATATATTTGAAAAACCAATTACCTGAGTTTCTAGTAACATCACATGAAATTTAACATTATCTATACGTTGGAAATTATTTATGAAGATCCATGTAATGGAAAAATCAAACCCATGAAAATTCAATTTCCCTCAACTAAGAATAAAAAAAGTATGACGTTACTAATCCCTACTCACCATAATGTGGCTACCATGCACTTAATATTTTAATCAATATTTATAAAAAAATAAAAAATTTGATCATAATACATGAAACATAAAAAAATAATGTATAAAAATAAAACAAGAGATTAAAATTATTCAAACAATTGCCCAGTGTGCATGGGGTGAACTATTAGGACCACTTTATAATACTATAAGAAAAAAATATTTCATGAAAGTAGAAATTTTATACATAAGACTAATTATAGAATGATTAAAACTACATAAAACACTCATGCACTATAAAGTCACAAGATACACAATACATGAATCAAATTCACTTTTCCATGATCAGATACACTATCCACAGTGGGTCCCAACTACCTTTTATATGATTCATTAGCTATTAGTTCTAGTCACAACAACATTCCACATTCAAAGGTGACCCTCCATATGGAATATAACCATCGAACACTTCAAAAATTAATGACCTCATACTCTTACCCTGATAAATAATTATGGATTATTCTCTCTATAAAATTCCTTCTAGAGTGTTTACCATCATTCAGGACTATCCTTGATATCATCATAAGTTAAAAACATCCAATGATCCTTCTATAATTAAAGATATGAATAAAAGGTTCCTTTTAAACAAGCCCAATAACCTACCAATAATAAAAATAATTATAAAAAATATTCTTAATGTTTTAGTGCTATGAAATTCAAATGTACTGAACAAGGATTCACATTCCCAGACAAGATACAAAGAGATCTGGTGTGATCTTAGTTGAACTTGTCTGTATTTATACCTATGTCAGCCAGTTTTATCATATGAAATCATGAATTCTTACAAGGTTTCATTTTCTAAAATATCAATTGAAAATGGGACACATATTATGTTTATCCCATATAGTTTTCTCTTAATTATTCAAGTCCCATAGTATAGATCGACATAGTGTATTAATACATCCCATTCCATTTGTCTTTTTGGATGATCACATCACATGTCTCTAAGATAAATTTATAATCACCTCATATATACTATCTATGTGTGGACTTAAACTTCATGTATATGTCTACACTAAGGGACTAGATGTCATACACATCATATGAGATGATAAATCCCATTTTAGTTGACATCTGTATGATGAAATGATTGTCAACATTATTAACATACCCTAATTAGAAAATCCTCAAGGATTTCTTAAGAATGGTATAAATGTATGAAGGCTCTCATTCTATGTATCTTTTCATTATTATGTGACATGTACTCTAAATGTTATTCATTCACCTCTAGTATACAAAAGATAACGTGTGTGACACTCCATGTGATGTACTTAGGGGGTCATCCAGTGCTAAACGCCTGTTTTGTAGCTCATGATCATATAAAACATAGAGATAATATAAACATACTCTATATAACCATAACATTTCATCATAACCTACAACACTCCAGGACGAACATCAAGTAGGAAAAAATCAATCCTATACATTGAGAGGTCAAATATCACTACACAGTATGATATATATATATATATATATATATATCTGTGTGTGTGTGTGTGTGTGTTTATGTATATATGTATATATATAGACACACACACATACATACATGCACACACATATATATGAGAATATAAATATATTTATCCTATAATAATGAATGATAAAGTGGAAATTTAGTTTTACATAACATGAAAAATTTAATATTCTTACATTAAATTTAATAAAACATAATGAAACAATACATAAAAATTTGTTTAACATATCATATATGATAGACTACCACATTGTTCATATGTTAGTATTAATTTTAGAGGAATTTTTAACACATTACGTCTCTATGTAGTTTCTACCACATATCTTTTTGCGAACCTGATAAAACCATACCACTCTAAACTTTAGTGTGTAAAATTTATGAAAAAATCATGTTGGAATAATGGTGAGATATTACAATCATATTCTTAATGTTCTACTCCTTGAAAAAAATTTAACTCTAAACTATACATTATCAAAATTTATGATGTCAATGACTTCCATTGGCTACATCGAACTATTAATAAATAAATCATAATCATTATTCATAGAAACCTTTCCAACATTGTTTTTCACGAAATATTTTTTAAATAATATAACTATTTAAATTATCAGTCAACATCATATCAAAAACTACTTAGTAATACTATGTTGCATTAACTTTTTATGGAAACCAAATGAAATTATATATATTTATCCTCACCACTATGTCTTAAACTTTATTATGATATTAAGTGAAACTCACTATTAATTTTTACTAGAATAATAATTTTTATTACCTTTTTTTACTTCACTAAGTTATAACATACTTACACTATTCTCTAAACCATTATATTATATTCTCAATTTAATTTTAAGAAACAAATTCCTTTTTTTAGGATGTAACCCTCAATTCCTAATAGATATTTTATTTTAAAAACATCTATTTCATTATTCAAAATAGTAATCTATTTGTTTTGATAAATTTGTTGAAAATAAGATTGTTCTTCAAAAAGTTCCACTAATGGTGGTGGAATCTCATTTCCTCATATTTTCACAAACAATTGGTTAAATTTCTTTATCATAGAGAATGAAATTTTATTCTTATCTTCATATAAAAATGTGTTATAGAATATGTTGATTCATAATACATGTGTACTTAATCCATTATATCATATTATTAATGGAGTTCCTAGATCAATGGATCACTCGGTGCAAAATAGTGATCGTTTTTTACTAATTCATCCAATTTAATTTGTCCTCTTAGACACAATTATATTTTAAATTCTCTCCAATTTGTGTCACGAAAACTCATTCAAATTATTAAGTAAATAAATACATATTATGAAATGTATTTTTGGCCTTTAAATCATATGACTTATAGTGATTTTTTATTATCCATAAACATATATTGTTTTAGTATTAGGATTAGTAGTTTCAATTACATTGTCTCCCACGATGATTAACTCACATCATACTGTGTGCTATAGAGTCCAACTAGAGGGTCTCTATATTAAATTTTATTGTTACCCACTTATAAAAAATATTCATTCCTTCCCACACAGCTTTTTCACCGTGATTGGTGTGTGACCTCCTCACATAGTTGCTAAATGGATGCTTTCAGGAATTATCATGTAGGACTTATACTGATCATACTTCTAATCATGGACTATTCTTAACGTTCTCTTCTTATAATTTTTTATTGACATAGAAAATTTGAAATTCTTTTATAATACAATTTTATCATAGGACTCCACCTCCTTCTTTCCTGATATGAGTATGCTTTCTTTTCATAGGCATTTTACAACATCTCTCACTTCTTCTATTGGATGTATTTCTTCATGTATATAATTGGTGAAGAAATAATTAACTTCATAGAACATATAATCTTTTTTAATTCATATAATATTAAATATTGTGCTTTTATATTTTTTGGGAAATTACCATATAAAGAAAACATGAGATACTCAAAATTCAATCACATTTAATCTATGTTATGTCCTCATCCAAAAATCCTTATTTTAATGACTCAAATAATTACAATAAACTCCTCCACTAAAAACCTACAAAAATCAATGTTTTATATCTTTTTAATTATTCCATTTGTGTATGTCAGAATGCATTATTATATTTTACTATAAAACATAAAACATATCTCATCACTTCTCAAAATACCATATACTTACATGGATCATCCTTATTTAGTCGCAACATGAATCAAAATAAGTTTAATTTACTTTTTATATATAAATCCATGATGAAAACTACATCAACATATTCAGTTTCTTTATTATTCAAAATAATTCAATTCTTGAAATTATTATCTATTTAGTGATTTCTTTATCTCATAATAATTTTATATGTATTATTTATTCCTTATAAATATCATTCCTATTATGATAAATCTGTCATCATCACTTTTTTAAAATACATTATATGTATAATGATATTCATATAGAGTATTACCAGGAAAACATTTTTTAGTCTATCTAAAATATATACTCACAGTCAAATCTATACATTAACTCCAAATACTTATGAGATTTATGTAAATGAAATAATATTTTTAAATGTCATTCAAATTTTATAATTCAACCATTTTAAAAAAACTATAAAATATTACGAAATCACTCATGGTGTCTTAAAAATTCATAAAAGTGTTACAATCCATCATTTTCATATGTGTTTATGAAGTATTACTCACTGCTTGAATGTCATAAAAAATACTAATAGAAAATATTATGCACAAGAATTATCCATTTTTCAATCAGGTCATAAAAATACTCTATTTCAATCAACTAATATTAGAACAATTCCACATCACTCTAATTCCTCAATCATTCCATACTCAAATAAATTTATCATCAACTTCAACATATCTATCTCCTTTTCTAACATGTCATTCAATCTCCAAATTTTTATAACTCACCACACTAATTATAACGTTTTGTGGGTGATACATTAACCCATTTGTATCTTAAATCTTATTTAAATATGTTTTCCATAATCATAAAATTTTGGGATTATAAATGAACAAATATATAAATTTTTCCATGTAGTAGGTTCTATACTCCATTTTTATTTAATATAACATCTCATAATCTTCTCAACATAGCTTCTTATGAAAAGAAATATTAAATTATTTTTATTAATCCTTTTTCTAAAAGATATGAGACCTATCCCTAAAAATAAAGGATCCTTTATTGGAAAAAAAGTGAGAAGCTAACACATTTCTAAAAATGGGACACTTGTCACAATACCTCTTATGAAGAGAGAAAAACTCATCCGGAAGCTGATCATGTCAGATGAAATCCACTCCACTGACCCCTTTGTTTGCAAGGCCATCCACCACCGAATTAGAATATCTATAGGTGTGAGTGATGGTATGATTCATAGAACGAAGCGAGTCTAGGAAATTGACCCAGTGATTAGTGAGCTTCAAGATACATGCAGAGATCCCAAACTGATAGCAGAAACAACAATAGAAGAATCACTGTCAAGAAAAATGTTATTACACCCATGTCTCTTCGCATGATCCACCATAATAATAATGGCAAGCATCTCAGATTCAAGATAAGAGGTGAATCCACAAGAACTTTAACAACATTCAAGAACGATGCCTCGATGATATCTGAAGACAACGCCAAATACGGAGGGGCCTGGATTACCATGAGAAGCTCCATCACAATTTTAATTGATCCAACCGAAAAGGGGATACTGTCATAACACTTCCAGAGTACCATATGGTGGTTGGAACACACCAGTTATTCCCATTTGTGGTAGAACAATAAAATAATGAATTGAATTAGATCAAAAATTATTTTTTGGGGTGGATGCCTCGGAAACATCAACAAGAACCCGAGTTAGAGAAGTATGGGCCAAGAAAGACATACCATTATGAATAGCTTGGTTTTGATCGTACCAGATATAATGAAACATCTCTACATTAGTAACCATAAAATGATCAAGCAACTGGCTGGATAGGAAATGGGATCCCTAGCTCTGCATGAAGCCATGGATGAAGGTCATCAATGGAAAAGAGACTTCAAATAGATCTATGATGGTTTTCCACATTGACGTAGAAGCAGCACAGTTGAGGAAAATATGATTTTCATCCTCCCTGTGCTGGTGACAATGAACACATATAGAGCAAAGAGAAATTCCACAATATTGAATATAACATTCAGTCGGGATTTTATTATGAGGAACTCTCCAAGACAATATAGATCTAGAGGGTGTGATGAAATTCCTATGCATCCCCTCCATCTAGTGTGATGCCAAGTCACCATGCAAATAAAACCTGTAAAACAACTTGGAAGAATGAATTCCATTTGCAGTAGTCTTCTAAGCACAAAAAACATCCCTGTTAGAGAATCAATGATTCCTAACAATGTTAACATTATGAAATTGAAGTCCCTCTTTGCTACAAAGCTAATTCTTAATTGAAATATTCAAATCAAAGATAGAATCACCGCCTTTAATCAAATCTACAAGGGTAGTACCTGTCCAGTTGGATTTCCAAAAATCAATAGATGATTCCTCGGAGATTAACCTCCATGAGTGAGAGTCAATTGAGACAAATATATATTTGAAAGATGTCCAAACAGAGGAATACAAATGGTTAAAAGCCCCAATCTTCATCCTATTCATAAATTTACTCCTCAGGAAAGAAAGAGCCTTAGAATTACTATTTAAAAGTCTCTACATATAAGAATCTTGTAGCGAATCATTAAAGAGATGATGATTTTTTATCCCCGAACCCCTCAGGTCATACGGCTTCTAGCATGTATTCCATGAAACCATAGTATGTTTCCTTTCAATAATGTTGCTTCTCTAAATGAAATTCTTAAGATAAACATTGATATTCCTTATGTGAGATATGAGCCACTTATAAAACATAATGGAACAAACAAACTTGGAGACAATAAAACATTTTACCAAACAAACTCTTCCAGCCATGGAGAGAGTTTTCCCCTTCCAAGTAGCTAGATACCTTCTGTCCTAGCTAAGAATCTCGGAAAAATAACAAGCTTTAGTCCTCCCTGAAAATAAAGGTACCCATAATTAGTTTAAAATAAGGGACACCTCATGAATTATTAACTCTCTAGAAATTTCACCCTTCTAGGGAATAGAGATGTTCCTTACAATGTAAACAAAATATTTTCTCTAACTTATCTCTTGATCTGAAACAACAGAGTAATGAGAAAAGGCCCTCTTGATATTTCTGATATTCCTCTTATCAACCAGGGTGAAAAAGATGATATCACCAGCATACAACAATTGAGTGGGGGTGACAAGTCCCCTACCTTTACTAATGGAATTCATTTTTCCATTACCGACCATGATGGAAAGAAGTCTGCTAAGATAATCCTCTGCAATGGAGATGATAGTGGCAGAAAGGGGGTCACCTTTCCTGACCCCTATGGAGAAATCAATGAAACCCTCTAGTGTCCAATTAATTATTATGGATATGTGACCATAACTAAGAATGGTTCTGATCTAATTGATAAAGGTAACATTAAAACCAATGATATAAATAACCTTGCAAATAAAGCTCCAGTTCAATATGTCAAAATCATTCCTAACATCAAGCTTGAGAGAAATATTCCCACCCCTTGAAGGTTTCCTTAAATGATTCACACATTTAGAAGAAGTAATGAGAAAATCATGGATGAACCTTCTTTTAATAAAACCAAACTGATAAGGAGAAAAAATTCTGGTTGCAACTAGAGACATCCTTGTTGGAAGAATTTTTCAATTGATTTTGTAAATGGTGTTGACCAAAGAAACTGGTCTGAATAGATGTTTTTATGGGCATTTTCCACTTTTGGAATCAAAGCTATGAACATTAGCGTTCAGAAAATTGGGAAGGGAACCTCCCTTGAAAAAATTAACAACAATCCTCCAGATATCATTTTGAATTATATCCCAATATGTTTAATAAAAGAGATTACCAAATCCATCTGATACCTGAGAACAATCAGATATAAGGATGAATATCACATCTTGTATTTGAGGATTTAAGGGAACAGAGGTGAGATTAGTGTTTTCCTTATCATTAACAAGTTTGAGAATGATACCCTCTATAGGATCCGTAGGTAAGGAAGGATCATTGAAAAGATCCTTGAAATAATCATTCACATGATTTGAGAGATCCTCTTGCTTGTCAAAAATCTGATCCCCATTTCTATTCAAGGAAAAAGGAATAGAGACCTTTTGGATATTCTGATGTAAACTAATGAAGTTGTAATTCATATCACCATCCTTTAACCAATTGGCCCTGAAAATATCCCATTGTAATGCTTCCTTGAGATTCAAAATCATTTTCATCTTATAAACACTTTTAGATTCCCCTTGGACACCACTAGAGAAATTATTAACGGTTCATTTCTCCTAAAAATTATAGATATATCCTTTAAGAGAGGAGATTTCCTGATTAAGAGAGCTAAAACAATCCTTGATCCATGTGTTGAGATCCCTTTTAAGAAGCTTAATTTTATTAATACAAGAAAAATCATCATTCCTACAATTCATAGAGTACATAATATGATGAATAATGTGTTTACATTACAGATGTAAAATCCATTCATTATTGATCCTAAAAGGCCAGGGTGACCTTGTATCATTACCCACCAAGTCAACTAAAATAGTTTGATGATAAGATTATATAATATATAAGGTTGTACAAGAAATATAACCCCATGCATCAAGGAAACATTCATTTTCAAACTCCCTATCAATTAATCTTTCCACAAACATGTTCATGAAATTTCTGTAGCAATTGTATCTATCCCCTACAAAATTAATCCCAATCAACCCATTAAGATCACTGCAAGATTTGAACACTCTGGATGAAATGGCATTAAACATGGCCCCCATATTCTCATCCATATTCATGATGGAATTAAAATAACCAAGGACTACCCAAGGGCCTGGAATAAAATAATTGAGATCCTTCAAATCCAACAATAATCATCCATGATCCTGATAATAATTATGGGCATGTAAAAAAGGATCAGAAATAGTGAGAGCTGAAGTACCTGAAGGATCATGTGACATGTTGTTCACTCTAAGAAACCAAGGAGATGTCTGATAGGGAATTATGTGCCATAAACCAGAGTCTTTTAACCTCTGAAAGTTAATTGTTAGAGTTAACCAAATTAAAACCCAAATTTTCCAGACATGCAATTTTTGAAGTGAAAAATATTTTACGTTCAGAGATCCCAATGATAAGAGGCCTATGGAGATGAATGTAGTGCCTAAGAGACCTGATAGTTTCACAGTTGGCAAACCCCTAACAATTCCAGTATAGAATATTTATTTAAACATGATTTCGGGTTAGGTCCCCCCTTTTTGGATCCACCAACATTTAGTTTTCCAATTTTAGGAGGTCTTCCAGGATTCTTTTTTGGATTGGGAGCATCCCAAATGAGATCACTTATGTCATCAATTGACTTTTCATTTCTTGTTATAAAAGGTATTCCACTGGTCTTTCCATCATCACTTCTTACCACTGTGTTAGTTTTAGCACCAGTCTGAAGGAAACTATTATCAACCTTATCGGCCAGCAAAGAGCCCCTAGGTGATGGTGATCCAGATTCTGATCCAATAGAAAATAAGAGGGTTATTCATCACTGAGTGATTTAAAATATTTATTGGAGATGCAGCAGAAATTTCTGCTTCAATTCCAGTTTGATTGAGGATAGCAGCAGGCTTATTGTCAAGCAGGGAGATCTCAGTTATGGATAATTCAGCTCTGGTACATGCCATATTTAATGGATCCCCATTAATCACAGGACTTGAGGAGCATGTAGGGAGAGTAATAAATGATGTTTCATCATTTGAAAAAACTGGTGATGTTTGACTTTTTGTTATCATAGTAATGACAACATCTTTAGAAAGATGGAGTAAAATAGCACCGGTAATTGGATCATTGAAATTTGTAAGCTTCATCTCATCATGCATGAACCTAACTAAATCAATGACATCAAAAAAATCTCATGGAACATGAGATTTTCTTCCATTTCAGAATGAAGACTAGAAACTAGATTCAACAAATCATTTGGGATTTCAGAAAGAATAATTTGATCCTATGGGGTAAGAAACCTAGAAGGGGAGCCAGGCACCTCCACATCCTCATTGGCTTCTACCTCCACAATATCATCCAATGAGATTTTCACCATTTTTGAGGTCCCAACTTGAAACACCCTACAGTTAGTAAGAGAATGTCCCACTATCTTGAAAACATCACAAAAATGAGGATCCCTTTCATATTCCACATTCACTTTAGTTTTGTTACCATTTTCTTGAAAGGAAATGACATCTTCCCTTTTCCATTCCAGATTGACATCCACTAGCATTTGAGCATAGAAACCCAACTCCCCATCCATGTACTTTTGATCTAATCTGATTGGGGTACCATTGTATGAGGAAATGTCATTCAGAATATTTGGATTCCAATAAACCCAATTCAAACCATGCAGCCTCACCCATTATTGAGCATTGGACAACTTGAAGTGGAATGCATTAAAATTGCCATTCCATTATGAAATCTTGATAATTCCGGTTTTGAGTTGTAAGTTACCAAACATCCATGCCACCTTCATGGAAAATCTGGAATGAAAAATCATATGAAAATGTTCTCTCCACATTGGGATTAGCTTCCATTCTTGATTACCCTAGTAGTGAGAAATCTTGTTCTTGAGATATTCGAAGGACCAAGGAATCTCCCCGTTCGAGTTGACGAATCAGCCCAGGATCAAGAATATGCAAATATTAATTTGCTACTGCAAGGCCTCCAGATCAGCCATGACTGAGAAACCTCCCTTCTCAAGTCTACTGACATTGGACGACCTTGATGCTTCCACCCTAACTGGATCAGAAGTACCCGTATGCACTTTCAAAAAAGATAAACCCTTCTTTTTCAAGATCGATGGTTCAGGAGGATCTAAAGTCGTGATCTCACCATTTTTATTTTTTTTTAAATACCATCAATTTATAATGATCATGTGTTTGTTTCATTTTCTTTATTCTCCTCAAAATGGATTTCAAGGATGATATTTTATTCCACAGAATATTGTATCACTTATTTATCATTATATAATAAAACACTTATTTACTTTGGGAGAGAAGGATGAAATCACCCTTTCCTTAGGAATATTCCATTAGATAGTCAACCCAATGTCTATATGGGAAATCATTGCGTGTAAAATAAGAGATTTAATTACTAAATTTAGGTTCTCCATAAACCACCTGAACATGTGATTCCATTTTCACTTTATCAAATATATTTATTTTCAAATAGATTCTTTAGAGAATTAAATTTGTACTAATATTTTAAACTTTTATTAGAATAGTTTAGGTAAAAATCATAAAACTTCCACTTCATTTTAGCTTTCCCATTGAACCCAAAAATTAATATATTTAGTATGGGTAAAACATTAGGTCATGATGTTTTATTGTGATACACGTCACCATATTTTTTCTAGATGCTATATAGTTTCGAGATTTATGTAAATAAATCTATATTTTTAAATCCTCCTATCCATGGTAGCTCCCCTCAAGGGATGCACTCATCTCATCACCATGGTCGGATTTTATTAACACGACACTATGATAAACACCAATTAATTTTTATAAAATGAATAAAACACTAATCCAACTCAATATTTTTTTTTCAACCATTCAATTACATTTAGGTCAATAAACATAATCATATAATAAGGAATTTGGATGGGTTTTCATTGATATATAATAATAGAAGAATATTTGATAATTGTCTCATAACGAGGATCTTATATTCATTATATCTATGAAATCTGTTGAGTACATTATACTACATTTTTATTCATTGATCTTTTAGTTCTGAATATTCAAGGGTAAAATGGGATTCTAGAATTGTTTTTGATATATTTTGGGGGGAGGTGTGGGTTTTAATATGTAGAAACAATTCATTTTCATTCAATGATTGTAACAGCACGAGATTTTATGAAAAATATTCTTTTTAATTTTATTAATGTCTTGTGTTGTACGCTACACCAAAAGGATCTTGCACAACACACATCCTTGACTTGCCTTGCATTACACGCAATCTCAACCTTCCTCGATAGCGTGTGTAGTACGTAATACTGAGTTTCACGAAACAACGATATGCTATTAAAATATTATTAAAACTAGCCGTTATGAATAGTAATAACCACTTTTTAAATTTTAGAAAATTTAGCTCTCAAAATGGACTTTATTTTTGGATGCGGTGTATCGAATTTAGCCTAAGGTGAAATTTTGGTACTTTTCGGATAACTTTCATATTCTGATGAATAGTGAAAATTACTAAATTATAATTAAAAACAACTTTTTTTAATCGAAATAATTAATAGTGATAAATTATTAATTTTAGTGGTTTTAAAGTATATTTAGAATATATTTTTACAATTTAATACGATGCTGGTCATTGGATGTAATTTTACATTTAAACCAGACATAATCAAGTGTCAATCTTTTGGTAGATATTGTTTCTTAAAAACACGCTATTTGTTTTAACAGCGGGATTTAATTATAAAATTAATTAATTCAACTTCTATGTTATGAATTTGGTAAAATAGACTTCATTTTTGAATTCGGAATATGAAATATAGCTTAGGATGAAATTTTGGTATTTTTCTGAAAACTTTCAATTTTTGATGAATAGTGAAACCACTAAGTGGTAGGTTAAAAACTGAATTTTTCATAAAACTTAATTTTACCGCTTCTGTGAATGGAATTTCAAAAATCCGAGAGACACGGTTGATGTCATTAAGTAAAATGTGGTTCAATGAGATGAAAATAATTTTTGGTGAATAGTAACTTTTTACTTTTATTTACCACGGTTAAAAGTAAATAAGGTAATTAAGGGTAAGAATGATATTAATATTACCCTAACACATGTCCTAATTCTATTGGACAAGTGTATCTCGACCAAAAACAACCTTAGGTGTAAAATATTATCATTTAGGCCCACTTGGATTAGATTAGGACATTTATTACTATTTAATTCAAAGAAGAGTTAAAAGAGTTTAAATCAAAGTTTATTTACTAAAACATTTTTAATATAGGGTTATACATAAGATAAATTCGATTGTAAATATTCATTAGAAAGCTAAAAGGATTTCCTACATAATGATATTTTATTTATAATTTTTAGACTTTAAATAAATTAATTTATTTATGACACAATGATGATGCAATAATTACCCTTTTTAAGGAAATATTAACATAATTGATGTTATAAATGCTCAAATGAATGTAATTTGAGACTTTTTATGAATTACACTAATTTTCTAGGTTACTATGATATATTAGTGTTGATTTAATCAACTTGGTTCGAACATATAATTCTGTTATGACTTTCACAAAAATCATATATCAAATAGTGTCAAAATTGACACAAAATAGTTTTTAAATCAAATATTATATTATTAATTGTTATTTTATTCCTAAAAATCTAAGGATCGGCAAAATGACTTAGATAAGGATATATATATTAATAATAAACAATTTGGGGTTCTTTTGGCATGTTATAGTAAGTTTATTAACCATATAGTGAATGAAAACAAAAAGACACGGTAAAAGTTAAATTATTTAACTTAGAGTTAAATCTAATTGATAAGGTTAAAATAATAACCTAAACTTGTCTAATTCTTATTGGTTAATAGTATTTCGACCCTTCCCCACTTTAGCTTCGAAATAAGACCCTTTGGATCCATTATAAACCGATTTTGACTTTAATATAAAATAATATTTTGAGATATTCCTAAGGTGCCCCTCTCCTCCCTTATAAAAGGACACCTCCTCCCCCTCCTCCTCACACCAATTTGAGCACTCAAGCTCGGACAACCCCTGCCAAAATCTCTTCTCCACTTACCTAGAAACATCCTAGAGGTTCTGGTCTTCCTCAAAGACCAATTTTAGTTCCCTAAGAGGAGGTCTCCAAAAGGCGCTTCAAAGAAGAGGTAATTACCGTTACCAATTCTTTCATCTTTATTTCTTCTTCCACTTCTTCTTCTTAGGTTGTTTCATTATGAAGCAATAACATCAGTATCACTCATATACTGATATGTTATTATAAGTATGAAACAACCCTATTTCACCATCTATCCATCCTATGGAAAAAGAAATCACCGCGCGTGCGTACGTACGGAATACCGTCTCCACGCCGTGGTGTAATCTATTTTCCACCACCACCATACAAGGATGGGTATAATGGTGTAATGAGTAACTATTTATGATTATTATAAAATAATATTGATACTGAAATAATATACATATACTCCAATACAATTCCACAATCATAGGAACGATATCATCACTCGTGCGTACGTACGGAATACCGTCTCCACGATGTGATGCGACTCGTTCTACATAATCATCATTACATAGTAATTATATAAATGAATTGGATGAATAAATATGATATATGTTACACTAATACCATTCTGTATATAAGGTATCTATAACCTTAAAAGAAGAATAAGAATTTATTCGGCAAAACACGCATAAGAACAAAAGGCAATAAAGACCCGAGTAACAAGTAACAATGAAATATTACTAACAAGAAGCTAAGAATATGACCGTATATGATATCATATCAATATGTATGATTCTGGAATAAGTCAATAACATTATTTAAACCATTATACAGGATCTTCGGACACGTACAAAGCAAATTGGACCTAAGGTAAGAGAAATATCACAATCTCATTTTTATCCGAGATTGTTTATTCGTAAGTATATATTGGGGTGTATTTTATCATCCACATCCATGTTCCATCAATATGTAATATTGTTTCCATCCACTTAAAATAGTTTAAATCCAATTTGACCATTTTTGTGAGTTTTTAGTAAAGAATATGAAAGGAATCTTTTGTTTTTTTGTCGTACGAGGTACTTTTTGACTTTTCCGACAAAAGTATAGAAGAATGTTTTTTTAACTTATACGGCATGAATGGATTTTTAAAACATTATTTCCAAGAAGCTTCCTTTACAAGTTTTCAAGTTTATTTTTAATCAACTTCTTTTAGTTTATAATTGTATGACATATTAAGAAAGGAAAAGTGTTTTTGAAGAAGAAAGGATATTTTTCTCATGAATTCATTTCAAGTGTTTTATCAAAATTATTTTCCATCTAAGATAATATAGGGTTCTGTTTTTATCCCTATTATTACATTGATTTGATTATGTTGTGATGGAATTATTTTTATGAATTCCTTTATCTTATATGAATTGTTTTATGATGTCATGTTGTTTAAGAATCCCATTTTTATTACATGGGTTATGAAATGATGTATGGTTTATGATTTTGTGGCACACATAAGAATGGTATCATTATGAGATGGGTGGGACCTATATCTCCCTCCAATGCATTGGGTAAAGATTTTATATCTCATGAGATAGACATGGCTGGAATGGTAGGTTATACCGGTTCAGTGAAACAGGACTGAAACGAGGGTTACTCGATTCAGAAAGGGACTTTGTCCACTAAGATAGTCTTGGCAATGAGTCTTGACTAACAAGAAATGATTCTCTATGATTATATGTGAATGCCACAAAGTTTCATGTTTTAAGTTATGATTATTGTGATTACATTTCACTACCATGATTTATCCCATGTTATGAAATTATGCTCTCTTTTGCAGGTTATGATTTCCAAAAGGTTATGTTCTTATGAATACGATGTGATTGATATTACTTTTGTTTACCCTTACTGAGCATTTGAGATCACCCTTTTATGTTTTCTTTTCCCCAGGATATAAAGAAAGGTTTTAGGTATAAAAAAAAGGAAGATCTTTATGGGAGATGTTGAAGATCTTTCACCACGATTAGAAGATTTTATTCCGAGTTTCCAAAGACACTATACTATTACGATCCTTGTGTGTGTGTTTTTGTTATGTACTAAGTATTCCGCAAAAGTAATGTAATGTCAATGTACGTCAGGCTTCGGGTCTCTACAGTTGGTATCAGAGGAAAGGTTTAGTCAACCTTTGGAAACTAGGATGCGAAAACGTTAGTGAGATCCCTAGAGTTATTTCTAAGGTATGTCTAGGGATGTCCCTAAGGTTAAGTATACGTATAGGTTATAGTACTAGGATTACGCTAACGATCAATAGAATTAATCCTAAGATGTTAGATATTTAAGGTACTCCCCCTTTATTATGTTGTTTTCCCTAGCATGATTTTTGCCTCTCACACTATTCTTTTTGGGTTTTAGAAAATGGCTGGAAACAAGATGATTCACAATAATGGAGGATATGATGGACAATATTCTTCATAATGAAATGGGATTTGGAAGTCCAAACATCATTATTATGCCGAATCAGCAATCTCATAATATGATCAATACAGTAAAATTTGGTAAGTTTCCTGACTCTGCTAATAAGAGAAAGATGGAGTTTCATGATGATCATAGAGGAAAGAAAGTTCAATTTCCCCTATGTAAATCATGTGGGAAGAGGCATCAAGGAGAATGTTTCAAAGGAACTGGAAGATGATTTGGGTGTGGAAAAGAAGGAAACAAAGCAAGTAAGTGCAAAGGAAAAGGTTCAGTTAACACCATGGATGAGGATAATGGTATTGCTACGACATCAACAATGGTTAAATGCTTTAAATGTGGAATGTACGGGCATTATGCAAACCAATGCCCTAAGGGAAAGTCTCATGAAGAGAATCAGTATGGTCGTATGGGAAGTATTTATGTTGATGATGATGAAGAAACTACAAATGATATGTGAGATGAAAGAAATGTTGAAGCTCGGTCAATGGTCTAAGAATGTAGTGGAATGATTACATGTTTATCATGTGTAATGTTGTATGAGTAATCTCATGGAATAAGGAGACATCTAAGGATTGTTACACTGTTGTCTTTCCTTAAGTTTTGAAAGTGTATGATAAATGGTACCGGTAACCATGAAAGGTTATTCAGAAACTTTTGGAAAGTAGATGATAAGTGCATAATGAAAGGATAAGAAGATAACGAGATGTTTGATTGTATTCATGAGCTCGTGATTGATATAAGGACTAAGTGATATCATGGTTTGAGTATATAGAATTTTGAGGATTTTGGTATGTGGAAAGTGTTAACTTTAAACTGAATTCATGTTTTCACTAAGGTATTCAAGAGAATACATGATTAAGGACTTTGAATGTTTAGAATGTGACCAACAAGACATATCTTATGGGGATCAACGATGGTATTAAATCTCTGGTAATCGTTTTCACTATGTTATGAGAGTGGACTACAGCATTATGGGTAAGCCTAAATATTGGAATGGATTATGTTGTAATAAGTTAGTATTGTTTAAGGATAGAAGTTTTTTTTCTCGATATTATTGATGGGATGTTATAGTAATATAGTTTTAGAAAAAGGACAACCTGCAGGACGGGCGATAACCCATCGCTTCGGACAAGGCTATGGGAATCGAACCCACAACCGAAGTGCGACTGGCCTTTATCGCCTACCACTGACCTACAGGAAGTCCCTGTTTAGTAGAAACTAGTTTTATTTTATTAAGCGGTATGATATACGAAGTATAAGTTCATTTTTGGAACCATATATGATTAATCTCACTATAGATTGACTTATGTATATAAATTTTGCTAACCTTTTGAGACAGATGGAATGACCCGTCATTCTATCACATGATCAACTAACACTTCACGAATAACAAATTCAACTTCATTTATTTAAGAGATGAAGTGGAAATTGTTAAAGGCACGAACAACAGCGATATTGTACCAAAATAAAGTAAGTATTTATTCTAATTCAAACTCTTCAACTTTAGGGAAACGATCTTAAAAACCAAAAATGTTGTCCTAGTGCTCTTATACCTGATGAATCAGATGGTACCTTATATCACCACAAATCTATGGATTTGTGATTACTGGATTTTCCATAGCCATGTTCTCTACCACTCTCCATCAGAACATGATGGTTAGATTTTTCTTCCATATCCATATTTTCACCTATGTGGAAACCCAAGGATTAGTTTATTTGGGTAACCGTTACGTTTCATACTTTTGTTTTTAAAGATTGGTTTTGATATTCCTTTTTACGATGTGGGTTTCAATTAAATAAACTTTCGAATAGTAAACCATTTATAACCCCGACGAATTTCGAGGGCGAAATTCATTTTAAGGGGGGTAGAATGTAACAGCCCGAGATTTTATGAAAAATATTCTTTTTAATTTTATTAATGTATTGTGTTGTACGCTACACCAAAAGGAGCTTGCACAACACGCGTCCTTGACTTTCCTTGCATTACACGCAATCGCAACCTTCCTCGATAGCGTGTGTAGTACGTAATACTGAGTTTCACGAAACAACGATATGCTATTAAAATATTATTAAAACTAGCCATTATGAATAGTAATAACCACTTTTTAAATTTTAGAAAATTTAGCTCTCTAAATGGACTTTATTTTTGGATTCGGTGTATCGAATTTAGCCTAAAGGTGAAATATTGGTACTTTTCGGATAACTTTCATATTCTGATGAATAGTGAAAATTACTAAATTATAATTAAAAACAACTTTTTTTAATCGAAATAATTAATAGTGATAAATTATTAATTTTAGTGGTTTTAAAGTATATTTATAATATATTTTTACAATTTAATACGATGTTGGTCATTGGATGTAATTTTACATTTAAACCAGATATAATCAAGTGTCAATCTTTTGGTAGATATTGTTTCTTAAAAACACGCTATTTGTTTTAACAGCGGGATTTAATTATAAAATTAATTAATTCAACTTCTATGTTATGAATTTGGTAAAATAGACTTCATTTTTGAATTCGGAATATGAAATATAGCTTAGGATAAAATTTTGGTATTTTTCTGAAAACTTTCAATTTTTGATGAATAGTGAAACCACTAAGTGGTAGGTTAAAAACTGAATTTTTCATAAAACATAATTTTACCGCTTCTGTGAATGGAATTTCAAAAATCCGAGAGACACGGTTGATGTCAGTAACTAAAATGTGGTTCAATGAGATGAAAATAATTTTTGGTGAATAGTAACTTTTTACTTTTATTTACCACGGTTAAAAGTAAATAAGGTAATTAAGGGTAAGAATGATATTAATATTACCCTAACACATGTCCTAATTCTATTGGACAAGTGTATCTCGACCAAAAACAACCTTATGTGTAAAATATTATCATTTAGGCCCACTTGGATTAGATTAGGACATTTATTACTATTTAATTCAAAGAAGAGTTAAAAGAGTTAAAATCAAAGTTTATTTACTAAAACATTTTTACTATAGGGTTATACATAAGATAAATTCGATTGTAAATATTCATTAGAAAGCTAAAAATATTTCCTACATAATGATATTTTATTTATAATTTTTAGACTTTAAATAAATTAATTTATTTATGACACAACGATGATGCAGTAATTACCCTTTTTAAGGAAATATTAACATAATTGATGTTATAAATGCTCAAATGAATGTAATTTGAGACTTTTTATGAATTACACTAATTTTCTAGGTTACTATGATATATTAGTGTTGATTTAATCAACTTGGTTCGAACATTTAATTCTGTTATGACTTTCACAAAAATCATATATCAAATAGTGTCAAAATTGACACAAAATAGTTTTTAAATCAAATATTATATTATTAATTGTTATTTTATTCCTAAAAATCTAAGGTTCGGCCAAATGACTTAGATAAGGATATATATATTAATAATAAACAATTTGGTGTTCGTTTGGCATGTTATAGTAAGTTTATTAACCATATAGTGAAAGAAAATAAAAAGACACGGTAAAAGTTAAATTATTTAACTTAGAGTTAAATCTAATTGATAAGGTTAAAATAATAACCTAAACTTGTCTAAATCTTATTGGTTGATATACTTTCGACCCTTCCCCACTTAACTTCGAAATAAGACCCTTTGGAACCATTATAAACCGATTTTGACTTTAATATAAAATAATATTTTGAGATATTCCTAAGGTGCCCCTCTCCTCCCTTATAAAAGGACACCTCCTCCCCCTCCTCCTCACACCAATTTGAGCACTCAAGCTCGGCCAAACCCTGCCAAAATCTCTTCTCCACTTCCCTAGAAACATCCTAGAGGTTCTGGTCTTCCTCAAAGACCAATTTTAGTTCCCTAAGAGGAGGTCTCCAAAAGGCGCTTCAAAGAAGAGGTAATTACCGTTACCAATTCTTTCATCTTTATTTCTTCTTCCACTTCTTCTTCTTAGGTTGTTTCATTATGAAGTAATAACATCAGTATCAATCATATACTGATATGTTATTATAAGTATGAAACAACCCTATTTCACCATCTATCCATCCTACGGAAAAAGAAAGCACCGCGCGTGCGTACGTACGGAATACCGTCTCCACGTCGTGGTGTAATCTATTTTCCACCACCACCATACAAGGATGGGTATAATGGTGTAATGAGTAACTATTTATGATTATAATAAATTAATATTGATACTGAAATAATATACATATACTCCAATATAATTCCACAATCATAGGAACGATATCATCACTCGTGCGTACGTACGGAATACCGTCTCCACGATGTGATGCGACTCGTTCTACATAATCATCATTACATAGTAATTATATAAATGAATTGGATGAATAAATATGATATATGTTACACTAATACCATTCTGGATATAAGGTATCTATAACCTTAAAAGAAGAATAAGAATTTATTCGGCAAAACACGCATAAGAACAAAAGGCAATAAAGACCCGAGTAACAAGTAACAATGAAATATTACTAACAAGAAGCTAAGAATATGACCGTATATGATATCATATCAATATGTATGATTCTGGAATAAGTCAATAACATTATTTAAACCATTATACAGGATCTTCGGACACGTACAAAGCAAATCAGACCTAAGGTAAGGGAAATATCACAATCTCATTTTTATCCGAGATTGTTTATTCGTAAGTATTTATTGGGGTGTATTTTATCATCCACATCCATGTTCCCTCAATATGTAATATTGTTTCCATCCACTTAAAATAGTTTAAATCCAATTTGACCCTTCGGTGAGTTTTTAGTAAAGAATATGAAAGGAATCTTTTGTTTTTTTTCGTACGAGGCACTTTTTGACTTTTCCGACAAAAGTACGAAAGAATGTTTTTTTAACTTATACGGCATGAATGGATTTTTAAAACATTATTTCCAAGAAGCTTCCTTTACAAGTTTTCAAGTTTATTTTTAATCAACTTCTTTTAGTTTATAATTGTATGACATATTAAGAAAGGAAAAGTGTTTTTGAAGAAGAAAGGATATTTTCCTCAAGAATTCATTTCAAGTGTTTTATCAAAATTATTTTCCATCTAAGATAATATAGGGTTCTGTTTTTATCCCTATTATTACATTGATTTGATTATGTTGTGATGGAATTATTTTTATGAATTCCTTTATCTTATATCAATTGTTTTATGATGTCATGTTGTTTAAGAATCCCATTTTTATTACATGGGTTATGAAATGATGTATGATTTATGATTTTGTGGCACACATAAGAATGGTATCATTATGAGATGGGTGGGACCTATATCTCCCTCCAATGCATTGGGTAAAGATTTTATATCTCATGAGATAGACATGGCTGGAATGGTAGGTTATACCGGTTCAGTGAAACAGGACTGAAACGAGGGTTACTCGATTCAGAAAGGGACTTTGTCCACTAAGATAGTCTTGGCAATGAGTCTTGACTAACAAGAAATGATTCTCTATGATTATATGTGAATGCCACAAAGTTTCATGTTTTAAGTTATGATTATTGTGATTACATTTCACTACCATGATTTATCCCATGTTATGAAATTATGCTCTCTTTTGCAGGTTATGATTTCCAAAATGTTATGTTCTTATGAATACGATGTGATTGATATTTCTTTTGTTTACCCTTACTGAGCATTTGAGCTCACCCTTTTATGTTTTCTTTTCCCCAGGATATAAAGAAAGGTTTTAGGTATAAAAAAAAGGAAGATCTTTATGGGAGATGTTGAAGATCTTTCACCACGATTAGAATATTTTATTCCGAGTTTCCAAAGACACTAAACTATTACGATCCTTGTTTGTGTGTTTTTGTTATGTACTAATTATTCCGCAAAAGTAATGTAATGTCAATGTACGTCAGGCTTCGGGTCTCTACAATGATTATTTATTTTCATTATTGAGCAACTCGATATCAATAAGAAGACATTTTAATCATTTTTGGTTGTTTTTCATGACATATTTAACCATTCACACACACAATTATAAGCCCCTAATTGAAAATTCAGTGGAATCCTCTTCACTTTATCATTTGGTATGACATCATTCCCTTTATCCTTATTCATTGATTTTTATAGGTTATTTGGTTTAATACTTATCTTCAGGCTACTCGCCTAGGTAGGAATGACTTATTTTATTACTTGTTTTATTTTCTATAGGGTCATTTGACCAGTAAAGCATAAGAGGTATACATAGTATTCTTTCACTAACACACATATTCACTGTAACCACTTTCATAGTAAAAATCACATATTTCTTTCAAGAAATAAAATATATTCATATTTTATATATTATCTATTTTGTATGAAATATTCCATTGATTTGAATATGTTCTTTCCTTTTTTTAATCTCAAATCCCCCTTAAACCAAGACATAAATGTTCTATAGTGGTTAAAAAATAGTTCAAATAAACCATATCCCTACGTCCTGACTTCCAAATACACATAATGTTTTCCACAAGTCTTTTTATTTTTCTTTTATATATAGTCTGGATAGATTTTATACCTTTATATTTTTTAGCATCCATCATAGATATCTAGGATTGTTTTTGTGAACCATCTATCATACACAATTTTCAATCAAATACTGATATAGTGATATTATTCTCATCACTTTTCCATATCCATACTTTTTTTTAATTTTTTCTATAACATTTTTAATATCTAGAAATATATATTTAGTATAACCAATAAAAGTTTATAATGATTACACCTTTCACAAAGTGCTTTTTATTGGTTAATCGATGAATGAATTCTATCTCTTATTACAACTGACCTAAGTCTTCTTATATCCACGAACCTAAATATATATTTGAATGGTATCATTATTATTATTAATTTATTTGGATTTTTCAGTTTCTTCCATCCTTATTTTCATTATTTTGACTTCCATTTTCGGGTAATTCATTTTGGGGGAGTTCTTTTCATCCGCAACAGATCTAATGAAATATTTTGTACATATCTTCACCCTCCCGATATAATCTTATAAAAATCTACTACTTTAATATAGAGAATAGTGATGGTCATTAATCATTATTTATTTAACATCCAACTAGGAATCCAGGACCCCAAGGCTAGCTTTATGAATTTCATTAAAAAGATAGATTCTTTCATTACTTATATTATCTTCTTTAACCATAATTACAATTGAAATTTCCATGATTTACTCATCCATTGTGATCTTTTAATTGTGGATAAAAATTAAATATTACTTGGATATTATTTATTTAATGAGATACATTAATTCTGATAAATTTCTAATCATGAATTTAAATATTATTTTAGTATCATTATCCAACTATTAATTTTTATTCTATAATCTTTTGAAAAAACCCAAAATATATAAAATAAACACAACCAATATTACCCTAAAATTACATCTAATATAAATTTAAAGATAATTAAGTGATCCAATAAAATCATCATTATTTGAACATGATTCATTATTATAATTATAATCCCCATATTTTTTTAAATACAAACCATTCCTTTGATCTTTAAGATGTGGTATAACTTAATTCTTATTTTAAATATTAATTAACTTATTTCCCTTTTCCTTTAATTTTTTTTACTATTTTTGGAAAAAACTTCCTCATTTCTATGGAGAAGATAAAATTCTATTTTCATTGACAATGGCATCATGAAATCTTCATTTAAGGATTTATTTTTTAGATGGAACCTAGAATTTCTATAATAATACCTCAAAATCATATATCTATGGATCATATGTGGGGGATTAATTTATGATATCTTTATATGAATTATTTTTATTTAAATTAACATAATAGAATAATTGAATAAATTATTCTATTATCTTTATTTCTCTAAGTTTCAACAATATTATTTCTTAATTAAAGGTACAATAAAAACATACATGTATTTTGTATGACAGAATACATTATTATGTGATTATTTTTTCCCCTCAACATATATTCTTACACTATTGACAAATGAAGTTACAATGAATTAACATACCATTATTTTTATATAACATAAAAATATGTGCTCTAGAATCCCACTGGAGGGTATTTATACCTTGTCACATTGTTATCATATTTTCACCAGTTTTCATGTCATCTCACATATCCCAGTCCTCATAGTTTGAATTTAATTTCAATACATAGTTGGTGAATGAATAAATTTTTGAACCATAATTTAGCACATAAAATTAACCTACTTCTTAGTGTATAACATGTTTATGTTTCTATTTTTATCAGTCTAGATGAACATAGCTAAGTTGATTTTTTTATATAATATAATTGTATTTTAATCCTCATCCTTGTTATTTCGTGACACTCGAAGGTCCTATTATCCCATTTACCATGACAAGACCTATCACATCATTGAAAATTTGGATGTATCTTAATATAAAACTATATAATTATTACATAAATATATTTCCACATTCAAATTTTTACATCCACATAATCATTAATATTTTTTAAATTATTTGATTTTGGAAACTCATCAATTTATAGAAACATGTGATCTTGATAATTCAATCATATTTAATATAATTCATGTCCACAATCAAGAATCTTCAGTTTAAAAATCCTAATGACTTGTGATTATTTATTCACTTATATGTCCAAAAATATGCACATTCAAATCATTTGTATTCCTTTGAATGTGTATGTCATCATGCATAATGACATGAAACATTTTATTATGGTATTGAAATCATCTCAAAATTATATCTTTCTCATCAAATGGACATTCTCTATTCCTATACTAAACAAAATAATTTTAATTTAATTACGACATATAAATTGATCAATATCAATGTTGTAGCATCATCAAAAAATCTCATTCTTAAGAATTTTGTAATTCATGAAATTATTTGACATTCGGTTAACAAATTAACTCATGAAACTTTTACAAGTCTTATTAATATCCTATGAATCCCATGTATTTTTCAATATTTTAGTCAATAAAAGAATATCCAAATACTTTAGATGTATTACAAACTCCCTAAAGTGTCTTATGAGATAAAAACGTTTTATGTTCCATCCAATTCAACTGTTCATTCAAATTCATTAGTGTAATGAAAATTATTTTGTTATTTTTGTTAAAGAATTACCCTTATAAGTATTAATGTTTGTAGATTTCAACTTTTTTTAAAATAGTTATAATGTCTTGTGAAATCACTCGTGGAGTCTTATAAATTCATTTAAGTCTAATGGTTGTGAAATTACATGAGTAATTATGAAATATTATGTTCCAATTGAAAGTATTATATAATCCTTATAGATTGTATTATGCTCAGAACATAGCCATTTTTCAATCATAGCCTAATAATTCCAGATTTTTGTCATGTAATATCACATCATCTTTAACTTACTCCAAGTCATTATCAATTATTCCAAACTAATCTCGAAACATCATCAACGTTAGTCTATCCTTTTAATTTTATATTATGGTCTTTTATGTCACTAAATTTCAAACAGACACCCCTTACTATTTGATATTTTCAAAATAACATTAATAAATGGAGATCTATTTTCTAACATGATGATTAGTTCAAAATTCATTACCTTTTGGGATGCTATTTGAAAATATCAATCCATATATTCCAAGTATCAGCAACTTAAGTAAATTTCCATTTATGATGAAAACACATCATATTTCCATCACATATTATTATAAACACATATTGATAGATTCTTGTAATCATAGAAGACGTCATCATGAAAAAAAATATGAAATCATGACATGGGCTATTTATTTCATTAAAAAACTTTGTTATAAACACTAATACAGAGGTGTATGATGATGGTAATTTAATGGCACAGTTCAATGAAGATTGTTTGGGCCGTCATCATAATGAGTGTTAACTTCTCCCATAAACGGTTTCACTCATGCTTAAGTTATTGGATCTCAACATTGTCTTGGTCAAGGGAAAATATCAGATATTCTTGGATCCTGATTTCCAAATACTAAGAAGAATTTGTTCCATGGTACCCCTACACAAAAATAGATCACATGGTTTCTTATAGGATTCACATGGATTAGGATCCCCTATTTATAACTCATGCAGACAAAATCATTAATGAAATAAATGAACTATAATAGGTCTCAATGTCTGGGTAACACCATGATTTCTTATAATCTATGCTTACTAAGCATGAGACATGCATAATAAATTTTAGAAGTCAAAATTTATCTATAAAATTATTGACATTTTTGAAAAAGGAAAAGAGAAAACAAATAAATTTTATAATAATATAAAAGAAGGTTTGGTGTGATACTTTTTTCCATATTAATAATTCTTACCTCCAAAAATATTTAGTATATTTGATTGATTAATGGAATGGACAAGGGTAAACCTCACCAACATGATTCAATCTGGAAATAAGGAACACCAATAGAACCATTGAAAAAAACATCATATTCTAAAAAAATATAGAAAACTAAACTCTTGAAATTAATAAATCATTAAATGAAAGTCTAAATCTATTCCCAATAACCCGATACACTTTTATCAATTTAGTATTAGAGAAATCCTATAAAAAATATCACCAGAAGATCTAGTTATAAATTCAATATGGTGTTATCCCCATCATATTTAAATTAATATAAAAATAAAATCTTCTTAATAAAAACAACCATACCCCAATATTTGAAAAATTATAACAATAAAAAAACAATATGTACATATGAAAAATTAACCAAAAATAATATACAATATCCACAATAGGAACCATATTCCTCAAAACAAAAAACCAAAAACAATGAATAAACACAGCATGTAAAAACCAATAACGAATTCGCCATAACTTAATCAAACTCTTAATTGAAATTATATTATATGGATTGAGTCTATGAATCCTCGTATTTGGGATATATGACTCCCCCATTTCCAATAGATTCCTTTAAAAGTCCTTCAAAGGCATCCAAAATATCCAAAAATGTGACTTTTCATTAGGGAATTATGATATGAAGGCTTTTTGTGACCCAACATTATTCACTAAAGGAATATTGGTGTCTTTTTTCCCCATAGAAAAAGACGATGAGGTTCCCAAAGTTATTTGGATAACACCATCTATTTGATCATAAAAAGATATCTTCCCAATTCTTTCATGGGATCTAGCTTTACTCCTTTTGGGAATAGATGATGTAACATTAACCCTGACCTCCCTTTCTAATACAACCTCACCCCAAAAAAATACCTTACCACTTCTATAGAAATTCTTAAAAAAAGATCCCATATCCTTGATAAAAGATTTGAATAAAGGGTCCTTTAAAAATAAAAATACATCAAAGAATCATCAATGTCTAGATCTAAAAGATAGTGTACTAGTTCAATATAATGATTTAAAAATCTGACAATGATAAACTTATACATTTAATTATATATAACTCAATTTCCATAAATAATTTCATGACCTTGGAGAGTAACATTTAGATGAAAAATGTTTTGAAACTATCCCAATAATTGTAATTCAGAAACATTGATATCGTATATTTATTTCCTTTGAAATAATTTTAAGCACTTAAATAAACATGTTTACATGAAAACCTAATTCTGAATGAATCATGATATCATATACCATTATAACACATACATTGTATCAGTGTGTATGGACCTAATTATAAAGAATTAAAAGCACTTAAAATTGGATTGGTGAGTATGAATTGGATTAACCAAACTATAAGAACTATATATAATGGATTTGTGAGTCTGAATAACCTTAACTAAATAATAAATAATATATATAATGGTAAAAATTTATGTATAATAAATCAATAAATGATTAATGGAAAAAAAAATTGTAAATATTTTTTTTCTATATGTAATGTATTTTCATCTAAATAATGTATATTTCTCACCATTGTAAAATTATTTTAATAAAATATATTCCTAATTTATATTAATACATGTATAACCACCAATACATTAATTAAATAATGGTTAGGAATAATGATATTTTCATTTATAGGTAAACATAATTTTTTTAGGAAAATGTTTTTATATGCAAATTTTTTATCAAAATAATATAAATAAATAAATATTTATTAAGTATTTTTGTTTAATATGTAGATTATATGTTATATATAATATTTTATGAGTCATTCTATATTTTTTACTAGGCATTTATTAGAATTAAATCTGGTTTTATGTTTAAATATACATTAAACCTTTTTTATTGCATTTTTCATGTTTATTTTATTTTGAATTTATGATACAAATAAGAATTAAATTTTATAAAATCGTTTCCCTATTTTTAATATTAATTCCAAAATTTTTATTTAATAAAATTTTATTTATTTGATAATTAATTTAAAAATAGAAAACATGTGTTACCATGATTAGGGTGAATACATGTTTACAATGGGTAAACTAAACTATAAAAAAATAATGAAAAATGAACATGTTTAATTTTTATTTAATAAATATTTTTGAACCCAACAATAACTTATCTTGTAAACCATGTAATTTTTGTTCCAACTTCCAAAAAAATTGATTTTATCTTAATTTAATCTTATATGTATTTCATTTTTTATCCTCTCTATCACATATAAAAGGGAACCTCATATATTCCTTTTTTTGAATAAATTTGAGACCTATATATTATCAAATACCAAGATCAATTTTTTTTTATTTCCATAATTTATTCTTAGATCCCATATTATTCTCAGGATAGAAACTTTTCACTTATTTTAATTAAGCCAATAGAGGTCTCCCGAAGAAGAGGTAATTGTCTTACCTGATTCCTTTCAAATTATAACTTTTTATGAATCCATTAAATACATTTTATCCATTTAAAACATATTAAGAAAATATCATCAATATAAATATATGTTATTATGATGATTAAAAAACCATTTTAAATCTACTTTCTATAAAATTGGAAATGGAAGTATCCCTTGGAATCTGTGTAGACTACCACATCCATGTAGTGATACGATTCATTTCCCAAAAGCACCTCAAAATTGTTTTTATAATGATTAATTTATTGAAAATATATTATATTTAAGATATAAATATTTATTTTAGTATTTTTTAATAATTTATTTTTCTATCCACCAGTTTGTATGAAAATGAAATCTATGATTTTGTGCAAGTACAATCTATTGACTCCAGAAACATTTTAAATAATTTGTCTCTATATAATATTTATGAATGACTATAAATATGTATATAAAAAATATATATGATATTTATATCATTATTAACATAATTTAGATGAAGGAACTGTGAAATTGATGAAAGGACCAAAACCAATAAACCAGAATATATATGAAAAATGAAATATTTAACACCTGAAAATGATGTTTTTTAAATATATTAATAACAATCAGTGATGAAATTTTATAATTGTATAAAATATAATATTATATTTTTTAGAATATTTTTTATATAAGTTTAATAATTTTTTTATATAGTATTTTATATAGGTTATGATGAATTTTGGACATGAGGTATGAGTTTTATGTTACAAAATCATTTTTACAAGGATTGTTTATGGATTTTATTTATGATGATGAAATCATATGATGTATCACTAAAAAATATTAATATATTTAATATAAACTCGTAATTAATATAGATTATTTTTTTTATTTTCATTTTTATCTTTGTATATACTCAAAAATTGGGAAAAATGTTTTTTTATGAAAACAAAATTTCATTCCCATTTTTCTGAGAATTGTTTCATACATTCCCTTCTTTTGAATAAAATGTTTTCAAAAATATTTTTAATAATATATTGTGACTTATTAATTTTATTTTTTCTAGTTTTTTAATTTATATTTAAAGGTTTAAAAAGATTAATTTATCATTTTGTTAATGAGGTACTTTTGACTTTTTACAAAATGTGTAGTTCCCCGACCTGTTTAACCATCCAAATAGTGCTCCTAAAAGAGTTCCACTAGTGTTTAAGCACACCTCTCTATATTAAAAAGGCTTCCTAATATAAGTTAGGTTATAATGAGGTGATATAGGGGATTCAATTCCCTCTGGAGATGATATAATAGTGGTACAACATATATATTGTAAAATAAACAAAGAACATAAGACAATGGACCAGTAACCTACCCATGGTGAAAGACAATGAAATAAAAGCAAAAAAAATTAATAATTAAAAATATAATAATAATAAAAATTTAAAATTACAACATCGAATTATTTAATTTTTAGAAAAAATCATACAAATATGTGATAAAAGAAAATTATTAAAGGAGAAGGGGGTCACCCAGTGCGAAACTCAGTATATCTATAAAATAGCATGCTATTAAGGAATGAAATAAAGAAGGAAACTATAGCTGTGGAAAGACACCATGGTCCATTGGATTCCATCGAATGATAAATAAATCCCTATGATCTGGCCACTCGTATGAAACCTTTATCGTAATACAAACCCTTATAATATACACACATCCAGAAGGGCCCATGTGGGCAGTGAGAAATAATCTCAATAGGCTACCACAAATGCGTGTTTTTCTTACATCAATTATTAGAAAGGTGTATACTAAAAATAAATAAATAATCCAGAAATATATCATATATATTAGAATTATTCCCTTTTACTCAACTTCCAAAGAATCAGTCACCTGCTTCAGTCATATCCTGTATAACGGTAGAGGATGGGGGCCTTATTAAATAACCCAAGGAATCCCCAAAATTTTAATCCCTCTAGGTGAAACCTCAGGTTTCACCTCCAATTTAAACTCTTGAGACGTCATTCCATACAGCACCTCATGTCTATAAAAAAATATTTGGTGTTAAAATATAGGCCCAAATAATGAACACTAGGTTATTCAGACCCCTTCGCAAAATCTCCCCTCATCTCGAAGATCAAAATCTTCAAGCACACCAATATATGTCTTCCAAATAGTAGCTTCCCAACAACCTCAGTGAACAATGGGCCTCATACCCCAACTGACAGTGTCAAAACTATCAATAAATGGATTCTCACAATCCCTATGGATTTATATAGAAAAAATCCAAAAAAATATAAACCTACTTCACAAAAAACAGAGGCGTCTACCATTATGAGTGGTCAATACAACCTCGTCATCAGATTCCTACAATGAAAAAAATTAATAAAAATGGAAAATTAAACAAAAAATGTGATTAATAATCACCAAATAAGAACATGAGACACAAAATTATGACACCTCATGCCCCTCTGAGCCGATCACTCATCTGATGGTCAATATTATCCAAAATCATGATCCTTTCCCTTATTTTGACGTACTCATCACCTCATCGTGATAACCGAGTTTCCCAACTAGTGATCAACATCACCAAGGTGTCCAACCCAAGACTATCTTGATGATCACATCCCCTCATACTTGATGGGAAAACCCCTCAAAATCCTCAGTCCAAGACCAAATTATTCCTATTGAACACAACAAATAAAATAAAATAATATAAAATGTTATATAAATTATGCAGCCGACCTAACCGCCCATGTGGTCATATGAACCATACCCATATCATTCATGGAAATAATGGATTAGGAATTCCTAGAGGCATCCCAGATGGACTCACATTGAATAAAAGGACAAGATGTTAATTAATTTGGGACTCTCTCAACCTACCCAATGGTGCTCTCAAAGTAGCACACTCAAAAGAAAGAAAAAATAATAGTGACTGAATATAACCACCTACATCATGTTTGTAAACATCCAATATTCTTATACTGTCCTCTAAATCCATCCTTTTTGGAAGAAGTCTACATTTTAGATGAACACTTAAGAAATAGTATAAATCATATTATATGGATTTGGTACTCTATAAGGTGAGATAAAAATAAAAGAGAAGAAAGGGGATAATTTCATTTAATGATAAACATCCAATTCAAATAGAGATAAAATAATGGAGCCTAGATCAAAAATATATCTCCACGCCTAGATGAGGTTGATGGAGCTCTCACGACGCCTAGAGGAAGCTCATTTGATGGAGAGAAGGAAAAAAATGAAATTAAATGAAATGATTGGACTTTTTAATAATTTTTAATCATTAAATGAGGTACATGGTTTCCTCACAAGGTTTGGATAAATCTACACAAGCCCTGAAACAAAACCCCCCAAAGGGGAAACACTCACAGTTTACTTGAATAGTTTTCAAAACCATAGGATACAATGAAAAATCCTTTATTAAAACCTAGTGCTGTGTCACACGATCGCGTTCCCCCACTAGAATGGTTTTCTAAATTATTTTCAATGGCCATAGAGGGCCACACAGTTCCATATTGAAGGATGCATGGTTTTTAAAAACATGGTACCATAGTCTATGACCCCCATAAGGCTTGGGTTTTAAGCCAATGAGGCACCTGAAACCCCACAAAAACCCTAAGACACTTTCTAAGCATTAAAAATCATCTCAAAAAGTCCTTGGGACCTAATAACAAACAAGAATTCTGTTTTTATAGAAATAAAATAGTGTCTCCACACACTAAACTCTAAAAAATGATAATGAGAAAGAATTATGATGCGGACCGAAAACCTAGGATGTTACAATATACACAGCTTAACATTGCTCTTCAACAAGCTATCAAAAAATCAGATATGTCACAGAATATACCCATCCCCCTAAAATTAACTCGAATAAATCTAGTAATCATGTCATAGGTAACCTCTGTCAAAATGATCCCCACCTTAGGAGTTACCTACCCCATTCACATTATAAATCAAATCTAAAATAATATAAAGGTTCTATCAACCATACCTAGTCTAAAAAATCTTCATATGATGCATCATCATTTCAACAACTTAGTAGGTTATCCTATTTTGATACTGATTCCTATGAAGTAATGAATACCCCATTACCATGTTGCACATGGAACCTTTGAGGTCGAGCATATGAATAGATTACCAAATATGTCCTAAACCTCCAACCTCAAACAAGTCCCACGACATAATGATTTCATGATGCCAACAAACCTCAATTTCGACACACACAACAATGGCCATTAAATGACCCAGTTCCCTACACCTCATATATATAAAGTACATAAATGTAGATTCAAACATGCTAACCAGATTTAGGTTTGTCTTTAAGTATATCCCATGGATCTCGTGCACCTAAAGCTGACATTTCTACACGAGGTACATTACAAAACAATCCAGCGCATGCCCACAATTTACCTCTAACAATAACCGGATCCCTAATCTTCTCTACAACTACCATCCCCATGATGTTCACATTTCCAGATGTTTGAAAACCTGAGTCTTGGCCTCCCTATTATGATACACCATACACAATCCAATTACCCCACTATTGGGTTGCGGTGTCTCTGCCACAACCTCTATATGAATTTTAATCTCGACTAGTAGCTCTTGGAACCACCCTCTTATAATCTGAAAACTAGAATTCTATCCTAGTCCCTGGTTTCCTACTGTACAAGAAGGCCTCTTATAGAACCTATCAAGTTCTTATTCTGGGCACAATGGAAGTATTGTAGTGGAAGGTGATTTATTAAAATTTAATTTCATAATAGTTGCCCAAAACCAAGAGATATGGTTTTTCACATAAAATTTCTATTTTATTTATATAATATCTGAAGAAATAAATATGTACGATTTGGAAATTTATTCACTGATGATTTATGATCATCTGGAAATGACAATCTCTGTTTTAATTTTTTCTTTTTTCAGGATCCATGGAGAGAATCCTTCTAGAATTGATCAAAACATGCTGTAATGATTGATGAGGAATTCCACTCCTTCTCCAGGTGCTAGCATGGTGAATCGAATGTCTTGAAATGTTTGTTTCAGACTACTTGTCCTTCTATCATGTCGAAATTGTCTCATGTGTTTACCATTCTTGAGAGGTGTAAAGGAGTAAAATTCTTGATAGAATTCATTTTTCACAACAATTCACTATTCCCAAATAAGGAATACGATTCGAATGAATTACACAGTAGACATTTCCTTCTTTTTAAAGAGATGTGATTTCAGTTACATAATTTAATTTCATAACAGCCAGTAAATGTAATTATAACTCTTAAGGAAATCCCATGCTACATAATAATAAGATTATTATTATTATTTTATTTTTCGCTAACTTATAAAAAATGGATAAATAATATTTAACTTCTCAAAAAATATTATTTTATCACCAGAACAAGTCTTAGTAATTTTATACTCCTATTTAATTTATTGAACTCCTAAATAAATATTTAATTACCACAAAAAATTTATTCGTAAATTAGTAAATACATAGTTATTAAATAATCAATAAAATTAATATGTATATTTTATTAAAAATATAGTGAAAATATTTTTATTTAATTTAAGTGATCAAAATAACATGAATAAATTTTTCCCCAGAATTGGGAATATTATTTATTTCATTAATTGAATTCAAATATAATTTAATCATGAATAATTTAATCAAATAGTGTGTGATGCTATAGGATTATTTTTATTTGGAATTAGGTGAGCTTTCCTAAAGATTAATTTTACTATCTAATAGTGAGTTAAGTAACCCATGAGAAAAACATATGGCTACAATGGTAAATACTAAATATGAACACTCAATGTGTAATATAATCCTTTTATTACAGTATATCATTAAGAAGTTTTCAAGACAGTTTCATCAAACTATATGATGTATACATCATTAATTTACTATTTTAAATAAACTAGTTGTTACACCATGTCCATGAGATTTAGGGTGAATTTTTAATTCCAATCAAAGGGAAGAGAAATATACTTCCATAAGGATTGAAGTTAAAAATACTTGTTTGATATACCGATTAATAACATTTCATTCAGGATGCAGTGAACATACCCAATTTCCTGATAAATTATGGCATGAAAATTTTCATCAGCAATTCTATATTTGTGAGTCTTGATATTCATTAATGGTATTATTAAATTATATGCACTATTACACATTCTCACAGATTGTAATATCTTATGAAAACAAATCATACATAATTCTTATTGGTTGGTACTTTATCATAATCTATTGTGTTGTATATTACAAAGTGCTAACATCATGGGAATTAGTCTCATATAGTTTCATGTACTCGCACCTAGAAATCTATACTATATGTGTCTAAATTAGGGTATATTATCCAAATATAGAACTATATAAAGAAATTTATCATATAACTTCACAGTTCTTATCATATAAGGAAACTACTATGACCTTATCAATGCATAAATTCTCTAGTACAACACTACATTAAATTCTTGGAAAAAATAAACAATATGTAATAAAATGTTCTATTTAACAATCAATACATAAAATATTAATTTAATAAAATTACAAATAGTTTCTGATAGTATTAAAACTATAAAATAATCCCACTTGAACAAGATCCAAATGCATACGACATTCATCCCACTCATCCCCACATGATAATCAAATTTCTATTGAGTTAGAGATTTAGTAATGGGGTACACTATGTTAACGTCCATGGAAATACTATTCATTTTGACCTCACATATCTAAGAGAAACACATCAATAGATGATTTATATGATGCATTTGTATCAGCCGCTGATGAGACCTGGGCTATTTTGAGAGATCCACCACTATAGTGTTATCACAATATAGTGTAATGAGATCTTTACAACTAGGTACCACATAAATATCATTGATAAAATATAGCATCCACACTATTAAATTAGCTACCTTAGAAGCCTCAATATACTTAGAACTTACTATAGAAAATGCGACCACAACCAGCTTTGATCTCCTCCAGCTCACAACACCTCGATTCAATGCGATGATGTATCCCGTTTGTGACATCATTTCATATTTATTAGTTTGTAAACTACAATATTTATATCCTATGGTCACTAGTTCCTCATATCCTCTATAAAATAGTAACATATACTTAGTAAACCTCATATACTTATGTATAGTATTGACTTCCATCCAATGGTGGTCAAATGGATCATGTTGATATATGCCTACCACCCTAAATGAGTAGTAGAAATCTAGCCTAGTACATAGAATAACAGTCATGATTTACCCAATTGCTGATGTTTATGGATTCCTTACCATTCTATTTCATTCCTCATGTGTCTGAGGGCAAATTTTCTATGAATGATGGATGGCCTATGACAATGACAACAATCCCCTCTTAGATTGTCTCCTACTGAATACCTTTTGTATCTTATCATTATAAGACAATTGAATTAACATAAGAACCCTCTTCGATATATCATTATGGATCTTTATTCTGATAATATATGATGCCAGATACGATTATTTCAATTAAAATTATTAATTAATCCATTCTGTAACGTATTGTATGTCTGGTATTTCATTTCCAATAAGTTTCATTCCATCAACATGTACTACTAAAAAAATTATTTCACTGCAAAAAAACCTTTTATAGACACATGTCTCACATTCATCCTTCATAAAACCAAATTCTCTTATGGATTCATCAAAAAGAATTTTCCATGATTTGGATGATTTATTTAATAGATAAATTGGTTATTGAAATTTTTATATCTTATTGGAATCCATTGTGGTCTCAAACCCATCATTTTTTCTTATAAGAAAATCTTAGAGAAGCTTCCCATTAAGGAAGGTTGTTTAGAAATCTATTTTCTAAAGCTTATAGTCATGGAATGACATAATGTAAATTAAAATGAAGTTTGATTTCATAATTGCAACTAATTAAAAGGATTCTTCATAGAAAATTCATTGAAACTATTTAAACACTTTTGAAACCAGTCACACCTTATAGGTACTTACATGTCCTTACATGCATTTTTTTTTCTTGAATACCGATTTTATACAAACAAGATTTACATATGTGGTGGGATCTATCACAAACCAGAATTGGTTTTGGTAAATGTAATCCATTTTATAATTCATCGATTCATTCTACTTAGAAACATCTATGCCACTTATTTCTTACCTGCATGTTAGAGGATCATTATTATAATCTAATAATGAGTCACCATCATCAGTAACAAGAAACCCATATCATTCTGGTTCGATAAGATGTCATATACGTCTAAGTTGTACTTGGTTTTTAGTAAATATTTTCTATTCCATGGGGCTTTGAGAAATATGATCATGTGCCAACTATTGTGTTCTTTGAGCATCGAATTCATCAAATACTATCTCTCTCCCACTCTATCATTTAGAGATGTTCTGCCTCTCAAGGAATATGGAATTTCTTTCAACTATAACATTTTTTTGTCTTAGTGGTTATCTTGGTAATATCATTTTTATCATTATGGTATCCTCCAATAGAACACACTGTTTTTTGGGGTGAATATTTGTTACATGTATATGTAATAAAAAACTCTTCACTTTCCACACATGAAAATTTGATAACATGGCTTTTTTCCAGTCCAAAATTAATATGGAACAGCCTTATTTGATTTTGTTGGTAATTGGTTTAGTATGTGTGACACTACTTATAATTAATATCCCCAAAAGGATAATGGAAGACTCTTATGATTCTTAATTGATCTCACCATGTCTGACATGGAGTGGTTCCTCCATTATCTGACACAATTCTATTTAGGCATATAATGAGGAGTGATTTGGGATAGGATCACAAAATATGATAAGTAATAAATTAATTAATAAATAAGGTATTATATACCATGGTCTGAGTAAAGTTTCTAAATCATCCTACAATGTTTGTTCAAAAAATTATTACAATATTCCTAGAATTTATAAAAATGGTCAGAAAAATAACTCATTAAGTAAATTAATCCAAATCTACTAAAATCATTAGTAAATGTTAAGAAGTATGAGTACCCAACCCCCTTCTTCATGAATAACGTTCCCATAATAATTTGTAGGAACTAATTATATAATTTCTTTAGCACTTTTACTTTTCCCACTAAATGGGGAGTTGGTAATTTTTCCATGTAAACATGAATGAAATACACCAAAGAGTTTTATTTTGAAAGAATACAAATATTCATCTTGCTATAATTTTGGAAAGAGCTTTTCAATACATGACATATCTAATGATTCCAAATATGGGTGTGGTATGACTCTTGTGAAATAACTTAGTTATCAATTTCAATTAATTGATTAATGTAATCTAATACGAAAATACCATTATGTAAATGTGACTTACACTAAAAAAGGATATCTTTATAAAATAGGAATGATTTATTCAGAAATTTGAAAATGAATCCTTCTGTATCTAATTTGGATGCAGAAATAATGTTTCTGTAACTACTGGCACCTAATAACAATCCTTCAAAACATTGAACAACATGTTCAACTGTATGAGGTGGTATTCCCCGATAGCTACAACAACATGTTAAGCCACCTCTTCTTCTCATATATCTACCTCCCCTAGGTCAATTTATATTAATCTACTAGGTCCATTTCTTTCAATACACATGTGAGCACTGTAAGATGTATCTAATATCAAATTTTTTGAAATAGATAATTTTCCGTCGATAACAATTGAACCTGAAGCTTACCCTCTCTTCAATAGCTGGGTGAAATTTTTATTTAAGTGGAACTTCATTCCATATGCAGAATATACATTATCATATTCCCTTACTTCCTATTTGATCTTCTTCTTCATGGAAGTGGGTGGAGAATCTTTCATCTTAAATCTCCTCTCTTTATTTTTCAGTTTGTTCAATATAAGGACAAAAGGATTTTAATGATTCATATATTTACCTACTTTTTGAAGAAGGATAAAAAGATATAGAGGACACAATTCATTGTTGTTCATTTTAAAATTCACAACAAAACTTGTGAAGCATTGATGGAGTGATTCTAGAAAGGGACTAGTGCGTAGTTCTTTGGAGATTTTAAACCCCAAAACCTCTACGAGATCAGTGCAGGGAATGAAATTGAACAAGTGAGTCTCTAATGGGGAATAATATTTTAGAATACTCTATAATATTTCATTTCAAATATCAAATTATCCCTCTCTATCACTCTCCTGGTAGAGACCATTGATGTTCTCAGATATGCTATACACATTCGTGTTTTTGTGAGACTTATTCAGTTCACTAGTCGTAGATAAAATCATCAAACATTGAAATTCGACTAAGTTATTCATATTTTGTTCATATAATGGTAACTCTTCATAAATCCTATCTTGATTAGGATGATCATGCATTTTGGATTCCACCACATAAGATTTTTGTTCAGGGCGTAGAAAATCCAAACCACTCCTAGAAGTTATTGTAAGTGAGAATATTGTCATTAAAAAATATTTATCATAGGGATAGAGGGGATAAAAATATATTTATATTATTATAATATAAAATATCATATTATTTCTACTTTTCTTGATTATATTTTTTCTTGAGAACTAAAAAATTAGTTGACTTTATTAAATATTCCACTATTTTATCATGTCCCAAATTCATCACCATTTTACTTGGAATGCCTGTTTTCTATGAAACATATAGTGTAAACAATCCATATTCAAC
The DNA here is from genome assembly GCA_963277665.1 of Viscum album. Lineage (NCBI taxonomy): Eukaryota > Viridiplantae > Streptophyta > Magnoliopsida > Santalales > Viscaceae > Viscum > Viscum album. The sequence continues at coordinate 880,112,376 of OY728166.1, forward strand.
TAATCATAACCTATATGGGATGGTCAATATATTTTGAATGTATTTAGGTAGGCAAGTCTTTGACAACTTCGTGCTTGCAGCAGCATGATCTATTGAGTGGAATCCACAATCCAAAAATCCCGACTTCTATTTTATCAACACTTTCCTCCAAATTAAACCATGTCTAGAAAGGAATACTCTTATTTTTTTGAAATTTTTATGTCATCCTAAACCCGTCATAAGAACAACCCTTATAAAATTATGTTCCTTAAAAAGTGTTGGTCAAACACATAGATTAATTGAGTTTTGTTCATAATCAAGTAATAGAAGGTTTAGTATGACTTAAAATTAGATTGAGGGATTTTATATTATTATATGTAAATTTTAATATTATTTTAAACATTACATATATTATTAATATTTAAGGGGATGTTTACTTAAATAATTTTCCATTCATGGATAAATCAATTATACAAAATTATTTTTATTTACATTTTTTCTTTGAATATTAATTCAATCATTTTTATGTTCACGGTCTTGTATCAATAAATATAATTTTAATACCCATAGACAATAATTAGTTAATTTATAAAATATCCCAACGATGAGAATTTTATATTTTTAATTTAATGAGTGGGCATTAACTCAACAAATGACCTAGGGTAAATAACTCTTTATCTCATACATGACATGCACTTTAAAATTAAAAATTTCAAACTATGTATCACTAAGTTGGTGTCATTTTGTTTTTATATTGAACCATATCCACACATCATAGGATTCTCTATTAATTTCAAATATTTATCACTCACACATATGTGAGGGGATCCAATAGATTCGTTATAGGGAAGTATATAATTATCCTTGGAAACATAGGTCATATATAATAATGGAGGAAGGAATGACACGTAGGACATCTTTTTAATTTTATATTAAATAATTTCAAAACCATGAAATAAATTTAATTAAATAAATTCACACACATACATAGGTCTTGTTCATCCTCGTGATTGGTTATTCAAGAAACATATCTGATAAAATTAACTATATACAATTCATTTCTTTATTCATTCATTATTATTAAGATGTAGATGCATTTATTTATTAATTAAATAATTAATTCAAATTCCTCTTAGTGATCATACAAAAATAATAAGAGATACCCATTAATTTGTAATTCATTTCTAACAAACAAAAAAACCATTAACGAAATATTTGTCACATCATATTAATTGAGCATTTAAAATTATTTAATACCATTATTAAATATTAAAACACAAAATACTACACTTATCAATAAAATATGGTTTTAGTGTTAAAATTTATCGATTTTAGTTTTATTTTAATTTTGACATTAATGGGAGACTACATGGAATGTACGTCCAACTACATGCTATGTACCCCCGTTGTTATATATAAAGTTACATGCCTTGGGATTTGACGTGTCAACTCGACCATACTACACTCTCTTTACATGTCAGCTACACACCGTGTATCCTCTTATCGTGCACCAGGTTGGCCTGTTCAATACATAGTGTGAAATAAAATAAATATTGTTTTTTCATTTCTCGACACATTCAGATACAATTCACATGGGTATACAATGTGTGCCCCAGCTACACACTGTTTAACTCAATGTTACTGGTCGATGATTTTTCACTTCTAGATTTCAGGTCTGATCATTCATCATTTTTTTCATAAATCTATAATAAAATGAAACAATTAATGAACATGATTAATATATTGATAACATGATAATTAAAATTGGATTAAATAATTAATAACATTAAATGAAAATCTAACCATGATTTCACATAGAACAACGATTAAATAAAAATTATAATTTTAACTATGACTGATCTAAATCTGCATGATGATTTTGGGTGCAGCAGGAGAATTGTGGTTGAGAGAGATATGTTTAAAAATCATTGCTCGAAACCAAATAGAAGATCATGCACGTAATATTTATAATTTATTTATTTAATATCTGAATAAATAAATACCTGGTCTTAGAACATTATTCACAGATGATTTTTGATCTTCTAAAAAGTACCTTCAAGATTTCCATCATTCCGTTTTTGAGGATCCAATGGTATATTCTCTTTAGTGGTGATCCAAATGTTCCACAATGGTCTCTGAGAAATGAAAATTTTTAATCGGGTCAAGCATGATGAATCAAATGTGTTTCATTGTTTGTTTTTGATCACCCATTCTTTGGTATTGATGATATTCTTTCTTTGTTTCCTTTTTCTTGAGGGTTGGAAGACGATGAGTCAACATAGAAATATTTTTTCACAATAATTCTCTATTCCCAAATATTGAATTGGTTTCAAATGAATTACTCAATATACATAGCTATCTATTTAAAGAGTTTGGATTTCAATTACAAAATCTAATTGCATAACAGGATTTAAATATAATTGTAACCATTAATTAAATAACATTCCACGTAATACTAATAATATTATAATTACTTTTTTTGTGATCCAGCTTGCACGAAATGGATAAATAATAATTAATGGACTATAAAAAATTATTTTACCATGGGACGATATCCTATTCTGTTTTACTCCTCTTTCATTTATAGAGAACCAAAAAATATATATTATTATATTAAATAAATATTTTAATCACAGACATGTAAATAAATATTTATTAAATATTTAATAATATAAATAAATATACTTAATTGACAATCTATAGAATAAATATTTATTTAATTTACCGATCAATATAACTTTAATATAATAATTCTTCATTTTTGAGAATAATATTTTTTCCATTAATTAAACTCATATAGAATTTAATCGAGACCTACAGAAACACATAGTGTATGTCCCAATAGGATTCTTTCGAATTATAATTTAGTAGGCTTTCCTAATGTACAAAATTAATGTCTATCAATGGGTCAAGGAACCCTAGAGAAAGAACATAATGTTTCATCAATGATAACCTCATATGAACAATAAATGTGTAATATATTCCCTTTATCACAATATCTCATCAAGAAAGTTGCAAGACGGTGTCATCAACCTATATGATTGATACATCATTCTTTGGCTATCAAAATTAAACTCATCATTACATCATGGACAAGGAATTTAGGGTGATAGTTCTATTTCAATCAAAGGGTTGAGATATCTTCTTCTATAAATATGGAAGGGAGAAATCCTTCCTGGACTTATCCATTAATAACATGTCATTCATGATGCACCTGACGTGATTTAGTTCCTTCCAACATATAGAGTGATGTATTTTTTTTGAAAATTTAAGTATATGAGTCATGACATTAATTAATGGTAATCATAATGTCTAATTACCACTACACATTCTCATATATAGTAATATCCAATGAACCCATAATATGAGGAATTACTACTGGAGGTTATGTTCACATAATATCCCTTCTTAGATCTTAGCAAGTTAACACATCATGAGAATAAGCCTTTCTTGATTATGAGTAATCACATGACCATCTATATAATATTTTCTCTTCATTGTATATTATCTAACCACATAGATATATTAATAATATTTTCCTAGAACAACAAGTTTCTCGTCATTGTTGGAGACTACTATGACCTTATCAATGGGTTAAATACACTAGACACTATTATATTAAAGTAATGAAAACCCATGAAAAATGTGTAACAATATGGTTAATTTAATATTTAATAGACGAAATATGCATGTAATCAAAGTAGAAGTTGGTTAGAGGACACTAACTCAATGATCGAGATGCATGACATAACCACATTATTTTCACTCCTTCGATGTCTGATCACACTTAGTCTGCACTTGACCCAACATTCCACAATGAACATACCCCATCGATGACGCACTCCATGATGGTCTACTCAAGTCTCTAGCTTGACCACACAACTAAGACTCATCTCTACCATGCTTCATGCTATCAGACACATCACTACTGAAAAAACCTACAAATTTCGGATTCACTACCCCTAGAATGAGTATAACTTGGTGATGCTTACCTAAAAATGAATGGAGTGCCATAAAAAATCCTCAAAACACATCATCCTTGAGGTGTCATCACCCACATTCTGGGTGTGAAATGGTACAACTCAGTGAATGTCATTACATATTCCTTGAGGGAAATTAGCCCTTCTATTGGATCATGATCTCCCAATCTCTCTCTTAATCTAATTTTTTTGAGAATAAGTGTCAAAAAATAGGGCCTCAATGTCCGTCTAGTCCATTCCCTCATATCATTCCATATAAACCTGCATGTACCTCAAGAACATAGCCAGTCTTCTACGCCAATATGTATCTAGCTTCATCCTCCACCAATAAGGGTGTCTCGAGATGCTCGAAAATTATCTACATCAACAAAACCTTGTTCTAAGGCACATGTGGTCCATTATTATCTTAAAATAATAGTCGGTGAAGGGACTTGAACTCTAGATCTATATATTCCATTAAATGCCCTACCCCCTTATATGGTTTATCTATCGCCTGAATGACTCATTCTAGGCTCACTATCTGATTCTCATCACGCCAAAACCCAAATGATGTCAATTATAGAGGCTTCCCCATATAAAATGTGGACTTTAATAGATCATTTATATACTAATCATTCATTTCTAAACCATCTTGGGCCCCACCTTTACCCTCAAGGGTATCAACCTATGTAATCCCTTGTGACACAAAAACCTCATCTTCCTAACACTCCATTGGATCTTGTCTAGGTGGAATCCTACTCAATAATAATATAATGTTCATACATACAATATATATATATATATATCTAACTCGGATAGGGAATGAAATAATATGCAGTGAACTCCCACTACCTATACACTCTCCATCACAATGATGTTACATGTCATCTGGCATGATAACCCTTTACCGTCCCATATTAGAGATATTTATCACCTATAAATCTAGCTCATGGCCCCATGCCTACCCATATCAGAGTCATAAACCACGTATCAATGAATTTTAGCTGAGTAAATTTCCACAAAATGGAGTCTAGGTAGGAAAAGAATGTTTAACACCCTTCTTCTACATTATAATAAACATACCCCCATATGCATCATGACATTCCCATCATGAAGAACCAAGTCACCTCAATCCGAAAACCACATCGCCCAACATAGTGATCCACATCACCAATTATTTTTATCCCTTCTTGAACTTATATTATCAAAGCCCATACATATAAGTATCAAATAAAACAAATCAATTTAATGGAAACACAATTAAAAAATATGTCACTATTATTGCCTACCTAGAAAGCATAAAAATATCCCCTTTCCATAATGGGACAAGGTTCTTATACCATATTAGTAAACAATCACATTACAAATTAACCAGTTCAAGTGGGAATCATTTAAACTATAAAATGAGATAAGAATAAAATCAATTTTCAACCACTAAAAATCAGTATGGACCCCCTTGTATGGGGCTATAGGCACCCAAAAAAGAGCTCTAAACCCAATTCCAACAATATATTAATCTATATTATATCTTAAATAAAATATTAATATGAATAAAAAAGAATTTCATATAATTTGATCCATCCAAACACTGCTATAAATTCCTAGTTAAGAACTGCTCTGATACCGTTTACAGCTCCACAATCTATTTAGCAACCCAAAATGTTCTCTGGGAAATGTTCCAATGGGCCTTACAAAAAACCTGATTATAATCTAAAGGCTTCCTAATAGAAACTATAGTGTAAAAAGGTGATTTGGGTAGATTTCATCCATTGTTTATGATATAATAGTGGGATAACATATATATAGTAGTTAAAAAGAAGGTCATAAGACATTGGAAAAGTGACAAACCCATGGGGTAATAACTGGAAATATTATAATAATAAATAAAAACTAAGAATCTAATAATAAATAATTTATATGTCTAAAACATCAAATGAAAACATTTATAGATACATGCATCCAGAATGGCTATACATGATAATAAATAAAGGAGAAGGAGTTATTTGATGATCGAAATTGGTACGTACCGATAATATCATATTGATATAGGAAAAATAAAAAAGAAATCTCTAAGGAAAGACTCCACAGCCCCATGCGTTCTATCCCATGCTAAATAAATTCTTAATATCCAACTCTTGAGCCTAAACTTTTACCTGATCGTAAAGCCATAAAATATAAACATGACCCAAAGTGTTCATGTAAGGTGTGACAAATAATCTTAGTAACCCCCCCCCCAACATTTTCTTATTTTATATCTATAATAAATAAGGTTTATACTTAAAATAAACAAAATAAAACATGTGGATCTCATACAAAGTAACATTTTTTTATATGATCAGCAACCAAGGAATAATTATCTTACTTTAGGATTTTTCATTATAATGATAGTGGGGTGTGTCCTTAAAATATAGGCTAAGGAATCACCATAATGTTAATTAGTCAAAGAGAACCGTCAGGTTCAACTTCAAATAAAATCACCCAACACCACCTTACAACAGAATCCAAATGTCCATAGTAAGTAAAGAAATCCAAAAATGGATGCCCAAAATAAATACACATGGTCCCTTAGACCCATACTCAAAATATCACATTGTCTTGAAGCATAAAATCGTTATTCATAGTGATATTTGTAGTACAAATAGTCAGGGACCAACAAACTCAATGATGAGAAGACATACCCACCAACTGGTAGTCTCAACAACATCGACTGATCGCTTATCACTATCTCTATGGATTTCAATGGAAAGTAACAAAAATTATAATCCAAACCTATAACTAACAGAAGAATATAATCGTATTATTTGTCAACACTACCTCATTATTTGAGTCATACGATTTTCACAAGACTCCAAATGGCACATTGTTCAATAGGGGTGAGTGGAAATCACCCAATAAAAACCAAAGACACACTATTCAAGTTCATCATGCCCATACCACTATGTCTCTCATCTGATGGTCAACACCATCTAGAAACACATGATACATTCTTGTATCCTAATGAACTAATCACATTATATTGAAAACCAATTTCCCTAACTAGTTATCAACATAAATGAATTATCTGGTTCAAGACTAACCTAACTATTACAATGAAAAATACCAGATGGCCAAAATACATCTCAATACACAAGCCAAGACCATCCTTTTCACATAGAACAGACAAAAAGATATTAAATTAAATTTAAAAAAAATTAAATTTAATGTATATTACACATGACTAAACCACCCATGTTTTATCAATACTCATACCTAACATGATCAATGATGAAATGGATTGGGCATTCCAAGATGCATCCCATATGGTTTCACGTTATAATTAAGGGAAAGAGGTTGTTGAATTTGGGTCTCGCTCAACATATCCAGTGGAGAAATCAAGGTTTCACACCCAAAACTATGGATAAATAATGATAAAAGATAAGAAACACCTACCTTATATTTGTAGATATCCACTCATTCAATCATATCTCCAAACTCGAGCTGATTTGGAAGAATTTGGAAATTAAATGAACACCTTAAAATTTCGGTAAATCTGATTTCATGGATTTAGCACTACGTAAGAAGAGATTAAAGGAAACGAGAAGACATAGGATATAAGAAATCAATTATACAAATCCATTTTCAATGACATATATAATAATGAATCTCAGAACGTAGAGATATTCAAAACCGAGATGTGGTGGAGGGAGCTCCAACAACACCTTAAAGAAGCCCACATGAGGTAGAGAAATAAAGAGGAAGGAGTATAAAATAAAAGATTGAAAATTTTGTAATTTCACCACATTAAATGAGGTTAATGGTTGGATCACATGGTTTGGCTAACCGTGTTCCAACCATGCGACACCACTACCAAAACGGGTACCTTGCATGGTTGACCTACACGATCTTCCAAACCATAATGAATCCAAACAAATAACATCTTCTAAAAATATTAGAGGTCTCTCAAGGGCATGTACCCCATCCAAAATGGGTTTCCAAAATATTTATAGTAGACCAACAGGGTTTCATCATTAAATATTGAAGTCCATATAGTTTTTACAAATGGTGTGCCCTAATATGCATACCCAAGAATGTTTGGATTTTTGGATTCTGGCACACCCAAAACACAACCAAAACCACAAACACTTGTTGAGAATTCAGAGTTTACTAAAAAAACTAGGTTCCTCAAATGTATTATTAGAATTATGTTCCAACAAACATGAAAGGAGAAAGAATACCCACTAAACTCTAAATATTCCAAAGGGGTAGGATTTTGACCAACTCAAAAAACATGAGATGTTACATAATGTATGAAAATATTTTTAAATTGAACATATATCACATTAATGAAATTACACAACATCATGAAAACAATAGTAATTGAATATTCTATTTAAATTTCAAATTATAATTTTCAAAGAAATTATCTTAGATAAAATATATATATTTTTTAGATTTTAAATACGTTATTTTAAAAACAAAATGGGTATTTTAATGATGGAATTTTATTCAGATATTTTAATATAAATTTTTATCTATGAAAACATCCTTTGATGTTACATATAATTTACTAGCGATATGATCATTTGATACCGACCATATTATTTATCTATATTATTTATTCTTAGGATGATAAAATACTGATGAAATTCATTTTCATTTCTAGTTGTTATGCTATGATTTAATGATAAATTTTTTATAATCATGTTGTATAAATATAAAAGATTTTGATTATTTAAAGTTATAGTCAATTATATCTTCTCATTAATTCTTTAAAGACTTATTATTTATTAATTAAAATGGTACAGGAATGGTTATACCTAGCCCAACAAGGGTTTATGAGTTTTTATTCCAATCATAATGATGGCACATGAGTGGTTATTCAATTCAAAATATGCAATGGATTTAATTGTGGTTATACTTCAAATTAGATTTAGATGATTATGATTATTCCACACATTATGGTATGATTATATGACATAGTATTTGGCCAATGTTATTCTCTCAAGATCATATTTTTTTATTCCATTTTCAGTTATTTCTGAGGAACTACCATGAATTTCTCATAACTCATGAATATGATCTCTGAATTTCATGATATGATTTTCTAATACCATCTGATTCTTCTCATAACCATATAATATTTTTATGATTTAAAAATATAATTGATTAATACCTCTCATATTTACACTTAATGAGCTTCTGAGTTCATGATATATAGTGTTTTCGATTCCATGGATAGGAAGGATGGTTTTTGGTATGATATGTCTCTGAAGGGTTCCTAATATGAAGAACTTATCTGATGATGATGTGGTTCTTTTATGAACCACATTATCATGTATACAATATTCAAAAGACTCAAAAAATATATATTTTTATGTGGATCCTAATGATATGTAATAAATAATCATCTGGTAAGATGTAATATTTTTTTTATTTAATGTTTGGGTCATTTTAATTGGTATCAGAGAAAGGATTAGTTATTATTAGGAATTAGTATGAGGAATATGCAGTGAGAACCCTTTGGATAATACTATTTATAGAAAAAGAACATAAGAGATGGTTAAGGAATTGGGGTTATTTTCATAGTAAATAAAACCCTATCTGGATACTATCATGATGATGTGGTTATGGTATAGGTGTACCTTGGCATAACAACTCAGAAAAGGGATGATTTTCTACCTCCTAGATCATCACTGGTGCATTATGTGTTGGATTAATACTACACTACAAGAGAGAAATTAATGGGACATATTACTGGGTTAATTCAAATTTTTATTATGAACCAATATTGTGTATTTTAATTGATTATAACCAAGGATTTCCTAGGTGAAAGATAATGTTTACTTGATTAAAAATTTTGTTACATGATTTAGAGATACCATAATGAATTTTTAGGATTAAATTATTACACCCTATGATTATTATCACACAAAAAATAATTTTTCTTGTTGTATTCAATAGTTGGAACTAGATGGAAATGTGTTATTGATGAAGACAGGGAAAAATTAAATTATTGTCAACCTGGGAAACCAAATGTTATGGGTTTTAGAATGGAAAATATCATTACTATTCTTATACAACATCATTTTTAAAGGAATCATACCGAGTTTCTAAATTAGAAAAGGAAGGAATAGTGTTATATTTATTCCTTCATGTGTAAACATCTACTTTAATTTTGTGGGTCTACATATCTATTAATTGGTGAGTAATGGATCAATATCTATAAAAATATATTTTGCAATATCTTGTGTTAAGAGAATGGAAAATATATATTTTTTACTTCTTGGACACTGACTCAATTCAATAGTGGAATATTATCAAGAACGCGAGGAAAAAAAATAAAATGAATCTATATAATTGGATGAGTTTAGGGTAAATTTTTCAAAAAGTTCATTTCTTTTATTATTTACATGATAATAGATAAGTTATTCTTTGAGTTAATGAAAAAGGATGACAAATAAATTATTATCTATGATTGAAATTTTAAGACATGTTTGGTATGTTTATTGTATTATCATTTTACTTGAAGGAAACATTGACCAATTATTCAATGTATTTATACAAATTATTTGATGGTTGTTATCTATAAGAGACATTATTTTTAGGGAGAAAAGGTTTTTTGAGATATCAAGGTAGAAATTGAAATAACAATCATCCATCAATCTCGTAGTTCTGATATGAAATTTAATAAATTTTTCAAAAGAAATTGTAATAATAAATACCATGGATGGAAGAATAAGGTTCTTCTTTTATTACATATTCATAAAAATAATCATAGAGGAAATTATTTTCAGGGGAATTGTATGTTTTTCATGATGCAAAGGAAGCTTACCATGCAATCGAATGCTGAAGTGATGTAAAGAAGTAATCAAATGATGTGAATAGATATAAATTTACCTAAAATGAACCAATCAAATGGAAATGTATCAAATTAAAAAAGTATGGGAATTATGCCAACAAATGCTAAAAAAGGTTTAATGACGATGACTGCTGTCAAAAAAATATTAATCAGAAATAACAATGAAAATATAATGTGATTACTATTACCTATATTGGTTATGATAATGAAATTGTGAATGGTACACTTTCCAACCACTCTAAAAATTATAATGTCTTATTTGATTCTATATTTATCCACAATTTTACAAGTGAAAAAAATTATAAGTGTATAAATTTACCAACATAATAAATAGTAGAAGAATATATAGTGAAAACATCCAAATCTACAATTATAACATATCTTGTTTATGGTTCTTGTCCATTTGATTTTTCAGTGAATTTTCATTCTATAAATCTCATTAATCTCTATGGAGTTGAATTTGATGATAATTTTATCATAGATTGACATTATTTGTAACATCCCATGTATATAAAGAATAATACATTTTCATAATTATTCATATTTTTGAATTAAAAATTAATTTTATTTTAAATGGGATTATATTCTCGATGGTGTACCCAATACGCAACAACGTGTTTATTTGAAAACATACATTGCACAAAAATAATATAATAATATTATTTTAAATTTAGTAAACACCTAGAAATTGTATTGGGATGAATGAATAGAAGTAACTAAAATATGAATATACATGTTTGTTAACTGTTTTTACATTTATCAAATAAATTTTAGAGGATTAAAATGTGAATTAATCTCATTTTAAGCATAAATACTCAAATATTCTTTAAAAGGTTGATTTACCACCTTTTAATGAAAACCCCTAATTAATTATAGTTTTGGTAAATTTTATATGTTCTTTTATACAAAATAAAATTATTCTTCAGAATAGGGATGTCAAAATTCCCTTTGGGTAATATTTGGGAACATTTCTGATAAAATTCAATTATTGATGAATAGTGGAAAATACGGTATATTAATTTAAAACCGTCATTTAATCTAATTTATATATATGGTTATGTTATTTTTTAAATTTTTTAAAGTATAATTATAGTATATTATTACAATTTAATAAAATTTTGGTCCTTGGAATTAATTTCACTTTGAAATTGGGCATAAAAAGTGTTTCCCTTTTGAAAGTTAATATCTCTTAAAAACAGGCTTTTTTGTTTCGAAAATGGAAATTAATTTTAAATTTATTAATCCAACTTCTATGTTTTTAATTTTGTAAAATAGACATAATTTTTTAATTCAATATATTAAATATATCTTAGGATGAATTTTTGGTATCTTTGTGAATAAATTCAATTTTTGATGAATAGTTAAACCACTAAGTAGTAGTTAAAAACTGACTTTTTCATTTCAATAAAATTTTACCACTTCTGTGAATAAAATTTTGAAAATATGACATAAATTTTTTTTATTAGTAATTAATATGTGGTTCAATAAGAAGAAAATAATTTTTGGCGAAAAGTAACTTTTGACATTTATTTACTGCAGTTAAATGTAAATAGGGTAATTCAAGGTAAAAAGAATATTATAATATTACAAAATTACCTTAACAATTTTAATATATTTATTTTACAAGTCATGACTGACCATGGGAATCCTTGGGTCTTTTTTGGGACCCCATGGAGCCACTTAAGAGTGATAATGTCACTTTATATTAATTAATTTAATTTAAAGAAAAAAAGGACATAAACAAATATGTTTTAATAAATTAATTTTTTCATAGGGTTATATAAGTAATCTCTTCGACTATAAATATTCTTTGGAAATATAAAAATATTTCCTATATAATGGTATATTTTTTTATTATTTTTAGACATCAAAAAATTATTTATGACACAATAATGATACAGTTTTTACCTCGTTAATAAATGATTTAAATAAATAATTTTATAATGATTAAAATAGTATCCAAAACCTATCCAATTATTATTGGATGATTTTATTTAGACCATAAGTAATCTTATCATTATCTTTAATAAGTTTTTGACATTTAGAAACCAGAAATAATTATATAATAAAATAATATTTTCACACTTTTTGAAAAAGCCTCCCTATAAAAAGCCCTAAACTATAACCCATTCCTCAAACCACTCAAGCCCCTTAGCCCATAAATACCATGCCCAAATATGCTCTAAATATCTCACTCCTTCATCTAGAAGCACTAACATAAGCAGAATGCATTTCAGTAAGACCTTTTAATTCAATCCAAAGGGAGTTACATGATTTAAAGGTAACAGTTTCTCTTAAATTCTTTTCGTTTTTTTACTTCTCCAACCCATAAAATCATTTTATTATTTTCTTTTATAACAACACCAGTATTCTCAATGTACTAGGATATATTTATTTAAATTATTCTAACTACACATTCACACACCTCCATCTAATGGGAAAAGAACATACTGTTCATATGGATGGTAAACTAACGCCTCACGAAACGATGATTGTTCAATTATCTCCTACCTCTCTCATGGTGTCCATTAAGATGGAACTATATTTATATATTATATATATTATGTTTTTATTTTCATTATGATTCTTTATTTTTCATGTATATAATACCTTTATGGTTTTCATTATGGTTAAACATGATAATTTCATACTAGGTAGTGCGGACTACCACCCCCTCAAAGTGATATGAATCATTCATGGCATATATGGGATGTATAAAGGATGGAGTTAATGATATTATATATTATATTATACAGGAATTATAATATACCTATGTATAATTATATTTTAATTCCATTAAATATGAAATACAAATGAAAGTAGCGTTCATGCATACGTACGGCTTACCATATCCATGAACGGTGTATTTCATTTCTTACCTCCAAAAGTTATGTACTATTATAAATACACATATAAAATGGATATATAAGATATATGTGATATTTAAATCATGAATATAATTATGTATTTAATGAAATTTTGTCCTCATGAACAACTTGTAAATATAAGAAGTCCATTTGGACTCAAGTACCAAATACTGACAAACCAACAGTTATTAACTAAAAGTATTAAATAATGTTTATAACATACTAATAAGTTATATATAACGAATAATAAACTTGAAAAAAGATATTAGGAATGTAGAAATTAACATTATTTTATTATTCAAGATATTAAAGAATGAACGGGTCAATTCGAACACGAGGTAAGGGACTTCGTCTCAATATCCTTTCATTGAGGCATATTTTGTTTTAAAACACGACATTATTTTATATAGTGTATAAACACCTTTGAAATTTCATTTCATTTAAAGGGAATATTTTCTAGAAATCTTTTTACTAAATGACAAAAAATAATTTCTCTTTTTTAACGTAAGCGGTGACAATGACCATTCCACCACCACGAGTATTATTTGATATTGGCATACTTAACAAGCAATAAGGTTTTTAAAAGGAAAGTAAATACAATTTACACTTTTTTAAATATATTGGTATTGAAAATGGGTTTGATAATGGATTAATTATTTAAATATATTTAAAATATATATTGTGATTGAAATGTGGAAATGTTATCTTTCCATTATATTTGTTTTATGGGCAATGAATATGTTATGGTTCTAGGGAATTGTTACATATACAGGTGGTTCTGTGATAAAATTTTGGTGAGTGAGCCCGAGATAGCTCTCCAATTCAATGGGTAACGTGACAGAGGTAAACGTGAATGTTTCTTAAAATTTATTTAAGTAATATACTTTAATGGGTATTTAAAATGTAACTCCCTATATAGTTGTGATACCTATAATGTAAGTATGATATGGATACCACACGTTACCTTTATGATTTATGTATTCAATGTATTATTCATAAATCTTTTGATTTCATGAGGTATGTTAAAGAGATTTTGTTATGTATGAAATGATGAACTAATGTTATCTTTCCTTGCTTTATAACCCTTATGGAGATTTTTATGCTCATCCCATGTTTTGAAATGTTTTCCACACAACATAAAGATGAATAGGGTCAAGGATGGGATCACAGAATAAACATGTAGTCTAAATCATGGTACAAGACATGACTCTTTTTTTATATTTTTATCTAATGAAAAAAGTGTAAACTGAATAGAAGATTCTACCTTGTAATTTTTGAGATGTAATGTAATAGTTATGGACTAATTCTCTATAACTCTAAACCTGAAAAGATCCTCAATGTTAATTTTTCATTTAACTCAAGATTATGTAATGTTTTAAGGCTAGATCCTTATAGTTGGTATTAGAGGTCGGTTTAGATAACAATAGGAGTAATGGTATTGTTAAATTAGTACCATAAATTAATTTATGTTAATATTGAAACGATATAATTTATAGATTACCATGTTACATCACCAAAGATATTTCTATGTTCAGAATGGTTTTTTGTAGAGGAAACATGGTAGCTATGTTGGGACGACATCAGGAGTAAGATAACCTTCCAAATAAGCAATGTGAGATGGTCAGAATCAAAGCTAAACAATTTTTTACAGTGATGGAACAATTAACCCATGCTATAAATGGTGGGGGTATCCATGCACAAGATCAGCTAGATGAACCATAGAGGAACATGTCAGTAGTGGATCATTTCATGAGGCAATATCCCCCATCATTCAAGGTATCATCTGACTGTGTGCTAGCTGAAGGTTTTATTAAATCACTAGAGAAATGTTTCGATGATATGGGGTGTTCAGAACATCAAACGTATATTCTCACTATTTACCGTTTTATAGGTGAATTTGATCAGTTGTGGATGATGGTGAAAAATATTTGGGATAGTTAGGACATTTGTGCTCTTGATTGGGAAGAATTAAAAGGTATGTTTCATGAGAAATATTTTCTTATGGTGGTACATCTTAGGATGGAAAAACAATTCAAGAAATTTAGGCAGGAGGATGACTAAGTGGCTACTTATGAATCAAAATTCACAAGACTGGAAAGGTATATTCAAATTTAATATGATATCTTAATAGTAAAAAGAACTATTTTTTAATCTAGATTAATGCCAATGTATCGAAGGGATTTATCTTTTCGTGAGATCAAAAGTTATGAAAAAATTCTTTCGATGTGCGGAGAATTTGGAAATGGAGTTTGCTGATGATCAGGTGTTCTTTGTCAAATAATAGAACAAGATGTCATGGAGGCATGCGAATGGGAAGAACTCTTCAAAAATATCTGATGGTAAGAAAAATTAGTTTACAGTTTTTAAAAATTGTGGTAAAAACCATACAGGGGAATTTATTTTGAATTTTAGTAAGTGCTACCGATGTTATAAAATGGAAAATAATGTTTGTAATTGCACTGAAAAAGATCAGGGTAATGGTAATACAAAATCTGATTTAAAATCAATAAATTGTTTTAAGTGAAATGAAATGGGTCATTATGAAAATGAGTGACCAATGAAAAACTCAACTGAGGGAAGGAAACCAGTCTACAAGCAGGAAGGTGTGGTGGAGTCCTTTTCAACTACTTCAGCAAATGTTGGGCCACCAAATGAAGTTGTATCAGAATCACTGTTTGTTTGTTCAGATTATGCCAATGTGTTGTTTGATTCGGGGTCTACACATTCATTCAATTTTGATAAATTTTCTAGTAAATTGGGAATTACATATCAATATACGAATCCTAAACATATGGTAAAAACACCTAGATGAAAGGTTGAAACAACAAAAATTATAGGAACCTTCATGTCCTTTTTTGTAGAAAGAATCTACTTTAATATCTTATTGTTTTTCCTCTAGTTGATTTTGATGATATTGTGGGTATGGAATGGATTTATGTTTATCAGGCTATGATTGAAGGAAAAGAAAAATTGGTTTCTATTCATATTGATTTTTACATTGCATACAAGATTGAACTCTAACTTTTGATAACATTTCAGGAAGCTGAGAAACTAGTAAAATATGGAAATGAATGTTACCTTTCACATATTGTTGACAATAAAGAAACTATTCAGACTTATGATGTGCCATTGGTAAATGAATACCTTGATGTTTTTCCTCATATCGATGATTTTTTATCATATATAGGGAGCTCAATATTTTTTCTGAATATTGACTTGAGTTTGGGGTACAATCGATGGAATGTAATGGAAGAAATCACTCCAATGACTGCGTTTCATACTACATATTTCCATTATGAATATTCAGTTATGCCTTTTGGTTGAACCAATGCACCTGCTGTATTCATGGATCTTATGAGTAGAATTTTTTGTGAGTTTTTGGGTATGTTTTTGGTTGTGTTCATTGATGATATTTTGGTTTCTTCTAAAAGTAAAGAGGAGAATGAAATCCCTTTAAGGATTGTCTTGAAAAACATAAAAGAAAAGAAACTTTATTTAAAATTCAGAACTTATGAGTTTTGGTTACAAAAAATTTATTTCTATGGTAACATTATTTCAAAAAAAGGCATAACTGTATATCCTACTAAATCATAGGTTGTTGAAGAATGGCCAAGACCCCCAAACATAACTGAAATTTGTAGATTTCTTGGTTTGGCAGGTTATTACAAGAGATTTTTTGTTAATTTTTCACGGTTACCTAGACAACTGACTAAGATAACTTGAAAAGGTGTTATTTTTGTTTGAAAAAATGAATGTGATGAATTTTTTCATGAATTGAAAATAAGATTGGTAAATGCTCCAATTTTGATACTACCATCCATAAATGGTGAGTTTGTTATTTGTAGTGAAGCTTCATTGAAAGGACTTGGTTGTGCCCTTATGCTGAATGATCAGGTAATTTCTTATGCATCATGTCAGATGAAACCTCATTACTTAAATTAAACTACACAAGATTTAGAATTATCTGTTGTCGTCTTTTCTTTAAAATTTTGGAGGCATCATTTGTATAGAGTAAAATCTGAAATATTTACTGTCTACAAATGTTTGTAGTATATATTCACACAGAAGGAATTGAACAAGAGACAGAGGAGACAGTTGGAATTAATCAAGGATTATGATTTCACGATCCATTTTCATCCAGAAAAGAAAATAACATGGCTTATTCTTTGAGTTGAAAAAGTAATGTTTCATTAAACATGCTATATTTGGAACAAGATCTTTTGGTTTTTGATTTGATGAACATTGGAATAGAAGTTGTTGGTGCATGAAATACTTCTATTTTGTTTTAGGTGTTAGTGAAATCATCTATATCAGATAGAATTAAGCAAGTGATGAAGGAAGACAGTGAGTTACAGAAAAAGTTAGAGTTGGTTCAGAAGGGTATGTTCTCTGATTTTAATGTTGATAATGATTTTGTTTTGAGGTTTGGGAAGAGATTATGTGTGCCTTTTGATTCATAGTTTAAGAAAGAGTTATTATGTGAAGCTCATAGATCTCTGTTTTATGTTTATCCTGGTAGTTCTAAGATGTTTCGATATCATCGAGAGTGTTACTGGTGGGATTGAATGAAAAGAGATATAGATGATTGTACTATGAAGTGTTTGACTAGTCAACAGGTTAAAGATGAGCGGTGGTTATAGAAAGCGATTCTTCTATTTTAACCGAATCCATATTGAAATGGTAAAATATATCTATGGACTTCGTTGTAGGATTGCAGAAGAAATCTCAATGTAATAATGCAATCTAGGATGTTCTTGATCGGTTGACTAAATCTGATAATTTCCTTCTCATTCGATATACTTTGTCTCTAGTTCAACTTTATCAGTTGTGTGTTGAAGAGATAGTTAGGTTTCATTGTGTTCCCCACTCCATTGTATCTAATCATTATCAGGTTTACATCTAACATTTGGAAAGGCCTTCATAATTCATTGGGTACTGAATTAAATTTATGTGCAAATTTTTATCCGCAATGAGATGGGCAGTCAGAAAGAACAATTCAGACCTTGGAAGATATGCTACGTGATTGTTCAATAGATTACAGGTGAATTTGGGACCAAAAAATTTCTTTGGTTGAATATTATTATAATAACATTTTTCATTCCATTATACAGATGGATTCATTTGAGGAATTATATGGAAAGCCTTGTTGAACTCTATCTTTTTGAGATGAAGTATATGAAAGGAAGTTGATGGGACTAGAATTGGTAGAAGAGATGGCAGAAAAATTTTAGTTGATTTAGAAGAACATGAGAATAGCAAAGAGTAGGCAGAAAAGTTATGTGGATAACCAGAGGAAGGATATTTCTTTTGAGGTAGGTGATCTTGTCTTTCTCAATGATTTTTCTTAATGGAAACGTGTGATCTGTTTTGGTATGAAGGTAATGATGAGTCAGATTTTCATTGGACCTTTTGAAATCCTGGAGAATGTTTGATTAGTTGAGTACATAGTGGTTTTCCACCATGTTTGTCCCAGGTACACGATGTTTTTCATGTTTCAATGTTGAGAAATTATATGCCATATCCTTCTAATGTTTTAAGTCAAGAGGTATATCACGTTAGAGAATATCACATATGAGGAACAACCAGTCCAGATTTTTGATCGTAGAGACACTGTGTTGTGGAATAAGGCGATTCGCCAGGTAATGATTTTA
Source organism: Viscum album (assembly GCA_963277665.1). Classification (NCBI taxonomy): domain Eukaryota; kingdom Viridiplantae; phylum Streptophyta; class Magnoliopsida; order Santalales; family Viscaceae; genus Viscum; species Viscum album. Next base: position 880,131,670 of record OY728166.1, read on the forward strand.
TGGGAAAACAATATGGTTGAAGCGGTATTGTGGGAATCAAAAATTGCTATGAGGGATAAATAACCCCACATATTTGATAAGTGAATAAAAATTTTGATGATGCAATTTCTTATTATTCATATTTGTTAATTAATTATTAATTTTACTTTAAAGGGTTTTATATGCTCGATGGCGTACCTAATACACAACAATGGAGTTTTTTGAAATCTTACGTTGCACACTAATAATATAATAATATTGTTTTAAATGTAGTTAAGGCCTAGCTGTTGTATTGGAGGGAATGAATAGAACTAGCTATAATATGATTATACATGTTTGTTAATTGTTTTTTTTCATTTATCTAATAAATATTAGAATCTTAAAACGTGAATTAATATCATTTTAAGCATAAATACTCTAATATTCATTAAAAGGACGATTTACCGCCTTTTAATGGAGAACCCTCATTAAATCTTGTTTTGGAAACATTTATATGTTATTTTTGAAAAAAAATAAAATTCTTCTTTAGAATCGGGACACCAAAATTCAATTTGGGTAAAATTTTTATATTTTTATGATAAAATACAATTTTTGATGTATAGTGGAAAATAAAGTATTTTAATTCAAAGATGCCTTTTAATCTAATTTAATTACATAGTTAGATTATAATTATAATAAGTTTTAAAGTGTAATTAGATTATATTTTTACCATTTATTCCAATTTTTTTCAATGGAATTAATTTTACATTGAAATATGACATAAAGAAGTTACAATCTTTCGATAATAAATATTTCTTAAAAACACGCTATTTCTTTTGAAAATGGGAATTACTTTTTAATTTATTAATCCAAAATCTGTGCTTTGTATTTTTTAAAATAGACATCATTTTTATATTTGGAATATCAAATATAGCATAGGCTAAATTTTTGGTAGTTTTCTGAAAAACATCAATTTTTTATGGAATAGTGAAACCACTATGTAGTAGTTAAAAACTGACTTTTTCATTTAAATGAAATTTTACCGCTTCTGTGAATTGAATTTCAAAAATCAACATACATGTTAGTTATTTGTATGTAAAATGTTGTTCAATAAGATGAAAATAATTTTTGGTGAATAGTAACTGTTGACCTTTATTTACCGCGGTTAATGGTAAATAGGGTAATTCAAGGTAACAAAGAATATTATAATAATACAAAATTACCTTAACATTTGTCCTAACTTTATTTTATGAGTCATGGAAGACCATGGACATCCTTGGGACTATTTTGGGACCCCATGAGCTACTTAAGAGTGATAATGACCCTCTATATTAATTAATTTAAAGTAATGACAAAAATGACATTAAAAAATCTTATTTAGTAATCTAATTATACCTAGGGTTTTGTAAGTTATCTCTTTGACTATAAATATGATTTGTAATGATAAAATAATTTCCTACATCATGGTATTTTTTTTATAACTTTTAGAGATAATATATATAAAATTATTTATGACACAATAATGATGCAGTGTTTACCAAATTTATAAATTATTTAAATAAATAATATTATATTGATTAAAATAATATCCAAAACCAATCCAATTATTACTAGATGAATTTATTTCGACATTGAGTCATCTTATCTTTGACTTTAATAGGTTTTGGTCCATTATAAACAGAAAATAATAATATAATAAAATAGTATTGTCACACATTCCTAAAGAGCCCCTCCCCTTATAAAAAGACCTCACCACTAAGACATTACTCACACCTCTCAAGCCCCTGGTCTCATCAAAACCATGCCCAAATAATCACTCAATATCCCTATCTTCCACCAATAAGCCTTAACATAAGAAGAAGTCACATCAAGAAATCAATTTGATTCAAACCAAATGGAGTTACCTGAATTAAGGGTACCGGTTTCTCTGAAATTCTTTTCATTTATTTTACATCTCCAACCCCATATCTCATTTTTTTATTTGTATATAAAAACACAAGTATGCTAAATATACTAGGGTGTTTTTATGGGAAGTAATCTAACAACACTTTTACACACCTTCATCTAATGGGTAAAGAACATAGTGTTTCTACGGATGGCAAACTAACAATTCATTAAATGATGATTGTTAAATTATCTGCCATCATCTCTCATGGTGGCCATTGAGATGGAACTGTAATTATATACGATATATATTATGTTAATTTTTTCTTTATTATTATTTATTTTCCATTTATAACATACCATTATTGTTTCCATTATTGGTAAACATGATAATTTCATTTTAGGACGCGTGGACTGCCGCCCCATCAAAGTGATATGACTCATTAATTCCATATATGGGACATATAAAGGATGTAGTTAATGATATTATAAATGATATTATACTGTAATTACAATATACCTATGTATCATTATATTTTAATTTCTATAAATAATAAATACAAATGAAAGTTTCATTCTTGTATACGCATGACTTATTGTCTCCATGAATTGTGCATTTCATTTCTTACCTCTAAATGTTATGTACTATTATAAATACATATATATTCTAGATATATATGATATATATTATATCTAAATCATGAATATCATTCTGGATATAATGAAATTTTGAACACATGAACAACTTATAATTATTAGAAGTCCATTTTGACTCAAGTACCAAATACAAAAAAATGACCATTATTAACTGAAATGATTACATAATGTTTAAAACATTGTAATAAGTGATGTAAAAGGAATAATAAAATTAAAAAATGTTCTTATGAAATAATAAATTATCTTTAGTTTATTTTTTAGGAGTTTAAGGAACGAATAGGGAATGTCAGACACGAGGTAAGGGACCTCATCTCAATCTCCAATCATTGGCCCATATATTGTTTTAATACATGAATATCTTTTATACGCTGTATAAACAACATTTACATTTCATTTCATTAAAAGGGAATATTTTTCTACGAAGTGTTTTACCAAATGACAAAAATAATGTTTCCTTTTAATTTATGCGGTGACAATGACCTTTCCGCCTCCACGAGTATTATTTGATCTTGGATTCTTTAACATGCCGCAATGTTTTAAAAGGAATGTAAATATCATTTACACACTTTTTACATATATTGGTATTAAAAATGGTTTTGATAATGAATTTATTATTTCAATATATTTAAATGATATATTTTGATTAAAATTGGGAAATGTAATCCTTCATTTATGATTCCTTTATGTTTCTTTTATGTGTTATGAATATGTTTGGGCTATTGGGCATTGTTACGTATAAATGTGGTTCCGTGATAAACCAACGGTGGGTGAGCCTAAGACAGCTCTCCAATGCATTCAGTAACATGATGGAGGTAGACATGAATATTTATCCTAAAATATTTTGGGAATATAATGTGATGGGTTTTCAAAATGTAACTCCCTACATAGATGCGATAGATACCATGTAAGTATGATATGGATTCCACAAGTTACCTTTATGATTTATGTTCTCTATGTGATACTCCTAAATCTTATGATTTCATGTAGTATGTTAAAGTGATTATGTTATGTATGAAATGATTAACTAATGTATTTTTTATTTTTTATAACCCTTACTGAGGTTTTTATGCTCATATAATGTTTTGAAATGTTTTTCAAAAGACTTAAAGATGAATAGGGTCCAGGATGGGATCCATGAAAAGTCTTGCTGTCAAATAACATGGGACTAGACATGACACTTTTTTAAGAGTTTTTAGCTTATGAGAAAAATGTAAACTGAGTAGAAGTGTCTGTCTTATAAGTTTTGAGTTTTAATGTAATAATTATGGAACAATTCTCTAAAACTCTAAACTTGAAAAGATCATGATTTTGAATTATTAATTTAATTCAAGATTATGTAATGTTTAATTCCGGGTCCTTATATTATTTATATAGATCCCATGTAGATTTATGAGTAATAGATGTCAGATTTGATATTCCAAATAAACACATGAATGTTTATCAGTGAAATTATGAAAATGACATTCCAATGGAATTACATCCATTTTATAGATCTTTATTCCTATTTTTATGTGATACATATCTCATCTGGTTGAGTTGAATCATAATATCAAGGATATTCTTATTACATGGGATTTTTTATATGAATATATGGAAGAGTTTCATAGTCTCCCTCTATCCCCATGAATTTGATCTTCCAATAAAAATCAGACCTAGGGACATAACTATTTTAAAGACACTAGATTGAATAACCCCAATTTAGTTATAGGAATTAATGAAGAAACTGTAGGAGAATCTTAATTAGAGATTCAATTGTCCATGTGAATCACCATGGGGTGTAATGGTTATTTTTTACTATCATGGAAGATGGATTAGTGAAATTCTATATTGATTATTAGGAACATAACAAGATCATGATAAAGAATAAATATCCTCTACCACATGTTGATGATTTTATTGAATAATTATAAGGATAATAATATTTTTCCACGATTGGACATTGATTTTTATATTATCAATTGAGGTTCTAATGTATAGACATACCCAATAGAACCTTATGTAATAGGTATGGAAAATATGAATTTATTTTGATGTCATATGGCCTTCCTAATTCCCCCCAGAGTCTTCATGGATTTAATGATTAGAGTATTTATTGATTACCTTGAATAACTATTAGTAGTATATTTGGAAGATATTATTATATATTATAATATATAGGGTGACTATTATGATCACGTGGGGATTGTACAAAATACTCTACGGAAGAATAATTTTTATGTAAAATTTATACTGTGTGAATTTTGGATATACAAAGATTAATGTATTGGTATTATATTCTAAAGAAAATGTAAATCAGTTCATCCCTCAAATGAAAAATTTATTGAACATTTTCCTACACCAACCATTGTGACTAACATCATTAGTTTTCTTAGAATGATTGGATATTACAAACACATTGGCAAGTGTTTCTCATAGATATATAATATATCCAACCTTGGTTAAATATATTTGATTCATGTTAATTTATAATGTTGAATGTAAACAAAATGTCAAATATTTGATCAGAGGATTTGTTATTTCACCTCTTCCCACACTACCATATAATGCAGAATAGATTGTGATTTATAGTTATTCAACGAAGAAATGGTTGAAATTGTTTCTTATGAATAAAAATATGGTGATAACTAATGCCTACAAAAAATTAGAGGATCATAATTAGAATTACCTAACCCATGACTTGGTATTAAATGGTTTAATATTTCCATTAATAATAGGTAAGTATAATATTTATAAAGAAAGTTGTGACATATAAATTGATTAGAAAATTTTAAAATATATATTCACCAATAAATAGTTCAATATTCACCAGGGAAGACTATTGGAGTTGATGAAATATTTCAACTTCAAAATAAACTAACACCAGGGAGAGTTAAAAAGGTTGTTGATTCCTTGAGTAGAATTGATCATGCTAATTTATATATGATAAGGATCACAAAATATCCAATTTTATAGGATTTGTAAATTATTGACCCTGACATATTCAGGGAATGAGAGAAATATTATCTTTCTCAAATATCTGTTCAACTATATCCCTATGTGAAGATAAACAATGTATATAAAGAAGATGTACATCAACAAAATAAGGTGAGAAATGTACAAGATTTCATCCTTGATTGTAATGCAATAATACAATTTATGAACAAATTATGTTTTACATAAATACCAGACATGAAGAATGATCTTTTATAATAATACTGTATCTCATCATTCATTATTCATCCTCGATGTATAGATTTTTGAATAAAATTAAATGAGTAATTTGGATGGAAAAAACAAATAGATATGGTATATAGTTTTTATATTGGATAATTATATACCTAAAAAATAATATTGATTGATCTTTTTTAGGGGATAATACAACCATTACCCTTACCAGAATTGATAAGGGAAAATTCTATATAGATTTTTTTTTCAGGACCCCAAAAATTAACTACACTCCATAATTTTATATGTGTTGTATTTGATATCCTTATTAAGTCAACAAATTTCATTTATATCAGATAAAATTTATAACATGATTATGTTTCAAGGATATACATTAAGTAAGTGGATTGTTTTCATGATGTACCACATTATATTGTATCTGATTGAGATCTGTTGATTACCTAGAAGTTATAGTGAAGTATTCAGTAAGATCTGGATAGAGAGTTCTGCTTTTTAATTGTTCATAAAACTTATAAATATGGTTAGTTTGATAAAAACACTGAAACCCTAGAGGATATGTTGAGACCTTTTTTTCATTATTTCTAAGGTATTTGGGATCAATACCTTTCTATTATCGAATTATATTATAATAATAGTTACCACTCGATTATTCTAGTTAATATTGATTGGTCCAAATTTATGATATACTATAAAAATAAAAAATGATTAGATTAAATCAGATTAAAAAATCTATTTGGACCTGACCATGGTAAAGAAATGGATATGAATATTAAAAACTTTTAGCAATACATTAATGTAGCTCAAATCTGATAAAATTGTTATGTCGAAAATTGTTGGAGAGATTTAAAATTTAATGTTTTTGAAAATGAATTCTTGTGAATTTTTCAATTCTCAAGTTTTCATATATTGGAAACAAAAGAAAACTGAGCCCTAAATATATCAGACTTTTTATATTCTTGATCAGATCAAGATAGTTTCATATACCTAGGTTCTTACATTGAACTTTTCTCGAGTTTATAATTTTGACTATGTAAAACTATTGAGGTAGAAAAATCCTTTTACATTACATGAAAAGAAATATGATGTTTTATCAATAGGAGATTATGTATTCAATGAACAATAACTAGTTTAAATCTTGTAAAATAGTTATAATGTAATACATAATAAGACTAGTCACTATATTAATGTTTTCTAGAGGAATCGAAAATTCATGTAAGCTACATGGGAACCCAGGACTGTTTTGAGGGATATATATGCTCATTTTTTTCATATGAGTGATGTATTTTCAATGGTTATTTATTTTTCCTTTGAAATAAACATTTGGTATTTGATAGTTTTCTTTTCACTCAACCTAGAGTCTAAATGAACAAAGATATAATATATCTTGATTAAATATCCATTATATAGGTAGTTATGAATATGACTAAACACAAAATAAAATAAATTTATAATGGAAAAAAATTATTTAAAATCCCTCAATTAAGAATTAAAATGCCTATTTTTTGAAGGAAAACATTTTTTACAAGTTTTATATTTTTTATCCAAACAAATAATATTATTCACTTTTGAAAAATAATTTCAATAAAATATTATGATAATTTAAATTAATAATTTATTAAACATCAATACTTTACTTGTCAAAAGGTTAGGAATTCCGAAAAAAAATTATTTAAAGGATAAGTAATTATTTTCCATAAAACTATTTTTATGTGCATAATATATTTCCAATAATAAGAAATTAAATTAATCCTTATTGTTAAGTCATATAAATATAATTTATAGACTATATATTCAATTATATATTTTTACATTATTTTGATTTTATTTACTAGGTAATGAAAAGGAAGAAATTCAGTTTTATACAAAACATTGGTTTTCTCAAAAAATAAAATTGATTCTCATTGTATGTTGAAAAACTATTTTAAAATGAATTTATGAAACATGTAGGAAATTAATTGGGTGAAAATTTTTACTTATTTTTCTTCATTATATATATATATATATATGTTTTATTAATTATTTCAGTTTTATTTTTTGGAAAATGAATAGTAAAAATATAAAAATATGTTACAATGGTTACAGTTAAAACCGATTTACCAGGGGTTAAAATAATATATAAGGGACTTATTTTAACATAAACCTATTTTATTTATATTTTTTAAATATATTTTATTCTTTTATTAACATTAATTTCAATTCATGTTATTTTGTTTCCACTAGAACATTAAAATGGATTTATATTATTGTTTTGGAAACTCCATTTTGTTATTTCTGTCACTTATAAAAGGCCACCTCCCATCATCCCTTGATCAAGAATATTGAACCTTTTATATTTTAAATTAACATCATTATAACCTTCTTATCTTATATTACCATTATCATTGAGCCTATTTTATTATCATAAGACCAACTATTCAATGCTTAAGGATTAAGCCAACAGAGGTCTTTGGAAGAAGTGGTAATTTTTTTACCCAACTCAATTAATTTTATTTATTCTTAATACTCCACTAAATATATTATATAGATCCTAAAAATATGAATCCAATGTTATAAATATATTAAGTCAGTATTAGGATGATGGGACAACCAATTTCAACCTCCCATCCAACAAATCGGTAATGAAAGTGTTTCTCATGCGTACATGTTGGCTACCACCTCTACATAGTGATATGATTCAATTTACATCACTACATCACATGGATAATTATAATTATGGATTTAATGAATATATATTATATATATTATTAAATTATAATTATTCGTTGATAAAATATTATATATCATTCAATCTTTTATTACATTTGAAACTGAAAATGGTTTTCAAGTGTACATATGGAATACATTCTTCATGAAAGTGTAATTCATTTTTTATCTATATATTATATGGATAGTATAAAAAATATATATATATAATATTTATTTAATATTTATATCAGAAATAATAATTGATATGATATTTAACCATGATCAATATTTAAGTATCATAAAATCTGAAGAGAAGCATACATGAAATATAAAATAGTTAAAGTAAGAAAAAAATAATTTTTAGAAATAATTTTTACTAAATTGGTGTAAATATAATACAATATGATATTATAATTATGTATGTAGTTATATTATAGAATCATAATACATTTAAGTTAATAATAAATGATGTTAGATTACATGTTGATTACTTTTTATATGAGATAAGGGCTTTACATTACCATCTAATTATTACCAGGATTATTTTTGAATAAACAAACGATGAAGAAATTATATGATATTTATCTCAAAAATATTATTAATTTACTTATAATATGTTATTTCCTATACGTAACATGTCTTACTTTTATTTTACTCTCCCCAATTACTGAAATGTTAGAAAAGATTTTTTTGAGGAAAACCAACTAGGTTTTCAATTCAATCAGGATTCTTTCCTTCAATGTCCATATTTTAATTTTATATTGTGAAGAATATTTTTATTATTCTTGAAATATTTTTTAACATAATTTTACCCATATTTTACTTTCTATAATATTTTTTTTAATTAATCTTCGTATAATTTTTGAAATGTGGTATTTTATGACTTTTAACTGATGTTTTGAAAGGAATATTAGTTTAAATGTATACCATACAAGTGAATTTTCCCACTGTGATGAAAAAAATGTTTTTTAATATAATCTTATTTGTATCCATTTTTATTTTCATGTAATGTTTTTTACGTAATAGGTTTCTAAAAATTTAGATTATAAACAATTTATTTGAAAACTAAAATTTTATTTTCCTGAACAAATATTTCAATGATTTTTATATGTTTTTTTCACTTATGAGAAAGTAAATTGATTTTACTTATCATATAATAGGGAGATAATGTAAGGACCCACCAAATATTGTTCTCTTGAGAGTAGAACGAGTCATTAAAAGTCCTTAAGCGACATCCCCGAGACGCCAAAGACTTTCAATAAATGCTGAAGGGTTACAAATATATGTTGGGGGACGATTTACCCTTTATGAAATAAACCCATAAAACAACCATAACCAAACATTCACTATATTATGCATGAAAAAATGAAAAACCAATATTCAATTCATTTATATAAAACTACATCAAAGTACACAACAGTGGAAGACCAAACTAAGCATCAAAGTACACAACAGATGAACAACTCGAGACTCTTAGAAGACACTACAACTCCATGCTCCACAAGCTCCAAGATCGACAACATCCCCCAAGCATCACCACAATCCACTATCAATAAGATGATTTACCTTTACTTGTGTCCCGGAATACGATATTTGCAAAAGCACCAACGCTTGAAAGTAGGGTTGAGTATAAACTCAGTTGGTTTTCCGCAATGACATCCCTACTCACGCTACTAGGATATAAGAGTTATCCACATTTTTATAAAAAAAGTTTATATAAAACATTTTCTCAAAAGTAGTTTATAAATATATATAAAAAAGTTTCCAAAATAATTCATAATCGAATGAATTCCCAAAGTAATTGAAACCAATTTCCCAAGAAGTTTTTTTTCAAGAAAAATAACCAAACAAGCTTTAGAACCATTTCACAATATCCCATTCTGGAATACCCAACCATTTCCACAAACCCATGAAACCAACCATGCATGATACCTAGAATAATGGAGAAGCCCTAATCCTTCCCCATCCCAAACATGATGGGGGATACTTCTTAACCTTATCCAACTCAAATGAACATGAATTCTAGACGGGGGTGAGCTCTAACCCTTATCCATCCCAAAACTGATGGGTGAGACCCCTAACCCTTATCCATCTCGAATGCAATTTGAATGTTGGATTGGGGAGATCCCTAACCCTTATCCATTCCAAAAATAATGTGGGAGACTCTTAACCCCTGTCCGTACCGCATGCAATATGAACACACACCACATCTTCCCATTAATCATTCCAAAACACCCTTTCAAAAAATACACCTTTTTCTTGAAAACCATTTCCATCAAAACCATTTCAATTCCTCAAAATTTCAATAAAACATCCTTTTTATTGAAAAACCATTTTCCATCAAACATGTTACAATTCCATCCAATCTATATTTTAAAATCTTCATTTGAAATTCAAGAATCCAAATCAATTTGCACAACAATTTACCATGATTTCTCAATTTCACTAGAACCATAAATCATCAAAAAAGATGAATTATTCCATTATTTTCACAATAAATTCTATTAAAACAACCCAATTTGAAACAAATACAATCGATTATAACAAGAGGATTTGAGAGTGAAGCCTTCTACCTCAAAGGTTTTATTGAAAACAACAACGGTCAAAGAACGATCAAGAAACCCGAGTCAATTCTCCAAAAACCCTCCTTAGATCTCTTCTCCTTGCACAATCAAGACAAAATCTCATTATATTTGGCATCCACACACATAGATCTACCCATTATGGGAATATATCTAATAAACCGAGATAAGAGGAGAAGTATATCTAATTAGATCTAAGAAACCCATCAAGAACTAAGATGAACGATCACATACATCAAGAATCTGGATTCGATTCCCCTAGAGAAGCCTTTAGATCACCTCTGGAATGATGGGACAACCCTCTCTGACCATAGGAGAAAAAAACTCCTGAGTTAGGGCCACATAAGATCTTAATTGGGGCACCTAGATGAAACAAAGAGTGATATCCACTTTTATAAGATCTCATTTAAGTGGTCGCAAGATTAGATCGCACGGTTTGACAAACCGTGCATTAACCGTGTGTTAGCTACTGCCCTAGCCACCCTTCTCGCACAGTTTGGTTACACGGTTAGACAAAATGTGTGCCACCCATGTGGGAGCTACTGCCTCTAAGAAAAACTATGCATGGTTTGGCCGCACTGTTTAAATAAACTCTACACCGACAGTGCGACTTCCCCTTTTTCCTCAAAACCTCATTTCATGTTCTCCCGCCTCTCTCATACATCACCCATAACATTATAACCATTAAAAGAGTAAAGAAAGGGTTACATACCAGAAACCTGGGGTACTAAAGTTTCCCCATCATTGGTCTTTCCGTCCTCGGAAAGTAGAAAACCTTAACCAAACTGAATGATCTACGACCACTACTCTTTCATTTCCATTTCACATTCCAAAGTCTCTTTGTGAATATGACCATACTGCCATAAAACCCACACTAGACTGATGATTTTCCCATGCAAGACATTTTCTTTCCAACCTAAAATCTGTTCGAGGATATATATCAATAAATCATCCAGATCTAGGTCAATGTGATCCCATATGATCACATAGTCAGGATCAGGATGATACTTTTTCAACTGAGATACATGGAACACATTATGCACCGAACTAAGCCATGGTGGTAATTCAAACTGATATGAAACCTCTCTAACCCGTTCCAATATTTCAAAAGGGCCAATGTATCTAGGAAATAACTTTCCCTATTTCCCGAAATGATGATTTCCATGCCTTGGAGAGATCTTCAAGAAGACATGATCACCCACAACGAACAACAACAGTCTTCGACGGTGATCTGCATAATATTTTTGATGACTTTGATCCTTCTCCATACTCTATCTAATAAACTCAATATTCTCTATTGTATATTGGACAAGTCTTGGCCTGACTAGTGAAGCTTCACTAATTTCCACCCAGCATTGTGGAGAACGACAAGGATGCCCATACAATGCTTCAAACGGAGCCATCCGTGTCAAGGATTGATAACTGTTATTGTTTGAGAAATCCACTATGGGTATATACGCCTCCCATGAGCCTCCAAAATCCATTACAAAATCCCACAACATATCTTCCAATGTTGGTATCGTCAGCTCATATTGCCCATCCGTCTGAGGATGATACGCCGTGCTCAGAGTCAACTGATTTTAGAGGGCTTGATGTAATGATTTCTAGAAATGAGATGTGATCCTAGGATCTCTATATGAGACTATAGACTCTGGTACACCATGCCTATTTACAAATTATCTGAAATATATTTTTGAATGATCTTCCACCATATGGTTTTCACGAATTGGTATGAAATGGGCTGACTTGGTTAGACGATCCACTATCACCCGAATGGCATAGTGTTTTCGGACCATTCATGGAAGACATGTATCAAAATCCATTTCAATATGATCCCATTTCTATTCTGGGATAGGTAATGATTGAAACATACCATCTGGCCTCTGATTCCCTGCTTTAACCTTCTTACAAGTAAAACACCGCAAGACGAACTCGACCACCTTTATTTTCATGCAGCTCCACCAAAACTGTATCTTGAACGCCTTATACATTTTCTACGTAACCGGATGCACAACCCATTTTGAATGGTGGAAATCATGAATGATTTGTTATTGAAAAACCATAGGTACAGCCATCCGATCTCTGAAACACTAAATTGAACCCCCATCAAGTTTTCAGCCATCAATGGTCTCCCCACCATTGTGTTTTGAACTTATAACCAGGCATTATGCTTCAGATGTTTGCGCTTCTTTGATTGTCTTTACTAAATCAGGAACAAGTGTAGATGAAAAGAAAACAGCAACATCACCTCATTTTTCATATTCCACCTACATGTCAACTAAAACCGGCATCAACTACCATTCATCTGAAGCTTATTTCTCCAACTAAACATATGACTTTCTACTCAATGCATCTTCCACTGAATTCCCTCTTCCTGGTGTGTACATCAAGTCAAAGTCAAACATCTAGAGATACTCCACCCACCTCTTTTTCCTCAGATTCAAATGTCACTGTGAGAAAATGTGTTTCAAGATTTTGTGATCTATAAACACAGTAAATTTCTCACCAAATAGATAATGTCTCCATGTTTTCAAAGTATGGACAACTACAACCAACACCAAATCATGTGATGGGTAATTGTTCTCATGCAACCTCAACTAACATGATCCATAATGAACCACATGGTCTCCTTGCATGAGAACACAACCCAAACCAATTCCCAAAGCATCACAATACACCACATAGCCCTGTCCTGATTCAGGTAAGTTCAAGATGGGTACCGATGTAAGATGAACCACAAGTTCCTAGAAAGACTTCTGGCATTCTTCTGTCCATTGGAATGGATCATTCTCCATTGTTAGAATTGTCCTTGGTGACACTAGTGATGAGAAATAATGCACAAAGCTTCGGTAGTAACCAGCTAGACCAAGAAAACACAGTATCTTGAACACATTCTTTATTGGTTTCCAAGAGATAATGGCTTTTATCTTTTGAGGAACAACATAAATGCCATTCTCAAAAATGAGACAGACATGGAAATTTACTTCATGTATCCAAAAATCACACTTTGATAATTTCGAATAAAAACTATGATCTCTAAATATTTGTAACACTATTTCCCAGTGCTCCTCATGATCTTACCTTCTCGTTTAAAACACCAAGATATCATCCACAAACACCACAGAAAAAGAATCCAGATATCGCTGAAATATCAGATTCATCAAAGACATAAAGGCCACTGGTTCATTAGTTAGAACGAAAGGCATGACGAAAAATTCGTAATGGCCATATCTACTTCTAAAAGCTATATTTGGAATATCCTCCTTCCGAACTCGCAATTGGCGTATCTTGATTGCATTTCAATCTTGGAAAACCATTGATCTCCTCTTAATTGATAGAACATATAATCAATTCTTGGAATTGGATATCAATTCTTTATCGTAACTTGGTTAAGCTTATGATAATCAACACAGAGCCGAAGAGTTCCATCACCCTTATTCACTAACAACATAGGTTCTTTCCATAGAGAAGTACATGGTTTATAGAAACCCTTGATTTCTAGCTCATTTAACTGCACATAAAATTACCGTAACTCGGTTGGTGCCATCCTATATGACGGAAGAGAAATAGGACCGGTCCCCAGAAGGAGATCAATCATAAACTCCACTTTCCTTAGAGGTAGTAACCTGAGAAGTTATTGGGATAGACATCTAGAAATTGATCCACAACAGCTGGAAAACTATTTTCCCCAATATCTTCCATTGATTTCAATTTCAACACTTCCAGTTGGTAAGAAATCATTCACACCATTGGTCCCAACAAGATCTTTGCATCTTTATTTACCATCCTCTCTCCTATGAAGAGATGGTCAATGCCGTCCTCAGTCTTGAAACTAACTGTTCTCTTATAACTATTGATGTGACCCTTAAATATTGTCAACAAATCCATACCCAAGATTACGTCATATACATCCATGTACAAAATTGAGAAGTCCCATTTTATCTCATCTCAATGAACAGTTATAGCACATTATCTACCCACAAAGGCTTAACGTTATCATTCACCATGAGGAGTTATTAGTTTCAAAATAGAAGGCATCGTTTCTAGTTTTACACATAACATTTCAAAATAACTAGAAAAAATGAAGGAATATGATTCACAAGTATCAAAGAGCACTTTCCCAAGGGTTGAATTCAAAATAATTGCGCCTCTCACTGTAGGTGTTCCATCCTGATCATCGATCATCATCTGCTCATCTCCATACAGTTGCTTCATCGTTGCACATTCCTCGTTGTTGACTTGTTGAAATTGAATTGGTTGTGGATTCATGGTATTTTAAGAATCACTATGGTTAACTCTATAATGCTGATGAGACTGATTCTGCTATCCACGTTATGTGGCAGAATATGATGCTTGCGACGACTGAGGAGTGTCACACGCCCCAGAACTCAGAGCATTCCTACAATAGTGTTGTAGATGCCCCATTTTTTGCAATTATGACATGGTCTGGATTACTCTGTACACTCTCTCATTATGTGGTTAGTCGAACCACATTGAATGAAACATGTTTTTCTCTAGGGTCATAGAGGAAGGATCATTGATCCCACTATCTGGTTCTGATTTCCACTTGCACTGTGGAAATGGGTGTCCCTTTTCCTCTTGTTTTCAATGGTTGAGTTCCCACCATTTCCTGTAGTTATCATCATTTCTCCTCCTATAGATCCCGAGATATCTAGTTCAACAATAGTCATTCTGTTCACCATCTCTGTATAATCTGTAATCATGGCACTGTAATATTCGATCGAATATCTTTCCTTAGCCCCGATTCAAAGATGTGTTCCTTCAACAATGCAAATGCCACAACCGCTGGTGAAAAAATGAAATAAATTAATGAATTTAGCTGAATACTCTGTGACAGAGAGACTCTATTGTTTTAGGCTAATGATGTCCGTCATTTTCTGGATCATGAATGTGTGAGAATAGAATTGTTTGTTGAACAATTCTTCAAAATCCTCTCATGTGAGGCCTTCATCTAATTTAGCATGCACTGCTAAATCCCACCACTAACGTTCAAGATCCTCTATAATATACGTCACCCAAATTAGTTTATGTTCTACTGGTGTGCCAATAAAATCGATGATACGATTCATTCTACTTAGCCACACCGCTTCCTTCTTTGGTTCAACATCACCCCGAAAGTTTGGTGGATTCTGCTTCATGAACTAGATGGTATGATCTACATGCCTTGGCTCATTCCTCTATTTTTCCATATCCACAACATGAAAATATTGGATAATACTCTGAACTAGATC
Organism: Viscum album; assembly: GCA_963277665.1. Classification (NCBI taxonomy): domain Eukaryota; kingdom Viridiplantae; phylum Streptophyta; class Magnoliopsida; order Santalales; family Viscaceae; genus Viscum; species Viscum album. Next base: position 880,147,853 of record OY728166.1, read on the forward strand.
TTGGTTCACACGTGGTTCTGGTGCAACCACATTTTCCACAGCTTCTTCGGGTTGGTTTCGACGACGCCTACCAGGTTCCATTTTTTAAACCAACAACAAACTCTATCAATCTCACTCTCTATCAACTGATGGCTTAGTATTCAAATTATATCACAACATTGTTCTAAAAAAACATTTTCACCATGTTAAAACATTTTTGAGAATATTCAACATGCCTTTTGAAAATCACCCCATTTTTAAAATACACAAAATACCCTATTTTAAAAATCTTTCACTTGAAAACAATGTCTGATTTTTTTTCAAAAATTCTCACCTTGAACAAAATTCTTACTCATTTCTCACAATGAGATATAAAATCCTAGTGTGATATCATTCTTCTACAATGCATTTCATGCTCAACTCATTGGATAAACCCAGGAAAATTAGATTTCCTACATTATAGAAGTGTATCCAAAACAATTATGTACCCAACTTCCTGGTAACATAAAGTTTAGCATAAACATGTTTGCTATATCCTCTTATGCTATACATTTCATGTACCGGAAATCCTAATCCTGTCTATGATTTCGACCCAAGGAATAGACAATAATGAATTTCAACTCTAATACCAAGAACACTGATGAGTACTTGTTTGGCAAAGACTGGACAAGATAATAACTTTTGTAATGACCCGCCGATTCTAATTGGATTGAGAGTACAACGGGTCATTACTAGGCCTTAAGAGACATCCCCAAGATGCCAAATACTGGAAATAATTGGTGAAGGGTTTCACATATAAGCCGGGGGATGATTTACCCTTTATGAAATAAACCAATAATCCAACTATAACAAAAAATTCACTATATGATGCATGAACAAATGAAAGACCAATAAACCCTTGATTTATATCAAACTACATCAAATTAAACAACAGGGGAAGACCAAAATAATAATCAATGTACAAAACAGAAGAACAACTCAAGACTCTCAAAATACTCTACAACTCCATGCTCCACTAGCTCCAAGCTCCACAACATATCCCAAGCATCACCACAAGACACTAGTAATAAGATGCTTTATATTTACCTATGTCTCGGAATACGATATCTGCAAAAGCACCAATGTGCCAAATCAAGGGTGAGTATAGAACACAGTAGGTTTTCCCCAACGACTTCCCTACCCACGCCACTAGGATAGAAGAGTTAGCCGTATTTATATAAAAATAGTATAAATAAAACATTTTTCAAAAACAGTTAATAACTAAATATAAACAAGTTTCCAAAACCATTCATAACCAAATGCATTCCAAGAGTAATTTAAACCAATTTTCGATCAAGTTATTTTTCAAAAAAATAACCAAACATGCTTTAGAACCATTTCACAATATCCGTTTTTGCCATACCCTACCATTTCCACATACTCATGCAACCAACCATGTATGCTACCTGGAAGAAGGGAGAAGCCCTAACCCTTATCCATCCCAACCATGATGGGGGAGACTTCTTACCCTTATCCAACCCAAATTCACATGAAATCTTGATGGGGGAGATCCCTAACCCTTATCCATCCCAACACTGATGGGGTAGACCCCTAACCCTTATCCGTCCTGAATGCAATATGAATGTTTGATGGGTGAGTGCCCTAACCCACATCTATCCCAACACTGATGGGGGATAATCCTAATCCATATTCGTCCCACATGCAATATGGACACAGTCAACATCTTCCCATCAATCATGCCAAAACACCCTTTCAATAAAAACAACTTTTTTATTGAAAACCATTTCCATCAAAACCATTTCAATGCCAATCCATTTCAATTCCAAACCATTTCAATAAAACTCTTTTTTTATTGAAAATCCATTTTTCAAAAAACTCATTAAAATTCCATCCAATCAATAATTTAAAATCATCATTTTAAATTCTAGAAACCAAATCACTTTGCACAACAGTGCACCGAGATTTCACAATTTCACTATAACCATAAATCATCACTAAAGAAGATTTATTCATTAATTTTCACAATATAATACATTCAAAAAACCCAATTTGAAACTAATACAATCAATTCTAACATGAGGTGTCGAGAGTGAAGCCTCCTACCTCAATGGTTTTGACGAAAACCACAATGGTCGAAGAACGCTCAAGAAACCCGGATCGATTCTCCAAACACCTTACTTAGATCTCTTATCCTAGAAATATCAAGACCAAATCTCATCATATTTGGTATCCACACACTTATATCTACCCATAAAGATCATAGATCATAGAAAATTATATAATATGAGATGTAGATCTATGTAGATCTATGAAACCGATCAAGAACGAAGAAGAACGATCACATACATCAAGAATACGACATCGATTCACCAAGAGAATCCTTCAGATCACCTCTAGAATGATGGGAGAACCCTATTTGTCCTTAGTAGAAGACAAATCCCGAGATAGGGCCACATAGGGACTTAAATGAGGCACATAGAGGAAAAAATGAGTGAGATCCATTTTTATAGGATGCCATTTATGTGGTTTCACGGTTTGTTCGCACAGTTTGACAAATCGTGCGCTAACCATGCATTATCTACTGCCTCGTCCACCCTTATCTCATGGTTTGAACACATAGTTAGGCAAACCATGCGCCGCCCGTTCGGAAGCTACTACCTCCAAGACCAACTACGCACGGTTTGGCCGCAAAGTTTAGAGAAACTGTGTGCCACCTGTGCGACTTCCCCTCTTGCCTTAGAATATCATTCCAACTTCTCCTGATTCTTTTATACGTCCCCCAGATCTTTTGAACCATTAAAATCATCATGAAAGAGTTACATAACAGATATCGGGGGTACTGAATATAATAATTTTATACTATAATTATTCTTTATTTATATGTTTTATGATTCAATAGATGAAATGTTTATGATAAAGTTTTTCTTTTACAAGGGTAATGTTATGATGAAATGTCAAATTATTTCATGATATTGTTGTATAAATATGAACTAATAATGATTATGTGAGGGGTGTGTAGATTATATCCCCAAAATAATTTGTAAAAGATTTGTTTTTTATAGGATCATTGGTTATTAGGGTGGTTATTTGATGTCGCACAAGGGTACACTAGAGTTTATATTAATTCCAAATAAAATACACATGTGGTATGTCCAAGCCTAACATGTGATTAATGCTTTAGTCTATATCCTTAAGATAAGATTTATATAATTATTATTATTGAAAACATTATTCTTCACATTTACGATATGATATTATTCCAAATGTTTTCTATTTGTGATCTTTTTGTTCGATTCATTTATGATTCATGACTTAGGAAAAGCCAATATTTATGTCATACCTCAGGTTTAAGATCTATGAATCCCTGTGAAAGATTATAATATTATAGTCTCTTGATTTTATAAGCGTATTATCATGTTGTTGTTAAAAATTTTCATTGATTGAGATCTATCCTATTTAACTCTCTGGAACATATTTTATAACCCTTTATTATTTTTTCTTTTCATAGGATATGGAGAATTATTTTACGTATGATGTCTCTAAGATGGGTGCTTATTGTGAAGAAAATAGTGGGAGATGATGCATATACTTTTTTATACTAGTTGTTTAAATATCCATGATTCCAAAAAACCTCAACCATTATTATTCTGGAATGTATAGTAACAATATTTAATGAACATTCATATAATATGATGTAATATTTATATAAGTAAAATTTCGGTAACCGTAGTCCCATAGTGTCTTAGTTCGAACAATGGTCTTCCCCCACATTTAACTTGGACCTTAATAAAGAAATGTTTAAATCAAGATTTTGAAGGATTCTAGAATCTAAAGAATTAATAATAACCTTTATATACTCAACATTCGTTGAACTATTTCATAAGGATTTTAGTGAACATAATTGAGAGGAGGATTGAACTTCTAAATCCCTAGAGGGATGTTTCTCGGTTAATCAAATAATGGGATTACTCATTGATACACATGTAAAATACACCCCATGGAATCTATATGGTACATGGGAGGGATGTACTCTAAATAATAATCAAAGGAAAAACTCAATCAATATTTAATAAAATAGAATCCATAACCATCCAGAACAAATACCAAACATAAACAAACACTATACAATATTTAATCACACTCACTTCAATGATTTAAAAATTTATATTGAGAAAACTATTTTTAAAATTCTATATCCTAATCGTTAAATATTTGTAAGAACCCGTTTTTTGCAACGGAATACTTTGGAATATTCTTGATGATATTCCAGAGCAGCGCCTTCAGACGGCGTGCGATTCCGAGCACCGGAGTGGCCGGAATTAAATTTTCAGTGCGTTCACACTGGAAACGCTATATAAATAGCATAACTCCTAAACGGAGTTCCGGATTAGAGATCCGAGTTTACGGATGGGTCCGGAATGGGGTTTTTACCCTAAGAACGACATAAAACTTGTCGGAGCGGGATGTTTGGACCCCTCGCCCGCTCCCGAAACGCTAAACGGATAAATTAATTAATTAATTTATTCGTTTGTTGGAAAAACACAGGTATCTCTTAAACGGTGGCTCTGATTGAAAAACTGAGGTCACTGTTGAGTTCAGAGCGTGTCTTTTACTCTAGGAGGGGTATAAGTTTCGCGGGCGCGGGCTGTTTGTGAAAAATGGCCCTAGGGGCGTTTTCGTAATTTGGCGACCTCAGGAGCTATGTTTTGTAACTTTTGAATTGGGTCTCGAAATAAAATTCTGAGACTGCCGTTGCGCTCAGAGCGTGGTTCTTAGCCTAGGGGAGGCTAAATCCCGACCCCATTGGGAGTTCGGGATCGGGTCTGTCGGGCGGGCGTTTAAGTGATTTGTACTTAAACACCCCTACCCCCTTCTCCTTCTTCTTCCTCTTCCTCAAACCCTCCCCTCCCCTTCACCTCCGGCAAGACACCTCCGGAGAGGTGAGCTTCGGCGAGCCAACTCCGGTGAGGCAACGACACGGGGTGGATCGCGCGGGAAGCGTCGGGCGAAGCCCCATGAGGTAGGAGTTTTATTTTCTTTTTAAGTTCCCGCATTTCTTTTGAACTCGATTTATACCATCGAATTGTCTCCCGATCATCGAAAAAAGCCCATAGATTAGTATAGCTCGATCCGAGATTTCCGATGCACCTTTCGGATGTGAAATCGGAGCTCCGAGGCGTCCACAGCGACTCGACGAAGTTGGGGGTGGTTTTGCGGTTTCCGGCGGTCCGGCGAGATGGCGCGGCGGAGCGGCTCGGTTCCGTGCAGGCGGCGTGGCGGCCGTGGCTTCGGAAGGCGACGGCGGGCCGGCTTCGGTAGGCGGCAGGCGGCTGGCGGCCTGCGGCGTCGCGGTGGAGCGGGGAGCCAGCGAGAGGGCACCGGCTGGGGGCGCCGACCAGGGGGCGTCCGGGGTCGCGGCTCGTGACCCCGCTAGGGAGACCGAGACCCGACAAAGGCGGGTCTCCGCGTGGACTCGACCGACCATGTCGGACGGTCGGTGGAGGGGCCCGCGTGGCGCGCGGTCGAGGCAAGCAGCGGGCCACGGGGCGGCGGCTCGCGGGGTCGGCTGGGCCGGACCCAGGCGGCTGGGCCACGGTCCCAGCGGGCCGGCCGGAGCGGGCCGGCCTGAGCAGGGCGGACCGGCCAGACCGGGCCAGACCGGCCCGAAGGGTTCTCCCCTAATACCTTCAGACGCCCGTATTTCGAGCTACGAGCATCCGTTTTGCGCGCCATATGTGGCAGTGCAGAGATAGCGTCAAGGCGGAGTTTTTGAGATGGTTTTGGGAATTTTTAATTCCCAAAACGAGGGGTCTCGGAGACGTGACACGTCTTTAAGTGGAAGAGCGTTCTTCCTAAAAATCTTGTTTTGGACGGCGCGGACGCGTGCGACGTCCGATTTGAGTGCTGTCAGTTGCGTTGGGACCTGACGTCGAGGAAGAGGTTTCCAGGGTGGTTTCAGGCATCGAGGCCGAAGTTGAGGCGCGGGCCCCATGACCCGTCTCTTGAGCTGCGTGCAGCGTTTCACGACTTTTCCATCGGATGTCCGTTCGGGGTGTGCGAGCAGTCGTTCTTTGGTGTTTTTCCGAGGGGATTGCAATGGTGCAATCCGCCCGCTCAAATTCGGCACGATGGTGCGGGCCCCACTAGGGCCGTTTTGGGAGTTGACGGTGATTTCCAGCTTTATCACCGGGCAACGGTTTTGGGCAAGTGAATAGTCCATTTCGTGTACTTTTTCAAGAGGATCGCAACGGTGCGATCAATTCATTGAGTTTCGGGACCGGGGTGCGGGTCCCACGTGGCACCGCTCGTGTGCGGTGCGCCGAGAGGCATCTTTTTCTCCGGATATCCGTTGCACTCAAGTGAGTAGTGCTTTTGATGTGTTTTCCTGAGGGGATCGCAATGGTGCGATGCACCCGACTGTTTTCGGGGCCGAGTTTCGGGATCACGGGACGTCGTTCGTGCGTGAGGCGGTGTTGGTGACTTTTCCGTCGGGTATCCGTTGGAGGTGAGTATGTATTCGATCTCACACATTTTTTCCACGAGGATTACAACGGTGCGATCCGTTTGGTTGTGCGGAGCCTCTTGCGCGATCTTGTTAAATGTGGAATCATGGAAGGTGCTCCAGTGGTGGTTCGCCTTACCTTGTTTGTAGTGGACCCTTGGTGTGTGATCGCGGCCTCTTGGGAGAGTGATACAATTGGTCCACGAGATGTGGTTGGCCGTGCCTGGGCCTTTGAGGTGGAGTTGTTATGTCACGCCTTCGCGTTGACGCTGGGTTCCGTGTGCACGATAGCCTTTGGGATGGAATGAGGTATACTCCGAGAGTATATGGGAGCACTTGGAGGTACGTGTTGTTTGTACCCTAGGATGTTGGTGCGCTCAGTTGGGGTTGACTTGGGGCCACACGTCGTGTGGGCCCCATGTGTGTTTCGTGTTCTGCTTGACGTACTTTGACCTCTCGCGACGTAGAGGGTCCCTCTCTATGTTTGTTGACCAACAGGGTGGAGTTTTTCCCCTGGCTCTGTGCTCGTTGGGTGACCAGCAGGGTTGAGTAGTCTCCCCCTGGTTTCGCTCTCGATGGTTTTGCCGTTAGTGGTGCTAGTGACACCCAGTGTTGGGGCAGACGTTGCACCTCTTTTGGGAGAGATGTTTGGGATTTAGGTGGTTGCGCGACACCCACTCCGTATTCGGTCGGCCAGTGTTGTACCCTCCTGTAGAGATGGCAGAGCGGTTCTGAGTTTTACCCTCCAGCGGGGCTAGGCAGTGGGTTACTCATCGACTTCCTCGAGATTACCCTCCAGCAGGGCTGGGCAGTGATTTTCTCACTGACTTCTAGGGTTTACCTTCCAGCAGAGACTGGGCAGTGGGTCACCCGATGCTATTAGGGTCTACCCTCCAGCAGAGACTGGGGAGTGGGTCACCCGATGCACTTAGGGTCTACCCTCCAACAAAGACTGGGCAGTGGGTCACCCGATGACCTCTTAGGGTCTACCATCCAGTGGGGCTGGGCAGTGGGTCGCCCGTCGTCTGGTTCCAGGTCTACCCTCCAGCATGGCTGGGCAGTGGGTCGCATGTCGACTTACTCCAGGTCTACCCTCCAGCGGGGCTGGGCAGTGGGTCGCCTGATGATGTATTAAGGTCTACCCTCCTGCGGGGCTGGGCAGTGGGTCTCCTGTCACCTTATTCCAGGTCTACCCTCCAGCGGGGCTGGGCAGTGGGTCGCCTGATGATGTATTAAGGTCTACCCTCCAGCGGGGCTGGGCAGTGGGTCGCTTGTCGCCTTATTTCAGGTCTACCCTCCAGCGGGGCAGGGCAGTGGGTCACCTAATGATATTTTAACGTATACCCTCCAACAGGGTTGGGCAGTGGGTCGCCTAATGATGTGTTATGGTTACCCTCTAGCAGGGCTGGGCAGTGGGTCACACGATATTTGGTTATGAATTACCCTCCAGCGGGGCTGGGTAGTGGGACACTGGTTGGCATTCCAGACTTAGTCCTTCCGACTAGGCTAGTCTGTGGCTTACCTCCGTGATTACCGGAGCGGGACCCTTGGTTGTACGGGTCAGTGATGGAACAGATTTGGCTTTGAGAAGACATCTCGACTGCGGGGCAGTGACGAGTTGTGCTTTGACGTTCCCCTAGAACTCTCAAGTACGAGGGGCACTTTCCCCACTGAGACACGTTCTTGTGACGCGATCTAAAACCGTGCCGGTGATTCAGTGCCGCCCAAAGAGGATAGTGTCACGGTGCGGTGATTGAGCCCCTTGGATTGCGGTTCAGGGAAGACGTGCGGGATGCTGGGCATCGATGATGGTGTTACCTCTGGGACTGTTGGCGACTCATTTTCTTGGGCTAAGATACGGGACGGAGATCCCCTTACGACGTTGTTCGGGGTTCTCGACAGAGCATATGAATTTGTATATACCATGTTCTGAGTACCCACTCCTTGGGTTTTGGATACTCTCCTTCAGGAGAGGCGAAGACGTGCAGGGTATGCCACGTGCTTTCCGCGTCCAGCTTCTCGTGGAAGGACGAGTCTTCGATCTTTCTCTTGATGGGTTGAGATGTTACTCGTTACTGCACTCTCTATTGTACTCCCTTTGCTTTCCCTTGTTCGCTCTACTTCTCACCCTTCGGTACCTCCTTTGTTGCTCCCTCGAGCCTTCGAGGTATCCTACTGAGTATTTTTATACTCACCCCTGCTTGGGCTTTGCCCGCACTTGGTGTGCCCTTGCAGACGACAGACAGGTTGGTCGTGACTTCAGTGGAGCGTAGGAGCTTGGGAGCTTGGACCGCGTGCGGTGGTCGTGGCTGGGTTCCAGGTGGGAGACCCATCAGCTGTTCCTTTTTGATTACCTGTTGCCAGGTTGTGGCACTTTTCTGGATGGGCGCATGTTTTTCCCCTTTTTCCTTTTCAGTACTTTTCTTGTACTTGTTGAGGTCGATGCACTTTTTGGTATATATATAGCAGTTTTTCTTTTTACTCTGCTTGTCTTTTCTTTTACTCTGCACTTTTGCATTGTTTTTGCTGCGTGTGTGTGTGTAAAGGTGCTTAGGCAAAGGCCTCCCCGAGTTGTTGTGCCTTCGGCGCTGGTCGCCAGCCGCTGGCCTATGGAGGCGGGCTTGGGGTAGTTGCGGCTCGAGCCCGGGTAGGGCCGGGTCGGGACAAAGTGGTATTAGAGGTGGTTCGTTCGTTGGGACGTTGTGCAGACGTCCCTAAAAGAGGAATTGGTTGGGATAAAGGGAAACCGTGTTAACGTGTCTCGAGAGCGGCTCTCAGGCCAGGGAGTCCAGTGATGGTGCGGCGACCGATGTATCCATTCACCAGGACCTTGATATCCCGCTTGTTGACTCGACATGCTGAGACACTTGTGGCAGGGAAAATGTGTTTTTGCATCACATAGGATCGAGTCTTTGACTGTCCTTCTTGAGTCAGCTCCCCATCGTTGTTGTTGTTGGTATATACATGTATGCTCATCTGACTGTGGCACTCCTTGATAATATTCAGGATGTCTCCGCGATGACAGCCATCCAGGATACCAGCTTTTGGTACATGACAACGACCCTGTGAGATACGAGGCCTCAGTCCAGAACCCATCATGCGAGCCCTTTTCTCCGGGTGGGCCGGTAGTAGTACCCCCACCTGTTGAGCAGCAGACAGTTTCAGCAGAGCAGGCTGAACATGAGCGCAGGTTGAGCGCACTACGTGAGGTCCAGCGACATGGCCCGCTGAGGTTCAGTGGTGAGCCAGACCCTCAGGCAGCAGAGGTTTGGCTCGAGGCAGTGGTTCGCCTTTTTAGGCTTGTGCAGACGCCGACAGATCAGAGAGTGGCTTTGGAAGCCACCCTTTTTCGTGGAGCATCTCAGCGTTGGATGATTCTGGTGACTCAGTTTCTTGATGAGTCGTCTTTTTCTTTGGATGACTTTCAGTGGTTGTTTCGAGAGGAGTTTTTCCCCTCCTTGTGCTCCGTTCGGATTCATGAGGTCCTGCAGTTTCAGCAGGGATGGATGATGGTGGCCGAGTACGAGGCTATTTTTGCAGACCGTGCTCGCTTTTACACGGACTTGGTCCGTGACGACGACCTCCGAGCGCGGAAGTTTGAGCAGGGTCTCCGCTGAGAGATTCGTGCTGTCGTAGTACCCTTGGGCATTTCTACATATGTCGGGGTGCTAGAGAAGGCGTTGGTGACAGAGGGCTTCCTGTCATGTTTTGTGGTTGGTAGTGGCAGTGGGCGCAATGGAGTCGGGATATCTGTCATAGCTAGCAGGCACCGGAGGACAGGATCTCGATGCAGGTGGCCTTCCCACTACCTGTTTCGGAGACGTGGTCGTATACCACTGTGGAGAAAAGGCGCAGGGCCTCAGCCGAGGATGCCCTTCCGTGAGTGGATCCAGGGCCATGGTCGTACACCACAGTGTCTCCTGAGGGAACCAGGGCAGCCTAGAGAGTGTCGGTGCTATGCTTGTGATGGGCGAGGTCACTTGGCATGAGACTGCCCGACCGAAGTTGTTGGGAGCATCGGGCAGGCAGCAGGCGCATCGCCATGGCAGAGGCAGCATCGTGATCGGAGTGGTACCCAGAGAGGTGGTGCTAGAAGAGGAGCGGGAGGAGCTGGAGGTGGGGGAAAACGTTATGAGATCTCCCCATCACCACTAGGCAGTCCATGTCAGGCTCCGGGAGCTGACGGTTGGGACCGTGGGTAGTCGCGAGCTTTGGATGTCTACGATCCTGCAGAGCACGAGATGGTGAGAGGTACCTCTTGCGACTCTTCTACTTCATGTAGTAGAATTATTAGGCTCTGCGTGTGAAAGGCTTTTCTCCCTGCTCCTTGTCTGATGTGTTACCAGGGTGACGCAGGGCGTCGGGTGTAACCCTGTGTTGGTAAGGAGGAAGGCGCGAGACCTTTTCCTTTAGGCGATGGTGTTGACTCCTTTGCCTTTTGAGCGTGTAAGAGAGCATCGACTATGGATCCTTTCATGGCCAGATATCCTTGGGTGTTTCACCATATGGATATTCTGAAGGAGGGAATCACCGGGCCTTATTTCATGTGCGGGTGGTGATTCCAGTCACGGCGTGCGACGTAGAGGTTCGTTCGGGGAGGTGAGCTACCCCTGAGGGCCTTCGGGCCGTTTGAGACCGTGTAAAGGGATGGCGAGGTTCCCTACCGCCTTTCCCTAACCCCAATGTCTGGAGTGGGTGAACGACATCAGCAAGGGCAGGCCTAGCTTGGACAGATCAATCCTTTGGTCTGTGTGCGGTGACGCAGAGCTGTGCATGGGTTCTTCTGGGTATGAGAACCCAGGTGTGGGCTTAGTACCCTATGTTGCTCCCTGGTTTTTTCTTTTCGAGGACAAAAATCTTGAAGGAGGGAATGCTTTAAGAACCCGGTTTTTTCTACGAAAGAGTTTGGAAGATTCTTGATGATATTCCCGAGCAGCGCCTTCAGACGGCGTACGATTCCGAGCCCCGGAGTGGCCGGAATTAAATTTTAAGTGCGTTCACACTAGAAACGCTAAATAAATGGGATAACTCCTAAACGGAGTTCCAGATCATAGATCCGAGTGTACGGATGGGTCCGGAATGGGATGTTTACCCTAGGAACGACATAAAACTTGTCGGCGCGGGATGTTTGGACCCCTCACCCGCTCCTGGAACGCTAAACGGATAAATAAATAAATTAATTTATTCATTTCTTGGAAAAATGAATGTATCTATTAAACGGTGGCTCAGATTGGAAAACCAAGGGCACCGTTGAGTTCGGAGCGTGTCGTTTACCCTAGGAGGGGTATAAGTTACGCGGGCGCGGGCTATTTGTGAAAAATGGCCCCAGGGGCGTTTTCGTAATTTGGCGGCCTCGAGCGCTAAGTTTAGTAACGTTTGAATTGGGTCTTGAAATAAAATTCTGAGACCGCCGTTGCGCTCAGAGCGTGGTTCTTAGCCTAGGGGAGGCTAAATCCCAACCCCGTCGGTAGTTTGGGTTCGGGGCTTTCGGGTGCGCATTTAAGTGATTTGTACTTAAACACCCCCACCCCTTCCCCTTCTTCTTCCTCTTCCTCAAACCCTCCCCTCCCCTTCTCCTCCGGCGAGACAGCTCCGGCGAGGTGAGCTCCGGCGAGCCAACTCCGGTTAGACAACGGCGCAGGGCGGATTGCGCAGGAAGCGTTGGGCGAAGCCCCACGAGGTAAGAGTTTTATTTTGTTTTTAAATTTCCGCATTTCTTTTGAACCCGATTTATACCATCGAATTGCCTTCCGATCTTCGAACAAATCCCATAGATTAGTAGATCTCAATCCGAGCTTTCCGATGCACCTTTCGGATGTGAAATCGGAGCTCTGAGGCATCCACAGCGGCCCGACGAAGATGGGGGTGGTTTTGCGGTTTCCGGCGGTCGGCAGGGCAGTCCGGCGAGATGGCGCGGCGGAGCGGCTCAGCTCCGGGCAGGCGGCGCGGTGGCCGCGGCTTCGGAAGGCGGAGGTGGGCCGGCTTCGGCAGGCGGCAGGCTGCCTGTGGCGTCGCGGTGGAGCGGGGAGCCGGCGAGAGGGCACCGGCTGGGGGCGCCGACCAGGGGGCGTCCGGGGTCGCGGCTCGCGACCCTGCTGGGGAGACCGAGACCTGCCAAAGGCGGGTCTCCGCGTGTACTCGACCGGCCATGTCAGCCGGTCGGTGGAGGCGCCCGGGCGGCGCGCGGGCGAGGCAAGCAGCGGGCTGCGGGGCGGCGGCCCGCGGAGTCGGAGGGGCCGGACCCAGCGGGCCGGCCGGAGCGGGCCGGCCCGACCAGGGTGGACCGGCCAGACCGGGCCGGTCCGGCCCGGAGGGTTCTCCCCTAATACATTTAGACGCCTGTATTTCGGGATACGGGCGTCCGTTTTGCTCGTCGTCTGCGGCAGTGCGGAGCTTGCGTCAAGGCGAAGTTTTTGAGATGGTTTCGGGAATTTTCAATTCCCGAAACGAGGGGTCTCGGAGACGCGACGCGTCTTTATGTGGATGAGCGTTCTTCCGGAAAATCCTATTTTGGACAGCTCGGATGCGTGCGACGTCCGCTTTGAGTGCCGTCAGTTGCGTTGGGACCCTGGTGTCGGGGCGGAGGTTTCCAGGGTGGTTTCAGGCATCGAGGCCGAAGGTGAGTCGCGGGCCCAATGGCCCATCTCTTGAGCTGCGTGCAGCGTTTCACGACTTTTCCATCGGATGTCCATTCGGGGCGTGCGAGCAGTCATTTCTGGGTGTTTTTCCGAGGGGGATTGCAATTGTGCAATCCGCCCGCTCAAATTCGGCATGATGGTGCAGGCATCGCGAGTGCCGTTTTGGGAGTTGGCGGTGATTTCCAGATTTATCACCGGGCGACGGTTTTGGACAAGTGAATAGTCCATTTCGTGTACTTTTTCAAGAGGATCGCAACGGTGTGATCCATTCGTTGAGTTTTGGGACCGGGGTGCGGGTCCCACGTGGCACCGCTCATGTGCTGTGCGCCGGGAGGCATCTTTTTCTCCAGATATCCGTTGCACTCAAGTGAGTAGTGCTTTTGAAGTTTTTTCCCGAGGGGATCGCAATGGTGCGATACACCCGACTGTTTTCGGGGCCGAGGTTCGAGATCACGGGACGCCGTTCTGGCGTGAGGCGGTGTTTGTGACTTTTCCATCGGGTATCCGTTGGAGGCGAGTAAGTAGTCGATCTAAAGCGTTTTTCTGTGAGGATTACATTGGTGCGATCTGTTTGGTTGTGCAGAGCCTCTTGCGTGATCTTGTTAAATGTGGAAGCATGGAAGGTGCTCTAGTGGTGGTTCGCCCTACCTTGTTTGTAGCGGACCCTTGGTGTGTGATCGCGCACTCTTGGGAGAGTGATACAATTGGTCAACGAGATGTGGTTGTCCGTGCCTGGGCCTTTGAGGTGGAGTTGTAACATCACGCCTTTGCGTTGACGCTGGGTGCCGTGTGCACGATAGCCTTTGGGCTAGAATGAGGTGTACTCCCGGAGTATACGGGAGCGCTTGGAGGTACGTGTTATTTGTACCTGAGGATGTTGGTGCGATCATTTGGGGTTGACTTGGGGCCACACGTCATGTGGGCCCCATGTGCGTTCCGTGTTCTGCTTAGCGTACTTTGACCTCTCGCGATATAGAGGAGTCCCTCTCTGTGTTTGTTGACCAGCAGGGTTGAGTTTTTCCCCTGGCTCTGTGCTCGTTGGTTGACCAGCAGGGTTGAGTAGTCTCCCCCTGGTTTCACTCTCGATGGTTTGGCCGGTAGCGGTGCTAGTGACACCCAGTGATGGGGCAGACGCTGTAGCTCTTTTGGGAGAGCTGTTCTGGAGTTGGGTGGTTGCGCGACACCCACTCCATGTTCGGTCAGCCATTGTTGTACCCTCCTGTAGAGATGGCAGAGCGGTTCTGAGTTTTACCCTCCAGCGGGGCTGGGTAGTGGGTTACTCATCGACTTCCTCGGGCTTACCCTCCAGCAGGGCTGGGCAGTGGGTTGCTCACTTACATCTAGGGTTTACCCTCCAGCAGAGACTGGGAAGTGGGTCACCCGATGCTATTAGGGTCTACCCTCCAGCAGAGACTGGGCGGTGGGTCACCCGATGCACTTAGGGTCTACCCTCCAGCCGAGACTAGGCAGTGGGTCACCTGACGACCTCTTAGGGTATACCCTCCAGCAGGGCTGGGCAGTGGGCCGCCCGTCGTCTGGTTCCAGGTCTACACTCCAGCACAGATGGGCAGTGGGTCGCCTGTCGACTTACTCTAGGTCTACCCTCCAGCGGGGCTGGGTAGTGGGCCGCCTGATGATGTATTAGGGTATACCCTCCAGCGGGGCTGGAAAATGGGTCGCCTAATGATGTATTAAGGTCTACCCTCCAGCGGGGCTGGGTAGTGGGTCACCTGTCGCCTTATTCCAGGTCTACCCTCCAGCGGGGCTAGGCAGTGGGTCGCCAGATGATATGTTAAGGTCTACCCTCCACCAGGACTGGGCAGTGGGTCACCTGATGATGTGTTATGGTTACCCTCCAGCAGGGCTGGGCAGTGGGTCACCCGATATTTGGTTATTAATTACCCTCCAGCAGGGCTTGGCAGTGGGACACCGGTTGGCATTACAGACTTAGTACTTCCGACTAGGCTAGTTTGTGGCTTACCTCCGTGATTACTGAAGCGGGACCCTGGGTTGTATGGGTCGGTGATGGAACGACTTTGGCTTTGAGAAGACCTCTCGACTGTGGGGCAGTGACGAGTTGTGGTTTGACGTTCCCCCTAGAACTCTCAAGTACGAGGGGCACTTTCCCCACCGAGACGCGTTCTTGTGACGCGATCTAAAACCGTGCAGGTGAGTCAGTGCTTCCCAAATCGGATAGTGTCGAGGTGCGGTGATTGAGCCCCTTGGCTTTCGGTTCAGGGCAGACGTGCGTGATTCTGGGCATCGATGATGGTGTTACCTCTAGGACTGTTGGCGACTCATTTTCTTGGGCTGAGCTACGGGACGGAGATCCCCTTACGACGTTGTTTGGGCTTCTCGACAGAGCATATGAATTTGTATATACCATGTTTTGAGTACCCACTCCTTGGGATTTGGATACTCTCCTTCAGGATATGCGAAGACGCGCGGGGTATGCCACATTCTTTCTGTGTCCATCTTCTCGTGGTAGGAGGAGTCTTCGATCTTTCTCTTGATGGGTTGAGCTGTTACTCTTTACTGCACTCTATGTTGTACTCCCTTTGCTTTCCCTTGTTCGCTCTACTAATCACCCTTCGATACCTCCTTAATTGATCCCTCGAGCCTTTGGGGTATCCTACTGAGTATTTTTATACTCACCCCTGCTTGGGCTTGGCCCGCACTTGGTGTGCCCTTGCAGAGGATGGATAGGTTGGTTGTGACTTCAGTGGAGCGTAGGAGCTTGGGAGCTTGGACCGCGGGTGGTGGTCGTGGCCGGGTTCCAGGTGGGATACACGTCACCTGTTCTTTTTTGTTTACCTGTTGCCGGGTTGTGGCACTTTTCTGGTTGGGCGCGTGTTTTGCCCCTTTTGCCTTTTCAGTACTTTTCTTGTACTTGTAGAGGTCGATCCACTTTGTGGTAAATATATAACAGTTTTTCTTTTTAATCTACTTGTCTTTTCTTTTACTCTGCACTTTTGCATTGAGTTTGCTGCGTGTGTGTGTGTATAGGTGCTTAGGCAAAGGCCTCCCCGAGTTGTAGTGCCTTCGGCGCTGGTCGCCAGCCCCTAGCCTATGGTGGCGGGCCTGGGGCAGCTGCGGCTCGAGCCCGGGTAGGGTCAGGTCGTGACAATATTAAAACACCAATTAGAATTAATTTTAATGTTTCCCAAAATCCATCATTAAAATTAGTTATTTATTTCTAAAAAACTATTTAATTTTAATTAAATTTATATACCTATTTCCAAATATGTTATCATTTAATTTTTATGATAAAAATTGTTTCCAATAAATAATAAAATTTATATGATTTTAAAATTAAAATTCATTTATTTATATAACCACCATATAAATAATCAATAAAAAATAAACACCAATATATTTCAAAATTATCTTTTTTAAATTTTATAACTTACCTATACCATATATAACATGAACTGTAACTAAAATATCATAAGAATAAATGAAATCATTTCCAATCACTATATAAAATATGAAATTAATTAAGAATTAATAGTGGGCATTAATGACCCAACAATATGGCTAAAAGAACCATGAGTTCGTTGTACAATTTTCACAAAGGGTTATACTGAACAATACACTTGGGTTCTAGATGGGTTTTAGAACACTGGTAGATCCAAATATACCACAAGTTAAACTACTATTTCATAAAATAAATATTTTAAATCGTTTATATAATCAATATTATATCAATATAATCTTGAAAATTTCAATTCAAGATAGATAATATAGGAATTTATTGATGAAAACTCAAAAATCAAGATTGATAATTCAACTTCCCTTGGTTATGTGAGACTTTGATTATGAGATAGATTTTATGGATTAAATCACACCACATATTGAGTTAAAACAAACATATATCAAATATACCATTTATTATCAAAAGAAAAAGGGTATTTTTGAACTTAGTATCTCTCAATAACCTAGTATTTTATACCACTTTGTCATAAACTGACTTCAGGCTACCCTTAAATCAGGCCCTCAAGGTAGCCCATGAAATACATGGGGTATGTTTCTAATCACCCTAGAATAGAAACTAATGTCCCATAATCAAATATATCTACTAGTAATTATTTCACTGAATAAATATAAATACAACACATTATATTAATTACTGAAATTATGATATGACTACTCCATATGACAGTTGTATTTGTTCCCGCAAAAAAGAAGATTTATAATTTAAATTAGAACCAAATAAAGAATAATAAATATATAATACAACTATCTTAATAATTATAAAAAAATAAAACCTTAATCTTATGTAAAATGAAGGCCTAATTGGATGATACAATAATAATGGAAATAATACTAATACCAAGACTAGTTTTCAGGTAACCCTGAGGTCATCGTCGGACCATAAAACTGTAAATTATGCATCATAAACCATGATATATGAACTTGAAAATAATATATATTATATGTGTGATTATGAAAATTAGTAGTTATGAAAAAAACCACACCTCTTGAATTATATTTAAATAAGAGATCAAATTCATGTTAGTTTGGAGTAAAATTTATTTAATATAAGTTTTCCATTATAGGTTATAAAATTGAATAATTATTTTCCTCAATTATTCTTTAGACCATATCCTATATAAACATTGGGGTTAAAATATTTTATAGGAGACAAGCTATCAATTATTTGGTATAGATATTTATATAAAAATTTCATAAAATACTAATTCAATAGTTTTTTTAAAGTGAAAGATAGGAAAATATAAAACAATATAAAAAATTTTGGATAATAGTAACAGTCATATAAGGGAAATATAAAATAATACTTCATCTCACCACATATATGAAATAATATAATCTAATATAGAATAAAAATTTATTAATGATAGTGATAATTCCTAGGATGTCATTGGAATTACTCTAAGAATACTAAACAATATCCATCACATTCATATGCCAAATTAAATCAAACTATTCAAATTCTCAGTCGTACCCAACAAGGAATAACTGAGGGTTAAACTCCAATAAAAATTCTTATATGTACCAGGGGACGCTATCCAGATCATTACCCCAAACTAGTGTATCATATTCTATCAAATAGTACACTACATACTCTAAGTTACCCTGATATATAATAAATAAATGTGATCTAATTGAAAAGGTGGAAATCAATAGTATGGATATAAATAAATGTTTATATATAGTTACATAAAATGATAAACTTAGACAATGCCTCACCAATGATCACCCCTCAAGGAATGACTCATTATTCATCATCTATAAGAACATATTAAATATGTCTTTTAACATGGATGATATTTTTTAAAAAATTAAAAAGTTAAGGGATATCCTCATGGGAGAGTTCTCTTATTGAACATAAACATTACAATGTTTTTAATAAGGAATCACTACAATTAATGGGATTTAAAGATAATAAATCAAATAGTAAGCTCATATTTAAGACATAAAAACATTCAAAATATTTGATAACACCTTTTAAATAGGAAGAAAACACCATTATACATCAATAAATTCCTTTAAAATTGTTAATTTTAAACCTTCATTCATGATTTTGATACCCCTCTATAAATTAAATTGGGAAAATGTATTAAACACATTGTGTGTGAGGTTAAATAAAAAATATTTTACCCCCTGTGTTTAATTTGACAAACATTTATCAATAAATATTTTCATGTAAAATTTCATTTTCATTTTGTAAAACCCTCATAAATATTTATGTTATATTTCCATATCCAAGAAATACATTCAAACATAAAATCATTCAGGTTATACAATTTAATGTCTAATTAATTGGGAAAAATAACTCAATACAAAGGTAAATGATCAAAAAATTCAAATACATGATGAACAAAACTTGAAAGACACTATAAAAAACATAAACGTGAATAATTATAAAAAACATGTTCAGACCAATACACAATAATATATTAAAATAATAAAAAACATGAAAATAATATAAAAAGATGAAAAAATATTATTGAAGGATGAAATAGATAGGGAACCTACCCATGAAGAAATAGATTGAATCCATGATATAATTACCTACATACACCAAGGATGTTAATGGAAATGGAGGAGGAGGGGAACTTAAGGATAGGGAGTCGAGTGCGATAAGAAAGGAGGATTAGTTATGAAAAAACCTTTGGTGGAATAAAAAGGTAATTTATAACTTTTTATAGTTATATGATGGTTACATAGTTTACTCACATAGTTTACCAAAACATTAACTACTCATTCATCCTTTAATAAAACCACATAGGAGCCCACATAGTTTAGTGGCATGGTCAAAAAACCATGTTACATTATTAGGTCCCTCACATTATTATTTCAATGTTTACAAAAACAATTCACAAGATGTTTGATAATACGCACACAAACCAAGAGATCACAATGTTTCCTTTGGGTTTTACATTATTTGGCCCCAATAATGTTCCACACGTGTAGAATAAATAATTATAGGGAATAATGAACCATAAAATGTCAAAATATATGGGTATCTAAGTAGGTTTTTGTAATACATGTGAAATAACAATGTGATAGAAGGAATAACATTCCCAAATAGAAATAATTAATTCCAAAACTTGTAAATTTGAAGGACAAAGCCAGTAATAATTAAATAAATAATTTTTTAGGGAAAATGAAGGTGGTGGTTGGAAATAAAATTATGACCCATTTAAAATCACATCATATCCCTTATATGTAAAGTATCAATCTTCATAACTTTCATGTGGCATCACATAACTAATCCATAACTATATCTCCAATACCACTATTGTCAATCATATCATATATGGATCTTAGAAAACATGGTGGATAATACATTACACAAATCAATCACGTAGATTCACTCAACTCAATTCTACTAGTATGTTAGTGGTTATGGTTTCATATCTTTGAGTAACCTAAAGAAAATGGATTTAACAAGAGATATAATATTTAAGGTCACCACATTACTTTATTTACATTACACAGACAACCCATTGGCACATATTATTTAGAGTCACCCAAACTGAATGTTTAGGTAATTAATAGGTTCTATTGTGGAAGGAATCATACACCTAGTATTTTACAGGGGTTTAAACATCCAATATTTTCTCATGTTTTTCAATTTAAATAACCACTCTTATAGATGATTTATTTCAGTATCCTAATCCTTATATAAAAATAGTAAGTTGAAAAAATACTGATGTTTAACTCTTTACCCAGGAACAACATATGTTACTAAGACAAATAAAAATACAATATTATTAATAGGTATCCAATTTCATCTTATGAATAAGCTGTATGAATCTCTTTTATGTATAGTTTTGAAATAATATATAATACATAATCTCAACATGAGTGTGACTCGAACCACATATATTGAACCCAATTTTTTTTAGAAAAAGGCATAATCAAATAATGGGAAGTCTGACCTAATGTTATTCTACCATGACATACTTTGGATATATATTGATTCATTCATAATTATAATACAGAATATATATAAATATAAATTAACTACTTAATTTAAGATCATTACATATTACATGTCAAATTTAAGGTAGAAATTAACAGAATATATTTTTTTACCTTGAATATAACTCTTTACATTTATATATGTAAACTTATAAGTACTCTAACTACTTTATGCTCAAAGATACACATATTCGTAAGTTGATAAATTTATAATTAGGAATAAAAACAAGGGAATGACTTTTAAATCGATAAATAATTAAAATATTCAATAATTAGATAATCATTAATGAAAAAATTTTAAATTAAATAATAATAATAAAGAATTTATTATTTAGATATACGTTATATAAATTATATAATCTTTAATATAAACACATTACATTTCGTTTCTAATATGAACTTGTTCATAGTATAAATTATATGATTTTTCTATTAAATATTTGAAATTTAATGAATTATATACTATATATAATATAATTTATATTTTTTAAAATAATTATAAAATATAAATATTACATAATAAAATTTATTTATGTAATACTATGATATCTTTGTGAATTTGTTGAATTAATTAAAATTTTCTGATAATTTGAATTTTACGCAACACTGAAGGTAGCTTATATTATATTAATGAATTATGTTTTTTTTGTGTTACACTCAATACCATGCTAATCGTTCACAATAAACAACATAATTTGTAGCTTTATCTAAATAGATTACTAAAGTTAGCTTGTGTTACATGCACCAATGACTTCCCTCAATGAATTATGTAACGTGCCAGACCGAGTTTTACTAAACAATGGTATATCATAAAAAATCTATTATTTAATATAATAATATATAAATTAAATGTTAAATTAGTAGTTATGAATATCTTTAACTAATTTATGAAAATATATGGTTTAAAAAATAAAATATTAAATATTAGATTACTAATTAATTATAAATGAATATGAAAACTGATTGAATATAAAATACAATATTTTTATTTTTATGGTCAAAATTATTTTTTACCCTAATAAATATAATTAAATTCAACTACTAAGTGATATTAATTCAATTTATATTATATATATTTAATAAAATATTTTTTATATTCATTCAATAGATTTGGTGGACACAAGATAAAAATAAAACCAATTTTAGTATTAAAACATATATTTTTATAACTGTAGATTTATGAACTCTTAATGGAGAACCCATTTTAAATCAAAATTTTGAAACATTTTTAGATTTAATATTTCAAAATGAATATTAATTTTTTAGGGAAACATTAAAATTATGGTAGGATAATTTTTTGGTATTTTTTACAGGGATTCATTTTATTAATGAACAATTAAAAATGCTGAATTTTAGTTCAAAACTATTTTTCGTATATTTCATTTGTAGGTATAAATTATATATTAAATTTTTTTCAATTTTTAATAAGATAATATTTTATCTATTTATTTTATATAGGTTATTGATATCAATTTCACTGTGAAATTGGGTATAAAAAAACTATCTTTTGATTTGGTTTACATTAAAACACCGCTTTGTCGACAAAACTACAAGATTAATTTTAAATTAATTTCAAATACATATGTGATAAGAATTATTAAAAATTGATTAAATATTTTAATAACAAAAATTGATAATGTTAAATAATTGAAACATTGTTTTCTCTAAAAAATATCCGTCAATGTAATTAAAATTAATTATATCGATAAAGGTAAAATTAAGTTTAACTAAGGTGTAAACCTAAATTTTAAGACCCAAAATGATATAGAAACTTTTACAAAAACCATTTTATTATCATTATTCGGCCATTAATGTTATATTCATTTTTTTGGGTGGGTTTTTATGAGTTTTATTAGGAAAAAACATTTCTACACATAACTTGTTTTAAAAAATTTGATTTGTGTCCTTTCCCATCACTATAAAAGATCACCACGTCTCCCTCTTCTTCACACCACTCAATCCTATTAAGATCATAAAATATCATCCCAATACACATCCAAAAATCCATACCTTACTCATATTTTCAATCCTTTGGGATGATGTAATTCCATGGAATCCTTTTTGTTCAAACCAAAATGAGTTACCTGATTAAGAGTCAACGTCTTCTATAAAGATCCTTTATTTTATTTTTTTTATCCACCTATATATTGTCCTTATTCCATGAAATTATAAAAAATTATTATCTTAAATATACTAGTATTTTTTTATAATATGTATTCTTCCGTCACTTACATACACATCCATCTAATGAGTTACAAACATACTATTTATGTGTATAATGAACTACCGCCTCACTAAAAGATGATTGTTCAATATTCCTTTACCGCCTATCATGGTGGAAATTATGGAAAAAAATAATTTTATATATTTCATATAATATATTTTTTATTTATTTAATCTTATTTATTTATTTTAAGACACATATCGTATTTACTTTCCATTTTTTTAATATTAGAATTTCTTTTGGGGATATGTCGACTACTACCCCATCAAAGTGATTTTGTTTGTTCACACACTACATGAAATGTATTAAGGTTTGGTTTAGTGAACATAAATGATATAAATGATATAATTATGATATTATATTAATGATATTTATACATATATATATACACATATTTCATTTATGTTCATTATTTTAATATAACAATAAAAACAAAAATAGCGTTCATGGGTATTTACGGTTTACGTCTCTTTAAATACTGTATTTCATTTCATACATCTATATTATATGGATTATTATAATAAAAATATAATTATAATAAATTATAATTAAATAATGATTTAAATTATATAAATCATGATATATATATATCAGGACCAATGATATAACAAATCAAGACTAACGTGAAAAATAAAGCGAATATTAACTAAAGTGAAAACATAACAAAGAATCTATAAACAATAGTTAAAATAAAGACATTATAAACCATATATGGTATTATAATTAATAATATGGTTATATGATAATTTTATAATAAACATATATTCATTATATATGCGGTTTGAAGAAGTATGATGAGAGTTAATACATAAAGTAATGAAAATTTTATGTCAATTTTATTACCAGGAGATACATTCCTTATTTAGAACTCACATCATTTCAGTGGTGTATTTAATAGAAGTGAATTTATTATATATTACTTATAATTAAATTTATGGTTATTTATATATATATTATATAATCATTATTTCATGGGGTTTATGCTTCAAATGTTTCCAATTCGATGAGAATGTTTTGTCCAAATTTTCCTTCTTTGAGACTCATGTTTTTTATCCACCTAAATTATTTTTTTCATGTGTATATACTTCCATTATACACGTTATATCATGAATATAAATATTTTTATTATATTTTATGCTTCATGTAATTTTATTTTCCTACATGGAGAGTGTAATCCCAAGTTACCAAGTTGTAAGAGATCATTGAAACAATCTCATCAATTATTAATATTATTAAGTATTATGCTACATTTCATGAAATCATTTGATATATTTCTAAAGAAAATTTATGTATTTACTTATCCTAATGTTCTGCCATGATATGTTCATGAACTAATACCATTATTATACTCTTTTGTACATAATATTGTAAAAAATGTGTTTTAAGGAAATTGTTACTTTTCATTATCTTCGATCGAAAATTTGTCTTCCATAAAAACAATGTTTTATAAAACAGGTTTGAAAGAATATTATACTATTATCATTAAATAATTAAAATAAGTAATTTACATTTTTGTCTTTTACCAATTTTTTAATGAATTATCTGGATTCTTACTGAACAATGAATTTTTCTATACATTTCACCGTCTAAAAAGGAGTGTTCTTTTTACCTCACACAACATGTATGGATTTACCCTCCATAATTTCCTTTAAGATTCCCTTTTCACTTTTAAATGGAAAAATTTTAAGAAAATGTTTCTAAATGTATTTTCCTTGTAAAATTGTTTTCCAAATATTTTCAAGGCCTGTTTGTATTTTTTAAAACTATATTCAATTCAATTGTTTTCAAAACATTTTCAATATTCATTAAAATGTTTTAATGTATAATTGTTCTAAAAACATTATAATGATAGTTTAATATGTTAATAATTAAAAGGGTTTACAATGAATTTTTAACCTATCATTATTTGTTTTCAAATTGATTTCAATGAAAATTGTTGTTAAAATGAGTTGAAGATTATTTTATAAGTGTTAAAAAAAGTTTTCCAAATTCATTTAAAGTATTATATATATGTTTTCAATGTATTTTTAAGAAACATATTTTTAAGTTGTTTTATATATTAAAAATAATTTTTCATATAAGAAGGAATTTATTACTCAAGAAACATTTTTGAAAGATAATTAAAAATTATTTCCCATATAAGATAACATCAATTGGTTTCAATCATTTATTAATGGGAAAATAATTCAATTTTTCCATTGATATTATTTCCTTTAATGGATTATATTTTGATGGTATGATGCTTATGAAACCCATTTCTCTTTAATGCGGTATATTCTTTTGAAACCCGTTTCAGTTCATGGGGTTTGATTGTGATGAAATGATTAATAAACCTATCTCTTGTAATAGGTTATGATATGATTACATGTTCATAATACCCATTTCATTTTGTGGGTTATTATATGGTTACTTATGATCTTTTGGGACATTTTTGTCTGATTTCACTATGATATGGTGAGACCTATATCCCTCTACAAAGAATTGGGTTAATATTTCTATCTCATGAGATATACTACGATGGTATTGGGAATGAATATTGAATACTAAAATGGAAATGAGACTGAACAATGGATACCATGATGGTACGAAGAGTTCACTCCTGGTACGAAGTTGTCCATGAGAGTGGACAATGACTACCAAGATGGTATGGGTTGTTAACCTATACTACCATGATGGTTTCTGAGGTGATAACTTGATACAATGAAAATCATATTATATATTCTTATGTGTCTTCCAAAATTCCATGTTTTATTCTGATTTTTTCTTTTTGAATTATGTTCTTAATTTCCATATGATTCATGTAATATTAAATGCCATGATTTATTCCATGATTCATGTATATGATATTTGATATCAAGGGTATAATATTCTAATTTCATGATAATATTCTCATACCCTTATGCTCATGATTATGCTTATATATACCCCACGTTTACCCTTAATGATAATTTGATATCACCCCTTTTTGGTCTTCCTTCCACATATTAGGAAGATATGTTTTATGGTTGGTGTGTCAAAGAAGGGAAATATTCAAGAAGGTCCTAATGAGAGATAATTTATCCCAATTAAGTATTGGGGTGTATGTTCTCTTGAATCCAATGTCAGTAGACTAGTATGGTCATTGGGTTCTTGTTTATATGAGGATTTATGTATTCCGAAAAAGTTATCCAATGGTAGTGTTTGAAAAGAGATGGTTCTCTATAGTTGAAATCATAGAAAACGTTTAGTAAACCATTGAAAAATAGTATGTGAAAACATTACTAATTTCTCTAGGAATATTTCTAAGAATATGTATATTAATTCTCTAAGGATAAGTGTAAGGATGAGTTAACATTTAAGAAAATGTCGTAGAATTTTGGTAGATGAAAGAGTAAGTTCTTTCCTAGCAATAAATCCATGTCTGGAGACTACACATGGTTGTGCCTCTATAATAGAAATACCTAGGGGTATCAAACCTGACAATATGTTATAGGCATTAGTTTGGGCAATATTGTAGATGATAGAAGAACATTCTACACCCTATTTTTACACACCTAGGGGATATCCATTAGAAATTTATAAATTCTTCACAAACCATCCCAATGGATTTAAATATAAGTTGGATATGAATAAAATTTAATGAAACTAAGGTGAAATATATTAAATAATATGTCATAATTTAGAAATCCTAGTATTTAATATTTTAAAGATTATTTTGTTTTATACTAGGATAATTAATGATGACACTATTATTTTGGTTTTAAATAATAGAGGGAACCAGAAAGAAGTAGGTTAACATAGAGTACAATGAATACTCTATTGATGAGAAGTCAAATGGGATGTTCACCATAGTGATGGATGTGGTGATAATTCCTAATGTGTTTTCAAGGAACATGATCAACAACATGTTCCTTAACTAACTATCAGACTCACAATGTATGAGAATGAAATCGTTATCTAAGAGTTCGAGTAATGGAGCCTAACGAGGAAAGAATATTTGGTTTTCTTTATGTCACAAATGTGGGAAAAATAAAAAAATAATGAATGTGTTAGTAGAACAATTAGATGTTTTGACTCTGGAAAATAAAGACACAAATTAAGTGACTGTAAGGAAAAAATGAAGAGTTTAGTTAATGAAATAATTGAGAATACTTGCCTCCATAAGAAATTATTGATGGTTATGTTTTTATGTGTGGGGTAAAAGATCATTATGAAACTCAATTCCCCAAGAATAAAGCTCATGAAGAGGATCAACAAGGTGTTATGATTAGTGTTTACAATGATAATGATGATGAAGAGACTACATATGAAATGTGAACGGAAAGAGGTATCATGTAATATGATGAGGTAACCATTCTAATGGAATATGTATAGATTTGTATAATAGATGACTTTATTTATTTGAATTCAATAAGCATGTAATCTAAAAATTGAAATATTTGAGGATTGTTTAATTTATGTTTCTCACTATGGACTTACAAGAACACGATGAATGGTTCGATGGAATAGAAAAGTTATTTAATGGAAATGTGATGTCCCTGGAAAACACATGATTAAGGGAATGAAAACCCTTAATATGTCCCTTATGTTATGATAATGTAGTGTGGATAAAGATATGTGGGATATGAATAAGTAATTTGGAAGTACCAATTACCTTAGAACTAATTAAGGACTTCATAGAATGTAGTTTATTCCATGGATGAAGTTTACAAATTCTTGTATTTATGGAATATATCCAATAATCCATGGAATCAGGAGGCTTGCATATTTTCCAAAATTATTTATGGTATTTCATGTTATTACCAAGATTCAAGTGAATACATTATGAGGGTATTATCTTATTTGTAAAGTGGACACCATGAGATACTCTATGATATATGAGGGGAATCAATGATAGTATTATTTCGTTACTATCATTCTAATGTTTAGGATTTTCATCATTTGGAAGGGATACAAGTTTAATCATTTATGGAAATATTAAATCAAAATATGGATGACTTTTGTGAGAATAAAGTATTATCTTACCAGATGATTATTTATATATATTGGATAACATAATATAAAAATGTGGTGTTGATGGTAACAGTTGATAGTTTGAATGGTATATCATCGATCTCGTGAACTGTTTGTTCTTTGCGAATGAAAAAATCACCTTATTTGTTTTAGAAATAAGTGATGTGGATCTAGTAACATCTATGAATGAGGTTTTCCTGAATTCATTATATTATATTTTTTCATGAAAATCATTTATCTTTTGGAAAAAAGATCTTGAAACCAAAAAAACTATCCTAGTACCTTCATTTCGAATGAATCAGATTATCCCTTAGTTTATCATAGAATTATGGATTTCTGATTACAAACATTCTCCTAACTATGTTCTAGATCGTTTTCAATCAAAACATTATTGTTGTATTTCTCTTCCTTGTTAATGTTTTCACATTCCACATATCTTCCCTCATGCGGAACCCAAGGAATATGTTACCATAGGCAACCTTTATGGTTCCAACATTCCATTTTTAAGGAATTTTTTAGTATTCCATTTTACGATGTGGGTTTCTACAAATGAAGATTTAAAGTAATAATCCATTGACATCCCCGGTGAATTTTGAGTGTGAAATTAATTTTTAGGGGGTAGAATGTTATAACTAAAGATATTTTTTATTTTTTTCGAAATTTATTTAACCTTTTTGATATTTTTAATTTTACACAATACTGAAGAAAACTTATTTTATATTGTATCACTATATTTTGATTATTTTACATGCAACACAAAGTAAATCATGTAAAAAACATACCTTAAACTATAGATTTCTCTACATAGAACAGCTAGGTTATCTTGCATCACACGTAACAATTACTTTCCTCGTTAGATTGAGTAAATGCAAGATTAAGTTTTACCGAACAATAGTATATCATTAAAATGTTATTAATTAATATAATAATATATAATATACGAGTAATAATGGATTTTGAGAATAATATTAACTAATTTATGAAAATTTATGGTTTATATAATGTTATATGAATTAATAACATACTATTTAATTATAATTGAATTTCAAAATAGATTGAATGTAAAATGAAATATAAATATTCTTATAGTCCCAATGTTGTTTTATCATAATAAATTAAATTATGTACAGTTAGTGAGTTATTTTAATGTAATCTATATGTTATATTTTGAATAAAATATCTTTTATATTCATTCAGAAGATTTTATAGACATAATATAATAACAAACAAAATTTTATGCTTAAAACACATATTTTTATTAATATAGCTTTGCTGCTTTTTAATGGTGAACCCATTTTAAATCATAGTTTTGGAACATTTATCAATTTAATATTTACAAATATATTTTTTCTTTGTATGAAAAACATAAAAAATTTTCTATATAATTTTTCTTGTGTTTTTCTTCAAGGTTTAAATTTTTTATTAATAATTAAAAATATAATAATTTAGTTAAAACTGCATTTTAATATAATTTATTTATAAGGATAAATTCTATTTTTAATTGGTTTCAAAGATTATATAGAAAACATATTTATAAGTTATGATAATTTACATCATGTATATCATTTTAACATTGAAATTGTTTATAAAAACATTGCCATCTATTTAATGTTTTTAATTTAAAAACACACTTTGTCGACCTAACTACAGGATTAATTTTAAATTAATTTACACCATATTGAGATTAGAATTTGGAAAATGGATTCTATATTTGGAATATTCATAATATATAATTACTATTAGGTTAAATTATGTTTTATTAAATATTTTTAAATATAATTAATGTTAATTGTGTTGATTATGTTAAAATTAAGCTTAACTTAGGACTAAACCATTAATTTAAGACCCAAAAAAAATTATAAACTTGTTAAAAACGCATTTTATTTCCATTATTTTTCAATGAACCTTAAAATATTTATTTATTCGCTTTTTGATTACTTTTGGTAGGTAAAAACGTTGGTATACCAAACTTGTTTTCTATAATGCCAAGTGTGTATGTTCCATTCCAATAAAAAGCCACCACCTCCCCCTCTACTTAACACCCCTAAAACCACATATGATCAGAAAACATATACACAATAAACTTCAAAAAAGGCATACCTTCCTCTAATAATCCTTAACTTTTGAATAATGCAATCCAATGAATATTTTTGGCTAAAACAAAACAGAGTTTCTAGATTAAGAGGTAACATCTTCAATCATACTCATTTATTTTATTTTCTTTCACCACCCCATCCAATATATTTATTCCATGATTGTAAAAAAAAATAGTATCCTTAATTTATTAGTTTGTTTCGTTCTATTCATTGTACATACACTTACACATGCCACCATCAAATGGTTAAAGTACATCATATTAATGTGTTCGACAAACTAATGACTCATTAAACATTGATTGTTCATTTTTCATTTTCTGCCTCTCATGGGGAAAATTATCATAGGAACTATATTTAAATATTTTATATGTTATATTTATTATGTATTTAATATTATTTATTTCTTTTGAAACACATATATTTTTACTTTCTATTTGGTGTAAAGATGATAATTTTGTTTGAGGAAGTGTGGACTACCGCCTCTTCAAAGTGACATGACTCATTCACAAAATACATGGAATGTATTAAGGATGTGTTTAGTAAAAATATATGTCATATATGTTATAATAATTCTACAGGAATAATTATATATATACATATATGTACTCATGTGTCATTTACCTTCTTTCTTTGAATATGACAATAAAAAATAGAAACAACATTCATCTGTATATACAACTTACTATCTTCATAAATCGTGTATTCCATTTGATACTTCTATATCCTAGGGGTTATTATAATAAAATTATAATGAATATAAATTACATTTAAATCTTGGTTTAAATTTTTTTAAATCATGATATAAATACTAGGACTGATCATATAACAAATTAAGACACATGCCAAAAACTAAGCGGATATTACACGAAGTGAAACCTTAACATAGAATTGTTAACAAGAAGGTAATATAAAGCAATAATAAAATCAATAATGATATTAAGAAGTAATATTAATGGTCATTAATGTATTTATAGTAAATTTATATTTATTATAAATGAGTTTTGAATGTGTATGATGAGATTCAAGACACGAGGTAAGGGAAATTTCATCTCACTTTTATTTTCATGAGATACATGACTTATTCACCACTCACTTCTTTTCTATGGTGTAATTAATGGCTATAAATTTTTTTATATCTAATAATTAAATATATTAGTATTTACATATCAATTTTATGGAATTTCTTTCTTGAGGTTTATGTTTCAAATGATACAAAATCAGTAAGATTGTTTGGCCTCAATTTTCGTTTATTGAAAAAAGTGTTTTATTATGAATGTAAATTATTTTTCATAGTTTATATACATCCGTTTTACATGTTATATACTAAATATAATTATTTTGTAGATATTTTATTATTAATTTAATTTCAATTTCTTAAATAGAGAGTGTGGTCACAAGTTACCAAGTAGTAATTGTTTATTGGAACAATCTGATTATTTTTTGTGATTGTTAATGATAATGCTTCCTTTAATAAAATATTGTGATCCATATCTCAAGAAATATCATTATTTTCTTTCTCATTTGTTATTTTTATTATATATTCATGTACTAGTAAAATTATTTCAATCTTTATTAAATAATATATTTAAGAATTTGTTTTCATGAAATCCTAACCATACCCCCTCTTCGGTCAGAAATTAATGTAATATCAAAACAACGTTTTCTAAAATGGTTTTTTGAGAATATTATAATATTATTTTATAATATTAAAAAAAATTATTTCCCTTTTTTATCTTTTACAAATGTTTTCAATGGAATCATTTTTTGTCTTTATGAACAAGGAATTTCTCTATCTTTTTACTATGGAAAATGAATGTTGTTTTCACCTCATACGACATATACAGATTTACCCACCATCATTTCATTGAAGCTTCATTTTTATTTTTAAATGAATAATTTTAATGTTTTTATTTAAAGCAATTTTCAAGGGAATTTTTTTTCAATTTTTTTACACGACTGTTTTATATTATTTCAAGGATAAATGTTTTCAAAATGTTTTCAAC
The DNA here is from genome assembly GCA_963277665.1 of Viscum album. NCBI lineage: Eukaryota > Viridiplantae > Streptophyta > Magnoliopsida > Santalales > Viscaceae > Viscum > Viscum album. The sequence goes on from OY728166.1 coordinate 880,179,739, forward strand.
CCTTATATATATGTTTTTAATGTTTTTTCAAAGAAATATTTTTTAAAAACATTTCAAACGCATTTCCTATGTAATAAATTATGTTTTTTTCAAAAATAGTAAATATAATTTAATATGTTTTCAAAAAAAATGTTTTCTTAAAACATTTTCAAGAAATTATGAATAGTTTTAAATTTTTTCCTAATAAAATTGAATTTGAAATTTCTTGAATAATATTTTATATGTTTTCAAGGAAAATGGATTTCAAAATGATTTCATTTCTTATTTATATGTTTTGAGGTCATTTTTATGAAAATTATTTTCAAATAATTTTATGTATAAAAAATTATTTTTCAAATAAGAATGGATATTTTCATCAAGAAACATTTATGAAATATATTTCAAGATTTTTTACCCTATAATTTAAAATTCATTAGGGTTACTCAATCCTATATGAGGAAATGATTTAATGTTTCCTTTTAGATTTTTTATCCCAATGGTTTATGTTTTTATGTAATTATTCTTATGGAACCCATTTATATTTAATATGTTATATGATTTTCAAACTCGATTCTTTTCACAAGTTATGATTATAATTAAATGATTAAAAACCTACTCTTTACATAGGTTATGATATGAATAGATGTTTGTAATTCCAATTTCATTTCATGGGTTATGATATGGTTATTTATGATCTTGTGGTACATGTTTGTATGATATTCCTATGAGATGGGTGGGACCTATATCTCCCTATACAACATTGGGTAAGGATTTATATCTCATTATATAGATAAATATAGTATTGGGAGTAATCGTTTACTAGTAATTAGACCATGGGAGTAAACCATAACTACCAAGATCGTATGAGGAGTAAACTAATGCTATTATAATGGATGTGGGAGTGAACTATGACTACCAAGATGGAATGGGGAGTTCACCTATAGTACCAAGATGGTCTTGTAAGAGATTCCTGGGCTAATCTGGAAATCATGTTATAATTTCTTATGGTTCATCCACAATTCCATGCTTTATTCCTAAGTTACTGTTTCATTACATATATTATTTATTTTTATTTGATTAATGTCTTATGGAATACCAATCATTTTGCCATGTTTCATGTATATGATATTTGAAATACTGGGTAAGCTCTTATATTTTTATGATCATGTTCTCATACAATTATGCTCATGATTATGCTTACTTAACTACCATATTTACCCTTACTGATCTTTTTTTCTCACCCCATTTTTTTGTTTTGTTCCCAAAGTTATGAATATATATATATATATATATATATTATTTTATGTGTCTAATATTGATGTTATTCAATATTTACCTAGTGATGAATAACATAGCTCACATAAATATTAGTGTTTATGTTTCCATGTCTCAAATGTAACATAACTAGTATGATCATTGCTAATCTGTTTGTATTTGGATTCATGTATTCCGAAAAATGTTATGTAACATTATTTTTTGATTATCAGCGGTCTCTATTATTAAATCACCGATGAAATCAATCCTCAAATCAATTTTCAATTTTTTAAATATTTTTTTAATTATCCCCTTTTAATAAGGGAAATCTAGATTATAGGTTAGGAAAATTTTTATAATTATTAAATATAAACACATTATATTCTACTTTGTTTTCAAATTTATAAATACAATTAAAATTAAAATTATAATTTCCATTCACAAAATATATATTTAAATTAAATGTAATTCCATGTAATTTTAATGGTATTTTAAGACTAAAACATTATATTTTGGCCATTTCATTACTAAAAGTTTAATTAGATTTTAATTAATTGATTATGAACACTTTATAATAAATTAATTTAGAAATAAATTTATAAATTAAAAATATCACAAATTTTTTTAATACAATTTATAAGAAATTTATAAATTAAATAATTCAATTCATAAAAGAATTTCAGGATTTTCTTCTCTTCTATTCATATTTATTTATTATTGTGGAATCATATATTATGATGTATAGGTCATGGAACCTAACATTTTATGCACTATTAGTCATATATTATTTCTAATGGTATTTTCAATGATCGAAATATTTGCCCTTCAGTGCTGAAGAAATGGTAATAAACTTGTGTATAAAGTGAAGATACACAACTGTATATATCCTGATTATTTGGAAAAGGTATTCACCATAATGATTCAATAGAAATATACCCTTACATATAAGTAATATTTTTTTAATCAAGTAAATATCACTAAGTTATACAATTCCCTATTTTAAGACCACTACGCGGTGCTATCAACAAATATGATATCCCATAGTCATACAATACATTTAATATAAAATCGAGGGATTTATACTTAGTTTTTCTCTATGATATCAAATATTATAATCCAAAATTCAACCAAGTAGAATAAAATATCCATTAATATTTAATGAGATTGAATATTATAGACAATATGGCTTCAAAAAATAATAATTTCCAATCTGAATTCTTAAATATAATGTTATGAAAATGGGTTGGTACCACTATTGGGTTCCAAAGTATCTATTGAATATCCTTACACATAGTGAAATTAATATTGAAACCCAGATATAAGATCACCCATTTTAGAAAAATGAAATCAAGTGAACAATAAATGAAGAAAACTCTGATATTTATTCTATATATATCCATTACATTTATCTTCATTGTATGAACTTGATGAAGATCATATTGGGGGGAGCTGAATGAAATCCCTTATCCAGAGGTATCGTGGAATTTTAATGAATAACTCATCATATTATAATTACTTTTCTTCTAACCATGACATGGTAGTTCCTCAATACGAAATGGTGGAAGGAAGAGAGAGCTTCAGGATGAGGGACGTTGATCGGGATACATAAAAGAGTCACATATTTACCCATTTAATGTGTAGTACCACTTTATAAAAATTCATTAAATAATGACCTCAAGTGATCATGAATTTACTCATGAGTAATAATACATGTGTAAATTCAACTGGATTAATTCTATGAAATATTGTATTAATACAACGAACTACCAAATATTATATCACTTTAAGTTCCTAAAAATGATAGATAACATAGTGGAAATTTATGTTTTAACTCATTAAATATCTGTTTACTTTAGTGAATCATATATTTTCCAAATTAATCATACCATATGATTCCGGACACTAAAATTGCATCTTATTTTACAATATGGATAACCATTTCATATAATAGGATATCTCTATATCATATTAAATGATATTCCAAAAAAAAGAAATATGTCATACCATATTTTCTAAATGGAATACCATATAATTTTTTTTCATACACTATGATATATTCCAAAATCATATCATTTTTATAAAGTATTTAGGTGTGATAAACTTCATTTTTTACATTCCACTATCATTTATTCACACTATAATAATTATGAAATAATAAATGAGAACTTTATTTTTCTCACATTTCGATTAGAATATATTTTCTTTATATAAATGATGATTTTAATATTTCATTGAAATATTTTCTATTTTTATCACTTCACTTCTATGACCTTTTTAATTTTACTTAATTAAAAACATAAAATATAATTTTTTATCTCTCTTAGTTTAGGTTTGAGAAATATTTCCCCACACTTTATTATTTTCAATGATTTTATTTAGTGTTTCTATATTCCATGATTCATTAAAATAATTCTCACTACATTTAACTTGTTACATTATAATATTTATTTTTAATTCACTAGTTTTAAAATATAAAAATATAAAATGTATAATATAATTATTTATTATTTCTATATCTTTACTATCATATTCTAATGGTTTTTTCATCAATGTAAATTTTATTGATTTTTTTATGTTCCAATGGGGAAATGTTTTTATTGAATCATTAACAATATTTATTTGGATGGTTTATTTTATTTTCTTCTAAAAATCATTGGGTAACCCATTCTATTATTATAGGCTATTTATTATATTATGGATTTTTGATTGTCTTAATATTTGTGTTTTACAAATATATATGGTAATCATTATGTGATGGGTGGGCATAAAATTATATTTCCCTTTATAGCATTAGGTCAATATTTATATCCTTTAGGATCACTATTTTATAGGACCTTCATGTTTAACCTAGTGCATTATATTATGTGATATAGGTGGTTAACCATATGAAATAGGTCTCAATTTTATTTATGGATAACAATGAAATGTACATTTGAAATATTATGCAAATTTATATACCATTTTCCATTGTTATAACATAGATCTATATTATGATTCATTTTATGATTTGAGGTTCAAAATCCATTGGGAATGATTTTATTATCACTATCTAATATAGATATTTTCATTTTATATATAATTATATATAATTTTCTTTTCATTAAACTTTGAAGACTATCTTATGTTTTACACATTATGTAATACAAAATATCACTTTTTTCATATGTTTTGATTCCTAGTAAATGAAGAATAATATTCAATATGATATACCAAGTAATAACTAATGTGTGATTAAATTTTTCCATTAATGAACATCTCATTTGGAAATAATATTTCTCTGCACCTTGCATCTAAATAGATGATTCCATTGAGTTTAATGAGTGTGATTCACTATGATTTGTATTAGATAATTGAATATAATGATGGAATATGTAAGTTTTAATTAGATAGACACTCTTTGGGATTAAATAGGGTGGGGGTGAAGTAATTGATTTTATGGGATATATTGTGAGAGAATTAGAAAAGTGGTGGTTTCATCATGGTATACCGGTGATGGTGTGATAGTTTAATGAGTTTTGAGAAATATTAGGTGAACTATTTTATGGTATATAGTGGTCCAATTTTACTACTGGTTATTGAAGGTTCCTTGGTTGTTCTGTTGGTGTGGTGGCGGGTGGTGTTTCATTGTGACATGATATAAAGGTCACATAGAATGGATTTTCTAGGGTTATAAGGCCTAAATATTATATGAGAAGAAAACTTTATTTAATAAGAAGAAAGAAAATAATCAATGGATAATTTAAACTTGATAGAACTGGATTGCAGGGGGAATGGGTCTTCATAGAAATGCAATAAAACACCATGATAAATAAAAAGATAGATATTAAAATTAAAATTTAAATTGTATGGATTTAAATTAATATTTCTATATATGTGTTTAATTTTTATTTATTAATAAATATTAATTATATAGAGGAGGACGTTTTGTATGTTCTAGTGGAAATGGAATAATAACTATGTGTCATGAATATATAATATTAGTTGTAACAATTAAGGATTATATTTGGATGAAATTTAGACTTGATCTAAATATTAATTTTTTTATGATAAGAAGGATTTATTTGTGGGAAATGTATTTTATTATTCATAAATAATACTTTATTGTATGACCTCTTAGTTTATCTATATTTTACTTGTTTTTTTTCTATTCATATGTTATTTCTCCCAATAATTTCTTCCATTAATAATTTTTTTTATAATAATATGATATTCAAATTCTCTAATTGAAATTGATATGATTTGACAAAAAAAATATTTTCTCTTTCCTTTAACTGGATTTTATAATAAAATAATTATTTTTAATTATTTTTATATATAGAACATGTTGAAGGTATCTTTTTGGTGAATGAATAACACTTAAAGGATACTTTGGGTAATTAAAAATTTTAAAAACCTATATATTTAGTGTCTAATCCTATAGAAATTTTGAAAGTACCAATTTTACCCATTTTTTTTAGTAGATCACAATATTTAAACCTATTGTGATATTTAAATACCAAAATACAAATAAATTATTAAGATAATATTTTTACATGAGTGTGAATGGATAATATAGTGAATATTAAAATGACCATGATACATGAGGAGATTCTGGTAGGACCCATGATTATGTGGTTAATTATAGTAGGTTGTATAAACAAGTTATTTAGTACAATATGATGAATTTATATTATCTTTCTTGGTATGAGTAATAATGTTCCATTAGTGAGTTTTTGGGTAAATAGAAAGGGCTCGCAGATGATAATTTCAATTTCATATGGAATCATGAGTTATGATGTTTTCACCATTTTTATATTGAAAATATAGACCACTCAAGGAAATTACATTGGTTGCGTTATTTGATGAATTAGAGGTTTTCATGTCAATTTTGTAGGATTATAATATGATTCTATTTAACATGGATTTGGGATTGCGAGTTGTTCTTCGTTGTGATAATGAAGGATATGTTATTCACTCTCATTCTCATTATGTTTTACACAATGTTAGTGTTTATGGAGTTTGGATATATGATTGGTTGGAAGTTTTCCAAAATTTCGTTCCGTAACTATGATATGAAACACTATTGTATATAACACTAGTTAATATAGTTTATTAGGTACTCAAATGCACTACTTAGCCTAGTTTATTGGGTAGTCATGTGGACAAGTTGACCAGAATTTTTTGATATTCTTGTAGTCTTGGTGACCAAGATCATTAGATATTCATTTGGAATATTATGTAATATTTGTTAGATAATCCTAAGGATAAGATAGCCTAACTATTGGGATGGAATTGTAGGGGATTTTCCATGGTTATTTGGAAAGTCATGTGGATTAGTTCAGCTAATATATACATTTTAGACTCAATTGTATTATTATAGGTAACAAAACTTACATTTGTTATTACATAATATTATTCATTAATATATTGCGTTATTAACTTACTGATGGGAGTAATATTCAGTATAAAATATACCGTTGGATTCATTACTCTCATGTCAGACCTAATATCCCGTTTTCACATGACATGTTAATGGATGTCTTAGTAAACCCTCCCCGCAAAAACTTTTTCGGTTGAAAAAAAATGTTTATGTTCACATGATGAAAGTTGATGTTGACTATTTATAATTGTTGGCTGGTCACATGATTTCATGTGTTGCATGAATACTGGGTACTAGTTGGTTAGTGTTTGTGTAATAACTAGATATTTTAAAATTTGTTTTCGTTTATTATGTTGAATATGTTCTATATCATATTCCAAAAAAAATAAAACTAAAATAAATCCATGATATTTTTAGACTATTAAAAACTAGATGTTTAATTAGTGGGCAATAATTAATGTAATTAAATTACATTATATATATATTCGTTATTTTATAAAAAACTAAATTGTTCACAATTTTTTTAAGGACATGCAATTTTATGTTTTGTAAATTTTATTAAAATAAATTATGTATATTATTATTAAATGGTTATATCAATAAAATAAAACATTTATTAATTATATAGTTCTTCATATGTGATTTATATTAATTTATAATAAAAAAAATTAGAATTTACAAAAAGTTAATTTTCGTTAAAACCATTCTCTTATTTTATTTTGTGATTATATCAAAATTTGAAATGAAGAAATTTATTTGGTAAACATAGAATTCATTTATTTAATCTAATTTCATTATTATTTTAAAGTATTTTTGGTTTTTTATAAAATAATTTTTAGATGAATAGTAAAAATACCGTTTTTATTAATAACATGCCATTTATGAATATAGGTATATATATATATGTATAAATTGGAAATTAATTAAAAAATCTATATAAACAAATACATATTTTTGCAGTGAAATTTTCTTTTTGAAAAAATATTGTCATACTTTATAAACCTGGATTTGATAATTTAGAACTGAACTCATATTTTCCAAAAAAAAAATTTCTTTACATTAAGTAATTTAAAATTAATTTTTGATACATATATAATTTTAATATAATAAAATTTATTCAATTTTTATATTCTATAGGGGAAAATAATTTTATGAATAATTTTCGGGATTTTTGTAATAACTGATCATTTTATAAATAGTTAAAAAGATGGTTTTTCCAAAAGAGTGACTTTTATTTCTTTATCAGAATATAGGAGAGATATAGAATTTTATAATAAATATTAATATGTCAAATATGTATTTATGGAATTATTTTAGGTTCTTTAATTATATTTTTTAAACATATGAAACCGATGAAACACTATTAATATTAATATTTTAATAAAAATAATATTTTTGAATTTTCATTTAATTGAATATTACTTTGGAAAAATTTGATTTTGGATTGATTTGAGAGACAAATAATTTTATTTATTTTATAATATATTAATTTTTTTATTTAAAATAAAAAACATTAATAATTTTATCATACAGGTAAATTTTAAGAAAAAATGTACATTTTTTGAGAAATTGTTTCTAAGCGTTATGTATTATAACACTAATATAAACTTATCAAACAAAAATAATTATTTTAAAAAATTATTTACATATTTACAATCATTATTATAAATTTTTTATATAATTTTAATATAATTTATTTTCCATTATAAATATCTTCCAAGTGTGAATGTGGAGTTACCCAAGTTAGTATAGACTAGAGTAAAAGTAGTATAATATATCAAAAGTAGTAAAAACCTAGAGAAAAAATGGTTTATATTTTATTGTGGAGGGTTGAAAGACGTTATAGATTTACCAACACTTTTATTGGCCTTCTTAGAGCATATGACCTTGAATAATGAAGTGATATTATTGAGAAATTATTGCTTTTTACAAAAGTTCTCTCTTCTTCACTTATAAATGGTGACCACCTACTCTCTATTTCTCCAAAAATTTAAAATAATTATATCAAAGAAAAATATTTCCTTGTTTACCCTAAAAACTGTACACACATCATTGAATCATTTTTTTCCCAAAAGACCATGATAAAGATTATTAAGTAGTTACCTGGTTGATAACATCTAAGTGATAAGTAATACTCTCAACCCAAAATATCATTGATTTATTTCATCCACAACTCTAATGTACCATATATAAATTAAGTTATGAAAACTATATAAATAATATTATAATAAAATTTTATTATATTAATGGAATATAAATCCTATACTTTCATCTATAATCATTGACAAAATTGAATTGGTTGTCATGTTTGTTTGCAGACTACAACCTTTTGGAATGACATGTTCTGATTTCAATGTCCACCTACCATGTATGAATCTAAATTTGTATTCATTTAATAAAAAAAATTATATTTTACACAATTAATATTGATTAATGATATTATATGAAAAAAATATTGTTAATAATAATAATAAACAGTTATAATAACTTTAATCACCTTATATAGTCATTTCAATACATCTTCTATAATGTCGATCATTTTATAGCATACCTGAAAATTGTATAATTCTCGTCCACATATAATAATTATATATATAAACCTCCATACATATAGAGTTCATTATTTTATTTTACAATACAGTTGACCATGGTCAATAAATAGAAATTACAAAACTAGAATTAACTAAAAAACCCTGAGTAACCAAAATAATCGAAAATTATATTAAATATGAATGGATTCTTTTAGGTGATGGACCATAGAAAATAAAATATAGATTAGTAATATTTTGGGTATATATCTAATGGAATTAATTTCATTATTTATTAATTTACGACTAAGTGGTGAATCCTTTTAAAAATGATGTAAGGGTTTTTGATCAATTTCTCTTCATTGAGGCATGTTTTAATATTACAAACCAAATTCATATTTCTAATATTTATATATTTCAAGATAATTATATTTGAATAATAAATTATTTAATTTATTGTATTTATATATCGATATTATTTTATATCATCAAATGACATTTTTGTTACAAAAATTATTCTACCCATAAGGGGTTCATCTCAAAACACTATTTCCCAAGACACATGTTATTTTGATAACCTAATTTATTTTAAATGGTTTTTATATAGTAAATTAGTTATTAAATATATTTTATTATATTTTTTCTTTTTATTTTCACTTCAAAATAAATATCTATCTTTTTCATGGAGTATTCTTATAAAATGGTTCTTATATTGTACGAGCTCCTTCTCAACCACCCTTCATTGAAGAAAAACATTGATATAATTCACAAATATTTATTTTTATGGTGTATATATTTACCAAATTAATAATAAAACAATAAATTAGTGTTTAACTTGTAATTTTCACTAACATTCAAATTCTCTATTTCTATAGTCTTTGATTGATGTCTCCACTAAAATATAAGGGTCTTTTATAACATAGTCTTATTTGTTGAGTTATAATGTTTGTCCATGAATTTTATCTTCAATTTAAAAGGGTAAAACCTATTTTTTTGTTATAAGAACCATTTTGAATTAAATATTAATTAATGGAGAGATACAATCCTTCTTCAAATTACCACTATGTTAGTAATTATTCACATCCATTATAATGCTTTTTTCCCTCCACATGTATAACTTCCCATCTCACCACTATTCACCTTTTAATTGGAGTCATAATTAACTATTATCTCTTTTTAACCTAAAATTTAACTTTTATAATTTTATATATATTTTTTATTACAAATTTTTATATGTTTTTATTTCAAAAAATGGGGTTTAAAACAAAAAAATTTATATTTTATACCTCCTTCATGACTTTCAAAAATTATTTCTCTTTATTTAATACTTTTTATAAAATATTATTCTCATGTATGAATTTAATGTTTTTATATTTCCATCAAAATTTAAAATTTAAATATCATATCCACTTCTGGGGTTATAAATTTTTTATTTCTTTTAGAAATTCAAACACATAGGTAAACCTTCTTTGAGGGAACATTCCTATTTTTTCCTACATGTTCGGTATCACCCCCATAAAATTATATTATACCATGTATAGATACTAAATAATATAGTTATTTATATATAACCCTCTTCATTCAAAATTATTTTTATTGAAAATAATATTCTCATTCCTTTTAAAAAAATTCAATTACTTATTTCAAAAATATTCACCCAAGTGGGAAACTTTTATTCTTTATCTTCCCAGACCGTTCTCATAAATTTTATATATTGGAACTTAATGATAATGACCTATGTTCCTTTTGAATTAGTTAATATAAAAATTATTTAATTCCTTATTCTATTGGTAATACTTATGATATATCATATGGTAATTTTATAATACAAGATTGGGAAAGCCACATCATTATTCTAGGTTATATCATGCTTATGATTTATTTATGGATTCTTTTAATCTTGTGGAATTAATATTAATGTACATATTATTATGTAATGGGTGGGTATATTATCTTCTCAAGTACATTGAGTAGTGTTAATTTATCATGATATACCATGTTTGTTCCACAAGTAGTTACCCTAAAATCACGATGTTATGATGTTGGATATTAAAGGAACACTATGATATAATGGTAGTTATTTAAATAAAAATATTTTATGATAAAGGTTATACTGAGCATAAGATGATTATGATTTTAGTTAGTCTATGTCATATTTTTTTGTAAGATATCCTTGATAAATGATTATGATGTAATGATTTATGATATTTCCACATGCTTAGGTTTCATTTATCTTATGAAGTCATTTACTTATTCCATATTTCCATTATTATGATCAATATTTTTACCATATCATTTTAGGTCTCTTGAATCACTTGTTATTTTTATTTACATGTTTATAACCATATTATATTTCATAGCACACCCATTTTCATATGTATTTCCCCAAGGGTATCCTATGTAGTTTTAAAGGACTTATAATATTAGGATCATCATTTTGAGTTTTAAATAAAAATTATATATTTATGATTACGATATTATATTGATGTACATAATTTTATAAAGTAACTATACCTAATATTCATTGTTGTTTATTTGTTATAAATCAATATTACAAATTATTAAATAATATTTTTTATCTCTTGGGTCTCTATTATTGGTATCAGAGGAAGCTGCAGTTATTTTTTGGTTATTAGGATGATATACACCAAGGTACAACCCTATTGGGAAGTCTATGGAATAAGACTAATTATAGTATATGAATCTAAATGTTTTGTAATGTAGTGATCTGGTGGTGTTTCTTGTAATTTCATCCTTATATAGATATATGAAAGTGAGTTCATGCTTTGACATAATTTAATACTGAGGTAACAACCACATAGAGGGCTACTCAGTATTAACTCAACTCTAGCCCAATGGATGACAATAAAGTTTAATTGTACACATGGGTATACACTCACGGTTGATATGATTTTGTCAATAAATATGTATTTTCATACCATTATGAAGGATTTATTTTCTTTTTACATTATTGGATTGTGTTATGAAGTATTAGAGAACATAACTTAATGTAATCTATGTTAAACTAGAGAGTTATATGAAGAAACATGTGTGACATTGTTGAAATTAATGTATCAAATATTCTAATAAATGCGTCATTATATAATAGATTAAAGTATTGAGATATAAAATTTATATGATCATTTACTCTGATTATATTGATATATTTTTTCAGTTTTAGTATTAGGTTGAATCATGATCACTAAAATGAATATTAGAATGTTTTTTATATGAAATCCACTATATCTACCAACCAAATAAGGGATAATACTATAAGGTGTGATAATTATAATAATTTTCATGTTATGATGTAAAATTTTATTTTCTTATACATACATAAGGTAGTGAGTTTGATATCTTAAATGAAATTAAATCTTTGTACTCTTATATATTTTTATTAGCATGTGATATTCATAAAAAATATTCAATTATAGTATACAAGTTAATAGGATTTTATAAAACATCCAAGGGTAGTTCATTAGTAGTATTTCATTGAAGGAAAGAAAAAATATGTTAAAAGGTATATATATCCCGAAAAATTGAATTTACAAGAAGGTTATATTTTTGGGGAAAAATATTTAAGATCACATGATTGGGGTATATATAAGTATTAGGATTAAATAATAGAGAGACTTTGATGAAAGTGAGTTAGTTAGTGTTAATAACCTTAGAATTGATGTTTGACATACTGGAAAATTCATCATTGATATTTTTGGAAAATTTTATCAATTTTTTGGATTTTAATATATATATATATATACTAGTGTATGAATTATAAGGTAGTGGTCAATACTATTTGGGGAATACAGACATAGTTAATTATTTTAGGAATATATTATTTCCATGTTCTTTAATCCCTTGGAGAAACCGAAACTTTTGGAAGGTTATATTATGGAGAATATATGAATTGGTTATATATATAATTGATTATATTAATATATGAAATATTAATTTTGTTTTTGGAAAGATAAGTAAATTAAAATTGGATTAAGAGAGTATGGTTGATGTCATATTAAGAGGTCATATGCAAAATGATTAATATGTTAAGAATAAACTTACCTACATTCATTTGTCAGGAGTAATTAAAATTGTGAAGACACATTTTATTTATTATGGGAGAATGAAATGACCCAGCTTCATTATATATGTATTCCTTTAATTATGTCAAAAATATTCGATCGATTTCACCTCATTCCACATCAAATATAAAAAACTATTATATTTATGGACTATTAAAACATTATAATTGAATTAGTGGGTCTGAATATAAGAAACCCAATTAAAAAATATATTAATATATATAATAAAAAATTTAAAAATTTATGTTTTTCATTATTGTATATATGAACCTATCATTTTATACACTGTCATTTTTATTAAATAAAACAATTTAAATTGTTGTTGAATTATGTTTTTACCAAAATAAAACATGTTTTCATTAATTATTTCCCTATTTGTTTTATATATATTTATAATTATAACAACATGTAATTTAAAAAAACTGACTATAATTTAATTGCTCAAAATAATTTATGATTTCAACAAAATAGAAAATTTTTAATTATGAATTTTCAAAAATAAAAATCAATTTTTGATAGATTGTATTAGTGAAAAATATATTTTTGATGATTTTCGAAAATGATTTATTTTTTTGAATGATAATGTAAAATAACATTTTTATAAATAACATAAATTTTATGACATTATTAACATATATATATATATATCTGTTAATTCATTAATCATTTTTATAAGAACAAATTATGATTTAGTAAGTGACTATCATATTTTAAAAAAATGATAATTTTAGTTTATAAACAAATATTTGATATTTTAGAACATATGCAATATTTTTTAAAATATTTCTTGAATACATTAAAAAATTTGTAAAATAGTTTTTCACATATATATATTTATTATAATAAAATGACATCCATATTTTGATTTATCATGTTACTACAAACATAGGATTTAGTTTTCGAATTATTCTAAAATGATTTATTTATTATTAATAGTTAAAATTAAAAAAATTTCTAAAACAAAGACTTTTGTTACCATATGAGAATATAATTGAGGGTTAGGATTTCATAAAATATATTTATTAATAAAATAATTATTTAAGTAATAATGTCATTTTTTTAAATATATTGATTTTACTTTATGGAACTTATGGTATAAAGGCAATATTATATTTCTATTAAACTACCATTTTTTCTTTCTATTTATTTAAATTTTATGTAGGTATAATTTGGTTTTTAATTAGTTAAAATCTGGGAAATATTTTCATAATTAAACAATTCATGGATTTAACTTCAACAATATTGATAATATTATCCCACATTTAAACTTAAAACTTAAAATTAAATTTTTTTATTAAAAGGAATTATGGGATATGTGTGCTAATACTAAAATTAATTTCTATAACCCTTAGAAGTTTTATTTTGTAAAATTATTTAAATGCTTAAAATTAGCACCTCAAAATTATAAAATAATGTAAATCTAAAAATTTTTCATTGGAATTATTTTTCTTTGGTGAAATTGGATTACCCCATTAAGTAAAAATTAGAATATAAAATAATTCACATAGTAAATGTGTTTAAAAAAATAGGTTAACATGTGTGATATTGGATGATATTGGGAGGCTCAATCCTATCTCTTTATAGAGACCCATATAATGCATTTTTAGTGTTTTTCCTTGAATACTGGAGTTTAATTATAGATAAATAATGAATTCTTACAAAAGTTCCATTTTCATCACATATAAAAGAAGAATACACTCTCCCCATTAGTACACTGATTACAAAGGATTTTATAAAAAAACATATAATTGTCTACCCTTATCATACTCTATATGGCTATGATAACATTATCTCACAAAAATACCTTACAATGTAGTCTTAAAGAGTTACCCAAAAGATAACTCCCAAAGAAAATGTAATACTCTCAACCCAACATTTCATGTTTTTTTCTTCTACCGCACCCCTAAATTCACCAATATACAATTCGTATGTAAAAAATTATTATTAGTATGCTATAATATTATTATAGTAATTTAATATCTACTTTATAATTTTATCCAAAACAATTGAGAAAAACAAAACTGTCATCTTGCATGTGTGTGGACTACCGACTCCATGAACAACATGTTTTATTTTTCATGACCACCTAGAATTAATAAATTTAAAAATGTACATATTATGTCAAAATTATTTTTTTATCATAGTTAATATTTTTGAAATATAATATATTCAAATCTATATGCAATAAAAATTTAATGGTAAATTTAATTCCCTTAAATGGACTTATCAATGAAACATTTTACATTTTTATATGTTTGGTGTAAACTGTGAAATTTTATATTTATATACCTAAATGAATACTAAAGAATATATCTTACAAAATTCATAAGATCATCAAGTTATTTTATAACATCAAAAAATCAATAGAATGAAATTATCTGAACAACCAAACATATGTGAAAACTATATTAAAAATAAGTACTAAAATATAGTATATGGACCTTATAAAATTAAATATACATGAATATGATTCTTGTATAAATATATATCTAATGAACATAATTTAATTATTTAAGCTTTTAAGTATAATATCATTATTCTTTCAAATAGTATGTACGATTTTATATCTCATTTTCACTTCATTGAGATATATTTTTGCGTTATACACCATTTTCTTATTTATATTGTATATATAATTCCCAAGAATGTATTTTTTTTAAAAATCCCTTATATAAATCAGTGTCTTATTATAATCATATTATTTTAGGTATTTTAGTTACTTTTGATTAAATAGTTAATTATTTCATAACACATTCACCTCAAAACATTTTTCTTTGAGACACATGTTGTATTTTGAACATAATTTATTTCAACTGTTGTGTATACTACCTATTTGATATTTAATATAATGTATTGTATTAATTCTTGTTATTTTATTTTCAAATCCATTCTCTACCACTCTTAATTTGTTTTTTTTTTGTAATTTTTTAAGCCATATGGGTTTTGTTTCAATCAACCATGGTGGAAGAAATCATTGATATTATGAAGTGATATAATTTTTAATTATGTATCTACATAAAAATAACATATAATATCATAAATTATTTATAAAAATGGAAAATTATCTACCATCAAACCCCTCCTTGATGTGGTCTCTGATTGATGGATTTTCTATAATATATGTGTCTTTCAGAACTAAATCCAATTTATTGAGTTATAGGATTTCTGTTTGAATTTTGACAGTCATTTTAGATGGTATTACCTATTTATATATTGGAAGATAATTCGTTATTCATTTTCACTTAATTTTTGTTTATAATCATTTTTAAAAAATTTAACTATGTTAAGAATAGTTTCAATCCACTCAAATGATTTTTTCCTCTCCTTGTACACAATTTCTTTTCCCATGATTGTTCTCATTTTTTGGAAACCACATTAATCTTTATCTCATATTAACAAAATATTTAACTACTCATACATTAAACATAATTTTTTATTATCTTATTTTATGATGTTGTATTTTAACAAAGGGGTTTCAAAACATAATAAAGTATCATTCATACACCATTTAGGTCATTATGATTACACATTATTTTTATTTTTGTACCATTGAATAATATTTTATTCTCTTGAACAAAAAATATTTTTTATATTTTTATCTTACAAAAATGACTATTTTGTAGAGACCCTAAGCATAACGTACATGGAAATTACATTAATTTTGTAGAATACTTAGTACATAACAAAAACACACACACAAGGACCGTAATAGTTTAGTGTCTTTGGAAACTTGGAATATAATCATCTAATCGTGGTGAAAGATATTCCACATCTCCCATAAAGATCTTCCCTTTTTTCTTACCTAAAACCTTTATTTATATCCCGGGGGAACGAGAACATAAAAGGGTGATCTCAAATTCTCAGTAAGGGTAAACAAAAGAAATATCAATCACATCATATTCATAAGAACATAACATTTTTGAAATCTTAACCTGCAAAAAAGATCATAATATCATAACATGGAATAAATAATAGTAGTGAAATGTAATCCCAATAATCATAACATAAAACATTAAACTTTGTGGCATACACACATAATCATAGATAATCATTTCTTATTAGTCAAGACTCATTTACAAGACTATCTTGGTGGACAAAGTCCCTTTCTCAACCGAGTTCACTCTTCGTTTCAGTCCTGTTTCACTGAAACGGTTTAACCTGTCGTTCCAGCCATGTCTATCTCATGAGATATAAAATCTTTACCCAATTCATTGGAGGGATATATAGGTCCCACCCATCTCATAATGATACCATTCTTATGTGTTCCACAAAATCAGAAAACATACATCATAGCATAACCCATGTAATAAAAATGGGATTCTTAAACATCCTGAAATCATAAAACAATTCATATAAGATAAAGGAATTCGTAAAAATAATTCCATCACAACATAATCAAATCAATGTAATAATAGGGATAGAAACAGAACCATATATTATCTTAGATGGAACATAATTTTGATAAAACACTTGAACTCCATTCTTGAGGAAAATATCCTTTCTACTTCAAAAACACTTTTCCTTTCTTAATATGTCATACAATTCTAAACTAAAAGAAGTTGATTAAAAATAAACTTGAAAACTTGTAAAGTATTATTCTTGGAAATAATGTTTTAAAAATACATTCATGTCGTATAAGTTAAAAAACATTCTTCTCGTACTTTTGTCGGAAAAGTCGAAAAGTATCTCGTACGAAAAAAACGGCAAAATATTCCTTTCATATCTTTTACTAATAACTCACCAAAGGGTAAAATTGGATATAAACTATTTTATAAGGATATAAATATTACATATTGAGGAAACATGTATGTGGATGATAAAATACAACCCAGTAAATACCAACGTATAAACAATCTCGGATAAAAATGAGATTGTGATATTTTCCCATACCTTAGGTCCGATTTTCTTCGTAAGTGTCTGAACCTCCTGTATAATGATTTAAATAATGTCATTGACTTATTCCATAATCATAATCATTGTTACGATATCATATATGGTTCACTTATGTCTTTATATTACCCGTTCTTTTGTAAATTCCATGTTAAAGAGCATTTTGGGTAAAATCGTTTCATTTGTCATTCCTGTTTTGACTTGTAATTATTCATATGATTACTGAGATCATGATTACTTAATTAAAGAATATAAAACATGATTTATATATAATATATATTCAGAATATACATATATATAATAGATCATTAAATGGAAATAAATACACCGTTCATGGAGACGGTAGGCCGTACGTACGCATGAACGCTGTTTTCGTTTACTTATTGAGTTGAATGATATTAAGTAGATGACATAAAAATATATACACATAAATCCAGTATCATTATTATGTCATGTATTTTATGATTACTTATTATATATACTTTATAATCATTCATGAATGGTTAATGTGGAGAATGAATCTCATCGCGTCGTGGAGACGGTAGTCCGTACGTACGCACGAGCGATGATATTGTTCTCAGGATCGTGGAATTGTATTGGAGTGTATGTATACTATTTCAGAATAAAAATCACTTTACTATAATAATATATAGTTATTATGTACACCATTATACCCATCCAAGTAAGGTGGTGGTGTAAAATAGATTACACCACGGTGTGGAGACGGTATTCCGTACGTATGCACGCGCGGTGATTTCTTTTTCCGTAGGATGGATAGATGGTGAAATAGGGTTGTTTCATACTTATAATAACATATCAGTATATGAGTGATACTTATGTTATTACTTCATAATGAAACAACCTAAGAAGAAGAAGTGGAAGAAGAAATAATGTTTAACGAATCGGTAACGGACATTACCTCTTCTTCGAAGCGCCTCATTGAGTCCTCCTATTAGGGCACTAAAATTGGACTTTGAAGAAGAAAATGACCTCTAGGATGTTTCTAGGGAAGTGGAGAAGAGAATTAGGCAGGGTTTGGCCGAGCATGAAGGCTCAATGTGGTGTCAGGAAGAGAGGGATGAGGTGCCCTTTTATAAGGGAGGAGAGGGGAACCTTTGGAATAACAAAAAATATTATTTTATTATAAAGTCATATTCGATTTTTAATAGCTCCAAATTGAGTTATTTCTAATCTAAGGTGGGGTTGGGTCGAAATAATCTCATACAGTAGAATTTAGACAAGTTTAGGTTCCTATTTTAACCTTATCATTTATATTTAACTTTAAGTTAGATAATTTTACTTTTGCCGTGTCTTTTTGTGTTCTTACACTATAAGGTTAATAAACATACTATTACAAGCCAAACGAACCCAAAGTTGTTTATTATTAATATATATAACCTTATATAAGTAATTTGGAATAACCTTATATTTTTAAGAATAAAATAACAATTAATAATATTATTGTTGTTTTAAAAACTATTTTATGTCAATTTTGACACTATTTAGTAATTGATTTTTTGTAAAAATCATAACAGAATAATTAGTTCTAAAAAAGTTAATTAAATCAATACTAACATGTCATATTAACCTAGAAAATTAGTAGAATTCATAAAAAGTCTCAAATTACATTTATTTGGGTTTTTATAACATCAATTATGTCAATATTTCATTAATAAGATGATTACTGCATCATCTTTGTGTCATAAATAAATTAAATTATATAAAGATTAAATATTACAAATAAAACATAATTATATAGGAAATATTTTTATATTTCTAATGAATATTTATAGTCTAATTTATCTTATGTATAACCTTATATTAAAAATTATTTACTTATTACACTTTGATTTTAACTATTTTAACCCTTCTTTAAATAAATTAATAATAAATGTCCTAATCTAATCCAAGTGGGCTTAAATGGTCATATTTAATTCCTAAGGTTGTTTTTGGTCAAATTAAACTTATCCAATAGAATTAGGAAATGTTTTAGGGTAATAATAATATCATTTTTACCCTTAATTACCCAATTTACTTTTAACCGTGGTAAAAAAAATAAAAAGTTACTATTCACCAAAAATTATTTTCTTCTCACTGAACCACATTTTACTTACTGACATCAACCGTGTCTCTCATATTTTTGAAATTCCACTCACATAAGCGGTAAAATTAAGTTTTATGAAAAATTCATTTTTTTTAACTACCACTTATTGGTTTCACTATTCATCAAAAAATGAATGTTTCCAGAAAAATACCAAAAATTAGGCCTAAGCTATATTTGATATTATGAACTCAAAAATGATGTCTATTTTACCAAATTCAAAACATATCAGTTGCATTACTTAATTTAAAAATTAATTCCCGTCGTCAAAAAAATAGCGTGTTCTTTAGAGATAATAACTATCAAAAGATTGACACTTGTTTATGTCCGGTTTAAATGTGAAATTACATCCAATGACCAAAAATGTATTAAATTTTAAAAATATATTCTAAATATACTTTAAAACCACTCAAATTAATAATTTATCACTATTAATTATTTCGATTAAAAAGGTTGTTTTTAATTAAAATTTAGTAATATTCAATATTCATCAGAAAATTAAAGTTATCCGAAATGTACCAAAATTTCACCCTAAGCTAATTTCGATATTCCGAATCCAAAAATTAATTCCATTTTGAAAAATAAAATTTACAAAATTTCAAAAAGTGGTTATTACTATTCATAATGGCTCGTTTTAATAATATTTTAATAGCATATCGTTGTTTAGTGAAACTCGGTATTGCATACAACACACGCTATCGAGGAAGGTCGCAATTGCGTGTAATGCATGGAAAGTGAAGGATGCGTGTTGTGAAATCTCGTTTTGGGGTAGCGTACAACAAAAGACATTAATGAAATAAAAAAGAATATTTTTCGTAAAATCTTGGGGTGTTACATTTTACCCCCCTTAAAATGAATTTCGCCCTCGAAATTCGTCGGGGTTATAAATGGTTTACTACTCGAAAGTTTCATTAATAGAAACCCACATCGTAAAAAGGAATACCAAAACCAATATTTAAAAAAAAGTATGAATCCTAACGGTTACCCAAATAAACAAATCATTGGGTTTCCACATAGGTGAAAATATGGATATAGAAGAGAAATCTAACCATCATGTTCTGATGGAGAGTGGTAGAGAACATGGATATGGAAAATCCAGCAATCTCAAAGCCAGAAATTTGTGACGATATAAGGTACCATCTGATTCATCAGATATAAGAGCACTAGGACAACATTTTTGGTTTTCAAGATCATTTACCTAAATATGATGAAATTGGAATTAGAAGAAATACTTTCATGATTTTGGTATAGTCTCACCGTTGGTCGTTCTTCTTAAAGAATTGAAGTTTAATTTGACATTCGTGATGTGTTAGCAGGTCATGTGATAGAATGAGGGGTCATTCCATCTGTCTCAAACAAAAGGTTAGAAAAGTTATCAAAAAAAATACATAAGTCCATCTATAGTTAGATTAATCATATATGGTTCCTAAAATGGACTTATACTTCTTATATTATAATTCTTAATATAGTAAAACTAGTTTCTACTAAACAGGGACTTCCTGTAGGCCAGTGGTAGGCGATAAAGGCCAGTCGCACTTCAGTTGTGGGTTTTATTCCCACAGCCTTGTCCGACGCGATGGGTTGTCGCCCGTCCTGCATGTTGTCCTTTTTCTAAAACTATATCACTATAAAATCCCATCAATAATATAGAAAAAAGTTCTATCCTTAAACAATACTAACTTATGTCCAACATAATCCATTCCAATTTTTAAGCTTATCTAAAATACTTCGGTCCCATCTCATAGTATAAAGAAAATGATTACTTGAAATTTCACATAGTCAATCACGTGAATGCCATCATTTATCCCCCATATATCATAAGTTATATCTTGTTGGTCAAATTACAAACATGTGAATACCTTAATCATGTATTCTCTTGAAGAATGAATACCCATTGAACCTTATTGAAAACATGAATGATGTTAAAAGTTAACTCTTTCCACATACCAAAATCTGCAATATTCAATATACTCAAACCATGATGTCACTTCGTCCTTATATCAATCATGAGCTCAGGAATACAATCAAACATCTCATTATCTTCTTATCCATTCATTATGCGCATATCATCTATTTACTAAAAATGTCTCAATCACTTTTAATGGTTACCAGTACCATAAAATTATTGAAAACCACAATAGACCAATAAATAAATATTCTAATATTCCACGATACTATATACAACATTATTTTGTATTCCCATTATATAAACACTTAACCATTCCACCACATCGTTTTCATATTCAACATCGCCAATAGTGATCGCATGTGACTTCACTTTGTCCTTTACCTTAAGTGGTTGCTCATGTCTATCATCACTAACCCTTGGATTAGGGCATTTATTAGCATAATTCCCCGTTTCCTTGTACTTGAAGCACTGAAGTGTTGGTGGTGCGTTCTCTGTAGTATTTTCTTTATTCACACCATTAGAAACCTTTTTTCCATTACATCGACACTCATCTGCTCGATGACCTTCTTTTCCACACTTAAAATATTTTCTAGTCCCTTTAAGACAATCTCCACCATGCTTCTTTCCACACTTTGAGCATAAGGAAATAGTCATATTCTTTTCACCATTATTCTGAGATTTCTCCTTGAACTCCATCTTTCGTTTATTGTCAAAACTATGAGATGGATAAGTAATACCAACTTCCATTTCTACCTTGATAGCACAACGCACAATTTCTTCATAGCTACTGAAGTCTCTTATAGCTAATGCCCTTTGAAGATTTAGTTTTAAGCCATTGAAGAATCGATCAACTTTACTTTCAGGGTGGATAATAAATCCAGATGCATACCTTGCAAGCCTTATAAATTTCTCTTTGTATATACCAACAGATTCATCATCCTTTTGCTTTAGTTCAAGAAACTCCTTCTCCATCTTTGTTCGAAGAATATGAGGTAAGTACTTATTGAAAAATTTATTCTTTAACTCGTCCCATTCCATGGACTCAATTTCATCTCTTGGCCTTTTATTCTTGATAAGATTCCACCATTGATCAAATTCACCTTCCAAACGATATACTGCTAAGTCGACTTTATCATGTTCAAAACATTGAGGAACTGAAAATATATTTTCAGTAGTACTGATCCATTGTTCAGCAACAAGTGGATCAGAAGACCCACTGAATGAAGGTGGACGTTGCCTGATGAAGGACTCAATAGAATATTGTTCCCTTCTCTGCTCATTTGGAAGTCCAGAATGATTCATAGCTTGTGTAAGTATAGAAATAAGATTTTGCACTCCATCTACCATAACATTTTTTTATTCAGGAGTACAATCATTCCATTGTCCATTACAATGATCAACATTGTTCATTCGGGTTCCAGCCATCGTCTAAAACCCAAAAAGAATAGTGTGAGAGGCAAAAATCATGCTAGGGAAAACAACATAATAAAGGGGGAGTACCTTCAATATCTAACATCTTAGGATACCGTAATTATAGTATTATAACCTATACATATACTTAACCTTAGGGACATCCCTATACATACAATAGAAATATCTATAGGGATCTCACTAAAGTTTCCACATCCTAGTTTCCAAAGGTTGACTAAACCTTTCCTCTGATACCAACTGCAGAGACCCTAAGATTAACGTACATGGACATTACATTACTTTTGCGGAATACTTAGTATATTAAAAAAACACACACACAAGGACCGTAATAGTTTAGTGTCTTTGGAAACTCGGAATATAATCTTCTAATCGTGGTGAAAGATCTTCAACATATCCCATAAAGATCTTCCCCTTTTTTACTTACCTAAAACCCTTCTTTATATCATGGGGAAAAGAAAACATAAAAGGGTGATCTCAAATGCTTAGTAAGGGTAAAAAAAATAAATATCAATCACATCATATTCATAAGAACATATCATTTTGGAAATCTTAACCTGCAAAGAAGATCATAATATCATAACATGGAAAAATTCATAGTAGTGAAATGTAATCCCAATAATCATAACATAAAACATGAAACTTTGTGGCATACACACATAATCATAGAGAAACATTTCCTATTAGTCAAGACTCGTTGACAAGACTATCTTACTGGACAAAGTCCCTTTCTGAACTGAGTTCACTCCACGTTTCAGTCCTGTTTCACTGAACCGGTTTAACCTGCCGTTCCTGCCATGTCTATCTCATGCGATATAAAATCTTTACCCAATTCATTGGAGGGAGATATAGGTTCCACCCATCTCATAATGATACCATTATTATGTGTGCCACAAAATCATAAACAATACATCATAGCATAACCCATGTAATAAAAATGGGATTCTTAATCATCGTGACATCATAAAACAATTCATATAAGATAAAGGAATTCAAAAAAATAATTCCATCACAATATAATCAAATCCATGTATTAATAGGGATAGAAACCGAACCATATATTATCTTATATGGAAAATAATTTTGATAAAACACTTGAACTCCATTCTTGAGGAAAATATCCTTTCTACTTCAAAAACACTTTTCCTTTCTTAACATGTCATACAATTCTAAACTAAAAGAAGTTGATTAAAAATAAACATGAAAACATGTAAAGGATGCTTCTTGGAAATAATGTTTTAAAAATCCATTCATGTCCTATAAGTTAAAAAAACATTCTTCTCGTACTTTTTTCGGATAAGTCAAAAAGTACCTCGTACGAAAAAAACGACAAAAGATTCCCTTCATATCTTTTACTAAAAATTCACCGAAGGGTAAAATTTGATATAAAATATTTTAGAAGGATATAAATATTACATATTGAGGAAACATGGATGTGGATGATAAAATACACCCCAGTAAATACCAATGTATTAACAATCTCAGATAAAAATGAGATTGTAATATTTCCGCTTACCTTAGGTCCGATTTGCTTCGTAACTGTCCGAACCTACTGTATAATGATTTAAATAATGTCATTGACTTATTACAGAATCATACTCATTTTTATGATATCATATATGGTTCACTTATGAGTTTATATTACCCGTTCTTTTGTAAATTCCATGTTAAAGAGCGTTTTGGGTAAAATCGTTTCATTTGTCATTCGTGTTTTGACTTGTAATTATTCATATGATTTCTGAGATCATAATTAATTAATTCCAGAATATAAAACATGATTTATATATAATATATATTAA
The DNA here is from genome assembly GCA_963277665.1 of Viscum album. NCBI lineage: Eukaryota > Viridiplantae > Streptophyta > Magnoliopsida > Santalales > Viscaceae > Viscum > Viscum album. Next base: position 880,205,065 of record OY728166.1, read on the forward strand.
GAATATACATATATATAATATATCAGTAAATGGAAAGAAATACACCGTTCATGGAGACGGTAGGCCGTACGTAAGCATGAACGCTGTTTTCGTTTCCTTATTGAGTTGAATGGAATTAAGTAGATGACATACATATATATACACATAAATCCAGTATCATTATTATGTCGTATGTTTCATGATTACTTATTATATATACTTTATAATCATTCATGAATGGTTAGCATGGAGAATGAATCTCATCGCGTTGTGGAGACGGTAGTCAGTACGTACGCACGAGCGATGATATCGTTCTCTTGATTGAGGAATTGTATTAGAGTGTATGTATACTATGTCAAAATCAATATCACTTTACAATAATAATATATAGTTATTATGTACACCATTATACCCATCCAAGTAAGGTGGTGGTGGAAAATAGATTACACCACGGTGTGGAGACGGTATTCCGTACGTACGCACACGCGGTTATTTCGTTTTATGTAGGATGGATAGATGGTGAAATAGGGTTGTTTCATACATAGTGATACTTATGTTATTACTTCATAATGAAACAACCTAAGAAGAAGAATTGGAAGAAGAAATAAAGTTGAACGAATTGGTAATGGACATTAACTCTTCTTCGAAGCGCCTCTTTGAGTCCTCCTCTTAGGGAACTAAAATTGGTCTTTGAAGAAGACCAGGACATCTAGGATGTTTCTAGGGAAGTGGATAAGAGAATTAGTCAGGGGTTCTCTAATATTGAAGGCTCAAAGTGGTGTGAGGAAGAGAGGGAGGAGGGGCCCTTTTATAAGGGAGGAGAGGGGAACCTTTGGAATAACAAAAAATATTATTTTATTATAAAGTCATATTCGGTTTTTAATAGCTCCAAATTGAGTTATTTCTAAGCTAAGGTGGGGATGGGTCGAAATCCTCTCATCCAATAGAATTTAGACAAGTTTAAGTTCCTATTTTAACCTTATCATTTATATTTAACTTTAAGTTAGATAATTTTACTTTTACCATGCCTTTTTGTGTTCTTACACTATAAGGTTAATAAACGTACAATAACAAGCCCAAAGAACCTCAAGTTGTTTATTATTAATATATATAACCTTATCTAAGTCATTTGGCTGAACCTTAGATTTTTAGGGATAAAATAACAATTAATAATATAATAGTTGTTTTAAAAACTATTTTATGTCAATTTTGACACTATTTAGTAATTGATTTTTGTAAAAATAATAACAGAATTATTAGTTCGAAAAGTGTTAATTAAATCAATACTAACATGTCATATTAACCTATTATATTAGTTTAATTCATAAAAAGTCTAAAATTACATTTATTTGGGTATTTATAACATCAATTATGTCAATATTTCATTAATAACATAATTACTGCATCATCTTTGTGTCATAACTAAATTAACTTATTTAAAGTTTAAAAATTAAAAATAAAATTTCATTATGTAGGAAATTTTTTTCTCTTTCGAATTAATATTTATATTCGAATTTATCTTTTGTATAACCTTATATTAAAAATTATTTACTTATTACACTTTGATTTTAACTATTTTAACCCTTCTTTAAATAAATTAATAATAAATTTCCTAATCTAATCCAAGTGGGCCTAAATGGTCATATTTTATTCCTAAGGTTGTTTTTGGTCGAATTACACTTATCCAATAGAATTAGGAAATGTGTTAGGGTAATAATAATATCATTTTTACCCTTAATTACCTAATTTACTTTTAACCGTGGTAAAAAAGTAAAAAGTTACTATTCACCAAAAAATATTTTCATCTCATTGAACCACATTTTACTTACTGACATCAATTTTGTATCTCATATTTTTGAATTTCCACTCATAGAAGCGGCAAAATTAAGTTTTATGAAAAATTCATTTTTTTAACTACCACTTAGTGGTTTCACTATTCATCAAAAAATGAAAGTTTCCAGAAAAATACAAACAATTAGGCCTAAGATATATTTGATATGATGAACTCAAAAATGATGTCTATTCTACCAAATTCAAAACATATCATTTGCATTACTTAATTTAAAAATTAATTCCCGTTGTCAAAACAAAGAGCGTGTTCTTAAGAGATAATAACTATCAAAAGATTGATACTTGTTTATGTCTGGTTTAAATGTGAAATTACATCCAATTAACAAAATTGTATTAAATTTTAAAAATATATTCTCAATATACTTTAAAACCAGTCAAATTAATAATTTATCACTATTAATTATTTCGATTAAAAAGGTTGTTTTTAATTAATATATAGTAATTTATAATGGCTAGTTTTAATAATATTTTAATAGCATATCGTTGTTTAGTGAAACTCGGTATTGCGTACTACACACACTATAGAGGAAGTTTGTGATTGCGTGTCATGCAAGTCAAGTAAAGGATGTGTGTTGTGAAAGATATTTTTGGTGTAGCATACAACACAAGACATTAATGAAATTACAAAGAATATTTTTCGTAAAATCTTGGGGTGTTACATATTTAAATATCATTTTCATTGTAATTTTAATGCAATATTTTAGTTCCCTTTAAAATTCCTACATTTAGGTAAACTCGATTTAAGGGAAACTTCAAATTTCATACCTCATGTAAAGGGTCACCCCCTATAAAATGTCCTAAAACCTTTTATATATTCTAAAATAATTATTATTTTAACAAAGAACCATATCAGTTCAATTTTGGTTTTATGTTAAATAATATCCTCTTTCCGTCTATAATATTTTAATTTCCTTATTTCCTAAATATTCACAGAAGTGGTATGTTTTAATTATTGCTTCTCATAGATCACTAAGATGATTTTTTATTGAAACCATGGAACATTTGAAATAATGAATGTTTAGAATGATTTAATTCATTACAATCTTGGAAATATTTATGATATATCCTTATTTTGTTTCATAAGACAATATTATGAATCCCAATTCATTATTATGGGTTATATGATACTTATGATATATGTATAGATTATATTCCACTTATGGAGCACAAATGTATGTATAGATTATGGTATGATGTGTTTCTCTGATATATCCCTTTAATGAATTGGGTAATATTAAAGATTCATGAGATACCATATATAGTGTATAGGTGGTTTGACTATTTAAACTACATTATATTGGTGGTTACCCTAATAACTCTACATAATTAGGGGGGTTATCATAAGCACACTATGTTATGATGGATGTCATCCAGAGCATACGATAATTATAATAGAGTTTACACCGTGTTATGTTTTCATAGTAGTTAGCTTATACTTATTCATATGTTTATTGCTTTATGATGTTTCTTCATTCTTATAATTCCTTGATCTAATGACTTCATTTCATGATGAAACTTTTTTATGTTCCCGATTTGTGTATACTTTTTCATATATATTAATGATCAGAAAAAAAAAATTTCACCAAATATGAATCATTTTTGAGACAAAATTCTTTATGTTTGTGGTTAAGATTATTTTTAGGTGTTTTCTATCCAAAGTCACACATCGGGAAAGGAGAAAACCAAAAATAAAATATACATGCAGTGTACTTTCTGATACATTCCATGTATAATTGACATGAAACAGATCAGAAAAATTAGATACATGCCCATGTTATGGACCAATGCTTACACACCATGTGTTTCCCATATACATGTTGTGACATCCCTTCTAAAAACGGTTTGTGGCTGATGATTGATGTTACATGCCGTGTAGGGTGTCACTACACACCATGTACCTCCCGCAACTGGGTGGTGTCGTGTTCCATGCCAAGGGTGTTGAGATATATTAACCACCGAAGGACAAAAAGGGACCAAAACATGTTGACTAGGGTACACACTCAGTACTTTCTGGTACATGACATGTATTCATATAAACTATAAATAGGATGGTAGGACCTCCAAATTCTGAACAGACTCATTTCAAGATAGTCCAAGGGGGAAAATTCCTGTGATGCAGGTGAGTAAAATAACAGAGAGAAAGGGAAGGAGAGAACATAGGAGAGAATGTGCTTCTGTGTTACCTTCCTAACGATCTTCACTCCGAAGATTTTTTAATGTTAATTCATGTATCACTAGTAGTTTAGTTACTAGATACACCATGAGTAGCTAAATACTCTATATGTTGGGGATGTGGATTATTATGGGATTTATTTGGTCAAATACTATTTTGTACTCAAGTTATTCATTAATCTCTCATAATTCCTTAATAATACTATCGAAATATTGATATATACCTCATATCTGGAAAATAATGGAATTTATTGGGATCTAATAATGAATTAAAATTAAGAACAACCATGATCATTGGATGTTCATATCATCTCAAAAGTGCTGAAATTATTAAAATTAAATGAAATAAAATTCTAGTCCAAGGAATTGGTTTTGTAACATCCCAGGTAAATAAAGTATAAGACATATTTTATATTTATTAATATTGTGAATTAAATATTAATTTTACTTTAAAAGGGTTGTCATGTTCGATAGCGTACCCGATACACAATAATGAGTTCCTTTGAAATCTTACGTTGCACAGTAATAATATAATATTATTATTTTAAATGGTATTTAACACTTAGCCGTTTTATTGGAAGGAATGAACAAAACTAACAAAAATATGATTATATATTCTTGTTAAATGTATTTACATTTATCTAATAAATGTTAGAGGCCTAAATTTTGAATGAATCTAATTTTAAGCATAATTTAAATTAAAAGGTCAATTTACCACCTTTTAATGGAGAACCCACATTAAATCTAGATTTCGTCAATTTAATAGATTCTAATTGACCAAATAAAATCCTTTTTTTGAATGGGGACATTAATATTTTCTTTGTGTAAATTTTTGGAAATTTTCTGAAAAAGGTCATTTTCTAATGAATAGTAAAAAATATTGTATTTTAATTCAAAACAACGTTTTAATGAAATTTATTTATATAGTTAGATTATATTTTTAATAGGTTTTAAAGTATAAATAAAATATATTTTTACCATTTAGTACAATTTTGATCATTGGAATTAATTACACTTTGAAATTGGACATAAACAATTATCAATCTTTTGATAGTTATTATTTCTTAAAAACCAGCTATTTGTTATGATAACAGGAATTAATTTTTAAATTAATTAATGCCACTTCTATGTATTGAATTTATCAAAATGGACATCATTTTTGAATTCGGAATATCAAATATATAATGGGCTGAATTTTTTGTATTTTTCTGAAAAACAAAATTTTTTAATGAATAGTGAAACCACTTAGTAGGAGTTTAAAAAACTAACTTTTTCATTTAAATGAAATTTTACTGCTTCTATGAATTGAATTTAAAAAATCATAAAAACATGGTTGTTATCAAGAATCAAAATATTGTTAAATTATATGAAAATAATATTTGGTGAATAATAACTTTTGACATTTATTTACCGCGGTTAAAGGTTAATAGGGTAATTCAAGGATAAAGGATTATTATAATAATTCAAAATTTACCTTAACAATTTTCCTAGAAAGGTTGGATGGGTAATGGACAACGATGGGAATATTTGGGTATATCTTGGGACCCCATGGAGCCACTTATGAAAGATAATGGCACATTAGATTAATTAATTTAATGTAAAGGGAAAAATGAAATAAACAAAAACCTTTTAGTAAATTAATATTATATCTAGTTATAATAATTATGTTTTAGACTATAAATATTCATTGGAAAGATAACAAGTTTTCCTACATCATGTTATTTGTTTAATAATTTTTAGACAACACATAAATTAAATTATTTATGACACAATATTGATGTAGTATTAACCTCTTTAATAAAATATTTATATAAATAAGATTATAAATATTAAAATAACATCCAAAACCTATCCTATTCCTATTTGATTATATTATTAAGACTATTAGTCCTATTATATTCTACTTTAATGACTTTTGGACCTTCAGAATCCGAATATCATTTTATAATAAAATAATGTTTTCACATTTTCCTAAAGAGCCCCTCCTCCCGCTTAAAAAAGGAGACCACTTCTAAAAACATCATTACACCTCTCAAGCCTTTTTTTCTCCTCCAAAATCGGCTCAATTAATCTCCCTACACCCCACTCCTCATCCTAGAGGACTTACCTTATGAATAAGGCACTTCAACAAACCCTTTTTGTTCAAACCAAAAGAAGTTACCCAAATTAAAGGTAACAATTTCTCTTAAATTATTTTCTTTATTTTACTTCTCTAAGCACTAAACTCGTTATTTATTTCTTTTGTAAAAAAAAGTATTATCAGTATACTAGTATGTTGTTATGAGAGGTATTCAAGCTACACATACACACAACTCCATCTAATGGATGAATAACATAATGTTTCTTTGGATGGAAAACTAACACCTCACGAAATGATGATTGTTCAAATATCTCCAACCGCCTCTCATGTTGGCCATTATGATGGAACTATATTTATATATGATCTATATTATGTTTATGTTTTCTTTATTCTTCTGTAATTTCCATTTATAGCGTACCTTTATGGTTTCCATTATGGGTAAATGTGAGTATTTCATTTGAGAAAGTGCGGACTACTGCCCCCTCAAAGTGATATGACTCGTTCATACAATATGTGGTACATATAAAGAATATATTTAATGATATTATATATGATAAAATATAGGAATTATAATACTACTATGTATCATTATGTTTTAATTCCATTAAATATGATATAGAGATGGATGTAGAGTTCATGCGTACGGACGACTTACCATCTCCATGAATGGTGCATTTCATTTCATACCTCAAAATGTTATGTACTAATATAAATACATGTATATACTTGAAATTTACGATATATATTATATCTACATCATGATTATAATTCTAGATATAATGGACTATTGACCACATGGACAACATGTAAGGATAAGGTGTTCATTTTTTACTCAAGTACCAAATATCAACAAAAAAACCATTATTAACTTGAATGATTACATAATTTTTATAACATGGTAATAATTGATATAAAATGAATTATAAACTTGAGAAAAGTTTTTAAGGAAGTAGAAATTAACATTAGTTTATTATTTAGGAGACTAAAGAACGATTGATTCAAGTCAGACACATGGTAAGATAACTTCTTAACCCAATTTCCGTTCATTGGGTTGATCTTCTATTTCTTGTTTATGTCATTATTTGATTATGTGAGAGATGAATTTTTATGTATGTGTGCTTATATTTAATACACATAATAGATATATTTTATTTAGAAAATGATCATGCTAAGAGACTTCATCTCAAACTCATTTCATTGAGGTATATTTTTTTTAATACACGACATTCTTTTATACGCTATATAAACACCCTTGACATTTGAAGGGAATATTTTTCTACGAAGAGTTTTACTAAATGACAAAAAGGAATGTTTCTTTTAAAATAAACGGTGACAATGACATTTTCTGCCTCCATGAGTATTATTTGATCTTTGGCTTCCTCAACAAGTCGTAATGTTTTTAAAAGAAAATAAATACCATATAATATTTTATGTTTTTTGGGTTTAGAAAATGGTTTTGATAATTGATTTGTTATATATTTAAGTGATATATTTTGATTGAAATGTGGAAATGTTTTCATTCCTTTATATTTTTTATGTCTTATGATTTTATAATGGTACTTGGACATTTGACGGGTGGTTACGTGATAAACCAAATGATGGGTGGTGCCATGAATACCAGGACTGGTGGTTACGTTATAACCTCCAATGCGTTGGGTATGGAAGTCGACCATATGGTTATTCCATTTAGTGATATGTGTGGAAGTCGACCGTATGGTATTTCCATTTATGTATGTTTATGTCCCAAGTTACCTTTATACGTTATGTGTTCTTTAAATGGGTTTTATGGAAATATTTTTGTTATAAAAGGTTAAGTAGTGATATTTTATTCAGGGAAGATAATTTACTACTTCATAAAGTTGAAAAGAATTACATATGTCAATGTATTCATTTTTTACCTATTATTTTGAAAAGATAACAATTTTAATTAATTGTGTATCCCTTAGTGATATTTATATGCTCATCCCAATTTTTTGAAATGTTTATCGTAGGACATAATGTGAAATATGTTCAATGATTGGATGAAGGAAAAGTCATGCAGTCTAAAATCCTAGAAGTAGACATGAATCTTTTTTTCAAGAGTTTTTATTTTGAGACAAAAAATTGAACCTAAGTTGAAGTGTCAACTTTTTAATCTTTTGAGATGTAATATTCATGCCATAATTCTCTAAATCACTAAACCTGAAAATATCCTCAATGTGAAATATTAATTTAATTCAATATTATGTAAGGTTTAGGACTGAGTCCTTATAGTAGGTTTCGGAGGTCGGTTTAGATAAATTTAGGAGCTAGGGTATTGTTAAATAAATGTCCATAAATTGATTTATGGTAATATGGAAATGATATAGAATTTACAGATTACCATGTTGCTTCGCCTAAGATATTTCTGTGTTCAGAATGGGTTTTCGTAGAGGAAATAGGACAGCTATGTTGGGACGACATCAAGAGGAAGACAACCTTCCAAATCAGCAACCTGAGATGGTCAGAATCAGAACTGAAGAGTTTGTTGAATTGATGGAAAAGTTGACTCAGGCTATAAATGGTGATTGTATCCATGCACGAGATCCGCCAGATCAATCGTAGAGGAACATCTCAGTAGTGGAGAATTTCATGAGGCAATATCCCCCATCATTCAAGAAGATCATCTGACCTTGTTATAGCTGATGGGTGGATTAAAGAACTTGAAATGATTTTTGATGTCATGGGTTGTTCAGATCATCAATAGGTTAGTCTTTTTGTTTACCATTTTTAAGGTGAAGAAGATCAGTGGTGGTCATTGGTGAAAAATATCAGGGATAGTGAGGAAATTGATGATCTCGATTGGGATAAATTCAAAGGTATGTTTCTTGAGAAATATTTTCCTAAGGTGGTTCATCTTAGGATACAAAAACAATTCCTATAATTGAGGTTGGAGGATGACTTAGTGGCTGCTTATGAAGAAAAATTCACTCGACTAGCAAGGTATGCACAAAATTTCATCCAAGATCTTGATAGTAAGATAATTCGAGTTTACCCAGGACTGAAACCACAATATCGAAGAGCATTAGCCTCTCGTGAGTTCAATAGTTATGAAAATATTGTTCGATGAGTGGAGAATGTGGAAATGGATTTTGCAGATGATTAGGTGTTCATTGAAAAAAAGAGAATAAGAAGTCCAGTTGGCAAGCAAAGGAGATGAATTCATCAATGAAGCCTGAAGGTAAGAAAACTAAATATCCATATTGTGAGAATTGTCCTAAAAATCATCCCGAAGAATGTTTATCAATATCCAGAAAGTTCTTCCGGTGTGGTAAGTATGGTCATATTTATTGTAACTGTCAGAAAGATGATCAAGCAGGAAACGAAAAGCCATCAGTAAGATGTTTTAAGTGTAATTAAATTGGTCATTATGCAAATGAGTGTCCAATGAAGAACTCAACAGAGGGAAAGAAGACAAACTAAAAGCCGAAAGGGGTGGTGAAATCCGTTGCAACTTCTTCAGTAGATATTGGCCCATCGAATGAAGTTGTATCAGTTATACTGTTTGTTTGTTCAGATTATGCCAATGTGTTGTTTGTTTCAGGGTCCACACACTCTTTCATTTCTGATATGTTTTCTAGTAAATTGGGAAATCCATTTCATGATATGAATACAGAACTTATGGAAAAAACACCAGGAGGAAATTTTGAGACAAAAATAAAACAAAAGAACATTCATGTCATTGTGTGTGGAAAGAATCTACGTGCAAACCTTATTATTTTTCATCTAGTAGAGTTTGATTTTATTTTGGGCATGGATTAGCATTTTGTTTATCATGCTAAGATTGACTGCCGAGATAATGAGTTTTCTTTTTAAAAATATTTACAGTTTGTGTACAAAAATGAATCCTTTCTTTTCAATTACATATCAAGAAGCTGAGAAACTACTAAAATATGGAAATGAATGTTACCATGCACATATTGTTGAAAATAAAAGAACTATTCAGATTAATGATGTGCCGGTGTTAAATGAGTATCTTGATGTTTTTCCTGATGAGTTACCTGGTATAATACATGATCAGGAAGTTGAATTTACTGTTGACATATTTACTGATGCTAAGCCAATTTTACAACCCCCTTATCAATGGCTAAAATTGAACTTTTAGAGGTATAGAAGCAATTGCTGGAGTTATTAGATAAAGGTTTAAATTGACCAAGCACATTACCATGGGGTGATCCTGAATTGTTTGTTAAAAATAAATAAGGTTCAATGAGAATTTGAATTGATTATAGAGCATTGAATAACATCACTATTAAGAACAAGTATCATTTTCCTCATATCGATGATTTGATTGATCAGCACCAGGGATCTCAGTATTTTTCGAAGATTGATTTGAGGTCAGGGTATCATCAGTTGAAAGTAATGGAAACAGATGTTCCGAATACCGTGTTTCGTACTAGATATGGCCATTAAGAATTTATAGTTATGACTTTTCGGTTAACCAATGCACCAGATGTATTCATTGATCTTAAGAATTGAATTTTCTATGAGTTCTTGGATAAGTTTGTGGTTTATTTCATTGATGATATTTTGGTTTATTCAAAAAGTAAGGAGGAATATAAAAGTAATTTAAGGGCTGTCTTATCAAACCTTAAAAGAAAAGAAACTATATGGGAAATTTAGCTAGTGTGAGTTTTGGTCACAAAAAATTGCTTTACATGGTCACATTGTTTCACAAAATGGAATAACTATTCATCCTACAAAAACAAAAGTTGTTGAAGAATGGCCAAGATCCACAAATATAACTGAGATTCGTAGTTTTCTTGTTTTTCAAGGTTATTACTGGAGGTTTGTTGCAAATGTTTCACAGTTATCATGTCCAATGACTAAGTTAACTTGAAAAGGTGTTATGTTCATTTGAACAAAAGAATGTGATGATTATTTTCAGGAATTGAAAAGAAGATTGGTGAATTCTTATTTTTAGCATTGCCTTCCAGAAATGGTGAGTTTGTTATCTATAGTGATGCTTCATTGAAAGGAATTGACTGTGTCCTTATGAAAAATGATCAGGTAATTACTTATGCTTCACGTCAGATGAATCCTCATGAGTTAAATTACCCAACACATGATTTGGAATTAGCTGCTGTTGTTTTTTCTTTAAAAATTCTGGAGCTTCATTTGTAGGGAGTAAAGTGTGAAATATACACTGATCACAAAATTTTGAAGTATATATTCACTCAGAATGAATTGAACATGAGACAGAGGAGATGGTTGTAATTAATCAAGGATTATGATTGCATGATCCCTTACAATTCGGAGAAAGCAAATAAAGTGGTTGATGCTTTGAGTCGAAGAAGTAATGTTTCATTAACTATGTTACATTTTGAACAAGATCCTTTTGTTTTTTGTTCGATGAAATTTGGAATAGATGTTTTTGGTGCATGAAATTCTTCTGTTTTGTATGAGGTGTTAGTGAGATCATCTCTAATAAATATAATTATGCAAGAACAGAAAGAAGACAGTGAGTTACAGAAAAATGTATTGATGGTTTAGAAGGGTATGTTTCCTAAATTTAACATTGATAATGATTTTGTTTTGAGATTTGGAAAGATATTATTTATTCCTTGTGATTCAAATGTTAAGAATGAGTTGTTATGTGAAGCTCATAGTTCTCCGTTTTTAGTTCATCCTGGTAGTACTAAGATGTACAGAGATCTTTGGGAGTATTATTGGTGGGATGGAATAAAAACTGATATTGTTGATTTTACTAGGAAGTGTTTGAATTTTCAGTAGGTTAAAGCAGAGTGGTAGTTACCAAAAGGAATTCTTCAATATTTACCTGTTCTAGAGTAGAAATGGGAAATTATATACTTGTACTTTGTTGTGGGACTACAGATGACATCTAGAGGTAATAATTCAATCTGGGTTATTGTAGATCGATTGACTAAATCTGCTCATTTATTTCCTATTAAAGATACATTGTCTCTAGATAAACTTGATCGATTGTATTTTAAGGAGATAGTCGGGTTTCATAGAGTTCCCCTCTTCAATTTATATGATCATGATCCTAGGTTTACTTATAACTTTTGGATAGGCCTTCATAAGTTGTTGGGTGCTGAATTAAATTATAGTACAACTTTTCATCCTCAATCAGATGGGAAATCAAAATGAAAAATTCAGACCTTGGAGGATATGCTACGTTCTTGTTAAATGGAATACCAACGATGTTGGGAAAAACATATTTCTTTGGTTGAATTCTCATATAATAACAGTTTTCATTCTACTATACAGATGGCTCCATTTGAGGCATTATATGGAAAGCATTGTCGAACTACAGTTTGTTGTGATGAAGTAGTTGAAAGGATGTTGATGGGACCGGAATTGGAAGAAGAGAAGGCAGAGAAAGTTTAGTTGATTCAGAAGCACATGAGAACAACATAGAGCAGATAGAAAAGTTATGTAGATAACCAGAGAAAGGATCATTCTTTTGAGGTAGGTGATCATGTATTTCTCAAAGTCTCTCCATGTAAAGGTGTGATGCGTTTTGGTAAGTAGGGAAAGTTGAGATTGAAGTTCATTAGACAATAAGAATTTCTGGTGAAAGTTGGATTAGTTACATACAAAGTGGCCTTACCTCCATGTTTATCCCAGGTACACAATGTTTTTCATGTTTCGATGTTGTAAAAAGTATATGCCAGATCCATCTGATGATTTGAGATCAAAGGCAGTTCAGTTGGAAAAGAATATCTCTTATGAAGAACTAGCGGTTCAGATTATTTATTGTCGAGGGCAGGTGATACAGAATAATGTAATTCACTAGGTAATGGTTTTGTGGAAAAACCATATGGTTGAATAGGAAATGTGGATATCTAAAAATTTTATGAGGGATAAATACCCTCAATTTTTTTGATAAGTAAAATTGTGAGGACATAATTCCCAAAATTAGGAAGGATGTAACATACCGGCTAAATAAAGAATTATACATATTTCATATTTATTAATAGTTTGAAATAAATATTAATTTTACTTTAAAAGGGTTTCAATGTTCAATAGCATACATGATATGAAACAACAGGTTTCTTTGAAATCATATGTTGCACACTAATAATATAATATTATCATTTTAAATTGTAGTTATCCCTTAGCCATTTTATTGGAATGAATGAATGAAACTAACTACAATATGATTATACATACATGTTAAATGTAGTAACGTTTATCTAATAAAAGTTAGTGGCTTAAAATTTGAATGAATCAAATTTTAAGCATAATTTACATCAAAAGGACAATTTACCACCTTTTAATGGAGAACCCACATTAAATATAGTTTTGGTCACTTTAATACATACTAATAGACCAAATAAAATCCTTTATTAGAATGGGGACATCAAAATTTACTTTGTGTAAATTCTTGGAATTTTTCTGATAAAGTTCATTTTCTAATGAATAGTGAAAAATATTGTATTTTAATTCAAAAATGTGTTTTAAAATAATTTTTTTATATAGTTCTATTTTTTTAATTGTTTATAAAGTGTAATAAAAACATATTTTTACCATATAATACAATTTTGGTCATTGAAATTAATTTCACTTTAAAATTGGAGATAAACAAGTGTCAATCTCTTGATAGTTATTGTTTCTTAAAAACACGCTATTTGTTTTGATAACGAGAATTAATTTTTAAATTAATTAATTCCACTTATATGTTTTGAATTTATTAAAATATACATATTTTTTGAATTCGGAATATCAAATATAGCTTAGGCTTAATTTTTGGTATTTTTCTAAAAAACATCAATTTGTGATGAATAGTGAAACCACTTAGTAGTAGTTAAAAAAACTGACTTTTTTCATATAAATAAAATTTTCCCGCTTCTGTGAATTGAATTTTGAAAATCCAACATACATGGTTGTTAAGAAGAAGTAAAATGTGGTTCAATAAGATGAATTTTTTTGATGAATAGTAACATTTGACTTTTATTTACCGCGGTTAAAGGTAAATAGGGTAATTCAAGGTTAAAGGAATATTATAATAATTTAATATTTACCATAACACTTGTCCTAGGTTTATTGGATGAGTAATGGTGGACCATGGGCATCTTTGGGTCCATTTTAGGACCCCATGAAGCCAATTTTGAAAGATAATGACAAGTTAGATTAATTAATTTTAATGTAAAGGAAAAAATGATATAAACAAGAATCTTTTAGAAAGTTAATTTTTATATGGTGTTATATAAATTATATTTTCAACGATTAATATTAATTAGAAATCTAAACAGATTTCATTCATTATTGTATTTTTTTATAATTTTTAGACATCACATAAATTAAATTATTTATGACACAATAATGATGATGTATTTACCTCATTAATAAAAGATTTAAATAAATATGATTATAAAGATTATAATAACATCCAAAACCTGTCCAATTACTATTGGATGATATTATTTAGACTATGAGTCATCTTAGAGTTGACTGTAATTATTTTTGGACCTTTAGAAACTTAATATCATTTTATAATAAAATAAAGTTTTCACACATTCCTAAAGAGCCCCTCCTCCCATAATAAAAGGAGTCCACTTCTAAAAAATTTCTCACATTACTAAATCCTTGTTTTTTCCAAAATCTATCCAATTATGATCCATACATCCCTCTACTACTTCTAGAAGTCTTACCTTAGGCAGAAATCACTTCAAAAACCCTTTTGGTTAAAACTAAATGAAGTTACCCAAATTAAAGGTAACAATTTCTATTAACATCTTTCCCTTTATTTTACTTCTCCAACCCTAAACTATTTTTATTTACATCTTTTGTAACAAAACTAGTATACTCAATATACTATGATGTTTTTATCAGATGTATTCGAAATACACTTACACACATCTCCATCTAATGGATGAATAACATAACTTTTCTATGGATGGAAATCTAACACCTCACGAAATGATGATTGTTCAAATATCTCCAACCGCCTCTCACGGTGGCCATTATGATGGAAATTTATTGATATATACTATATATTATGATTATGTTTTATTTTTTCTTCTGTAATTTCTATTTTTATAATAACTTTATGGTTTCCATTATGGGTAAACGTGATAATTTTATTTGAGGATGTGCGGACTACCAAACCCTGAAAGTGATATGACTCGTTCATACCATATGTGGTTTGTATAAAGGATAGATTTAATGATATTATATATGATAAAATACTCTAATTATAATACTACTATGTATCATTATGTTTTAATTACATTAAATATGAAATAGAAATGGAAGTAGCATTCATGTGTACGTACGGCTTACCATCTCCATGAACGTTGCATTTCATTTCTTATCTCTAAATGTTATGTACTATTATATAAAC
Source organism: Viscum album (assembly GCA_963277665.1). Taxonomy (NCBI): domain Eukaryota; kingdom Viridiplantae; phylum Streptophyta; class Magnoliopsida; order Santalales; family Viscaceae; genus Viscum; species Viscum album. The sequence continues at coordinate 880,220,475 of OY728166.1, forward strand.
ATGTATATACTGAATATATAATATATATATGATACATACATCATTATTAACATTCTAGATATAATGGACTATTGACTACACAGACAACTTGTAAATATAAGGTGTTCATTTTTGACTCAAGTACCAAATATCCACAAAACGACCATTATTAACTTAAATGATTACATAATGTTTATAAAATGGTAATAATTGATATAAAAGGAATTATAAAATTGAAAAAGGTTCTTATGAAATTTGAAATTAACTTTTTTTTGTTATTCAAGAGATTAAAGAACAATCGAGTCAAGTCGAATACTAGGTAAGGAAACTTCTTAACCCAATTTCTGTTCTTTGAGTTGATCTTCTTTCCTTGTTTATGTCATTCTTTGATTATGTGAGAAATGAATTTTTTTTTATGGTTTATTATATTTAATACACATAATAGATCTATTTTATTTATTAAATGATCTTGGTAAGGTACTTCATCTCAATCTCATTTCACTGAGGCAAATTTTGTTTTAATACAGGAATTTCTTTAATACACTATATAAACACCCTTGACTTTTCAAAGGGAATATATTTCTATGAAGCGTTTTACTAAACGACAAGAGGGAATGTTTTTTTAACATACGTGGTGAAAATGACCTTTTCCTCCACCACGAGTCTTATTTGATATTTGGCTTCATCAACAACCCGTAATGTTTTTAAAAGAAAAGAAATACCATATAATCTTTTTTGTATTTTGGTATTGAAAATGGTTCTGATAAAATATTTTTTATATATTTATGTGATATATTGTAATTGAAATGTGGAAATGATTTCTTTACATTATATTTGTTTTATGTGTTATGATTTTATAATGGTACTTAGACATTTTATGGGTGGTTACGTGATAAACCAAACGACGGATGGTGCCGTGAATACTAGGACATGTGGTTACATTATAACTGCTAATGCATTCGGTATGGAAATCGGCTGTATGGCTATTCCATTTAGTTATATTTGTGGAATTCGACCATATGGTTTTTCAATTTATGTAACTTTATGTCCCATGATACATGTATATGTTATGTGTTCTTTATATGGGTTTTATGGTAATCATTTGGTTATAAAAGGGTAATTTGTGATCTTTTATTTAGTGAAGAGTATTTACTACTTCATAAAGGTAAAAAGAATTATTTATGTCAATGTTTTCATGGTTTACTTATTATTTTGAAAAACTAACAATTTCGGTCTTTGTCTATCCCTTACTGAGCTTTTTATACTCATCCCAAGTTTTTAAAATGTTTTTCACAGGACATAATATGGAATATGGACAAGGATGTGATTAAGGGAAAGTCATGTTGTCTAAAAACATAGAACTAGACATGACTCGTTCTTTCAAGAGTTTTTATTTTTTGAAAAAATGGGAATTGTGTAGAAGTGTCTACATTGTAATCTTTTGAGATGAAATAGTTATGTCCTAATTCTCTAAAACTCAAAACCTAAAAAGATGACCAATGTGAATTATTCATTTAATTCAATATTATGTAATGTTTAAGGCTTATTACTTATAGGTTTCAATTCATTTAGACAAAACTCACCAGACAAAGTGGGTTCTTCTACATTCATAACATAGAGATTTTGTTTACTGTGAGCACGATAACTTAATAATCCAATTGATTCAAAAAAACCTAAAAAATCCACATCCACGACGCATTAGTCCCATTTCTCATCAAGAATCAAAATTTTATGTTTTTATTTATATTTAATAAGTAATTTATATATACATTTAATGTTTAATTAATCTGTCCTTGAAACATCAAAACAATCAAATCTAAAATTTCAGGAAAGTTCACTATGGTAATCCAAAACTAGAAACAAAACACAATAACTTTGTCTACCTATTGATTGATCCCTTACATGCACTATACTTGTTTGGGTATTTTAAATTGGATTTTTGAAAGTAATAATTTGGATGAAATGATTCCAAATTTTGGAATCGTTGTCAGGGAGTCAAAGTTAATAGTATTTTGATTAATTAGTTTGTATTAATTAAAGTTAAAATAAAATATTTCTTAAAAATTTTGTTCTTTGTATCATTTTTGTTTTTCATTATTTTATTTTTCTTATTATACAATTGGTTTTTTATTTTTTATAGTTTTAAAAGTTCACAAGTGGCTGAATCACATGTTCCATAAGCATCGAATCCTCAAACATCCTTCCTCTTGATCAAAATATCGAATGGCTGATCATGTGGTGATTACATGAACTTATGCAAGAGCACAACAAGAACACCCCCCGTGGAGAACATAGAAGAAAACGATCCAACTGTTGTACATGGATTTGGACAAACATTTATCTAGGATAAAAACTGAAACAAACAAAGACAACAAGATCCATTAATTATAGGGAATGCCCCATAGCAACCCTAGTAGATCCCACCAGAGTGGTAAACATACATGTAGTGAAGTCAGGGCCTTATATTTATCCTGAGCAGCAATTTCTTCCCCCACCTCCTCGAGAGATACTTCCCCCTTGTCAGACCATTATGTAGTACAATCTTCCTTCTATCCATGGGAAAGATACAGGTAAGGTTCAGACCAGTGGTGTAAGCCCATCATTTTGAGATCAAGTTGACCATCAGGAATCTAGTCCAAAACATGGTTCAATTTATAGGATTTTTCAGGGAATACCCTAACACTCATCTCTCTATTTTTCTGGAGGTTTGTGACACCATTAACTACAATTGGGTGTCCAAGGACACCATTAACCTTTGGTTACTCTTATTTTAGTTAATGTATACAGCGAAGGACTAGATAAAAAAACTACCTCAATGATCCATCCTCACTGGGGAGGTGTTGGCCCATGAAGTCTTATCAAAAAAATTTCCATTGTCCAAGATGGTGAAATTACTGAATGAAATTCACAATTTCCAGCAACATGATTCTGAATACTTGTATGAATCTTAGGAACGTTTCAAATAAATTCTAAGGAAGGGCCCACATCACAGACATCCATTATGAAAGAAAGTCCAAACATTATATGGAGGTCTCACAAGGAACACCAAATCCATGGTGGATGCAAATATTGGAGGAATAATAATGAGGAAATCAATGGAGGAACTATTCAACTTTTTTAAAGACATGTCTGTAAATATGTTCTGATGGAACTGAAAGCGGTGAACTCAGAAGAGAGGCATGCACAACATTGATTCCACTATGATGCTTTCTGGTCAACCTGATGTGGTGTCTAAGAAGATCAATGCGTTGAATCTGAAAAATGCATCTCATGATCAAGAGTCAAATCACCAGGCGTTCAGTGAATGTGGTTACAACGATTCCATGGTTGACTGGCTAGGAACACGTTTCAGTCCTTCAACAAGAGAGGTAAATTATGTATCTTTGAAATGAGGGGAAAAATATTACCCAAAACCCCAAAACATTGTGTGGAAGGATAAATCAAACATGTGCTGGGTAAAACAACAACAAAATTCTCAAGCCTAGCCCCAATGGCCGGCCAATTATGGTCAAGAAGAATACCATAATCCATATCCCAGACAACAACTATAGGGATCATTCCAACAACAATGGTTTCAAAACCCTAAACCAACACAACAACAGAGGGAGCAAAAAACTCAATCGTCTACACAAAAACCTCAGTATGAACCCCTATCAAAGCAAGAGGAGTTGTTTTCAAAATTCATAACAACCACTGAGGCATGATTTCCAAATCAGGTTGCCTCTATTAAAAGCACTGAAAATTATATTGGGAAACTTTCCAATAAAATCCCTTCAAAATTACATCGTACTCTTAATTGTAACGTAGAGAAAAACCCACAGAAAGAAGCCAATGAAATCATATTATGACGCGGGAAGAAGCTATCTCAGAATATAACAACAAATCAAGGTGAAAGTGAATATTCAACTCCAACTTCTCCCAACATGAATAATAAAATTGAGATTGAGATGAAACCCTCAACAAAGAGCCTATCAAAAAAGACGGCTTCCAAAAATGATATCGGAAATAGTTGGACATGCCTTATGAACACAGATTACCTTTTCCTTCTAGAATGATGTAGAGGAAGTTGTATCAACAATTTGAAAAATTCATGGAGGTACTTCGAAAACTTCATATCAACATTCCATTTGTATTGCAATTAACTCAAATTCCAACATAATAAAAATTCATGAATGAGATCCATTCAAATAAATGGAAGATGGAGGATTTGGGAACAATTCCTCTCACTTTGGAATGTTCAGAAGCTGTCCAACACTCTCTTACTCCATAACTCCAAGATCATGGTAGTTTTATAATTCCATGCACCATTGGATCATGTGAGTTCATGAAATCCATTTTTTATGTAAGTTATTGTGTAAATCCTATGCCCTACATAGTCTTTTAGAAGTAGAGGATAAATTATTTAAATCCTACTTGAGTTTCACTATTTCTCGTAGATCGATCCAATAAATATCCCAAAGGGAAACTCCAGGATGTGCTCGTGAAATATGTAAGGTTGATTCATCCTGCAGATTTTAACATTATTGACATTTAAGAAGATCAAGAGGCACCACTCATTCTTAGAATACCCTTTTTGGTACTGGGAAATCATTGATTAATGTTCATCAAGATGAATTGATCTTCTTAGTGGAAGATGAAATGGTATCTTACAATGTTCTCAATGAAATTAAGTAGGTATCACTTATGAAACATGACGAAGTGATATGAATTGACCATTTTGAAGGATTAATTGGGTCCCATAGAAGAAGAAATAGAATTTTGGTTTATAACTAATGAACCATTCATCAATGACATTCATCTTTATTATGAATGAAAAGAGTTTTAATTAATCATTTGATTTGGCGGCCATTATTTGCAACATGAAATTGTCCCAGATATTTTTGAGGGACCACAATAGAACCAATTTTTCCCTCAATTTTGAAAGCCCCAAAAAACTCCTCCAAAAGACATTCCAGATATAAATAAAATGGAAAGGTCATGCCAGCGACGTAAAACAAAGGCACATTCCGATGCTGCCAATCCCTCTTCCAGCTTCACACCCTATGATCTCTCCTACATATGGGCGGTGGACCCTACTAAGCCAGAACCTCCGCCTACTATCCAGACCTCAGAGAAAGATTTGGTATCCCCTACTTTGCCTCCTACCACTATAGTAGGACCGTCTCCTCCAGTACTAGTAGTTCCACCACAGCCTACACCAGATGCTGCCCACCCTTAGCCGCATCCATGCAAGATCATTCATGGGGGTCATCTAGTAATAGACAAATTGCGGTGATTCATCCTCTGCACTATCTAGTTGACCAGCCACTACCTTGTTGTCAGTGATCCCCAATGTATTGGCATTTTGGGGGATATTGAGGAGGTCATCGGACATACTCATCTCATTGAGGCATTACATGTCTGGAATCCTACATATACAGATTTATTTATGGAGTTCATTTCCACCTTCATGTTTGATGGGCCAACCTACCATCAGACTCCCACTAATACATCCTAAAAGGTTTTATTTTAGTTGGTAGGATTTCCTTTTTCCCATACCATGGAAGATTTTGGATGAGGGTGCATTTTCTACCCCCATCCTTCCACCCACCTATTGTTAACACCATTACCCACCTCGGGCACTCTGACACCACAGTCATGTGGTAGGAGATTTCTAGGCCTAACCAAAGGTACACCCCCACCACACAAAAGAGCATTCTCATCATTGAACCTACTCTTAATTTCCTTCATAGGTGAATTAGTATCTTTATTTTTCCTCGCTAAGAGGATATGGGTGTGGAGTCCAATTGGGACATGGAGCTACTTAATTTCATTGACTCACATGAGAATACTAACCCCCATACCTTTCCTCCACCTACTTACATTCAATGATTCAAATTAATTAGTGGATCATGAATGGTAGTTTCTAAGCCACCTGCCTAGCACACCATTTGGGAGACTCTGAGACCACTCTCCCTCATTACCCCTTGGGCTCTCTTCAGCATCTTGATTCTCTCATTCCTATTCCCTTGAGGATGATTGATTAATGGGGGATGAATATAGGCTTGTGTATGTTTCCCCTAATCCTACGGGGGTGAGAGATGAACCAGATATTCCAACTATTGTTTCTGATAAGTACCCACCTCATTCGGTAGTGGATTTTCCCTCACCACCCCACCCCTTCGTATATCCTTCCTTATTCATCCATCATACCTTCTTCTTTTGTGCTTTCACATTCTGACATTCACCCATACCATCGATTGATCTCCCAACCACCCTCCTCTTGGTTGTGATTGACCGACAACCAGACCTCCTTTTCCTCTACTAGGATTCCCTCACTCAGACACCGACATGAATGGAAGGTATGTTGTTAATTATCCTCCATCACATGTTCTTTTCTCAACCAGTGATATTACATACACCAGTACCTTCTTCGGTTCCTCACCCTTCATCAAAATAACCTTCACTGACACCTCTGGCCACAGATTCATTTTTTATCTACTATTGGCCCCATTGTTACCTCCACTACTGAGCCTACAATGCCTGTTTTGCCTCCCGATCAGAGTTCTGAGCCCATTCTTCTGGTATCCACTGTAGATGCTTGTCAATTATCAGATTCCACTATTTCAAATGATGCAATTTATGAGGCGACACAATGATTGGTTTTTCGCAAATTTATTTCATTTATTTATAACTCCTTTGTGATATTATAGGGATTTGATTATTTATGTATCTGAATATTTGTTTCCGTTCCCTTGATCGTCATAGTTGCTCTGGGGAGAATTGGATTCCTCTATTTCGATGGCTTATCCTGTTTTTCTATTAACCATGAGGGGTGTAATTTTTAGGTTATTTTTTTCATTTTTCATTTGGATTTACTTCTTTATTTTCATCCCCCCTATCTTACACACATTTTTTCCCCACTTTCTCTCCTCTTCATTGGTATTGTTATTGGGAGAACATGTGCTGTATTAAGTGGGGTGGGTGGCTCTAACTGAACTAGTCTTTTACTTTATTTCATTTAGAAGACATAATTAATAGGTAACATATTTTAAATTTAGGAATTTGTATTCTAAATTATAATAATATATAATAAAGCCAAAAAATGGTATTTTAAATGTTACATGCTTATTTAAAATTTCAATGTATTTTTACTAGATTTCATATATAGTTTGATTATGGATTTTAAGTATTGGAAATTTAAATTTATTATAATACACATTTTTACTCATTTCATGGATTGATTGACCTTTTATTTTTACTCATTCATGAGTGGTATTCTTATAATTTTTGATATATTCTCTCTTCTACCGTTTTCTTGAGATATTCTTGAGGTATACATAACTACTAGAACATGGTAGTTTTCCACATCAATTTGTAAAGATTTTTAAATCACATTAAAATGAATGAGTCATTTGATTTTTTGTCACCCCATTGACTATGAGACATAACCAACATATGATCATCGTAAAACACTTAGAAACTATGAACTTCCTTGATAGAAATCTACATTACATGAATATTCTCTCTTCCAATGCTAATTCTCTCATAAAATTTCATGATAATTCATTTTAGATTTATAGAGGTATTTTTGTCAATTCATGTTACATTTTGGAGAAACCATGCATTTATGTGTGGTGGATTTCATCACTTGATCATTTGGTAAGAAGGGTTTCAAAAACCACTAATTATTATATTCCTAGTTTTATATGTATTAAAAATAAATAAAACAAAAAAAATAAAAATAGGGACCAGATTTATTCACGATTTATGAGCCCAAATTGGAAAGGGATTATCATGGTGATGATGCCATTTGAGATATCTTGAATGGGGTTTTATTTTCATTTTGTTTTATATTGAATATCATGAAGTATTTTTTAAGAATTAATCCTCATTTTCAAGCCTTTGAAATTAATTTTCATTATTACCTACCGACCATTATCCACAGAAACATTTGAACCTTATTGAAATCCTTCAACATTTCTCCGATTTGACGTCTAAAGTGGAGAATTAAAACACATTCCACCCTATGGATTGAGTGAATATACTTAAGAATGAGCAAAAAAACTTATTAAATAATCATGAGTGATTAGTGTGGTACTTTTTGATGAGATAAATCATCATGTGGTGTGTTTATTTATGGAAAGTTAAATAATATGAATGAAAGAGGATGAAAATGATAAATTAAGTTATATGTGAGGGATGATAAGAATATATTTGGAATTGAATTATTTTTCATGAATGTTAGTATCTTTTACTATGGATATAGTTTTTATAAATATAATTAGATGAATTCATCCCTTTTTAGAGTATGGATTCTATTGATTTGATGTTGATATTTTTAATTAGGGAAAGAAAAGAACTATGTGTGGGGGAGTTTGATGTACTCGATTTTTGTATACATATTCATATATATTAATGAGCATGAAAACATATTTATTCACAAACTATAAATTGTTATGTGAATCAAATTATATATATCGGTGATTATGATGATTTTCCGATTTTTTATCCAAAGTCACAAATCAGGAATGGAAATAATGCTAATTCAAATATACACACCTTGTACGTTCTGATACACACCGTTTATTATTGTAATGACTTGGATCAACAGAATTGGATACACACCCATGTTATCGGCAAATCATACATGGAGGCTACTTACCATATACACTATGTTTCATCCCATCTAGATAAAATTGGTGGATGATGATTGATACTACACACTGGGTAGAGAGGCACTAGACGATGTGTACCTCCACCTACTGGGCATCGCTGGGTTCCAAGTCAAGGGTGGTGAGGTAGCTCAAACACAAAAAGAGAAAAGGGGTCCAAAACGGGTTGACTAGGGTACCAGTAGTGTAATTTTAGGAATAGTTCATGTACTCCTAAAAACTATAAATAGTATTGAAGACCCTCTAGGTTCAGTAAGGACTCGTTCTAAGATAAGCCAAGGGGTAAAATTCTAGAGACACCTAAGAAGAGACGATGAGAGAGAAAGAGAAAGAGATTAGAGAGGAGAGAAGGTGCTTCCGTGCTACCTGCCCAACGATCTTCACATCAAAGATTTTTTATGGTTAATTCTGGTATCACAAGTAATTTATTTAATAGATAATAAATGAGTTGATAACCCCCCTATGTGTTGGTTCTGTGGATGTTTATGGGTTGTATTTTTTCAACTATTATATTGTACTCATGTTATTCCTTCTTCTCTCAAAATTACTTAATAATCCCTTTTTAATATTTCTAGAAACCTCTTATCAGACCAAGAAGGGGATTTCTAGGGATCTTCTAAGGAATTAAAATTAAGAACATATATGATCATTGGATGTTCTTATAATCTCAAAAGGTCCACAATTAATAAAATCAAAAGTTATCAAATTCTAGAACAAGGAATTGGTTTCAATTGATTTTAAAAGAACTCACTAGACTAAGGGGGTTATGCAACATTTATAACCCATATATTTGGGCTATTATAAAAAAACAAAAACAAAAACAAAAACTGAAATTGATTTAATTATAGCCTTGAAAATCCACATCCTTGACGCATTCTTCCCATTTCTTTACAAGAATCAATTTTTTTTTGTTTTTATATTTCATTATAATGCAACAAATCATGAAACTGAATGTTTAACTATTATATCATTGAAACATAAAAATATTGACTCAATATTTTAGAAAACATCACTAATTTAATCACAAATTAAAAAAACAAAACATGATTTCTCACTATCCTTAGGGATCGATCCCTTACTTTAACTATACATTTTTGGGTATATTAATTTGCATTGTCGAAAGTAATATTTCGACTGAAAAGATACCACCTTTTCATAATTATGGACATTATTTTTATGATATCTTGTAATACCTATTTAATCTGATGTTCTTATTTATTTCCATATTAATTCCATTACAATGATTTCTATATCACCCATTTCCGTATGTATTTTCACCAGGGTATATTATATAGTTTTTGAGGACTTATAAGAGTAGGTGAACCATTTATAGTTTTAAATGAAGTTGTTGTTTTTATATTTAAGATGATTTATTTTTGTATCTAATTTATAAAAAAAACAATAGACCACTTGATCCTCAATGTGTTTTTGTTGGAAAATAAAGTTAAGAATGATCAAATATTATTATTTGAAGACTTGGGATAACATAACTCATTTTTAGGGTGTGATCCTTCTATATTTCCACGGAATGTCATATGTAATGAATATTATATTATTTATATACTATTGTTTTTTGGTAATATTTGAGAATACAATAATTAAATAAGTTAGACTTATGAGCTCTGACTTGTGGACTGCAAGGATTTTTTATAATTGTGAGTAATATATAATGAGGATTTGAGGATAAGAGAGTTCAGTAGTTTACATTTGACTAAACATTCCATGTATTTTTTATTATTCTAGATTATGTAACATTTTATTATTATATTATTGGTTTGGTAAATTTTAATTTTTGATATTACATTTCTTCCTCATCATATTTAATAAGGAATAAATTTTTTTTTGGTTATCATTACTCATATTTTTAAATAAAAGGTTATTTGATTTATTGGGTGTAATTATTAATCATTTTTAAATCAATGAATATGGTTTATAGTATGTGTTTGGTGTGTAGGTACTATTATTTTTACCATATAGAGTATTTTAGGTTCTTTTACCCGTTGGAGTTTGGTTATAATTTTTAAATTCTAATAGAAATCATTAATTTTATATTATACAATATTTTTTTGAATTATACTTTATTATTAATAAAATTAATCATGGATTATTTATTGTTCATGCTTTGGGGGTGAGAAAATATTTTTTATTATCTTTGGTTCTATTCTCTATAGTATAATTTCTCACACTGTTTTTGTTTTTTCCCACAATTTTGTTCACTGACCTATGTCCTATTAGAGGTGATCTTCAACAGTCACACGCTATCACACCACTAGTATGGATAGTGTTCATATTGTGGTTTAGTCATAATAAATTGATATCAATGTGTAAGTTTGAGTTCTTTTATAGATTCTGAATATAGTCACATACTATATTTTGTTGGTATAGAAAATCTAGGAAAATTATGTTTCAATTATTAAATATTAGTGAAATAGGATAGTGAATCTAACTATGGGATTGAAATTGATGTATTTTTATCAAAGGAAACATTATCATATAACTAAATCATGTACTTATAGTATTGATTTTAAGGAATATTTTTGTTGGTATATCGATCATATATTGATCGATGCATTATCTATTATCATGATTTTTTCTGATATAATAATTATTTTTGGTTGGAATGTTAGGGAATTCTTATATTGTATTATTAATTTGTATCCATTTTTTATAGTATGATACTATTGAGATATATTGATTTATTTTCAATATTTCACTATACTACATGAAAAAAGATTATATTGAAATTAGATTAGAATGATCGACTCTGTACCGATCAAAGAACTGCCTAATGTTAATTGTGAAGTTGTTAAGGAATTTTTCTAGGGAATAATGTATATAAGGTACGCACATATTTTCAAACTGAGTATTGAGTGTTATTGATGCTATGATCACTCATGTTGAGGAGTACTTATATGAGATTCATTGATTGATGTTACCTATATTGTGATATGATCTTAATGCAAGGTGGAAAAGAATTGGATGAATGAGATATCATAAACTTATAATTCAATATCTAGGGATGATTGTACTTTTTAATGATAGTATTTCACATTTTATTGTTCAAATATTATTCAATAATTGTGATGATAGATAAGCTCCATTGGAAAATTTTAGTTTTATTTATGGATGGTACAAAGAATACCTTTTGATGGATGATTCTTTATTATTTACAAGGTATTGAGTAATGATATCATGAGGACACATAGGTTTGATCATGGGACTCTATAGCATATATGGATTTAATATTTATTTGAGTAATCATGATATATACATCAAATTGTGATAATTTTACAAGTAATAGGTCATGAATAGTCCAATTGGCGCATACCTAGCTAGTGCTAAGCCACGTGTGACCAATCCACAACCGCATCCTATAGGATAGGGGATGAATTCTTTCTCCAATTAGGAATACAAAACATATGAGAGTCCTTATCCGAAATTAAATTTACACAAAGAAAAAACACATCAATTCCAAATAAACAATGCATAGATAATATAATGGTTGGAAATCAAGAGTGTAAACAATGCATGAAATTTTTTTTAAGAAAAAATCATTGTACATGAGTGTATTATAAAATATATAAGGAAAAATATAAGCCCACCATAACTGATAATGTTTCCAAACTACAATGTTGGAGGGGAATACATTCAATGGAAACACCAGTTACTCATCATGGTCTATCTAGTCTACAATGATACAACTTCTCATGTTGCTCCTAGGACTTCATCAATATTCATATCACATACATAATACATGACATGTTTGGTAAGATACCACACAAGTATGTGTTTAAAATTACACAATAGTAACCCTAAAACACACATGAAAGGGATAAAAAAAGAATACCAAGTCTTCTTTAACCATAAGAATGTAGGTACAATAAAACCCAAGGCAGAGAGGGATGTGAATCTTTATCTCCAATAATCTGCAACAAATGGTTTTTTTATCTCAACATCACCATTTTATGTCAATCAATATATGGGAAATATCAACCATACCACCATGAAATTTTCAAAATGCATACCAAATGAGATAGAAAGTGGATCTCCATATCCATGGACCCTATAAAAATGATAAGGATTCCAAAAATCCCAAGGGAATATAATTAAATACTAGATACATGAATTATAAGGCCCCAGACTTAAACCTTACTTAATCTTGAGTTATTACAAGATTACACATTGAGGATCTTTTCAGGTTTAGAGTTTTAGAGAATTAGATCATAAAACTTGCATTACATTCCACATATAAACAAAGTGGTTACATAAATATAGTATTTCTTCATTCCCATAAATGGAAACAGATTTAAAATAAAACATGGATTATTTCTTGACACATCCTTGACTCTATCATCTTATCATGTACCTTTCCCTTGACCTGTGAAAAACATTTCAAAAACTTGGGATGAGCGTAAAAACTCAGTATGGGTTATAAAAACATGGAAAGGAAACATGAGTTCATATATACATAAGAATGAAATCATACTTTACCCATAAAACATAGGCACTTTAACATACCTCATAAAAACATGAATAAATCATATAAATCATAATACGTAAAGGTAACTTGAGGCATTCATAACATTCTTACGTAGGGGGTAACCCTCTTGGTTACGTTTGGAATACCCATCACAGTATATTCCCTAAAATCTCTTCGGAGAAACCTTAACGTTTCACTCCTTCGCGTTACCCAATGCATTGGAGAGCTATAACGGGCTCACCCGCCCTTAGTTTATCACGGAACCACCCGTCTTCATAATAATGCCCAAGAACCATAACATAATCATATCACATAAAACATGCATAAAGGAAACATAACATTTCCACATTTCAATCACGAGATATCAATACAACACATTGATATAATAAAAACATTATGAAAACCATTTTCAATACCAAAGTAAAACATGGTATTTATTTTTCTTTAAAAAAAAAGGTATGGCTTGTAGAGGAAGCCAAAACTCAAATAACGGTTACGACGGCGGAGAAGTCGTTGTCGCCGCATACGTACGACAAAAACATTCCCTTTTGTCGTTTAGTAAACGCTTCGTATAAAAAAGATTCCTTTTGAGTAAACGTAAAAGTCAAAGGGGTTTATACACCGTATAAAAGAAAGTTGTGTATAAAATAAAATATGCCTCAATGAAAGGAGATTGAGACGAAGTCCCATACAAAGATAATTTTTAAAATAAAATAGATACATTATGTGTATTCACTATAAGTACACATAAATAAAGTACAAATACAAGATACGACATAATAATATAATGACATAATTTGAAAGTAGGAGATTAACCCAAAGAATGGAAATTGGGTTAAGAAGTTCCCATACCTCGTATCCGACTTGACCCGACCGTTCTTTAAACTCCTGAATAATAAACTTTAGTTAATCTCTACTTGCTTAAGAACCTTTTTCAAGTTCATTATTCCTTTTATACCATGTTATTAACATCATGTAATTATTTAAGTTAATAATGTTTATTTTGTCGGTATTTGGTTCTTAAGTCAAAAATAGACTTCTTACACTTACATGTTGTTAATTTGGTCAATGTTTCATTATATCCAGAATGGTATTCATGATGTAGATATCATATATGTCATATATATCCAGTACATACATGTATTTAAAATATTACATAATCATTTAGAGGTAAGAAATGAAATGCACCGTTCATGGAGACGGTAAGCCGTACGTACGCATGAACGCTATTTTCATTTCTTTGTCATATTAACGGAATTAAAACTAAATGAGACTTATGTATATTTTAATTCCAGAATTATATTCATCATTTAGATATATCATTAATTATATATATCCATTATATACATGTACTTTTAATAGTACATTACATTTGGGGATAAGAAATGAAATGCACCGTTCATGGAGACGGTAGTCCGTACGTACGCATGAACGCTACTTTCATTTCTATCTCATACTTTAATGGAAATAAATGATAATTATATATAGTTATATTATAATTCCAGTATAATAACATATATAATATCATTAACGTTATCCTTTACACATCCCACATATGGTATTAACGAATCAAATCACTTTTAGGGGGCGGTAGTCCGCACTTCCTAAAATGAAGATATCGTGTTTTACCCATAATGGAAACCATAAAGGTATGACAAAAATGAAAAAACAGAAGCTTAAAGAAAACATAAACATATTATATATCATATATAAAAATAGTGACATCATAATGGCCACCTTTGAAGGTGTTAAATGAGTATTGAACAATCATCGTTTCGGGAGGCAGAATTTCGCCATCCACGGAAACCGTATGTTCTTAAACCATTTGATGTAGTTGTGTGAGAGTGTAGCTCAAATAAATCTTATAAAAACATCCTAGTATATTGAAGATACTGGTGATGTTATAAAAGAAGTAAATAAAAAGAGTTTAGGGGGTCGGAGAAGCAAAATAAAACAAATGAACATGAGAGAATGAAATACCTTAAAAAGTGTAACTTCTTTTGGTTTGAGCCTAAAGGCTTCCTTTGAAAGGATTCTGCCCAAAGGGAATCCTCTAGGATGAGGAGAGGGATGTGGAGAGAGCAAATGGGCAGGGGTTGGCCGATCCAATGGCTTGAAGAGTGTGTGAAATGAGGTAGAGGTGGGGGCCTTTTATAAGAGGAGAGGAGGGGCACTTTTGGAAAGTAAAGAAACATTACATTATTTGAAAATGTGTTTCGGTTTTAAAAGGTCCCAAATTGATGGAATTCGTGGATAAGGTGATAAGGCATCGAAATCCATTCATCCAATTGGTTTTGGCCATGTGTAGGTTTTAGATTTTACATTATCTTTCTATTTTATTTAAATCGCCAAATAATGATGTCATCGCTGCATCATTATTATGTCATAAATAATTAAATTTATTTAATGTATAAAAATTATAAAAAAAATACTATGATATAGGAAATCTTTTTATCTTTCCAATTACTATTTATAATCAAAATTTGGACTTGTATAACCCTACTTAAAAATTGTTTTCGTAAAACATATTATGTTTGTGTCATTTTCACTTTAACATTAAATAAAAATATATTATTGTCATTTTCCAACTAAAGTGGATACATGGGGTCCCCAAGTTAGGCCATGGCTTGTCTTGGTCGGCCATGACACAACCAATAAGGTTGGGACATGTGTCTAGGTCATTTTATATTATTAAAGCATTATTTATACATTAAACTACCCTAATTACCACTAATCGCGATTAAGAACTTAATAAGTTACTATTCACCAAAAAATTATTTTAATCTCATTGAACCACATTTTACTTCTTAATGACAACCATGTATGTCGGATTTTCAAAATTCAACACACATTAGTGGTAAAATTTCATTTAACCGAAAAATCAGTTTGCTTGATTACCACTTAGTGGTTTCACTATTCATCAAAAATTGAAGTTTTTCAGAAAATTACCAAAAATTCACCCTAAGCTATATTTGATATTCCGAATTCAAAAATGAAGTCCATTTTACAAAATTCAAATCATATAAGTCACATTAATTAATTTAATAATTAATTCCCGCTGCCAGATCAAATAGCGTGTTTTTACAAAACAATAAGTATCAAAAGATTGACACCAGTTTAAGTCTAATTTCAAATCGAAATTGATTCTAATGACCACCATTGGATAAAATGGTAAAAATATATTCTAATTTCACTTCAAAACCAATTCAAAACATAATCTAATCATATAAATAAATTAGGTTAGAAAGCAGTTTTGAATTAAAATACAACATTTTACACTATTCATAAAAAAAATGAACTTTATCAGAAAGGTACCACAAATTTACACAAAGTAAATTTTGATGTCCCGATTCTAAAGAAGAGTTATATTTGGTCCAATAGAAAGTATAAGAGTGATCAAAACTATATTTAATGACGGTTCACCATTAAAAGGTGATAAGTGAACCTTTAGTGAAAATTAGAGTATAAAAGCCTAAAATTGAACTCTTTCCGTATTTTAAGCCTTTATCTTTTATTGGGTAAATGTAAAAACATCTAAAAACACATCTATTCATATTTTAGTTATTTCTATTCATTCCCGCCAGTACAACGACTACTTGTTAACTAACATAATATTATTATATTACTAGTGTGCTACGTAAGTTTCAAAGAAACTCATCGTTGCGTATCGGGTACGCTATCGAACATAGCAACCCCTTTTAATTAAAATTCATATTTAATTCTCTAATATTAATAAATATGAAAATTATTTATTCTTTAATTACCTGGGATGTTACATCCTTCCCCCCTTTTGGGAATTGCGTCCTCGCAATTTTATTCACTTATCAAAATAAGTGGGGGTATTTATCCCTCATAGCATTTTCAGATTCCCATGTTGCCTCTTCAATCACATGGTTTTTCCAAAAAGCCTTTACCTGATGAATCACCTTATTCCGTAACACTTGCTCCCTGTGGTCAAGAATCTGGACCGGTTGTTCCTCATAAGATAGGTTCTCTTCCAGCTGAACTACCTCTGGACTCAAAACATGAGATGGATCTGGCATATACTTTCTCAACATCGAAACGTGAAAAACATTGTGTACCTGAGATAAACTCGGAGGTAAAGCCACTCGGTATGCAACTGATCCAACTCTCTCTAGAACTTCGTATGGTCCAATGAACCTTGGACTCAACTTTCCTTTCTTACCAAATCTCATCACACTTTTCCAAGGAGAAATCTTGAGAAAAACATGATCACCTACCTCGAAAGATAGATCCTTCCTCCGGTTATCCGCATAACTCTTCTGCCTGCTCTGAGCTGTTCTCATGTGTTTCTGAATCAGCTGAACTTTTTCTGCCATCTCTTCTACCAATTCTGGTCCCATCAACTTTCTTTCACCCACTTCATCCCAGAAAGCTGGAGTTCGACACCGCTTCCCATATAATGCCTGAAATGGTGCCATCTGTATACTGGAATGAAAACTGTTATTATATGAAAACTCAACCAAAGAAAGATGCTGGTCCCAACTTCCCTGATAATCCATAGAACAAGCTCGTAGCATATCCTCCAATGTCTGAATTGTTCGTTCTGACTGCCCATCTGATTGAGGATGAAAAGCTGTACTAAAATTTAATTCAGTACCCAACGACTTCTGAAGGCCTTTCCAAAAGTTAGAGGTAAACCTGGGATCACGATCTGATACAATGGAGAGAGGAACTCCATGTAACCTGACTATCTCTTTAAGATACAAACGGGAAAGTTGATCAAGAGAGAAAGTATCTCGTATAGCAAGGAAATGAGCAGATTTGGTCAAGCGATCAACAATAACCCAGATTGCATTATTACCTCGAGATGTCTTCGGTAATCCAACAACAAAGTCCATGGATATATTCTCCCATTTCCACTCTGGCACTGGTAAAGGCTGAAGCATCCCTTTTGGTAACTGCCACTCTGCTTTAACCTGTTGACATGTCAAACACTTCACAGTAAAATCAGCAATATCTCTTTTCATTCCATCCCACCAGTAATACTCCCGCAGATCTCTATACATCTTAGTACTGCCCGGATGAACTGAAAACGGAGAACTATGAGCTTCACATAACAACTCTCTCTTCAACTGTGAATCACAAGGCACACATAACCTCTTCACAAACCTCAAAACACAAACACAAACTTATCCAAGAACTCATGGAAAATTTTATTCATAAGGTCCATGAATACAGTAGGTGCATTGGTTAACCCAAAAGGCATAACTACAAATTCATAATGGCCATATCCAGTACGGAACGCAGTCTTCGGAACGTCTGCTTCTTTTACATTCAACTGATGGTACCCCGACCTCAAGTCAATCTTTGAAAAATACTGAGCTCCCTGGAGCTGACACCACTTCATTCGATGGCCCAACATCTGCTGAAGTAGTTGCAAAGGATTTCACCACCCCTTTCTGCTTGTAGTCTAACTGCTTCCCATCACTCAAGCTCCTTGTCGGACACTCGTTTGCATAGTGACCCATCTCATTGCACTTAAAACATTTCACTAACTGTAAATCAAATTTGTTCTTACCTTCACCTTGATCCTTTTCAGTGCAATCACGAGCCTTATGTCCCATCTTACCACATCGGTAGCACTTTCCAGAATTCAGAAGACATTCCCCAGCATGCCTTTTTCCACATTTATCACAAACTGGAAACTTAGTTTTCTTACCATCAGACTTTTTTGAAGAATTCTTACCTTTCTCCTGCCACCTCGGTCTCTTCTTCTGCTGGTTGTTATAGAAAACTTGGTCATCGGCAAACTCCATTTCCACCTTCTCAGCACATCGAACAAGCTTTTCATAACTTTTAAACTCACGAGAAGCTAATGCCCTTCGATACTTTGGCTTTAATCCTGAGTAAAAACGATTGATTTTACTATCAAGGTCCCGGATAAAATTGGGAGCATACCTTGCCAATCGAGTGAACCTTTCTTCATAGGCAGCCACTGAGTCTTCCTCTTGCCTCAATTCCAAGAATTGCTTTTCCATCCTAAGTCGAACAGCCTTAGGAAAATACTTCTCAAGAAACATACCTTTGAATTCATCCCAGTCAAGAGCATCAATCTCATCGGCGTCCCTGATATTTTTAACCATAGACCACCACTGATCTGCTTCACCCTCCAAACGGTAAATAGCAAGACTAACCTTTTGATTGTCTGAACACCCCATGACATCAAAAATCTTCTCCATTGCCTTAATCCACCCTTCAGCTAGCACAGGGTCAGATGATCCTCTGAATGATGGTGGATGTTGCCTCATGAAATGTTCCACCACTGACATGTTCCTCTGCGGTTGGTCTGGCTGATCTCGTGCATGGATACCACCACCATTTATAGCCTGAGTCAACTGTGCCATCACTGCAACAAATTTTTCAGTTCCGATTCCGACCATCTCAGGTTGCTGATTTGGAAGGCTGTCTTCCTCCTGATGTCGTCCCAACATAGCTGCTTTGTTTCCTCTGCGGAAAACCATTCTGAACAAACATGTCTTAGATGAAGCAACATGGTAATATGTAAATGCTATATCATTTCAATCATATTATAATTTAACACTTTTCTAACTCATAAAGTTGTCTAAACCGACCTTTGATACCAACTATAAGGCCCCAGCCTTAAACCTTACTTAATCTTGAGTTATTACAAGATTACACATTGAGGATCTTTTCAGGTTTAGAGTTTTAGAGAATTAGATCATAAAACTTGCATTACATTCCACATATAAACAAAGTGGTTACATAAATATAGTATTTCTTCATTCCCATCAATGGAAACAGATTTAAAATAAAACATGGATTATTTCTTGACACATCCTTGACTCTATCATCTTATCATGTACCTTTCCCTTGACCTGTGAAAAACATTTCAAAAACTTGGGATGAGCGTAAAAACTCAGTATGGGTTATAAAAACATGGAAAGGAAACATGAGTTCATATATACATAAGAATGAAATCATACTTTACCCATAAAACATAGGCACTTTAACATACCTCATAAAAACATGAATAAATCATATAAATCATAATACGTAAAGGTAACTTGAGGCATTCATAACATTCTTACGTAGGGGGTAACCCTCTTGGTTACGTTTGGAATACCCATCACAGTATATTCCCTAAAATCTCTTCGGAGAAACCTTAACGTTTCACTCCTTCGCGTTACCCAATGCATTGGAGAGCTATAACGGGCTCACCCGCCCTTAGTTTATCACGGAACCACCCGTCTTCATAATAATGCCCAAGAACCATAACATAATCATATCACATAAAACATGCATAAAGGAAACATAACATTTCCACATTTCAATCACGAGATATCAATACAACACATTGATATAATAAAAACATTATGAAAACCATTTTCAATACCAAAGTAAAACATGGTATTTATTTTTCTTTAAAAAAAAGGTATGGCTTGTAGAGGAAGCCAAAACTCAAATAACGGTTACGACGGCGGAGAAGTCGTTGTCGCCGCATACGTACGACAAAAACATTCCCTTTTGTCGTTTAGTAAACGCTTCGTATAAAAAAGAATCCTTTTGAGTAAACGTAAAAGTCAAAGGGGTTTATACACCGTATAAAAGAAAGTTGTGTATAAAATAAAATATGCCTCAATGAAAGGAGATTGAGACGAAGTCCCATACAAAGATAATTTTTAAAATAAAATAGATACATTATGTGTATTCACTATAAGTACACATAAATAAAGTACAAATACAAGATACGACATAATAATATAATGACATAATTTGAAAGTAGGAGATTAACCCAAAGAATGGAAATTGGGTTAAGAAGTTCCCATACCTCGTATCCGACTTGACCCGACCGTTCTTTAAACTCCTGAATAATAAACTTTAGTTAATCTCTACTTGCTTAAGAACCTTTTTCAAGTTCATTATTCCTTTTATACCATGTTATTAACATCATGTAATTATTTAAGTTAATAATGTTTATTTTGTCGGTATTTGGTTCTTAAGTCAAAAATAGACTTCTTACACTTACATGTTGTTAATTTGGTCAATGTTTCATTATATCCAGAATGGTATTCATGATGTAGATATCATATATGTCATATATATCCAGTACATACATGTATTTAAAATATTACATAATCATTTAGAGGTAAGAAATGAAATGCACCGTTCATGGAGACGGTAAGCCGTACGTACGCATGAACGCTATTTTCATTTCTTTGTCATATTAACGGAATTAAAACTAAATGAGACTTATGTATATTTTAATTCCAGAATTATATTCATCATTTAGATATATCATTAATTATATATATCCATTATATACATGTACTTTTAATAGTACATTACATTTGGGGATAAGAAATGAAATGCACCGTTCATGGAGACGGTAGTCCGTACGTACGCATGAACGCTACTTTCATTTCTATCTCATACTTTAATGGAAATAAATGATAATTATATATAGTTATATTATAATTCCAGTATAATAACATATATAATATCATTAACGTTATCCTTTACACATCCCACATATGGTATTAACGAATCAAATCACTTTTAGGGGGCGGTAGTCCGCACTTCCTAAAATGAAGATATCGTGTTTTACCCATAATGGAAACCATAAAGGTATGACAAAAATGAAAAAACAGAAGCTTAAAGAAAACATAAACATATTATATATCATATATAAAAATAGTGACATCATAATGGCCACCTTTGAAGGTGTTAAATGAGTATTGAACAATCATCGTTTCGGGAGGCAGAATTTCGCCATCCACGGAAACCGTATGTTCTTAAACCATTTGATGTAGTTGTGTGAGAGTGTAGCTCAAATAAATCTTATAAAAACATCCTAGTATATTGAAGATACTGGTGATGTTATAAAAGAAGTAAATAAAAAGAGTTTAGGGGGTCGGAGAAGCAAAATAAAACAAATGAACATGAGAGAATGAAATACCTTAAAAAGTGTAACTTCTTTTGGTTTGAGCCTAAAGGCTTCCTTTGAAAGGATTCTGCCCAAAGGGAATCCTCTAGGATGAGGAGAGGGATGTGGAGAGAGCAAATGGGCAGGGGTTGGCCGATCCAATGGCTTGAAGAGTGTGTGAAATGAGGTAGAGGTGGGGGCCTTTTATAAGAGGAGAGGAGGGGCACTTTTGGAAAGTAAAGAAACATTACATTATTTGAAAATGTGTTTCGGTTTTAAAAGGTCCCAAATTGATGGAATTCGTGGATAAGGTGATAAGGCATCGAAATCCATTCATCCAATTGGTTTTGGCCATGTGTAGGTTTTAGATTTTACATTATCTTTCTATTTTATTTAAATCGCCAAATAATGATGTCATCGCTGCATCATTATTATGTCATAAATAATTAAATTTATTTAATGTATAAAAATTATAAAAAAAATACTATGATATAGGAAATCTTTTTATATTTCCAATTACTATTTATAATCAAAATTTGGACTTGTATAACCCTACTTAAAAATTGTTTTCGTAAAACATATTATGTTTGTGTCATTTTCACTTTAACATTAAATAAAAATATATTATTGTCATTTTCCAACTAAAGTGGATACATGGGGTCCCCAAGTTAGGCCATGGCTTGTCTTGGTCGGCCATGACACAACCAATAAGGTTGGGACATGTGTCTAGGTCATTTTATATTATTAAAGCATTATTTATACATTAAACTACCCTAATTACCACTAATCGCGATTAAGAACTTAATAAGTTACTATTCACCAAAAAATTATTTTAATCTCATTGAACCACATTTTACTTCTTAATGACAACCATGTATGTCGGATTTTCAAAATTCAACACACATTAGTGGTAAAATTTCATTTAACCGAAAAATCAGTTTGCTTGATTACCACTTAGTGGTTTCACTATTCATCAAAAATTGAAGTTTTTCAGAAAATTACCAAAAATTCACCCTAAGCTATATTTGATATTCCGAATTCAAAAATGAAGTCCATTTTACAAAATTCAAATCATATAAGTCACATTAATTAATTTAATAATTAATTCCCACTGCCAGATCAAATAGCGTGTTTTTACAAAACAATAAGTATCAAAAGATTGACACCAGTTTAAGTCTAATTTCAAATCGAAATTGATTCTAATGACCACCATTGGATAAAATGGTAAAAATATATTCTAATTTCACTTCAAAACCAATTCAAAACATAATCTAATCATATAAATAAATTAGGTTAGAAAGCAGTTTTGAATTAAAATACAACATTTTACACTATTCATAAAAAAAATGAACTTTATCAGAAAGGTACCACAAATTTACACAAAGTAAATTTTGATGTCCCGATTCTAAAGAAGAGTTATATTTGGTCCAATAGAAAGTATAAGAGTGATCAAAACTATATTTAATGACGGTTCACCATTAAAAGGTGATAAGTGAACCTTTAGTGAAAATTAGAGTATAAAAGCCTAAAATTGAACTCTTTCCGTATTTTAAGCCTTTATCTTTTATTGGGTAAATGTAAAAACATCTAAAAACACATCTATTCATATTTTAGTTATTTCTATTCATTCCCGCCAGTACAACGACTACTTGTTAACTAACATAATATTATTATATTACTAGTGTGCTACGTAAGTTTCAAAGAAACTCATCGTTGCGTATCGGGTACGCTATCGAACATAGCAACCCCTTTTAATTAAAATTCATATTTAATTCTCTAATATTAATAAATATGAAAATTATTTATTCTTTAATTACCTGGGATGTTACATG
Organism: Viscum album; assembly: GCA_963277665.1. Taxonomy (NCBI): domain Eukaryota; kingdom Viridiplantae; phylum Streptophyta; class Magnoliopsida; order Santalales; family Viscaceae; genus Viscum; species Viscum album. The sequence goes on from OY728166.1 coordinate 880,244,328, forward strand.
AATAACCTAACCAGAGTCATAGATGGAGAGGCCCAATCCTCACCACTACACTACATATATGGGGAAGATATATATCCTCATCACTATGCTCCATTTTTTGGGGATAAATATCACAATATTTTTATCATGCATAACTTCCCAAGTAAATTAATAAAGGTCCCATATATTCATTACTATAATCCAAAGCGTAGGTATCCCAAACCCCTAAGGATGACCCACTACCCTTTGGATATTGATGAAATGGGAGTACCAAAAAAAGATAGTGGATCCCCAACTTATGGTTTATGGGGGAGTAACAACTTTATCTATATAATGATTTTGAAGGACTCATTACCTAGTATAATAGGGGAGTATCGAACCGATCATATCTCTAGTGATCTAAAAAATCATTGATATCATCCAAGAATTGTTAAAGTAATTATCCCACTATCCTCACATCATGTAGTTTTTTTAATGCCAAAATTAAGGCCACCATTTCATTCTACGTGGATGTCACTTAAAATAGGCTACACACAACCAATATATGATTTCCTATATATTAGATACATGAGGATGAATCTCCAAGGGAAGTACATGATGTGCCCACCTAGGGTACCAATTTTGTATTATAAGGTTTAACCCTTGACTTGTTGACTCAGGATACTCATAATTTGAAATAAAATTAGTGAAAATATACTATGTTCCACATGGCATGTGACCTCACATGGACACATTGGCATGTCCTTTTCTACAAACGGTTTGGTTGTCCATGTAGTAGTACATGGTAAGTACATGCAGTACATGAAATTTTCTTTCTAAGCTTGACCTTTCTCATTTCAATGGGATAATTCTCACGAATAGGGGACCTGATTATGTTGTTGACGTTGCCCTCCGACCAATGTAAACTCAAGGTCTATCCTTGTACTGCCACATAGCCATGTATCCTTATGTGGCATGTATTCCTATGAAATCAACCACATGGAAAATTCACACTACATGGAGTGTACACCTAGTACACATCATATAGTTCCATAATCATAGTCTTCCTCAAAGTGGAAGATCACAAGTCTTGTTCTCCTTCACAATGTGTCGTGTGATCGGGATTTCAGATTGGGAAATCGCTATAGACCTCCCAAACCACTGAGTTTCACTGATTAATCATAGATTTAACCCCATAGTTTATATTGAATTAATACAAGTGATATAAAAACTTTATATATGATTTTATGTGCATCATGACATAAAAAAACTACCCACCAAATAGAAAATCATCGAAGCTTCGGATCGATATCCATGCATGGAATCCACTACACCATGATATGAACTAAATCACTATATCAGATGGTGTCTAGTAACACCAATTCTCCTCCCTCATTTTTTTATTTTACAAGATATAAAAACTTTACAATTCTAAATCAATTCTGAATCCAAAAGAGAGGTAATTCTATAATTGTTTATTTTTTTTAGATAAATAACATTGTTGTTTGTCACAATCTCCAATGATGGTCTTCCATTGAACTCCCAACATCAACCAACCTTATATTTTTTATTCAGGAGATACATATATATATATATATGAAGAAATTGAGTTATCATATTTTTGATTTGATTCTCTGTTCAACAGTTATTCCATTATTCCAGAAAAATTTCTGGAGTGTGATATAATATATTCAATATTTTTTAAAATCGTTATACCATGTCTCTATGAGCGTCAAAATTATGTTCTGTATAAATGAAATAAAATCACAACATGTTTACAAAAATATTCTAATGTTTTACCTAGATAAAATAGTTTCATTACACTCTCCCCACCTTCAGGGAATTTCGTCCCATAATGTGAAAACAAACACACTAGAGAGTGTTCCAAGTTCTCAATTGGATTTAACACTACCATGTGATCTACTAAGTATTCACATGTTTTCAAAATCAATGAATACATGGAAAAAACATTCCCACCAAGGTTTTTATCTGGTTATCCCTCAAATTCTATAGCGAACCGTGAAATGGTAATTCCACACTCATTTTCTATGTTATCTTGGTCGATTTCTTGCAATGATTAGTGCTCATAGTTCCTCATCTGCAACATGAATAATATAAAGGGCACCCAGTATCCCTATAATTATTCAATAATGTGAAATTATTATTTTATAATCCAGTATAATCAGTAAAATATGGTTTTATATACCACATCTATAGTCTACAATTCCGACCAAATCACTTTAATCCTTGATGTGGAAAAATATATTGGGTCCCATGATCTCATTGTAATACACCAAAGGCCAAAATCATGAATCCTAAAAGTACTCCTAAAATATTTTTGAAGTATTAATCAACACTTGGATTAATTAAACCCTTTAATAGAATAGATATCTCCTACTCTAGGCCCATAAAAACAATCTCCCACTAACTTCAACTAGTACATCTGTTACAAGTTTGGTCTCCCACAATTAACCCAATTAGGGCTACACTAATGGTGTAGTGGTATCTATAGTGACTTGAAAAATACACCATGCCTTATCCTCCCAAATATTTCCAATATATGACATGAAATGCAGATTATTTTTTCACTAGAACCTAAACTACCCACATTACATAACCATCAATCCTAGAAAGAAAACCCATTTTTAACCACAACTGAGTCTCAATACCAACCTAATTATATACATAATCTCATGTTGATGTATGATTAATGATATCAAAAAAACATATAGGTAATTTCATGAATCTATAATAATTAATTCATAAAAAAACGTCCCAAAACGTTCACCAATATCTTCTATCGAATGGTTTGAAAGTAGGAAAACATGGTGAGAAAGTCTTGGAAAACTTAGGCAGAATAATGACCTCTTACTGATCATGGTAAACCCATAAAAAATTATATATTCACAACCCCGTTTACACTACAATACATGAACCTTAATCTCTTTATAATTATGTGTGCAAAAATAAATTCTAAATTCAGAAACATGCTACAACATCCTTCAAAACTAAACCCAATGAAAAAGGATCTTGGTATTGCCACCCCTCACCTAGGTTTACTTATAAGTGAAGGAAACCACCTCATCACCCTGTAACACTATGATATTGGGTGAATCATACATACATGAAAAGAAGAAATACTCCCCAACCAAAAAATTCCAGTAAGAACTTGTCCAAAAGATATTCTGTAAAGAGAGAACATAAAAAATTCTCAAAGTTACCCCCCCACTCACTAAAGAGGCAGATGGGTAACAACATTCTATAGGGATATATTAAACCGTTCTTACCCTCATGGAAAAAAATCCTAATTGGTCAACTTATCTATTTGCTTACTCAAAAATAGAAGATGAACAAATTTCTATATATTTTTCTATAACAACCATGCCCTGTGGTGGTACTCACTCTAGAACTACCTCAAACATAATATCATAAAATATCACTCCAATGTCCAAGAAGACAGAACCCATGAAGTGGACACCCTAAATATATATCTATCCTATTGATAGATTCCCAAAAGGATGGTACTTCGATTGAATATCAATAACCATCCTCATATTTCTCATGTGCTCCATCCCTACAACCATGTACATGAGGATTCAAATGAATAATTATCCTATTTAATGATCTAGGAAGGGTTAAGGATCCAGTTATTATGTCTCAATAAAACTAATGGGGTGTCTATCATTTTATAAGGTATCACCACAAACTCATTGTTATGGTTATAAGATTTGTAATCATCAATCTCTAAATACTTCTCTCGAACCTAGAGCTAGTGATAAACCATAATGATGTAACCAAAAATAACATCATTTACTCTATACACTATGAAAACATGTCCTCAGTTCTTGGAGATGGATAATACTCCCTTACAAACTCCTAGGTTAGATGAATTCAGTCTAAACTAAACCCCAATATCTCATCAACCTTCCATGAGAATAAAACAAGGATTCTCTAGCGAACACACTAATTATGAAATTTCCTCCATTTGTAAAAGACCTTCAATTACATCTTCATCTCATGTAACTCAATGATATACATCTAGTTTACTATCATAGATATCGAGGTAGTCGATGGGTGCATGATTTTGAATAATATTAACTCTCAGTGGGGAGGTAAACACAGAACATCATTTGGATATTCATCCTCATACTCCACCATCTATAAATGAATTCAAAATTTCATAACATCTGCTACACCAAGGCTAAGACTATACCATTGAGAATAAGTTGGTTGTAACCACTTACAAAATAACTTTTCCTACACTACTTGGGAACACTCTTTACGAAAGGATAAAAACAATATCCCATAGCATTGTAACCCTCACTTATAATATTCATATAATCTCAGATGATAGGTAATTAGTGTATAATAACGAATACATCTTATGAAATAATCATCTCTATAGAAAGATATAATTTTCATCTCTCTCAACTTTATATTCATGTCACATTTTTGGTGGATGCATGTGATCACCTATCCTATCTACAGAAGCCTCTGACCACAAGTGTCAAAAAAAGGATCTATTAATATTACGATCCCTCAATCATGGAATAAATCTAATGAGATATGACCAATGAATCCAATATTGACACTAACAAGAGTTGTCAAGAAACATGTCACAACTTAAATCATACACGAATCCTCCAGCTCAAAACAACTAAGGACCCGATGCTAAAACTTCAATTTCTCTAATATTATCCCCATCCAAGGCATGCTCTGAGACCTCAGAACATCACACAACCTCAAACACACATGTCATATGAATTATTCTATGAATCCACAAAATTTTCATCATGTGAGGGTATTAAATAGGCTAAACATTTTTAAATTGAATCATAAGAACATGTATCGGTGGGGGAAGAATCCAAAATCCTTTAGATCATAATGTTACATCCACCATAATCAATATTGGTCTTTACTAACAACCTACATCACTATGGAGATGTATCACTCTTAAAACCACCTGATTTTGAGTTCTATCCAAGTGGCACACCTAGACCATGTCTCCCCCTTACCCATAATGCATGAAGGGGCTCCTGCTGACCACAAATAATAGGGAATATCTATCCATGTGTCACAAACCACTACACATTGAGGGTCAGGCTCATGGTGAATCCTCACCATGTTATATCAATGGATGTTTTGTAATGTGCTAAATCTGTGCACATGACATCACACTCCTGATGAAGCTATTGACACTAGACCAAAATGTGGTAAAAAACCCCCCAAAACAAAGGATGTGGATCTATTTCCCACTCAATAAGTTGTAGCACCACTGTATTCCCACCTGTAACAAACAAATGATGAGATGGTCCCTGAGATTTGGCCTCATCACCTAGTTTGTAATCATCATGAAAATGTGTTGAAATTATAATATTATGTCTTAATAGAGACATCATGAAAATTATCATGACATAACACATTCAAATAAAATATCTAGGTAGGTAAATCAATGTGGACATGGAAACCACAATACATTCATATTTGTTTCATGAACTAACGTTTTCCCGAAACCCAAGGCATATTTGTTTTGAGTCAACAAGAAGGTAGTTATATACTTTGTGAATAAGAAAGTTTTCCCACCACAAAAACATTTCAAACCATAGCAATAATATTGATCTTGATAAAAATTAAAAATATTACTCTAGGTTCAAAACCAAACCTTATATCTAGAATAAAACATTGATATCTAAACTGAATAAAACTACTTTGATTCCACTATATCATGACCCAAACCGCCAGGGCCCACATGGACAGAAGTACGCCAAGTATGTCCAACCCATTACAACCTCCAATAGTTGAAGGGATGGAATTTATCACCAAATATAAACACAAAAAAATGTAGGACTTACCCAAAATTAACTTCATGCACTTAAACACACATCTCACTCCCTGTAATAGTGTAGAATCAAATAAGAAGAAGAAAAAAATAGATTGTATAAAAAGCATGAAACAACCTCTAATAAAACATCCTGGTAAAATAGATTATTCGAATGTATTAATGGAATAATAAAATCCCACCATAATGGATTAAAGTGTCTAACTTACTAATTATAAGGATATTTCTTCAAGGATAATCACATAGTACACACCACAATATGTATATCTCACTATGACCCCCTAATAATGTTCCTACTAGGAATCCAATAATGTTCTTATCATCCAAAAAATATATGGTATGTGTGGATGGATCCCTTGATTGTGTGATTATAACAGTTTATAATAGGAACTCCATAAACCCAAAAAGAAAGTGAGAAACTAAAATGAATCAGTATTTACATCCTATAAAATGTGTGTATGAAAAAAACAAAAGGGATACAAAGAAGGGAAACTCCATATCCAAAACACTACTATGATTTATGATTCAGATAAACATCACTAGGGAACATAAATTTGTATATGATACATATCAACCAGAACACCTAGACATGATCAACAAAAATACAAAATGAGAGAGGCATGGGTTTTCCATCTCAACCAAATAGATTGAAATGATGTGTCCACCCTCAGTTCCAATGGCCAAGATCTTAATTCCATCACCATGAGTAAACTGATAAGATTTAGAGTTGAAATTTTAACTCCTTTTTTACTTTACACAATGTCCCATAGAGAAATATTTCACACTAAGTGTTTTTTATAAACTACAGAAAGAGTCTGGAGGGTCCTTCCACACCATTAATCACTATATTTGATGGATATATTTTTATATTTATGGACCAAGTTTAACCTCAAAATAAATTTAATGTAGTGGATACCTCCATATTTTTTCAATTCACAACTTATGGAGGACCATGTCTTATGGAGGTCTCATTCCCCACAAGATCATAAAAAATAGAGGTTCACACATTGTAGAATTTCAACCCATGGCTTGTGATCCACGAGGTAGTACCATCTCAACCTATATAAAAACAATGATAGACCCATGCTTTTGTGTTACATTGGTTTACTGACCCCGAATTATCTGTTGCTATAATACTAAATCACTTCCATAAACCCAGCATCGCCGAAGGAAGAAACCAACTAGTATAACATCACATCATATCTATGATTCCAAAAAAGTCCCCATCACATTCTATGTGAAAAAATACTAGTTTAAACCACTTTTGGATATAATTGAATCCATAATAAAGAGATAATATTAGGAATAAGTCTAAAAGGGATGTACATGACATTTCCTCCTTGTATACAAGGTGTTTATCAAGAGGATAAACCCTGGAAGAGTCTCCTCATGATACATGGAATGTATTGGAATAGTAAATTGTTTGTACTATGGTCCGAATTGAGTGTGACCTCACATAGACACCTAGGTATGTCCTCTTTTCCATGCAGCATGGCTAGGAATGTAATCCAACAAGGTGTTTACATGATATAAATGATATGTTCATCCTAGCCCAGCTAAAGGTTGTGTTTATTGAATCTTTCTAATGTACAATGACCCATGGCCCAGAACCTGGTTGGGTACTATAGCCTATGTATATATTGGAGTTTTACCTTGTATAACCACATGACCATATCCAATTACATGTCCTTTATTCCCATTCATTTCACCACATTACCCTATCCCACTATATTAATTATACTCCCATTATGTATAATTTATCTCATTAAAATTATTATTATATAATCAATAAGAACACATTGCCATTTCTATTGTACTACACATCGTGTGATAGTGACATCAGAATGACTAATCCTTAAGAACTTCCGAACCCCCCAATTTATCATGATTACTCTCAGATCGACCGCTAAAGAATTATTATTAGTTAAAAAAGGAACAAGATCCATTAAAATTCATATTCAAGGTTCATGATGTAAAAGTAATAATCCTCCAAACTTTTGGGGAAACCCCAAAGCTGTGATTCCAGATCCATGTTCGATATTTGATGAACCAAGACCCTATATTTATTTTCATCTTGGATAATTTCTAGATATACCTCTTTTCCACCTTTATTAATATGTCATGCAAGGGAGAAGCCTTATCAATTTTCTCTATGTGTCTCAATACAAATAGGGTGTATATGGGTTTAAATTATTAATATAATAAACCATATTTTTTTATCAAACCCTCCAACATTCCCCTTCCACCAAATTTCTAACACTCACTAACATTATATTGAGACAATGCTGAAACCTATATCTTGGAAGTAATTGTGGTATCAAATTTCCAATTCTAGACTCTATTTGGGAGAGATTCCATTATCTATTAAAAATTCATGAACATGATATTATATGAAAATATATTTAATATCACCACACCAAGGCTCTCTAGGCCTTATAATTCCATTCCTTCACCATACCCAACGTTAGTAATACTCCAATAATTATTGCAATGTCATATATGAACAGATGGGTCATTTGCGGTATGGATTGACCTTGGAAACCAACTAATAATGACATGATGATGGTTGATTTTGTGGGATCACAGAATCTAGGGGGGGCCTTAGAAAATGGTATTAAGTCCAAATATTCTGTGAATGATAACATACCCATTAGTATTTATTATTAAAAACAAAATAATATCATGTGTATATGGATGTATGTTTGAGTTTCAAACAATATATATTCAAACCAACATGATTACAGTATGATTAATAGGGATAGATTGAAATTTTTAACCTATCAATATTAATGTACATGGTATATAGAAAACTTAATAAGATCTATATAGTTCTTATAAATATAGGGATAGAATTTGGAGTTGGTTAATTTTTTTCTCTGTTTAATTATCATTCATAGAGATGTTAATTTTTTGGCGTTTGATGAAAATAATATCATGATTGATGGTTGAAAAAGACATTATTCTCTTTGAAATGTTCTATTATGAGCATATAATAAGTTATATGTTAAGAATATTTAGACACTTATATGAGGTGTCTCAGTTTAAATATATCCTTCTGGGATTATTTATCCTCCCCTACTGCCAATTATATAGGACCAATAAAATTGATTAAAATATTTTTATTTTTTGTAATTATGATATACCACAAGATAATAAATACTGGTTATGATACATTATCCTTATTTAAGGATCATGTAGAATTAAGATATTTTGATGTTCCCCATTCCTGAACACTGGAGTTTAATACTAAAATATATACTTTTCAAAAGTTATTTAATAACAAATTGGATGAACTAAGCTAAACATAACATTGTATTACATTATTTTAACATGTTAATATTTACATCCCCTAAAAATAAAAATTCCCTTGAACTGAGTGGGTAGTTTGTATGAGAACTAGCTAGATAAGAAACTCATTTTACAAAACAAATGAAAATTTATCTATTTTTGAGCCACAATTGACTCCTTTTGAGACTTCTCATAAGTTATACTCATATTCATGAACTGAGAATCATAATCCTAAGAAAGTGGTAACATCAACTTCTTAGTATGTTAAAATGTATCAACATGACATCATGGGTTATATCCTAAAAATATGGTAAAATATTAATTAAATAGAAATATATAATAAAAAATAAAAAATAAAAATTCGAGTATTCGATATGTCATGATAGAAGAAAACATAATATCAAATGAATTGACTTGTAATGAGGCATGTGTGTGTGGAAACATGACATAATTATCACAATCCTTGGAGAATACTGTATGAATATAACATAGAAATATAATAATGTTATAAACCTAATAAATCATTAAATTGTGAGCATACTTAACCACATCGAGTTCTCACAGAATATTATGAACGTAGCTAATCTGCATCATGTTTATGCCCAATCATGTGAATGTTTCTAATCCACATATTCTTTAGAATCAATATTTTGAGTGTAGTTAATCTAAATCTTGTTCATTCACAATATTTTGTACATAATTATTCCTCATCATGTCAACAATCAATCTCATGAATGTTTCTTGTTTACATTTTGTTCAAACTCAACATATTTATCCTATAATTTATAATAAATAACCAATGTATTAGGGGGATAATTAAGATCCCATCCATCAGTATCCATAAATGTGTGCACAACATGAAATAAATCAATCATATTTAAAACAAAAGTTATTTAATTTATTGAAAAAGGATGGGGTTCAAGAAGACATTCACAGAATATTTCATAATCAGTACTGAGAATAAGTTTTATGGATTCTTCAAAACATATCCTATGTGTAAAAAAATAACGTCAAATAATATAGACATAGATATAAAACAAAATTTTAAAATATTTATAAAAAATCACTTCAAAATTTAAGAAGAAATATCCATTTTTAAACCTCATGAAAAATCATCAAAAAATGGTAGATTTAAAACATTATTAATTCTTTTTAAATTTTTTAAAAAAATTATAATAAAATTATGAAAAAATGTTGATAATATAAATTGGTTTTTACCGACATTCATTGATATTACAAAAAACATTAAAGACATATTAAAAAACAATAGCCATTGAACTCCATTTTAAAATCATGAATAAAATTTTAAGTGTATATCAATTACCTATTGAAAATAATGTTTTTTTTCAAAATCATTAGGAATTAAAATAAATTTGATAACAATATGAAAATATGGAATAGATATTCATACTAAAGAATTCATATAACAATGAAAGAATCCATAAAATAGTTTTTATTTTTTTACCACAGTCATTAAAGATGAAGATTTAGGACACATTTAGAAGTTTATTTCAATAACGTCGATCTGATATATTTTTAAGACATTAATTTTTTTTGTAAACAAATAATCAATATTTGGATCCTTGGAAAAGATAAAAAGGTTTTCAATAGTATTTGAACAGAAAAATATTAACATCGAAGTGAAATCCTTTTTAAACTTTTTATGATAACATTAATGAAACACTCATGATAAACTGAATGATAAATCTTATAATTTAAAATATATAATGTGAAATTTAAAAATTACCTAAAATAAAACATATTCTTATTTAAAAATCATAAAGGGAAATATTTGTTGGAAGAGTGAATATTTAAATGGATGAAAAGGAGATCATTTTGATAGTATTTGAAAAATTCTTAACATCATAATATTTTAGGAATAAGGAAATACTTCGTTGATATCATATAAAATAATAAGAAAGTAAATTATAATATCATTATATATCAGAAAAAAAACACTACTTTAATACCAAAATCAATGATGAATAATTGTGACTTATTAAAAGAAGATGAGTCACAAAAATCCCAAATGACTATTATAGCATTTTATTTTAAATCTATTGAAATAGAAAACACACTATGAGACTTTATATACAATTTATAAATTAATAATTATTATATAAAATTTCACATAGGTTTCATATAAAACATGTAAAAAATAATTTCATAATAAGAAAAATGTCTTTGAGAAGGAATGTTTGAGAAGAAACCAGAACAGACATAATATTTTTGAAGTAATGAACATTTTTAGGGGATTTTATAAGTAAAAATTAACATCCCAAGAGAAAATAGGGAATAAATCATGATAAATAATTTCGTATAATAAATTGAAAATATAATAATAAAATTCAAGAAGAATATTTATAATTCAAAAAAACTAAATTGAGTTATGAAACACAATTACGAATATAATGATAATTGAGGTAATAATACTCCCCAAATGAGTAAATGTGAAGAAATTATCAATCCATAGAAAGTAATGTTCAATTAAAATTTAAAAAAATAATAGGATAATATAATCCAACATAGAATAATTAGGCTTAAGAATAATATTTATAACTCAAAGAATGCAAATTTAGTTGTGAGAAACCCTAACATTGAATTCCCACAATGTTGAGCATTCCATAAATTATAGTATAACAAACATAAATCTCTTAATTACTTACGCCATAAAATTATTAATATCTATTACCTTTTATATTAATAAAATATAATTCAATTTTACTCATTTACTAGTTAATTATAGTTTATCTTCATCATTAGATGTTTATAAATTTTTTTTTCACAATCTGTCTAATTTCATTATCGATATGCATTATTGGATAAAAATATCATCATTAATAGATTATATAAATTAGTATTATATATGTTTAATAATTATTTTTAATTATCTAATATCATTCCATGATAAAATTATTAATGGTTCATGAAGATGGAATCGTCAATGATCATGTTTGGGTAATTTTAGATGAATAAATGTAGGTCTATTAATATTGAATTAAATATTAATATATCTTTTCTAGAACCTTAAAAAAAATACTATATTCTCAATTACATATAATAACACAAGTTGTTATATTTTCATAGTTATCGATGATAGAAATTTATATCATTTTTAGATAATCGGATAAGAGGATCTAAAAAACCACAAGATATAATCGATGAGAGTGTATATATAATAGTGAATCATAATTAAATAGAGTTTTATAAATATTTAGATTCAAAAAGAAATAAAAACTTTGTTTCATTGTGGATGTAGTGATCCCCACTTATATAAGGGAATAATTTTAATTTTTAATACTATGTAATGAAGATTTGAATTTGTTTATATTTTTTGAATAATAATAATTTTATATATGTAATATTTTTTCCTTAAATACTCCCATAGAACTATCCATTTAATGATGTTATGAAAAACATATCACCTCACTTATAGAGGTGGTGGTACGTATGTAACACAAGAGACATTTTCTTTCGAAAGGTAGGTGGGATGGGAGAAAATGGCTATACCATTAACATGAGAATATTTTAGTACTTTTATAATATTATTATAATTATTTCATCATGTAATGCTTACATATACTCCGTTTGGATGTTTGTTAGGTTACATTGGTGGCTATTAGTCTGAATCTGTTGGTGAATTTTGGTTGTGGCTTCTGTTATGGGTTTCGTCGTTCTGGTGGTGTTCAAGATGGTGATGCTCGAGATATAGTGTTGTGTATGCTCAACACTGCTATGGATTCAATGTTCAATCCAACAGTCCGAGTCGGTCTGGTTTGATGGTTCAGAATGAGGCTTTGCGAGCTGTTGTTCGAGCAGCCGGTGCCATTCCAGAGGCGGTGGTGGTGCTTTCTTCCTTGGTTCGGGGTGCGTCTTCCTCAAAGACGATGATGGCTCCAGTTTCAAGTGATGAAGATGATGATCAGGGTGAGTTGTCGATGTGATGATGACGGGCCGTCAACAATGTCAATTCTTTTTTCGCTAACAACCTTCTCTGATTGGATATGTCAGAAGGGTTCACAGATCGATGTGGTTGTGCGACGCGAGGTGGACATATGGCAAGGGATTTGTCAAGTTTGCGCTTGAAATTTGAATTCTTGGAAATTTTGAATTTTGAAATTTGAAATTTACATATAATTTTGTGTACCAATTTTGTCTGTACGGTTACCGGTTACCCTTAAACCAGATTTTTAGAAAATGAAAACCATGGATTTGGTGGTATTATTTTTATAATTTTTTGTGGGTTTTTAAATCTTATTGATTTATTAATAATATTCTTATTATAATTTCTGTCTCATTTTTGTTTGGTATTTCCTGTTGATAAATCTATCAAACATAGTATTAAATTAAATAAAATTATATACTAAAATATCAGGGTGTTACATTCTCCCCCTTAAATTAATTCCATCCAAGAAAATTTAATTATCATTCACTAATGAGAGAAGGTAATTGATCTATAATATGATCAATTTATATTATCTACTAATATTTGAACCCCCCAACCATCGATACTAGATTATTAATTACTTCCCACATAATAATCATTTATAATGATTTTCCGTTATCTCAAAAATTTATATTAAATATGCATTCATAGTTGGTTATTGATGTTTTTAGGGAAATAACTTTTTAGGATTATTTTATGATCCAACATTCAATGAAATAATATAAAAAAATGCTAATTATAATATCTAATTAAATGATATTAAATCATCATATGAATATAAAAATTCAATACTAAGATGCCTTATCCAATGAAACCTTAATTTTAACCAATGATAGTTTTAATTTAACTATTTTATAAATAGATAAACCTGTAAATCCATCAATTTAAACTAGGCTATCTATGTCTATTTTCTTTTTAGGTTTTCAAATATAATAAGTTATATGTTATATCCTCAAGTTCAATTTATATCCTTCATAATGGTTCATAATGAGAATGTAAATCAACCACATCTGAACTCGTGGGAGTGTTTAGATATCTGTACAATCTTAGTACCACAGATAATTAAATGATTAAAAATATAGTTTAGATTCGACTATCCCATATCAGTGTGACTGCCCGTTGATCAATCTATGTCACAACCACATCCACATTCTAATAGATAGAAAGATATGTAATTACTAAGACAACCACATACTCCAAACATTAACAATATTCTTGGATGTTATTCTATACTTAGTCTTATAACGTGGTATTTCACTACTATTATCTAATCAAAATTCCCTATAGTAACTAAACTAATCATAAAAAATAACTAAATGGTGATCTGATATTAATGGTGAAACCCCAGTCCTTCCCTCTTAGGTGTGGTGCCAAAATATAAAACATTAGACATATGATTTAATAACAATTAAGTAGACCCATGATGGACATTAATTTATTTTATTGAATATTAATCAGTTAAACATAACATCTCATTATAAAAACTAAATCACACAAAATTAAGGTCATTTTTCCTTGATAACTAGCGACATGAGACACTTATTTTATAATACATGACCACATTTCTCCATTTTTAAGCCACACACGACTCACTTATAGGCATATCATATGTAATAATCATCTTAATAACCAATGAAATTGAAGAATAATAAAGGGGTGATATCAAATGATTTTAAATTGGAAACCTATCAACATGCCATCATGGGTTAGATAATAAGCCCATGATAAATCATCATAATTAGAAAAACATCTAATTAAAAAAAATATAGAACATTAAGAGTTGTCCATAAGTAATGATGAAAGGATATATAATCTCAAATAAAAAATAATGTAATATGTAATATTAGTGTGGAAACATGAGATAATATTAGTGAGCAATGATTCATAACAATGTTCTATAATATTAAAATAGTGAAATTTCATAAACAAAAGAAACCACGATATTATTAACATTTATTACAGAACTACTTTTATTCCCAATATTGGGAATTTCCTGATAAATATTATTAATTTATCTCATCTAAATCATGTTCACACTCAGTCTTAAGAATTTAACTAATAGACATATTTGTTACACTCAATCATTTGAATATAGTATGTCCACATCATTTTCCTACTCAATCACATGAAATTATCTAATCCACATTATGTTCACAGTAGACATCATTATTTTACAAGATATAAATATTTATAAAATTAATAAATGCAAGATATAGGGACCCAATGTTCAATAATTTATAAATTTGTTTTTCACATGATATTAATCTTTAATATTTCAAAAATCACTTAATTAAACCTTGGATAAGAGACATGTTTCATTAATACAATCATAAAAAATTTAAAATCAATCCAAATTTGGATAAGATCATGATAACATCTCCCATGTGGAACTGAAGGAACAAAACGGGATACTTCATAGATATTAAATATCCTTTTAAATATACTATATAAATAAAATTTATGAAAAGAAGTAATATTTAGTTTTGAAATTATTGAATAATCCCTTGAAATTATTTCTTTAAAAAACACAAGCTCTTGATAAATTTTTTTGACAGAAAATCATTTAATAAAAATTAAATTCTTTTTTATAAAAGGTATATGTTTTTTAAAAATTTGCTATGAATACATAAAAAAATTGATGACATCTTTAAAAAATATTTTAAAAATCCCATTTAAAATCATGAATTATGTTTTAGATATCAATTTTTATTACATTTGAAAAAGGTGAAATTAATTATTTTTGGTTTCTAAATACATAAAACTAAAATGATTTGGAAAATATTTTTAAAAATGAAAATTATGAATAATTAGCATAACGAAAAATGGAATCGTAAAATAGTTATTCGAAAAAAACTCCAAAAAATGTAAATAAGAAATTATAGGTCACATTTAAAAGACATTTTTTTAAAAAGTGAAGTGAATGATTTTGAATGATTTTATTTTTCAAATAATATTAATCAATTTTTTGGAAAATACATAATGGTTTCCCATAAGAGAGGAATATAAAAATAAAAACTATGAAGGGAAATTATATTCATCATTTTAAATATCCTCACATAAAACCCACATCATAAGGAGAGTGATAAATATTAAATTTTATAATAATTGAAGAAAAATTTGAATATTAATAATAATAAAACATATTAGGATTTCAATATAAGAAAAGTGTAAATTACTGGGACTAATTAAGATAGATTTGGTAGGAAATAATATCATTGAGAGAGTATAAAAATTATTATTATTATAAAAAAATTTATTAAAAATTAAATTAATAAATATTATTCTATAGAAAATAGTGAGGAAAGGAATTATAATATCATTTTATAAAGGAAAAAAACAATATTATAAAGCCATAGTCAATGATGAATAATCATGGATAATGAAAAAATGTTGAGTCAAGAAAACCACTTGTGAAACATATAACACCTGGTTCATTATATATTGTAATAGAAAAGATGAAATGGGTATTTATATATCATAGTAAATAAATTATCCTGAAACAAATATTTGATAGAGGTGCCATATATACTATATAAATAATAGTTGTCTGATATAATTCATGTCTCAAAGGAAGGGATATTTTAGAAAGAACCATTTCTAACATCTTATTTTTGATATAAGAATCATTTTCCAGAGATTTTAGAAAATAAAAATGAAAATAACCAAAACATAGGGTATAAATCGTAGGGAATAATTTAACAAATATCTAATAATAATGTTCAAGAAGAATCAATATAAATTAATGAAAGCATATTGGGCATAGAAAGACTCTTAAAAATATCATAATAATTAATGTAAAATTACTTCAATAAAAATTTCATGAGAAATATTTATTAATCCAATGAAAATAATATCGAAATATATTTTTAATCAATAATATGATAAAATAAAAAATATAAGAATAAATTTAAACAATAATTATTATAACTCCATGAATGTAAATTGAGTTATGAAAAACACTTTCCTTGAACTATTTATTATCCAAATAAGATTAAACGACATGTATAATGAACATAAATACCTTAAATATTATTTCATAAATTTATTCACTTATATAAAAAATTATATTATTAATTTTATAATTATTTATTACTCGTTTACTTGTAGAAGTAGTTTATTTTCATCATCATATGGTTGTTACATTATTTTTTTAGACATTATTTGTAATGTTTATATAGATCACCATTATTTTATAAATATGTCAAATTATAAGATTTTCAATTCATAGAGAGAAAATTTTAATGATTATTTTGAATGATATAATTTCATTCCCGGATAATTTTAGCTATGATTCAAGAACTCAAGATCAGTTATTATCATGTTTCTATAATTTTTGAAAAACATAAGTTGATATGATAATTTTGAAAAATTATTAATATATCCATTCATGACCCATAAACTAAATAAAAATTCCACATTGATGTTTAATAATTCGAGGATCAGGTTTCTATAGTGTTCCATCAAATATATTTACAGCATTGTTCATATAGGTGGTAAAATTGAAATAATCAAGGAGATTTTATAATAAATGGGTGAGAAATTTTTGGAATTGTAGTCATTTTGTTGTGAACCAATATAAATTAAAATAAAAATTTCATTATTTTACATAAATAATAATTCCATTCGAAAAAAGTCATACAAAATAATGAATTATGGGTTTTTTGTTTTGTATTATTAATTACATAAACAACTTATTTTGTACTACTTGAAAACACTTTTCTATAAATTTTCATTTATAAAATCTATTTTTAAACATCTCACATTGAATACAAATAATTATCACCATAAAATGTGAAAATAGTAAAATTGGGACACTGAATGCTTAAGAATGGAATCTTGGGGAGATTATATTCAGAGAACATAACTGAACAAAACATGATTAAAATGGGTATGAGAACATTTTTGTAATGATTAATCATACAAATAAGAATCATTCATAGAAAATCACAAATCATAAATGTGTTATGGATTAAAAAATTGACATATATAGATGCATAAATGAAAAGGGAGTCAAAGCATAAACTAATAATCATGGGGTATTTAAAAAACATAATATGGGAATATTCCATTACATATATGTCTATTATGGATGTTACAAATATCATATGAATTAGTCATAATATATAATTGTTTCATATCCATGGGTATAAGTAAACAACAACAATGTGAGTAACACAATCACACCCACACGTACAAAAAACAAAATTGTACTTTGTTTATACACGTTTTTTGAGAAATAAAATTTTATCAAATGAATAACAAAGATATATATGAACCCACTATTCATTAATATATCATTACATGTCTAAATTTAAAATCATTCACTTATCACAACAGAAAGGACACATAAAAGTAAAACTGGATTCATTAAAATTATAAAGGAAAACAATTAAATTTTCATTTCATAGAGATCCCATCGAATGAAAATGGGATTCATATAAATTTAAAAATGTTATAAAATACCTTCATAAATTAAATTGATTAGCACTGAAAACTTTATCAACATAAAATCATTACATAATAAAATTAAAATGGAATGTGAAACTTGAATCATAACTACATTGGTGATCGATATTTTTAAATATATAGAGGAAAATGAAAACTAAATCACGTAAATATCATTCTAAAAACTCATTTTGTAATAATTTATATAATATTCATAGTTATGAGTTTCAAATTTAAAATTATATATTAATTTAAAAAACCAATGAGATGAAAAAATTACATTAATGAAAATTTGAATTGAAAAATATATTTCGTTGATATATAAGGGAGAAAATCATTTAAAATGAAAATCAATAAATATAATGAGCATATTACAAGGGTGGTAAAGAATAAATCATATAATAAAAGGAATATGTTTCAGTTACTATATTCCTTAAAAATAACGTACATTTCCACTAATGTTCTTTAACCACTTTGATATTTCAACTTTTCCTGAAGTTCATCTTTGAAAAAGTGATCTTTAGAGAATACTTTGTTAACAGAAGATCAAGGATGTAGAATAAGATTATTAAAGAAGGAAAATAAGAATATATGAGTTAGAAACAAAATTAATTTAGTGTTTTGGAATCAAATATGTGAGTCCCCCTCTATAATGGAATAAAATAGCACTTTTTTGGAAAACCCATTATTTTTTGTTAATATAATTACACTATAAAGGGTTCAGTGAGAACAGAAAATTAAAATAAAGTATTTTGGGGTGTTATTGAGTCAACAAATCATTATAGAGGTACTATAACACATGATTTATAAATTTTATAATTCATTTACTCTTAAATTTTTTTTGTAATTTTAAATTTTTTATCCGGGTAACATGTTAACCCAAATAAAATATATTTTACTAAAAGTATTAAATAACAACTCATATAAAATTTTTATGTGATGGAAGAAAGATATAACCTCTTTCTATCACAATTCAATTTCTAAATAGCATAAAATTAATTTTTAAATTAAAAAATTATATATATTAATAAATTGTTCTCGAATGAAATGATATTTAAACTATTATCTATTATTAATCATATTTAACATAGAATAATACTTAAATGTGTCTTAATATAATTATATATATGTTTAAATAATAAATTATATTCATTATTAAAAATTATTTAATTTAATTGATTAAATAAGAAATACACAGAATTAAATATTCATATTAACGAACTATATACATAAATATACTTTTTTGAAAAAGTGTACCTATAAGAATAAAATCACATTTTATTATAATTTTTTATATTATTTGTGGATTATTTAGTTCTATTTTTACCCACCATTTTAACACATATAATATCATTGTAATATTAAATAATTTTATTAAGGTAAAATGTTTTTTATTTTAGTAAACTATTTCATTTAGAAGAAGCAACTCCTAAGATATTTAATCTAGGGAATGTATTCACTAAAATTATGGTTCATTATATTATACAACATTTAAAAATAGTTTAGTCCTTGAAATTCTATTTCTTATATGAAAATAAGTTTGTTTAATTTTTTATTTTTTATCCCCATGTTCCAATGAATATTTCCCAAACAAATGATTACACCACTGAACATTAACTAGATTAGTGGTCCGATTCCCCAAAAAATGATCTCTCCGATTAAATACCTCTTGTAATTATTCTTTATATGAGATATTATGTTCTAATTGAATAATTTTGGAGTTTAGTATATGTGATATTTTTTGTATTTATCATAATTTATTTGTGGAACACATCGTATCACTGGGCGAGCTCCAGAGGGAGTGGTAAGTAATAAACAACTTCCCAACATAATCAATAATCTTGAAGAGACAGATGTACGTAGGGAAAAACTTCCATTTCTGGAAAAATCCCAATACCCATTACTATGGGGTTATTCTTAGGATCACCTTTCCATAAACATCCAAATCTATATCTCCAATATGATTATATTCATATATCATATATTGACATTTTTCTACATTAATATACCACAAAATTGTTTTATATTTCACTGTAATTACTTAGATAAGGTTATGACCTGTTTTCTTACTCTCTATAACTTTATCGCAACATGATAGAGTCTTGAACCTCTTCCCATATATATATTCACATGGTACTCTTTGAATTATAGATTGGAAATTGTTTTATATTATAACTATACTAAGGGCGGTGTTGATCCAAAAATCCGAATAATTCAATCAAACATGTTCTTAATAAGTCCTCTATAGTTTGGATATTCATATAAGATTAACCATTGGAGTATGAGTGATAAATAGGTTTGAAAATCAACATTCTCACCAATGGTTCCAGAAACCATAAATATAACATCTATTTAAACCTCATATCATTATTAGATAACATGGTGACTAATAATCAATATTGCCATACCACTTAAATTTGGTATATCTTGTAGAGTTCTTCAAGAGATAAATATTGTATAATAGTAGTAAAATTTCATGAAAGAGTAATGAGGTTAACTATAAAGCAAATATAATTTTTTCTGTTACTTGTTTTGGGGATTCCTATGAAGAAATTCATTCTAATGTTTTCCTATTTTTTAATTATTAGGGGTAATGGTTTAAAAATACCGAAAAACACTTATCATCCAGACCTAACTTTCTATCACACTAGGCATTAGGATTTGTATTCTTTGATCTACCTATTTATGTTGTCACAATCGATTATTTCCATAAAACTCTGTATATCGCCCTATTTCTTGTTTGAATAGAGACTGATGATCTTTGAGAATCAACAAATGTTTTCCTCCTCAGTTTTTGTTTTGTTAGGACACATACCTAGGTTTCAAACCATATAAATCCATATTTATCAAATTTGAACTCCAAAATACTTTCTATATTTTTTATAGTTTCACACCATCCTTCTAGGATTATATGACCTTCACTTTAATATATATTTGACCTGTCATTTGAGAATGATATAATTTCTCTCCATCCCTTATCATTTCAAGATTCATCTATTCGACATCCATGAGTATTGAGTATTTTTAAATCCAAAATCATGGATAATATATAATGATATTTCTTAATCATAGAATTTCCACCTTATTTTTCTTCCCTAAGGTATAATTTATTATGTATTCATAATCTTTGATGAACTCCAACCATATCATTTGGAGCACGTCTATCTCTTTCTATGTGAATTTATATTTTAAAATCACATGGTAAGTTTTTATACATTACATTCCACCCAAAATGTAATGAAAAAAATATTTAATTAAAAAAATCACCATTTCACACACAAAATAAAACATCAATAAATGTTTTCTATGAATAATTATTTGATATAGGGAATATGTAATTGTATTATCACTTTACATGAGAACAAATCCTAATAAAATTACTATATCATCAATATACATTAAAACTCATTCCATAGTATAGGTTAATGTATGCATTGGTGAATTGTCTAATATATTAATTATTTACTTTAAAAATTATATAAATTCCTCATTCTAATGTAACAATACCCCTTTTATTATTAAAGATTTTAATGGATTTTATGGATTTCAAAAATTACACACAATGAATTTGTAGTATCTTGAAAAGCTATTAAAACTATTGATTTTTATTATTGTGGTCATTTTGGGGTATTGATCAATAAGAGTATTCGTTAATTATCTTGAAATATTTTAAATATAGTAATTATGATACCAAAGAATGATAAATTCCTCAACAAGAATTATCACATGCTAAACATGGAATATAATTTCATATTTAATATGATTTTCAAAAAATTTCGGAAAATATCATCATGATCATCCTTGATGTTGGAATATATGAGAATATGATCTATAAAGACAACAAAAAAAAGATCTAGTTATTATATAAATACTCTATTTATTATATCCAGTATGATATTTGGAGAATTCATAAGTCCAAATAGCATAACCATAATTTTTACTGCCTATACCTCACATGGAAATATTTCATTGAAATATACCCCCCTTTTGACCCTAAACATGCGACATCTAATTAACAGGTAAATTTTTAGGAGTAATATGCTCACATGAATTGATTCATTATATCTAGGATAAATTTTTAAAATTTTTATTTTTTATTTTTATTTATTATGATAATGATAATCAATGAAAATACACGTTGGCATATCCTTTATTTTGAACAAGAGGACTGATGCACCCCCTGAAGAAGCATTCAGGTGTAGAAATCCCTTATCAAGAATCCATTTAGATTTTTTTTCATTACTCTTATTCAATGGGGTCCATTATATACTGTCTCATTAAGATAATAATGCATCTGGTTATGAGTTCAATAAAAAACATAGCCTCACGCTATGGGGGGAAGACCTATAGTTCATCCTAAAATAGAAGAGTATATTATTCTAAAGTAGGTTTTTTAGCATTGTTGACTTCTTGAAAAATAATTTGAATGATAAATCCCACATTAATGGGATTTATGACCCATATTGTATAATCTAATTTTTAATGGACGTCATGATCATCCTTGTGTAGATATTTTGTTACAAGAAGATTTCAGACACCAAATGTTATCTCATTATCCAAAACATTGTTATGTTCTCTATAAAGGTAAAACCAATATATTCCCAATATCACATACAATTAATATATGGATAGAATAAATATTTTTTTTAAATACATTCCCGAAAATAATGATTTGATAAAATTTATATATCTTAGATGAAATCATCATGATGCCAAATGTTGTCATAGATTTTTCATTATCTATGGTATGAAATGGTGATTCGATATTTTTTTCAAACATGTGAGATATAAAATAAAATGATGGAATATAATAATAAAAAGAAATTATAGATATTGAATGGATAATGAGTGTACTATTCACAACATCATTACCATGATCCTCCTCAGATGTATTAGTTATGACATACAATATCCATTTCTCTATTGATTTATTAGTCTGTTTGGGTATATTCTCTTCAACTGCTCTAGATTTAGGGTTTTTATTTGAATAATTCATAAACTCATTGAAATTTCATCATTTAATTATTGATGTATTATTAGTCACTTAATTATTATCCTTGCAGGTGTTATTCATCTCTCTTTTATTTCTTTGGTATTTTTGTGTTAGGTAGTCTGGTTTACAATTTTTAAAACACTTCCTGGATCTCTTAAAGAAAATTAACAGGTTTTTTCTCCCTAATTTTTGAAATGTAATAATTTCATATTTCCTTCCCTCGTGAATAATATCATCATAGGTTTCTCAATACCCACTTTTCAATTTTTTTATCCCTCAAATAATGAAAACTCGTTGTTTATATCTCTTACTTTAGCGCACCTTGAGCAATAATTTCATAGATTCCAATGTCTCATATGGATAATTTCATTATAAGAAATAGTTTTAATCCCCCAAAAAATATTAGATATTTATTTTTGAGTTATAAAGTTATCAAAATTTCTACAGAATGATCCTCACTGTGTATTCATTATAAATTCTAACAAACCCATCCTCCTTTTGTTTCAGCTCCAGGAATTATCATTTCATCGTATAGTAAAGAGTTTTTGGAAAAATATTGGTGAATAATTATTTTAAGATTACTTTAATTCAACATATTCAATTTCATCATTCTCTTTAGTGTAATTGATGAAATTCCACTATTGGGAATCCTCTTATTCAAATCAACATAAAAAAGAAATTATATTTCTATACTCCAAATGATCAAGAATAGATAATTTCTTTTCCATAAATTTGATACATAATTCAATAATAAGTGTAATATAATATCAAATGAAAGAGGATGTAAATTTTAACAACATGGGATCTTAAAATACGATTAACATGAAATATGTCAATGTGTCTGACATCTTTCTCTATATACAAGAACAAACATTAATGAAATCGAGCTATATTTAGATAAAATCTAAATATTTAAGAATAAATAATACAACCATTCCACTAAATTAGTGATAATTAATAGAATTATCCAAAATATAACATATTTGTCTAAATAAAATAAATACTACATTTAATATGACCAAAAATTTATTAGTTTATTGAAAACAAACAATAAGATAATTTTTTTATAAAGGTATTGGGATAACAATTTACATTTTAAGCGATATTTATTTATAATTAATGAATAATATGATTTATAATTATATATTATGTTTTATATTAATGTATTTTTAACAGCAATTTATTTATTAAATAATAAAAAATAAAAATAATACAACTTAAAAGTTCAAAATTTAATTTTCTAGTAAAATTTGATATTTCATTATATGTTATGATCTTATTTAAAAATTTAAATAGACTTTTATAATTTGTAATTTATTTAAATTAAAATCTATTTTTTCCCTCAACTAAAAATTTTCATATTATTCATTTATGAGCTTTTTCTAAAAAAATGGGTTTTAGTAGAAAAATATTATTATCCCGAAACATGTAATTTTTATGACATTATCTTTATATAATAAATATACATAAGATTAAAACACCTTTTGGGGGATAAAATATGAATACATGGAATAAAAATATGCAGTTTAAAATATATATTGATAATATAAATTTAATCTCTGGAATTTATAGAACTAATTAAAATGTCACATTAATAAAAATCCTTTTTTCAGTATGTTCTTTGAATCACGTATTTTCAATGTGTGGTTAGGTTTTGTGTTTACTATGAACCCCCATATATTTTAATTAAAATCATAATAAAAAATTTTGAGGATATGAATCCCACACTATGACTATTTTATTATATTTATATAAAAATTAAAATTTTAATAACTTTTTTCCACAAAAAAATCATTCAATGTGATTAAGTATTTTATTATTATTATTATATTTTCTTAGATGTAGAAAGTTTATTTGATAGAATGTATTAAAAATCTAAATAATAAGATTAAAAGTTTTTGATAAGGGTAGTTTTAATTTTTTAAGAGTTATTACTATTAAAATAAATTATTTATCACTATAAAATTAAAACTGTTAAATTGAGTTTAATATAGTGAAAAAGCCAGAATTTTTTTAAAAGATGTACATTAAAATGGTTTTTTAAAATTTAATTTTATAATACACTTTTCCCATTTATGTTTTTACCCTTTGGATACATGGGACCTTCAAAAGTAAATAGAATTATTGTAAAATAAAATAGTGTCTCCAAAATGTCCTTTACATTGACATTTAAAAACACATTGCTACAATCAATAAATTATATACTTGAAATAAAAATTACTCAATGAAAATATAAAATTATTCTCTACATATAACCCTCCCACACAATCATAATTTTCTGGTAACTTATA
This sequence comes from Viscum album, assembly GCA_963277665.1. NCBI lineage: Eukaryota > Viridiplantae > Streptophyta > Magnoliopsida > Santalales > Viscaceae > Viscum > Viscum album. The sequence goes on from OY728166.1 coordinate 880,270,088, forward strand.
GTTATCATAATCCTTATAATTTTGAGAAGTCATCCATGAAAATATCAACCCTCTAAAATAATTATTATATCATTTTAAAGGCTCCACATAAAGGATCACAATAAAAATACATTGGAACTAGGTGGGAGGGAATTCCCACTAGTAGGATGTGACCAAAATGATTACATAGGTATGAATCAATCATGATGTTGGAAAATTATGAAGTGGTAATAACATTATAATAGGCCTTTGGTTCAGTTTGTGGGCCATTAGTCCATGTAATGAGTTTCATGTACATTGTTTTTTGTGACATGTAGTGAATAAATACAGATTTATGGGTGGGATATCCCTTGGGGGTTATATGGAATACCTTCCAAGACAGAGTGAGTGGTGTGTGTGTGTTTAATGTAATTTTACCCTCAATCACCTAATATATATTATACACTTGTTATGATTTTAATTTTCATTTTACTCTCCATACAATGTTATCAGCTTATTAATTTTATGAATCTAGTATAATTAATGTACAAATATGTTTTTATATTAATGGTTTAACCCTTATTTACTCATTTCCACCCACATTAAGAAACACAGGAACAAAAACTATTGATGTGTGTAGAGAACTTCCTAGACATAGAATCATTATTTAATTTTTATTTTATTATTTCATTCATTATAAAAAATAATCAAATATGTCTCACAAAGGAAAATAAATAAAAATTAAAAAATTATAATTCTATTATTATGATTTTTAGTCTAATGAATCACCTACCAGACCATTTCTACCCTACAAGAATAGCTATGTTGATGTTTAGGATGGTTCTTCCACCCATACAGAAGTTTCTTTAATTTCTGATAATGGTTGTATATGAGAATCAAAATTATGATATTTTTAGTGGTTAATAAGAAAATAAGGAACATTTTATTTTTTTGAAATGAAATACATATGATGTAATTTATTCTTTATAAATCCTATTGGAACTCTAAAATTTCCGAAATAAGTGTTTATATTTTAGTTTTTACATAACATAACTAAAACGTATATGGATTTAGATAGGAAATTTTAAAATAAATATAATTTATATTTTACAGAACCTTAAATGATATATCAATAGTGGACATAGAATCAAATAATAGGTAATGATCTAATTTTTTTGAACATTTAAAATACCGTCAAAGTTATTAAAACTCAATGGTCATAATATGATATAATGAAATAATGATCCCATGATAAAAAAATAAAATAAGGATTATAAAATAGTAATATTTATGAGTAAGGATATAATATAGGATATTTAGTTTATTATGTTTTTTTTGAAAGGATGTTTGAGTGTAATCTATTAGGCAAGGAGACAAGATATGTGTTTTCATCTTAAATTCCACTCTTTGAAAAATATTTCACATTTTAAATCAAATTTCAATTCATGGATGTATACACTGAAAATATGAAATATCATATAATGATATTCATTTTTATTATGCTATTTAATTTTCAATTGTATAACCTCTCTTTCGAAGGTGGTGATTAAAGTGTTATTTGAGTAGTAATATTTTCTTGGTCTCAATTAGGATTCTATGAGACATGTTATATGTTATTTAACAAACCAACCTACGAAAAGCTCATGTGTCACTAGAGATGGCTTAGAAAGAGACATATAGTGCCTTCCCAATCAACATATGATAATGAAAAGAACCTAAATATCAATATATAAAACTATGACTATAATTTTACCATGAAATATAACATAACATGTCCCATGAATACCAAAATTTAAGAAAAAAATCTGACTATAACAAGAATGAAATGAAACATGAAATTTATCCATTTGTAATTGGGAAATTACGAAGAGATCTCTTCGAAAAAGGTCATTGGTGATGGGATCTTGACATAATTTCCCCATTGGTAAAAATTGGATCGCAAATATATATTTTCATCAAAAATCCATAAAAATATAGATATTTGTTATATTATTCTATATCATTACAAAAATATTATTCCAGTTTTTTAAAAACCATTCTGTGAGGGACCCATCACAAATAACATTTTGCGATAGCCCCGTAGTAAAAAAGTATTTACGAATAGCCCGTCGTAAAAAACTAATGAAATAAAATTATTAATATTAATATTAATATTAAAAATATTTAGTAAAATAATAATAATAATATAATAATAATAATATAATAAAAAATTAAAAAATAATATATTATATAATAATAATAATTATAAAATAATTATAAAAATAATAATAAAACTATTGAAAATATATTTAAAATAAGAAAATTTTAAAAAAATAATATTTTCAATAATATAAAATAATAATAATAACAATAATAATAAAATAAATAATAATAATTATAATATAATAATAAAATATTATAAAAATCATAAGAAATAAATAATAGAATAATACAAATATAAAATAAATTATATAATAAAAAATATTAAAAAAGTTATAAAAATAAATATTCACAACAATATAATAGATGAATGATAGGAAAATATATATATATGCAATAATAAAAATAGAAAAAAAAAAGTTTTACAGTATAATGTTTATCATAAAATGCAAATATGTCTGTAAGGGGGATGTTCATCTAGATGAGATGGATGAGGTGGAGGGGGGAATTTCATCCGTAAAACATGAGTCATACATTTCTGGTTCTCCATCGGCTGATCATGCTACTTATGCGACCATCGACACATCGCTTCCTACTTATATGACTTTCAATGTGGCCCTTCTTACTCCATCACATACTCTCTATATGATCACCATGAGATCATACCATCTCCTTATATTGTGCATAAGATGATGATGATGCATCATAATCACCTTTTTATATGCTTGACGACATCACAACAATACCATAATAACTCGTAGGTGTCAATCGAGAGTCTATACCAACAACTCGACCTTCCTCAAAGGAATACTAGGTCGTCTATATCCATGCTCCCTCCTCAAATCTTACTACACAGGTCTAATCCACAATCTTGTCCTAAATCCTTGTATGTGTCTAAGATTTCATGGTCTCATATGAGTCCTTCAATTGAAATTTAAAATTTATATAGTTAAAATGTTACATACAATTAAATTTAAAACTGATAGAGTAATTATACTGAAAATTATCTAATGATGTCAATGACCTCAAACCTCTATAGTGAAAGGATCACTGTACATCCTCCTATAAAATTCTAACTCTATAATAACATGTTGTTGGACTACCTATATGAATTTAAAATAAACAGTTTACATTTAATGTTTTATAAATTATTTAAATATTATATTTTCCATATGCTACCTATGTTTAATGACTCTATGAATACCAGCTTGATGTGTACCCTCTTATCTCCCTTGGTTTTGTCAACCAACTGATGACCTCCTCTGAAAAAACCTCCACTCCCATGTGAAAATAATCCATTAAAAACTTAAGATGAAATGTAATCAAGTCAGTGGGCATAGAGAGACTAATCAATCTTTTTGCCTCTGAATATCCTCATTGCAATCCACATCCAATTGTGATAAAATTTAGGTAAATACTCATGAATATGACCCTACTAATCCTTCTAGATAGGATCCCAGTTGCAATCATCGATGGGATACCAAAAAACCTAAAAAAATTCATGTCATTAATTAAATAAATTTCAAAATAAATATTATTTTTTATGTACTATCAAATGGTCAGACATATGGTTTTGAAAAACAATGGGAATCTGATCCCATATAACCCATTATCTAGGAAATTGATAATAAAATATAGCACTCACATATCCAACAACTATATGAAAAATTTTATAAAATTGAGAACAAATAATCAAAAAAGAAATATATTAGTGAATTAATAAAAATTAATAATAACCAATTAAAATATAATTGTAAACATGAATATGTATGCGAGGTATGAAGCTAGGATGTGGATGTAACATTGGTATTGGATTACAAATCATCAATGTAGTAAGACCGCATCCCCTTCAAGTCATCACTAAACCACTAGAAGATTGAGGGTCATATGATCAAACATCTTTCTCATTACTGGGTAGATCGGACCCCTCCAACTCGTTAAATATATATGTGTCCATCAGAAACAAAAATGAATGTTGATTGAAAATATTTAATTATTGTAGTTAGAAAATAGGTGAAAACAACTAATATACATAAAAATGTATTATTTATGATTATATCCATCATTTTAATTTGTCAATCTTCATCTCTATCATCATCTTCATATATGACGATGTTAAGATCTTAATATTACACCTATGTATTATTAATTTTCATAAGAGTTTCAATTTCATTATCTCTTTTAATTTCAAAATCATTAGTTACATCATTAACATCACCATCACCATTGACCATCAATTTTGGTGTCATCAATGATATTTAGGTATCTTCATTGAAAAGATTGATTCAGGGTAGTCTCTTGAAAAATTTCAATTCCTTACGCTTCAGTAGAACTAAAATCACATTGAATAAATTTTTTTCCCATGATTTTGTTTTTATTATGTTTCACTAGTCACTTAACAGTCATGATGTAGCATCATAACATGCATAAAAAATTTGATGTTCCTGATTAGCAAATAGAAATGGTTAATTTATTACAAGACGGATTATATATTTAAAAAGGATAAAAATATATATGTCTACTTCATCAACATCCAAGGATGTAAATTTTTTGGAGTTATAAAGATATGAAAACAAGAATATTGACTATTATAACCAAGAAATGGATATAAACCATTAGCAGAAATACGAATCACATGTTTCAAGATTATGAATATAAAAATTGATGTAAACTATGAAAATTATTCAATGAATCACCCTTACTAGGATGATTTAGTCTTTAAATAATTGAAATATTTCTTTTTGTTCTATGACATCATTGATGCTATGTTTTGAGACATAAATAAACACTACAACCGGGATGTAAGTGGGAAATACGTCAATTGTTTAATATAAATGAATCCAAACTTCTCCCGTTTATCTTATTTATAACTCTATTTAACACATGTAGGTTAACTATCCAATGACTCATTTTCACCATAATATAAGATACAATCATTCAATCAGGCAAGAATGTTCTGATATCCAATACCAAGGATAAGAACTATCCTCTATATTTTATAAAAGTTTGTAGGCAACACATTTCTTCTAGCAAAAATCCTTTTAACCAAATCGAATATCAGATAAAAGAATCTATTTTTAATTCCTTTATTTGATTTAATAGACACAAATTTTACAAAAGTTAAGAATTTTCGAATCTTTAAACCATGATATAAGGCAACCTTAGCAGACCTGAAAAGCATATAAAATTGAAATGGTTCCAAATTATGAGTTAAAAACAATATCATCCAATGTTTTAGTTTATTGAACATATGGAAATGAAACATCATTTACTAAATTTTGAAACCATAATGGATTTGTAACAAAATTATTAGTATATTCTCTGGAACTATGTTCACCATGTTGATTGAAAAAACACAATCTGCTCAAAAACCAAAATGAAATATATGACCCCAAAAGTTGTCGAATAAGTCAAATTTCCCTAGACCACATTTCATAAACAGACACATAATTATCCATTCTGAAATATTTTCTTTTTTTGATGATGCAAATGATACGAAATTTTGAATTTTCTCAATATAGAAAATAATTATTCTACAACCATTGGGATTCTTATAATGATTTTTATAAGAACGATAATATAATAATGAGTCTTTTGAAATTCCTTGATCCATATTTCTCTCAAAAATATAAAATTATTAAAAAGTTTATGATTAATTTGAAATAAGGAACAAATAATAATTATAAGGAATTTTTCTATTAATTATTACTAATTATTCCAAATTATTTGTAATTATTCTAAATTATTCCTAATTATTAAAAATTATTGATATTTATTATTATTTATTGTGATTTACTACTAGTTACTGATAGTAATTGCTTGTTATTGTAATATTTTTCTATTTATTCTTAGTTATTAATAGTTATAACTAGTTATTTATTGTTATTTCTAATTGTTTTTAATTATTTATAATTATTTCTTATTATACCTAATTATTTAAAATTTATCCTAATTATTTCTATGTACTCCGAATTATTCCTATGTTTTTCTAGTTATTCCAAATTATTTCTATGTATTCATAGTTATTCATTAGTGTTCATAATCATTCCTAATTATTTCTAATTATGTCTAAATATTTCTAATTATTTCTAGTAATTCCTAATATTTATTAATTATTGATTATAAATTCTAATTATTTTAAATTATTTCAAATTATTTCATATTATTGCTAATTATTGATAATTATTGATAATTATTGCTAATTAATGTTAATTATTGGTAATTATTTTTAATTATAACTATTTATTCTTAATTAAGGAAAATTATTACTAATAATTGATAATTATAGCTAATTATTTCTAATTATTCATAATTATTTCCCATTATTGTTAATTATTTCTAATTATTCTAATATATTTCAAATTATTCAAAATTATTGCTAATTATTCTTAATTATTCTTAATTTTTTCTAATTGTTGTTAATTATAACTATATATTATTAATTATATCTATATATTCCTTATTATTGCTAATAATTTGTAATTATAAGTAATTATTTCTAATTATTGATAATTATTCTTAACTATTTCTAATTATATTTAATTATTTCTAATTATTTATAAATATTTCTATTTACAACTAATTTTTTCTAATAAGTCCTATTTAATTCTAAATGACCTTATTATTCGTAATCTGTCATAATTGTTATTATGTATTTATAATTATTCATATGTATTCAGACATGTTCAAAAAATTTCCTAGTTTTTTATTTCTAATTATTCATAATTCTTAGTCATTATTTATTTTAAATTCAAATTATTTCTTATTATTCTTAATTATTAAGAATTGTTTCTACTTTATTTTTTTATTGAAATTTTTTAATAATTATTAATAATTATTATTAATTATTCATAATTTTTTTTATGGTTGCTAATTATTTCTAATTATGAAGAATTATTCCTAATTATTCCTTATTATTCCTAATAATTCTTAATTATTGTTAACTATTAAAAATTATTGTTAATTATTCTGAAATATTCTAAAATATTTCTATCTATTGCTAATTATTCCTTATTTTTATAATTATTGAAAATTAGTTATAATTATTCCAAATTATTTCACATTTTTACTAATTGTTAATATTTTTTTATATTTTTCACAAATTTTTTGAAATTTTTTCTTATTTATTTAATTATAATTAATTTTTTGTAATTATTAGAAATGTTTTTAATTATTATGACTTATTTTTAATTACTCATAATTTTCTATAATTATTAATAATTTTTTGTAATTAGTAAGATTTTTTGTAAGTATTAACAGTTTTATAATTATTACAAATTTTTTTTATAATTATTACAAATTTATGTAGTTATTACTAATTTTTCGTAAATATTTATATTTTTTTTAATTATTTCTAATTTTCTCTAATTATTTCAATTTTTTGTAATTATTACTCTTTCTTGAAAGTAGTGATATTTTTTTTATTATTACTATTTGTTCCTAATTATTATTTATTTTAAATAAATATTAATTATACTAATTATTACAAATTATTGTTAATTAACATTAATATTTTTTACTTTGTAACAATTTATAACTAATTTTTATAAGTGTTTACTAAATATTACTAATTGATAGTAATTATTACTAATTACCAATAATTAATACTAATTTCAACAAATTATTACTAATTTCCACTAATTTTTACTAAGTACCAATAATTTTTATAAATTACAACTAATTATTTCTTAACGTTTATTACTAACTATTATTAAATATTATTCAGTACAATTAATTATTACTAATTAGTACTAATTATCACTAACTAACACGATTTAAAATTAATTTTTGTAAATATATAACAATTTATTACTAATTATTAATAATTATAAGTAATTAAAATAAACTATGAAAATTAAAACTATATAATTTTAATTAAAAATAGTAGTGGAAATTATAACTAAACAGTTCTAAAAGAAATTAATGCAAATAAATAATTAATTTCAATTAAATCTAATTAATACTAATCAATAATAATTATTCTAATATTAAATAAAATAAATAAAATAAAAAATAATAAAAAATTTGAAACTAAATCTTTTTGTGGATGTAAAACATGGAAGTTGTTCATTTCTAATGTTTCAAACTCTAGAAGGTTTTAACGAAGAAATATGAGTGCAATGAGGGTGTGAGAAGTTTAAAAAAAATTCGAATGAAATAAAAAATTGGCGGTGGGGGGGGGGTTATATATTTTAGATCATTTGAGATGGGACTCCCATCACAAATAGTTAGACCTTTATTAATTGAGGCGGCGATAAAAAATAGTATCTACGACGAGACACTTCATAAATACTATATTACAAAAAAATTATTTACGACAGAAATGTCCCAAATATTATTGGTTGTGATGTGTCCTATCACAAATTGTTCACTTGTTATTTGTTGAGGCAACGATAAAATATTGTATTTGTGATGGGTCTCATCATAAATACCATCATGGAAAAAAATAATTTGCGAAAACCCATTAAAAATAATATCCTTCCACCATAATGTTTGTAAAAGGGATCCTCCTCTATTGGAAATAACAGAATCTTGAGAAGCGTATTTGTGATGGGTGTTTAGTCACCATCTCAAATACACATCCTCCGCTAACACACGTGTGGTGCGCCAAAGGTATTTTCAATGGACCATAAAAAATAGATCTTTTATCTACTTTTTAGGGTTGGTTAAAATTCCCATCGCAAATAGTCTTTCCCGATGGGCTATTTGCAACGGGCCCTACACCCATCACAATAAGTCATTTAATTGTAGTGAAATCTAAACATCCATTATACATTCAAGGACAATTCAAAAAACAAAAACCGAAATGAAAAACCAAGTAAGAACAAAACCAATTAACCTTGTGAATATTTGTCACCACTTTTGCAAACCATTACAAAGGTGATATCAACCATGAGAGACACTATCCCACATGATACCCTTTCCTTTACATTTGTCCAGTAAAACCAAGTCTAGAAATTCCAAAATGCAAAAGTAGGGTCTAATAACTAATTACCAATAGGATACCACCAAAAAATCTATACAAATTCTATCACCATGAAACTGATAGTTCAATCATTAAAATAATCTTATTTATAAATAAATTTCAAAATGAAAACCATTTTATAAAACAACTTTTGTTTATTTTCAAAAAATTCCATATTCAGAGACACTAAAATATGAAAATAATAATAATATATTTGGGGTAGTAACAATAACAAAAATACAATAAATGACACCATGGTTAGCATATAAATAAAGGTACAGAATTGTAACCAAGATAACATAATCTTGATTGAGATCCCCAAGACCACAGTCCCAAATCCATATGACTAACATGTGATCACTTATAGAATGAGACATAACTGAAACCATCATGCTTAAAACATAATTGTTCTATAACATATGTTCTATATTATTCGGAAAAATAAACGTAAACTATGGTGTCAGGTGAATCCTATGATTCCCATCAATCCCAAATGTTCCCATTTTCCATGTTTTCAAAAATAAACATAGGGTATACTGAAAATTAATCTAAACTAATTCATAAGAAAATAATCACCACTCCCATGAATTGGAAATCCCAATTTATGTACCCATTTTTGATTGGTGCATTAGATAAAACACATGACAATAAAAAAATTTATTTAATGAAGAATCCCCTTTAAAAACCACCATCTATACAAATGTGAAAACATGAAATTATATTATTTAACTGATCCAATAAAATTACGAAAAAAACAATATATTGTGTGTAGGAATTGTTGTACAGAGATATCTACATCATACATGGTCGATGTGTTTTCCACATGGAAACCAATAATACAGATTTGAGGCTTGAAAAGTGAAGTTAAAACTATAACAACCCCAAAATTCATTAATGAAAATTTCTCATGGTCTATTGAAATGTCTTTATATGGTTATATAAAACATATTCACTTATTTGGTTTTTTGTTTTGGATTTTAAAATACCATTACAAATTGTGACCGTTTCTAATTTTGCTTTTGAATAGTGATCACATGATTAATATTAATATTGGACTTTAACAAATCCAATGTACTCAGACTAAATAAGTGATGGCCTCATCCAGTAGACTTGATCCAAACGAAGCAAATTTGTTATAGGAAATAAAGTAGTTGACATAATTGGGATTAGCTCTTGACCAAGACCAAGCTGAGTTTGAATACGTTAAACTTGACTAGAACCACCTATGGGATAAGTGGATTTTGATAGAGATTACCACCCAAGCGATGTTATTCAAGCCCCCACCCCCAAGAGTCGTTCACCATCACACACCATACCCTTCGGTCTTATGCGGGTGTTAAAAGGGGTTATCTAAAAACACCATTTCACTATGAGTAGATGCATTATTTTTGTACATAATAATGAATATACATTTATTTTATAATTATTACTTTGTTAATAGTTTTTAAAGCCCAAATAATATTTTTAGTTATTTATCAACTAAGGAATCTATTTTGATGAATTAATGGATTTTTAAATTAAATATTATCTTAATAAAATATTATTATTTTACTTTTTAATATGTATAAATGATCATATAATTTTTAGGATTACAATTGAAATATTCATTAAGGTTTGAAAATATTTGTTTTCAAAGCCCATGAATTTTTGATAAATATAAGTTTTTTTTAAAGAATAAATTAACATATTTAGATAATTATCTATATAAAAGGAATATTAAATTTCAAATCATGATGTCAAAATGATCCAATGGGGGATGATTCATAATTTTCTGAGACATTTTATTTTTTTTCCTAAAAATTAAATACCAATTAAATATATAATGTGTATTATGACATCATAAAGTACTTATAGTGATGCAATAGAATAATATAAAAATTATGTTCAGCCAATATATGTTTTACAATTAATACAATGTGATTTTTGGTTAGTTTGGTTTATTTAACAATGATTAAGTGGACCCTCCAAGACTTATAAATCATTTTGGATGTTTAAATTGATTTCCTTGAGAGTGTGACTCTCCTCCACATTCGAAACCATATTATTTTATGTATTTCTTCCAATGACCATATATAATATTTTTTTCCTCTCCCCTTTTGAAAAAACCATGGGAAATAATGGGTTGGTTTGTGGATTCGATTAGTTTAGTGTGTGGTGTCCCAAACATAAATAATAAAGAATTCTTCCTCTTTTCCTATATATACCCTCCCATTCTCCAAGTTCCTATTCCCTCTAAGAATTTGGAGTTCTTTTAACATATACCCTACTCTCTCTCAAATCCTCCCATGGTGCCCCAAACTCCGAAGAATCCCCTCTCAAGCCCATCCCAAGCCTTTGGGATCTCATTTCCAACTAAGGGATTTCTTCCTTTTCATTTTTGTATCAATATCATTATGTTTCTATACCCTTTTACATTCAATTAAATATATTGGGGTATTATTTAACACCTCCACCATACATCCTTATTTATGTTTGAATGATGGGATACCCCTTTATCTGTCATTAATTCCTTCCATGTAAGCCTATTACTATGTCGAAATTCAGTAAAGAATTTTCTCTTTCCTCATTTACATTCAAGAAATTATTTTTTATTATGAATCTAAATGACATTGAAATTGTTGGGACATGTATCTATATGACCCCCTTATGTCTATTCCATTTACATATTATGAGACACCCCATTTTCTCTCATCAACCATTTTTATGTGTTCTTTTGTCATGTCGTTATGCTGTTGAAATTGCACCACGATTTCCCAAAGAAATGTCATTGTGTATTGAATACAATTCACATTTCTCTATCAAGGGTATTCAACATTATTCAAATTTACATAATAATTATAAAGAATCATGTATGTATTTCACATCTTTTTATCATGGAATAAATTATGATGATTTATTCCATGTTGTATGATCCATGTGCCACACTAATGCATGGAATAAAATGTTTAAGAAGGGTCCACCATAATAACACTCCAATGAAATGGGTAAAGTATATATCATGATACGTCATGTTCAATGGTTGTTGAATCATGATAATTCATGTGCAATTAGAATTTTATCTTCCTTCATGTGCAATTAGGGTTTACTCATGCTTCATGTGCAACGAGCCTCGGCTCATGCTAATATCAGGTTATATTGTGTTGCCACATCTCTATGTTATGATTATCATGCATTATCTTTCCATTATGTTCATTTTTCTCTTGTGCTCCACTGATATGCCTACTATCTAACATGTATTATATTCCTTATGTTATTCCATGTTTATTATCTTACTATGCTTTAGGGATCACCCTTTTCTTATGCATGTCATCAGGTTATCCAATACAATGACAAGTACAAGGTAATGTAGTGGTCATGTAAATAATGTTTTGAATTAGATGTTGTGTTTTATGATTTAGGTTGTTATTTAATGTTCCTAATCCCCAAATACACTAGACATCTTGATCTTTTATGTTGTATCATGTGATGGTTTGTGTAATAAATCATGTTTATGTATCTAATAAGGAGCAGGGTAGTTATAGTTGGTATCAGAAGATATGTTTAGTTATTTTTGGGATTAGGAATAGAAAACCCTAGTAAAGCCTTCGCGATATGACTAAGTATATTAAAAATATCTCTAAATTTGTTGATTTTTGATTAAGATTTTTATCCAAAAAATACATACCTACTTGGCTATGAGCTGGTAGAGCCAGCTGTGGCATAGATGTACTTAGGAGTGAAAACTCCGACATGGAGATTTGATCATGACCTAGGGCATCGTGGTACATGACAACGGACCCTGCTTCACTCTTGGTTACAACACTCCTGGGGGATATGCTTTTCTAAATTCAGAAGCATAGTATAAACCCTTAATTAGGGAATTTAAAAAATGCACCTAAGAATATATGTTAAAATGTAAGTCATGGATAACATAATCTAATGACAACATATTCATAAGTTAATTAAATAAAAGTGATTTATAAGTCATCCATTTTTTTCCTTGGATTACAATTTATGTGTTATCCCTAAATTTCCTTTTATTCCATCCAATGGCCGGTAATTGGAGATCTCGGGTTAACAACCAATGTGAAGATTAATGTGATAACTATGATAATGAGATTCCTAATCTGATGGGAGTGGGAAAAAAATCATTGTAACAATTATATCTCAGCTAAATGAAGATTTGAATAGATACATGGGTCAAGAGGAACATCTAACCCCCCTAAGAAAGAACAAGTAACTATCGAGAGCTTCATAAGTCCAATAACTCCAAATTTTAATGGATCATCTGAACCCTTCATCACCGAACAATGGATCAACTCCATTGAAAAGATATTGTCCATCCATCAATGTTCTGAACAACGGAAGGTCCTCGTGACTGCTTATCGTGTGGAGGGTGAATCTGATCAATAGTGGACATTGATCAAAAATACAAATCCTGAGGAGTTTATCGAGGCATTGGAATGAAAGGATTTCTGGAAGATGTTTTTCAATAAATATTTTATACACACCCTCTAACCTAATAGGTAAAGGTACTTCCTTGACCTAAATTAAAATGACGATGAACCCGTCAGAGCATACAAGGAAAGTTTCACCAGGATTGAATGAATGCCTATATCATTGTTGTTACCCCCAGATTCCTAGGTTTAATTCTTCTTTTGTGGGATGAAACCTAGCTTTTGGAAATCCCTGGTGAATCGTGACATCAACAACTGTGAGTAAATTGTCTAATGTGCCCTCACGGTCGATATGGAGATCTGGAAATCTCATGGGTATCATGGGGACAAGAAGCATAAGTTGGACTTCATTTATGGTGGTCTGATGGATAAATCCAACAGTTCTACGAAGCTCCAGCACCCCACTTTCCAAAGGTGAAGAAAGAAGCACCCCGTAAATTTCGTAAAGGGGACAAGGAAATGATTTAGGTGTGGAATATAAGGACACCTAGCTGTTAAAAAAAGATAAGAAAAAACCTGCAGTTGCGACATAGGGTAAGAATGCTCTGTTCTACTCTCAATGCGTTGTTCATTTATTCAACTACAAAGAACCATATATTAATGCAAATGAGTTCCCTAAGATAAGGGTTTCATAGAAAACCAACAATATCCTTAGTAGGAAGAGAGATCATTTTCCATCACTACAGCTAAAGTGAACACCGAAAACGTTGTGGAGACAGTTATTCTATTTATTCATTCAAGAATAGAGAACATTCATTTTTATTCTGGTTCTAAACATTATTTGTATGTCAAAGGTTTAGCAGAACAATCCAAACAACACCACAAATCATGGAAGTGAATACGTCGTTGTGTATAACAAATGGAGCAATCATTGCATCCCATTAATATTACTCATCGCTGGTGACAATATGTTGATTAAACATTCCAGTGGACCTCAACATAATCCATATAGTAGAATTTGATAAAATTCAAGGCATGGATTGGATTTCCACATATAGATCCATTATAAATTACAATGAGAGGGAAATCACTCTCCATGTGGAGAATAGACCCCAATTTCTGTACAAGTGCACATAAGATGATGAATCTTCTATAATTCCATCATCTCAAGCATGGATATTACTGCCCAATGAGAATGTGTATATGGCTAAGATAATTGAGCCCAAGGAAGCAACCATCCAAGAATACATGGCTATTGTGAGGGAATTCACTTAAGTGTTTCCTGAGGAATTGTATAGTTTACCTCATAGAAGAGATGTTTAATTCTCAATTGACCTTATACCTGGGGAATTTCCAATATCCAAGACTCCATATAGAATGGATGTTGTGGAGTTTGAGGAGCTAAAGAAATAAATATTTGAGAATCTAGATTAATGGTTTATACGCCCATGTGATTCACCATGGGGTGCTCCAATACTCTTCCTCAAGTATAAGGATTGGTAAATGTACCTTTTCATCGATTATCGTGAGCTCCACAATATCATAATAATGATAAAGTATCATCTACCACAAATTGATGACTTGTTCAATCAGCTATGTAGAGCTTCATACTTCTCCAGGGTGGATTTGCGGTTGGGATAATATCTAGTAAGGGTAAAAAAGGAATATATCCCCATGAATGATTTTCATACAAGGTACGAGCACTATGAATTAATAGCAATACCTTTCAGACACAATAATGCACCAGCAATATTTTTTGTACTCGATGAATATAGTCTTTATAGATTACCTCAACATATGTTTGGTAGTCTTTATAGATGATATTCTAATATACCTCAAAACAATGGTGGATCATGAAGAGTATATAGGAAATGTAATGGATATCTTGTGAAAGGAGAATCAATACACAAAGTACTACAAGTGTGATTTCTGGTTGAAGGAGGTCTCATTGTTGAGCCATATCATCACAAGCAGTTGGATATCTATGGATCACTCCATGATAGTTGCAATAGATGGATGGTCGAGTCCAACATTGGTAATGGATATTTGTAGCTTCTTAGGGTTAGCTGGATGTTATCGACGATTTGTTAGAACATTTTCACGATTATCCAACCCACTTACCTAGAAAACTCAAAAGGGAGTAATGTTTTCTTGAAGTGATTAATGTGAAGAAAACCTCAATGAGTTGAATTAGAGTCTTATCACTATGCTTGTGCTCACATTTCACACAAGTGGAGATCATTCTGTGGTAATCAGTGATGCTTCAAAAAAGGTCCTGGGATGTGTGTTGGTGTAAAATGAAAATGTCATTACCTATGCGTCAAAGCAATTAAAAGTTCATGAGTAGAATTATCCAACACCTAATATGGAGTTGGATATAGTTATTTTCTCTTTAAAAATTTGGTGGAAATATTTCTTGGGGGAGATGTTCAAAACATATACAAACTACAAAATCCTCATGTATATATTCACAGGAAAATATTGGAACACGAACCAATGAATATGGTTAGATCTAATCAATGACTATGACTGCTCAATCCATTACCACCCTGGGAACGCGAACAAGGTGGAAGATTCTCTAAGTATAAATGTCCTAGTGATTCTATCATTGATTAAAATTGAGAAGGATCCAATCTTCGTAGATTTTATGAAGATGGTCATGGGAATCATAAATAAGGGAACATCCTCAATCCTTTCACAAATTATTGTTCAACCGTCTCTTTTGGAAAAGTTAAAGGATGCTCAAAAGGATGATGTGGGAATTCATAATAAAGTGGAAGCTATTAGAAAAGGGAAATCCTCATAGTTCAATGTTAATGAAGGAGGAATTGTGAGATTTTGAAAAAGACTATGTCTTTCATTAATTTCGGATATGAAAAAGGATCTTTTGGATGATTCACATAGTTCAAATTTTTCTATTAACCTAGTAAAAACAAATATGTATTGAGATCTTCGAGAAAATTATTGATGAGATAATATGAAGAAGGAGATCCCTATCTATACATCAAAGTTCCTAGTGTGTCCACATGTGAAGGAATAGAGGAGTAAATCTAATGGGATGATGTAACCATTTCCCAGACCAGCATGGAAATGGGATAACATCACCATGGGATTTGTCACTGGACTATCGAATACATCCAAACTCAATAATGAAATATAGGTTGTTGTGGATCTCCTTAAAAATTCTTCACACTTAATTGAAATTCAGGAGGATTCCTCATTATATCAATCGATACAGATATACATAAGAGATGTGGATCGACAACATGGGGTACCACTTTCTATTATATTCGATCAAGAACCAAGATTCACCCCCATTTTTTGGAAGAGTCTTCAACATGCTGTGGATACTGAACTGAACATCAGTACGACTTATAATACTCAAACTGATGTCCAATATAGAATAACTATTAAAACACCATAAGATATGTTAAGATCATGTTATAAGGACATCAAAGAAACATGGGATCAGAATATTTCTCTGGTTGAGTTCTCATATAAATCCCTGTATGGGAAGAGATGCAGCACACCAGCATGTTATGATGAAGTCGGTGAGTGTAAGCTTCTAGGAACGGAAATGGTTGAAGAAATGATGAAGAAGGTGAAAACCATATAGCTACATATCAAGGAAGACCAAAGTCGACTGAGGAGTTATGAGGATAATCGTCGATGAGACCATGATTTCAAGGTTGGAAACATGGTGTTTCTACGCATATATATGTCGATGAAGGTCATGAGGTTTGGAAATAAGGGGAATTTATGTCCTAGGAACATCGGCCCCTTTGATATTATTGATCATTTTGGTGTTGTGGCCTATCGACTAGCACTTACACCTACCATGACCAAAGTACATGATGTCTTTCATGTATCCCTCTTAAGTAAGTACATACAAGACCCTTCACATGTACTATCTTCAGAGTTAGTACAGTTAGAAGATGATCATTCTTACGAGGAGAAACCAGTAAGGATCTTAGATCGTAGGGAAAAAGTTCTATGAAATATGAAAATTACCCTAGTGGATGTTTAATAGAGAAAACACACGTTTGAAGAAGCATCATTGGAATCAGAGGAAGTGATGAATTAGAGTAACCAAATTTCTTTTTGTGTGGGAAAATGAAATTTATAGGGATAGATTTCTTAAGGTGGGATGATTGTAATGACCCAATGATTCATTACTGAAAATTACTCATGGTCTATTTAAATATCATCTTATGGTTATGTAAATCCTATGCACTTATTTGGTTTTTTGTTTTGGATTTTATAATACCATTATATGTTGTGACTATTGCAAATATAGCCATTGAACAGTTATCTCATGATTATTATAAATATATGGCTTTAACCAATCCAATGTACTCAGACAAAGGAAGCAATGGCCTCATCCAGAAGAATTGATCCATATGATTCCCATTTGTTGGATCTTGAAAAGGAGGTGGTGTCATTGGGCTTTGATCTTGACTAATCACATACTTAGCTTGAATACGATAAGCTTCAGTGGAACTGTCTAAGATAGATGTAAAAGTTGACAGAGATTACCTCCCAGGCGATGTTATCTGAGCCACCCCAAGAGTCTGTCAACATCGCACACCTTACCCTTCTATCTTATGCATGTTTTATAAGGGGTTATGTAATAAGAAATTAGTACAATGAATAAGTGCATTATTTTTTAATATAATAACGAATTTACGTTCATTTTATTGTTTTTACATTTTAAATAGTTTTTAAAGAGAAAATAATAGTTATAGTATATATTCAATTAAGGAATCTATTTTGATGAATTAATGGATTTTTTAATTAAATACTATTTTAATAAAATATTATGAGATTACATTTTATTAGGTATAAATGATCTTATAATTTTTATGAACACAATTGTAATATTTATTTAGGTTAGAAAGAAGTTTTTTTCAAAAACCATGAATTTTTTATAAATGTCCGTTTTTTTAAAAGAGATAATTCACATATTTAGAAAAACAATTAAATAAAATGAATATTATTTTGGTGATTAAGATGTCAAAATTATCCAATAGTGAATTTTTCATAATTTTCTAAGATAGTTGAATTTTTTGGTAAAAATTATATACTTTGTGAAATGTATATACTATTTAAATATATAATGTGTTTTATGAAATCATAAAGACCCAATAGTGATGAAATAAAATACTATAACCATTATGTTCAGGTAATATATGTTTTACCATTAAAATACTGTGATTTTATGTTTTTTGATTTATTTTAAATTGATTTAGTAGACCCTTCCATACATATAAATCATTTTTGCTTTTTAAATTGATTTCCCTGACAGTGTGACTCACCTCCACATAAGAAACCCTATTATTTTTAAATGCAAGTCCATTTTCATAATATAATATAGTTTTTGCACTCCTCTTTGGAAAATACCATTGGAAAAAACCATGGGCTAGATTGTGGTTTTATTTAGTTTAATGGTTGGTGTCCCAATGATAAATAATAAAGAATTCCCCCTCCCACCCTCTATATACCCACCCAAGATCCGACTTCCACTACGCTAAAATCATTTGGAGTTCGTCCAATATTTCCCTCCTCTCTCTAGAATCCTCTCAAGGTGCCCCGAGCTCCTATGAAGCCTCTCTCAAGCCCCTATCAAGCCTTTGGGATCACATTTCCATATAATGGATTTATTCCTTTTCTTTTTGGTCTCAATTTTATTTTGTTGTTATACCTTTTTAATTTGAAATAATAATGTTGGGGGAATGATTTCACTCCTCCCCCATAATTCCATATTTAAATTTTAATGATGGGAAACACCTTTCTCTCTCATTAATACCTTTTATGTACAACCGTTACTATGCCTAAATTCCGTAACGAATTTTCCCTCTCATAATTTATATTCAAGCCATTATTTTCTATTATGAATTTATATTCTAAAACAATTTTTGGGACATATATCTAAATGACCCCCATACTATCCATTCTAGGTACCTATAACAAGACACACATTTCTCTCTAATCAATAATTTTTATGAGTTCTTATGTCACACCATTACGCTGCTGAAATTGCACCGCAATTTTCCTAGCCAATTTAATTGTGTAGTGAACACCATGCCCATTTCATTTTGAAAGGTATTCACCTTTATGAACATTTACATATTGACTATAAAGCTTCATGTATGTATTCCACACCCCTTTATTATTGAATAAATTATGATGATTGATTCAATGTTGTATGATCTATGTGGAAAAATTATTCATGAAATGAAATGTTTACGAAGGGTGCACCCTAATAGTGCTCCAATGCATTTGGTAAAGTATTATACCATGATAAGTTATGTTAAATGGGCTTTCAATCATTCTAATTCATGTGAAATGACAATTTACTCATTATTCATGTTTAATGAGGTTTTTCTAATGCTCCGTGTGTAATGTGCCTTGGCTCATGCTAATATCATGTTAAATGGTGTTGCCACATCTCCATGTTATGATTATCTTTCTTTAGCATGCCTTTATGATCATGTTTCTATCATGATCAATAGATATGAAAATTTTCTAACATGTATTGTATTCCTCATGTTATTTGTTGTTCATTACCTTACTGGGCATTATAGATCACCCTTTTCTTATTCATGTACTTAGGTTATCCATTGAAATGTAATTTATGAGGGAATGTAGTGGTCATGTAAATGATTTTTTTCAATAAGATGTATTATTTTATGTTTTATGTTTTTACATAATGCTTCTAACCCCCATAGACACTAGACATATCTATCTTCAATGTTTTATCAAATGAAGGTTTTATGTAATAAATCTGGTTTAACTATGCAATAAAGAGCTGGGTTCTAATAAAAACAACATCCATCCCTTCCCATTAATTCCATAGTGGATAGAAATGAAAAATGATCCAATTTAAATAGATATCCATCAAATTTATTTGGACACTGCATAATATTCAAAAGGGTAGACCAAAAAACGATTAGATGAAATGATTGGGTAATTTTATTTCAATTTAATATGCACATTTTTAGCAAAAGAAAATAAATTAATAATTCCTATTAATTTTACATTTTAATCAAATATTAAATACCAAAAGCTAGATTTAATTTAATATTGGATTTTCCACTTTTACTAAGACAAAATCATTAAATTACCAAATTTTATATCCATTAAATTTTCAAAAAGGAATTGTAGTATTTCTTTAGAGAAGAATAAAATTAAAAAAATGTATTTATTTATATATTTCTAAATGAGCACTATATAAAGGAATAATTATTTTACCCGATCAGTTCTCTTTGCTGATATTTATGATTATTGGGTTTCCCTTATGAATTCATTGAAACTAAGGAAGTTCCCTTATACAACTCTTTCTAACCTTATGTATCTATTGAAACCAAGGAACTACACATACATAAATCAGCCAACCCTTACATGGTATCCCGATTATCATTATGTATTCTTTGGAAAAGAGGGTCTAACTTTATGTAGTGCCTTAGGTACCCTTAGAAAAACATAGAAAACTCAAGGTTATCCTAAAAAAACTAAAACATAACCTTATAGAACATATATAAATAAAACTCCACCCTTATGCATCATATGGGGTTTCCTTAAGTAACCCTTATAATTTCATAGCCACATTTACAGAACCCCTCTTGAGAATAGGAATATGATCATCACTTGTAAGTATACCCTATAAGATGTGAATGTGTAAACTTTATGTTTCCAATTATTTTATTTTCATTCAAAGGACTTGAAAATTTATACCGAAATTGGTTCTAAAGATCTTTTAAAAACTATTGATGTTAAGAAACACTACTAACACATCCAAAATAAAAGAAAACACATCATAACCATTAACATACTATAAATAAAGGTTCAAGGTGTTATGATTATAGTCGTTATATTTATTTGGGACCCTAGAAAGATGTTATGATTCCAAAAAATAGAAAGTGATAATGAAACTAATGCATGAACAATTATTCATTCCTAATGTAACATGTCTCTCCATCCACACAACCATATTAAAATTATTAATGAGATTGTTTTACAATTAATACTTTAGCATATTGATCTAAAAACTGAACCAACATAAAATCATAAACTAATATCAGGATATATGACAAGTCTGGCTAATTAACCACCATGATAAGTTATTTTAACAATATTTAAAGGAGAAAAAAAACATAGTGTCAAATTACACTACTCACTCAATGATGACACCCCAATGAAAGAATTATTCATAGAGAGAGACCAGATTAATCATGTCACCTTGCAGTGGAAAAAGATAATAGTTTTCATAACATATCATATGGATGAGAACTCCTGAAAACCATTAACAATATAACCACGCTATCCCTTTCACATCAGAACAATACTCAGTTCCATCAGAGACCATTCACCTAACCATTCATGAAATCACAAATAATTAAAAGGTAACTAAAATGATAATTTAGAGTTTGTATCCTTATTTTACAGAAGTGAAGATATGAAACCTAAGATACAATGAAAATAATCATGCATTTCCGAGACATATCCAGTATAATTGTTTTATTTTTATAGAAAAAATATAAACCTGATGGTGGATGTAAATAGTAACCATGACTAAAAACCCATTTAATTTAGAAATAAAATTTAAAATGCGTAGAAATGAATCATTTTCTACTAGAAATAGTATCCTAAAGAACACATTATATCTTTACAACACATGGAACGTATCGTTAAAACTTTTATACCAATACAATATCTTTTATTAGAATGACAGAAGCCAATTTAATATAAAACTTTTTGATTACTAGAATCATGTCTCCATCCCACTAGGAATTCTTTATGGTCTAAATATGATTTCTATAAAATCATTATCCCAATTACATAACAAAATGGATATGTCTATTCCAATTAGGTGGGTCTATAGAATCCAAATGTATTTCTATTACCAGTAGGAAATCAGGACATAATGTGTACCATTTTCTAGATTTCCCTGGACACTAATCATGTATAATATCCATTATCAGATCAACCAGAACAACCATCTACATATGAAGATAAAGACATCATATGGTTTCTAAAACCAAAAACATAAGGACATATCACTATAAAATGATACATTAAAATTACACCAACCAGTATTCATTATTTGTTTGATCCAAATCATATTAGTCACCGAAGGACCGACTATCTCGTTGGAGACAAGAAAACCACTTGAGGGCTCAAACATTACTATATGAATTATTTCTAATAGTTACTCGAATGATACTTACTCATTTCATTAATCATAGTCTACATTGGAAAAAATATAATCACAGTGTTTGTGAGAACATGTCCTACATTGAGAGTTAATCGGATATCAAAATCATATATCCAAAATCATCAAACCCAAAATTTTTATCATTGTATAATATTTAATATGTTAAAATTATAATTCTGTTTCCAATTTTGATAATATATATCATAGAAATATCTTTGAGGTTTTAAGGTCACTATGTTTTTAGAACATGTACAACTTATATCAAATAAATTAACATGGATATAAATTATTTCCATAAAGGAATAATTGTCCAAATCATTAATCCACCTCCCATTTTACAATATGAATAAATATATTAACTCTATGTTTGAGGCTTTATAGTGACATATATAAAACATAATTAGGATTAGGAAGAACCAAAATTGGAGTTGAAGATAACCCCACTCCATGTCTTCTAACATAGTCCTCATTTTCAGATTATTCAATCTGATGTTGAAAGGAAATGGAGATCTAAAAATGATATCCTTAATATTTAGATTCAATCTAATAGGTATCAACATCAAGTAACTATATCTATACAAGGGTGAATCAATATGAAAAAATGGATTCACATTTCTCACAATGGAATACCCAAATATCCCGCCCCTAACTAATGGAAATAAACATTCTCACATAGAATGTTGCCAACAAAGGGAAATCATGGCCATGTATATAAAAAGACACCATCTCTAAAAAGTGTAAAAATGATCATCCGCAAATATCATTTGCAAGGAACTTTCCAGTATAAAATATCCACAACATGTCTCCTAACCAAGGGATAAGTCAAATAAATGCATACCTATTTATGAAAATGAATGGTGGTAATCAAGTTTTATGAAAATTAATATATGGAATCTCAGGATTAGAAATATTTACATGGTGTTATACACTATTTGACCAATAACAAAATACCCCTAATGGATATCATAGCCAAATGGGTTTGGAAAGACGATAACATTATTCAGGTAGATACCCAATATCCTTCTTGTCTATAGTTCCAAGATAAAACAAATTTTATAGAAATCACAAGAAATATAACTCATAGAATAATGTTCACATATTTAAATGAATAATGAGGAATGAGGGAATATGGAATGTATAATATTTTCAATGGAGTAACCCATGAAAGACATCAAAGATCACACTAATAAAATTATATCCCAAAACTGCAACCACACAAGAACTAATGAGTCAGAACATATTGGGATCTACTCATAAAAAGTAGGGTGAACATGAGATTCCACACTTCTTAATGTTCATTAAAAAACTAAGTAAACTGGTCATTAAATATCCATATTCTCCAATGAACATACATTGTTATTAGTTTAGGCCACTAAAGGACATAGATTTGATATACCTGATGGAATTATATCATTAGAATAGTGAGTGGAAACAAAAATATTCAGTACCACATTTGGAGTCTTGGAAATACAATATAGATTAGAAAAAAGGATTACTCCGAAGTGATAAATTACAATCTAACTCACGATATTCTTGATACACTCACTCATATCTCATAATTGGTGAAATATATCTAGTAGTTTACTTTAATGGACAAAAGATAACCTTTGAAAACAATAAAGGCCAAACTTAATCATACATGTTCACCAAAAAATGTCAAAACATTCAACAATGTTTAAAAAGAAAATCACTCAAAGATCATAAAATTCTTTAAAAATCTATTTAGTTTTAAAACCATTGAAAATTGCATGAAAATGATTTTTACAAACAATTACAATTATATATATGATTCAAAAATGGAAATATTTCACAACTATGTAGTTATAAGATTAATTATCACACCCATTTAAATATAAAACATTAATCATGATTAATTTTAATCATTAGATACATTATTCATGTTTCATGTTCATTTAAAAAGGAACAACAATACAAGTTATAATATTTTTTTCCCTTAAAGGATGAAATAATGATTTAATTTGACATTACACTTTCAAAAAACCATTAATCTCATAGATTAAAATATGGAAAAAAGCCATGGAATTTTACATAATAGAAAAATACCTCCCCATACCACTTCAATGTAAAAAATCATTTCTTTTAAAACTATTAAATATTGTCAAAAAAATTATTCAATGTTGGGGAAATATTTCTTAAAAAATATTTAATCTATTTGAAAACAAAAACTTTATCTATGTTCTTATGAGTAAAAAATAATTACTAAAACTTAAACTAGACACCAAGATTTATTTCACATGAATGAATTGAATCGTAACTTTTCAAAAAAAAAATCATTTCCATGAAATCAATTTTCAAACAATAAACCAGTTCTATAGTCCCTGGACAACAAAATAATTTCAATACTATTAGTCAAACTGATTCTTAATATCCCCATATCCTGATAACCACCTAAATTATTTTTCCATCAATGGGAGTCACTCATAGAATACATGAATCATTGGTTCAAAATGATAATCTTAATTAGGATTGGAGTCATTTGTGACCTAGACATGGTTCCAATTACTATGTGATAAGTGTTCCACAACCCCTCTAGAACATACAGAACCTAGTCTCCAGTAATTGAATGGGTTTTATGACATCCATGAAATATACACAACTTGAGTCCCCTTTTATTTTACATCCATGATAAAGGATAAATCCCAATGAGGCCAACCCATGATATTGAGGATTTCTATCCATCACAATAAATCGTATCTTGTGGAATCCTAAAGAAAAGATAAATCAAAAGTTCCTAAGGTAAATCATGTGGAATCACGAATGGTCGATATTAGGAACCTACTATCAATTTACATTTTGTATTTTGAAAATTCCTTGATATAGTCTATTATAGACCATAATTAAATCCCATAATGTATAAAATAAATTGGATTAGAATTTCTCTAATATAAATTTTTAACAAACCATCCTAAACCCACATGTTAGGTTCACCGAGTAAGATCAACACACGACCCGAATGACATCCTCAATATTCCTTGTATGGTGAAAATAACATGGGAATAAATATATTAAACCATCAGAATGATTTTTCCTTGAATGATAACACAACATTTCTCTTTTGTAGAAAAAATATTAAAAACAATTAGAGTACAATTTAGAAAAAAAGTGCACATCCTTGAGATATACGGGGACTTGATGATGAACCAGATTGAAAATCCACGAATAAAAAATGACTGTGTATCCTTATGAATCACCATTACCACCTCCCAAAAAAACTATGATGGTGATGTCAACAAATGGATGCTTCCAAAACCACATTATACGCTTATATTTACCTGATTAATTCAAACCCAATGATAAAAACGTCCAATGGAAAAGTAGGATGTGTGCATTAAATATGAGTATGATAAAACCAAAGAATATAAATAAAGATTTTCATTATGAAAATGATAGTGTTACATTTAAACTAACTAGTTTGTAAATTAATTTCAAAATGAAAACCATTTTCAAAATATATTTTTTTTTATTTTATAATCCTTACATATACAAATAGTGGCAGAAAATAATGATAAACAGAGGTAGGGAACATCAACAACCATATCCCAAAATTTATCATGGGGTGATGATAATGAATGTTACAAAAATGGAATCATGATAATAAAATCTGGTCCAAGAAAACCATTTACATAGTAAAAAATCCACAGGACAAAAATGTGAAGATATAAATCATGTTACATAAGTGAAACAATCATGAATGAAAAATAATTTGGATCTAGCTTGTAGAATAAAATCTAGGAAATGAAAAGGGAACTGATGTGAATCCTATGATAAACAGTGCTGCGATAATGTGATTATATCAATCTTTTAACTATTCCAAAGGCTCCAAAAAAATTTCAGGTGCCCTTTTTTTTAATAACAGACATTATTATTACATTATTTTTTAATAAAAATTTCACAAGAAAAATATCACCACTCCCATGATGTGAAAATATGTTATTTAAAACAAATATCTTATTGAGTAATTAATAAAATAAAAAAAATATTTAAATATGTTTTAATATTGAATCCCTTTAAAATATTTTATGAAATGGTGAAATCAGTCAATTATTTTATTTAACTGAACTAATGATTTTTTCAAGAACGTACAACATCTTATGGGATAACGCTAATGTATAGATACTCCTACCACATACAGGTTATATGTTTTATGAAAAAAATAACCATTGATAATATCTTGATCCATATACATTAATGGAAAAAAACATCTATCCTTTCTTATTAATTCCCTTGTCGATAAGTATAAAAAAAGATCAAAACGATTCAGATCATCTTCTATGGTAAATGATTGTAATAAACTTTTCTAAAGAAGGAAAAAAATCATTGGTAGTAAAACATGGTTAATTTTAATGAAATAAACCAGGTGTTTTAGTATTAAATCTCTAAAATTAATAACACCAATTAATGTTATATTCCACACAAATCATTAATGAAGAAGATTCAAGTTATTTGAAAATTTCTGTTAAATCCATTAACAAACTAAAAGGATTAAATTACTATACTTTATAGACTTTATAATGGATAAATTAATCTAGAGGTCATTATGGATTATAATAAATAAGAATCCAATTTTGTATTTATTTTTCTCTATAAGAGAGTATTGTGTATGGGTAATATAGTTTTACCACTACACAATTGTTAGGTGTGGCTATAGGGTACTGTGATACCCTTAAATATCATTCTAATCTGAATAAATACCCTTAGAAACCTTATCCCACCATTAAAAATATTTTTAAATTGAAAAACTGCCCTTATTCATCTTATCCCAGCCACTTGGGAAATCTAGGTTATAATTATGTAAGCCTTAGAAAGTAAAGGGTACATTTATGTAGAGAATTGGGTACCCATACATTGAATTTGGAAAAACTAGGATACCATTATGATGTTGAAATATACCATAATGTAGTGTATAGAAAAATAAATATACCCTTCAAAAGTGGATGGTTTACCCTTATTCAGTCTTAATAATTTGAATGCTACCTTAACAAAACACCTCCCATGTATGGGTAGAAGCTCATTACACTTACGCAGACCCTATATCATTTATATGGATAAAAATAAATAAATTAGGTTTCATTTCAATTAAATTTAATTATAATTTAAAACAAAAAGTTTTTCCAAATATTATTTAAAAACCATGTAAGCTACAATCAAATATCCCACAATTTTCAAATCCTACATAAAAATTCTTATTCCAAAGAACTTACCGAAAACATATATAAGGGTGTTTCTCTTTATGGGGTATTCACTACCCCAATATATTTATTTATCATATTATTTAAATATTGTTTGATTTTATAGCCAAATTAAGATTCAATATTCAGATTGATAGTGATATTTTTGTTTCCACAATTGTAATGATATTTGGTAAATCAAATCCCCTTGTTTTTGTTATGATTTAATATCATGAACATTGATCTCAAATGATTGGGTTATCATAGAAAAATATTTTATGGTATTTTATAATCCAATTTTCAACAAATAAATATTTTAATACAAATACAATTTTTTTAAAGTATGTTACGAATAATGGTATTTTTTAAATATTTAATGGGTTTTTCCTTTCTTATCCATATGTTTCTTCTACATCCCCACATTCCTCCATAAAAATTTTTATGTATTTTAGAGGAACTAGTATTGAATATTATTTTTAAAATTATTGGTTTAAAAAATCACTTTACCTAGTCAAATTTTAACATTGAAAGTGATATGTAAATCTGTATAGCATAAAAATGATAAAATGTTTTTTAAATGATATTTTATGTATTCAATTCCATTTGGCCAAAAGTTTTCAAAATGAATTACCCTAATTGGGTTTATGTTTAATTATTTATACAATAATATGTATATAAATATATTATCATGTGGGGAAATTAATGCATGGTACCAAAAAATCCTATTTGGGATCCCTTTTTGGTGGTATCATTCAATGAATATTTTTTTAAGTTTGTTTTTAATCTATGAAAACAACCTTATATGTTTATTATGTTACACTAGGGTTTTTTGGTCTTGGAGGCATCCACCAAATTTATATGGATATCATATAATAATGACTATTCCAATATTTACCCACCTTTATACTCATTAATATATAAAATGATAACATCACATGTTTCATAATTCATATTAAATGTTGGTCCGACAAAAATATTTTTATTTTATTGACATCGTGATATTTTTTAGAATTCCATTTGTTGTTATTATATTATAGATGATTATTGTAATATTTAATTTGTTTTTTTATCAATCCACCTTATTTATTTAGATAATTTATGATCATATTTTTACTTTTATTAACATTGGGAAGAGTATTTGAATTATGTATGTTTTTATTCCCATACATTTTACAATTAGAAATATGGCTATGTTTTGTTCGACCATCCAGTATATCTATCTGAATGAGTTATGATCATACTATCCCTTTTATTAATATGGGGATTTTTATTGAAATTCAAGATGATTACTGACTACTAACATAGGCTGAAAATGTATTAATTTATATATTTATCACTATATTGATAACCATGTTTAATCAAGTGATTTGTTACCTAGGGAATAATTTGAAAGGTTTTAATGAATCTTATGGTGAATTTATAATAAATAATCCAGTGACAGTTGTGGCATGAAATTATATATTCCCAATATTTATCGATAGATCTCATGAAAAAAAGGTTTTTGTATTTTTTGTATGCATACCCAATTCAACATGATATTTTTATTGAGGTCTTGATGATAAGTAAATACATTAGTAATAGACTTGAAATTAGGATTTAGACTTCTAACATTATGAGTTCTATAAGCATGAGATATGTATTACTGATAACCATGATTTAATTTATTATCATGGATACACTAGGCTCTCAATTTCAAGTTAATTATGTCTTCTTGTTTATACCTTTTCCTACCACAATATTTATTTTAAATTTATGAAACAATGTTTTTTAGTTTTATGATTTTCTTAATAAGTGTTTTAACGCATCCCATTCTCATGCTTTCATTTCCCATGTTGTAAATAAAAATAATACAAATGTAAAACGTAGAGCGAAATCAGGTGTGGAAATTTTGTTTGGAAATATTGAAGGCTTGTCTTGAATTATGTGTCTTTTTATGGATAATGAAAGAAGTCTATTTTTGAGAGATGCATGTTTTTTTAGTATATGATATATCATAATTATATAAATCTCTAAACCTAAAAATATTATTCAGATATAAGAGATAAAATTATCATTATATATTTTCTTATTATGGATGATTATATACAGAATTTTATAGGTGGTGTGAAATTATGAATGCGAATAATTTATTTGAGGAAAATGATTGGAGAGTTCAGGTATGAGACATCATAGTATGTATAAAAGTAAATTTTAATATAGCTATTGAAATGAGAATGTTTATTGAGGATAACTTAAAGTGTGATAACTTAAGGTTAGTCATAATTTAAAATGTACAGATAACCCACTGGGATAGAATATGATTAAATGTTATTGTAACAATGCAATGTTATATATGGATTATGATGACTGGACATTTGTTAAAATATTTAGAATAATTATAAATATTGGAAGAAATTTATATGATTTGAAAATATATTATTTATTTTTTTACAATAGTTTACATGTATTCTTATATATAGGAACATGGATGTAGTTCTGGTATAGATGTACATAAGGGTAATAACCCTGAAGAGGGCATGTTAGGTTTTATCAAAACCATGCCCTTTTTCATAATAAATTTTCCATACTCCATACCTTGATATACACAAAAAATGGATACTCTTATGTTAATTCACATTATCATTATGAACCATAATGATGGATTTTAACATGTTTATGTAAGATAATGTGATAATAAAATGAATATGGATAACCAATAATTGAAAAGGGAGAGTCATAAGTTAATCCAAAAGGATCATATGTTCGAAAAATATTATAAGAGAATTCATATTCAGATTGATGTTTCCAAATTCATATTTTGGAAATTTTTATAACCATTTGTTTTTTTGAATGAAATTGGATGAAAAAAATGAATTTCAGAATAATATGTACCTAGAAACCACTATGTCTTTTAACCGAATAATGGTGTAATGGATAAGAATATTATAATTTTTATACTATGATTGAAAATGTGACTTTCATAGTCTTAACTATGGTATTAATATTAATACATTGATGATATTGAAACTCATATCTATTCAAATTATTGAATTTATATTTATTGATGATTTTTTAATTTTTATATTTTATAAATGATTTTTTAAGAATATGAGGATCATTCAACAATTTTTTTCATTTATTGGGTTTAAATAATACACATAATCTTATCAATAACGTTGAAAAATAATTTTATTGGATTTTTATAATTTAGGATAAATCTATTGAAGAATAAATGATAGATATATGGATATGTTAGATGTTTCGTATATATTTCTTATTGATATAATAATGGATTGAATGATTTTGAAAATATATTTTATTTTTTATAGATATCCATGAGATTGATGATAATTGATAATATTTTTAGTGATTTTAATATAATAATTTTGAAAATAAAATATATAGATTATATTGCAACATTATGAACAAGTGGTGAAAGAGAGAGTTAATTTCTGTAATAATACTCAACATCACTATAGATTATGGTATTAATGATTCTAATTGATTTCGGAAAGGAATTTCATTCAGAATATATGATAAGGGTACAAAAATACTATTGTTTATGATTTATGGAATTATTAATGTAGTTTCATGAAAGATATGTTAGGTCATATAGAATAATAGAGTATGATAGATGACATATTAGAGGTTATATAGAAAATTTTGAATATGTTAAGAATACCCTCACCAAAATTTGTTAATGTTTAATAATAAAAAATTACAGTATGAAATTAATTTTAGGGGAGATAGTGTAACATAAAAATATCATAATATATGATTTCCTTTAATTATGTTACTTCATTCTATAGCATTCCCCACATGGAACACCGTACGTATAAGAAAATGATATATATTTAAATAAAATAAAAATATTTCAGTATGATAATTAAATCATAATAAATTTATAAGTTGAAATGAATATGAGTAACCAAGTGATGAAATATATCTATTATAAAATAAATCAGTCTTCTTATATGAATGAAATTATATTAGTTTACCCAATGTGATTAATAAGACCATTTATGTATTTGAAAACATAATTTTGAAAATGTCCTTTTTATATGATTTGTATTTCTATTTCATGAAATGTAATATTAACGATAATAATTTTGTTATATTAGTTATTTGATTATAGTGATTTCGTTAGTAAATTATTTGAAATAATAATACTATATGTTAATATTTGAAAATTCCATTTTCTAAAAATAATTTATTTCTTTATATGTAATGATTCTATTAAAAAATATATTATATAAATTTATGAATTTAATTTTAATAAAAATTAACAATAATTTTTTTCCTCATATCAAAATTGTATTGAGATTAATTCTTGATCATTTTCAAAAAAAAGTTTGTGCATTTGAAAATATTATTACTAGGAAATGTGTATTTTTTTTAATATAACTATATAAGAATATATATTAGATTAAAAATCGTGTTAGGTGACAAAATATGAATCTATGTAATAACAAATCAAATTTTAATGTATTATTTTATCGTAAAAATCCATTGTAATTTTTTTTGAACAAATTGAAATATTACTTAAATAAAAAACAATTCTTAGTGTTTTCTTTGAATCATGTATATTTGAGGTGAGGTTTATTATTGGATTTACCTAGAATAATCATTACTATTTTTAATTTTATTATAAATCATTTTATCACATAAAAATGAATAACCATAACATTTTTATCATATATATAAATTTAAAATTTTAATAACAAAATATATGGAAAAAATTATTTTATGTGTTTAGGTGTGTATATTTGAAAATTTACTTTTCATGTCTGTAGGATTTATTTTGATCAAATGTTTCTTGAAAATTTAAACAGAAAATTCCAATTTGTTATTATGTTCAGTTTTATTTATTTTTATAATTAAATAATACTGTAAAACAATAACTATCATGGTAAATGTAAAAGGGTTTAATTGTTTTTAACCTAGTGTAATGGTCGTAAAAAATAACATGGATTGAATTGGATGGTTTAGATATTTAATATTGAAGAATTTTTTCCCCAACATGTTTTAAAATTTCAAATCATTGTACCATGAATATAAAATTTCATTATTTAATAAATTAATGGTGTCTCTAAATTATCACATACTTTTACGTATAATAAATTCAACATCAATCCAAAAATGATAGAATTACAATTCTAATTAATACATTGAAATATTACATATAATTATACCTATAACCCTATCATATGATCATAATTCCCAGGAGAATTCATAGTGAGCCTAATGTTTTCAATTTTAATATGATTTCATGGGAAAGATCATGCCTCTGACATATGTATTACATCCTAGGTATGTTTGTTTCTTATTAATATAAACCAAATAATAATAAAAAATTATAGAGGGGGAAATAAAGGATATAATATGATAAAAAAGTTATTGAGGGTATACCCTCAAATAATATTCATGCTTTCCCATGGAAGGGAACCCAAACCATGGAAACAGATAATTGATCCATACCATGGATCCTTGAATGAAAAAAGCCGCATTGTTTCCCTCATGTTTTATATGATTGATTCCTATGTTATTGTTATTAAGTCCCATTCATGAATAATTTTTTTTGATACGCCTACAATATTCACAGCTTTCTTGTTTCAACATATCTTTATCCCTAATGGATATCCTTGTTCCACAACATCTTTCCTCGTCTATCCATCTCTCACAGAGCATGCAACGAAATGCAATAATATTTCATAGAAAAAACCTGAATTAGACATCAAAATGAATCATGTGTTGTGATCAGGTGTTTTCACAATTTTATCAATAACATTATATTTTTAATTTTTTAATTTGGAATGGATAAAGGTTGGGTACTTTCTATTTGTCCTGATAGACAAGTCTCGGTATGGAATCCTTGAAATATGAACTTATTAATAGACCCATTTTGATGAAAAAAATATATTATAACTACTATCAATGATCCAGAATAAATTTCTATAGAGGTTAGTAAAATATTATTGAATTATGTTTTAAAGACACGAAAATTTCAAGGAATTTTATTTTTAATTTCTTTGGAATTTTACGAGTCTGTGGCATCTGACGGTACTTCATTCTGAGGCCCGCTGTGCCCGGAATCAATTTACAAAGTTTAGCTCAGGTATGTTTAGTGGACGAAATAGTGGGTTTTTCTATCTTTTGAACCGGTTCTCAGAATTGAAATATTAGGGCACCGATCAACTCGTAGCACTGAGATTCTCTTAGGTGATGCATAACATCGGTTGGCAGGTGTAAGACGAAAAAGTTAAATTTTTCACTTTTCAGAAAAATAATAAAATAACTATATGAGTTATTTTATTCTTCCTACGACTGATGAGAAACAGTTGTCAAAACCATAGTGTAACAAAGGTCTTTAAATAAGTCAATTAGAGATCTATTTCTGTTGTTGTGAAACCGCATAACTCACCTAATTAATGGTGATTTTATTATGGTTCATTAATAAACCATATTAATGAGCTAAATTTGGAGAGTGTTTCTTTTTATATAATCAACCCGTTAGCGAAATAATTGGGGGATTGCGGGGAAATATATTGAAAAGTGTCGTCAATGTCATCCTTCAATGAATAATAGAGAACACGATAAATTTTGGGGGAAATGACATGAAGGTCGACGAGTGGCGATAAACGTCGAATGACATCGAACGCAGAATTCCTTTCTTCATCTACATTGGATTCCACCGAATTCAGGTAGGGGTATAATTTGATAATGCTTATATTACCATGATTATTCCCTCCTAAAATAAATAACGCAGATCAACTCAATATCATGATGATCCACGAATATTTTTATTTGCGGGTTCGGAATATTTATTTGTGGGGAAATTGTTGGGGAATTTGAATAAATTTTTTTAAGTGATTTATACCCTCGGCATGGCATGTAATTGTTGGGTGAGTTTTTGAACCACTAACGCGGTGGGTGCGGAGTAACGATCAAGTCATAACCCACCGCTACTTTGTTCTTGATATGAGGAATATTTGGAAAAAAGAAATGGGACCGCAATGGAGATTGGAGGCCTTCACAGTGATGTACCTGTCCCAAGATGACGGAAGGTGCAGACAGAAGTAAAATCGGACCACAGGAATGACTCCGGTGGCCCATGGAAGTCCCCGGCAGTGTGGGAACCGGTGCTGGTGACCAGCACTGGGTGGCCGCTTGGAGGCGGTGGCACCCCGGTGCACAACTGGTAGAAGCATGCTGCGGCTTCAGCCGCAGCGGAGAGGTCGGGATCCCGCGACCGCGCGGGATCCAGGGGAGACGCGACGCCAACTTGGGGTCGCGTCCGTGAAACATAGGGGATTGCGCCCCCCTGCATGACTCGCTGGACGAGTCAGCGTACCCCCGAGCCAGGCCAGGGTGGGTCACGCGGACCAGGCCGCGTCGGCTGGGCCGGGCCACGCCCAGCCAGTCCCGAACCCGGGTCGGGCCGACCTAAGGGGGGTCGGGCTGGGTCGGACCGGGCCCACACCCCCACATCGGACCATCTTAGGTCTTTTTCCCATAACATAAGATATGGACCTCCGATCGATGCACCATCATTTGAGTAGGAATCCTTGGATCGAGGTAGTCGTTGCGGTATATTACACTCGTGGTTTTGGCAATGTTGGGGATGGTCGGGTTGGTTCGAACCTGAAACCAAACGAGCCCTTGGGAAGAAACACTTATAACCTAAGGACCAGACATCCGTTTGACGTGAAATTAATGGTGTTGAATTCCTCCAGATGAGAAGGTCATTTTGGCTTACTTCACTTGAGGTTTTGGTGCAGCTGGAGTACGGTTGGGTAGGTTTTAGTATAAAAACCTACCAGGCCCCTGGAACTGAAAATTCAATAACTCTCAGACCGGGTGTTCGATTGATGCATCGTATTTCACGTTGAGTTCCTATTGACGAGATCGAACATTGGAATACATAAACTCTGGACTTTGTGATAGTTGATGTATCGAACCTCTTGGATCGTGGAGCGGACCCTCCCGGAATCGAGTGTGTTGTGTACGCGAACCCTAGTGCTGGTTGCTACTGCAACGATGATGACTGTACCGGGATCCTCCGTGGGTTTGTCAGTGAGGATGACTGTACATGGATCCTCCATGGGTTCGGCAGTGAGGACAACTATACTTGGATCCTCCGTGGGTTCAGCAGTGAGGACGACTGTACTTGGATACTCCGTGTGTTCAGTAGCGATGATGATTGTACTGGGATCCTCCGTAGGGTCCGACAGTGATGACTACAGTTCTTGTATCCTACATGGGTTCGACAGTATGACCTCTATACATTTATCCTGAGTGGGTCTGGCCGAGTAACTAGTCTTGTATCCTACATGGGTCCGACATCTTATCTAGTCTTGTATCCTATGTGGGTCCAACAACATTGATGAATCGGTGTCTACATCTGATCATCTCTAACGCTATATGAATGATGTATACCTGTGTGAGAAGAGTCTTGACTTAACTCT
Organism: Viscum album; assembly: GCA_963277665.1. Classification (NCBI taxonomy): domain Eukaryota; kingdom Viridiplantae; phylum Streptophyta; class Magnoliopsida; order Santalales; family Viscaceae; genus Viscum; species Viscum album. The sequence goes on from OY728166.1 coordinate 880,306,372, forward strand.
TAATCAAAAATGTGTTTGAATTTCATTTCTTTTTGGACTGGATTGTGCTTTCATGTGTTGAATGGGTTGTGTTTTCTTGTGTGGACATGGTTGTGTTATCCAGTGTGGACTGGTTGTGCTTGGGCTCGAGAGTTGGAGGTGAACTGTTATAGATGACTTAGGTATATGTATGTTCATATACCTAAGTAGAGTCGGTTGATATTTCATGATTTTAACTTTCTTTTTTCATTTATCCTTCATGGATTCTAAGAGACCTTTGGGGGTCTTGGGGTCCCTACTGAGTATCGTATACTAACACCTGTATGGGGTATGCTCACACTACGTTGTGTTGGATGCAGAGGACATACATCACTGATCGTGGTGGAGGCCTGCGGAGCTGGATGGTACCCAGAGGTGGAACCCTTGGCAGGATGTAAACAGGGTGAACGGCCAGACCTAAGGAGATGATGAGACTATCTGTACCCACCCTTCAGGTAGGATTTCCAGAGGAAGACTCGGTGTTGTTGTTTTACTTATCGTTTTTGTACTTTCCTTTTAGTTGTACTGTACTTTCAGTTGGGTTTGTATACTGGCCCATTTACATTTCATCACTTACCTTGTACCCATTTTTACTTAGTGCACACTTCACTTGGGTACTCTGTTGTGTTTTTGTTTACTATAAAAAAGGAAATTTCTTCCATTTTCAGGATTTACGCATTCGATGCTAGTCGTCAGCCCCTGACCTATGGAAGGCGGGCATGGGGTAGCACATCACGGGCCCCAAGGACGGGTCGTGACAAATTGGTATCAGAGGAGTCGGTTCAACCACCGATTATAGGACTCTGCTAATTTTATCCTATGAAGCGATAAAGTTAAGGGTATTGAGTGTGGTTATCAGTCCAGGGATTCTAGTGTTTGTGCGGCGACCGACGTATCCATACACCTGGACCCTGACTTCTGATTTCCGACTCAGTGCATGAAAACATTGATGGCATGTGTGTTTCAAAGGTTTTCTTTGCGATTAAATTGTGTCATCTCACCAGTTAAACTGTAATAACCATGGTGCACCTGTTACTTTTCAGGATGGCCCCATGAAGGCTACGAGCTAGGGTTCCGAGCATTGTGCGAGTTGGAATCCCACCTATCGATGAGGCCTTGGTGTAGGGCCCCATTACAGCGGAGGCACCGACGACACCTCTACCCGCTGGGCCACTGATACCACCGTCCCCAGTAGCGGAGAGTGCAAGACACCTGAGTGTGTTTCACGACTTTCAATGACAAAGGATGCCTAGGTTCCACAGAGAGACGGATCCTAAGGCAGCCGAGGATTCATTGGAGGTTATCGTTAGAGTCTTCAGATTGGTTGGGACACCAACAGACCTTATGGTGATCCTTAGCGCGAGTCTCTTGCACGCAACATCAGGGAGATGTTGGATTCTGATACTCGAGGTGCATGATGATGCATCTCTAATTTAGATGGATTTTGATAGCCTCTTCCGCTCGGATTTCATTCCAACCAGCCTCCATGTGATGCGCATACATGAGTTACAACAGCTGCGACAAGGCAGGATGAATGTAGCCCAGTACTCGGCAAGATTTACCGACCTCTCATGCTTCTCCATGGACATGGTACGTGACACATTCTTCTGGTCCCAGACAATTGAGCAGGGAATGAGGCATGCGATCAGAGCATCGACGATCTCCCTCAACATCCTGACGCAAGAGAGGGTGATGGAGAAAGCCCTTCTAGTGGAGAGTTCTCTCGCTGAGCAGTCATCAGCGACGAGACCCTCCGCAGGACGACACAAAGCGGAGTCTTCTGCAGCTGAAAGTAGACAGTTGACGTAGAGGTCCAAGCAGACCAGGCTATCAGATTAGCGACCCCATGATACAGGTACGGTTTTTCGGGGCACACGACACAGAGCCAGCCATTCGAGGAGCATGCAGTGCTATGCATGCGGCGAGCAGGGTCACATGGCTCGAGACTGCCCGACCTGCCCTACAGATGTGCAGCCAGCGGTAGAGGGACCTCCCTGGAAGTGGTTCGACCGTGGTGGTCCGCCAAGAGTAGGGAAACGTGGAAGAGGGGCTAGACAATTAGTATGTGGTGGTTGATGTTTCGAGGCCCAACCACCACCACCACTTGGAGGACCACCCCGACCGTAGGGAACAACTAGACAGGGGAGAGCTCAGCTTTAGGCAGGTGAGGCCTACGACCATAGAGCTCCGTGAGAAGATGGGCAGGAGTGGGACTAGCTCCAGGCATGGAGACTTTTGTTTATGTTGCTTCTATCTTTGATAATGTTGTTGTTTGTGGATGATTTTTGTCTTTGTACTTTGAGCTACAGTAATAATAGAAACTTGTTCTTATGACGTTTGCTTCCCTGTCATTTTTATGTTGTTGATACTGAGAGGATATGGTTAAAACTGTTGACTTGACCCTCACTTGTGAGAATCCAACTGGAGGATACCCAATAGCCACACACTGATGCCGATAGTGTGACTCAACCATTGGAGGCGAGAGTAATAGTTGAATCTCTTAGTAGTAGCGTTGAGGCCTTACGACGTCATCTATGGCATGAAATTGTACCGTTGATGTTAGGATTGACTGTATTAGGAAAATAACATGGTTCATCTAGGGGGTGAGACCAGATTTCCCATTTTAGGAGAGGATAAAACTCAGCAGCTCGTCAGTAGAACGTAGACAAAGCAGGGTGGAGATGAGTTCTTACAATGGGCTAGTCTCACCCACTGTTCATTGAGAGAATGGTTTAATGTTCTCTCCAACTCAATAGTCTCAGGTGTATCTTCTCTCATAAGGTCTTGAAACTGAGACAACGGTGACGGTTTTAATTCCACTGCGACTTTGACTTTGAGATAGTTTATACTCCATGGGATGGGATCGTTGTATAAGATACTCTTAGTTGGAGATCGGGAATTCAGTTGTTAGGAGTATCAAGACAATAGCTGGCCATGTTGCAGATATCCTTTATAGATAATGATCGAATCAGCACGTGTAGAACTAGAGATGGTTTGGGCTATGATGGAGAAGGGGCAGATCATCCAGGAGCGGATGAAAACTGCATAGAGCAGGCAGAAGTCCTATGCTGATAGGGGACTAAACCACTAGAGTTCGAGAGTGACGACCACGTCTTCTTATGGGTCTCACCTCTATGGGGTCTATAGAGTTATGGCCGGGTTGGCAAGTTATCTCCACATTTCATCTGGACTTTCCACCTCAGATGCACCAGGTGCACAGCGTAATCCAAATATCTCAGCCGAGGAGATGTGTGCACGACCTATCTGTCATCATTGACCATGGGGAGCTGGACATCGATGACGGGGTGACCTTCACGGGGTTCCAGTAGAGGTTGAGGATCGACAGGAGCAGGTCCTACGAGGATGGTCGATTCCTCTTTTGTGTTTCCGTTGGTAGCACATGAACCTCCAAGAGAGAACTTCGGGGCGTAAGGCTCAGATGGGTGCTCGATACGTCCATTAGTTTCCCAAGTTTGTGCTATAGATCTACGGTGACGTAAAGCCCCGAGGTGGGTATAATGTAAAGAACCGAAAATTTCAAGAATTGTTTTAATTTATTTGGAATTTTACGAGTCTATGGATATTGATGACACTTGATTCTGTATCCTGGTGTGCCCGAAATTAATTTCAAAAGTTTATCTCCGGTACGTTCTGTGTACGAACGAGCATGTTTTTATATCTTTTGAACCGGTGCACAGAATTGAAATCTGAGGGCACCGATGAACTCGTAGTGCTGAGATTCACTTAGGAGAATCTTCACATCGGTTGGCTGGAGTCTGACAAAAAGGTTAAATTTTGGACTTTTCGGAAAAATAATAAAATTAATATATGAATTATTTTATACTTCCTTTTACCGTTGAGAGATAGTTGTCAAAACCACAGTGTAATGATGGTCATTAAATAAGGCATTTAAATATCTGTTTCTTTTGTTGTGAAACCGCATCACTCACCTAATTAATTGGGATTTTATTATGGATCATTAATAAACCATATAAACGAGCTAAACATGGAGAATGTTTATTTTTATTTATTCAATATATTAGTGAATGAATGGGGTGATCACGGGGAAATCTCTGGAAAAGCGCCATCAACGTCATCCTTCAATGAAGAACGGAGAACACGACAACTGTTGGTGGGAAATGATCTGGAGGTCGACGAGTAGCGACAAACGTCGAACGGCATTGAACCCATAATTCTTTCCTTAATCTGCATTTGATTCCACCGAATTCAGGTAGGGGTTTAATTTGCGAATGTTAATATTATCATGATTCGTTCCTCCTATAACAAAGAACACAGATCAACTCAATATCAAGTTGATCTGCGAATGTTTCTATTTTCGGGTTCATTATATTTGGTTGCGGGGAAATTGTAGGGAAATTTGTATAAATTTATTTATGTGGTTTATACACTCAACATGGCGTGTAATTGTTGGGTGATGTTTTGAACCACTAACGTGGTGGGTGCAGACTAAAAAACATGTCCAAACCCACCGCTACTTTGTTCTTGATACACGGAATATTTGGAGACAATGAAGCGGGACCACAATGGTTGTTGGAGTCATTCATAGTAATGTACAGGTCCCAAGATCACCGCATGCGCAGACGGAAGTAAATTCGGACCACCCAAATGCATACGGTGGCCCACGGAAGTCCCCGGCGGTGCGGGTCGCTGGCACGGCGACACCGGGTGCCCGATGCGGCGGTCGGGACCGGCAGTAGGCCGCCGCGGCTTTTGCCGCGGCGGCGAGGGCGGGATCTCGCGACTGCGCGAGATCCAGGGGAGACTCGGCGGCGGCATGGCACCGCGTCCACGGAACAGAGGGGGGCCACGCCCCCTGGCTCGGCTCACTGGCCGAGCTAGCGTACCCCCCAGCTGGCCCTGGCCGTGCCAGCCGGGCTGGTCCGCGCTCTATCAGGCAAGACCAGGGGGGTTGGGCCGGGTCAGACCGGGCCCAGACCCCCACTTCGTACAATATTAGGTCATTTTCCAATAACATGAGCTACGGACTTACGATCTACGCACCATCAGTTGCGTAGGAATCCTTTGATTGAGTCGGTCATTTAGGTATATTACACTCAAGGTTTCGACAAAGATTGTAGACCTCCGGGTTGGTTCAAACCTAAAACCAACCGGGCCCTTGGTATGGAAACACATATAACATAAGGATCAGATGTCCATTTGATGTTCCGTCAATGGAGTTGAATTCCTCCTGATGAGACGGTACGTTTGGCTTACTCGGCTTGAGGTTTGTGCGCAGCTGGAGTACGGTCGGGTTGGTTTTTGCTTAAAAACCAATCGGGTCCCTGAAACAGAAAAGCCAATAACTCTCAGACCGGCCGTCCGATTGACGCACCGTCTATCACGTTGATTTCGTACTGACGAGACGGAACATTAGGATACATCAAATCTGGACTTTGTGATAGTTGATGTGTTGACCCTCATGGATCGTGAAGCGGACCCTCCCGAAATCGAGCATGCCATGTGCGGGAACCCTATAGTTGGCTGCGACTGCAACGATGATGACTATACCGGGATCCTCCATGGGTTCGGTAGAAAAGATGACTGTATTTGGATCCTCCATGGGTTCAGAAATGAGGATGACTGGACTTGGATCCTCTGTGGATTCGGCAGTGAGGACGACTGTACTTGGATCCTTTGTGGGTTCGGCAGCGAGGACAGCTGTACTTGGATCCTCTATGGGTTTGGCAACGATGACGACTGTACCGGGATCCTCCGTAGGGTCTGACAGTGATGACTACTGTTCTTGTATACTACGTGGGTCCAGAAGTATGACCTCTGTACTTGTATCCTGAGTGGGTCCGGCAGGGTAGCTGGTCTTGTATCCTATGTCAGTCCGACAGCTTAACTAGTCTTGTATACTATTTGGGTCCAACAAATTAGATGATTTAGTGTCTATATCTGATCATATCTAATTCTATAAAAAAGATGTTTACCTGTGTGAGCTGAGTCTTGGCTTCAATATTTACCAACGTTTTGTTTGACTTAGTTTCCTGTGTGGATGGGGTTGTGCTTTCCTTTTTGGACTAGGTTGTGTTTTCCTGTGTGGACTGGGTTGTGTTTTCCTATGTGGACTGGTTGTTCTTGGGCTCGAGAGTTGGAGGCGAACTGTAATTGATGACTTAGGTATATGTATGTGCATTTTCCTACGTAGATTCGATTGATAATTCATGATTGTATCTTTCCCTTTTCGTTTATCCTTCGTGGATTCTGAGAGACCGTCGGGGGTCTTGGGGTCCCTACTGAGTATCGTATACTCACCTATGCATGAGCTATAGCCACACTAAGTTGTGTTGGATGCAGAATATAGACAACACTGATCGAGGTGGAGGCTTTTGGAGCTGGACGGTAAATAGAGGTGGACCCCTTTGCAGGATGTTCACGGGGCAGACGACCGGACCCGAGGAGCTGAGTAGAGTATTTGTACCAACCCTTCAGGTGGGATTTCCGGAGGATGACTCAGTGTTGCTGTTTTACTTATTATTTTTGTACTTTCTTTTTAGTTGTATTGTACTTTCAGTTGGGTTTGTATACTAGCCCATTTACTTTTCATCACTTACCTTATACATAGTTTTACTTATTGGTTACTACACTTGCGTACTCTGTTGTGTTTTTGTTTACTATATGATAGGCAATGCCTTTCTTTTTTCGGAATTTATTCCTTTGGTGCTAGTCAGTAGACCCTGGTCTATGGAAGGTGGGCTTTGGGTAGTCACAACATGGGCACCAAGGATGGGTCGTGACACATCTTCCATTGTTATGGAAACTTCCCCAAACACAGACATAAATTTGTTCTGTATTTATATTTTGTAAACCTTATCTATAAGTATTATCCTTCGATTACCTCCCATGGAACTTTTTTGTTCATTGATTTCATGGTATCATATAAAATCATTATTATTTTTCCTCCCATTATCTATGGGTTAGAAATAATTTCCCAAAAATCCATGTGATTCTAACCGTCATAGTGTAAATAAAAAATTCATGCTCCCATTTTATTTTCAATACACTAGCTCATAGACATTGAAACATTGAAAACAAAATACACTTTCATTGGAATGGATGAAAGAATTTTTTTTAATAGTGTTATCCTTCCTCCAAATTATAGAAAGGGTGTCTTTAAATTTTTAAGAATTTGGTACCCATATCAACCACCTTATAAAAATGGTGAATAAAAATATTTTATGTTGATATTAAAGAATTCTGGTACTCTATAAGAAAACTATTTATAATGATATCCAAGAATGAATCTACTAATATATGTTTCTTTTTGGAGTACTGGAATGATTGGTTGGTTCTTCTTTTTTTCTGATTCATAATCATAACACCCTAGGTACTATAATCGTATAAAACCATGTTGATAACATGTTTAGTATTCTTCCTACCACTGAAAAAATAACAATTTCATCTAAAAAATTGTGATAAGATATATCATAAAACTAGACCTACACACAAACATATTTATGGAGTCGTCTATAGAGATCATATTAACATACCTGATTAGAGTATCATCCACTAATATGAACAGGATGGTGGATATAGGATACACTTAACATATACAACAAGTAAATTTGAAAAATCCATTGTTCACTCCCATGATATAGATGGGAAACCATATAAAAAACATCTACATATATTATCGATGAACTCGACTTCAAACAATACTATATTGAACCATAAGGATAAAGGATCATATGACCAAATCATTATCATTTTCCATGTCTCACTTTATGGAAATATTATATCTAAGAACCCTTTGGTTTATGTCACTTATCATCTTATGTGCCAAACTGGGGGGAACCTTGTATCATTTTTACCTTGATAAAACTGTGTTGTTCATTCAAGTACCATTGTGGAAAAGTTGAGACAATCGTCCTTTTATCATATTAGACGACACCTTATTTGGAAAATTTTAGAAACTAATTAGTAAGTAATGATTCAAATAAGGTAGATCCTTGAGTTTTGTAATAAGAACTAGAGGTGTTTCACTCACCACCTAGGGAGTAGATCCACATTAAAATAATTATTGCACTACAACGACAATAATATATTTTACCAGATCCATGAACATAACATAAAAGGAATCAGGAAATCTGTTCGGGCTAGGAGATGTTTTATGTTCAATCAAAAGCACTTCCCCATGAATCTCATGTTTACTTTAGTCCAAATCTAATTATTATTTATCATTGGATGACAAAACTTGAGAAATGAAATCAAATAGATATACATTAAATCATGTATAACAACCTTGAATTCATGGATTATCCTCTAGAAGAATATACTAGGAGTTTTGATCTTTCATATTCCAAATCTCATCCCGATCATTCAAGAAGATACCATCATCCCATCGAATATTTGGACTGGTGATCAACCAATTTTAATGAATGAATTCATTAAATCAAGAAGTGTTTTTATCACAATTTCATATCCATTTAATTCATTATTTTTCATGGGTTGATTGATCTTGTTCTAAAATATACTCTTCTATGGATTGTTTTTATTATCCATATATTCAAATAGCACATCATTATAACTATTCTTGAGAAAGAATAACATTATATATATTTTTTAATTCAATACATCTTGATCATGATTGAAAGGATGATGATTCGTCACATGAGAATGAAGATAGTAGTTGAAATTGATTATTATTTTATGAAAATGTATCAATATGCATACATAGGGTTGTTTTCTCCATGATGACTCTTCCACTTGATGATAACCTAGGATGGAAGACCATATTGGGGAGAAAATAAAATGTATACATAAAACTTTTTATGGTGAAAACTTTACTATATAGGGTGAGTGATCAGTGTGGTCATGAACAATGTGAGATTCCAAAACATTTGGTTGGAAGAGCTAGCAGAAATGTTAGCAAGACATTGATAAAGCCTACACCAGATGAGGCCACTTCCTTTCTTAATATTACACTACTAGATATATCATCACATTAAAAATATTCTAACTTCAATATAATTTTTTAGAAATATTTTTCATATAAATAGTAAAACAATTATTTATTTAATTTTTTCAAATATAAAATCAAGTTAAGATCAATCATGAGTGTGCAAAGACAACCACATCCATGAAGAATCTTTTTTTTGTTTTTCTTCAGAGTATTCATTATTTTTCCAAAAATATTAAAATATCTTTCGCCTTTAAAATAAATTGAAAATAATACCATTATAATTATGTTATAATGATATTATTTCAAATTAAACAACAACATGCCCATACTCACCCATCAAGATAAAGTGTTGTCATGTTTTTGGGGATTTACCTACCTACATGAATATAAATTTAAAATTCATTGTTGGATGAATATGAGAAGAACAATAATTATATTAATATTCATTAATAATCAAATAATAATAAATTTATGGTTTTTTAATGATTAGATATGGTATAAAATTTATTATTAATAAATTATCCTCAACCACCAAACTTACATAATTAAGTTGTTTTCGATTCATTTTTCACAAAACATGACCAAAACACACATATATATATACATATAACATAAAAATTTAATATAATATAAATATAATTTAGATATTATATAATATTAAAATATAATTTAATAAATAATATATTGTTAAATGATGTGTAATAAAATAAAATTTTTAAAACACATACAAGACAATTAATGTTATCAAATCTAGATGGTCGTAATATTCTACATATAATTAATAAACTGAAGATAAAATAAATATATGATGGATTATAAATGGGTAATATCTATATGTATGATTATTATGTATGATAATAATTTATTTATGTTTTTTACATGGTCAAAGTGTGATCAATTAGGAGTGGAAATAATATTGGGGTTTTCATGCCAAATTCCTCCATTTCAGACACATTTGTTTTTATAAACATAGATTAGTTTATGTTGTTTATAAAATACCAATGAGATATTTAATATCACTAATTATACTTTAATAAATTCATTTTAAGTGAAATTACATCATACTTTTTCATGAGTTTTGATTAAAATTTTACATTAGTTAAAATATTTTTATTGATACCAATTTAAATTATTTGAGAAATGTAACATACTAAGAACAATATTTTATTTCTATGGTGTATTATCTAACCCTGAAATTTTTTTAAATAATTTTTCGTAAGACAAAAAATTTAATACAAAATAGTTTCTTACTCTTTTTTATAATGTATGTTTCGAATAGAGTTGTTTTTAAAAATAATAAAAAATGTTTTCTCCTTTCACTTTAATATAATTTGTATTAATCTCTGAATTTTACCACGAAAAAAGATTATCGATTTTTTATAAATTATTATTGATGAATATATTTTGAATTAAATTATTAAATAAACTATGATGCCCTATTTTGAAAGGCGATCTCCTAATGATACATGTAAATCTGTAATTTACTACAGGGTTAAATTATTTTATAAAAGAACTTTTATGATTTTTATTGTATTTTCCTTATCATTTGGAAGAGGATTTATTCTAATGGGTTTTAGGTTTTTCATATTTATCCTCTAAAATATATATGACATTATTTAGTGGAAATTGGAACACAAAAACAAAAAATCCAATTTCAAATCCATTCATATATGTTATCATCCATGAAATCTTTTTCAAGGGTTTTTTATCTATGTTATACCATTCTAAGATCATTTTATAACATACATGTTATGATACTTGGAAAACATATAACTTATATAAATAGATATATTAAAATCAAGATTATTATTTTGCGGAACTATATTTATACTCACTACTCTATATGTTGTTAATCAGATTTTATATACTTTTGATTTGATGATGTTCACCTAGAAATAATTTTATTCTATTTAATTGAAAAAATGTATTGTAATTATATGTTTGGATATTATAGTATGGAAAATTTTAAAAAATATTACAATTTAGTGTTTAAAAATCCATGTTGTACTTATTGATGAGTTGTTATCATGTTACCCCATTTATTAACATGGAGAAAAGCCAAACAATTTTGAATGTTGCTATTCTAATACAAATGATTATTAAAATGTGGACTAGGTATTGCTTGACCATCAAAATTATTTATCTGAATGGGTTATGATAATTTTAACCCATTAATTTATATGGGGAAAATTATTGAAGTTATTAACAATTATCAACTGCTAATATAAGATAAACAAGTATTGATTTGAATAATTCACATTATATAGATAACTGGTTTTTATAATGACCTGCTAATTTTTGTTAGCTAGGGAGTACAATGAGTTGTTACTAGGACTTAATAGACATCCCCAAGATGCCAAAGGCTGGTAGTAAATACCAAATGGTATCTGATATAAATGGGGGATGATTTACACATAAATAAATATACCAATAAACCTACAAACCATAACCAAAAATTCAAAATATTATGCATGAACAAATGAAAGACAATGCAACAACTTCATGTATCTCATAACCACATCAAAGTAAGAAACAATCGAATAATAACTATGTGTCAAAGTACATTGTGGAAAAACTCTACAAGACTCTCCAAAGACCTCAACCCTCCATGCTCCACAAGCTGTAAGATCAACAATATCTGAACAGCCCAAACATCACAAGGTAGTGTTAAAAACATGTGAAACAGTACTTTTTCGTTTGTACCGGAAGATAGAATCTACAAAAGAACCAAAGTTCCAAATTAGGGATGTGAATAAAACTCAGTAGGTTTTCCACCAATGACTTCCCTACTCACGCATATAGGTTAGATGCCATATCAAAAATTATATAAAATAGTTTATATAAAATAATTTTTCAAAAATACTTTATAACTAAATATAAACGAGTTTCTAAAACCATTCTTTTCCAAATGCATACAAGTGCAATGGAAACCAATTTTCCCAGCGAGATATTTTTCCTTAAAATAACTTAAACAATAATTAAATTCATTTTACAATATCCATTTCTTAGAATACCCAACCATTCCACAACCCCATGCAATAATCCATGTTGGCTATGTTATGACAGTTCCATACTCATTATTGGTTTCTTGTTAATCTACCAAGTCATCAAAAGTTAATTTTTTCCCATGAGCCATAAACCCTTTGGCACCAAGGACATGGTCATATTTCAACCAAACCCCATGTATGAAATTATCATGTTCCATTAAACCATTGGTATCGAGAACAACATATTATTTCAGCCTATCCCCATATCTACAACATGAACACACACCCCATATTCCCTATGATCATGCCAAAAAAACCCTTTCAATAAAACCACCTTTTTATTGAAATCCATTTCCATCAAAACTATTTCAATGCCTAACCATTTCAATTACAAACCATTTAAATAAAAATTCATTTTTCATGAAAACCATTTCTATTGAAAATATATTTTTCATCAAAAATTTTCAATTAATGAAAATCCATTATTTAAAATCATCATTTTAAATTCATGAAACAAAACCCACATTGCACAACTATTCATAAAGATCACACAATTTCACAAAGACCATAAATCATCACTAATGAATATTTTCTGTGAACTTTAAAATCAATAAACTAATATGAATATAATACAATCAATTCTAGAAAGAGGATATTGGAGTGAATCCCCCTACCTCGAAGGTTTTGACAAAACTCGACAACAGATGAGGATCGTAGAAGAAGACTGGTTGATTCTCTAATAACAACCTTAGTTATCTTATCTTAGCAAGATCAAGAATAAAAATGAATTATTTGGAATAAAAAAATGTAGATATAGCCACTACAGGTTCATATCTGAGAAAGAATGTATATTGAAGATGTAGATCTAATATGATCTAAGAAAACATGAAAATTTTTGAAATAATGGTGCCATACCTCAAGAATTGAATCAAGATACCAAGAAAGCAGCTTAGATATATTCTTCTCTCATTAAAACCACAATATTTTGACTTAAATTATGTTAAAAACTTATATCTACACACAAGATATGTAGATCAAATAAAACAAGAATAATATATGGAGGGGTTTGTAGAAAAAAGAAAAGAACCATGAATATCGGCACTGAACCCAAAAATCGGGCATGAAATCCACTAGGGAAGGCTATAGGTCGACTCCAACTTTTGTGGGAAGGGTTCTCCAGACGTCTTGGGAGAGTAATCTCAAAATATGGGCGTTTTGATTCCAAAACTAAATATATAGAAAAAAATGAGTAAGATCATAGAAAATTGGATCTAGATTTGACCCCTATGCCGAGTTTGACCACATGGTCTGGTCCAACCATGTATGGATCGTTTGAACTTCCTTTTAGTACCATCACACGTTATAAAACCCCAAAAATCTCTCATCCAACACATTTAGCATTTTTATGGAAACATAATTTTTTATGGAACCATCCCACATTAGGGAGACAACCCACATTATGGAAACAACACACTTAATGGAAACACCCCACTTTATGGAATCATCCCACATTATGGAAACAACCAACATTATAGAAACACCCAACATTATGGAAACATCCCACTTTATGGAAACCATCCACTTTATGGAAACAACCATCATTATGGAAACACTGAACTTTATTGAAATAACAAACATTATTGAAACACCACACTTTTTGGAAACTCATGATTTTATAGAAACTCTCGATTTTATGGAAAATATTAATTTTATAGAAACTGTATATTTTATGGAAACTATCTATTTTCTGGAAACATTCTATTTAATGGAAACACATTATATTATAGTAATTGTCTATTTTATGAAAACTGTCTATTTTTTGGAAACTCTCTATTTTATGGAAACTCAATCAAAGAAACATCAATTAAAAAACGCGAGGAAAGTGGTTATATACCCAAAACCGGGAGTACTACATTGTCCCCACCATTGGCCTTTCTGTCCTGATAATGTAGAAAAACCTAGGATGCCAAAAAGAGTTTCGACCACTACTCTATCATTTCCTTCTCAAGTTCCCATGTATCTTCTCAAATATGACCATGTTTCCATAAAACCCAATCTAATCCAATGCTTTCCCCGCGCACGACATTCTCCTGTCCATCCATGATCCACACTAGGATATGTACCAATGATGCAACTAGTTCTAGGTCAATGTGATCCCAACTGATCACATAGTCAGGATCAGGGTGATAGTTTTTCTACAGGGATACATGGAACACATTATGAATCAAGATAAATTATGGTGGTAATACCAACCGATATTCCACCTCTCCAACCTGTTCTAGTATCTTTAAAGGGACAAAGTATCTAGGAGATAACATTCCCTACCCCCATAAATGACAATTTCCAAGCCTCCGGGATATTATCCAGAATTCATGGTCACACACAATGAACACCAATAGTCTTTGATAGTGATCTACATAAGATTTTGGATGACTCTAAGCCATCTCCATCCTATTTATAATCAACAAGATATTCCCTATTGTTTCTTGGACAAGGCTCAACATGGCTAGTGATGTTTTCCCCATTTCCACCCAGCATAGTGGAGAATGAAAATGACACCCATACAATGCTTCAAACAAATCCATGTGCATTGAGTACTGATAGATTTTATTGTATGAGAACTCTACTAAGGGTATATAATTCTCCCAATGAGCCACCAAAATTAATTACCCTAGACCGCAACACATCTTCCAATGTTTGTATCATCCGCTCAGATTGTCTATTCGTCTAAGGATGACATGTCATGATCCTAGTCAACTGAGTCATAAGGGCTTGCTGTGAGGATTCCTAGAAACAAGACATGAACCTCAGATCTCTATCTAAGACTATTTACACTGGTACACCATGCCTCTTTACCACTTCTCAGTTATAGAATTTTGAATGATCCTCCACTACATGTGTTTCATGAATAGGGATGAAATGGGATGGCTTTTCTAGATGATCCACTATCACCCAAATGGAATCATTTTTTTGGACCGCTCAAGGAATAACTTTAACAAAATCCATTGCTATATGATCACATTTCCACACTAGGGTGGGAAAATATTGTAACATATTAGTTGGTCTATGATGCTCTGCTTTAACATGCTGACAAGTTAAGCACTACAAGGCGAACTCGTCCACCATCCTTTTCATGTCTCTCCTCCAAATGTATTCCTTCAATTCCATATACATCTTCTGTTTACCTGGATGAACATCCCAACTATACTAGTGGTAAGCATAAATTATTTGTTCCTAAAAAACCATAAGTACAACCATCCGATCATTGAAACACAAAAATGATCCCCCATCATGTTTTTAGTCTTCAATGGTCTCCCCACCATTGATTTTTTAACATAAAATAGGCATTCTACATTAGATGTTTGTGCCTCTTTGATAATTTTTACTAAATCAGGAACTAGAGGAGATGAAAATAAAAGAGAAACATCACCATGGTCTTCACATTCAACATGCATGTTGTCTAATACCTACATCCACTGCCAATCATATGAAGATTCATTCACGAATTGAGCATATGACCTTCTACTCATTGCATTCTCCCTCGAATTTCCTTTCCCTTGTGTGTAAATTAAGTCAATGTCAAACATTTGGAGATACTTCATCAATATCCTTTACCTAAGATTTAAATCTCGCGATGAGAAAATGTGTTTCAAGATTTTTTGATCTGTAAACAATAAATTTATCACCAAAGAGATAATGTATCCTTATTTTCAAAGCATGGATTACTGCAACTAACTCCAAATCATGTTTTGGGTAATTCATCTCATGCCACCTCCACTGCATTGAACCATAAGAAACCACATGATTTATTTTCATGAGAACACAACCCAAACCTAATCATGAAGAATCAAAATACACCACATACCCCTGTAATAATTCTCGAAAGATCAAGATAGGTGCCGATGAAATCCAATCATTCATTTCATAGAATGCCTTATGAAATACCTATGTCCATTGGAATGTAGCATTATTCTTTGTCAGAGCTGTTATTGGAGAAGAATGTAATGATTCTTTTTTATCAAAGAATTGGTAGTAACCATCTAGACCATGAATACTTTGAATGTCAAAAACATTCTTCGGTGGTTTCCCAGAGATAATGGATTCTATCTTATAAGGATCAATAGAAATGCCATTATCATAAATGACATAGCGAAGAAAACGTTCTTCTTGTATCCAAAAATCAAACTTTGATAATTTGGAATACAAAGGATGATCTCTCATGATTTAAAACACTCTTTCAAGGTGCACCACATGATCAGCCCATGTATATGAATAGAACAAGATGTCATCCACAACCACCACAACAATTGAATCCAGATATTTTTGAAATATCTGATTCATCAATTCCATGAAGATCACATGTGCATTTGTTGGACCGAAATGCTTGACTACATATTCATAGTGGCCATATATAGTACTGAAATATGTGTTTTAAATATCCTCTTTCTGAACTCTCAATTGGTGATATTGTAATCATAAGTCAATATTAGAGTACCACTGACATCCCTTTAACTGATCGAATAGATCAAAAATTCCTGGAAGTGGATATCTATTCATTATCGTAACTTCGTTAAGCTTTCAATAATCGACACACAATTGAATAGTTACATCTTCCTTCTACACAAAGAAAAATATTTTTCCAATGGTGACATACATATTTGAATGAATCCCATTGATTTGCATCCCCTCTAACTGCACTTTCAATTCCTATAACTATGTTGGTGTCATCCAATAAGAAAGAAGAGAAATAGGACTTGAACCCAGAAGGAAATAAATTGTAAACTCCACTTCCCTTAGAGGTGGTAACAAAGAGATGTTTTTGGGAAAGACATATGGAAATTGATCCACAATAGATTGAAGACTATTTTCCTCAATATCTTCCATTGATTCCAAAGTCAACATTGCCAATTGGTAAGTGATTTTTCCAACCATTGGTGCCAACAAGATCTTTTCACATTTCGTTAAAATCCTATATCCTCTAAAGAGATGTCCGATGTTGTCCTACATCTTGAAACTAGTAGATCTCCTCTAATAGTCGATTTGAATCATGAATGTTGTCAACCAATACATACCCAGGATTACGTCATCGACATCCATCTTCAATATAGGGAAGTCATATTTCAGCTAATCATCATTAATAGTTATAACACACGATCTAATCATGAAGGTTCAACAATAAATTTACCAAGAGGAGTTTTGAGTTTTATCAATGATGGCATCATTTAAATTTTTAAACATTTCAAATAGGTGACAGACTTCCTCTTCATCTTAGTGCTAGAGTTCATAGCCCCTACGGTTAAAAAAACTGTACTTCCTCCACTAGGATTTTCAGCAGTAACATATATTATAAATGGAATATCCAACTGTAGTCCCAAATCAACGGTTTGAATATACTTAGTGATGCTTTTGAACAATTTTTTGTCACCTACGGCTCAGGTGCAACCAAATTCTCAATAGCCTCTGTTAACTAGTTCATATGACACATATCGTGTGTCATTTTCTAAACCGACAACAAACTCTATATGTCTCACACTCCAGAAACTAATGGCTATGCATTTAAAATTATATCACATCATCTATCACTATATTTTTTTCAAACAAATCCATTTCACAATTTTCAACCATTTTTGAAAACAATTCATAGGATTTTAAAAATTTAACCATTTTCAAACTATGAAAACCATTCACTTTTTCATAATCATTCATTTTAAAACCAATTCCATTGTGTTTAAAAAATTAACTCTTTTTTCACAACATGAATCATTCCTTGAAACGATGTATGCACTCTTAGTGGGAATTCATTCATCTACAATGCATGTCAGACTCATATCATTGGATAAACCCATGACAATGAGATTTCAAAATCATAGATGTCTCTTCAACCACTTATTTACCCAACTCTCTCGTATCTTGATCTTCAGCATAAAAGGATTAGTTACATCCTTTTAGGCTATACATTTCAAGATCAGACAATCATTTTCCTCTCTTAGGTTCCTAACCAATGAATAAACAAGAAGGGATTTCATCTCCAAAACTAGTAACATCGCTGGCTACTTGTTAGTAAAAGGATGAACAAGCAGATACAAATTATAATGACCCACCAATTTTCATTGTCTTGACTGTACAGCGAGTCATTACTAGGCCTTAAGTGACACCCCCAAGATGCCAAAGGCAAGAAATAAATTCCGAAGTGTTTCAAATACAAGTGGGGACGATTTTTCTTTTAAAAAATAATCCAATAAACTTACAAACCATAACCAAACATTCACTATGCGATGCTTGAACAAACGAACGACAACGAAAAAACTTCATGTTTCTCAAAACCACATCAAAGTAAGAAACAATGGATGAATAACCAAGTATCAATTTACACAACAGATAAACTCTACAAGACTCTCCAAAGACTTCAAGAATCCATCCTATAGAAGTTCCATGATCCACAATCTACGAAAAACCCAAACATCACATGGTAGTTAAACAAATATGTGAAAATTTTCCATTTCCGTAGTCCTAGAAGATAGAATCAGAAAAAGCATCAAAGTTATAATGTAGGGGTGAGTATAAAACTAAGTAGGTTTTCCCCAATGACTCCCTTACTCATGCAAATATGATATAAGTGTTAGAAACAATTATCTAAAAATGTTCATATAAAACAACTTCTCATAAAAAAATTTCAACAAAATATAAACAAGTTTTTAAAACAATTCATTACCAAAAGCATTCAAGTGCAATTGATTCCAATTTTCCAAGAGTGATATTTTTCCCAAAAAAATAACTAAACAATATTTAAAATCAGTTCACAATATACATTTTTGGCATACCCAACTATTCCACAACACCATATAACCATCCATGCATGCTAAGTTATGATAGTTCCATACATATAAGTGGTTTCTCATTGATCTAACAATGTGTCACAAGGTAATTGTTTCCCATGTTCCATTAACCCTTTGGCATAAAGAATATGGTCATATTTCATCCAAGCCCCATGTATGAAATTACCATGTGCCATTAAATCTTTGGCACAGAGAACAAGTTAATATTTCAACCAACCCCCATATATGAAACATGAACACTCTCCACATATTCCCAATGATCATGGGAAAACAACCCTTTCAATTAAAACACCTTTTTAATGAAAACCATTTCTATAACAACCATTTGAATGAAAAATCATTTCAGTTCCAAACCATTTCAATATAAGTCCATTTTTATTGGAAACCATTTATATTGAAAATATCTTTTTCATCAACCATTTCAGAATTCTAGAAAATCCATTGTTTAAAATCTTCAATTTAAATTGATCAAACAAAACCCCCTTTGCACAACTATTCACCAAGATCACAAAATCTCAAAAAAACCATAAATCATCAATAATGAAGATTTTTCCATGAATTTGACAATAAATAAACCAATTTTATTCTAAGACAATCAATTATACTAGGATTATATGAGAGTGAATCCACCTTCCTAGAAGGTTTGAAAAAACTCGATAACAGATAAGGAACACACAAGAAGAAGAGTCGATTCTACAATAACAGTCTTAGTTATATTATCCTAGCAAGATCAAGACTCAAAAATGAATTATTTGGCATAAAAAACGTAGGTATACCCACTATAGGTTCATACCTTAGAAATAATGGAGATCAGAGGTGTAGATATTAGAAGATCTAGGAAAATGTGATAAATTAGTAAACAATGTTGACATTCATCATGACTCAGAGCAAGATTCCAAGGAACTAGCTTAGATCTATTTCTCTATTATAAAAACACCATATTTAGCCTTACATGAAATTAAAAAATTTATATCTACAGAAAAGTGGTGTGGATCAATGAAAACGAGAAGGAGATAAGGAGTATTTTGCGGAAATCAGAAAAGAACCAATAAGTTCAGCACTTACCCTAGAATTGGGCATGAAATCACAATGGGAAGGCTCTAGGCCAGCTCCAACTTGTGTGGGGAGTGTTCTCCATGCTTCTTGAAAGATTAATCTTTAAATAGGGGAGTTTATAAGCAAAAAAATATATAGGGAAAAAATGACTATTCTTATAGAAAAGAGGATCTAGATTTGACCACCATATAAGGTTTGACCACATGGTTTGGGAGAACCGTGTATAGATAGTGTGACATACCTTTTAGTCCCAACACTCCTAATAAAACCCTGAAACTCTCCCATAATTTTCCTTTACCCTTATTATGGAAAATATTTTTTATTGAAACATCCCACTTTACAGAAAAACCCCACTTTATAGAAACTACCCACTTTATGGAACACCACACTTTATGGAAACAACCGTCTTTATGGAAACACACTACGTAATGGAAACACCCACCTTTATAGAATCACCCCAATTTATAGAAATAACCCACTATGTGGAAATATCCAATATTATGGAACACCCAAATATATGGAAACAACCAACATTATAGAAACACCTATCTTTATAGAAATTATCTATTTTATAGAAATTATCTATTTTATAGAAGCTATCTATTTTTTAGTAACTCTATATTTTATGGAAATGCTATATTTTATAGAAACACTATATTTTATGGAAACTATATATTTCATGGAAACACCTTATTTGTAAATCCCGTAAAATTCAAGGGAAATTTTTTTCTAATTTTCTTTGAGATTTTACAAGAACGCAGTTTCTGACGGTGCTTGATTCCGAGGCCCGGTGTGCCCGGAATCAATTTCCGAAGTTTGGCTCAGGTACGTTCAGTGAACGAACGAGCGGGGTTTTCTAACTTTTGAACAGGTGCTCGGAATCGAATTCTGAGGGCACTGATGGATTCGCAACATCGATATTCGCTTAGAAACTCATTTTTAATAGTTGCTTTTGCTCGGTTGTGCTTTTTAATTTTTGGGGTTTAAGTTAAGAAATAAAATAATGTTGTACGACAATTTTATTTCATTTCACTTAAAGCCGCTTAAAGACCACTTTAAGCTACTTAAGCTCGGTTGAAGAGAATAGGGTTAAATTCAAAATAATCTACCCACCTGGTAGGATATTTGTGAGGTGGGACCCACACGATCCCCATCGTTTCTTTTCTTCTTAAGTAACGCACCCGCACACCCTATTAAACGAAGTCATCCGACGCGTTTCCTTAATTTCTTAACGTCTCTATTTAATTGGGCGGTTATGTTTTACAATTAATTCTTTGAAATTAATTGTGAGGGTTACGTCATTTGATTTTTGAAATCGTTGGCGAAAAGCAATAAAATAAGGCCTTAGCCTCATTTTAATTTTTGGGTTGGGAAGCGTTGCGCTGAGTTTTCCTCTCCTCCTCCTCCTTCGTGAAGAACCCGAAGAACGCGCCACCTCTGACGAAGAATGCTCGTTTTCCTTCCACGGAATTTTTTGCCTTCCGCGGCGAGACTCTTCAGCGGATCTTCTTCGTCCCCTTCATCATCAACGGATCGACGAACAAGCTCGGAAACAGAATCAGGTAGCGAGCGACGATGGCTTCGCCTTCCCTCAAGTCGGTCGAACGCCGACGTCCCCATTCGATGTCATCATCCTCGCGACGCCATGCCGTGACGATCCTCGAACGATGACGCTTCCTTCCAATCGGCTTATACCCATGGTAGGGGTTTTTCTTGAATGTTTTATACTCCGTGGATGTTTTCCGCTCAAAATGAAGAACCCGGTTCATAAGAGCAATCTTAATTTAATAAAATTGTTCTTGGTTATGTTTTCTATGTGTCGATTAAATCCTCCCAACTGTTATTATATAACGCGGAGGGTGCGGGCCAAACGAACACGGCCAGACAACTCTTCGTCGTTCTTCGTTGTTGTGCGGATTTGGTGGGCGACGACAAAACATTCTGCAGAGGCGATTTGATGATCCCGCAGTGAAGAACGGAACTCAAGAGGAACAGTGGCGTAGACGGGAAGGAAAATGGACCACCGGAGCAACTCCGGTGGCCCGCGGAAGCCACCGGCGGCATGGGTCGCCGGCGGCGGCGGCGCCTCGGCGGCGCCGCTGGACAAGGCCGCCGCGGTGGCTGCGGTGCTAGCGGACACGTGGCCTCGCGGGTCCGGCGCACACGCAGGACGTGGCCATTGCCGCGTCCGTTGACAAGCCCCCCCCCCCCCCCCCCCCCCCGCGGGGGCCGCGGTGCTGTCACGCGGGGGCATCGAGCCCCCGGCGCTGTTCGGCCGCTCGGCCGAGCCGAGCCGGAATGGCCGGCCGAGCCGGGCCGGGCCCTGGCCCGGCCAGAGCGGGTCCAGCCGGGTCGGACCGGGTCGGGTCGACCCGGTTCGGAAGACCCAGGGGGTCCGGGCCGGCTCGGCCCTGGCCCAGACCCCCGTCTTCGGAACGTTTTTGGTCTTTTGTCTGTAACTTGAGCTACGGACCTCCTAACGACGCACCGTCAATGGCTACGCGACCCTTGGATCGAGGCGGTCGTTTCGGTATATCGCACACAATGTTTCAGAATACTTTGGGTTCGGCCGGGTTGGTTCGTACACAAAACCAACCGGGCCCTCAGAGCGGAAACACTCATATCTTGAGCTCCGGACGTCCGATTGACGTGCCGTCGACTTTGATGGTTTCCTATAAGTGAGAAGGATCATTTGGCTTACTCCGCTTGAGGTTTGGATGCCGTCAGAGTGCGGTCGGGTTGGTTCTCTCACGAAACCAACCGGGCCCCTGGAACGAAAAGGCCAATAACTCACAGACCAGGCGTCCGATTGACGCGTCGTCTGTCTCGTTGTTTTCCTCTTGTTGAGACGGAACTTTTGGAATACTTTTCCTGGGTTTTGGTTGCTGTTGGATAGTGGACGGGTTGGATTGTACCCAAAATCCAACCGAGCCCCTGGAACGGAAAAGCTGATATCCTTCAGACAGGACGTCCGTTTGACGAACCGTCAGCGGCATTGATGATCACATCGAAAAACGGTCCCTATCAGTATACCCTATTAGAGTTCGGGGTATACTTGAGATACGGTTGGGATTGGTTCACTCACGAAACCAACCGGGCCCCGGGGACAAAAAGGCTAGTAACTCACAGACCGGGCGTCCGATTGACGCGCCGTCTGTTACGTTGAGACCCCTATGACGAGGCGGTCCTTTGGATACTTCTTAGTGGGAATTTGAGATACTTGGAGTATTGACCTGTAGCTCATGGAGAGGACCCTACCAGAGACAAGCGGGCGGAGTACGGAGACCGTGTAGCCGACTGAGACCTGACGACTGCTTGACCGACTCGACTTGGAGTGAGTCGACTAGCCCAGTGGACAGAGCACTACTTGTGAGGATCAGACCCATGGCGGACGGGGCACTAACTGTGTGATAGTGCAGACCCGCGGTACTCATCCGGAGAGTACCTCAGCAGGCTATTAGGGCGGGTGCACTACTGTGTTTGGGTGACATACCTCGGCGGGAAGCACTACTGTGTTTGGGTGGCTGACACACGGTACTCGATAGGAGGAGTACCTCAGCAGTCTTAGGTTAGTGAGCAGTACCTCAGAGTCGTGACAGGACCACTGTACACTCCAGAGACGGAGCCCTTCAGCAGTTATGGTTTCGATAATGAAAATCCTGGTTTGAGCAGAATCTTTTGACCTTTGTGTTTACCTCATGATTGAGATGGGTCACTTGATAACTTAGGTATATGTACGGGCATATACATGGGTAGTGGTTATCTGTTGATTTCACAATCCTTGTGTTTCCTCATGATTGAGATGGGTCACTTGATAACTTAGGTATATGTATGGGCATATACCTGGGTAGTGGTTATCCGTTGATTTCACAATCCTTGTGTTTCCTCATGATTGAGATGGGTTACTTGATAACTTAGGTATATGTATGGCCATATACCTAAGTAAAGGTTATATGTTGAGATTTATTTGTGGTTATCCTTGTTGGTTTAGTGAGACCTTGTGGGTCTCGGGGTCCTTACTGAGTATCGTTATACTCACCCCTGTATGGGCTATACCCGCACCACGTTGTGTTTGTTGCAGACGATGGGCAGTGCTGACGGAGGCCGAGTGTTCGAGGACTGGACGGTACCCGGAGGTGGACTACACGACGAGTCAGTACCCGGAGGTGGACTACACGACGAGTCAGTACCCGGAGGTGGACTACACGATGAGACGATACACTGAGGAGGTTGACGGACGAGAGCGTGGAGGAGGCTATCTGTAACTACCCTTTAGGTAGGATTCGTGGTGGACGACCAGGAGCTTTGCCATCTATACCTACCCTTCAGGTAGGATCCGAGGAGGACAACCCATAAGCCGCTTCCATCCTTCCAGCTATTATCTTTTTTGTTGTACTTGTTCAGTTTTAGTTGTACTTTCTTTTGGGTCTGTATTCCGGGCCATTTACTTTTCAGCACTTCTCTTGTACTTAGTGTTTACTTTTCCCGCTTGCTTACTCTGTGTTGCTTGTTTTCTTTTATAAAGACAATGGATTCCCAGTTATCGGGATTTACACCTTTGGTGCTAGTCTCCAGCCACTGGCCTATAGAAGGCAGGCTTGGGGTAGTCACGGCACGGGACCCGAGGACGGGTCGTGAAAAATTGGTATTAGAGGAGTCGGTTATACCGCAGAACTTAGAACTCTGATATTTTATTTCTGTGAAGCAATAGTGTTAAGAGTACCGAGTGTGGTTTTCAGTTCATGGAGTCCAGTGTTGGTGCGGGTGGCCGACGTATCCATACACCAGAACCCTGAAAACTGATTTCCGACTTTGTGCATTAAAACACTGATTGCGTGTGTGTTTCCAGAAGTTTTTAAATATCAGCTCAAACCAGGTCAGCTCACCAGGTATAATTTTTTGACCGTGTTACGTTGTTTCTTTTAGGATGCCTTTTCTCGGACGACTAGCTACAGCCCTGAGGGATGTGCGCACTGACAGCCTGCCAGGCGATGAGGCTTCGGTACATGGCCCTCTTGCAGTTGAGGCACCAACGGAGGCACCAGCGGTACTACCATACGTTGGGCCACCGATGCCACCTTCCCCAGCAGTAGGCAATGCACGCCACTTGAGTGCGCTGCACGAGTTCCAACGCCATAGTCCACCTAGGTTCCGGGGAGATATGTACCCGCAGGCAGCTGAGGATTGGCTGGAGGCTGTGGTGAGAATCTTCAGGCTAGTGGGGACGCCAGCAGACCTCATGGTGATCTTTGCTGCCAGCCTTCTTCAGGCAGCAGTAGGCAGGTGGTGGAGCCACTTGTTCCAGTTTTGCGATGGGATGGCATTCACATGGGAAGACTTCGAGACCTTCTTCAGGGTGGAGTTTATGCCAGTAGCTCTACACCCCGAGCATGTACAGGAGCTTCTGCCTTTGCCGCAGGACTTTTGATCAGTAGCCGAGTCATCTGTGGGCAGTAGACAGATGATGCAGAGGTCCAAGAGGACCCGAGCCAGCCGTACGAGGAGCAGGAAGTGTTATGAATGCGGTAGGTAGGGTCACCTAGAACATGACTGTCCGACTCCTCGTACAGTTGATTCGCAGGCTTTGGAGGAGCCACCGAGGCAGAAGCAGCGGCGGGTGCTTGAGAAACACTCGAGTAGTGGACAAGGATGTAGATCTCCGGGAGCAGGTGGATAGGAGAGGAACTAGTGGATACGTCCTTTGTACTTCTAGTTCCATGTTGCTGTTGTATTCGTGTCTTTGTACTATGAGCTATGAGCTGCAATAATAAAAGAAAGACACTTATCCTTGTTTGATTTCCTATCCTTTGTTTGGTTGATATTGAGTGGTCCCAGTTAAAACTGTTGACTTGACCCTCACTTTCTAGATTTCTGCTGGAGGAGACCTATTGACCTCACACTGATGCCGACAGTGTGACTCGACCCTTGGAGGTGAGAGTGACAGTTGGATCTCTTGGTAGTTACGTCGAGGCCTTACGACGTCATCCATGGCATGAATACATCATTCATGTCAGGAATGACTGTATTAGGCAGTGGGAGGGGTTCATCCAGGGGTTGAGACCGAGTTTCTCTTTTCGGAAAATGAGAGATTTTAGCAGCTCTTTCAGATCGTAGGCAAAGAAGGTGCAGATCATCCAGGATCAGATGAAGACTGCACAGTGCAGTAAGAAATAGGAAACTGGCACCAGTCTTGGAGACTCGGGCATGTTAAAAGTTTCCATAAGAGAAATCATAAATGAGAGATGAGTCTACGAAGCAGCAGACGTGGAGGCAGAGGTAGGAGAGCAGCATGAGGTAGTGTACATCTTAATATGCAATAATCACCCGCCTTAGTTTTACCCGCCAGGACTAGGGAGCTGGAGGGCGGAGGAAGAGTGCTGCTGCGTGCGGTCAAGGAGTGTGACCTAATGGCTCTAAAAATGATTCAAGGGATAGTGTGTGTCCACTACTAGTTGCTGTTGTAACAGACGTCGATATGAATCATTCCTTGCTTTCACAATTCTTGTTCCATACCTAGAGTTTCTGGTAAGTCGTTGACTAGACCCATCCACCTCAGTTGCACCAGGTGCACGACGACTTCCACGTATCTCAACTGAGGAGATACATGCTCGAACCTTCGCATATCATCGACCATGAAGAGTTGGACGATGGCGATGGAGTGTCTTTCATGGAGGCTCCTGTGGGAATCGAGGATCGATAGTAGCAGATCCTTTGAGGACGGCCTATTCCTTAGGTGCGCTTTCACGGGCAGTACAGGAACCTCCGGGTGAGTACATGGAAGCGGATGGATTAGATGCGTGCTTAGTACTGTTTTTGATTCCCTAGTTTATGTTAAAGCTTTACGAAGACGTAAAGCCCTAAGGTGGGAGTAATGTAAAGTCCCGTAAAATTCAAGGGATTTTTTTGTCTAATTTTCTTTGGGATTTTACAAGAACGCAGTTTCTGACGGCGCCTGATTCTGAGGCCCGGTGTGCCTGGAATCAATTTCTGAAGTTTGGCTCGGGTACGTTCAGTGAACGAACGAGCGGGTTTTTCTAACTTTTGAACCGGTGTTCGGAATCGAATTCTGAGGGCACCGATGGAATCGCATCGCTGATATTTTCTTAGAAACGCATCTTTCAGAGTTGCGTTTGCTCGGTTGTGCTTTTTAATTTTTGGGGTTTAAGTTAAGAAATAAAATAAAGTTGTACGACAGTTTAATTTAATTTCACTTAAAGACGCTTAATGACCACTTTAAGCTACTTAAGCTAGGTTGAAGCGGATAGGGTTCAATTCAAAATAACCTACCAACTTGGTAGGATATTTGTGAGGTGGGACCCACACGAGCCCCACCGTTTCTTTTCTTCTTCAGTAACGCACCCACACCCTCCCTCTTAAATGAAGTCAACTGACGAGTTTCCTTAATTTCTTAACGCCTCTATTTAATTGGGCGGTTAAGTTTTACAATAAATTCATTGAAATTAATTATGAGGGTTATGTCGTTTGATTTTTGAAATCATTGGAGGAAAGCAATAAAATAATGCCTTAGCCTCATTTTATTTTTTGGGTTGGGAAGCGTTGCGCTGAGTTTTCCTCTCCTCCTCCTCCTTCACGAAGAACGCGAAGAACGCGCCAACTCTGACGAAGAATGCTCGTTTTCCTTCCACGGAATTTTTCCCCTTCCGCGGTGAGACTCTTCAACGAATCTTCTTCTTCCCCTTCATCGTCAAAGGATCGACGAACAAGCTCGGAAACGGAATCGGGTAGCGAGCGACGACGGCTTCGCCTTCCCTCGAGTCGGACGAACGCCGACGTCCCCCTTCGACGTCATCATCCTCGCGACGCCATACCGCGACGAACCTCGAACGACGACGCTTCCTTCCAATCGGCTTATACCCAAGGTAGGGGTTTTTCTTGAATGTTTTATACTCCGTAGATGTTTTCCGTTCAAAATGAAGAACCTGGTTTATAAGAGCAATCTTAATTTAATAAAATTGTTCGTGGTTTTGTTTTCTATGTGTCGATTAAATCTTCCCAACTGTTATTATCTAACGCAGAGGGTGCAGGCCAAACAAACACGGCCTGACAACTCTCCGTCGTTCTTCGTTGTTGTGCGGATTTGGCGGGCGACGACAAAACGTGCCGCAGAGGCGATTTGATGATCCCGTAGTGAAGAACGGAACCTGGGAGGAACAGCGGCGCAGACCGGAAAGAAAATGGACCATTGGAGCAACTCCGGTGGCCC
The DNA here is from genome assembly GCA_963277665.1 of Viscum album. NCBI lineage: Eukaryota > Viridiplantae > Streptophyta > Magnoliopsida > Santalales > Viscaceae > Viscum > Viscum album. Next base: position 880,334,419 of record OY728166.1, read on the forward strand.
ACGGAAGCCACCGGCAGTGCGGGTCCGGCGCACACGAAGGAGGCGGCCATTGCTGCGTCCGTTGACAAGGGCGCCCCCCCCCCCCCCCCCGCGGGGGCCGCGGTGCTGTCACATGGGGGCAGCGAGCCCCCCGCGCTGCTCGGCCGCTCGGCCGAGCCGATCCGGACCGGCCGGCCGAGCTGGGCCACGCCCTGGCTTGGCTGGACCAGGTCCAGCCAGGTCGGACCGGGTCAGGTCGACCCGGTTCGGGTCAGCCCGGTTCGGCCGACCCAGGGGGGGTCGGGACGGCCCGGGCCGGGCCCAGACCCCCCGTCTTCGGACCGTTTTCGTTCTTTTTCCCGTAACGTGAGCTACGGGCCTCCGAACGACGCACCTTCAGCGGCTACGTGATCCTTGGATCGAGTCGGTCGTTTCGGTATATCGCACTCAAGGTTTCGGAATACTTTGGGCTCGGCCAGGTTGGTTCGTACACGAAACTAACTGGGCCCTCGGAGCGGAAACACTCATATCTTGAGCTCCGGACGTCCGATTGACGTGCCGTCGACTTTGATGGTTTCCTCTAAGTGAGACGAAACTTCTGGCTTACTCCTCTTGAGGTTTGGATGACGTCGGAGTGCGGTCAGGTTGGTTCGCTCACGAAACCAACCGGGCCCCTAGAACGAAAAAGACAATAACTCACAGACCGGGCGTTTGATTGAAGCGCCGTCTGTCTCGTTGTTTTTCTCTTATTGAGACGGAACTTTTGGCATACTTCGCCTGAGTTTTGGTTGCTGTTGGATAGTGGTCAGGTTGGATTGTACCTGAAATCCAACCGAGCCCCTGGAAACAGAAAAGGTGACATCTTTCAGACAGGACGTTTGTTTGATGAACCGTCAGCGACGTTGATGATCACGTCTAGAAACGGTCCCTATGAGTATAACCTATGAGAGTTCGGGGTACAGTTGAGATACGGTTAGGATTGGTTCTCTCACGAAACCAACCAGGCCCCTGGGACAAAAAGGCTAGTAACTCACAGACCGGGCGTCCGATTGACGTGTCGTCTGTTACGTTGAGACCCCTATGACGAGGCAGTCCTTTGGATACTTCTTAGTGGGACTTTGAGATACTTTGAGTATTGACCTGTAGCTCATGGAGCGGACCCTCCCAGAGATGAGCGTGCGGAGTACGGAGACCATGTAGCCGACTGAGACCTGACAACTGCTTGACCGACTCGACTTGGAGTGAGTCGACTAGCCCATTGGACGGAGCACTACTTGAGAGGTGCAGACCCATGGCGGACGGAGCACTACCTATGTGAGAGTGTAGACCCGCGGTACTCATCCGGAGAGTACCTCAGTAGGCTACTAGGGGGTGTGATCTACTGTGTTTGGGTGACATACCTCAGCGGGAAGCACTACTGTGTTTGGGTGGTTGTCCCGCGGTACTCGACAGGAGGAGTACCTCAGCAGTCTTAGGTTAGTGAGTAGTACCTCGGAGTCGTGACAGGACCACTGTATAGTCCAGAGACGGAGCTCTTCAGCATTTACGGTTTCGATAATGAAAATCCTGGTTTGAGCTGAATCTTTTGACCTTTGTGTTTACCTCATGATTGAGATGGGTCACTTGATAACTTAGGTATATGTACGGGACTATACATGGGTAGTGGTTATCTGTTGATTTCAAAATCCTTGTGTTTCCCCATGATTGAGATGGTTCACTTGATAACTTAGGTATATGTATGGGCATATACCTGGGTAGTGGTTATCTGTTGATTTCACAATCCTTCTGTTTCCTCATGATTGAGATGGGTTATTTGATAACTTAGGTATATGTATGGGCATATACCTATGTAGAAGTTATCTGTTTAGATCTTCTTTGTGGTTATCCTTGTTGGTTTAGTGAGACCTTGAGGGTATCAGGGTCCCTACTGAGTATCATTATACATACCCCTGCACGGGCTATGCCCACACCTCATTGTGTTGGTTGCAGACGACGGGAAGTGCTGACGGAATCCGAGTGTTCGAGGACTGGACGGTACCCGGAGGTGGACTACACGACGAGTCAGTACCCAGAGGTGGACTACATGATGAGACGACACACGGAGGAGGTTGACGGACGAGAGCGTGGAGGAGGCTATCTGTACCTACCCTTCAGGTAGGATCAGTGGTGGACGACCAGGAGCTGCGCCATCTGTACCTACCGTTTAGGTAGGATCCGAGGAGGACAACCCAGGAGCCGCTTCCATCCTTCCGACTGTTATCTTTTATGTTGTACTTGTTCAGTTGTAGTTGTACTTTCTTTTGGGTTTGTATTCTGGCCCATTCACTTTTCAGCACTTCTCTTGTACTTAGTGTTTACTTTTTCTTCTTGCTTACTCTATGGTGCTAGTTTTTTTTAATAAAGGCAATGTCTTCCCAGTTATCGGGATTTACACCTTTGGTGCTAGTCGCCAGCCCCTGGCCTATGGAAGGTGGGTTTGGGGTAGTCACGGCATGGGCCCCGAGGACGGGTCGTGACATTATTTTATGGAAACATTCTATTTTATGGAAACAGTCTATTTTAAGGAAACTAAATCAATGAAAATCCCATTAAAATGTGAGGAAATTGGTTATATTCCTGACAAAAGCAGTACTACAGTTTTATTCAGTAACAAGTTTAACAGGTAGTGGAATGAATGGCCTTGATGAATCATATTAAGAATCCATTGTAGATAATCAGGTGAGGGTTGGATCCCTCAATTATATATCCCCTAAATCCATCGACATGAATTTTTTTGGAAAAAATAGGTGTTGGTATTTAGTGTATTCATTCTCAATTCAGTGAGATGTCTTCACTATGATTTTAATGGAATGTAAATGACATGGAACATAGCATTGAATTTATGGTTTCTCCTAATATCAATAAGAATTTCATCCTTATGAGTTCATTATTATTGGAATCAATGATTTATTTTATTTCATGGATAAAAGAAACTCTTAATTTTATTTTGATAATATTTTCCAATTTTTTAAATTTTCATAACATAATATTTATGAAAAATTAATCCCCTAATTTCTTCAGTTATATTTTTCTTTACTGAGTGATTGATATTTCCCCTTTATTGTGATTTTAATCCACATATTTGGTAGAAAATTAGTACATGTGATGTATTTTTAATGATATCACATGTTGAAGAATTTTTGGGAGATATAGAATACATATCCAATATTATGTAATTTATTATATGTATAATGGAAAAATATCTATTAGTATAGAATTACATGGGATTTATTAGAATATTATGTGTACTAAATCAATAAATATATAAAAATAAATGGACCATAAAGATATTAGGGATTGAATAGTTGTTATTGACATTGAAATTATGAATTTTTATATATAGAAATTAAAAACTAGTATCGAATTAATTAAATAAAGTATATATTTATGACACTAGATATAAGAGTGTTGGTCTAGGTTATCACACACAATTTTTTAGCAAATAATTAATAAAAAGTTCATATTTACTTTGTGTACTTGGGAGGAAAATGTTGTTTTCATTATTAATTATGGATTTTAACAATTCACAAATAGAAATTATATATATACCAATATACCTATACCAATATTTTGGCCAAAAATATTTTTATAGGTTCCATAGATAGACCATGTTCCAATGGGTTTCCCAACTGTTGGTATAATCCTCACCTATATCAATGGATTTGAAAACAATGTTGGTACAACTACCATGAAATGAACCAATACAAACAATTTCGACTAATTCTTTGATATAGTTCACAACTATGCTAATAGTTTTTAGAAACCTATTTTTTTAGATACCATAGAATGAACATATACCAATCATTTTGACAAAACTATGCCAATGGTGTTTCAAAAATATTGTTATAGATACCATGGAATGACCCGATATAAATATTTATAATATTATGTCCATAAAATTAATTGTATCTTAGTGATTATGACCTAAACCATCTTAATAAGGCATGTTCTATGACACCCCAGGCCTACCTCTATTAGGTAAGGTTCTAGAGAATATTGATGAGTAGGAAAATCACTAACAAGTGTTGTTTTTTCTAGGTACCTATACACATGAACACTTCTACCATCCCTATACAGTGCATAAATAAAAAGAATTAAATGACCATGTTTGAATACATCTAAATTCCACAACATGAGTACGTCAAAAAGTAATAGAATGTAAATAGGGAAATATAAAATTTGACCACAATGATTCAAAAAAAATCCATATTGAATGTTAAAAAGGGGTCTACTATCAAGATACAACATGATCTCAACTAGGTCTATCTAGATCACAAAGCATTACCTGGTCTGATTCCATCAAGGAATATGTGAATAGTTCAAAAATATATAAAAGGCATGGCACATGTGGGAATAGATCATTTAGGTGTGAGTATAATGATGCCCGATAGAACACCCCAAACCCCAAATCATATAACAAAATAATAACAGTCAGTTGGATATAGGAATACATCAGTAATACATATAACAAGAATATACATATATTATCAATAAATACACATGGTCTCAAGGTAACATCATAATAAAAATTCCCCCATAGAATTCACACTCTAAGGTTCCATGTAGCACTCATCCTGGAGATCAGACTCAATGATCCAGTTACAACTAATAAAGTTCATCTGTTAGTTATTTCCTGTCGGGTCATTCCATTAGAAGTATATTTCTTAAGTATAAAGAGATATTATAAAAAGATGAGGTTCACTCCCAAGTACAAGCGGTATACCAACCACTCGATCTGGATTAACCTAGTAATTATAGGATTGACACCAGTGTAGTGTTGTTAATGAAAAAACCAAAAAATTGCACATAGGGAAGGAAGATGATATTGGATCTCACACGAGGCCTCAATGAGGGATTCTGAGAACTCTATCCAAGAATTCATATTGAATGGATCACCATCATATATGTTGGTTGAGATTCCATACTAACTATAGGTAAAAGTATATGTGGATCACGACTAAATAAAACATGAAAAACATACAATTTACAAGGGAACCAAGACATATTTGAAGGAGTACATGGTGTGTACTAGGAGTACACAACATGATCGTGCCCATGTATCTATTTCACATTACATGATTATATTCAAATAGACCTGGCCTGGTCGTGTCCTTTTAGGAGTACACAACATGATAATGCCCATGTATGCTCAAGCAGTGTTTGGGTACCCATTAAAGTAAAAACCAATCTAATAATGTGGGGTTACATGTTTTCTGAAAAGGTCACAAGCTTTTCAATCCTTAATATTATCTTGAATAACTAACCACCATTGTATGCACCCCATATAGTCTGTTGATCTATATTAAATACCTTGTAGTTTAGAAAATTAATGATTCCTAGATCTATAATCATGCATCTCCTCCACTTATCTGACAACTAATGTAGATATGCCTCATTCCAGAATAATGTAGTGTCATCATTTATTCCATTATGTCACTGAATCCTCGAAATATGGCCATCTAATCCATTCATAAAATTCCTTCATTCATTGTTCATTATCACACGTTAAAGAATAATAAAACCAGGTATCCTCACCCTCTGTTTCACTTCTTCTTTAATCATCTCAAGATCATCATGCCTTACTATGTAACTATCAATGACATCAAAACATTTCTCCAAGACTCGTGTGTGAAACTTCTAATTTTCTGGTATTTTTGAGACTGATGTCTGAATTAAATTTCCCACATTGAAATAAGAAATGATTCAGAAATGGTCAACCAAAAACAAAAATAATGAACCACTGAAAATATTCTAGTCGGCCTCAATACATTTCCATTAGAATCTAAAATTGAATAAATATTAAGGAAATGGAACTCCCAACAATACCATGCATGTAAACCCTTATTGTAAAATGAACAATACCTGAATTAATCCACTAGACGATCGATTCACATTCATCATATAAATATAAAATAGTGAATGAAATAAAATAATGATTTTTCTTACCTAAAAATGGATCAGTCACTAATGAAGAAATATCCAGCATTGTTTTCATTGTGGAGATCAAGGAATCCAGTTGCACACTGATCATTAATCTACGATCCATTTTGTGTTTTTTCTAAGATAGATCCTTTAAATGTCACTCTAATGGATATCTAAAGGCTCTACGGTTAAGAAGCTTACTCAAAGGATTTGGAATAACCTAATAATTTTATAAATATTTTTTACACTGTATGAATGGATGAAATAAAATAATTTATTTCATTATATTATTTATTTTACACATGTGACAACATTTACACCAACATCACGTGTCCACAATGTTTATATTGTGTGTAAGGTAATATTGAAAAAAATGAAATCAATGGTTCCCTTAGAATTTTGATCAGATTTTCTATTTAGATTTCATCACAAATTTTTAGGAATATTGCATGAGCATGTTATTTTATTTTTTTAATATATTTCAAACTTTTTTTTGGGCACACCGGGCCATGGAATTTCATTCCCTCTTATTATATTGTTTTGAAAAAAATCCATTCAATATCCCAAAATAAGAGATGGAAATGAAATTTCAATAAATTCTCCCTACCAAGGGTGTTTACATCATGTAAATCCCTTGTAGGTAAAAAAAAGAGATGAGGATATTGAGCACGAATATGAGCCTCCCTCTCCCAAGTGCTCTCCTAAAAATTCACGTGCTACCAACGAAAATGCACTATAAGAATAATTCTCCCATGAAGGATCCATGCCATATATTCTTCTATACCCACTGTTTAATCCTCAAAGGCATCTCTATCCTCGAAGTCCATCTCATCCCAGTCAATAATGTTTGATGCATCATTCACGTACCTCCTCAGCTGAGCCACATGGAATAAATTGTGTACATAGTCAAAATACAATAGTGGTTGTAATTGGTTTGAAACCTTGATTACATCATGATGTATCTGAAATGGACCAATTAATGTAGGATATATCATTCCACTACTGAATAATTTCCCAAATCCATATCTAGGTGAAAACTATAGGAACACATGGTCTCTATCCCTAAATTACAAAGGACTACATTTTTTGTCTCCATACGAATTTTTATGGCTCAGTGTAGTCCTCATCTACTATTGGTTGATATGAACCTTCTCACTAGTGGCTCACACCAACTCTATGCCCATGATTTTGGACTCTTATGGATTAGTCCATTATAGTGGTGACTTACAAGGTTTCATGTACATGGCCTCGAATGGTTATATTGTAATGATGGAATGGTAGATGTAGTTGTATGAAAACAATAACCTTGGTATATGATCCTACCAACTATAGAAAATGTACATTATTCATGCTCACATCAGTTTTTCCAGACCCAAAAACTTCAGCACATTTGGGAAATCAATGTTGGGTTTAAAATCTATGATCTAATACAATTGATTCTCAAAAAACTCTTTGAATACCTTCCAATACAATTATCTAAATTAATCTTCATGGAAGAAAAATAAATTATCAATGGATCTATTGGGAGTCTGACTATCTTTTACTCATAGAGGCATTCCAATATATCTATTGAAATCTACTCTCGAATAGTTAAGAAGTGGGGATACATGTTCAGTCAGCCTACAATCACCAAGATGGCATCATGTGAACTGGTCATATGTTGTAATATCATAACTAAGTCAATGGATATCACATCCAACATTCACTCTTGGACATATAGGGGTTGAGAACAACCCATTGGAACATGGTACATGACCTATTCATACAAACAATTAAGGCCTCGAGAGACAGACTCGACATCTCCCTTATTTATCCCATGCAACAAAAAATGACGTAGGTTTTCCTATAACAAAATTAACACACTTGGATGTAACACCTAAAGTGATTTGTGAAAAATTATTATAAACATCTCTTGAAAATTCAAATTTACCATCATGCTTATTATAAAAAGAATAACATGCTTCCCACCATCATAAAATCTATTAGAAACATGTCTTTTAGATATATGAGTACATTAGATTTGACATTCACGTAAGAAACTGGTTTTTTCCTTAAATGGATTTGGAATATTCTTGATGTTCCTCTAGAGAGGCTCCTTCATACGGTGTGTGATTCTGAGCCCTGGTGTGGCCGGAATTAAATTTTCAGCATGTTCACACTGGGAACTACAAATAAAAGAAATAACTCTTTAACGATTTCTCAGATGGAAACAACGAGGGCACTGTTGAGTCTGGAGCATTCCGTTTACCCTAGGAATAGTGTTATTTTCACGGGTACAACCCTTCTATTGAAAATGTCGCCAGGGGCGTTTTCATAATTCAACAGCATCAGGTGTTGAGTTTTATAACTTTTGAATGTGGCCTTGGATTAAAATATCGAGACCTCCATTGTGCTTGAGTGGTGGTATTTACTCTAGGGGACGTTTAATCTTGACCGTGTTGGGGGTTTTGGATGCGGGTATTTTCAAGGGTAGAGTTTTTAATTAAAAAGACTTTAATTACATAAACTCACCTCTCCCTATCCCCCATCCTCATCCCCCCTGATGAAACTCACCTTCTCCCTCAACCCTTCATTCTCAGACTCCTCCTCCTCTTCCTCCAATCATGATGGGGGTGAAAAAGGCGATGTGCAGATTGACTGTGAAGCGTCAGGATATGCCCCTACAGGTAGGAGTTTTCGTTTTGTGTTTGAATTTATTAACAATTATTTAATGTTCAATTATAAAATAGAAATGCTCTTTAAATTTCAATTGAAGCCCATATCTGTGTAGTTTATATCTTGAGCTTTCCATTTAACTTTTCATATTAGAAATCCGAGTTCTGAAGCAACCGCAATCGTCCGGTGATATTTCGGGAGTTTAATGTTGTTTTCTGGTGGTTTTGGCCGGTCTGACTACTTTCTAGATGATGGCAGTCTTCAGAGGTGGCAATCCTCGGCGGCTCGGCAGCCGGGCGACACGACGGTCGGTAGCAGGGCGGTTTGTTGGGCGTGGGCGAGGCGGCCTCCGTATGACTGGGGAGGGGCATGCTTCCGGTTGAGTGAGAGCACAGTCGAGCCGAAGCGCCAGGCCAGTGGGCTGTGGAGGAGCCGGGTGAGCGCGGAGGCGCCGAGCGAGCGTGGAGTCAAGGGCGACCAGGCATCGTCGAGGCAGACCACATAGCGGGGTTGTCGCCAGGGCGCAATGACGTAGAGGACCGGGATCTTCTGACCCCGGTCAGCAGACATAGATCTACCACATGCGGGTCTAATGGAAGAGAGGAACCGGACCGGCTGAGCCAGTCCGGGTGAGGCGGCCCGTCCCGTGTGATCGCGCGCCAGTTCAAGCATGGTGGGCCGGCTGAACCGGCTCGTCCCACATATTTTAATCCTAAAAATTGTAAAATGCCCGTAAAACACAGACCAGGTGCTAGATTCGCGTGCCGTTAGTGGAGAAGCTTTCCTTGAATCAATACGAGTATTTTGAGATTTTCTTGGGGGGGGGGGGGGGGGTTCAATCTCGAGACGGGGGGTCTCGGTTGCACGACACGTACGTTAAGTGGTTTAGCGATTATCTCTGAGGTATTTTATTTGGATGGAACGAACACATCCGGAGTCGGTTTTTAGCGTCGTCAGCAGCATTGTGACCCAGGCGTCGAGGCGTGAGATTTCCATTACAGTTTTGGGTGTTGAAACCTGGGTTGCGGTGTGGGCCTCATGACCTGTCTTTTAATCTTCGAGCATCGTTTAGAAACTATTTCATCATACATCCGTTAGGGGCATGTGAGAAGTCGATTCTTGGTGTTTTTCTGAGGGCATTACAATGGCGCAACCCGCCTGCTATATTTCTTCACAATGGTGTGGGCCCCACGAGGGCTGTTTTGGGCATTGACGGTGACTTCCAACATCTTCACCAGGTGTCCGTTTTGGTCAAGTGTTTAGTCAATCTTGTGTACTTTTTCCCAAGGATCGCAATGGTGCAATCCGTTCATAGTGCTTTGGGACTGGGATGCGGGTCCCACGTAGCACTGCTCGTGTGCGGTATGGAAATATTCATCTTTTTCTCTGGATACCCGTTACACTCAAGTGAGTAGTCAATTTGACGTGTTTTCCCATGGTGATTGCAATGGTGCGATGAGCCCGACTGTTTTCGGGACCGAGGCTCAGGACCACGGGACGTCGGTCGGGCGTAAAGTAGTGTTGAATGAATTTTACATCGGATGTATATTAGAGGCGAGTAAATTGTCAATCTTGAGTGTTTTTTCGTGCAGATTACAACGGTATGATCTGTTTCGGATGTGTGGAGTCTCATTCGAGATCTCAATAAATGTGGAAGCATGAATGGTACTCTGGTGGCGGTTCTTCTTGCTGTGTTTGGATCAGAACCCTTGGCTTTTTATCGTGTTCATTCCCATGTGTGTGAAGTAGATGATTGAAGAGATATAGTTGGTCATGCTAGTGTCGTGGAGGAAGTAGGAAGTTGAAATTACGTTTTCTCCCTTCGCGCTGACGTTGGGTGTCGTTTGCACGATAGCCATCGGTCTAGAGATGTGGTATACTCTGGGAGTATACATGGATTCTTGGAGGTACATGTTGCAGTTTGTACCCAGTAATGATAGTATACTTGGTTTGGAGATGAGATAAGGACACATGTCATGTGGGCCCCTTGTGTGTGTCGTGTTTTGCTTTAGGTACCATTGACCTCTCACGTAGTAGAGGGTCCCTCTGTTAACAATTGTTTAGACAAGCAGGGTTCAGGGGTTTCCCCTGGTTTTGTTCTTGACGGTTTGATCGGTGAAGTTGTTTGGGTTACCCTTTTTCCTATTGCCATGTGGGCATCCAATATCACGTCCCTTCCTGTTCCATGGTAGAGTTTTTGTGGATTCGGTGTGAGCAATACATTACGTGGGCATAGATCCTCTACCCTGGAGGTTGTTTCCAGTATGGATGGTCATAGAAGATCCGTGTTTATTGTCGAGCGGGGCTATGCAGTGGGTTTTCATCAACTTCTTTGGGTTTACCCTCCAGCGGGGCTGGGCAGTGGGTTTCTCATTGACCTCTTAGGTTTTACCCTCCTGTAGAGACTGGGAAGTGGGTTGCTCGACAACCTCTTAGGGTTTACACTTTAGCAGAGACTGGGAAGTGGGTTACCCGACGTCCTCTTAGGGTTTACCCTCCATCAAAGAATGGGCAGTGGGATACCCAACGAACTCTTAGGTTTTACCCTCTAGTATAGACTGGGTAGTGGGTTACCCGACGACCTCTTAGGGTTTACCCTTCACGAGAGACAATGTAGTGGGTTACCCGATGACCTTTTAGGGTTCACCCTCCAGTAGAGATTGCGAAGTGGGTTACCCATTGACCTCTTAGGGTTTACACTCCAATAGAGATAGGGAAGTTGGTCACCTGATGACCTCTTAGGTATTAACCTCTACAGGGGCTGGGCAGTGGGTTACCTGAAGACTTCTTTTAGATTCATTCCTTTCTACTAGGCTAGTCTGTGGTTTTTCTCCGTGACTTCCGGAGCGGGACACTTGGTTGTATGGGTCAGTGATGTGATAGCTTTGGCAGTGATGTGGTGTGGCTTGACATACCCTTGAACTCTCAAGGATGAGGGGAACATTCCCCACCGAGACGCGTCCTTTTGATGCGACCTAAAACCGTTAGGGTGAGTCAGTGCCACCCAAAGCGATTAGTATCATGGTGTGGTGATTTTATCCCCTTGACTTGTAGTTCAAGGAAGACATGCGGGATGCTGGGCATCAAATGGTGTTTACTTCTGGGACTGTTGGCTACTCAGTTATTTGGGCTGATCTACCGGATGGATATCCCCTTACGATATTTTTTGGGATTCTTGGAAGAGCATATATATATGTATACCTTGTTCGATTAACCACTCCTTGGGTATTGGTTACTCTCCTTCCAGGAGAGGCGAAGACGCACGAGGTATGCCATGTGCTTTTTGTGTCTATCTTCTTGTGTTTGGATGATTCTACTATCCTACTATAGGTAGCAATGACTCGATGAGATGTTCATCTTCTCACAGTTTCCAGATCCTTGTGTTTGGATTAGTGTATTTCCTTCCTTATGTTATTTTGAGCTGTTAGTCTATTGTACTCTATCCTGCACTCTCTGTGGTACTCATTTACTTTTCCCTATTTGATCTATTTCTCACCTCTTTTGTACCTTCTTTATTTATCACCCAAGCCTTCGGGGCATCCAAGTAATTATTTTTATACTCAACCCTGCTTGGGATTTTCCCTCACTAGGTGTGCCCTTATAGATGACGGACAGGTCGATCATGATGTTAGAGGATCTTAGGAGTTCGGGATCTTGGACCATGTACGGTGGTTGTAGCTGGGTTCTAGGTGGGGGACCCTCCCACCTGTTGTACTTTTGTTTACTTGTTGCCGGGTTGTGGCAATTTTCTGGTTGGGAGCGTGTTTTTTTCTTTTTCTTTTCAATTTACCTTCAACTTTTACTTTGTACTGTTTAGAGGTCGATGCTCTTTCTTGGTTTTTAATAGTATTTAGTACTTTACTCTTCCTTTTACTCTACACTTATGCATTGAGTGGGCTACATGTGTGTGTACAGGTACTCAGGAAAAGGCCTCCCCGGGTTGTTTACCCTTCGACAGTTATTGCCAGCCCCTGTCCTATGGAAGCAGGATTGTGGTAGTTTCAGCTCGAGCCCTGGTAGGGTCGGGTCATGACAAAGTGGTTCCAGAGGTGGTTTTTTCCTTCGGAAGTTTAAAGAATTCCCTAAAAATGAATTGGATGGGATCTATGGAAACAATGTCAACGTGTCTCAAGAGCAGCTCTCAGGCTAGAGAGTCTAGTGACGGTGCGGCGGTAGACGTAGCCATTCACCAGGACACTGATAACCTGCTTGTCGACTCAGCATGCTGAGACACTCGTTGTAGGAAAAATTGGGTTGTGAATCACCTAGTATTGAGACATTGACTATCCTTCTTGAGTCAACTCCCCATTGTTGTTAAATTTGTAAACACATTTGATCATCTGATTTCGGTACTCTATGATAACATTCAGGATGACTCTGCAATGAAAGCTAGCCAGGATATCATCTTTGGTTCTTGATGATGACCCAGTGAGAGACGAGGACCCAGTCCATGACCCATCATGTGAGTCCCTTTCTCTGGGTGGTCCGGTAGTTGCACCCCCACCTAGTGAGCAGCATATAGCTCCAGCAGAGCAGACGAAGCTTGAGCGCAAGTTGAGAGCACTCTGTGAGTTCCAATGGCGGAGACCGCTGAGGTTCAGTGGTGAGCTAGACACTCAGACAAGAGAGTTTTGGCTCGAGACACTGGTTTTCCTTTTTAGGCTTGTGCAGAAACTAGCATTTCCTATGGTGGCTTGGGCTACCAGCCTTTTCCACAGATTATCTGGGCATTGGTTGACTATGGTGACTCAGTTACTCAATGATTCGTCGCTTTCGTGGGATGACTTTCACCTGCTGTGTTGTGAGGAGTTTTACCCCTCCTGCTTATGCTCAATTTGAATTTAGGTGCTCCTATGGTTTCAGAAGGGAGGAATGACGGTGATTGAGGATGTGACTAGTTACGAAAACCGTGTACGCTTTTACCCAGACATGGTCCTTAACGACAACTTCCGAGCACAGAAGTTCAAGAAGGGTCTCCGCAGAGAGATTCATGCTATCACAGTACCCTTGGGCTTTCCATATTATGTTGAGGTACTAGATAAGGCACTGGTGATAGAGAGATTCTTGTCACGTTCTACAGTTGGTAGTTGCAGTAGGCACGATGGAGCCGAGACGTCTGTTGCACCTAGCGGGTGTTGGCAGACAGAACCTCAACGTAGGTGGATTTCCGATAACCAAACTAAAGGGTGTGGTTGTACACCATAGTAACACATGAGGAAACTAGTGATTCTAGGAGAGGGTCAGTGATATGCTTGCGATGAGCGATGCCACATAGCACGGGACTGCCCGACTAGGCGCGGTGAGAATATCGGGCAGGTAGCAGGTGCACCCCCACGATAGAGGCAGCGTCGTGATCAGAGTAGTGGCCAGACATGTGGTGCTAGTAGAAGAGTTCGAGGAAATGGCACTGGGTTACAACCTTATGAGGTCTTCCCATCACTACCAGGAGGTCCACGTTAGGCTCCGGGAGCAGATAGTAGGGACCGTAGACAGTCGCGAGCTTTGGATGTCTACGACCCTGTAGAGCATGTGGTGGCAAGAGGTACACCCTATGGCTCTTCTACTTTTTGCAGTATAATTGTTAGGATTTTGTATGAATTTAACTTTTTCTCCCTGCTCCTTGCTTGAAATGTTACCGGGGTGATGTGGGGCGTCGGTGTAACCATGTGTCTGAAAGGTAGAAGGAATGGGACCTTTTCATTTAGTCGATGGTGTCAACTCCGTTGCTCTTCGAGCGTGTAACAGAGTCTTGTTCATGGGACATCAACTGTGAAATCTTGTGTGACCATATATCCTTAGGTGATTCACCATATGGATATTCTGAAGGAGGGAATCATCATTCTTTGTCCCAGGTCTGAATTGTGATTCCAGTAATGGCGTGTGACTTATGGTTTTGGTGGGGGAGGTGAGCTACCTTGAGGGCCTTCGTGCTGTTTGAGACTGTGTGTAGGGATGGTGAGGTTCCCTACCTCCTTTCCCTAACCCCAAGGTCGTGAGTGGGTGCATGATGTCTCCCACGTGACTTAGCTGAGAAGAAGTGTGTGTGCGTCTTACTTACGTTATCGACAAGGGAAGACCTCGCATGAACAGATCAAATCCTTTGGTCTGTGTGTGGTGACGCGGGACTGTGCAAGAGTTCATCTGGGAACGGGAGAGCCGGGTGTGGGCTTAGTACCCTGAGTTGTTCCCTGGTTTTTCTTTTGGGAAAGAAAATCATGAATGAGGGAACAATGTAAGAACCTGGTTTTTTTATAAAAGACTTTGGAATATTTTTGATGTTATTCCAGAGCAGCTCCTTTAGATGGCGTGCGATTCTGATCCATGATGTGGCTGGAATAAAATTTTCAGCGTTTTCACACTAGGAACACCAAATAAATGAAATAAATCTCAAAGGGTTGCTCAGATTGAAAAACCAAGGGCACCGTTGAGTCCAGAGCATTCCATTTACCCTAGAAGGGTGTAATTTTCGCGGTCTCGGCCCTTCCGTGGAAAATGGTCCCAGGGGCGATTTTGAAATTCAGCAGCATCGGGCGTTGAGTTTTTTGTCTTTTGAACTGGGCCTCAGATTAAAATTCTGAGACTTCCATTGTTCTTGGGAAGTGGTGTTTACTCTAGTAGAGGTTTAATCTTGACCTCGTTGGGGGTTTTGGACACGAGTGTTTTCAGGGGTCGAGTTTTTAATTAAAAATAGTTTAATTACATAAACTCTCCTCTCCCTCTCCCCCATCCTCATCCCCCCTGACAGAACCCACCTTCTCCCTCATTCCTTCACTATCAACCTCCTCCTCCTCTTCTTCCGATCAGGATGGGGTCAAAAACGACGAGTTACAGATCGACCATGAAGTTTCGGGCTACTCCCCTGCAGGTAGGAGTATTTGTTTTGTGTTGTAATTTCTTAATCTTTTTTTCAAATTCTATTATAGAGTCGAAATGATGTTTAAATTTCAAGAGAAGCCAATATTTGTGTAGTTTATATCTTTAGATTTCTATTGCACTTTTCTTATTCGAAATCAAAGATGCGATGCGTCAACAATCGTGCGGCAATGTTTCAGGAGCTTAAGGGTGTTTTCTGACGGTTCTGTCCGGTCTAGAAGCTTTTCGGGCGGCAGCGGTCTTCAGCGTCGGCGTTCCTCGATTGGTCGGCAGTAGGGCAGTGTGGAGGTCAGCAGCAGGCGGTCGGCCGGGCGCGGGTGAGGCGGAATCGGCGCGGGTGGGGAGTGGCTTGCGGCCAGTTGAGCGAGAGCGCGGTCGAGCGGTGGAACAGGGCGAGTTGGGATCAGAGGCACAATGCGATTGAGGAGGATCTGGGCGAGCGTGGAGGCCGGACGAGGGGGACTTGGAGAGGTGGACCAGGCAGCGGGATCGTCACCAGGGCGCGATGATGCAGAGGACCGGGGTCTTGTGACCCTGGTCAGTAGACACAGACCCACCACATGAGGGTCCCGTGGAATAGAGGAAACAGACTAGTTGAGCCGGTCCGGGAGAGGCAGCCCAGCCCGCGCGATCGCGGGCTCGTTCAAGTAGGGTGGGCAGGCTGAACCAGCCCGGCCCACCTATTTTCATCCTAAATTTTTTTAAACGCTTTTAAAACTCAAACCAGGTGTCGGATTCACGTGCTGTCAGTGGAAACACATTCCTTGAATCAATAAGATTTTTATATGATGCTCTCCTAGGGTATTTTAAAATTCCGAGATGGGGGATCAGTGGCTCGACATGTACGTTAAGTGGTTTAGCGTTTATATTAGAGGTATTTGTTTTGGATGACACAGACACATTGAGAGTCTGTTTTGAGCACCGTTAGTGGCATTGTGACCCTGGAGTCGAGGCAGAGTTTTCCAATATGGTTTCGGATGTTGAAACCAGAGTTGAGGCATGGGGCCCACGACCCCTCGTTTAAGCTGCGAGCAGCGTTTAGATAATTTTTCATCTAACGTCCATTCGGGGAGTGCGAGCAGTCGATTCTATGTGTTTTTCTGAGGGCATTGCAATGGCGCAATATTACGCCTTTATTTATGCACAGTGGTGTGGGACCATGAGGGATGTGTTGGGCGTTGACGGTGAATTCGAACTTCTTCACCGGGTGTCCATTTTGAAAATGTGTATAGTCAATCCTATGTACATTTTCGAGAGGATCAAAATGGTGCAATCCGTTCGTAGTGCTTCGGGACCAGGATGCAGGTCCCATGCAGCACCGCACGTGTGCGGTATGGAAATATGCATCTTTTTCTCTAGATATCTGTTACACTCATGTGAGTAGGTAATTTGGGGTGTTTTCTTGAGTGTATCACAATGGTACGATGCACCCGACTTTTTTGGGACAGAGGCTTGGGACCATGAGACGTCATTCGTGCGCAAAGCTGTGTTGAACGAATATTACATCGTTTCTCTATTAGAGGCAAGTAAATAGTCAATATCATGTGTTTTTTGTGTGAGGATTACAACAGTACAATTTGTTTGGTTGTGCGGAGTCTCATTCGAGATCTCATTAAATGTGGAGGCATGAAATTTTCTGTAGTGGCGGTTCTTCTTGCTATTTTTGGAAGCGAACCCTTGGCGTGTGACCACTTTCACTCTCATGTGAGTGAAGTAGATGTTTGAAGAGATATGGTTGGCCATTCTAGGGCCGTGGAGGATGCAGGTTGGCGAAATTTTGTTTTCTCCCTTTGCAATGATGTTGGGTGTCGTGGTCACGATAGCCTTTTGCTAGAGATGTGGAATACTCTGGGATTATACAGTGATTCTTGGAGGTACATGTCTCTGTTTGTAACCAGAAATTATTGTGTACTTCTTTTGGAGATGAGATAAGGCCACATGTAGTGAGATCCCCATCTTCATGTCGTGTTCTTATTTACGTACCTTTGAGAACTCGCGACGTAGAGGTTCCCTCTATTAATGATGGTTTAGACCAACAGGGTTGAGTGGTTTCCCCTGATTTTTTTCTAAATGGTTTGATAGGAGGAGTTGTTTGGGTTCCCATTTTTCCTTTAGCCTTGTGGGCTTTCAGTATCACGTCCCTTCGTGTTCCCTGGTAGAGTTTTGTTTTTTGGATGCGATGTGACCAATACATTACATGGGAACCGATCCTCTACCCAAGTGGTTGTTTCCAGTAGGGATGGCCAGAGAAGTTCAGGGTTTACCCTCTAGCGGGGCTTGGTAGTGGGTTTCTCATCGTCTTCTTCGGGTTTACCCTCCAGCGGGGCTGGGCAGTGGGTTTCTCATTGACCTATTAGGGTTTACCCTTCAGCAGAGACTGGATAGTGGGTTACCTGACATCCTCTTAGGGTTTACCCTCTAGAAGAGACTGGGAAGTGGGTTACTCGAAGACCTCTTAGTTTTTAACCTCCAGCAGAGACTAGACAATGGGTTACCCAACGGCCTCTTAGAGTTTACCCTCTAGCAGAGACTGGGTAGTGGGTTACCCGACGACCTCTTAGGGTTTACCCTTCAGCAGAGACTGGGAAATGTGTCACCCGACGACCTCTTAGGGTTTTCCCTCTAGTAGAGACTGGGAAGTTGGTTACCTAACGATCTCTTTGGGTTTACCCTCCAGCAGAGACTGGTTAGTGGGTTACATGACGACCTCTTAGGGTTTACCCTCCAACGAGGTTGGGTAGTGGGTAACCTGATGACTTCTTTCAAACTCATTCCTTTCTACTAGTCCAATCTGTGGATTTTCTTCGTGACATCTATAGCGGGACCCTTGGTTGTACGGTTCAGTGATGTGACGTCTTTGGCAGTGACATGGTGTGGTTTGACTTACCGTTGAACTCTCAAGGATTATGGTCACTTTCCCCACAGAGACGTGTCATTCTGACGCGACCTAAAACTGTGAGGGTGAGTTAGTGCCGCCCAAAGCAGATAGTATCAATGTGCGGTTATTTGAGCCCCTTGACTTGCAGTTCAGGGCAGACGTGCAGGATTCATGGAATCAATGGTGTTTACTTCTGGGACTGTTGGCTACTCACATTCTTGGGCTAAGCTAAGGGATGGAGATCCCCTTATGATCTTGTTCTGGTTTCATGGAAGAGCATATATATATGTATACATTGTTCCAGTACCCACTCCTTGGGTTTTGGTTACTATTCTTCCAGGAGAGTCGAAGACGTGCAGGGGTATGCCACATGATTTTTGTGTCAAGCTTCTTGTGGTTGGATGAGTCTACTCTCCTACTATTGGTAGCAAAGACTCGATGATAAGATCATCCAATCACCATGTCCAACTCCTTTTGTTTGGACGAATGTACTACCATCCTCTTGTTGGGTTGAGCTGTCACACTACTTTATTCTATATTTCACTCTCTGTGGCACTTCATTACATTCCCTTTTCGATCTACTGCTCACCTCTTCAGTACATCCTATATTGCTACCTTGAGCCTTCGGGGCATCCTACTGAGTATTTTTATACTCACCCATGATTGGGATTTTCCCGCACAAGGTGTGCCCTTGAAGACGATAGGTAGGTCGATCATAACGTCAGAGGATCATAGAAGTTCTAGAGATTGGACCTCGTACGGTGGTCGTAGCTGGGTTCCAGGTGGCGGACCCTCCCAGTTGTTTTACTTTTGTTTACCTATTTCTGGGTTGTGGCACTTTTCTGGTTGGCTGCGTGTTTTTCCCTTTTTCTTTTTAGTTTACCTTCAGCTTTTACTTTCTATTGTTTAGAGGTTGATGTACTTTTGTGGTTGTTTATAGCAGTTAGTACTTTACTCTTACTTTTAATTTTCACTTATGCATTGAGTGGGCTACGTGTGTGTGTATAGGAACTCAGGAAAAGGCCTCTCTGAGTTGTTTATCCTTCGCTGCTTGTCGCCAGCCCCTGGCCTATGGAGGTGGGATTGGGGTAGTTGCGGCTCGAGCCTGGGTAGGTTTGGGTCATGACAACTCAGTATCATTCAGTTCTGCCACCCTAAATCACTATATAAGAGGAGGGGTAACAACCATTTCATGGAGGTAAGCTACTCTATCTCCATCCACATAATATAACTACAATGATGCCAAATGTTGTGACAACCTATTCGATAATTGTGATCAATATTTCATGAGAAGAGAATCTGCTACTACATTCCACTTTCTAGTAGTATATAAAATCATGAATTCATAATTTTATCGGAATACAAGACATCGCATTTAACTAACTTTTACATCATTGTGAGAGAATATATACTTGAGACTCTTGTGGTTAGAATAGGTGGTAAACTGCTATCCTATCAGATAGTGTCACCTCATATTTAGTTCCATGACTAGATCTGATAACTCAAGATCATGGGTTGAATTGTTCTAATACTGTTGTCTCAACTGACAAGATCCAAAATAAATAACCACCTTTCTCTACATCATAGCATAACCAATCTTGGTTCCTAATACATTACGTAACACTACATAATTAATATACACCCCTATAACATGATCTTCATGTTATCCATTACCCATCTACGATTCATTTCCTAAAAATAATTCTAGAACCACAACATCCACATGGAAGTATACCCATTTCATGTCAAAGCAATCATGGGTTCTATTATCCAAGAGATGTCAGGTATGAATATCATGTAACAACCTTCCAACCCATGGAAGCTCTTCACCTCCATCATGCTCTTGGTTTTATCCCATGGTAACATTGCCTCAACCATCACTATGTCCACATCCACACAATCCAGTATGATAACGTTTATTAGAAATCATACATCTTGATTCTAGAATATGATAATTTTGAGCTTCTAAAAAAGATGGAACTCTCAGAGTATGTCCACATCCATCCTCAAATGTCTTGAGTGATCCTCCTTGGATGTCGAGTATACAAGGATATTATCAATGAAGAATACCATTAATTGATCTATGAGGGGATTAATTATTCCGTTCAAATTTCCCATGAACACTACTGGAGTATTCTTCATGCCATGGGGTCTTAAAAAGTGCTCATAGTGACCATAATAACATTTTAATATCATTTTCATATATCCATGTCCCGTACATACCCCATGTGGTATCTAAATATGATGTCAAACATTAATAACCATCATTCCCCTCTCGAATGATAAATGAGGTCATTGATCCGATGTTTTAGATACATTTTATTGTAGTTTGGCAGGTTAAAATGATGATATTTCTCATATAACCACTAGATATTGTCTGTATTCCTGGTGTATAATATTGGGGTTTCTAAGGGTGAATCACTTGGTCTCGCAATGCCCTTCCTCTACAAGTACTGCAACTTCACACTTAGCTCACAAATTTCTATAGGAGACATCTGATATATTGTCATTGATATTGGTGTCATCCCATTTTGTAGATCAATACATAAGTCTATCTCTTGGTGGGGATGTAATCATGAAACATTCTCATGGAAGATGTTCTTATACTCATAAACTATTTTAGGGAAGTAAAAACTCATAACATCTAATGCACCATGGTTTATACAAGATAACTGATGATTAATTGGTTACACACTCCTATGAAAGATTAAATCCTTCACTTCTGGTGTTTCCTTTTCATTCGTAGAAAAAAATGGCCTCATCAATTTAAACACACAACATCCTCCCTCTAAAAAAGATGATATGGGAATAAACTATTGAAAACCAGTCCATACCTAAGATGTCACCTTAAATACTAATTTCCTCTAAAAAATATCCCAATAGATATTATCACATTTAATAGTTTGGTCACTGTGGTTTCACAATTATGTGGTCACTGAGTCTTATCTAGTAAGAGTCTCTAAACACATGGTTCAAGTTAAGGGAACAACTAGAATCTCTACATATCAAACTAGATAGGTGGAAATATTGTAATGAGTAGAACCAATATCTAAAAATACAATAGCTAAGGAATAAAATATGCATTTCATACCTTGCATCATTTTTAGGGAGTCTATGTTGTAAGCATTGACCAGCTACAATTACCCCAACCATTTACTATATATCCCTAAGCCTAGCGTGAACCATGTTTGGGTGGTGGGGATAACATGTCAATGAATCACCCACCTATATCTTCTCTACCATATTATCTACCAGAACTATTTCACTATAGACCTATCTTATCATGACATTGTATCTCCATCAGAAACCCATCCAGTATCTTCATTTCTGCTATGTGGTGGGTTGATAATTCCATGAATGTTATCCCCTTCTAATACATGAGTAGAACCACATCACCATATGATGACTAGACCCGTCATGTGAGCCTGTAACTACATAACCGATTCCCTATGATCTTTTCTAGAAATCTATCACATATACATTTTCTTGGGACATAAATCGACTACTAGCTTCCATGTTCGATTCTCTCATGTCACCATTTATGGTAACCACTATCTACATCTTCTTATCCTAGAAACACTCAACCAAAATTATCTATCTATCACTCCTTTATTATTAAAAAAATCCAAAATTTATAATATTGTATCTTATGTATCTAATCATACCTTGCTAAATGTTCCAATCCTAAAATAACATATCATAATCCATATCAATCAAGTACCTTTATAAATGGGTGAACCTTGATTAATACTCAGATACTGTCATACTTCTTTATTGGAGCTACTGAAACACCAGGATATGTCTATTCCTCAGGATAGTTCGAGAGAAACCCCCTCAAAAACGATTCTCAGACTAAGACCACACTATATTTCCCTCATTATATGATTTGTTCACTAAACACCACAATATTCTTGTGTATCAATAAAGAATGATCTCCCCCAAAACCAACATCTAGTTTGTTGGTATCCTGACTAGACCGAACACTCATATCACCGCCTCATGCTATACTAACATAAATGTGGTCAAGGATCACCTCAGAATCTAAGGGGAATCGTTCACTTAAACTCATAAAGTGTGATTATCCTATACACATCATTTTATAGTACTGTGTGTACCATCTACTGTTCTATAGGTGGTGGTATAGCTAGTGCACCACATAGTGGGAGCATATATTAAATTGGTCCATATATCAATTCCTCATCACTGAGGGGACCATCCTCATTATCATAAAACTAAATCCTTTCTTGGCAATGTCATGGAAGCATCATGAATGTAAATAATGTGTATTATGGTTTGTGAGTATATCAAGATATATGAATCATGAAAGACATGGAAACCACAACCCATTCCTATAGGATTCATGTTCCATTGTTTCCTTTTAACTATTGTTATCATGTAAAAATTTGAAAGGTATTTGATTTGAATTCGGGTGTATGGATACGTTAGACACCACACCACCATTTTGGTTCCTAACCTTAATGTTGATTTGGATACACATTACTATTTTTTTCCAAACCAATATCACAGTCTTCATTCATACGATATTAATTACATCTCTGATACAACTCTATAATGTCCCATCTCAATGGTGTATGTTTTTTAACTCCCTAATCTATCCTCAAATTGGCCAAGGGATGGATACTAGCACTATGTAGGCATATCACTATACTCATAGTTTTTTTCCTATGTACCTATACACAGGTATTGTAACGACCCGAAATTTTGAATAAATTTTGTTTCCTAATTTTATGTGTTGTTTTATTTTATTTTTATACTCAAAAAAAATGTTTCATTTGATAACATGAGTATAATTAAAATGAGACCGTTGGTTTTTGACTGTTATATGACCATTGTTCAATATGACCACTGGAAACTAAACGTTTTGATTATTGTCTCTAAATACAAGTAATCTTGGTTAATTAATATAGAAAGAAGATTTGATGGCCTCACCCAGTAGTCCTGGACCGATCAAAGCCCATCTAACAGAACTTGGGAAGGAGGTAGCACCACTGGGCTTTGCTCTGGACCAAACCCAATCTGAACTTCACCATGTGAAGCTAGAACGGGATTGCCTTCGCGAGAAGTTCAAACTGATAGAAATTACTACTCGTGCGATGTTGGCCGAGCCTCCCTCGGATTCTCTCACATTAGCACACCTTACGCTTAGGTCCTATGCTGGTGTGATAAGGGGCTATGTAAGGAGACCGTAACTTCCTTGTGTAATCCGTTGTTTTAAATAAAAATTGGTATTTCTTCTTATGGTGAAGTTTATGAATTTTCAAATGACCGGATAAATATAGTATGCATATTATTGATGAATTTTAGAATAAAGTATATTTTAAAAATGTTTTTTTGTTAACCTTAAATAATTAAAAATGTGTATGATTTTCAAAAATTGGCCTTCTACAATTATTTTCAGTACGAAATTTAGAGTCTAATAAGATCAATTTGATTTTTGATGAATAGTAAATTATGAATAGTGATTTTATGATTTATATTAGTAATGTATCCAAATGGATTAGTAATCACACTTAATGAAAGTATTAGTATAATCTAGGCACCTTGATTAAGTAATGTGATTCAATAAAATGGTTAAATAATGGTTTCATAAATTATTATTCAAGTATTAGTTTTTTTAGGTGAATAGTGTTTTTTTAAAAAAATAAAATTAAAAATATTTAGAAAATTATTTTTATAAAATGGATTTCATTTTTGAACTCAGAGCATTGATATTATGTTAAATTAATTTATGGGGATTTTTCTAAAAAAGTTGAATTTTCAGTGAATAGTGTATTTATTTAAAAAATAAATTAAAAATATTTAGAAAATTATTTTTATAAAATGGAGTTCATTTTTGAAATCAGAGCATTGATATTTGGTTAAGGTGAAATTTTGGGTTTTTTCTGAGAAAGTTGAATTTTCAGTGAATAGTAAAAAATACAGTTTTAGGGTTTCGGTATGTTTAATGACATCATAACTGTGTCATGATGATTCCATGAGATATTTTAAGGGATGGTCGACCAAAGATGATGAATTATTGTATTTGGGGGCCCATGTGTCCTAACACCATGGGAAATACCATGGGAGAGCACATGGTTTTGAGAAAACCACTTTTGAGGTGTCCCTTGGCCATTAATGCCTTGTCCCCTCACGTTCCCTATAAATACCAAGCCATCCTCTCATCCATTTAGACTCCCCCATCCCCCCCCCCCCCAACGAATTTATGGTCTCATTACCTACCATGGAGTCTTCCCAAGGTGCCCCAAGCCCTCAAGGTCCCAACCTTTGAGTTTTAAGAGTTACGTTTTAAGGTAAAGGATCCGACCTCTCTCTTTCTTTTCAAGAAATCTCTTTTATGTCATTGATTTTATCCTCCATGTTCTTATGTAAAAGGATGATCTTTTATACTCCTCTTACTTCCCTTTTCATGTTCATATAAGGAGAGATCCCCTATTACTCTCATTATTTATTTTTATGAAGTATTAAGTTGTGCCGTTAGGCTGCCGATTTTTTTATAATAGATTATTTCTCCCTTATCATTTTTCAAGATCTATTTTCATGTAAAGTATTTCAAGTTCCTTTTTATTATGTTGGGGTATGATCTCTATATCTATCATACTGATCTTTTATGACCATATGATGAGAGACCCCATTTGATCTCTTCAATTCAGTATTTTGAAGTTTTAAGTGGCGCCGTTAGGCTGACGAATTTTTAAGTTGTTCTTCACCCTTCTCGTTTTGAAGTTCTACTTTCACGTCAATTCATTCAAGTCCCTTTATGTTATGTTGGGGTATTATCTCTATATTTATCATACTTATATTTTATTACCATATGATTAGAGACCCCATTTTATCTCTTCAATTCAGTATATTGATGTTTAAGTGGCGTCGTTAGGCTGCTATATTTTTAAGTGGTCCTTGAACCTTTATCCTTTTTCAAAGTTCTAATTCCATGTCAAGTCTTGAAAGTTACTTTTTATTATGTTGGTGTATGATCTCTATATCTATAATACTGATCTTTTATGTTCATATGATGAGAGAAATTATTTGATCTCATCAATTCATTTTTGGTTGAAGTTTATGTAACGCAGTTAGGCTGCCAAATTTTCATAAGAGAAATCTTATTTTTGTATTCCTTTCATGTTCTTCATTTCGTATGGTATATTTTCAAATTACATTGCCATGTTCTTAAATCACTTATATTCTGTCCCTCTACTATTTTATGGGTCATTTATGAATGTTTGACCCATGTCCCCTCTCTTTTCAATGTTTTCTAAAAACCTTGTAACGTAGCCGTTATGCAGCAGAATTTTCGTCTCAAAATGTCTCTCTCTTTTTCTAAAGATATTTTATATTATTCAGTGAATACTCAAGACTCTACCTTCTATATGGGTATTCACATATATACCAAGATGTTCTATTTTAAATTCTGGGATTTACATACATGAAACCCGCTTTCCCTTTTCGTGGGTTAAAAGTGACGTAAGGATCATGTCTTTCAAGAAGATTTTAAAACTTTATGATTATGAAATGAAACCAATTTATTTTATGCTATATGGGTCATTTATGAAATGTTTGATGATGATATATGTGGCTCACATGATAATAAATGAAAATTTAAGGGTGCGCCCTAATAGTGCTCCAATTCATTGGATAATGATGTAACCACTAGAGAATACAATTTTCACGATACCTTGGTGAATAACCTTGGTAATTTTCAAATGGCACCTTGGGGATGGACCTTGGTGATATGTTCATTATTGTCAATGTTAAATTTTGCAGCCACATCTTCATGTTATGAAAAATGTTTTTTATTATGATATATCTCATGATTTCTTTCTCATGCCTTAAAGTTCTTTTCATGACCTTATTGATGTATCTCAAGTTCACATGTAAAATGTTTCTATTGTTTTCCTTACTGGGCCTTCTGCTCACCCTTTCTTTTGATGTATGTTCCCAGGTTATGAGATGCAGTAATGAACCTAGGATGGACATGAGGAGAATCCTTTCAAGTGTTTAAGAAGAATGATTTATGTTTTCATGATTTAAGTTCCTGGTTTCCAAGACACAAAACCTTAAAGATCTTCGGTTTTGTAAAATGTAATGAAAGTTTATGTGATAAAAAGGCGGGATTCTATAGTTGGTATTAGAGGATGGTTTAGTTATTTGTGGAAATTAGGATATTAAAACTCTAGGAAGAACCCTGTAGAAAAGTTTAAATATAGAAAATATTCCTAGTATTTTGGTGAGTATTGAGTAAGGGGTTTCCAAGCAAATACATCCCTGTTTGGATATGAGCAGGTAGAGGTGGATCTGGCACAGAAGTACATAGGGGTAAAACCTAAAAACACCGCTTTGAGTTAGACTCGAACGGGAACCGGTACATGACAACGGGCCTTGCTGCACTCTTGGTTACGACACTTCCAGGGGATATGATTTGGTAAATTCATAAGCTTAGTATGATCCATTGTTAAAGGAACAAAGATAAAATAATATAAAGGTTCACATAAGAATATATGATCATGGATAACGTAGTTGAGAACCCAGGGGATCACAAGTTAGGTTATACTTTTCTTCTACAAGTTATCCTTATATGCTTTAAGTTTCTTTTCATGATTATTGGCTAAGTATTTAAGCCCCTAATTGCAGTTTCTTTTCTTAGTTAATGTCGGGAAATGGAAGAACATCTCCCAAAAACCAATGTGATAGGAAATGCTACGATTGCCGTATTAATACGACAGAGATGATTAGGGGATTAAAAGATGATTATTATTTTGGAAGAAGTTCACTATTTTGAGGACCCTATATGATCGAGGTAAATATATTACTACGGTATTTTCATTGAGGAGTAAGGTTGACTTATATTTTGAAGAATCATTGAATTTAAGGTGAACATATAGTAATTTAGGTTACATATGGGAATGATTAACCTATCATGGGTAAAATATGTTTAGGTTAGTTGCTTTTATTATAAGATGTTAGGGGTGGTTGATGTTGTTTGGAGATGAACAATGAAGTTTATTTTGGATGACTATGTTATCAAATCCCTCTTGTATTTGGGTTTCAATCTTACTTTGGTTTATTTTGAGGAATTTTAAGGACCGATATTTATGGGATGATCTATGATGATCTTTGGGTAGTACCATGGAACTTTTAAGATTTAAAAATAATTTCCCTTCCTATGGGATTCTTTCTTTTTGAAGAGTTGTTTTACCGTACCCTTTCTGTTTTTGGGATAATGTTTAAAGATAGAAGAAATAGATAGTTAATCTTTAGTGGATTATGTGATTCTCTAGAATATGATTCTTGTGTTTTGATGAGACCAAGTAGTTTTGAATGATCATCATATGGAGAAAAGATTAGTTTTGGTAGAAACTTATTAAAGGATGAAACTCTACATGAAGGTAGGTACATTTTCTTATGTTTTTGTTCTATGTAGTAAATGAATTCCTAAAAATTATAAAAAGGAACGTAAAACAAAAACGTTGTTAGTTTACGTTTCCTACTAGGTAATCAATGACCGTTTACACACATCATGAGTTTGGGATTTTCTTATGGTTAACTTTCTCCTAATAATGTTCTTTATAACTCTCCCTTAGAACTTGACCCTTAGTTTTTCTTCCATGTCCATGTTTTCCTACATGGAATCCTAGTGTGGGCTAACTCGGGTGACCTTCGTAATTCCATTTCATTCTTTTAAAGTAATAGTTTTACTGACTCCTTTTCCGATGTGGGACTTTCAATGAAATTTCAAAACCTAATTTTAAAAAATGCGCGGATGCAATTTCTTAAGGGGGGAAGATTGTAACGACCCGAAATTTTGAATAAATCTTGTTTCCTAATTTTATGTTTTATTTTATTTCATTTTTATACTCAACAAATATGTTTCATTTGATAACATGAGTATAATTAAAATGAGACCGTTGGTTATTGACTGTTATATTACCATTGGTCAATATGACCGCTGGAAACTAAAAGTTTTGATTATTGTCTCTAAATACAAGTAATCATGGTTAATTAATATAGAAAGAAGATTCGATGGCCTCACCCAGTAGTCTTGGACCGATCGAAGCCCATATAACAGAACTTGGGAAAGAGGTAGCACCACTGGGATTTGCTCAGGACCAAACCCAAGCTGAACTTCATCGTGTGAAGCTAAAACGAGATCGCCATAGCGAGAAGATCAAACTGATAGAAATTACTACTCGTACGATGTTGGCTGAGCCTCCCTCAGATTCTCTCACCTTAGCACACCTTACACTTAGGTCCTATGCTAGTGTGATAAGGGGCTATGTAAGGAGACCATAACTGCCGTGTGTAATCCTTTTTTTTAAATAAAAATTGGGATTTCTTCTTATGATGAAGTTTATGAATTTTCAAATGACCGGATAAATATAGTATGCATATTTTTGATGACTTTTAGAAAAAAGCATATTTAAAAAAGGGTTTTTTGTAAACCGTAAATAATTAAAAATGTGTAATGATTTTCGAAAAATGGTCTTCTACAATTATGTTCAGTACGAAATTTAGAGTCTAATAAGATCAACTTGATTTTTGATGAATAGTAAATTATGAATAGTGAATTTATGATTAAGATTAGTTATGTGTCCAAATGGATTTATAATCTCACTTAAAGAAAGTATTAGTATAATCTAGGCACCTTGATTAAGTAATGTGATTCAATAAAGTGGTTAAATAATGGTTTCATAAATTATTATCAAAGTATTAGTTTTTTTTTCGGGTGAATAGTGTTTTTTAATTAAAAATTATATTAAAAAATTTTGAAATGTTTTTTTATAAAATGGATTTCATTTTTGAACTCAGAGCATCGATATTATGTTAAGCTAATTTTTGGGGATTTTTCTGAAAAAGTTGAATTTTCGGTGAATAGTGTATTTATTTAAAAAATAAATTAAAAATATTTCGGAAAATATTTTTATAAAATGGAGATCATTTTTGAAATCAAAGCATTGATATTTGGTTAAGGTGAAATTATGGGTTTTTTCTGAGAAAGTTGAATTTTCTGTGAATAGTAAAAAATACAGTTTTAGGGTTTCTGTATGTTTAATCACATCATAACTGTGTCATGATTATTCCATGAGATATTTTAAGGGATGGTCGACCAAAGGTGATTAATTATTGTATGGGGGCCCCATGTTGCCTAACACCATGGGAAATACCATGGGAGAGCACATGGTTTTGAGAAAACCACTTTTGAGGTGTCCCTTGGCCATTAATGCCTTGTCCCCTCACTTTCCCTATAAATACCAAGCAATCCTCTTATCCATTTCGACTCCCCACTCTCCCCCAACGAATTTATGGTCTCATTACCTCCCAAGGAGTCTTCCCAAGGTGCCTCCAAGCCCTCAAGGTCCCAACCTTTGAGTTTTAAGAGTTACAGTTTAAGGTAAGGGATCCGACCTCTCTCTTTCTTTTCAAGAAATCTCTTTTAGGTAATTTATTTTATGCTCCATGTTCTTATGTTAAAGGTTGATATTTTATAATCCTCTTACTTCCTGTTTCATGTTCATATAATTACATATCCTCTCTTACTCTCATTATTTCGTTTTATGATTTTTTAAGTGGCGTCGTTAGGCTGCCGAATTTTTTTATAATGGATTCTTTCTCCCTTCTCATTTTTCAAGATCTATTTTCATGAAAAGTATTTCAAGTTCCTTTTTATTATGTTTGGGTATGATCTCTATATCTATCATACTGATCTTTTATGACAATATTATGATAGACCCCATTTGATCTCTTCAATTCAGTATTTTGACGTTTTAAGTGGCGCCGTTAGGGTGCCGAATTTTTAAGTGGTTCTTCACCCTTCTCGTTTTGAAGTTCTACTTTCATGTCAATTCTTTCAAGCCCCTTTATGTTATGTTGGGGTATGATCACTATATCTATCATACTGATATTTTATGACCATATGATGAGATACCCCATTTGACTCTTCAATTCAGTATTTTGATGTTTAAGTGGCGTCGTTAGGCTACTAAAATTTTAAGTGGTCCTTGCACCTTTCTCCTTTTTCAATGTTCTAATTCCATGTCAAGTCTTGCAAGTTAATTTTTATTATGTTGGGATATGATATCTATATCTATAATACTGATCTTTTATTTTCATATGACGAGAGACCCTATTTGATCTCATCAATTCATTTTTGGTCGAAGTTTATGTAACGCTGTTAGGCTGCCGAATTTTCATAAGTGAAATATTATTTTTGTCCGCCATTCATGTTCTTCATTTCTTATGGTATATTTTAAAATTTCATTACCATGTTCATAAATCCCATATATTTTGTCTCTCTACTGTATTATGGGTCATTTATGAATGTTTGACCCATGTCCCCTCTCTTTTCAATGTTTTCTAAAAACCATGTAACATAGTCGTTATGCTGCAGAATTTTCGTCTCAAAATGTCTCTCTCTTTTTCTAAATATATTTTATTTTATTAAGTGAATACTCAAAGATCTACCATCTATATGGTTATTCACATATATACCAAGATTTTCTATTTTAAATTTTGGGATTTACATACATGAAACCCGCTTTCCCTTTTCGTGGTTTTAAAGTGACGTAAAGATCATGTCTTTAAAGAAGTTTTTAAAACATTATGATTATGAAATGAAACCCATTTATTTTATGCTATATGGGTCATTAATTAAATTTTTGATTATGATATATGTGGCTCACATGATAATAAAGGCAAATTTAAGGGTTTTCCCTGATAGCGCTCCAATGCATTGGGTAATGATGTAACCACTAGAGATTACAATTTTTTTACGATACCTTGGTGAATAACCTTGGTAATTTTCAAATGACACCATGGGGATGGAACTTCGTGATATGTTCATGATTTTCTATGTTAAATGTTGCAGCCACATCTTTATGTAATGAAAAATGTTATTTTTATTATGATATATCTCATGATTTCTTTCTCATGCCTGAAAGTTCTTTTCATGACCTTATTGAAGTATCTCAAGTTCACATGTAAAAGGTTTCTCTTGTTTTCCTTACTGGGCCTTCTGCTCACCGTTTCTTTTGATGTATGTTCCCAGGTTATGAGATGCAGTAATGAACCAAGGATGAAGATTAGGAGATTCCTTTCAAGTGTTTAAGAATAATGTTTTATGTTTTCATGTTTTAAGTTCCTGGTTTCCAAGACACTAAACCTTAAAGATCCTCGGTTTTGTAAAATGTAATGAAAGTTTATGTGATAAAAAGGCGGGATGTTATAAGTACACATCTATATCATGAGAAAATGAGGAAATGAAACAATTGAACAACCATTAATGCATTCATTTAAATCCTAAAATAGTAGTTCAATAACAAGTAACGGATTTTTTATAGGACTAAGTACATGCCCACCAAAAAATCATGAAAACAAGTCCATCTTGAAAGTGAAGATGAGAACCGTTGTGAAAATACCACATGAACAAAACATATTCATTATGGATCACTAAGAAAAATCTGATCTTAAACCATTATGAAATATAAAATGAACTTGAACATCTAATCATGTCATGATACATGTGGGAGGATCATATATGGTGGTGAGTACAACAATACCCAATAGGGGACCCCGAAACTATAAAGAAAATAAAAACATAATTATAGATAGATCTACATAGGTATATGACTACAAAATATATAAAATGAAAATATAGATATAGTCAATAATGAAACAAAACCTCAATATAATATCACATACATAATGCTAGAATATGACTCTAGAATGATGTTTCCACATAAAAATAATCTATGGTAAAACACTCCATGATTCAGATATCACTTATGACATCCATTCAATAGGTATTTCTCATCAGGTATCACCAATGGATGTAGACATTGGATATATGAATATATACAATAAACAACGAGAGATCACTCCAAAGCGCATGTGGTATACCAAAATAATAATCCTGAATTAACCATTTAATTTTAGGATTGATGTCCGTGTAGTATTGTTCACAACGATACCAATAACTATACTAGTGTAAGAATATGATAAATAATACCACACCAAGACTTATTTAACAAGATTGAAAACTCAATCTAGGAATTATTATTGAAGGACCCCCCTTCTATGTGTTGGATGTGATTCTATAGAAACCCTCAATAAAATTGACATGGGGAACACACCCTAATGATACTTCTCTCTCATAGAGAAGATAAGGGCTCCATGCTAACTTTGAGGAAGTACATGTCATGTACTATGAGTTCATTGTGTGTCCCATTAGCCCTGGGTCTTGACTATGTATAACAGACCATGATGATGTCCATTTATAATTATACACTATTCTCGTTCTTCTGTACTTTTACTCGTGTCCATGTTCAAGAATACGTTTGTGTAACCCTAGCCTGACCATGTCTATGTGGGAGTAAATTGAATGAACATTGATTTTTTACACTCAGTTCGTGTCCCTATAACCACTATGGTACATTCTAGGCCATCATGGATGTGTCATAGGATGTGTGACAGGGTCACACACCCTGTGATCATTAACATTATCCACAATCCTTTTCGCCACTCTAATTTCCCCACAAGTTGTGTAGCTCAACAATATATTATTTGTAGATCTAAAATTTCAAAAATCCTAGATAGAGAATCATGTTCTTCCTTAGACTCTTCAGACATCAATCCACCCCCATTATTGAATAAAGGATTATCATCAACCAATCTTTTTATTTATCAAGTCATCAAAACCCACCGATCAAATCCATTTGTAAAATTCCTTCAATCATCAATCATCATAATATGCTAAAGAATACAATAAATGTATATCCACTCCATCTGATCCTTTTGGTCTTTCATCATCATGTGAGCTTCATTCCATTCTGACCCTATATTAATAATTTTGATCCATTTCTCCAAGAATCAGGTAATCAATGTTAAATTATATGTTCTTAATAGAACCGCTATAAAAACTAAAATTTCCCTTACTAATGAATAGATAAGGGAGAAACTCAAATCCACAATCATGGGGAACCAACATCATCAAAATGTTCATGTTGTCCATGATACTTCACCATTTGAAAGACAAATGAAGAATCGATAATAATCAAAAATATATATATAAAACCCCATAAATTCACCCATGCCTTAGAAAAACCAATCTACAAATCAATATGTTGGCCATTTGATAAATATTCATCATAGAGATAGAAAATATAGAAACATTTCTAATAAAAAAACATACTACCATGAGATGGATCAATCTCTGATGAAGTATGATCATGTGTGTTTTTATTGGTGATATCAATGAATCATGTTGCACATTGATTGACAATCTATGATATAGTTGGATTTCACCAGAGAGATATTCTCATAGTATATCACTCCAATAGTTTTCTGAAGGCTCTAGGATTATGTGTCTAACATTGCGGATTTTTTAATAACCATACACCTATATAAAAAATTATATCACTACTTTATTGTATGAAATAAAATAATTTATTTATTAATTTAATCATGTTATTCATTTTACACCCATGATGAATTTTCCAAAAATGTCCCTTATCGAAAATGTTTATGTCATACCTAATGGATAACCAATTTTTTGAACTCAATGGTTCCTTTTGATGATTGATCCAGACTTCGTTTTAGATTTTATTATGATTTTTCAAGAAACCAATGTTAGTATGATATTGAATATATTTAGTATATTATTAAAATATGTTCTGAAAATATTGAGCCTCATAATCATATGTCTTTTTAATTAATAGTCTCCAAAATAATCCATAAAATATCCATAAAAATACATTTAAAATTAGATTCATTATATATTAGGTCACTGAAATAGACTTTGGGGGTCTTGGAATCAGAAATAAGAAATTGAGATTATTACATTACCAATACCAATAGTTTTTCAAAACCATTCATAAAACTATTTCATATGACTTATAGAATAGTTTAGGAACCATTAGTATTTCCCACCTAAAAAAACAATTTCCAAATACCATTGGTAAACTTTTGGTATAGGCCCATACGAGTGTATAGTGAGAAAAATGACCTAAAAATATTGGAATAGGATATACAAATGGTTATGGTGACTATAATAATAGTTCCAAAATGATGGTATAATATTTTTTTAGAAGTAGTAGGGTCTACATTACTATGAGGTTTGGTTAATAATCTCTTGTCCCCTTAGGTAGTTCAATGAAAAAATAATTTCATTCACCATCACACCCATTGTAAACATTATTTCTCATTACTTTAACTATATATTACTTATTTAAAATTAAAAGATATTAATAATTATTACCAATAATGAAATAATTTTTCTATAATGTATTAATATTTAATAAAAATTATTCCATAAATTATAAATATTATGGATTTAATTATTTTAATACATGGACTATATCTTTTTAAGTCCCTAAATATACCATAATAATATACTTGTATCCTTATTAATGGTTCATAGATAGAATTTGAATTATCCAATGCATATCCTCCAGGAGTGTCTATCTAGGTCAACATTCTTAGGCCCACTCATTATGCACTAGAGTAAATATTGAGTGATACACAACCAGACTTTTTTGGGGTGATTACCTAAGGTGCTACTATTCTACGACGACAACCACTTTCATATATCCATGCATAGATTTAATTTATAAGAAAACATTGTAATTTCCAATTTTAAAAAAATAATGATGTTAACTAATGCATATAATAATTCCTAGGGTTATCACTTAATATATCCAAAGTAACCCCTAATATAAATAAACAATCCTTTAATAACAATTTGGAAATGACAATATAATTATTTAAATTTTTTACAAGATTAATTATTCCATTCAAAAATAGTTACACAATCTAGAGAATCAAAGGTTTAGTTTATTGGCATGTTAACTTCACAGATAAATTATTTTAAAATACTCAATAATTTTTTTTAAAAAAAATTTCAACTCTAAAATTACTTCCAAACATCTCACATGAAATATCAGTCTACATTACATTTGGAAAGGGATAAATAGAAGAGAGAGTGGTCTCAAATGCTCAATAAGGTAAAACATGGGATATATTAATAGATGAATATATGTGAACATAATTAAAATACATAATAATACATAAAATAACCATACCTAGAAAATCATAGATCAAAGAAGATTCATGAAAAAAACTATTTCATAAAATGAATAAAAAATAACAAAGGAGTTGAAACATCAACTAATAACAAAGGGTCCATTAAAAAACATAATGTGGGAATGCTTTATAATAACAAAATATATCTTGAATATTCCTATCATAATAGGAATAATTCATTCTAGATAATTATGTTAAAAAATGGATATAGGGAATATTTTCCTTCATGAGTCACATACTCATATACTTTCGTAAGAGAAAATAAATTGTACCCACTTTTACATGTTAGATGACACAAAAAATAAAACCAATTCATTGGATGGTGATATAGGGAACCAACCTTCATTAATTCATACTTAAACATGCATCTTAAAAATCAGTCACTTATAACATCATAAATAACCTAGGTAAATTAAATGGGATAAAAAAACATACAAATGAAAAAATTTAAATTTCCTTGAATAAATATCCAATGAAAAGAAAATGTGTTTCATAAATTTTCAAAATAGTATAAAATAACATCATGAATTAAATGAACTATCACAAAAAACTAGATCAACCAAATATAAGAACTAAATGAACAAAAAATTGATGGTGAAACATGAAACATATCTCAAATGGAGATATACATTATTGAATTTATAAAAAATACTAAAAAAATTAAAATATCACATTCCATGATTTTTATCAATAATAATTTAAAAATTTATACTAAAGACTATCTTTTGAAAAAGTACCATCAAAAATTTATTCTTGGATGTACGTTGGAATTAAAAGTATGATTCCATATATTTTTAAGATATATAATTATTTAAAATGTAAAATAAACTTAACATAAAAATATAATAACAAAGGTCAAGAATAAATAATATTTCTAAAAGGAAGAAGATTTAGTACCCAAATACCTTACCTTTACTCTTTAATTCAATTGAATTACTTCAACCAATTTTATATTTGAACTTTATCTTGATGTTACTATATGTACATTAGTGAATTTGGGAAATATCTTATGAAAATAAGATTAAGGATGTGTAACAGAAATATAAATAATGGAAAATATAGGGATTTTAAATTGGGAATGGATTTCTTTGTGTAGTATTTATTGGGTGGTGAGAGTCCCCTTTTTTAAGTGACGAAAAGAGATCTTTTGTGAATACCCATTATTATTCAATGATATCGTTAAACTATTATAATATTAATGAATCCAAAAGATCAAAATAATGAATTTTGGGTTGATTTTTCATCTTCTAAAAAGCCACAATAATTAATTATCACACATGTTTTAAAAAAGATCAATGTTATTTACTTTTAAATTTTTACTTTTCTCATTCTTTTTTTTCACCGGGGTAACTTATTTTTATCCATGTTACTTCTATTTTAATAAAAATATTAAATCACCCATCCTATAAAATATGGTTGGGTTGAAACTAAACTTTATAAAGTAACCAATCTAATTTTTTGTCTAAATATTACAAAATATACACTTAAAAAACATTTTATAAATATAAAATGTTATTTATAGAATATTTTAAAACAACTAGATGTTCTTAATATAATTTATAATAGATTTAGAATAAAATTTATGTCAATATAATTAATTTTCTATTTCAAAATCTTAATATAGTAGTAATTTAAACGAAACAATTTTACTAATTAGATGAAAATTTCACAATATTAATAAAACACATATATGAAAATTCATTCATAATTTGAACATAATTATTCTAAATTTGAAATCCAGTATAAAAAATAAAATTTCGTATGGTGAAAAAAACTAAATTTTCGTATATAGGAACCCAATGCGTAAGAATCATTTTTTGAATAAGTTTATCTTCAATAATAAAATGGACATTATTTTATTATACAGTTTATATAGTTTTCATAAATTTGTTATATATATTTATAAATTAAAATTTTTATAATATAATATAATAGTTACATTTAATCATTTTATTCAGTTTACAAGGTTTTATAGAGTACTGTTTCATTCTTGTAAAGATACTCACACAACATTTGATTAAAGAAATGTACAAACTAAAATAATTGTTCGTTACACATATAGAATCATATAATTTTTTAAAAAAATATATTGATATGATTTCTATATTATTAAGGTGGTCAATTAAATTTTAATATAATTTTATCAATAATAAAATTTAACATGAAAAATTAAATATATTTTTCTCATATAGGTTGTAGTCCACACATACATGTTTGTGTTGTTGTAATTTTCCATATAAATTAATGATGTTTTTAGTTATATTGTATTTTTAGAATAAAAATATTGTTTTATTTGTCATATTTATCAATAAAATAAAATATTTTAACCTCCATTTAAGGTGGTT
This sequence comes from Viscum album, assembly GCA_963277665.1. Classification (NCBI taxonomy): domain Eukaryota; kingdom Viridiplantae; phylum Streptophyta; class Magnoliopsida; order Santalales; family Viscaceae; genus Viscum; species Viscum album. Next base: position 880,372,201 of record OY728166.1, read on the forward strand.
ATGAAATCCTGATCTGGTACCCTATATAGGTGGTATTCATTACATAATAAATGTGATACTTTTATTCCTATAATGGTTGGGATGAAAAATCAAAATTGTTATCAACTAAAAATAAATATATTTAAATATAAATTGGATATTAGGTTAAATTTTTCATCATGAGTATATATTATTTAAATATGTTGTAATAATATAGAAAGGAAAATGTGAATAATAAATCATAAATAAGAATTTTACATTATTCCATAGAAAAGATCATTTCGAAAATTGATTAAGGCATTAAGAGGTGGAATTTTGAGAATAAAGTAATCTCTAGAAATTTTATAGGAATGATGGGTTAGTATTTGGGAAGATTTTGGTCTAATATAAGAGGCAGGGGGTGTGATGATATGTGGGGCGATGATGGCCCCATTTCAAATGGATATGGGTGACCTTTTTGTAATAATATAAAATGTAATGTCACTATTCAAATGTCAATAAGATCCAATATTGGAATCTAATGGGGATGGATACAATTTAAAACATGTTATTAAGTATTTTACTCCTTTTTTTAAATTTCCTAGTTTTTTAATCATTTTAACCAATTTTTAACTTTTTAAATTTATTTTTATACCTGAAAATAAAACAGACCATATTAAAAAAAATGGACATATTTATTCCAAATAAAAAATAAGATTTTTAGATAAAATTTAAATGTTATAATTAAACAACTAATGTTTCTTATGATTTTTTTATGAATAAATTGACATTATTTGATAGATATCATTTCATTCTTCACCATGATAATCTTATTTTATTGGCAACACTATGTTTAGCATGCTTTACAAGTAATACTATGTTTAGATTATGCTAGATCAAAAAGTGAAATTAGATTTCCGTACATGAAACACCAATAATAGAATGTTTCACATGAAGAACTAATATTATCCAGTGGTACACACAACTCTATGTACATCTTTAGTCACAAAAAATATTGTGTTCTTTAAATAGATTGTGTTACATGGAAGACCATGTCTTACCAAAATACAATATATTATTATTATTATTTTATACGGTATTTTTAATATTTACATAGGAATAATGTGTAAAAAGGGGAATAAATAAATTAACAAAATATGGTTTATTAATGATAAAAAAATTAATTCATTTGAAACTAATTAATTAAAATTAATGATAGAAATATTTGATAACAATGCAATTCATTTTCTAAAAAATATTTTTCGATGAAAAAACATGTTTTTTTTATAAATTAAACCAAACATTTTTTTTGAATTATTTTAATTATATATATATATATATATATATATTTTAATAAACTATTTAAAATTCATAATATGTTATTACTTGACAAGAGATAATATGAAATCAAATTTTATGCCTAAAAATATGTATTTTTTGAAAAGGTATTTTTACACTTTATAATATTGAACATATATTAAATATTATTTTCCAAAATTATAAAATATATTTCTAGATAAATAAAATTAATTTTTGAAATATTAATTTCTAAATTATCTTAGGGTGAATTTTTTTGATTATTTTTAAAGGTTTCATTTTTTAACGAATATTTAAAAATCTAAACTTTAATTGAAAACATCCATTGTATGAATTATATATATAGTTCAATTTTATTTTAAATTTATTTTAGTGTATAATTAGATTTATTATAAACATATTAATCTAATTTTGTTCATTTTAATATATTTATCATTGAAATTTTATATAATTGGTTTTGAAACATTTGAACATTTTCACTTTAAAAAACATTGTTTTGTCCTGTTAGTGGGATTGTTTTTAAATTAATTTATTCGACCAATAAGAATAGAATATAAAAATATGGATTCAATATTTTGATATAATAATAATTTTTAATTTTTCATTATTCAAACATAATATTTTACCTAGATAATCAGAGAAAATAGTTAAAATCAATCCCAGTTATTAAGAGAAAATCTAGTTTACTGGGAGACAAATGTTAAATCATAAAGTAGAAAATGATCACAAAACCTTCCCAAAACCCATTTTATTAACATATTTATATATTATTCCTTATATTATAGTTATTTTTCAATTTTTGTTGAAGAATTACATGGATAAAATGTAGGTGGAATTCCCTCATTAAAAAATTTACAAGTTTACCACTCACATCCCTTATAAAAATCCACCACATATCCCACAATATTAAACCCAAAAAATCCCATTGGATACACCATTATATGTAAAAATATATTAAAAAAATACATTAATCCATTTTATAATCCTTACATTTGGTAAAAATCCAACCATCTAATTCCATTGGTGCAAACGAAGTGATACTTGAAGAAGATATAACATTCAACAACAATCATTTTTGTTATGATTCATCATGAAACCCCAATATTTATTTTAATATATTTATTATATAAAATCCAATGTATATTACATATTATTATATGTTGTTATGATAAATTTATGATCTAAAACCACACACACTTCCACCAAATAGGTTATAGAGTCATTATACATGTGTATGACGGACTGCCGTCTCACAAACCTAGGTCATACATTTTCCCATTACCACCTATAATGGTTTCGAATAATTATATACATAATACTTTTATAATATATATATATACAGATATATATATAAATATTAATTTATTTGTATATATTATTATTTTTTAAATTTTATATGAAACATTCTTTTATGGTTTCCATTTCATGGGAATACGATTCGTCCGTGTATACGATGAACTACCGCTTAACGAAGTGATGTGATTCATTCTCAATTTGAATGGAACGTCTTAAGGATTTTTTAAATAAAAATATATTGTATATATTATATTAAAATTTTTATGGAATTATAATATATCATTTATTTTTCTTTATTTAAATCATATATGAAAATGGAAAAACATTCATGGGTACATACGGCCTACTGTCACCATGAATGATGTTTTCCATGTCCAATTCATATCTATTATGGAATATTATAAATACACATATGATGAATATATATTATATTTATTTTTTTATCATTATATATATGATGAAATATTTATCTAAGTAATAATATCAAGTATAAAAAGACGAAAACTATATGAAAAAAGAGCGATTATTACTCGAAAAAAACAATAACATGGAATTTTTAATAAATTGGTAATATAATGTCACAAGAAAATAATATATGGATTATTACATATTAATATGGTTCTATTATATATATAATACACATTTATTTATTATACAATAGTTTTGAATTATTATGATGGGATCCAAGATAAAAGGTAACTGATTTTGGTCTCACTTTTTACTTTTGTGAGACACTTACAGTATTCACCAAATATTTATTCAATGTAGTGTATATAATTCACATGAATTTGTTTTTTAATTGTCATTATAAAATTATTTTTTATTTACTTATCCATTTTGGATCCCTATTTAATGGGTTTTACGGTTCAATATTTTCCAAATCGGTAAAGTATTGTTGTCACAAATTTCTTTTATTGGGACATATGTTATGATTTGCATCAATATTATTTCATGAGATGTATATATATCCCATTTTAAATTTAATATCATTAAATTATACATAAGAAATATATTTTGAGTACTATTTTATTTTAATCCTTCATGTGGCTTATGATTCAAGGTTACCAAAGTGGAAATAATTTTATATTACAATATCATCATTTATCAAAAAAATTATGATTATGCGTTCAATGATAATATATTATGATAATTTTCTTAATAATTATCATGAATATACTTCTCCTTTGTTTATTAATGATATATTCATTTAATGGTACCATTTTTCAACTCTTTAGTAGATAATATAATTAATTAAATGGTTTTATAAAAATCTAAATTTATTTCTCTCTTTAGTTGGAAATATATTTTCATTTGAAACCATGTTTTGTAAAAAGTTATTGTAAAATTTCGATAATATGATCATATGATTTCAAATTTTATTAACAACTATGATTTTGTTTTTTAAATAAATTTGTTATTACTTTCTAATCCATCCTTTTTGACTCCTACCAACAATGTGAAAGGAATCCTTGATTTTACATATACATCATGTGTAGAGTTTTTGGTCCTCATGAAAACAACATTCATTTATGTTTTTATTATATGTTTTAAAGAATAGTTTAAAAATAAAAGGTTTTATTAATTATTTTTGTATTGTTTTTATATTAAATTTATTTTGAAAATGTTTTATGTTCAAAATGATTTTTAATGTTTCTAAAAGCATCATTTATATATTTTCCGTAGTTTTTAAAAGATAATTATTTAGTAAATGTATTATTTTTGAATAGAATTTTAAATGATTTTAAAATATTACATTATAAATTTTCAAGGTTATTTTCCTAGGAAAAATGTTTTCAAATTATTTTACTTTTTAAACATATTTTACTAATGTGGAAATGATATGTTCTCATGAAATAGTTATACTGCCTTTAATAATTATTTTTGACATAAGGTGACATCCATTAGTGTTACCTATTACTTACCCAAGATAATATCAAAGAATATCATGCATATTCATTAATTTATGGTTTATGTTATCATATAAAAATGTTCATGAAACCTATTTCTCAACCATAGGTTATTCCATGATAAAAAACAAATGAAACCCGTTTCTTTTCACCGACCATGGTATGTGGAAATGATTGTAAATCCTATATATTTTCCAAAGGTTATGATTCAGTGAAATTATTATACTACCAATTTTATTTCATGGGTTATTATATGATTAATAATTATGATCATGTGCTTCACATAGATATATATTAAATTATGTAATATGTATGACATATGTATCCTTACGATGCATTGGGTAATATAAAATTTTATATTAGATCTTATGGTACACAATTGGTCAACCAATGCTCATAAAGGAGGATACACAAGTGGTTATCCCAAGCCCATAAAAGAGTGTATGTGGGTGGTCAGCCCAAGAATAAAGATGGTACATAGGTGTTTATTCCATGACTAAAATTTCACGAATATCTTAATGGGTATCCTAGACATAAAAGTTTATATTCTTATGTGCATGCTAAAAATCCATGTATTATGCCAATTTTATTCTACCAGGAATCATGTTAATTTATTTCCTTATTATCCATAACCTATTATCTTATCATATATATTACATGATTCATGTTTGTGATCTTTTATATGCAATGTATGGTATTCTGATGTCATGATCATGTTCCCATTCTCTTATGATCGTACCATGCTTATATATGTTCTTTATTTTAACGTACTGAGAATTTTATCTAACAAGTTGTTTTTATTTGTTTCCACATGTAATTAACATATGTATTATGTATAATGATTCTAAGAAGTTTAATTGATAAGACGAACATAGTGGATGATGATGTAGTTCACATCCGAACCAGTTTATTGTTTCTATAATTCAAAAGGTAGAAACCTAATATAGTCTTTTGCGATGTGTTTTTCAAATGAATTAAATAAATTGAAAAAATGTTGTAATGTCTACGTTTTTTAGGGATGGGTGTCTATAGTTGTCATTATATAATAGTTTTACTGATCCATTTGGAAAAATGATAAGAAAATATTAGGGAGATCCCCACGAACATTTCTTTGGATATGTCTAAATATATATTAAAGTATATGAAAATGTATTGTATTTCTTGTAATGGATATAGTGAGTATATTCCAAGAAACAAAACATTTTTTGGATACATAAATTGTATGTGGATTCGGCCTAGATTTACTCCTGGGTAACATCCGCGATAACACTATATTGAGAAAGACTCAACCAGCAACTGGTGCATGGCAATGGGCCTTTCACACACCTGGTTTGACACTCCTAATGGATATTATTTGGAAATTCACAAAATAATTTATGGAAAAATTGATTTAAATTTATTTTGAGAATAAATGACCTAGGACTGACCTATTGTATCATATATTAGATAATTTTTCAGAATTTAGATATTCTATAAGTGATTTCTGTGATTATGTGGGCACCTACATTGATTATTCATTCATTAATGATTCTTTTTTTGTAATTAGACAATGGATGAAACCTAAAGGGACCATGTAAATGCTTAGTGAAATATAGAATGAAAATTTTATACTCTAAAGAATCCAAATTTTATTGGATTTGAAAATAAAAATATTACTTTTATTGTTATACAAAATTTAAAATATATAAATCATTATGAAATTTCAAATGAGAAAAGTGGGGAAAAACATTCTATTGAGTCCTTAGGAATTTTCCACCTTCTATCAGTTTATCCTCTGATCCACTAGTTTATGAATAATTTATTTTACCACTGATAATATATTTTCTATTTTTTAGTGTTCAGAATAGGAAAAACTCATTTTAGCTATCAACTGTTTAGAAGGTGAAGTAGATCAATGGAGGACTCCCATTAAGAATATGAGGCAACAAGACTAAATTGACTCCATTGATTAGGATGAATTTAGTAAATTATGTTTCAAGAATTATATTCTTCGTATTCATTTTATTAAAATGTAAATGGAATTATTTTATTAAAAAAGAGAGATGATGAATATATAGGTACCTATGAAGCCAATTTTACAAGTCATGATATGTATGCTTATGGTATTATCATCAATACAGAAAGAGAGGGTGATTGATTCTTCCATGGTATAATTCCAATACTCTTATTGAAGTTATCCATGAGGCATTACATTAGTAATTAAGATATTGATTTATGTGCAATGAAAATGGAAGTGGAATTTAGAATCACATATAAACATCGTGGATTTGAAATGAAAAGGATAATGGAGTTCAAAGGAAAATATAAGAACCATGGAGAAAATAAGATCATATTTTCATTATACAAAATGTGTGGAATGAAACATTGAGGGAATTGTCTTATAAGGACTAATAAGTATTTTGTATATGTAAGGGAAGGTCATCAAGAAGTTTAATTACAATGTGATGGGTTGATGTTTTCTAATAACAATAATGATTATAAATCCACAATAAAATGAACATCCCCCACATTAGTGATTCAATTTTAAGGCATTTGAGAATTGTGATAACAATTTCCCCAATCAAATTATTAATTTGGACGATAATCCACAAAAACTAGTTATGAAAATTGGAAAAATAAAATCATATACTATCACAATTGATGAAGTAAACGATTAAAATTATGGAATAATTATCCACCTCAACTTAATTGGGAATTTAATGTTTGATTTTGTATGAGTGGTCCCAATGATAATATTATTGTTCATCCGTTAGTGAATTTTTATTTTAATATCAACATTGATTATGGAATAATAAAATCACATATTCAATAATTAAAAGGATGAACCCAATATTCCAATAAAATTGTTTCATTATACGATGAGACCATATATAGGGAATGGACAAGAATATATGTTTTCAATATGGTTTTAAGGTAAATTAGGTTATTATTATGTTTCAATAGAATACATGATGAAGGTATTCACATTTTTGGTATATGATTATCAAGAGATAAATATTTATATATAGGGGATAAATGTTAAATCAGTTTTGAGAGGTTTTGGGAACATCTTTCTAATGTTATGGATTTTCTTATTTAAAAATGTCCATAATGATAATCATTTATTAAATTTTTTCTGGTGAACATTGAATGAGGTTTTATAGATTAAAATTCCTTTATATTAATATTTTTGTATATTGGATCACATATGGTAAAAATTATTTTACGATGTTAAGTAAAGATATTTATAATGAATTATTGATCTAATAATGGATCAAATGATATTTTAGTTCTTCATATGTCACAAACTGACCTTCATTTCATGGTGTAAGAGATTAAATGGAATTTTATGAAGGTATAACCATAGGGTGATATTTTTCACATAAAATTGAATAAAATAAAATATGTTGTCTTCATTTAAAAATAAGTCAACATTTGGAAAAGGGTATTAAATTATACTTTTTTAGGATATCATCATTTTTGATGTTACACATTTCCATTTTGCACAGCCCTTTATTCATTGGTGTTATTATCACCAACATTTTCTTGAGAACCCACTTTGTTGTGATCAATTATCTCTATTAGTCTATATGACTATTTATTATATTCTTTTATTTCAAAATATTCACATCCCACCAATGTTTTCTCTTCGGAAAACTAGTTATGAGTTACTTTAGGTGACCATTATGTTTCCAAATTTCCCAAGATAATTTATGTCTTTGAATTCATTTTTAGTATGTGGATTTATATGAACGAAACGTTTAAGTAATATACTTTTATTGACCAATATAAATTTTGAGGGATAAATTAATTTCAAGGGGTTGAATGTAACACCCCAAGTTCTTCGTAAATGTAATAAAATAAAATAAAATTATTTGATAGATTTCATTGAAAGCTACACCAAGATAAAATTTCGTTATAAACTACACGAATTTTAGCTTTTGTTACACAAAATACGATGTTTTTATTGTGTTACACACAACACCAATATGAGATGGAATTTCATTAAAAATAATGATTAGACTATGTTACACAAAATTTTGATATTATCTTGTGGAAAATGAAACCCTCTGTTTATATTATGGGGTACACAATAATGAATTCCATTTATAGAATGCAATAAAGTCATGTTCTCCTATTACTAAATTATAATATACTGTTAATAATATTTTTTAATATGATAGTCATCACCAATACATTATAATGGAGGGTATACAAAGGATTAAAAAATTATGGGAATATTATTTATGATTATTTTCAAAATTAATTCTTTGGAAATCAATTAATTAGAAATTATAATAACACCTCTTCAAAAATAATTAAATTCATTTTCAATAGACAGTCCTTTTTTATTGCAATTGATTTAAAAAACCCATTTTGATGAATGATTTTAAAAAAATATACATATAATGACATTATCTTGAATCAAATATTTTACATTAATCTTATGTATTTTATAGAAAATAGATTAGAATAAATGTTATTTTAGGCATAAAATTGTATTTTTATGAAAGATAGTTTTACCACCTATTAATGGTGAAAATATATTATATACAAAATTTGAAAATTCAATAAGTTATATTTGAAAAAATAATTTTACTTTTTTGAAATAATTATTTCATAATTTGATTAGGGTATGGTTTTTTTATTTTTTGAGATTTTTTAATTTTTATCAATAGTGAACAAATCATGAAATTATTTTGAAACTGCACTTTTTAAACTATTTATATAGTTAAATTATATTATAAATTGGTTTTAAAGTTTATTAAAATAATTTATAAATTTATTTATCCAAATTTTCTTATTCAAATCAATATTAGATTTAAATATGACATAAAATTATTTCAAACTTTTGTACATTTTCCCTTTTAAAACCTGTCGTTTCGTCTCATCTATGGAATTAATTCTAAATTATTTAAAACCCATTATATTAATTTAATGTGATAAAATTGAATTAACATATTTAATAATAAATAATAATAATTTATAATAATATCAAATTATTTTTTTACCAAGGTTATTAGATAAAATAATTAAAATTAATCATGACGTTTCAGAGAAAAAATAGTTTACTGAGGCATGAAACTTCAAACTGATGTTGAAATATCACATATAATATAGATAAAAATCAATTTACTAGCCATATTTAGACATTATCCATTATATTATTGATATTGGTTATTTATTGGAGACACATGATGTTAAAAAATGTCATTAGAATTCTCTATATGAAATATTTACATGTTTTCCACCCATCTCCCTTATTAATGTCCACCCCATATCCCCCTGCCATCACAACTCTCAAGACATTTGTCTCTAAAAAATTACGTATCTCTTCCAAATTATATCTCTTAATCCAATAATCCTAATATTTGGAATAAATCCCTCCAAGGGAGTCCAACGGTGCAAACACAAAGGAAATACAACAAAAAGAGGTATCGTTCAACAATAAAAAATTTTGTTTTATTTCATCCTAAACCCCCTTAAATTGAGATTATATCGTAATAATATAATAATTTTATTATCTCAAATATAATGATTTTTTCATTTTAGTTTTATGAAATATAACCCCACAAAAATCCATCAAATGGGTTATAAATTCATTGTTCATGTGTGCAATGGACTACCGCCTCACGAACTAAGGTTGTTCATTTTTCTAATATCACGAATAAAGGTTTAAAATAATGATATAAAGATTATTTTAAAGATATTTTTTAATTTTTTTATGGCATTATTATTTTATAATTTTTATATAAAAATTCCTTCATGCTTTCAATTTTATGGGAATATGAAAACGTCATTCATGTGTACCATAGACTACCGCCCTGTGTAGCGATTTGATTCATTCACAAATTGAATTTAATATATTTTGGATATATTTATCAATAATATGTGATATATATGAAATTAAACTGATGTTTTAATTATAATATAACATATATGTTTCATTTATTCAATTGTTTAAAAAAATAGAAAGAGTGCTCAAACATATATATGAATAAATTTCTCCTTTAACATTGTTGTTATTTTCCTTTTCATATATTTTATAGATTATTATAAAAAAATTATAATGAATATATATGATATTTATATCCATTTTATAAATATTTATTTCATGAAATAATACTATGTGTAATAGTATCTAGTAAAAAATAAAAACCCACATAAAAAAATGAAGAGGTTATTACCTGAAACATAACTTTATCATGGAATTGTTAATAAAGGTGTAATATAAATTCATATGTAAATAGTATATGGTATGATATATATTGATATGGTTCTGTTTTTGATGTCAAATAATATATAATTTTTAAAAATTATTTTTGACCAAGTATGAATACATTGAAGACTTAAGGTAAGGGATTTCCATCTCCCAATATTTTTTTGTGAAAAAGAAGTTATATTCACCACCAATTTATTCTATGTGATATATATACTTCCCATGAATATATTTTATGATTATTCTCCTAATATTTATTTTCATTTAAATACCCATTTTAGGATATCTCTTTTATATGGGTTATGATCATAAATTTTCAAAATAGTTAAAATAATTATATCTCAATTTTCCTTCATGGAGACATATATTCAGATATGCATATATATTTTTTCATGAAATTTATATATAGAATCTTTAACATGAAATGTTATGATATTATCAATAGTCATATTATATGATCTATTTTATGATATTATATCACAAGGTTTATGATTCACAATTAACAATGTTTTAATAATTTAATGTTACAATCTCATCGTTTATAAACATTTTTTAAATTTACACTTCCAATGATAAAATATTTATGGTATATATATAATGAATTCCCAATAATTTTATTGTAATATTGTAATTCATGATATCATCACATAATTGTACCATTGTTATAATATTTTTTAATTATATAGATTAAGAAAATGTTTTATTGAATATCATACATCTTTTATCTCTTCCATAGGAAATCAGTTCTCATTAAAAACCATGATTCATGTTTTTCCAAAGATGTTCTACTATCACCCTATGATTTTAGAAGAAATTTTTATCATTTTTTTACCTTTTTAAAAAATTATTTTAAATTAATCATCAGGTCACTTTCAGATCATGTATATTTTTACTTCTACAAATATTTTTCCAAGGAATCCGTGTATTTATATATATGACATAAATATTTTTATCCAACATCAAAACCAATCCATTAATTGTAACATTTATTATATTTTATAAATAATATTTTCAAATTAAAAGGGTTTTTATAATTATTTTTAAATGATTTATATTTTAATGTAATTTTTAAAAAAATTATTGATTAAAAAGTGTTTTAAAATATTTTCAAATAGTTTTTAAAACGTTTTGAATGGTTATTTTCAAAGAAATGAATTTTATAATTTATTATTGTTTAATGTTCTAAAAATGTTAAATGATTTTCTAATATTTCTTTTTACATATTAAATGTTATAATAAATGTAAAATATTTTTTAAAAAGATTTATGTACTAAAAACAGTTTTTCAATGTGGAAGGGATATTTTCCTCAAGAAATGTACTGAATGTACTTTAAAAAATTACATATAATGTGAAATCCATTGGTGTTACTAATTCTTTAATGTGTATAATGCCAATTAATAACATTCATATTATTTCTAAAAATTGTTTTTTTTCTAATGGATTTATTTTTATGAAACCTATTTCTCTTCCACCTGTTATACTATGATAAAAAGCATATGAACCCTTCTTAATTTCAAATTCCATGCTATGTTGAAATGATTAAGAAAATTGTCTATTTTTTCTAGGTTATTACATGATTATATGTTTTTGAAACCAATTTCATTTCATGGATTACAATATGATGAATTTTTTTAATCTTTGGTCACACATATATATGAAAATCATCATATGATAGGTGTGAACTATATTTCACTCTAATGCATTAGGTAATGATAACTTTCATATGAACATAGAGGGTATGATGGTGGTTAGACCAAGCCTATATGTGAGGGTACACAGGTGGATGGCCTAATCCTATAATTTATGGTACATAGTTGGTTATCCCATTCCTGAAGTAGTTATAGATGTGGATAGACCAATGATTACATGTCAGGAATGGAATAGTCGGTATCCTTGACATATGAATTTCTATATTACTGTGTATTCCAAAGGTAAATTTATTATATTAATGATAATATCTTTAGACTCATGTTATTTGATATCATTATGAAAATTTAATATGAAGAACCTATATTTATTCTATTATTTATGTATTTGATCTATGATATGTATGTTTTAGTTTTCTAATGATATGATCATGGTCATAAAACCATATGTTAATTCCATGATTAGAGATATTATTTGAATAAAATTAATTAAAATTAGAGTTCAATTTTTTTTGTTTTCTTTCCCTCGGTTAAGAAGATATGTAGTATGAACGATGTGTCTGTGAAGGGTAAAAATTAAGATAATGTAGAGGGAGATGATGTAGTTTACTTATGAACGAGTGTTATGATTCGTTGTTTCCAATGAACTAAACTAATTTGTTATTTGGGAGTGTGTTTTTTATGAAATAAATATTTTAAAAAAATATGTAATGTCTATGAATTTTAATGCAGGTTGCCTATTGAGAAAAAATATTTTTGAAAGTATCACACTTAATATATATAAACCATTTGAATAAAAAGTGTATTTTTTGTTTTATAAATTACGACTAAGAAACAAATGTAAATATTTTTGAATAATATATGATAAATTGGTTTATTAATTATCAAATAAGATTTATGTGTCTCAAAATATCCAAAATAGAATTCCATATTTTGAATACATAGTTAAATCTAACAGACACAAAAAGTATTAAAAAAATATTAATTATATATCCCAAATGTTAAACATGTCTTTTAAAAATTCAACAATTTATATTTGGATACATTATATTAATTTATGAATATATAATTTTGAATAGAAAAATTCCTCATAAACATTCGAATTATTCATTTATTACGAAAATTTCCTAAATGTAATACTATTTCCAGAATCAGTATTTGTATAATTCACCATAAATTAAACCTTTTAACATAAGGATTAATAATACATCATGTGATATGTTTGACATGATTATTCAAAAAATAACATTAATTTTGTAAATCTAATATTTTAAAATTATTAAATTTATTTTTTAAATGAAAATAAAATAATATAAGAAGAAAACATTTGTCATTGTACCCCAACCCAAGATATCATCTTGTTGAATAAATATGGCCAATTCCCCAAGCATTTAGATTATGGCCCCTTGTACATGTTTTAGTTTTTTCATTCCAATATCATCATCATCCTAATGATCATGATTTTCATTATGTTCACCATCCGAGCCAAAACCCTCCATTATTGGGTTCATATCATATACACTTCTTATAATGGTAGCCTCCATTCAAATTATAGGGGCATTACCAAATTCCTAAGATAAATCATCTCTAATTATGGATTTATTTAAGATACTAGTCAAGCTATGTAACTCTTTCCTTACTTCAATAGTGTCATATGGTCCATCCTCTAGAGATACCATATCTTTTACATCTTGGTTTCTTGTAATTTCACCAGGCTCACCAGCATATTATGATGAATCAAACCCAATGGAATTAGTGATTGAAGTGTGTAATTTACCAACACGGAAGTCACTAAACCAGTGTTCCGATACGGTTTTCCACAAGGCCCCAATGGCCGCTCCTCTTATGCCAGAGGCTTCCGACTAGTAGTGAGGGCCTAGGGTGTGATATTGGGGAGACTATGCCCTCATACTAGAGTAGAAAACCTACATAAATAACTATCATACACAACGGAAAGTAAATAGAGTGCGGAAGAAATAAACAACTGAAATAGAAAAAGCTGAAATAGTAAAATGCCTTAAAATCCCAAACAACTATGCCATACAATACAACACTAGTCACCCACATGATCGACCATACAGATACAAGTACAAAAGGAACTGAATGTAAATGTACAAGGCTCTAATTCTAACTCCGGGCCAACTCATGTACCCTATCTCCAAACACTGTTGAACTGCATCATCCCGATCAGTGGAACCACTCGAGCTGCACCTCTCGATCATGAAACACTGGGCCTCAGCCCTATCCTCATTGAAACTCTTGCTCAACCTGAAAAGAAGACAAATTTCTACAAGTACACCGAGGTGCACATGCAGTGGTGAGAAATAATATTTTTACGGAACCCGACAAGCAACCTATGACTATGATGCTATGTGTTTGTAATAGCAACGTGCTCATCCTTGCTGGAACACATTCAAAGAAGTTAACCAAACATGCAACCACAATCGAACCTAGGGGATGTAATCCCTGTCAATTGGAAAAGTGCAACCATGGATGTCTATATCTATATATGTACACATGTATAGTCCCATACCTATACACATATGTGTAAATATGAATATTCATGATTAAGTGATTAAAATAAAAAGAAAAAATACCCAGTCTATCCTTGGGACCATAATCCAGATATCTTGGACATCCTATGCAAGGGAATTGAGTTGGACATCATGCCACACAAGCCGGGTATCATTAAGTTTATCTCTGGGTCCATAATCCCATCGACATGTACCTGCTTCGGCCAATGCCAGAATTATATCTCTAAGAAAGCTAATGAGAATAGAGTAACCCTCTGGAATAGTTTTAACTGTCTAACCCCATTGTTCAACATTCCATCAATCAAAAATACACGACCACTGAGGCATCTCTCACAGTCCGTACCCTATGTGTCTAACATAGCATCAAATAAATTATGAATGACCAACGGGTAGCTCTAAAAGTCATTACCCCTTGGGTCCAACATAGTATATGACCCCCATGGGAAGCTCTCACATTCTAACTGCTTTGGTCTTGTGTAGACTAAGACTCTCTGGGGAAGAAATCACGTTAAATTACCCCAATATTATTTTAATGTTAAACTACAGACTCACTGAGGAAGCACTCACAGTCCATTCCCCTTATAGTCAAAAGCGGTTAATGAATATCTGAGGAAGAACTCACACTCAATTCACCATATAGTCAACTACACCTGGTTCTCACAACCCTGTGTAAGTCAAATGATCAAGAAAATACAACATGACCAATGTAATCCTCAAGTACTAATTTTCTAAACAGTCTACAACATATCAATCATATCAGATACAATCACTCCATCCTAAAAATACTCTATAAGGAAAACAATGTAGCCTAATAAGAAAAGCTGGACCAAATGGTCAATATCAAAGAACATGGGAAATCATATCCACAACAAGGTAAATAAACCAATTCAAAATCAAACAACCTCTACTCCAGAACACAATATTATTAGGAATCCCAACAATCAAGAAAGACGCCTTGCGTCAGGCTCAACATCCACCAACCAGGAAGCACCTCTGGAAACTACTGCAACATCAAAAAAGACAAGTCAGATATAAACAAATGAGTGAGGGTGGCCGGATTTCCCAACACAAAAATACATCCAAAGCACATGGGATTTCCAGCTTTGTATGGGTTCCAGGTGACACATGATCACCATATCTACCCAAACCCAACATAACAACTCAGAGTTCGTCAAACAAAGGGCACCCCCTGGGTCCCTCAAGTCAAAAATAGAAGAGGCATCATTCTCGGGATCCTCAAATGAAATACAACATTGGAATTCAATAACACGGGTCTTATCAATGGAAAACAAAAGAGATATCCACTATGGGACTCCCTAGGTCATCACACAAGTAAAGGAATCCCTCAGTGGATACTTGGAAGTATCTGGTCTCACGGACTCATATGAAAAAAGAGAATATCTCACGAGAGGAAAAATGATCAAAATCATATGTCATAGGAGATAACTCATAGGTCATCACATCTGAAAAAGTCTCAACTAGGTTGGTCCGAACACCCAACCTATCATCCACGCCAAGTCTAACTCTCAAGTGAAAAAGTGCTCGATAACTAAAGGAAGTACGCCTCCATTTATATAAAAACCTCAAAAACACCATTTATATGACCAGTAAATGTAGAATGGATTCCACCATTGCGATATATGTGAAAAAAATCATAATTTACTACTCACATGGCAAATTCTGACTTCCAGGCCCAAGATATCCCAAAATTACTACGTCGAAGTAGTACATGGCCAGAACACATGGCCAGACCCATGGGGTCTGCTTGTGTAATAGTACATGGAATGTAATTTACTATACATGTCATGTAATATTCACTAAAAGTCACTTCATGTGTGTTTTCAACCAAACACATGCCTATTTACCAATACACAGCATGTACTTATAGTACATGGTGTGTACTGCTTAAAAACCACTATTTTGTGTTCTATTTCACACGGTCGGTCACATGGCCACCCACTACACGGTATGTACTCAATGTACATGGAGTGTACTTAAGAAAACTTCTTCTTCCCTGAATGGGAAGAACACACATTGTGTTCCCCTAGAAAACACACTATGTATTCTAGGTTTCCCGACGGGAAATCCGTCAAAATGCCTGAAACACCCATTTTCGCCCCCGAAACAATAGATCCGACCCAAAGAGGCCACAAGAAAGCAATATAAAGAATTAAAAAAATTTAAACAACATGTTTATAGGGGATATATGGTGAAAACATAAACAAACTTACTTTCAAGAAGAAACCGCCAAAACATCAGCTAATTTCATGGTTCACGGTTGCACTTTACAGAATCAGCGCGTCGAGAGCTTTGAATCGGTGACCTTATTGACATCCAAATCATTCTATTTCTGAAACACATAATCACCAAAAATGACACTAACAGGGAGAAGAGTAGGAGACGTGTGCAAGGAGGAAGTAAGAAGGGAATGAAGAAAGGAAAATAAAAGGAAAAGATGAAAAATGGGTATGGGCCGACCCCAACGCACTACATGAGTTTATGCCCTCCCTAGGAAAAACTCCCAATTCAGGACTCAACGACGCAGAGGGAATCTCAATCCGATGTTCCATTGAAATTTTATTGACAAAAAACTTGTGTGAATAATTTAATATTTAATTTAATAATATTAAATATTAAATATTCCACTAAAATTCAAACAGGTCAGATTTCTTCCGAACTCATATCCTAGGGTTATATCCCTATTTCGGGACCATCAAAGTTCTTAGAAAAAATATTCGATATCAGATGGTAGGGAAATATAAGGACCCATCCTTAAACATTACATAATCTTGAATTAAATGTATAATTCACCTAGTAGATCTTTTCAGGTTTAGAGTTTTAGAGAATTAGGCTATAACTATTACATAATAACTTGAATATCACATGTAGAAAAACTACTCAGTATCCATTTTTCAAAAAATAAAACTCTTAAAAATAAACATTTCAAGTTCCATGTTTTAGATAACAAGCCTTTTTCTTGATTAAATCCTTGACCCTATTCATCTTTATGTCATGTGAAAAATAGTTCAAAAACATGGGATGGGCATAAAAAGCTCAATAAGGGTTATAAAATAAGGAAGGAAAACATTAACCCATCAATAAATACCAATCAATGAAACCAATACTTTTCAATCATAATATATCTTACGAAATAATAAGATTTATGAATAAAACACAAGAATCATAAATCATAAAGGTTACTTATGGAATCCATATCAATCTTACATTTTAGCTATCAAAGATACACAGGGCATTAAAAATGGAATACCCATCACAGTATATACCCTAAATATCTTAGGATAACCATCATGTTTACCTCCGTCACGTTACCCAATGAATTGGAGAGCTATCTCGGGCTCACCCGCCTTAGGTTTATCATGGAATGACCTGTAAATGTAAATAATAACATATAACCAAAACATAATCATAATGAAAATATAACATTTACACATTCCAATATATCAAATCATGATAGTGAAATAAATAATGATTTATCCAATTATTTTCAAAACCATTTAAAAAGAGATTTTTGAATCAACGCGTCCCATAACACATTGAAGCTTTTAAATGAATTATCAATTGAAAAAATTTGTGTCCATATAAATAAATCCTAAAACCCATTTTGAAAACATGGAAATTAATGATAAATATTTTGAAGAATAAATCCTTAAATAATTTAAAATGATATTTTAGTTAATGAGTTTTTAACAAAAAGAGAGACTCTTGATTACAAATAATTGAGGACTAACATTAAATCAATAACTTTATAATATCCTGAGAATAAAGGTAATCATGACATAATATGCCAAAGGACAGTATATACACCATATAAGAGTGAATTGGTGCATAACAACTATGAAGTCTCAATGGAATGTAAATTGAGACGAAATTCCTTGTAAAAACGATATCCTTAGTTTAAGGATAAATCAATTACATAATTATGTGTAAAAAATATATATACACCCAATATAAGTGGATATTATGTTTATAACAATCATATTTCATTCACACATATTCATAGGACGACATTTTAAAGACGTAGATGTTTATCCCAATGAATTGAAATTGGGTTAAGATGTTCCCTTGCAAATATCTGGCAGCCTAACGGCGTCACATTAAAATTCAGAAAATGAGTTGATTAGATAAAAATGGTATCTAATCACATGGACATAATTTTTAAATAAATAATGATATATTATAACATATCCCAACATTATAAGATGTAAATTAAAAGACATATCAAAAAGTTTCCATTTAAAAAGAAGAGGGTGAAAGGTTCCCTTACCGATTTGGTATCTTACAAAACAAATTCCAAATGGAAGAAGGATCATACAATGAAGATGTTAATAATCATAAATGAAACTATATTACACAAAAAGTAAAATCATGGGAAGTACATACACCACAAAAAGGAAATAGTGGAAAATATAGCATGAATCTCACGAGAATAAAAAGTGAGATGAAACCCTTTACCACGTTGTAATCAACAGTGTCATACGACCAAAAGTTAATATCCAAAAAATGAATCAAATAATTCCCTGAATAAAATGAGAATCATTATAATATATATCAATTGGAAATACACAATACCCAACATTCAATAAATAAGTGGCATATAATGGAAATATCAGAGAATTAAAAATGAGATAAGAAAATCCCTTACCTCGTCTCCGACATGACTTGTTTGTTCCTTGTTCTTCTTGAATAATAAACATAAGTTAATTTTTACATGTTGAAGAACCCTTTTACATTTTATTATTCTTTTTATATCACTTATTACCTTTTTATAAACATTATGTAATCATTTATGTTAATAATGGTCGTTTTGTCGATATTTTCTAATTGAGTAAAAAATGAACACCTTATATTTACAAGTTGTTCCATGTGGTCAATAAACCATTATATCCAGAATGAAATTAATTATTTAGATATCATATATATCATATATATCCAGTATATATATATATATATTTATAATAGAACATATCATTTGGAGGAAAAAAATGAAATGCACCATTCATGGAGACGGTAAACCTATGTAAGCATTAACACTACTTTTATTTCTATTTCTTATTTTAATGGAATTAAAACATAATGATATATAAGTATATTATAATTACAGTATAATTTAATATATATTATCATATATAATATCATTAACTCTATCATTTATACATCCCACATATGCAATTAACGAGTCATATCACTTTGAGGGGGCAGTGGTCCGCACTTCCTCAAATGAAATTATCGTGTTTACACATAATGGAAACCATAAAGGTATGATATAAATGAAAAATACAGAAGAATATAGAAAAAATAAATATAACATATATTATATATAAATACAATTCCATCATAATGGCCACCATGAGAGGCGGTAGGAGGTAATTGAACAATCATTATTTCGTGAGGTGTTAGTTTTCCATCCACAGAAACATTATGTTATTCATCCATTAGATGGAGGTGTGTGTATGTTTAGCTATAATCCTTCTCAAAACAACATCCTAGAATATTGAGGATACCGTTTTTGTTATAAAAGGATGGAATAGAAAGATTATACTGGTTGGAGAAGTAAAATAAAAGAAAATAAGTAAAGTGAAACAATTCCCTTTAATTTGGGTAACTTTCTTTGGTTTGAACCAAAATGACTTCTTTAAGTGCCTTATGACTATGTTAAGTATTCTAGGAGGAGTAGAGGGATTTAGGGAGCTTAATTGGACAATTGTTGGTCAAGCCAAAAGGATTTAGTGATGTGAGGAATTGGTTTGAAGTGAGGGATTTTTATAAGGGGGAAGAGGGGCTCTTTAGGAAAGTGTGAAAATATTATTTTATTATAAACATATATTCGGTTTCAAAAGGTCCAAAAATCATTAAAGTCGAAGACAAGATGACTCATTTTCGAAATAAAATCATCCAATCAGAATTTTACATGTTTTGGATAATATTTTAATCATGATAATCTTATTTATTTAAATCATTTATTAATTAGGCAAATACTTCATCATTATTGTGTCATAAATAAGTTAATTTATTTGATGTATAAAAATTATAAAAAATACCATGATATAGGAAATATATTTTATATTTACAATGAATATTTATAGTTAAAACTATTACTTATATAACACCATATAAAAATTAATTACTAAAATAGTTTTGTTTATGTCATTTTGGCAATTACATTAAATTAATTAATGTAAATTGTCATTATTACTCCCATGTGGCTCAATGGGCTCCCAAAATGGACCCAAATATTCCCATGGTCGTTATTGACTAAAAACATAATATTAGAAGAAGTGTTAGGGTAATTTTGAATTATTATTATTTTCTTTTTTACCTTGAATTACCCTATTTGTCTTTAACTATGGTAAATAAAATTCAAAAGTTAATATTCATTAAAAAATATTTTCATGTTATTGAAAATAATTTTATTTAATAAAAAAAACCTATATGTTGGATTTTCGAAATTAAATTGACAGAAGGGGTAAAATTTAATTTAAATTAAAAAGTCAATTTTTTAACCACTACTAAGTGATTTCACTATTCATAAAAAATTTGTGTTTTTCAGAAAAATAAAAAAAATTCACACTAAGAATTATTTGATAATCTGAATTCAAAAATTATTTCTATTTTTTCAAATTCAAAACCTAAAACTGGCATTAATTAATTTAAAATTAATTCCCGTTGATAACAGAAATAGTGTGTTTTTAAGAAACAATAACTACCAAAAGATTGACCTTTGTTTATGTCCAATTTCAAAGTAAAATTATTTTAAATGGCCAATATTGGATTAAATTGTAAAAATATATTCTATTTATACATTAAAACCAATTAAAATGAAAAATCAACCATATAAATAAATTAGTTTAAAATGTAGTTTTGAATTAAAATACAATATTTTAACTATTTATTAAAAAATGAACTTTATCGGAAAAATTCCAAACATTTACACAAAGTAAATTTTTATGTCCCCATTATAAAGAAGGATTTTATTTGGTCAATTAGAAAGTATTAAAGTGACAAAAAATAAATTTAATGGGGGGTCTCCATTAAAAGGTGGTAAATTGACCTTTTAATGTAGATTCTGCTTAAAATTAGATTCATTCATATATTAAGCCGCTAAATTTTATTGGATAAATGTAAATATATTTAACAAACAAGAATAATCATATTGAAGTTAGTTTTTTTCATTCCTTCTAATACATCATCTACGTGTTAACTACCATTTAAAATAATAATATTATATTATTAGTGAGCAACGTAAGATTTCAATGAAACACATTGTGGCGTATCAGGTATGCTATCGAACATAGAAACCCCATTAATGTAAAATTAATATTTAGTTCACAAATATTAATAAATATGCAAATATATTATTCATTATTTACCTAGGATTCTACATCCTCCCCCCTTATGGGAATTGCATCGTCACAGTTTTTTAAAATTAGAATTGGAAACTTCATTGAAAGTCCCACATCGGAAAAAGAGTCAGCAAAAATATCACATTAAAATAATGGAAGAGAAGTACAAAGGTCACTTGAGACAACAGACACAGATTCCATGAAAACATGGATATATAAGATAAAACAACCTGTCATGTTCTGATGGAGATTTGTAAAAAACATGATTATGTGAATGTTAACCACAAGAAAATCACAAACTTGTGATGTGTTAAATGGTATTTGATTATCGAGATGAAATGTAAACCAACAACATTTTTTATTTAATATTACTTTTCCTAATTTAGAGGATTTTATTTACTACATATAATATGAACATAAGGAAACATACTTATTTTCCATATATACTTTCATACTTTACTAAATTTCTACAACAAACGCATCTTTTGTCCCAACGATGAGTATTCAAACTGACTTGGTCACATTAAAAGTGCTATAATCATCATCTAGAGTATCAATAAATCCACAAAATATGAAAAATATATTTCCCCTATCTTTATACATCAACCAAAACCAAAATTCTTAGTACAAGATCAGATAATCCCCAAAAAGGATAAACTTTTACAAAAAAGAAAACTACTCTCAATATTCGAAATTTGTCTAACAATACCCAAAATTTAACAAAGACCATTCAAAAAAACTGCACAAAAATTCTTCAAAGTAACCCAAACTATGATTGAAAACCAAAATTTCAAAATGATTTGACCACATAGTCTTCCACAAAAATCGTAGCATTTATCCCAAAAAACATCGACAACTCTTAAAGTTTCATACTGATGTGTAATTAACCAAATCACATATTGTGTATGATATGTTAATCATTTTCATAGATAATCCAGAATTGACTTATTCTTGATTCATAAAATCATATAACTAGAAATATTTAGTTATACTAACCGGGGACTTCACATAGTCTAGTGGTAGGTGATAAATCCCAGTCGCACTTTAGTTGTGGGTTCGATTCCCGCAGCTTTGTTCGACGTGATGGGTTGTCACGCGGTATGCGTGTTGTCATTTTTCAAAAAGTATATTATTTTATAACATTCCAAAAAATGGATAAATTCCTACAAAATAACCATAACATATTTTAACCCCAAATGTTATCTAATAACGTTCATTTTGCATCCAAAATCTATTAACCTATAGTTTCCTCAAATTCAAAGATCATATAAACCAAAATGTGTTTTTATAACTATATCCAAAAAAGAAAAGATAATTATTCCTTGAATAAAATTTTCATATATCAAACTTTAGGGTTACACATACAATAAAAAGTCATTAAATGTAATCCTATCATCAAAATAGCCCTAATAGTTTTATGTATTTCACTGTCCTAAAATCTATCATAACACTTGAAAACCTTATATTTTGACTTCTTACTAATTCAACACTCTTCATGATACATTAAACATTCCATTCCAACTTATTCTGAAATACATCTTTCCTACAAACAAAATCATGATTCATATCCTACGATTCAATAATGTCAAAAAAATATGTTAAGAAATAATCTATACATTTCATTGGTCATTGTTAGTTTTTTCATCCTCAATTAGAATGGTATTAGGTATTGGTAAACATGTATTTGTACAATCCTGGTGATCCCATTCCCGAAACATGTTCGTTGGACATCTGTTTGTATAATGACCATACACAACACATTTTAAACATTCAATTGATCCCTCAGAAAGAACATGTTTCCCTTTCCTAGAGTCAACTGGATGCTTATTTTTTTACATGGATGGTTCATGATTTATGACCTTCATTCCCACATCTATAGCATCTTTCTATCACTTTAAATAATTTTCCGAGGTGTTTCATTCCACATCATTGACACATTTGATTTTGAACATACATACCTTTATGATTATTACATGAACATCCATAGAGATTTGTTTCTCATATATATGATGCCTTATAAAAATCACCAATGTTCAGGTTGTCAATCATGACTCCATATATTAGGTTGCTTATAACCATATGAGTTCTCATTGCAGCTCTCATTTCATTCAGTTGCTCATTCATAAAACCATCATAGTTTTTTCCCATCCACTGTTACTTTGATGCCTCCTAGATCCATCCATTTATAAAAAAAAAGGTCAGTGTGAGTATGTCAGTGAAATCATCATATAATATCAGATGAGGAGGGTAAATATTAAGATATACTTATTCATGTTATATTAAACTCATTCACATTATCTATAATAACTATGAATATTTCTGTTATCCTAACCATTATTGTAATGTCACTTATGCATAAAGAACACCCTAACCTCTAAAGATATATAAACCTACCTCTGAAACCAACTATAAGGAACCAGCCTTAAACATTACATAATCTTGAATTAAATGGACAATTCAAATAGATGATATTTTCATGTTTAGAGTTTTAGAGAATTAGGACATAACTATTACATAACAACTTGAATATTATATATATACAAAACAACTCAGTATCCATTTTTTCATAAAATAAAACTCTTAAAAAGAAACATGTAAAGTTCCATGTTTAAGACAACAAAACTTTTTCTTGATCCAATCCTTGACACTATTCAAGTTTATGTCCTGTGAAAAGAATTTCAAAAACTTGGGATGAGCATAAAAATGATAGCAAGGGTTATAAAATAAGGAAGGAAAACATTATCCCATCAATAAATACTAATCAATGAAACCAATACAATTCAATCATAATATATCTTATAAAAACATAAGATTTATGAATAATAAACATAAATCATAAATCATAAAGGTTACTTATGGCAGCCATATCAAAATTACAATGTATCTATCACATCTACATAGAGAGTTACACTTGGAATACCCATCACAGAATATTCCCTAAATCTAATAGGAGAAACATCACATTTACCTCCATCACGTTACCCAATGCTTTTGAGAGCTATCTCGGGCACACCCTTCCTAGGTTTATCATGGAACCACCCGTATATGTAAATAATGTCCAATAAGAATTACATAATTAAAAATGAAAGATATCATTTCTTCATTCCAATATATTATATCAAGATAATTAAATAAATAATTCTTTATCAAATCATTTTCAACACCTTATAAAAAGAAATTTTTGAATCAACATTCCCCATACCACTTTGAATCTTTTAAATGAGTTATCATTTGAAAACATTAATGTCCATATAAATAAATCCTAAAACACATTTTGAAAACATGGAAATTAATGATAAATATTTAGAAGAATAAATCTTTAAAACATATAAAATGTTATTTTAGTTAAAGAGTATATAAAAAAAGAGAGACTCTTAATTAAAAATAATTGAGGAATAACATTTAATAAGAACTTTATAATATCATGAGAATAATGGGATTCATGATATAATATTCCAGAGGACATTATATACACTATATAAGAGTGAATTGATGCATAACTACAATGAAGTCTCAATGGAATGTAAATTGAGACAAAATTCCTTATAAAAATGTTAACCTTAGATTAATGATAAATATATTACATAATTATGTGTAAAAAATATAACTACACGAAATATAAGTTGATTTTAATTCTGAAAAAATCAGAGTTCATTCACACATATTCGTAGGACGACATATTAAAGAAATACAAGTTTAACCCAATGAATTAAAATTGGTTTAAGAAGTTCCCTTGCGAAAAATTTACAGCCTAACGATGTCGCATTAAAATTCAGACAATGAGTTGATGAGATAAAAAGGGTATCTCATCACGTGGACATAATGTTTAAATCAATAAGGATATAGTATAACATATCCCAACATAGTAAGATGTAAATTAAAAGCCATAACAAAAATAAGTCTATTAAAAAGAGGAGGGTGGAAGGTTCCCTTACCGATTGGGTAACTTACAAAAAATATTCCACATAAAAGAAGGATCATACAATGAATATGTAAATACTCATAAATGAATGTATATTACACAAATAGTACAATAATGGGCAGTACATACACCACACAAAAGGAAATAGTGGAAAATATAGCAAGAATCCCATAGGAATAAAAATTGAGGTGAAACCCTTTACCACGTTGTAATCAACAGTGTCGTATGACCAAAAGTTAGTAACCACCAAATGAATCATAGAATACCATGAATATAATTAGAATAATGATAATATATATCAAATGGTAGTACACAATACACCACATGTAATGAATAAGTGGCGAACAATGGAGATCTCACGAAATTAAAAGTGAGATAAGAAAATCCCTTACCTCGTGTCCGACATGACTAGTTTGTTCCTTGTTCTTCCTGGATAATAAACATAAGTTAATTTATACTTCAATATGAAGCATTTTTCAATTTTATTATTCATTTTATATCAATTATTACCATTTTATAAACATTATGTATTTATTTGAGCTAATAATGGTCGTTTTGTCGATATTTGGTACATGAGTAAAAAATGAACAACTTATATTTACAAGTTGTCCATGTGGTCAACAGTCTATTATATCAAGATTGAAATTCATTATTTATATATCATATATATCATATATATCCATTAAATATATATATAATATTACATGTTTGGGGGTAAGAAATGAAATGCACTGTTCATTGAGACGGTAAGCCTACGTACACATGAACGTTACTTTCAATTCTATTTATTATTTTAATGGAATTAAAACTTAATGATATATAGGTTTATTATAATTCCAGTATAATGTAATATATATTATCATATATAATATCATTATCTCCATCCTTTATACGTCTAGAATATGGCATTAACGAGTCACATCACTTTGAGGGGGCGGTAGTCCGCACTTTTTCAAATGAAAATATCATGTTTACACATAATGGATACCATAAAGGAATGATATAAATGGAAAATACAGAAGCATAAAGAAATAATAAACATAATATATATCATATATAAATAAATTTCTATCATAATGGCCTCCATGGGAGGTGGTAGGAGGTAATTGAACAATCATCATTTCATGAGGCGTTAGTTTTCCATCCACAGAAACATTATGTTCTGCACCCATTAGATGGAAGTGTGTGTAAGTGTAGTAAGAATGATTCTCATAACAACATCCTAGTATATTTATTATGCTGATTTTTTTATAAAGGAACGTAATAGGAATATTTTAGTGGATGGAGAAGTAATATAAAAGAAAAGAAGTTAAGAGAAACATTAACCTTTAATTTGGGTAACTTCCGTTGGGTTGAACCAAAAAGACTTCATGAAGTGCCTTCAGACTAAGGTATGTATTCTAAGAGGAGGATAGGGATGTAGGGAGATTAATTGGGTAGAGGTTGGACGAGTTAAAATCATTTAGTGGTGTGAGTAATTGGTTAGAAGTGGGGTCTTTTTATAAGGGGAAGGAGGGGATCTTTAGGGAAGTGTGAAAGTATTATTTTATTATAAACTAATATTCAGTTTCAAACGGTCTACTAACCATTACAATCGAAGATAAGATGACTCATATTCTATATAAAATAATCCAATCATAATTGAACTTGTTTTGGTTAATATTTTAATCATTATAATCTTATTTATTTAAATCATTTATTAATTAGGTAAATAATGCATCATTATTGTGTCACAAATATGTTAATTTATTTGATTTCTAAAAATTATAAAACAAATACCATGATTTAGGAACTATTTTTAGCTTTATAATTAATATTTATAGTCAAAATTATTACTTATATAACACCATTTAAAAATTAATTACTAAATGATTTTTGTTTATGTCATTTTGGCCTTCACTTTAAATTAATTAATCTAAATTGCCATTATCACTCTCAAGTGGCTCAATGGGGTCCCAAAATAGACCCAAATATTCCCATGGTAGTGAATGACTCAACCAATATGGTTTGGACAAGCTTTCAGATAATTGTGAATTATTATAAATTTCTTTTTTCCTTGAATTACCCTATTTACCCTTAACCATGGTAAATAAAAGTCAAAAGTTACTATTCACCAAAAATTATTTTCATCATATTGAACCAAATTTTACTTACTAATAACAACCATGTATGTCAGATTTTCAAAATTCAATTCACAGAAGTGGAAAAATTTCATTTAATTGAAAAACACAGTTTTTTTAACTACTACGTGTTTTCATTATTCATAAAAAATTGAAGTTCTTCAGAAAAATACAAAAAATTTACCCTAAGATTTATTGGATATTAAAAATTAAAAAATGATTTCTATTTTGAAAAATTCAAAACATAAAATTGGCATAAATTAATTTAAAATTAATTTATGTTGATAAAACAAATAGTGTGTTATTAAGAAACAATAACTATGAAAAGATTGACACTTGTTTATGTCCAATTTCAAAGTGAAATTAATTTAAATGAACAATATTGGATTAAATGGTACAAATATATTATAATTAAACAATATAACCAATTAAAAAGATAATTGGTCAATATAAATAAATTTTATTAAAATGCAGTTTTGAATTAAAATACAATATTTTCACTATTCATTAAAAAAAGTGCATAATCGGAAAAATTCAAAAAAATTACACAAAGTAAATTTTTATGTCCCAATTATATAGAAGGATTTTATTTTTGTCAATTAGAATGTATTAAAGTGGAAAAAAATATATTTAATGAGGTTTCTCCATTAAAAGGCGGTAAATCGACCTTTTAATTTAAAGTATGCTTAAATTTATATTCATTCATATTTTATGCCTCTAAATTTTATTGGATAAATGTAAATACATTTAACAAACATTTATAATCCTATTTTAGTAAGTTTTGTTCATTCCATCCTATAAAACGACTAGGATTTAACTACCATTTAAAATAATAATATTATATTATTAGTGAGCAACGTAAGATTCCCAAAAAAGACGTTGTTGCATATCGGGTTCGCTATCGAACATAGAAACCCATTTAAAGTAAAATTAATATTTAGTTCACAAGTATTAATAAATATGAAAATGAATTATTCTCTACTTACCCGGGATGTTACAGGGAAAATGACCATTTTACCCCTCATGATCTTTCAACATAACAAATTCAAATTTCTGCTCAAAACGAAAGTCCAGAAAAACACAAGTTCTTAAAAACTCCACACTATAAACCTTCTCATCCCCAAGAATCCCAGTGAAGAGACTAACAGCCATGATCCCAACCCAAGTATCTACACAGCCAAGCACTCTAGTCCATCCAATAACCAGCCTTATAGCGTTATCAACCACCTTCTACATAGAAGATATTCAACTATGACAAAACTAGTACTACCCACCACAGGAAAACCCTGGTAGTCATCTTATAAGAAAACTATGGTCTCAAAAGCTCTTTGAAAATACTGACATTTATCCTAAACAAGGAAAACCACCATCAAAAGGATAATGGTTCCCTCCCCACCATATGGCTTTACTTACACTGCTCCGAGAGCACAAATAGATCATTGTCCATCCTCAATAGGGATGAACCTTAAGAAAGAAAAAGGAGCTCGATACAGGGTCGATGCTCACTCAGCATACTCAGGGAAAATCAAGATAGTGCATGATCAGCTCTTATAGGAGTACACTATGATTTCACTAAAGGTGTGTCCATCTCCCTCCGAGCCATGATAAATTCCTGCCAAAATCCGACCTAAATTCAATCTCCAATCAACCATTTCCCAGAAATCCGTCATTTGAAAATTTCACATCTATAACATAATGTCATTCAAACACAACTTTTGTGATTCTAGTCTATAAAAAGTCTTTAGAAATTAGTACTCGGCTCGCACATAGCCACTCACTGATTTTGATACAAATGATGTCACCCGCAACGACAACATTAGAAACAGTAGTTGACAGGACTAGGCACTCGAACATTCATGCCCATTGAAGCCAGTCACGAAAAACAAGAAATTCCAAAAGGAATTGGAAAACATGGGACAACCAATCTCAAATAGGTTTCCCTATAACAGAATAGACATCAACCTTTAATGTTTTGAGTCATATCCATGGGTCTCTTGGTCTTCCATTATGCCCCGTAGAAAAAGCCTCACAAATGGGTCACAAGGTCTCACCACCTAGCCGAGAAGATCCAAAACCAATCAAATGATGGTAATGATCAAAACAATAAAAGAAATCCAAATCCAAAACACAACCTAAAAGGGCCCTGATCCTCTTTGAGAATCCTCAGAAAGAACTACTAGCTAGAGTTCACAACCCAAGCAGAAGAGAAACTGAACTGACACTCATCAGGTATCCGTATAAGGAAATAACATAAGGAGGTCCAGTTCAAAAAAAAAATCTTAATATCTATGGACATCATACTCATCGATTCTACTAGATAACTATAGACCTGAGAAAAAAAAACACCCAATAAGGGGTTAAACTGAAAGGCATCACGTGCCACATAGACCAATTGGGGTCACTTCACCACCTGTGCAGAAGGACAGAGTCATCAGCCAAAAAAAAATTCCTCAATGTAGATCCACATAACATTCCATTAGAGTAAAAAGTATGTGTAAGTAGAACAAAATTTCTCAGTCATCTGTAAAAACACACACTAGAATACCTATATGATGTGAATCTTACGTGCCTAGTATGATGCATGAGGCACATATTTCCTTTGTTCGATAAGAGTCAAATTCCATCCCTGGCATATGACCAATGGACAAGAGCCATATATCCATTGTAAATCCAAACACCACAGAAATTGTGCATCGCTCAAGTTGAAAATCATATACAACTGTAACATCACAAAATTAGAACAGAAATCCCAAAACCTGACCACTAGGAATTTTTACCAGAATAGGTGTTCTCGACGCACCATCCCGATAACCTTAACTTGTTCTGACACATTCCTAATACTCTTGTCTACCATATCCTAAATAGTAAATACTAGGAATTAAAATAGGGGAAATAACAGAGGCTTCTGACTAGAAGCGAGGGGCTAGTGGGTGAATGTGGGGAGACTAGTACCTCATACCAGAGTATGAAAATAAGGGAAATAACAAAGTATCATACAATGAAAAATGTAAACAGAGTGTGGAAGATATAAAAAACTGAAAAAGAACAAGTTGTAATAGTAAAATGATGTAAAATCCCAAACATCTATTCAATACAATTCAACACTAGTCACCCACTGGGCCGACCATATAGATACAAGTGAGAAAGGTACTGAAAGTAAATGTATTGGGCTCTACTACTAACTCTGAGCTAACTCACGAACCCAATCTCCAAACATCGTCGAACTGTATCAGCCCAATCAGTAGAACCACTCGAGCTACTCCACTCGATCTTGCAACATTGGGCCTCCGCCCTATCCTCCATGAAACTCATGCTCAACCTGAAAATCTGACATAAAGTCTACATGTACACTGAGGTTCACGTATAGGGGTGATAAATAATCATAGTTGGGCATTATGAAAAACAACCTTTAAGAGTGATGTTAAGTGTATGCAACAGAAACGTGCTCAGCCTAGCTAGAACACAACAAAGGAAGTAACCCAAATGTGAAACCATAGTCAAACCTAGGGAATGTAATCCCTGTAAACTAGGAAAGTGACACCATTAATGTCCATATCTATATACATACACATGTATAGTCCCATACCTATACACATATACATAAATATGAATATTCATGATTATGTGAATCAAATAACAACAACAAAATCAGTAGTTGATCCTTCGGACACTATGACTGATCTCTTAGACCTCATGTGCTAGAGAATTGAGCCGGACATTGTGCCACTCAAGACCTATATCATTAAGTCGATTTATGGGTTGGTTATACCATAGAAATGTACCTACTTCGACCAATGTCGGAATTATATCTATGAGAAAGCTAATGAAAATCATGTAACCCTCTGAGAAAGATCACATAGTCTAACCCCTTTGTTCAACAGGCCAAAAATAAATAACACACGACCACCTGGGCAGATCTCATGGCCTGAACCGTTTTTCTCTTACATAACATTAAATAAATTTTTAATGTCATCTGGGTAGCTCTTACAGTCAATACCCCATAGGTCCAACATAGTATACAACCAACTGGGCAGCTCTCAATGTCTAACCCCTTTGGTCTCATGCAGACAAAGACTCCCTGAGAAAGAACTCATGGAAAATTTGTCCTATAGTATTTTAACGTTGAACTAGAGACTCTCTAAGGAAGCACCCACATTCAAGTCCCCTTATAGCCAAAAGTGGTTAAAGACTCTCTAAATAAGTACTCACAGTCAATTCGCCTTATAGTCACCTACAACAGGTTCTCACAGCCCTGTGTAAATCAAATGAGCACAGTAATGCAACACTATCAAATTAGACCTCATGAACTACTTGGCTAAACAGTCTACAACATATCAAGCATGTCAGATACAATCAATCCATCCAAACAGTACTAGGCATGGAAAACAAAGCAGCCTAACATGAAAAGTTAGACCACATGATCAATATCAAGAAACATGGGACAACATATCCACAACAAGGTAAATAACGCTATTCAAAATCAAACCACCACTACTCAGAAACATAAGAATAGGTGGAATCCCAAAAAACACGAAAGATTCCTCATGTCAGGCTCAACTACCACCAACCAAGAAGAACATCTAGAAACAACTACAAAATTGGCAAACCAAGTCGGATATAAACAAATGAGTGATAGTGGCCCGAATGACCAACCCAACAATACATCAAAATCCCATGGTATTACTAGTTTGGCATGGGTTCTAGGTGACACACGATCTCCATATCCTCCCAAACCAGATAGAAAAACTCAGGGTCGGTCAAACAACGAGCACACCCTTGGGTCCCTCAAGTCAAACACTAAGGATGCAACATAAAAATGGTCCTCAATTGAAGGAAGACATAAGCATTCCATAACATGGTTCTTATCAAAGGGAAATAAATGATATATCCAACAAGGGACTCCCTAGGTCAAAAACCATGTAAGGGCATCCCTTAGGGGATCCCTGGAAGTATCTGGTATCACGACCTTATAGGCCAGAAGGGAATATCTCACCAGAGGAACAATGATCAAAATAATATGTCACATTAGATATCTCATAGCTCATCACATCTCAAAAAGTTTAAACTAGGATGGTCTGAAAACCGAACTTATCATCCACTCCATGTCTCACTCTCAGGTGAAAAAGAACTCAATAACTGGAGGAAGAACCCCTCCGTTTATAGATAATGCCCTAAAACATCATTTAGATGACCTATAAATGTAAATATAACTCCACCATAATGATTTACAAGGAAAATTTCTCACAATAGATTACTCACATGCCGCATTCTAACTTCCAGGGCCCAGGATGTCCCCAAATTACGAAGTCGAAGTTGTACATGACCAGAACACATGGCCAGACCCATGGGGTCTGCCTTTGTAATAGTACACAACATGTAATTTACTGTATATGGCATGTACTATACACAAATAGTCACTCAGTGTGTGTTTTCACCTAAAAACATTCCCATGTACCACTATACGGCGTGCACATATAGTACACGACATGTACTCCATAAAAAACATTATTATGTGTTCTATTTTACACAGCCGGTGACACGACCACCCACTACACGACGTGTACTCATAGTAAACAAAATGTAATTAATAAATCATAATATTCCCTAAACTAGAAGAACAAACAACATTATCCACTAGAACACACGCTGTGTATTCTGGGTTTTTGGACATGAAATCCCTCAAAACGCCCAAAACGCCTGTTTTCGCCCACGAAACAATATATCTGGACCAAAGAGGCCAAAATAAAGAAATATAAATCATTAAAGACATAAAAAACATGTTTATAGGGTAACTATGGTGAAAACATAATCGGCCCTACCTTCGGGAGAAAATCACTGAAGCTTCAGTTGATTTCATGGCACACGATTGCCCTTTGCAGAATCAGTATGTCAAGAGCATCGAATCAGTACCCCTCATGGCTTCCAAATATCTATATTTCTCAAAATACAAATCTCCCCAAATGACATGGCCAATAAGAAGCATATGAGACATGCATAAGGATGAGTTAGAATGAAGATAAGGAAGAAAAGAAAAGAAAAGGAAAAGTAGATAAAGAGGCCTAGGCTAGCCCTGGTGCCCGACATGAGTTTATGCCATCCCTAGGAATAACACCACATTATGGACTCAACAGTGCAGATAGAATCTCAATATGATGCTCTGGTTAAATTTTATTGAGAAACTAACATTCAAAAATAATTTAATATTTAATTTAATAATATTAAATATTAAATATTCTTCTAAAATTCGAACAACTCTGATTTCCATCGAACTATTTTTCAAGGGTAAAATCCCAATTCCGAGGCCATTGAAGTCATCAGAAAAATTATCCGAGATCATTTTTTGAGGTAAAATGGCCATTTTACCACTGATGATCATGCAACAACAAAAATATAAATTTCTGCTCAAAATGACAGTCTAAAAAAACGTGGGTTCTTACAAAGTGATATAATGGTCAGATCATGATGACATTCTCTTCATGTAAATAACCACATTTTTATTGTTAGAATGATTAAACACATCACAATAAATCATTTTTTGGGATAATATCCAACATGTTCACAGTGCCAATGACTATCATGTCCTTCTTTTCTCTTCACCTGAATAAAAGTAGAGGCATTATAATTGATCATACATGTGATATTTCCTGATTTCATTTAGATAATATGAAATATAATTGAAGAATCCATATCAATATTTGAGTCATTCTTTTCTTCCGCATTAATATCTTGTGAATGAAAAATAATGTGATAAGCATCTTGATCCTCCTCTATACCATTCATGTGATCTTCCTTGCCCCTGTAAGAGTCTACTGAGACATTAACTGGTAATTGGAACACACATATCGCTACAATATGTCTGTATTTAAAAAAAATTATAACACCAATATACATTTCCCTACGTAGGGGGTGATATCATATGATGATGCACCAATATTCCCATGAAATCGCTAATGAAGGTCCTCCTCCAGAACACATTGATCAGAGAGATTATAGTCATTTTTGTTACGACTACCAACATTAGAAATGTGTCTACACTTAATACAAAGAGAACAGAACAGATTTTTTATTAACATTATCACTAATATAACTAATGAATTAACATTTTTTCATATATTTGGAACCCTCTCCTAATCATGTTTCAGTACGATATTTAATTTAGAGGCCAGAAGCAATAATGTATTTATCAAAGGATATGGAATATCAACTTTAACTAGGATTTTTAAACATTAACAATATCATGTGTGTTTAGTCTATATATCAGACATGATAGAAATTATGAAATATGATGTATCATAAAATAGTATTATTTAATTCTCTAAAAACCATCTATTTCCAAAAATGGGAATCAATAAATCAGTCCCTAATTTGGTCGATAACATTGGATCTATCAATGGATCCCAATAATGAATTTTTTAAAATCATAGATTGAGAAAAATGTTGTTTATGCCCCTTATATTGGCCATAATATTATTTGATGTAAAAAATAATTGAAAATAACCATTAATGATTGTGATGATAAACCCAAATAAAAACCCTTAAACCTAATGGAGATGCTTCTTCAATGCTTCAAGATACCAAGGATTCTTATTTTGTGAAACAATATCATGTGTGAGGGTTGAACATTTACATTCCTTAAGATGCTAATACTGTAATTTTGATCATGATTCAATGAAATCCCAGAATATTTTGTACATGAATCACTTATTTAACATAATATGATCATCCTTAAGAACATATTAGAATCACAGACCTTCATGAACTAGATCCCTCTACTCACCAGATGTAGATGTTTCTAGCAAGAAGGGAACCACTACATTCAATGCTAGAACTGAGGGATCACTCCTTGGACTAGGATCAAACCTATTTTTTGTACCAAATAATCCATACATATAATCAAAATAACATACTGGATTGAATTATTTTTTCAACATGCGACATGGGTTTCAAGAGAGAGAAACACCGACTCTGTTGTATCCCGGGTATTTCACTAAATAATGTGAATATATTATTTTATAAAGTATAATATTTTTAGATGTTCAATTTAATTTATAAGAATAAAACACACAATAATTTTAAATAATAGTTATTTTGGAAGGAATGAATTTTTATGAAAAGTCATATTAATTATATATCCCCCAGATGTAATCTATTTTAGTTACGTAACATTTTCTACTTATTATGGTGTTATTATTATTATCATACTTAAAATAACATTAATATAATATTTCATGAAACATTTCAGTTCGGGGGTGCATTTTGTGAGAAAAATATAATAATGCAATATATTAAATAAAAATACATACTTATATCTTGAGGGGGGGTTATAGAATCAATGGGGATTGGGAAAATAAATTATAAATTTTTTTTTGAATTAAATGATATTTATCAGTCCAGTGCAGTGAAATTCAATTTTCATTCATCATAAATGATGTTTAATGAAATTTGGTTTGTGTAAATTATATTGATTAGATATATAATTGGTGTAGATAACATAATATAGAGTCGATATGTCTTAGAGTAATGGATATTAGAAAGAAACATCCTTGAGTTATAATGACAATTTTTGGTTTAATTTTATGAGGTTATAGTGATTCATATAGAAGAAATAAACTATGAGGTGTTTGTTTTGATATAAACTATTTATAAAATTATCATGATGTTATTTGTTCAAAAGAGTCATATGTACTACTGTATCCCATGTACATAAGAAGAAACATGAACTTAGTTAAAGAGGTGTGGGTGGGGGGTGAAAAATTTCCACCTTATATTTGTGGTACACCAAGGAATTATAAGGTTTTATGATGAAATTTGGGTGGTGTTGTCTTAGATTTGATGAAATATAATTGGGTTATTAATTATATCAATATATGATTTTATATCAATTGATTGGGTTTTAATCAATGAGTTGACTAGTTCAAATCTTTAATGTTATGTGAAGCGCATGAAATAATCAAATTGAATTTTTATAATTATTTTATTTATCATTATCATATGGAACTTTACAATTTAGCGACATTTACGTCTATAAATATCGGTAACCCTATGTGTAAACCCAATTATTCTTTATAATCTGTTCATTAGTTTAATTGTAATTGCATACATCAATATATTGCATACATTTTATGGAATTTATTTTGTTGCTGAAGTTTCAAGATTGGATGAATATTGAAAATCGTACTTTAAATATAGATACATTTAATGATTACATATATTTTCAATCAATTGAAATATAAATTAGTTATTATATTAATAAAATACAATGATGAGTAATCTTTTGTAGTTTTGTAGTAGCATTTGTCTTGGATTGGATTCTTAAGAAGTATGTGTACTGTTTGGAAAATTGTTTTCTAGAATCATGATGTATGTTTTACTTGTATATGGAAGAAATTGAATGATGTATTCCACATGAAATTTGTAGAGAGATGTACCCAAGACTTTTTTGATGTATTCATGGAATTAGTTAGATTTATAGATTTTTTTTGTGCTTGTAGGGACTGATGTAGATGTTTGGATCCTTTGACCCATGTTATTGTGGATAATTGTGCGTCCATAACCCATATGTTCTATGAGAGGATAATACCTATTTTGATATATTATTGATGATGATATCGAATGTAATAAAAGAAATCGGATTTTCCAACTAGGGTGAAATGCCTTAATTTTCTTCTTCATATAATATATTAAGATAATATTTTAGGATGATGTGACATTTATAGACAATTGAATGAAATGGAGGTTCAGTTTTTAATCATTATTTTAGTTAAAATAATCATTGAATAATTTAAGTAGACTTTTAAAATGTGTAACTTTTATATAAATTTATGTGACCGATTATGAAAAAAGTAAATTTTTGTTGTCATAAGTATTAGATGATGTAGCCTGGGATGAATAATTTTCAATGATGTATCTACTATAGAAGCATGAGGTTCCACATTTTGGAGTTTTGAAATTTTTAGGGTGAAAATATTAATCATACACCCAAGAGGTAAATTATTAATTTTAATATAGTTAAAAAATATATTTATTTTTAAAAATGTATATATTTTTCTAAAAATATAAAATTTACCTCAAGGTTTATGTTTCACTAACATGGCTAAGGCCTTTAAAAATTTTAGAAATAATATTTATTTAGAACAATGATGTATGGGTCGGTCACTTATCGAATGCCTCTAAAATAATTATTAATAAAATGAGAAGATACAGTTTACACATGAGGATTAATGAACATACAACAAGAAAAAAATAATAATTATAGATCATGTTTAAAAATTATAACGATAAAATGAGTGTGTTTTCTTAGTTATAATTATTTGATGATGTTTTTGATCTAAAATATTAATATTAAAAGAATTAATTAAATTTTAGTCAGTCTTCCCACACAATGTGTCATATTGACAAGAATTTCCCTTATACACATTAAACACTAAGTAATTTTACAAATGTATCATGAAAAAATGGTTGGGTTTACCTAGTTTTATGTACATGCATCATGTTTTTTATTAAAATGGAACATTAAATTAAAAAATAATTTGTTAGATATTATAACCACAAAACGATTCAGATTTATGTGTTGTAAATTTATGCACATCAAATATAAATTATTGATAATTTTTTTAAGTTATCCTGAAAATATGAGTTTGTTTAATCATTTTTTTAGAATTTGACATGGGTTTTGAACCAAAATGTCACTTTTAAATGAAAAAAATACATTATTCATACTAGTGAAAATGTGTTCTTGATTGATGTGAGTTAAAATACCATAAGTCAAAAATTAATAACTAACCATTTTGATAATGTATCATGACAAATTGAGGGTGTTTGATCAATTTTAAGTATGTGAAATATTTTTTTTTGAAAATAAATTACATTTTTAATTGATAACCTGCATGCTTATTCTTACTCAAAATATTCTCTTTTTGATTGATTTGAAATTAATTAAATCATGTAATAAGTCAATTATCATAATTTCACCAAAAATAACATGATAATATGAGTGCTTATGTTTGGTTTGGAGAACATGATGTCCATTTTGAACGAAAATGTCCTTTCTAAATGAAATACACACACTTTTAGTCATTCCAAACACACAGTATGTTAGATTTTTGGGATATTAGTTCCCACAAGTCAGAAATTATTTATGGATTGTTGTTATAATGTATCAATATAGTCCATGAATTTGTTATCATTTTTTATTATTTGATAATTTTGTTTATCAAAAATTTCACATTTCAATGAAAATATTATCTTTCATCATATATAAAACATCCCATGGTTTTAAAAAAATAAATTGAAATTCATGAAACATTGTTTTATGTAGAACCTAATAACTAGGTCTTAATACAAAATTTTACTTCTTATATGTTTTGAATTTAGAAAAACGGTAATCTACAAATATGATCAGTATGTTATTTGGAGTCTGATAGAACTAAGATGATTATTATTTGATACTGACATACCCTTATAAACACTAATATAAACCAAATGAATAGTATATTGTATTATTATTTATTTCTTTCAAGTTTTTGATAATGACATACTGATTAATTTTCTATGGTGATAAACAATGAGTTGTATTTTTAACATTGTTAATTTTTGAATAAAGAATAATATTATTTATAATTATAAATAATTATATCAGAAAATTATTTCTAAAAAATGGAGGCCATTTTTTAATTCTAAACATCAAAAAATGGTTTGGGTTATTTTTTGGCGTTTTTCTAAAATTCTTGATATTTTGGTATTTTTCTAAAATTCTTCAACATTTGATGAATAATAAAATACGAAATATTATAATAAAGTATAAATAATTTTTTTCGTGCATAATAGGTGATGAAATATTGATGTAAGCACACATGGTTCAAACTCAAATGCACCTATTAATATTTTTTATCACATGGATCGAGATTATTCAAAGTCTTGAGAAAGAAATATTAAACTAATGATTAAAATAATGTAAAAACCCTAATCTCTTCTAATATAAATACCACCCTCACAGCCGTATTTTTATCAGACATATAAATAAATTTTCAATGTATAGGTTCATCCTAATCTCCTTCCCAACACACTTCCCCGGGTCCATGAACTGTTGGTGTAACCAAAATTCCAAAACCAAAGGCCTTAAGGTGGATATCAATTAGATTAAATCAATATGTAAAAATCCTATTTCTATTTCATGTGTTTTCTTTTCAATTAACTTTATTTTCATAAACTCCATTCTATTTCCATTTTACTAGAGAAATAAATGCTCTAGAATATTATATATTCTCTATGTTATTATGTTTATGGAAAATATTCCTCAACTAAATTAATCTCCTACCCCTCATATAAGACACCATTCATGATGTGTCGTTTACCAAAATCATGCACGATGTTCTTGTAATTTCCAATATTTCCCTCAAAACTATTTGTAAAACCCTTTAAGTATTGAATAAAATTTAAATTTTAACATGTAACCTCTTTTAGTTTTTGGAATTAACTTCTATAAATATGATTATTTTATATAATGAAACAACATCAAGAATATTGAGGAACCACAAAAAATGATCTAAACAAATATCATTAATGTCTTATCTAATGAATCATCATCATATACGATAAAAATTTATTTATTGTTAAATTAAATATTAAAAAAACATATAAAAATAATTTTCCTACTATTTTTAAATTTCATTTCGATTCAACAATAAAATCACATACAAATCTCCCATGGAAAACATGTAAAGAACGCACCTAAAACAATGGAAGGAACAAAAATCTTATAAATAATGGGTAGAATGATGTTTTAAAATGACAATATACGTTGTTATAAACATGAAAATGTTTCTTTAATATAATAATAAGACTCTTTTAAACATTATAAAGTAGTTTTAAATATGTTTTTTAATGAAAACACTGAGATAAGGGAATTCTTACCCCAATATCCATTCTTTGGGTTAACCTTCAACTTCATTAATTATGTAGTTTTAAGATAATTTTTGTGATGATTGAATATATATACTTTGTTTAATTACATATATATAAAGTTTATTCACATATTTATTTCATAAAATTGTTTCTCATATCAATTATATGTTATTTTTATGTGAATTTTATTATAAAATCATCTTTTAAACATATAGTTTTACAAAATTCAATGTGAATGTTTTTAAGCAGGTATTCTTTTTCGATGAGAATTCTATGGTAAATGGGAATTATTTATGATAAATGGTGGGACATATATCTTCCTATAATACATTGGGTGTGTTTATGTTGGAGGTCAGTTGTATGGTTAATTCATGTCCTGCTACGATGGTCACACCATAAGGTAGCTGCGAGGGTTACGTTGTAAGGTAGCCGTGAGGGTTAGAAATCATAACATATCTGTGAGGGTTAAAATATATGTAATTAATTATTTTATATAAATTTATGGTTCTATTTATTTTCTGAATGTTCTGTGGGAATTTCATGGAAATATCAAGTTTCACAAAGTAAGTATACGTGGGTTACAAGTATGTCTTTTGGAAAATGATTTCATATGTTTACAAGTATTAATGTACTATTGTTTTATTCTCTTCTTTTAAAATCCCTTGATAATATATTTTTTCTCATCCCATGTTTTAAAATTATTATCATATGTTATATGGATGTTTGATGCAAATATGTAATCTATGTTAAATGTTATGATGATTTGTCATAAAAATAATGTTTTATTAGAAATGTTTTATATTTTGGATGAAAGGGATAATATTTTTGTGGTATATTGTCTATTATCATGAGGAATGTTGTGTATGTATTATATACCAATTCAATAAAAAAATAAACTTGAAAAGATATTCAATATTAAAAGATATGAGTTCTTAACTAAAATTCAAGATAATGAAATGTAATAAGGAAAGATCGTTATAGTTACTATAATAGAATGGTTTACATAACATTAGTGGTTATGATGTTGTTAGTAGAATACCATGTTTGAATTTTACTCTATGGTTAATTTTAAAGGATATATAATTTAAATATTACCATGTTTCATTGACTATTATATGTTTGTTAAAATGTTTTTCTATAGAAGAAATAGAGAAGCTGAAGTGGTGAGGAACCAAAAGAACATTATCTTTTCTGATATGTATCATGGAATGGTAGGGATTGAAACAAAGCCATTTGTAACTATAAAGTCTCAACTGAAATAGGAAATAAATTTAGGTGGCTACCTTGTAAGATAATAAGTATAGGTACCACATGGTAACATAACAATATTTGAGTATTTTATGAGACAAAACCCTCTTAATTTCAATGGATGCTCTAAACTAGTAGCACATATTGATGGATTGAAGCACATGAAATGATATTTAATGTTATTGGATTTTTGGATAATCAAAAGGAAATTCATTACATTTATCGTTTTGTAGGTGAAGCTTATCAGGTGTGGTCAATGGTCAAGAATATCAAGGGTGTAGAAGACATTTTCACAATAGAGTGGGATGAATCTAAAAGTATTTCCTTGAGAAATATTTGTATATGGTTGTCCGACATAGGATGT
Organism: Viscum album; assembly: GCA_963277665.1. Lineage (NCBI taxonomy): Eukaryota > Viridiplantae > Streptophyta > Magnoliopsida > Santalales > Viscaceae > Viscum > Viscum album. The sequence continues at coordinate 880,414,977 of OY728166.1, forward strand.
AGAATCAATTACTAGAATTGATGTAAAATGATGATTATTCAGTGGCTATGTATGAAGAAAACTTCCCCCGAATGGTGAAGTGTGCTACAAATCCTATTTTGGATCATGATAGAAAAATAACTACTTTTTCTCAGGGTTGAAGCCAAGGTGTCAAAGGTAATTGAACTCCCATGAACTCAAAAGTTATAAAAAAGTAGTCCGATTTTCGATGAGGTTAGAAATAAAGTTTTCAAATTATATCATTCAATATGAAAATAATGAGAAGAAGAGGTCAACATAGAATAAAATGGGTAAGAATCAATCAATGAAATATGATGGTAAGAGAGTCCAAATTCTTATTTGTGAAAAGTGTGGCACAAAGCACCATAGAGAATGACTTAACAAAACTGAGAAGTTTTTTAAATATGGTACGTTTGGACATATTTCCAGATATTGTAAGGGAAATGACCCTAAGACTAATCTTGAAAATAAAACTATAAAGTGTTTTTAATGTGGAGACATGTGTCATAATGAAAATTCTTTCCAAAATAAATATCTGAAGGATGCAAAGAAAAAATACTATAAGCTCAAAGGTATAGTAAGATCCTTTCCAAATACGTCAATAAAAGTCAAGACATCTAATGAAATGATAATATGTACCTTGTTTGTTTTCTCTGATTTTTCAATTGTTTTTTTCATAAAGTGTCTACACATTTCTTTATTTCTGATAAATGTTCTGGTCAATTTGAAATTTCACCTCAAAAAATGATACTAGAACATATTGTTACTATATCAGGGTGAAATTTTATACCAAAATAGAATTTTATGAATTTTCATATTTGTATATATGGAAATACATTACCTTAAAACCATGATGTTTTTCCCTTAGTAGAGTTTAATTTTATTATTTGAGTGGACGAGCATTCTATTTATTATGCTAATATTGATTATAGGGCTAAAGAATTTTATATTCAGAAAGATTTTTAGTATGTATACAAGAATGAACTCATATAATTATAACATATTTGGTGGATGTGAAACTGTTGAAATATCGAAATGAAATTTATATTTTTCATATTTTTAAAAATAAGGGAACTGTTCAGATGACTGACTTTCTAGTGGTAAATGAATATCTTGATGTTTTTATTAACGAGTTACCCAATGTCATACCTAATCAAGAAGCCGAATTCACAATTGACATAATTCTAGATGATAAGCTAATTTCAAAACCTACATATCAAATGGATGAAATGGAACTTATTGAATTGAAAAATCCATTATAGGCTTTTATTGAAAATGGATTTTTTTAAACATGCACTTCACCATGGGTTGGCCTTGTTTTTTACATTTAAAAGAATGATGATTCCAAGAGACATTTCATTGATTATAAATCCTTGATTAACATCACCTTAAAAAAATGTTTTCTTTTCCTCATATTTTGGACTTATTTGATCAGCTCCATGGAGCTCAGTGCTCTTCCAAGATTGAACTGGGATTCGGATACCAACAGCTGATGTTGAAGGTGGAATAATTCTTGAAAAGATCTTTTGTTACTAGATATGGGAGTTATGAATTTCTTGATATTCAATTTGGGATAAGTAATTCACATTCTATATTCATGGATCTTTGGAATAAAATATTTCATTATTTCCAAGATATGCTTGTGGTTTTTATTATTAGTGACATTATGGTATTTTATAAGAGTAATGAAGAGCATGAAAAACATCTTAGAGTTTTTTTATCAAACCATAATTGGGAATAAACTGTATGGAAAATTTGTCGCATGTATTTTTTTCTTGCAACATATATATTTTCGTGGGATCATTATAAATAAGGAAAGAATAATAGTTCATCCTGCCATAAAAAATATGGTTGTAGAATTGTCAAGACCTACAAATATTAGATAGATTCATTATTTTCTCAGAATAATACGTTATTACTGAGGGTTTGTAAAATAATTTCATTGTTTATCTATTCTGCAAACTATGTCAACATGTAAAGGCATTAAATTTATTTGGATAGAATAATTCAATGTTTTTTAGGAACAAAAAAAGATATCTGTGAATGATCTAGTTTTTTCCCTGCCTTCCCAAAATGGTTAGTTTTTCATACAATATGATGCTTCATTGAACGTACTTGGTTGTGTTCTGATGCATAATGATTACGTAGTTTCTTATGAATCATGAAAACTAAATCCTCTTGAGTTAAATTATCCCACAAATGAATTGGAATTGGAACATGTGGATTTTTCTTTGAAATTGTGGAGAGATCATATAAATGTAGTCAAATGTAAAATATATACTGACTATATAAATATGAAGTATATATTCACTAAGAAGGAATTAAACACATGGTATAGAGGATGAATTGAATTTATAAAATATTTTTATTTCATAATAAATTACCATCTAGTAAAATCAAACAATGTTTAATATTCCATGAGTCAAGAACATCATGCATCATTTGCCATGTTACCTTTGGAACATGATCACTTGATTAATGATTTGAGGAATTCAGTCTAAGAATTTTTTGGTGGAAGAAACAAATCTACTTTATTTTTGGTTTTAGTGCAGTTAACATTAAAGGGGTGGGTATATTATATAAGGGGATGATTCAGCCATTATAGGTTCAAATGTAGAAGTGGGAAGAATATAAACATAGACTATGTTGTGGGACAACCTATGTATTCTCTTGGTTATAATGAAATATGAGTTACTATTGAAAGGATGACTAAATATGCACATTTTATTCCGATTTGAGATACTACATGTTTGGATAATATTTCATGAATGTACCTCAAAGAGATTGTTAGGTAACATGGAGTTCTTATTTCCATTTTATCTGACCGGGATCCCAGGTTCACTTCTTACTTTTGGAAGGTCCGTCAGAAGTTATTGGGCATAGAATTAAATTTCAGTATAGCTTTTCATCCTCAACCAGAAGGACATACTAAGAGAAACATTCATACATTATTGAAATTTCATCATACATGTTCAATCAACTATTAGGGATATTAAGATCATCATATTTCTATAGTTGACTTTTCTTATAATAACAGTTTTTAATCTAGTATATAGATGACACATTTTGAGGCATTGTATGAGAAGCATTGTCAATCTCCAACTTTTTGAGATGAAGTCAGGGAAATGAATTTCATGGGACTATAATTTGTGGGATAATTGGCTATGAAAGTGAATATTATTTAGAAACACATGAGGATATCTCAGAGCAGGTATAAAGTATTGAATTTAACAAGAGGAAAAACACTTAATTTGTGAAAGCTGGTCATGTTTTTCCTAGAACTCTCCATGGACAAGGGTTATGAATTTGGTAAGAAATTAAATCCACTTCCATAGTTCACTAGAACTTATAGAATATTATAGAATATTGGACCAGTTTCCTACTGAGTAGCTTTTCCTCTATGTTTATCTTAGGTACATAATGTTTTTCTTGTTTCGTTGTTGAGTAACCATGATCCAGATTCATCTCATGTCTTGATCATATTAATAGTTCTTCTAGAAAATAACCATTCTCATGAAGAGAAAACCATTGATATTCATTATTGATAGAAACAAGTTTTTTTGAAATAAGGTAATCCACCAGGTAAATGTTTTTTGGAGAAACCACATGGTTGGAGAAGCAACATGGGAGTCTAAAAATGATACGAGTGAAAGGTACCCTCGCTTTTTAATAAGTAAATAATTAGGAATTTAAAATTGTGAGGACATAATTTTTAGATGGTGGAGATAATTTTACACCCAATAGTATTAAAAAAATAAATTAAAATGCCTAAAACATTGTTTTTAGTAGATAGTTATAACTTTCCATTAATACATAATTTTTATATTTCTATGTTTTGAATTTCAAAAAACAATCTTCTACAATTGTGATCAGTTAGTTATTTGAAGTCTCGTGAAAAAATTATTGTCGGTCAATTGTAACATACCCTTATGAATAGTAATATGAAAAGTAATATTAATATAATCAATAGTAAATTTTTGTATTAATTTATTTTCTGAATGATTTATTAAAATGACATCTTTATTAATTTTTCAACGTGATATAAAATGAGTAATATATTTATAAATGAATTTATTTGAATAAATTAGAATTAAAGAAAAAATTAAAATAATCATATCTAGAAAAATATTTTCAAAAAATGGAGTTCATTTTTTAATTCTACGTGTTGAATAATTGGTATGGTGAAATTTTTTTATTTTCATGAAATTCATAAATTTTTTATGAATAATAAAATATGAAAAATTAAGATAAATGATAAATACTCATTTTACCGCATCATAGGTGATGCCCAGATCATGTATGCACACATGGTTTGAAATCAAATTCACTAACTACTATTTGGGGTCCCATGAATCACGAATATTCATAGTCTTTAGAAAAAAATACTAACATATTGATTAAAATAATGTAAAATACATCATTTCCTCCACTATATATACCACCCTCACCCCCATATTTCTAAAACACCTCTCAAACATAGAAAATTTTCTATGCTATGACCAATATCCTTCACAAGGTTCTTCCCCACATGTAAGACTTTTTGTTCTCACCAAAAGGCCAAAACCAAAGGCCTCTAGAAGGATCTTCTGGAGAAGATATCAAGAGGTAAAAATTATCTTTTATATTCTTCTGTTTTCTTTTCAATTATTTTTAATTTCATCTACAAACATCTATTACTCTTATCCAATAGGAATGAACGCTCAAGAATCATATATATTCTGGATGTTATCCTATTTATGGAAACATTCCTCATCTTACTTCATCTCTTCCCCCTCTTATAAATACATTGTTTATAATGTGTCGTTTACCAAAATCACGGATAATGTGTTTGAAATTTCCATTATTTCCTACCACTTTATTAGTAAAACTAATTTTTAGTTTTGAAATAGAATTTAAAGTGTATTATATAACCTATTTTATGTTTATGAATGATCTTATATTCATAGAAATGGTTTATATAATGAATCATGTTCATGATTATCGAGGAACCAAAAAAAAATCTAAACTCATATCATTAATCTTTTATCAAATGACTCATCATAATATATGAAAAAAAGATTTATGGTATCATTAAATATTATTTAAACATATGAATACCATTTTATTCCACTTATGAAATTTCATTTCCATACAACAAGAAAAATAAATACAAATCGGCCATGTAAGCCATGTAACGAACTCACCTAAACAAATTGAATGAATAAAATTATAATAACTAAATGGTGACATGATGTTATAAAAGAAACATATAAGCATTTATAAAAATGTACATGTTTCTGTAAAAAATTAATAACTCTCCTTTAACAATTATAAATCAGGAATAAATTGGATTTAAGTAATACAAACCATAGGTAAGGGAATTCTTTACCCAATTTCCATTCAGTGGGTTAAACATATACCTCGTTATTTGTGTGGTTTAAAAATCATTTTTCTGATGAATGTTTCTCATATTTTATTGAATTATGTTTATTTATATCTCATTCACATATTATATTCTTTAAATTGATTCTCATGACAATTATACGTTATTGTTATGTACCTTTAATAATAAAATCCACTTTTAAACTTCTATTTTTACAAAATTCAAAGTGAAAGTTTTTATAAAAGTATTATTGTTTCATGATTATGTTCTGATTAATGGGAATTTTTTATGATTATTGGTGGGAAATTTATCTCCCTTCAATGCATTGGGTATGTGTATGTTGGTGGTCAGTCGTCTTATTACTCCATGTGTAGCTGCGATGGTTACAATATACAGTAGACGCGAGGATCATATTGTAAGGTATCCATGAGGGTTACAAATCATAAGGAATCCATGAGAGTTATAATATATGAATAATGACTCATTATACCATTATATTTTCATTTATGTTCTTTATGATTTTTGGGAATCTCATGGAAATCTCAGGTTTCATAAAGGAAGTATAAATTGGTGAAAAATATGTCTTGTTTAAGATGATTTCATACGTTAACAAGTATTCCGGGACTAATGTATTCTTCTCTTCTTTTTATATCCCTTACAGAGTATTTTTTGATCATCCCACATTTTTAAATTATTTTAACAGGTTATAATGATTTTTGATACAATTAAGTACTCTACATTAAATTTTATGATGTTTTCTCATAAAAATATGATTTGTTTGAAAAAATTTATATTTTTGAAGAAATGATTTTTTTTGGAATAATCTCTATATGAAAGTGGGGAATTATATAGGTATTATATCATAATTATCTAAATATATACACTTTAAAAGATCCTCAATATGGAAGAAAGTGAGTTCTTTTTTAAAATTGATGATTAGGTAATGTAATGAGGTCGTTTATTTATAATAAATTCACTCATTGAGTGTTAGATTAATGTGAGGTCAGTTATTTCATTCCACGGATTAATAAGTAATCATTTTTATATGGAACAATGATAATATGATCATGTTTTAAATATTTTCAATATGTGTTACATTCTTGGAACTAAAAAGTTACTTTTCAAATGATAACATTCACTTCGATTCATAGTAGATGCACCATGTGCAAGTTTGATTTGAGATTAATTTCTATTCAAAAAAATCAATTGTAGATCATTTTTGTAATGTATGATCATAACATGAGAATGTTTTCTTTATTTGGAGTACGTGATATAAATTTTTAACTAATATTTCAATTTTAAATGAAAATATGAACATTCAGTTATAATGGTTCTCACAACGTGTCAAAAAGTTGTGATTCCTGTCCTTACATGTCAAGAAGGAATAACCATTTGACATACTAAGGAATTATAAATAATCACGAATTTTTTCTTTGATTGGATTATAGGAGTGGTTATTTTGAATAAAAATGTCACTATAAAATTCCAACATCAGTTCTTAGTCTTACAAGACACAATTCATGTTATTTGGAAATGCGCTGAAATATTACTTGTCACATAAGAATTATAAGACATTTTCTTAAAAATCCATGAAAATTCTATTATGTTTTCTCAATTATGGCTATGTGATCTGCGTTTTGAATTATAATGGAACTTTTAAACTAAATAAGAGAACATTTAATCATACCGGGCACACCATGTGTAATATTGATGTGTGGTTATTCCTTACACATCCCAAATGAAATATGGTCGTTTTTACAATGGTTCACGAAATTACTAGCTTGTTTTCTAGGTTTTAAATATTATGAATATAGTTTAATATGAAAAGTTCATATATTAAAATCCAAATGAATTTTGTTGCTATGTAATGACCTGTTCATATACATATACATACATACACATATATACACATACACAGATGTACACATACAGACACTTACATAATTACATACAAATACCTATAAATAGATACACACAAATATATTAATATATATATATATATATATACATAAACATATAAATACATACTCATACATGTACATACATATTAACACATAGACTCACTTATACACTTCCACACATATACAAACACATGCATAGAGATTTACATACACTCACATACACATATACACACCAACATATGGTTACACACACAAACATACACATACATGCACATACATACACATACATATGCCTACATACCCATACACATTGACACAAACACACACACACATGTACATACACAAACATACACGTACATAAACATACATACACATACACATACATACATATAAATATATACATATACATAACAACGTACACCTACACACACATACACATACATACGTATACACATACACATACACATACACATACACATACGCGTACACATACACATACACATACACATATACATACACATAGACATTCACATAAACATAAACATAAAAATTCACATACCAATACACATAAAACTATATATAAATAAAAATATACATATAAAAATAAACATATATAGACATAACAAAAAAATAAATACACACACATTGTAAAACAACATCTCGGACCACCAGGTCTGAGAAAATGAGTAACATGACCACATGCAAGCCTCCCCATATATAAGTGGTTTTCCAATATTAGTGATGGTATAAATGTCATATAAGGTATGAATATACCCTCAGTATTAAATCATTTTACATATAATATAAATCTTAAAAAATATATCAACCATAATAATAAGAAGACTGCATACATATGGAACACAAGACATACAAATAAATAAATGGGATTCCAAATTGGAAATCTAATCCAGAGTATATGTTCAGTAAATACGAAATGAAAATGGAAGTATCCAATGAAACCTCTTCTTGCGCTACCACCAACACCATGATATATGAATCAACCATCTTATATTGTTGTGTTTCCCTATCATTGATCCTTATACAAGATGTTTATAGATATATCGAGATTTATGATCATGTTGTGAGTAATAAAACCTAGTAATACACCATCAATACATCTGTTAAAAAGGTACACATGTTTAAACAGTTTATTAAATTATAATAATAAATTAATAATAAAGTATTCAATACCACATATCATACACCTATATAATATCCAAGACACAATGATATTCAAACGTCCCCGCATCAACTCCATTCTAAAAGTAATATCTTAGTTTTTGAAGTAACTATTAAATATACATAATGGTAGAAAAATTGTTCTTTATGAAATCTAGACAAGATACTAAACAACCAATAGAAATCAATAGATACATGTTCTCAATGTCCACTAGGAATCGAGTGCTTGTGGTACTTGATATCCACTATACTAGACTAAACATGTTACATAGAATTCAATATTCAAAAAGTAAATGTAGTACCCCTGGTTTATGGTATGTAACCCATACTTGATTATTTTCATGGTTTTAATGATACGAGAGATTAACAGGAGAGTTTGAAGAACATTGAATGATGCTTTGAGGACAAGGAGATGTCACACGGATGACGCACAGTTTGTCGAAACCGTGTGGAAAAACCGTGCGTAGTTGGTCTTGGAGGCAGTAGCTTCTGCTTGGGCGGTACATGGTTTATCTAAAAATGTTCCCAAACCATGCATGGATGGTCTTCCAAGGCAGTGGCTAATGGATGATTAGCACACGGTTTGTCTAACCGTGCAAGAAAACCTTGCGACCACTTAAATGAGATCCTATAAAAGTGGATCTCGTTAATTTTTCCTCTATGTTTTTCGTTTAAGCTCTTAAGCGGCAATAACTCATGATTTTTCTTCTACTAAGGTAAAATAAGGTACTACAATTATTCCAGAGGTGATCTAAAGGCTTCTCATGGTGAATATAAGCCTGATTCATGAGGTATATGATCATTCTTCTTCATTCTGGACTGGTTTCTTAGAACTACTTAAATCTACTTCTCCTATCCTCTCATTTTCTTATATCTATGCCTGTTATGGGTAGATATAAGTGTGTGGATGCCAAATATGATGAGTTTTTGTCTTGGTCTTCCTAGGAGAAGAGTTCGAAGGCAGGTTTTTGAAGAAGCAACCCGAATTTCTTATGCATTCTACGTTCCTTGTGGTTTTCATCAATACTCTAAAGGTAAGTGGCTTCAATCTCGACTCCTCTTGTTAGAATTGATTGTATTAGTTTCAAATTGGGATGTTTGAATGGAATTGACTGTGAAAAGAATAGAATAAATCTTCTTTAGTGATGATTTATGGCTTTGGTGAAATTGTTAATCTGGGTAAATTGTTGACCAAGTGATTTGGGATTCTTGAATTTAAAATATTGATTTTAATTTATCGATTTTCTGAAACTATAAATTGATTGATTAAAAATGGGTTTCAATAAAAAGGGCATTTTATGGAATGGTTTGAGATTGAAATGACTTTTATGGAATTGGTTTTCAATAAAAAGGTAGTTTTATTAAAATGGTTTGGAATTGAAATGGTTTGGAATTGAAATGGTTTTGGTGGAAATGGTTTTCAATAAAATGTTTTTTTATTGAAAGGGTGTTTTTTCATGATTGATGAAATTTTTTGGTGTGTGTTCATATTTCATGTATGAGGCTTGGCTGAAATATTACCTTATGCTCGGTGCCAAATGATTAATGGAACAATGGTAACTATATATACGGGGCTTGGTTGAAATATGACATTGTGCTCAATGCTAAAGGTGTAATGGCACGTGTGATTCAATTACCTTATGATGACTTGGTAGATTGACGAGAAACCGCTCATGAGTATGGAACCACCATAGCGTAGCATGCATGGTTGGTATCTTGGGTTTGTGAAATGGTTGGGCATTGCAAAAAGTGGATTTTGTGAAATGGTTGAGTATGCCAAAAAGAGGATTTGTGAAATGGTTGGGTATGAAAAAAGGGGGATTTTGTGAAAATGTTTCTAAAGCGTGTTTAGTTATTTTTCTAAAAAAATAACATGCTGTGAAATTGGGTTCTTTTTCATTTTAATGCTTTCGGTTTATTGTGGTTTTGTGAAACATATTTATATTTAGTTATAAACTTATTTTGAGAAAATGTTTTATATAAAATATTTTTATATAAATGTTTCAAACTCTTCTATCCTAGTGGTGTGAGTAGGGATGTCATTGGGGAAACCTACTGATATTTATACTCCCCCCCCATGTTGGCACTTTGTTTCTTTTGCAGATGTCGTGTTCTAGGATATAGTTAAAGGTAAAGCATCTTTTTGTTAGTGGATCGTGGTGATACTTGGGAGATGTTGTGCAGATGGGAGCTTGTGGAGCATAGAGTTTTGGTGTCATTGGAGAGTCTTGAGTTGTTCTTCCGATGTGTACATTGATGTTGGGTTTGGTGTTCTCCTATTGTGTACATGATTTGGTTTGACATAAAAGAAGTTGTTTAGTTTTCATTCATTTGTTCATGCATATTAGTGAATGTTGGTTGGTTGTTTTATTGATTTATTTCTTAAAGGGTAAGTCGTCCACCACTTGTATTGAAACACTACGACATTCATTTCCTGCCTTTGGCATCTTCGTGATGTCACCTAAGGCCAATTAATGACTCGTTGTACTCTTAATCCAATGAGAATTGGTGGGTGATTACAATGGTATCATCTTGTTTGGTCTCTTCCGAACATGTAGTCATCTATGTTGCTAGTCCTGGAGTTGAAATTCCTTCTTGTCGATTTTTTGGGTCAAAATATTAGACAGGAGTAGGATTCTCGGAACTCTAAATGTATAACATAAATGGGCGTTGCTAACCCATTTATGTCGAACATCATGTTACATGGGTATTGGGTACATAAGTGTCCTGTATGCACTTTTAGAATGTTGGAAATTTTATTGTCATGGGTTTAGCAAATGAGACGATCATGGAATGCATTGTAGAGGAATGACTTTCCACTAGGATTTCATATATCATTGTGAGGAATAACTTATGATTTTCTACAATGTGTGAATTTTTGAAAAGAAAAATGCATAAATTGTTTTAAGTGGATGATTTTGAAAACATGATATTGGGTGTATTTTGAAAATGGGTTTATTTTCAAAAAGCCATGTTGAATGTTTCCAAAAATATTTGAACATGGAAAAAAAATGTTTTTGAAAACAATGTTGTGATAGAATTTGAAATACAAAGTCATTAGTTTCTAGAGGGTGTGATTGATGGAGGTTGTTGTTGGTTTAAAAAATGGAACATGGTTGGCATCGTCGAAACCAACCCAAAGAAGCTGCGGAAAATGTGGTTGCACCTGAACCACTGGTCAACCAAGAGCTGGTTTAGAGTATTGTCCAGTCTTTCCATGCAGTGGATATGGAGAACCGGAGGAATAAACCAAGGCATGTGGATCATAACATCCAGTTCATGATGTAGAGTCCACCAAACATTTCTGGTGATGCTGAACTCCAAAAGGCAGAGGTGTGGCTATCTAGGATGAATTGTATCTTCAATTTCATCGACACACCATCAGAGCTCAAGGTCATTATGGAGATGTATATGCTTGATGCTCTTGAACGTCAATGGTGGTTTTTTTCGGTGCATGCTAAATTGGATGAAGGCCTTACATGGGAGGATTTTGAAAAATTGTTCAACAAACAAGTCTATCCTCACACCTTAAAAATCTAGAAAACAATAGACTTTTTCATCTTAAAATATGAGAACCTCTCTATCATAGAGTATGATGCTATGTCCATGAATTTAGTCTGTTTTGCACTAGAGGTCATGACAAGGGAATCCTTGAAGGCACGAATATTTGAATCAGGGCTAAGGCAGGAGATTCAAGCTAAGATTGTTGTGCTCTGTATTACAGATTATAAAACTATGGTGAACAGAGCGACTACTGCTGAACATGATATATCGGGATCGATAGGAGGAGGAATTATGATACCTACAAGAAACTGTGGGAACACTACCACTGGGAACTAGAGGAAAATGGACACCTACTTCTATGGTGCTAATGGAAATTAGAACCAGACTACGGGATCAGTGAACCTTATCCATGACCACAGAGCTAAGAATGTTGTTTTCAATGTGGTTCTCAAGACCACATAAAGTTGGACTATATGGAACAACCACAATCATGTCACAATATCCTAAAAAAGGGGAATCTACAACACTCTTTTAAGAATTATCTGTGGTCGGGTGCGCGTGACACTTCCCATGCGTCGCAAGCATTGTATGCTACCACAAAATGAGGACAGTAGAGTTAGTCTCATTAGCTTAACAGTGCTAGCCATGGTGATTCATGAAATTCCATGAATTCTCAAGAAGGACAACATTGAAAAGGAAACAAGGAGAATAGTATAGTGAAGAATTAATTGTATGGAGCTGAGCAGATGATTATCGATGATCAGGCTGGACCATCGATAGTAGGTGGTATGATTCTTTGGAATTCTACCTTGGTTCAAGTGTTGTTTGGTGCTAGTGCATCACATTCTTTCATTTCTTCTCATGCTGTTGACTTGCTATGTTTATATCTAGAAATGATGCCTTCTATTTTGAAAATGAAAACACTTCTTGGTGAAAGAGAATGTCAATAATTTGTGTGTAGAGAATGTGCTATCACTATTGATGGATCTGCGTTATGATGGTACTTTTCAATGTTATATATGGGTGTGTATGAAATAATTTTGGGAATGGATTGGTTGATAGTGTTTAAGGCTCACATTGATTATTATAGGAGAACAATTAGTCTCACGACAGAGGACGACATCGACAATCTCTTCAGATGAGAGATGATTGAAAGGAAAGGTGAAAAGATCTTGTTGGAACCATCGGTGTTTATGATCATTTATTAATTCGAAGCATTGACTTTGTCATCAATACAGGATATTGAATAAATTAGCTTTCCAGCTGCTATGGATCAACTTACAGATGTCTTTACCAAGTACATCTCAAGGTTACCACCTCTAAGGGAAGTGTATTTTTTGATTGATCTCCTTCCTGGGACCATTTTTAATCCATTTCATCTTATAATATTGAACCAACAATGTTGAGGGAACTGAAAGTATAACTTGAGGAACTATAAAGAAAAGGGTTTATTTGACCGAGTACGTCTCCATGGGCAACACCGATTTTGTTTGTAAAGAATGCAGATAGAACTCTTCGGTTGTGTGTTGATTATTGTAAGATTAACCAATTTCTTATAAGGAATATATATCCACTTACATGCATTGATGATCACTTCGATCAATTATGGGGAGATTAGTGGTTCTCCAAGATAGACTTGCAACTCGGATATCATCAATTGGGAGCTCGAAGGTGGATATTCCAAAAAAGGATTTCATAAGTATATATGACCACTATGAATATGTAGTCATTATTTTTTTTCTTAAAAATGTACCAGAAGTCTTCTTGGCATTGATTAATCATATATTTCAACAATATATTGATTCAATTATGGTGGTGTTTGTGGACGACATTTTGGTCTATTCAAAGACAAGGGCTGAACATGAGGTGCACTTGGAAATAGTGTTACGAATCTTGAGAGATCATCACTTGTAATCCAAATTATTGATGTGTGGTTTTTGGATATAGGAAGTACATTTCCATGGACATGTAATTTCGGAGAAAGGCATTTATATTGATCGTGAAATTCTAGAAGCCGTTATATCTTGGAAACCACAGAAGAATGTGTTCAAGATACAAAGTTTTCTTCTTCTAGATGGCTACTGCCGACACTTTGGGTGTGATTTCTAATGACTGGCTTCACCAATGACTACTCTGAAAAAGAATATTGCTCCATTCCTATGGATTGAAGAATGTCAGAAGTTTTTCCTGGAAATGACTGTTCGGCTTACATAATCACCTATATTGATCTAACCAGAATTAGGACAGGGGTATGTGGTGTATTGTGATGCTTCAGGATCAGGGTTGGGCAGTGTTATCATGGAAGGAGACCATGTGGTTTCTTATTGTTCAAGGGAGTTGAGGGTGCATGAGAAGAATTACCTAACACATGATTAGGAGTAAGATACAGTCATCCATGCTTTGAAAACAAGGAGACATTATCTCTTTGGTGAGGAATTTACTATGGTTATAGATCCCAAAAGCTTGCAAATTTTTTTTTCACAGCATGATTTGAATCTGAGGCAAAGGAGTTGGATGGAGTATCTCCAAATGTTTGACTTTGATTTGATGTACAGTTTGGGGAATGGAAATTCAGTGACGAATTCATTGAGTAGAATGTCATATGCTCAGTTGGTGAAAGAAGCTTTAGATAAATGGCAGATGATGTCAGTATTAGCCGACATGCATGTGGAATATGAAGACCAAGGTTATGTTGCAGTTTTCTTTAGCAACACTTGATCCTGATCTCATAAAAATGATTAATGAAGTACAAATATCTGATACAAAATGTCATTTTGTAAGTTCATAACTCAATGGTGGAGAGGCCATTGATGGATGGAAACATGATGGGGGTTCAGTTCAGTGTTTCATGGATTAAATTGTGTACCTATGGATTTTCAGGAACAACTCCTTCATGATTACCACCATTCAAGATGGGTTGTACATCCAGGTACACAGAAGATGTATAAGGCATTGAAGGTGCAGTTTTGGTGGAGTGGCATGAAAAGGAATGTGGAAAAGTTTGCCTTGAGGTGTTTAACATGTCAGTAGGTTAAATTAGAGCATCAAAGACTATATAATGTTAAAATATTTGTCCATCCTAGTGTGAAAATAGGATCAAATAGCAATGGATTTTATTACAGGTCTTCCAAGAATGGCCTAGAAACATGATTCCATTTTGGTGATAGTGGATCGTCTAACTAAGTCATCCCATTTTATCCCTATTCGTGAAACTCATATAGTGGAGGATATTTCAAAAACATATCTCCAAGAAGTGGTAAAGAGGCACGGGGTACCAGTTTTTATAGTCTCAGATTTAGATCTGAGGTTCACGTCTCGTTTATGGAAATCATTACAACATGCCCTTGGATCTCATTTGACTATGAGCACTGCATATCATCCTCAGTGGATGGGCAATCTGAGAAAAAGATAAAAACATTGGAGGACATGTTTTAGGCTTTTGTAATGGATTTCGGTGGATCATGGGAGGATCATATACTCTTAGTGGACTTATCATACAATAACATCTATCAATCCTCGATACACTTGGATTTGTATAGAGCACTGTATGTAACACACCAAGATTTTATGAAAAGTGTTCTTTTTAATTTCATTAATGTCTTGTGTTGTACGCTACAACAAAATAATCTTGCACAACACGCATCCTTGACTTTCCTTTCATTACACTCATGCGCGACCTTCCGCGATAGCGTGTGTTGTACGAAATACCGAGTTTCGCTAAACAATGATATGCTATTAAAATATTATTAAAACTAGCCGTTATGAATAGTAATAACCACTTTTTGAAATTTTATAAATTTTATTATTCAAAATGGAATTCATTTTTGTATTCGGAATATCGAAATTAGCTTAGGGTGAAATTTTGGTACTTTTCGGATAACTTTCATTTTCTGATGAATAGTGAAAATTACTAAATTTTAATTAAAAACAACCTTTTTAATAAAAATAATTAATAGTGATAAATTATTAATTTGAGTGGTTTTAAATTATATTTAGAATATATTTTTACAATTTAATACAATTTTGGTCATTGGATGTAATTTCACATTTAAACCAGACATAAACAAATGTCAATCTATTGATAGTTATTATCTCTTAAGAACACACTATTTGTTTTGACGACGGGAATTAATTTTTAAATTAATTAATGCAACTAATATGTATTGAATTTGATAAAATAGACATAATTTTTTAAATTATAATATCAAATATAGCTTAGGCCTAATTTTTGGTATTTTTCTAGAAACATTCATTTTTTGATGAATAGGGAAACCACTAAGTGGTAGTTAAAAAAAACTGAATTTTTCATAAAAATTAATTTTACAGCTTCTCTGAGTGGAATTTCAAAATTCTGAGAGACAAGGTTAATGTAAGTAAGTAAAATGTGGTTCAATGAGAAGAAAATAATTTTTGGTGAATAGTAACCTTTTACGTTTTTTACCACGGTTAAAAGTAAATAGGGTAATTAAGGGTAAAAATGATATTATTATTACCCTAACACATGTACTAAATCTATTTGATAAGTGTAATTCGACCAAAAACAACCTTAGGAATAAAATATGACCATTTAGGCCCACATGGATTAGATTAGAACATTTATTATTATTTAATTCAAAGAAGAGTTAAAAGAGTTAAAATCAATGTTTATTTACTACAACATTTTTAATATGGGGTTATACATAAGATAAATTCTATTGTAAATATTAATTAGAAATCTAATAATATTTCCTACATAATTTATTTTATTTATAATTTTTAGACATTAAATAAATTAATTTATTTATGACACAATGATGATGCAGTAATTACCATAATAGTGAAAAATTAGAATAATTGATATTATAAATACCCAAATAAATATAATTTGAGACTTTATATGAATTAAAATAATTTTATAGGTTAATATGACATTTTAGTATTGATTTAATTTACTTTTTTCGAACTAATCATTCTTTTATGATTTCCACAAAAATCAATTACTAAATAGTTTCAAAATTGACATTAAATAGTTTTTAAAACAAATATTATATTATTAATTGTTATTTTATTCCTAAAAATCTTAGGTTTGGCCGAATGACTTAGATAAGGTTATATATATTAATAATAAACAACTTGGGGTTCGTTTGGCTGCTTATAGTATGTTTAATATCCTTATAGTATAAGAACACAAGAAGACACGGTAAAAGTAAAATTATTTTACTTAATGTTAAATCTAAATGATAAGGTTAAAATAGGAACCTAAACATGTATAAATTCTATTGGATGAGAGGATATCGACCCATACCCACCTTAGAATCGAAATAAATCAATTTTGAGCTATTTGAAACAGAACTTGTCTTTATAATAAAATAATATTTTTAGTTTTTCCAAAGGAGCCCCTCTCCTCCCTTATAAAAGGGAACCTCCTCCCTCTCTTCCTCACACCACATTGAGCCTTCAAGCTCATCCAAACCATGCCAAATTACATTCTCCACTTCCATAGAAACATCCTAGAGGTTCTGGTATTCCTCAAAGTCCAATTGTAGTTCCCTAAAAGGAGATCTCAAAAAGGCACTTCAAAGAAGAGGTAATGTCCATTACCGATTCTTTCAACTTTATTTCTTCTTCCACTTATTCTTCATAGGTTTCTTCATTATGATGTAATAACATAAGTATCACTCATATACTGATATGTTATTATAAGTATGAAACAACCCTATTTCACCATCTATCCATCCTACTAAAAACGAAATCACAGCGCGTGCGTACGTACGGAATACCGTCTCCACGCCGTGGTGTAATCTATTTTCCACCACCACCTTACTTGGATGGGTATAATGGTGTACATAATAACTATATATGATTATTGTAAAGTGATATTGATTCTGATATAGTATACATACACTCAAATACAATTTCACGATCATGAGAATGATATCATCGCTCGTGCGTATGTACGGACTACCGTCTCCACGACGCGATGAGATACATTCTCCACGTTAACCATTCATGAATGATTTTAAATTATATATAATAAGTAATCATGAAATATATGACATAATAATGATACTGTATTTATGTGTATATATATGTATGTCATCTACTTAATTCCATTCAACTAAATAAGGAAACCAAAATAGCATCCATGCGTACGTACGGCCTACCGTCTCCATGAACAGTGTATTTCTTTCCATTTACTAATCTATTATATATATGTATATTCTGAATATATATTATATATAAATCATGTTTTATATTCTGGAATTAAGTAATCATGATCTATGTAATCATATGAATAATTACAAGTCAAAACACATACGAAAAATGAAACGATTTTACCAAAAACGCTGTTTATCATGGAATTTACAAAAGAACAGGTAATATAAAGTCATAAGTGAACCATAAATGATATCATAACAATGAGTATGATTCTGTAATAAGTCAATGACGTTATTTAAATCATTATAAAGGAGGTTCATACACTTACGAAGCAAATCGGACCTAAGGTAAGGGAAAATATCACAATCTCATTTTTATCCGAGATTGTTTATACTTTGGCATTTACTGGGGTGTATTTTATCATCTACATCCATGTTTCTTCAATATCTAATATTATTTCCATATAAATACAATTGTTTAAATCCAATTTTACTCTTCGGTGAGTTTTTAGTAAAGGATATGAAAGGAATCTTTTGTCGTTTTTCGTACGAGGTACTTTTTGACTTTTCCGACAAAAGTACAAAGACTGTTTTTTAACTTATACGGCATGAATGTATTTTTAAAACATTATTTCCAAGAAGCTTACTTTACATGTTTTCATGTTTATTTTTAATCAACTTCTTTTAGTTTATAATTGTACGACATGTTAAGAATGGAAAAGTGTTTTTGAAGCAGAAAGGATATTTTCCTCAAGAATGGAGTTCAAGTGTTTTATCAAAATTATTTTCCATGTAAGATAATAAAGGTTTATGTTTTTATCCCTATTATTATATTGATTTGATTATTTTGTGATGGAATTATTTTTTTATGAATTCCTTTATCTTATATGATTTGTTTTATGATGTCACGATGTTTAAGATTCCCATTTTTATTACATGGGTTATGCTATGATGTATGGTTTTCTGATTTTGTGGCACACATAAGAATGGTATCATTATGAGATGGGTGGGACCAATATCTCCATACAAGGCATTGGGTAATGATTTTATATCTCATGAGATAGACATGGCTGGAACGGCAGGTTAAACCGGTTCAGTGAAACAGGACTGAAACGAGGAGTGAACTCGGTTCAGAAATGGACATTGTCCACTAAGATAGTGTTGGAAATGAGTCTTGACTAATAAGAAATTATTATCTATGATTATGTGTGTATGCCACAAAGTTTCATGTTTTAAGTTTTGATTATTGGGATAACATTTCACTACTATGATTTATCCCATTTTATGATATTATGATCTCTTTTGCAGGTTAAGATTTCCAAAATTTATGTTCTTATGTATATGATGTGATTTATATATCTTTTGTTTACCCTCACTGAACATTTGAGCTCACCCTTTTATGTTTTCTTTTCCCCAGGATATAAATAATGGTTTTAGGTAAAAAAAAGGGAAGATATTTATGGGATATGTTGAAGATCTTTCACCACGATTAGAAGATTATATTCCGAGTCTCCAAAGACACTAAACTATTTATGTAAAGACCAATAAATATCAAGGGAATTTTTTTTCTTAATTTTCTTTGGAATTTTACAAGAACGCAGTTTCTGAGGGCACCTGATTCTGAGGCCCGGTGTGCCTGGAATCATTATCCGAAGTTTGGCTCGGGTACGTTCAGTGAACGGACGAGCGGGTTTTTCTAACTTTTGAACCGGTGCTCGGAATCAAATTCCGAAGGCACCGATGAAATCGAAGCACCAGTATTTGCTTAGAAACGCCTCTTCCGGAGTTGCGTTTTCTCGGTTGTGGTTTTTAATTTTTGGGTTTAATGTTATGAAATAAAATAAAGTTGTGCGACAATTTTATTTTTATTTCACTTAAGCCACTTAAAAGCCACTTAAAGCTGCTTAAGCAGAGTTGATGAAGATAAGGTTCCTTCCAAAAATATCCTACCCTTTTGGTAGGATATTTGTGAGGTGGGTCCCGCTCAAGCCCCACCGTTTATTTTCCGCTATGTAACACACCCGCGAAAACCCGTCATTATGAAAGTCAACTGACACGTTTTCTTATATTCTTAACGCACCATTTAATTGGGCGGTTTTATTCGTTGAATTAATTCTATGAATTAATGGGTCGTTACTTATCTCTTTTTCATTTGATGGGATGTTAATAAAATAAGACCAACGCTTTTTCTCCTCAAGGGTTGTTCGTTGAGAGGATTTGATAGAAACCTAAAGTTCTTCATCCTCCTTCGTGAAGAACGCGAAGAACGCGAAGAACGCCGACCTCCGACGAAGAACGCCGAACCTGTGGAAATCGACGACGCGATGCCGTGTGCCGCGACACCGACGTTTTCTCTCTCGCGACATTCTTCTGCAACGTTCCTTAATCCTCAACAAAATCTTCGATCATCTGTTGAGGTGAGAGATTGCGGTTCATTAAATTTCTTTGAGGACTATAACAACACATAGATTTAATCGATATAATTAAATCTGTTGTTTCTTGGTCCTCGGAGTTCGTCGACGCAACGCTGGATACCGCGACGACGCGACTGTCCCCTCCTTCCGCGACGATCAATTCCGCGAAGAATGCGTGTGCGACGACTTGACAAGGTAGGGGTTGTTGTGAAATAATTTATATTCCCATGATCGTTTCTTTTAAAATAAATAACTCAGTTTCATAAGAATAATTTTAATATATTAAAATTGTTATTTGATATGTTGATTATTCTTCCTGATTGTTATCGCCTAATGCGGAGGGTGCGGGCCAAATGAACATGGCCCAACAACCCTCCGCAGTTCTTCATTGTTGTGCGGATTTGGCGGGCGATGACAAAACGTGCCGCAAGGGTGATTTGATGTTTCCGCAGTGAAGAACGGGACCCGGGAGGAGCAGCGGCGCAGACGAGAACGGAATCGGACCACCGGAGCGACTCCGGGGGCCCGCGGAAGCCACCGGCGGCGCGGGACGCCGGCGTGGCTGAAGCCGCGGCGGCGGCAGCGGTGCCAGCGGATCCACGGCCGCGCGGGTCCAGCACACATAGGAAGCGGCTTTGCCGCGTCCGTTGACTAGGGCGTCCCTCCATGGGGGCTGCAGAGCTATCACGCGGGGGCAGCGTGCCCCCCGCGTTGCTCGGCCGCTCGGCCGAGCCGAGCCGGGCCGGTCGGCCGGGCCAGGCCGCGCCCTGGCCGGACCGGGTTGGGTCGACCAGGTTCGGGTCAACCCGGTTTCGGCCGACCCAGGGGGGGGGGGGGGGTCGTGCCGGGTCAACCCGGGCCCAGACCCCCCGTCTTCGGACCGTTTCGGTATTTTGCCCGTAACATCATATACGGGCCTTCGAATGATGCGCCGTCAGCGGAAATGCGATCCTTGGATCGAGACGGTCGTTTCGGTATACTGCACTCAAGGTTTCGGGATACTTTAGGTTCAGCCGGGGTTGGTTCGTACACGAAACCAACCGGGCCCCGTGAGCGGAAACGCTCATATCTTGAGCTCCGGACGTCCGATTGATGTGTCGTCGACTTTGTTGAATTCCTCTAAGTGAGAAGGATCTTTTGGTTCACTCCGCACGAGGTTTGGACTCAGGTGGAGTACGTTCGGGTTGGTTTTTCCTTAAAAACCAACCGGGGCCCTAGGACGAAAAAGACAATAACTCTCAGACCGGGCGTCCGATTGACGCGCCGTCTACGACGTTGAGTTCCTGTTGAAGATACAGAACATTTGGATACATCGAATTCAAAATTTGTGTTAGTTGATGTATCAGACTCTCCGCTCGTGGAGCGGACCCTCCCGAACCGGCTTGCTCTGTGCGGGAACCCTAGTGCTGGTTGCGACTTCGACGACGATGACTGTGCAGAGATCCTCAGTGGACTGCAACGACGACTGTGTAGAGATCCTCAGTGGACTGCGACGACTACTGCACTCATCGATCCTACGTGGATCAGTGCTACAGATCCTCTGTGGATCTAATCCTGTGTGGGTCAGTGCTCAGCGGTTCTGTGTGAGCCAGCGCCTATAGGTCATGTGTGGGCCCGATCCTATGTGGGTCTTTGTGGGGGTTAGTTTCCTATCAATCCTGTGTGGGTCCGATCCTGTGGGGGTCATTGCGGGGGTTAGTACCTTTCGATCCTTTGTGGGTCCGACGACTTAGATGGATCAGTGATCATCTTTATCGTCATACAAAGAAGTATACCTGTGTGAGCTGAAACTCTGTTATGCTTTCCTTTGTGGATTGTGTTGAGCTATCCTGTGTGGATTTACGTTTTACCTTCCTTTGTGGATTGTGTTGAGCTATCCTGTGTGGATTTTACGTTTTGCCTTCTTGTGTGGACTGAGTTGTGCTTGGGCTCAGATGTTGGAGCCGAACAGGAATTGATGACTTAGGTATATGTATGGGCATATACCTAAGCTGTGTCGGTTGTTACTTCATGATTGTATCTTCCCTTTGTGGTTTATCCTCTGTGGATTTCGGGAGACCTTCGGGGGTCTCGGGGTCCCTACTGAGTAGCTTATACTCACCCCTACAAGGGCTATGCCCGGACTTCGTTGTGTTGTTTGCAGACGACGGATAGCACTGATCATGGTGAAGGCTTGCGGAGCAGGACGATACCTGGAGGTGGACCACTGGGCGGGACGTACTCGGAGGGGACGGCTGGACCGAGGAGCTGTGGAGGATATCTGTGCTCACCCTTCACGTGGTACTTCTAGAGGACATCTCGACGCTACAACTTTTCTTTTCAGTTGATATTTTTCCCTTCAGTTGTACTTTACAGTTGGGCTTGTATTTCTGGCCCCTTTTACTTTCAGTACAGCTTACTACAGTTTTTACATAGTGTTTACTTTTCCGCTTGTTTACTATGTGGTGCATGTTTACTTTACAAAGGGAATGCCTTCCCTGTTTATCAGGATTTATGCCTTGGTGCAAGTCGCTAGCCCCTGGCCTATGGAAGGCGGGCTTGGGGTAGTCACGGCACGGGCCCCGAGGACGGATCGTGACAATTACGGTCCTTGTGTGTGTGTTTTTGTAATGTAATAAGTATTCCGCAAAAGTAATGTAATGTCCATGTACGTTAAGATTAGGGTCTCTACAGTTGGTATCAGAGGAATGGTTTAGTCAACCTTTGGAAACTAGGATGCGAGAACTTTAGTGAGATCCCTATAGATATTTCTAAGGTATGTCTAGGGATGTACCTAAGGATAAGTATACGTATAGGATATAGTCCTAGAACTATGGTAACGATATTAGATTAAACCAAAGATGCTAGATATTGAAGTTACTCCCCCTTTATTATGATTTTTACCTCTCACACTATTATTTTTGGGTTTTAGATGATGGCCGGAACCCGAAGGAACCGTGTTGATCAATATAATGGACAATGCAATGATTGTCCTCCTGAACAAACAAATGTTATGGGAGATGGAGTGAAAAATCTTATTGCTATACTTACACAAGCTATGAATCATTCTGGGCTTCCAAATGAGTAGAGAAGGGAACAATATTCTATTGAGTCCTTCATGAGGCAACGTCCACCTTCTTTTAGTGGGTCTTCTGATCCACTTATTGCTGAACTATGGATCAGTACTACGGAAAAGATATTTTCAGTTCTCCAATGTTCTGAACATGATAAAGTCATCTTAGTAGTGTA
This sequence comes from Viscum album, assembly GCA_963277665.1. Lineage (NCBI taxonomy): Eukaryota > Viridiplantae > Streptophyta > Magnoliopsida > Santalales > Viscaceae > Viscum > Viscum album. The sequence continues at coordinate 880,438,702 of OY728166.1, forward strand.
TCGTTTGGAAGGTGATGCTGATCAATGGTGGAATCTTATCAAGAATACGAGGCCAAGATATGAAATTGATTGCATGGAATGGGACAAGTTCAAGAACTTGTTTTTTCAATAAGTACTTCCCTCGTATTTTTCGAAAAAATATGGAGGAGTTTGTTGAACTAAAGCAAAAGGATGATGAATCTGTTTGTATATAAGAAGCGAATTTTACAAGGATTGCTAGGTATGCATCTGGATTTGTTATCCAACCTGAATGTAATGTTGATCGATTCTTCAATGGCTTAAAACCAAATATTTGGAGGGCATTAGCTATAAGAGACTTCAGTAGCTATGAAGAAATTGTGCGTTGTGATATCAAGGTAGAAATAGAAGTTGGTGTTACTTATCCATCTCATAGTTTTGACAAGAAACGAAAGATGGAGTTCAAGGAGAAATCTCAGAATAATGGTGAAAAGAAGATGAATGCTTCCTTATGCTCAAAGTGTGGAAAGAAGCATGGTGGAGATTGTCTTAAAGAAACTTGAAAATGTTTTAAGTGTGGAAAAGTAGGTCATCGAGTAGCTGAGTGTCGAAGTAATGGAAATAGGGTTTCTAATGATGTGAATAAAGAAAAGACTGTAGAGAACGCACCACCAACACTTCGATTCTTCAAGTGCAAGTAAATGGGGAATTATGCTAATAAATGCCCTAATACAAGGGTTAGTGATGATCGACATGAGCAACCACTTAAGGCAAATGACAAAGGGAAGTCACATGCGATCACTATTGGCGATGTTGAATATGAAAACGATGTGGTGGAATGATTAAGTGTTTATGTAATGGAATTCCAAAATAATGTTGTATATAGTATCGTGGAAGATTGGAATATTTATGTATTGGTCTATTGCGATTTTCAATGGTACTGGTAACCATAGAATGTGATTGAGATATTTTTGGAAAAAAAGTTGATATGCGCATAATGAATGGAAAAAGAGAAAATAAAATGTTTGACCATATTCATGAGCTCATGACTGATATAAGGAGATTGTTATATCATGGTTTGAGTATATAGAATTTTTGGATTTTGGTATGTGGAAATAGTTAACTTTTGACTGCATTCATGTTTTCACTATGGTTCAATTAATGTGTATTCATTCTTCAAAAGAATACATGATTAAGGTATTCACAGGTTTGTAATTTGACCAAAAAGATATATCTTATGATATATGGGGGATAAATGATGGAATTCACGTGATTGTTATGTGAAATTTCAAGTAATAATTTTCTTTATACTATGAGCTTGGACTGAAGTATTATAGATAAGCCAAAAGATTGGAATGGATTATGTTGGAAATAAGTTAGGATAGAACATTTTTGGATATTATTGATGGGATGTTATAGTAATATAGCTTTAGAAAAAGGAAAACCTGCAGGACGGGCGACATCCTATCGCATTGGACAAGGCTGTGGGAATCGAACCCACAACTGATGTGCGACTGGCCTTTATCTCCTACCACTAGCTTACAAGAAGTCCCTGGTTAGTAGAAACTAGTTTTATTTTGTTACGCGGTATGATATATGAATTATAAGTTCATTTTTGGAATTGTATACGATTAACCTCCCCATAGATGGACTTATGTATATTTGATAACTTTTGATAACCTTTTGTTTGAAATAGATAGAATGACCCATCATTCTATCAGATGATCTATTAACACTTCAAGAATGACAAATTCAAATTCATTTCTTTACTAGATGAATTGGAAATTATTCAAAGCACGAACAACAGTGAAATTGTACCAAAATCATGTAATTATTTCTTTTAATTCACCAACTTTAGGTAAATGATCTTGAAAACCAAAAATGTTGTCCTAGTGCCCTTATATATGATGAATCAGATGGTACCTGAGATCATCGCAAATCTATGGCTTTGTGATTGTTGGCTATTTCATATCCATGTTCTCTACCACTCTCTATCAGAACTTGATGGTTAGATTTTTCTTCCATATCCATATTTTCACCTATGTTCTCCTACGTGGAAACCCAGTGATGAGTTAATTTGGGTAACCGTTACATTTAATACTTTAGTTTTTAAAGCCATGTTTGGGTATTCCTTTTGACGATGTGGGTTTCTATTAAACAAAATTTTGAGTAGTAAACCATTTATAACCCGACGAATTTCGAGGGTGAAGTTCATTTTATGGGGGGTAGAATGTAACACCCCGAGATTTTATGAAAAATATTCTTTTGAATTTCATTAATGTCTTGTTTTGTACGCTACACCAAAAGAATCTTGCACAACACGCATCCTTGACTTTCCTTTCATTACACGCAAGCGCGACCTTCCACGATAGCTTGTGTTGTACGCAATACCGAGTTTCACTAAACAATGATATGCTATTAAAATATTATTAAAACTAGCCGTTATGAATAGTAATAACCACTTTTTGAAATTTTTTTAATTTTATATTTCAAAATGGACTTCATTTTTGGATTCGGAATATCGAAATTAGCTTAGGGTGAAATTTTGGTACTTTTTGGATAACTTTAATTTTCTGATGAATAGTGAAAATTACTAAATTTTAATTAAAAACTACCTTTTTAATCAAAATAATGAATAGTGATAAATTATTAATTTGATTGGTTTTAAAGTATACTTAGAATATATTTTTACAATTTAATACAATGTTGGTCATTGGATGTAATTTCACATTTAAACCAGACATAAACAAATGTCAATCTTTTGATAGTTATTATCTCTTAAGAACACTCTATTTGTTTTGACGACGGGAATTAATTTTTAAATTAATTAATGAAACTGATATGTTTTGAATTTGATAAAATACACATCATTTTTGAATTCATAATATCAAATATATCTTAGGCCTAATTTTTGGTATTTTTCTGGAAACATTCATTTTTTGATGATTAGTGAAACCATTAAGTAGTAGTTAAAAAAAACTGATTTTTTCATAAAACATAATTTTACCGCTTCGGTGAGTGGGATTTCAATAATCCGAGAGAGACGGTTGATGTCAGCAAGTAAAATGTGGTTCAACGAGATGAAAATAATTTTTGGTGAATAATAACTTTTAATTTTTTTTACCACGGTTAAAAGTAAATAGCGTAATTAAGGGTACAAATGATATTATTATTACCCTAAAAGATGTCCTAATTCTATTGTATAAGTGTAATTCGACCAACAGCAACCTTACGAATAAAATATGACCATTTAGGCCCACTTGGATTAGATTAGGACATTTATTATTATTTAATTCAAAGAAGCGTTAAAAGAGTTAAAATCAAAGTTTATTTACTACACCATTTTTAATATAGGGTTATACATAAGATAAATTCGATTGTAAATATTCATTAGCAATCTAATAATATTTACTAGATATTGATATTTTATTTATAATTTTTATACATTAAAAAAATTAATTTATTTATGACACAATGATGATGCAGTAATTACCATAATAGTGAAAAATTAGAATAATTGATATTATAAATACCAAAATAAATATAATTTGAGACTTTTTATGAATTACACTAATTTTATAGGTTAATATGACATGTTAGTATTTATTTAATTAACATTTTTCGAACTAATCATTCTATTATAATTTTCACAAATATCAATTACTAAATAGTTTCAAAATTGACATAAAATAGTTTTTAAAATAAATATTATATTAGTAATTTTTATTTTATTCCTAAAAATCTATGGCTCAGCTAAATGACTTAGATAAAGTTATATATATTAATAATAAACAACTTGGGGTTTGTTTGGCTGCTTATATAATTTTATTAACCTTATAGTATAAGAACACAAAAAGACATGGTAAAAGTAAAATTATTTTACTTAATGATAAATCTTAATGATAAGTTTAAAATAGGAACCTAGACTTGTCTTAATTATATTGGATTAGAGGATTTCGAACCATCCCCACATTAGCTTCGAAATAAATCAATTTTGAGCTATTTAAAACCGAATTTGTCATTATAATAAAATAATAGTTTTAGTTTTTCCAAAGGAGCCCCTCTCCTGCCTTATAAAAGGGCACCTCCTCCCTCTCTTCCTCAAACCACTTTGAGCCTTCATGCTCGTCCAAACCCTGAAAAATTACATTATCCACTGCCATGTAAACATACTATAGGTTCTGGTATTCCTCAAAGACCAATTTTAGTGCCCTAAAAGGAGATCTCAAAGAGGCGCTTCAAAGAAGAGGTAATGTCTGTTACCGATTCTTTCAACATCATTTCTTCTTCCACTTCTTCTTCTTAGGTTGTTTCATTATTAAGTAATAAAATCAGTATCACTCATATACTGATATGTTATTATAAGTTTGAAACAACCCTATTTCACCATCTATCCATCCTACGGAAAACGAAATCACCGCGCGTGCGTACTTACGGGATACCGTCTCCACGCCGTGGTGTAATCTATTTTCCACCACCACCTTACTTGGATGGGTATAATGGTGTAAATAATAACTATACATGATTATTGTAAAGTGATATTTATTATGATATAGTATACATACACTCCAATACAATTCCACTATCATGGGAACGATATCATCACTCGTGCGTACGTACGGACTACCGTCTCCACGATGCGATGAGATACATTCTCCACGTTAACCAATCATTAATGATTATAAAGTATATATAATAAGTTATCATGAAATATATGACATAATAACGATACTGGATTTATGTATATATATATGTATTTCATCTAATTAATTCCATTCAACTCAATAAGGAAACGAAAACAGTGTTCATGCGTACGTACGGCCTACCGTCTCCATGAACAGTGTATTTCTTTCCATTTTCTAATCAATTATATATATGTATATTCTGAATATATATTATATATAAATCATGTTTTATATTTTGGAATTAGTTAATCATCATCTAAGTAATCATATGATTAATTACAAGTCCAAACACGGGCGAAAAATGAAACGATTTTACCCAAAACGCTCTTTAACATGGAATGTACAATAGAACGAGTAATATAAAGTCATAAGTGAACCATATATGATATCATAACAATGAGTATGATTCTGGAATAAGTCAATGACATTATTTAAATCATTATACAGGAGGTTCGGACACTTACGAACCAAATCGGACCTAAGGTAAGGTAAAATATCACCGTCTCATTTTTATCTGAGATTGTTTATACTTTGGCATTTAATGGGGTGTATTTTATCATCCACATCCATGTTTCCTCAATATGTAATATTATTTCCATCTACCTACAATTGTTTAAATCCAACTTTACCCTTTGGGGAGTTTTTAGTAAAGGATATGAAAGGAATCTTTTTTCGTTTTTCGTACGAGGTACTTTTTGAATTTTCCGAAAAAAGTATGAAGAATGTTTGTTAACTAATACAGCATGAATGGATTTTTAAAAAATCATTTCCAAGAAGCTTCATTTACAAGTTTTCAAGTTTATTTTTAATCAAATTCTTTTAGTTTATAATTGTATGACATGTTAAGAAAGGAAAAGTGTTTTTAAAGCAGAAATGATATTTTCCTCACGAATGGAGTTTAAGTGTTTTATCAAAATTATATTCCATCTAAGATAATAAAGGGTTCTGTTTTTATCACTATTATTACATTGATTTGATTATGTTGTGATGGAATTATATTTTTATGAATTCCTTTATCTTATATGAATTGTTTTATGATGTCACGATGTATAAGATTCCCATTTTTATTACATGGGTTATGCTATGATGTTTGGTTTTCTGATTTTTTGGCACACATAAGAATTGTATCATTATGAGATGGGTGAGGCCTAGATCTCCCTACAATTAATTGGGTAATGATTTTATATCTCATGAGATAGACATGGCTGGAACAGCAGGTTAAACCGGTTCAGTGAATCAGGACTGAAACGAGGAGTGAACTCGGTTCAGAAATGGACTTTGTCCACTAAGATAGTCTTGGAAATGAGTCTTGACTAATAAGAAATGATTATCTATGATTATGTGTTTATGCCACAAAGTTTCATGTTTTAAGTTATGATTATTGTGATTACATTTCACTAATATGATTTATCCCATGTTATGATATTATGATGTCTTTGGCAGGTTAAGATGTCCAAAAGTTATGTTCTTATGTATATGATGTGATTTATATTTCTTTTTCTTACCCTTACTGAGCATTTGAGCTCACCCTTTTATGTTTTCTTTTCCCCAGGATATAAAGAAAGGTTTTAGGTAAAAAAAGGGAAGATATTTATGGGAGATGTTGAAGATCTTTCACCACGATTAGAAGATTATATTCCGAGTTTCCAAAGACACTAAACTATTACGGTCCTTGTGTGTATATTTTTATTATGTACTATGTATTCCGCAAAAGTAATGTAATTTCCATGTCCGTTAAGATTAGGGTCTCTACATTGTATGTCCATCCTTGTCATTATCCACTATGCTGGGTGGAAACAGGTGAAATATAAATCTTCGTGCCATGCCTTGTCCATGAAACAAAAGAGAAGATCCGGTAGATTATAAAAAGGATGGAGACAACTTAGAGTCTTCAGAAATCTTATACAGATCACCGTCGAAAACTATTGTCATTCATTGTGGGTGATCATGTCTTCTTGAGGATCTCTCCACGGATTGGACAACATTGTTTTTGGAAGCAGGGCATGTTATCTCCTCGATACATTGGCCCTTTTGAGATACTGGAATGAGTTGGAGAGGTGGCATGTTGGATGGAATTACCACCATGGTTCATTTTGGTGTATAATGCGTTCCATGTATCTGAGTTGAAAAAGTATCAACATGGTCCTGACCAAGTTATCAGATGTGATAATGTTGTCCTAGTTTTGGATGTTTTGTTGATACCTATCCCGGTATGGACTGTGGATAAGCAAGAGAATGTCTTACATGGAAAAATCATCGGTCTAGTGTGGGTTTTATGGAAGCATGGCCAGATTCATGAAGATACTTGGGAATGTGAAAAGGAAATGAAAGAGTAGTGGATGGAAATTTTTCAGATGGGTGAAGGTTTTCTACTTTCTGAGGATGGAAAGACCAATGGTTGAGAGAATTTAGTACCCCCAGTTTCTAGTATGTAACTTTTACTTGATGCTTTTTGTGGTTTTAATGTTACGAGTGATTAATGGGAGAGTTGGAAGAACATTGAATGATGTTTTGAGGCAAAGGGTAAGTCGCACGGACAGAGCACGGTTTGTCTAAACTGTGTGGCCAAACCATGCATAGTTAGTCTTTGAGGGAGTATCTTCCTCATATGCATCGCCCAATTTGTCTAACCATGCGGCCAAACTATTCATGGAGGGTCCTCCGAGGCAGTGGCTAATGCACGGTTAGAGCACGGTTTGTCTAAAAATGTGAGAAAACCATGCGACTACATAAATTAGATCCTATAAAAGTGATTCTCACTCGTTTTTGCCTCTAAGTGCCTTGTTTAAGCTCCTAAGTGGCCATATCTCAGGATTTTTATTCTCTTAATGTCAAAGAGTGTTCTCCCACTGTTTTGGAGGCAATCCGAAGGCTTCTCTTGGCGAATTGAATCCAGATTCTTGAGGTATGTGATCGTTCTACTTCATTCATTATTGGGTTCTTAGGTCTACTATGATCTACATCACCTCTTCTCTCAGTTTCTAAGATCTACAACCGTTATGGGTAGATCTATGTGTGTGGATTCCAAATATGATGAGATTTGGTCTTTATCTTTCTAGGAGAAGAGATCTATGGTTTTTTTTGGAAGAAGCAAGCAGTTTTCTTGTGCATTCTTCATTCCTTGTCGTTTTTGTCAAAACCCCAAAGGTAAGAGGCTTCACTCTCGACTCATCTTGTAAGAATTTATTGTCTTAGTTTCAAATTGTATTATTTTAATGGAATTTATTGTGAAATGTATATATTAAATATACTTTAGTGATGAATTTTGTCTTTGGTGAAATTGTGAAATATGGGTGAATTGTTGTTCAAGTTATTTGGGCTTCTTGAATATAAAATGTTGATTTAAAAATATGGATTTGATGAAATTGTAAACACTTTGATGAAAAATGGGTTTTCAATAAAAAGGTTGTTTTATTTAATGGTTTCAGAATTAAATGACATTGATGGAATTGGATTTCAATAAAAAATAGTTTTATTAAAATGGTTTGGAATTGAAATGGTTTTGGTGGAAATGGTTTTCAATAAAAAGGTGTTTTTATTGAAATGGTGTTTTCATATGATTGAAGGGAATTTGTGGTGTGTGTTCATGTTGAATGTACACGGATTGGTTGAAATACGACATTGTGCTCGATGACAAATGTTTAATGACATAATGGTAACTATATGTACGAGATTTCTTTGAAATATGACCTTCTGCTCGGTGCCAAAGTTGTCATGGAACATGGGAAACAATTACATTGTGATGACTTGGTAGATCGATGAGAAACCGCTCATGAGTATGGAACTGTCATAACATAGCATCCATGGTTTGTTTCATGGGTTTGTGAAATGGTTGGGTATGCCAAAAATGGAATTTTTTGTAATGGTTGGGTATGCCAAAAAAGACAATTTTTTGAACTTTTTTGGTATGCCAAAAAGGGGACTTTGTGAAAATGGTTCTAAAGCTTTTTTAGTTATTTTTTATGATAAATAACTCCCTAGAAAATGGGTTTCTTTTTCATTTGAATGCTTTTGGTTATAAGTGGTTTTGGGAAACTAGTTTATATTTAGTTATAAACTGTTTTTGAAAAAAATATTTTATATAAACTATTTTCATATAAATGTTTCTAATTATTCTATCCTAGTGGAATGAGTAGGGAAGTCATTGGGGAATCCTACCGAGTTTTATACTGACCCTTGCGTTGGAACTTTGGTGAATTTATAGATATCGTGTTCCCGGATACTGGTAAAGTTAAAATATCTTTTTGTTAGTGGATCGTGGTAATTATTGGAAGATGTAGTGGAGTTAGGAGCTTGTGGATCATGGTGTTTCAGTGTCTTTTGAGAGTCTTCAGTTTCTCTTCCATTGTGTACTTTGATGTTTGGTTTGATCTTTCATTGTTCTTTACTTGATGTGGTTTTACATAAATGAAGTTGTTTAGTTGTCATTCATTTGTTCATTCATATTAATGAATGTTGTTTGGTTGCTTCATTGATTTATTTCATAAAGGGTAATTAGTCCCCAACGTTTATTGAAACCCTTCGACATTCATTTCCCACCTTTGGCTACTTGGGGATGTCGCCTAAGGCCAAGTAATGGAACGTTGTACTCTCAAGCCAATGGGAATTTTCGGGTCATTACAGTTATCTAAATAAAATCCATAATGAAATGACCATATGCATAACCAAGAAAATATCCCATTATTTCCATCATCAAATTTCATGTAACCCCCCCCCCCTCAAAAAGATTACCATATCATGATGGTCCACTTTCATCGAGGACAATCATTAATAATTCGAACAGTTTGATAACACACATAATAGTGTATAACATATTAATAATTTCATAGAATATCATCCTGGAAAAATCACATCCACATAAAAAACATGTTTTCAACATCAAACAAGAATAAAAAATCTATAATTTTACTCATGGAATATGTGTCATAAATGGGTCTTGTCGGTTATGTGAAGACAAAAATGTGATCAGAATCAGGCACATAAATCAAGGTATAAATAAATAAGAAGTATACCATGGTGATAAGATTGTATAATAGCCCAAAATGGTTTGTAACTTCCTACCTCTTGGTTTTCAATATTAACATCATGTTTTGTCATGGCATCATCTCTCAAACCACATTCACACAAAAAATGGAACAAGATTTACTTCCAATAACTCTGGGAAAGGATTACACATAAAGCAACACAAATTTACCAATAATATAACATAAAATAAGTGGAAGTAATAAATAACCCAATGATGTATACATAAAATGATATAATTTCATATTGGTTGAAGGAATAATGAACTACAACACTTATATGGAGACAAGAGGGTAAGTCACTGATAGAACATCATTATGACTTTTTAGAAATACACCGATCCTCAAGAAGTTTGCTGAAATACCCCAAATTACATTACCACACTAGACTACATAAGGAATCATTATATAATCCATGATGACATCTTTCTAAGATATAAGATGAAATAATGGGGAGAATTTATCCAAATAATAATACTAACCAAATACCTTCACTGATTAACAAAACAAATGAAACACTAATAAAGAAGGATGTGTGGGGACCATGGATTGACAAAGGAGAAAAAATAAGGGTGAAACACACATGTATACGTCACATCTAAGTGGTTCACATATATCCTCTCCTAAATATTTTGGAAATATTTTTACAGTCTAGGAATTGGTTTCAAATAAGTTAATAGTGTATTAGAATCGATTACTAAATTTATTAATACCACACAATAAAACTCGATGTGTTTCCCCTACCTGTTAAATCCTGATCCATGAATAGAGGGAATTGATTTCTACTATTTCAAAAATTCCCAAAGACGAAATAGAATGAACCATGGAATAACATTAATCATGGGGGTTCTTGAACACACCAAGCCAAAAATGGAATGTGCAATGGAATAATAAATAAATATAATATATTTTACTATCACTATAAATTAAACCATGTCGTATTGAGGATTCCCATGACATTTTACAATGAGAAAATTGGGGACATTCTCCAAAAATATTACTATGTACTTGGAATGTGTTTTTACTTTCCTATTTTTTATTACACGGGACCCATGGGTTGATCTAGTGATTTAGTTCCATATATATTGTCCCATGAAAAATAAAACACAATCTAATGATTTCACATGCCACACAAATACTCAAGGGCTCCATCCAAGAATGGTTGAAAAAAAAATAATGAGAAAAATTAAAACATGGATTTTTATATTGAAAAATAGTTCTGGGAATTTACATTCTCCCCTCTAAAGGCTCATTACCTCAAGTAGCCTCTCTAGTAATATATCTCACAAAACAAAAGACAATATGCACTAATGTCAGATTCCTAGTCACATACCTCATCATGGAATTTTCTATTCTACCATAGGATCCATATATGTTGTACAATATTCTGCCATAACACCTAATTTATATTTTTTCTAATCTAGGATACGATCTCATTAGAATATTAATCTTGATCCAACTCAACATCCTTATAGTCATTGACATGTTCTCGATTTGGAATGTACATCGGTAGGTGGGAAATGTGAAACAAAAAATTAATTTTTTAATAAAATTGTTTTAAATCAAATTAATATTCTAGTCCTATGATATGATTAGTGATCTAAAATAGTATAAAAACCACAATTCCAACATACCCTACATCACGAATAAATTATGGAAAAAATCTAGGTAACATATTTAGGGAAATCTTGTCACCAATATTGAATTCCAAAGGTCACCACCTTCAGTATTCATATGTTTACTATCATTATTGAGTTCTCACCAAGAACATACTAATAAAAAATACCCTATATAAGGTCTCTTGTACCATAATGGCCCCCAAAAATAAAACCTTAACAGCATTTTTCCAATAAAATGGGGAATGAAATACCCTACCATATAGGCCCACATCGGTTTAAATCTAAATCGAATCCAAATAACTATTATTTTATGTGAACTACACCAAGTCTAGGTGATAATTAAATAATAAAAATTGTGTAGATTGAAGTCATGAATAATATAATAGATGATCTGAAAGGGTATCACATGATGTATATTTGTTGGCACACAATACACCGTACTTAGCTTTAACTAAATCCCCAACAACTTCTGTAAGACATTCCCAAAATGAATCATAAAACCTGAATCTTGATTAGATACAATTCTCAAAATAATTCCATGTAGTGGTACTATCTCATAGACATATAACTTTCCATTCTATTACACATAGTGACTATTATGAATTGACATGATGTGAGAAAATTTCATTTCCAGATGGAATATAACCCAAAAAATTTCATGTCATATCATAGTTCTTACTGACCCCCTAATATACTCCATGATAATGTAATATAAATTATACGTCGGTATAAGAAGTGGGTGCAGAAAAACACCAGTATTATGGTGATTATTCATTATCCGATGATAGGTAATACATTGAGTAATGAAACAAACATTGGCCCTATTTATCCCTAACAACCAAAACTGGCACTTGACTTAAGTATACATCCTTTTAACCCATGATTTTATCCCGCTGAAGGGTTTGAATGTATCTATTTATCTCTTACTTGATAGAAGTAGGTACTACATGTTTTTCATATTCAATGATCACATCCTCATAATCCAACAAAAACAAAGGTATCAGTTCACCATCTGTAAATTTTTTCTTGCAACACAAAAAAGTCATGGTTTGTCTCCTATCTGTCCCATACCTAGCCTATTATAGAATATATCACCACAAATAGAGAACACGTAATTTATCCCAAGTCCGTATAATCATTTTTCATAAAATTAATCAATATACTCATCATAAACCACTTATTCTATAAAATCCATTGACCATGATTCTAAGAAACTAGTGTTTAATGGCTAAGAGAATCTACAACAGTGTAACCTTTACGTGGTGGATAGTACATCTCAACGTTGAACATATATAGATAATAATCCCAACACCTCTTCCCCATATTATTTTCCAATGATACAAAGATATAGTGAAGTCTCATGAGGTTATTGTAGACAACAAAGATGTCACTAAGGACATGGTGTTTCCAACACTTCTAATCACAGACAACAACTCCCAACTCCAAATCATGGGCATGATAGTTATCCACTAGGGGTAAAAACTAGCATGACCCCGAAGCTACTACCATTAGCTTTTTTGTTAGTATCACTCCCAATGATTAAGATGATGTATAGAAATAAATAAAATATCCAATCTGTGGCTTTGTAAATATCCACAAACACCCGTCCAAAAAATAGAACTTCACCCCTTTCATCATGAAAATAGTTATGGATTCAAATTATTATTTGATTCCCAAGATAAAATGTAGGTATTGTTGTAATAATACCAGGACGGAATTAATGTTAAACATGTTCTAGGTATTATTTTGGGATATTAGGGCCACAACTTTCTCCAGGTCTATATATATTCAAATATGAGAGACAAAAATCCATAAAAAAATTCACCACATGAATCTATAAGTTACACATTGATAGCTTCTCATTAATCCAATTTTATCAGAGTATATTTAAGAATTTCTAAATATTTAAGGAATTTTTCTCCGGGGATTGCAATTAGATGATGATGTCTTTATTGAACACCATAATGAATGAGTCAAGATATGGGCTGAAGAACATATAGATAAGATCCATAAACACTTTGAACATATTTCTTAGTCCAAACTGAATATCTATATACATATATAGCCCATATCTACTAAAAAACATCCTAATAAATATTTCCCCATATCTATCATTTAACTAGTGATAGACCAATCAAATATAAATCTTAGAAAACAACATTAATCTGTGTAAATGATCATAGAGATCAATGTTATTCAATAGGGGATATATTATATTCACTATCAACTAATTCATATTTTGGTAATCTATATAGAGTTGATGTACATAGTTCTCTATAGTATAGAGAAATGTTTTTGAATCCATGGTGAAGTACTCGACCTGGTAATTCCTGTCCATTCAATGTCCTCATAATGTATCTCAAGATCTATCAAAAATACATCCACCATATAATAAGGGGAGTATCAAAATGGGTTGATCACTTCGAATGAAATCAACCACAATATCAACTCATATTTTATTGGGGAGTCTAATGAAATAATCTGAAAAGATATCATGAAGGAGATAAATAATTATAGGAAATGTAAGGGGCCTTCCACTCATCCTGTTGAGAGAGACCAGTCTATAATCATGACCATGATCTTCCCAAGATAGATCAAGTCTATAACCAATCTAATCTCTCTAAAACCAAAATCTATAGTAATCATGAAAATATCACCCTTGTGATATGTAAATTTTTATCATCCCTGATATCAATCAATTTGATCTTAGAAGCTGGTCATCTTTTTTATACTAATAATAACATTGAATCTAATCATCTACCAAATCATGAAGTATCATATATTTTCAAAATCATAAAATAACCATAGGTAATATGGGGAATTGTAGAAGGTGGTCCACATTCATTTAAATCAGTGTATCTAGGTAAAGTAACAGAAAGTGAAAAATTACTTGTAAGTAAATTTCAACAATAACTTTTATATAGATAAATGAAGTGGAAAACTGTTATAAATCATTCTAGACAATCTAAACTTGACTAAAAAGGTACCTAGAATAGTATATTGACCTTAACTACTATATAATAGTGTTTGATCCATTATATAATCTCAATATACTTCCACTCCATAGTATTTAACATGAAATTATTGTCCCCATTTAGTATTCCTCTGAGGTCCCCGACCCAATATACTGTTTATTGAAAACATTTTCCCCAATATTATGAAGAAACCTGAACTCATAGCTAAGGATAAAATCATATATAGATTCTCTATATTGTGGTATTTCCAAAAATTTCTTTGAGGTGTTGTGCATACACAGAGGCAATGGCCAACCATCCCCCAGTTCATTCACTATGGAACTTCTCCTGAGAAAGTTGATGAACTGAAACTTTACTACAAAAGGATACCATTATCCATATACACATCCAAGGTCTTCCACATGATATTTTAAATGGGAACATATTAAAATATTATGAGGTCCTCATACTAGTTTAATGAAGGTTGGAGAAATACTAACTACTCGGTCCAACTCAAGCCTCTTACAGATAGTCAAGTCCATGGGAAGATCCTTATTGTATATTTTTATGTAAAATGTTCAGACACAATTTTTAATGTTAGGATAAAAATTGAAATAAAAAATTATAGGCTTCTGTGAAATGTTTTTATCCAGGATAAGATCATCTAGAAGTGACTCATTTAATTGAATAGAGATTATATATACCATCACAGACCCCTCCTCTAGCTCCATGAATTCATGTTTTCAATCCAACTTTACCATATCATGAATAAAATTCAGAAACAAACATGTCCTTAAAGCCGTATCTTGTCAGACTCTCATGTATTTTGTCCAGCCTCAGCGTGCCTCATCACATCAGGGGTTGTCCTTAACTCATAAAAGCTTCTAGATTCACCCTCCTCTCCACATGGTTCATTCTATGTTCAATGAAACCCCCAATGCTGTATATTTAATATTTTAAATAATTCAACCATCTAGTTCCCAAAAATGTTATAGTATTCTTGTGTTAGATGACTCTAGTGCAGTACACCATAGACCTTAGTGCCCTACCACCCTCGGATGGTACTTGATAAAGGACTCACGACATAAGTGTCCATATTCATGCATTACTGGAGTAGGCGAGAGAGCATAAATGAGTCAAACCTCATGAAAATAAGTTATTGGAACATTATAATCAACTATTTAAGGAGAATTATGACCCAAGTAAATAGGTTGTCCCATAATTATCCATCCGGGTGGAATCTCTTTCAACATGGAATAACTATTTATAAAGTAGTAGAGTCACTAGGATTAATCCAAATTTGATTAGAGGATTGAACAAATGATATCCTAGTATTCCACCATATATCAATTTATATCCCTCCTAGAACTAATCAAGGCATCCATCCCAACATGTTACTCATAATCATGTATATCAACAAAAAAATTGAATGATTGGTTTCTAATAATTAATTCCAATAGATATATCACTTCAATATGAAAATATTGATATATCAGTCAATCAAGAATACATTTCTATCCATAATAGATAGAACAAATAAAATAATTGAGATAAAGAACTAGTATAATTTACACAATAGTTATGTACATAGAATATGATCCAATATTCCTACTCGATATTCATAATTGCACACAAAATCCATAAAACAATGTCAATAATCTCATCTATTGTAACTCATATGCCTGTCTCATATGAGCAAGACATGGACATAGACTCTACCTCAACCACCCCCACCCAAACCAATCTCCTTTATACAATTTCCTATGTTAGTAAAATAGATAAATGAGAAAACATTTTGTTGATAAAATTTTGTACCGTAGTAACTGAAACCACTATATTTTAACTGGAGAGTCACCAGATCTCATGAATTCCACTTCATATGTAAGATGTTTCTATCTAGTAGTGAGGGCTTGAACACTATCAATAGGGAAACTATACCTCGAATATCAATTGATTTCCTAAATAATATAAATTTAAACAATATTATATCAATAATAATAAAAATTGAAATTCTAAATAACATATGAAACACATGTCATACAAATAAATAAAGTGTATTCCACAGTTGAAAGAAAAAATATAGTATAAATTATGTAGAAAAGTAAATAAAATCATTAAATCTCATGGATTATATCTCATTACCCTCACCAGATCTGTGCTCCATGGATGAACCATCTACCATGGGCCACTTCCCCCATCGTGGATCCCTATACCTGAAGTCTAAAAATGAATTGGGATTCCTGTTTAGGGTGTGAGTGTATAAACATAGAACGAAAACACCAATGCATCCATAATAATTTTTCATGTGTATATTAGGTGTATTCCATGATAAGAATAAATAAAATATCATGCACAAACAATTTGACTCTGAGCACCCATTTTCTAACACAAGCACCAATATTCTATTTCCTAACTAAATAAGCTCTATGTCATAACGAATATCATGACATTATATTTAATAAATATGGCTCCAAAAGAATAGAAAACATTCTTCTATGAATATAAAGAACAATAAACTGAAAAACCACATGGAATCAAGTGAGGCATTATCTAGACATCAAAAACTCATTGATTACTCATGCTACTCTTTTTCCACAGAGAATTGAGTACAAATTCTAATTGTTAAATACTAGGATTTGACTAGACCACATGAAATCCATGAGGAATTGTTATATCAATATACTATGATAATTTCCATATTCGGTATCATTGCAGGTCAGTCACCTTCTCCCCCTATGTGATAACCATGTAATAATAGACCACCTATATTATGTAATAAGAAGAATTAATCAAAAGGCATAAGGACATATATAATAAAGAAGAGAATATAAATAAAATCATAATACATCAACATGAGAAAATGATATAAACATAAAAATATAATCAACATTGAACATGAATAAGAAATCTACAATACTACTCCTTGAAAAACGTATCATAATTGGGTCTCACGAGTTACACATAGATATGCATGTAGCCACAATCCAAAAAAAATATCAGGGTAGGTCGACAAAAGAACTATGGCCAGGAAAAAAGGTCCATGAAAGGCTTAAATGGTAAAGGAATTTCAACCTAAATGTTGTAAACATCGATGGAGAGGTCTTTCAAGGGTGTCATCTCTAAAAAAATGACAACTCACAGACTAGGATATTCTCTCTTTTTGAGAACTCCTAAATCCAATTCCACATAAAATATAGTTTCGAGATCATGTAAAATAGAATATAAATCCACATTGTAGAATTATAATAGCCCAAAGATTTATATAAAAAATTATAGTGTTCACTTTTAGTCAATTTAAGAATAAACTATTACTCCATGAATGTGAAAGAGGAGAAATAACATTGATAATAGTGCTAAGATATCATATTATTTTTTTGATCCCCTTGATGGTTATTAATACAATAATAATGGTATTAAATTTCTATAAAACCCATGGAATAATTTTCCAATCCATATCTACATCATTCTACTATTAAAATAATAATAGAGGAAATACATTCAAATAAGAAGACTCATCGAAGGCCTTCACTAAATTACCATAAACATGAATCACTATAAAATTATTATGGGAGGAGACTAGGGATAGACCTATTAGATACATAATGGCAATCACAACCATATATATAGCCTTTTGGGACACCCCAAAATGATAAAGGGTTTAATGACTAAATGATATGATTCATGTAAACAAGGTGCACCTTCCTTTTCAGGAGCCTGTCTAACTAGAACTCCACAGTTAAGCATTCTTGGCTTGGAGTAGTGATCATGATGGGTGAACTTTAAAGATGTTTCTCAGGGTCTGTTTGTGTGTGGAAAAACACACTGGAAAGGAAATGCGTTGGCCTGTTGGGAATGTCATTAGAAAAATGACCCATTCAGGCATGTGGGTGTGCCCTAGGGTGGGGGCCACATGTCTACAAGGAAACTAGTAGTAGCTGGATGGAGAGAACCAGATTCCCTTGATATGGCTTGGTGTCTGTGATGTCAGTGGGGCCTAGTTGTTACATTTGGTTTCAATGGTGTGCCCAACCTTAAGTGTGGTGAACTGCCTGGGTTGAGATGTACGACCCATAATGACGATGTTGTGATCTAAAGGAGACGTGATTGTAACACCCCCCAAATGATAAAGGGTTAAATTACTAAATGATATGAATCATGTAAATAAGGCACAACTTCCTTTTTAGGAGCCTGTTTGATTAGAATTCCACAGTTATGCATGCTTGGCCAGAAGTAGTAAATAGGACGGGTAACATTCTTTGATATTTTTTAGGGTGTGTATGAGTGAGGAAATAACACACTGGAAATGAAATTTTTTGTCCTGTAAGGAATTTCATTAGTCAGATGAACTGTTCGGGCGCGTTGGTGGGCCCTAGGGTGGGGGCCATGTGTCTACGGGGCAACTAGTGGTACTTGGAAGGCTAGGACCCTACGACCTTGTTAAGGTGGGGTATTTGTGCCCTCAGTGGGGCCTTGTTGTTTCATTTGTGGAACCCCATTTCAGGCCTCCATTTTTGGGCCTCCCCTTTGTAGGCTAGGCCGGACCTCGTCCTAGTGGGCCGAGGCCACCACAACCCAGCCCAGACTAGGTCAGAGCAGACCGGGGCTCCACTGGGCCCATAAACACATAAATTCCCACATCATGAGAACCAAACATTTGTTTGAAGAACCATCTACAACATTGGAATTATTGAATAGAGACAATCCTTTTGGGTTTACTCCACCTGAGTTTTCAATACATTTGGAGTATGGACGGGTTGGATTGATCCCGAATCCAACTGGGCCCCTGGAACTAAAACTCATATAACAATAGACAGTGCATCCTATTGCCGTAAAATCTCCGAATTACTTTCCCTAAAATACTTATAAAATAATCATATTTAAGGAATACAAAAATATAGAGAGGAAAATCAACTAATATGGATTATGTACCATTTAATATACCCATTAATACCCCACCATTAGGCCCACCACATTTCTCTTTTTTAGGTCGATAGACAAAAATAGGGGGAATATCATTTTTCCATTTCAATATTTCCTAAATCTGAAACATTGTGGATGATTTCACATCCAGGGATGTGGTGGTTATTTATCTCCTGAGACCAATAAAGAATATACTACAATGTTTTTTCTATATCTAATACATTTAAACCTCACCACAGATTCCACTATTCTGATTTGAGGCTTCCAATGAAATATTTAATTGTGAAAATCATGACATTCCCCATACCCTTGACCACATCATTTTAAATCCATTTTATTACTCATTTTTTACTTTGGGAACTGCAATTATTGTAATATAACCATGTTATTTGTATTTGTATCCCAAAAAAATCTGAAAGCAGAACATTACATTTCGTTAGAGACACATTGATTTTATGGATCCACACTAGAATGGCTCAACTAAAAAAGGTTAAGGTATATAATGATTTTCATATTGATATAAAAGTTATCAGTATTTACCCAAATTCATATAAATACACATAAATAAAAAATAAATAAATGGAATTTTTTTATTTCAAATCTGTTTTATGGAAATGTGGGAAATGCCACAAGGATTGAAAAAAGATTAGTTAAAAAGGAATAAAACCATAAAATAATTAATTGATGAGAAGAAATTATTATACATTTAGTCAATATAATCACAATTTTAATGAAGTTAACATAGTATTCAAGTCCTCAATGATTTATTCAAAATGGTGGGAAATATATTCTCTTTCTGGATGTATTCTCTAATTTTGATCTTATTTCAATAGAATCATCATGCAAAAAAGTGATCTTATTTAATTATCTACACCCTTAAATGATCATTAATTTCTAGTTGATTCATTAAATCATATATTTAGCTATCATAATCCTTTTTAGAATTTATATGGAAGTATTACTTGGTCATTTCTTCTTTCATGTGGAGAAAGACCTCCAGGAATTTTTCTTTATATTCTTCCACTATTCCAGGAATTATTTTAATGACGTTAATTGACACTACTTCACCAGGTCCTTCAACAATGTTTATTATCTACAAGATAGATTCATTGTTAAACTATTGGATCTTATCATTATTCTTCTAAATTTCTCCAATGTGGATGACCTCGCCACTGCATGGTCTAATGGGTATTTCTCCAACGAAGGCTCACACTTCCATCTTCTTAGATGGAGCTATAATTCCTACTAAATGCCTGATCCCACCATCTTGGAAATGTGGTTTACATTTTCCGATCTCCCATATATATTTAAAAATTAATTAATGATTCCAATGATGGGTAACCTCATCGGGAGATTTCTAAACATGGTTTATTGGTCAACATCCTTATGACATCCCATTTCACCTAGTATTTTAATGGAAATTAACAGCACCAAGAAACATGTGGAATCTGTGTTTAATAGGGTGGGTGGAAAATATCATTTCTATTAACAATAGTGCTCGAAAATTTCTATGACTTTTGAATGTTCTGGTACCATCTCGGTCACCTATAGAATAATTTATGTTCACCCCATGGTAATCCTCCAGTTTAGGATGAAATTTGATCATTACATGATTCTTATGAGTGTCGTTGTGAAGTTATCTTGGACTATGTATGTATGGAATCATTTGATTCTTTTCAGAAGGATGCTGAGAGGATTCATTATGAAATGATGGCGGTTGAGATTTTTTCATGATTGAGTTATGATGTGGAAGGGACCAAGCATAGTGTTCGGTTGGAGGGGGATCCTCAGATCAACTCCTCATCAACTAATCCTTTATTTTATCAAACATTGTCTGCTAGGGGTGTGTAATACAAGATAATGCTCATGGTGTTCGTCCAATATTCTTTTCTTATGATTTTTTTCATGTTTTGATATAGGCGGATGATGGCGTTCCTCCAATTTGGGAGTCTCTAAACAATCAGGATTCCCCAAGACCATCCCATCTATAGAATCCTTTACAGGACTTGGATGAACTGGTGGATGGTGATTCTTACCAGGAAGGATGGTCGATGGTGATCTCTAAGTGGAAAAATGAAGATTAATGGTTCCAGGGACAGGGTGGAACACATAATGGGTATCCGATTAAAATATTCATTATATGTCTTATATAGTGAGAACGATTTTGATACATACATAAATATACAAATATATTTACACTTTCAAATATAGACACACAGACACACAGACACATATAGATATATGTAGGTGCATACAAACATATGCACACACATACATATGTACGTACAAACACATAAATATTATATATATATATATATACTGACACCCCGATTTTATTCAATTAGTACTTTATCAAACTATAACCATTTCAATCCTTATCAAATAGGATTTTCATAACACCACCACCAATTATATTAACATATATATAAATATTTATCAATATATATTAATTTAAAATTTTTTAAATAAATATAAATTCATATTTATATGTAATTTTTTATTTATATAAAATTTTAATATATTAAATTTACATTAAATTTTTTATTATATATAAATATATTATTAAAAATTTGTATTTCAAATATACTTTTTTTTATTATTTTTAAATAAATTAAAAAAATATTATTTATAATAAATTTTAATTTCAATATGAATTTCAATTTTCAATATAAATTTTATATGTAAAAACAATTAAATATGTTATTTATATATTTTATAATATGTATTCATATATTCGAATATATTTAAACAGACACATAAACAAAAATATAAGTAATTATATACATTAAAAATTATATAATATGAATATAAATATAAAATTTTAAATATGATTTATATTTACTATATTTATATATTTATTTATATAGTTCAAATAATTATACTTATATATACACATGTAATTATAATATATATATAATTATAAATATGTATAAAAGAATAATAAAAATTATAAATGAAAAAATATATAAATAATATTTATATGAAAATGTATTTGAATTTTTATATAAATCATATTTATTAATACATAAATATGAATGTATAAAATATATTATGAATATTTCCCTTTACTCAATTTTTTATTTAAATTATATGGTTTTAATATAAATGAAATATGTATAGTTATTGTTTTAATTATTATATTTATAATAAATTTCAATATGAAATTTTATTAATTACATTTGATTAAAAATAACTATTTATTCTATAAATAATTACGTATACCTAATAAATAATATAAATAATTTTTAAAATTGAAAAATTTATATAAAATTAATTTCATGGCATTATAATGTAAACCATTTTAATACATATTAATGAATGAATATTATTATTTTCATTGAAAATATGTTTTTTATAATATATATATATATATTAAATATATATAATATACATATATTTTATTTTATAGACATATATGTGGGATTGTGTATATGTATATTAATGTATAAAAATATATAGTACAATGAGATATGATAAAGTAGAAAACCAAAAGTGTGTTTCCATTTTAATGTGAAAATAAACATATTCATTATTTTTTAAATTTAAATTAAATGATTCTCAATAATTTATAAATTACATATTCACACACACACATATATATATATATATATGATTTAAAACATATAATAAACATCTTAATCATGATTTTTTAATTATGTGGTGCTATTACTTAATGTATTTTGATGTTTCTTCTATGGTAAGAGTACAATTCATTAAAAAGATAAAGAATAAATATAGTCTTCTCATGTATGAACAAACATATAGTTCATGCATTATGATGAGATGTGTGATATAATAAACCCTCTCTCACCCCCACAAATGTTATTTATTGGATATGGATTCAATTTTCAAGTGAAATATATATATATATATATAACGGTTAAAATTTCCGTCTTGGTAAAATACATTCAATAATTTGTGAATAAAGGGTATAAACTAGTATGTATTGGTTTATGGGGGTAATTTTATATTTTTACGAGTGTTTTAAATTATACATAAAGAAATATTTAGCGAGTGATTTTCCTAGTGATAATGGGGAATGTAAATCATAATTTAGATAGAGTTATATGATATAACTTTTGAAGTAATAGGATTGGATAATATATTGATTAATATGTAATGAGATTTTGAGGATGAGATATTTCACTAGAAAATGTATAGATTAGATTACCCGTGGTGGTTTTAGTTATGGTGAACATGGATATGTATTCAGATTTTTCTATGCATATTGTTATTTCCATATCATATTGAATTTTGTTTTAAATCTCTATGGATCACCTATCATGTACATTGATATACTAACCCATACTTTTATACACAATGTTGAATGATTTTTGCGTGTGTTGTTATTGTGTGGCATTGTCCAAGTGACAGAGGTTGATTAAATGATCTTGGTTTCTGTGAACTATTTCAGCTTCCACTAACATATATAGGGTTGTTGGGTTCTCTTATATATTGGTATTTTTGGAGTTATTTTTTCATAATTTTAGATATAATACATTTAGGTCACGTTGTTCGAAATTCATGTATTATAATTTTTCATGATATCATTTGATCATAGAATAGTTTTCATCTTATATTTCATAATACTATTATTTAATTTTCAATAAATATCAAAAGAGTATATTTATATTTGAATTTTCATCATTATTTCACTCTAATTCATAGATAACCATTAATCATGCATATACATAACCTAACTCTTCACCAACTATTTCTCGTATCTTTAATCACTTTATCTAACTCAAATAAATGGGTTTCGCCTCTTATATTCACTCTACTTTTTCTTGTTAATATAATATATATTAATATTCAATATTAAAAACATTATCTCCTTGATTTCAACAAAATTATGGAATTATTTTTACGATCATATAATACCTTATAGAGTCATAAATTATATTGTATATTTTAATAATAACGAGAGAGATAAATATATAATCTCATACACTTCCAGTGACAGTCTACACTGATATAATTCATTCCAAATGAAAATAATCCCATATTATTTTTGTATTATTTTATACATATTGTAAACCTATTCAATAATAATTAAATAATTCCTCAATATCTGAAGATAAAATTTTTTCTTATAATTTCCCACCATCTATTATAATTATTTAGTTATACCATGTTCATGAGAAAATCCATCATTACAATCTGTGTTAGATAATCCTAAAATGAACTTTGATTAAATATTAAAGAATACACACATGGAAAAATATACCCATATTATCTAACAACACATATAGTACATAAATAATATAAATTAATTCCACATTATTTAAATAGTGACATTGTGTATTTATATATTTAAATATTACATATCTATAAATTAATTTTCATTACATTTTACCAATATATCATTGGGGACCATAAAGGTTTATTTTATTTGGAAACATGGTTACGTAAACATCTAGTTCATAAAATATCTACATCATATCAAACATATTTTTTAATAACAGTAACAATTAATAAACACATCATACAGAAAACTTTAATTCAAAACATAGGGAAATTTAATATGAGAATTGGTGAGATTAGATGTTTAGTTAGGCTAAACAAGAGAGATATCAGTGATCATTTAAACATAAATTTAAAATAAGGATATGAAAACAAGATATTAACATTTCAAAACACTACCAAAAATATTTAGGGGCATAATCATGGGTCATTATATAAATCTTATATTTTTATAATATATGAATCATAATGAAACCATATAACATCATCTTCGAGACCATAATATTGTAAAAAAACAAGTTTTCCAGACACCCATAAGTATTAAAAACAATTTCATTATTTTTTAGTCACCAACAAAAAGAGTATCAAATTTCTCAGTATAACTCATCATTCCATTATATGCTTCATGGTTCCCTCACAAGTATATAATATTGTGCATAGTCCCATACCTAACTAGGTTAAAACTATATTCTAGTCCAACGTATCTAAGTAGATATATATCATTAACTAATGGAATAGATGAAAATATAATTCTCATTCTGTACATAACATTGTTAAATCCACATATATGTGTATCACAATATCATGAAACATTTTTTATATCATTATTATATAACTCATGGAATGGAAACATGTTTCATAGACATCATATTATTTTACCTTGTCATAAACCATTAGAAATAAATGGATCTCATAAATAGAACATCATTATAATAATAAATCATATAGATATAGAATATAGACTACAAAATAAGATAATATATATAGAAAATCATATTTAACATCAATGGATGCTATCTTATTTGAAAATTAAATTAAAATATCATTTAAATGTTTCATTACAAAAATACAATCTTCACTTTGAAATCACATATTAAAAATAAAAAAAATTCCCAAATACCAGAGAAAATATATTCTTATAAAATAACCTTGGGAACATGTAAATAATGATTTCAATCATTGATTGGTCATGAAAGTGGCAAATTCAATTCAATCCATGTACATTAAAATAATGATTCCTTTCCCATTTATGGTAAAATATCCAAAGAAACTCCTTTGGAAAATTACAAGAATTTTTATTTCAATTTCTTTTATACAAATTAAATATTAGGTAAAAATAAATTTTAACAACAATTTTTTAATAATAATAAAAATTATTCAATTTATTTAAAGAAAATATGTAGAGGAAATATAAATATTCACGACCAAAAATAACAAAATAGTGTGTTTTCCCTAAACAGATTAGGTCAGTATTTAGAGAATAAATTAGTGAAAATAAAAGGGTAAAATCAAATGTATATATATTAAAAAATTATAATAAAACATAAATTTATTTATAATAAAAAAATTATATTATTTCTTCAATGGAAATTCAATCACAAACAATCTAAATTAAAATGGGATTTGAACATATATTCCATGCCTATTTGGTTACAACTAAATAATAAAACATGTAACAATGAATAATAGATGAATATTAATATA
Source organism: Viscum album (assembly GCA_963277665.1). Taxonomy (NCBI): domain Eukaryota; kingdom Viridiplantae; phylum Streptophyta; class Magnoliopsida; order Santalales; family Viscaceae; genus Viscum; species Viscum album. The sequence goes on from OY728166.1 coordinate 880,464,807, forward strand.
CACTTAATTTTTTTTATATGAATCATAAAATACATTTATGGGTATTATATTCACCATATTAAAGAAACAAGTGGTGAATATTCCTTGTGTCTCTGAAAAATTAAAGTAAGACGAAAATCCTTTTTCTTAACTTAGAGTTTCATTCAAATTTCTCGAAAATACTGAATAATAAATTTTATTTAGCATATTTTAACATCATAATAATTTACATACTTATAATTACATATATAATGTTTTTATAACATTCAGTTTTTTTAAATAATTAATTATTTAAATTTTCATTTTCAACTGTTAATAATTTTTTCTTCATGAGAATTTTGGTTTGGTTGTTCCAATCATTGTGGTTTTATCATTGTTAAATTTTATTCATAATTATAAAAAAAATATAATAAATATTCATATTATCCATATTTAAGTCAACCAAACAATATAGAGAAAGAAAATTAATTTCATAGTTTATGAAAAATATAGGTTATTTATAAGAATGAATTTTGTTTTCAATTTCCGATGAAGGAAATGAAACGTTGGTAAATAATAATTATACATTAAAAAAATTATTATATCATATATATTATATATAATCATTAAATATTACCATATTAACTTACAATAAATTTAAAAATTAAAAAACAAATCACTTCACTTCATGGATACGGTAGTCCACACATACACACGAACGACACTATCATTTTCTAATAGATGGAAAGTGAAGAAGTTATGTATTTTATGTTAATTAATAAAATATAATTATATTATAAATATATTATATAATCATTAAAACCATCATAATATTCATCAATGGATTATGACGATGAAAAAACAACTACACTGTTATGTGGAGTTGGTTAGTAGTACGTACAGACGAGGGATATTTTTTCCCAAAGAATCGAAAAGAGTTTGAAAATCATTTTATTATTCTAGTTATAAGATATAATTATATTTATTATACTTGATTTATTATTTTAGTGTTGAAAAAATAGATTTATTTGATGGAGATGAAATAAATTTGAATGATTCTAGAAAGATAATTACATTTTCTTTGTTATGATTCTTTTAGATCTCCTCAAAAGAAAATAATATTTGTATTTTTGGAATAATAGAACTTATATAATATGTTAAATAACATTCATAAGGGTTATGGTTTGATTTTCCTAGCTATGTGTATGAATTTGGTCTAAGGAAAATAGTGAATGAGTGTCATTATATAAGGGGGGAAGGACACATGTATAATTAAAAAAAGATAAAATATAATTAGCTCATTATCTATAAAATACTTCCAAATAACTATAAATTATAATAAAAGGGGTATATGGTATAAATAAAATAAAAAAGTTGACATTTATATAGGGTTTATTTTCAATTTAAATGTTATCTTTTGGTTTGACCCATTAGTTACCCAAATTTTACCTTAACTATAGTGAAAACATTTGAATATTAATGTGTTATAATTTAAATTATAATTTGAAAATTAAATCATTGATTAAGGATGAATGATATTTTAGACCATATATTATCCACAATGTTTTTTTTAAATCACTTGATTATATTTTTATTAATTTAATAAAATTGAATTTTCATAAAATATTATTAATTTAATTTTTGATATCATTCATTTCATTTTACAGTGATGACATCTATAAAAATAATTAATTATAATATAATATTTTGAAACAAAAATATTTTGTTATATTTATCTACAAAATTGATACAAAAAGTAATTCACTGTAATTTTATTACATTTACTATTTTTGAAATCATTTATGATTTATTTGCATTAATTAAATAAATACTTTGTTGCATGGGGTATTCATACACACTAATTGTTAAATAATAAAAATTGAAAATAAATAAACATGATAAAAAATTTATTCATATTTCATATAAATATTTAACAACAAAAAATCATGTTTTTATAATTATTACTTTTTTTAAGGATTTTAATGTCAAGAAAATGACATTTTTTTTCATTATGTTATTAATTTAATGTAAAGGTCATATTCAGAGAAATATAGAACACAGTGAATATAAATTTTAGAATATTATGGAAAGCGCTAAAGTCCACAAATTAACTATAATAAAAATAATGTTTTATACAAATTTTAAATCCTAAACCTGATATTTATCATCATTTCCTATGTTTTATCCATACTAAAAAAAATTATTCTTTTAAAAATTCACATTAATGAAAAAGGGGAATATATAAAAAATATATGACCTTATGATTCGAAATATAATATCATTTTTTTGATGAATCAATCCCTTGAATTTTATGAACTTATTTTTAACTCAAAAACACATATCAATATTAAAAACCATTTTTTCATAAATTTTTTTAGAATTATATTTTTATGATACGAAATTCGACATTAAAAAAGATTCAAATTATGTAAAACTAATTATTCATGAAATAATAGAACTAATTTTACTATGAATGTTTTTAAAAAAAAAATTGAACATTGGAAATTCTTGAAAAAAGTGTATTTAAAACAATGTATTTTTTATATTAATTGGAAATAATATATTTAAAAAAATATCCCAAAACATTTACCAAATATAAATTTTATATGATGATTTATAAAATGAAGATCATTTTGAAAAAATATATTTTTCTTAAATTAGAATAAAATAAATATAATATTTTCCCAAAAAAATAAAATAAAATCATTCCTAAAGGAAAGGAATCATTATGTCTAATATAACATTTCTATACAATGAATGATAACATACAAAAAAATTATCAGTAAATTTATATTTACAATTATCATTATATATATTTTTATTGTGATGTTTATTTCAATTCATATCAGCTAATTCAATGACTAGGTCAAAATATTAATTTTTAAGAAAAATATTATGTGTTATATTTAACCTCGGTGTTTCATGCCATAAATGTTATAGAAAAAAATCTAATTATTTTTAATGTCATAATGTGTTACATGCTCAACCATTTAAAAAATAATATCCTCATTGGCTAAACTTTTTCTATATACTAAAGTGTTTCATATATGAATATTAATTTGTTAACAACTCAAATGGTAAAAGGGTAAATAAAAACTCCTCTTGAAAATAATGAAATGGAAATAAGATGATTATATGGAATGCCATATATTTGGGTCTGAAAATAGGAAAACAAAATTTAGGATGTGAAAATATTGACATAGTGGAAAATTAATTTCAATAGATCATTTATCACTAAAAGGTGAACTATCATTAGATAGATAGTGAACAAAAAACTGGATACTAAATAGGAGAGAAAAAGGCAATCAATTCATCAAAAATGATTGTTATAACATAAACGCTTTGTTTTATTATTCATTTAATCAAATTTTTCTATTTTTTACCATCAATACTATGAACATAAAAGAATATACATACTTAACAACTATAATATCATTATTTAATGAATTTCCACAACCAACCTATATTTTCTAAAAATGAGGTGTTTTCAAGATGAATTTTATTTTTATAAATATTTAACTAAAGGCAATTTCATTATAATAAAAGGGTTTTAATATATACCTCCAGTAATTATATATTTACTAAAATTGATAGTTTAACACATGATATGATAATATCAAAATAGTATAAAACTTATTATTTAACTCCAAAAATTCCATATTAATAACAAATGGTCCACTTATATCAATTCATAAATTGACCTTATAACCGAAATAGACTTAGTGAAATCAAAATTAAAAAAGGTATTAACATCAAAGGTGATTTCATACTTTTCATCTATCATTGAAAAAATTTCAATTTCATTCATCTAAATTAATATTTCATTTAAAATCAAATTTGAACCCAATTCGTTACACATACCTCTACTCAATGAATAATCACTCCAAATATCATAATTTCTACAGAAAATCAGAACATATTATTATTTTATCTCAAATTCCCCAAAGTATCATGAATCAAATTTAGGAACTTTCTGAATGGTAATCCATATATAAATAACAAACATCATGAAAAACTCTAATTCAATGAATAAATTATCAATTATCAAGTCATAAATATCTCATTATAAAAATTATATTGAATAAAACCATATGATAAACTAATTTTTTTACTTAAAACTCAAGTTAAAATTATTTATAAAACCCTGTAAAAAATTCACATTACCTCAAATTTACAGTAATTAAAATATTAAATGGTGCGTCTATTCTTATAAACATAAAAACTCATGATGATATCAATAAATATTTTGTTAACCTCAAATGAAAGTGTATATTCTTTACAAATCCTTATTCCTAAAATAAATTCAGATTCTATTTAATATTAAAATTCAATAAACATCATAAAAAACTAGGTCCCTTTATCATTAAATCAATTTTATATTTCAAGGTCACAAATACAATCAAATTTACTTCATCAATGTAAATATTCTCTTTATACTAATTAATCATTATCAACTAACCACAAAATTACTTTTCCTGGTTTTTGGTAGCATTCATCATATATTTTTAAATCCCTAATGAAAAAATAGTATAAAAAAATCTTGAGATTTTGAATGATTCTTATATATGGAATATTATTGGTATAAAAATTTTATTACATAATTTCCATAAAAAACCTTCACATTTAATTTAATTATTTTAAAAATATAGTTCCTTCAAGGTTTATTTGTTAACCTGTGGATTAGAGAATTGTAGCAGATAATTTACATATTAAACACTTATGTGTCCTTGAGATGTGAATGGTTTCTTAGAATGGAAATATTTTCCACCCATCAAACTATTAATTTTTAATTGATTATTGCAGGTCTTATTCTATTCATTTCCACATAGAAAACATCTCCACATTCTAATGATACTCTAAGGACCTAGACTTATTTCATAAATAATCTGGAATTTTAGTCATCAAATTATTTCCATTCGTATTAAAGATTTTATTTCAAGTCTAGATTTTTAGATAATTAGGATATTATACATTCATAACATTCTACATTCATAATGTTCATATACCTGAAAAAGAGTATACATTTATTCAAAACTATAAAAATTTTCAAATAGAACATGTTTTCTTTGACAAACCTTTATAACATTTAACATGGAATCCTTTTTTGTCTTACACATCCTTAAAACCTATAAAAATCATTTAAAACATGTAATGTGACGGAAAATCTTAGTACATGGACATAAAAAGAATGAAATAACACATTTGGCCATGAATACTCGTAACGTATGAAATCATTTTCATAAATACTTACTTCTCACCCATATAAACTTACTTTGTGAAACAAGATATTTTCTTGAGATTTCCAAAAAAACATATAGAATATAAATATAAACATAATTATATATTAGGTTATTACATACCTAATCTTGTAACCATCTCAGCTACATTATAATTTGTAACCCTCATGGGTACCTTACAATGTTACCCTCATAGCTACCATATTGTGTACCATCGCAATTACACATGGATTATTCATAAAGCCTAGCTAAAACATAAAAATAAAAAACTAATTAATGGGAGATATATTTCCCACCCTTAGTTTTAAATAATTCCCAAGAACCATATCACAATGAAACTAAATGAATATTCTCATAAAATCATTTCTTTTGAATTTCATAAAAATGAATTTTTAAAGTGGATTTTAAAAGAAAATTCCCATACAAATATCAAATATTTGAAGTGATGATTAATATAGTGGATGGAATAATTATATAATCTATACATACACATAAATAAACAAAATAAAAACAAAATTCACCAAATAAAAATAGTTAATACCACATAAATAATGAAGTCGAATGTTAACCCAATGATTGTAAATCAGGTTAGGAAGTCCCTTACCTCGAGTTTGTATTGAATCAAACATGTTTAAACCTAATTTATAATGGTTAAAAGAGTTTTATTAAAATCTTAAAGAAAAGTATTTATCTTTTTAATACCTTATATAATCATTTCATTACATCATTTAACCCATTATTTTTCAGTAATTTGTTCTTTCTGTTGTTTTGGGTATGTTTTTTACATGATTTCCATGTCCAGTTTGTATTTGATTTTATTGTATTTTGGAATTGAAATTAGAGAAGTGGAATAAATTTTTATTCATTTTTAACAAAATATATAATGATTCCATAAATAATTTTTGTCATATATGATTGTTTATCCTTATATAAAACATTAATGATATTTGTTTTGATCATTTTTTTGTGGTTCCCCGATAATCATCAGCTTGTTTCAATACGTAATTTAATGTAATGCACAGAAGTTCATTACTAAACCTAAAATAGGTTAAAAATAAACATTAAATTCTGTTTTAACCATTAAAAGGGTTTTATGATCATCTTTGAATAATGTAATTGTAATTTAATATACATCATCCACGATTTTGGTAAATCTGCACATCAAGATCGATGTTATAATTTTTTTAATAAGAGGGAGAGTAGAGGAAGAAATATGAAGAACTTTTTTCAAGTAAATGATAAAATAAAAAATATATATGATTCTAGAGTTTTTAAACATACTGGATATGTGTTGGGATATAGAGTATAATAAAATAATGGAATTTGAAAGAAAACTCAATAAAAAGAAAGAGAAATATTACCTATTGTTCTATTTTCCTTCATATCCCCCTTAAGGCCTTTGGTTTTCAACTTTCGGTTAGACCAAATGGTCATGGACGTTGTTAAGATCCTTAGGGAGGGTATTTGGTAGAACATAAGCAATCCTCAAGGCTTCAGAGGTGTATTAGGTAGAGGGTAATGAGTGAGGTATTTATGGTGGAGGATAAGATGAATTTTACATTATTTTAATTATTATAATAATATTTTTTCTCTAGACTATGAATACTCCAGATTCATGTGACCCCAAATAAAACTAATTTTATGTTACTTTTAATCATGTGGGCATACATCAGCCCTAAATCACTTATGATGCAGTAAAACAAGTATTTAGCATTTAATTTAATTTATATTATTTTACTGTTCATCAAAAAATTTATGAAATTCAGAAAAAATCTCAAAAAATAACCCTGAGCATTTTTCAATGTTTTGAAATCAAAAAATGAAGTCCATTTTTTCAAGTAATTTTTTAAAAATTAATAATTTTATTTTTAAAAAAAATCACAATTTATTCAAAAATTACAATTTTAAATCCTATACTCATTTTGTGACACCATTAAAAATTAATAAACATCTCATTATATTATAACCTTAAGAAAATAAGATAATAACATAATTTACTATTTTTAGTTTCATATTACTATTCATATATACTATTTATATGGGTATATTACTTTTCCCAAAAAAATAGTTTGGCATAATGAGACTAAAAATAATATATTGACCCCAATCGTAGATGACCGTTCATTGAAATTTAAATAATAGATGAAGAAAAATTATGTTAAAAATAAAGTTATAACTATCTATTTGATTCACAGATTCATCAATTTCAATTTATTTTTATAAAACCTTTGGGTGTAACATTATCCCCACGTTCTAGAAATTGTTCCCTTTAAATTTTATTTACTTTTAAACCAGTAAGGGTACCTTTCACTCATAGTACTTTCAGATTATAATTTTGGTTTTTCAACCCTGTGATTTCTCTAAAAAAAATATTTACATGGTGGCTTACCTTATTCGGAAATACTTGTTCTATTCGATCAAGAAACTGAACTAGTTTCTCTTCATTAGAATGGTTCTCTTCTAGCTGAAATACGTCAGGGCTCAAAACATGAGATTAATCTGGTAAATTCTTTCTCAACCTAGAAATATAAGAAAAAAAATTACCTTAGATAAACTCATATGAAAAGTTACTTAGTAGTTGACTGGTCCGACATTCTCTATAATTTCATATGTTCCAATTTCCCGTGGACTTATCTTTCGTTTTATACCAAAACAGAAAACACTTTTACATGGTGAGATTATAAGAAATAATGATCACTTACCTAAAAAGAAAAGTCTTTACTCTTACTGTAAGGTTAACATTTATGCATTATCTGATATTTCTTAATGTGTTTATGGACCATCTTAACTTTTATCATTCACATCCTCTACTAATTCTGGTCCCACCAACATCCTTTCCCTGACTTCTTACAAACAAATATAGAGTTCTAGACTTCTTAGAATACAATGCCTTGAATGGTTCCATATTTATTCTAGAATGAAAACTATTATTATAAGAAATCTAAAATAAAGGAAGATGTCGGTCCCAACTACCTTGGTAGTTCACGGAACAAGCTCGATTCATATTCTCTAATGTATGAATCGTTAATTCTGAGTACCTATATGATTAATGATGAAAATAAGTATATAAATTTATTTCTATTCTCAACGAATTCTGATGTCCCATCCAAAAGTTATATGTGATCCTAGGTTCTCAGTCAGATATAATAGAAAGGGGAACTCCATGTAACCTGATAATCACTTTTAGGTACAATCGAGAATGCTCATTCATATACAATGTATCTTATATTGAGAGGAAATGTCCATATTTGTTTAATCGGTAAACAATAACCCATATTGCATTGTGACCATGATAATTCATTGTATTACCACAAAAAATTCCATAGACATATTCTCCCATTTTAAGTTTGGCATTTGCATTGGCATAAGCATCCCCTTTGGTACATGCCACTCTTGTTTAACATATTGACATGTTAAACATTTCAAAGTAAAATCTATAAAATGGATTTTCATTCCATACCACCAGTAATACTCTCAATGGTCTCTATAAATATAGGTACTTAAAAGATTAACTGAAAATGGGGAACAATTATCTTCACACAAAAAAATAATTCGACCACTAGTATTCACAATCCACACATACTCTTTTTCAAAATCTCACAACACAATCCTTATCAAGGTTAAATTATAGAAAAATTACCATTTTATCCAATTATAAATTTTTTATATAGCTCACTATCTTCCTTCTGCGCTTTCATAATTCTATTTGATAATGAATACTACACTGAAACCTGAAATAAAATAGAGCTATTTCATAGAACAACAAATTATAATCCGAATTTTATCAATCTATAATCAAGGGATCATGTTCCAATCGTAACATTGTTAGTGAGGCGTGATGATTTTGAAAAAAAGGAATATAACACTTTGTTTACTTTTCCTAGATGGTAATTGATCATGTAATAATTGATTTTTTTCAATTAAAGCCATATTCATTGCCTCATGTTTAACTCCATCCGAGTGAATGTAGGCATCAGACTTTTATGGTCTATAAATATTTGACATTTGGCAACTTTTAGATGATGACTCCAAATATTCAATGAAAATACCATAGATTCCAACTCCAAGTCAAGTGCATAATAATATAACTGATGAGGGATTAGTTGTCTTGAATCATAAGTAGTTACCTAATCAATTTTCATAAATATAAAACCAAGTCACTTCAATAAAACCTCCCTGTAGTTGAATAACTCACCATTTCTAGAAGGGAAGCCAAAAACTACAACATTCAGAAATCACTTTTTTTATTCATGATAACAAACAAAAAATTCATCTTTCGAAACATATTTAACCCATTTTTGGATGAACTTAGTTATTGGGATAGATAACTGTTAAAAAAGTTTTTTACAAACCATCGGTAATAACCAGCTAATCCAAGAAAACAATGATTTTTTTTCTGACATTTGTAGGCATTGGACATTAATTTTCAACTTTTTTTATGGAAGGCTGAAATTTCATTCCATTCTTAATTACAACTTCCCCATGAAAAGAAATCTATTGCAATAAAAAGTCTCACTTGCTGCATTTCACATACCGTTTCTTTTCTATTATGGTTCTTAAAACTACCCTTATATATTTTCATTCTCATATTTACTCTTAGAAAATACCATAATTTCATGAATAAACACAACCAAAAATGTATCCTTGAACTCATGGAATATTATATTCCAAAGACCAATGAATACATAAGTTGAATTAGTTAATACAAATAACAAAACAGAAAAATCATAATTCCAATATCTACTACGAAATTTTTTATTTCATGATTTCATCCTCTTTCAGCTTTATCTAATGGTATTCGGATCTCATTTCAATCTTTTAAAAGTACTGAGCTCCCTAGATATGATCACACATGTCATCGTTATGAGGTGAAGGATAGTTATTTTTAATAGTGATTTCATAAAAGGATCTATAATCAATGAAAATTATTATGGAACTATATTTCTATTTAATAAAAAAACAAGGTCACCACATGGTGAAGTGATAGAATGAATGAATCCTTTATCAAGAAACTCATTCAATCTAATTTTTCAATTCTAGAAGTTCCTTTTGATCAATTTGATATGGGGGTTCAGAAATTGGAATAGCATCATGAACTAATTCAATTGTGAATTAGAATACTCGATCTAGTATGACACCAGTTAACTCATCATGAAAAAAATCGAGCTAATCATTTACCACTCACACATCATTAATCTATAGAGTTCCATTGTTTTAAAAAAATATGAGTAAGATAACATTAATTTACATTTTTCAATAGCTTCTCATCTTCTTGATATGTTGTCAAATGTATTTGTTTGTTCATGTATACAAACTAAAACTATTTCAGAAAAAAACTTATTTAGATGTGCAATCAAGCTTGGTATGATAAAAAGAAAGCTAATCCATTCCTAGAATGACATCAAACACTACTATGGGAAAAAAACAAGGGTTGTGTGTAACTTCATTCCAAATAACACAATAAAATGATTTTTATAATTTATTTTTTCAACAAAATTACACATGGTGATTTAAAAACAACTTTCTATCTCATTTGTTGAGGTGATATTTAACATTTACCAGAAAATTCTCCAGAAATAATAGAATTTTTAGACAATGTATCAAAAAAAACATTAGAAAAATACAAGTGAACATAAAAGGTACTTGATAAATCATAATTTTATTTCCTAACATCTACAGATTTATTAGTAAGTTATATCATTAAAATTATATTCTTATAATCTAGCATCATTGCATCATTGAGATCTCCCTTTGGGAAATCATTTTAATAATGAAATATCTCACAACATTTAAATTAGTTTATAGTCTTCTTATCAAGATTAATATTAGGAACAATTTCATTACAGTCTCATTCCATATGTCAAAACATTCCACATCAAAACACTTCCCATTTTTGGTCAGGCATTCCCAGGGCGCTTCTCACCATAACATACACAAACATGAATCTATAATTTTTTACAATCAGATTTCATTGATAGATTTTTACCCATATAATTCAATCATGACCACTTTTTATCCTTGTAATCATAGTTCAAGTAATCATTAGTAAACTCCATCTATAACCTTTCAATACATCATACAAGTTTCACATAAGTTTTTAATTCAAATGAGTCAAATTTCTCTCGTTACCATGTCATTAATCCTGAGTAAAAGTAGTGGATTTTTCTAGGACAATCTAGAATAAGTTTTTGAGCATAGATCGCCAGTCAGGTGAAGTTTTATTCATACACATCTACTGAATCTTCCTCATTTTTCATCAATTCAAGGAATTTATTCTCTATCCTACATCACAAAACTTTAGGAAAATATTTTTTAAGGAAACAACATTTAAATTTATCTAACGCTAAACCGTCAATATCCAATCTATCTTAAATATTTTTGACCATTGACCACCATTGATCAGATTCACATTCAAAACAATAAATAGAAAGACTTATTATTATATTATATAAACATTCAATAATATTTAATATCATTATGAGGTCTTTAATCCATCCTTCTGCCGCTACTAGGTCTGATGATTCACTAAATGTAGGAGGGTGTTGTCTCATAAAATGTTCCACAATCATCATATTTTGTTTTAGTACCTCTAGTTATTATCTTCAATGGATTACACCCCCATTTATTTCCTACTTTATCTAATCAATTTCATTCACAAATTTTTTTGGTTCCAATCCCCACCATTTTGGGTTGCACCTTTGGAAATATATCGTTCTATCAGTTCTACTACTCTTCAGTTTCCCTATTTCTTTTTCGGAAAAATATTATGAAAAATCATATCTTATTGGAAGAAACATGGTAATTATTAAATTATATATCACTTAAAAATAACTATATAATAAAAATCATTTATGGTTTTCTATTTATATCATCATAACTCCAAAAATTATTTAACTCATCCTCTGATTGCAACTATAAGGACCCAACCTTATTACATACATAATCATAAATTATAATCAAGAAAAAACATCATTTCATTTTAATGATTTTATTAAAATATAGATTTTGAGATATTTTTTTTATAATACACACATAAAATTATACATCCATAATGAGAATATACCACAAATATAGTATCCATTTCTTCCGAAATATAAAACTTTTCAAATAAAAAATGTTTTGTTTGAAAAATCATCCTAACATTTAATATGGCTTCTTTCATTGTCTCAATAATCATTATACCATATGAATATCATTTAAAAACATGATATGACAACCAAAATATCTCTAAGGGACATAAAACGTATGAAATAACACATTAGTCCATGAATAAATTTAATGTTTGAAATGAATTTCAAAAATACATACATGTCTCCAATATAAAATTTATTTTTGAATGATGTTATTTCTATTATAATTACACAAAAAATATAAAAAATAAATATAACTATTAATGTATCTTGGGGAATTAATTACATATTCTTGTAACCATCCCTTCTGTGTTATTATTTTTATCCCTCGTAGTTACCTTACAGTGTAACCTTCAAAACTACCTTACTGTGTTACCATTTTAGTTACACTCGGAGTAACCATACATCCACCTCAAACATACACATAACCAATGAATTTGAGGGAGATATAGGTCCCGTGAATAAAAAAAAATTCCCTATAACCATAACTCAGTCATACAACATGAATAATTTCATAAAAACATTTCTTTTGAATTTTGTAAAAAATACTTTTAAGTGGATTCAAAAAATAATTACCATAAAAATATCATATAATTGAATGTAGACTTAATAGAGTTGATGGGATATGTATATAATCTAAAAATACTCATAATTCAACATCATATAATGAAAATTATTCACACAATTAATTTTAATACCACAAAAAAATGAAGTAGAATGTTAACCCAGTGAATGGAAATGAGGTTAGGCACTCCCTTACATCGGGGTTGTCATAAATAAAAAATGTTTACACCTCTTGTATAATGGTTAAAAGAGTGGTATTAATATTTTAGAGAAACATGTTTATCATTATAACACCTTATATGAACATTTAATTACATCTTTTCACCCTTTAATTGTTGGTATTTTGTTCCTTCCATTGTTTTGGGTGCGTTCTTTACATGATTTCAATGTCCAGTTTGTATTTGATTCTATTGTTGAGTGGCAATGAAATTACAGAATTGCAGTGAAATGTTATTCTTATGTTTATATAATATATAATTATACCCTTAATAACCTTTTATCATATATGATGATGGGTAATTAGACAAAACAGTAATGGTCATTTTTTATATAAATTTTGGATGTTCCTCGATAATCATGAACTTGTTTCAATATATAATTTAATGTTTTAAATAAAAGTATATTTTAAAAACCTAAAATAGGTTATAAAATAAACATTAAATTATTTTTCAACCATTAAAAGGGATTTATGATCATATTTGAAATATTTAATGGAAATTTCAAACACATCATCCATGATTTTGGTAAATCGGCACATAGATGAATGTTTTTTTATTTTTAGAATAAGAGGGATTGTGGAACAAGAAAGATAATGCTTTTTTAAAATGAAATTGATAAAATAAATAATAAATAATATTATATATATTTCATAGCTCATGGATATGTTTAGGTAAGGAGAGTATAATAATAGAATGAAATTGGAAAGAAAGCGTATGAAAAAGGAAGAGAATTCTTCCCTATTGATCTCTTCTCCTTGAGATCCTCCTTATGGAATTTGGTTTTGGCCTTTTGGTGAGACCAGTAGGTATTTGAAGTGGTGAAGATACTTTGATAGGATATTTACCCAATTTTATACAATGTTCATGTCTATAGAGGTGTGTGACGAAGAGGGTAATGATGGTGGTATTTATAGTGGAGGAGAGGAGGGAGTTTACATTATTTTAATCGTTATAATAATATTATTGCTCAAAACTCGAAATAGAATTCAATATTATTACCCAAAATAGAAATAATTGCATTTGTGGTCAAACCGTGTGGCCTTACATCATCATTGCCTCATATATTATTTAATAAAACTAGTATTTATCATTTATCACAATTTTTCATATTTTACTATTCGTAATGGTATGTTACTATTTCCATAAAAAAAGTGAGTTTTATCAGCTTCTAAATAACATATTGATCACAATTGTAAATGAATATTTCTTGAAAATCAAATCATAGCAGCAGAAAAATTATTTTTAAAGGATATTTATAAGTATATAATTAAAAATTATTCATGAATATCAATTTATTGTTTTTAGAAACATGGTGTGTTGGAGATACTTTCTCTTGAGTGATTCTTTCCACATTATTAAAATTTAGAAGTAGAATCCTCTTTACTATATTTTCAACACGAAGGACAATATTTATATTGTTAGATGTATTAGGAAAATCACCCATGTTGTGGTGTTAAATTATATAACAAGATATTCTATTAGGAACTGTATAAAATTTTCACATTTAAATTCCAATTTGAATTGGATTGTCATGAGAAAAACCACTCTATTGTACATTTGTGTTATCATGAATCCTCTAGGTTCTAACCATTGACTAAAACCAAATTTATAGTGTGATAAAAAACAATTATAGTTATGATTATACAAAACACTTAAATAATTCATAGTATTTCAAAATCATGACACCTATTTAAAATATATGAAAACATCGGTTTAACCAAGGCCATCAATGGTTATCATCTATTCAAGTAACTAATTTTGGTTTAAAATGGAAATGTGATTTAACAGAAGAATATCCCTTGGGAGTGTCAATCCAGGTTGGTAGAGTGTGCACACTCACTATACACAAAAATGGTTTTAAATATATACTCGGCCAACAATTTTTACTGTTATTACCCCTATATTCATTTATCCCAAAACCAAATCCACTTATAGATTATAAATAGTGTCATATATATGGGAAGATCACACAATCTATTCGGAACAAAAAAATTATGATGTTATCCTATTCTAAAAATTATAAATATGGTTTTTAGAAATATTAACTACTATTCATATCCCAATATTAGATATATATTTCATTTTAAATATGTTATAGTTACCCAAATATTTCATACATAGATATTGAAACTTTTTAGACTAATTTTCTATACTTTTAAAAATATATGATCAAGGACCATAATGGTATAGTTTTATTAGAAACATGGATACAAAAAAACATGTTCATAAATAATCTACTTCGTATCCTGCATAGTTCATCATAAATAAAACTCTTCATATAAAAATCAAAGTTGAAACATTTCTTCATTACATTGGAAATTAAAAATGAGAAAGGGAGTGATGAAATGAACCATATGGTAAATCATGGAATATATTAATGATAAAATGAAAAAATATGATAATAAGGGTATGAGAAGAAGAGAATAACATTTGAAAACCTTACTCGACATTACAATGATCATAATCATGAATCTTGGTAAAAATCTACAATTTAAAATATATGAATTATAATGAAATCAGAGAATATTTTCCTTGAGAGTACAACATTAAAAAAAATACATAATTGGTTTGAATATATATAAGAATAGAAAATAGATGACTTATTATCCAAGGATCAATTCCAATACAATAATAGTGGATTGTGAAAACCTTATATTCCATAATATTAGTCTAGGTTTACTCATAATATTATCATAGTATGTATATCCCATAATTAACATTGTTCACTCACCATTATTTTACAATTTATCTCATGAGATATCTATATTTTTCTAATGAATTAGAGGGATATATAATTCTAAGACCACACTTCACTTAAATTAAATCATACATATTTTTTCAATATGGTGAAAAAAACATCATATCATCATCATATAACCCATGGATAATAAACACTATTAATAAAAAAAATTTCATTTCATCATATAAAAATACAAGGAAACTAATTTTTTTCAATTAAAATATCATAAAAATTATCATAAACCATTCAAAGAATGAATAAGGGTGTTATAATTCTATTATATCCCAAAATAATAATTAACATCAAATGATGTTATCATAATTGAAATTATTTTAAAATATCATTGGAATATTTATTGGGGAAAATAATCTCTTTAATTACACATCACATATTCTAAAATCAAATAAATTACCTATTTATAGTGATTTTGTTTTCTAACAAGACCTTTTAAAATTTTATTGTATGCATTAAATAATTAAGTGGTCATGATGGTGGGAAATTCAATTTATTCTATATAAGTTTAAATATGGATCCCTTTCATATTAATCATAGAAGATAAAACTACCGCGTACATAAAATGAAATAAAAATTCATTCAATTTGTTTTTGGAAAAGTAAAAATTGGGAAAAAATGACTTGTAATAATCATTTAAGGGTAACCAAAATCTATCCAAATACCATTTTAATGAAAACTTGAACAATGAAAAAAAAAATATTCCCAACCGAGTAGAAAATTATAGTCAGTTTCACAAAAATGATTCATTAGAATTATTGTAACGCCCCGAACCTAGTTACCCAGAGTCGGTGAATTATTACAAAACAATGGCATGATAATAAGGAAATAATTTCTCGAAAGACCGATCAATTTAGTATATATGGAAACATGATTCATACATAAGTTCAACTTTACAACATGGAAAGAAATACAACATGAATTGATTCCATTGGAAACATCCAAGCCTCCTAGATTATGCTGACATGTCACTCATAACTAACGTCTTCGTATAAAGAGAAAATGAAACATAAGAAAGGGGAGAGCTCAAACACTCAGTAAGGGTTAGCAATACAGCGGAAGAAAAAATAAATATTAAGCATGGTTAATAATTCAAACCACATGCCTTTAAAATAATAATCATGACTACTTTTATGGAAGGAATATGAGTTGAGTAAATAACGCCATATTAAAACATAATCATGGGTATTCTACTAGTCGAATGACCACATGAACCATCAATATTATTTTTATAATGCGGGAACATATAATGCCGGATACTCTGAAACATTTTGTCAAGGGCTCGACCAAGAGGTATAAAAATGATTAAGCCATCGGCCAAAACCATATGTCAAATTGGGAAAGGCCTCAGAAAATTCCACGTCTAGTTGTCTTATGAGACCTACCGATGCATCGATGATCTATAGTGGGCTCCACCCATAACATACTAAGTCCAATACATTCCCCATATGAAATGGTTGAAATATAAAATAAACATTCATATTAAAAATAACATACTGAATGTCAATACTTCAAAAATAAACCATGAATGGTATAAAAATAGCACATCCACAATCAGACATATCAGAAAACCTTCAATACAATATGAAATTTTTGTATCCTAATAAATCAACATCAGATAAACTAAAAATCCAACAAAGGATGTTGACATACCTGAAATCAAAACCTTTTTTCAGAGAAATATCGCTTTTATTTTGAAATTATTTAAGAGTCACCTAATTATAAAGGCACCATTTTTTTGAATATATTCTTATAAGATTTTAAGGGAAGCTTCGACGATGTCATAATGGTGGAAAATAGTCGCACCTACCGTATACGTTAAAAAGACATTTTTACATGAATTTTGTTGAAAAGGGTATAAAGTACCTTGTTTGAAAAAAGACGGAAAGATTCATTTCAAAAACATATAAGTTCAAATAAGGGTATAAATTACTTTAACCAATTTTATAGTAAATATTAATATTTTATGAAATACATTTTAAGAAACAAGGAAGTGGATGATAAAGAGGTCCCGATAGATAATTACGTATAAACATCCTTGGATAATAAAGAGATTGTAGAATTAACCATTACATTGTACATTCCTTGGTCGAGGGTAGGTTAAACTCCAATATAATGCTGAAATAATTGTTATTATGTTATTCAAGAATCATATACAGTAATATTATATCATATATGATCTTTTAACATTGCTTTGTTAATAATATCTTAGTATTATCATCATTTCAGATGTTAACTTAATCAATTTCCATTATATGATTTGTTATATAAGTAATGTTTATTATAGATAGGATGTATCTTATGGAAATTCAGAATTATATTATGTATTTAAACATTTTTTAATCATCTAATGAAAAATTATTCTTGAATGGATACGATGGGGAACGAATCTCATCATGTTCATAGAGATGGTAATCCGTACATACGCACGAGCGACAATATAATTCTATTGATTTTAAAATAATATAAAAATGGATGTTATATAACATATAATGAATAAGTATGATGTTATATTTATTATTTACATCAATTACACATCATTATTATACCCATCCAAATAATAATGTATTGAATAACAATTATACCACGACGTGGAGACCGTAAGTTGTACGTATGCACGTATGGTGTCATGTCAATCAATGTATCAATAGAATAATGAATATGGCTGTACCATATATATACTAACATCATAGTATATAGATGAATCTAGAGTTATTATTTTAGAATGGAAAAAAAATTAAAGAGAAGCGGAAGAAGAAAGGAACATGAAAGTGGTGGTGAGATATTTACCTCTTCTTAAGATTCTTCCTTTTGATTTGATAAAAAGGGATCATCGGGTTGGCTTTCGGACTAAAGTAAGTCTTTTATGATGAAGGGAGGAAATTTGAGAGGGTATTTGGGCATGGGTTTTCCGATCCAATTGGTTTTGATGGTGTGAATTAGAGAGAAGGGGGAGATCCCTTTTATAAGAGGGGTGAGGGGAACCATAAGAAAAGTTAGAAATATTATTTTATAATATATTAATTTTCAGTTTCTAATGGATCCAAAATAAATTATTTAAAGGCTATGGTGGGGAGGGGTCTAACACCACTCTACCAATAGATTGTAGACAGGTTTTGGTCACTATATTAACCTTTTGTTTAGATTCAACTCTCAGTTAAATAGTTTGACATTTACAATGTCTCTTTGTATTTTTATATTATATAGTAAATAAACATACGCTATACATACAAGAGAACACAAAGTGGTTCATTAATGATACACCTATCATTATATATGTATTTTTTTGAACCTTAGTTATTTAAGAATATAATATCAATTAATAATATAATTTTTTTTAAAAACTTATTTATGTCAATTTTGACACTATGTGGTATTTTATTTTTGGTAAATTCATAATAGCATTATGACTTATAAAATAATTCATCTATACAACCCTAATATTTAATACTAACCAATAAAATTATTTCAATTTATAAAAATTCTAAAATTACATCTATTAGGATATTTATAATATTAATTATTTTAATATCTCATTAATTAGGTAATTACTACATCATCGTTGTGTCATAAATAAATTAAATTAAACAATGTCTACAAAATATAAATAAAATAAAATTATGTATGAAATATATTTAACTTTATAATGAATCTTTATAGTCGAATTTATCTTATATGTAACCCTATATTAAAAAATTTCAATTATTAAACTTTGATTTTTACTCTATTAACTCTTCTTTGAATTAAATAATAATAAATGTCCTAATCTAATGGAAGTGGACCAAAGAGATTCATATTTTATTCCTAATGTTCTTTTTGGTCAAATTATACTTACACAATAGAATTAAGGCATGTGTTAGGGTAATAATAATATCATTTTACCCATAATTACCGAATTTACATTTAACCGTGGTAAATAAAAGTAAAAATATTACTATTCACCAAAAAATATTTTCATCTTATTGAACCACATTTTACTTACATATATCATTTGTGTCTCTTGGATTTTTAAGTTAAACTCACAGAAGTGGAAAAATTATGTTTTATGTAAATCTGCAAAGGCTCATAAGAGGTGGTTAAAAGACAGTGAAAAGTTCAATTAAATTTCTATATATCTAAAATTATTGTATTCTGACTCCAATGAATTAAATTGAACATATATAGGTGTTATGTATCTATTTTGACCTAAAATAAATTTAATTAAAATAAATAAAAATTTGGTTTGAAACTATAACTCATTGTTTTTTCACTATTCATAAAAAATTGAATGTTTTCAGAAAAATACAAAAAATTCACCCTAGGATAATTTCAATATTCCAAATCCCAAAATGAAGACCATTTTTAATGGTAAAATGTCTATAATTTCTAAAAAGTGGGTATTACTATTCTTAATGACATGTTTGATTGATTGCGGTGTGTTTGAACTCGAAGTTGCGCACAACACACACTATCGTATTATTCAAAGAGAAGCATACCCTGGAAGCTTGGGGTGTTACATTCTCCTCTCCATTAAATAATTTCCTCCTTGAAATTTCTAGAATATTAATGCATAAAAAGGCATGGGTGGTTCTCCATCATATGTTTCTCAGGTTCCCACGTTACCTCTTACATCTTATGGTATCTCCATAGAACTTTAACCAGATGAGTCGTCCGGTTTCTCAGAACATGATATCTTGTATCAAGAACCATGCCAAGTTATTCGCAATAAGGAAGATCATGTTTGAGCTCTAATTACTCATCGGTGAGTACATGCATTGGGCCAGGAATGTATTTTCTCAAAAGTGATAGATGGAACACATCATGAACATTGGATAGACATGGCGGATTTTCCAAATTATAAGCTATAGCCCCAATTTGTTCTATATTTTTGAAAGGTCCGATGTACCTGGGACTCAGTTTATCTTTCTTACTGAAATGTAAAACACCCTTCCATGGAGATACCTTTAAGAAAACATGATCTCCTACCTAAAATTCCAAATCCTTCCTTCGGTTATCAGTATAGTTCTTCTACCTACTTTGAGCTGCTTTGATGTGGTTTCAGAATACCTTCACCTTTTCCATTGTTTCCTCCATTTGTTTTGGGCCTACGAGTTTTATTTCACCAACATCATCCCAACAGGTTGGTGTGAGACATATCTTTCTGTATAACACAACATGTGGTGCCATCTGAATACATGAATGAAATCTATTATTATAGGAAAATTCTACCAGAGGAAAATATTGATCCTACATACCTTGAAGGTCAAGTAAGCTTGATATCAATATGTCTTCTAACGTTTGAATAGTACGTTCTGAAAATACATCAGTTTGGGAGTGGTATCCAGTGCTCAAACTAAGTTCAGTATCCAGGGCATTCTGAAGAATTTTCTAGAATCATGATGTAAAACAGGGATCACAATCTTAAATAATCGATAGGGGTACTCCATGAAGTCTGAACAGTACATTAATATATAGTCATTCTAGATGTTGAGGTGGTAAATCTTATCTTATTACAAGAAAATGTGATGACTAGGTAAGACGATCAACAATGACCCATATTGCATTGTACCTTCTAGGAGTATTTGGTAGTCCAATGAAAAAGTCCATTGTAATGTTATACTATGTCCACTAAGGAATGGGAAGAGGTTGCATAACTCTTCTAGGATGTTTCCTTCTCGCTTTCAAATGTTGACAAACCATACATATTGACAGAAAATCAGCAATCTACCTCTTCATGTTGTACCACCTAAAATGTTCTTTCAAATCCCTATACATCGTGGTGAAACCAAGTTGTATAGAGAAATTGGAACTATGAGCATCATCCAACAATTCCCTTTCTAGATCAGTTATACCAGGAACAAAAATCTCTACCCGAATTTAAAATTTCAATCTTCATATACAAAGTCACTCAACCTCCCATCATTCACAGCTTTAATCTTCTTTTGAAACCCTTCATCACCGGTCTGAGAACTCTTTATCTATTCTTGGAAATATGGTTTGGAAAAAAATTGAAAAAGTAATGATGTTTCACCTTCCATGGTGATTCCAATAGCCATCTTTACTAGATCCATGTATATAAGTTCCTTTTTAACTCTCATCTTGTTCAAAACTTCATGATCCTCTCAACTCAAAGCATCTTCCACCTTATTTTCCTTCCTCGGGTGGTAGTGTATAGTTCAATAATAATACATTTTATGTTCAATCAATCTCCTTTTCCTCATGTTGAGTTCTTTCTATGAGAAAATATAATTCAAACTCTTGTGATCAGTATATATCTGACATTATTCGCCATAGAGAATGTGTCTCCAAATCATCAAATCAATGATTATTTCTACTAACTCGAGATCATGAGTAGGATAGTTTTTCTCATGAATTTTTTTATGTCGTGATGTACTGGAAATAACCATATCATTTTTCATAAGGACACAACCAAGTCCTTTGTTTGAATCATCACTATAAATAAAAAACCCATCATTCCATGATGGTAGAGTCAAGATAAGAGAATTGTGAAATTTTCTCTTCAATTCTTCAAAATATTCTTCACACTCTTTTTTCCAAACAAATTTCACCCCTTTACAAGTGGCCTTGGTTAATGGGTTATCCAATTGGGAAAAATTATGGACGAAATGTTGATAATGACCTCCTAAACCAATTAAAATGCATACCTCAGTTATACTCGACGGTGCTAGCCATTCGTGGATTTTCTTGGTCTTAGAATTATCAAATGAGATTACATTATTAGAGAAAATATAGACAAGAAAAGAAATCTCCTGAGCTAGAATTCACACTTTCTATGCTTCCCATATAAATCATGTCCTCTAAGAATCTTCATGATAATACAGAAGTGATTTTCATGACCTTCATATCTTTTAGTGTATACCAAGATATCATCAATAAATACCACTAAAAAGTCATCAATATATTCCTTGATAACCCTATTCATTAGATACATGAAGACAGAGGGTGTATTAGTCAATCCAAAAGGAATTATAGTAAAATCATAATGCAATACCTAGTTTGAAAAGTTTTATTCAAAATGTCTTCCTTCTTCACACAAAACTGATGATATAAAGATTGAAGGTCAATTTTTGAAAATTATTGAGCTCTATGAAGTTGGTTGAATAAATTAACAATGTGAGGTTGGGGATACATGTTCTTTATTGTTATAGCGTTGATCTCCCTATAGTCAATACACAACCTCATAGATCCATCTTTATTCTTAACAAAAAGGATAGGGGACACCCATAAGGAATCAATTAGGAGAATAAATCCCATGTTAGTTAATTACTCTAGTTGTTTCTTTAGTTCCTCTAAATCCACAATGGCTATTCTATATGGGGTCTTTGATATGGGCCTTGATCCAGGAATTAAATCAATGGAAACTCAATTTCTTATTCTGGGGGATGTCCTGGTAAATCTTCTTAATATACAATAACATACTCTTCAACAATAGGTACATCCTCTATTTGAACATTCTTTTCCTCACCCACAGTTATTTCATTATCTTCCTCCAAAATAATTTAATTTATTTGAGCTACTGGGGGAGGATCCAAATAAGAATTATGTGGTGAATATTCTTCTCTAAAGATAAGGTGTTCTTTATCATTGTCATCAAAAATTGAAACCTCATTCTTCTTAAAATAAATTTTTGCATCATGGTCCGAAAGCCAATACATAACGGGGATTATATTAAATTAAATCATGGGTTTGATGATGTGATCAGTAGATAAAGAACATTTATATTTCCTAATGGGAACAGATTCAGAAAACATTGTAGCAATGATACATCCATTAAATGTTTGGACTGACAACACCCTTGTTAAATCAGATTAGAAATATCTAATTTTCATAGAAAACATGGAAGATATGAAATAATGTGATGATCAAGAATCAAATAATGAATTGGATAAACATAAAGAAACCATTAAATTACCTACCACCATGTCTTTTGGGGATTGAACCTTAGCATTAGTTATCGCATATGTTTGGCTGTGATCCTTTGGATTTTACTGAGGTAAGATTCCCTGACACTTAGGACATTCATTTTTATAATGTCCCATATCCCTTCCAATGTAGCATTGAACATTGGTAGCATATTTCATTCCCTTACAATCAAAAGCACGATGGCCTTTCTATCCACATTTTTAGCATACTCCTTTTCCTTTTAGACAGGAACAAGAGTGATTCCTTCCACAATTGTAACATCATGGAAATTCAATTCTTCCCTTCTTCCCTGTTTCCTTATTTACATTCGCAGAGTGTTCAACAGATCTTATCTTCTATTGCTTCACTTTAAAGTCATAATACTTAGAGAATTCCTTTTCTGTATTGATAATACATGAGACAATATATTCGTACAATGAGAAGGATTGTGATACTAATTCTCGATGGTGAAATGTTTTTTACCCATTAAAGAAACTAATAATCTTAATTTTTGGGTTACGTATATATTCTGCAGCATACCTTTCTAAACTTGTAATGTTATCTTCATACGTTGTGACATTCTCATCCTCCATTTTCCTCGGACATAGAAATTGCCTTTCCATATCCACCCAATTGTCATGAAGAAAGTATTTTTCTATGAAAATTTCTTTAAACACTATCCATTAAATATTTGATTCTTCTTCATCTTCATTTGTCTTTTGAACCAATGTCCATCATTGATCAACATATCTAGTGAGGCGGTAAACTGCCATGACAACTTTTTCCCTTTCACTACTCCCCATGGTGTGAAATATTTTCTCTATGGAGTTTATCCATTGCTCAGATACTAATGGATTTGTACCCCCAATTAATGTTTTCCGTTGTTGCCTCATGAATCGGTCGAACATTAATCCCCTGAATTTTGGATTAGGGTTCTCTATACGGGTAAAGTTATTATTAATAACTTGTGTGAGTTGTCCCAATATGGTGATAAGCTGATCACCACCAATTGTATCACCAGCTCCAATATAATTATCCAGAGATGGAGGGAAATCCCTACATGGAGTGTGTGTTTTGTTACAGTTTCCATTACTTCAATTTGTATCCATTTCTAAACAAAGGAAAACACTAGATTATTTTATGAATCGCAAAACATTAATCAAAACTTGAAAAAAAAATTAACATAAATTGAACAGTTTATGGATATAATCCAAAATAATAAAGATGTTTTCAATGAGAAATAATATACTCATAAACCCTTCCTAATGGTTTTTAATGAAAATGAGAATTATCATACGCATATCCCCCAGGATTGTTATAACCAAGAGTGAAACAAGGCCCATTTTCGTGCAGCAGTTCCAATTCGAGTCTTGCTCAAAGCGGTGTTTTCAGGTTTTACCCCTAGGTACATCTATGCCAGATTCACCTCTACCTTCTCTTATCTAGACAGGATTTATTGCTTATAAAACTCAAAAAATATCTACATTACCAAAATTATATGAAGTACTTATATTCTAATCCTCAAAGTCTATCTTAGGTTAATGTGATCTAATCAGAGATTATTAAATCTAGTTTCAAAGGATTGTAAAAAACTTTCTCTGATACCAACTATAATGCCCCAACCCTAGTTACCCAGAGTCGGTGCATTATTACATAACATTGGAATGATCACAAGGAAATCATGCCTGGAAGGACTGCTCAGTTTAGTATTATTGGAAACAAGATTCACACATTAGTTCAACTTTACAACATGGAATGAAATACAATACGAATTTATTCCATTAGAAACATCCAATCCTAATTGATTATGCATGCAACTCACTCTTAACTAACATATTCATATCCTGGGAAAATGGAACATAAGAAATGGGTGAGCTCAAATGCTCATTATGGGTTAGAAATACAACAGAAGATAACCGAAATATTAGGAATGACGAATAATTGAAACCACATACCTTTAGAAATAATAAACATGAATACATTTATGGCAGGAATATGAGCTGAGTAAATAATGCCATAATAAAACATAATAATGGGTATTCTACTAGTATAATGACTATATGAACCATCAATATTATTTTCATAATGAGGGAATATTTATTGCTGGACATTCTGAAACATTTTGTCAAGGCCTCGACCAAGACGTCAAAAAATTATTAATGCCTCGGCCAAAACCATATATCAAATTGGGAAAGGCCTTGGACAATTCCATGTCTAGTTTACTCATGGGAACTACTGATGCATCGAGCAGCTATAGCAGGCCCCAACCGTAACTTACTAAGCCCAATACATTTATCATATTAAAAGGTTGAAATATAACATAAACATTCGTATTTAAACTAGCATATGAAATGTCAATAATTTAACCATAAACCATGAGTGGTATAAAAATAGCACATCCACAATCAAACATATCACAAAACCTTCAGTAAAATATGGATTTTTTGTATCACAATAAATTAACATCAAATAAACATAAAATTAATCAATGGATGTTGACAAAGTTAAAATTAAAACCTTCTTTAGTGAAATATCCTTTTCTATTTTGAATTAAATTTAAGAATCAAATAATTATAATGAAAACATTTATTTTGAAAATATTCTTATAATCCTATGAGGGAAGCTTTAACGTTGTTATAACCGTGGAAAATAGAAGCACCTGCCGTATAAGTTTAAAAGACATTCTTACCTTCATTTTTTCGAGAAGGTTATAAAGTACCTTGTTTGAAAGAAGATATAAAGATTCCATTGAAAAAGATATAAGGTCAAATAATGGTATAAGTGACATTAATCCATTGTCTAATATATAGTAAAAATGATTTGAAATGCATTTTATGAAACTAGGATGTGGATGATAAAGAGATACCAGTAGATAATTACTTATAAACAATCTCGGATAATTAAGAAATTATAGAAATAACCCTTACCTTGTACTTTTCCTTGGTTGATGTTTGGTTAAACTCCTTTATAATGGTGAAATAATTGTTATTAAATTAGACAATAATAATTTAAATTAATATGATATCATATATGATCTTTTAACATTTCATTGTTAATAATCTCATAGTTTTATCGTTATGTCAGGTGTTAACTGATTCATTTTCCTTTATATGCTTTGTTATGTATGTAATGTTTGTTATGTATTAGATTTATATTATTCATATTAGAAATGATATTATGTCATTAAACATCATTTTGATTCATGTAATAAAAATTAGTCTTTAATGGATTCGATGGGGAACGAATCCTATCACGTTCATGGAGATGGTAATCCGTACGTACGCACGAGCAGCAATATCATTATTTTGAATTTAACATAATATATAATTGGATGGTATATCATATACATAAAATCATTACTATGTTATATATATTATTTAAATCAATTACACATCATAATTATAGCCGTCCAAATTATAATGTATTGAATAACAATTACACCGTGACGTGGAGACGGTAAGTCGTACGTACACACGTATGGTGACATGTCATTAAAAGGATGGATTGAATAATGAATATGGTTGTAACATATTAATAATAACATCATGTTATGTAGAAGAAAATAGAGGTTTTAATTTATAATGGAAACAACAATGAAAGAGGAAGTGGAAGAAGAAATGAACATAAAAGAGGTGATGAAATATTTACCTCTTCTTCGGGTTCATCCTTTTTATTACATCAAAAGGGATTCTCATGCTTGATTTTTGACTAATGTAAGTCCTCTATGATGAAGGAAGGATAGTTTATAGGGTATTGTGTCATGGTTTGGCCGAGAAAAATTTATTTGATGGTGTTAATTAAGGAGAAGTGTGAGTTCTTCATTATAAGAGGGGTTATGGGAACCTTAGGAAAAGTTAGAAATATTATTTTATAATAAAATTAATTTTAGGTTTCTAATGGATACAAAATGGATTATTTAATGGATTAGGTTTTTATGGGTGGAACACCTCTCATCCAACAGGTTTATATAGGTTTGTGTCACTATATTAACCTTATCTTCTAGATTTAACTCTTAGATAAATAGTATGACATTTGCGATGTATTTTTTTATTTTTATATTATATAGTTAATAAACATACTATATACTTCCAAAAGAACCCAAAGTGGTTCATTAATGATACAAATATTATTATATAAGTCCTTTGGTAGAATATTATATTTTTAAGAATATAATATCAATTAATAATATAATATTGTTTTTAAAAACACATTTATGTCAATTTTGATACTATTTGGTATTTTGTTTTTTATAAAATCATAACAACATTATTACATCAAAATTAATTCCTCTAAAAAACTCTCATATGTCATATTGACCTATAAAATTAGTTTAATTTATAAAAAGTCTCAAATTACAATTATTGGGATATTTATAATATGAATTATTTTATTATTTCATTAATTGGGTATTTACTCTATCATCATTGTGTCATAGATAAATTAAATTATTTCATGTGTAAAAAATATAAATAAAATACCATTATGTATTAAATAATGTTGTCTTTGAAATTAATATTTATAGTAGAATTTATCTTATGTGTATCACTATATTAAAAATGTATTAGTTACTGAACTTTGATTTTATCTCTTTTAACTCTTCTTTGAATTAAATAATAATAAATGTCCTAATATAATCCAAGTGGAACAAATATGATCATATTTTATTCATAATGTATTTTTGGTTGAATTATACTTATCCTATAGTAATCGGACATTTGTTAGTGTAATAATAATATCATTTTTTACTCTTAATTGCCCTATTTACTTTTAACCGTGGTAAATAAAAGTAAAAAGTCACTATTGACCAAAAATAATTTTCATCTTATTGAACAACATTTTACTTACTGATGTCAACCATGTATGTCATATTTTCTATATTCAACTCATAGAAGCTGTAAAATAATGTTTTATTTATATTTTAAAATTCTCTTATGAGGTGGGTAAAAGACGGTGAGAAGTTCAATAACATTTTTATATATCTATTATTATTTTAATCTAAATCCAATGAATTACATTGAACAAATATATGTATTATGTATCTATTTTGACCTTAGATAAATTTCAATAAAATAAATAATTATTTAAATAAAAATTCTGTTTTAAACTATAAGTTAGTGTTATTTCACTATTCATCAAAAATTGAATGTTTTTTGAAAAAAACAAAAAATTCACACTAACCTTATTTCGATATTCCGAATCCAAAAATGAAGTCCATTTTGAATGATAAAATTTATATATATCAAAAATTAGGTATTACTATTCATAATGGCCTATTTGATTTGTTGTGGTGTGTTAGAACTCGAAGTTACATACAACACATGCTATAGTATTATTCAAAGTGTAGCATATCATAGAAGATTAGGGTGTTACAACTCTAGATTACATAACATGAGGAAGATGAATAGAAAAATCTATTATCCATATATAATTAGAGAATAATAAAAAATAGATGTATTTATCAGATAATTATTTTTTAATTTAATTTATGGAAATACATGAATATGTAATCCAGAATGAGATGAGTTTGAAAGAAAAATCACTTACCTATTTGGTGAAATTAATATAAAAACCTCACAAAAGGGATAACAATATATGTGTCTACATGTAAATTTTATTAACATGAGAATCATTAAAAAATAATTTCAGGTTTATTATATACATCACATAAATGAAATAAGTGGTCAATATGGCATGTGTCTCACAAAAATAAAAACTAAGATGAAAATCCATTACCTCTAGTAAATCTTTCTTGAAATGAACTATGACTTGATTTATAATAAATTTAATTTTTTTATAAATATATAACATAAATATTTATATACTTGTGGTGTCATATAAGATCCTCATATAATATTTCAACACAAATTTTTTATAATTATGTATTAAAATCGTTGTTTCATGGTGTTAACAATTTCGTTTATTACAGAATGTTTTGGTTAGTAGTTCCAATTATTGTACATTGGTCATTGTTTAAATCATATTAAGAGTATTTATAATTATTTAAATATCACACACACACACATATAAATTTATATTCCTCCAAACAAGACATAGATAAGAAAATGAATTACACGATTCATGGAGATGATATGCCGCACATACGTATAAACATCGGGTTAATTTGTTATCAATGAAACTAATGAAATTTTAATAACATTTTAACTTTTTATAATTATTACTTAACCATGTATAGTAAATAAATATATTTCTATTACCATTAAAATTAAATTCAAATAAAATAATGAAACATTGTTTTGTAATGATCATTGTTCACACATACGCCCAACCACTATTATTGATTTCCGACATTCATAGTTAAGAATGTATATATGATGTTATAATTGTTGAAACATAATTACCTAATAAAAATATTATATAGAAATTAATCAATTGATAATAACAGTCCATGACAGATGAAGATGAAAAATAAATTACACTCTTATGTAGAGACAGTGAGCCATATGTATGTGTGAGTGATATATTAATATTCTATAATATTGAAAAGAGATATAAAATTGTTAAAAAAATGATCATAATAAAATAAATGTATGTTTATGATACTATATATACTCTTTTACAATGGGTACAATAAATTTATAAAAATTATAATAAGAATGAAATTTTAATGCATCGATAATGTTGATTACCTATTTTTGATTGACATCCATTAGATCACCTATTAATTGATATTGGTTTAATATTTTGAGAACAAATCAACTACATAAACTTATTTAATAATTATAATAAGTGAAATGTGTAATTACATAAACATAGAATCCTAGATTCTATACCTTACTTTATTTCATTTTTACAGATAGAGGCATCAAATAATAAGGTAATGGAAAATTTATGAGTTTTGGAAATACAAATTTCATACATGATACTCATATTACATTCAAAAATATAAATTAAATCTCAATACTTAACAAAGTCTGATAAATTGTGTCAATTAAACTCATTCAAAGGATTCTTACCAAAAATCAACGGATGTGTAACCAAAATAAGGGTGATCTCAATTGATAAGTAAGGGTAAGTACAATAGTAAAAAAATGGATCAGTTAGAATAGTCAACAAGGTATGGTAATTACATAAGACACATGCATTTTAATCAGTAAAGTGGGATGAATTTGAATAAAAAATATGGAATGGTTAATATATAGAATCAAATGACATTCAAATAACAAGATATGGAATAATTAGTAAGGAAATGTAATAAATTGAAAAAAATGAAATTCAATCAATAAATTGAGAATAGAATGAATCCATATATATGTAGAATCCAAAATTTCATAGATAAAAACAACTTAATATAAATATGTGGAATTCTCCATTATTGGACGCAATGTTTCCAAGGCATATGGTACTTTTACCATAAAGGAAATTCTTACGAAATATTATCTCATTAGGTAAGAACCCATATATTCTAGCCATTGGATCATCTCATCAGATTACCATTGCATGAAGGGACTATATATAACTACACCCTGACCATGTCATGCATATCAAAAACATTCCTTATATATTAAGAAATCAATTTAATTCATGACCAATGTACCATATCAAATATACCTATTTAATAAAAGTTAATGATTTATCAATAATTACTTAGTGGAGGAAAATCAACAACAATGGTTATTAACATTGATAAATGGGAATATAATTAAAACATCATTAATGTTTTTGATGAAAATTATATTTAATCATTACAAATTGCCACATACCACATTAATACATTTGAACTATATTACCTATGAAGATGTAAAATTATTTGAGATTTAGAATATAATGATAATGATTCTATTAATTATAAAACACGATAAAGGGTAGTATATAAATCTTAGTAATGTGAATGTGTGAATAAAAAAAAATTAGCCTCAATGGAATTTAATTTGATATGAAATCCGTTAACATGACTTTGAATTGTTACATGTTCCTTTCTATTCTTGAATAAAAAAATAATGAAAATTATTTACATAAAGAATAAAACTTTTTATTTTTATCATTACATATATTTCTCTTATTATAATGTGGTAAAAAACTACTTAACCAATTATGATTTCATTGGATGTTTCGACCATATTTGATTTATGTGTCAAAAATTATTTAGAATGTCAACTACAAGAAAAATGGGTAATTATATAAAAATTGAAAAGAATAATAATGATTAAATGATTACCATATTTATTCATCAATTATACTTTTAAAACCAAAAATTAAATTTTTTAATGAAAAATTAACCAATATTACAATCAATGATATGATAGATCATATGTATGCATGAGTAACATTCTTATTATCAATGCTAATTATGGAAAGAAGTAAGTTAAATTATATATCAACAAAATGATAATTATATCATGAATTTATATTTATTAAATTATATTCATACACACACACACATATATATATATATAATTAATGTGATAAAAAATAAATCACATCATATCGAGGTGGTTGTGGTCCACGCATCCCCCACAGATATCATCACTTTTTATTTATTGAAAGGATTAACATAGAAAATGATATATTATATTTATAAAAATGTAATTATGTTTTAAATATCATATTTATTTAATTTAGGTCACATATTTTTAATTAAAACTATAATTGATACATTCCATGTATCATATGAATGAATCACATCAATATGAGGATGCAGTTGTTCACACTTCAACAAATGATGTTTTCGTATTTGATGAAAATGGAAAGAAAGAAGGAATGTGTTATATAATGAACTATTAATATAACATATATATCATATATATCCTATAAAAATATAGTTTCCAGAATAATTCAAAACTCTAAGAAGAGGAAATGGAATAAAACATCATTTTGTGGGGCCCAAGTTTACTGTACACAAGAACGATATGGTTGTTACCCACTATATGGTAGTGTATGTATGTGTAGGTAGAAATATAATAGTTAATTAATATAATTTTATATAGCATACAAATGTTATTATATAATAATTGAAAAATATTTGTTTTCGGGAGGAAGATTAAATTAAAACAAAAGAGCGTGAGGAATTATTTTATCTCTTCTTTGGGTAACTCTTTTTTGATTTCAAAAAAGGTATTCCATGGATGGATTTATACACAAATGGAGGATTATAAGGTGTTTTTAGGTATATTTAGAGATTATTGGACAATGATTTTTGATGAAACGAGTTTTATAGGTTTGAATAAGTGGGAGGGTGAGTGTCTTTTTATACGGGAGGTGGGTCACATTCTTGTAACTTTTGTAAAAAATAATTCCTCCCACATTTTTCACATATGCATTGGCTCCAATAATTTACCAAGTTCGGTAGATGAGATAATAGGTTCATAAAATGGACATAAAATGTCTTCTGAACAAATATCTATGTCATTTTCCGACTTATGATCTTTGTTTAGTCCCTTGTTATGTTAAATTTCCTCTTAATCACCGTAATAAATTGTAGTTACTTTCAGTAATATATTTGGAAAAACATATTTTGAAATTTATAGACAATATAAATAATTATAATTACAAATATGGAATTAATTTTTATAAATTGAAATTATATAAGTGGTTATAATTAGTTTAAAATAAATCCCATTCACAAGATAACCATGTGAGTTTTTAAAGTACAAATGTTTAAAATGATTCTATGTTCTTATATCCAATTTCATTGTAAAGTTTATTACAATATCTTAAATTGTATAAATATATCTAATACTGATCTAATTAGAATTTTAAACAATTAAATAATGTAATTTAACCATATAAAAAATTAGACGAAAAAGAAGTTCTGAAATAAAATTCAGTTTTTCTCACTTTTCGTCAGAAATAAAACATCAAAGGAAAATACCAAAAAACCCATAGATAATTTTTATATTCATATTTCAAATAAAATTTATTTTCTTTTATAAATAAATATAATTTATTAAAATTTAATTGAAAATAGTTTTTACATTAAAATGCGAGAAAATACCTTACTAAAAATATAGGTTTTTATACATAAATATATATATATTTTTTATAGTATTTTTAAAAAATCTATTGAATTAGTACAAAAAATAGTTTACCTAATTTTATGTATATATATAATTAATATAAATCCATAATATTATTAATTTTTTTCATTAATATAAAAAAATATGGATCATAATTTTTTTATAAAATCATTCCCCTCATGTTTATATGGTTGAAATATTAATTTTTTATTATTTGGTGACCGATTAATTAAACAATTTATTTTAATTTTTAGTTAATTATATAAAAAAACACAATTTAATAACTTGGTTATATATTAATATATTAAATAATATTATTTGTAACAATATATTATTGTTTCCTAAAATATTGTCTTGCATGTTATGCAAGCCCCCGAGGAAAGTCAATCTTGTGTAAAACCAAAGATATCCTCAGTGTTCTATATAGAATAAGCTCAACATTCTATAGGATGTATCATTACCGTAACCGTATTTTCCATATAAATAAAACTAGGGAAAAATATAATTTAATTTAAAAAGAAAAATATTATAATGTCTTGGGGTGTTACTTTCTCCCCAAATTTAATAAATTACATCTTTGCAATTTTAACTCTATATTAGTAATCAATAGATTAATATTAGAAAAAAATACTGTTAAAAAATCACATTGTGAATTTAGTTAATAACATGTATTATTAATATGAGATAAAGGATTGTAGTATGGTCATGTAACAATGATCCTGAGTTGGAGAACATAGGTGGAAAATGGAAACATGGATACCGAATAAAAATCTAATAATCAAGTTCATATGGAGAGTGCTAGAGAACATGTTCATTAAATATTTTGTCACCAAAAATCAGCAATATACTATCATGAAAAGTTCATTAATATCATAACTAATGATGATACTAGGATAACATTTTTTAAGACCATTTTACCTATATTTGAGGAAACTTTTCACTCAATAAAAATAAAAGTAAACATACTTTTCTATTACATAAACACAATCATATCCTTTTGTTGTTATTTAGACTATTTCTAATTTATTTCATAGAATTATTCTCATCATATGGTGATTTAAAAAATTGTAATCTAAATTCACATCTAAAGAACAACTAAAACCATTTCATAATTAGATAGCTTTTCCAAAATATGATTATCCTACACTTTAGAATGAAGGTCACATAATTTCGTAAATGAACGCATCAAATAACATGTAGAGTCTTTTAGTCATCACATAGAAAATATGTAAATATGGTAATCACTTGAATTAGCATAAATCCTTATTTAATACATTAATGTTTCATAGTCCTTAAAAACATTTATTTTTGTATATATTACTCAGATCTAAAAATTATGAAAACACTATCAGTGATAGCATAAACCATTTTTTTATTAAATCATTTTACCGTTTAATTAAATTCTGAACTTATCTGATTTATGTTTTCTTATCAAATCATTTCTCCTTATTAAAATCATTTTATTAGCATTAGTAACATATTTAGGGTCATCGTTCCCTCAACATTGTGATTTTTAAAATTTTTACTTACAATTGAATAACTTTTTTTCGAACCATTCATCATATGGAATCAAATACCTAACTAAAATACATTATAATACAATCCATATATATTCTGAAAATATTTTAACCAATAAATAATTTATAAAATTATAAAATTATATAATTATTTCTTCCAAATATAAGCACTATAATCATTCCTTTTTGTGTCTGGAAGTTGAATAATATTGACTGTGACCCACAATATTCTATTGGAGTATATTATTAAGTTATAAGAGTCATTGATTTGTGTCATGTCCCATATCAATTCAATATAATTATTTAACAATGTTATTTCATTTCATTTTTCCATGAAAAAGGTGGTGGCCTTTTTACCACACTTATAACAAACTCTCATCCGATTTAAGAAATTACAGGAATGTTTCAGTCCATAATTTTCACATGTGTTAAAAATAATTATTTCCCTTCTTCCCTTTATATATTTTTTGACATATCATCCTCTTCTATTCGTGATTGCATTTGAATCCATAAAACTTGGATAATTCTTTACTCATATAATTATAACATGACATTATGTATTTGTAAGATGAGAATTATAGGGAGATTATTTCCATTTGAATTTTTTTGTAAGACAATAAGTTATACGATCCTTTTTACTCTTTGAAAAATTTATATTTGTGAGGTTGACATTCAGTCTATTATGTGCCATGTGTTATATAAAAATTGAACTAAATATTTTCACACTATTACAAAACATATTGTATATTTGCAAAACTAATAAAATACTTAACATAAATTGAATAATTTATTCATAGGTAAACTAATAAACATAAACATGGGTTTTTTGAGATATATTTACTTTTAAATCCTCCATAATAATTTATAAAGAAAATTAAAATTATCCTAAGCATATTCCCCCATAATATCAAAACAAGTGTGCAGTATTGCCAATATTCATGTACCATGTAACGTTAAGTCAGGCCCGACACACCTTTTTGTAGTTGTTAACCATTTGTAAATATATGACACATAACTACATCCATTTTTAGTATGTATAAAATTATGTATTGTGAGTATTACCCAGATAATCTCTTCCAAACAAAAATTATATGTCTTTTATTTATACATATCCCGAGTATTTATCAAATGGATATTTTACCTAATGAATTTTTTCTAAATATTGTTTCCACAATTACATCTAAACATATTTTGCTACAAAATATGACAGATGATCTTAGATGATTAGAGCCATTACCATACTTTATCACATTGTCATAGATACTTGATTCAAATACCAAGAGACCAATCAATTTAAAATTTTTCATATACCATATTTCATATATTATACTCATACTACAATTTTAAATAGAAAATAATAAACAATACATAATAAAGTCTAATTAACTCAATCATTGAATATCATTTAATGGATTCATCTTCATTACATGGATAATGGAAAAAATAAGTGTAAGATCAAATACTTAGTAAGGGTATGTATAATGAAATTAATAATGTATCAATAAGAATAGTCAATATGTAAAGGTATTAATTGAATACAAATTGCATGTAATCAATAAACATATAAAGATGTGGAAAAATAATATGGAATGGTAAATAAATGAAAAAAATACATTCAAATAACAAGATAATAAAAAATCAATATAAAAAGGTTCGAAATTGAAAAAAATCCTATTACTCAATAAACTGATAACATTATAAATTTATAGATATGTGAAAGAAAAAATATCACGGATAAATATCTACTAAATCTAAATGAAGAAAATTATTTATTAGTATATTACATGTTTCATAGTTAAATGGTACTTTAAATATCCAGGCCGTCCACAAAATAGTTTTTAAATCTAGGTAAAAAATATAAGTTTACGCTAATTCACCACGTTATTCTACCAATGCATAGAGGGGCTATATATAATTGAGCCCCACCCATGTAATACCTATCTAAATCATTCCACATATATCAAGTAATCTATTTAATTCATGAAAAATGTTCCTTATCAACTACCCATATTTATTAAGTGATATGGTTTTTTCAATAATTACTTAGTGGAGTAAATTTGAAAACAAGTATTATTGAAATTTGATGACTGGAAATACCATTGAAAGATCATTAAAACATTCTTGAGTATAATAATATTTAAAAGTTCCAATGTGTCCCATACCACATTGATCATATTGATCATAATACCCATGATTGAATAAGATTACAATATTTTTAAATAATCATTAGAATATGAATATAAAATATATAACATGTCCAAGTGATTTTTATAAATCATATAAAAGGTAATTGGTTCATAATAACAAATAAGTCTCAATCAAATGTAAATTGAGATGAAATCCCATAACTTGAGTCTGAATTGTCTTGTGTGTATTTATATTATTGAAAACATAACAAATGTTACTTACATAATTTCATAAAAAAAATCATTTTTATCATTAATTTTATTTCACTTAATAAAATTTTGAAAAGAAATACTTAAATAATTTTGTTTATGTCTGGTGTTTTGGCTGTATTTGGTTTATGTGTCAAAAATAATTTTTGTAGGTAAAATATGTTAAAAAGGAATCATTATTTAAATATATCATGAATTATAATCATGAAATAATTATAATAATTATACATAAATTATTATTTTAAAACAAATAATTAATGATGGTTATGGAAAATGATCTAATCTTACAATCATGGAGATGGTAGGTTTTATGTACACAAAAACAATTTTTCCATTTTTCAATGATCATTATTGAAAAAGGATAAGTAACATTATATGTTTACATAAATATAATTATATAAAAAATACCATTTTATATAATAATATATAATAATTTATAAATTTCTTGTGATGTTAAAGGAATCACGTCATGTAGAGGAGTCGGTAGTACCCAAGTCCAGGACCGACGTTAACACTTTTAAGTTTTTGAAATGGGGAATAAATAAAAACTTATATTATATTTAATGTGCTCTAAAAAATCATATATATTTTATTTAGGTCAAATTTGTTTAATTAAAATCATCATTTTTATATTTCATGTGTCGCATGAATGAATCAATTTTTTTTCGGAGTTGGTAGTCCACACATCAACAAATAATGTTATCACATTTACACAAACTGGAAAGTATGAAGGTATGTGTAATATAGAAACTATTTAAAAAAATATAAAACCTAAATATCCTAAATATTATATATAATAATATATTTCATCCAATGTCCCAAACATGATAGGATGTATAAGAAAATAGAACAAAATATTTTTTTTGATTCAGTAGTTCATTTTACACAAGAATGGTATGTTTGTTACACACTAGATTCAAATGTGTGAAAGTGTAGGATAAAAAATTAAAATAAAAACAACTCATTATATCTAGTATAATGAGTTAATTATATAAATATTTTATAATATTAGTTAATATAATGGAGAATGAAAAACAAAAACCATGGATGTTGAGGATAGATGTAACCTCTTCTGCGTGTAACCCCTTTTTGTTTCCAGAAAAGGGATTCCATCGGTGGATTTCATATTAAGGTGAGGATTATAATAATAGGGTAGGGATTCCCTGATATTTTTAGATAATATTTTATAGATCCAAAGGGATTTAGTGGTGTAAATAAGCGGGATTTTTTAGTGCCTTTTTGTAGTGGAGGAGTGGCATTCTTGTAAATTTTGGAAAAGGGAATTCCCCCAGCGTTTTTCCCATGTCATGTCACTTTGATAAAGTACCAAATTCGATCAAATTGAGTATAGGGTAAAAAATGAAACACAAGATATGTTTTTGACATTTGTTAATGCCACTTTGGGTCTTCTGATTATGTTTTTCCCCTTGTTAAGCTAATTTTTTTCAATGTAAATAATTTTAATTTCTTCAACTATTTTTTTTGTCAAAACATATATTTAAATTATTAAATATTATAAATTATTATGATTAAAAATATGGAATAAATTTTTCCAAATTGCTAAATTATAATTGGAAAACAATAATGTAAAATTAAAATTGTATACAAGATCAGAGTGTGGGTTTTGAAGGTAAAAATGGTTAAATGTTTGCTGGGTTATTATATCCAATTTCAATGTGAAAATGATTCCAATGGCCTAAACATAAAAAATATATGTAAAATTAATCTAATTAAAATTTTAAAATAATAAAAAATAATTTAATTATATAAATAACATATATGAAGAATGATGTTTTGAATTATAATTCAATACATTTTACTATTCATCAAAAAATGATACTTCCTAGAAATGTTCAACGAATTCACCGTAAGATAAATTTAACATTAATCATTTAAATATAAATTTTATTTTGAAACATAAAATAAATTAAAATCAAACAAAATTATATTTAAAATATTTTATCCATTTGATTGCGGTTGAACTACCTTTATAAAAATATAGGTTTTAATGTATAAAATTGGGTTTGTTCTTATTTTGTGACAACAAACACACTTTGATGAGTATATTTTTTTAATTGAATATAATATATATATATATATATATATTTAATTTGTATCATTCTATTATAGTAATTAATTTAATATATTATGTTTAAACACCTTTTGGATTATAAAATTTGTTTTTTATTAAATCAGATCCTTTATATTCATTTGGTATCTATATTCATTTTTAATTAAAGGGTAACCAGTGAATTAAAATATATATTTTCATAAGTTAGTTAATTCTATTCATAACGTCTAATTAAAATATTATGTTAAAAAAATTATATTAAATAATTATATAACTAATTTTATATTATTTATTGGTAAAACTCGGTGTCTCATGTTATGCAAGCCATTAAGGAAAGTCAATTATACATATAAAGAAATATGAAATTGGTGTTCCTTATAGAAAAATATAAACATTTTTAGGCTTGTGACATAATATTAAATTGTTTTTCATGTAAATAAATCAACAAATAAAAATTTTATTTACTCTAAAAAAGAAATATTGTAATGTCTTGGTTGAAACAAAATGGTTAGGTTTGTTCCACATTTATGGCTCAAAGTTCTATAAAAAAATGAGATACATTGTGTTATTTTATATCTGAAGGGAAATTTCCAACTTTTAATTACTAAAATTATTAAGATAGAAATAAGATATTATGAATAAAAATTCTTCCAAATACATATAAATTCTTATAAAAAGTTCGTAATGTTTAAATTATATCATCCTATAAATATTATATAGGTTTCAGATTCATTTTTAAAAATGATATTTTGGTTTGACCCCTTAGTTAACAAATTTTTAACATAGACATAGTAACGATGCTTTAAATTTTAATGGGTTATAATTTTTCTAATATATTGAAAATCGACTAATAATTCTCCAATAGATGACGTTGTACATGATATATTATCAACCTTGTTCTATTTAATTTTATAAATAATTTAATAAAATGTGATCTTTATAAACATTATAAATGTTATTTTTTTGACAATATTTATGAAATTTGACATTAATGACATGAAGAAAAATATTTAATTCTAATAAAATACTTTAAAACAAAAATATAATCTTATATTTATCTTAAAAATTAAAGGAACATGATAATTTCAATAAATATTATTTATTTTATTTTTATTTAAATAATTTAATATATTGTTCTATTAACTAAAAAAATTCTATGTCGGTTTGGTGTATGAATTATAGGTAAATGTTCAATCGATAAAAATTAAAAATATTTTACCCCAAAAAACCTATTCATATTTCAAATGAATATTTGAAACTAAACATAACATCCATTTATTTTTATGAATTTTTTTTGAGATATTACAGTCAAGAGAGTAATATTTTTATTGTTTTTAATTTAATATAAATTTCATATTAAAATATACATATAGCTTAATTGGAATATATATTAGAGAATGATAAGGATATAGATGAACTAAACTCATCCAATAGGATATAATAAATGTGTTATATTAATTTTAAATCCTTATAAAATATTTTTAACATTATTTTACATGTTTTACCTTTCCTAGGTTGTCAAAGCATTACATTGGTTATTGTTCCCATTGAAAAAAATAAAATGTAACTATTCACAAAATATTAAAAACAAGATTAAAAATATGGAACCCATTTTTTGAGAATAAATCCCTAGAAGCTTAATATTGTAATTTAATTTGAAATTAAAAAACTCTATGAAGAAAATGTATTCAATACAAATACCTCTATGTATAAAATTTTTTTCATTTCAAATTCAACAAAAAAGTTTATTCTAATGAACAAATTTTAATTATTGATAATTTAATAGAACTTATTTTACTATGATACCATTATAAAAAAATATATCTTTGTGTATTCATGAAATAAAAAATTTATTTTTCAATAAAAAAATAGTATTTTTCACAATTAATTATAAAGTCAATATTTTTTGAAAAAATTAAAGTAAATTCACCATAAAATAATTTTAATTCGATAAATTCAGAAATTAATTTAATTTTATTAAATAATATTTTCTAAAATTTTAATATATATATATATATATATATAATATTTTATCACAAAACTCAATAAAGAAATTTTTAATGGAAATATATTTTAAAAAATATTATAACTTGACCGAAACATTAACTATTATTTCCAAATAATTAATCAATAAAATCATATTTACATGGAAATTTATTTATGTTTTTCATAATGTGGGTTTTTCTAGTCATACCAACCTATTAAATGACTAGGTTATAATTTTATAATTTAAATAATAATATTTCAACGATCATATATTGTGGTGTTCATAGACATATACACTACCAAACATAATATTCATCATTTAAAATTTTAGTGTGTTATATTTTACCTTAAGGATAATTTTATCACACATAAATTTAATAACCACATAGTCATTCTCATACAAATATTTAGTTGTGTATTTAAACATTAAACATGAAATATAATATTTTGGTAAATAAAAAATAAATTTTAAATTTTAAATTTTACCATTATTAAAGTATTGTAATTCTTGGTTCACTACTAGAAACTATGAGTATCCTTAAGTTTAATATTGAAGTACCCTTTACCACAACATGTTATATTTCAAATCATCATTTCCATATATTGATCAATACTAGGAAACTCTAAATAAAAATACTTTTATGGATCTTATATATTACAGTTAACTCACATATATATTGTTTATACTAACATTCATTATTATCTACACAGAAAAGTTTAGATGTTTAATCATACATATAATTGAAAATATTGAAATTCTGATATCATAATTTTTAAAGTAATATTTTTAATCAATCTTGACGAACTCTCTTCCAAAAAATATTAATATATCATCATGAATTTAAGCATCACCATAAAAATATTTTCAATGTTTTCTATAATTTATATATATAATACCTCTAATTTTCATTTATTTATTAACTTATAAATGAGGAAAACCTAATAATCTATTGGATCTATCTATTAGATGAATTTAGTTCTCAATACCTTATAAAAAATTATTAAAATTAGTTTTGATAAACAACTATATATTGATACCCTTGTGAAATATAAATATATCTTCCTAGTCAATTTAAAATTTAATCATATAATATCATTCTTACAATTTTTAATCAATTATAATTTTTATTAAATCTATTTTCCCATAAATTTCATAGATCTTCCATTTTAACTCAGAAAAACAATAGTCATCGGGATACTATAATAATATTCTATCCATTAATATTAATTGAACACTAATATTCTAAATATATTGTGTATTATTCAATATTTCCCTTTGATATTAGTGACATACATTATTTATCAGTAAATTATAAATATAAAAATAAAAATTATGGACACATAAGAAAATTTAGATACAAGTGAGGGGCTATGTGAATTTTTAAGAAACATCAATAAAGAGTTTTTATAATGAGAGTAACTAATAAGTATA
The DNA here is from genome assembly GCA_963277665.1 of Viscum album. Classification (NCBI taxonomy): domain Eukaryota; kingdom Viridiplantae; phylum Streptophyta; class Magnoliopsida; order Santalales; family Viscaceae; genus Viscum; species Viscum album. Next base: position 880,507,944 of record OY728166.1, read on the forward strand.
TATAAGAAGTATGAAATATACTATTTATATATTAGTGAAAATTAATATGATTGAATGGTTCAACTGAATATTTATTTGATATTGAATTATTTATATATTACATTGTTTCATTGTTATGATCCTACAAATTATTTTTACAATCTTGAGAACTCTAATATTAGAATATCATGACCACTGAACACTACATTTGCGATCAAAAAATTTATGGCTCTAATAATATTCATAGTTTAACAAAATGAAAAGGGTTGTATAAAATACTCATTGACATTACCTTCTTAAAAAATAACTTGTAGATATTTTGGAATAGAAATATAATCACCATGAATATTAAGTTGATGCATTTTTAGAATTCAATTAGATAGGTTATCATCAATTTTTTCATTTATCAAAGACTTAGCTTTTGGTTATTATTATTTATTATTAGATTTGTAAATAAATAATAATCTAATGATGTTATAGTATCTATGCGATTTTCTGGTAGACCGATTAGTTTATTCATTACTACTTATGGGGCTATGATCTGGTAATTTAATTCCATAGGATTTTTCCTCATATTTATATACCATAGGTATTGTAATTTCGATGTTTAATGTTGTGAAAAATTCTTCCCACATTATTTGTGTTTTGAAAATTAATTAATTTCTTACACTATAATTCATTATTATTATTATTATTTATTTTAAATAATACCTATTACTATTCTAGAATTGATTATTCATCTGATAAATTTTATGTTTAAAAATTATCTAACGTATTTAAAATATTATAAATATGATGATCAAGAAAAAAGATATATTATATATTGAAATTTTTATAAATTAGAATAATATGGATAAAGAATAATATTAAAAAAATATAATATAATCCAATGATGATTGAGTAAATATATTACATATTATTTATACTATAAATCATCCAAACACTAATATCTTATGTAATAGAAGAGTCTGAAAATACATTCAATATTTATATTTTCATAAATAGAAATAGATTATGGATAAAGATATATAATGAAGTGGATAAAGGATTCATAACATAAGAATACATGATATATAATGAACTTTTCATGCCGGTGAGGAATTTACATTGGTGCATATAACTACATGAGATAGTGGCTAAAAATATAACAAATTTACGTTACAATATACGAATGAATGTTGACGCAATTTTTAAAAATGGATGATACAATTCAAGCATATCATAATATATAAATAATTTTGGATAAGTACTACAGCTTATATAATACCCCATATTATTAATATAAAATAATATTTCTTAATAGAAAATGTGATAAGTATTACTAATCATAAACAACCCAAAAAATATTATTCAATATATTTTATCTGTTTTATAGCTGTGGAACAAAAAATCCTGAGTCGCAATGAACCATAATATAGTATAAAATTATAATCTAAATTTAAAATATAATGGTAAGAATAATAATTATTCATTATAAAATTTATGGTTATCTATTTATTATAAATACAATAAAAAGTAATATAATAAAATGAAATTTATTTCAAAAAATTTTATATTTATAAAATAAATTCCAGTCGCTCCTTTCACATATAATATGTAATTATTTTTTTTACCAATTATAGATAATTTATTATATAAAGTTAAAAATAATTTTTAAATCCTAATATGAAAATTATCATACATTATATATTTTATATTTTTATAAAATGTATCATTGTATGATGAATGGTTAAAAATAAAGAAATTTATGTGAAAAATGAGTTTTTTAATTATATATAAAGTTAAATTAAAATTTTAAAACACTTAATTTAAAATTAGTTTAAATATATATATATATTTGTTTTAATACAATGTAGATAATTTTAATAATTTTCTTAATTTAATTTGAATGAAAAATATTGTAAACTTTTGAATATTTTCTCTTTGATTACAATCATTTTCATCACATCTTTAGAATTTATTTTAAAATAAAATATTTCAATTCTTGTAATTTAATTTGGAAAAATAGATTTCATATTTTTATATAGATTAATTTATATTAACAAATAATTTGAAAATATTTTTTTATCATAATAAATAGTAAAAATATAAAAAAAATATTTACGACGGTTCGGGTAAAAATGGCTTAACTATTTGGTTAAACTAAAAAGATAACAGTTAAAATGACCTGAAAGAACTTATACAGTATATTTGGTTGATATTTTTAGTCCATATATTGTGTATGTATATATAATACCCCATTTGGGGCTCTTTATGAATGTGAAAAACATGGGTACACCATTTTCGTTTCATATATTACAACTGTACAACTCACCTCATTTATAAAAGGCCACCAAATCATCACTATTATGGGGACCTCAAACCCATTTTGGTTTATATTAGAACAACCAAAATACCAACCCACGTTCCATACCCTAATTCTATAATCCTTTTTTAATAAATCAAGAATAAAAATGCTTTTGTTTTAAATCAAAGGACGTTGCATGAGGAAGAGTTAATGTTATTGAATAACAGTTTCTATTTCATTTAATCCACCACCTCCCACATGTTTTATTAAACAAATAGGATATAATAAAATTATTATTTATGATATACTAAGATGTTTTTTTGTTAATATAATTACCAAAAACCATTCATGCATCCATCTAATGGGTTATGAAATCGTTATTTGTGTGTATAGCAGACTGTCGCCTCATGAGGTGATGTTATTACTTTTCGTATTGAAACCTATCACATATGGTACGTTAATAGATATAAATTGTATATATATGATACTTATAACATTTTTATATATATTAAATCATTTTATAATATATAATCCTTTTTTACATTCCATTCCGTTCGGGAAAAAACATCACTCGTGTGTACGGCAGACTACTAACCCGTGATGCATTTTGTTTCATCTTTCACGAATGATTTTAAATGGAAGGTAATAAATATAAAGTTTCTAAAAATATGTGATATAAATGGATTAATATTTATATTAATGAAATATTTATCATATTAAAAATTTAAGAAATTAGTTTATTTCTTACATTTTCACAGACATAAAGATGACAACATCATTAGTTTACTTGGGGACAACTACCTTCATTAAGGGATGTGACACAATTTTCATCAATGAAACACATGTAATATATATATATATATAAATGATGTAATGATATTATTATTATTATATAAAGGTAAAACATTTTTTATGAGCATTCAATAATAATCATTAAAGAATGGAAATGTTACATAGGAATACATTCAACCAACTATCTTTATAACCAAAATGCACTTCGTCCTTCAAATCCAAATTTAATAAATTTGAAAACAAATGTATAAAAAATGTATTAGTATTATAATTATCTCATAATAATTATTTTTTAGAGGATGTATTTGTATAACATGTTACAAAATCAGATCGTCCCTAAAAAAACATTCAAGATAAAACAATACAATTAACACAAAAGACAATGAAAATAGTGAAAGATTGTTAATAATTGGGGGATATGATGTTATAAATATTAGGTAATATATGGTAAGTAATGATGGTATAGACGGGTTTAATATAACATATTAAAAACTTAATCAAATATAATGATTATCTTAATTAATTAGAATGGTTACTTATAATAGATAGTTAGTAGTGATAAATAAATCAAATAAAATAGGAACTTTTATAGTAGTTGAGTCCGAAGAGGAACATGTCCAGTTGTACAAAACCCTACTAAATGTGAGATAAATTTTATGTTTTCTAATTTTTAAAGTGGAATCATAACATGATTGTAACCTTCTTTTTTCTAGTATAATAATTAACTCACACCTAACTTTTGTATGGGAAGTCGCATCCCAGTGAAATATGTGACATTATACAATGAGAGTGATAAAAAACACTCCAAGATTTAGAATCTAGCATTCAAAAAGAAAATATTAAAAATAATTTTTTATAAGAAAGAATAAATTAAAAATAGAGTGTACATGAAAGATATAATGAATTATTATAAACTCATGAAAACCAGATGAAATAAATAGAATGAAAACCAAATAAAAGTAATGGTTCTTAAGTGAATGAACATGTTGATCATCCTATCAAGGTACTAGTAGTCAAATATTTTTTTTGTTCATCCCTTGATAGGTCATCCAGTATTTGTAAAAACATATTACATGTTCATTTACTAGTGTATAGAGTATAAACAATTTTATATCATTATATCATATTGATTCATAATTTTATATGTTTTATATGTCATTATTTTTCTTCCATACATACTTTATACCTTTAAATTAAAGTCTATATATTATTTACACATGTATAAACCATCAGTACAATTGGAAATAATAAAAATGATAATAAAGATTACTATAAAGAGATAGAAAAAAAATTATCATTGATTATGTGTCAAATCACAAATAGTAATTAATACAATAAATAATAATTAAATAAAATTGAAACCATTAGGTCATTTAGTTTAAAATACTTACATAATAATAGGTCAATAAACGAACCCATGAAAGTAAAAAGTCTTAATTTGAATATATGAAAATCAAAACAACCCATTTGAAAAAACATGTAAATTTAAAGGGAAATTAAAACTTGATAAAACAATATTAAATGTAATAATTTTTTTAGAAACTTTAATATCTTGTAATATTAATTTATAAACACTAATATTGAAGAATATGACTATAAATATTAAAATATGTTATGAAAACTAAATGTGTAAATAGAATTTTAATATCATCTAGGATGTTTGAGAAGTTTTAAAATGGTAATATAAACAAAAAATTTATAGAAAAATTAAACACAGCTAATCAAAAATAAAAATTCCCAATTTACAGATTTCATGTAAAAAGATCGTTATATATTTCTATAATGGTTATCATAGGAGGTATGATTCATAAAAAAATTGGCATGTTTTTTTAATCATGGTTGGGCTCATGATAAAAGAACCAACCATCACTGTGTAACTCATTTGAATTTTATCAGGTCACAAATAGTTCTTGAATTAAACTGTCGTAGGGAACCATCATCAAATATGATGATCCAGTCAAACATTGGTGTAACATTTGTTCAAATTTACATTATGAAACAACTACTTAATCTATATACTTTAACATCCCACGGTCAAGATGATATTCTATACGGTTTAGAGTCTTATAGTTTGAAATATATGTGTTTCTATTTATATTAATATCATATTGATAGTATGAGTTCCATTACTTTTAATGTCATTCCTTAAATATTAATTATTTTTAATGCATTTTCAGTTGTAACAATAGTCATGTGATTATGTGAAATATTTTTGTAGGAACCCTACACTTGTTGGGGTCGGAATAATCTCTACATGCATTGGGATTAAGGAATACGATTCACTATAGTGGACCTTCTATAGTGTGGAAGTTACCTCATAAGTTGGTTCAATATTTAGCGGATTCATTGCTTGTATCATTGGAGTCCTAAGAAATGGTACCAATTCTTATTAGAGGAATGAATGAAAAAATAACTTCTTATTAAAATCACACACAATCTATTTTTGATATACCTATAGGTAATGAACAGTGTGTAATATTTCATCATCAAGCTTATCTTATTCATAAAATAATTTATTGGATCACTAATCTATATATATATAGTCACAAATGGAGATATAGAGTGATTTAATTTGAGACTCAATGGGTTGGACTACTTTTGTTCCATGTACCAATTAATATGGGTTTGCCTGTGTTGAAGTATGGATTGTTTTCCTATAATCCAAAAATAAATTAATGAGCTTTTTAGGACAATAATTCTTTATTTATCCACCATATTATAGTGTATATTATATATGGTCTTGTTGAAGTCCTCAATCCCTCCATTTGCCAATGCATGATAGAGGGATAGATGGTTGGATTGGTTAATGTATTCTAGATATGGGGTTTCCACTTCATCATTATACAAATTGGTTCCATTCCCAGTCAGTATTGAATAAGGTACATAAAATATATCAATAATGTTGGATTTAACAAATCCGACAATGCATTTTTCCTTGAATTCATTGATCGGTATTTCCATAGACAATTTGGAGAAGAAATCGGTGGCATTTAAGATGTATTTTAACTACATAGATTGTAGGGATGATGTAGACCCCCAAAATACATTCCCCATTTTGAAACTGTATATGATTATTTAATTGTATGTAGTAACTCTAGGTTTTGATGGATGAGGTTGGAATGATCATGGATGGAATGAAACTTCTTTGTGAATTCTATACAGTCTTGTGTCATAATGGGATAGAAGTACCCAATCCACAACATATGATGAGATATATCGATAAATAAATGATGTGAGTCATAATGTCTAGTATTCACATCATTCATGAAGGTCTTAGTCACTTCTAAATTAACAAATATAAGAATGAATCCATCAAATCCTCAATTATAGACTACTTTCTGGGGATTTGGGCCATCATAAAGAGTGAGGATGGTAGTTCTCCATCATATTTTCTCTTTCACAGCTCTATCTAGTGGGAGTAATCTATATTTATTTTAGTGAATTATTGGAATAAAACACCCAAGGGTAGGACCATAAGTGTCAAAGATATTTGTAATTTTATTAATCTCTTCTTCTCTGACCAAAATAAAAGGAGCGACCGTCTGGTGATGGGAAATGTAGCTGATGGTTTTATCCCTATATGGATCTCATAAAGTTATATCTACAATCTTCAATGCATCATCCATGGAATTATGTGGGTGTGGTATATCAGTCCATTTTGGAACCATTTTTAAGTATTCCATCTACAATCACACATAATCATACATATGAATTGTCTTTTATTTCTAAAAGAATAATCCTCGTTTATATGTTTGTTTTCCCAATATGAATCAACTTTTAGTTTTAAGTGGCCCACCATTATTTTGAGATCCAGTTATAGTTCTGTATTGGGGGCCTAATATTACACATCACTACTAGTACAACATTCTAATAACATAAAATAGTATGGGAAGAATACTTTTTCTAGAGTCATAAGCATGATTTCTAACATGATATTCATGAGCTTAGGATCTTCAATTGTCTTCCTTATTGGACTCTAGGATGCGTCGTCAAAATGAATATTCTACACTGAGGAGATATCATTAATAAAAAATATCTCTCCATAGATAAATTTTTTATTTAATGATATCAAATATAGAGGTGGGTGGTCTGCTAGAAAGTCTATAAAGTCTTGGACATTCCCTATTTTCTAAGGAAAAATTTTATATTAAAATTTTGCAGGATAAAAATATACATAAAAAAATTCCTGTCAACATAAGATGAATGAAGATTTATTTAAATATGATATTGTGAAAATCTAATTAGAGATCATGGGTGCCTCAATTAATGAGCTATTATGATTAATTCTAGGTTGATCTTCTCTACATCTGAATAACAATTCTCATCTTCGAGAAGGATTTAACTATGATAATAAAGGATGTTCTCATTCCCACCATCATTTTTTTTGTGAGGAAGGAACCAAGTTATCACTTCAGGCCGATCAAATATAAAATAATTTTTTCCAACAAAATATTAATTAATACTAGAGTGATTGAGGGGTACTTTTTGAGGTTTTCAAATACCTCCTGATATCCATTGGACCACTAATTTGTGATCTCCTTCTTCTTTGGTTTAGTTAAAAGAAAAGATGTTCCTAAAATATTAGTTATGAGGTGTAATATATAGGCCAATGATCCTTGATGTTATCTCAATTATATCATGTTTTGAGTAGATTACATGATAATGATAGAATTTTACTTCTTAGGGTCATCTTTGATGTCATGATGGCACCTAACAAGGATGAGAATTGTTTTCAATGTTGTCTGAAAAGTGAATTTTGTGTGTTTTATCATTGGTATATGATTCCATAGATTGTAGAATATAGTATCATGATCATCCAAATGGTCAAAGAAATATCAAGAAATAACCACTATATTTTCAACTTATCATTCAAAAAATTCCCTAAAAAAAGATTGAATATATGATTCATTGAACGTTGGTATTTGGTGTCGGAATTTTTCAAGAAAAAGGGAATTACTCGATATTATAATAAACCATGGGGGTATATGAAGGTGGTGGATTATATATATTTTGGTTCCATCTGATTGTTTGTACCATGAATACCCATCAATGAATGAAAGTACTTGTTATCGACCCATTACATCCATCAATAGTTCTGTGATTGGAACAAAGAAGTCATCATTAGGAACATGCTGGCCAATATATCTATATTCGATGAGGTCCATGAAATTCAAATTTTTATTCTTTATATTTATGATATTGTATTTATATTTAGGATACATCACATCCTACTTGAATTTATACTAGAGGATTTTCCTACTTCAACCACAATTTTAGAGGCATGTGTTAGGTGTGTTCTTAAGGCTACCTATTTGTGTCCATGATGGTCTACTAGAAAATCCATGTAATTAGTAGCCACCATTGGATTCATTGATGTATTATCTTCTTAAAATTAAGAAAACACATCCCAGTGTTGCTTCGTGAATGACGTATATAGTTCATTCCCTTCAGAATTCATGTTCATACCAATCAATTTTTGCCATTGTTCTTCATTCTCACCCAAACTTATTTATGTATGTTTATTGACAGTGGGTTAGAAAACATCCTAAAGTGCAGGAGAGGAATCATTGAGGTCTTAATCTACATCCTCATTATAATTCATTATATAATTTTCCACTAATTAGGATGTTTTTTTATGATTCATGTCACGTGGAGTTAGGGGAGGAGTCAACATTTCAACATTTGAAAGAAGGATAAACCATTTAAAACATGAATTCTCACGTCAGGAATATTTGATCTCCTAAATAGAGATGAGGGATTGGGAATGGTCAAATATAGTTTATCAAATTTAAATGACATTTTCATCAATCCTAGATTCCAGAATAAGAATTTGTTGATCCTTGAGGGATTGAATGATGAAATTTTCATCCATGGTTCCATACTACTCAGAGAGTTGAAATCCACTTTTGTTATGTTGTGTATAGTTTTCATTAATTAAATCACATATTTCACTAGATGTGTTCTCTAATTATTATCCATCACTTCTCTTTGGATGAATTCAAGCACATTATCAGAATTAATATTCTTTTTTAGGGTATGATTTAATCAGTTATAGTCCATTTCATGAATTTATTTGAGCCACATTATTCTACATCGATTGTTTCACATATTGTTGTTATAATGTTTTGTCAACATACTATGATGCGTATGAATTAATGGGGATTGTCACCATTAATTGTTTCAATTTTACTACTGATTCAATATTTGATGCATTGGTGGTATGGAAAATGGATAACCACATGAAAATATTGCCAATGTCTTACTATAAAAATGTTGAAGGCAATAACATTCTGAACAACCATTAATTCTCTGTCCTACACGAGATTGCTGAACTATGTTCTAAGATTTATTTTTCTACTAGGATTTTCCCCATTCTTATCATAATCCTATTACATTATATTTGAGGGGGGAAATGTGAGATAAATTGTAACCCTATTGAAAAAGTTTCAAGAATGGAATGAGGTTGAATCTTGAGCCATTTTCAAAGAAGGATCATCATATATCAATGTCCTTTATCCTACAAGATATGTACGAGGGTCTGCCATATCCCTTTATGAGGGAATCACCATATTGGACTATGGAAGAGATGATCTTGTTGCATTCCAAAGGATCATTTTCTACAATAAATAGCTATAATGAAATATCATCGACTTCCAAATATAGAAGTTATGAAAAGTACACTACGAGTTCTTCCCTTTGGTCTTTTGATAGTCTCAAGGCATTGATGATGGAAAAGTTATCTTGATACATGGATAGTTGATTCCAAACATTAGACTTAAGGTTCAATAGTCTGCTCCTCGCATTATGGGGAATCATTTTGTTTTTGTGCTTTAGGAACCTCAGTACCCGATCGGGATGGGCCATCCCTTGGATCATGATTAGAAGGTTATTCTGATCTTGGTGGATTAGGTTAACTAGTTTTACCTTTACACAAAGGTTGTTATATTGATGATGTACCCAATATACTAAAATATTAAGGATTATGATAGGTAGGAGCATGTTATTTATGAGAGGAACTTAATTTCAACTTTTAATATCATTGGATATATCTCTCATGAGTTTTGGGAATGTAAACGATTCAAGTAGGGATGTAGTTTGTATAGTGATTCTTGGCATGAACACAAACTCTCATGTATCTTCAACTCTAACAAAATCTTCTTCTAGTTCCCCAATCATGTGTAAGAAATTGAGTTTCATATTTTCACTCATCGTTTAATAGGGGATTCATTACGTGAAATACATTAATGTAGTTGAATATCCACACCTCATATGATGGTGATTCATTCTGTAAGGTTTACACTTTTTATACTATTTAGAGGTGGAATTTCCCACTCTTCTAGGACTGTAGGCATAAATTCTTCCAATATTAATGATAACATAGGGCTTTGAATATGATCATATTAATTTTTTTTCTTTATTCTCATTCATCCATGTCACTTTTGGAAGATATAACTTTAGAGGATCGTGACACTAAAGGGGTTGGTTTTGTTATTACATAAGAATTTAGGGAACATTGGCTAGTTTAATTGTGCTTAGAGGTTAACATGATGTAGATTATCATTTCATTAAATCCAATTAATAAATTTATTCATATCCTTACTGTTACCTCTATAAAATAGATTCTTTTCCTTCATTTTGGTGGTAGTGACATATTCTACCTGATAAGGTGGATTTATAATTATTACATTCCCAAAGTTCACTATCTTCTCTAGGATTCCTTTGAAAAAGTATCATTCCTAGATGTTTCTCACCGAGATATTATGGAAGAAGAAATAATTGGGAGATATATTCCCAATACATGTTGGAATTTTTAGGCTTTGGAATCCTGATCATGTTGTTACACAATTAAAAGATGAAGTAGCTAGGTACTTGGTCACTTCACCAATAGTAGACCTAATTCTTCATCTACATAATTTTTTTTCACTTTTTTATATCTCTAACCATCTGTATAGGAAAAAAATTTGATGCTCAGCAGGTGTAACAATATGATATGGTGTATTCCAGAGAGTTGGAGTGGGTGCATGGTCAAGATTAATTTTATTAGTAGTATCCTTTTTTTACCAGCCTATTTCCTTGAGATTATAGAATCAATCTGAACATAAAATGTGTATGTGTAATGGAGTATTACACTATATTAGTATTCATGGAAAGGTCCCGAAACCCCCATGTATATTTGTTAGGGATAAGTGGTGTGAACAAGTCATCATACTGATTCTATATATAGATGGAAACTGGTATTCTTAATGGAGAAGTATGTTTAATGAGTATTTAAATTATTTTATATAGTAAATTTTATTCAAGAAAATATCATTATTTACCATTTAGTAATTTGATAGGTCGAGGACTGTTGAATTATGCAGTGTCATGATGAAAAAAATAGAACATAACATGGAGGTCTTCCTACCCAGTATCTGACTAATCAGGATAGTTACTTTACTATACAAAGGTAGGTCTCTATAATGACTGCACAAAGCACCTGATAATCACTACCACCTGTTTTTTAGGGGTCACCATCATTTCTTCAAATAATGAAGAATAATTCATCAAATTAAAATTTAGTTCTCTCGATCTATTAAAAATTGGAAATTAAGGGTTCCCAATGTTTGGCGGGGAAGAGATTGATATAACCATTCTATGAAAGGCTTATTCATCAATATATATAAGCACACACTAATCCTCCATGGATCCCAATAGATCCATTATAAAATAAATGGAATTCATGATCCCCTAAGGAATATACAGATGTCCGGGAGCTTGAATTAGTGCATCAGCTGGTAGGGGCATATGTGGCGGCAATACTTGTATATGTAGTGGGTAGGCTATAAGGGTAGGACTGTAAGGATTTCATTGAACCTATTATGGTCGTGCACCCAATAGGGGGAATATTTTATCCACTATTGTAGGGTCCATGTATATTGTATGTTGGTATCCAATGTTGACTGGATGTTTTTGATCCATTTTAATTTCCATGGGGAAACTTCTTTACTGGGTTACACCATTTGGGAGTGAGATTTGAGGATCCAATTTTTGAACATATCTATATGGATGAAAAACATAGATTAGGTATTAATTTCATATTATATATTATTTCATCACATAATACTATTGAGAAAATTATTCCTTAACGGTGAGGTATCCAACCCCTTCAGGATCTTAGAGAGGTGAAGAATTATATTTTCCACTTCTCTTATTGGATTCTCTATTATAATGTAATGTCTGATTGTTAGATGGGATGAAATATTCCATGGAACGTCTTTGGTTCCACATATACACACCTCCTTCAATCATTTTAGTGTGTACAAAATTAGGAACTAGAACATCCCTCTCATATTCCTCCACATTGTCCCCATATAATACTGGATCTCTAATGGTGGAATTTATGACATTAATGAATGTCTAACACATTATAAGATTTTCAACAATTCTTTTTAAGACATCCTTATATTATTCCCCAAAAGAGGACCCTTCCACTCTTTTTCTAGTTCTCTAGGAGCTATTTTTAAGACATTAACCTAAAGTGAATAACTAGATATTTTGGTTTTTAATCCCCATAATGATGGTACCAAATCATGGGATGGGAAGAACTAAGAGGATTCATTATGTATAATTCCCCATAATTGGTACAAGATTGAAATCCATGTAGGGTAATGTTGTTAAGGTAAAAAGACCCCATCTATGAGGGAAGGGTCAATTCCTATTCCACTTTCACAACTCATCGAGCCTAGTTTTTGACCCCCAAGGTTGTATTAAAAATACCACATCCCTATAGATTGGGGTTACTCGAGATCTATCGTGGCTATTAATTATTTGGGTCCCCATTCGATTTTATTTATTATAGTTTGAACATGGGTTAGGTGAATCATTTTTATGATCCAAAATGATCAGCTTCTGAAGATCATTACACTATTTCATGCATTTGTTCTATATGCTTTCTATCTTCCCTATAAAGATAGGCTTTCCAAATATTCTCATATTCCTAAAATATAATTATATCCATATATTGATCTATTATAGACCTATGTCTATAAGATTCATTCGTAGCATATATCTTTTGAGAATAGCATCGGTTCTGGCCAATGTATATATGTTAAAGATATCATGAAGCAGTAAAATGTCATGACTCTCTCATCAGTGGGAATTTTGTTTTGGGTAATGATGTGAAATTTAATGCTCCATTTTATCCCCATCCTATAATTTGAACAAAAAATGGGGTATCCATGATCAGCTATAGAAAACCTTTTACAACACTAAGGCATGCTCGTTGAATATATCGCTTCTATTTCTCAACCACTGGATATCAGGAAACCTAGAGACATACCAATTCTATTTGGCGTTCCATTCATTATATTACCATATACTGACATTGCTACTCATCTTAGGGTCATGTAATTTCCATCAAGTGATGATGATGTTTCTATATATTCAGTCAGATTTTGTGCACACTGTCTTAAAAAACACCACTAAAATTTTTTATTGAGGGGTAGTTAAATGCCAAAGCTAGAATGTTATGTCATTTGTAGATAGTTGTTTTATCATGTTTAGCATGTCATCTTTATATTTTTCCATAGGATCCTCAACATGGCATGACTAAAGAATACATTTTATCACTATATTATCCTAAAATAAATATTTTTAGTGATTTCCTCTATCATTTTGGATTGAAGAAGATCTAGGGGGATTATATAATGTCATTTTCCATAGGTTCCTTTCTTAATATGATGTGCTCAAACATATTAGTCATAAGAAATATGTAATGGATAGCCTTTTTTTCTAGTTAGAAATTGTAGTAGGGCTCTCTCGTCATTAAATATCCGAGGGGAAGAATAATATGAAAAAATGAAACACTACTATGAAGAGAAAATTCATATAAAATGTCATAATGAGGAGTATTACCATAGTCGATTTCACAAAGGGGAAGACCATCTTGCACATTAATCTTCTAACAATGTATACAGGTTTTTTCATTCTTATCGGGAGATGGGATCTCAAGACCAGTCAAATTATGGTCATAAAGCAAGACTTTATGGTGAAGTGTCCAAGGAGGACCATTATAATTATAGATACTACTCCCATTTTTTGGTGACATGAAAGAAGCATCTCCCACTACTATAGGTAATTTTTTGAGAACATCAAGGACTACAAAATTAAGTAAAGAAAGATCATAAACCAACTCTTCATCATCTTTTTGTCTCTTGTAATGATTATTTTTTGGATGCATTCTTTTTACTTACTGGGGACACATACCAAAGAAATTGGTTTTCTTGAGTATGTATTTTTTCCTTCCTTGGAGTGTCTATAAGGATATTCTAATTACCTCCATATTGTATTGAGTAAATGTTTCTGATCTAATCCTCCATATATCATGGTGGATTCCCCTATGAACCTCATGAATGAGAGGATAGGTATGTGTCTAATATAGGGTGACAAGATGATGGGGTAGCCTATTTGTGGGGTTGAAGCTATGTATTCATCCATCTGGAACTACGATTATCACCGATATGATGTTCTGGAAGGTCGATTAGATATTTGAAATAATTTTCTTCCACCCTTTCCCCATTTTCAGGACACACTTGTTGAATTCAATGACTGAAATATTGGTATATCCCATTCCATATCTAATTTAGGGGTATGTTTTTGCTTATACCCTAAATTTCATACCATTGGAAATTGACATTACATTGTTGTGGTGGAAGAGAGTTGGGTATGTCCCATATTCATTATGATGACCATCCAACTTACTATGTCGAGTCCTTCTAGACACGGATTATGATATTATTGATATGTATGGAAAGGTGTGTCACATGGTCATGGGATTCCACTGAATTTGACATGAAAATTTTATCATATGCTACTAGACAAGGCTGCTGGAAGGTTTGATTGATGTGATTTTGTGTTTAGGTCTCCTCACGGGTGACCGCCAATATAGAATGATGTTATTCATAGGACACTTCTAGATGAGGCTTCTTCAAAGACTTATATATGTATTCATGTATTTATTCCTACATTATGTGTGCCTATAAATTTGAATTGTGGGGTTGTTGGGATGTTTCAAAAAAAACATTTCTATACATCTATGTTATTGTGGGAGTGTGCATATGCTCACTTTTAATTTTCCAAAAAATTAGATTGCTGGGATTATTAAAAGTGTACAGCGGTTTGGCCCTTATCCCTATTGTAAGGTGTATTCCATTGACATTCATTCTTATATGACATAGTGTTGATGAACAATAATAACTTTGGAGGATAGAATCCTTATAATGTTGAGGACTCACTACCATGAGATGTTGGAGGTTGGGACATCTAGAAGGAACCCTTTGAAATGATCCATGTGTCTTCTGAACTTGTTCACCCATAGCCTCTTGATCAACTACCCTAACATATGGGAGGGTCTAGTTGTTGAATTCCGTGGATAAAATCCTGAAACAATTTAAGATTAAGAATGGTGTCACCATCTTTCATACCATCGGTAGTTTCTAATCAAATGAATGGTTTGGATTTGTGAGATATAGGTCCTATCAGGCAGCCTCTAGGTTTACAATTGTACCATTCGTGAAATACTCCATGACTAGTTTTTTCAATAAACAACATTGAATATGCTATGTGTATAATTTATCCATTTTTATGAATGAATACTGGACATGAATACTAGATATGGAATACATCGGTGAGAGTTGTAAAAAGTTGTTAGATTGAAGGGAGATCATGTTGGATTCTTATTAAGATAAATGAAATATAAGAAAAAGAAAACCCAGTCATTGAAGAATGTCATTTTCACAAACACACGCATGCATCATTTTCTTTTCTATCCCTCTTCCATCCTTAAAGTTAAAGGGGATTGATAAACGAGAGACACCATCATCTTGGTAAATGGTTCACATCAGTGTCACCATTTTTTTCTCTATTCCCTAATGTTCCACATGGTGTTAGAATAACCTTATAGGGTGCTGGTGGAGCATCCATTACATAAACCACATATACATGTCACTTTCTGACAATTTCCATTGGGTTTTATTTGGGGAACCCAAAACACCCAATAACTATATATCCTTAATGAAACTTCTTTCCATATTTAGGTGATCGTTGGGGAGTTTTTCCAATAGTATATAAGAGCTCAAAATTGCCGATAAGATGGGAGGACAGGATTATCAAAACCACGGGGGGGGGGGGGGGGGGGTTAATTCATACTCATAGAATATATTATCGATTTAAGATATGTTTGTTGATCTTTCATTACATCCCATTTATAAAACGTGTTAACCTTGAATTAATAATCCATTATAACAATTCTTGGATCCTAGAAGCATCTATATGTATCTTAGGTTCTTCGTCAATAATGATATATATATATATATATGCTTCTCTATCAATGTTATTCTCCCATTTACTAATGAGATATTCATTGGAAGTTACTAAAATGATTATGGTTTTCATTCACACACTGGGTTTCTCGGGATTTCATCATCATACTCGGAGATGAAGTTATTTGGATATTAGGATCAGATATATGAATTGTTTTTATAAATATAATTGTGAATGGAAAAAAATCCCACATAGTTAAATGTTCCATAACATGTCACATCATATGTTTTATGGTGATGTGGTAAGGACCATACCATTAAATTGAATATCATGTGGCACAGACTTCTAGGAAGACGTTGAATAGTCAATGTTTGTTGTGGGGCTTATACTATAAATACCTAGAGAACATGGAATGGATATGGTTTCCAAGATCAAAGAATACTCTACTTGGAATGTATCCTAAAGAGAATAAGTTTGATTGGTTAATTGGGGTTAGGACCTTATGGAGGCTTCATTTGAATCCCATTTGGATGGAAATAAAATCCCATGTTATTTGATTTGTAGTTTGCATGCCTATAGATTTCCCGTGATTGTTTTCCTTATAAGGGAGTATGGACCTTTGAGAGGATTAATTTTGGTCTTTTTTATAAGGTGTATTCCCTCTGAAATGGGCCTTGATGTATGTATCCACTCATGGTGATTTGGTCTCATGTTTGCATCTTACACATAAAGAGGAGGCCCATTGACGGGTAGAGTGATCTATTGGGTAATTATAATGAATAAGAGGCCCATTATTTGGTTCGTCTTATTCTTAATGAGGAGGTCCAAATGTTAGATTTTGTAGCTGATTCCGAAATAGGATTCCTTGGATTGGGATCTTATGGATACCTTGATTACCACTACCCTCTAAGCCCACATGATTCTTTTTAAATGTTATAAATATGAAGATGTTATGAATCATAAAGATAGAAAAGTATTATTTTTCCACCGATGGGAGAATAATGGATCCTAAAGGGAAATAGAAATGGATTTGAATTTTCAATTCTCTTTTTTTTATTTTTGTATCTTGTGTAGTAACATCATATGAACTATCCAGTTATGACCACTATAAGAGAAGAGAAGTAAGAATTCTTCCATATGCAGAATGAATAAGGGATTACTGAATGAGGCAATTCCTAGAATGGAAACATCTCTTTCAGGACTCATATATATGGAGGTCCTATGAAGAAAGGAAAGAAGAATACCCAGAAGAATGATTTCTAACAAAACATGTATTTGACCATGACGACATCATGATTATATAAATCCATTAAGCACATGTTAGTCACACATGGTGTGGTAAATAGGAAGAAGTTAACAAACTCACAAACCACACAATCCTTTTACCACAGTGGACGCTGGCGTGGAGACGACAGAAGAATAAGGGAATGTGATATGCCCCTTCCCTCTTGTTTTTGTACCATATCATTGTGAAAAAAGAATGAAGGAAGTATGAAAGGTATTATAGGAAATGATAGGGTATTATATTATGAGGGATTACCAAAAATTGGTTTTTTTGGAATAAGGGAGGATCTTTTTCCATATCGAAGGGAACTATATCTATTTTACTCACCCTTCCATCATAGAACATGAGGCTCTAGGTATAAGATGAAAGTAGAGAGGGCATGTTCCTAAATGTAGTATTAATGTTTGAGAGTTCACTTACACCACCCCCATGGTTTAGGAGCTCATGATCGAGGGAATTCATACTCACAAGCACATCAAGGCCCCTACCCATCAGGTAGGTTAAGTGTTGGATACCTATTACCAAAAAAAATGAATTACCCATTAGTATAAATGATATTGTGCTACCTTCCATGGTTCTTCATTTATATAGGCATTAGTGGAGGTTACAATTAAATCCATTTCTAAAAAGGGAACCAAATTAAGAGAGCTCCATTGGTTGGTGAATTAGAATAGGTCCAATGAAGTGGATTTCATAGGATATAAGGTTTGGATATCCATGGGGGTCTCAAAAAGATTATGCATGTGAAGTTGGGAGTGCATCATGTAAGCAAGACATTATAAAATAATGGTACATTAGTGATATACGACCTTTGAAACAAAACCTTAATGTGCCTTTGCTTATGTCTTCAAGGGTATCCACAGCTGTTCCCGAAAGTGTCTCACGTAGGTCTCTAATTATGGAATGCGACCTCCGCTAGTTTTCATTAACCATCAGGGGAAGGGTTTCCTATGTAGGTGTTATTTATTTTAAACATTGGTTGGATTTTTCTTCCAATTCCGCCCCTAATTCTCTTTTAATCATGTTTTAGAGGGCTAACTGTAAGGTTTGTTTGGCCCTGGGTGAATGACTACGTCGAGAATATCATTGCTACTTCTTCATGATTTTTACACTCTGAAAATGAAGAGCCACAAGGTCCTATTTTTTATAAAATATGAGACATTTGTAAATGGGGTTATCTATTATAGGTATAATGTGTAGCATTATGTCAAGGACGTTTTAATAGGCCAATGTGCATGTCCATCACACAAGATCGTGTAAATATACCCAATGTGTTCACTATATTCTGTGGGACCTATGTGGCTAAATAGATGAAACTATGGCTCCATTATATGGGGGATTCACCCCCTCACCCCTACTCAGTATTAGTGATGTTTTATTTTCCAACACATTGGATTAGTCCTTTAACTATAATAATAGACTTAGATAAACAAATAGAGGCCCAACATACAAATTTTGGTCTGGGTCACTAACGTTTTGGGTACCAACATATAGAAATAAAATCTTCTCCTCTATCTATCATAAAGTCACATTTCTACCCAAATTCATTAATTTGTTTATATGTGGTGATATTATATTTATTTCTATAGAAATGTGCATGGAACACACTTCCATGTTTCAATAAGTAAAAATTCTAATTTGGATTCAATTGTATTTTTAAAAGATTTTTTTAGTCCATTTGATGACTTATAACATTTATCGTAAGGAACCTGAGAGGATAAATTTTTTAGGATAGAAAATCTAGTGAAACTATGATATGAAGGAATGGGAAAATTAATTAGCATAAAAACCTTCAAAATTTTTTTTAATCAATTTAAATTAGTAAAATTTCCTCGAGAGGATTTTACAAATTATGTATTTATGATCTTATTAGTATGGAAATTATAAACAAAACAATATTTATCTCTATTTGATTTAATAAAAGATGTCATATTATCATAATTTTATTTTATTATAACAATGGTAGAGGTAGTTTCATTCAAATATAATGTTTCATTTTAAATATTTACATTTTTAATATAATGAAACCCAATACCATTAAATACATTATCTCTTGTAGATGAAGAATAATTTTTTAGGCTAGGATTTTATATTTCATGATTTGAAATGATTTTCTCCATTTTCATAGATTAAAAAATTTAATTTTTTGAAAAATAATAATTTTTGTCAAACAATCATTTTCTAAAATGATATCGTTCATTTATTCTTTGAGAATATAATTCCCTATACAAACATTCTCACATTCCTTAATCAAAATTTAATTTTTTTTGAAGTCTCTATATAATTAAAATTTTTAAATTTTTCATTTTCCTAATATATATCATCAAAGTTTTAACCATCACTATATGATTCGTAACTATAGTATATTTTTTTAGAAAAATAATTTCTCTTTGTCAGCTTCAAGAAGAGGTTCACATTCTCTTTATCACATTTATATTCGTCACTTGATTTTGATACTTCCACTGAACTCCATCGAACATGATATTCATATTAAAAAAATTTATTTTATTTTTATCTCCACATTCTAAATTTAACTTTAGAAATGAGTTTTTTATGTGAAACATTTTCTAGATTTCGAACATGTTAAATCTGGAAAATATTTTCGAGCCTTTAGTTATATTCATTCGGTATTATGATCTTTACTGTGTCTTTTCTTGTACCTTTTTTTTTCTGTTAATTAATTTATAGATTTCCTTGGTTATATTTAAATTCCCATATTTCACATTCCTAGGAATCATATTCCAAATAGTTATAGGAAACATTTATATAATATTTTAATGTCATGCTATTATTCTTTTAGTCTCTAATTATGAAATATTAACCAACTCAAGTTTATATTAGATAAGAAATCCAATAAATTCATCAAGAGTGTACTCTTTGATGTTATTGATTTTTTCAATGGTGTGATCATTTAATACAATTTATTAGGTAATTATTATAGCACTCATTAAATGAGTATAGGGTTTTATAAATCTTCACAAATGGAATTCCATCCATTCTCAATGAATTTAAATTACTGGATCATTTGATTTACTATTTCTCATTCATTAATAATGAATTCTTGTTATAGTAGAAATAATGCCATGATTGGTTGATATAATTTTTTATAATATATTGTTGGTAACTTGTATAATCATCCAAATATCATGAGCTATCATAGAAGAAGAAAAATGACTAAAAATACTCCTGAAAATAGCATAATATAATATATTAACAGCTTTTTAGTTTAAATCATATAGAGAATCATAATTTACAATATCTGTATCTATGAAATATTCTTGTATTGTGTAGTATTTTTCTATAATCAACCAGTGTTTTGAGGTCATTAATTTGAGGTAAGCCTCTATTATTGATTGATAGAAACCATATTCATTTACATTATTGTTAGATGGTTTCTAGATAATCCATGCCTTGTGTACATCCAATCCCACTATATTTAAGATATTTTCTTTAAAATATGGTGCGAATGATATGGTTAATATAATTAAAAATAAAAATTCTTCTTAATAAGAAAATTAGCTAAATTCAGAAACAACCACCAATTCCAATTGTTTTGTTTATAGAAAGAGAATGGAAGGGAAAAACTATTATTCAATACGATAACCCTTTGATACCAATTTTTTTATATTAAGAAATATAATAATTGAGGTAAAATTAATTTAGGCATGGTCTTCCCTTTGATAAAAATTATTTGGTCAGATTGGGTAATGGAAGATGTTCTAGAGGGGGTGAATTGACCAGATCAAAAAATATAATCAAATAAGTAGTCTATTTTAATTAATTAAATGGTTTAATTATTAGATATATTTTGAAGTATAAAATAAAGTAAATATAAATATATATTTATAAAGATTTACTACATTGTTGACCTAGTCCAATCATATTATTCTCTTATTAGTGTGTGATTTTTTTTGAACACTGTAATTTTGAACGGGGAATCATATCCCAATTAAAATTATAATTTCTATTTGAACAATATATAATCATTAATCTTTTTTTGTGGATTTATAGAAATAATAAAATCCTTAATTTAGATAGCGGGAGTAATAACACAAACTGTGATTACTTTGTAATCAAAGATCCATAAGCCAAAATACATGAAATTAGAGACATTGAGTTACAAACCTCACATCCCAACATTAGAATTTAAGAGTGAAACCCATTTATAGAAAATTATTTTGTGTGTAATATAATAAATATAAAAATAGAGTGTTTGTGATAGTTTTGTTGATGTGTTACCAAAATAAAAAAACTAGATGAAATATTCATATTAATAATAAAAACCATGTACTAGTTATTGGCTGTTTGAACATCTTGATCCTCTCTACTAGTAAGAAGAAGCTGGATAAAGTTTTGTCATCCCTTGAGAGATCATTTAGAAATAGTAATATCAGTTTACATAATCAGTTAATTGTTCCCAGAGTATGAACATGCTGAATTTCTTTATCTCAAATGCACTCATCATGTGGTAATTTTTATATTGATATCTTTTTGTTTAATCTTTTCTAGAGTTCAATAACTAAAAATATATATGGACTACAAACATGAACAAACCATTTAAACCATTCAAATAATAAAAATGATAAATCTTGGCTACCAAAAAGGGAGATAAGAATATATTATCATTTCATATTAATAGCTTAACTATATACAAGTAATTAATAATTGTTTTTATTTAAACCACTTATAAATCATCTGATAAATTAGTTTAAAATGCCTCCATTAAAAATTCAATAAACGATTGCATGGAAATAGAATGTTTTTAATTGGATATACCAAATTCAAATCTATATGCTTTAAAAAAGTAGTAAATACATAGAAAATTATAAACATTAAAACTCCACATTAAAAATATTTTTTTTCTACATGTTTATTATCATCTTATATATTTTTAAAAACATTAAAATTGATGAAATAATCTTTATAAAATAAAAACATTTTTGACTTTTCATGCTGTAAGTTTCAGAAATGAATATTGAAAAGAAATTTATCATTATTAACGATTTTTTAAAACAATGAAAATTTTAATTTTTCTATCATGAAAAATTAATATAGATTTATAAATCCATTTGAATAATTTTAATATTTGAATTAAATATGAAATAAATATATATATAAATCATAATTAAAAAAATCATTATTTTCTTATATGATTTCTATGTATACAAATTCATATAGTTTAATTTGAAATATGAATTTTTATCTATGTATAAAAATTCAACACATTTCTGAATATAATAATTTATTCACTATGTAGTTATTTCACATAAACAAATCATGTATGCAATTTACTGTATAATAAAGATTCACATCTCCAAATTCATCACATATGAGTTTTCCCTATTTAGGTGAATTTACTTATAAAAGAATAAATATAGGAAATTATCATATAGGATTCTCATAGTTAAATCTACATATTTGATTCATGTAAAAAATTCACCATTAAAGTGATTTTTTTTTGTATGCAAATTTCTCACGTAAGTTAATTAGTCATGTTTGAGAAAGCCGAAAAACCATAGATAGATTGTATTTTAAAATTATTGTGAAAAAATACCTTCAAAAGGAAAAAATAGAATTTAGTCATTTTATCATACAATTATAAAATTTCACTATTTTAATAAATAAATAACTATTACTTTATTCTCATATATATAAATTATGTTATGATCAAAAATTGAAGAAACCTTGTTTTGAAAAATAGCATAAATCAGAGTGAAAATTTAAACAAACTCCAGACTCAATATAAGAGATGATAGACATCGATTTATATGTTAATGTATTCTAATATAATTTTAATTTTTAATTTCTAAAAATAATATATTTGCAATTTATATTTTATTTGTCATAAATATAGTCAAAATACATATTAAACATGATTCTAGAAATTGGCAGTGTATATTTCAGGATCGACTATGCGAATTCAAAATTGGATATATATGCATTTTAATTTAGATTCATGATCTATAGTAATATTATAATGGGGAAACATTATAAAAAATATATAAATGATATACTAGGGTTTCAGATTAATTATTTATGTTATTAGTTAATAATCTTATAGAAATTGATATCAACAATCAAAATAGGAAATATAAATACCTTATAAGTGTAGAAAAATTATGATATGATAAATATTAATTATAATTTATAAATATATACTTTAAATATATAAGATATATATCAATATTGTTTCATGTAATTGAAAATATCTAAACATTTAAGTATACAATAATGGTTAGAAAATATGATAGAATCTATAATAAATCAACACAAATATACATTCCCATACATGATAAAATAATAAAAGGACCATATATGATATT
The DNA here is from genome assembly GCA_963277665.1 of Viscum album. Classification (NCBI taxonomy): domain Eukaryota; kingdom Viridiplantae; phylum Streptophyta; class Magnoliopsida; order Santalales; family Viscaceae; genus Viscum; species Viscum album. The sequence goes on from OY728166.1 coordinate 880,531,909, forward strand.
ACTAATATTAATATTGATCAAATATAACATAATAAATTTTTAAGACCAATATTTAAATGGTTAAATCAGAATTAAAATAAATGAAATGTGAGGAAAGTTATTTTTAAAATCAATTTCAATTCATTGGGATGAACTTATAATTCACTGATTATATTGTGCAAATACTGTGTGTGTAATTATCTTTTATTATATTAATTTTTTTTTCAAAATGTTGTAAGTGGAGATTCATTCAATACACATAATTTATTCATTGATTAATCCCCAATTTAATGATATTATCATTATAAATGACATCATCTCAATTTCCCATTATTGAATCATATTGTAATGTTATACATATAATTTTTTTTATATAGTTTATATATTGACCCTTTGACTTGTATGATCATGATTCATTAATAATTAATTTTATTTTTTGTTTATATTTAATTTATTTCATCCAAGTGAATTTGACATGAATGTTACCAAGTGGAAAATAATTTCATAACTCAATTTAATATCATTGGGTTATATTAATTCTTTACTTACCTTTGGTATTCTAATGATTATATGTATAGTGAATTTTTATTATATTATATATAATTTCAACTAGTTATATTTTGATTTAAATTATTACACAATATTTTTCATTGATTAATTATCACTTCAATGTTCTGATCTCCCTAAGGGTTTAGTTAAAAATCTCATTTTAATCCTGAATATTCGTTTTTTATTTTATATTTAAGGATATTATTAGATGATTGTTTAAAAACACCCCATTAATGTTATTTTCTTTAGGTTATTACCAATTTCATCAAGTAATATTAACATGTTTATACTCTTTGATTGTTAATATAATAAGGAAAATGATACTAAGAAAAATTGAGGTCATTTTTCTCTCTTTGGTAAGAAATGTGTTTTCATTCAAAACTGTTTTTCGAAATTTTTTTCGAAATATAATTTTAATCATTTAACAATTATTTATGAAAGAAATTTTAATTTTTTTTTATTTTTACCAAATGTGTTTAAAGGTATATTTATGTAATTTATGACCTTGGATCATTTTTCTTTTAACTAAAAAGTCATTGGAATTTTTTAAACATTAATAGAATATATGGAATTTACATCTTACATGAAAAATTACTTTTTTAAAACATCATTGACATCATTACATGGTCATTTTCACTGAAACATATTTTCAATATTTTTGGTGAAATTTTATTTTTTAAATTGTTATTTTAAAAATGAAAAATATATTTTCATCATAAATGTTGTAAATTAATTTTTGATAGTTTTATTTTCATCAAATTACTACAAAAAATTATTTTAAATGTATTACACTGTGGATATGTTGTTTTGATACTATCCTTATTCTTCATATGAATAATTTATTATCATTTTCATCATGGAAGGTAGTGATATTCACTTCTATGGTTATTTTTTTAATTAACTTCCCTGTGAGATATTCATATACCTGTGATATTTTGTCATTAATTTTACCAATAATATCCTTATAATTTATTATTTATACTTTTATTTCATAAAATTTATCTCATCAAAACATAAGTTATTTTAATTTAACTTCTGTTCGACTAAAAAAGAAAATTTGGTTAATTGTTATTCACTCTTCAATACAATTATTTGATGATAAGTCAATAATTTCATGAGTTAAATCCGTTATTAAATATATATGGAGTGATTTAAACATGCAGATATAGGTGGTTCACAGATATAGATTTCCCTCGTTGCAATGGTAGTCTCATGAGACAAAATAGATGGATAACCATAATTAATAAAGACTCTCAAATATACCTACCAATCAATTTTAAAATGTCGTGAATAAATATATTGATAGTAGAGGTATCATGACTCATGATATCGTGATGTATAATAAATTTAATTTTATTCATCAAGAATTCAATTATTTTTTCCATGAGATTTTCCAAATTGTGTTATCTCTTTATACATTCCACTATTGGGAAGATGATTTAATGGAAGGTGTTTTCGTTTATCTACCTTATCACATTGATTATGCCATATCCATATATGATAGCCCTATTATTTATTATATATATTTTGGTTTTAGTTATTTTCTATTTCATATTTATTATGTATTATATTATTATGACAACCATGATATATAAATTGAATTTATGTTTAGTTATCTAATAGTCCCTATTGAATATGTCTTACCCAGTTATGATTACCAAGTTACTAAATAAATGGAATGTGTTTTCAGTGATTTATCTAGCCATATTTAATATATATTATCTAATCATGATAGAAATTTTATTTAAATTTCATGTGTGTTTAGTTATTTAGCATTCAATATAATTTATACTTATTGATTCCTGATATATTCCAATGTACATAACCATTATGAATAATTTTCGATCTATGATATTTTTTCCTTTCCTAAGAATCCATGAAGTGTATTATCATTAATATGAATTGATTTTATAATGGGAATAAAATTAATCTAAAAAAATTATGATCTCCTATTTAATTTCAAATGTAATATGGTAATCGTGTATGTATTCACTTTATCAGGAAAAATAAATTTATTTGGTCCATTAGGATGTGATTCCTTGAATCCAATTCCAATGTAATAAATTATGATATAGCCTCTGGCTTACACGGGTTGGGATTGTTACATTTGGGATTTGTGGAAGTTAATTTGAAACATCAATGAATTTAATTTTAAAAGAATATAGTATATATCATAACCCTATGATTTAGTTTTAGGTTTAGTATATAACAATATCAAAATGTTTTTTATAGTAGATAATATGTGGTATTTCCTTGAAATTCATCCCTTTATAGATATAATAACTGGAAGTGGGTTTGGAACTGATATACCTAGTGGTAATAACACTAAATTGGGAACATTTGGTATGAATTAGTGATCACATGGTGCCTAACAACATGCCTTACAGTTCACCTAGTTTGATACTCTTAATGGTTATACCTAGTATAATTCACATTGTATTTAAAAATATTTATGAAATTTTTAAATAAATTATAGAAAATAATAAACTAGGTTAAATCTACTCTATATTATATTGAGAAGAAGTTGTCTCAAACCAACTAGAAAATAATTCATGTCTGTAATGGAATTGTATAAATTAATGAATTGCTATCGAAATATGAATATTAAAATATAAGGATGTAAATGTCACCCTACATAATCATTTTTAGTTAATTGTATTAAATGAATGGAAAGTAGGAATTAATCCATAAAATTCTATATTTTAATGTTTAAATCATAGTCTATGGATAACCAATTTTAAAATAAAATGGTTGATTTATTAATTAAGATTACAAAATTTAAATATTATATAATTTTTACACATCATATTCTTGTATAAAAATTATGAAACATTTAAGAAATATATTAAATTTAAGAAGCACTTACATCATTATTAAATTAAAATATAGGGATAACCAAATATGAATACGTGTTTATGGTTTATCATCAATAATATTATTAAACAACCATTTTGAAAAAAATGGTAGGAATATAATATGATTATACATATATTCAGAAAACATTTAGAGGAAGAAAAACCGTTGATATAATATATGAAAGATTAATTTGAGGAAGAATACGTTTTATTTATAGATATAAGAATAATAATTTTGGTATCCTTTATGGGTTTTATATCTTTTATGTTTTAGTAATTATGGGTAACAAAAATTTTGGATCACTATAAGAATTATATTTATATAATTTTAGAAAAAGTAAAATCCACATGTCGCGTGACTATATTTCATGTCTAACAAGGCCAAAGGGATTGAACCCATGGAAAAATTATGATAAAGGTTTACCACCTATCATTTTATATATTTTTTCCTAGTTAATATTTCATTTTTCATAGTAAAATAGTTTGACCAATAAATATTAATGACAGAACTGTGGTGTTATTGTTGAGGTAAAGAGCATAGGATATTATATTGGACAATGTATTCTAACCATATAGTTTAGGAAACATTATTGATATTTACTATAATTCCTCAAACATTTGTGGATAAAAAAATATTTTTACATTATATTTTAGTTCATAGAGAAAAAGTTATTTTTTGGATATCCATTTCATGGAGTATGCAATTTATCAAGACACATCCAAAGGATTAAATTTTTCTCATTAAACAGTAGCATACCAAGTAAGTATATTTCCTTATATTTATAGATGGTGAAGGAATTACTAAAATTTTGGAAAAGGGTCCTCAAAAAATTTACTTATTACCTTGGTATCTAATGAATTATATGGAATGTTAAATAAATATAGATTAATGGGTTTTGGCCCTTTTCTTTTCAATGATCATTCAATTTTAGGTGGTTAATGACCTCTATCACTCTATATATTTATTTAATCTTTTCTTATATGAATGTATCTTCAATATTATCTAATTTTCTTCTATATATAATCTTAGTAACGTTTAATTCCATATGACCAGTTTAATTCCCTTTATTCTTATTATTATGATATATTATTAATCCTTTTACATTTAGGATTTTTCCCATCAATGATGGTATTTCCAAATGCGAAGCACTTTATTATAAAAATAAATTATAAATTTTTAGGATAAAATTTATTTAATTTGGAGAAAATGTGAGACCATTATATTTTAAAACTATAATAGTGTTATTGGTAGCATACATGACACATAACACTAATATTAAATAACCAATGAACAATATTTCATTAAATTTAATATCTTTGATATTTTAAGGAAAACGGAACCAAAAGTGGAAATGAACCACAACATTGTGTAACATTATAACCAATAATTTAATTTTTATGTTAGGAATATTACTAACTGAATTATAAATTTTTTTTCTATTTTTTATTACTAAAATTGTAATTATATAATTGGAAAAAGAAATGTTCTCTAAAAAATGTTATTTTTCCAAAAAAATTCAAATGTATATTTAGAAAATAAAATATCCAATTTTAATGAAAATAATTTAATAAAAATTAATTCTTTTTTAAAATAATAATTTCAAAATTATATTGGGTTCAATATTTTTTGATTCATCTTAAATTTTTTATTTCTCATCGAATAAAAAAAAATTATGAATTTAAATTGAAAACATCATATTCATTTAAATTATTTATATTGAAAAATTGATATTTACTTGTTTTTAAAGTAACATCACTTCAATTATATAACTATAAAATAGTTTTTTCATAATAGATTTGATATAATATTTTGAATTAAAAACAATTTGTACTTTTGAGCATTTTCTCTTTGAAAACCTACTGTCTCATTGAATCTTTGAGTTTCTTTTTAAATTAAAATTTCCCAATTCAATGATTGAATTTTTTTAGGGGGATTAAATATTTTCAGTGTTTATAATTTATGTTATCTAATAATTTTATATTTTGTTTTTTCAAAAATTATTAGGTAAAAATAATAAAAATAATATATATTCCAGTTAAAGTTGAAATTGGTTTATTGGGGGTTAGATTATATTGATAATGGTTTAAATGTCCTAAAAAAATATTTAAAATACATTTTATCAAAATATTTGTACCTTAAATTTCGTGGGTGTAAAATAATACTCCATTTTCATCCCACGTGTAATATGAAAAAACCCAGTACATCTTTTTCCATTCAAAATTTACAGGTTTGCAACTCACCTCACATATAAAATTCTAACTCCTCTCTAGTTTTCATTACACATTCAAACATTTTTTGTAAAAATAATCCTCTTCCAAATCAAATCCCTAATTTTATCCTAAAATCAATTAATAATTATCTTTGGTGGATAGATTATGTTGGAAAGAATTTGGTGTAATGTTTTGGGGATTTTATGTGGAAGAGGTATCATTCTTCAACAGTTATTTTTATTTTATATCATTCTCCACCGTTCTCAATTTTTTCTAGAAAATATTTATATAATTATCTAAATATAAAAAATATATTGAAAATTTTCAAGGGATAAAATATAACAATCTCCACTTCTATCCAATTTGTTACCAAATCATCATTCAGGTGTACAATAGACAACTATCTCGCAAACCAATGCCAATTTTTTTTCTATTACAACTTTTCATGGATGGGTATGACGATGGATCAAAATTATATTCATATATTATATTTGTCACATAATTATTACCCCATATTAAAAATATCATATATATATATATATAAGTTTTACATTCCTTTTTTTCTAGGATACAATAACATCACCCCCACTCACAGACACAATAAAAATATTCACAAGACGTCACCCATCCGGACACTACTACAAGCTAATGTGATTTCCTCTAGAGTAATAATTAATTAGGATCCAAAAATTAAATATTATCCACATTGGAACATTTAATTAAATACAATATTTTATGTTTTATATTTCCCAGGATTTTACATACCCTTTAAAGAACAATGTCATTTTTGTGGACTTAAAACCTCAAACCATGGCAGTTTCATGACACTTTTAGGGGTGTATTAGTATTATCAAACATTTTCTCATCCCAAACCTCTAAAATAATTAACCTAGTAATATGACATCATGGGTCTCCTATAATAACTAAATTTACTTTCTATCACACTACATGTTACTACACATTAGGATACCATATCAGAATAATGATTTTAATCATATTCTAACTCATTTTCATTCAATATTCTTTGTCCCCATTAATTAAAACCCCTGAAGCATTTATCAGGAGGTCACCCATATCTAAAATACTCTATTTAAATCCTATATTAATTTGATGTTCAATTTTGATCGGCTTCCAAAATTATCGGTTCATCAAATTTAATTCTATAGTAACATTTTATATTTTAAATCGTACTCTTTCAAGGGTAAAAAACTTATAGTTCTCCCTCATTGGTTTGTTAGTTTAATTTTTTTTATATTCTAAAGAAGTTACTATAAGTGGTTTTATATAGTTTTGCGTATAATATATTGAGTTCTTAGATTGAGTTTCATATCATTTGTTACATTATTATAATATCATATTTATGATACATAATACTAAAAAAATTGAAAAGGTTATTTTAGGATTTACAGTGTATAATACATTTATGTATTGTTTATGGTAAGGGATAAGACTCTTATTTATCATCAAGGATATAATTTTTTCTATAAAATTCGTTATGTAATAACTATCTTATTTGAATAATTTCCTATTTCATATTCAAAGGTTTCTTTTAAAAACAATTATTTAGTCATGACTATGAAGATGTCTATCATTCCATTATGAGAATAATGTAAATTTCGTAAGTTCTATCAACAAAGAGATTCCCAAACCATGAACAATAGATCACACATTATCATAAAAAACATGAAGATTATAAGATAAAGGTTATTTCAGGAAGATAAGGAAGACCTATGAGTGGGGAATTAATTTATACTTTCTATTGAAGACTTCCCTATCATCGAATATAATTATATTATTTATAATCTATTATGATTAATATTTTGAGAAATACTTCTTAAATCAACATTTAAATATCTATAGTTTTGATAAAATTTATATTGTGATATCTTATGTATTTTTTATGTAATATTTTGATTATATGGAATATATTATCAACTTATGACTAATTTCTACTATTCAAAGTGTTATTTTGTGAAGGAAATAAAATAATAAATATGCAATTATTGGGGAGAATCAATGGATTACATAGAAATATAAAATTTTATTTATCTAATGAATGAATCATATAATAATTATATTTTTCTATGCATATATAACTATATATATTCATTTACTGATACATAAGTAATGTCCCACATACATGATAAATGATGTAACAATAAGTGATCTGGAATATTATATACATTTTGTACATGCTATTATTTCTATTTAAGCTTATTTTATGACCAAATGAATGTGCAGAATAATATAAAATCATTTAAAGAAGATATTGATGTATCTTACCATAGTGTACTAAATGTTTTGATGAATTCATTTTTCTGATACTCACCTCTAAGACTTATCTATTATTGGGAAGAAGACTCCTCTATCAAGGGAATTAGAATCATTCCACTGAAGTTTTTTTGTATTTCTATATCTCACCATATTTTATATGCATCAGAGAAATATTGTTTTATATGGATATAAGTTTCAACTATTTAATACAATTATAATGTTCTGATTTATATGATCAAAAGGAATAATAAAGGCCTTGTAATATGAGTATACTGATTACAATAAGTTATGATATCCCTTGGATAAGTTTATGAATAAAAAAATTGATCATCCATTGGGTGATCGTATATTGGGATAGGGGATTTTCATTATATCCTAGAATAATTATAAAATTAATGTGGGTCATACTCTATAAATTATTTCATTTCGCTGATCTACTCGGCTAAAATAGAAATGAATTATTTAAGACAAATAAATTAAGGATGCTTAAAAATTTTGAAATTATATAAAATACTAGTATCCAAGCCTACTATTAAATTATATTATATCATTTCGGTAATAATTATCTATAGCAAATATCCCACCTAATAGGGATAGATTGAAATCGATGATCTTTGAGAAGGTAAGTAGATGATTAAATATTTATATTCTAATGGGAATAGTAATGGTTATTGGAAATCCACAATGATAATGTATTTGAATAATTTTGGTTTGAATATTTATATAAAGTTATAAAATAGAATAATATTTATACAGATGAGGCTGAGTTATAGAGTTCCTCTCAAGCATAGTAATATGATTTAAATTAAAAAAATAATGCTATTATTTTTGGATTAAAACTGTATGAATTCAATATTATTTCTCAGTGTGATTCTAATTATTATATACGGAAAACTATGTCAATTTCATATAAATTAACTGGTAATGTAGGAAAATTAATCGATAATGTTGAAATATAAATGTATGATATATTTAGAATGTTTTCTAGAGAAAATATTACTCAAATGAATAGAAGAATCAACGAGATATTGAATGATGTATCTGATGTGGAATATTCAATTAAATATAATCAAAATCTTTTAAGATTTCATATATTTCTACCCATTAAATGTATTTGAATCTAAATTACTATTAGATATTATGAATCAGTTAATGACCCCTTTATGTACATTGGAGGCCGCCAGAGCATGTACATGTGTCGCCGATAGGACACTGTTGGTGAGCGCAATCTGGACTCCGAAGGAGAGGAAATTGTTCTTCCAGTTGAGCACTCACCCCAGAATCATGCTTACCACCTAGTCGAAGTCTCGAATCCACGTCCTGTAGGAGGAAATTAGTGTGCCAAGATAATCCATGGGAAAGGACCCTGCTTCATGCATAGCCTACTACTCAAATGTGTAGCCCCCATGTTTTTACATCTACATGAGATATATAATTGGATTTTCTCCTTGTTGATTCTTTATCCACTCTAATAACTGTATGCACCAAGGATCTGGGTGATCCCCCGCTTCAACTTCTTTCCATCATTCATGAAGATGAATGTGTCATCGGCGAACATCCGATGGGAAATCGAGGGAAGATTCCCTTTCCTGCGATAAGGTTAGATGACAACATTGGAGATCACTCTGTTGATCGTCCGGCTGAGAATATCCAACGTGATGATGAAGAAGCTGGGTGAGATAGGGTCACCTTGACGCAGGGCATGGGTTTCCTTGAAGAAGCCCCAGCTCCTCCCCCTGAATGTGACAGCCATCCAAGAGGATCATTACCACCTGAACAAGAGGTCGCATGCCCAAGATGAGAAACCCAGTATCGCCAAAACCCTGTTGATGTATCCATATTCCATAGGGTCATACGCTTTATTCATATCCACCATTACAGCTATGTTGGATCCATGCATTCTGATATTTATATCACTAAGAATTTCTTGTGAGAGGGCTATGGCCTCTTGGATCAAGCGCCCCTTAATGAAGCAAAGTTACTCAGGTGCAATCCACCATGGTAAAAGAGAAGACAACCACGTGTTGAGGATGCTGGCCAGAATATTGTATAATAAATTTCACATGCTTACCAATCGATTGTGGAGGTTGGAAGAGGGATTCTTGGTCTTTGGGTTGAGTACGAGGGTTGTGAAACAAGCCACATGGGGGAGGCCACCGCCTTGGAAGAAGTCCTATATTTCAGCAGAAATGTCATCTTTAACCACCTCCCTAGATCCCCTGTATAACATACCTAGGAAGTGGTCAGGGACGAGTGCACTCTCAGGGTTGAGCCTCAATATGGCATCACAAATTTCTTCCTCTCCAGGGTCTCGTTTGATAAAAGCACTCTCATGAGGAGAGACGAGGCTAGGAACCTCCCCCCAAAACTCTTCACCCCATTTCAGAAATCCATTAGGCCTTGTGGAATTAGGGCCTGCCAGGTGGTTTCTGAAATATCTATGAGCAATTTCCCCTACCACATTGATGTCATCAGTGTATGTGCCATCATCCAAAAGTAAGATGGGTTTTATTGGCCTTCACCTCTCCTTGATGCATGCATTAAAGAAGCCTGTGTTTTTTTACCATCACAGAGCTATTTAATATTCGAGTCCTCCATTTCCCAACCTTCCTGGGCCAAAAGCATATCTGCCAGAGATTCTTTTTATTAAGCAGCTCATCAAACACCACATCGTCCCAGTCCTCCTTCTATTTGGTCTCCATGTGTTCCACGTCCCTCATGTTCTCTTCCATATTCTAATCGACCGGAGGAAGATCCCTAGCTCACACTTGCAGCCTCTAATTCAACTTTTTTAACCTATTGTGGAGGGTCGTCCATGAGAAGCCCCGATCCGGTTCTCTCCACACATCTGTGACCACTTTTTTGTAACCCGGGTTATCATTCCACCGAATACTAAACCTGAAACAATCATTCATGGCCTATGCTGGTGGCAGGGAAAGTAGAAGTGGTTAGTGGTAGGATATACTACGAACAAGGTGGCTGACCTTGGCCTTTGGAAATATGGACAGAGCATGGATGTTATAAAGGCAACGCTCCATCCGGATCCAGTAGTGGCGACTACCACGTTGGACGTTACACCAGGTGAAAGGGTCACCCATATACCCCATATCCATTAAGCTATTTCCATCCATGAATTGGAAAAATTCCATGCTCTCCTTTCTGGGGAATCCTCCTCTCCCTTTCATCTCTTTCGGCTCTGTTACCACGTTGAAGTCACCCCCGATGATCCAATGCAAGTCCCCTGGATCTAAACCGCAGAGTTCCTTCCATAGGCTCTCCTTCCTTTGCGCATCACAGCTTCCATAGATGAAGGTCACCAGTATAGTCCTCATGCCATGGGATACACTAGTTGTATTATGTTGCACACTTTCCTGGATGAGTGTAACCAGATAATCCCTATTCCATATCACCCAATGTGTTTTTTGGATAGGTCTGCATGTAGTCATCCATGCATCGTTGCTCTATGAGAAAACTCCTTGATCTTCCTTGGATGTTGTTTGTGTTCTAGGATGGAGACTATATGGGCCATGTGTTTCCTAGATTCTGATACGATGATGTATGTTTTAACCCGTTCCCTGATGCCACAAGAGTCCCATATGAAGATGGGTATCATCCGGGAAATTGAATACTGGCATTGGCCTCAGGAGACATGGTGTCTTTATATAGGGAATATGTGAATTCATGGATCTATTTTTTTGCTTCAAATAGAGCCTTTTACACATCCAGAGGCTCTATGCACTAGGTTATGGAGACGTCCATTGATGACGCTATAAGGGTTTGATGGATTTCCCCCCCACCCATCTCGGTAGGGATCGAGCCAAAGGCCCAAGAGTTTCAGTTAGCTAGTCATCTGGGTGACTCGGTTTTGCATCTATGCATATGCTACTCCACACAGTGCCTCGATTATCCTTCCATAATTTGAAAAGAAGAGACCCTTGGCCACTCCTATCCAGGATCCAAGGAGAAACGAGGGGCCTATGGGTAGTTTTAGTTACAGGGGAAAAGAAGTTAGGGGGATGTAGAAGTCCATACAATAGGGAACACCTGGGAGAACTCCCTTCCGAAGCCACGGAGAGGGGTATCATAGAGGAGGTAAATAATAAGTGACCGTAGGGGTGTCATGATTGTTGTACGGTACCATTGCTAGGCTATGATGCTGTTCCCGAGAGCTGGAGGGAGGGGGGTTCCTCCGTGGCCCACGGGTCGAGGCCATTCCCCTCATAAGGGGGAAGGGAATTATCTAGCACCCTGTGTCTAGAACCAGGGCCATGACCTCTGTATGGGGAAACCTCACCAACCTGGGGTCCTCATGGTGCAGGGATCCAGGGACCAAAACGCCTATTCTTGAAGAGTTGTAGAGAATGCCCCTAGAGCAGATAGGCAGAGCAATACCTGGGAAACACTGGGTATACGACATCCTGGTTCTAGACGAATGAATCTTGTACCTTTAGGGATAGTTTCTCCAGAATGAGAAGCGATAGATCCATATCCACAAAGATCTTGGACACCACAGTCTCTTCTCCCCTACTTATGTGATCATACATACACAGAAAGCCCACGTGTGAATCCCTGACCGCCTTAAGGAAGGCACCATTCTGTAAAGGTAGGGGGAGTCTGGTCAAATGAACCTCCAGGTGTTTCATTCCTTTTTAAATTATGTACATTCACTTTTCCAAGACACACTTAGTAGAGTTAGAATAACTCTTTTTTTATTTGTTTCACACCATATATGTTGTAGAAGATTGCATATGATTAGAACAAGTTTTATTGGATCCCTTTTAATTTTCCTTAAAATGTTCATTGGTAGTTCATGGAAAACTGTTATGTTATTCTTAATGTACTGCATCATGCATTAAAAGATGCATTATGAATATGTTTAAAGGGATGTCATTAAAATGTTTTAGTTGTAAAATTATTTTTTTTAAAAACACCTTACCAGACATTCTAATGTTCAACATACAGTTCAATTAGAATTTTACATGATTAATATATTTGAGTTACAGTGATTGGTAAAAACTTGGTGGTGTCCATTCTGTATAATATTTGAATAATTGTAATAATTGTATCTATTTTTCCGAAACCTAAACCACACAAACCCTCTCTACAGATCATGATGTGTTATTTTTAAGCGTTTATTTTTATATAAAAAAATTACACTCTTTGTTTTAACAAATGCACTAACTCTGGGGCTTCTAGGTCCGGTTCGTGATATTTGGTATTAGAGGATCAGTTTTGACAACCCTGGAAAATTAGAACAACATTAAAAAATGGATTAAATTTTATTAAGTATAATTCCTCGTTAAATTATCATATGGAATATAAAAAAGACATCAATATCTTCCAAAAGAAATATTATAGACTATAGTGGACAATTCATTTTTAAAATCTTATGATACTTTTGAAAACCATCATATTTCATGTATACACTTCGACCATGTTTCCAAATATTCTCATGTACATTAAATCAACCAAGGGCTAGATTTGACTATATCCTTTTTATGCATGAAAAATTTCAATTGAATACATGTAATGGAAATTATTTTGAGTGTTTGTTTATGTGCTTTACCATAGCCGATAATTTTTATTCTCTAGATGACATCAAAGGGGTTGCCCTAGAGGGTGACCTCTGAGTTGCGAATTTTTGTCAAATGCGGAACTATAGTCATTCTAGTCATGTTATGGACATCAATGTTCCTGAGGATGAGTATACCTTTTTACATTAAAAATATCAAGTATACGCTGATGTCGTGCAACTTCATACACATCATCATTTTCACTTCTGAAAATGTATATGACCAAACCCGATTTATCCAAGTTCCCTTAGTTGTATCTGGACCAAATATAGTGAATATTTTAGATCAGCATTAGGGATCTATTTGACTGGGAACTGGGGAAATCATCAAATCCAGTTTTACCAATGAAAAGTCATCATGGTGGATTTAAAGAGGTTCATTTCTGTGAATTTTTTAGGGAACCATTTAATGTATAGAACCCAAAGTTTCATAAAAAATGTTCTAAATGAATGATGTTTCATTATATTATATGATACTGTATTTTGTGTTTTCAAAATAACACCTCTATTTTAATATGACTATGATTTAATAAATAGTCATGTTTTCATAAAATTTTCAGATGGAATATTAAATGTCACCAAGAATCATTTCGTCTCTACCAAATGTGGTACTAGAAATAATAAGGCTAATGACATTTTCAGACAAATTTTAACCTCTCAGAAATCTATGATTATCATGAAAATATCTTGATCATATTTCCAACACTTCCAATGTTTTTTTATTCTTTCGAGGATCAGGTTTTGTTGATTTTTTCTCAGTACATTCCCAACCAGAATTCCATGTCAAACGATGAAGATATTTTGAGGGACACATCAAATAATTCACCATGTTTGAAAGATATTCAGCTATCACAAAATTTCGGGAAGCCACCAAAAAGGTGGACTTTTCTCAACATACCTCTATCAACTCCTAAAAATCAGTGGCTATAGGAGGATTTATGATTTTGAAATTTTAGAAAACATGGTTCTTTGAATGGTATGTAGGAATCAAATCCTTTCATATGTTTCCAACATTTTCGTATCCCGTTACATTTATATGATGTTTAATAGATGCATACATGAGTACTAATCTGACTGTAAAGAGTGTGTAAGGACCAAAGAAACCAAGGAATTTAAATTTGTCGTGGATACTATGAAAACATAAAACCACCAAATCATAGGGTACTGGTAATGTGATGTTGGGAGTAATGTCGGGTTAGTTATTCTAGTTGATGTGTAAGAATATTTTAGAATTGCGAGGGATAAATTTATTGAAGGAGGGGATAATTTGACAACCCAATCATATTTCATGTGTGATAATAATATTTTGTGGTTTTACATAATTTGATTTTTATGTTATCCAAGCAATGTTTTCAAATTAAAAACAATGCATGTTTTATTTAATAAAAATCTAGAATGATTACATTTAATCAAGGCCAAAAGTCCCTAGCTATCCTAGGAAACTAATGAAAAAACAAAGGTTAACCACTAGGATACATCCTAGCACCACAATGAGACCAAGTAGGTGTCCTTGATCCTTTATACTGAACTGATTGAAGACTGTAATTTCTAGATAAATGGAACATGTGCTAAGAAGCATAGGGATGTAGAGAACCATATTCTTTGTCTCAGTCGTTGAAGATGGAACAAACTAATCATGATTTTATAAGGGCTTAATGTTAATTCGACCACTATCTCTTTTAGGTGATCGTTGAATCTATAAGAGCTATAATACCATATAGCCATTGGGTATTCTGGTTATTTTCTTATATTGATATTTCCATGTGTTTTATATATGAATTAATTTAATACATTTTAAACATGTTTTTATTAAATCTTATTTATAGTTTGAGGATAATATATTAATGATTAAAATGGATTTGATATCGTAATCATTGTTTTATAAACGTAAATAGCAAGAAAAGTACAAACTGGTTACTTCTTAGTTTTTCGTACAAAGAAATATGTTTTTTTGTTTGGAATAATTCATTGGGAAAATAAAATTGTGGACTATGGTTGTTTTTAGTATATTATCTAAAACAAGTCAATTCGGAATGTATGAATTTAAAATGTTTAAAAATATACTTCTAAATTATTGCATCCTTGGATGAATAAAAATAAAGTAATAATTAAAAATATGATTTTGATATTAAATATAATACTAATATGGGATTTATTTTATGAAATATTAAAATTTTATATTAGATTTTAATATTTGATGATTTTGAAAGTAGAATATTTATAAACTAATAAAAATATTGGGTTTTCCATATTTTTAACGATAATAGAGAATTTATATTCTATGTTTTCAAGACACCATTATATTTATAAACTGATTCTTATTTTTAATAAATAAATTACCTTTACTTTTCTAAATATTATATGAGTTCCCCAATCAAATTGGGGAGACCTAGATGGCCAAGCCACTCATGGTCTGGTGGGCATATCACCCAGATCCCCTAGGCTAATGACCAATAAAAATTGAATTTTTATTTTCTAAAAATTAAATGAGTACCCCACCCAACAGAGGGAGACCTATAAGACCAAGAATCTCATGGTCTAGTGGGTATCTCACATAGATCCCCTAGGCCAAATACCCAGGGTGGTGCACACATTGTGCATGATAAGTCGCACATTCATGCTTGCATAATAATTCCCTGAGCACCATTTGAATGTTCAAATATTTTTTCAAGAACAAGCCACCATGCGAGGCAGCATGGCAGTAGGGGTGGGTGCAGAAGGGTGCCCATAAAGACCGGTATGGGGAAGTACCAGGAGGGGAGGGGG
Source organism: Viscum album (assembly GCA_963277665.1). Classification (NCBI taxonomy): domain Eukaryota; kingdom Viridiplantae; phylum Streptophyta; class Magnoliopsida; order Santalales; family Viscaceae; genus Viscum; species Viscum album. Next base: position 880,548,115 of record OY728166.1, read on the forward strand.
GTTTCAAATTATAGTACGTGAGATCCAGTCTTATAATTCCATTCTTTAAGATGTTCCATTTTGATGTGGGACATGAAGTTTTAGTTGAAATCAAATTTGTAGCATCAGATCTTGCCGCATGGGATCTAGACCAATCGTTTAATTCATCCATTGAATGTACACCACCGCTATTTTCTAAAACATATTTATCAATCGTTCAATGCAGTTAGGATCTAATCCTAGCCCTCTTTATAGTTTTAATATACCCCTTCTTCTTGATCCATCAGATCTGAACGAGGTTGAATTGTAGTCCTCCATTCCTTTTAAAAACCCATGGTTGCTCCTTAGCCTCTGGATCAACTCATGGGTAATCCTAGCCAGCCATTTCATCTTCGCGTATCCTCTATTTTGTATTCTTCCTTCTGCATCGCACCGCTTGAGTAGCTTTTGCTACACCCACATTCTTCATTATTTCAATCTCGTGACACCAGGTGGCCCCTTTTCTTTATCATTTTCCACAGGAATGAATTCACCAGATATTTGTTTAAAAATAGTTCCCTTGGATCCCTATTAGGTAGCCTTGAAATATATTCTATATACCGATTATATATATATAACCATATTCTATCAAGAACCCTATAGGTTTCCTCTTTCCAATTCCTCCATCAACCTCTACTTGGCTTCTTCTTCTTCTTCAAAGTAGGTGAGTGTCCTAGGATTTTTCTTTCCTTGATTTTTGTATTTTTAATATATATATACATACATACACATATATATATATACACACATTTATATATGTTTGTTCTAAAAACCAACTGATTTTTTTGGATGGTTTAATAAAAACAAAATTTTGGTTTTAAAGGATGTTCCTGACATGAAGAATCATACTAGGGATTCATATTTATTTTACCTAAATTAGTTTCACTACATATATACAAATATGAATATTTATGTTCTTAATAAAACCATAACAGTTTCTTTTATTTAGGGAAGAATAACGTATACTTTATTGATACTCATCATAAATGTGAACCAATGTAGGGTTCGTTGTGTTTTATGTTAATAAAATTATAAATATGTAGGTATTATCACACACACACACACTGATATATATATATATATGTGTCTGTGTGTTTGTGTGTATTTCCTTATAAAAAAATTGCCAGTTTTACATTGTGACTTTCAAATATTGAAATTTGGCTTAAATTATTTATTATTATATGTAAATTATTTATTGGATTCATAATACTTTATGAAGAACCCTTGTTTACATAATGTCATTCATACATACATATATATGTATATTTTTTTTATGTTTTTGTGTTGTGTGGATGATTTTCAGGTTTTCAATTTATAACAATGCGTTAAATATTTGGAATTAGCCTTGTGTTATGTTATACATTCTTATAATGTGATGTTAGACAACTATTTCTTCAATTCATAACATGAAATAATTTGTTTAAGTTATAACTGATCATGTTTTCAATCTAGGATGAATTTTTCACTATATATGCTTTTGTTTATTTATGATTATGATTTATCCCATTTATCATTTACATTTATTAGTGCGTGATTTGAGCGTGAATAATATCTATCATGAATTAATAAACATTTATTTTAATTCATTGAATTTTTTATACCATGGAATAAGGGTTTGTAAATTATTATTTTATGTGACAAAATAAAAGACGTTTTATTTATTTACCTCTGATGATAATTTTTGAAATAAGAAGTTAATTATTCCAATTGGTATGGGACATGTTGAATAAAAGACAAAATTTTGTAAATCAATGTTATATGGGGAACTTTTATTTAAATTAATTTTGACATTTTTGATAATTTATTGGACATAGTAAGTGATTTGTGGGGCCCGCTATGTCCCCTCGATGCATCGAGGGGTCTCATTAGACAAATAGACAAGGAATATGATGAGGCCTTTCCCAATGTAATTTATGGTTTTGGTAAAGGCCTTAATCATTTTTGACGTCTTTGTTAAGGACATGAAAATATGTTTCATAATTAATAACATATTCACTTCATTCATTATGTTTATAACATTTAATTAACCACTTTAATATTTGATGAGATGAATATACATGGTTAAGAGCATGTACTTGTGAGTATCATAAGAAGTAAATTCACATGGAATAAATTTTTGATATGCACCCATCTTCTGGATATTAATTTTTTTAAACAAATTCCTCTTTATATTAATTATTTACATTAATTGAGGAATTAAATTAATGTTATTATTTTATGTGAAACTCTGATCATGTATTACTTTCATTTATAAATTCTATACTTTTACTTTTTCATGTTATATGTATTATTATTAGAATAACTCTTGTTTTATTTGCTGCACACCATATATTTTGTATAAGGTTTCTTATGATAGGAAAATGTTATATTTTATCCCTTTTATTGATCCCTATAATTTTCATTGGTAATTCACAAAAAAACTATTATTTTATGCTTCTCGTATGGCACCTTTCATTAAGAAAACGTTTTATCAAAATTTTTAAAGTGACGTTTATAAAAGGATTAAATTGAAAAATTATGTTATATTAAAACCACCTTACATGGGATTATTATGCTTACCCTACAATTCAATTTAAATTTTATAGGATTAATATATTTGAGTTACATTGATTGGTGGAAGATCTGTGGAGTCCATTCTGTATAATATTTGAATGATTCTAATAATTGTATCCAGTTTTCGAGAACCTAAACCAAAAAAACACTCTGTAAGTAACATGATGTGTAATTATTAATCATTTATTTTTTAACAAAATATTACACTTCATGTTTTATTAAACACATTGACTCTAAGGATACTGGGGTCAGAGAATGATAGTTGGTATTAAAGGATAGATTTCGAATAACCTAGAAAATTAGAACAATATTAAAAACATGATTATGTTTTACTAAGTTTAATAACTCCTTAAATATTCATATGGAAGATGAAACAAGAAATTTATCTCTTCCAACATAAATATTAAATACTATTGTGGGAAATTCATGTTTATAAGGTTATGAGGCTTTTGAGAATCTATTTTTTTATGTAAATACTTACACCGGGTATTAAGCTCACCTCATGTACTTCAGCTACACTAAGGATCGTGCTTTGACTAATTCCTTATGATGCATGAACAATTTCCATCTATTCATGTAAATTAAATTATTTTTAGGGTTTTATGAACATATTTACCCAAGCTAATAATTTTTCATCCCTAGAGGATATTAATGTCGCTGCAAAATAGGGTGACCTCTGAGTAGCGTATCATTGTCAAATGTTGATCTATAGTATTTCTTTTCACACTACAGACTTCGAAGTTCTTGAGGATGAGTATACCCTTTTACATTATAGACATCATGTTTATGATGATGTTCCCAACATCATAGACTTCATTTTTTTCTCTATTGGAAATTTAGATGTCCACACCCAATTGATCTAAGATGCTTGTACTGCATCATAAACAAATATATTTAATTTCATGGAACCGCTTTAACTTTATTTTGAATGAGAACTGGGGAAGTCATCATCCCTAGTGGTACATGTGAAATGACACCATGGTGGATGTAAAAAGGTCTTTTTTGTGAGTTTCATAGGGAACAAATGAATGTGTAGAACCCCAAATTTCCTAAAACTTATTCTAAATGAATGATATTATATTTTGTTATTTGATAATTTATTGTGTATTTTCAAAATAACACCTCCGTTTTAAGATGGTTGTTCTTTACTAAAAAAACCTTTTTTCTTTAAATTATCCGATAGATGATGAACAGTCACCAACAATCCTTATGTCTCTACCAAACATGATACTGGAAAAAATATTTCTAAAGTCATGTTTTTACTAATTTGAACCTCTCGGAAATCTACGGTTATCAGGCAGATATCATTATCATCATTCCAACACTTCCAATATTCATTGATTCTTCCGAGGATCTGTTTTTTTTTATTTCAACTCGGTCCATGCACTACATGCATTCCATGAACGATGATGATGTTATTTTGAGGGACTCTTCAAATATTTTACCATTTTTGAATGATATAAAACTTTCGAAAAATTTATAGAAGCCACCAATGAAGGTGACCCTCGCGCATCTTACCCATTTAAACTCCTTAAAATCAGGGGATATAAGAGGCTTTATGATTTCAAAATTCTGGAAAAAAGGTGGTTCAACTGGTCTATAGGAATCAAATCATTTAAGACATTTCTATGATTTTTTCTCCCATTACATTTATATGATGTTTGATCACTGAATACATGAGTACAACTGTGATTTTATGAAGTATTTCTCAACTAAATAAAAAATGAATTTAAAGCTATCGTGGATGCCATGATAACATAAAACTACCAAATCTTGTGGTACTGGTAATGAGACGTTGTTAAGAATATCTTACTTATGTTTTTAGTGGATGTGTGCGAATATTTTATAATTGTGAGGGCACAATTACTTGAAGGAGTGGATAATTTGACAACCAGAACTTATTTCACGTGTAATAATAATATTTTATTGTTTTATTTTGTGTAATTTTCATTAAATACAAACAATGTCTTTAAAATAAAAATTTCTCATGTTTTATTTAATTAAAAATCAGAAATATTATATTGCATCAATGCCAAAAGGCCAAAGATATCCTAGAAAACGTATGGATACTCTGAGGAGAGCTACTGGTATACCTTCTAGAACCACAATGAAACATAGTAGGTATTCATCATTCTTTAGAATGACCAATGTGAAGAATGTAATCGTTAGGAAAAGGGAACATGTGCTAAGCAGCATAGGAATATAGAGAACAATCTTCTTTATCTCGGTCTTTGAATTTGGAAAACCCAAATCATGTTTTTTAAGGCCATAATGACAATTCCACCTTTTCCTCCAATAGGTGAAGGTTTAATAGAAAATGGCAATAAGACCTTATAGCTGTTGGTTATTCAGGATATTTTCTAATACGGAGATTTCAATATGTCTTAAGTATGCATTATCGTAATACCTTTTATTCATTTTCTAAATAACTCTTCATTATATTTGGAAAGGATAATGTATTAATGTTTAAGATATATTTGAAATCATAACCCCTATGTTTTAATGAAACTACCATGATAAGTACACAATGGTTACTTCTTAATTTTGGGAACAATGAAATATGTTTTTTGTGTTTAAAATCATACTTTGGGAAAACGAAATTGATTACTATGGATTTTTTTTTTAATTTTATCTATACATAGTGAATTAGGTATATAAGTATTCCAAATGTTTTAAAATTTACGTTTAAATGTTTTCCTCCTTGGATGAATAAAACAATTTTTTATTTAAAAAAATGTTCTGGATTTTAAAAATTATACTACTGGGGGATTTATTTTGTGACATATTAAACATTAATTTTAAATTATGAACATTGATGATTTTAAAACTAAAATACTTATAAACTAAATAAAATATTAGTTTTTTGTATTTTTAAACCATAATAGGGAATTTATATTCTCTATTTTTAGAACACCATTATATATATAAACATAATCATATGCTTAATAAAAATTGAATTTTACTTTACTAAATATTATTTGAGTAACCCACCCAATTGAAGGAGAATTAGAAGGCCAAGCCACTCATGGTCTGGTAGGCATCTCACTCAGACCCCATAGGCCAATGCCCAATAAAAAAGAATTTTACATGGATAAAAATTAAGTGAGTACCCCACCCAATGTAGGAAGACCTAAAAGGAAAAAGCTTTCAATGTATGGTGGGAGTCTCACTTAGATCCCCTTGGACTATTACCAAGGGTGGTGCATTCATGGTGTGTGTTAAGTCACACATGCATACTTGCATAATAATTCCCTAAGAACTCACAAGCTAAGCAAGGGTTTTTTTTTCAAGAATGTGCCACCGTGCGGGGTGGCATGGAAGTAGGGGAGGGTGTAGAAGCATGCCCATAGAAATAGGGATGGGGACGTTCCAAGAGGTGAGGATGATTTTTGAGTGTTGTTCGGGAGAACTAGTCTTATAACGCCAGACTTGAATTCGTTCCTTTTTGATGTGGGATGTGATTTTTTAATAGAAATAAAATCTGGACCATCTGATCTTGCTGTATGGGATCTAGACCATCCGTTAATTTTAGCATTTGAACATACACCGCCATGGTATTCCTCCATGTTTTTATCAACCGTTCGAGGTATTGAAGTTCTAATCCCAGCCATCCATCTATTATTAACATCCTTCTTCTTCATAAGCCATCAGATCTAGACATGGATGAATCATAGCCCTCCAAACCATTTAAAAACATCCGGATGCTCCACAGCTACTTGAACAGTTCACATCTAATATCATATTCCCATTTCCTCTTCGCATATCCTTTAGGTTGTATTCATCCTTCTGTATCACACTGTACCATTTTCTTTCAGTACACCATGTATTTGTTTAAACCGAGGTTACTTAGATCCCTTGCATGTTGCCTTGAAGTATTTTATATACACAGTTTATATATATATATCTACCCTGCACCGAGAAACCTACGAGGTTTCTCCTTCCAACGCCTCTATCAACCTCTACATGGCATCTTATTCTTCTTTGAACTAGGTGAGGGACCTAGGATTTTTTCTTTTATATTTACAATATATATATATATTGTTGTTCTTAAAACCAACGAATATTGATGGATGGTTTCATAAAACCATATTATTGGTTTCCAAGGATGTTCTTGTCATGCAAGTCATTCAAGGGTTTTATGCTTCTTCAGCCTAAATTAGTTTCAGTACATATATAAATATATGATTATATATGTTGTTAATCAAACCATTTTGGTTTCTTGTATATTAAAAAAACTTATACTTTAATGATATTCATAATAAATATGAACTATTCTATGGATTGTGGTGTTTTATGTGGATAAAATTATAAATATGTATGTATTATCACATATATATACGTATTTAATGATAAAAAAACCCTAGGTTTTACATTATGATTTTCAAAAATTGAATTTTGGCTTAAATTATATTATTATTATACATAAATTATGTATTTTATTCTTAAGACATTATGAATAACCCTTATTTAGATAAAGCTATATATATATAATCATATGTATATACTTTTTATGTTATTAAGTTGTGTGGATTATTTTCATGTTTTCAATGTATAACTTTCAATTAAATTGTTGGAAGTACCCTTTTGTTGTGTTATACAAAACGGTAATGGGTGTTTAGAAAACTATGCATTCAATGCCTCACATGAAGTAATTTTTTAACAATTAAACTGATTATGTTTCAAAAAACATGAATTGTTTACTATGTATGATTTTGTTTATTTAAGATTACGATTTAGATTATTTTCCATTTACATTTATCAGTTCAAGATTTGAGCATGAATAATATCTATTCTGAAGTCAGAAACATTTATTTTAATGGATTGAAATTTTACAACCATGGATGAATGGTTTGTAAAGTTATTATTTTATGTCATTTAATCGAACAATTTATTATTTTTTTATCACTTATGATATTTTATGAAATAAGAATTTAATTATTCAATGTTGTAAGGGACACTTTGAATAAAAGACAGAATTTAGTACATCAAAGTGCTATGGGACACATTGTCTTAATAACATTAAGACATTTGGGGAATTAATTGGACTTTTTATGTGATGGTTGGGGACCATTATCGCCCCTCAATACATCAGTAGGCCTAACGAGAAAATTATTTGTGGAATTGGACGAGTCATTTTGCAATGTGATTTTTTGGTTTTGCATGAGGTCTTAATCATTTTAGTCGTCTTGGTTGAGAACTTGACAATATGTTTCAGAATTTCCTTCATATTCCCATCCCTTATTTTGTTAATAATATTTAATTAACCATGTTAATATTTCACAAGTAGAATGTACTTGGTTAATTTCATGTAATTGTGATTATCTGAAGAAGTAAATGTACTTGGGATAATGTTATATTAATCACTCAAATTATGGAATTTAATACAAATACCATAAATTTATCTTCCAATTTAGGATTTATAGTTAGTATGGAATGAAATTAATGTTATTATTTTATGTTCAACTCTGACCACGTATTAATTTTGTTTGTAAATTCTGTACATTCAATTAGGCACGTCACACATAGTATATTAAGAATAACTATTGTTTTATATTCTTCCCAACAACTATTTTTATATGATTTCTTATGATCAGAACATATTATATAGTAGCCCTGTTAATGTTTCATAAAATGGTCACTGGTAATTCGTTCTTAAACTGTTATGTTATTCTTCATGTATTTCTATTTTCATTAAAAAAATGTAGTATTATAATATAAAAACATATGTTTAAAATGGTTTTTATTGAAATATTATTTTATTTTGAAACCCCCTTAAAATCATTCCTCTCAACAAAGATAAGGTCACATCTATCTTATAAGTCCCTTATGTCCCCATGTCCTGTGACTGTTAGAACTATATTTTCATTACACATGAACTAATGGATTCATCTTACCATGAAGTACCTTAGTCTCAGAATAAACTATCCGGACTAACCACTAATGAAATTAAAAATTAGGTTCAATCTCAAGATCACTTTGACTCAAAACTTGAGATAGATCAGAGAGATACATTCCCTGTTTTAACACATGCAATACATTATGTATTGACCTCAAATATTCAAGAAGTTCAAATTTGTAAGAAACATTCCCCACTTTCTCAACAACCACTAATGTTACCATAAAACGATTTGAAATCATCCCTTTCCTCCCAAGCCATTGTTGTCCCAACCATGGTGAAACAATAAAGAAAACGAGGTCACCAACTGAAAATCCAATGGTCTACAATGTCGATAAGCATAGTAAATATATCGACATTGCGCTATCAATATTCTCTAATGAATCAAATGAATCTTTTTTGTCATCTCTTGCACCGAACTTTGTCCGATTAAGGAAATTTAAAAAAACTATAACCAACACAATAGAGATTTACAAGGTCATCCATAAAATGCCTCAATTGATCGATCCCAATCATAGACTGGTATATGTTGTTATAAGATAACCCAACATATCCCAAGTGATCATCCCAAGCCCTGTCAAATTCTAGAACCCAGACATAAAGCATATCCTTTAGAATCATTATATATCTATCTGTTTGACCAAAAGATTTTGTATGGAAGGATGTGATCAGACGAACATGAGATTCTAGTGCCTTTGTGAAAATAAAGAATATCTTTCTCATAGATACATTCGATCTCCTTAAATTTTCATGTATTATTAAAGGGTATAAAGTGAGCGGAATTGGACATCCTATCAACCACAACCCATATCGCATTCATCATTCATCAGGTATGTGGAAACCCAACCACAATGTCCAAAGATATATCCTCACACATCCACATACGGATAGAAGTAGTTAAACAAAGAACGAAAGATTATGATGCTCAAGAATAACCTATTGGCAGGTATAGAAATAAGAGGAAAACATAGTAATCTCTCTCATCATCCCTTTTCATCTAAGAAATCACTGAAAATCATAGAATATTTTTGTTTTTCCTTGGTTCACTTCCCACTTATAATTATGACAACATCCTATCACATCATTTCTTTATAGTAGAGGCACAATTAAGTTATTATGATATCATGGAAGAACCTATTTGGAGAGAAAACATTGGGAAACAATATCTCCACCATTAAGAGAGTCTCTAATGATACAGAATTCACCATCAAGATTCTTATCACGAGGAATAATCTCAATAAGAGAAGATGATAACTAAATGATGGTATGAGAAATTTCATCCCCTTTCTCTTGAGATTTTATATGAAACAATTCAAATACTTCTATCAAATTCCAAGCTTCCTAAGATTCTATCACTTCATGGTTTGGATATTTCCTACATAATGAATATGCAATGACATTACCATTCCCAAGGTTATGGACGATGTAAATGTTGAATGACAATTGTTACACCTCTAAACAACTCTAGTAGAGTTTCCAATAATTTTTAGAGAAGTTGTAACGTTGGATTTTTTAGTTTAAAAAATGGTAAACCTTTCACCATTATGGTATTTCCACCAACTCTTTAGTGCTTCCATTATAGTTTCTTGTTCATGGTCATGGGTATGATAATTATTCTCTTGTGTCCAATGCTAAAGAGATACCAAAACAACAACGTGGTTTCCTTGCATAAGAAAAAAACCCTAGACATATCCCAATGCATAGAAAAGACCACAAATCCATTTCCAACCTCTAGAGAAATCCACACCATGATATTAGTCTGATGATTTTTCAGCTCAAAAAAAGCATTCTGACATTTATCATCCAAAGAACACTTCACTACATTCCAATTTACAGTAGTCATAGGAGAATAAAACATTGATTTATCCTTCATGAGCCTGTTGTAATATACTAATAATCCAAATAATCTCTATATCCCAAATTATTTTTGTGGTTTATTCCATGTCATAAAAACCGTTACCCAGTTAAGATAAATTGATAGACCTCATTCAGACACAAATTTTCCCAATAATATCACTTCTTGAATCAAGAAGTCAAATTTTTAAGGGTTGGTATAGAGTCAGTGATTTCTCAATAGACTCAAAAATTTTCTTAGATGAAAATGATCCATATCAAATTTCGAGTAAATAAAGATTTCATCCACAATGACCACAAAAAAAGTACCTAGATACTCGTTGAAGATAATGTTCATCAAATCCATGAAAACTGATGGTTATTTTTTAGACAAACAGGACTAAGAAGTACTCAAAATTGTTTTAACTGATCCAAATAGAAGTTTTATCAATGTCATATTATTTTATCCTCAACTGCTAGAAACTAGTCCGAAGATAGGTATTTGAAATGAACTTCTCACCTTTCATCTGATCAAATAAATAATCAATCTATGGAAACATAAAAAGGTTATTTAGAATGACATGATTTTGTTTCCAATAATAAACATATTTGGGAAAAGATCCATCTTCCTTAAAACTAAAGAGAACTAGAGCCACCAAAGATGAAACACTCAGGCATATAAATCCTTTCTCGAGAGAATTGTTCAACTGGGAATTAATCTCATCCTGTTATTCTTGTGACATGTGGTTGGAAGTAATTGAAACTAGTAGAGGACAAGATATTAATTAATATGGGACTAAAACATAATATTCAAGGGAAAATTACCAAAACATGTTTCTAACGTCCATTTTATTGACATATTTCGTCTATAAGCCTTCCTTTATTGATTTTTGGATTTTTTAAGTATGAAATTATTAATGTAATAACTTTTTTACAACAACCTTGTTTTCAAAACTCCCTTATACATCATTTTCCTTCCATATAAATGGCCCTAAACTCTCCCACATAGTCACACCTATATAAAACCCTATTTTTAGAAAATATATGGCTAATAAACTTAGCATCATCCCTACCAACCTCTTAGAGGCCTCTCTTTGGGCAGAAAGTATTCCAAGGACACCATTTTTCACAACCCAAAATGTTTTACCTCATTAAGAGGTATGTGATTCCCTCTAGTTTTTCTATTTTATTTTCCAAATCCACCCATGTACACACATTATTCCATAATTTTGTAAAAACAACAGTATCTACGATATTCTAGGAATTTTATATTATAATTTTTAATCCAACACTCACACATAGATCCATCTGTTGTGTATCGAACATACTATTTATGTGTACGAAGAACTACAACCATAATAAACGATGATTTTACATTTTTCCATTTCCACCTCTCATAGTAGAGATTATGAGGGACACTCAGTTTATATATATAATATTATATATATATATATATAAGATTAAATATTTCTTTTACAGAACATATTTTCTTTTTTACGTTCCATTTTTTGTAAATGTGATAATTTCATTGGAGGATGTGTAGACTACCGCCCCTAAAAGTGTTGTGATTCATTCATACACTCCAGGGAATGTATTAAAGATGGGTTTAGTGAATAAATATGATATATATTTTATAATAAATATAAATTAATAATTAAATATATATATATATATATGTATATCTCTGTGTATGTTTGCATGTCTTTTACTATCATTCTGTTAAGAAGACAACTAAATGGAAATAACATTTATGCCTAAGTATGGCCAATCATCTCCAGGATAAATGTCTTCCATTTCATAACAATATAGTTTATAGATATTTATAATATAAATTTACTGAAAATAAATTATATTTAAATCATTATTTATACTCTAGAAATAATTACACATGTATAAGGAGCGAAAATATAAAAAAAAAAGACACATGCGAATAACAAATCAGATATTACCAAAAGTGAATCCCTAACATAGAATTGTTAATAACAGGGTTTTATATATCTATAACAAAACCATGTATGTTATTATATGTAAGAATTTGATTCTTTGAAATATTTATAATAAATTTATATTTATTATATAAGAAGTTCTAATGAGTACGATTATTGTCAAGACACAACGTAAGTGGATTTCATCTCACAATTAATTTCCATAATATACATTCCATGTTTACCACTCATTACTTTCACGTGGTGTATATAAATTTCAAGAATGCATTTTTTGAATAATATTATCAAATTTATGAGAAATTACATATGAATTTTAGGATATTTATTTCATGGGGTTTGTTTTTCAAAGGTAATACAATAATTAGAATAGTTTTGTAATAATTTTCCTCCATTGATACTCATGTTTTTATAAACCGAGATTCATTGTTGAGGTATATATATTTCCATTTTACAAGTTATTTCGGGAATATCAAATTTTTAAAAATATTTTAAGCATCATATAATTTCATCTTCTTACATGTAGAGTGTGATCCCAAGTTACCAAGTGATAACAGTTTATAGAAACAATCCCATTTATTTTAAATATTTTAATTAGTATGCTTATTTGATGAACTATAATGAACTATATCTCAAGTAAAAATATGTGTATCCTAATACTCTTTTAATTCATGATATATTCATGTCTTATTATAATTGTTTCACTATTTTTTAAATTTAATAATAATCAAAATAAATTAATGAAAATATTACAATATTTCTCTCTTCAGGGAGAAATATGTTTTATTACGAAAAGCATATTTAAAAAAATGTTTTCAAAAAAGTTCTCAAATGATACCTAATGTTAATTTTCAATGAAAAAGGATTCAATTTTTTTTATTTTTTTCAATGAATCATTTATATGTTTCAAATATATTTTCTTAGACAAATGATTTTAAAATTTTTTCAATCATCATTTATAAGTTATCAAGGAAAATGGTTTTCAAAATGTTTTCCAGATTATTTTATTTGTTTTCAATAAAAAAATATGTTCAAAATGTTTTCAAGATATATTTATAGGTTTTAAATTTTTATCAAATGAAATGGGTTTGAAATGGGTTTATTTTTTAAAGATCATTTTTTAAATTATAATGGATATTTATCTCAAGTAACGTTTTCAATATATTTTTCCATGTTATTTTCCATCTAAGAAGACACATCAGAATTTTACTCATATCACTATACGAAATAATCCATAGTGTTCGTTCATATTATTTACATAATGAGTTGTGTTTCGATGGAATGATTCTTATGACACCCATTTCTCTTTCATGGGTTATATGCTTCAAAAGAACGCTTCTTTTCAGGGGTTATTCTTTTGATGAAACCATTATGAATACTTTAACATTTTACAAAGGTTATTATATGACTAAATGTTTTTTATACCCATTTCACTTCATTGGTTATGATATAATTGTTTATGATTTTTTGGAATATGTACGTATTATTTCATTCTAAAATGGGTAGGTCGTATATCTCCCCCTAATGCATTGAGATTTATAAATTATTTATGAGATAATTGGCTATAAGATATGAAATCCAAATCCTGAAATAAGAGGGTAAATGAGAGGGAATCCTAAGCCTAAAACAATAGGTAAATTGAATGATATAGCATTCACTAAACAAGAGGGTACACTAGAGGAAATCCTAAGCCTGAAACAAGAGGGTACAAGGGTGGAAATCCCAATCCCATAACAAGAAGTAAAAAAGAGGGAAAAAAAATCTTGAAGAAGGAATATAGGTGATTAAATCAAGAGTAACTAGTTACATTGGCCTTGTTAGGCACCTTGACATATTGATTTTATATTCATATGTATTTTCACACAATTATTTGTATTATTACGAGGTTGTTTTTTCATGGATTGGGATTATTAATTTCATATGATTCATATATTATTCGCAATGAAAAGTTATTATGATCTCTAAAATTTAGGGAATAATTTCAATTGTTATTATGATGATCCATACCGTTCATTATTTAATTATTATGCATTTCCTTTATTTACCCTTAATGAGAACATGAGCTTAGTCCTTTATTATGTTTACTTTCTCCATTTAATAAAGAATAGTTTTAGGAAAAAGTTCTAATTGTGGAGACATTTATGGTAGACATTGAAGATATTTCATCAATATATTATATTTTGTTTCCATGTTTTCAGGGATTCAAAAATATTACGATCCCCGAGCATGTATTTTTGTAATATACTGAATATTCATATAAAATGATTTAATAACCATGTATGTTATCCCTTGGTCACTATAGTTGGTATCAATGGAATGTTCTAGTCAAAATTTAGAAAATAAGATAATAAAAAATTAGAGAGAAAACTAGGTATATTTCTAAGGATATTTCTAGGGATGTCTGTAAAGAGAAGTATAAGAATTAGTTAACATTTGGGAAAATGTAATGGAATTTTGGTAAAGGATATAGTATGTTGCTTCCAAGAAATACATCCCCGTCTAGATAAAAAAGTTTATGTAGATATATAATAGATGTACCTAGAGTAAAAACACCAGAAATATCTCCCATGACTAACATGGGGTAATATAGTTCCTGATAATGGGCCTTACGTCCATAATGGATTGACACACTATGGGGAAATTATTTTGGAATTCAAATAATTTTCACAAATAGTCATAATGGATTAAAATAAAAGTAGGATATTAAAAACATAAGATTAAATTATAGTGTAATAAATTAATAAAGGTTTCCTAATTTATTCATATTATACGTGGTTCTTTATGACTATATGGTTTATCACCAAGATAAATATTTCATACTTTGATATTTTGGTTTTAGTCAACTACTGGAACCTGAAAGAACCATGTTAATGGTGAATGTAATGGATAGTGCAGTGATTATACCTCATTGAAACAAAATTATATTGAAGAAATAATGAAAAGATGTATTTCCATAATCACCCATATATCTAAATCTATGAAAAATATTTTATTACTACATGATAAAAGGTGGGAACAATATTATGTTGAGTCCTTCAAGTGGAAACTTATTCCTTCTATCAATGGGTCTTATGATCCACCTGTTTCTATTCATTAGATCAGTATTAATGAAAAAATATTTTCCATTATCCAATGTTCAGAACATGAGATTTCCATTATGGTTGTTTATCGATTAGAAGTTGAAGCATATCAGTTGTGGACTCTAACCATTAACAAGAGACAGAAAGACGAAATTGACTCAATGGATAGGGATGTGTTTTAAAACATATTTTTCAAAATTTAATTTCCAAAGATTCATTGTACGAATATATTAATGGAATTCAGAGATCATATGAAGAAGGATTATGAAATTGTTCATTCTTATGAATAAAATTTTATAAAGCATGAATGGTACTATACATGTATTATCATTCAAACCTAAAGAAAAATTTATTGATTCTTTGGTGGTCTGAAACCAAATATTAGAATGGAATTGGAAATAAAATACCATCGAATCTACGAAAATGTGGATATATGTGCTATACAGGTGGAAATAGTTGTTGGAATTGTTAAAAAAGCTCATGGTTTTGACATGAAAATGTATATGGGGTTCAAAGGAAAATCATTCAACTATGGAGAAATGAAAATATCTTTCTATTATACAGAATTTGTTGGAAGAAACATAAATAGAATTATCTTAAGGGGATACCAATTATTTTAAATGAGGAAGGAGAGTTCATTGAGAGGTTGAATTTAAATCATATGGTAGGATGTCAGATAATGATGAAAATAATGATAAATCCTCATAAAATAAACCACCCACAATTCAATGTTTAAACTGCATAGAGTTTGGACATTACCGAAACAAGTTACCAATATAAGCACAAATGTGAATGATAATCCACATAAACCTCTAATGAAAAAATGAAAAAGGAAAATATTATGTTATTATAATGGATGAAGTGAACCAATATAATTAATATGTCTTTATCCTTCCTTCATAAGATAAGAATCATTGGTTTTATTTTGTATAAAAAATACCTATGAATGTTTTATTGTTCATACATTTTTGATATTTCATGTCATTATAATTCCATAAATGAATTATGATATAATCAAATCAAATTTTATATTCTATCAGTACTAGGATGGAACCATGATTCAAATAAAAATAATTTTTGGTTTAAGAGAAGATATTAAATAAGGTATAAAGGGTGAATTATATTTTTGAAGTGTTAGAAGGTTAAATATTTATAGAAACATTAAGTAAAAATACATTTGAATTTGGTATGATTAATGTTTTATCATTCCATATGATAATTTATGAATATTGGATATGCTTCTAAAAATAATTTTTGTTGATGATAACTATTTGGATGAAATATCTTGTTTCTCATGATATGTTATTACTTAAGGAATAAAAAATTAACCATTATTTTTAGAGAAGGATGATAAGTTTAGAAACAAAATACATGGTTGATGCTATCCTAAAATACTGAGATTGCATTTTTTTCCTGAATATTCTTTAACTTTTGTAAAAAGTATCTTCAATCTAGAAATATTTTCCCATAATTTCATTTCTGATGAATCCGAAGGTCCCTTAGGTCACATCAAATATATGGATTTGTGGTTGTTATCTCTATGTTGTCCTTTCTCTCTATCACTTTACAACAATTCATTATTGTAAGATATTATTCCAATTCCATGATTTAACATCCCACCTATGTTCTCCAATGTGAGAATTTTTTTATGTGTTAATTTAGGTAACTATTATGTTTTCAACTTTCCATTTTTAAGGGATTTTTTAGTATTAATTTTTTCAAAGTGGGTTTATATGAATGAAACTTTAAATTACTAAACATTTGATAACGTAGATTAATTTTGAGGGTTATATTATTATTAAACAGTTATAATGTAAGACCCTGAGATTGTTTGAAATATTTTTTAATAAAAAATATATTTATCATTGATATATTTCGTTTCACTAAATCAAACATTCATTTCAAAGGGAAAAAATTGGGATTTTTTAATATAAAACACTCAATGTATGTTACATGCCACACTGACTCAATGTACATTACATGAAACACCAACTTGGAGTATGATACACACAAAAATGATTTTATAAGAAAAATCATTCTTGTTATAATTTTTTAAAGAAGATAATTATATCCATGGTGATAATCATATAAATATGAATACAAATAAATTATTTTAAATTATTTTTAAATTATTTTTATATAAATAAATAATATTGATAATGAAAAATACTTTTTTTCAAAATTTTTTATATGTTTAAACATACTATTTTATTCATTGAACATATTTTAATGTCACGTTATGAAGAAAAAAAAATTAATTTTAGAATCATAAAAATATATAATTTGATAATATAAATATAATATTTTAATTTATAATTATTATTTTTATTAGGGATTATTTTTGGGGTTTTCTTGGGAAACATCAATTTTTATGAAAAGTGAAAAATATGACATTGTAGTTATTAACAACTTTTTTGTTTAAATAATTTGTAACGTTAAGTTGTATTTTAATTTATTTATATAGTCACATTAGATAAATTATAAAAATATACTAACTCTATTTTTGTTTAAATAATTTGTAACATTAAGTTGTATTTTAATATGACATTTATTTTTCCCCATCTAATTGATTAGCATTAATCAAAATTTTGACTCTTATGTGAATTGAATTTATAAAAATATACTTACTCCATTTTAATAATTATAATATTTATACACTAACAAAATCATGTTATGTTTTTTACCAAAATGATTAGTAAATGTGATAAAAATTATTTACCACAATTTAGGTCAAATTAATATCTATTTTGAACTAAACCTTTATCTTAGGGGACTAAATTTCCTCGAAACTAGTCCAAATCCCATTCTATGCAAATATGAAATCCATAATGATTTCATTTTTTAATTTTTACTATTTCAATAATTTATTTTGATAATTAAATCATTACACCTAAATTGTATTCAAAAATTCCATGTGACTCATTTTCTTTCCCTATAAATGACCACTTCCTCTCTAAAAACCTCACGAATCATAAACCACTTAGGTTCTTCCATGATTTTAAAAATAAACTTCCCAAAATACATAACATTATCCTATCATATTCTATTTTTTAGAATTAAATCAATGAAATAATTTTTTTACAAACCAAAACGAGTTATCAAATTTAAAGGTAATTCCTTCTCTCAATCTCCATTATTTTATTTTCTTTATTCACCCTCTACACACTTAATTCTAGGATTTCATTCAAAAAAATAGAAATTTTAATATAGTAATATTTTTTATTCATTTTTATTACCAATAATTACACACACAACCATATTATTTGAATCGAACATACTATTTATGTTTATAAGAAAATTCTGCCTGATTAAGCGATGATTGTTCATTTTTATATTACTGCATCTCATGGTGGTAATTATGATGTAAGCTCTATTAACATATATCATATATTATATTTATTATATATTTATGATATTTTATTCCATTTACAATACATATATATTTTTTACTTTCCATTTTTTGTAAATGTGCTAATTTGGTTTGAGGATGTGTGGACCACTACCCCCTCAAATCAATGTGATACATTTATACACTCCATGGAATGTATTAAGGATACTTTATGTGATTATATATGATATATATGATATAAAAATGATACATTATTATTGATATATATATATATATTTCTTTTACTATATTTCTTCCAACACAATAGTTAAATATAAATATCATTCTTGTTTAGGTACGGGCCACCGTCACCATGAATGGTGTATTCCATTTAGTTCTACTATATTATATGGATTATTATAATATAAATATACTAAATGAATCTTTTTTTAAATAACTGTTTTTTTGGATTTCATGATAATAGTATAAGGACAAAATATATTACAAATTATGTCACATGAGAAAAACAATGAGGATATTACGTGAAGTGAAACCTTAACACCGAATTGTTAAAAATTGGTTAATTTAAATAAATAAATGATATATAGTATTAGAAGTAATAATATTTTTATTTTATATATTTATAAATATTTTATATTTATTACACATGATGTTTGAATGGGTATGAGAAGTGTAAAGACACAAGTTAATGGGAATTCATCTCACATTTTATTTCTCTGAAAAACATACCATGTTCACCACTCATTCTATTTCATGATATATATAGTTCCCATGGATGTACTTTATGAATAATATTTTTAATTTTTGTGGTATTTACATATCAAATTTATGATCTTTATTTCTTGGGGTTTATTTTTCAAATGTTACCAAATCTGTAAAACATGTTTGTCTCAATTTTCCTTCTTTGAGACTAATGATTTGTTATAACCCTAAATTCTTTATCAAGTGTATACAATTACATAGTACATATTATATGATAAATATAACTATTTTCATCATATTATAAGCTTCATATAATTTATTTTTCTTACTTGGATAATATAATACCTAATTTCCATGTTATAAGAGTTTATAGAAATAATCTCATCACTTTTCAAGATTGTGAATAAATATACCCCATTAATAAATTTTTATGATCCATATGTCACGAAAACTAACAAGTTTACATATATCATATTTATTGAATATATATCCATGCATTATTAAAATTTCTCCACTATTTAGACCTTATAATAATAATGAAATTGTTTAAATAAAATATTATTATATGTCCCCTTTTCATCTGAAATCTATTTTATTAAAATAATGTTCAAAAAAGGTTTCAATTAATCTTTGAAGATACATTTAAAAGAATAAGTATTTGAAAATAATGTCATTTTTTTAAAATATTCCTATATATTTTTTCAAGGTTATATTCAAATAAAAATGATTTAAAAATGTTTTGAATCTTTCTATATATGTTTTAAATAATTTTTTTTCAAAATGCTTTCAAGATTATACAATATGTAATGAAGTAACAAATTTGTCAAATTTTTTTGACACCTTTTTATATGATTTCAATTTATTCTTAGAGGAAATTATTATGTAAATATTATATGTTTTAAATATTAATTTTCAAAGAAGAAATGATATTTTCATCATGAAATGTTGTCAAAATATATTTCTATGTCATTTTAAATCTATGAAGTCATTTTTGAATGTTACTAATTACCATATATGAAATGAACCAAAGTATCCAACTATATTATTTTAGGAATATTTTATTATTTGATGGAATGGTGATTGTGAAAACCAATTCTCTTCCACAGGTCATATGCTTTTGAAACCCTCTTCTTTTCACGGGTTATGATTTTTGATGAAATGATTAAAAACATATATAATTTTACACATTTTCTGATATTATTACCTAATTATTATATGCATTTCATTTCAATGTTTTTATATATGATTATTTATAAATTTTTGGAACATGTATATATGATTTCATTATGAGATGATTGGGACCTATATGTCCCTTCAATGCCTCAACAAATGATAATTTTTATGATGTCATTGGGTACTTGAGAGGAAATACCATTCCTAAAACAAGAAGGTATGTAGAGACCCAATTCTTGTTGTACATGGACATTACATTACTTTTTCGGAATACTTAGTACATAACAAAAACACACACACAAGGACCGTAATAGTTTAGTGTCTTTGGAAACTTGGAATATAATCTTCTAATCATGGTGAAAGATCTTCAACATCTCCCATACAGATCTTCCTTTTTTTTACCTAAAACCTTTCTTTTTATCCTGTGAAAAATAAAACATAAAAGGGTGAGATCAAATGCTCAGTAAGTGTAAACAAAAGAAATATTAATCACATCATATAGATAAGATCATAACTTTCTGAAATCATAACCTACAAAAGAAATCATAATTTCATAACATGGGATAAATCAATATAGTGAAATGTAATCCCAATAATCATAACATAATACATAAAACTTTGTTTCATACACACATAATCATATATAATCATTTCCTATTAGTCAAGACTCAATACCAAGACTATCTTAGTGGACAAAGTCCATTTCTGAACCGAGTTCACTCCTCGTTTCAGTCCTATTTCACTGAACCGGTTTAACCTGCCGTTCCAGCCATGTCTATCTCATGAGATATAAAATCATTACCCAAAGAATTGGAGGGAGATATAGGTCCCACCCATCTCATAATGATACCATAATTACGTGTGCCACAAAATCGTAAACCATACATCATAGCATAACCCATAAAAATGGGAATCTTAAACATTGTGACATCATAAAAATATTCATATAAGATAAAGGAAATCATAAAAATATTTCCATCACAACATAATAAAATCTATGTAATAATAGTGATAGAAACATAACCCTTTATTATCTTAGATGGAAAATAATTTTGATAAAACACTTGAACTCCATTCTTGAGGAAAATATCCCTTCAACTTCAAAAACACTTTTCCTTTCTTAACATGTCATACAATTCTACACTAAAAGAAGTTGATTAAAAATAAACTTGAAAACATGTAAATTAAGCTTCTTGGAAATAATATTTTAAAAATCCATTCATGCCGTATAAGTTAAAAAAATATTCTTCTCGTACTTTTGTCAGAAAAGTCAAAAAGTACCTCGTACAAAAAATCACAAAAGATTCCTTTCATATCTTTTACTAAAAACTCACTGAAGGGTAAAATTGGATTTAAACAATTGTAGGTGTATGGAAATAATATTACATATTTAGGAAACATGGATGTGGATGATAAAATACACCCCATTAAATTTCAAAGTATATACAATCTCGGATAAAAATGATATTGTGATATTTCCCTTACCTTAGGTACGATTTTCTTCATAAGTGTCTAAAACTCCTGTATAATGATTTAAATAATGTTATTGACTTATTAAAGAATCATACTAATTTTTATGATATCATATATGGTCATATTCTTAGCTTTTTATTATTAATATTACAACTTGTTATTCGGGTGTTTATTACTTTTTGTTCTTTTGTGTGTTTTGTCGAATAAATTCTTATTCTTCTCTTTATATTATAGATATCTAATTTCTAGAATTTTATTAGTGTAATATATATCACATTAATTCATTAAATTTATTTATATAATAATTATGCAATGAAGATCATGTAGAACGAGTCGCATCACATCGTGGAGACGGTATTCCGTACGTACGCACGAGCGATGATATCATTCCCATGATCATGGAATAGTATTGGAGTGTATGTATACTATTTCAGAATCAATATCACTTTACAATAATCATATATAGTCATTTTTTACACCATTATACCCATCCAAGTAAGGTGGTGGTGGAAAATAGATTACACCACGGCGTGGAGACGGTATTCCGTACGTACGCACACACGGTGATTTCATTTTCCATAGGATGGATAGATGGTGAAATAGGGTTGTTTCATACTTATAATAACATATCAGTATATGATTGATACTGATGTTATTACTTCATAATGAAACAACAAATGACCAAGAAGTGGAAGAAGAAATAAAGATGAAAGAATAGGTAACAGACATTACCTCTTCTTTGAAGTGTTTCTTTGAGACCCTCTTTTAGGGCACTAAAATTGGTTTTTGAAGAAGACCAGGACCTCTATGATGTCTCTAAGGAAGTGGAGAGTTGAATGTGGAAGGGGTTGACCGAGATTGAAGGTTCAAATTAGTGTGATGAGGAGAGGGAGGTGGTGCCCTTTTATAAGGGAGGAGAGGGGCACCTTTGGAATAACTAAAACTATTATTTTATTATAATGTCAAATTCTGTTTTTAATAGCTCCAAATTGATATATATCTAAGCTAAGGTGGGGATGGGTAGAAATACTCTCATCTAATAGAATTTATACAAGTTTAGGTTCCTATTTTAACCTTATCATTTAGATTTAACATTAAGTTAAATAATTTTACTTTTACCGTGTCTTCTTGTGTTCTTATACTATAAGGTTAATAAACTTACTATAAGCAGCCAAAAGAACCCCCGGTTTTGTATTATTAATATATATAGCCGTATCTAAGTCATTTGGCCGAACCTCAGATTTTTAGGAATAAAATAATAATTAATAATATAATATTTGTTTTAAAAACTATTTTATGTCAATTTTGACACTATTTAGTAATTGATTTTAGTGAAAATGTTAACAGCATGATTAGTTCGAGAAATGATAATTAAATCAATAATAACAAGCCATATTAACCTATAAAATTAGTGGAATTCATAAAAAGTCTGAAATTATATTTATTTGTGTATTTGTAACATCAATTATGTCAATATTTCATTAATAAGATAGTTACAATATCATCATTGTGTCATAAATAAATTGAATTATTTAAAGTCTAAAAATTACAAATAAACTATCATTATGTAGGAAATAGTTTTAGCTTTCTAATGAATATTTATAGTCGAATTTATCTTCTTTATAACCCTATATTAAAAATGATTTTGTTATTAAACTTTGATTTTAACTATTTTAACCCTTCTTTAAATAAATTAATAATAAATGTCCTAATCTAATCCATGTGGGGCTAAATGGTCATATTTTATTCCTAAGGTTGTTTTTGGTCGAATTTCACTTATCCAATAGAATTAGGACATGTGTTAGGGAAATAATAATAACATTTTTACCCTTAATTACAATATTTACTTTGAACCGTGGTAAATAAAAGTAAAAAGTTACTATTCACCATAAATTATTTTCATCTCATTGAACCACATTTTACTCAATGACATCAACCGTGTCTCTTAAATTTTTGAAATTCCACTCACAGAAGCGGTAAAATTATGTTTTATAAAAAATTAATTTTTTTAACTACCACTTAGTGGTTTCACTATTCATCAAAAAAATGAAAGTTTCCCGAACAAAACCAAAAAATAGGCATAAGATATATTTGATATTATGAACTCAAAAATGATGTCTATTTTACCATATCAGTTTCATTAATTAATTTATAAAGTAATTCCCGTCATCAAAACAAATATCGTGTTCTTAAGGATAATAACTATCAAAAGATTGACAGTTGATTATGCCTGGTTTAAATGTGAAATTACATCCAATGACCAACATTGTATTAAATTGTAAAAATATATTCTAAATATACTTTAAAACCACTCAAATTAATAATTTATCACTATTAATTAATTCAATTAAAAATGTTGTTTTTAATTAAAATTTAGTAATTTTCACTATTCATCAGAAAATGAAAGTTTGCCGAAAAGTACCAAAATTTCACCATAAGCTAATTTCGATATTCCGAATCCAAAAATGAAGTCCAGTTTGAAAAATTAAATTTACAAAATTTCAAAAAGTGGTTATTACTATTCATAACGTCTAGTTTTAATAATATTTTAATAGCATATCGTTGTTTAGTGAAACTCGATATTGCGTACTACACATGCTATCGAGGAAGGTCACGATTGCATGTAATGAAAGGAAAGTCAAGGATGCATGTTGTGCAATCTCTTTTTGGTGTAGCATACAAAATAAGTCATTAATGAAATTAAAAAAAAATTCATAAAATCTTGGGGTGTTACATTCTACCCCCCTTAAAATGAATTTCTCCCTCGAAATTCATTGGGGTTATAAATGGTTTACTACTCGAAAGTTTCTTTAATAGAAACCCAAATCGTATAAAGGAATACCAAAACCAATCATTAAAAACAAAAGTATGAAATGTAACGGTTACCCAAATAAACTAATCACTGGGTTTCCACGTAGGTGAAAATATGGATAAGGAAGAGAAATCTAACCATCATGTTCTGATGGGGAGTGGTAGAGAACATGGCTATGGAAAATCCAGCAATCACAAAGCCATAAATTTGTGACGATCTAAGGTACCATCTGATTCATCATATATAGGATCACTAGGACAACATTTTTGGTTTTCATGATCATTTCCCTAAGGTTGATGAAATTGGAATTAGAAGAAATACTTTCTTGATTTTGGAATAGTCTCACATTTGGTCGTTCTATGGAAAATTTCCACTCCATCTCTTAAAGAAATGAAGTTGAATTTTTCACTCGTGATGTGTTAGCAGATCATGTGATAGAATGATGGTTGATCCCATCTGTCTCAAACAAAAGGTTAGAAAAGTTATCAAAACTTACATATGTCCATCTATAGTTAGATTAATCATATCTGGTTCCGAAAATGGACTTATAATTCAAATATCATACTGCTTAACATAATAAAAATAGTTTCTACAAAACATGGACTTCCTGTAGGCTAGTGGTAGGCGATAAAGGCCTGTCGCACTTTGGTTGTGGGTTCGATTCCCACAGCCTTGTCTGACGCGATGGGTTGTCGCCCATCCTGCAGGTTGTCCTTTTTCTAAAACTACATTACTATAAAATCCCATCAATAATATCAAAAAAACTTTTATCCTTAAACAATACTAACTTATGTCCAACATAATCCATTCCAATCTTTAGGCTTTTCCAAAATACTTCTCTCCAAGCTTATAGTATAAAAAAACAATTACTAGAAATTTCATTTACTGAGCATGTGAATTCCTTCATTTGTCCCCGATAAATCTTGTTGATCACATTCCAATCATGTGAATACCTCAATCGTGTATTCTCTTGAAAAATGAATACCCATTAAACCTTAGTGAAAACATGAATGCTGTCAAAAGTTAACTCTTTTGACATACCAAAATCCAAAAATTCTATATACTCAAACCATGATATAACCTTCCCCTTATATCAGTCATGAGCTCATGAATACTATCAAACATTAAATTTTCTCCTTATCCCTTCATTATGTGCATATCATCTAAAATCAAAAAATATCTGAATAACCTATCATGGATACTGGTACCATTAATCATACACTTTCAAAACTCATGGAAAGACAATAGTGTAACAATCCTTAGATGTCTCTTTATTCCATAGTACCATGAGATTACTTTTACAACATTACACTTGACAAACATGTAATCATTCCACTACCTTCTTAAACCATTGACCGAGCTTCAAAAATTCTTTCATCTCACATATCATTTGTAGTCTCTTCATCATCATCAACATAAATACTACCCATACGACTGTACTGATTCTCTCCATGAGACATTCCCTTAGGGCATTGGTTTTCATAATTCCCGTACATTCCACATTTAAAACATTTAACCATTGTTGATGTCGTAGAAATACCATTATCCTCATCCATGGTGTTCACTGAACCTTTTCCTTTTCACTTACTGGCTTTGTGTCCTTCTTTTCCACACCCAAAGCATCTTCCAGTTCCCTTAAAAAAATATCCATGATGCCTCTTCCCACATGATTTACATGAGGGAAATTGACCTTTCTTTCCTATATGATCATCATGAAACTCCATCTTTCTCTTATTATCAGAGTTTGGAAACATACCAAAGTTGAGATTATTGATCATATTATGAGATTTATGAGTAGGCATAATAATGATGTTTGGCATTCCAAATCCCGTTTCATTTGGTTTCTCATGAAGAATATCATTCCATTGTACATCATATCCTCCATTATCATAAATCTTCCTGTTTCCAGCCATTTTCTAAAACCCCAAAAGATTAGCGTGAGAGGAAAAAATCATGCTAGGGAAAAAAACATAGTAAAGGGGTAGTACCCTCAATATCTAACATCTTAGGTTAAATTCTAAGATCATTACCGTAGTTCTAGGACTATATCGTATATGTATACATATCCTTATGGACATCCCTATACATACCTTAGAAATAACTCTAGGGATCTCACTAATGTTTTCTCATACTAGTTTCCAATGGTTGACTTAACATTTCGACAGATACCAACTGTAGAGACCCGAAGCTTGATGTACATGGGCATTACATTACTTTTGCGGAAAACTTAGTACATAAAAAAAACACACACACAAGGACCGTAATAGTTTAGTGTCTTTGGAAACCCGGAATATTATCTTCTAATCATGGTGAATGATCTTCAACATCTCCCATAAAGATCTTCCTATTTTTACCTAAAACCTTTCGTTATATCATGGGAAAAAGAAAACTTAGAAGGGTGAGCTCAAATTCTCAGTAAGGGTAAAAAAAAGAAATATTAATCACATCATATACATAAGAGCATAACTTTTGGAAATCTTAACCTGAAAAAGAAATCATAATTTCATAACATGGGATAAATCATAGTAGTGAAATTTAATCCCAATAATCATAACTTAAAACATGAAACTTTGTGGCATACACACATAATCATATATAATCATTTCTTATTATTCAAGACTCAATACCAAGACTATCTTATTGGACAAAGTCCATTTCTGAACCGAGTTCATCCTCGTTTCAGTCCTATTTTACTGAACCGGTTTAACCTGCCGTTCCAGCCATGTCTATCTCATGAGATATAAAATCATTACCCAATGCATTGGACGGAAATATAGGTCCCACACATCTCATAGTGATACCATTCTTTATGTGTGACACAATATCATAAACCATACATCATAGCATAACCCATAAAAATGGGAATCATAAACATTGTGACATCATAAAACAATTCATATAAGATAAAGGAATTTATAAAAATATTTCCATCACAACGTAATCAAATCCATCTAATAATTGGGATTGAAACATAACCCTTTATTATCTTATATGGAGAATAATTTTGATAAAACAATTGAACTCCATTCTTGAGGAAAATATCCTTTCTACTTCAAAAACACTTTTCCTTTCTTAACATGTCATACAATTCTAAACTAAAAGAAGTTGATTAAAAATAAACATGAAAACATTTAAAGGAAGCTTCTTGAAAATAATGTTTTCAAAATCCATTCATGCCTTATAAGTTAAAAAAAACATTATTCTCATACTTTTTTCCGAAAAATCAAAAACTACCTCATACGAAAAATGACAAAAGATTCCTTTCATATCTTTTACTAAAAACTCACCGAAGGGTAAAATTGGATTTAAACAATTTTGGGTGGATGGAAATAATATTACATATTGAGGAAACATGTATGTGGATGATAAAATACACCCCATTAAATTTCAAAGTATAAACAATCTCGGATAAAAATGAGATTGTGATATTTCCCTTACCTTAGATCCGATTTTCATCGTAAGTGTCTGAACCTCTTGTATAATGATTTAAATAATGTTATTGATTTATTCCAGAATCATACTAATTGTTATGATATCATATATGGTCATATTCTTAGCTTCTTATTAGTAATATTACAACTTGTTATTCGGATGTTTATTACCTTTTGTCCTTATGCCTGTTTTGTCGAATAAATTCTTATTCTTCTCTTTAAGTTATAGATATCTCATTTCCACAATGTTATTAGTGTAATATATATCTTATTAATTCATTCAATTCATTTATATAATCATTATGCAATGAAGATCATGTAGAATGAGTCGCATCACATCGTGGAGACGATATTCCGTACATACGCACGATCGATGATATCATTCCCATGATCATGGAATTGTATTGGAGTGTATGTATGCTATTTGAAAATCAATATAACTTTAAAATAATCATATATAGTAATTCTTTACACCATTATACCCATCCAAGTAAGGTGGTGGTGGAAAATAGATTACACCACGGCGTGGAGACAGTATTCTGTACGTACGTATGCGCAGTGATTTCATTTTCCATAGAATGGATAGATGGTGAAATTGGGTTGTTTCATAATTATAGAAATATATCAGTATATGATTTATACAGATGTTATTACTTCATAATTAAACAACAATAGAAGAAGAATTCGAAGAATAAATAAAGATGAAAGAATCGGTAACAAACATTACCTCTTCTTTGAAGTGCTTCTTTGAGACCTCCTTTTAGGGCACTAAAATTGGTCATTGAAGAAGACCAGGACCTATAGGATGTCTCTAGGGAAGTGGAGAGTAGAAAGTGTCAGGTGTTGGCCGAGCTTGAAGGCTAAAATTTGTGTGAGGAGGAGAGGGAGGAGGTGCCCTTTTATAAGGGAGGAGAGGGGCACCTTTGGAATTACCAAAACTTTTATTTTATTATAAAGTAAAATTCAGTTTTTAATCGCTCAAAAATTGATATATTTTGAAGATAATGTGGAGATGGGTCGAAATCCTCTCATAAAATAGAATTTAGACAAGTTTAGGTTCCTATTTTAACCTTATCATTTAGATTTAACATTAAGTTAAATAATTTTATTTTTACCGTGTCTTCTTGTGTTCTTATACTATAAGGTTAATAAACTTTCTATAAGCAGCCAAACGAACCCCAAGTTGTTTATTATTAATATATATAAACTAATCTAAGTCATTTGGCCGAACCATATATTTTTATTAATAAAATAATAATTAATAATATAATATTTGTTTTAAAAACTATTTTATGTCAATTTTGACACTATTTAGTAATTTATTTTGGAGAAAATCATAACAGAATGATTAGTTCTAGAAAAGTTAATTAAATCAATAATAACATGTCATATTAACCTATAAAATTAGTGGAATTCATAAAAAGTCTCAAATTATATTTATTTGGGTATTTGTAACATCAATTATGTCAATATTTCATTGATAAGATTATTACTGCATCATCATTGTGTCATAAATAAATTGAATTTTTCAAAGTCTAAAAATTACAAATAAACTATAATTATGTAAGAAATATTTTTTGCTTTCTAATGAATATTTATAGTCGAATTTATCTTATGTATAACCCTATATTAAAAATGATTTTTTTATTAAACATTGATTTTATCTATTTTAACCTTTCTTTAAATAAATTAATAATAAATGTTATAATCTAATCCAAGTGGGCCTAAATGGTCATATTTGATTTCTAAGGTTGTTTTTGGTCGAATTTCACTTATCCAATATAATTAGAACATGTTTTAGGGAAATAATAATAACATTTTTACCCTTAATTACCATATTTACTTTTAACCGTGGTAAATAAAAGTAAAAAGTTACTATTCACCAAAAAATATTTTCATCTCATTGAACCACATTTTACTTAATGACATTAACCGTGTCATTTGGATTTTTGAAATTCCACTCACAGAAGTGGTAAAATTATGTTTATTGAAAAATTAATTTTTTTTAACTACCACTTAGTGGTTTCACTATTCATCAGAAAAATAGAAGTTTCCAGAAAAATACCAAAAATTAGGACTAAGTTATATTTGATATTATGAACTCAAAAATGATGTATATTTTACCATATCAGTTGCATTAATTAATTTAAAAATTAATTCTCGTCATCAAAACAAATAGCGTGTTCTTTAGAGATAATAACTATCAAAAGATTGACACTTGTTTATGCCTGGTTTAAATGTGACATTACATCCAATGACCAAATTGTATTAAATTGTAAAAATATATTCTAAATATACTTTATAACCACTAAAATTAATAATTTATCACTATTAATTATTTCGATTAAAAATTTTGTTTATAATTAAAATTTAGTAATTTTCACTATTCATCAGAAAATGAAAGATAGCCGAAAAGTACCAAAATTTCACCCAAAGCTAATTTCGATATTCCAAATCCAAAAATGAAGTCCATTTTGAAAAATGAAATTTAAAAAATTTCAAAAAGTGGTTATTACTACTCATAACGTCTAGTTTGAATAATATTTTAATAGCATATCGTTGTTTAGTGAAACTCGGTATTGCGTACTACACATGCTATCGAGGAAGGTCGCGATTGCGTGTAATGAAAGGCAAGTCAAGGATGCGTGTCGTGCAAGCTCCTTTGGGTGTAGCGTACAACACAAGAAATTAATGAAATTAAAAAGAATATTTTTCATAAAATCTTTGGGTGTTATAGGGTATATAGGAGGAAGTCACATACCAAAAACAAGATAGTAAACAAGATTAAATACCATGATTGATACAAGATGTTACATAGGAGAACATTATATTCCCGAAACAAGAGGGTACATGGGTAGATATCCCAAGCCTAGAATAAGAGGGTACATATGAGGCCACCCCAAGCATTATGTAGGTACATGAGTTATTAACCCATTCCTAGCATGTTACCATGGCCATTATAGGATACCTTGAAATATGGTTTTTATATTCATATATGTTTTCACACAATTCCATGATTTATTCCAAATTTAGGATTTCATGGATTATGATCATTATTTCCTTATATTTATGTATTATGAACTTCTAGTCTTTATTATGATCTCTAATATTCATGGTTGGATATTTAGATGTTATGGTCAAGTTCTAAACCATTTCATTTATGTAACACATATTGAATTTATTTATTTACCTTTACTAAAAATCTAAAATCACAAATTTATGATCTTTCCCTTCCCAAGGATATGAAGAATGGTTTTAGGTAGAATTAATAATTGTTCTGATATTTATAAAATATACTGAAGATATTTCACCAAGATATAATATTTCTTTTTCCATTTTTACAAATTCAGTAAACTATTACGGAACTCAGGCATGTATATTTCAAATGTACCTCATATTCTTCTAAAATCATGTAATATCCATGTATGTTAAGACTGGGTCTCTATTTTTATTATCAATGGAATTGTTTTTTCAAATATTGAAAACATACATGATAAATCATTAGTGACATCACTAGGTATGTTTCTATGAACATGTCTACAGATGTCTCTAAGGATAATTATAATGGTGATTTACTGTTTAAAAAATGTCCTTGAATTTTTTTAAAGGAAAGAGTAGATTTTTTCTTATACATACATTCCTTTCTTGATAATACAAGTGGATTTAGATATAGTACCAATGTTCCTAGGGGTTACAAATCCAAAAATATATCCTACGCCTAAATTTCGGTAATCAGTTACATTAAAATGGTCCTTGTATCACACCTAGATTTCCACTCATTAGGGATATGATTTGGTAATTTATAAACTCAAAATGAATAATCATACATGATTTAAGTAGAAGTTATATTTGAATAATGTAGGATAAACCGAAGGTGTAATTATTTTAAATTGGTTTCATAAATTAGATATCTTATAATTGGTTTTCATAATTATGTGGTTCCCCAGTTTGAGAACTATTTCATACTCTATTATTTTTGTTTTAGTCAATGGATGGATCATGAAGGAACATTGTTAGTGGTCATTGCCACTGAAAATGAGTTGATTGTCCTCCTAAAAAAACAACTGATATAGGACCAAGAATAAAAATTCTTGTGGATGTACTCAACAAAATTTACTAATAAATAAACCATATATGAGTACCAAACTGGAAAAGGATAGAATAATATTCTATAGAGTCCTTCTTGAGGCAACACCTTCGTTCAACGAGTCTTATGATCCACTTGTTGTAGAAAAATGTGTATGTATCACTGAAAAGATATTTTCCATTATCCAATAATAAAAACATGAGAAATTCAATTTAGTTCATTATCATATTTAAGGTGAAGTAGATTAGTGGTTGATTATAATCAATAATGCATGGAAATAATAAGAATTTGACTAAATGTATTCTGATGAGTTCAAAATCATATTTTTCAATAAATACATTCCATGGAATCATTGTACGATGTCAGAAAATGAATTCTTAGAGATTAATGTGAAGGATGATGAATATTTTTGTGCACATATTGAATGGTTCTTAAGGCTTATAAGGTATATTCGTGTATTCTCAATCCACCCAAAATAAAAATTGATTAATTATTTGGTGGTCTGAATCCTTGCCTTTGAATTCCTTGGATATAATATAATTTATCAACTATGAAGAAGTTTTTAGATGTTCTATAAAGGTACAAATGGATGTTGGATATTTGTATCATTCTCATGGTTTTCGCAATAAAATTAATATCTTGTTTAGTGGAAAATATATGAACTTTGGAGAAAATAAAATGAAACTTCCATTATAAACATATTTTGGGATGAAACATATATGTAATTGTATTAAGGGCTATTCTAATTGTCTTATTAGTGGAAGGTATGGTCACTGAGTATATAATTGTAAAAAATATTGGTGGAATTCAGATAATGATGCAAATAATGAACAATTACCATAAAAATCACCTCCTAATCATCAATGTATCTAGTGCATTGTGTTTGGAAATTATTCTAATAAGATCCCCAATACAATTTATAATTTGAATGGAAGCCAAAAAAATATTAAGAAAATAGAAATAGGGAATTATTATGAAATCATAATTGATGAAGTGAACCAAACTAATTAACTAGTACTAATCCTTTTCCCCATTGTTGGGAATTTTATGGTTTATTTGGTATGAATAATCCATATGAATGTATTATTGTTCATACATTGGTGATATTTATTTTGATTATATTTCCTTACATGGATTGTGGAACAATAAATGCATAGTGGATATTCTATCAGTTCAAGGACATGCCCAAGTTTCTTATAAAATAAATTGTTTTTTAAGATAAGACCTTATTTAAGGAACAAATTTTGAATTATATTTTTGAAGGGTTACAAGGGTAACCATTTATGGAATTTTTAATTGAAAAATTAAACGAATAAAATAATATTAATGTTTTATCTTTACATATGAGATTTTATGAATATTTTATAGATTTTTCAAACAAATTTATGTTAATGATAACTGATCAGATAGAATATTATGGTTCTAAGGATCAGTTACTACATCAAGAATGAAAAAGTCGCCTTACATTATAGAGAAAGACGTGATGTGTATTGACTAATTAATAAGGGTTATGATGACCTGAAATCATGAAATTATATCTTTATATAAATGTTCTATAACATTATGAAAAATTATCTAAAATCCAAAAATGTTTTCCTAGTAATTTAGTTTTTGATGAATTAGAAGGCCTCTTAGGTCGTTATAAATTTATTGCTTTCTGATTGTTAACTACCATATGACCATGTTCTCTATCACTCTCAATCAGAGAATGATGGTGATATTTCTCTTCTATGTTCATGTTTGCTCCTCCCATTAATGTTCTCTTATATGGGAAGGTCATTATGAGTTTCTTCCGGTCCCCTTATGGTTATAACATTCACTATTGATGGATGTTTTATTATTTATTTTTATGATGTGGGATTCTATGAATAAAATATTCACGTATTAATCCTTTTATAATTGAGAATAATTTAAAATGAAAAATTAATTTTAAGGGGGTAGAATGTAATAACCCAAGATTTTATGATTTTGTTTCTTTATTGAATTAATATTTATTGATGTATTCAATTACAAAATGTCAAAAACTCCATCCATATAGAACTGATATGAAATGTTCCCAGTGAAGTAATGAATTTGAATACAATACATACAATAATGACTCTACATACATTACAGACTAAATTGATTTAGAGTGTGGTACATGCCACATTGAGTTTCAACGAATCATCATTATTTATTGTAATTATTTAATAGAGATAATTATATTCAGGCAAATAAAATTCATAATAGAAATATAATGAACTTATTTTAAAATAATTTTCCAATGGTTTTATATTATAAAATAATATTAATAATAAAAATTATAAATTTTTTGGTGTGTTTAAATATTTGAAAAGTTTTGCTTTCTCGATTGAACTAGTTTTCATTATCTTCTATAGAGAACAAAAAGATTAATTTTTGAAGCATATAGAAATTTATTTACTTAAATGGAAATTCATTTTTAAATTTATAATTCAAAAATTATCTTATTGTGATTTTTTTGGATTTTTATGAGAGGCATTATTTTTTATAAATAGTGAAAAATACTACATTTTATTAAATACCGGCATTATTGTATAAATAATTATAATTGTTAAATTACTCATTAATTTTTTTTAAGGTTGAATTAAATCAATTATACAGATATTAATATAATTTTTCTTATTATAATTAATTTATCTTTGAAATTTTATATTTAATCATAATAATATTTTTAACCATTTTCTACTTGAAAACCTCATTATCTCGTTTCATCTATAGAAATAACATTAATTATAATTTTTTCAGTTCTATGAATTTAAAATAGAAAAATATAAATTCTCCATTTTAATTAGTATAATATTTTGTTTATAATTTTATCATGTAATTGTTTTAAAAATAATAAATAGTAAATGTGATAAAAATTAATCAAAGAGATTAATTTCAAATAATGTATAATTTGGGAGTGAACCTTAATCATAGGGGCCCAAATGATATATAAACTTTTACAAAACCCATTTCATGGACATATTTAGAACCTAAATATATAATTATTGATTTAAGGTTTCTTTTTATGGATTTGGTGAGGTGTAAACATGTATTTACCTAACATGTTTTCAAAAATTCCATATGAGTTTTTTTATTTCTCAATAAAAGGCCACCACTACTCCCATTTCCTCACACCTCTAAAACAACTTATGTTCGTCCAAGATACGACCAATACACATAACAATACAACTCCCTTCCTTATATTATAATATCCATGGGAAAAAGTCATTCCTCATATTCCTTTAGCAAAGAATAAAAAGCAGTTTCCTGATTAAGAGGCAACATCTACTCTCAAGCTCTATTATTTTATTTTCTTTCTCCAACTACTATGCTATATTTATTCCCTATTAATATAAAAAAACAAATTTCCTAAATATTAATGGATATTTTTATTCTATGGTTCTGACCTAAACTTATACAAACACCAATCTAATGTTTTATCACCTTACTATTTATGGGTACGACAAATTACCACCTTACTAAATGATGACTGGTGATTTCTACATTAAATCCTCTCATGCTGGAAATTATGATTTTATGATTATTAATATAATTTATATGTTATATTTATTTTTTATTCATGATTATTTATTCATTTTACAAATAATAATTTTTTACATCCCATTTCGTGTAAATACTATAATTTTATTCGAGGATATTTGGACTACCACCCCTCAAATAAATGTGATTCTTTCATACACTAAATTGAATGATTGGTGGTTTTAATTAATATATACAATATAAATGATACAATAAAGATATATATAGATATATATATATATATATTCATTTTAATATCATTCATTCAACATGACATTAAAATAGAAATTGTGTTCAAGTGTACATACGACCTATCGTATCCATGAACGGTGTATTAAATTTTATACTAATATATTATATTTATTTTTATAATATAAATAATAAAATAAATTATATATAAATAATTTTTTAACATTCTATAAGTTATGATATTAGTATAGGGACCAAGGATATAACAAAATATGACAGATGCTAAAAACAAAGCAGATATTACATGATGTGAAACCCTTGCCCCGAATTGTTAACAATAAGGTAATATAAAACCATAATAAAAAAATATATGGTTTTATAAGCAATAATAGGTTCTTGCGGTAGATTTATAATAAAATAATATTTATTATATAGTATTTTTGAATTAGAATTATGTCAGGTTGGGAACACGGTACATGAATTTCACCTCACGTTTTATATCAGAGAGATACAAGCCATGTTCTCAACTCTTCCCTTTTCCATTGTGTGTATTCATCCCATAAATTTATTTAATGAATAACAATAATAAATTTTTGGGTATTTATATATAAATTTTATTATATTTATTTCATTGTTTTTATGTTTCAAAAGATTCCAAATCGGTAAAACATCATTTCCTCATATTTCTTTTTTTTGAATAATGTTTTATTATACACATAAATTCTATTGACAGATGTATATAATTACCTAATACATGAAATATAATTAATAATATTATATTAATTATACCTTATTCTTTTTTTATTTCCATTTATTACATGGGTGTATGATCCCATGTTACCAAGTGATAAGAGATTATTGAATCAATCTCAATGATTTTAATAATGTTAAATTATTATACTTATGTGATTTAATATGATGATCCATAACTCAGTTAAACCCATGAATTTACTTATTATATATTTTTTTATGATATATCCATGTATTAGTACAATTTTTACTCTCTTTGGAACTTAGGAAAATTATGAATGATGTTATTATGAATTTATTACCATATTTCACTCTTCTATGGGAAGTATATTTTATTATGGAATGTATATTTTTAAAAAATTATTTCAATTTTTTTTTCAAATGACACATGAAGATCATTTTTCATGGAAAAAGTGAAATAATTTTTTTTAATGATAAATTTATAATATTTCAAATATATTTTCATCGAAAAATGTTATAAAAATGTATTGAACATTATTTTATAAAATTTCAAGGAAGATAGTTTCAAAAATATTTCCAATATTACATTATATTTTTTCAATGAAAAAGTGAATCATAATGTTTTAAATTCTTCTTTATATGTTTTCAAAATATTATCAAAGCAAATGAGTTTGAAAATGTATTATATTTTAAGGACCATATTTCAAAGATGAGTTGATATTTTTCTCAAGGACTGTTTTATAAATATATTTCCACATTATATTCAATTTAATAATAAATATATTAATTTTACTAATGATAATATAATAAATGATAAAAATTATCAATTTATATTATTTATTAAATTATTTATATTTATATGAAATGATTCTTATGACACACATTTCTCTTCCATGTGTTATATTATTTTGAAATCTATTTCTCATCACAGGTTATGATTTTGACGAAACGATAATGAAACCTGTATATTTTACACCTTTTATCAATTGATTAAATGTTTATGAAACCCATTTAATTTAATGGGTTAGGATATGATTGTATATGATTCTGTCTCACATCTATGTATGAATTAATTCGGAGACGGGTGGGACCTATATCTCCCTCCAATGAATTGGATAATGATTAATACTTTATGAGCTCAATGAGTATATGATAGGGAATACCAATCTCAAAACAAGAGGTAACATGAGAGGAAATTAAAATCCAAAAAAAGAGGTTGAATGGGGGAAATCACAATAACTAAACAAGAGGTTACACATGAGGGCATCCCAATACCTAAATAAGATGGTTCCCATGATAACATCCCATGCCCGAAAAAAGATAGTACATGGGAGGGAATAACTAGCCTAAATTAGGTAAATCAGTGATTAACACATGAATAAAATGATACAAATTATTTTTTAGTAATCCATGAAAATGGGTTTTTATATACATAGGTGTATTCCCACAATTCCATGATTTATTCCAATTGTATGATTTCGTGGATTCTATTTATTACTTCTTTATTATTCATGAATTACGAACTACTAATCATTAATATGATCTCTAATATTATTGGTATGATATACAAATGTTATACTCATGTTTCATACCATCTTATTCTTGTTATTGTTATGCATTTAAATTACATAAAATTATTTTGAATTTTGTATTACACAATTTAATGTTTCTTTTACCTAGGTTATGAAGAAAATATTCAGGTAGAAGTAATAATTGTGAATTTATAGGAGATGTTTGTGATGTTTCACTAAGAAATAAAATTTTCTTTCCATATATTAACATACACTAAACCGTTATGGTCATTGGGAATTTATTTTTGTAATGTACTAAATATTCATATAAATGATAAAATATCCATGTATGATAAGCCTGGGACACTATATGTAGTGTACAAACATGGATGTACAGTTAGGTGATCAAATTAACGAAGCCTTTACCAATGTTTTATGATTCCATCCAATTAATTTACTCATTTATATGGTTTTCAATAAGGATAACTAACATTAATCCAAAATTTAACCAAACTATTCTAAAAAATATAACGAAAACTACACATTGATACAAATTGATGTGACCTAATATAAACACAAATAAATAATAAATTGAATTAATGGATTACATAGTACATTCCATTAAGAGTATCATGAGCCAAGCACTGAATGTTTTAGTGTCGTAGAAAACACATACATAAATATTTTATTTAACAATATTATGAAAATTTCCCTATAACCATTCATCTTTATACCTTCTTATAAGAATATCACTTGACATAATATTCCATACAACAAGGGAAATTAAAATAAAAAAATGTTTGATATTTAATACTCAGTAAGTTAAACATATTATATATCTATAAAAATAATATCTTAAATATTTGGGAAAAAATAAAAGTGGAGTATCATTGGTTAAAATAATTGTGAGATAATAATTGGGAAAATTGTGATTAAACCTTAAGGATCATAACAGATGAACAAAAGACCATTTAAACATCATAAATAACATGGATTATAAATCTATAATGATCATGTAATTAATACATAATGAATTAGAATATCATTAGAACATGGAATATTAAATTTATTAAATATTTTAAAAATAGTTTATAATTTAGATAATTAGTGGAAAAACATTATAAGAGGAATACATTTTGAATAAATCCATGTATGGCCGCCCTTAAATTTTGATATAATATCATAAAATATCATCAATTATTTTGGTAAAAAAATCTTATTATATCGACACATCATTATATATACATATATAAAACATTGAGAAGTGAATTGGTGGGAAATATAATACCCCCCCATCATCATCCATATAAATGAGTTCCACCTAAAATTTAATTGCTCATTTTATAAAAAGTAACAAATGGGTTGAAAAAAAGGCATTCATAATTTTGAAAATGGTGTAACATAAAAAATATGATAATTTGATATAAAAAACAGGATCACACCAAAATGCCACATTAATTTGTTATATAGAAACCATTACAATATTAGAGAACAAACCATTTAGAATAAAATTAAAATTACAAAAATGGTTCATCTTAAATTATTTTTAATTATCATATAAATAATATTTTAATTTCAGGTCAAATTTGAAAGAACGATTGTTTTAAAAAATGGTGAAGAAAAATCATAA
This sequence comes from Viscum album, assembly GCA_963277665.1. Taxonomy (NCBI): domain Eukaryota; kingdom Viridiplantae; phylum Streptophyta; class Magnoliopsida; order Santalales; family Viscaceae; genus Viscum; species Viscum album. The sequence goes on from OY728166.1 coordinate 880,588,052, forward strand.
ATAATTCACTGAAAAAAATAAAGTTATCTTGAACAAAATTAAATCAGATCTCAAAATGTAATGATTAATGTAAAAATATATGATTACATAAAGTAAAATCCTTTAAAATATTTGAAATAGACATTATTGTAAAACCCTCATTGATAAAAGTACCTCGTGACCATGACTATAATATAAAGGGGTATCTATGGTCATTAGAGATACTAATAATTTGTGTTTCAACTAAAGAAATATTAACATTGATGAGAAGTAACAATGTATATATTTATGAAAAAGTTAGAAAAAGTGATTGGAATTATTATTAAAAAATAATTATTTCAAAAAAACATTAGATTCATCAAGGAATAATAATTTAGACAAAAACTTGATTTAAAAAAAATGTGTATATGTAGAATAACATTATCATAGGTTATAAAAATTCATAATTTTAATGGATTTGGATAAAGGGTTGTGATTATTAAACTAAGGAAGACTTTGAGTCATGATAACCCCTTATTAACATTGAATATTTTTAATCAAAAGCCCATGAGATGTATAAAATTTAACAGAAAACTAAATATCATGAATGATGAAATAATAATAATTATAATTGAAATATGGATGTTTGTAAATAATTTAATATGAAGCTTGTTGTACAACATAAACATGTATTAATGGATTTGTATTTGTTAAAAAGAAACCATTATGGATTGTGTACCATTTTTTTAAATTCCATTGAATGAGTGGGCATGTAATTTATTATAAAATAAAATTATTAAATGATAATTCATTATATTATATGTAAAATAGGCATCATGTACACCATGTGATGGAAATTGGGTGCATACTATAATTAATGTCTCAAAGAGTAAAATCAATGATAAAAACCCCTTTATGCCTTTGAAAATTTTAAATCTAAATAGAATGAGATATAATATTATATTTAACACTAAATATCATGAACTATAATAAATAAATTATACAAAATCGAAATAGAGTAGTATTGACAAAATTTAAAATAAAACAACAAGAATATAATAATATTGTTTCCATGGTTTAAAATTGAGGCAATAAAACCCATACCTTATTTCCTAGGTCAGTTGATGGCGCTCTGAACTCCAATAAAACATGTTTAAATAACATAATAACCTATTTAAACAAATTAATCATCAATATTATCCTTTTATAATCCCAATAATAATTCTTTTTAATAATTTCATTATTTAGTTATCATTTATTATGTCCATCATGGGTTAATAACATTAACTAATTTGATTGTATTTAACAATTTTCAAATCTTTTCCTCTAATATTATACATATATAATTTCCAATATATCATATATGGTTTCATAATATTAATTGTTTATTTATTTAAAATATTATTATTCATTACATATGCGTTCTAGTTATGTTTTGTGAAAACTGAATTAATAAATTCTTATTTTTGTAATCATAGTGAACAACTAAATATTTTTGATGATAAGTTATATAACTAACATATTATCTACAAAAAAATATATTAATATAGAATATTTTCTTACATGAAAAAAATATTACTTTTTATGTTCCCATTTTCATCCATAATTGGATATTAAAACCTCTTCACGAAGGTTGTTAAATTGACCGAAATAAGAACAAGGTTTAAATTGGTGGTAGAGGAAGGTCAAGGAGGTGGTTATTTAGACATAATATCAATATTAAAGTAGAATAGTCATAATTTTTTGAATTTAATATTGTAGTTTACTGTATTTTAATATGTTTATATATTTTATGAAAACCTATACAAAGACAAGTGATTATTCATAGAGGTAGTAATCCACACATGTGATAGATGAATGTTTCCATTTAACTGTGTATGAGAGGGGGTTATGGTTGATATAAAATTATTATTTAATAATTATAATATTATAATAATGATATAATTTATTTATCATTACTTGCATTATTTCCATCCATGAAACGTGGTGACCGAAAAAATGGTATTGCCAAATGGAGGCCATAGTCCTCACAACACACTAACAATGTTATTATGTATTTAAATGAGAATAAAAATGAATATATATGTTTTTTGAAAATAATGTAGAAACATATATGTATTCATATAAAACAAATTCATCATATTATTTGTGTAAAAATCTATTTTAAATAATATGATTATGGAGAATAAAATAAGAAGGAGGTTGCACTTATGGTGGAGACTCGTTTTTTCCTTGAATGTTCCATATAAATTGAAGGGATTAAGAAAAATATGGGTGACCAAATGATTATTTATTGACATAAGGTTATAGGGAGTGTAAAATTATAGATTTTAAAATAATAATTCAATTTGAATGTGTAGCTTTAAATGGTGGAAGTGGTATCCTTTTATTTGAGAATAAAACATGAACTTTTGGAAATAGTCATAAATTTTTAATATTTTAATGATACAATTGAAGGTTCACTGACTCAAAAGTAGACAAGATGGGATGTGATAAATTAAAAAGTTAAGTTTTAGAAGTCATTAATGTTGAGGAAATTATATCTGATTTATCGATTTTTTTTACTTTTATCCTTGTATAGAAATTAATTTTTACCATGGTAGTAAATTTTAATTCATAGTAATTGTTTTAAATGAAAAAAAGTAGGATTAGAACATTTCCCCAAATTATATTATTATGATTATAAAAATTTAATCTATTTGTCAAATAAAAATCCCATTTTTGTAAAAATTACTATGAACCCAATTGCATGTAATGTGCAGAAACCCATTTTTCGAAATAGTTTTTATAAAAAATAACTATAATTAGGATATAATTATATATAAGAAACTATTTGCCATAAATTTAAAACAATTATTATAAATAAAATAATATTAAATTAATTTAATACTCCAAGAATATCAAGATACAGGCACGCCTACTATTAGGAAAATATATTAAAGGGAAAATAAAGTACACAGTGCAGAATTAGAGAGGAGATTTACAAAGACGAGTATATTTATCACCACGAAAATCGGCCTACACAAGCCTATTACAAAACTCTGGTGATACAAAAGACCAATTGGATCTCACCTTTTCAGTATCTCTATTGGAGAGAGGATAGGCAACTTGATTGGTATCACGATAAAAATGTAGAACCTCAAGTGAGAGTGAGTCTACAAGCCAGAGGTATTCAACCCAAACCGGTAACATCCTCCATTGTACATTCCTTGACTGATCTCTAATGATTTGGACTTTAATAGATGAGTCTGACTCAATCCATAGATCATGCCATCCATAGTGGACATCATACCTGATAGCCTTTATCATGGACCAAATCTCTGCTTTAATGGAAAACGCATTACCAATATAATTGAAGAAGCATCCTTTAACGAATCCACTATGAGTGCTGAAGACAGAACCACATCCGGAAGGACTTGGCACACCATAAGAATCCCCATCAACAATAACCTTCAACCATCGAGATATTGGTGGGATCCAAAAAAAAATACATCATCCTAAATGGTTTCTTCACACCGCCATTCCCACAATGGGACCTCAACAAAACAAGGTCATAAACATCATACCTCATTGTACCACATTGTATGTTAGAAGCAATTTTGATTGCACAATGTATCACCAGTACACCATCATGGAATCTGGGGGAAATGTTGTAAAAAATCACAGCATTTCTTGCCTTCCATATGAAAGACAACAGGCTAGAAGTAGCTATTGAGATTAGTGATTGGACCTCCACCAAAAATAACCGATGATTTCCCCTAGTTAATAACCTGACCTGCAAACTCCTCATAGTGTGAGAAAATTACCTTGATATAAGAGATGGTTCCACTATCAGATGTCCCAATAAACGAACATTATCAGCATAGAACAGATGTGAGGGTGCATGCAGATCACACCCTATTTTCATTCTCTGATACCATCCAAAATTGGAATGATCGGTGAGACACCAGATTAAGTAATCCTCTGCAATAGAAAAAAGTATCCCAGAGAGATGGTCCCCTTGCCTGACTCCTATTGAGCATTGAAAGAAACCCCTACGAGAGCCATTGGTAAGAATATAGAGCCTGGAACCTGTAAGGAAGGAGCCAATAAGATCAATGATCTTCTGGGAAAACCCATGCATTCTTTGAATGATGAAAACAAAGCTCCATCTGATGGTATAAAAAGCTTTGTAAATATCAATCGTCAATGCCATGTTACCATCCTTATCTTTTCTACTCATGGAATTGACACACTCAAAGGATCTATAGAGCCAATTTTGAATGTTCCATCCTATAACATACCCTAATTTATTAGATGAGAATTAATGTAATATATATAAAAATCAAAATTTCATCCTGTTATAATTATTTAAACAAAAAATCCCCAAAATAAGTTCTCAAAAATATGATACAAAAATTTTAAAATATAGAGATTAATATTATAAAATAAATATAATAATTTAAAATAAATTTTTATACATTATAATATAAATTTTTATATGAAAATGTTGAAAAAATATTCAATTTATTCTTTTAATAATATAATTTCATAAAAGTGACATCTTTATAAAATTCAATGTTTTAACAATTTACCTAAAAATTCATTATTTAAATTATATTCAAAACAAATAATTAGATAATATTATAATGATAAATTGAAAAGTGATGTTTATATTTTTTACTTAAAAAATAATATTTATAAAATTTATTTTTAGTTATAAATAAAAAATATTAGAAGAAATGATTTTATACAGAAATGACTTTTGGATTAAGTATTATTAAATATTTTTTCATTAATATATCATGTTATATTGAAATAAAATTTGTTTTTGGAATGAAATGTTTTTCTATATAAAAATAAAATTTTAATTATTAATAGAATTTATTATATAATGGAATTTTTTGAGACCATATAAATCCATTATAATGATATATAAATATTATATTACATTTTTATATAAAATATATTTGTACTTACATTACCCATTATTATCATTACATGAGACTGAATAATTATATAAGACTAGGTTTTAGTTTCGGCTTATGGTTCATCAATCATGGATCTTGTGGAAATATCTATGATCCTAATATTATCTCTTATATTATTTTTCTCACATTGAAATTTCTTGATTTCATCGTGGGATTAGTCAAAGGAAAAACCTGGTGACACTACATCCCTTCTCATATTGGATAAACTGGCTTTGTAACGATGACTTATTATTCTCAGTATAATTTATCCAAACTTTTTTATTAGATTTTAGGTATCATTAATTAAATTTATATGAGACTATTGAAAATCTATGATCCAATTGTCATATATAATATTCATAATATATTAGGGTCATTAATTAGGATTTTAATCTAAAAAACTCTATTAAAAAATATATATATTTGAATCTAACATTTAATGGTAATTTTCATGGGTGATGTTTCACCCTTATAGATGCTTGGGATAAGGGTTCTCCCTAATGTATAATAAGGTTGAATATTGTTTTGAGGTATATACATTGATATTATTGTGACCATAAGTTAATATTACAATAAATTATTTTTCTTAGTGGAGGTTAATGAATTGTGTTTCTCTTATTAGGAGTGTAGAGAGATGGGTCACCATAGATTGGTCCTTGGGTGAATGGTTTCCCTAGTATGGAGCTGTAGTGACATGTCACTCCTGGGTAAGTCTTGGGTAGTGATTGAATCTACTATAAGTCTAGGTAAATGTGTATCTCTATTTAGGTAACTTGTGATGGGGTTATCACTTATGGGGAGGCCTATAAGGGTGACCTAGGTGATTGGATCCCACAAATGTTGTCTTTTGTGGGGTCATTCACAACAGTTTTAGAGAACCGAGGTTAAGTTTTATTTCACATAGAATTAAATTTTTGAACCATTTTTTAAACCAATTGTCATATTTATCATTAATTTTGGTAATTTCTAGGATTAATTTATATTTAATGGGTTTGCGGACTAGGGTATGCAGATGTATTTGACATATATTAACTTTCCAAAAAACCAAATTAGTTTTTAATGGTGTCCCTTAGGGTAATTTTATTATAATGTATTAAAATTGTGTATAATCATATTTTGGTCCTTGAGAGAGTTCATCCATGTTTGACGGAACAATATAGGATCATTTTGGAGAACCCATGTAAGTAGGTTTCTTGAATGGGACTATTGAGTCTTTTCCTTATTATAAATGATGATGTGGGATCATGGGGACCAACCATGGTTGGAAATACCATGATCGAAGGAAATACTTATCAGTTCAGGGATATGGAACTGATATATGTGATATTCAACATATCGGGGCTTCTAAAGTAACTTTATCAAGTATTCCACCCTATAAATAAAAGGACATCCAATAATGTTCCGACACTTTACCAACCGAGACACACTATAATCACTACTATAACCTTTTTAAAAACATCCCTAAAAGTTTTCCCCCATATGTAAAAGTACATTCTCTAAAATTATTTTATAATCCAACTTTTACCTCATAAAATTAGTTTTAATAATTGAGAAAGATTCATCACTATACATTATATATTAATTGATTGAGGTTTAACTGCCATTACAATAAATTTTTTTAAATGTTTCTCCTGGTTAAAGAATAGTGAAAACATTCACTATTTACCTTTTTACGGAACAAATTCTTGATTCTAATCTCATTGATCAATAAATTCTTTAATTAAGTGTTACATTAAAACAATTTTTAATTTATCGTTAATAATGAAATATATATCTTGATTAATTAACGTATCATTTATTATCACATCCCATGAAAAAATACAACTTCACTTCATGATTGCAGTCTTATAATTGAGATTTCACCTAAATTAATTTGGTTGTTTCTTGATTTTCAACAAAATATCCATCCATATCTGTACTAATGGTCTTTGAAATCTACTTCTTTGGAGGACATGTCACAAAACATTATCTACAAGTGAAAATTCATAAATATATTAATATTATATGATAAATATTTATTCCAAAATCCACATCATGAAATCAAAGTTGATTCATCATTATATTAATATTATATTTTAAAAAAAAATTGACTATGCCATTGATATTATTATATATCTAATTTTGAGTAATAATATGTAATAATTTTGGATAACATTGTATTTTTTAAGAAAATTTAACAAATTATAATATATCTAGTTAGAAAATATCCAAATATAGTAAATTATAAATTATTTTTCAAAAATTGTGTAAATCCAATTAATTTTTTATAATAATCCTTTGATATATTAGTGAACATATAAGTTAGGGTATATGCCTTCTTTGAATACTAATTTACATGATTCCTCCATATTTAATGTGAATATATCATTTGAGAATAGAATATTTAATCATGATATTGAAATATTTTGAGATCCAAGAAGTTTCTCATATCTACAATTATAGATAACTCATACTACATATTAATTTAAAAATATAATTCCTTATAAAGGTATTTTTATTTTCAAGAAGGTTTATATGATAATCATATACAATAATAATTTAATATACCTATAAAACATCGTTAATGTGTAGGTTGTGGTACTATCTTCACATCCATAATTTGAGGTACTTAAATAAGGTATTTATTTTTCAATACCATTATAATATGGATTTTTAATCCATATATATCATTACTAAACATATAAACACATCCTTAATTGTTTTAAGAAATAATCCAACATGTTTCTCTATATACACTTCCTCCTCCAACTTAATATTATTAAAGGATGAATTGACATCATTTTGAATGTTTTTGTGTAATCCTTCCTATAAAAAAATCTTATTATTTTCTCATTCATATAATCTTGTAAATTATCTTTTAGAAATCAATTCCTTCAACATAGAATTATTATTCTCACACTAGTATAATCTTGGTTCTCATCAGATGTCATTTCTCAGTAAAACATGTTATCAAATACCCAATTTTTTATGGGATTCTTTTTAGTGTTTTGTGGCTACCAACTCCCTTGTATTTTTGTTCTTTATATAATAAACTGAATCATTGAAAACATCTATATAATAATTATACTATGTTTTTTTAAACACTTTTACCGTCAACTAATCAAAAAAAAAAATTTATGTGTTCTTCTTAATAATGTTATATGAGTTTGAATCACCCTCCCGTTATAATCAATGATATTATAGACATTTACCCACATTCTCATCCCAAATGTGATGTAAAATATTGTTATTCATCATAATTTATTGAATAATCATCATCATAATCCCATGCCTTTCCAAATTTTCCATTATTTTTAAAATATTGATCTCTATTGTCAATAAAATATGCTTTACCATATTCATTTCTATAATTTGATTCTTAATATGAAACCGTACATTTTATATGTTATATAATTATGACATTCACATAATACAAACCCTTTATTTTGTATTTTATTTAGTAATAATACCCACTTGTATTCAGAGGATAACTAAGGAAGATAAAATTAACTTCTCTTTTCTTGAAATTCTCAAAATTCACTTTCAAAACAAAATTCTTCTAGATATGTAAATGTATTTCATTAATTGAATATTCTTGTAATATATCTTTTAAATTTTATATTTTGATTTCAATTTCTATTAATATCTATTTTGAATATAAAGATCAATTCCAATAGATTTCATCTCAAAAATCGAGATGTATGATGCTTCTCTAACATGGAATAATCTATTTGCATTAAGATAATGATTTTTAATTAAATAAAAACAAATTATTGTGGGTTATATGGTGTTTTTAAACATTTTGAGTAACTTGAACACTTTCATAAAATATTCCACTTTTATACTGAATCCATCCATAACTTATTTATGGGAAAACAAATTCATTTTGTATATATATTTTCAAACTCCAAAATATTTTTAGATTATCTTACATATTATTCATGAAATTAATTAAAAACATGTGGGTGTAATGATTTTATTTTTTGGAAATTAATTAGTCAATATGTGTGTTAGTTGTTAATGAAAGATCCCATTATGGTTAAGTGAGATGAGACCCTTATAAATGAAAAATTAATTTCAAGAAGATGCATATATAATTTAAATATTTAGATTCAAGGAGAAGACATTATATGTTATGAATGGGAAAATGATATTTATAAAAATCAAGATAAGTTTTAATGGATAATGTGGTATAATATATAATATTTCATATTGTGTTGGTACAGAATATGTCTAATGAAAACTAAATAAGATTCATTATATTATAATTTAATATTAAAGTTAATATATAGCTTGGATTGATACTAAGGGAGAGTATTATGAAATAATTTTGGAGAAACCATTTACAGGATCATGAGGGTGAAGGATTCAAAAATCAGGGATAAACAGTTTTGGATGATATTTTTAGTTCATTGATGATGTTTGTGATTAGTCTAAAAAATTATTGAATTCAATAGATAGAGTTGATATTTGACCACATCGTAAAGTATACTGTAGTTTTTATGATATATATAAAATTTTGAAGCAAGTGAATAAGAAAGGAATTAGAATGCAAGGAGACTAATGAGAGATCATATTGAAAATTAATGCCGAATCACTAAAATCGTAAGGTCAAACCATTAGATCATAAGTTGATTCATGAATTGTGTCTAATTTATATAATAAGTCATATGGTTATTCTTAAGAATTGTATGCTAAATTCTTGTGTTTTTATGGCATGTTTAAGAAACTATAAGGTGATTTCGAACCAATATATTGTGAATTCCACCTTATGAATTTGATATTTAGTATAATGATAAAAAAGGAAGGAGCACCACCACATTAAGAAAATGGTTAACTATACATAAAAATGGTTAATACATATAAATTGAAAAATGAATAGAACGCCATATTATGAAACATAATGTTAACCACAAATTATTATGTTCATAATTTTGAAAACATTAGTGAAATGTGAGATAATGAAAAAAATGAAATCCAGAATAAATATATTCTAATTAAGAGTGTATTATGTTAAGATATTCTTTAATGGTATACTCTATTGACTCACATATCAAAATAAAATTAAGAGTTGCAATTAAATTGGATATTTTATAGTTATGTACAAAAAGTCGATGTTCCATGCCTTGGTTAAAAATTCCTATCACATCTAGAACAAATTCAAAATGATTTAAATTACACATAATATTAGAGATCTTAAAAGAATCCATTATAGTTCAAATATAATTTTATGGAAATATGTAGTTTTATCATGTTTAAAATTGGAATTATTTTATTTTTTAAAAATTTTATTTTTATTTTTATTAATGGTTGAAATATTTACAAGATTGGAATGAGTATATTTACTACCAATGTAGATGAAGTATTTTTCATATTTCACATATTGGAAATAATATTCATGGTATAATGAAAATATAACAAACTGAAGAGGGATAAGTAGGTGATAATGATAAAACCTAATAAAACATTCTAAAAGGAGCTAATTCTTTTTATGTATAGATCAATGAATCCGACTATATCATGGAGAGTATTGTGTGTCAAAGGGGTATAATAATAAGAACAGTGAGAAAGGATTTTGAACCAAATTCGAATTATTATTGTGATTTGTATATTTGATGGAAAATTTAATTTAGAAACAATTGAACTAGGATACATAATGATATTAAAAAAAATTATAGATGATTATATAAGAATAGTTTCTAACTATCGAGATATATTTTAAATAAATATTAGGGAGACTGAAGGAATATTTTAAGAGACTTCAAAAACTGGAATGAGAAAGTTTAAATAACATATTAGGTTGAGAATTTTTATTTTTATGTGATAACCAATAATTACATTCTAATGTTTTTGTGAATTTAGAGAGATTTTATACCAATCGAATTAATAGAAATCTTGTATTTTCACACACTATAAAATATTTAATCTAGTCCATTAACAGATAATAGAATTTAGTATACACTCATATTGAGGCCAAACCTTATACACCCATGTGCTTATTTTTTAATATTCATATATTTTTTTGTGTTAATGGGTATCATTATTAGAACAGGTGGATGAAGATCTTAATCATCCAAAGAGGATGATTTATATAAGAGGAAATAAAAAATTGAGGAAAAAATAAAAATCCAGTTCCCCATCACTATGTGATAACAATATCCTGGTACTTTAATTGGAATCAGAGAAAACCAGATTCTCTATTTAATATCCATAAAAAAATTAATTACCATGTGATCCCATAGGTACAAAATAATTAAGATATTAATGTATGTCTTAATATGAATGTTTCCACCAATACATAATATAACAGGAGAGATAAAAGAGGTGGAAAATATGAAGAACATTTCAATGAAGAATGAGAATTCACCACAATATAATAAAAAAAAATAATATTTGGTTACCTGAATCTATTGATTTTGATTCTTATGGTAAAACAAGGTCAAATTGTGATGATTATTTGATTAACAAATCACACGATTATATCCACTATGTGGATAAATAGAGTATTAAAATTATACATATTACTATTATTACATACTCTTAGATTTTATCCATTGAATATAGTATGAAATTTTCCAGTTAGAACAAGAAGATACTAATTTGTTAAAAAATTCATTTGAGGACAATTAACAGTGCACATAAATAATAAAAATATGGAATACAAGGAAAAATATTATTTTCAAATAAATAAAATTAAACTATAGATGAGGAAAACATGTATAGGGAAATTGATTTAGGGGTGAAGCTGATAATTGTTTTAAAAAATTATTCCTTGCTATAGGAGAATAGCATTATGATATTATTAGTTTTATGGATGATAAATTTGAGGTCAAATGTATGCATATTAGGGACCTTGGTTGTTTTCTATAAGAAATACTAATGTTTATAGTTTATTTAGTAATAAAATTTTTAATTATTAAGATGAAATCATTATTTTATATGAGGAATAGATGAATTGCATATAAATTATGTGTCTCAAAAATAAGGTAAAATTGAAAAACATAAATTTATTATAAATGTGTCTTCTGAAATATCTAATAAGAGAGTTGTTTATAAAAACCATCTAATTAGAGTATTTCCCTTAGAAAATTTCAATTTATTTGAATTAAGAGATTTAAATCATCTTCGGCATACTCTAAACCATGTTTAAGTACTGGGGTAACATATTTTCTTCATAATCCTATTTTTACTACGGTAGTTTAATTTGATGATTCAAATTCAAATTTATCTAGTAGAAATATTTGTTGGATAAATATTAAATAACTACTACACCGCATTATGTGTAGATACTAAAATTTCCTTGAAATGAATATTCAGAATCTGTTATCAAAAGAGACATAATTCACAACAATAACAATATTAATTCAATGATATATTTACTACAACCAAAATAGAATAATGAATTTTATTCTATTTTTTTATTTTGTAAAATATTTATACATTAAGCCACTAAATAATGGAATAATACTTCCATGTGTGAAATTATAGAAGGCCTATAATAAATGGGAAGAGCGATGAATAGAAGAGCAACCAATGTTTTTGAAAAAAACATTAACAAAAATGATAAATTTATCATCCTATAATAGATTTATTTTCATTGATGGTTTTTAAACGTTAATTTAATAAAAGTGGTCATAATTTTTAATGGTTATGTAATATAAATCTGATGAAAAATTAAAATTATAATATGAATAATTAGATATGATATAAATAGATGTAGGTGGAAATGTAAGATGAACCATAAAATATGTGTAAGAAGAAGATAAAAATGATAATAATATCATAAATAATAAAAATACGATAGATTCAATGGACTTAAAATGCATGTCATAAAAAATATATATTAGTACGATGGACCATACCATGTTATATTTCAATCAATCACTCAGAATCATAGTCAGAGGAAACAAGTTTTTTCAAGAAGGAAAGAAATCCAAGGGGTGATAAAAGGATTTCATTGTTGGATGAAATTATAAATGATATGTTAAATGAGTTTTCTAAGAAGGGTATTAATAGTGATGATATTAATTATTTTTGAATATACATGAAATTTTAGTATATAAGGATGAATTTCCTAACAATTGGTCCAAACTAATTAGATATCGATTTGAAAATGGATAAAACACATGAAAGTAAACATGGTAAAGTTAAATAAGTTATTTAAAATATATAAGAGCTCATATTTCATGATGTCTAACAAATATGATGATCTATGTGTCATTAGATTTAATCTATATGGAAAGTTAATAGAGGTTATATAATTTATAAAGGGTGGCTTAATTTTCCTACCATCTCATGAAAAATTAATAAAAAATACAGCGAGAAAACCAAGTGATTAAATTTAATTAATATTAGATGGTATGAATAATGTTTCACATAAGAATAAATATAATTTATGAAAAACATGTTACCCAATTAATCAAATATTTTAAAAAAATAAAACGGGGGAATGTTTGAAGACATATCTAGAATATTGAGATATAAAGGGAGATGTTACTGGCATGAGGTCTAAGTTTATTCAATCATTTTCATACTATGAATCTATTTGAACCAAATTCTTATTCAAATTTCTTTATTTATACGAACATGAATATAATAGAATGAGATAAAATTATTTGGGCCTAAATGAGAGTCATTATAAACTATTATATACTAAGGTTTAGGTTTCCGTAATGGTGTTATGCCATAGAAAGTAACAGTGTTTATGAGATGAGAGTATACATTGAGGGAGAGTTACGAGGGGGAAGATGATATAAAAAATAACCCCCTTTATTAGAATTATAACTTTTAAAATCACACAAAGGAATACTTTGGTAAGGAATTTCAATAAAAAGTTTATTCTTTCACTAATAATTATAAATGTTTTTTTACAAGGGAAGTGTTGGTTGATAAAAAATGTTCAAAGTGGTATCATATACATGATATATTAATAGGTATATCTATTTCCTTTTGTATTGAATATTATTTTCCACACCAAGATATCCGAAATTGTCTTTGATTTGAATAACTAAAGGCTCACAAATAACAAATATATGATTCCATCCACCTCATTATTATTAGATAAAATAGTAAATTGGGAGAATTTCATTAAATAGTCATGGAGTTTATATAATAATTATAAACATGAAATTTAACCACGTATCTATTTTCAATATTATAGAGAAGAGTATAGATTCTTAACACCTATTGACATTACATTTAAAAAACAGTTCTATGTATTAAAAACTAATACAAAGTATAAAAATCCATATATTTACTACCATTTATAAAATGATTTATTAAATTAATATACTCTTAAGACAACAATAGAAGATAGTGAGGAATTTTTTATTTTGATAATTAGGTATATGGAATAAAAAATTCAAATAATAAAACAATTACATAGACTAAATGACCATAACATTCCCTTAAATTTCTTTGACCTTATGTACACTATATAGGATAACCTATAGGCATGAATTAGAAATTAGTGAGCTATAAATCCTTATAATAGAATAATAAAAAAAATATTGAATTCAATATATTTGAGTCAGTATTACTATAAATGTAAATTAAAAGGGATAACAAAATTAAGATGAACATTGAATAATGTTATTAGATGACAACCTAAAGGCTTCACGGGAGAGTGGAATCAACATAAAACATTACTTAATAAGAACAAGTGATGGATAAACACCATGAAAATATAAAAAAGTGTCTTTTGGATAACTTCATATACACTATATATGTGATCTTATCAGATAAAACCATTACCCACATGTTAGAGGGCTATATAATTTCAGGCCCAGTAGTCACATTTATATCATGTACATGTATAAGCCTGCCACATAAATAAAAAAAATTTATGTTATTTATCATTTATAAAACCATAATTAATTATTCTTTGAAATATAAACAGATGTTCTATATAAATTACTGATTGATAGAAATAGATTAATACCCTTGAAATTTAATCGGGATAAGTATTAACTATACAAATGTTTTTCTGGGAAAATCATAGGATAAATTTAACAGCACAAAAGTGCAACATAATGATTCATGGAAGGTTTTAATAAGTGTGAGAGTCATCATCCATAACAAGTAGATAATAAGAATAATATGAAATATGTGTAAAAAATATTCCAACATGAACATTTCAAAATCAAAAAAAAATTTAGAAGTTTCATAAATAGGGATGCGAAAGAGTAGATTCTTTACCTTGAGTGGATACCAGAGAAATATTGGGAAGATACTTATTTGAAAATGGTGACACCTTCAAAATGATATTATGATGGAAATGTATTGATTAATCAAGCTCTATAGGTTTCGAGTGATGTTTAAAGAGTGGTTGGGTGGGTTTCTATTGAAAAACATAGGAGAACACATTATAAATTTTTATACATTGGTTTTAGACCATATATGAAAAATTAATTATCAACAGAAACCATCAAATTGTGTTTCCCATTGTTTAATCTAATTTATAGTGGATTTAATTATTTTATAAGAATAATTGACAAAATATGTAAAATCATATCCTTGGGGATTTGGATGTGTGTAATGATTATAAATAATTGATTTTAAACCCAAAAAATACAATTTTTTAACAGACGTGTTAAGGTTTTATAAAATTTATAAAATAACATAAAGTTAACAATATATTAAATTGTAATAATAATTTTGATCACATTTACTCTTTAATGTATTTCTTACAAATCAATTTATGCTTTTATGTTGTCATAATACATATAGTATTATTATAAGGTATTTAATTTTTAACTGAAATTACTATTCTCTCAGAAAATTTTAAAAATTTCAATATTAGATCATTTAAAAAATTTTATGACCAAAATATTATTTATTTTACCAAAATAATTCTTTTATCATGACCACTTATATATTTAAATAAAGAATCTACATTTTTTGAGAAATATTGAATTTTTTTTGAAAAATATATTTTTCAACCACATATATGAACTACATTTTACATTGTAACATTATAATATCATTTATATTTAATAAGTATTGTTAAAATATAATATATTATTATAATATCATTTAATTTATGAATTCCTTAATTTTTTGAAAATTATTTCATGTTTGGAAATATATATTTCTGAAAGAAATTTTTTTATCATATCAAAATGTAATTTGACATCAAGAATAATTATTTACCAATTATTAAGGAATAAAAGATATATATAATCCTTATATTTTTATAAATAATGAAATATATAAAAATTTATTCTTTTATGGTCAAGATACATGTGTTTTTAGTACATTATAGATTTCTTTAATTGTTTGGTGTGTGATTGTGATATTTTCATAGGGTGGTTCAGCAATCATGGTTTGGACCATGATACAGATGTCATTGAAATTATCCATTAAATTTATTCCCTCATGATGTAGTTAATGAATATCATTATGGAACTGGTCAAGGTAAAATCCCAGTGATGTTATCTCTATACGAAGCTCTACTAAATGGGGTTCAAAGTGTATGATCTTATTGGTTAAGTTAATCTATTTTTGTGTCATTATAAGATTTATTTTTCATAAGACTATATATATATAAATAACATGATCACTAAATGATATTTAATCAATAGAAAATTATAAATTTTAAGGTTTCCTTTATATTAACATGATATAACTTGTAATGGTCAAAAAACCAAAATATTTTGTGTTTTTAAATTAATTTTAATTATTAAAAAGTCAGTTACTCATTCAAAATAGAATTTCATTTATAAATCAAAATTTCATTACATTAATCACTATTCTGAGATTTAATCCATGAAATTTTATTTTCATACCTAAAAAGGGAGGGTATGTCAATTTCACCACCTTTTATAGTTCCCAAATAGTTTCCTCATGAAGGGGTTCTACCAAGACAAACTAACTAGGTGAGTTATCGTGTTTTATAGAATCATTACACCATGATCTAAGAAGGTCGTCAACTAGTAAAAATATAAAAGATCATTATACAATGGAACCAACTCTAGAATCAGTACCTGAGATGGGTCTGGTATATTTTTCCTCAAGAGGGATACATATTACACACAATGTACATGATATAGGTAGGGTGGGTGTTGTTTTCAATAATCCCCCACTATGATGTGATTGGGGATCCTGAATTGGCTAATATATGTTGTAATAATATTTCCCTTCATCTAAAACCGTAGAAATTTATTCCATGGTGATATATGAAGGAATTTTTTATATCAAACCTCATACCCCAATCCTCAATGATGATTGTATACATATATTTTCTATCATCTTTTTGGAGATTTCATATAATAATGAATGGTTTTAATGTTATTTTTTATCTCTTTGATTATTTCTTGTCCCATTATCTTCTTATCTCCAACATCATCCCAATACATATGAGTGTAAAATATATTCCCACAAAGATCCTCATAGGGTACCATTTGTATACTATAATAGAAAATATTTTCATATGAGAATTACAATAGGGGATGTTTTTTTGTCAAAAAATCATTAGAAGTTGATTGAAAATGATATCATCATTCCCAATAAGTTTATAATGGTTTTCACAAACTATCTATCCACTTGGAGGTTACAAGTAGTTATAAAGCTTAGTTATGTATCCAACTCATTCTGAGATCTTCACAAAATCAATATAGAAAACCTAGAATCTTGATCAAGTACAATATAGATATGAACTCCATGAAATCGTAACACTTCTCTTAGGACAATCTTTGAATATTGGTTACAATAGAAATATTCCTTGATAGTAATGAAATTCACTAACATTCTATGGAAACCGACTAACACCCAGAAGGTTTTATATCCATTCGAGGTCATGGAGAGTCCTAATATGAAATACAAGTTAATGTTTTGCTATTCCATGTTGATATTGAAATGGTTGCTTCAAACCCTTACAATTCTATTATTCTTATGTGTCTTATTTTAATTCCAACCATTGTGATAAAAAATTTATAAAATCACAGTTCATGTTATCCTAAAATTATTTTTTCATCAAATATATATACATCAATGTTATTCTAATATTATTTGAGAAGGAACATATATACGTATCATATATAATTTTACTCTTTAATTTGATGTTTTTATGGGACACAACTTTTTTTCAAATCATTATAAATCTATATTTTTGAATATTGATCTCCATAATTTTCATTACCTTTTTCCCTATAACCACTTCATCGTTATTAAATTCCATTATCCTCTCCAGATTACATGGTTGAATATCCATTTACGAATTCAACGATGATGATCCTATTATTATTCACATTATCATACTATGTATGTCTAGTAATATTGTATCCCTCTATATTATCCTCATAGATATGGTTTAATGATCATTTATTCTCATATAATCTACATATTTATACAACATTCCAAGATGTAAATGTATGGAACAATCATAATCCTTGATCAGTTATGATGACATTCATTGGTGGATGTTGAGCTTTTTTTGGGTTAATTTATTCTTGGGGATTTAATGATCAATATATATGTCAGAATTATAATCAAATAATTAATTTTTATAAATCATTTTCACAATGACCGCTACAGTAAATTCTAGATCATCTATTGTGAATGTTTGTTGAGGATCAATACTTTTTGGGAGGCATTATCTATCACTTCTACATCTTCTATGAGTACGTAACCTAAGCCTTTTTTCAAGGCATTTTTGTAGATCACACATCGTTCTACATTGGTGTATAATTTAAGCCTTGGTGTGTTGATAACCATATTCTTCAACTCTTTATAGATCAAATTATATTAAAATTTATAGAATAAAGTTACCCATTTATGAGTTATCTAGTTTAATGGGATTTATAATAATGAGATGTTTATCACAACACAATGATTTTACCTAAGAATGTCAATAGAAACTATGGATTTACATTACAAGTGTTGGTATGGTCCATTATTTTATTACCTCTATTTGTAAATATCCAAATACATTCAAGTTGTATTGATAACATACCCAAGGTGTGTAACATACCCCATACAAAACAATTATGTACTGCACTTTTCATACATATTTCTTTAACATAAGTTCATCAACAAAGTATCCAAATACTCCTCATAATCCACTATTCTATTGGATTTGATAATATTTTCATCCACAAAGGCTACCAAAGAAATTTTTGAGGTAATCCATAAAGACTATATTCATTAGTTACACTATATTTTAACAAGAATTAGTTAGACTAAATGGAAACAATATAAAATTTTATTGGATGTATATCACATGAAATTTTTTCATTGGGATATAAGACTACATCTCCATTACTTGATACTAATCTGACCAATGATCTATTTTATAGAAGTAATGTTCTCCATGTAGAAAATTGAAAAAGTCAAAAATCGATGAAATATGACACGTTTTCCTAATTTTAATTTTTCTTAGATCTTGATAACAAATGAATAAGTTCATTGTCACATCCTTATTCATTATTAATAGTACCGGTCCAAACCACTATGTAGAACCCAGTTGTAAAAGCCATTATTTGGTTTCTACTATAGTTACTTCATCAAATCCTCATGATAAAAAAATAGGAATTCTAAATAGTGTCATGGATATTTTCAATGATTTATGTATTTATTTCATCAATAATATAACCTCGTGGATAGAATGAATTCCATGTAATTCTTCTCAAAACACATCAAAGAATTGTTTTACAACTACAATGTCATAATGGATGATATTTTAATTAGTCATACTCATTATATCTATATACACGACACAAGTAAATAATATACATGATTCATATGTTGAAAAAATTTATACTAATCATCCTCTTGAACGTGTATAGAATAAAAAGGGTTATTTACGATACATAAGATGATTTACATTCCACAGAAATTTAAATTAAATATATAAAACTTAATCAAATACATGGCTAAAATTGCATAAAATTATGTCAAATTGAGTATCGAAGGGTTTACATGTAATTTCATCCCACAAATTTGATATGGAAGTACTTATATACAATGGATTAAATAAATCAAATATCTTCCATTTTCACTGATATCCCTACTTCTATGTTTTATACTGGTGACTGAATAGCTCTAATAAACATGTGTGATATGATTGAATTTAAAAGACTATAATCAAATAGTAAATCCAATATCCTTGAGTGAATATATATTATACCTATGACTACTACTTTTTGGGATCAAACTCAGCTATAATGTTAACATAAACTCACCATTTCTTTCTATGAGTTATAGATTATTTTCTTCAATTTTCATCTACAAACCTTGGATAAGTACATGGATTCACATAGCTTAATTATTTCACAATGTGGTAGAATTTGTAAATATAATAAGGGTTGATTGGATAATTCCTTTCGTTCATCACATTGGTGGGATTATCCCATCAGCAATCACTAGATAGTTATGTTTCCTACCCAATTCTATATAATTACCATATCCACTTTATTAAATTTCCGAGATGCTTCTTCCCATAATTTTTAATCATTGTATATTTGTATTTTTTACCCATATAAGACATTTTCATTGTAGCACCTAAAATAAAATATATTCTCCACATATTATTTCCAGAATCAAGAAACCCTTAATATTCTGTGATACCAACCTCAACTTTGTGGGATCATAAGAAAATTTTCTCATAATTGTTAAATTCCCAAACAAAAAATGATTTTCATTTACTCATATTTATACCAAAAAAATAGGCAGTAAACATTACATTCAAATGAAATAATAAATTTGAAACTATATTATGAATTTCCTATTATTATTTTTTCATAGTCTTAAATGAACTCATAAACAAATTAAACGAGGGAAAGGATATCCATCTCAATTTAATGTTGGAGTGTGAGAGGAAAATATTTACCAAATAACATTTTTTTAAAATAATTCCACTACATAACTTTGGCCTCTTTCTCATGATATATACTGTTATCAATTTACACCACTGATTTAATTACCCCATATTCAATAAACAACCATGATGAATTTCTCTTTCTTATAGAATTAAAGGATAGAGATGATGTCTTTAATGGAGTAGATATATTGTTCTATTATTAATGGATCATAATATCCACTACAATTTAATGTTCATTTCATATAATGGTCAAAATTAAAACATTATCATTCTTAAGGGTTGTGGGTTTTCCTCATGATTCATGTTTTTGTTCAATATGTGAGTTAGTTGAGATATTTTTTCTAAGAATGTGTGGGATCCGTCTTACACCGGGATTAAAATCACATTTTGGATATCGACACATTTATCATAACCTATGTTTTTTTCTATGTTTATCTGATTTCCAGATGATGACTAAAATAAATGTAAAAATAAAGATGAAACTTTATTAAGATATTGAACACAAATAAAATAAACCATTAACATTAAAAGGAATAATTGATAAGTGCATAATTTTCTTTATCCTATCAATTTCAATGTTTTAATATAATTTATACATGATATATTTCTTAACAAAATGTAATAATTAAATTTCTCTCGTTAATAATGCTTCACAGTGATATAATGTATGCACCACATCATATTCCCAAAGAAATTAAAATTATTTGTGAAGTAATTCCACTTTTTCATGCACTGGTTTAGGATGTACAACAGCTCAATGCACCCATGTTGGGGTTATTACCCATATGTAAAACTATGTTAGATACAATCCACATGTAGTATATAGTGAAGGATGTATTTCATTGGAATAAATTTAATATATACTTTACCATGATTTATATATTTTTTTCAATGGTTAGTCCATTATATAAGGCATTAAAAATATTTTTTAAATCCTAATACCCAAAAATAACTATACATTTTTCTGATACTAAATAAGACAATGAATACAATTTATACAATTCATTCCAAGTTGTATTGCCAAAATACACACATTATACAACCTTGTATGATCAATATGCCTAATGTATTAGGGTAAATATTAACATAACATCAAAACATGAAAGAACAATTAAAATAACATAACTGAAACTCTCTAAAATTCCCTAATGATGTACATAAGAAAGGGGTCAGTTATAATTCCGATTAAGTTAAAAATAAATGAATAAAAAGATTTATATAGTACATGTGAGTTAATATTAATATCAAGGAAACCTAACATAAGTGAGAGTCACAATCATGATCATTGAATCATTATATGAGATTATTACATTAAGGTAATATGTGATTATTGAAACAACATAAAACATGACATCATAAGAATATGTCAAGGGAAAATAGAAGGAAATAATAAAATATTATTCATAGGACTACCTCCAATGAACCTGACATATAATCACCTGAGATATATACATTTCCCAATTCTTGGGTGGAAATTTAAATTTTGGTCCCACCCATCACATTCATATCATGTAAATTCAAAATTGTTCTAAATAGATCATACATCATAAGTGATTATTTTATATGTTTTAATCAAATGATTAAGAATATTCAGTAACATAAATAGAATCAAACAATCAATATAATATGTGTATAGTATAATGTATAACATTGAGTGGAAATGTGAATGAGTGTTCAGTATATAAATGTTTGGGATGGAAAATAATAGAATCATTTTGACATTAAAACCATGGTACATAATTATTCATGGAATGGTTTGATCGTAGTTGAAGGGGGAAACATTACATGAAAATAATAATTATAACAATTGCAATATGAAGAAACATAATATAAAATTAACAATTGAAAATACTAGTGCATAATATAATTTTAGTTGTTGAATTATGAGGAGCGTGAAAGGATCACTTACTTGAGAGAGTGCTTATCTAATCACAGGAAGAGATTATTATGTTATTGAGAAGTCATTTAGACGGTCCTAGAGAGGTTTCATCCTTAAAACATCATGATCCAATGGTTTTTAGTTAATATTAATAGTAATTTGGGTTTTTTATGGAAAAAGAGTGGATAAGTTATTATTAATTTTTAATCACATGATTTAGACTCTATATGATAAATTAATCCAATACAGAAAACCATTCAACGATATTTTCCATTGGTTTAATTAAAATATGTGTCAATTTCATTATTTTATAATTCCAAGAACCTAAATTCTTAAAATAATTACATTATTTTTGTATATGTGTATCATGCTTATAATGAGTTGAATCTAAAACCATGAATTACAATATAGTTTTTTGAGGAATTATTATAGGGATATAAAATGTTTCATTAAAATTAAAAATAAAATTAATTTTAAGGTTATGTAGTATTTTTTTCATGTCAACTTCTTATTTTATTTTTTACATATATTTTGGTATTATATGCTGATATAATACATACTGAAAAATTATACAACATTTAATTTTTACGAATGAAATCTTCAATTGCTGCAAATTATAAAAAAATTGTCATCAGATAATTTTGACATGATAATTTGAAAAATAATATATATATTAATAAAATAATTATCTATATCTAATAAATTATACATTTCAATAAAAGTATTCTTTCATTGAGAAGTAAATTATGTTTATGACAACCATTTTCTGGCAAAATTAAAAATTACATTTGAGTTCATAATATTAAATTATCATTAATATTATTTAAAAATTATTAAATAAAAATAATTATTAAAAATATCATATATTTCAAAGAAAATTATATTTTTTAAAAAACGTCATGATTGAATCTATTTATTTAAAAAAAAATAGCTTCTATATTATCATATCAATAAATTTATTTTATCAGATTTTTTTTTATTTAATAATTATAATGTAATAATAGGTAAATATAATCATTATTTAATTATAAGAAAATTTATTCTATTATGTTCTAGATATATATCCCTTTATTACATTTTTGACTTCCTCAAGGTAATGTTATGAAATTGTGAGACTTTGTTGGTGTTGTTCGAAAAAAATTATTTGGGTTTTGTTCTCAAAGAGCATTAACTTATATTGTAAAAATATTTCACACATTATTGGAATATTCAATATCATCATGTTAATCATCACGATTTATATCCAAGGATGTTATATGGCTTTTTTCTCTGATAAATTTTCATCATGTGGTATGATCCCATTGTTCATGTTAAATGCTTTCTTTTTCTATGTCAAATGGATATATCGTAACCCAATAAGTATATTAACCATTCAATCAATATATATAAGATATAATATAAATGGTTATGATGTTTAATTGTAATTTTATATAACAAGAAATAACTAACCATGTTTCAAAAACCAATTTAGTTCATGTGTTTTCAAAAATTAATTTCTTAATAAGGCTTTTACAAATTTATATATGAATGTAAAAAATTACTATTTTTGTTATTATAAAATTATGCAATTGAAGAGCACAATGAATTATGATCAAATTTGATGATAATAATGTTATTAATATGTTTGTTGTATGTTAATGGAATATCCCAATGTTTTTTATTGACGTTCTCTATATATAAATAGAAATGGGATATAAAGAAGCTTCATAGAGAGAAAGTATATTCTAATTCAAGGAGAATCCCATATATATAATCACTATAGAGAATATATTCACGGTAAAAAACAAACATTCTATCGGAGTGAGATAAACTATCTAAAATATTTTTGGAATGTTTTTTAAGGAATCTAGGTAAATGAGAGAGAAAATATGTAATTTTGTGAGTGGGCTATATTGGACTTCTTTTATAACGTGTACAACTGCAAAGATGAGGAGAAATGACTTGAATACGTGAATAAGAACCATCTATTAGTTCTTTAGGATATAGCCGTTTTCAAATAGTGATTTTGGATTTTAGATAATGTTTGGATTTTGCTAAAGATGATTGGAAATTATCTATGAAATTATATAATTACATAGATTGATATAATATTTTACATTTACCTAAATTAAATTGAAATTCATACTGTAAATCTCACCTTATGATGTTAGAATAAAAAATTAATAATAATTTAAAGTGATCACAAGGTGATCCATATTCAACATAAAAAAGAAATAATGTAAACCATAATGTGGACACAGAACATCACATGGTGTCTCCTGAGGTGTATACTGTGAATTTAGAAAACCATAAGGAAATTATTGACAATCATACGACGAATTTCTTCATCCAAATGGTCATACTGGGAAACCAAATTGTCGTTTATGAAATATTTATGGTAATACCCAACCTAGGAAGTCAAATATGATAATAATATTAAAAAAGTAAGAATCACCTCCATTTGAACCAATGTTGAACATCACCTTATAAAGAGAGTACTGCCTGAAAATTTTGAAAGGATTTAAATACAACCCTGATGAATATAATGCGATCCTAAAATTATGAGCTGCGTACTTTTCTAAATCATATTGAAATGTGTGATTATTTTAAAATAATAATAAATAATGAATTATAAAATAATAACATCCCGAAAAATGTTATTTATGTCACATATTTCTTTTGTTCTATTTTTAATTTATTTAAACATTATAAAATATACAAAGATTCAGTATTCATGATATTGTTTCATAGTTCCATCCAGTGAATTTATGTTACACAATTCGAAATAAGAATCAATACACATTTGAAATAAATAAAATAATAATTATATTCCACGGATTATTAGAGAATTATAAAGAAGTTATAATAGTTTAAATATGATGTGAAGGAAATCCTAAGACTCATGGAGTTTTAAATGGAGAATTTATTTGGATTTTCAATTATATTTGAATGAATACTATTGTTGGAAATATCTACCATATTTCAATGATAGTATCTCCTACCCTAAAATATTAAATACATTCCATGTTCCTTATATTGGTATTAATTATCATGTGATAATATGAATATAAAAAAGATTCAGATAAAAAATACGAGAGTGAGAGAACATGAAACATTATTCCAAAAAGAGATAATATATTTTCAGTATGAAGGGTGATATTGACAAAATCATGATGCATCATATGTTTAAATTCTGTAGTAGAAGAAGAAAATTGATAAAGGTTAATGATCAAAATTCAGAAGGATATCATGACATTTGTACTTGAAGAAGAAAAATACTGAAACACCACTACACTTAATGATTAAGTTTATCAATGTATTATTCATAATACCTGGTGGAAATCCACATCAATAATAGTGGGAGTAAATCTAATGTAATTATGAAGGATTGAAATCGATTTTCGGGAGATAGGTCAAATTGGAGTGATATAGTTTGAATAAATCATTAATGGATGGCCTATAATTTATAAGAGATAACCCACCATTGCATTCATATATGATCAGAAATTTTGGGTTGTTATAATCCTCTATTTATCAAATAGGTACTATAATTATACTCACATAGTTTACGTGATGAAAATTTTCATCAGGTTAGATAACCAATCCCTAAAATGACTATAATCTATTGTTAAGGATAAGTAATTTCTTTTTATTTTTCTTTACATTTGTCATCATGCATAAGGGAACATGTGACAAAATAAGAGCAAGTGGATAATGATCTCAATCATTCAGAAATTTTTATTTAGAATAGATGAAATAAAAATGTGAGGTATCACTAATTTACCGTTGATCCTTCTTGTGATACCACCAAATTTGTGAACATTAATACCCCGCATTATGTAAGTGAAGTCATCAAAAAAGAAAATTATATACTTAAATTTGAAAATTCACTTCTTACTCACATACCCACAAATATATGAATGAATGAGCTAAAATGGGTGAACTCTTCTAGTCTTAAATTTATTGTATAATAAATTAATAATCTATCATTTTTTAATATAGATCACATACATTTTTTCCCAATTATTTGTATGACAAACATGACAATGGATTACATGGGAAATATTTCGTATATGTTTTTAACAAATGTGGATATGTATTCGATACCAATACAATTGTTTTTGTTTCTAAAGACCAAATAAAATGTTTTTCCAATAACAATAACCTAATATATGTTTCATTGTATTTTCTATTCTCAAGTAAACATACATCCATATTTTAACAACATCACCATGAATTAATCATTTCCAAAAATTACTTTATTTCATCCATCCCAAATTTAAGGCATATATAATTGTTTGTATTTATCCCATTTATAAATGTGGGGTTCATTATATTCTACATTTGATATCCAGTTAGTAATGAACAAAATCATCTTATTTTGAGTGAACAATACTTTCCAATAGTTATTGATGATTACCTATGATTATATATATATCCTTATATAAAACTATATTTTTTGTTTTATGTAATGATTATTGACTATAAAATATCAATGGATCCTCATTCTGTGATGCTTGGAGTGAAACCTCATTAATTAATACCATCTCTATCCCTTTGTATTTTATCATTGGAATTTTTTCTATTGTTATAATTTATTCATTGAAGGGTAATTATAATAGTAAGGAATTAGTTTTAAATGTTACCAAGTATTTCACTCTTTCCATAGACATCCTCTAATTATTGAATCTTTAAAAAAACGTTAGCACTGAGTTATCATATTATATCTAATATTTTATTCCTTGAGTAGGTTATCTCAACATTATTATATACCTTCCATATATTTAATATTCTTTGATATACTATTGTTCAATCCAATGCATCCTTTAAATGTTAAAAAAATTTATAATTACTATAATGGATATGAATATGACAATTCAAGGAACACTATTGATTGTACATATACATATTCATAACATTCTCCATATTTTAGATTCTAACCATTGAATCATTTTTCTAAAAAAATTATTATGGAATCCCAAAATTTTATCTTTATTCCAATATTCTTTCATGGGTTTGTAGACAATTAAATAGGGTAGATTTCCATTATACCTAGTATTACCATGGTTCTTATATATTTATTACCTTTCATTATTTGTTAAAAAATAAGTTTCTTCACATATACTTCTAAATTAGTCTTATTTTCAATAACATTAAGTCCATATACACCACTTCTACTTAATAATTTTTGATCCAAAGAGTTATCATCATTGTTTGAAATATTAGTATTCACAACAATATTGTTTTTGGATATTTTTCAATTTTTGTAAATTGAAATATGAAAGATGTATTTGAACATGTTCAATTTAATGTCCTATTCCACTAGTTTTTATAACAAATTCAAGATTATTTTCATTTTCCAAAGGATTTTATTATATTTAACTATTTTATTTATACTGTGAAATGAGTAACATTATGAAGTAGTTTATATAATTTAACAAAACATAATATTTATCAATACACATAACTCCATTTTGATTGATGATTACTCACTATTCTCTAGATTATTTTTTACATTTAGAATTTTTAAATCATTATATGATAGATCATAAACTTATACATTTTCAAGAAAGATAGTTTTTCTTCTTACACACCTCCATCATTTTCTCATTCATTACTAGTTACCTATTTATTATTAAATTTTTCTATATATTCATTTCTAACAATTTATATATTTGTCTCATCTTTTGATTCAACCTCAAAAATATCATTTTATTAGAAAATGGAAAATAAATTACAATTTTTTTTTGAAAAAAACTATCCATCTACCATTGAAAAAGCCTAGACCAATATAATTTTAAAGCACTCTTGGTTTAGAAACTTCATGAAATCAAATACTTATCTATAGAATCATCTTCCTCTTTCATCTATTAATATTATACTATTAAATTTTCAGTATATTCACAATAGACACACTTGATATGAATAACTCATTTATTCATTAATTTTCCACATCCCAATATTCATAAGATGAAAGGAATGAGTTTGTGAAATGCTATTTCCAAATATCCAAATTAGAAGAATCATGCTCTACATCAATAATTTTTTCCCTGCTATTTTCTTATTTAAATTCTTAATAAAATTTAAATTTTATTCATACAATTATATGAATGTTATTTCAAATTATTTTAGTAGGATTTCAAATTGTTTTAATTAATATCAACAGAAACTATATTTGGATATTTATATTAAAGAATTTAAACCATTTCATTTTTTTTGTTGGATGATAGATATTATCTTATTTAAAACTAGAATGAACTCTATTATTTCACCAACATCCCAAATAGTGATCAATGATATATTAACTCTTATAGAGATTATATTAAAATATTGTTCATCCTAAATTCAAATCATATTCATTATTTAAATACCAAATATTTAGGTTTTCATAATTTACTATTTTATCATCACTATAAATGTTCTCCTACTTGTCCTAAAATTTATTTTCTATTGATATTACCTTGACCAAAATGAATTACTAATTATATAGGGTTGAGGGTGTTATATCATGAACTCAATCATCAATTTCAACATTATTTACATATATAATTTTCATATAATCTATTTTAGTTAGTGGGGTAAGAAAATTGTTTTCCACTTCAATCATATCCAATCTAATGAATAATCGGAATGGTAGTGGTTTACACTAGTTGAGAAGTTAACCAAAAGGACCATGAAGTGAAGTTAGGATCTTTTAGATCCAAAATCAAGGTCCGCAAAGTACAATGTAAAAATAAAAAATACTCCCAATGTGCTTCGGGATGGAATAAATTCACTGAGCTGTTCGGAGAACCAGGGTGACATACCTCTACGGAAGACCTCTGCGCCTAAATATTTGTTATTCACCTCTGTGGAGCACCTACACGGTGGAGCTGCACGACTTACCTCCATAGAAGACCTCTGTGCTAGAAGACACTCGGTTCCCCTATGCGGAGAACCTATGAAGAGATGTTGTGCGAACGACCTGTGCGTGCAACAATTCTCTAAAAAGGCATATTCGTGCCTATAAATATAGCATTGGGCTCCCCATTTCATAACTAGAAAAAAGTGAAAGACTTATTGAAGCTCCCATTGAATATATCTTTCACCTAGATCCATCAAATTGTCTCCGGTAGCTCTCTAAACAACTAGACAAGAGATAATTAAATGCGATAAGAATGTTTTGACGTTCTTCACATTCTTCAGACGTCATCCTCATCTGCATGGTACACCTACACTCTAAGTTGTGTGGTATACCTGCGTGACATAGAAGCATAGTATACCTGCACGTCATAACTGTGTAGTATACCTATGCAACATAGTTGTGCAGTATACCTACGCGACATAGCTCTGTGGTATACCAGCATGATACAAGAAACATGGGTTACCTACACAGCATACTTGTGCGAAGTACCTACATGATCAGATCAATTGACATCTTTTAAATGCCATTCATGGGAGGGTATCTCCTTCCATGATTCCCTTATCTGAAAAGGACTATGTTGAAGCCTCCACCAAAACCTCTTGATTTATCAATTCTTTGGAAAAGGAACATCAGCATGTCTCTTATTTGGGTTTGTATTTCCACAGTTAGATATTTCACAATTTTTTTCACAATTGGGTAAGGATTCATGTGATGATTGTGGGTTTTTATATTCATATTCACTTTTAATGTTCTCCCAAAAATAGTGTTGGGAGGTTCCCTATTTTGAGGATGGTTTCTTACCGGCCGCACCCTTCTCAGGGAGGTGACGCAGAACCTCAGGTTTCTAGTAGGGAAGGTACGATTCACTTATTACTCTTCCACAAAAGCATATGAGAAGTCTGCCTCCCCCACCATGACCAATTTTAGGGTAGACATCCTAGTATAATCCCCTCACCTTCACCCCTTCTTCATTATATTAGACCCTTGTCCAATGTAAATAGAATTAAGGAAAGGTCCATAACCTCGCCCTCTTCCACGATTGATGAACACTCTTTCATTAGAATGGAGGAAAATTTTGGAAGTGTGAATGCCTATGTTTAATCTTTCACATCCTCTTTCTTCACACAATGATCACGACTCATGTGGGCATAGAGATACAAGATGATTATAACATGTGAACATAAAATCATTGGAAGGAACTATGACAACTCTGATTCATATTCAAATCAGGATAAGTAGGAATCTCTTTCAGCCCTAGAGCTCAGTGGATATCCTCCTTAGTAATCAAAACCTAATTCCCAAAATTTGGGAATCCCCCTTAGTATAAAAACCCCAAATTCAATCCTCAAATCATCAAGGTATCCTTTTTCAATAAATAAGCAAAAATCAAATCTCTCAATGGACCAAACTCTCATATGTGACATATTGAACTATGTGGGGTTTGATTCTCATCCATATGGGATACGTAAGAAGCTTCATTGAGGTCCAAATCCAACATGTCAAATCAACCATATTATCCTTGGACAATATTCCCAATAGGGCCTGATCCTAATTGGAAACTCAAATCCTTTCGAAGTTCTGTGGGCTGCTTAAGCATAAGTCCCACACTATTTTATGACTAAAAACCTTTTTTGCTTAATGTTCCTTATCACATGACCATATAAGGTATGATGTGTCCTATTATGTGACACAAAACTATGAGGGTTCAGATTCCATTCACAAGGATACGTCGGTAGCCCATTTTATAGGCATTATCCCAAGATCAAAACAGTCCTTCTTTTCCTTGGATGACAATAAACTCCAGAGTGCCCCATTGAGTGGCTAAAAAATAGTATCATCAATCGATGATTAAATGAATCTATAATAAGTATATTTGAGGATACAATTAATGGAAATCATATAATACATTCAAATATTTCGATTAATGAAGAACCATGAATATATACTGATGATTCTATTGTTTTACACATGATAATAAGTGATTATAAATTTCAAGGAATAAATATGATATAAATAGTGAATTAATAATGATTCATGAAAATATTTTAATTTTACAAATAGAGTCTCAGAGTAGAAATTAATTCCCCCCAATAGCGTGTGATGAGTCTGACCTCCCATTCACTCGACCAATGTACGTTCTTATGTATCGTAATGTCCAAAACATAATGAACACCTACCTTTGGAAAGAAGGTCCCCTTTGGATAAATAACTATAGGATGTTTCTACTTTTATGAATAAATCCAATGGAAACTTCTTGGAAATAGTGATTCATAAATATAGAACACACGTTTAAGGAACTATGAAACAAAAATAGTGAACCCGATGTGAATCCTTAACTATGTTAATAATGTTACCCACATGTTACGCCCATATCAATTCATAAAGGAAGGCCAGACAATGGAATTAATCATTCATGTATTCATTTGAAAAGATTTTTCTTTAAAAAAGTTTTTCGTTGTTATCAGTTTTCCATAGAACTCCATACAAACCAAAGAATGTCTTTCTATAAGACAACATCACTGAATTTCCCGACTACAGCTCACGATGTATATACATTCCCGCAAAGGATTTTATTATAAAACCAACATATTCAATGTTGTGTCTCAAATGTACTGATGAAGGAATATCACCATTACGGTAAAATCCTGAATTTGGAGACTGCTCGATAGGCATCCAGGTCAACAACAACATTGATCATCTGGCCAACGACGACCAATGATCAAGAAGCAGATGGTTCCAACCAATGTCTCAAACTGTTGTAGGTTTGTATCCATGGAACACAACAAATAGTCCCTCTCGTAATACATGGTGGTGGATCCAGAGGTCCCTTAAGGCCTCAACCCAAGAATGCATGAGTCCTTCATGAGGAATCCCATCGTCAATTGTCGTTAGAATCAAGCGACAGTGGACCTCTAACCTGATGGGGGTGTTGTCTCTAGACATTCGGCCCGGGTCTCTCAAACTAAAGCACACAAGACAAACCGCTAGAGAAATCGTCCAGTCAATAGGAAGTTGGTTCTAACCTTTACCCCTTCTAGTGTTTTCTATCGACCTAACATGATGTAAAACAATGAGTGGGTACATACACTCATACATCCTAATTTTACTTCTTGGAAGACTCATCTCACAGCAACTCACCAATCCCACTAGATAAACCCAGCGGAGAATCACAAATAGGTACATACACCTTATCAAAAGTTATAAGCTAGTCAGTAGGATCGCCTGGAAGCATTTAAAGAGGCCCTCCTATCTAATATATTGGTAACAGGTAAACATGAACATACAACTATTTACGGTCACCAATTCTTCCAGTAGTCTTGTATGTCAGTATTGAAGGAAGTCCATCAACCATACATGACAGAAAAGAGAATGCAAGAACATACACATGCAATTGTTCGACAAGCATTCCAACAGTCTAGTTTGGTAGCACCAGAAGAATTCAGTCAGAAATATCTGACAATAAATTTAGGGTAGACCCAACTCTCTGCCCCCATGCACGAGTACTGGAAATATCCATTGATAGGAAAGGAGGACGCGAGAAGGCACATAAAAATACTATAGATACCGAATGGACATATATTCTCGTTCCGACCTCTGAAGTCCGCAGAAAAAACATATCAATGGTGGAAGGTAAGATGCATATCGCATCCCATATTCTAGAAGCATGCCAGGATATTTTAACAAATACTTCAGCAGTATCAGTGGAACAAACAATTAAAATTGTCCCCAAACATGGGACGACACCTCAGGATGCCATCCCAGAGCATATAAACACCTCTGTTCTAGTCTAAGAGGGTCATGGGTCATATTCTCCCATATCATACTGGCACAACGATTAGGATCATACACCCTTTCCAATTGGAGTTAATCGGTCCGTTCTAATTACTACTCCAAGGTAGGCACATGCACTAGCCCATTTTAACCACTTCTCCCTACCAGTGGCCCCATCTATGTATAAGTGAACATCCAAAACGAAGAATCTCTAACCATCGTTGGAAAATCAAGATTTAACCATTGATTCAGCTCCTCTTAATGCTGGAGTTTTTGAATCCATCACACATTTATCAATTTCTGCTCAAGATCATAACCCCTCATTACCTAATTTTTGGAGCGATAGTTGTAATTCTAATGTTTCCCATTGAACACTTCATCATGAAGGAATGCATAAAAAAATGTGGTCAATCGATAGCTCATATCTCCAGATGAGAGCCACAGAAACCCTCCATGTGGCCAGAAGACAAAGTAGAAAGAAGATTTGTCCCTTGTTCTACTCCACCAAGGTGATCCTCCCCATGATGGAATTCACTATGAAAGTCGACTCCTTAGTATTATTTCTCATTGTCAAAACAATTCCATAATTGGAAATGTTTCAACAAGAAATCCCTCCTATCTTATGACACTTGCAATCACAAGGACAGCCATGTCTAATGCCCTGTCATCTATGGGTGAATAACTTTCTTAGTCAGATGACATCTTAAGGGAACGATCATTATCTGAACCTCCCTTGTGTCATTTATACACTAATACAAAGCATCCACTATGGTCAGACCAAGTGGAGAAGCCTCAATTGAAATATGATGATGAAATTTTAAACATGAGGAAATAATTAGATAAAGGATAAATCCCATTAATGTTTTTCCCTTCAGAAAATTCTAAATATGATATTCCATAATTGATGAAAAAATATCGCATTCACAACATTCGTCCCAACTTAGGGAAACTCACTGTCATTTGAAAACAAAATAATTACTATAAAATGAATATCAAAATCATGTAAAGTTAATAGAAGGGTTACGACGCCAAATTGACTTGCCCTCTCATTCAGTTTTCCAACATCCTGGGGATGAAAAAACAACAGATAACCCTTCAGTGCGCTTGTCTCAATGCTCTAATGAGGCTAATCCAATTAATTTTTGATTCCCCATCTAGTGTTGATATCAGAGGATAGGGTGCATATGAAGCATTGAATTGCACAGTGCTCCAAAATCATAAAAATCCTCCAAATGTGGTTTCAATCAATGTTATTGCCCACAGATGGCCCAAATCAATAGGTTTTGTATGTAATCAAATGTACCCTCATGAAATGAAATCAAGCTGTTCTCATTAGAATCAGTCCCAACGAAAAGAAGTTGTTGATCTAATTTTACATCATGCCTATGAGAATCTTGAGAAGGTATCCCATTTAGAGGATGTTAGGCATCATATGATGAAAATGTCCGATATAGCACAACGATCTTCTACAAAAACTGATTTGAGTGATTTCTGGATGATTCACATAGATAATGTCCGAACCAAAATCTTTAAAATCAGATGAAAAATTGCATAAATTCCAGCTATAGTTGTTCAAGAGTCACCCTAGTTTTCCAGGGTAGGGGCTCATTTAATTCAACCTTCAAATTCCTTAACCAATGTTCAAAGACTTGAAGAAGAAGTACAATATAACCCCAGCCTGCATGGCTGGTAATTTTTTTTACATCTATAATCCCCTCCTCAATGGTAGCAAGTTTTCTCCCGATTATGGAAGAATCCTCAAATAAAGTTTACAAATGAGTTATCCAATGATTCCCTTCATGTTACTATCTCCCAAAAAATTCCAGGAAATTCATTCTAATACAAGAACAGAGTCTCGTGATTGAAAAAAATGGAGATGATCTAGCAAAATCACTGACCAAATGTCATCAATGCATTATACATTAGTGAATGATATCAATACCATTTCATAAGATCATCCGTTAAAGATGTACAGTTCAAGGGATTCAGAAGAATAAGTTCTTGTCCACAATACGGTATACACTGAGGAAAATGAAGAAGGTGTGCATACACGAAATTAGTGCCTTACCCAGAATCGAGGTATACTTTCAAATCACTAACTCCCCACTCTCTAAAAAGCTTCTAACAAGGGGAATGAAAAAAACTCTGATTGCATCTCACTTTTTCAGTGGAGTTGGTAAATATATTTCATTTGAAGATAGATTTTCCCAGCAAGGAGAGGAAATGAAATTCTTGGAAAGACTAAAAATATATTTGCTTTGAAATAGAATTTCTTCTATACATACTCCACAGGAATGTCCTCAACTTGAAAATCCTGTAGAAGCTCCCAATCATAGGGGATTTGTAGTTCTTACAGACGAGGATAACGAATTCCCTCCATTGGGTACACAATCAGACATGATCATATACATAATGAACAACCTTTTCTCATGGGTTATCAAAGGAAAATACCAGCACCACCATCAGTGGTCTTACTATTCGTTGAACCATCTCAAACTCTAGTTGATATACCTGTATAGAATCCAGCTCATCCAGATTTTCCGCAAATTCTTATGAAAACAACTGAGGAATTAACGGATCGTTTGGTAACTATAAAGGAATGACGTGCACAAGTTCAGCCGTAAAGTATAGATTACCATGAATGGGCGGATATAATCCCCCCCACCCAAAATTTTTTGAAAACCACATTCCCAATTTTTAATGGTTCGGGAGATCTTGGACAACACTTATCACATTTTTTTGTCATTGTGATCCTATGATTGGAGTTTATCAAAAACAAGAAGCAGTTAAGCATATGTGTTTCGTGCAGTCATTACAAGGACCAGCTTTTGTTTGGTATTCAAGTTTCCAATCTCGATCCATTACTAGGTGGGAAAATCTCTGTTAGAAATTCCTTCTTCAATTTAGTTCAACACTACCAAAGATGACAATTTTTGATCTTACCAATAGTCAGAAAAGGGAGAAAGAAAACATTTCATATTTCAATACTCGAGGGAAGGGATTAACATATTCCTTAATTATAGCACTCCCATAAGAGGAGTTGGTGGAAATCTGTCTGGAAAATCTGTGTGATGAATTAATCACACCCTTGATCCCTGTGAAATACACAAGGGGGTTTCGAGACCTTAATTCAATTGATCGGAAAACAAAAGACTTGATTATAGAAGCTAATTCTAAAACTCATATAATTACATTAGCTCCATGAAGGAGGATATGAAAGGCATAAGATACTACAATCACCCTCAATCAGGCACCTTTACCTAATTCTCCTTCAAGACCTTCATCATACCGAAGGGCTCTGCCTCTTGAGCATTAACAGCAATGACCATTTTGTCAAGAAGATAAAAGAGATCATATAAGGAAATATTTTGAGGAATTAATGAATAATGTTTAATATTGTAGAAAAAACAAGTTCTTGGTTTCATCATCTCAGCATTAGAAAACAATTTGGTTCTGCTGCCAAGGCTGGAGAATCCAAATAAAGACGGAGATAATGATTTCTGAATTATTTTCCCTTTCATCAGATATTGGGACACCCCATTCAGGAGATATTTGTTTTCAAAGTCCCTCTGCAAAATATGGTAGACTCTGAAGAAGTGAAATTTAAATGTTTATCAGCTGAAGTACCATGTGTTACTATTATTGATCTAGAGGAAGAAGGTGAATGGAATGAAGTTAAAAGTAAAAAAGTGAAAAAAATAAATATTGGATGATCATGAAAATGTTCAATCAAACTCATGCTATTTTACGAACAATGTTGAAACAAACAATTGTGTCTTCTACCACTCCTTCCCACAAAAAACCATCTTCACTAAAATGTCATTCCTCAATGAAACAAAGTGGTCATAAGGATAAAGAGTAGTTAGAAAAATGTGAGCTTGAATCAATTCCAATTTTTCACTTGAACATAGCAGATTTTATTCCATATATTTCCAAATAATGGGAACCACCCTACCAAAGAGTAAAAATAGATGTAACCTATCAGGTAGAATCCTCTTCAGATGAAGAATTGATTTTTTTCCATTAATGATATTTATTTTATAGATCCTTATGCCAATTGTGATTTTGATTGTATTGTGCTAGAATTCTTCATATCTAAATGGGGAACTAGAGGAGGAGGACAATGTGAAGGATATAGAGGAAGAGGTGGAAATTCCAGAAACCACCAGTTTAACTCTACACCTTCTCAAACCATATATGCGGTAGAAACTCGTGGAAGATCCATTTTGCATGCTCAACAAGAACAATGAGTTTATTCCATGGAAAACAAGTCTTTTTCTGGAACAACTATTTTGGAGGACCGATTAGAAGCCACACCATCTTCTTCTTGGTAAATGTATAAATTTTGTTAGTCTAATTTACCAAAGCTAGTAGTATTTCTAGCTTCTACTTCGATATAGATTACATCTATATCAGAATCATCAACATCCAAATCATATGCAAAACCACATCTCCAAGATGGGAAACGTGGACCATTGTACCAAAATTATGATGTTTTGAATCTATTATCTCATGTACTATCCAACGTGTCAATTCTTTATGCTTTGAATCAATCTTAAGATCTTCGAGAAGCAATCATTGAGGTTTTTTCTAGTCCTCAAAAAATTTGAAACCGATGTTGCTACTACTGAGGGTTAATGTATAAATAATGACTCTACATAATTTCATGTAGTCAAATAATTTATGAATGAAGATGAAGACCATGTGGTACATGGGCATATCAGACATTTTTATTTGTCTTGAAATGTCAATGATGTAGATATCTGACGAGCCTAAATTGATAATGGCTTCGGCGTCAACATCATTCACGTTCATACACTTCGTCGATTAGGCCTAACTGAATGTAACCTATCTCATTAGAAATTAATTTAACAAGCATATCATAAGCATGAACAAGAACATTTTGGTGAGATTATACTCAAAACTCAGTTTGGAGATCTGTTTTCTAATTCAGATTTCATGGTTGTTCGTGAGGACAGAACCTTCAATATTCTTCTTGGAAGGCCTTGGTTGCATAAACATGCCGCCATACCCTCGTCATACCACCAATGAATTAAATACAATATGAATGGTCAAATTG
The DNA here is from genome assembly GCA_963277665.1 of Viscum album. Classification (NCBI taxonomy): domain Eukaryota; kingdom Viridiplantae; phylum Streptophyta; class Magnoliopsida; order Santalales; family Viscaceae; genus Viscum; species Viscum album. The sequence goes on from OY728166.1 coordinate 880,626,368, forward strand.
GGACATTTTATGGTGACAAGGCTCCATTCCAAACATTTCAATCTCAATAAATTGAGGTAGTGTTCTATCACACAAAAGTAAAGAAGTCAATGCTAAAATAAATATCCAATGTTAATGGTCCAAATGTGTGGGAAAAGATTCTAGAAAATCCTTTCATGAATTTGAGTATAGATTATGTGCGGCCCATCAATCAAATTGAAAGGGTAAAACCAAATCCATGCACTTATCTAGTAATTTCTATAATGTCAATTGCAACAATTACGCCTAACAACATGAGATAAATTATTGATACACCAAGAAATAATGGAAACATGAATGGAGATATTTTCATTTCATTTGCTAAAATAAATGATCCTCTACATCATCAATTAGAATAGAAGAAATTGTATCAATGTTATATGGTGACACATATTTTTATTCTGAATCCATCAATACCTTTTTACCAAATGAAGACCCTTCCTCGTTGTAGACGCCGGAAAAGTCCGTTGTTCCCAAACGAAGCTTCGGATGCGGAAAGCGATGTGATATTTGGAGTCAGAAGCACGTTCCGGAGGGCCCGGAGGACTTGCGCGAAATTTCAGAGGCTCGCGCGCAAAGTTGAGCCGTGGCGCGCAATCCTCCCGGGATGCGCGCAATGCGCTGGGCCGGCGCGCTATTTTGCGCGCCCGCGGCCTGCGCGGCGCCCTTTGCGCGCTGGGTCCTGATTCCGCGCCCGCGAACCGAATTGCGCGCCCGAGACCGGATTCCGCGCCCGGGGTTGCCTATAAATATAAGGCGACCCCCGACGTTTTGAAGGTTGCCGGAATCCGAAGCGTCGCTCGTTCGGGCAATCCAACCCCTTCCGCGCGCAATGCCGATCTTCAGGTAACCTCCTTTCTTTCGCGCAATAGAGCCTTGGGATCCGCCTTCGCGCGCAATCACCTTGGCTCATTTCCTTTGAATAAATTTCAACCCGAAGGTCTTTGCACGCAAAAGAAGCCTCTTGCGCGCAATTGCCCCCGGGTGCGCGCAATCCGACCCGATTGCGCGCACCCCCCATTTTCAAAGTGGCCATTCGTTAGAGAATGAGCCGTTGCCCCCGCGCGCTACCCGAAGCCCGGTGCGCGCAATCCCAACCATCCGCGCGCGAAGCGCTGGCCCAATTACGCGCCAGCCCACCATATTGCGCGCCGACCCGCGGTTTTTGCGCGCAAAGCTCCTCTTTTGCGCGCAATCCGCCAGGGTCGCCTCCCTTGACCCCCTGAGGGTACCCGCCTGCGTGGCGCCCGATGATCCTCATCCTGGGTGCCCGCACCGTGCGTTGTCTTTCCGTGCGGCCCTCCAGGCTTGCGCGAAGTGACACGGACCAATGTCCAGCATGACGTTAAACTGCACAATGTCCAGCATGACGTTAAACTGCACAATGTCCAGCATGACGTTAAACTGCACAATGTCCAGCATGATGTTAAACTGCATATATGTCCAGCATGACGTTAAACTGCACAATGTCCAGCATGACGTTAAACTGCATATCCGTCCAGCATGACTTTAAACTGCATATACGTCCTGCACGACGTTAAACTGTACCTCGTCCGAGCTACAAGAAGTTAAACTGTTCAGCATACGTCCAAGCTGCACGACGCTAAACTGCCTAGCCACCATCGTCCGCGCTGCAAGACGTTAAACTGCCAAGTGTTTCGTCCTCAACACACGACGTTAAACTGTACTTCGTCCGGCAAGACATTAAACCGTCCGCTTCATCCTCAACACACGATGTTAAACTGTACTTCGTCTGGCAAGACGCTAAACCGTCCGCATCATTCGATCCCGTGCCTCGCACGCAGGGTCTCCCCCGGATTGGATGTGGCCCCCACCCACTCGTCTCTGCAGGGATGTCGGGATTGTCCCTCTTTTGGGACGATTCAATGGGAGCGGCTTTTCCCTACGGGGGCAGGGTATTACAAACCCCTAGTTTCTCGTGGGAGGTTGCACATGTGTATCTCCATTACGCCTCCCCACGGCCGAAGCCAGTAGAGGGTATGACTAGGATCGAGGTGTCTTCTGCTTTCGGTCCAAGTCCCTTCCAACTGAGTTTTTCCGCATCCGGGCTGCCTCAAGTGCGTATGTCCTGACAGAATGAACTACGTGGACTTTGATCCCTGTCTTCTATACAGGGTACGTAGGAAGCCTCCCTGAGGTTCAAGCCCGCCACCTGGTCGTCCCGGTCGTATTTACGTCGGTTCGTCCATCAGTGGACCCCTCCAGGGTTCACGCTTGTGTCGATTCACCTATGAATCCGCCCCTGTGGGAGACTGCCCGTGTGTATCTCCACGGTGCCTCCCCACAGCCCCCCTTTTTCCATTTCTCCTTTTATCGTCCAGCATGACGTGAAACTGTGATCCACCCGGCCGTTCCATCCCCCTCTGTGCGAGGTGGTTCGGTTCAATCCTCCGCCCGGTGGCCTCGACCTCTTCGTGAGTCGGCTTGCCGACGTCCAGCATGACGTTAAACTGTATACCCGAACTACGTTGACTTTGATCCGTGCTAACGCGCGGTACGTAGGAAGCCCCTCCGGGGTCCAAGCTCTTCAATCCATCATCCATCCTGATCCTTACCCGGGCCGCCACATCCCGGTGGGGTCATGCCACTTCACTCCACTCCACGTTACTTGGGAAGCCGCCCATGTGCTGGCCCCAGCGTCGGAGGTTCCCCGCAAGGGGTTCTGTCATCTGATCCACTTTTCGTGTTGATCGGTCTGATGCCGTCCCCGATGGACGTTAAACTCGCGGCATACCCCGTGTTAAACATGGGAAGCTGAGGAAAACCTCAGGTGACACAGTTCCCCGCACCCGGTACGGGATGCCTCAGGCCATCATGCCTTCGAGAAGCCCTATTAGGGACGGAAGACAGACGTGCAGAGCCGCAGTGTTACGACACGCCCCCAGCACCCAGAGCCACCCAGCCTTCTCACCGCAGGTTGCTGCCCCGACCAGACTCCTTGGAGCGTCCGGGCGGAAGCAGCGTAATTAATCGGTGTCCATGAAGATATGGCGCCGGGAACGAGATTCACGAACATTCTTAAGTATATGAGGGAGACCCGGATTAGGCGACGAGTTCCGAGGAGACGTCCAAGGAAGGAGGAGCCGACATCCCATCATCCCGGTTTCGATCAAGGAGCAGACGCCCCTGAATAAGGGACGGATGCCGCCCGCCCTTGGAAAGCGGGACTGCGGGACCACAAGCCGCGCGCCCATCCCCTCGGGTTGACGGGTGCACGCGCGAACGCGTCCTGGCGGAACAGCGTAACCCGACGCACATCCGCACCGAAACAGAAAAATGGTGAACCCGACGTGAATCTCTTCTCCTCGATACGAAGACCGATGGCTTTCAGAGGTGTTGGAAGACTGGCATGTTGCCCGGCCAAGCGTTCAGTCTTACCCGCCAGGGGCTGGGGAAGTGAAATCGGGCACTCCGCCTCGCAACATCGAGGGCCTGGGTTCCCCCCACGGAAGGCGTCGTGGCGCTAATGGTTGGTTGTCGATTCCTTTTTCCTGTCAGTGTTAATGGGTCTTTCTCCCTGCTTTCAGAAATCAGGTCGCCCGATCCAGTGCCCGATCGCCACCCGCCCACTGGCGCAGGGATAAGGGAAACACCGACGCGGCTACTCCGCGCGGTCCTGCCCGTTCCACAGTCGTCCCAGCAGCCACAACTGCGGGACGACCACGCCCTCTCTCCCCCTCAGAGGTCATCCAGAGAAGGGTGATCAACACCCTGGTGCGGAGATACGAGGAAGAGGGAGTCATCCCCACTAGGGAAATGGCTCGCCGAGACCTTGAGAAGGCTGCGCCTCGCCACCACCGCCGCCCCCGAGGGCCGCGCAGGGAGGCACCGCTGCCTACCTCGATGTCCAATCGCTGCGGGAGTTTATCCCCGGAGCACTCTGACAGTTCCCTTCCCTATGCGGATGAGGTGGAAGATGCCCGGGATCACCCTATCCGGGGTTCGCTCCAGGGATCTACGGTAAGGACTCCCGCCAGGCCACGGCGACACCGCCGCCAGGCCTCTCCAGTCGAAGAGCGGGCTCTCCACCTGCCCGCGCCGCTCATCCCGACTCGTCTGTCTCGACGCCAACGTCGGGCACGAGCGGAAGAGGATGCCCACCTTGGGGCTCTAGCAACAGCGGCCGCATTGGCCCAAGCCACTGCTGGCTCCAGTCGCCAGGCCTCTGTGCATCCTGAGCGGGGGAACTCCTATGCCCGACCTGGGTCGAGGCCCCGACCGCCCCAAAGGCAGGTTGGGTCGACTCTCCCGGTTGCTGGCACTGGCAGTAGCCACCGCGGACTACCTCGCGGTAGCGCTATTCACCGGCAGGATCTACTCTGTGTGGCCGATCCAGGAGGCATGGGTCATCCCACCTTCCGATCCCGGCCCGGAGGCCTGCCCGGAATCATCTCTCCCCGCGTCCCCTTTGATATCTGTCCCGGTGCCCCTCGCACCTTGGTTCCCAGTCCTCTTGGCCCCAGCACCAGTGCGGCCGGAGGACGCCAGGACAGAGATCAGCCATGCCCCGAAGAACCACCCAGGGGCAGGAGGACGAGGCGTCGACGCCGAGGGAAGAATGTTACGGAATTCCGGACAGAGATCCGACCGGTTTTCTTCTCTGACTCAGAGGCGGAGTACGATTCGGCGACAGAGCCCCTTCCCCAATCCCGCCAGTCAAGGGCAGGGGTAGGAATGCGGCACGTCAGCCTCGTGCTCCCCGAGAGCGAGATCGATGTGATCCCCGCTTCTCTCCGAAGGTATATCCGGAGTAACGAGGGCCTGGTAGACCCCCAAGGATCAAGCTTGCGGTTGGTACCGGCCCCTCCGGAAGTGCCTTCCGCCTCGATCGGAGAAGCCGGAGACTTTTTCTGGGGACCGACGGTCGAACCACGATCTGGTGCGCCCTCGGCGAGCACCGATGCTACGGCAGGATGTTCTCTCGCCGGCCCGTCCTATCGTGATGTGGTAGCCAGGGCACTGCCACCCTCAGAGGGCGGCCCGGGATATGGAGGCTAATCGGCCTGTTCTCCGTATTCACCGCCGGCCAGCCCGTCGGCCCGGCGGCCCGCCTCGGCACCACTACCAGTTTCCCGTCCGTTCCCAGCCATGGAAGAGGACCAAGGAGATCTGGGTCCCGAGTTTGAGTCGTGGAGCTTCTGGACCGTCCTTGCAGAGGGCCACTTCCCTGAGAAGTTTTGGCCAGTCGCAGGACCGGGCTTTGATGCACCCGAATCGCTCACCCCGGATGAGTTCGAATGCTTCCGCCGAACTCTCCGGGAGACTCGCTCCTGTCTTCACCGCCTACAAATGCCATACCCCGGGAGTCAAGCGCACCTGGAGGGTATTGGTGAGCAGTGCCGTCAAATTGACCTGGCCATGCTCCCCGCGGTTCGGCACCCCGGGTCATTTGAGCACCACGATGCCCTCCAACAACGATGCGTTGAGTGTTTTCAAGTACTCCGCAAAGTTATCGAGGAAGCCACTCCCCACGTGTATATCCGTGGATGGGGGCAGTACGCTGCCCTAGGCTTCAGTGTGATTCGCCGACAGCCCGATTCGTTGGGTGGCCCTGAGGGTATATCCCCAGGGACAGAAACAGTCAATATGGCTGACCTGTCGGGAGAGGGGAACGACTTGGAACTTCTCGACGGGGGCTTCCCCCCCGAAGACAAGCCGTCGTCAGATCCATCGGTGAGAGTTACTCGTCATCAGAGGAACCTCCTGGGGCTCCCCGCACCCACTGAAGCACTGACGTTGAGCAGAAACGTCAGCAAAGGAAAAGAGCACAGCGAGGCTATAAGGCCCGCCGACCCATCTGCCTCCATGCAGAGGGCAGAGGAGGATCTCGAGAAGGCTACGCTACGTCAGCAGCTCGCCGAACAGAAGAAGCTGGTTGACCAGCTCCTCGCCGAGCGCGCTGCAGAACGGCGGCCTGACTACGGTGATCCCAGGCCAGGACAGCAGGGACCGGAACAACCGCTCCTCGATGAGACTCTCCCGGGCAACCGTGATTACGCCGTGTTCGCCGACAGAAGAGAGGCCATTGCCTATGGCAAGAGGGCGCGGTATGTTTCGCCACACCCTCCCGAGCGGCGTGACTACCTGAGAGATCCCGCTCGGATTCCTCCCACTGCCCCAAGGGCCGCTCCGCCCGCCATCCCACGAGCTGCCGAGTTCGACGACCCGGTCGACGACCCGATTGAAGGGCCATGCAATGCGCTCGTGGTTAGAGATCCTCGCCAGGACTGGAACCCATGTCCGGACGATCCGATGGCGGCACTCATTGCCCGCTTGGAAGCCTTGGAGACTCGGCAGGTGGCGATCCCACCGGACGGCAAGCCCTACCCAGCATGGGTGGATGACATGCCAGCGCCTTCGGGATTCGGGAATCCCACTTTCGCCCCCTTCAACGGAACTGGAGATCCGCCACAGCATTTAGCCCACTTCAACTCGAGGTGCGGGCCTATGTTGGGGACTCCGGCGCAGCAGGAGGCCGCTAAGCTTCGCTGCTTTGTTCAGACATTGGAAGGGCAAGCATTTGTCTGGTACAGCCAGCTCCCCGTCGGGTCGGTAACCAGCTGGGAGGACCTCCATAGACAGTTCCTCTACCAGTTCAGTTCCACGACCCGGAAGACAAGTATCGCAGACCTCTTCAAGTGCAAACAGAGGCCTGATGAGCGAGTCGCGGACTTCGTCGCCCGATGGAAGGGTCTCACGTATTCCCTTGACATGCCATTGACTCAGGAGCAGTTGCTAACAATGTGCGTCGGGAACGTCAAGACCGAGCTGGTCCCTTCCCTGATCACTCAGAATTACCCCGGAGGGTTCAGGGACTTCTCAGACAAAGCTCAACGTCTTGAGGAAGCCCTGCAACAGGCCAGCCAGGCACACCCGCTGCCTCCTATGATCCATGCAAGGAGAGCCAGCAGGGCTGAGCCTGCTGTTGTTGCCCAGATAGAGGCCCCTAGGCCGTTGGAGCTGCTGCCGGTGAGGCCAGCTCCACAGCCTCACAGGAATCCGCCTCCACGGGCTCAGTTCCCGGCCCAGCAGCGGCAGCCCCAGAACCGGCCGGCCCCTCCGCGTAATGTACCGCCGCAACCCAGGCGAGATAATCAGGGTCCACCTCCTCGGCCGGCCTCTCCAGCCCCTCGTCAAGACCACGCTCCCAGGGGCCCGCGACACCTGACTTACTCATTTCATGAGGATCAGGTCTCCGGTTACTTCCGGAGCGCCCTGGAGCAGAGGATTGTGCGACTGCCTGAGTGTTGGAGGCCGGAGGAGGCACATCTTACGAATAGCCCCCGCTACTGCCCCTACCATCGGGCCCTAAGGCACACCATCCAGCGGTGCTATGTGTTTAAGGATTGGCTCCAAGACCAGATTAACAACAATGTAATCAGGTTGGGCCCAGCTCCGGCACAAGTGGCGGGCATATTCGTGGGATCAGATGACGATAGTGGCAACGAGGACAAATGGTAGCTGGTCTCCGACCGTGGGTCCCAGAAATATAAAAACTGGATGGCCCGCAAGACGACCATTCGCGCCCATGGAATCATCCGTGCGCGCTTGAATCAGCCTGAGCCCCCAGAACCTGCGGGTGCTGCTTCGGCATCGTCGTCGCAGCCTGCCTCTTCCAAGAGGAGCAAACGGCGGCAGCGCAAGAAGGAAGAGCGCGCCCCGCCAGTTCCGCCACTATCCCGTACTCTCGGCGATTTCATGCCCCCGGAGATGGGGATCCCTCCTCGGATCCGCCCGGCGATGGATGATTCGTCCGATGACGGTATTGGGTACGCTTCGGTTAACACCGTCGAGCTGGTAAATCCCTTTTCGGTTCCCGACGTTGAAGAACACCAGGTGGACCTCCCCAGTGTCCCCGGTCGTCGCCACCGTCGGAAGAACCGCAGCAACAGGAGTCGCCGGGGCACAACCGTTGGTACTTCCAGCCAGGCCGTGCACGCCACTGAGACTAGACAGCAGGCTCAAAACCGAGCTCAGCGCACGCAGCCCCCCCATCCGGGGATGACGGATTCGCCTCTGCCACTGTTTGTGGTGTGGGACCAGGCAGAACCACCACAGCCGCGTCGCGACCAGCTCCGCCCTGCCATGAGTCCATCCCGGCCTCCTGACTCCAGTACGGTGACCATTTCACGGACTGCGACCAGTGAACAGCGAGATGCGCCAAGTACCAGTCGGCCGCCGATCCAACCGGCAAGGCCCGTCATGCCACCAACCGCAGAGCAACCTCCTGCAACCAGGGGCTCGCGCTTGGCCAAAAAGTATGATGTCCTGAAGCACTTGGCCGACATCCCAGCAAGTCTCTCCATCCTTGAGGCTCTGCGCATGTCATCTGAGATGCGCGAGGCACTCGCTGAAGCCCTAAAAAGCCCCCTCCAGTTTGAGACAGAGGTTGCGGCTGCAGAGGCCTTTCACACCGAAACGATCGAGGATGCCGAATGTCAGGCAGTTATCTCGTTCTCTGGTAAGGATGAGGACCCTCCTATACAGGGACACATTCGTCTGCTGTATGTCACTGGCCAGTTCAATGGCCTTGAAGTCCGGCGTTGTCTTGTCGACACGGGGTCCGGGATTAATCTGATTCCAACTCGGACGCTCCGGAGATTGGGGTTGTCTGAGGATGACTTGATTCCCTCCGACCGCAGGATCCAGGGGTACGACCGCACCGAGCAAACCCCAGTCGGCAAGATACGTTTGAAGACCCAGTTCGGTGACTTGGTTGCCAACACCGAATTCATGGTAGTCTCTCAGGACACTGTGTATAACGCATTGATGGGCAGGCCATTGCTTCACCTTCACGCGGCGGGTCCCTCGTCATACCACCAATGCCTCAAATACTCCCTTAATGGTCGAGTAGGCGTGCTTCAAGGAGATGCCTCTCCTTTTGCCTCATGTGAAGCCCGCTATCTGGACGCGGACTATTACAAGAGCATGGATAAGCAGATCCTGGCAGGTGAGGTTGAGCCTGTCGCAGTTGCAAGCGATCCCTGGGCAAGTCTGGATGACGCTTACGTCCTCCCGATTCACCGGTTGGACGTCGCCATGGTCTTGACGGTCCGCGAGTCTCCTGATGAGATGGCCGCGACTGCCCGCGCCAGCACCAGTGGCCCAGCAGGATCTGGTAGCCCCAATGCAGTTTCCAACGCAGTCTCTCCCGTGGACGATCCCTCCCCGAGCGGAGAGGATATGGAAGACGCACCCCCAGCCTTTGAGGAGGGCGTCCCCGCCACGGTCGATGAGTTAATACAGGTGAACCTTGGAACCGAGGCCGATCCAAGACCCACATTGGTTAGTGCCGCCATGCCCTCTGAGGAGCGGCAGCAGTACGTGGGCTTTCTCAGGCAGCACCATGATGTGTTCGCTTGGGGCTATGACGAGATGTCGGGGCTAGATCCTCAGGTAGCCGTCCACCGCCTTGGTCTCCCGGCGAACCATCGCGGGTTCAAGCAGCCTCCCAGGAAGATGCACCCATCCCACGGTGCCATAGTTGAGGCCGAAGTTGACAAGCTTATCAAAGCCAACTTCGTGAGGGAAGTTCAGTACCCCAAATGGCTGGCCAACATTGTGCCGGTCAGGAAGAAGAACGGGCAGATTAGAGTCTGCATCGACTTCCGCGATCTCAACCGCCACTGTCCGAAGGATGATTTTCCCCTTCCAGTGACAAAGCTATTGATTGATGCCACGGCAGGGTTCCAAGCCCTCTCCTTCATGGATGGATACTCCGGATACAACCAAATTCGGATGGCCCCTGAGGATGAGGAGTTCACTGCCTTCAGGGCCCCCCAAGGTACCTTTTGCTACCGGGTCATGCCCTTCGGCCTGAAGAATGCAGGTGCCACCTATCAACGGGCGATGCACCGCATATTCAAGCCAATGCTCGGCACGCTAGTGGAATGCTACGTCGACGACTTGGTTGTCAAATCGCACCAGCCTCGGGACCATCTCAAAGATCTTGAGAAAGTGTTCAGCTTCCTCCGGTCTCGCTGCCTGAAGATGAACCCGTTGAAGTGTGCCTTTGGGGTCACCTCCGGAAAGTTCCTTGGATTTGTGGTAAGATACCGGGGTATTGAGATCGACCTAGAGAAAATCAGGGCGATTAGCCAGATGCCTCCCCCTGGTACCGTCCGGGAACTGCAAGGGTTCCAAGGCCACTTAGCCTATATACGCCGATTCATCGCGAATCTGGCCGGCAAGTGTAAGCCCTTTTCTCGGGTTATGAAGAAAGGTGCCACCTATGTATGGGATAAAGAGTGTCATACCGCTTTCGAGGAAATCAAGCAGTACCTGCTTCAACCTCCGGTCCTGATGCCGCCCGTATCCGGAAAGCCGCTGGTCCTTTATGTGACCGCCCTGGAACGGTCCCTGGGTGCCCTTCTCGCCCAGATGAACAACGAGGGAACAGAGAATAGACTCTATTACCTCAGTCGCATGCTCCTCGATGCGGAAGTTAGGTATTCCCCCATCGAGAAGAGCTTCCTGGCGCTCGTATTTGCCGTACAGAAATTACGGCACTACTTGCAGCACCATGAGGTACAGTTGGTTTCTCGGGTAGACCCGTTGAAATATATCCTGAGCCGGCCTATGTTGACTGGCCGCCTAGCGCGGTGGGCTGTGATTCTCCAGCAGTTCGACATCAGGTATGTGTCTCAGAAGGCCATCAAAGGGCAAGCATTGGCAGACTTTCTGGCCGCTCACCCGACCTCCGCGGATCAGCCGCTGGATCTAGGCTTTCCTGATGAGACCATTCTCTCGGTTGATCGAGCCGATCCATGCTGGCAGATGCACTTTGACGGTGCATCCCGGAGCCCCACCGGTAGAAGACTCGATAATCCTAAGCTCAACAGAGTGGGTTTGGGCATCGTCTTCATTACCCCGGAGCGAGCCGTGCTGCCATACTCTTTCCTGTTGTCAGAGGGCTGTACCAACAATGAGGCGGAATACCATGCCCTCATCACCGGCCTCGAGTTGGCTCTCGAGATCGACGTGCCCCGTCTGTGCGTGAAAGGGGACTCCGAGCTGGTCGTTAAGCAGATCAATGGCGACTACGTTGTCAGGAAGCCGGAACTTGTGCCATTGTTGGAGTGCACCCTCCTTCTGATGGCCCGGTTCCCTTCTCGGCCGGAAATTGTCCATGTTCCCCGGTCGCAGAACGGTCGAGCAGATGCTTTGGCCAGCCTTGCCGCGTCACTTGCGGAACCTGAACAGGACAACCTGATCGTCCGCGTGACGCGCCGCAGGCTCATCGCTCCCGTTATCCCGGAAGAAGATCGTGGCCCGTTGGTAAGTAACCTCACCACGGTTGCCCCCATGCCCGGAGCCCCGAGTACCCCAGATATGACAGTCAGATCAGCCCCTGATTGGAGGACGCCTTTGGTTGAGTACCTCCAACATGGCATTCTTCCATCGGATCGGGCCGAGCGCGAGCGAGTTCGACGCCGCGCATCACAGTTCGTCCTCCAGAGCAGTCCCGGCCTGGAGCAGATCCTCTACAAACGCGGATTTGATGGTGTTCTCCTCCGTTGCCTTCAGGGAGTTGAGATCCCACGAGTCATGCAAGAGGTTCATGCTGGTTTGTGTGGCGCCCACCAGACTGGGCCGAAGCTGTCCCACCAGATTCGGAGGTTGGGATACTTCTCGCCCTCTATGATCCATGACTGCATCGAGTATGCCAGGAGGTGCCATGCGTTCCAGGTTCATGCGAACTTTGTGCATCGACCGCCAGAGCCTCTCCATACCACAAGGTATTCCTGGCCCTTTGCAGTCTGGGGACTGGACGTTGTGGGACCTTACCCGCCGGCGACAGCTCGCCAGTGCCGATTCATTCTGACCGCCACGGACTTCTTCTCCAAATGGGCAGAAGCGATTCCGCTCAGAGAGGTCAAATCATGTTCGATCGCTGACTTCGTGACCTCCAACATCATCTATCGATTTGGAGTGCCTCACGCTATCCTCACGGATAACAGAACCAATTTCCGAGCAGCCGAGTTGAAGAAGTTGTACGCCAAGTATAACATTCGCTCGAACCATACATCTCGCTATCATGCGCAGGCGAATGGACAGATCGAGGCGTTTAACAAAACCCTCTCTAACATTCTGCAAAAGATGGTTGGTCAGAACAAGAAGAGTTGGCCGGACAAGCTCCCCAACGCCCTCTGGGCTTATCGGACGACGACTCGCAATTCCACCCAGATGACCCCTTATTCCCTTGTGTATGGAGCTGAGGCCGTCCTGCCCATCGAGATCCAGTTGCCGTCCTTGCGCACTGCGGTCTACGACCAGCAAGCGCCGGACAGAGTTGCTGAAGCCCGTCTAGTCGAGTTGGAAGCACTGGATGAGAACAGACTTCGCGCTTTGCAAAACTTGGAGAGGCATCAAAGCAGAATGGCTCGAGCTTTCAATAAGAAGGTTCGCCTCCGCTCCTTCCTGCAGGGTGATCTAGTTCTAGCCCTAAGAGCGCCGATGATCCCCGGCAGGAAGCCGCCCAAGTTGGAGCCCAAGTGGGAGGGACCTTTTGTTGTCCACAAGGTCTATCCCAATGGCGCGTACTCCCTAGCGACTATGGATGGTGAGCGTGTCACTCCTCCCACCAACGCTAGGTTCCTCAAGCAGTACTTTGTCTGAGTGTGCCGACGTCCTGCACGACGTTAAACTGCATACGTCCGCGTGGCAAGACGTTAAACTGCCAAGCATCATTCGTCCAGGCTACAAGACGTTAAACTGTTCAGCATTCGTCCGCGCGGCAAGACGTTAAACTGCCAAGTGCTTCGTCCTGCATGACGCTAAACTGCACTACGTCCGAGCTACAAGACGTTAAACTGTTCAGCATTCGTCCTGCATGACGTTAAACTGCACTTCAAGAACTACGTATGGCTTGATTCCCATCCTTATGGGATAAGTAGGACCTCCTGGACATTCGTGTTTCAGGCCCAGCCCCATTTCCCGGGAATCTCCATCTCGCGTCGGCCCTCTGGCCCAAGTTCCCCTTCTTTTGTGCGAGGCGTATCGCGTAAGCGGGGGATTATGTCCTCATTCACGTCGGTCTACTGGCCACGCCGTACGCCTCCCCCGTGTGTGGGACTACCTCACACCCCTCATCGTCCTGCATGACGTAAAACTGCCTCTCAAGAACTACGTATGGCTTGATTCCCATCCTTATGGGATACGTAGGACCGCCTGGACGCTTATGTTTCAGGTCCAGCCCTGTCTCTTGGTTGATCATGGGGATCTGCCCTCTTTTGGTTGCTCTCAGGGTGAGTCCTCCGACCCTTCCCGGTGACCCGTTAACATGTTTTGGGTACTTCGGTCTATGACTCGTAGTGTCAGATTCAATCCCGAAAAGTCCTGTGTTGCTTGTCAGGCCTCGCGCTTCCTCTTGTTCGAGCCTTCACTCAAAGGGATCCTCGTTAGCGGCTTGGGTACGACGCCTCAGTGCTCTCCCACCGCTCCGGGTCGATTTACCGGCGGGTCTTGGGCCGCAAATCGATATGAATCCTGCGATTGAGCGGTTGATGCTCGTTTGCTTGCCCCGTCTTAGGCTGACGCGATCGGATGTTGTGTTGCGAATGCGTCACCAACATCCTTGATCTCCATGTCGGCTCTTTCAGGCTCTGAACATTGGTTGCGCAGTCCTCATCACACTCCGCCTTTGTGCGTTGTAGTGGAATCTCGACACTCTCTTCATACTGACCTCCAGTACACCTCTACACGTTAGGCAGACCAACCAAGGTAATGATGTCGTTCGAGGCTCCCATGATCTGAGCACCAAGGATATATGCGGATGTCCTCCCTAAGGGCCGTGCGTGGCTGGACCCTCGTCCCCATAAGGAGGAGGGAGTCGCCCGAACAATTGCGTTCTGGGCCCAGTATATCTGGAGGCTAGCATCTCTGCCCCTCGGGTGATGGACATACGCAGACCCCTATCCCAAGACTCTTCTCCTGGAATCGTGCGTGACCGCAGGGCTGGGTATGTTCCCACCTCCGCCATGTCCGCCGTACCGCAATAAGCGGATTCCTCCATGGTCCGAACCAGACAACCTTAAACTGTGTTGTCTGGTCCTACCACACGACCGTTAACTGTGATCGTCTTGGCCGCCCGACGAGAAACGGCACTGCATCGTGATGTCCTCCTCAGGGGACACTCATGTTGGGCGCTGGTTAATGACCACGCCATTCATCAATGCCTTCCATGGCTTGATTATTGTGGCGACGCCAGAGATTTCTCAATCACAGGCATGTCGCCGCACAAAGAAAAACCATTCATCTTTAAGGAAAAACAAGAAATATCAAATGCCGCTCCTTCTGTGTGTGAGGGTCAGACCCGCACTCTTTCCCGCGCTGGTGCCCGATTGTGTTGCGCTGCGCTTCAAGAACTACGTGCGGCTTGATTCCCATCCTTATGGGATACGTAGGAACGCCCAGATGTTTGAAACTTCGGGTCCAGCCCCCCACCTCTTAGAGATTCCCCCTTCTCTGGGGAATCCGCCGCCTTCAGGTCACCCTCAAGGCGTGTTCCCCGACCCCTTGCCGTGGTCCACCGGTGTCAAGAGTACTCTGGTTTATTGCCAGGAGTGTCAGGTTCAGCTTGGTCAGGTTCCTTCCACTTTTCAGGCTTCGTGCTCCCTTTCATTCGGACCCATCGTCTACGCCCTGGGTGGAGTCCCCGTGAACGGTTTGGACACAATGCCTCAGTGCTCTCCCACCGACTCGGGCCGGTACCCCCAATGGCCTCGGGCAGCAAATCGATATGAATCATGCGATTGAGCGGTCGATGCTCGTTTGCTGCCTCATTCCACCAACGGTTAGTGCGATATTGATGCTGCCTTTCCGCCACGGTCGGCAGTACTCCCATATCGTTACTCCGGTGCCTTCAGTCCTCGAGTGAATGGCCGCATGATTCACATTTTCCACCTCCCATTCTGACCAGGCGAAACCTCGACACTCTTGACACTATCCCTTAGTGCGTCTTCGCATATCCAGGGGATATGACCACGATACGGCGTAATTTGAGGTTATTATGGTCCGAGCTCTAAGACCTTAAACTAAGATCTAGCCCCATGGTCCGAGCTCTAAGACCTTAAACTAAGATCCACCCTTATGGTCCGAGCTCTAAGACCTTAAACTAAGATCTAGCCCTTATGGTCCGAGCTCTAAGACCTTAAACTAAGATCTACCCCTATGGTCCGAGCTCTACGACCCTAAACTAAGATCTCCCCAAATGGGGTCCTACGTCCTGCATGACGTTAAACTGCACTCTCAGAACTACGTGTGGCTTGACCTCCAGCCTGATGGAGTACGTAGGAACGCCCGGGCATTCCAACTCGGGTCCAGCCTCAGGGATCGTTAAGTCCCGCCCCTCCTCGTTGCCGGCCGTCTAGCCTGACTTCGGGTAGAGCGGTGCAGTTGTGATATTCTCCCCGATTCAGCTCGGGATGCCCCATCGCAGGGATGGGAAGCGACGGTTTCCTCGTCAAAGAGGTGCTGTCTGAGGATTGAGGTGACTCACGGCCAGATTAGTGCGTCCGCCTAATATGCTTTCCCCACGGTGGCACAATTTTGAGAGCGTTGGATTCTGTCCGAACAAACCATCACTTCGCCCCACGCTTCGCATGCCCTGTTGATATGGATTTTCCACCCTTGTGTCTGAAGGAACCCCAAAGCGGTATTCATGATGACATTTGGTCCGCCTCCTGCAATATGAATGATGGCCTTTTTCGGTCCGTCTATTGCAGTTGTTATGGTCGATCCACTGTCCGCCTATCGTCTTGGGTATTTCCTGGAAGGCCGACCGTTGTGGATGTCTGGATTCGGGACACGCGATTCACCCTTTCTCATTTCCCTATGTTCGGATAAAATCTCAACGCCCCTAGCATTGTCCCGCTCATGTGTTGGAACAAGTTGGGGGGATGATACATTGATTAGGCTCGAGGTCTCCTTTCCTAGGAATGACCTCCCTCTTTTCTCCAGCAATCCAGGCCCAATTATGGATGCCTGATGCTTGGTTAACACTCCCGCAAGACAACGAATTGTGGTTGAGCATGTTAAACCAAAAGATGCAGATAAATATATTGATTCATACAGATGGATCAAAGTAGCGGAAGCAAATGTTTTGGGAATGGAAAAACAAAGCCCTTAGGGATTAGCGTGCTGAATGAGTCTTTCTAATGCCGCTACCCTTTGGCTGGTGGCCTCCAGAGCTGCTTCTCGCTCTCTGCGTGCCCTCTCTTCGTCGGCGGTCGCAGCACGCAGTTCGTCGATTCTGGCCTGTGCACGCTCCCGCTCGACCTGAATTGTGACCATCTGTTGGCCCGCCTCCGTCAGCTGTACCTGAGCGTCAACCGGCTGGGCTGCTAGTTGCTCCACAAGCTCGGTACACGTTGCGACGAAGGCCTCCTTCTCTGCCGCCTGCCCTTCGAGGCGCCGGACTTCCTGCTCCGCCGCGAGGAGCGCCCGCGTGCTCTCCGACATGTCCCGACTTTGTGTGACGTCGGCACGCCGGCAGCTCTCGCGCATCTTTTCAGCCATGAAATCACGGACCGTTAGATGGAGGCGTTGAGCACCAGGTCCCCCGGCGCACAGAAAGCGCAGCCAGTTTTGAAGTGATCCCATGCGCCCCAGCCACTCCGACAGGTCTCGCTTGAGGAAGCGCTGGATGCACTTCCACCCCCTACGGCGCGTTATCCGGCTCTCCTCGACCGCCTCCGTGTCTGAGTCGTCCATCTCCTCGGGATCGGTAGGCCGGTAGGCAGGGAAGGCAGCCAGCAGGTCTGCTGCAGGGTCCGCCCCTGGGAGGTCCTCACGAGGGATAGGTTCCCCAACACCCGGGCGACCTTCTTCTCTCTCCCCAGCGGCGCTGACACCCTCGTCAGCCCCCAACCTCTCTCCGATGGCAGCACCGCCGACGTCCTCAGCCCCTTGATCAGCAGTTGGTGGGGCCGGCTCGGTTTGGGAAGTCTGTTCCGGAGCAGGCGGCATGTCTGCCACCGGTCCACTCGTGGATGGCCCGGGTTCGGCAACCCGATGAGCCTCCAGTGTTGAGATCACTGCGCAGGGCATGCCATGGTTAGTCACGGATCGTTAACGGCAAGCACCAGCAGTAAAGTAGGGAGACATACGGGAGTTCGGAGCGTCATCTTCCGCTATCCCGGTCGCCGCAGGAACAGTTGCAGCAGGGGACCCCTTAGCGCTTGTCAGTTCGATAATGGGTGCCTGGCCCCCGCCTTGTCCTGCTGGCGCCTCTCCTACTCCTGTTGAGGACGCCTGACCGACATCCGTGTGCTCCTGAGAAGGATAGAGAAACGGGTTAGAAGCTGCATAAGAGAATGGATGAAGCAGGTTGAGTAGGGATAGAAGCGGACCTCGAGGAGCTCAGTGACATCAACGTTGTCAGAGCCGGCCACCCCGCCGCTCTCCCGTGGGCTCCCCCGATGGGACCTTCCCTCGGAGCCTTCATCCTCCCCCGTCTCCTCCTCCTACTCGAAGTCGCTACTGTCTTCTTCTTCCGGCGGCATCTGTTCTGGAGCGGGCTCGAGACCGAGCATCACCTTCACCAGAAGGGATGGCTCCGCGCGCTGACCATGTTGGCGCGCGTACTCGTCCATGGCCGTCAGATACGCATACTGCCGGTTGAAGTCCACTCTGTCGGCAATCTGGAGGCGCCCGACCTCTGGCAGATAGATTCCTTCTCTGAGTATCTTTCGCCAGATGGCGTCGGTCCCCAGTGACTGCCGCAGAGTCATCCAGGCCGACCACAGCGCCGAGAAGACCGCATCATGGGAAGGTTCGAGCAGACGTCTCACATGCTTCCCGGGCCGCTCGTCGACCACCGCACGTGCCCCCTCTCTGGGCGCTAAGGTCGTGGCAGCAGCTCGCGATGTGCCCGCCGCCGAAGTCCCTGCCCGCGCCGGCTCCGCTGCTTGGCGCGCCTCCGTTCTCCCCCGTATGGTGGCGCCTTGCCTCCTTCCTTGACGCCCGGTCTCCGCACGGGTAACCTCGAGCCGCCGAACTAGCTTCCGCAAAAGCCCCTCGGGGTACGCGATGGGCCAGTGTTCGGCGTACTCGGTTGCCAAGCCTGCGTCAACTCCGGTAGGAGGGAGAGTGATGACGTCGCCGGAGCCGAAAGCGGCAAACATCAGCCACATCTGGCGAAGGATCCCAGGGTTCGTCTCCTCCCGGACAGCAGTGAATACCCTCTTCGGCATCCGTTGAAGGCACCCGAACTGCCTGGCAAACCGGGTCGGCACGTAAGGCTCGCAGATCACCTTCCCGTCGATCCGAGCCACGAGCACCCCGCCCCGCATGTTCAGGAAGTACTCATGCTGCTCCAACGGACCCTGCCCGTTGTCGATCATTTGGCCAACGGGAGTGGGGAACAGACTGAAGTTGAAATTGGCATGATTGCCAATCCGGATCCGCACGCCCTCCTCACTTAGGGTCATCGGAGTGACCCCCGCGATGTTCAGTAGGGAGGGTCGCAGGCCGTTGCCCGGAGGAATGATGGCGTTCGGAAACGTGTACCCACCGAGGTGAGCAGCCACCCAGCCGTGGAAGAACTGAAAGGGCCCACAGATCCTTCGTGGCGACCCCCCTCGTGAGATGCGTCCTAGGATGGCATACAGCCTCGCCAGCACTGGGACCCCGAGGTTGTATCTCTTGTTGGCGGCCATAGCGCCTGTCATCGCCAGTGTCGCCGAGCGAACGCCCATTCTCGCGTCCCGCACTGGCAGGAGCCACCCACTCAGAAAGGCGGCCAGGAATGCCGCGTACCGGACATTTGGGTCCCGGGCCTCGATGACGCGGTACCCCCATGAGCGGTAGTCACCCGTCTCCAGGACCCGCCAGTACGACCCGTTCCGGCTCCTATGAGCTGCGGTCGGGCACCGCTTCCCCCTGCCTGGCATCTTGACCGCCGGGTCATGCTCCAAGAACTGGCCGAACCATTCCTTGTAGGCTATGTCCTTCTGGAAGTCTTTGATCCCGAGCCGCTGCGTAGCCAGGTCAAGCAGATGCCAGGTCAGGATGGGAGTCCGTGACCTGTCCTCCCAGGTGTTCTTCGGTGGCAGGAACTCATCGTATTGGTAGCCCTCCAGCGGGATACCTCCGATGCAGTGGATGTCCCAGAGACCGATGCCGACCTCCCCATGGTGAAGATGGAAGGTGTTGGTATCCGGAGACCATCGGGTGAACAGCTCCGGCCCGAGCTCGGACTGCTGGTAGAAGTGGAACTGCGACGTCCACACCGCCTCGAACATGCCGATGTACCGCAGCTCCTCTGCGAAGTGATCGAAAGTGTGGCGTACCCAGAACGCCCAGGCCCACTCACTGGTGAAGTTGCCGCCAGACCGCAAGTCCCAGTCCTTCAGCCAGCCCTTGGTGTCGTCCGTGACGCTCTGGCGATATATGCTCGAGTAGAGGGCTGGAGAATTCTCCGCAGTAGGCTCACCCCCATCAATGGTTCGCGTCATCGGGTTCAGGACATAGACATCCAAGTGTCTGGTCTCCCTGGCAGGATGCCCATTGTTGGTGATGTTATAGCGGAGAAGCTCGTCCTCCCGGGTCACCCAGGTCCGCGGCGCATCAATCTCGAACCCTGGCACCGGAACCTCATCTAGGATGCCGAAGTTCCAGAGCGGCAGGTTGTCCGACAGTGGATATGTCTTCTGGGCCGGCGTCAGTAAGTCGAACAAGGATTGATTGTTGGAAACAATCTCCTTGGCTCTGTAAACCTCCTCGTTCGTCGCCATCTCAGCCCTGCGAGTGGCGGCATCCCCCTCATTTCCTCTGTGCGCGGCCATCTCAGAAGTTTCGGGAGTCGTGCGGGTTAAGGAATGAAGCGTGCGGGATCGGACGAGGCTGGTAGAGAAGTTTGAAGCTTGGCGCGCAATCCAAGTGGACGGCGCGCAATTGGGAAGACCGTCGCGCAAAGTTCCGGGTTTTCGCGCAAAGACAGGCGAAATCCGGACGGTTTTGCGCGCCGATCGGGCGGATTTCGCGCCGGAAGAGGCAATTTCGCGCACGAGAGCTTTTGGAGCCTATCGCGCGGAAGGCCAGAGTACGGAACGCGGGACCCAGGGCCCCTATTTATAGGCGAGGCCGGGGTCCGCGCTGCGCGGAAAGCGCTTTGCGCAACCGCAGCGGCGAATTTCGCGCCCGGTGCCCCTTTTTGCGCGCCTAAGTCCCGCGCAGCCCAGGATTTCGGCATTCCGGCGTCTCCCTCGGAACCCGATCGTTGCGACCTCTCGCCGATCAGATTCCGAGGGGGGGCTTTTGTAGACGCCGGAAAAGTATGTTGTTCCCAAACGAAGCTCCGGATGCGGAAAGCGATGTGATATTTGGAGTCAGAAGCACGTTCTGGAGGGCCCGGAGGACTTGCGCGAAATTTCAGAGGCTCGCGCGCAAAGTTGAGCCGCGGCGCGCAATCCTCCCGGGATGCGCGCAATGCGCTGGGCCGGCGCGCTATTTTGCGCGCCCGCGGCCTGCGCGGCGCCCTTTGCGCGCTGGGTCCTGATTCCGCGCCCGCGAACCGAATTGCGCGCCCGAGACCGGATTCCGCGCCCGGGGTTGCCTATAAATATAAGGCGACCCCCGACGTTTTGAAGGTTGCCGGAATCCGAAGCGTCGCTCGTTCGCGCAATCCAACCCCTTCCGCGCGCAATGCCGATCTTCAGGTAACCTCCTTTCTTTCGCGCAATAGAGCCTTGGGATCCGCCTTCACGCGCAATCACCTTGGCTCCTTTCCTTTGAATAAATTTCAACCCGAAGGTCTTTGCGCGCAAAAGAAGCCTCTTGCGCGCAATTGCCCCCGGGTGCGCGCAATCCGACCCGATTGCGCGCACCCCCCATTTTCAAAGTGGCCATTCGTTAGAGAATGAGCCGTTGCCCCCGCGCGCTACCCGAAGCCCGGTGCGCGCAATCCCAACCATCCGCGCGCGAAGCGCTGGCCCAATTACGCGCCAGCCCGCCATATTGCGCGCCGACCCGCGGTTTTTGCGCGCAAAGCTCCTCTTTTGCGCGCAATCCGCCAGGGTCGCCTCCCTTGACCCCCTGAGGGTACCCACCTGCGTGGTGCCCGATGATCCTCATCCTGGGTGCCCGCACCGTGCGTTGTCTTTCCGTGCGGCCCTCCAGGCTTGCGCGAAGTGACACGGACCAATGTCCAGCATGACGTTAAACTACACAATGTCCAGCATGACGTTAAACTGCACAATGTACAGCATGACGTTAAACTGCACAATGTCCAGCATGACGTTAAACTGCATATATGTCCAGCATGACGTTAAACTGCACAATGTCCAGCATGACGTTAAACTGCATATTCGTCCAGCATGACGTTAAACTGCATATACGTCCTGCACGACGTTAAACTGTACCTCGTCCGAGCTACAAGACGTTAAACTGTTCAGCATACGTCCAAGCTGCACGACGCTAAACTGCCTAGCCACCATCGTCTGCGCTGCAAGACGTTAAACTGCCAAGTGTTTCTTCCTCAACACACGACGTTAAACTGTACTTCGTCCGGCAAGACGTTAAACTGTCCGCTTCGTCCTCAACACACGACGTTAAACTGTACTTCGTCTGGCAAGACGCTAAACCGTCCGCATCATTCGATCCCGTGCCTCGCACGCAGGGTCTCCCCCGGTTTGGATGTGGCCCCCACCCGCTCATCTCTGCAGGGATGTCGGGATTGTCCCTCTTTTGGGACGATTCAATGGGAGCGGCTTTTCCCTACGGGGGCAGGGTATTACAAACCCCTAGTTTCTCGTGGGAGGTTGCACATGTGTATCTCCATTGCGCCTCCCCACGGCCGAAGCCAGTAGAGGGTATGACTGGGATCGAGGTGTCTTCTGCTTTCGGTCCAAGTCCCTTCCAACTGAGTTTTGCCGCATCCGGGCTGCCTCAAGTGCGTAAGTCCTGACAGAATGAACTACGTGGACTTTGATCCCTGTCTTCTATACAGGGTACGTAGGAAGCCTCCCTGAGGTTCAAGCCCGCCACCTGGTCATCCCGGTCGTATTTACGTCGGTTCGTCCATCAGTGGACCCCTCCAGGGTTCACGCTTGCGTCGATTCACCTATGAATCCGCCCCTGTGGGAGACTGCCCGTGTGTATCTCCACGGTGCCTCCCCACAGCCCCCCTTTTTCCATTTCTCCTTTTATCGTCTAGCATGACGTGAAACTGTGATCCACCCAGCCATTCCATCCCCCTCTGTGCGAGGTGGTTCGGTTCAATCCTCCGCCCGGCGGCCTCGACCTCTTCGTGAGTCGGCTTGCCGACGTCCAGCATGACGTTAAACTGTATACCCGAACTACGTTGACTTTGATCCGTGCTAACGCGCGGTACGTAGGAAGCCCCTCCGGGGTCCAAGCTCTTCACTCCATCATCCATCCTGATCCTTACCCGGGCCGCCACATCCCGGTGGGGTCATGCCACTTCACTCCACTCCACGTTACTTGGGAAGCCGCCCATGTGCTGGCCCCAGCGTCGGAGGTTCCCCGCAAGGGGTTCTGTCATCTGATCCACTTTTCGTGTTGATCGGTCCGATGCCGTCCCCGCTGGACGTTAAACTCGCGGCATACCCCGTGTTAAACATGGGAAGCTGAGGAAAACCTCAGGTGACACAGTTCCCCGCACCCGGTACGGGATGCCTCAGGCCATCATGCCTTCGAGAAGCCCTATTAGGGACGGAAGACAGACGTGCAGAGCCGCAGTGTTACGACACGCCCCCAGCACCCAGAGCCACCCGGCCTTCTCACCGCAGGTTGCTGCCCCGACCAGACTCCTTGGAGCGTCCGGGCGGAAGCAGCGTAATTAACCGGTGTCCATGAAGATATGGCGCCGGGAACGAGATTCACGAACATTCTTAAGTCTATGAGGGAGACCCGGATTAGGAGACGAGTTCCGAGGAGACGTCCAAGGAAGGAGGAGCCGACATCCCATCATCCCGGTTTCGATCAAGGAGCAGACGCCCCTGAATAAGGGACGGATGCCGCCCGCCCTTGGAAAGCGGGACTGCGGGACCACAAGCCGCTCGCCCATCCCCTCGGGTTGACGGGTGCACGCGCGAACGCGTCCTGGCGGAACAACGTAACCCGACGCACATCCGCACCGAAACACTCGTCAATAGGGTCAGATATGGTGGATTATTCTCTAGGATGAACAAATAATTACACCTCCATTAACTATTGGATTATTTCCCTATCTTCTATAATGAAGTTATAAATAGAAGAGGTATAACATAACGAGGAAGAAGAGGAAGATCTTGGGGATTCTCCTCTAGCATTTGAAGAAGGTGTCTCTACCATTTTGGATGAACACAGAGAAAACAATCTGGGTATAGAAAAATATCCACGCCCCAGTTTAATTCATGAGGATATGACCTATGAAGAGAAAAAGTTGTATAAATAATTTTTAAAGACATCAAGATATTTTTTCTTGGATTTATACATAAATTCTAGGTCATAACCCTGATATAGGCACCCATTAGGTGATTCAAAATTTGTAATCAAACAAATAAAGGGATTATATTAAATTAGATAAGAAGATTTAATCCCATTAGGTGATTACGTCAAACGGATAATGGAAAAATTTCCCTCAGAGCCGATATTGTCCAATGTACGGTGATTAGAAATTGCCCATGCAGATGCACTGGCTAATGCAGCTGGAGTCTAGGCAGATCTGAATTGGGATGAGATAGTTATTAGCATAACCCATTTTCGTGTGGCCTTACATTTTGTTCAAACCATAATGGAAGAAATTAATGAAATTATCTATATTTCTGAACCATATGGTCATACCATGGGATGGTAAACATCCATCATGAATATATTTAAAATGGAATACTTCCACCAAACAAGGTTGAGAAAGAACAAATCTGGATACGAGAGGCCAATTTTTCTCTTTATGATGGTCCAAACCACCAAAAGGTCTTTTACAAGTGAGGCATTGATAAAACATTCTTCATATGTATTGAAGAAAAATGGCATCATGTGTTGTGAAATAAGTACATTCTGGAGCTTTTTGTGCCCATCAATTTGAGCACATACTCTCTGATAAGATCAAAGGCTTGGATACTTTTGGCATTCAATGACACATGATTTTACATATTTCAAAAAAAAATGTCATCACCATCATGTTCCATCCAACCTCATTCATCAACCCCTATATTTGCAACGTATAGCTAATTAATCATGGCAATTTTCCTCATGGGGAATGGATGTAGTATGGCCTTATCCTCGAGCCACAGCTAAGCTGTTCAAGTATATTCCCATTGTTACTGATTTCTTCTGTAAATGGGATTGGGAAATACCTCTCAAGAATGTTTAATCCAAAATCATTATTAGTTTTTTCAAAACTAATATCATCACCAGATTTACCATCCCTCATACTATTTTGATAGACAATAGCACCAATTTTTGTTCATCTGATATGAGAATGTTATATCAGGAACATAATATCATGTCCAACCACTCATCATGATATCATGAAATGGGAAATGGACATATATAGGCCTTGAATAATACTCTGTAAAATATACCCTATTAGATGGTAGATAAATATAAGAAATCATGGTTTGATAAGCTTTTGAATGCTTTAGGGCCTTATCAGAAAACTACCCATACTTCCATGCAAGCAACTCTTTCTTCCTTGGTATATGGAACTGAAGCAGGTTTTTCAATTATAGCACAATTTCCAACACTTAGATTTGCAATCCGTGATCAGTTTTCTATAGATGAAATATCTCCAAAACAGTTCAATGAGTTGGAATGATTAGATGAGAAAATATTGAACACTTTTCATCATCTAGAATACTATAAAAATATAATAGTACATTCTCTTAATAAGAAAGATTTTCTTTATCCATTCTTTCTAGGAGAATTGGTATTGGGTCTCAGGACTCCAATAATACTAGGAAAGAAACCTCCAAAACATGAACCAAAATGGGAATGACCTTATTCCATACATAAGGTCTATTCCAATGGATCTTATTCTTTAATCTCAATGGATGGAGATCGTATTACAACCCCAATCAATGTGAGATTTTTTGAAGAAATACTTTGTGTAATTATAAATCATTGTAGTACTCATTAAAATAATTTATACATCACAATACCATGTCCTTATTGCAAGATATTAAACAATATAGCAACCATAATCATCCATTCTGCATGACATTATTGTGTATAACTTCCTCATCCTTGTCGCATGACAAAACACATTATGACATAATTTGTACAACTAACATTTTCTCTATAAGAGGGTAGAATATTCCATAAGAAAGCATCATTGACGTCATCATTACTCCTTAGTAGTACATGAGTCCCTTTCATTCCTATGTCATTGTCAAATCTGTGTAGAGACCATTTTCCAAGAACTACACATGGCTAGATTCTCAATTTCAATGAGATTTGTTGAGACGCTTAAATATCCAATTTTGGGCCTTGCCACAATCCAAAAATCATCTTATTTTCTTTTCTCCTGTGGTATATTAATAATATCTATAAAGAGTGTTCCCTTAAGATATATGATTTGGTCCTCATACAATTTATGTCCTAAAAATTTACCGTTCTCTCAGAACGTGTTAAAATCTCCCCATTATTCTTGTCAAACATAGCGTGAGGAATGATTGTTTCAAGAACTACATTTTCCTTGATTCTCATTTTCAATGAGATACCTATAGATGCATAGATCTCCAATTTTGGGCCCAATTGCAGGATAAAAAAAATTTATTTCAAGTATGAAAAAAAATCGATATATGGAATGTTTTAAGAACTATGTTTGACTTGAATCATTCCCCAGAAAGACATATAGTAACACGTGGGTTTTATCCCTAAATTCAGTTGAAATATTTGTTTCCATTCATATAGATTCATCTTCATTCTTACATAACGACGTTAAATTGCATTGAAATCTACACACCATTTATCATCTTTGTCATATTTGTATTATCAAAGAGACCCATACTACTCTTTGTTTCTCACACAGAGCATAGATCATGTGAGATTAGGAATTTTGTAAAAGGATTCATTATATAAGTATAGAATTTCAATTCAATATGGGGGTGAAAATGTCGTCACTTCATGACTTAAAACTGTGTAGTATAATGTCCACATTTCCTGACATTAAACTTCATATCATAATATTCATTTAGAGGAAACCAAGAAAGTCACCATTTTACATATGAGTCAGGCCATTGTAAAGGAAATAAAATTCAGGGCCAATATTGGTTCAAATACTTCCCATACGCATTGGGATAACCCCATTACATATTTCACATTTTAAGTCTTGAATATTTTCAGATTCTTATAATATTTAAGATGATTAATGCTGATAGAGTTGCTAATATTTAAGAGCTCTTTTTCCTGACTATGCAGCACGTGCCGTTAGCCAGCCTTTCATAAGTTTCCTATATAAAACGATTGTCAACCAAAAGATGCCACTCTTTGGCTATGCAATTTATTCCCAAGTTGGACCTGCATAATATAGCCCCCTAATGGGGTTGTAAAATAATGGTAAGTTCATGCTTGGTTATAGTATATCCCTCCCCTTTTATCTATGATGATAATATACAAGAATATGTATCTTAAAATAGCCATTCATGTATCCCTGTACAATTATCTTTCTCAGAATATGAAATTCTTCAAGACCAAGGTTTATAAAGTTCCCTCACCATGTGTTTGAGGCACTAGGGAATAACCATGAACTCACTATGCCACATGTTATATGTAGTTTTAATTTCTAATTCTAGTTGTACAACCTAATTCTACAGACACCATGTCTTTTCTGTTTGGCCAAGACCTTCGTAAAAGTATTATTCCTTCGATTTGATGGATATATTGGTTAGAAATACCCTTCCTATATTCAGGTACCATTCTCCATAAATCAGACAATATCATTTGGAAAATCTGAATCTCCATAAACTTTCTTTGTCTTTTAGCAAAAGAAATTCCAACTTCGGAGAGATATTTTGCCTAAATATGAAGCATGTTCCCTTAGGTGCCCTTTCATATGTTTCCTATACAACAGGAATGTCTGTCAAATGATGCCTCTATTTAGATATACAACATATTTCCCAATAGGCCCTGCATAATACAGCTCCCATAACTGGTATGTCATGAAATGGTAACTTAGTTCTTAGAAAAGACATTATCTAATTCTTTTAACCCTTTTCCCATATCGCTCATTCCTTCCATAAATTTTTAAATCATATTTTACAGTTTTCCATTCCATACATGAATAATATAGTATGTTTACAAATATATTATCATGAAATTGATATAATTTTCTCATACCAATGTCCTCACTACATGACGTAAAACTGCATAGTACCAATGTCCTCACAGCATGACTTAAAACTGCATTGTACCAATGTTCTCACTATATGACTTAAAACTGCACTGTTCCAATTTCAGCACTACATGTCTTAAAACTGCACAGTACCATTAGTTTTCAATGAATGACTTAAAACTGCACAGTACCAATATCCTCACTACATGACTTAAAATTGCACAATATCAATGTCCATACTACATGACTTAAAACTAATCAACACAATATTAGAAATCTCCCCTTTCCTTATAAATTATCAACCATTACTCATAAACAACACCCATAACGGGATTGTCAAATAATGGTAATGTCATTACTAAATAAGACACCCCTTATGTTCATAGATGTTTTAGATTTGGTTACCATACAAATCATGAATCAAGATTCCCCTTGAAAAAGTATAAAGAATATTAAAGCAATTCTTAGCCACTGATTCATGTTTGGAATCTAATTCAAAATTTATGCTCAAAGATAATCAACCCTAAAGATTCTCTATTTAGAGACCAACATGAAAGAAATTAAACTTCCAATAATAGAAGACTCAGTAGTCATTAGATTGAGAACCTGCAAAAGAAACTCTAAACAATGTTCGGGTCCCAGCTTACTAAACATACATTTTGGAATGATTTTTCTAATATTGAGAAATAAAAAAGGCCACAAGTTATAATATTTGTGGTATTATCCATATAACCCTAGAAATAGTAAAATTATACTCTTTATTTCCCTCTGTATAATAAGAAAATTTTGATCACTTCATTCTTATTATTAAAACAATGATTTTTTAACAAAATGGAATCATTATCATCATTTACTTTTAATATTGAAATCATGAAAAACTGGAATGATGATTTTTATGATTGCAAAAAAGATTTATTCCATTCATATGAAAATAGAGGGCTATCCACAAAATGTCACCTCTCTATCATGTTTTACAATAAACTCTCAACATGAATTTTTATTTTTTGGACGTCTTCATAAGATCTATCTGCTGCCTGTTGAAATTGAGATAGTTGAGAAACTCCAGCCTCCTCTGCCAGACGTAGTGCTTCCTTATTAGTTGAAATGGCAGTTATCCCCACCAATTGGGTATCTACTAATGTCTGATTTATCTTCTCAAGCTTGTTATGAACCACAACTAGTTTTTGTTGAAGATATAACAACACCTTGGTGGTTTCTTTTATTTGTTGGCTAATCACGATTGATTTCTTGTTATGATTTTCCTCCACCTAAATTAATATAGCTTGAAAGTACTCAATGATGATACTTCATTTAGGCTTGTCAAAATCATGTCGCAGGTTATAATCTTTCTCCCATCGGTGAATAATCTATTTCATGGCATCATAGTATGGCTGATAATTAAATCCTCCAAAATCCCAAAATGATGAATAATTCCCGGAGTTTTGAAAACTTGGACGACAATTATTTCATAGGATTTTTGGCTATTATACTACAAATATTCCACCATGTCATCTTATGTTCATACCAAGTGCACATTACATATCTATGACTGAATCTACATCACTACCACGAGATAAAATGTACTCTTGAAACATGTTGTTTAAAGAGCTTCCTTGTTCTACTTCTCATGAGACAGTAGAAGCTTCACCTTCTGATCTAGGAACTGATAACACTAACTGAAAAAATTACGGTCATAATTATTTTCCAATGAAGAGAACAAATATGATTCAAATAGCTCATCTTATTTACTTAATAATAAGTAAGATACTTGATTGGGTTCATTCCCCATATTCTCAGCCTCGGTGTTTTATGTTGATGATTATTTAGAAGGTTTATTTCATTTAACTTGCTCAGTTATGACATTAGAAGGCTCTGGAACTTCTCTTGATGAATGATCCTCTGTAGATATTTCTTCAACACCAGCAGAAGGATAAAGTGGAACACCATGTTCTTAAAGAGCCTCTTGACATTTTCTATAGATAAAGCTGCATTAGGTGAACATTGATTTAAGGAATCAAGTTGAAGAGAAATTATATGCAGAAAATAGAAGAATATGGACTTATTTCGTTGAAATTATTCGTAAAAATCCCCAAACTTCTTGATGAAAATTAGAATATCAATATTTTGATTAATGGTGTCCATCATTTCAATGTATATGACCTAAAATGTTACGGCATTCTCACTATTTATGGTATCCAAATAACATTGGATGATTCCTAAATTGGGTCCACTAACATTATGTTTTGTCGGCTCTTCAATTGGTATTCTAGAATTTGGTCTTTCCAGGTTTGGGTCATCATCAGTATTTGTCTTAGATTTCACTAGATCTAAATTCATTTGTTCTGAAGCAATTGGAATATCATTGTTGATTATTTCAGAATCTTTTCACAAAAGCAATTGAGGAATGTATTTAATCTTACCATGGTGTTCCTATATCATAGTAGATCTAGGAGCAGTTATAGCTGAATCTTTTGACGATTTATCTACCAAAATGTCAGATTTATCAACATGATCATGGGTTACCCCTGGGGCTTCTTTTTCTTGTCATGAAGAATCAAATCATAATTATTTGATAAAGGAGAGATACATAGATGCAAAAAAGGATAAAACATGTTTACCAGAATATATTGATCATGTTGTATGCCCTAAAGATCAAATAAAAACTTACAACTTCAGCGAACGCTTCGAATAAATCACATTTCTCTCTTGAATTTTTTTTCATGAGCTTGGGGAGAGATTAATACACACCTTTTTACAGTGGAATATTGAGGTAATGGTTGAGGATTATATGTTTCCATTACCCTAGTCATGATTCCGGCCCTTGGAGAATGTTCCGACGACCTGGGAGGATCATTTGTTGCATCAATATGGGAGTCTGGAAAACTATACTGAGGTGATTTGATTATTGGTCTGGATCTCCCTTCTCAACATTCAAGCTTCATAAATATTATTTCATCAAGATTAATGATGATTAATTGTAAATTAGAGTTGAGACAAAAGAAAAAGGGAAATACTTTCTCATTATTAACATAAATATCCCACTCCTCCTCAGAGTTGATAATTACCCATTCGCGGACTCTTATGTCCAGCATATGAGATACTCATTTAGAGGCTGGGATTTTTCATCAGTTCCCTATATAAAAACCTCCAACTATGAAATATAATTTTTTACATCAACCATGTTATTTTCTGGATTGAAAACAGAAGGTGATTTGATGTCACCAATATCTAGATTAGGAATTTCATGCTGAAGAAATGCACAGGAAACCCAAAGGTCATGATTTATACTCTCCTGTTTATGAATTGTATAAGGTTTCACATAATTCAATCATGGTATGGTTGAAAGTGGAGAAGATCTGACACCTTCAGATTGGAGAAAATCTTTAGGACTCCTTTCTACAGAATGTTCAGCAGATGGAATGAGAATATATATTTGATGGTGGCGACTGGATCACCTTGGCATTAGAGGTTTTTCATCTCTAGCCCTGGTCTTCCTGGTATTCTTCTTACGATATGTTTTGAGGGCTCTGAAACCTCCAAAACTTCTGTAACATCTATGGTCTTGGAATTCTTACCAGAATTTCCACGTGAAATAGTCATTGTAGTAGGCACTCATAATATTCAATTTGTCAAAGCCCCTTGAGGATATGATGAGGCACACAAATTGGCATTCCCAGCCTCCAATCCAATCAATGAACCTGGTGGAGGTAGCGTAATCAAAAAAAATTGGATACCTCTAAAGCCGTTAGAATCCATAATTGTCACACTACAATTTGATGTTTATCATATTGGAAATGCATGTGAGGAAAAGTATATGATTGTAGAATGCATCTAAACTGACAATAAAACCTATAGGGTACATAAGCCTCGCAGATTATTTCACTATCAATCCTTGTTGATAATACACCATCCCTGAATGCCTTCATATAAGATCTCACCTCATAATTCTTTTCTTTAAAATCATCAATAATTGTTCCTTCTAGTGGGTTACCAAAAGAAAGGAAGTTGAAATCTCATGAGACATTCGATACCTTCAGCACCTTGTTAGATCTCATGTTTAGATGATTAATACTAGATATATTCTAAAAAATTGGGTGAATCGACCACGGGTAACTCTGACTGAATTTAACACTGAGTATGAAGAAAAATGTGCTGTAATCTAGCCCCACATCACATGAAATGGTTCTGCAATCCTAAATGGAGCCTCCCCATTGTATAAATGAGGCAGGATATGGAAAATTCATGCTAATATAGAAGTTGTTAGCTCAATATACTTCTCCTCTAATAATTTAACTACAATGATGAATGTACACAATCTCACACCACCTCCAGATTCACAGATTGAATGAAAATAAACCCTTAGCCACATAGAACGGAAGGCAGCTATGAATACTATTTCATTTATATAAGGTTTGACTTTATAGCCCCAATGCTTATAATCTCCTCTTTCTAGCATAGGCCAATATGTCCCTACACTGCCTCAGTTATCTGTAGAAGGAAAATAGTAGGACTTCCATAGGGTGGACCTTCCTCTATTCTGGGTTCTAAGAAGGCTTCCATCCACACTCTATCATGGATATATTATTTTTCCTATGGTAAATTATTCACTATCATTAATATTTCCTGAGCTAGCAGTGGTGTTCTAGAAGAATTACCTCACGTTCTAGTAGGCGGAATAAATTCATCATACATTTCCACAAGAATGGGAACTCCATCTATTTGGTAAATGTCCTAGAGACTAATACAAACTTCATTGTGCGTCAAATGAAATGAATTTGTTTGTGGACTCCATCAGATCAGTAATTCAGAAGTGAATTCATTTTTATATGCATAAGTTTTCTCCATCCAGCCAGCTTCATATATATGAACGTCTGATAACTCTTTTATGAATTCTACACATGTCTGATGTACCCTGAATTCCCACATCCACTTGGGTTTTACACCCCCACCATATTGAAGGTCACAATATCCTTTCAAACAATTAGATTGAATTTTTAAAAGACCAAAAAGTGGAATTATAAAAATGTTTTCATTACTCTACAACATGATCCTTCATATCGGTAGTGAAACCAATATGATGAAGGATGCAACTAATAGGTGAAATTCTTTCTTGTACTGGAACCCCCTTTCATTAATATTCATACACTTGCAGTAGGAATACAGATGATACCAATTCTTAGGAAAGTTCTTTTTAAAAGATGGAATATGGGAATCTTGGAATAGCCCTTGCATGTACAAATGTAACGAAGAGCTTTTTGAGTAGTCACGTTAGTACGGAATTAGACCCTTCCAAAGCCCAGGAAGAGTGCTCTCAACAATTTCATAATAGTCTTGTCTGATGATCTTCATCATTTCACTATGGCGTTCCTTATCTTCTTTAGTATTATTCATCAAATGAGTCATAATTTCCTTCAAAATAATTACCAAAAATCCCGGTCATAATTTTAAAAGAGGAAATCATGAAATTGGAAAAAGGACACAATTCACATATGTCCTATGATAAGGCATATCGAGTAGGTCCTTCGACGATGCATGTCGCATAGGTCCTTCGACGAGGCATATCACATAGGTCTTTTGATGAGGTTTGTCACCTATATCCTTCTCCAAGGATCAAAGAGAAACCCCATCGGTTAAGTCCATTGTTTT
Source organism: Viscum album (assembly GCA_963277665.1). Lineage (NCBI taxonomy): Eukaryota > Viridiplantae > Streptophyta > Magnoliopsida > Santalales > Viscaceae > Viscum > Viscum album. The sequence continues at coordinate 880,659,330 of OY728166.1, forward strand.
AGCTCCATCGTGTAATTAATTTTACCTTGAAAATTTTCCAAAATTTTTTTTTGAGAGAACAACACATTAAGAGTTGTGCGAACGAGCTACATAACAAGAGCAACAAAATTTCTGAGAATGCACAGTTGATGAAACAAACTGTGAAGGGTGAGACCAATTTATAGGCCACTGAATACCTATGCGTCCGGACAGTGTGCACCCTCTTCATACTATACCTCTACGAAGTAGCTGCGTGGTAATCCTACATGTGAAACTGGCACTATTACATTACTTTCACATCAGGAATCGACCCTCATTGTACGTTTTGGATCCAATCTAAAGGGGGGGATTTTTCTATTACTACATGAGAATTTAACCAAAAGGACTATGAAAGGAACTCTAGATCATTAAGATCCCAAAGCAAAGTTCACAATGTACAGAGGGAAAATAAACAATACTCCTAATGATCTTTTGGACATCATAAATTCATGGAGCTGCACGATGAACTTGTGCAACTTACCTCCGGGGAAGACCTTAGCACCATAATATTTTTTATGATCCTCTGCAGAGCACCTATGTTGCGGAGTTACACGACTTACCTCTGTTGAAGACCGTCATGGGAAACAACTCTTCTACCAGGCCCATCTGTGCCTATAAATATAGCCATTGGGATCCCCATTTCAAAACTAAAAAAAGTGAAAGATTATTTGAAGCTCCCATTGTATATCCCATTCTAATATATCCCTAAAATGTTCTCAGGTAGCTCTCTAAACCATGAGAGAATAGATAATTAAATGGGATAAGAATGTTTTTAAGTTCTTAACATTCTTCAGTAATCATCCTCATCTACGCGGTACACCGGCACACCATAGCTGCACGGTATACCTGTGCGACATAGCTGTGTGGTATACCTGCACGACATTATTGCACGGTATACCTGCATGACATAGTTGCGTGGTATACATAGGCAACATTTCTCTATGGTATACCAACAGGATACAATCCACACGGGGTAACTACGTGGCATACTTTCACAAAATACCTACACGTCCAGATCAAGTGCCCTCTTTTAAACGCCATTCATGGTAGGGTATCTTTTTCCATGGTTCCCTAATCTGAAAGGGACTATGTTGAAGCCTCCACCTAAACCCCCTATTTATAAAACATTTGGGGAAGGGACATCCGTGTGTCTCCTACTCAGGTTTGTATTTCCACTATCAGTGTGTTCCCACATTTGTTTCACAATGGTATAAGGATTCATCTGATGTTTGTGGGATTGTATATCCACAATCACATGGACTATTCTCTCAGAAATAGTGTTGGGATGTTCCCAATTTAGAGGATGGTGGGTTACTGGCCTCACCCTTCTCAAAGAGGTGACCTGGAAACTTGGGTTTCTAGTAGGGATGGTATGATTCACCAATTAAATTTCCATGTAAGAATATGTGAAATCTCCCTCCCCTACCAGGAACAATTTCCGGGCATCCATCCTGGTAAAAGCCCTTCACCTTCACAAATTCTTCTTTACATAGACCATTGTCTAATGAAAATAGAACAGAGGGACGGTTCATCACCTCACCTTCTTCAACGATTGTCATGACCTCTTCCATCAGCATGGAAGAAAAGTTTGGAAGTGTGAATGACTTTGTTTAATATTTCACATCCTCATGTTTCTCAAACAGAGCAAGACTCAAGTGGGCTTAGAAAAACTTGATGATTATAACATGTGCACAAAAACTCATTGGAGGGAACTACGAGAACTCTTATTCCTGTTCAAATCAAGATACGTAGGAAGATCATTCAGAGCCCGAGCTCGCTAGGTATCCTCCTCATGTGAGAATCTTCTAAAAAAATAAGCTGCAATTTCAATCCTCAAATCATCAAAGAATCCTATTTTTGGAAATAATTCAAAACTCATCTCTCTCAAAGGATCATACTCTTTAATGAGTCATATTGAACTATGTGGGCTATGATTCCCATAAATATGTGATACGTAGGAAGCCTCCTAGAGGTTCATACACAACACTTCAAATAAAATTTGTTCTCCTTACGCCATATTCCCAAGAGGGTCTGATCCTACTTGGAAACTCATATCCTTTCCAAGTTCCTCGGGTGCTTCAGCGTAAGTCCAACACTATTTTTTGACTAAGTATATTTTTCACTTAAAGGTCCTTATCACATGACCTTAAAAGATATGACGTGTCCTATTAAGTGACACTGAACTATGAGGGTTCTGATTCCTATCACAAGGATACGTAGGTAGCTTATTTTATAGGCATGATCCCAATATTAAAACAAACCTTTGTGTCCCTAGATAATAATAAATTCCAAAATGCCCCACATTGTGGCTTAAAACCCCATATCATCACAACGATGATTAAAAGAATCTCTAATCTGTATATTAGTGGATACCATTAATGTAAAACCTCTAATACATACGAATATTTCCATTAATGAAAAAACATGAATACATACTGATGATTCTATTTTTTTACAACTGATAATAAGTGATTATAAATTACCAGGGATACTTATGATATACTTGGTGAATTAATAAGGATTCATGAAAATATTTTATTTTTAAAAAGTGAGTCCCAGAGTAGATAATAATTCCCCTAAATGGGTGTCACGAGTCTTACCTTCTATCCTCTCGACCAATGTACGTTCTTAAGTAACAGAAAGTTCAAAAAATAATGAACTCCATCCTTTGGAAAGAAGGTTCTCTTTGGATAAAAAACTGTTGGGTTTTTCTGGTTACATGAATAAATCCAATGGAAACCACTATGAAATAGCGATTCTTTAATCTAGAAAACACGATTCAAGGAACTACGAAAAGGTAGTATTCTATCATTCCAAATCTAATATTTCTTCCCAAATTTTAAAATTCCATTAATGATATCTGAATTAAGGTAATATATGATATACTCAAAAATTAATAGACAAAAAGAAAATAATTGAATATGAATATAAATTCAAAAAATAGTATACAACTTATTAATCTACAAAATACACATAAAATTCTATGATAAAATATCAAGAGGACACACAAAAACAATGTGAATTCATTATTGGTGGGAGGTGTCAAATCAGTGTATTCAATTCCATCATATCTTTATCCTTCAAAATTACATAACTTCATGTTAATATGAATGATAAGATAACTATAAAATATTCCCACACATGACAATGAACAAAAAGAAAAGTAATAGTTGATATTTACTGGGTTCTCCACTATAAATTAATGGGTATTCAATTTTAATGATTCAGTAAAACCATTGACCACACGATACAATAGAAAAAAAAATGTTAGAAAAAATGTGTAGGGTATATCATTAAACTAATTATTTATAGTTGTTTCGGGATTTATATGTTGTTATTTCATTCCACTAATGATACTATATTCTCTTACATAACAATAATATGTTCTACGACTAGAGTAGTTCTCTACTGATTTTTTATTCTGATTTTCCCTATCCATTCCATCCAATTATATTATTCTCCATATTCCAAATGTCATTAATTTTTGTATACCTACTAGAAATTATTTCTTAGTGTTGTTCCTATGAATAATTTTCGAAATATATATGTAATCATTTTTTATTATTCATCAATCAAGTATGAATTTAAACTCATATTTCAGATAAATATCTTTTATTTAAGTACAATTTCATAATAACAAGTCATCATATCAATATTATAAATTTTTAAATCCTTGTAAGAGATTAGGGAATATAATGATTTTAATTGAAGTAGGAATTTTAGAAAAAAATGAAAGATATTTTAAAAACACAAAAATTATAAATTCCTAAAACAATAATGTTATGGCCATACTCATTATGGTGTGATACTCATTATTATAAATTATCCAAATGATTCCATATCATTATGGTGTGATACTCAGAATTATAAATTATCCAAATGATTCATTATTTAATAATCCACTTCAACATTAATCAATCATAAATAATCTCTTCATTATGACATGTACTATTACTGTTGTGGAATGATTGAAAACACCATCCATTCTGGAGAAGCATAAAAAAATCATGGCCTTATCACTAGGAAATAAATAAATACTTCATTGGACAACCCACACCATTATGGAACAATCATTAAAATGAATGTTCAACTGATTTCCATAATATTGGTGCTTTATGATGTTATGTGATATGTCATTACATAGAAAAATCTTCTCATAAAACACTGTGAACATGAAACATCATGGATTCTAGATTTTGACATGATCTGTATGTCATGAAGGAATAGTTAAAAACTACATCATATTAAACCATATAGTCACAAATGGAATTTTTTGTATTATTTAATATTTATTGGTATATTTTTGCCTTTTCACTATGAAATATGACATGACCATGTCTTCTGCAACATGATCTCATCTAAAACCCAAAAAATTGTCAAAAAAACAGTCCTTGTAATTTGATACTTCATTTATAATCCTTAATGATTCAAAAAATAGATCTACATAACTAATATGCCTGATTTAAATTTAAATTTATAATAAATAATTAGTTGTACAATTATTTCCAAGAGTAAAAAGATGGATGAAACATATCACATCCACTTCTTCTATTATTTACCACAAACAACCACCAATAAAAATAATTTTTTACTTTTTCATCATTATATCTATATTTCTAGGGATCATTAATATCCATTAAATGTTTTTAGTACTATATGTTTACATTGTCTCAATAAAACCATCGAATATGATTACCTGATTAAACAAAAATTTAAACCTGATTAACAAAAATCACAAAATAAATTTACTATATTACAAAACTACACCAAAATATTAAAAAAAATACCCAACTGTAATTATCATGTAATTGTTATATATTACCTAAAAATTCAATATAATTTGATGATATTACACAGTGATCTTGTGTAATCCAGTAACTAAATCCCATGCTTTACCAATCAAAATACGAGAAGAAAGTAGAATAGTGGGCTTGGAGAAAGAAAGATAAATGATTATGTTATTTTTATGAAATAATGATAATATTAATGATATATATGAACATGATATGGAAAGTTGAAGATAGAGCTGAAAGGAGGCGACCAAAGAATATTTTAGTTGGCATATCTCCCAATTTTCCCAATGGAATCTAAATATCTGTGGAATAAACCAAGTTTTTGTATAATAAATTCACATTTTAATGAAGTATATGTCATATTCAGTAATGTAATATAATATAAGGAACAAATAAAACATAATAAAAACAAAAATTATATGAATATATTTGTAAAATAAAAAAAATAAAGCATTATATAATAATATAAAAGTGTGACATATAATCAATGAATTATTTGAAAAAATATACAATATATTTATTTTTTTAACACATATGTGCTATATTTACATTACAATATTTTTTTAATCTAATTTAAAAACATTAAATAATATTTATTTCTATAAAATGGTCTTATATGAAAATATACATCAATAGTTATTTAAAATATGAAAATGTATAATCTTAATAAATATTTATAATGGTCATGAATATTTAGTGTCAACATAATTGATATTTTGTAACAAATAATGTTATTAATTGAGAAATAAAATCTATAATTTTTTAAATTATTAAACAATAAATTGAATGATATTATTTTGGATCTAAATGTTGATAGTATATTTCAGGGAATTTTTATCATTTTTATCTATATCAATTTATTATTAATTAATGGGAAAAATTATTTTTTTGAAACACCACAACTGTTATGACATCATCATTATGTATGACTGATATAAAAATGTACTAATTTTTTTTCACCGAAAAATATTTATTTAAAAAATATTAATTTAATTTAAAAAATATTATAAAAATATAAATAAATGATTTATGTTTCATACCCTAATTTATATATTCTTCTCATAAAAACTATTTTTGATTATTTACTACCATAAATGTGTTTCAAAGATTCTATTTTATTTTTTCATGGTTTTTTAGTCATATTAAATTTATTTATATTTATAAACCTATATGTTTAATGGGATTTAATTCCATTCATTATTCTTCGGCCTTACACATAAACTAATCAACATTTAAACCCAAAATAATCATCTCCTAAATTCTAAATCAACCTCACCCTTCACATGAAAATATATATCCCAACAATATCTCAATATATAATCCATTCCAATTCCCACTATATAAATTCTCCTATTATAATCATGGACGTTATAGTGTTACAAAACAAAAATCCTCAATGGCTTCTCTCAAGATGTAAATCATCCATGGAAAGGTAAACTTAATTCAATTTTCATTGTTTTTTCATATTCTTCTATTCACTCTCTCAATTTATTTCCCCTCTTCCACGTATATAAAATATTGAACATATAATTATATATTATATAAATGTTATTATGAAATAGTTATAAGTATTTGAATCTAAATATAATATATATATTGTCTCACCCCCTATTTTGAAATGTCCATTTAGTGGTTGTTTTCATATTCCTTTGAGGACGTTTCAATTGTTTTACATATAAATACATATATAGACAGGTAGTGTGGATTGTGGGATATAAAATTATCATAATGTATTCCAATATTTTATAATTTTCATATAAAATTTTATTTAAAAATATTTACAATCATGAATTCAAAAAACCTGATAATTCTTTTCAAAAATAGTAATAAATAAATTTAAATGAATATAACCATTAAAAATGAAAATATTGGATTTTTATTCTATAAAAGTTTGTATTTCACCATGTTTGGAATTAAATGTCTTGGTTATGTCAATTTTTATCAAATAATGGTTTAATTAATTTTGGAACTAGGTTAGTATAAGATTACCAGGACAAAACTGATGGACCCCATAGGTAAAAACCAAAGAAATAACTGACACAAGTTAATAAGTTATTTATTATGTTTTATTGAAATATGGGTTTTTTTATAAATATTTTATTTATAAAATGGAAGGAACATGTAGAACCTAGACTAACAACCCATGTGAGGGAGAATATGAGGATTGTTTGAACAAAATTCCTACTTTAATGGGTGATGGGGATTAAAAATAAATGGAAGTACTTAAATGTTTGCCGATGTTATGAATAATAACATTAATCATATGAAACAGCCTGATTCACCAAATAAATATTTATTAAAAATATATTCCATTGTGATATAACGACTAATGACATATTATATACTTTTTATTCAATATGTTGTAGTACATTGTGTAATATCCATACAAAATATTATTTACATTCTTTATTGTTTTAACAATGACATAATTCCTATTATTGTAAACCATTTATAAGTAGAAGATGATTAGTGGTGTAAATTGATCAATACTATGATTTCAAAGGATCAGATGGAAGTATTTGATTATGAAGAAATTATGATGAATTATTTTGGAAGTATATTCATCAAACATTATTCACCATGATGGAAATGAAATTTATAGATTTTAGGAATAAGGTAATGAATTTTATAAAAATAATAAGGATAGTTTTATAGGGATTCAAGGGTACAACTTATGTTTTTTTATAGATAATGATATCATAAAAGATTAATTTTTTGGTTATTTAAAACCACATATCGGAAAAGATCATTCTATATGTCACATTGGAATTTACGAAGAAGTGGTTCCTTGTTCTCTCAAGGTAGAGATAGAATTTGGAGTATGGATCCATGAACATGTCTATTTGATTAAAAATGATGATATATCAATATTAAGGATGAAAGAGTAATGGATTAAAAAACATCCAACAACCTATAAATCATTTATATGTCAATAGCATTGGAGTTTCCTTAATGTAATTTTTAATTGATTCAAATGTGGGAATGAAGTGAATAAAGATAATGAAATCCATAATGAAATTATCAAACAAATAGATATAGTTGTGGATTAGAATACATTTCCCATGTTCAACTATTTAACTATAAGGATCTGAGGAAACTATGAAATCCAATGCACCAAAACAAGGGCCTTCAATGGGAATCAATGTGAGAAACCACCTAAATCACGGTATAATGGACAATATAATTCCATTATAATGAATGAAGTAGATTATTAAAAATAAATTATTATGAGGTACATATACTATTCAATCAAGAAGGATTGATGTTTTTTATTTATTTTCAACAGATTCCTTTATAGCATATATGTTTGTTAAAATTATAGAATCACATCCTCAATAACTAAATGTATATATATCTATGATATTTTTTAATGGAACTGTCATTATAAACCATGTATTAAAATCTCTCGTTATTAAAACATGTGGGAATATTTAATTTGAGAATATCATAATCCTATGGATTAATTTTTTCATATTGGTCATGGATTGGATTTCATTATATTGTAATAACATCAATATTAGGTAAGAGGAAATATCATTCAATATTATTAGTAATCCTATGATCCCATAGAAATGTAATAATGTTAATGAATACCATTTATAAAATCCATCCATTATGTGGATGTTTATACACCATAATGGTTCATATATTTTTTAAATAGAAACGATTTATAAAATAATCAACCACGAATTTATTCCCATTGTGAGGGAGTATATATCTGTATATTCATAATATTTTAATGGAATTCCCCTATATTTTGCGGTTTATATATCAATATTACATATACTTTAATCCATGCAAACATTTAGAACACCATATAGGATAGAAACGATAGAAGTAGATGTGTTAATGATGAAACTATAATAGAACATGGAAAAATATTACATATTCCCTAGTGTATACCTAAGGGGTTCACCAATGTACATATTCAAGAAGAATTATGGATCAATATGGCTATAGATGACTACTAAGAGAAGGAAAATATAGATGTGAAGAACATATATCCACTACCAAGGATTAATTAAATATTCTATTAACTTCATGGAGATCATTACTTGTCAAATATTGATAATTATTTTAGATATAATTTCAAAAAGTTAATTGAATAATATATTTATAACAATAAATTCTATACATGATACATACACATTGAGTTTCTGGTTATGTCAATTGCACTGAGAAAACCGCATTAATTTTTTTGGAAATCATGGATATAGTATTTAGAGACTATGTGGATAAATTTTATAAGGAAATTTTAATAATATTACATCATAGTCAAATAAAATGTAAGAATATGAGAGACATTTATTAATGGTGCAACAAACAATAAGGAATGACAATCTACAAAATATGTTCATAAAATTTAACTCTTAGATGTAAAATTTAACCCACTTATGCAGTGTTCAGATATACATGGGTTGTGTATGGATCTTTGAATGAAAAATTTTATTATGGAATGGACCCAAATCATAAGTGTCATGGCGATCCATAATTTTCATGGACTGTTTGGGTACTAGTAAAGCATTCTGAGAAACTTCTAAAGATTTTTTAGCATACTATACAAGTTTACATGAATGGGAGTAAAAATTTTCTAGACTAGTGAATGTGAAGTGAGAATGAAAGATTTAATGATGAAGCTAATCACTAAACATGTACACATTTCCCATACATGGGATGGATTTATTATATATATTGATTCGTAAATAAAATTATTTGGATTCATACTCTCAATAAATTATAAAATGATAGTTGATGCCACTTAGAAATTTAAGACAAATCTGTCAATTAGCGAAAACATGCTCTAATATTGGATATAGGGATCTACACAATGTAGATTTGGAGGCTCTAACATCATATATATCGTTACCACATATTCATAGAAAATAAGAGGATGAAGTATATATTATCCCAAAAGGATATCAATATAGTCTAACAAATATTGATATACCTAACCAAGGACAATTATTTTCCAATTATATACCATATAAAAAATGGGAATAATTTAGTAGAATCTATATATAGAAAATATCTCAAAATATTGTTCATGATTCTAATTAAAAATGATCTATTCCCCGTAGACATGATGACGTTGGATGTGGGAATCAGGATGGATGTAACAACATCATTCCATTATCAAATTGGATCTCTATCATATATTCTAGAGAGAATATTGAAATGTTTGTGGGTAGTTGAAGAGAATCAAAATAATATGGAATATTTATGAGAGTTGAAATAATATCTGTTTAAAATTAATGATAAATGTTTTTTGATGTTTCAGATGCATCATCGTGTAATATTTGAGCCAGAGATAAAGGATGATCTATTGATGTATGAATATAACTCAATGTTATTTATCCACCCAATAAGTATAATGATTAATATATATTATCATGATCACTACTAGTTTGATAATCTGAATAAGATAATGGTAATATATATATATATATATATATATATATATATATATATATATATTCATTGTATGTGAATATATCGGGGTAGAAAGGATAACATATTTGTGGATTATGTTACCATTACTCATACTTATATGGACACAGGTTAACATCAACATGGATTTAATAATAATACTTTTGAATACATATAATGGAAATATTTCAATATGATTTATATTGGACCATATAAAAATTATTCATTATTCATAACCATTCGATATGGCTTCTTTCATTATCATTTTCATTGATATACATTTGGGAAGTATGGAGGTTTTACGGAACAACACTATCAATGGAATCTTCTTGATATCCAAAGGTCACCACAATATTTTTAAAATTATTCAAATTTACATAAAAATAGTTTTGTTGTTTGGTATAACAATTCAACACCAGAATGATAGTAAATATGAAAGCACTATCTAAACACATGATAACACGGAGCTACCCTTTCATATAGACTTTATAAGTGGTTTGTTGTGATGGCCCAGTCTAGATCACAGTCATGATATTTTAGTCTTTGGGCCAAGCTCACACGGTTTTTTGTTTACTGGGCTCTGGACCTCTGACATTCTACAGGAGAAGGCCACATGATGGGTGAGGTATCCACACCCCCTTATAATGGGGCGCTTCATACTACTCCACATTTGATATGGGATTTCCATAATCCACCCTCCCTAAATAGTCCAAGAAACCTCACTGGTATATTAAATGGAATGAAGCTATGATACAATTTGTGATGGCCCATTCCTTCCACTGATCAATATATTTTTCTCTTTAGGCCTATCCCAATTGATTTTTCATTTCCTATGCTCTATCCCTCAAGAAATCCTCATTAAAAGGCCCCATGAGGGGAGAAGTATCCACACCACCTTAAAAAGTGGTGTTTCATTCTCATCTACTTTTGATGTAGTATTTTCATAATATAAATGTTACTAAATGACATGGGATACCATAAAACATGGCACCCAACATGATATGTCGCTTCCCCAAAGGGAATTACCGATCCCCACGAGCTAGATACAATAACCCATGCATCCAACATGGAAACAGAGGAAAAAATTTTCCCAACCAGAAAAACTACTTGTAATACATACATATAACGAGAAACAAATAGAAGAAGGCTGAAAAATATATAATCCATAAATATAGAAAATAGCAGAAAAAAAAGAACTGAAACAGGTGATAAAACAAAAAAAGAAAAGACCTGGTGTCTGAAAAAGGCTAACTAATAGCTACTCCATGAAATGGTGTGAAAACACTCCCACCATACCACCACCTGCTACCCAACCACCAGACAAGAACCCCATCATCTCATGGTAGTAAATTACATATCCCTATACCGCAAGACAAACAAAGGTCTACACACCATTAAAATGGTGGGCATGGAGGGTGCTAACAGGATCATTAGGATCCCACCCAGGTGTTCTTCAAAAATCCTCTATAAAAAAACCTTGAATTCTCATTTTAAAATAATACATATAAAGATAAGTAGTTAATCACCATTATATAAAACATTGTTAAAATTCATCTTTATCCATAGTTCTAAAAAATAATATAAATATATATATATATATACAAATACATATCATTTTACAAAAGCATAAACATGCATATAATTGACAAGTAAAAAAATGAATGATGTAGAAACTAGAAAAACATTATTCCCAACTATAGGGAATACTACAGGTTTAGGAAGTAGACTACTCATACCTCAATAATCACGTGCCCAAAAATTGATCCTTGATCAATAGAATGTGGAGGAAAAATAATAACCCAGGATTAAACCCCAAAAATAAAATTATTTCTCCCATAGAAAAAAGGAATATGGAGTAGAAGAAGTCCCCAATAAATACCTCCTTGAGAATTACAAAAAATAGATGATGGCCTCATGATAAACCTTCCACCGAAGTACAGATTGTAACCCATGTGAAGAATTTCACAATCCAATTTCAATGAATTAAAACACATTTCAATATAGATTAATTCAAAAAATAGTTAAACCCATTTTTATTTTAAAAAAGATTTTCACCACACACATACAATCATGCAGATTTAATGAATCATTTTCAAACATAAAAAAAAGGTTTATTAATATAAACATGATACAAAACAACCTATCTCAATGTTTGGGTTTCACACTCTTACAATGGAAATCCAAAATCAATGACACCTAACACCTTCATTGAAGGCCCTAGAATAAAATAAACCACAATAAAGATTCAATTTAAAAGACAAGGGGTCGACAGATAGAGAAAATTTCACATACCTCAAGAAAGGATGTTTGAGGCACCACAATTAGAGAAGGAAAAAACCATCAGAATGAGATCACAAAACAACTCATGAAGATGAAAAAAATTAATATTCCAACAAATATCAATAAATCTAGAAATTAAAATCTAGGGGTTTGTCATGATAGACCAAATACACTAACAACAAAGAACACATACTTAGACAGACATACCGCAAATGTAACGAAGATCCCATATTGGAAGATTAATCCGAAAGGAGAGGACCCTATAAAAATAACATAGGAAAGGTTATGTTGTGATATCCAAGGGTTCTAGAAAGAAAAAACATGTGAAACTTCGAAAAACATGATTTAAATATGAGCATAGGCTAGGTCACAGCCTGCACCTTAGGTATACGACGTGTAGTCCACACTGGATATGTTATGATAAAAAACTCGTTTTCATGGGTTAAAAACTAAAATATAATCATTTAACAACGTGCACCTACAGTACATGACATTTACCTACTCATAGAATGATTTCCATATTCAGGAAATGATCCCAACAACATGTAAAAGATTTGTACCTCTAGTACATACCATGTACTTCTAGTACACTATGTGAACCTACTCTACAACCTACGAAAAATCTAAAAAACCACCCATATGGTCTTTAAACCAAAAAGAGAACTTTGAAGTAAGGAAAACATACCAAATTAGAATAATAACAATTTACAATCTCCACACCATAATGACTTTCTATCCATTATAATTCATGTGGAAGATGTAGCTCCTAAAAAAAGATGATAACACAACTCCATAATCAATGACTCTCATTCCAAAGTATCGTGAGAATCTGATCCATATTTTAATAGAAATGATTCCAACATAATTGATTTCCCACACAAGTCATTCCTCTTATAGTCAACGATATCATCCAGTTCCTCCAAAATTGATGAATCTGGCTCTAACTCAATACTATCCCTACTCAAAATGTGAGCGGGATTAGGGTGATACTTCCTAAGATGAGATATTTGGAATACATCATGAATGATTATCAATTGAACGTGTAGTGATAATTGACAATCAACATGTCCAAGCTACTCAATGATTTCAAATGGTCAAACATTTTTCAGTACCAAATTTCTCTATTTTAAAATATAATTGTGACCCAACAAGGAAAAAAATTCAAGAAGGCCGATTCACCATTGGAAATATCCAGAGGAAACCACCACCAATCTATATAAGATTTTGGTCGACTATTGGATTTCTCCAAAAATCATCACACGCCATTAATATTCATACAAATATTCTAAACAAAACATGGTTAATCCCAAGCAACGTCACCAATATCATCTAATATAAGAGGTGATCTACACGGTCTACCATACCAAACCTCAATTCGAACCATTCTTATTGATGAAAAAAAAATATTGTTATAAAAAAATAAACCAGTACCAGATGGTTGTCCAATGATCAACCTAAATCCCAAATGCAGTAATAATGAATATCCTTCAAAATATGAATTACATGCTCCATCTGACTATCTATCTGTTGATGGTATGATTTCCTCGACTTGATATGATTTCCCATTGAATCCTGGAGGCTTGTTCATAAGCTCATGTTAATCCCAGATTCCCTATCTAAAATAAAGAATTATGGTCAACCATGTAACCACACTATATTTTTCACATAATGAATTCATAGATCTTGTACTTTATTTTTGTCTGTAATTAGAATGAAATTATCACACCTCTTCAACTGATCAACAACAACCCCAATAGCATTTCCCCCTCGCGGTAATTGTGGAAACTCAATAAAAAAAGTTCATCGACACGTCATCCCATTTCCAAACTAGCACCCAAAGAGGCTGAACTATACCAGATGGTTTCATGTTCTCCAACATTATTCGTTGGCGGGTGTAATAGTTGGACACATAATCTTCAATGTCACACTTCATACATGGACACAAAACTGATCTTATCGTGTCATAATACATCATTGTAGTGACTGGATGAATGGACTGTGATGAGTAATGAAAATCATCTAATACTGATCATCTCATAAGTGATAAGAAGAAAAACCACTTCCTAAAGACCCAAATATAAGTAGTCCATCTGAAAAAAGTGAACAATGATAAACAGTCTCCCCACCATAAAGGATTTCCTGAGTATTCTAAAACATACAATCCTGCAGATGAAATTTCAAAATAGACTACATGAGAGATGATGATAACTGATAACTGGTCAGAACCATACCTTAAACATACCTTTGAGCATCCATGAGATACATAGTGAAAATCCACATAACATTCCACTCCTCCTTTGATTCCAAAATAGTATATGATGGTACCATCCATAAAAAAGAATATGCAAAATCGTTAACCTTCACCACGGTGTAGAAAATATTGTAATCCTAAATTTTAAGGAATTGTACACATTTTATCTTCTTGATATTTATGTCTTTTGGAGAAATTATATATCTCATTCACTTATTATTAGATAATAACATGAACTTATCCCCAAATAGATATTGCCACAAACATTTAAGCACATGAATAACCACAACAAGATCTAAATCACGAGTGGAGTACTTTATCTTAACCCATCTTATTTGAAGCGATCCTTTTGGAACTACATTATCTTCTTACATAATCACGCATCCCGACCCATCACTAGAAGCATTAAAAAATAACATGTACCCCTTACTAGGATCAGGTAAGATCGTAATAGGATCTAATGTCAGAAGTTACTTTAACTCATCAAAAGAAGCTTGACTGTTCACATCCCATTGTAATTTCACCCCATTCATAGTAAGAGATGTCAAAGGTGACCCCATAATTGAGATATCCTTAATGAAACATAAGTAGTATTACACAAGACCAGGGAATCATAGAAATTAAGATTCATTATATAGTTACTTCCAAGACATAATAACCTTCACCTTATTAGGATTAGCTAATACACAATGCTGATAAATTATCTGCCATGTGAACTTCACCTAATGAATCTAGAAAAAACATTTCAAAAGCATGCCTAAAGAATGATGTGTTCTCCAAATTTGTAGGACAAATATTGCATGGTTCTAATTCTCACACTCATATTTTGTGTAAACTAGAATATCATCCACGAAAAATACCCAAATGGTGTCATGATATTATTTTGGAATATCTGATTTATCAAGGATATGATAACTGGATAAGAATTAGTACGACCAAAAGGAATCACAAGATATTCATAATTACTATACATACTCCAGAAGGTCATATTTTTTATATCAGACTCCAAAAATCTGAGCTGATGAAAAGCCAACTGACATTTAAAACAACTTTCACCCTTAAACGAATAAAACAAATCAACAACACAAGGAAAATTATATTTGTTATTAACTATTTCTCAGTTCATATTTTGATAGTCCTCAAATATCCAATGTTAACCATCTAGTTTCTTGGCAATGAGCACATGGTATTCCCATGTTGAATGTCTAGGGAGAATGAAACCATTCTTTAATAAGACATCCAACTGAATATTGAGTTATATAAACTCTCCTTGTGTCAAAGAGTATGAAGGAATTGATATTGCTTGTGTACCGAGCACCATGTCAATCCTAAAATCTACCGCTCTCTCTGCAGGATTATTGATGATGTTATCTTGGATGACATTGGGAATTTCATGATCAATAACAAGAATATAATCAATAAAAGAAATTTCATAGGGCTAAAATACAATAGCAACCAACAAACTCAAGAGCACTGGGCAGAAATGTCTTGTATGAACTGACCTCATGTCCCACTCTCCCAGAAAAAATATGATCTCCCATTGGAAGATGGAAATGAAACATGTCTATGATAAAAATTGTCCTCAACATAAGGAGTGACAATCTAATCCATTATGATGGGGACTTCATACAAATATAGATCAAGAACATGAATATCCTAGACTGACTCTCTATCGAAAACCTTTAATGAACAATAAGGACACTAAAACTCTGGCTCTTTCCGAATAACAAGAGGTGTTTACAACTCCATTGTAAAGGGAAAAAGATCAATGTGAATATTATGTGAATACACAAAGTCTTCTTATATAAATAATTGGGATTCACTAACAGGAAACAAAGTAATTTCTACTTAAGATGCTATGATTATCGTACCTCTCATTGTTTACTGACCTGCTTCAACTTCCATTGGACACTCATCTAGTAAGAATAAATACTCTACCCATATGTATTTTGGTTGGATCCCTTTACTCATTGATGATTCTAACTACACTGCATTATCCTTTAGAGCTGAGTAACTCTATACCTAATGAGGTGTATACCTATCTTGATAGAAACACTATCGATAAACAACATGACCACAACTATTTCACATATTTTAAGGAACAAGAGAAGAACATATGGTGTTCCCCCAAATGACACACTGAAATAAAGTCATATGCACACTTATTGCTACAACAGATGTTGTAGAGGAGTCTTATTACTGAGGCCCGCCTCAACCACTTCTGCAACAGTCCTTCCACTTCATATTCTTCCCATTCATGCCATTGAATCTATCACAAGGTGGAAGAGAAGAGGAAGTAAATTCCAACTAGATTTCTCTATTAATATCTACAATAATTTATCTATATTCCATCTCCACATAGGTAGAATATTTCATCATAAACACATGTGATATGATATATCATCGCAATCTTAGCAGGTACTTCTAGGGCTTTAGCTGGTCACTCTTTATCTTGTTTTGAGCTAACCGGAAAAGCTGAAATAATTGGTTGGTGTATGCCAACACTGAATACTCTCTTTACAGTAATGAAATTAACTCTATAAACTTATATAATATCATGGACTCTGTAAAAAACTTTTCAAATAATAGGGTTTTAAACCCCTTCCATTCCAATCCCACGTGTATGTATCCCTGGAGAATAGAATCCCACCAACTCTTGTCAGATCCCTCGAGTCTGAGCGCAGAACACATCAACCTGATATTCTCATGATTATCAAGGAATTCAATGATTTTATTGATCCAATATAGATAATATTTCACCTCTTAAGTTTAATTATTGTTTATAAATCTTGATTAATTCTAATGCGAGAACTCCTAAAATGGATATATCACTCCTCCTACTCCTTGTTATAACTCAACCACTGCATTATGAATAAGTGGCACATCCTAATTAATAGAATTGACTATCATCACAATTGAATCAATGTGATTAAAATCAATAAGTGGATTTCCATGAGGAGAATTAGGTACACAGTCTTGATGAAGTCATGGAATTTTTCATAGAAGAATATAGTTACACACTAAAACATAAGAAAAATTAGACAACAGAAGAAATATCAACACAATCTAGAAAACCCATTAGAGAAAAATGAGATTTAAAAAAAAAACAATAGAGACACACATTCCAACATCCCATGGAAACATGAGACTTGATATGAAAATATCCATCAATGCACTTATCAATACATACGTTTCATGTCCAAAAAAATCCTCAATGTAGTCTAATAGGCATCCTAATATAAATAATATTTATGAAATACCACTTTTTATACCAAAAAGTAATAATCCAACTCAGGTTTTCCTCAATCCATACACCTCACCCAATCTGTCACATACCTGAAGGGCGTTCCCGATCCCCACAGGATGACGACAAGCACCCAGGAATCAAACAGGGCAACAAAGAGAATGATTTCATGCAACCTGAACAACCACATGGAAAACATATATATAGATAAAAATAAACAGTAGAATACTAACAATTATATATGACATAAATTTGATATAAGATTTGAAACAGAATAACTAAAATAGTAGCTATAATTCCAAAAGACAAGTCTGACCAACTGAAAAAGACTAATCTACAACGACTCCAAGGAATGGTGTAGACAAACTCCCACCATCTTCGCACCATAAACCCAACAATCTGACAAGAACCTCACTACATCACAATGGTTTATTTTTTTCCAGGTCCTAGAAGAAAAATAATGGTCTACGCACCACTGAAGAGGTGTGAAAGGTGTGAGTTAATAGGTTTAGTTTGATACCACCAAGGTGTTCTGTAATAAGTCACTTTATAACAAATCATGTATTCTGATTTTAAAATTAAACATGGAATAATGAGTAGTAAATTAGTTTATACAAAACATGATAAACAATTCTTTTTTTCCACAGTTCGAAACAAAAGAAGATATATCAATTTTAAAGCACATTTTAATATCATTTTCCACAGGCATAAACATGCATATACATGATAACTCAATAGTACAAGTAGAATAAAACATAAGCATATGTATCACAACACCATGGAATACTACATGTATTGGAAGAAGACAACTCTTATAATAATAATCAATTGCAAAAAAACGGATTCTATAATAATGGTCTTATAAATCATAATAATACACCTTGAGTAGACCCCCCCACCAATTTCAATATTGGTCCCCTAGAACAATAGCCCTATGAAGTAGAGAAAATACCCTAGAAAAAACCCTTTGATAATAAAAAATAATAGAAGATGTACTCAAGATAAAATTCCACCTATGTACCAATGGTAACCAATTTGATTATTTTCATGTGCTAATTTCAATTCTTTGAAAACCATTCCAAACCATTCTAACCCATTTAAATTTGAACCCATTTTTCATCAAACACAAAAAATTAGGGATATGTAATAAATTATTTTATTAAAAAAAATTAATTTTATTATAAATGAGTAGAGACCAAACCACCTACCGCAATGTTTGGGTCTCACAAGCCTGCAACGGAAATCCAAAAGCAACAAAACAAACAACTTTAATGAAGGACCTAAAATTTAATCTACATGCAGATTGATTCAATTTAGAAGACAATTGGTCAATAAATAGAAGGAAATCAATGTATATCAAGAACAAAAGTTAGCTACATCACAACTAATGAAGGTAAAGACCTCATGAATGAGATCTCCAAATGGATCTAGAAGAAGTCAACCAGAATCATCCAAAAATCATCAATATATCTAGTAATAGAAATCTATGTAGATAATGTGATCGAACTCAAGGAAAAACAAAAAACACATACCTAGAGAGATACACAACAAATTAAATGAACTCCCCATGCCGATCAGATTGATCTGAAAGGAGATGTGGCTCTGATAATCACCATGGAAGGGTTTTAGTTTGAGAGGCAAGTGGTATGGAATGAAAAAACCAAGAGAAATAGATAAACGTATGACATAAAGCAGGTTATGGAATGGCTCATGACATATATCATAGGTACATAGCATGTATTCCATTTTGGATATGTAATGCTAAAAAACTTATCACCTCGGGTAAAAAACTGACATTTACAACCTACACCACATGCACCTCATGTATAGAATGTGTGCCTACTCACAACATGATTTCCACATTCATGACAAGCATCCAGTAACAAGTACATGATTTGTATCTCCATTACACAACATGTACATCTTGTTCATATCATTTACCAGCTCTTCACAGTACATAAAATTCAGAAAACCACTCCAAAGGATATTTTACCAAAAGGGGAGCATATAAAAAGGGAAAACATACCCAATCAATGTAACAAGATATTACATCATTACCAAAATCATATTTTGGTAGGCATCGCATACAAAAAAAAATTCCACTGATGAATTCAGATAAAAAACTTGTTATGAATGTTGTCGAATCTATACTTATCACCTATATGATGGGATAATGTGAGATAAAATAAGGTATTGGGACTTAAACTTATTGCAGAAATATAAATGAAAATTTGATCTATTTAACAAATCATATGGGTAAACAAATTTGATACAAGTGATATGGTGACAAACATTAATGTCACCTAGAGTTTGATATTGATGATAATGTTTTCCTATATATATATCCAATGAACAGACTCGTTATGTTTGAAAACAAGGGGAAACTATTTCTATGATATATCAGAAGATTTAAAATTTTGATCACATTTGGTATATGTTCTATTGACCATAACTCCAACTAATCGTTACTCATGTTCATGTTGGAATCTTTGTATACATATTAAGAATGTACCAAAAAAATCCTTCATATATACTAAAAATATTGGTGGTTAAATTTAATGATGTTCTCTCTTATAAGGAGTATGCAGGGAATATATTGGATAGTAGAAAAAAGTTTCTACATAAGAAAAAAACTGAACTTGTTAAGGTACTATAGTGGAACTATATGTAGGTAATAGAAAAAAATGAACTTAACGATATAATGAAACATAAGTAAATAATTCTATTTTTAGACATGTAAATGAGTTGAAATTTCAACGGTGAAATTTCTAAGTGAGGGAAGAATGTAATGTCCCATATTTGTATATATGGAATTATAATTTTTATTAGACATGTATTATATTTTTTAATATTGTATAGTGTACGATACATGCACTACATAACTCAAAAATGATAGTACATGAATAATACAATTAAATATAACAAATTTATATCCTAATAAAAGAAAATAAAAGTGTTTAATAAAATAAAATAAATTTTTTCAAAATGAGATCATAATTCTTTTTGAAAATAAATATATGTATTTTTATTAAAAGATATTTTTATGAAAATTTATAAAATTTTAAATAAATATCATTAATACATATTAAATTTTGAATAATTTGTTATATAAAACACTATTTAAATGTATTTAATGATAATATTATTCTATAAAATCATAATTAATTTTTCATAAGGTAAAAACATTCATCATTCCAAAGAATGATTTATTGTAGAGTAAATAATGATTTTTATTTAAAAACAAATGAATATTATTTCCAAAATTATTTTGATAAAATGAATTTTAATTTTTGAATCAAAATTAATAATTTTAAATAGATTTATTTTTTAAAATTTGATGGAATGTTTTTTATTTTTGGTGAATATTAAGAAATATATTTTTTTAAATGTTCGATAATTTTTTATGACAACATAATGACGTAATTTTTTTCAAAAACCATTTTTAGGAAAAAATATTTATTTACGTACAAAAATATATTATATTAAAGTTTAATTTGTAATTTAGATACCTTTGCATTATTTTTTATAACCTTTGTTATATTATATTCATATAAAAGGTGTTTTTCATTATTTAAAATTAAATAATATTTTACAATTTTTTTGTTAAATTTTAAAATGATTTGTAAGTCATATATACCTCATTTCTTTAATTATATTAAAATAAAATTCATGGGAATCAATACTATTCAAATTTATTTGGCCTAAAAGACAAAACCATCAATATTTTAACCCAAAATATCCATATCTTCAATTATAAATAAAATTTCTCCATTCCCTTAATAACCCCATTCACATCCACTTCTAAATGAAAAATTTCTCCCAATTAACCCTATCATTTGTATCTCAGTACCCTTAGGGTTATTTTGGAGTTACAATACCATTATCATCCATGGAATTAACAAATAAGTGATTCATCAACAAGAAGGTAACCCCAATTATATTTTCACTCTTGTTATCTCTTATTCATCCAACTCATCCAATCAATTTAACCTTTAACACCATTATAAAATATATATACACCTATATATATATATTTATGTATGTATATAAAAAATTAAAGATATTATGATACATGATTTATTATTTCAATCTATTTATATTATATACTATCTATCAACATCATTTGACATGTCCTGTCATTACTATTTTCGTCTTCCCATGAGGACATTGTCAATGCATTACTTATCACCTACAAGATGGATATTTAGTGTAAGATTTTTATTATAACATTGTTTTGATATATTCAATTATTCGTTAAAAATTTTCATAGAATTATATATTACTATTATTCAAAATCATGAAATTGAAATGACACATATAATTTAATAAAACATTTTTCATGCCATTTTAACTTCCAGTGAAGTGGAATAAAATAAATTTGAAGGATTCCAACTAATAATGAATGAAAAAAATTAATATACTCCAATTCATGAATCATGTAATGATAACAAAAAAATTTATACATTAGGCATAAACAAAATAAAATATAAAGAGACCTAGGGTAAAGGGACTAAAATACCTAACTCCTTCCTTTTGGGTTTATCTACTATTTTTATTTTTTAAAACCATTTTTTACTAAATAAATTATAAATTATATTTTCATTTTATTTCTTCTTTTTGTTATATAGATTTTATATCATCAAAAAAATTAATTCCAAACCTCATTCATGATTAATGTCATAATATTTACTATCAAGGACAATCCATTTCCCTTCCATTTTTTTCTTGTTTTTTAAAAGTAATATGATTTTATCCATATTAATGTCACACTTTAATCCGAAAGGTGATTATATATATATATATATATATGTATTTTATATTTTTTTTTAATAATTTTTTATTCCTTATAATTCATTAATGAAAACCATCATTATTTTTTATTTTTATTTCTTATACTAGATTCATAAATGGTTAAATTTTATGTCTAATACATGGATATAAGAATATTAGGATGGGATGAGTTATCCCAAAATTATTCATCCTTATAATTAATTTTTAATGAGTTATATATCATAAAACTTTTTATATTATATCTGAACACGATGATTTTTGTTGTCTTTGTTTTATGAAATGATTATTTTTATACAGATACTATTCATGAAAATAATGATATAACTATTCGTAACAAATGTGGGGGATTTGAGGAGAATATTATGATTTTTCATTATTATGAATATTCCGAATTTCATAAATTTTAATATATGATTCCATCACTATTTTTATGAATATACATTTCTTTTTAAAATGATGATGGTGATATTTATCACCCATTTATGACATTTTATTGTTTCTCATGTTTGATCACTTTATTCATCCCCTATATTTTCTTCTAGATCATTAATTCATTGGTGTGTATCATTAGCTGATCTAACATATTATGATGGGTTATGTAAATGTAAATTATCCCTATGAGGGTGGATTTGAATATATTATCTTAGTATTATATATTAAATGATTTAACATTTTCTTTATTACAATGTAAACAAAATATAGGATTTTGGGATTTATTTTTGTAGCTAATTTTTAAATATTTGTGTGGATGTATGTTTTTATAACCCAAGATTATGATGTATGGGATTGGGGGAATCTCAATGGTGGTATTATTATTGGAATTATTTTCATTTATTTGATAGTAGAAAAACTAATGTGGTATAAATTTAGTACCTAGTATCTCACTTATAAAAACAAGAATTTAGATTGGATAGCAAAGTTCCCTAGATTTGAAACTAGGTGACCGTAGATAAGAAATAGATTACACAGTACCCACATGATGAAACCATTGTAATATTTAAAATCTAAAATACCAAGTCCATCCACACTATGCTATTACATCAATATAACTATAAATAATATCAAATTTAATGCCTAAAAACACCAAATGTAACACCCCGAGCTTCCACGATACGCCTCTCTTTCAAAAATGCAATAGCTTGCATTGTACGCAAGTTCGAGTTCTAACACACCGCAACTAATCAAAGTAGCCGTTATGAATAGTAATAACCACCTTTTAAATTTATAGAAATTTTATATTTCAAAATGGACTTCATTTTTGTATTCCTAATATTGAAATTAGCCTATGTTGAATTTTTTGTAATTTTCCGAGAACTTCCAAATTTTTATGAGTAGTGAAAAATACTTAAAACAACTTTTTTAATCAAAATAATTTATAGTGATAAGTTATATTATTTAGTGGTTTTAATGTATAATTAGAATATATTTTTACCATTTTATCCAATGGTGGTCATTAGAATTAATTTAACATTGAAATTGGACATAAACAATTGCCAATCTTTTGATATAAATTGTTTCTTAAAAAAACGCTATTTGTTGTAACAGCGGGAATTAATTATAAAATTAATTAATGCAACTTATATGTTTGGAATTTTGTAAAATAGACATCATTTTTGAATTTGGAATATCAATTATAGCTTAGGGTGAAATTTTGGCATTGTTCTGAAAAACTTCAATTTTTGATGAATAGTGAAACCACTAAGTGGTAGTTAAATAACCGATTTTCCGTTTAAATGAAATATTACCACTTCTGTGATTTGATTTTAAAAAATCCGACATACATGGTTGTCATTACGAAGTAAAATTTGGTTCAATGAGATTAAAATAATTTTTTGGTGAATAGTAACTTTTAAGTTCTTAATCGCGATTAGAGGTAATTAGTGTAGTTTAAGGTACAAATAATGTTATAATAATATGAGATGAGCATGAAACTTGTCCTACTCCTATTGGATGAGTCATGGCCGACCAATACAACCCATGGGTCATCTTGGGGACCCCATGGAGCCACTTTAGTTAGAAAAAGGACATAAATACCTTTTATTTAATGTTAAAGTAAAAAATGACACAAACATAAAATGGTTTACTAAAACAATTTTTACGTGGGGTTACACAAGTCCAAATTTTGATTATAAATATTCATTAGAAAGCTAAAAAGATTTCCTACATCATAGTATTTGTTTTATAATTTTTAGACATTAAATAAATTAAATTATTTATGACATCATTATGATGTGGCGATGACCTCATTATTTAACGATTTAAATAAAATGAGAAGATAATGAAAAATACAAGGCTTAAACTTGTCCAAAGCCTATTGGATGAAGATATTTCGAAACATTATCACCTTATCCTCGAATTATATAAGTGTGGAACCTTTAGAATCCTAAAATCATTGTGAAATAATGTAACATTTCAATCATTCCAAAAGTGCCCCTCCTCTCCACTTATAAAAGGCCCCCACCTCTCCCACCTTATTCACACCTTCAAGCCATTTGGCTCGGCCAACCTCTGCCCAAATACTCTCCCAACATCCCTCTATTACTCATAGAAGCCTCAATTTGGGCAGAACTCTTCCCAAGGAAGCCTTTGGCTCAAATCAAAAAGAGTTACCCGATTTTGAGGTAATGTCTTCTCTAATGTTGTTTTGGATTATTTTTCTTCTCCAACTCCCTAAACTCTTTTTATTCAATTCTTTTGTAACAACACCAGTATCCTCAATATACCAGGATGTCTTTATAAGAAGGATTCGAGCTACACTTACACACACCTACATCTAATGGTTAAAGAACATACGGTTTCTGTGGATGGAGAATTCCTGCCTCACGAAACGATGATTGTTCAACACTCATATAAAACCTTAAAAGGTGGCCATTAAGATGTCAATATTTTTATATATGATATATAATATGTTTATGTTTTACTTATTCTTCTGTATTTCTCATTTATGGCATACTTTATGATTTCCATTATGGGTAAAACGCGATAATTTCATTTTAGGAAGTGCGGACTACCGCCCCCTCAAAGTGATTTGAATCGTTAATGCCATATGTGGGATGTATAAAGGATGTAGTAAATGGTATTATACACTATATTATACTGGAATTATATTATACATTTATATCATTATTATTTCATTCCATTAAATATGAAATTGAAATGAAAGTAGCGTTCATGCGTACCTACGGCTTACCGTCTCCATGAACTGTGCATTTCATTTCTTACCTCTAAATGTTACGTAATATTATAAATGAATGTATATACTGTATATATATGATATATATGATATCTAAATCATTAATATAATTCTGGATATAATGGATATTTCACCACATAAACAACTTATAATTATAAGAAGTTTATTGTTGACTCAAGTACCAAAGATGGACAAAACGACCGTTATTAACTTAAATAATTACATAATGTTCATAACATTGTAATAAGTGATATAAAAAGGATAATGAAATTGAAAATGGTTCTTAATAAGGTAGATATTAACTCTAGTTTATTATTCAGGAGGTTAAAGAACGGTTGAGTCAAGTCGGACACAAGGTAAGGGAACTTCTTAACCCAACTTCCATTCTATGGGTTAATCTCCTACTTTCAAATTATGTCATGATGTTATTATGTCCTATTTTGTATTCTTACTTTATGTATGTGTACCTATAGTGAATACACATAATATATATATTTTATTTTAAAAATGATCTTTTTACGGAATTCGTCTCAATCTCCTTTCATTGAGGCATATTTGGTTTTATACACAACTTACTTTTATACGGTGTATAAACCCCTTTGACTTTTTCGTTTATTCAAAAGGAATCTTTTTTATATGAAGTGTTTTACTAAATGACAAAAGGGAATGTTTTTCATTCCATACATATGCGGCGACAATGACTTCTCCGCCGCCGTGACCATTATTTTAGTTTCGGCTTCCTATACAAGACATCATTTTTTTAATGAAAACTAAATACAAAGTTTTAACTTTCATTTATTTTGGTATTGAAAATGGTTTTGAAAGAGTTTTTATTATATCAATGTGTTGTATTGATATCATGTGATTGAAATGTGGAAATGTTATGTTTCCTTTATGCATGTTTTATGTGATATGATTATGTTAAGGTTTATGATATGTTTAAACCTATTCATATGAGGAATGTATTGGACTTAATAAGTGACGGGTGGAGCCCGCTATAGCTTCTCGATGCATCGGTAGGTCTCATGAGACAACTAGACGTGGAATTGGCCAATGCCCTTTCCCAATTTGATTTATGGTTTTGGCTGAGGCCTTAATCATTTTAGACGTCTTGGCCGAGGCCTTGACAAAATGTTTCAGAATGTCTGGCATTATACATTCCCTCATTATGAAAGTGGTTATTGATATTTCATGTGATTATTCGACCACTAGAATATCCATGTGAAGAAGTGAATGGCATTATCTCATTTTACTTTTTCCATGTTATGTTGAAGTTCAAGTTTAAAAGGCTTTTTTTTAGTTGTACATTGCCTTAAATGTTAATGTTTATTTATGAAAGCTTCAGCAATATTGTTATCCTTACTGAGAATCTGGGCTCACCCCTTTCAATGTTTTAATATTTTCCAGGATGTGAAGAAGTATTTTATGAATGACCTGCAGGGATAGTCAGAAGAGGATATGAGTGTGGACTATGAAGACTTTGTTATTAGTTTTTCACTTTATGTTGTAATGTAACATTTATGAATGTATCTAGTGTTTCCAAGGCTACTAAACTAATCGGTCTTTCGAGACTTGATCTTTTGTGATCATGCCAATGTTACGAAGTAATGCACCGACTCTGGGTAGCTGGGGTCGGGGCGTTACAGTTGGTATCAGAGGCAGTTTAGTACTAACCTTGGAAGCTAGATTTAGATAAACTCTGATTAGAGCACATAGCCAAAAGATAGACTTTGAGGATTAGTATAGAAGAACTTCCTAGAATTTTGTTATTGTAGAGATTTTGTGAGTTTTCTGAGCAATACATCCATGTCTGGATACGAGCAGGTAGAGGCGGCTCTGGCACAGATGTACATAGGGGTAAAACCCGAAAACACCGCTTTGATCTAGACTCGAACGGGAACTGGTGCACGACAACGGGCCTTTCTGCACTCTTGGTTACGACACTCCCGGGGGATATGCTTAGGATGATTCTCATTTTCTTTACAAACCACTATGAAGGGTTATGAGTATATACTATCTCAAAGGAAACATTTCTTTTTATGATTATGGATTATATCCATAAATAGTTCAATTTATGTAAAGTATTTTACAAATATGGAATTATGTATTTTGATTCATAAACTAATCTAGTTTATGCCATTGTTTAGAAATGGCGCCTAGTGGAAGGAATGGAAACCGTATCAATGCACGAACTCCGTGTAGGGATTGCCCTCCTGCTCAAGATAATTATTGTGGATCTGGAGATACAACTGGTGCTGATCAACTTAATACCATACTGGGACAACTCACTCAGGTTATTAATAATAACCTTACTCGTATGGAGCACCCTAATCCGCAACGTGGAGGATCAATGCTAGACCGTTTCATGAGGCAACAACCACCAACCTTCAATGGGAGTACAAATCATATAGTAGCTGAGCAATGGATAAATTCCTTAGAGAAAATATTCCATGCCTTGGGGAGTAGTGAAAGGGAGAAGGTTGTCATGGCAGTTTACCGCCTCACTGGAGATGCCGATCAGTGGTGGTTGCTGATTCAAAACACAAAGGAAGATGAAGACGTATCGAATATGGAATGGAGGGAATTCAAAGAGCTTTTCTTAGAAAAATACTTTCCTCGTGACCATCGAGCAGATATGGAAAGGCAATTTCTGAGTCTGAG
The DNA here is from genome assembly GCA_963277665.1 of Viscum album. Lineage (NCBI taxonomy): Eukaryota > Viridiplantae > Streptophyta > Magnoliopsida > Santalales > Viscaceae > Viscum > Viscum album. Next base: position 880,687,988 of record OY728166.1, read on the forward strand.
GCAGAAGGAGGATGAGAATGACGCAAAGTATGAGGCTAACTTTACAAGGTTAGCGAGGCATGCTGCCGATTATATACGTAACCCAAGGAGTAAGATTGATCGTTTCTTTGATGGGTTAAAACCATTTCTCCATCGAGCTTTGGTATCACAATCCTTCTCATCATACGAAGATATTGTCTCGTGTGCTATCAAGACAGAAAAGGAATTCTCTAAGTCTTATGACAACAAAGTAAAGCAAGAGAAGAAGAGAATGGTGGAACATGAGACAGATAAAGGGAAAAAGGGAAAGAAGGATTTTACAGTATGTGATAATTGTGGGAAGAATCACCCTGGTACTTGCCTAAAAGGAATGGGAGTTTGTTATAAATGTGGAGAAAAGGGTCACCAGGCTCGTGATTGCAAGGGAAAGAAAGAGGCTATCAAAGTTGAATGCTACAATTGTAGAGAAATGGGTCATTATGCAAATGAATGTCCTAAGCGTCAGGGAAACTTAGCTCAGAAAAGGCCAAGGGATCAAGGACAATCTTATGCTGTTACTACAGTTGAAGCAGAATAACTAATGTATTGGTGCTTTTGGACTCATGGATTATATTCTGGTTATTAGAATAATGTGATATATATATACGGATTGTACTGCAGTACTTGTTGATTTCAGTAAGGTTTTAATATGATTAAGGTAATCATATTTTTAGTATGTGACAATAAGAGAAACGTTACTTTGTTTGGGGAATCTGATAAATTGATTTTGGAATTAAGAGACCTTTTAGAGAAAGTCTGGACAGAGGTATTTTGGATAACTATAAAGTTTGGAGTGGATTAAGTTTATCTTTGGATAGTATTGTTTAAGGTTAAAAATTTATGAAGATTATTTTTGAATATTATAATACTATAGTTTTAGGAAAAGGACAACCTGTAGGGTGGGGCATAACCCGTCGCGTCGGACAAAGCTGCCGGAATCGAACCCACAATCATAGTGCGACAGGCCTTTATTTCCTACCACTAGCCTACAGGAATTCCCTGGTTATTACAAATAATTTTACTAATCTAAATGGTATGTGTTAACATTTGGAACCTTATACAATTAGGATAAGTATAATATTTTTGAGTTCTATTATCTTTTTGAGTGAAAGATGATTTGAAGGTTGAAACTCTAATTGTCAAGCATAAATATATATATACCTATCTCTTATTCAATGAATAAATTAATTCTTAAACTTTAGTAAAGGGATATTAAAACAAAAAAAATGTGTTATCCTAATACCTTATGTCTGGTTGAACTGATGATATTTTAAATCAACGTAGATTAAAGGTTTTGAGGCCCTCAATTTGACAGTTGATTGTGATTGATGACCTCAATCACTCCCTACAAATATTTACGTTTTTCCTCCAATTATATGTCTCTAATTGCCACCAATGTTCTCCTTATCGAGATCATAATTTGGTGGTGACTTTCTTATTTCTATTTCCCTCTTATTAAGACTAAATTTTATTAACCTTATTTCCGATATGGGTTTTCCACAAAGGTATTTTCTCTTTTCAACCTTTTATTTTCAAAGAAAAATTTCAAATTGCGAGGACACAATTTATTGAAGGAGGAGAGAATGTAACACCCCGAGCTTCCACGATACGCCTCTCTTTCAAAAATGCAATAGCTTGCATTGTACGCAAGTTCGAGTTCTAACACACCGCAACTAATCAAAGTAGCCGTTATGAATAGTAATAACCACCTTTTAAATTTATAGAAATTTTATATTTCAAAATGGACTTCATTTTTGTATTCCTAATATTGAAATTAGCCTATGTTTAATTTTTTGTAATTTTTCGAGAACTTCCAAATTTTTATGAGTAGTGAAAAATACTTAAAACAACTTTTTTAATCAAAATAATTTATAGTGATAAGTTATATTATTTAGTGGTTTTAAGGTATAATTAGAATATATTTTTACAATTTTATCCAATGGTGGTCATTAGAATTAATTTAACATTGAAATTGGACATAAACAATTGCCAATCTTTTGATATAAATTGTTTCTTAAAAAAACGCTATTTGCTGTAACAGCGGGAATTAATTATAAAATTAATTAATGCAACTTATATGTTTGGAATTTTTTAAAATAGACATCATTTTTGAATTTGGAATATCAATTATAGCTTAGGGTGAAATTTTGGCATTGTTCTGAAAAACTTCAATTTTTGATGAATAGTGAAACCACTAAGTGGTAGTTAAATAACCGATTTTCCGTTTAAATGAAATATTACCACTTCTGTGATTTGATTTTAAAAAATCCGACATACATGGTTGTCATTAAGAAGTAAAATGTGGTTCAATGAGATTAAAATAATTTTTTGGTGAATAGTAACTTTTAAGTTCTTAATCGCGATTAGAGGTAATTAGTGTAGTTTAAGGTACAAATAATGTTATAATAATATGAGATGAGCATGAAACTTGTCCTACTCCTATTGGATGAGTCATGGCCGACCAATACAACCCATGGGTCAACTTGGGGACCCCATGGAGCCACTTTAGTTAGAAAAGGACATAAATACCTTTTATTTAATGTTAAAGTAAAAAATGACACAAACATAAAATGTTTTACTAAAACAATTTTTACGTGGGGTTACACAAGTCCAAATTTTGATTATAAATATTAATTAGAAAGATAAAAAGATTTCCTACATCATAGTATTTGTTTTATAATTTTTAGACATTATATAAATTAAATTATTTATGACATCATTATGATGTGGCGATGACCTCATTATTTAATGATTTAAATAAAATGAGAAGATAATGAAATATCCAAGGCTTACACTTGTCCAAAGCCTATTGGATGAAGATATTTCGAAACCTTATCACCTTAGCCTCTAATTATATAAGTGTGGGACCTTTAGAATCCGAAAAGCATTGTGAAATAATGTAACATTTCAATCTTTCCAAAAGTGCCCCTCCTCTCCACTTATAAAAGTCCCCCACCTCTCCCACCTTATTCACACCTTCAAGCCATTTGGCTCGGCCAACCTCTGCCCAAATACTCTCCCAAAATCCCTATATTACTCATAGAAGCCTCACATTGGGAAGAACTCTTCCCAAGGAAGCCTTTGGCTCAAATCAAAAAGAGTTACCCGATTTTGAGGTAATGTCTTCTCTAATGTTGTTTTGGTTTATTTTTCTTCTCCAACCCCCTAAAATCTTTTTATTCAATTATTTTGTAACAACATCAGTATCCCCAATATACTAGGATGTTTTTATAAGAAGTATTCTAGCTACACTTACACGCACCTACATCTAATGGTTAAAGAACATACGGTTTCTGTGGATGGCGAATTTCTGCCTCACGAAACGATGATTGTTCAACACTCATATAAAACCTTCAAAGGTGGCCATTAAGATGTCAATATTTTTAGATATGATATATAATATGTTTATGTTTTACTTATGCTTTTGTATTTCTCATTTATGGCATACTTTATGATTTCCATTATGGGTAAAACGCGATAATTTCATTTTAGGAAGTGCGGACTACCGCCCCCTCAAAGTGATTTGAATCGTTAATGCCATATGTGGGATGTATAAAGGATGGAGTAAATGGTATTATAAACTATATTATACTGGAAGTATATTATACATTTATATCATTATGATTTCATTCAATTAAATATGAAATTGAAATGAAAGTAGCGTTCATGCGTACGTACGGCTTACCGTCTCCATGAACGGTGCATTTCATTTCTTACCTCTAAATGTTACGTAATATTATAAATGAATGTATATACTGTATATATATGATATATATGATATCTACATCATTAATATAATTCTGGATATAATGGATATTTCACCACATAAACAACTTATAATTATAAGAAGTTTATTGTTGACTCAAGTACCAAAGATCGACAAAACGACCGTTATTAACTTAAATAATTACATAATGTTCATAACATTGTAATAAGTGATATAAAAAGGATAATGAAATTGAAAATGGTTCTTAATAAGGTAGATATTATCTCTAGTTTATTATTCAGGAGGTTAAAGAACGGTTGAGTCAAGTCGGACACAAGGTAAGGGAACTTCTTAACCCAACTTCCATTCTATGGGTTAATCTCCTACTTTCAAATTATGTCATGATGTTATTATGTCCTATTTTGTATTCTTACTTTATGTATGTGTACCTATAGTGAATACACATAATATATATATTTTATTTTAAAAATGATATTTTTACGGAATTCGTCTCAATCTCCTTTCATTGAGGCATATTTGGTTTTATACACAACTTACTTTTATACGGTGTATAAACCCCTTTGACTTTTACGTTTATTCAAAAGGAATCTTTTTTATATGAAGCGTTTTACTAAACGACAAAAGGGAATGTTTTTCTTTCCATACTTATGCGGCGACAATGACTTCTCCGCCTCCGTGACCATTATTTTAGTTTCGGCTTCCTATACAAGACATCATTTTTTTAATGAAAACTAAATACAAAGTTTTAACTTTCTTTTATTTTGGTATTGAAAATGGTTTTGAAAGAGTTTTTATTATATCAATGTGTTGTATTGATATCTTGTGATTGAAATGTGGAAATGTTATGTTTCCTTTATGCATGTTTTATGTGATATGATTATGTTAAGGTTTATGATATGTTTAAACCTATTCATATGAGGAATGTATTGGACTTAATAAGTGACGGGTGGAGCCCGCTATAGCTCCTCGATGCATCGGTAGGTCTCATGAGGCAACTAGACGTGGAATTGGCCGATGCCCTTTCCCAATTTGATTTATGGTTTTGGCCGAGGCCTTAATCATTTTAGACGTCTTGGCCGAGGCCTTGACAAAATGTTTCAGAATGTTTGGCATTATACATTCCCTCATTATGAAAGTGGTTATTGATATTTCATGTGATTATTCGACCAGTAGAATATCCATGTGAATAAGTGAATGGCATTATCTCATTTTACTTTTGCCATGTTATGTTGAAGTTCAAGTTTAAAAGGCTTTTGTTTTAGTTGTACATTGCCTTAAATGTTAATGTTTATTTATGAAAGCTTCCGCAATATTGTTATCCTTACTGAACATTTGAGCTCACCCCTTTCAATGTTTTAATATTTTCCAGGATGTGAAGAAGTATTTTACGAATGACCTGCAGGGATAGTCCGAAGAGGATATGAGTGTGGACTATGAAGACTTTGTTATTAGTTTTTTCACTTTATGTTGTAATGTAACATTTATGAATGTATCTAGTGTTTCCAAGGCTACTAAACAAATCGGTCTTTCAAGAATTGATCTTTTGTGATCATGCCAATGTTACGAAGTAATGCACCAGCTCTGGGTAGCTGGGGTCGGGGCGTTACACCAAAAATCATCACTCTCATGATCAAAATAAAAAAATTAAATCACCTATTGATTATCACCATTAATTACCCATGTTAAAAGTCAAAAAGTTTATTTTATTAATTAAATAAACACATGAATCATAAAAAAATATGTTGAGTGGATGTATTGTTTGGTTGTTTTGTATAGCTATGTGGTAAAAAATACAAAATTATTTAATGACTTTTTAGAAATCATAAAAAATACACCAAAAAAGAAATATATGTACATTTTTATATGAGATGGGGTTGAACTAATAAATATGGATAGTTTCTATTGTACATTCTCATAGTAATTTAAAAATAAATTAATCAATAAAGTTATATAAAATACTTATATAATTTATTTTTATATCATAAAAGTTTTTTTATTATGTTATGTTAAATGATAATTTGCCTCCCAATATATGACTTTCTATTCCCCAATATCAATAGTCATCAAGGGGATTTATAAAAGATAATGAAATGTAAAAATTATCCTAGGTTGGGTTATATATATAGTTATATATATATTACAGTAATGATAAATAAAAAATATTATGTGTACTATATGAAGAGAAATGTATACCATGTATAGTGTCAAATACATTATTATTGGAATATTTGGGGTGTATGTTTCATAGGAATCCCCAATATGATAGTATGAAATTATATCCAAAATGATAATATTTATACATAAGTAACATTCATAATATATATAAAATGTTTAGCTAATCACTGGAGGATGGGAATGATGTGGATCATTTGGAAGATTATTTTTAATTTATAATGTTTTTTTAGTATCGTAAGGTGTGTAATAAATATATTCCTTCTTATGGAACAGGTCGTGGATTGATATGATCAAACCCATATTTGTGTCATGTGACGTGACTATATTTTTTGATGAGAGAAATTTAATTTTATCATCTATTTGGGAGAATGAAATTTTTTGTGATCATCCATCTGTATAGTCTATAGTCACATAATTTTTAACTCATTTTTGGGATATAATATATTTGCATACCATGTATCACATGTAGATTTAAAATCTAAGAAAAAGATATTATATGGTAATTTATATAATATATGATGAATTGTGTGGATATATATAGATATATATTTATTTCATATGGATAATTCTTGATCCCTTGGGATTTTAGTGGGTTGATATTTTTCTAGAGGCCACTTTGTACTTAAAATTACGAGTTAATAATGTAAAATCCATTTTCAACATTATTGAGTCCCATGGGATTAAATATAGTTGTTTTATTAATGAAGATATTTGGTTTATAAAATATAAAGAGCCACATTAAAAATAATTTATAGGATATCCAAATGGTGTTATTCCTAGGTTTTTATAGCTTTCCAGATGTTGTGTAAGATATGAAGAATATATATGATTAATTACAAGGAAAGATTGTTTTAGGATATTAAAAAAGTTTTTTTGGGATACGATTTCACAGTATTAGTTATTTTCGAAATGAACCTAATTAGATGGATGTTTCCTTAATGTGGGATAATAAGTGTTATATGACATATTTCCATGAATCAATCATTATGATTTATTTAAATGAACTGATATGATATAAAAAATATTGTATGACTTGGTTTATATATATTATTTTTAATCATTTATTAATCATAATTCATGATATGAATAGATTTATGTTATAATATAATATATGGATTTATTATTTCTTCAATTAATACTATTATAATAATTTTATAGTATTATTAATTAATTTTTTTAATGTAAAATTATTATAGACAATAAAATTTGAAATTGATTATTATGTAAAACCATTCCTCAATAATTTATAATTTTTTTGATTAATAATGTGAGTTTCCTCATGTATTATATATATAACCACTAATATAGTGATAATAATGTTGGTTTTCAATATGATAAAACAAATTTCCAAACAAAGATCTATCATTTATTTCAATCATAAGAAAAATATCTAGATGATGTTATTTGAATAATATACATCCAACTGTTGAGAGATTTGTAAATATAATTGATAACTTAAGAGGAAGAAGTCCATTCGATAATTTTAAATGTTTTTATAATGAATAGTGAAAATAGACGAAGATTAAATGCAGAATAAATATATAAATGGTATGTTTTTAATTTATAGTTTATTTATATTCCACTCACGTGAATTGACTATTTTGGGTATTTTGACATTTCAAATTAACTCAATTATCTATGATAAGTGTTATTAATAATATTAAAAGTATTATATACAACTATCTCTCACTTAGAGTCATAATATAGTAATTTCCCAAGACAAAGATAACTATCGGAGTTGTGGATAGAATTAGTTGATGTAATAGTGTGGTTAGACCATTTTGTTATAAATTGTACCAAATATAGTTATTGAATTATTATTATAGGGGGGATTTTGTGAACTTTATTTAGTTGGGGATGGTTTATGAGATTCTATATCATTTAGTGGAGCTGACATTGATGCTCTTATAAGGGGGTTTGGATACCTTATCTATCATGAGTCCATTTATTGACATAACCAAATAAAAAACAACGATATCAGAAGAAAAAAAAGAAAATAACATATAAGGAGGTGTATAGGTTATTGAAATAATTCCCCAACATTTAATCCCATATTAGTACACATGATGAGGATTTAAAAATTACCCAAAAAATATTCCCCAATTACAATATGATAGTAATTATGTTTGGGAGAAATTTTTGAATGATTCCCCCAAAAAATACAACTCAATAGTTACCTGATATAAAATATTTTAGGAAAATAATATAAATTAGTTTTCAAATATATTCCAACAATCTTGTAATCATTTAACATGAAATTGTTCAATGGATTATTTAATACATTACACACTAAGAAAAATTTAAAAAAACCAATCTATAAATATATAATCAAATGATAGTCAAACTCATTTTTTTAATATTATTTACTGGAACTGTTTAATAATAATCCCTCATTTCTCCCCCTGAAATAATTTTGTCCATCTATAATAAAAAATGAATCAATTATTTTCCACTCATTATTTAAGTCAATATCTATATTAACATAATTATAAATATGTTTAGGTGGAGTAAAATAATTTTCTTGGCACCGAAAAAATCGTCCCCAAAATATTCCAAATGCTTCCATACATGATCCTAGATCGTATCCCATTTCTCAAGCTTCGATATGATAGTTCGTAGAGCCCCAACAGAGGTACTAATCAAGAGTTATGGAAATTTTAAGATGGGTTAGAAAACAGGTTCGCAAAGCCCATTCACAAAGCTCCCTCTGCAATCGCGGAGCAAGGGAACTTGACTAGGGCCCCACGCTAATGCAACAATCCTCCTTCGTGAAGCTATCATGGATCAAGGAGGAAGGATGCTCTGTAAATCCCTTTGACTTTCATGTAACCTCCGTGATGTGTGGAGGAGGGATGCTACGCTTTTGACATTCGTGAACCTGCCTCAGAGCAAGGAGTTGGGATGCTCCGTGAACCCTTTTGATGTTTGTGAACCCGCAGTGGAGCAAACTTTGTCTTCGCGCTGAGTGATCTCCTCATTGTGGAACCTCCCATATAAATTCCCAGCCCACACCCAATCATAGGTATGGTTACACCACCCCTTATGTGGCTTATCACTCCTATTTCACCATGTTCTCGAGCTCCGTGAGTCCATCCTCCATGAGTAGCTACTTTCACAAAGTTACTCCGCGAGTCCATGATCCTCGAGCTGCTTCCTTTGCAGTGATGCTCTGTGAGTCCATTGAGAAGGTGCTTCATTATAACCCATGTTACATCGCGAAGGTGCTTCACAACCGTCATTGACCCCCATGAAAAATGGTGGGTGCACTGCGGACGTTTCGGTTTAGGACGTCGATAATTTCCATTGTGCCTTTTGCGCAGCTGCCTTCCACCTATGGGATACCAAGATTTTATATAATCCACAACACACCACAAAACCCCACTACTCAACATATTACTCTTGTTCTTTGTCCTATGTCGTGATTTGATATTATCATCATCAATCCCCCCCCAAGTACCTTGAGTTGACCCATTTCTCAAGAAACTCATCCGAACCTCATCACTTGACTCCTATGCCAGGTTGAACCAGCAAGGGCCACTCATGAATAAGTCCCAACACCATCCATTTCTAGTTTCCTTCTTCCAAAAATCATATCTACATGACTATAATCTATAGTTCACCATATATTCCCAACATAGGATGCCTCTTTCTACAAATAAGATTTTCCATATGCTGCAATCATGAGATGACAACATGCCTATTTACATGACTACAAACTATAGTACACACAATGTTCCAAACATAGGATGCTTCATGCTACAAAAAAGAGAAGCTAATTTTTCTATATATATGACATTAAAATATTGTGCACCATATGTTCCAATCATATAAAGTCTCTTGATCCTAAAAATAGATTCCTTATGATCCAAGCTTGAGATGTTAGCAATCCTATCTATATGACATTAAAATGTAATGCACCATATGTTCCATCCATAGGATGACTCTTTCTTTAAACAACAGAATCCTTATGCTCGAAGCGTGAGATGCCAACAGTCCTATCTACATGACTATAAACTATAGTGCACTATATGTTCCAAAAATAGGATTCCTCTTGCTCTAAACAAGATATGATAACAGCCCTCTCTACATGACTATAAACTGTAGTACACCCTATGTGCCAAACAAAGGATTCCTATTTCTCTAAATAAGTGATGCCTTACGCTCCAAGGATAATAGGCCAACCTTCCACTCAACATGACTATAAACTATAGCATTCCCTATTATTCACTAATAGGATGCCTCTTCTTCCAAATAAGAGAATCCTTATAATCTAAGAATAAGATGCATCATTCCATGGTTACAGTGGTATAATTTCAAGAGCATTAGAATCCGTTCCAGCATTCCATCACTCCACCTCATGATTTTTGTGTTCTTCATTATGATCCTCATCCATCCTCATTCATGTCTGAAGGGACCCCCTAACAGCCTGGTCCCATTCTCCATTAGCTCACCTACTATCCTGGGCACCTCATAAGACTGTAGAAGACACGTTGAGTTAGGTCTAGTGTTTCGAACACATCCAACAGTTATCCTCCATTTTCATGTCACCCTTACAGTATTCCAAATGTTGGGATTGTGATTCACACTATTCATCCCCATTTTTTGGACTGATTCCAGCTGCCTTTGCGTTATCCCGCTTCTGCACTAGTGCATAGGTGTAGGCCTCAATCATAGATCTCAACCCACCATTGGGTTGGGATGGCCTGATGGATGGACAAGAGGAATACATTACGGGAAGCTTCCTTGTATAATCCCCAATAACCATGGCCACTCCATAGTAGCCCCCAGGAAGCTTCTTTGCATAAGACACAACTATTACTAGTCCATAGCGGCACCCAAGAAACTTCCTTGTGTAAGCCTCATTCACAATTTCCACTCCATAGCAGAACTCGGGAAGCTCCCTTGCGTAAGCCCCATTCCCCATTTCCACTCTATAGCGGCACCCAGGAAAATTCATTTCCTAAGACCCATTCCACAATTCCTCCCCATAGCAGCATAAGGGCATCTCCAATATGTAATCCCTATTCATAATTGATTATCAATAGAGGTACCCATGAAGATTCTATGCGTAAGCCCTAATCACCATTGCCGCTCCATAGCGTCAATGGGGAAGATTCGTTGCATAACCCCCATCCACCATTGCCCCTCCATAGTTGCACACATGCAGCTTTAATGCATAAGCCCCATTTACCATTGTCTCTCCATAGTGCCACCCGAGCAGCTTCCTTGCGTAAGCCCCATTCATCATTGCCGCTCCAAAGTGGCACCCAGGCAACTTCCTTGCGAATGACCTATCCACTATCTCCACTCTATAGCGGTACACATGCTGCTTCCATTCGTAAAACCTATTAACCACTTCCGCTCTATAGTAGGACACGGGATGCATCCATGCATAAGCCCCATCCACCGTTTCCCCTCCTTAGTGGCACAAGGGAAGCTTCCATACGAAATCCCCATGCACAATTTCCGCTCTATAGCAGCACCCGGGCTGCATCCTTGTGTAAGCCCCATTCACGATTGGTGCTCTATAGCGGCACTAGGGAAGCTTCCTTGCATAATCCCCAATCACCATTTCTAATCCAATGTGGCACCCGAACACCATCCTTGCGTAATCCCCTTCCACTGTTGTTGCATCTTAGCATCCCACAGGAAGCTTCCATGCATAAGCCCCATGCACAATTGCAACTCCTTAGAGGCACACAGGCTTCATCCATGCGTAATCCCAATACACTGTTTCCACACCATTATGGAACCTAGGTTGCTAACCATGTGTAAGACCATGTTTCATCATTGGGATACTAGCCATGCGTAAGGTCCTGTTTCCACTTTGGGTCGCTAACCACACGTAATCCCCCATTCCACTTCCCACAGATTCATCTTCCGCCACATGATCGTCAGGCCCTTGCTGCCTCTTGTTTCTCACACCGAACATGAATCAAAAGGGGTTAGAGTAAGCATCGACCATGAAATATTCTCTGGAAAATATACAGTGTACCCCCAAACCCCACACAAACAACGTGGACATTGATCCTTGCAAAGGAAAGGTATATTGGAATCCTCCATGAGGTTCAAGCCCACCAACAATTGGTTCTGACCTCCTTCACATCGGTTTTCACTCTCAATGAACAGAGCGGGATGTGATACTTGTCTCTAAGATAGGGTACGTAGGAAGCCTCTCTGAGGTTCGACCCCATCCAGTGGTAAGCCATTGTGACCCCATCATGTGGTATGATGTTGTGACCCCAGCCTCTGGTAAACCGTTATGACCTCATCTAGAGGTAAGTCATTGTCATCCCCATCCAGCGAAAAGAAATTGTGACCCCATCAAACTGTATTCTGGTGTCCCCCCCCAAATCGACGGTAATCCATCTTATGATGAACTACGTGGTCATTGATTCCATCCCACGGGTATACGCCGGAAGCCACTTTGAATTTCATTCCCATCACTCGTGACTCATCCTGATCTATATCTCAATACCATTTGTTCTGGGAAGATCATTCCCCAACCTAGAGGATCTATTTTCTCAGAATCCATTCCATGCATCCATTCTCACAGGACACCTGCTCAGGTGTCCCACAGTCCCACCAAACTACAAAAACATTGATTCCCTGTCATAGAGATATGAAGGATGTCTCTTCGAGGTTCAAGACTAACACTAACATCACGTTAAAAATGGCTCTATCCCATTTCCCATCGACTTTAATAAACTCTCCATAAATCATCTGTATTCTCACCTGGGCTACCACATCCTAGTGAGATAATGACATTCATCCCAGTGCTACTCCTTGCGGCACACAGGCAGCTAACCATGCATATTCTCTACAACATCCATTATCATCCACCTATGAGTATCACTCTTATGATGGGCTGCTCTCCATGCATAAGCACCAACATATATCTGGGTCGTTTTCTTTTGTGCACAACCTGATTCATCACCCCTTCAAACTACATGGGTTATGATCCCTGTCATCTTCACATGATACATAGGAAGCCTCTATGATGATCAATCACCGCCAATGGTAAACCTTGGTGATTCCACTTTAAGGGGTGAACACTCCCTGATCTGACCTCAATGGTGCTAGATCAGCCTTCACCGTGTGACATCTTCCATTTTTGTGACACACCATCTTGGGTCTACTTTGTTGTGTTTTCAGATCCATATACCCGGTAAACACTCCTAGTGCTCCCTCCTAGAGATCTACTAACCTGATCTGTCTTTATGGGACTTCTTGATCACCCTCATTTTGACTTTGAAAGACATTATACTCATGGCCTACCTCATGGTAAACATGATATCCTTGAGGAAAACCTCGGAAGTCACGCATTTGGTGAAACCGTATCTGCTAGGTGTTAATATCACGACATACCATGTATTAAACAAGGGATGCTGACAGAAAACCATAGAAACATGCCCCCAAAAGAAGATACCTTACAAATGATGTGGGATTCCTCGGGTTATGCGCCCTTGAGAATCCCTCTTATGAGGAAGAATACAAGTTCCCCAATGTGCACACATGCAGAGATGCCCATACATGCATGATGTTGTCATCTAATCCGAATAAAGGTTTTTACCATTCAAGACCCAATGGAATGTTCTAATGGGAGTAGAGTAATTAACCGGCATAGAGAAATAATTTGCACCAGGAACGAGATTCACGAACCCCGACATAATCATTATGGGTGGCCAAGACTACATGATGAGTTTTTAGGGGGAATCCACGAAATGAAGAACTGATATACCATCATCCTGTTTCGATCCAGGAGAAATCATCCCTGAATAAGTGTAATGGCCCGGACCCCCCTGGCCATTACATTGAACATATAATGCTCCATGATGATGGTGGCATCGTAAGGGTGACACCGTGATGGTGGCACCATGTCCTCACCCATCCCTCCATTTTCTTTTTCTAGTTCCACTCCTGCAACTTATTTTTTGGACATAAATTAATTCTTTTACCATTTTTATAGACCATAATTAATTCCTAAAAATCCCGAAAAACCTCCCCGCTGGGGGGGGGGGGTATTAAATAACACCTTAATATCATAGTGTGTAACTACCAACCCACATAAGAAACAGCGATCTAACTTTTCAGGCATTGAAAACTCCATATCCCATTACAGTAGGATCTCCTCTTTATATCTCCCGCTAGTGTTTCTTCTTTTTTTCTTCTCAGATGGATTTCATTCATCTTTCTGGTGCTCATGGAGTACCTCTCTTCTCGTGGCTTGTGTTGCGCCTCTGCTGGATCTTACTGCACCTCTTGGAGTCCAAAGAAATTGTCCCCTAAAAGCCACACATCCCCTATTCTTGGTGCATAGAGAAAAACTTTGATCCTTGATCAACCAAGGATGGACTTTCCTTTGTATATCATTTCTGTGTATCATGTATGGTGGGTATGCTACTGTTTCTGTGGCAGTGGGTGAAACCAAACCTTAATGATGAAATCAAATGGACTTTAAAGAATGAAGGGACGGGGTGTGAACGATATGTTGCTGTTCTATTTTTCTTCACTTCCTTTATGATTATGTTGTGAAATGATGGGCTATGCTGACTGAAAATCATGGTCGTTGGTGTTCTTTCCTTGCACACTAATGAACCCTTTCCTTCTGTGATGATTAAATGACTATAACATGGAAATTGGTTTATCACGTAAACTCGATGGATTAAATGAATACCCAATAAACATAAATCCCTATGTGATCACCACAACTAACCCATATAAAGAAGAAAATAATGAATGATCTTCTTGAACCAGGATGTTTCCCTACTATTTTTTGTTGGTATGTGTTGTTCTTTTTGATTTTTTCCTTTAGGGTGATGTGGGCGAGGATTGGATCCTCTTGGTTGTGAGTCAGAAACTGTGTGGTTTCTCTGCTTGTGATACGAATTGGGTGGAATCCTCTACTATTTTAATATCCTTGGTTAATAGTTTCTAGGATGTGGGGATGTATCATGAAGCCTTATTTGGTTCCAGTACTTTTAGGGATCTCACTTATCCCTTGGTTGTTGTGGGTTCACAAGAGAACTGGGTGTGAATGGTTAAATTACTATTTGGTGGTTTCTCTTTTCTTGTCTTGTGGTTATGCCTGTTAGTTTCCCAGTAGTGCAGGAATTCACTTAAATGGGATCACCTGAAGATGAAGACAAGAATGGATTAAACGGGGAATTGGTTTTGGGAACGGGTTGTGACTCGACGATGAGTAGTGAACTTTCAATGAATAGTGATGAGTGTGTTTGTGCATAGGTTGGTCTGGAAAACCGTAGGTTGGGATGAGTGCTTGTTACCAACATATATGTATATATATACATATTAGTTATAATGTTTCTTATTTGTGCCCCACCCAAGTTGAGAACTTAGTTCTGATACCCCCATTCCATGGGGGAGGGTGTTTTTCCCAACACTCATATGAGTGGATGCTTATTAACTCCTTCTCAGCTCCCTTTATCGAATATCCGAAGACTCATTGGGCAGGCTGCGATGTAATGAAGTCTATTATTACCCCAATAATCTTCAGGAAGGGTTTTTTGGTGGTTGGCCCATGTGTTTGCGGGGAGTTTGTTCCCAAGTATCTTCAGGATGAGGCCCATGTGACTTCTGGCGTGACAGTAGCATTCTGGCCTAGGAGTTTGCGGCCATGGTTACAGGTGTTTGATATGGACCAGGTGTATGCAGGAGAGATAGTTGTTGTGTCCTAGGTGTTTAAGGGTGGGATTCGTGGTTATGCCTCAGGTGTGGGCGGGCGGGGTGTGGCAGTGAGACTGTGGTGAGAATGGCGGGATTGGTTCGATGTGTAGGATGTCATCAATAACCTGAGAGAAAGCGGGGTGGGGTACACAAACATTGATGTTCTATTAATATACATTACTTGACATGGATTATTTGGTGAGTATGCCTTGGTGAGGCTTGGGTGGATAGTTTTCCATGATAGGTTCTTTGTTCCACTCATTTTTTTGTCACGGGGCATTAGGATGCCTCCCCACATGTGCACGAGAGAATTTGGTTTTACCTACTAAGTATACTTGTATGATCACCCGACGAATATATAATTGCTTTCATTTTTCTCGAAGGACATTGGGGATCGTGTGGGGATGTACTAGCTCGAACATTGGGACGGTTATAGTTTATGATTTTATTTCCTTGGTACTTTAACTTTGTAGTCTCCTTGTACTTTTGTATCACTTACTTTTGGAACATGCATATGGGAATGGTTTGTTTGGGCTTTACTTTTACATTCAGTTTCAGCGCTGTGGGATTTAATGACTAATCTCCTGATCCTATCAAAGAAAAAAAGGGTAATTTCCATCCATCTAGTGTGTGATTTTATACCCTTGGTGCTAGTCGCCACTGTGGGACCATTTGAAGGTGGGTCTCGGGGGTCATTGTCTCTCCTTCAACATGAAGAAGGATGGGTATGGAAAGCTGATGACCCTTCCCTCATCTTGGTGAAGGTGGGTCATGACAGAATGGAATCATATGAGGTTTACAGATAGGATGTAGTCTAGGATTAGGTATAGTGAGGATTTCATCGGATGGTAGGGAAACAACGTTGGTTGATATAGGTGCATGAAATAGGTCAAGGAAGACTGGCTTGGACACGAGATTTTAGGTCCCCCCGTGATCTGATGAAAGAACTCTAGGCCTATGGAACGACCAAGTGATGTGGCACTGATTACAAGGTAGAGACCCTAGGGAAGGTACATGCATCATAATGACTTGTGTTCGTGTGTATCATGGGTATCATGGGAAAATAAATTGAATAAAAAGTCCATGATTAATTTAAGAAAATTATTCAACATTACTCAGGCTTAGGCATTCCTTGTTAACCTTGCAGCTATGGCGCCGGGGAGACGACCACGAGTGGTGAGGGTGATCGAGGCCCAGGAGGCTGAATTGGCCAATTTGCAGAGGACAGACTGAGAAGAGGAGGATGGTCAGTGGTAGAAGATGCTTTGTACCTTTCAGTGTCAGACCCTAGGGAAGTATGAGGGCAACATCTCTGATGTGGAGATAAAAGTGGTGGCTAGAGGAGCTAGTGATAGCTTTCGGTTTGATCCGAGATCTGGCAGAATTTTGGGTTCCTTTAGCTGTGAGCATGATGCGGGGAGCGATGCATTAGTTGTGGATGCTTTACTTTGGGGAGAAGAGGGAGGCTAAGGTGACGATGACAGATTTTGAGGAGTTCTGGGTGCAATTCTTCTATTCCGCGATGAAGTTTAAGAAGGGGCAAGAGCTACTCTCCCTCCCGTAGGGGATAATGACAGGAAGAGAGAGTTGGATCAAGTTCAAGGATCTCCTCCTCTTTTCTCCAGACCACTTTCCGGATGAGGAGTCTCGGGAGAGACATTTGGAGGAGGTTCTTCGACCTTCTCTCCAGTATGTTATTACTCCCTTCATCATACCGATGTAATTAGAGGTCCAGAAGAAGGCTTAAGTGGTGGAGAATATGCACACACTGGGAGGTGTATCGCGAGAGGGAATCCATTGGGGCTTGTCAAAATGGAAGGCCGTCAGCAGCAGCCCTCCAGTGTCAGGACCCTCTAGATTTAGACCAGCAGGAAGCATGCCTCAACAATTCCAGTTCCAATCTCCTGGCCCTCGCCCTTTCCATTCGGCCCCATGTCTGAGATTCTTCATCTGTGGATGCAATGGGAACCTTAAGAATCAGTTCCCAGACAGAGTGCAGTATCGCGGTAGTGGGCAGGCTCAGGGACCACCTCAACAGCAGCAGGGTCAGCGAGCTCCCGCTCCTCTAAGAGCAGGCGTTGTAGGAGGAGGCTGACCTTAGGGTGCTCCTCAAGAACCTTGACCCAGATGTGGTCGGGGAGGTGGCCGACTGCCGAGAGGCAGAGAAGCTGGGCGTGGGAAGTTGTACACAATGGAGGCAGCTGTTTTAGCAGGGCCAGAGGTCGTTCGAGGTATGATCAGCTTGTTTAGTACCCTTGATTATGCCTTGTTCGATACATGAGCCTCACGATCCTTGTTGCACCCAGTCTGGCCCGTTCTCTGGTTCTAGATGACGAGTGACTTGCAGTACCCCTGGTGTTGAGTACACCAGTCGGAGGTCAGACTGAATTGTTGTATGTTTGTCGAGCATGCAGACTGATGATAGGGCTACATCCGTCAGTCATAGATCTTCTACTGTTGTAGATAGAGCTATACGATGTCATCCATGGCATTGAATGGTTGTTCTCTGAATGTGAAGTCATTGACTGCTTCCGAGGAAGGGTCAGGTTTTTCAACTAGGGCGGCCGACGTTTAACTTTTATCAGCAAGAGGGGTGTCCAGAAGAGCAGTAGGCAAGAGGAACCCCTTCCTTCCGTGTTATCTGAACTATAATTGGATTATATGGATGTAGAGATGGTGGAAGTACCAGGGATTGTCAGTGAGTTTTTGGACGTCTTCCCTGAAGAGGTGAAAACTCTACCCCCTAGAAGTGATGTTGAGTTTGGGATAGACTTTGAACCTAGTGCACATCCGATTTCGATGGCCCCCTACCGGATGGAACCTTCTGAGTTACGGGAGTTGTGGATTCAGATTGACTATCTAATGAAGAAGGGTTTTGTTCAACCATGTGCAACACCATGGGGTACCCTAGTCTTGTTTTCCAAGAAGGAGGATGGTGGTCTAAGGATGTTCATAGATTACAGGAGACTGTATCAGGTAACGGTCAAGAATCAGTACCCTATTTCGAGGATAGACAATCTCTTTGTCCAGTTGAAGGGGGAAGGATGGTTCTCCAAGATAGAACTACGGTCAGGATATCGCCAGTTGAGGGAGAAGGAGGGATACATCTTGAAGACTGCCTTCTAATTTAGATATGGACACTTTTAGTTTGTGGTCAGTCTGTTCAGCATTACGAACGCTCAATCTATATTCACGGGGCTCATGAAATCTGTTTTTCAGGAGTATCTGGACCGATTCGTAGTCGTGTTTATGGATGACATCCTGATCTACTCAAGATCAAATGTAACGCCCCGACCCCAGCTACCCAGAGTCGGTGCATTACTTCGTAACATTGGCATGATCACAAAAGATCAAGTCTCGAAAGACCGATTAGTTTAGTAGCCTTGGAAACACTAGATACATTCATAAGTCTTTCATTACATCAAAAAGTGAAAAACTACAATAACAAAGTCTCCATAGTCCACACTCATATCCTCTTCTGACTATCCCTGCAGGTCATTCATAAAATACTTCTTCACATCCTGGAAAATATTAAAACATTGAAAGGGGTGAGCTCAGATGCTCAGTAAGGATAACAATATTGCGGAAGCTTTCATAAATAAACATTAACATTTAAGGCAATGTACAACTAAAACAAAAGCCTTTCAAACTTGAACTTCAACATAACATGGCAAAAGTAAAATGAGATAATGCCATTCACTTCTTCACATGGATATTCTACTGGTCGAATAATCACATGAAATATCAATAACCACTTTCATAATGAGGGAATGTATAATGCCGGACATTCTGAAACATTTTGTCAAGGCCTCGGCCAAGACGTCTAAAATGATTAAGGCCTCGGCCAAAACCATAAATCAAATTGGGAAAGGGCCTCGGCCAATTCCACGTCTAGTTGTCTCATGAGACCTACCGATTCATCGAGGAGCTATAGCGGGCTCCACCCGTCACTTATTAAGTCCAATACATTCCTCATATGAATAGGTTTAAACATATCATAAACCATAACATAATCGTATCACATAAAACATGCATAAAGGAAACATAACATTTCCACATTTCAATCACAAGATATCAATACAACACTTTGATATGATAAAAACGCTTTCAAAACCATTTTCAATACCAAAATAAAAGAAAGTTAAAACTTTGTATTTATTTTTCATTAAAAAAAATGATGGCTTGTAGAGGAAGCCGAAACTCAAATAATGGTCACGGCGGCGGAGAAGTCATTGTCGCCGCATAAGTACGGAAAGAAAAACATTCCCTTTTGTCGTTTAGAAAAATGCTTCGTATAAAAAGATTCCTTTTGAATAAACGTAAAAGTGAAAGGGGTTTATACACCGTATAAAAGAAATTTGTGTATAAAACAAAATATGCCTCAATGAAAGGAGATTGAGACGAAGTCCTTAAAAAGATCATTTTTAAAATAAAATAGATATATTATGTGTATTCACTATAGGTACACATAAAGAAAGTAAAAATACAAAATAGGACATAATAACATCATGACATAATTTGAAAGTAGGAGATTAACCCAAAGAATGGAAATTGGGTTAAGAAGTTCCCTTACAAAGAGCATTTTTAAAATAAAATAGATCTATTATGTGTATTCACTACAAGTACACATAAATAATGTACAAATACAGGATATGACATAATAATATCATGACATAATTTAAAAGTAGGATATTAACCCAAAGAATGGAAATTGGGTTAAGAAGTTCCCTTACCTTGTGTCCGACTTGACTCAACCGTTCTTTAACCTCCTGAATAATAAACTAGAGTTAATATCTACCTTATTAAGAACCATTTTCAATTTCATTATCCTTTTTATATCACTTATTACAATGTTATGAACATTATGTAATTATTTAAGTTAATAACGGTCGTTTTGTCGATCTTTGGTACTTGAGTCAAAAATAAACTTCTTATAATTACAAGTTGTTTATGTGGTGAAATATCCATTATATCCAGAATTATATTCATGATTTATATGTCATATATATATTATATATCCAGTATATACATTCATTTATAATATTACATAACATTTAGAGGTAAGAAATGAAATGCACCGTTCATGGAGACGGTAAGCCGTACGTACGCATGAACGCTACTTTCATTTCAATTTCATATTTAATGGAACTAAATCATAATGATATAAATGTATAATATAATTCCAGTATAATATAGTGTATAATACCATTTACTCCATCCTTTATACATCCCACATATGGCATTAACGATTCAAATCACTTTGAGGGGGCGGTAGTCCGCACTTCCTAAAATGAAATTATCGCGTTTTACCCATAATGGAAATCATAAAGTAAGCCATAAATGAGAAATACAGAAGCATAAGTAAAACATAAACACATTATATATCATATATAAATATAGTGACATCTTAATGGCCACCTTTGAAGGTGTTATATGAGTGTTGAACAATCATCGTTTCGTGAGGCAGAAATTCGCCATCCACAGAAACCGTATGTTCTTTAACCATTTGATGTAGGTGTGTGTAAGTGTAGCTCTAATACTTCTTATAACAACATCCTAGTATATTGAGGATACTGGTTTTGTTACAAAAGAAATGAATAAAAAGAGTTTAGGGGGTTGGAGAAGAAAAATAAAACAAAACAACATTATAAAAGACATTACCTCAAAATCGGGTAACTCTTTTTGATTTGAGCTAAAGGCTTCCTTGGGAAGAGTTCTGCCCAAAGTGAGGTTTCTAGGAGTAAGGGAGGAATGTTGGGAGAGTATTTGGGCAGAGGTTGGCCGAGACAAATGGCTTGAAAGTGTAAATGAGGTGGGAGAGGTGGGGGCCTTTTATAAGTGGAGAGGAGGGGCACTTTTGGAAAGATTGAAATGTTACATTATTTCACAATGCTTTTCGGATTCTAAAGGTCCCACATTTATATAATTCGAGGCTAAGGTGATAAGGTTTCTAAATCTCTTCATCCAATTGGATTTGTACAAGTGTAGGCCTTGGATGTTGCATTATCTTCTCATTTTATTTAAATCGTTAAATAATGAGGTCATCGCCACATCATAATGATGTCATAAATAATTTAATTTATTTAATGTCTAAAAATTATAAAAAAAATACTATGATGTAGGAAATCTTTTTATCTTTCCAATGACTATTTATAATCAAAATTTGGACTTGTGTAACCCTACTTAAAAATTGTTTTAGTAAAACACTTTATGTTAGTGTCATTTTCACTTTAACATTAAATAAAAAGTAATTTATGTTATTTCCCAACAAAAGTGGATCCATGGGGTCCCCAAGTTAGGCCATGGCTTGTCTTGGTCGGCCATGACACAACCAATGAGGTTGGGACATGTGTCTAGGTCATTTAATATTATTAAAGTATTATTTATACCTTAAACTACCCTAATTACCACTAATCGCGATTAAGAACTTAATAAGTTATTATTCACCAAAAAATTATTTTTATCCCATTGAACCACATTTTACTTCTTAATGACAACCATGTATGTCGGATTTTTGAAAATCAAATCACAGAAGTGGTAATATTTCATTTAAACGAAAAATCAGTTATTTAACAACCACTTAGTGGTTTCACTATTCATCAAAAATTGAAGTTTTTCAGAATAAGGCCAAAATTTCACCCTAAGCTATAATTGATATTACGAATTGAAAAATGATGTCTATTTTACAAAATTCCAAACATATTAGTTGCATTAATTAATTTTATAATTAATTCCCGCTGTCACAACAAATAGCGTGTTTTTAAGAAACAATTTATATCAAAAGATTGGCAATTGTTTATGTCCAATTTCAATGTTAAATTAATTCTAATGACCACCATTGGATAAAATGGTAAAAATATATTCTAATTATACTTTAAAACCATCAAATATTATAATTTATCACTATAAATTATTTTGATTAAAAAAGTTGTTTTAAGTATTTTTCACTATTTATAAAATTTTAGAAGTTCTCAGAAAAATACCAAAAATTCAACATAGGCTAATTTCGATATTACGAATACAAAAATGAAGTCCATTTTGACATATAAAATTTATAATATTTCAAAAAGAAGGTATTACTATTCATAATGGCTACTTTGATTAGTCGCGGTGTTTTAGAACTCGAAGTTGCGTACAATGCAAGCTATTGTATTACTGAATGAGAAGCGTATCGTGGAAGCTCGGGGTGTTACATTCTCCCCTCCTTCAATAAATTGCGTCCTCGCAATTTGAAAATTTTCTTGGAAAATACAAGGTTGAAAAGAGAAAATACCTTTGAGGAAAACCCACATCGAAAATAAGGTTAATAAATATATAACATTAAAAGAAAGCAGGATAAGTACAAAGGTCACCCGATATAGCCCATTATAGGATTCTATGAAAATATGGATATGGAGGAGAAACAAACCATCAAGGTCTGATGGAGAGTTATAGAAAACAGGATTAGGAGAAAGTTTAACCATAAGAAAATCACAAACTTGTGATTGGTTAAACGGTTATTGAATCCCCAGTTGGAAAAGTTAACCGACAACATTTTTGTTTTAAGTTACCTTTTATTATGTTGAGGAATTTATTTATGAGATTTACTAAGAACGTAGGGGAATATACATACTTGTTATGTATACTTTCATTCGTTAATAAATTTTTACCACAAACCCAACTTTTACTCCAAATGGTAACGGAACTCAAAAATATTCTATTTATCCTAATTGTATAAGGTTCCAAATGTTAACACATACCATTTAGATTAGTAAAACGATTTTGTAATAACCAGGGACTTCCTGTAGGCTAGTGGTAGGAAATAAAGGCTTGTCGCACTATGGTTGTGGGTTCGATTCCTGCAGCTGTGTCCGACGCGACGGGTTATTCCCCACCCTGCAGGTTGTCCTTTTTCTAAAAATATAGTATTATAGTATTCCAGAAATAATCTTCAGAAAAGTTTTAACCTTAAACAATACTATTCAAAGTTCAACTTAATCCATCCCAACATTTATAGTTATCCAAAATACCTCTGTCCAAACTTTCTCTAAAAGGTCTCTTAATTCCAAAATCAATTGTAACATCAGATTCCCCAAACAAAGAAAAGTTTCTCTTATTGTCACATACTAAAAATATGATTACCTTAATCATATTAAAACCTTACTGAAACCAACAAGTACTGCAGTACAATCCTTATATAGATCACATTATTCTAATAACCAGAATATAATCCATGAGTCCGAAAGCATCAATACATTAGTTATTCTGCTTCAACTGTAGTAATAGCATAAGATTGTCCTTGATCCCTTGGCCTTTTCTGAGGTAAGATTCCTTGACGCTTAGGACATTCATTTGCGTAATGACCCATTTCTCTACAATTGTAGCATTCAACTTTGACAGCCTCTTTCTTTCCCTTGCAATCACGTGCCTGGTGACCTTTTTCTCCACATTTATAACAGACTCCCATTCCTTTTAGGCAAGTACCAGGGTGATTCTTCCCACAATTATCACATAATGGAAAATCCTTCTTTCCCTTTTTCCCTTTATCTGTCTCTTGTTCCACCGTTCTCTTCTTCTCTTGCTTTACTTTGTTGTCATAAGACTTAGAGAATTCCTTTTCTGTCTTGATAGCACATGAGACTATATCTTCGTATGTTGAGAAAGATTGTGACACTAGAGCTCGACGGAGAAATGGTTTTAACCCATCAAAGAAACGATCAATCTTACTTCTTGGGTTACGTATATAATCTGTAGCATGCCTCACTAACCTTGTAAAGTTAGCCTCATACTTTGCGACATTCTCATCCTCCTTTTGTCTCAGACTCAAAAATTGCCTTTCCATATCTGCTCGATGGTCACGAGGAAAGTATTTTTCTAAGAAAAGCTCTTTGAACTCCCTCCATTCCATATTCGATACGTCATCATCTTCCTTTGTGTTTTGAATCAGTGACCACCACTGATCGGCATCTCCAGTGAGGCGGTAAACTGCCATGACAACCTTCTCCCTTTCACTACTCCCCAAGGCATGGAATATTTTCTCTAAGGAATTTATCCATTGCTCAGCTACTGTAGGATTTGTACTCCCATTGAAGGTTGGCGGTTGTTGCCTCATGAAACGGTCTAGCATTGATCCTCCATGTTGCGAATCAGGGTGCTCCATACGAGTAAGGTTGTTATTCATAACCTGCGTGAGTTGTCCCAGTATGGTAATAAGTTGATCAGCACCAGTTGTATCTCCAGGTCCACAATAATTATCTTGAGCAGGAGGGCAATCCCTACACGGAGTTCGTGCATTGATACAGTTTCCATTCCTTCTACTAGGCGCCATTTCTAAACAATGGCATAATCCAGATTAGTTTATGAATCAAAATACATAATTCCATACTTGTATAATACTTAACATAAATTGAACTATTTATGGATATAATCCATAATCATAAAAAGAAATGTTTCCTTTGAGGAAGTATGTACTCATAAACCTTACATAATGGTTTGTAAAGAAAATGAGAATTATCCTAAGCATATCCCCCGGGAGTGTCATAACCAAGAGTGCAGCAAGGCCCGTTGTCGTGCACCAGTTCCCGTTTGAGTCTAGCTCAAAGCGGTGTTTTCGGGTTTTACCCCTAGGTACATCTGTGCCAGAGCCGCCTCTACCTGCTCGTATCCAGACAGGGATGTATTGCTCGGAAAACTCATATCATCTCTATAATACCAAAATTCTAGGAAGTTCTTCTATACTAATCCTCGAAGCCTATCTTTGGGCTATGCGTTCTAATCAGAGTTTATCTACATCTAGCTTCCAAGGTTAGTACTAAACTGCCTCTGATACCAACTGTAACGCCCCGACCCCAGCTACCCAGAGTCGGTGCATTACTTCGTAACATTGGCATGATCACAAAAGATCAAGTCTCGAAAGACCGATTAGTTTAGTAGCCTTGGAAACACTAGATACATTCATAAGTCTTTCATTACATCAAAAAGTGAAAAACTACAATAACAAAGTCTCCATAGTCCACACTCATATCCTCTTCAGACTATCCCTGCAGGTCATTCATAAAATACTTCTTCACATCCTGGAAAATATTAAAACATTGAAAGGGGTGAGCTCAGATGCTCAGTAAGGATAACAATATTGCGGAAGCTTTCATAAATAAACATTAACATTTAAGGCAATGTACAACTAAAACAAAAGCCTTTCAAACTTGAACTTCAACATAACATGGCAAAAGTAAAATGAGATAATGCCATTCACTTCTTCACATGGATATTCTACTGGTCGAATAATCACATGAAATATCAATAACCACTTTCATAATGAGGGAATGTATAATGCCGGACATTCTGAAACATTTTGTCAAGGCCTCGGCCAAGACGTCTAAAATGATTAAGGCCTCGGCCAAAACCATAAATCAAATTGGGAAAGGGCCTCGGCCAATTCCACGTCTAGTTGTCTCATGAGACCTACCGATGCATCGAGGAGCTATAGCGGGCTCCACCCGTCACTTATTAAGTCCAATACATTCCTCATATGAATAGGTTTAAACATATCATAAACCATAACATAATCGTATCACATAAAACATGCATAAAGGAAACATAACATTTCCACATTTCAATCACAAGATATCAATACAACACTTTGATATGATAAAAACGCTTTCAAAACCATTTTCAATACCAAAATAAAAGAAAGTTAAAACTTTGTATTTATTTTTCATTAAAAAAAATGATGGCTTGTAGAGGAAGCCGAAACTCAAATAATGGTCACGGCGGCGGAGAAGTCATTGTCGCCGCATAAGTACGGAAAGAAAAACATTCCCTTTTGTCGTTTAGAAAAATGCTTCGTATAAAAAGATTCCTTTTGAATAAACGTAAAAGTGAAAGGGGTTTATACACCGTATAAAAGAAATTTGTGTATAAAACAAAATATGCCTCAATGAAAGGAGATTGAGACGAAGTCCTTAAAAAGATCATTTTTAAAATAAAATAGATATATTATGTGTATTCACTATAGGTACACATAAAGAAAGTAAAAATACAAAATAGGACATAATAACATCATGACATAATTTGAAAGTAGGAGATTAACCCAAAGAATGGAAATTGGGTTAAGAAGTTCCCTTACAAAGAGCATTTTTAAAATAAAATAGATCTATTATGTGTATTCACTACATGTACACATAAATAATGTACAAATACAGGATATGACATAATAATATCATGACATAATTTAAAAGTAGGATATTAACCCAAAGAATGGAAATTGGGTTAAGAAGTTCCCTTACCTTGTGTCCGACTTGACTCAACCGTTCTTTAACCTCCTGAATAATAAACTAGAGTTAATATCTACCTTATTAAGAACCATTTTCAATTTCATTATCCTTTTTATATCACTTATTACAATGTTATGAACATTATGTAATTATTTAAGTTAATAACGGTCGTTTTGTCGATCTTTGGTACTTGAGTCAAAAATAAACTTCTTATAATTACAAGTTGTTTATGTGGTGAAATATCCATTATATCCAGAATTATATTCATGATTTATATGTCATATATATATTATATATCCAGTATATACATTCATTTATAATATTACATAACATTTAGAGGTAAGAAATGAAATGCACCGTTCATGGAGACGGTAAGCCGTACGTACGCATGAACGCTACTTTCATTTCAATTTCATATTTAATGGAACTAAATCATAATGATATAAATGTATAATATAATTCCAGTATAATATAGTGTATAATACCATTTACTCCATCCTTTATACATCCCACATATGGCATTAACGATTCAAATCACTTTGAGGGGGCGGTAGTCCGCACTTCCTAAAATGAAATTATCGCGTTTTACCCATAATGGAAATCATAAAGTAAGCCATAAATGAGAAATACAGAAGCATAAGTAAAACATAAACACATTATATATCATATATAAATATAGTGACATCTTAATGGCCACCTTTGAAGGTGTTATATGAGTGTTGAACAATCATCGTTTCGTGAGGCAGAAATTCGCCATCCACAGAAACCGTATGTTCTTTAACCATTTGATGTAGGTGTGTGTAAGTGTAGCTCTAATACTTCTTATAACAACATCCTAGTATATTGAGGATACTGGTTTTGTTACAAAAGAAATGAATAAAAAGAGTTTAGGGGGTTGGAGAAGAAAAATAAAACAAAACAACATTATAAAAGACATTACCTCAAAATCGGGTAACTCTTTTTGATTTGAGCTAAAGGCTTCCTTGGGAAGAGTTCTGCCCAAAGTGAGGTTTCTAGGAGTAAGGGAGGAATGTTGGGAGAGTATTTGGGCAGAGGTTGGCCGAGACAAATGGCTTGAAAGTGTAAATGAGGTGGGAGAGGTGGGGGCCTTTTATAAGTGGAGAGGAGGGGCACTTTTGGAAAGATTGAAATGTTACATTATTTCACAATGCTTTTCGGATTCTAAAGGTCCCACATTTATATAATTCGAGGCTAAGGTGATAAGGTTTCTAAATCTCTTCATCCAATTGGATTTGTACAAGTGTAGGCCTTGGATGTTGCATTATCTTCTCATTTTATTTAAATCGTTAAATAATGAGGTCATCGCCACATCATAATGATGTCATAAATAATTTAATTTATTTAATGTCTAAAAATTATAAAAAAAATACTATGATGTAGGAAATCTTTTTATCTTTCCAATGACTATTTATAATCAAAATTTGGACTTGTGTAACCCTACTTAAAAATTGTTTTAGTAAAACACTTTATGTTAGTGTCATTTTCACTTTAACATTAAATAAAAAGTAATTTATGTTATTTCCCAACAAAAGTGGATCCATGGGGTCCCCAAGTTAGGACATGGCTTGTCTTGGTCGGCCATGACACAACCAATGAGGTTGGGACATGTGTCTAGGTCATTTAATATTATTAAAGTATTATTTATACCTTAAACTACCCTAATTACCACTAATCGCGATTAAGAACTTAATAAGTTACTATTCACCAAAAAATTATTTTTATCCCATTGAACCACATTTTACTTCTTAATGACAACCATGTATGTCGGATTTTTGAAAATCAAATCACAGAAGTGGTAATATTTCATTTAAACGAAAAATCAGTTATTTAACAACCACTTAGTGGTTTCACTATTCATCAAAAATTGAAGTTTTTCAGAATAAGGCCAAAATTTCACCCTAAGCTATAATTGATATTCCGAATTGAAAAATGATGTCTATTTTACAAAATTCCAAACATATTAGTTGCATTAATTAATTTTATAATTAATTCCCGCTGTCACAACAAATAGCGTGTTTTTAAGAAACAATTTATATCAAAAGATTGGCAATTGTTTATGTCCAATTTCAATGTTAAATTAATTCTAATGACCACCATTGGATAAAATGGTAAAAATATATTCTAATTATACTTTAAAACCATCAAATATTATAATTTATCACTATAAATTATTTTGATTAAAAAAGTTGTTTTAAGTATTTTTCACTATTTATAAAATTTTAGAAGTTCTCAGAAAAATACCAAAAATTCAACATAGGCTAATTTCAATATTACGAATACAAAAATGAAGTCCATTTTGACATATAAAATTTATAATATTTCAAAAAGAAGGTATTACTATTCATAACGGCTACTTTGATTAGTCGCGGTGTTTTAGAACTCGAAGTTGCGTACAATGCAAGCTATTGTATTACTGAATGAGAAGCGTATCGTGGAAGCTCGGGGTGTTACATCAAAGGAGGATAATGGTGAACATATGAGAACGGTTTTAGAAGTCCTCCGAAAATGCCAGATCATTGGGAAGTTGTCGAAGTGCATGTTCTGGATGCAAGAGGTGGACTTCCTTGGGAACATGGTGACCGAGCAGGGGATAGCAGTGGAACCATCGACGGTTGAGGATGTTGTTTCTTGGGAAGCACCCAAGAACATGGCAGAGGATCATAGTTTCCTTAGGATAGTATGTTTCTACCAGAGGTTCGTAAACAACTTCTCTCAAGTTGCAGCACATTTGAGGGCTTTGACCAAGAAGGACCAGGCTTTTTTTGGAATGGGCAGTGTGAGGAGGCCTTCAATTATCAGAAGGATAAATTGGTAAGTGCCCCAGTTCTGAGGTTACCATAAGAAGAGGTGGTGTATGAGGTGTTCTATGATGCTTCAGAGAAAGGCATCGAATGTGTGTTGATGTAGTTGATCGGGGTGATCTCCTAGGGGTCTAGGCAGTTACATCCCCATGAGAATCACTAATTTACCCATGATCTGGAGCTTGTGGAAGACGTGTTCACACTAATTTTTTGGCTGAATTTCCTCATCAGGGAGCGCTTCATGGTCTTCACCGATCACAAGAGTTTGAAGTATATCTTCTCCCTATGGGACCTGAACTTATGGAATTGGCGGTGGATGGAGTTCCTTCAGGACTAAGACTTTTAGATTTCCTACACCTCAGGAAAGGGAAATGCGGTGATGGATGTCTTGAGTAGGAAGTCAAAGAATAATGTGGTTCGAGAGTTGGCAGATACATGGAAGGTGATGCAGGAGTTGGATGCCCTACACCAGGATGCAAGGATGGAAGGTGTTAGAGGTTGCCTGTGTCAGATAACCGTGAAGTCTTCTCTATTTTGGTAGGTAAAAGAGTACCAATGGGGAGACTGAGAAAGCAAAGTGATGCATGACTAGGTTAACCAAGGTGATGCTCCGGAGGGGTGGAAGGAGGATGGTCAGAATCAGGTGCTTTTCCGAGGAAAGTAGTTTGTTCTAGAGGCAATGCATGGGAGGTTTCTTGGTGAGTTCCAAAAATCACCCCTAGCAGTGCACCCTGGAGTTTCCATGATGTACTCGTGTATGAGGAGACAGTTCTGGTTGCCCGGGGTAAAGTAGGCGGTGGTAGAGTTCGTGGCCAAATTCCTACTATGTCAGCAAGTGAAGGCTGAACACCATGTTCCAGGCAGTTTGTTGCAACCTTTAGATGTCCCCGAGTGGAAGTGGGACAACATATATATGGATTTCGTCACAACGATAACCAAGGATCAAGGAGGATGCGATGCTATCTGGGTAGTGGTGGACCGATTGGTGAAATCAGCTCACTTTCATGTGATCAAGTAGTCGGGTGCAGTGGATGCCTTAACACGAAGGTATGGGGATGAGGTGGTGCAATTACAAGGAGTTCTAAGGTCCATAGTCTCAGATAGGAATGAACGGTTCACCTCACGAGTCTGGAGAGCATTGCAACATGCTTTTGGCATCGAGCTACGTTGTAGCACTGCTTTCCACCCCCAGAAAGATGGGCTGATGGAATGCACCATCCAAATAATGGAAGATATGCTATGGAGAAGTATCCTAGACATCGAAGGATCGTGGTTGTGACACATTCCTCTGGTGGAGTTTTCCTATAATAATACCTATCACTGTACCATTGGAATGTCTCCATTAGAAACCTTGTACGAGAGGCCATGTCGCTCACCCGTCTGTTGGACTGTGGTTGGGAAAATAGGTGTTCATGGCCCGGAGGAAGTGCAGATCATGACAGAGAAGGTTAAGCTTATATGGGAGAGGATGAAGGAGGCTCAAGACTGACATAAGTCATATGCTGATAGTAGGGGGAGACCCTTGGAGTCTGGTTTGAGGACCATGTGTTCTTGAAGGACTCCCCTCAGTGTGAAAAACAGATGTTCGATAGGGGGAGTAAGCTTCCTCCAAGGTTCACCAAACCCTTCGAAGTGTTGCGGCGGGTCGGAGAAGTGGCTTATTAGCTAGCGTTACCACCGAAACTACTAAGGATACATGGTGTCTACCATTTGTCCCAGCTCCATCGGTATCGGCACAATGATTCGCACGTCCTTGACTGGGGAGAGATAGATATCAGAGACGATGCAACATTCATGGAGAGACCAGTGATGATCGAAGGTCGTGAAAATAAGTTTATTCATGGATGAACCATTCCTTTGGTTCGTGTGTTGTGGATACACAGTGGGCTTGAGGAGAGTAACTGGGAATGGGAAGCAAAGATGTGTGCCCAGTACTCGGAGTTGTTTTGAGTTTTTTTCTATTCTGTTAGTACTTGTTTTGGTGGAATGATTTACCTAGTTAACTATGGAACGTATGGATTTCCTTATTCCCTAGATGCATGTGATATTTCTTGACTATGGGGAGGGGAGGGCTCGATCCCTAATCAAGAAGCATTAAGGAGGATGCGATTAAACCCATGTGCGCGAGTCAGAGCTGCCCAAAGCGGATAATATCTGGACATGGAGGAAGAAAATCCCTAACCCATATGACTAGATAACTTGACCCTTTAATGATTAATTGTTTCTTTGGGAGGAGAAGTGTTTCTAGATGTTGGAGAGGATCACTGCTGAGAGGTATCTTTTGAGGTGGTTGTTCGGACCCTGTCCTTTTTCTTCTTGCTTGGTTTTAATTCTTGAGGGAGAGAATGGTTTCAGAGGTATCTGATGTAATGGACCGGACCCCCTGGCCATTACATTTCCAATATAAGGCTCCACCATGACGGTGGAACCGTGACTGTGGCACCGTGACTATGGAACCATGTCCTCACCCAACCCTCAGTTTTCGTTTTCCAGTTCCTCTCCCGCAATGTATTTTTTTTACGTAAATTAATTCATTTACCCCTTTTAAAGATCATAAATAATTTCTAAAAATCCAGAAAAACCTCCCCGATTGGGGGGGGGGGGGTATTAAATAATAGCTTAATATCATCGTTTGTAACTTCCCACCCACATAGTAAACCGTGATCCGACTTTCCAGGCGTTCAAAACTCCATATCTTGTAACAGTACGATCTCTTAATTATATCTCATGAATGAGTTTCTTACTTTTTTTTCTTCTCGACATGATTTATTTCTTCTTCATGGTGCACTTGTAGTTCCTATAATCTTGTGGCCTATGTTGTGCCTCTGATGGAGATTTTTATACCTCTTGGAGTCCACAGAATTCCTCCCCTAAAAGTTCTGCATCCCATGTTCTAGGAGCGTAGAGAAAAACATCGATCCTTGATCAACCTTGTATGGATTTTAATTTGTCTCTCATTTTTGTGAATCTTTTGGGGTTGGTATGCTTCTGTTCTTATTGGAGTGGGTGCAACCAAACCTTAATGAAGATAAAAAATTGACATTTATGAATGATGTGAAGGGGTGCGAATGATGTGCTGCTGTTCTATTTTTTTTCTCTTCCTTGATTCTTATGTTGTGAACTATTGGGCCATGCTCACTGGAAATCATGGACATTGGTGATCTTTCCTTGCGCACTAATGAACCCTTTCCTTCTGTGGCGATTTAAGGACTGTAACTTGGAAATTGGTTAATCATGCAAACTTGGTGGATTAAATGGATACCTAGTAAGCATAAAGCCCTGTGTGGTCACCCAGGCTAACCAACAGAAAGAAGAAAATAATGAATTATGTGCTTGGACCTGGATGTTTCTCTACTCTGTTTTGGTAGTAGGTGTTGTTCTGTTTGAATTTTTGAATGGGGTGATGTGGGTGAGGATGGGATCCTCTTGGTTGTGAGTCTGAATCTGTGAGGTTGCTTTGCTTGTGATATGAATTGGGGGGAATCCTCTACTATTGACATATCGTTGGTTCATGGTTTTGCGGATGTGGGTCTGTATCTTGATTCTTGATTTGGTTCCAGTACATCGAGGGATCTCACTTATCTCTTTGTTGTTGTGACTTCACAAGAGAAACGGCTGTGAAAGCTTAAATTACAGTTTGGCGGTTTCCCTTTTCCTGGATTGTGGTTATGCCTATAAGTTGACTAGTATTGCATGAATTTACTTAAATGGGATCACGTGAAATTGAATAGAATAACGAGTTAAATGGGGAATTGGTTGTGGGAATGATTTGTGACTCGACTGTGAGTAGTGAACTTCAAATGAACAGTGACAACTGTGTTTGTGATTAGGTTGGTCTTGGAAGCCCCAGATTGGGATGAGTTCTTGTTACCTATATATATATATTTTAGTTATTATATTTCTTCTTCACACCCGACCCATGATGAGAAGTTAGTGTCGAACACCCCCATTCCATGGGGGTGGGTTTTTTTCCAACACTTCTATGAGTAGCTGGTTATTAACCCCTTTTCTGATCCATTTCCCAAATATCTCAAGACTCTTCGGGCAGGCTATAATGGCCTGAAGTCCATTATTATCCCAAGAATCTTTGGGCAGGGTAGTGTGGTGGTTGACCTAGTTGTTTTCAGGCAGGTTGTTCCCAAGTATCTTCGAGATGAGGCCCATGTGTCTTCTGGCATGGCAGTAGCTTCCTGGATTAGGTATTTGGGGGCATGGTTACGTGTGGTGGTTATGGCCCAGGTGTTTCCGGGTGGGATGCATAGTTCTAGACCAGGTTTCTGCAGGCGGGGTGTGGCAATTAGACTTTAGTGAGATTGATGAGATTGGTTCGATGCATAGGATGTCTTCAATAACTACTGGGAAAGTGGCGCGGGGTACCCAAATGTCGATGTGATATTACTATACTTTATTTGACTCGCATTATTTTGGGAGTGTGCCTTGGTGAGGCTTGGGTGGATAGTTTTCCTTGCTATGTGATTTGGTACTCTCATTGTTTTTCACATGGCATTAGGATGCCTCCCAACTTGTGCACGAGTTCCTTTGGTTTTCCCTACTAAGTATACTTGTATGCTCACCCAATGTATATAAAACTACTTTCAGGTTTTGAGGAGGACTTTGGGGATCGTACAGGTCCATACTAGCTCAGACGGAGGGATAGTTGCAGTTGCTATTTTTATCATTCTTTGGTTCTTCACATTTGTAGTCTCCTTGTTCTTCTGTTTCATTTACTTTTGAAACATTAATATGGGAATGGAATGTTTTGGCATTACATGTAATTTCAGTTTTGGCATTGCGGGATTTACTATCTTATCTCCCGGTCCTATTAAAGAAAAAGAGTATAATCCCTTCTATCTAGTGTGTGATTTTATACCCTAGGTTCTAGTCCCCACTGCGGGACCTATTGAAGGCGGGTCTCGGGGGTCATTATCTCTCCATCAACTTGAAGAAGGAAGGGTCTGGCAATCTTCAATACCTTCCCTCATCTTGGTGAAGGTGGGTCGTGACAACAAGTGATGGATGCCGCTTACTTTTGTAAAGCAGGAATGTGGGGAAAAAGCTACGCATCCCCCACAGATGGATGCATGCACCCCGAAGAAAGCGTCACAAACAAATGCATAGTATGATTTTCTTAAATAACTCTATTTTTTATTCAATTCATGGTATGTCCAAATTTATTTTTCTCAAATAATGATCTAAAAACTATAAAAACATTCATAACCAACACTATAAATCCCTTAATTTTTCCCCTAATTAGTCAATTTTTTATAATTATTTTCTAGATTCATATTTACAATAGTTCATGTCTGTTATTTTGTGTTGTGTTTATTGAAAGTAGAGAAAAAATAATGTGAAATGAACTTTACTCAAATCCATAAGTTCTAATAAGATGTTTTTTGAATTTTTTAGGAAGCTAGTAGAATTTTAGTAAATGCTCCTAAAACACATCATGGTTCACTTTACCATGTCATCAGCATTACCTATGTTGTAGGAAACCTGAAGATATTTGAAGGAAAGATGTCTTTGTATATTGGAATTACATTGATGTAATTATTATATACCATGAAAAAAAGTAATTCTCATTTCATATTTTATATGTATTAGAGGATTCGTTAAAATCCATATCGATAAGGGGGATGTTAGGTAATTCACTATATAGTTGAAAATCTATTTGAATTTGGCTAGATAAATAGGGAGACAAATTGAAATCATATCATGTAAGTATATCATGTTCAAATAATATGATTTAGATATACCTATATTTAATTAGAAGTCTAAATAGTCTTATTTTTATAGAATACAATGCTTTTTATGCTTAATAACATTATTTATAGTGAGAGAAGTCAATTTTATGGTATGGTAAGTACTATTACATTGAGAATAAAAATATGATTTCAATTTTATAAAATATTTTGGATAATCTTATAGATGATTATTTATTATTATTGGTTTTTGACGTAAAAAATTGATAGATGAAACCTGTATTTCATGAAATGGGACTACAACATGGTTTATATTAATTTTGATTAAATTTGAAAATCCATATCCCATATATCAAGGGATTGTTTTGAGGCTTATATGAAAGAGTTTTTATCAGATTTTTATATTGATTTAGAAGGGTATTTGACTACATAAAATATATGTTTGAAAATATGACATCTTAAGAAGGAAAGGAAATCAATTTTAATAGTCATTTAGAATGACGATCAATGGGTTTGTAATTTTAAAAATAGGGATTGATTGAAGACAAATGAAAATATGTTCTAATGAAAAATATGAATAAGAAGGACATTTATAGGACGATGTCTTGAAACAATTATATGAAAAAAGATCAATATACAATTATTATTAAAGGGAGTACATATAATTTAGATATTTTTAATTATATTATGTCACATTAAATTTTTATATTACCAAACTTTTGGGAAAAGTAAAATATCTATTATTGGAAGTGTTTTACAAATTATGGTATTGTGGATTTGATGTAAATTATAAACACATATTCTAGTTGGTTTTATATATTGAACCATTATTCATTTTTTTCTATATTAATATATAATTTTAAATAATCCATTTATATGTTTTATTATTAAAGAATTTATACTGAGATTAAATTAATTAATTATTGGATTGATTTTATTAAGTTATTATTATGACATTATATTGAAGATATGTACTTATTATGACAAGATAAATACTGAATTTCAAGGAGATTTTATACTCTTTCAATTCATTTGATGGATTTAATGATGTACCATAATATTATATTTGATATTTGAAAATTAATAGTGGAATTTTTCAATGAAAAATAAAATCAGTAGATGACATTTCTTATCACCATTTAAGTGTAGTGACTAGGCTTTATACATTATTAACATAGGGAAGCATGGCAGAGTCATTTTTAAGCATGGTTCAATGTATGATAAATAGGAATCAAGAATATTTTGTGTTTGTTGGGTGATGTGTCTAGGTAAATCAATCGTGTATGATATTTTGGCATACCCCTTATTCGAGAAGGCGATAACGTGTTTATAAAAATATTTCTACCACATATATAGAATAATCATAGTTCCCTATTATCTACACTCTCAATGTGGGATTATAAATTGTGGATAGTATTTATGTTTTAAAAATATTGATATCATTCAATATGATGTAATATATACTGTAACATGCCTTAAACTAGTAGGGTTCTAATATATAAGATTTAAACAACTTCATTTCCATCCCATTTAGTTCATATAAGATTCAACATAGTAAAAAATGAGTTCTTAATCATTGGTTTATGAAAACTATATAATGGATTGTGTAGGGAGATAATAATATAGGGTTACAGAGGAATCATAGTGATCTACTTATTCCTTGATGTTGTGATACTACATTAATATGAGCCATAAATGGTCAATTGATGACCAGAAAAGAATTATGTGTTGACCATATTTCTTAGAATCGTTGTGGTTGTCAATATTTTATATCAATGAAAATATTTCAATATTTAGAGATAACCAAACCACTAATTATTATAATATTTGAGAAATATAGACTCTATATATCTTTTTGAATAATCATTGAGGGATTCTGGAAACACGATAATCCTGAAACACATAGTGCTGTTATAAGATATGAAAAGACCCATGAATGCCTAATATTATGCATATGTTTAGGATTTCATGTACAAGATCATAAAGATGTATCATCACTATGAATCAGATATTATGAAATATCCATGATGTTTTTTCCAAATGAGTGGTTCTATGATCAAAATAATGTAAAAATTTGATAAATGAACCATCATTGAAGAGGAATAATTTGGAATTCCCTATGTACAGTTATATCCTAATGAAAAAAAACTACATTCACTAATATACATTGGTATAAAGGTTGTGATGTGAACCTGAATATTTTTAATATAGATACAGTTATACCTAAATGCAATAAATTAAATAATGATTTTCAAAATGAATTTAAACAATGCTGTATAGAAAATATATAAATGAATATTGAGAAGTATGATACATAATATGAAATAGATGAGAGAGGAGGAAGGTAATATTTAATAACCCATATTTATTTGATGAATTAGAAGATAGACACATAGTGAAACTTATTAAAATATCTGATTTAGTGAAAAAATAATTCTCATTTGAAAGGAAATAAATATCTTCACTTTATCTAGGAATAGAGATATCAGTGTAAATTGATAAATCTAGATAGAAATTATCCACATCCATGTAAAACTATTTTGGTGGGGGTATTATAGTATATCTAGATTCAACTAACATGCAGTGATGTTAGATCATATGGTATTAATATATATTAGTGAATTAGTGATGAGTTTTGATGGAAAATAATCATTGTATCGATTCTATAAAATTTCATTCTATGAGGAATATAGGGAGACCCTCAGGTCTAAAACTTGATCCAATCATTATCAAATATTTGTGTAGTGGTGAAGAAGAAATATTTTCCCTTTAGCGAGGAGTGGATAAACCATAAATATTGTAATGAAAACTTACCTATATCAAAGTGACCATGGATGAAACATTAAATAAACTTAATTTGTGAATATTATTGTATTTGTTCACAATGACACATCATTTGTGTGTGTTTCTTTGCTGTGAACCTCTGTTGTGAACTCACTAAGAAATTATGTTTTAGAAATGATATAAATTATTTAATATTATGGTTTGGATTAGTTATTTTAACATACATAGTTATTGGTTTAACATATAACCTCTGAATATGATAATAAGAACATGAACAAAAACAAAACAAGTAAACTAAATTTTTTTATTTAGGAAACACCTTCATTCAGCCTAATCATGATTTAGGTTATAATGAGGGTTATTAGATATAAAGGTTTATAACATGGTTTCCGCCATCCTATATGTTGTCAAAAACCTATTTAGGATTTTATATCTCCTATAATAATGAGTTCATATCCAAAGTGATAGTAGAATGTTTATTAGCGAATACAAGTATAATAGGAGTACACCATAAGGTGTAACTTGAGGGAGATCATGAAGAAATAAATATTCAAAACATGAAAAATAAAAATATTAATAAATTTTATGGTAACAATATTAATATATAGATCAAGTTGAATCTATGATTTATTGACTTATTAAATTACTAAAATATCAATAAACATATTAGGATAATTTTGATGTGGTTTTGAACATGATGATGAAAATATAATACCAATCTAAGGTGATTTTGAGTATAAATCATTTTATTGATATATAAAATAAGACGATAGAGTCTCTTGGGGTGTATGTTTCTTCATTTTAAAGGATCACCTATAAGGATCCTTCATAATGTGACTTATGTTTAATAAAAATATGCATGTGATTTACTGATAAAGTTGTGTGAAACTAATATTATGAGAAAACTGTTGAAGAAGAATCGACCATGTTTCGAATGAAGGGAATCATATAAGATATTCAATAGATGATTGAATATCTGTTGGATGTGATGAATCCGTTAAAAGGTTATCCCAGGATCTCACCTAAAAATAATTTCATGAAATATTAATTTTTTAATAGTAAAAGTTTGATAAGAATAGATGTGAAGGAATGTGTTTAATAAAGACACTTCATGTGAAATTGAAGAAAATAGAAAGAGAATTAAAATTATCAGTTTTAGTATAGATTTAGTAGCTAAATTTCATTGGAAAAATGATTAAATATTTTAAATTTTTTATAATATCATTACATAAAGGAAAATAAAAAAATGTGATGCCAATCAAAAGGTGGTATAAATATGAAATTAAACATCTACCAAATAATGGATTTTGACTGAAGATTGTTTTTTATGGTTTTTATTTTGTGAAATGTTGAAGACAAAATTTCAAAAAATACAAAAAATAAGTATGGATTTTCTGAGACATTAACAAATACTAAAGAGATATATAATTATAAACAATCCTCAGTTATATGAAAATCTAGTTTATGGTTCTTAACATTATCATCCATATAAATTAATAATCCTAGATTGAATTAAAATATAACGATGGATATATGTTTATCAAATAAGTGAATAAAAAATGTTGGAGTACAAATAATTTGTTGCAAATTATAGAATAATCATTTATACATTAATCATTTTTTGTTATGTTATTTGGTTTATTTAAAAATTATATAAATATTTATTATAAAAAATAATGCAAACCTTGTGAAATAATAAACAATTTTTCATAAATAATCCCAGTTATGATGTGATACTTCTATATTATAATTATCAATCCATGAATAGTCTTTTGGAGTAGCAATGGATGATAAATATTAGAAAATGTAGTGCATAAATATTTCAATTGAGGATTGAGTATAGTCGAATTGTTTTTTAATATGTTTTTTATTTTTTGTGATAACAACAACTATATAGAAGGGAATTATATCACAAAATAAATTTGAAGTGTTATTTAAAATTCGAACATTAGAATATCAATTTAAAATATAGTTTGCACAGAAATAAAATCTACCATATTGGGAAATAAAATTACTAATTAAGAGTATAATAATAGATATCAATGAATTATTTACCATGTTTCAATGATTTTGAAAAAAAAACTAATGGATTGATGAAACAAAATAAATAAGAGAAATATGCATTCTATTCCATTTGCATGGATAATGGATTGACATGAAATGAATAGATATCCAAGGATAATCAATTATGAATTGACTCTAATAATGATACCCATGGATATTAAAAAGGAATTATTTAATGATTTTAGAAACCATTAAATATGGAAAAAGATAATAGTTAGTTTATGTTTGATCATATTGTAGACGATTCATAATGGAGGATGTAAAAATAATAATTATTAGAATAAACATGTACATGTGGGTTGATGATGACTACTGATATATAAACCAATATACTGAAGATGAATAAATTTATATATTTCACCTGACTGAAATTTGTACATGATGAATTTTAAGAATAACGACTAAGATGTATGGAAATAATGAGTAAACAACTAGGTTGGTCTATCTAGACAAATTGATATGCTGAAACTAATGATTTCAAAGGTACCCTTACACCCATCCTTTTAAAAATTTCTAATAAAATTTTAGAGTGGTGTCTGATTTTGGGGATGATAATATACATGGAGTTGTTTTCATATAAAATAGATCACATATGTGAATGAAATAACGTATAATAAACATTGAAAAACTAATATGATATTGATGAGGTTTCAATGATTTATTTATTGATCTAGTGGTTTCTAATTACCCTTAAATATGGAAAGATAATAGTATAATATTTATCTTACTAGTATTTTTTCACTAGAAAGAATATAATATATATGAAAAAAAAACTAAAACAATTAATGTATTACATGACTATTTTTATTTATAATTACAGTTGTCGTATCATTAAATTTATTTTAGGATACTTTGAGTGTACAATATGAAAATACCATTTCTTAAACAAGGGTTTACTAGAATGAAATATTATCACAAAATAATGTTACAAGATATGAATGTAATAATTCGGGTTAATGATGAGATAATAAAAGATGATTTGATTTATTTTAAAAGATTTTTTCCCAGAAAAAGGTTTAAAATCATGGGGTATCAATTGATAAAATATGCAGTTTGTATCACAGAATTTATTTTTTATTGATTTTTTAATAAAGGTATTATTTTATTCATGATTGATATCATATTATGTTGTGAAGATTGTAAATGTTCATGATTTTTAAATTTATCAAAAATGGAATGTTACAATGATTCCTTTGTATTATTTACTCACATTATTGTTTCCAACATTAAACTTCAACAAAGTTGGGATCAAAGATTTATCAATTATGAAATACCAAGGGGTAAATTCACTCACTAAATATCATTGATGGAAAATGAATGTGTACATGAAAAACTACCATGATGATTGAATGATACCAAATATATGATTGATCTATCCAATGATTACTAAATATGAAAAACAATATCAAAACAAACTGTAATTCTTTATAGAGCTACATATTTTTATGTAGAATATCTAAATTTTTTATAGTTATATTAATGGTAGATGTCTAAGTGTGAGTTAAAATAATTTTTATAGTATAATAAAACAATGTTAATGAAAAGTATCTTTTTATCATGATTTATGAAATAATTGTAGATCAACCTTAAAAGACAATTTTTTAAGATAATTGATATTTAGTGCCTAAAAATAAATATTAAATGGGATGTAAAGGTAGAACATGAGAAACCCAAGAGGAGTAGGATTCAAAGAGGTATAACCTTGTTATATATTTCCCATTCATACTACTGAATAAGTTGGATAAGATATAATTAAACGTAAAATCCATATATGATGCTAAATTCTTAGAGTAATAAAGAGAAAAAAATTAATAAATTATTTTCAAACAATCAAAAGTGTGATATTTTTTCAACCATGTGTTTATATAAATTATTTCATGAAAGTACATATTTAGATTCAATATATGAACACTTTGATTGATTTATTAGAGATTGCAAGATGATATAAAATTTTATAATATTTATAT
This sequence comes from Viscum album, assembly GCA_963277665.1. Classification (NCBI taxonomy): domain Eukaryota; kingdom Viridiplantae; phylum Streptophyta; class Magnoliopsida; order Santalales; family Viscaceae; genus Viscum; species Viscum album. Next base: position 880,730,183 of record OY728166.1, read on the forward strand.
TTTTAATGAAAGATTTTTAAATTTTATAATGGTTTTATTCGTGTAAAATAAATATAAATACATTGAATATATACTAAAATAATATATTAGATTTTTTGAATGAGTTAGTGTTTAAAGTTTGTAATAAAAAAATACATGGTGGGTAATAGGATAAGAAAACCTACCTCCCTTAATGGGATATGACCATGCTTGACATAATCATAATGAAAGGCATCAGAGTACTAGAAGGGTTATTCAGGGGCCACTGTATGGTGATGAGGTAGTAGAAATTGGTTGGGGTAGCAAAATGGTGAAACAATCATGGTTGGTGGCACAACAAACTAATAGAGTGAGTCTCCTCCCAAGGGTTTATCTAAGAATTAGTACAACATAAAGGGTGATAAAAAGTGTCATTTATTTCATATAATTAAAATGTTGTATTGAAAATTATATTTTATTATTCATAATATAAAAAATGGGAATGATTTGTAATGAAATTGTTTATTTCATCTTCTTCCCCAAGCATATAAGTATTTCATGTAGTGTTCTCATTAAATTCACAAAAACAAATATGAAACCATGTATTAATGAAAAATTATAAAATTTGAAAAATTAAACATTGAGGTGTAGAAGTTTTATGATTTATTTTGTAGTGAGAGAAAAATTCATAGGCATCACGAAAGCGTCATGATCTAGTTATACTTATGAAGATGTGCTGTGACGTTAAAAGGAGCCATAAAGGGTTTAGTTATCATTGTGAAGGAATGAATGGTTGGTCACATTTCATGGAGAAACTACGGTTTGGTAAAATCCGAGTAACTAACCATAACATATTATTTAGAGAGAAAGTAATCGAAACAGAAATTATGTAAACTAGAACAAAGGCACAATCAAAATTTTCACACAATCATTGCATTCATGTAATAATAGAAAGATCAAGAAACAAATTAATGAGATTTACCAAATGTTAATAATCAGGAATTAATTTTAATCATGTATTATGTGAGGATCCCTTTTTCATGGTGTTATGTGAGTAATAAATACAACAAATAAGATGTTATGAACAGTACATATATTTATTTGTTGTCTGTATGAGGTGGTTCCAATAACAATATGTTGCAGAATGATTGTATGTGAATTAGTGTTGAATAGATAGAAACCGAAAGCACTTTTAAAATTAAGTTAATTAATAAAAATATTATAATATTATACGATTTTTATTTACATTATGACCACTACTAAAACATGAATTTTACAATCTACATGTAGAGATATACCTAAAAAATATGGAACAAATAAGTAGGATTTGCATAATGAATTTTCACAAAAATGTAATGGGAAGGAAATATAATAGAACTAATATATCATATACCAATGAATAAATATAAGTTAGAGGTTGTGGAGATTATTTTATGATCCATTGTTTGATGAAGAACAAAAAAGGAAAAATATAGTAGACATTCTTGATGTATTTGGTTCAGCGAAAAAGATATATCATGTGGAAGGATAGATGTGTGATCTATTTAACTAGGGGAAAAGGTAGTAGTATGACATTGAAATTGTAGATCAAAATTATCCTCATATTGATAAAAAGTGATTCTATTGTGTTTTAAAAGGATAACTCACATGTTGTGATGTAGGTATCATATATATTTAATGAATAATAGTGTCGAAACAATGATGTGAAAAAGAGAATATATATGTGTTTGATGATCCTATAGGAGATTCATTATATAAAGAATATAGATTGAGCCCCAAATACTATAAAATTATCCAACCATAAACAAATAGTATAATGGAGGAAAAGAAGAGGCATTATTTCTTGGATAAGGATTCACTAAACCCTGAAAATTATGATAGATGTGTTTATGACATGTAGTTTTTGTGATTGAAAAATTATATTCATGGAACAAGTTTGGGTTATAGGATTTAGAACATCAAAAAATAATATGTGTGTTCCCCTTGAATGCATCCCTTTACGGTTTACCATGTATAATATTTTTATTCATTAAATACATAACATTCATAATTTTTTTATCTATGAATAAAACATAAATAGTTATATGTTGAACATAGTTTTAAAAAATACAATAAGAATATCTATAGATAAAAATAGATAATTAATTAAAATGGTTCAATTTTGGTTACACAAAAAATAAACATTTATCATTATATATTACATTTAAAAAATTTATAGCTAATTCAAAATGTTCTGGTTTTGTGTTTATATTTTGGTTTTGGAAATACTGATGGAAATATATCTATATAGAAAATAAATTCATCCCAAAAAGAAAATAACAATGATAAAGATATGATGAGGTTTCTCTCGAATAAATTGAAATTAAAACCATGAAAAATCTATTTATTAAGGATTGATGAAGTAATATCATGAATACGTAGAGAACATTATTGATAATATATTAATAGATAAAAAAATTCAAGATAAATGAATCAATCATTTGGATTTTGAAGAAATTGTGAACATCAACTATAAAATTTAAGAACAATCTGAAAAGATTGAGTGAATAATTGATATAGCTAATGATGTAAAAGTAAATATTCAGTATATAATATAGAATTGGTATTATTTAAAATTAGGACCGTCATGTATTCATTATAAAATTACATATATACATGAATCATCTTTGAGGTGATTTAGATAGGAAAACAATTCACATGAATATGATGAGGACACTATTGATGAAGAAATATAATAGTTTTAAATGAATGTAATTGAAAAAGATCATTAGAATAAAATTGAATATATAGATAATATTTTGGGTGAATATTATTATTCCAATCAAGGCTCCATGGGGATCTCATTGAATTTGTTTCAGAGAGTTTAACAACTTGAACAATAAATGGTCAAAAATATGTAAGTGAAGAAAAGTGCTAATTCATGAAACATAAATAGAAGTCACACAATAAAAAAGATAATTATAATGTATAAATTTATTTTATAATTATCTAATTGGTTTGTATTGTTAAATAAATCATTAAATTGATGGTTTTATTGTATCATTATATGAAGAAAATGAAAAACTATTGGTTATAATAAAAAATAATAATGATTGAAAAATTAATATAAACCATATAAAATAGGTTGACACCACATGAATTGGAGGTTGTGTTGATATATTTTAATTACATTGTTGCAAAAAATAATGAAATTAATCTGGTATTTTTTATGTCATGAAGAAATAATAATGCAAGATGTGGGACTCAATGACCACCTATTATAAGAAAATATAGTTTCTGATTTTTAAGTTATTATCCTAAGAATATAATGACACCAAAATTAATTAAATGATAAAGTACAAGGTATTTCCTCTGCGCCGAGTTCCGATTTCAGAAAACCAGCGGCTTCCTCTCATGAGTTGCTCGCGTCGGTCGGTGGTGTGGTCTCCTCCGGCGAGCAACGGCCTTCTGGGAAGGATGCGGACCCGAACAGCTTCAAAAAACTGGAGGCTTCCTCTGCTGATGTCGCATCGGGCTGGTGGCGCGAAGGTCTCCTCTTGTGAGACTGCATTGCTGAGATCGAAGGATGGTGCGGCGAGGGTGGACCGGTTGAATCGCGTCGCTGCGAAACCTCCGCCCTGCAATTCCCTTAACCAGTGTGCATGGGATTCTTCGAGGACCAAGGTAAAGGATGTTTTGAAGATTGCCTCTTCCGATGTCAATATTGGTTAGTTTCAGGAATCTGTGAGGGTTCCTTCTGGTGCTGCATCATGTGGTCAACGTTCATTTGTTGATGTGATGAAGGATTCTTTATCAGATCAAAAAAAGATTGAGAATTCCTGCTTTAGAAGGATTCTCCGAAAGGGATCTTTGGCTCATGTTGAGGTGAATCCCGGTGTGATTGCTGAAAGGTTGGCATTGGGTGAGAATTCATTGATTGCTCGCATTGTTCTTCCTAAAGGTGCACAACCCTGGAAATGTGAAGATTTATTCCGTAGAATTTCGATGTTGTGGGGCTTTGCTAGCTGGAAATGTGTTTCCCTTGGGCGGGGATTCTTTCACTGTTTGTTTCCATCGGCGGATCTCAAGATTAGGCCATGGGGTTTTGGTTCCATGTTTCTAAAACAGGGATAGCTTCATCTGCACGAATGGTCACTTGACTTTAATGTCTCGAATGCAAAAAATGTCTTCGCTCAGGTATGGGTGCGTCTTCATGGTCTTAATTGGGTTCTTTGGCATCCAGAGATCCTGCATGATATTGGAACGGCAATTGGAACTCCCATCCGCCTTGACAAGGAAACAACTGATGTCAGATTTGGGCACTTTGCTAGAATGCTGGTGGAAGTTGATCTCAGATCCACTCTCATTGATACGGTAACTCTTTCTATTCCATCTGATCAAATTCAAATTGATGTTGAATATGAAAAGATGCCTCTTTTCTGCACTAAATGCATGACTGTGGGGCACTCTTTGAAGTTGTGTCGTAAAAACAACTCTTGTAAAGAGTGTGGGATGCGAGGACACCCCTCCAATCTCTATCGAAAAAAGGATACTTTGAAGGAATCGTCCTCTCCAAAGCATGTCATCAAGGACAGCGACCCTCCTATGAAGGCAGTCCCTGATGTGCCGACTCCTTCAAAGGGAAAAGAGTTGATTGTTGATTCTACTCTGACAAGATCTTATAGCGGCCCTTCTAGAGATTAGGAGGTTATCACTTCTGATAATTTGATCCCTGACTCTCACCAGGTTGATGTCTATAATCAGGGTGATGTGCAATTACATGTTGATTATCATCATTAAATCCAGAAGCAATTTCAGATATCTGAGTTACCTGAGAAATGGGGGAACATTTCTGAAGATGAACAGGGGAGGGTGAGTACACCGATCAGGGTCTTGGGAAATGGTGACAAGCCAAAGACTACTGAGAAAGGAAGGGCGGAGGAATCCACTCCTGGAGTTGGGGACCTAACCCTCTACAAATGGGGTGCCTCTCATGTTGAGACCAAGGGAAAAGGAATGGATGCAAATGCGATATCATATAGTGATATTGTCCAAGGAGAAAAGAAAAGAGGCTCTGACAATGAGGGTGTCAGATCTGCCCCTGTTTCAAGGAAACCAAGGATGGACTACTCTGCAGTTACGAGGACCGTGACCACTAGGGCATTTGCCAAGAAGGAGATTGAGAAGCTATCGAAGGAGCAGATGGACAAACGGAAGTTCTATAAAAATCTTCTTAAACAATACGAGACCCAATCAGATTGGTAATCAGCTGATGCTGATGACACGATCGGGTATGGGGGTGGTGACTATGATTGTTTTGACTTGTAATCTCTCTCTCTTCCTTCTCCTGTTTCTGCACTTTTATTTTATTAATAAATTTGGTGGTCCAAGCTTGCTTGGATCGGACTTTCTGGTAATAAAACACACCATGATTGCAGGTCTAGAGTCGTACATGCACAATTTATGTAGAAAAATATTGTATCAATATCTCTTCCATTAAGTGAAAACATTAAATCAGATTATAATTAAATCAGTTTGGTATGTTCTAACCATGTGATTATTTAATTTATCTATAGTGTTAAATAATAAAAATGTTTTATTTTAATTTCCCGTATTCCTATGATAATCCCAAAAAATAGATTACCCTAAATTAAAATATTTTATGTTGTAAAATATATATAATAATTTGAAGGAGCAAATAAAGCACAATGAAAGGTTCAACATGCAATACTGATGGTACATACTTTTTTCATGGTGATAAATAACAAAAAACTATAATTTTTACAATTTGTGAGGAATACAAATGAAAATTTAATGAATGACTCACCATGTACATACTAAATCAATGTGAATCTAATGATGATAGAAGAGGAAAAATATGAGTCTTTACAGAGTGATTTTATATAACATTTTCCAATGTTAGAAAGAAATGATTTTTAAGATATTACTCTTTTTTTAGGAATCATGGAAGAATATGTAAAAAATCATATTTTATAGAATAAAATTCGATTGGTTTTCTCCCCACTTTCGAGATAGTATCCAAACAAGAGAAGATAGATATATATAAAGAAAAACATAGAGGTGAAATCAGTATAAATGTAATTAAATTAATAAAATATAAGTATAATTAGAGAAATGATGAAATCATTTGTTTAGTTCCTCAATACAAACTATAACCCTTAAACGAAGGATATTTGATGTGTAATGTAATGTTATTTTAGACTATATTTCATGAAATAAATAAATTGTAAATATCTTAATCGACACGTAACACCAATAGAAAATGGTCCAAATTTTTTAAATTAAAATTATTTATAAATAATAAGATTAATAAAAACTCCGTTAAAATAATTGATAATAATAAATTAAAATTTCATATTATTAGAGGATTAATTATTAATGAGACCTAATATATAAAAAAATAATAATTTTAAAATAACTATATAAACTATTTTAAATTAAAGATTTAACAATTAAATTTTTATTATTATAATATATTATATTTAAATATTTATTAACTCTCTATGTGTCATAAATTGAAATAAATAAATATTAAGAACATTTGATATTTAAAAACATAATTTTTCAAAAAAGGATACTTTCCTTTATATGTTATTTTTTCATTGAAAAGACAAATGTATAAATTTTAGAAATTTAATTTTAAAAAATTAATAATTTTATTGATTTATAATAATATTCATATCAAAATTTTAATCTTTTTTATTTTAATAAATATTTAAAAATATTGGTAAATAGTGAAAATTTATATTTTTTTACCAAAACTGTAAATAATATGACTTTATAAAAAGTACTTGAAGTGTAAAATAATTTTAATCATTAGAATATTTAGTTTTTAAATAAAACTATAATTATTAGATATAATATATTGTCATTTGAAAAAATTTGATTTTTCAACAGAAGTAATATTAAAAAAAATAATAATGAATTTGGTGATTTATTTGGAATATATAATATTTTAGTAAACATTTATGTTGTTTATAATAGGGAGAAATTTTTTTCGACATTATAAACCAATACATGTCATGAAAATAAATTACATGGATAATTTTACCCTACATATACATTTTCATCATAAAAGTATACTTTTTTTAACAAATAATTTCATTGCTACATTCACTAATGATATAATAGTTTTTTCCTAAATAAAATAACATTATTAGATAACATTGAAATCATATTATTAATAAGTATTTTAAAAGTATGAAATAATTTTTTTTTCTAATTTATTTAAGTAAAAGTAAATTACTTATGTAAAAATGTGTAACCATGACAAACCGAAAAAATGTAAAAAAATCTTAACAGTCTTACGTTAAAAAACCTAGACTAATGGTTAAAAAAACTGATCAAATGAATTGTAGAGATATAGTAAACTATATCCCATTTCCTAGTCCATTATTTCGAATTTTTGTATCCATACGATATGTTTTACTTGTGGTATTTTATATAAAGAGATTATAATTTAAAAAAAAAACCAATCTTGCCTCTAATAATAACAACCTCTCTCTAGCCATTCAATACCACTCATGGAATTTATATTCCACTAGAAAAATACTAATTTTACCTCATTTATAATACTATTAAATTTATATATGATTACGATCACATTATATTGTCTTGGGATCTTCATTTTGAAGGAGCCTTTCAAAGGAATGTATAAATCCTCAAAGTAAGTATGTTTTTCTCTATTCATTTATATTAATCCATAATTTTTTAAACCAGTTTTATTAAATAAAATATAATAAAATATTTTTTTATTAATGGTAATATAATATAGGATTAACTATCTTGTAACTTTCCCATTTTCGATTAAAAATAATGAAACAATCATTTGTGTGTTGTCTGGACTACCAACTGCATACAGTGACAATTTTTTTTTTTCACCATTTCCACTCTTTACTAATTATATTGGTAAAAAAAATAATATTTTTGAAACATATATATTATTTTTTATTATTAATAGGAAAATTGTAATCTAACTTATTTCCCTATAATTCCTTGAGAAATGAAAATGCTATCCTTGAATTGTTTAGATTATCGCCTATACGATGTAATGTTTCTCATTTTTCACATACTTTCATTAATATTTTTAATTACAGTGAAATATTATTAAACAACATGTATGTTTCAAAATAATATAATTATTTTTCTACAATAATGATGTTTTTCCAAAATAAATTACTTTTTTATTCATATTCATCCACTTATTATTGTATCCACTTTATTGGGTTGGTGAAGCCACAAACATGAAAAATTCTATAAAATAATATCATTATTTATCATTATAAGATAATTAATAATAATATGTTATATACGAATTTAAATAATTTTTCTTTCTATATTTGAAAAAATATTGAAATCATTAATTAAGATACAGATGTCCATTTGTTTAAAATCAATGAAAAATACTCATCGTTGATTCAATATTAAATGATAAATACAAAAAATACCATAGAATAAAATTCAAAATAAATAAATTTGAAAATTTAAATACCTTTTATTGTCTATGATTTATGTCCATTGGGGGAAAATAAATAACTAAACCTTAATTATAAAACTTGTTCAAAATTATGAAGATTACTCACACCAAATATTGAATATTTAAAACAAATAACTAATGGATCAGTATTGAATAATTGTAAATTTTGATTATGAAAGATCATATATATATAAAATATTATCGAATAGGTAATTATGAAGTTTACCATCATGACACTTGTGGGTAAATCACTTTTTCAAAAATCATGATTAAATGTAAGACATTTTGTAACTTAAAATTCATCCTTTGGGTATTTCAATTTTATATTGAGATTCATTGTTTGATGGTCCTAAATTCAGTGATTTGCATTATTTAACGTTGTTCAATTATATATATACATACTTGTTTGCGTGGAAAATTATTTTTATTTCATATCCCCTCCAATGAATGATTTTATTTTTTATTTTTTGTACATATGAGACTATTTGAAAAGAGAGTCATAACTAGGAATTTTACATCAATGATTATGAAATAATTTTCATGAATTATCATTTTGGGTAATGTTTTTAATTTTATACAAATATTAAAATATATGTATCTCCAATGTAGTGATGATTCGTGTTTCACCCTCCTATTTTATTTTAAAATGTGATTATATTATGGTTCTCGTGTTTTATGTTTCAATTGATTAATGTAATTTTGTTATTTATTGAAATTTTTAAATGGTTGGAACTATATTTTTACTTCAATGGGTTATATCTGAAAAAATTTTGTTTCTAAATTATATGTTTTCCAGAATTCCATTTATTTTACATTGATTATTTATAATTTAAAAAGTGAATTATTTTTAACTGGTATTTGTATGTATGAGTTAATATCTTGTCGGGTCCTATATATCCCTCTAATGAATTTGTTGAATTATTATGTATCATGAGATAAATATTCATTTGTATGGTGTCATTGATCTTATGTGTGGGAACCAATGGAGTTCCCCAAGTATGTAATGTTCTATATATTAATTTTTATCTAATATTTGAAATATGATATCTATTATTATCATATTCTATCATGATTCTAGATTTCTGTTAATTATTCAATATATGACATAGATATTGTGATTCATGTTAATATTTTATGGAATTATATTTTTATGACACATCATTTGATGCTCACATATGTATTAAAACTATTACTCATGTTTGTATTATTTTTCTCACATGTTTATGTTGTATCATGTGCTTATGATGTCATCCTTTATACAGTGTTGATATTTATATTTTCCCCATATAGAGCATCTGAGATCACTCTATTCTTCTGTTTCAATATCCAAGATTTGAAACTATCCATTAAAAGTGAGATATTTAGAAGTGGCGTTTGATTTAAATGTTTATAATTAAATTTTGATTGGTATTTTCAAATAATTTTATTATGTGTCTAATCATATAAGTCACTAAACCACCTAACATTAATGTAATTTGTTTATTTCAAAACAATTTTAAGTAAATGTGGATAACCAAATAGTACCACATACCAGAAAAACCACAAATGGGGATCTTGAAGTCATAAAAAACCTATGTATATTTGAATCAACAAAACAAAGTAACCCCCAATTCCACACATTTACCTGTATGTCATGATTCACTTCTAAATAATATTTAAATGACCTACAATGTAATATCACATATTAATATATTCCTCAAAAGTGATCCTCCATTCATTTAATCCTCACACCGAAATGTGTTTTTTTCGTTCCACCACTTTTTCTCCTCATTAATTGAAACCTAATTCATTCTCTCAAACATCTTATTGATTAACAAATTCTATTCATTGTTATGGGAATATTATTCTAACATTTTATACATGAAATTATGAAAAATATAAAAATATTTTTTCTTCTCAACTTCCTCTTGTCGTCCAACACTGTTTGATTCTTCAACCAACACTATATACTCTTTCACCGTATCACCACCCTCATGTTCATTGTGTTACCATTTGTAATATTGAATTAATTTTCATTCAAAATATTTATATATATACCCTAATTTAGATGGGGTATCCATATACAATATCATTAGTGGGTGTAGTTATATTTTCGATTAATTTACAATGCTTTATTCCACATTAATGAACTATTTGGACACCTAATTAGGTTAGACACTTCAAATTTGAATTTTTCAAGACCTTTATTTTCTAGAATTTGTACTGATGTTTTCATCTCCCATGAATTCTCATCGCAAGTTTGGAATCAAAATAGAGATAAAGGGTTTATACAATATTTTTCCTTTTAAATTCTTCCAAACTACTATATAAAATGATCCCAAAATGGTCTTCTTATGAATGAATGTGATAATAAAAGGGATTACCCCCCCCCCCACATTTCATGACAATTTGGGTGGAAAATGCTACCTCAAATAATAATACTAATAAACCTATTGATAACATCAATGTTTTAAATTCCACATCTATTTATAATCCTATCCTTTATCCATCAACTACAGGTGATATTATTTTTAATATTAATAGTAGTGAAGCTATTGAGGAGGGTGAAACCTCTAATGATAAGCCTTCAGTGCTTTACCAATCTGTCCCAGAATCATGCCACATAAAACCTCACTCCACATCCTTTCTGGAGGTTGAAGATAAAGCTTCTCAAATTGAGGGGACTTCTTAAAATCAATCTCTTGAAAATGAATAAAAAAATGGTGGAGGCTGGAGGATTCAGTACTCCCAATCCCAAATATCAAGTAAATGAAGGAACTACTCTCTCCTTGAACGAACAATTGTTATAATATCACTTGATGCATCCAAAAAGGAAAACATTGAAATTACAACATTTGATTGTGTTGATGATCCGATTGCTATAAATTTTGATTCTTTCGGTAAAATAGTTTTATATGTTCTTATTCAGCTTGAAGTTCATTCTTTTATTGCACCTCTTGAGGTGAATCTGAATGATGACTCAGACTATATTGTTGAAATAACTTATTAGATGCTCAGAAATTGTGAAATATCTGTGGATACTCTTTGAGATATCAAACGAAGAATGTTTAATAATAGGTTGATGTATGAGTCTAAAGAACCTCCACAATTTTTTATCAATTCTACTTTGTTTTTTAGACAGGCTTCGGCTTTTATTCCACAAACATGCTTAAATGTCTCCTTTAATGGATGTTGTTTCTTCATGTACACTACTCTTCTTTGGACTACGTCAGAGCTTGATTTCATAGCTGATCCAGATGATATGGACCCACTTTTCGATGGGTTACTACTGATCTTAAGGCCGTAGAGATTTATCATTGTTGATGCAATTTAGCCGCACATGATTTCTTATATGGAGGTTAATAGTATGAACAAACTCTTTATGGTTCACCTACTTATATCTTGATAATGTTTATGGTGCTACTGGAGTGGATTGAACAAGATTATTTGGATGTGTGACTCCTCCCTAATGGGCATATAATGGAATAATAAGCCTTCATTTGTTTTCGGAGGACTAGAGAAGTATATTTTTTTAGATTTTATGTCTTTCTAAAATGAGGTGATCTATTATTTGAAGCCACGGTTTCTGCCGGTTTGATTTTTTTTGAACATTTGTCAGTGCTTTATTGCCACATAATCATGTATCTCTTTCAATTTTTAGTTGGTGTAATCTCATTACACCTTGAACATGCATTATAACTCTTTTTATTAAATAATTTAATTTCGGGCATCAATTGGGTGACAAATTCATGTCCCCCTTTGTCTTAAAAATTCTCTTATAACAATCTTAGGAAATATATTTGGTAATTCTATTGAGATAAATGAAAAGCCTTAGTACTAGACCATTATATGGGAAATGGTGAACCTCTATGTATATTCGATTGCAAGTTTGATATCTATGGAAGAAAATATGTCTTATATTTCTTATGTATCACTTAGATTCTATACATAGTAAGATATAATTGAAATTTTATTGATGGAAATAATTTACCCAATAATGAATATACTGATGAGATATTTTGAAATAAATTTCATTAGATAGATATTTTTTCAAGAGATTATTTAAAAATAACATAGAAAAAAATGAATCATGAAATATTATGTGAACGTTATTAAGAAATTTAAAACTCAATAAAACCACTAGTAAACTTAAATATTTTAATCAAATAAAATTTATTACATTTAGTGGAATAGTAAACAATGTGATAAATGATTAAGAAATATAGTAATCAACATAAATTTATTTATAATGTTTTAAAAAATAAAATAGACCACAGAAAAATTGTTATTATTATAATATATATTATTAAAATATCTGAAATATATATTAATATTCTATAAATTAAAAATTTATTTGATTTAATAATAGTAAAACATAATATATAAAACATATTTTTCCCACAAAATAATTTTTCCTTTAAATTTTATAATTTTATTTATGCTTTTTTCATAATTTTAGAATTTATAAATTAAAAAATAAAAAACGTTTATAAATATAGAATTATGTTGTTTTATCATAGGATAATTTTTTTTATTTTCATAAACAATTCTATTTTATTGTAAATACTGAAAAATATAGTTTCTACCAAAAATGTAAATTTTATTACATTATGAATGTTTTATAGAAGTTTATATTTAAATTTAATTGGAAAAATTTTATTTTGATAAGTTAAAACATTCAGTCTAATAATAATTTTTTAAATTTAGATAACCTATGGTTAGCATTCTGAGAATATAAATAATATTTTACAAGAAAAACTATTTTTTTATTTTAATGAAATTATATTTTGGTAATTATTTTTGTATTTAGTAACAAAAATTATTTATTTTATCATTAAATACTTTTGGTCATCAATATAAAATATGTGTATAAATTTATCGAACACATTTTTTAATGCTTAAAAATACACTATTTTTAAAATGAATTTTTACACATTACTAATGATAATATTAAAATGTATTTTCAAACACATTGAAATATCAATTGATAAAATTTTCTTTACATTTATTATTAGTAGGTAAAGATAATTTAAAATATTTTATTTTAGTTTTCAACATTTAATATTAATTACATTGTCTAAAATTATTTTCCAAGGTAAAAGAAAAAATTGATAAAGTTAAAAATCAAAGAAAATAAGACATAAAACATGTATAAAAATTTTGAGAAAATAATTTGATGAAACATTTAGAAATTATCTAATACCCAATTAATTATATTGAATTTTTGGAGAAACATTAGTTTTAAAACATTTCCACAATTTATAATAATTCGTTATAAGTATAGAAGTTCCATTTTCATCACATATAAAATGCTCCCATCACCACCCCTTCAAGACTGCTAATGAAATACATTTCCAATAATAATAAACCCATTTAATTCATTTATAATTACAATCCATTTATATGAGGATTTTTTAAAAATAAATTTCTTAAATAGTTTTGTTTCTATATATTATTATAATGGAAAGCCCAAGTCCCCAACATGAGTAAATTACCCCCAAACATTTTTTTATAATTTAACAATACGAAACCAAAACATCAAATTAATATACAATGAAATATTTTTTTATAAATTGATTTATTATTGTAATTGAATAAATATTAACTACCTTTTTCATTTTAAAATAATATATACAAATCTATCATTTAATCATTTTGAATACTACAACCTCCATGAAGTGACAATATAATTTTTTTCATCGAAACCTCACTTTGATAATGATATAGGTGAAAATAAACAATAAATGTGTTTTATATAATTATCATATTATTTTTTGGAAAATTATTATCCACCTTCTTTTACTATAATTCTTATTGAAATGGAAATTTTAACCGTTTGTCGTGCAGTCTGCCACCTATTGAAGAAAAATATAACTATTTTCATCCAGATAATTTATTAATAATTATGATATTGTTTAATATAATTCACCAAAATAATACTATATAAATAATATAATTATTATTACGTAATAATAATATTATTCTAGTCGAAATCACTTTCATAGTAATAATTTTCCAGTAATTATGGTCTGTACATGTTTGGGTCGGTCTAACTACTTACATACACAATGACAAAAATTCATATCTTGGATGGCTATTTCAAATAATTAATGAGAATACACATGTAAATAATTTTCTGATTTTGGATATTTAGTTATAAATTAAATATTTAAATAATTAATTATGATACCAATATCCCTTCATTAATGATCATAGAAACATGCTCATTGTCGATTTCATCATTAAAGATCCTCACCGAAGCACAAATATAATGAAATTTTAACATTTTAAACAATTAAAAAGAAACAATTAAAAAAAAATTATGTTTATGTAATTATAAACAAAGTGATAAGAATTAATTACTTCATCATAGTTTATAAACAAGTTCAAAACAATCAATATTACTCACCCACATTATTCACAATGTATATGAATTAACTAATATATATGTAGATAGAAATTATAAATTGTGTTTATAAAAATTTATAGATATGATTAAGTTTGTAAAATAGGTAATTTAGATATTTATCAGAATGATGAAGGAGAAATATGAACATTGTGGAAAATCAAGAGTAAATGTAACGGATTTGGTAATTCAAACTCTTTTATTTAATATGTATGCTGTCATGTAAATTTTTTCTACCATTTTTAATACATTCATTTTTTTTCATTTGGAATGGATGTTATATTTTATATAAATTTTGAAAAATAAAATTTAATTCAATTCCACTTCCATGAAAGGGTTCCATTCCATGATAAAATTATAAACTTTTTTAAAAGTGGCTAATTACTATTACTTCTACATTAAAGATAAAAAAATGTTTTAAAGGAAATATATTTTGAGAATTACTCACCATTTTCCACTCTAGATTCAAAAATATCTATCTTTAGTGGTTATTTGTTTCATGTTTCAACCTCTAATGATATATCATTATGTTAATTTTTTTGGATCTAGTTTTCTGGTTTAATAATTTTTATTTAAATGGTTATGTTATATCATTTGTATTGTTATTAAAACCTATTAATTAATTCCATGTGTTCATTATTAACGGGGAATTATTTTTAGTTAAAATATTAGGAATTGTATTTTATTTACATTAGTTTTATATTCTGACAAGTGAATGAATTTTGAATTTCACAAGTATGTATGAATGAATGAAAACTAGGGTCATATACCACCCTCCAATGAATTTACTAAATGTTTATATGTCATAAGATTTGTATCCATGGGTTTATTTTGAGAGGTCTTGTCATTATCTATGTGATCACTATGCCGCAGGTTATGGGGGGGGGGGGGGGGTAATCAGTTATTTTTTTATGTTTATGATTTAAAATATCCATCTCCTTTGGTTATAGTGAATTAACTTAAATGAAACACAACACACAAGTATACTCATAGGTACATAAATAATTTAATATTTTATCTACCAAATATGTGTATCGAGTCTTGTTAATTATTTGGAAATAATTTGTGGCCACACATCAACTACAAAACAATCCTCTATGTTTTATAGAATGTAGGGTATATCCATCACTTAAATAAAACTAAATTCCTTTGATAGTTCATGTGATTATTATAATGATAATATGTTAAAAATAATACATCACATAAATGAAACATCATTAACAGTTTTCAAAACATCACTAATATACTGCATTAATTCTTTACAAATTACTTCCAATTAGTTATTCTTCATCCAATTCCATTTCATCTACAATATATAGAAAGAACATATATTATATTTTTTTATCGAAAACTATCTATCTAATCATTATTCAACTGATACCTTCCAATTCAATACATCCATGTCTAGTATACTCTTTTTGGTACCATAAGTTCAGTATCCTCTTTATGGTACCATTTATCGTATACCATATGTCTTGGAACCTAGTTTTATAACTCCTCATCAGATAATCACCATAGGAAACATCAACTGGTAGAAAAATAAATCTCAATCATTATGGTAAACACCTTACTTCATTGAAAATCAAAGTTGAAACAATTACATTATAGTCTCTTACATTCCTTTGTATACTCATATTTTTTTCTTATTATATGGTACAATATTTAACATCAAATTTTATGATCTAAAACTACATTTTAAAATATTGGTCATGTATTTAATCAGTTTAATTCCACCAAATATACAATTATATTGTAGTTAAGAACCTCTAAAGGATATTTCATCAAATAACGTTGAAACATTTCATAAAAAAGTCCTAAAATATTTGTGTATTACATTAAAAAACAACAATAAATTGTAAAACCTCATTATTGTTATTTAGTATGAATTAATATAGTTGGTAATTAATCATCTTGTACACCATAAAAAACATATTCTTAATTCAATAGATCATTTTTCTAAAAAATGTATCAAATTACTTTATTCAAAAAAAAATTATTTCATGAATTCATTTTTAAACAACATCCTGATGTCTTAATTTAGAAACCACTATCTAAAGACTGCATTTAGAATCCTATTTTCGATGACTTCATTCAAAAATATCTAGTTGAATAAGTCACCAAAATAATATCTACATGATTATACTAAAACATCTCCTAATTGAACTTATTAAAAAATTCCTAATTTATATTTTTTGTGGAATCACAATGTTCATATGATAAAATTCATATTTCGCTCCATTTTATACAACTTCATACGATCATCTTCGGCCTCTAAACATAATTTCATTAACTCTTTCCAATTACCTCTATCCACTAGACATCATTTGATCACCTCATTTCACTATGAAATATATTAATCCATTATAATGATGGCACACAATTTTCATGTGATTTAAATACCAATAACAAAAAAAAACACTATTATAACCTTCTACTTATTAAATGGATTATCATTTATATTTAAAATTACTCAAACCTATTGGTCAAAAAAATTCCGCAATTTGGATTTAATTTCCAACCAAGGGACATAAATCAATAATTCTCAAAAACTCAGAAAATTGATTACTATCAAACAATTTTATGCCTACCTGACTATGATAAGTATAAAAAAGAAACAATTATTGAACAAATATAATATTATCCACAATTAAATTAATAAAAAAATGTTATATATATCATTCAAAATGTAATACATCATCATGAAAAACCAAATAATACATCAACCTACAACGAACAAGTTCATTTACTAACATGAAAAAACTATTTAAATTGTTCAATATGATTACATCACAACATAATCAATTTAAAAACTCATTCTAATTATATTCTCTTCAATAAAAGTTAAATTCCTAATCAATGGATTATTTTATGTTGTTATATATTTTCTTTTATGTTAAAAATACTATCTAGATACAGGGAGATAGAGGTAATAATGATCACATACATTATACTTGAAGAGAGAAAGTTAGAACATCCATATTTAATTGAAACACTTGAAAAGTTTCCATTTACAATAGTTTAGTAAATATAACAACTACATAATCAATAAGGGGTAAAAACTCAGAAATTATTTTATTTCCATCAGATGTCCTGTTCTAAAGTGATATTTAATTTAAACGTTCATTGATTTGAATGTTTCACATGATTCATAATAAAAATGAAAGCACGATGATTATCGCAACATATGAGATGAGTCATGGTAAATTCAACCAACAAATATTCCATCCATTTCTTCATCCACAATAATTATTTTGTATCTTTATCAACAACTATAATAATGAGATTCACATATCTTCTATTATTTGTATAACATCCTATAGACCCATCTCAAAAAAACTCCACTAGAGGTGGATCATTTATGATATATAAAACACTCATAGTATACATTTATATAGAAAAAAAAATTCAATTTCCTATCATAAATTATCCTATAATATATGGTTTATTTTATATATTATAGAAATATTTTTCGAAAAAATAATTCATTTTTTGTTATCATTGAAATCTATCACAAATGATAATAATATAAAAAGATTTTGATTTTGAGGCTATAAAATATAATTTTCTTAATAAAGTGTTTTTAATTAATTTGGATCTGTATTTATTCAATCATAATCATTAAATATCATTTATTATTCACATCATTGAGGAAATATGTTTTCAGTCATCTATAAAAAATATTTTAGTATTTCAATTGCATATTTTCCTTGTGATAAGTATATTTTATCATTAAATTTATAAATATTCAATCCAAAGAATTAGATTATTTCTATTATAATATAAGGTTCTAAAAACATCCACATTTCTCTAGATAACACTTCAAAATTTTATTATTTATTAGTATAAAATATGATATCATCAATATAAAAAACCCAAATGAGGAAAAAGCCTTTATTTTTACAGAAGTTGTTATACAATCATCTATTAATTAAATTGGACACTTTCTAGTAATTATCAATATGAGAATAATACTCTCTAATATCTTGTTTGAATCCATAAAATATTTCTTTATCGAGAAAACATTGTTCTTAACTTGACTATTAATGAATCTGTGTGGTTTATTTCTATGTATTCAGAATGTTAGACATGAAATTCATTTGGAATATCCAGCATCTCCTATGTTAAGCAATAGAATATATTATTTTGATGGTTTTTTGTATTTAAAATCTGGTACTGATCTCATCAAAATCATTTTTTTTAACCTTTTAGTAGCACTTATAACCGATTCATTCATTATTTCTTACCACAACACATTTATAATTCAACATATTTTTGAAATCCCACTTTGTTTCTATCAAATTTTTATCATTAGTATTGGGTATTGGATCTAATGTATCATTTTTTCTCAATATGATATAATTTTTTATTAATGTAATTAATACACTATTTATTTTATAGATCTTATTCTTCATTACATTCCATAACTTATGAAAAAACATGGTTTATGAAATGATATTCGATGTTCATATAGTTTGAACCTACATTCCTTGATCCCTAAATATATTCTTAATATCTAATAGCTTCATTATAATTGGATGAAATTAACTCAATATTCCAAAATATATAGAAAGGGATGAATCAAAATATTATTTCCATAAATTTTCAATGTCATTACATATGTAAAAAAACTTTTCATAATGGTTATTCGAAATGGGCTAATATTTAATTACTCTAATATAATCATATGAACAAGAACCCCTTCCATTAGAATACTCCAACACATTCCCATATGTTGGGTAATAAATCATTTTATATTCTATATTATATCATATATATTATATATCATTAGGGGAAAATCTCAGGGAAATAACCCAAACACCTTTCTGATCAAACATCCCAAGATTCATACATTTCATTGTGATAATACAGGGTCTTAGAAACAACTATACATATTTAGATCATGAGGTTGCCTTGTAATACATCATCTATGTATTCATATATGTTGATTTCCTATAAAAAAACTGATCCTGAATTTGATAATATTCTCTAATATCTTGTATCAAAAATAATCATGAATATTTATGTTTAATCAGTATGGTTCAATAATTTTCAACCAAAATTCTATTCAATATTTCAGTAACATCATTATACTATGGTGTGTTTGTTCTACTACATGTAGAAATAATAACATGATTTTTTCGTTAACATTTGAACATTCCATTTGAATTCCCAACATCATTATCAATTTGAATATTCATTATATAATATCAATATTAAATTTTATAACATCACCAAAAATATTAAAAAAATTTGAGGTTCTGTTATTTAGGATACTTTATTAACACATGTTAAATAATAAATAATGGAAAAAATAATTATATTTATTTCTAATTTCTATCCCATCGTCCCACATATTTCATAATGACTATGCTCTAAGGGATGAGTTGTATGTAGCTTAACTCTAATATTCAAAGTATTTTCAACCTTCCGTTTATATTATATCCACCTACTACAATATATCATATTTCCCATATAAATAAATATTTAATTCTACCTCTATTGGTTTTCTATTTTATATTACTCTATAATATATTTCAAGTCCTTTTATGAAATAACTGTTTTTCCTTCATTATGCTTAGATAACATGAACCATATAGATCTCCAACATTAAACAAATTTCAAATATTTCATTCCACTCATTATAAAAAATTCATATCATAAAAAACGCATATTAAAAATGTAGTCTCTTCAAAAAACCACTTCATATGAATCATCTCATTGTTTTAAAAAAATAAATAGATTATGTATCATAAAAGCCAAAAATAATTCCCTACGAGACTCAAATTTTCCTTTTACAACAATACAATATCAAATTCCTTTGATTCTGAGTGTGTTTTCATTCCCAAATATTTGTATGCCTTCATTGTATTATTTCGGATTTTTTTAAAAATTTAAAATCATTTGTTATATGTGATTAAGAAACACAATCACATATGAAAGGACATTACACTTTTGGGGATTTGAGTGGAGTTTCAACAACTATAACCTTATATTTTAATTTTCCCATTTAAACAAGGTTGCTATGATTTCAAAAATACAAATTATTGATATTTTAGCATTATATGAAATCATATTGGATTTTTTATGGAAATATGACATATTTAGAAATTATTTTCAAGGTATTGAATTTGTTTTTTATAAACATGATTTTCTTTAGCTTTATTCATTGAGTGGGTTGAACCCTCCTTGAGATCTGCGGACAATACCATAAGGATTCAATTAAATGTTTTTTTATTTATCCCAGAAATATTATATGTATCCAAAAATATATAACATTACCATCAATATTCATTGAAATACTATTTTCCATCAAACATTCATGATGTCCAAGTCCTTGTATTTATATTTTAGTATCTTTATATCCATCCAAAACGGCCCTATATTGTGAACCATAGTTTTAGTGGACTCCATAAATTATATTCTTTATCAAATTAGACATGATATAATCAATATCATAGTTTACAATTGTATAAATTTTTCCTATGAATTTAATTTCATATAAATTCATGATTTTTTGAACTCACTTATTTTGGATACATAGATAGGTATATTTATAGGATTCTTCTTCGAAAGGTAGTAATTATTTTTTATCTCCAGAGGAATATCTTCATATATCCCAATATGATTTACAATTTTTAATCATTTGAAAAACTTCAGATTAGGTTTTTAGAAGTATGATATTATTTTTTCTACATCGCCAAATTTCTGTTGTACAATGTCAAATTCATTTACCGGCACACTTATCTCTTCAATGGGATTTATGTCTCTATATTTCAGTTTGTCAAGTATCATCATCAGTTTGTCAGACTATTATAAATATATATATATAGTTTTTCAATAGATTATTCATGATCATTATGTATTTATCATCTTTATTTAACGTCATATTATTTTTCTCATATTTCAAAATAATTTAATGGAATACAATTAATTTTATTGACTAAAAAAGGACTACATGTGTTTCTAAATATTCTTCATTAGAGTTAATAATTTCATAAGCTAAAAAATATAATAATTTAAAATTTCAATAAGTAATTTTTCATCATTATCATTAATATAATTTTCACCCTCCACTTCACAACCATTATTGTTCTCTTATATGGAAATTAGTTTCTCTATGTATATTTTGGAAAACTATTATTCATTCCTTTTCAATCGAACATTAAATTTCATATATTGTCCTTATAGAGAAACATTCATGAACATCCATCATTACCATCGTATTTTCATATTCTACTAGAATTCTATACTATTAATTAAAATGTCCAATGGAACCAAAATTAAATCACATCCAAAAAAACATTCTATTGTACTTGAATATACAATTTTTCACTTTTTTTGGAAAACAATGTCATGAATTCATAAAAAATATGAATCACCTCATATTCAATGCTAGAGTAATATAAATATTCATTAGGAAAATTCTTATAAAATATTGAATTCAATTTTATATGAATTCCTTTTGGATATTTTAAGTATTATTTTTGAGACCAGACATTGAGAAATTATTTGATTCTTATGCCTAGTTTTCCCTAAATAAATGTCTAAAATACAATAAATATATAAAAAACATGTTTGGGGTTTTCCAAATTTTTTTTGAATGAATATAAATTGGATAAATATAATAAATATAATGACACCATTGAATTTAGAAGTCAAATTTAACCCTATGCTCGACATAACCTTTTTCACCATGAGGAGTTTTTTGAAATGACGCTGTGGGCATAAAGAAATAAAATTGTTAAATAATAATATTTTATTAATAAATTAAATTATAAACCTAATATTTTGTAAAATAATATCATTATGATGGAATTACAATGTTATCAACATAAACCTATAACTATTATGGAACTGTTGGAGAGATAATTAGAAGATCATTCTAATATAAACATTAACGAAATAAATGATTGTTGATCAGTGGGAAATAAAATTTGGATATCTCTAAAAAGATAGTGATGAAGGGTCATTATTCATAAAAAATTGATCCATCTTATGGTTGAATTTTTTTATATTATTTTATTCTTTATCTTTTAATGATAAACGTGAATCAATCCACCAAGGGATTGATTCGTGGACCAATTAATTTGCTGAGATGGAATTAATTGGGTATATTTATTAAGAGTCTTTTTTATTTTTAAAATTTTATTTATCATTATAATGGAGTCAAATATAATCTGACTTGAAAATTTTCTGAGGTTCATTCAACATGTTTGTAATATTTTTTTCTCCCTTATTTTCTATATTCATCCTCACAGTCTCCTTTTCATGATGGTTAGACCCAAATATCGATGAATACATAAATGAAAACCAATTTCATGGGGAGATAATATAATAACATAGATCTAGGCTTGGTTTTATTTTAGATCATATGAAAATTGTAGCAGTGAATGCATCAGACTAGATTAGAGAATTTCGTGTTCGTGTAGTGAATGAAACAAAAATGTGAAGAATGATCCCCTATTTTAATAAAAATTATATGGTTGTATTTTAATGAATAGTGATGGAAAGGGTTATACAGACTAGATACACCTTTACAGTTGTGAATCACAAATAAAATTTGTTGTCTGAGGGGATGATTAATCTATGAGAGGATGAAAAGAAGGATTCTCTAAATACTTATATATAGGGAATGAAATCATTGAATACAAGGAACATGGGAACCCTATTGTTTTTCATAGGATTATATATTATCTAAAGGATCATGCAACATCTAACCCCAATCACACAGAATGTGATTCCACATTCAGAGGCCTAGTGAGTACTCTAGATGGTGCATATACATGATCTATAATACACAGGCATAGACACGCTATGTACTCCCACATAGACATGGCCTAGAGATATTACCATGGGCTATGGTATGTACTAGTACATGTGAAAAAGTATATTAACAAGGGAATTAAATATAATTATACAAAATCATGATAACATGTCGTTTGACATTAGAAGGACCTGTGGCCAATGGGATGCATCGTATACTCCAACTACACATCATGAACTCCTTCAATCAAGGCTTGGAACCCTAGTAGTATATACTATAGATATGTTTCATTAGGTTGTATTCCATATATTCATTACTTGATTTTTAATATGGAATCACCACATACACATAGTAAGAATATATTTCTGGTAGCATGTCAATGGTAGATTTGTTTGAATCCTTTTACAAGGCATGGGGTGAGATCATATATAATCGTCATTGACTAGGTGGATTTAATAGTATTATCATAACCAACACTACATGGGAAATATCCTAAAACAAGAGGGTTATTCTATCTTTATGTATTATTATAACCCATTTAATTGGGTGTGATCCTGATATATTCATTTTATCTCTTTATAAATTTAATTTATAATAATATTAGAATGATCGTACAAGAACTACCTCTTAGACAGATTTTATCTATACTATATAATTCGATGACTGTGTTTTAAGAGATATGTTCCCCATGGATCCTTCTACATTGAATCATAGGGTGGAATTACAGCTGTGACATTGTCTTGAGAAAATTTGTAATTGCAAATTATATCATGAAATTTGGGTAATATTTTTTGTAGAAATATACATAGGTATAGATGATTGTTATAATTTTTATATATGATTTAGAGTTTTGATGTTTCCTAATAGTGGTTATTATACTCGCTCATGCACGTGATCTTCCCACACATGTCATGTATTGTAAATATGATCAACCTTTTGATAGAGTCCCCAAGGGAGTAATACCAAGTAAAGCTTAGTCAAACTCGATAGATTAAGGTGTGATTCTAATGTTTCTTGATAATAGTTCCCATCATCACATTCCAGTTTGGTTTGTATTGAAAATCATTGTAGTGATATTTTCATGGTCCATGTTTACTTTTTTAATGTTCTATGCATGTTGTGGGAGTCAGATTTATGAATTCATGATTGTTCAATTTTTATAAAAATTCAAAATTGTACGGGATTAAAATTGTTTTCTTATGTATATGTACTAAAGTTAAGGCTTCCAATATTAGTTATTGACAAACAATATGATAGTCACAAGGACCTAGACTATTAGAGTAATGATTTTGTATTCATGGTTCGATTCCTATTGGGACGGATCAAGATAGAGTGGTATCAGAGTAGTCAGTTATACCATAAGACCAGAGAATGTGTGATTGCCTTATGGTTATAGTGTTAAGTGTTTTAATTTTAGAATTCAGGCCAAGGAATCCATTTTTCATGTGGGAGCTTACGTATCCTTACAATACAACTTTGATCTCTTGTCTTTGTACTTGGTACGTGAGAACACTTGTTGTAGGGAAAACAATTATACAAGAACCATATAGAAAAGGGTTGGGGGTATTCATTCCCTTCTTGATTTAGCTCTCCATATATTTCCATTATCCAGGGTACAAAATTATTATTTTAGAATTCCACCACATTGCGTGCCAACTAGGATTCAACATCAATATATTTCTAGGTGATCTAATTAGTGATGAGGCATCAATATACAAACCAATTAAAGGGATGTTACCACTAGGTGGTGCACCAAATATTCCACCACATATATAGCATAAGATGGAAATGATAGTAGAAATGCATCATATTCATAGGATGACTTCAATTGATGATTTTTAGGGATTGAGACATATCAATATTCAAGTAAATCACATCCCAAAGTTGATTGAGGACTTTCTTGAGGTGGTGAATTGAGTTTTCCATCTAGTCATGACACATGCAGGCTACATGGTGGACCTGGAGGAGAATCTTTTTCATGGATTAGTAGGATGAAGTTGGTGACGTATTCATAGGATAAGGATAATATAAATTTGTTATAGTTTGAATGATTTATCATAAAGGTGTTCTCTCCTGTTATGCTAATGTATATATGTATCTAGAAGATTCTATGTCTTCATCAGGGAAGAAATAAAATAGTTTAGTATTCAATGAGGTTTATCAACCTCTCAAGGTACTCGATGGATATGGTTTTTTATCATTTATCTTTGGATTAGATATTATATTTAGTATTTCATAGAGATATTTCATCATGCATTATAGCCCAATGAATTCATACCTATGATTGGATTCATGAGAGATCATTGATTATTAAGCGTTTCCAAACTAAACAAGCATAAATGGTGGTAATTGGATGTGGGAAAGTAGAAGTATAGATTATTCTAGTTTGTAGAAGATGTTAGTCTCAGGAAACTGAACGTGTGATAAATATTGGTATGAGGAACAAGGAGT
The DNA here is from genome assembly GCA_963277665.1 of Viscum album. Taxonomy (NCBI): domain Eukaryota; kingdom Viridiplantae; phylum Streptophyta; class Magnoliopsida; order Santalales; family Viscaceae; genus Viscum; species Viscum album. The sequence continues at coordinate 880,756,217 of OY728166.1, forward strand.
AAGGTTCTATGGTTCAAGGCTCACATGATCGGTCCATTCATCATATGAGGATGTGGTGATATGCTTGTGACAACAGGGTAAATCTTGAAAGAGATTGTCTGACCTAGGGTACAGATTAATGCGAGATAGTATATAAGATACAAAGGTTGTTCTAGAGACCGGATTATGTACATCTATAGGGTGGAGTACATTGTTATGTATTTGGGAGATCGTCGGATGGGGGTTGATGCTTTGACTTGTTACCACCACCACCCCCATGTTATCCACATCAGACATAGGGAGCTAGAGAATATGGATGATGGAAGCTGCAACTAGTTATGTAATATAACCTTGAGGAACTACGAATGATTTTAGGAACGAATTTTTTCAATTATAACATAGATGTAGTACTAATAGGTAAAGGTTATATAAATTTATTTATTTACAACTATACTGTGAGAGAGTATGATATTCTAGATAACCCTTACAGTCAACCATTTATAATGGAATCTATCACTAGAGATGACTCCACAATCACACAATTTTTCGATAATTTGATGTGAATATTGGAGGTGATATTTTCCGTAGGGATCTCTATGAAGTAGTAATAAGACCTTATGAAATCCTATTAGGCATTGAATGGATCTCTATAGTAAATTCCCAGATTGATTGTCTCAGTGTAAGGATGTGTTGTTCCGGTAGTGATTTAATAATGTTTTCCTTTATGGATGAAAATGAAAACCCCCATGCATTGTATTAACTCATGAGTTGGATGGTGCATCTGAATACTCATATGTTCTCCATCATGACTCGTGGTGTAGTACATGTTTCGTGTTTTAACATTCCTATAGGGGTTAAAGTGTTTAACGATTTCTTCACTACTAATGTTCCAGACATTGCTCCCTACTGAGAATTAGTATTGTGCATTGATCTATACATCAGGAAGACCCAAATATATATATCATCATATCATGTTTCACTCATAGTGCATTTCGAAATAAGGGTGTAGTCGGAGGACTCCAAAATGAATGGATTTGTTAGAACAATTATTTCACATTGGGCAACCCCATTATTTTTCACCATGATGGTGGATGGGAGCATGGAGTAATGTGAGGACTAGTGACACTCAGTCTAAGTGAATATAAAGAACAGATATCTTATAATGAGGATAAATGGCCAATTTTATTAGATGATAGGGAACAGTGGTTCTCGATGTATGACCTTATGTCAGGCTATCACCAGTTACATGTATGGGATTAGGATATACAAAATACAACATTTAAATTATTCTACTCTCAATATGAGTACCTGCTGATTCCCTTTGGTGTTATGAATGACCCAGATGCGTTTATGATGCCCACGTACCTAATCTATTAAAACTTCTTAGACTGTTTATTTATAGTCATAATTGACTATATCCTTCTGAACATGACATTAGAGGAGGAACACGTGATAAACCTTAGGATGGTTCAAGATTTACAATAAGAGAACAAGATTTACATGGAGTGGTAATGTTTCAAGTTATGGATATAGATGACAACATTCTAGGATATGTTATCTGAGTAGATTGTTTGATAATTTACCTAGTGAAGGTCATGGTGGGGATAGGTCCACAGTCACCCAAGAGTGTGATATATGTGAAGAGATTAATTGAGGTGGATTCTATTAGTTGATATTCATAACCAATTTCTCTATGATATTCCCACTCATGAAAACATTGACCTGAATGTGGTAGCCTTTTGTTGGAACGAGAGGCACCAGTAGGATTTTCATTTGATGAGGAATATATTGATGAACACTCCCATATTGAGATTACTGGTGTTGGTAGTCAAGTACGTAGTGTTATTTAACACATAAGGAACTAGGATCAGTTGTGTTCTAATGAAAAGGTATGCAGTCGTTTTTAATGGATCATAAAAGTTGAGACCACATGAGCATAACTACTTAACCCAAAATCTTGAGTTAGTAGCAGTGGTATTCAAACTAATTGTGTGGAGACACTACCTTATAGATGTGTGATTTATCATGTATAATAACCATAATAATCTCATATATATATATATTATATAGGAAATATCATAACTTGAGAGAGAGAGAGGAAAGTGCAATATTTCTTCTATGTTTAAGAAATAGAAATTGTATATACTCATGGAAAGGATAAAAGTGTAGCATATTCTATAAGTATGATATATTTTTCACATTTTTTTGAACAAATCATGTGATATTTCTTCCATGTTGTTGTAATCCATTGTAGATTGAGATAGAACCACTTTTCATTAGGCAATGGTTGTTACCCCATAGATTTTATAGTGATTCAATGATGAAAAACCTAGGGATACTGACTGTAAGACCCTACATACATTGATATACTATATACATGAATGAGATGATTTTTATTGATTTTCGGGGGAATTTTATTCACTTCGTAGAATGCATAATGGTATAAGTGAAATTTTGGAAGGAGGTTCTTAGATATTTTCATTCATTTCCATTCGTTGTACATCCTATTGTCATAAATATATAAAAAGACAAACTATGCCATTTTATGGTAGGAATGAAGAATTTAAATTCATATTATGTCAATTTATTCAATTCTTTCTAGTATTGTAAGGTTGAGAAACAATTTCTAGTGTGTTTAACTCGACCCCTTTAGGAGACAGAGTATATGTGTGATATGATATACATGGACATTGTAATAGGATTTCCACCTACATCTATTCAACACAATTCTATTTGGGTATTCATTGACTGATTCACCATGTCATCCCAAATCCTAGCCATTCTAGAGATGATTTTATTAGAGAGACTGGGATGCCTCGATTTAAAAGAGCTATTCTAACTCCATGGAGATCCATTAATGAAAATTTATAAACATGATTATAGATTGAATTATCAGTTATGTATGTGACTAAAATAGTCATTTTATAATTACTTACACTTGAGGACAACCACTCACACCCATAATAAAGGCCAGAATGAGTGGGCTATTTACGTTATAAAGAATATGTTGCGAGCCTTCATGTTTGAATGTTTTAATATTTGGGTTGATATCTTACCACTGGTGGTGTTTTTATTCAATAATAACTACCATTATACGAAAGGTATGAAACCATTTAAGGATTTGTATGGGTGACATATAGGTTACCACTTTGCTGTAATGTCCTTGTAGAGTTATAAATCAGGGAAAAAAGCTTGTCTAATCCACTAAAGGGAAGGTGGAGAATATCGTGGAGAAGACAAGGACTTCCCAGATATGTATAAAGACTTAGGAAGATTGATGAAATTGTCTTTTGGAGTTCGAAGATGGAGACAATGTGTTCATACAAGTTTCAGCTAAATGGGTATTATTGGGATTTCATTGGAGTCACAAGATACCTATGAGATTCTTTTTTTTAATTCCTGACACTACATAGATTTGGAAAGCTGGTGAACTACTATGGTATACCACCACTTTTAAAATTTGTTTTTTTTCATCTTCCATAAGTTGTAGATAATAAGAAAAGTGCATGACCGAATCCATGTTATCCACTGGGGAAAGACAGACATTAAGGATTGAGATACCTTTAATTTGTTCTTGTTATATATCAAGGATCAGCATGGGACGATCCTTTGTGGTTGATTGAATCATCTAGTGTGTGTCCAATAGTTTAATGAGAATTAGTAGGAGAGAACATGTGGTTGAGAGGAATAAATTCATGCTCAATACCCACATATAATTATATAACCACTATTTTGTATTTTCATGATGTAAATATCCTATGTGGGGGTAATTTAATGAAAAATATTATCCATGTATTTTTTTTGATACTGCGTAGATTATATTCAAGACGAGGTGATGAGAAGGCATGTGATTCTGACACCCAATGTGCCCAAAATAAATGATTTAAATATGTTACATATATTAAATTGAATAAACATATTGATTTCCCAAAAATAAGATATATATCAAAAAAGGGGGATTAGATAAAAAATGTTGGGCACATTTGAGTCTGTTCCTTGGGTTTTACCATCAGTGAGAAAGAACATTGATTGGAGTGGGATGATAGTGGAAAATTTATTATAGAGGTAAAATAAATAAAAAATTATATTATTTTATTTTATTTATTTGTTGATGGAGTGACCTAAATTATTCTATAGGTATACATTTATGATAAAATTATATGATTTTAATTTTAATATTGGTGCCATTGGAGAACCCTTATCGAGTGAATTGTTGGATATCTTTTATGTGAACATAAACCTAATCGATGTTCGGTGATCAGCATGAAACATGATTCAAAGAACATTCCCACAAAAATATTGTAGGATATCTATCCTTCATTTATCAATACATAATGGGGTATAAATTTGTTTGATTATATTCATTCCCAATTTTTTATTTTCATGGTGAACATGAATAAATTGACCGAATAATTGATTCATGAAACATTTTTTTTTCAGGATGGGGTTATTTACGAGGATTTATTAGGAAACACGTTAGATTAATTTCAATTCACCATTTATTATAATATGAGAAACTCACCAGGTCCTATACGAACATTGGTTGATGATCACTCCTCATGTTTATAATAGTTCATTTATCCAATTTTTTTGACGTACATAACAGGCTTTCTGTTTAATTAGTGGTTCGACCCAAATACCCTGGAATTAATCATTTCACCCCTATTTCATTATGAAATGTTATGATAATCTAGATCCTAACTGAATATCATGTGAGGATCATGAAATAGTGGTAGTGGCGAATAAATCAGACCTCATTAGATAATTTAGAGATTGTATAGTTTTTTCGGTGGTAGAGGGACAAAAAAGTAGTATATATCATATGTATATGGTTTTTGGAATCTAGTGAATGGATATGACAAGGGATTAATGGACTATACCCTCTTTTACATATGAAAATAATGACTATATTTGGTTTTGTTGGAGTATATGACTTTATTGGAGAAGAATAATGATTTTAGAAATATCAGTTTACAAAGTGTTTAATCCTGGATTACACGAATATGTGACCCCTGTAGTTATGGATATGGTTATATGGGATGTTAAAGATCCCACAGTGTGCGACCCTTATCACACTGTGTGTCATGGCTCTCCATGAAGCTTAAATAATTACCTCAAAAGGTATGCAGCCATGGGATAGAGTACATGGACACACCATTTACTCACACATGAACATGGACATGATAAATGTACATGGTCTATGCATTGTATTAGTACAAAATAATAAGTACATGGGAAAAAGTAGGTCGTATACATCTATATGGTCACTATCACAAAATGTATTACATTGGAATGGCCTGGGGCTAAAGGGAGACACCTTGTACTTCAAATACACTTCTTTAACTCCTTCGAACATGTATTGGATCACTTTTATTTATATAATGAACATGTTTTGTTACGGAGTTCTCCAAATAAACATTCTCTGAGGGTTAGTAGAGAATAACATCATTCTCATAGGATAGAGATCAATTATACCTGAATTCTTAGATTCATTTGTTGGAATCCTTCCATGAGGCCCAGAGTGAGATCTTATATCATCATCTTTCAATATGTGGAGTTATTGGTATCCACATGACCAACACTATATTGGAACTTATCCACTACATGTTGGGTTCTTATGGACTGATATTTTTTATACCCATGGGTATTGGTTTTAATCCTCATATGTGTATTGTATATCTTCCAACATCATGTGTGTACTTTCTAAGATGATACCAAACAATATCTACCTCTCAAAGAGATTAAATTTGTGATAGTTGACTATTGGATTGTGTTCTCATGGAAGAGTTTATCAAGATTCCCTTGAGAACAAATACTAGGAATGAATTATGGCTGTCATGTTACCTTGATATTATGTGTATTTTCTGAGTATATAGGGATATTCATTTTATGTGTGATGTAGACATATACCTATATAGAGTTGAATGTGATACTTATTTTGTTGTAATTTTTGTTTTGTGGTTTCCTATTGGGAATTGTTACACTCACCCCTTAAAGGGGATTTACCAACCTTGACTTGTCTATTCCTGAAAATAGACATTTTGATAGTGTTCTTGTGGTTCCAGGTCCAGCTGGTTATTAGTGAGACTGGATAGACCAAGGTGTGTTACTGTGATATTTGGACATCAGTCCCCATATAAAATTTTGGGTTGTACGTTTTTCAAAAACTATATGGTGGACACATATTTTGACCTTTTTTACATTCTTGTACATCATGCCTTATATCAGTTGTGGGATTTAGATGTATACATGCATAGTTATTTAGTGTTTTTACATTTAATCATTGTATGGGTTAAGAGATGTGAATGTGTGTTCATGTACATGGGCCAATTCCTCCAATTTTAAGGATATTAATATATGGATTTATTCTCCTTCCCATGATATATTTTGAGGATGGATTGGGGAGTCACAAAACAATACCCATTGGGAGATTTCAATAAAAAAACCCCCTTCAAACATAGTATCACTCATAGAGATTTCTAGATCAAAATTTACAGTTTTAATGATAGATATTTATCTTCTAATTTATTATGTGATGATAATAATATGAAAATAATCCAAATAGAGTTCCATGATCTCTACCATTTAAGGATTATTCCTTGGTAAGAAATATAATATTTAGAATTCTTATGATACTTTAAACTATAATCAAATCATCCAATTACTCACCAAAAAACATATAGTGCATACCATCAAATTAACGCTTTCAAATTAGATTAATCATCTCATTATCCATGATCTTAATACTTAAAAATTAAAATCTTTAACATAGATTTCTACACAACCATTTTACCACATACATATTTTTCATTTTTTACAGAGTCCTATTAATTTTCACATAACTTTAACCCTAAATATTTTACATTCCAAGAGAGAGGAAATTATATCCTTGATATCTTATACATCATTATTTAGATTATTCAAATTTAGAGATTTGAAGTGAGAACCATCAGAAGGATGTATTAAATGATATATAATGGATTCAAAGAATTAATATTCAATAGATGACATTGAAGGTCAAATTATGTCCCTATAGAGATGATTATTATTCACATCACAGATAGTATTCATCTTAATGTTATATAATTTTTGAACATCCACAGAATAATTCTACATTGTAAAATTCAATCAATTATGATTAAATAAATAAACATTTTTTCATATTTTAATTGAAAGGGGCATTAATTATTTGTGTGATCACTAGGGGGATAAGTGATTTAGTGATCTTTTATTTTATCTAATCTTAAATAAAAAAATATTTACATCAGTTCCTAATGATTGAATTTTTTGGAATAAAACACAAAAAAACACCCAAAAAAACACAAGAATTTTAACGTTTGTTACAAAAGAATATTATTTACTATTTTTAATGACCTAGAAACAATCCATGAAGATAAATCTTTTAGATAAAATACTTATTTGTTTATCGTAAAAGTGGTATACCTAAAACATATATAACACTATAGTCTTTTTATAGATCATGTTTTTCACATATAATATGATATGTATTTTTTTTTAAAAAAAATTAAGCCTTTACAACTGTTTGGAACACATTACATACCGAAAGATCATATTTCTATTATATTTATTTCATTGCGGCAAGAAATAAATTTTGTATCAAATTATTCTTTGAGATATATTTTTTGGTTAAATTTTCTATTTAGTGCATGTCAGTTCTTTACATATTTGTCTTTCACCCTCTAGTTGGTATTTTTTGTCAGGTACTCTCTTTTATGTACCATATGTGTAGGAATCTATGTTATATAACTCTTTGTATGTTTTTCTGTTTTTGGTACCTTTAATAAATTGAAATTCTCATTATTTCATTATGCTTAGTGCACCACATATTCAATAATAACAAGGTTAACAAAAAATTAATTCCTAGTGGACTAAATCCCCTTTATATAAAAATTGTTTTTTATGAAATATGGGAGAAGTGGTACCAAAAATTTGAAATTTACCATAAAAAATTTAATATATATCTGTTGAATTTCATTAGTCGAACACCTTTATGGTTATAAATAAAATTTTTTCCATAAATTACATAAAATATTTATTCAAAATTTTTCATCAAAATTCATCGAATGTCCTAGAAATCATAACTGGAATCACAATCCTTCATTCATAATTGTTGATGCGAATGTACTACTCAAAAGTGTCCTTGTAAATATATTTGGAAATACATTTAAATGGTCCTTAATCTTCCTTCTAGTAATTTATTGATGGAATTCCTCTATTTGGAAATGTTTTGTTAGGCATTCCTTCAGAAAAGTGATTCCATTTCCTCTAGATAATTATTTTAAAAACTCTATCAGAAGACTTCATTCAAAAACATCAATTTGATGACATAATTTTGCGAGAAATTACATATGAATTTATAAAAAAACATCTATCTAGTGATTTTAGATTTAAACTTATGTCCAATTTTTTCATTTAGAACCTTCTATCTCAAGAAATCCTTTGGAAATATGCTTAAGCAGATTTGAAAACCTTAGTTCAAGGACTTCATTTATAAAATTATCTCAAAATACCTTATTCAGTGGACTCAAAAAGTGTATTTGATAAACAATAAACATTTCTCGTTCTGACAAAACATTATCTAATTACCATGGTCCAGAAAAATCAGACTTGTAAACTCTGATTGGTCACCTTTCTCTCCTCAACATCATCTGATCACCTTTGCCTAAAATCCTACATATGATAAATTTTAATTGAAGTTTCAACATATTTAAGTTATTTATAAATTTAAAACAAAATAGAAACCATGAATACCTTCTTAATATTAACTAGATTTTTCCTAGATTAAAATTTACTCAAAACACTTATTGTCAACATGTTTTTGCTACACATAACCCATGTAACTAATGGCATGACACTTTAATGTAATGTTTCCTATATAAATATTTTTTTATATGAGATATATTTTAATAATTACTGTCTTATTCTCTTAGGAATAGTGATTTCTATAAGATTTATCATATCCTTAGTACATTTATTATGCCTCTATGTAGATACTTTATTTCTTTTTTTCCAAATGTCACAACCCATGATGGTCACTTTTGTATTAATATTATTTTTCATCATTATGTGATTTTTATCCAATATTGATGTTATATCATATAATTATGAAACTATCCTTGACTCTATGTTGATATTTTGTTATTTTTTTACCTTAAAAAGAATTTGATCTCACCCCATAATAAGTTTTCATTCCCTATAATTTTTTGAAGGATATTACAAGCGAGGTATCGAGAATAGAGTTTAGTGCAGAGAAATTATGAATAAATGTTGATGAATTTTGTAAATTAATATTTTTATTTATATAATACTTTGAGAAACTAAATATTATTTCCTCTTATTTGTGCATACATGTATAATCTGAAACTATTTTTTGGCATAAAATAATGATATAGATGTGTTTATTTATCTTGGTTATCTATAATCATTAGCCCTCTCCCCAAACATTTAAAAAATTCTATAATATATTGAATGTTCTGTAGGGTTAATGGAAAGATATGATAAATGAGATTTTGTGTCATAAAAATAGAATAATAATGATAAAAATAATGAATTAGAATAGAATTTTTAAATAATGTAATTAATTTGGAGATGATTCAATGAATATTTGACAGTTCTTATGGAATTAAACTACCATTTTAGGATGAAAAGGTGACAATATATCATTTCTAATGTGGTTTCAAACAACTAGATAATGGATAATGTATATCTAGAAGAAATGGATTATAAATTATGTATTTCATGTTTAATTTTATTATGTTAATAATTTGTTTACACCACAATGTTTTACATTATGATTTCATTTTAAATAATTTCAATAGCATGTGTTTCACACAACAATGAATTCATATCGGCCGAGATCTATAAATTATTTGACTATTATAACCTATATGTTTAAATAGAGGTAATTATTAGTATTAAACACATCATGAATTAAACTTTTTGAACATTCATCCAAATGATTTTATTGTCAGAAGATAAAGATTAAATAAATTTTATGCATTAAACGATGATATTTTTATAAAGGTAGTTTAAATGCTTGTTGATGGAGCACTTGTTTTCAATATAGATTTCACACTTTTATATATATTATTTCTGAAAAATACCCCCATTTTGAATGTAAATGTTTCAAATTTATCTTTTGGTTAATTTTTTCCATTTTACTGAAAAGAATAATTTTCTTGTGAATAATGAAAAATAAAAACTTTTAGTACAAAACATCCTTTTCATTCGAATCATTTTAAATTTTCCATATATACAAAAATACATAAACTATTTAAATTATATATATATAATTAAAATATAGATAATTGTAATCAATTTCTTATAGAATACTGATGTTAAGACATTCTATACATATGAAAGTATTATCATTGGAAAACATTTTATTCTTCCTGTATATGGGTTTAATACAAAATTATTATTTACCACATATATGAATAGAGTTTTGAATAATTTTCTACATATTTTTAATTTTTTATAATTAATATTATATAATAAGTACACATAATATTTTTCAAAATGATTAGTAAATACAGTAAAAATTATTTTAAGAACATAAAATTAAAACTTATTTAATGGTTGTTAATATAAAAAGATATGGTTACATAATATCTGAAACCATATTAAATTAATATTTCATTGAATCATTTAGACCTTTATTATCATAGGATGTACTATTATGTTTGTGTGTGTATCTTTTTCATGAATATGAAAAATTTATTAATTTTACTAAAGAATAAGACAAAAGATAACCCACATGTTTTAAAATTTCAATATGTTTTCATAAAAAAATAATGAAAAATATGTGTGGGAATATTTTTTTGAATAATTAAATTTATTTCATGAATATTATTTGTTTTTAGTTTTTTTACCATATTATTTACTTAAATTCTTATGCAATTCTAATTACACAATTATTTAATTAATATAAAAATAAAATAAATAGTAATAATATTGTTAAATGTAAAAAAATTGTATGAATTATTCTATACAATAATGTCTTTAGAATACTATAATATAGAATATTGGTGTTAAAATGATACATTCTCATTAAACTGTTTTCATGATGTTTTTAAAGAAAAAAATGAACAGTGTAAAAAATGACATTATTGCAATTTTATTATAAATAATATTATTTTAAAGAAATAAAATTAATAAAAATTATATACTAAAAAATTTTATATTCATATGTTTATAATATCAACAATATACAATTAATAATCAAATATTATTTTTATAATAATTATATTGACCCCCTTATAGTAAAATTGGTTTAACCATGGTTGTGGGTTAATTAGGGCTTTCTACATTTCATTCCATTGTATTATCATTTAGATTTACAAACATATTTTATTGTTGTTTTATGAATTTAATTTAACATTTATTACTAGTTGTTATATTTTATCTAATAATTTTCATGTTATTTTTTATCTGAAATGGTAATTTTCAAAATAAAAAATCTTGGCACCGTATTGAAAACTACATTGGTAAACATAATGAATCTTATATGTTAATGATATATATGTTTAAAACATTTTTTTTGTGTATTTTTGACGTGTGTATCCACCATATTGTCCCTAAAATATATTATTTTAAATTGTTTTGGAAAAAATGGGGTGAAATTTATAACCCATTATTGAATATTTTTGGATATTTTAAAAACTGTCACTCTTCCACTATTATATAATGCCACATCACTCTGACGTCATAAAACCACTTAACAGATTTGGATCAACAAAATCCATACAATAATATCTCCCCAAAATCATTATATATTTTCAAAATTTAGTGGGAATCTAGTAATTGCAATCCTGAGTTACTTAATAATATTTTTTAAGGGGTTTTTTAAGCGATGAATATTATTGTCACTAACATTTCAAATTTATTTATTCTCATACCACAATAATTCATGTTCTATTAATTAAAATATAAATAGATAATTATCTAACACATAATTATATGTTATAATTATTATTGAATAACTTATCTATGTCCCTTTAACAATAAAATAGAAAATGAAACCATTGATCTTGTGTATAGTGGACTATAAGATCGGCGACCGATGAAATTCATTTTCCAACATTATACAATGAAGGATTCAAAATTTTTAAAATATATTTATGATCAAAATTAAATTCTTATATTATAATATGAAATAAAAATTCTTACTCTCCATATCGTGAGAATATGATAATATTTCTTGTGTGTACAGTTGACCACCACCTCACGATGCGACGTGACTCGTTCATCACATACTCATTATGATGAAATAAAAAAGGATTGGATTTATCATATTATTTTTTATATATGAAATTAAAATTATTATTTATGTATAATGTATTATATAACCTTTTGTCAATTTATATTATGAGAAAATATAAATAGCGTTCCTGCAAACGTAAGTCCAACCGTCTCATTGAAAAATATAATTCATTTTATTTCCATAACATTAATAGATTACTATAAATGAATATGGATGAAATATATTTGATATTTATTTAATGGTTAAAATTATTTATATTATATATCCTTGATCAAGATATAAGAATCAGATGTACCAAACAAGAATATACATAATAACAAAGAATTTATTTCCCGAAATGTGATTTTAAAAATAAATATTTAATAAACAGACACTAAAGGGTTATAAATAAATAACATATGGTATGCAAAATATTATTCTAATTATATAATATATTTATAATAATAATATAATAATTATACATATGTTTTTATAATGTATAGTGGAAATTGATACTAAAGGTATAGGGGTTTTTCCGCAAATTATTTTCTTTCAACCATATGTTAGGTTAATCATCTATCATATTTTAAGGGATTTGTCTAGTGATTAGTTTAAATGTTATATTTTTTATTTATTTATTTTAATGATATATTTCTTTAAATATAAAAAATTTCGTTCATGGGGCTTATGATTCAATAGTTAGAAAAACATGAAGGGTTTTTGGTCTATCATTTATTTCGTGTAGACATATGCATTATTGAATATATGACTCCTTTTTATGGTGTATATATAATGTAAATGAATTTATTTTATGTTAATTCCCAAAAAAAATATTGATTATTCATATAAATATAATTATATATCTTTTACGAGGTAATAATTCAAAAGTAAACAAAGTGGTAAGAGATTGATGTAACAATATCATTATTTATCTGTATTGTTTATAATTAATATTTCCACAATGAAATACTAATATATATTTCACTAGATTATCATGAGTTTTCTTGTCATTTGGTTATTTCTGTAGAATTTATGTTTTTACTTTCATTTTATTCTCTTTATATAATCATTCTTATAAAATAACATTTTTATTAAAATGAAACATTACTTATCAATTCATATGGAAACCCTTTTTCATCAATATAATTTATTATAAATTATTTTATGATGTTTTTTAAAACACCATTATTTTTATTGAAAATTTTAACAATTGTTTGACATATTAATAAAAATTAAGACGAATATGCACTTTTTTTCAAAAAAAATTCCCTTTAGGATTTTATATAAAATATAAAAGGAATATTTTTTTAACTAGTATGAAATGAAATAAATAACCCACCATTAGTAATAGTAAATGTTGTAAATATTCATTTATATGTTTAGAATAATACTTTTTGAAAAAAATCATTTTCAAAATGTTTTTCGAAAATTTATTTTTTAAAATTTATTTTTCAATGTGAAAATATTATTTTTATAAATAAATGTTAAAAGTGATATTTTTAAAAAAAATCTATCTATATTGAGACCATTTTAGGTTAATAATACATTAACTGGGTTATAAAACTATGATATATTAATGGAAAGACCTGAATACCCTGTGAAATACGTACCCGGCCCGATCTGCCACATACTCGAAGGACATTCATTATCGGCATGTATTGGTGACTAGCACCTCTGTGTAATAAAGAGAGGTAATTATTTCTCCCATACTAAAGGAAAAAATGAAATATATACAACTACAATAGAGACTATTAATATTATAATAATGTATTCCACAACAAAAAATAAATAATAGAATTCAAATAACTGAAAATTGTATAAAAACCCCAAGTGACAGGTCCAAATACCAAGGAATAAAAGCCTAAATAACTAATCCAATAGCACTATGTTATATCATTGAAACACTCTCCCCTCTCAACATAGTCTTGCTGAACCCAGTCCGAATGAAAACCTCAACACCTCATTGTGATTTCTTTCCTTTCCCTAAATCTAATGACATAACTAGGTCTACGTACCACTTATGGGGTTTCTATGATGTCTGTCAACAAGAATAATTGGGTCTCACCTTGGTGTTCCAAATAAATACTGTAAATAATAATCCAAATATCCTCAACTTTTAAGAAAACATGGAATGATAAAAGATTCTTAGATTTTATATCATAAGTCTAGAAAAAGGTTTAATTTTCCATTTTTCAAATTCCAAAATAATGATGGAATATTAGTTTCAAACATTCTCATATCTATATCTCACCATAGATATATCATTTCAAAAAAAAATTCATGCATCACATATAATATCAAATTAATGTAAATAAAAAAATAATAGTACAAACCAAACATCCCATATTAGCGAATTAAAATCCCTTTGGCATGAATCAAGGGATTGAACATGGTTAAGATAACTGGGAAACTCATACCTAACATATAACATCATGTACTCATAATTACACTAGAAAAAATCACCATGTTTAGAGAATATAGTAACACCCATGAAAGTGAAAACCTAAACAGGTTTGATAACTATATTTAAAATAATGACTATTTTGAAAAGAAAAACCATATAAGAAAACCACTAAAAAGGGATGTGACCTGATACCACAACGGTAACCTAAGTACCCAAGTCATCCCATGTCATCTATTTTCTAAAAAATCATCAATCCATTTTCAATCAATCGTTCCTCAAAAACAATTTAATAATGCCTTAGAACCACTTATCAATTTACCAAAACATGGGGAAACCATATATAATAGAAAATTATTTACACCTACAAAAATATAATTACCCAATAATTCCATTTCATTTAATAAGACAATTTATCAATATAAAGAGAAATAATGTTCTACAAAATACAATATAGATATGATCACCTACCGTAAAAATCAGGTTGAAAATGACTTCAATGGGATTCACCAAAAATTAAGAATAAAATCCAAAATAGATGCTTTAAAACAAATAGACTCATATCTTAATTGATTCAATTTTATAAAAAGGTTTTCAGCGATGATGAAATAACACATACCTCAAGAAAGAACTCCATTCACACATCAAACAAAAAAGGAAACAACCTACACAATATGGTTGAACCCCCAACCTAAAAAGAAATATGAATAAACATCACCATGGGGCAATGAATATGATCTTGCAATGGAACAACACTACCATGAGGAAAACAAGAAGGAATTTAAAAGGAGCACTCAACTAGAGAAATGAAAACTAACCGTAATAGTTATCAATTGCTGCATAAATCAATTCAATGTGAACAAAGGCTCTAAAAATTGCGAGATATGATCTCATGGTCTATAAAATCAAATGATATAAATTAATTAAATAATATTCAACTAATTTAGTCTTCTAAAGTACATTTCCATGACATTTTCATAGCGTGAAATCCATTTACTAATAACGAATTCATATGTATTTGAATACCTTAAAAACTAGTTAACTTATTAATAAAGAATATAAATATTACATAGTGTGTGACCATAACATAGAGTGTAATCATTCACACTGTTTTCTCATTTCTTGATATGATCATGGAAACCATTACATGCCTTATCCACTCATTAAATGGAAAATAAATTTCTTGAATATTATGAAAACTGTATATTCTTACATGAAAATGCAAAACACCTACGGAATTCCATTTACTTGAGTAGAACAATTCAATTCCATTACACATTCAACCAAAAATCTATTAATTAAACAAAGAATCACTAAAAAATTGGTAATTATGGTCAAAACTTTTTCTCTATAATTGAGAGTAACAAGACACACCCAATTATGGGGAAAAATATATAATAGAGAAACACCCTGATATAGGGTAAGAGGATGTTACACTGTCTACACCATAAGAATTTTCATCCCCACGAATTTATAGAAAATAATGATGTATGGTAAATATTTGAGTCTAATACTCCCTCATTAATTACTCATTCTCCCATGTCTCATAAGAATCTAATCTAGGATTCCATAACACTTTGACTAATGTAATCATCTTCTCATTAATGAAATTCACATCAGATTCAATGATCTCTACAAAATATTCCACAACAAAATCATATTTCTCTAAACCAATCACTTTTAAACTAAAATTTGAATTGGATAATGATTTTATTTCTTAATAAATGATATGTGGAAAATATCATTACTTCCAATAAACTAAAAAAATAATGTTACTTGATAAGAAACTTGTAAATGTTTTTTAGTGACCTCAAATGTCCCAAATAATAGTAGGTCTGACATTCCATATTTTCAATGTAGAATGTGATCCGTTAGAGGAGAATCATTGATGAAAACCTAGAAACCTATGGAAAAAACAAAAGGAAGTCTCCATGGATCCACATAATATTTCCTCTAACTCTATGATGTAACTAGACATTGATGTACATCTTGAACCCACAAACAAGTTTCATAAACCAACCATGGTACCCCTAAAGATGAATCACCCACCTCTTCTAATAAAATAGGTAATCTATATGGGTTAGCATTAAAATAAATGAATGAATTTATTTAGATAAAAAACATATAATTGATATTGTAAGAAAACTCGACCACTCTTATATAGATATCGTAGGGTTCATCGAAATCGAAGAAACAAGCCTGGAGAATATCCTCCAAAATCTGACATGCATCATCCTTCAGACCGTATTTCTGTTGTTGAAAAGCTTTACTGAATTTGATCTGATTCCCCATATACTCTTGGATACTTCTATAAATTCCTCAAATTAATCCATAGATCACTTTTATAAACAATAATATTAGGAACCCCTTGTCTTTTAACAAGCTACTCCAATTAAATCTTACCCATATTTTTAACTTGTGTGTCGTATTTAATTAGAGGGAAATGAGATGACATTAAAAATAAATCAATCACCATCCATATATAATTCCTCCATCGGAGGTCTATGAAAATCCAAATGAATGGATTCCTTATCTCATTTACCTGAAGACACACGATGATGTTGGAGCAAACTAGTTGGATTCAAATGTTATGACCTTATCTTTTGGCATGTGAAATATAGGGATACAAACATAGTAATTACATGCATCATACCTAGCCACTATAACATCCTTATATTTTCATAATACATATTCTTTGTTATTGATGAAAAACACATGAGGATCTATAATAATAAAATATAACTGAGCTCTTCAAAAATTGTAGGAGAACAAAGAAACCCAAAAATAGGAATACAATTGAAAGAGAGAGACACAAAATGAAACTATCTCCCCAACAAATTGGGCCTGTCAACTTGATTTGAACTTTTCATCCTACCATTGATTATGTAGAATAAACTCCAAGAGAGATAAATATTACTAAGCACTTGTTGGAACTATTCTTGAAAAATCTCCATGGGTATCTTGATGAAACTGATATAAAATCCCAATATGGTTCCACACTTATTTTTATTCCAATATATATTTTGATGGAACATTAATATTGAGAGAATCTATAAAAATATTCCCCTTCCATAGGGTTTAGTTGATGTCGAAGTAAAATATCACATATAATTATACCCACTAACTATATCTAATATTCATTTTGGTTATTGAATTGATATATCTTGAACATTGATAGTCATAAAAGTATGTGAACCATAATAAAAGATATTTTCACCATCACTTTATTAAACAAATAACTGCAGTCTATTCTATTGATAGTTTTAAGCAACCAATTGATCATATTTCATGAGAAAAATAACCTAAAAAAGTGCCTGAAGTATCAATAAAACCACATAATGCTTTCCGGACAATGGTATGATCAGAATATGATCTTTTTTCATAATTCATTTCACCTTGTCGAACGAATACTAAAAATTTTCATACTTTATTATTTTCAACCATTTCCGAGTAAGTGTATTCAATGGTGATTCCAAATTCTAGATATATGAAATGAAAAATCAATACAATCTAGTGATTCCAAGAAATAAATGTGGTGATTTCAATGAAAACATAGACTTTTCCTTATAAAAAAGAAGTATAAATCCATGTTCAATAATCATGTAACCCAAAATCACCAATTAAAGAATCTATATACTTCATTTCAAAATATATGGATAAAAATAAAGACTCCTCAGAATTTCAAAAACCAAACTCATCCGTTTCTTTTTATTATTCTTGATTCTTAAATAAATCAAAATATCATTCTGAAAAACAAAGACAAAATTTTTGATATAATTATGTCATATTTGATTCATCAATTCTATAAAAACATAGTGTGTTACTTAATATAAATGGAATCACAAGATATTCACATTTTCATACCATCTCTGGAAATTGATATTTCATAAATCATATTCATTAACACCGATCGCAATGTTACATAACAGAATATCAAATTTGGAAAACAATTTTCCCACTTTAACCAATCAACCAAATATCAACATGCATAAAATGATACATATTACTAAACCATATCCTTTTCGACATTAAATAGTAAATGTACAATCCGAGTGAACCATTTACCTTCTTGGAAAACTGATCTAAGAATTCATAATGAGAACAATAGGGATTACCAAACCCTTTACAAATATATCTCCCAACTGAATCTCAATATCATTTAGCTCTTCCGGTACTATATGATAATAATGTAAAATAATTGGATGTGTGCCTGGAACCAAGACCATTATAAAAAATACTCCCCTATAAAGAGGTTGTGTAGTGAAATATTTTGAGAAAAATTCAGTAAATTCCATAAAAATAGTCGGATGATTAGAAATATAATAGTCGTAATTGGGAAAAACCATTCCAAAAGATATCAAACACCTATGTTATATGTGGTAAGTTCCTGTACAATTAGACTAATGATCTCACTCCCTATGAAAAAAATGGGATCCCATTAGCCACAAGATATGAGAAAAACATAGGATAACAATAATATTCAATTATATGGTAAATAATTCAATCTATCTTATTAATGATGTCACAAAAATATAGATCAAGAAAAATGAAATCCAAAGCTAACTCCACATCAATTATTAGTGGCACAAAATAAAGATAATAAAATCCTACAATTTCCTCATCCAAGATGTGTCTCTAAATCCATAATTATGGAAATTCGATCTATTGAATGGTGACACACATCACCAAAACAACCAGATATAAATGAGTTAGAGGAATATTTTTCAAAGAATGAAACTACTAATAAAGAAGTAATATATATGGTACATCTCATTATTGTTGGAGCCACATCTACCACTATTGTGAACTCATATAAAACGTGAAGATAAATCACTCTTGAGGATTTTGGCAGGAGACATATACTTATTGATCCATCAAACATTACCAAAGTAGCCGTTAGAGGTGACTATCCAGGACCATATGTAGGTTTATACAAAGAATGAAAGAGAAGATAAATATTATAATCATTCCCAAAATTTGTCACATATTTTTTGTTGAATCTAAATAAGGATTTTGTGTTCCAAAATTCCACAATGAAGTAACTCAATAGCTACAACACTTTCATAAGTTAAATGTTCCGATGAATCATTCTTTACAGAACTACCTACAACACTCTTACAATGATCATTAATCTTCATCATCCTCCTAGGCTCACCAATGATGTTTCAAAAAATCCCACATTACATACCATATTCATATAACCCCCCAAATAATTGTATCTTATCCGCATAGGTCAAATGATTGGGCATGAATACATATGATTTATAATCTAGCAAAAATCCCACCATGTACAAATGATCATTAAAACATTCATTCTCTAGAACCTATAGTGAAAATATAGTCCATCTTAGAAAATAAATTTGGTATACGATGACGGAAAACGCTCTACATTCTTTTATGATAGGAACTCCGAAGACATTTCCATCAAAACAAATATAGATAAAACTACTAGGACAATAAAGTATTTAAACCCTTCTTATCTAAGACCACATTCATATCCTCTAATATTATGGAATCCCAACAAAGCATACTAAGAACGTAAATTCTGAATGAAAAAATCACCATGATACTCTGAGTTTTTTAAATGATGTCAAAAATCTGATAAATATTTCTTATATAGTCCAATTAATCCAGAGCTTCATTTGTACCTTTAATGTAAAGTTTATCTGAACAAAAAATCTCTCATGATCGATATCTTTATTCTATATGTTATGGATATAAATTCATAAAATCATCTAGAAAAAAAGTATATTATGTTCAAAAACATGATCTTTACTCCAAATATATGGGATAATGTTCTGATTGAGGGGAGGACTCCCTGGAGGAGAATTAGCTAGACCCTCTCATGGAAATAGTGGAACATGACTTAGAGTCATAATTCATTATATTGATAATGAAGAAACAATGATAACTCAATATAAACTCAATTTGAATAATAATTCAGAAAATAAAATATTATTAATGTCAAAAAAATAAAATAGGAGGCCCATATCCTAACATCCAATGGTAACATGAGTTTTGTCACGAAAAAAGCTAGTTAGGAAATAACAACAACCTAAATCTCATGTTCTAAAATTTCCCCTATCTACTCTACTAAACATCCCATGACATGGAATCATGGGGACTGAACACCTTGGATACAATATTATAACTATCTAATCCAAATACCATCCCATTCTGGCACCTGGCCCGGTCTTCCACATACCCCAAGGGCATTCCCAATCACCATGACTTAGAAACAAGTACATGGGCATCAAAAAAATTATAGTGAATGATTTCACCCAACCTAAAGAGACAACATGACATATATAATCATAACATATAGAAACATAAAAAGATATAAATATATTATATAATAGATAAGGGACAATGTGTGTGATAATACTACACAAGGTATGAAAATAATATCCATGTGACATGTAAAACTATAGAGGAATACTAATCTAAACTGCAACTCAAATATCACTACATTATAGAATATGTAATATCCCACCAGCTCACCACCAGCTATGTGAAAACCAACTGATATAGAACCTCTTCACATAATCATGACACTATGACTTTCCATTCATCGAATGATATATCTAGGACTACACTCCACTAAAGGGGAATATATAATGTGTGTTAAGATTCCCAATAAGATCTCTCACCCAGATGATTAATATAAAGTATATAAAAATTAATCCAATACTGATCAACATTTAATAAAATAAATAATTATAATAGTTTAATTGATTTTATATCAAAATCATTGAAAAATAATTCAAAATACAAATTTTGAACATTTCATAATGAAATAGGTAAATCAATTTCAAATAATTTAATGTCTACATATCAGAGTAGACAATTCGGGTCAAAAAAACCATTCATCACATATTATATCAAAACAATGGAAGTAAAAAAAACAAAACAATAAAATTTTCCCAAATTATCCTAGAGGTAGCCCAACAAACATCATTCCATGGATCACATTATGTCCCAATAGCATGGACAGTCACAACTATCATAGATAATCACTTAATCATCAATCCACTATAAAAATACATTGAGTCTAGAGAGTAGTGAGACACCCCATAAATTCAACCCCCAATAGGTATAACAATTCCATAGAAAAACATGCCTATAGAATATAAGAAATACCAATGAGAAAGCCCCATAATATCAGACCTGGCCTATTACTATGCCTTCCAACTACATAAAAAAGGCATTCCTTGTGCACCATTTTCAATGATTGTGTATCATAATATTTTCTTCAACATATTATTTTAAAACAATTTAACTAAACCATATCATAGAGATTTTAAAACCCATATCTATTTACCAAAAATAGGGGAAAAAAATCTTTAAAAAAACTATTTGTACAGTCCCAAATCCAATAAGACAATCATGTTATTTCATATAAGAATAAAATTTATAAAAAAAACTTTTAAATAATGTTAACAAAAAAAAATATATAGATATAACCACCTATATAACACAAGGGTCTCACATTCTGGATAGACAATGAACTTACAAGGAAGAACAAAAACCTGCAATGGAGGCCCTATAAACAATATTGACATGACACAATTGATTCAAAAAATAAACTAATTTCTCAGAATAAAAGTAAAAATAGTCATAATTAAAAAAGGTAACCACTATATACAACAACCAAGAATTTAAAGGTCCCCCCCCCCATATCATGATCGAACCATGGATACACAAGGAAATAAGAAGAAACTTCACCACAGTTCAACATATATGATAAAACAATGTAACAATTGTACTAAAAGAAATAAAATGAATATTTGGAAATGATTACACACCCAAAGTGACATATCCTACATGAAATAATTATCAATAAATGAATGAATCAACTGATTTAGAAACCTACAATCATTTTCCTCAATATTTTTTTTCAATATAATCCATTTTTATTTCATGTTACCCTCAATACTCAAATAACCTAAATCTTTTTAAAAAGGTTGATATTTTAATATTAATTGTCATAAAACATTTACATGGAGTGAAATAGGTCAAAATATGAACTCTATTCATCAATTTACCAAAAAATATATAACATATCTTTTACTACCAATACGTGGAATTTAAATATCCTATAGATATCTTAAACTATTGATTTTTACCTGAAATAGAAAACTGCCACATGCATTCTCTGAACTACGGATAATCGTATAGCGATATTTATTGTTTATAATTATACTCCATTAATTCAAAAAAGTATAAATAATTTTAATTTTGTTCAATTTTATCATAATATTTTTTTCATCATCAAGAGTCCCAAAACAGTATAATTTATTGATGAAAACTTTTAAAGATGATATAATAACTAAAATTGGGTATTAATATGTTACATATACAATTCTTATTATTTATCTTGATTATTTATGTTAATGATTTCAATAGATTCATGTAAATCATTTTCTATTACACTTCTTATTTTATGTTGAAATGAATAACTGATTATAAAACATGTTTCTTTTATATAGTTAATATTGTGATATAATGGTCATGGAATCCATTTATTTAAAAGGGTTCTGATCTGATGAATTTTATATAATCATGTGGCATAAATATATACGATTTCCATTATGTGACTATCATCACAAATATATTATTCTAATGAGTTGGTAAATTATTTGTGTCTAATGATATAAATTATAATGGAATGGGGACTAATCCTAGTTTTCAAAGGTAATTAGTCTACTATGATAGTCAAAGATGTGAACCACGACTACTATAATGGTTTTTGGAGTGAATAAAATCATGTATTATAGTATTGTGAGTGATCTATGACTACTATGATGGTTTGAATAGTGAACCCAATACACTATAAAAGTGTTGAAAATGATTCACTACAAAAAAATGAATGACCTCATATTATTTTGTTTGTGGAATAATTCAATGTATTTTGATAATTCTATTCTATCAAAAAACATGTATTATATTCCATTATGATTCATTTATTATGTATTGTTATTATTTTTTCATTGGATCATATTTATGATGAAAAAAATGTATGGTATAGTTTAAAAATGTTATTAAAATGCACCCATACCTTTAGGATCATTTTATGCTTATGTGATTGTTTTTGTGCCCCTTTTTTATCCACAATGGTTATTTGAGATGAAAATTTCTTATATTTCCATTACCCTTGTTATGATTAATTATTTCATGTAGGGAATGTATTTTAAGAATACTATTTATAAGATATTTATGGTATGTATTGATTATCTTTCAATACATATAATATTTTTTTACCTTTTATCCAATGTAAATAAACCATTACAATCATTGTGTGATTTTATAGGATATGTATTTCATATTAATCTAATTAAAATAATATGTATATATATAAAACTTGTGTCATCATAAACACATCATATGGAATAACTGAACAGACTATGTTGACGACTCTAATTTTGATTCTCTAAAACTATTTTTGGAAAACAATAATCCATTCACCATTTATTAAATTATATACAGTAACTTATTAATATTCACTCATGAACACATATTCTTTTTTATTCTCTCTAAATAACTTTTTTGTATCTCTTCATGTTTCATGAACATAATAATCAATCTCTTGAGAATCAATCAGAAACCATGTGACTATTTATCATTGTAAACAATAATGAATTCATAAATCCACAAATATATGAAAATAGAGGGCTTTATAAATTAATTTTTTAGTATCATATATGAATTATTGTAGTTTTAATAATTTCTAGAATTAGGAATCATATATATAATTTTGATTTCATTTATTATATATTTAATATATTTTAAATAAAATCACCCAATGTTATGATGTTAATGACTTTTATTGTCTACTTAGAACTAATTGTATCTTCATTATTATTATCTTTCATAGAACCATTTTATAAAACCTTTTCATGATGTCCTTTTTGTAACTAACTTATCTCGCATAATTATTTAATTGAAAACACATAATGATCTTCTTTAAAAAATATGGCAGGATTATTTTCATTATGGAAACTAATTTTTTTTAATTTTCTATACCAGCATACACTAAACACTTATATCATGTTGAGAAATAATCAATTCTAATAATGAATGACATAATCTTCTATTTTTTTCTTTTTTGTTTTCTAATATAAAAAACATAGTCCTTACATTCAATCTGAAACAATAAACCTGTTATATATAATTTTATGATGGAAACATAGAGTGTTTTTAGGAAATAAAGGCTAATTTCCTCCAAATTGTAATCATTAGAAAATAAAAAATTATTCACTATATTTTATAAGATATACTTTTTTTATTATTCTTTTTAAAATATTAATTTTAAATAAAATATCACACATAAAGGATATAGAATAATATCATATATATTTTCGTAAAAATATAGATAAAATCCTTTA
This sequence comes from Viscum album, assembly GCA_963277665.1. NCBI lineage: Eukaryota > Viridiplantae > Streptophyta > Magnoliopsida > Santalales > Viscaceae > Viscum > Viscum album. The sequence continues at coordinate 880,781,244 of OY728166.1, forward strand.
CATTGGACATTTTTTTATTATTACTCATTTTGTGAATATTTATATTATGGTGGAAATATTCACATACTATGAAAATATACATTTTTTTGAAATGAAATATATGGGTATGCATGAGTTGGTGGTTGTATTTCACTAATGGATGATAGAAAAAATATATGGTGCTTTGGAAATGATGTTGCAGGCTCTAGTAGAAGTAAAATTTTTACCTAAAGGAATGAAAATAGTGTATGATGGTTGGTGTTGTTCATGAGATATAGTAATCCAGGGATATCCTACGTGAAGACGTGTGAAATTTATTATAGTAATAAAATTTATCAAAATTTATTATTTATCCCGAATTGTCCCTAAATTAAAGAATCTATTCTAGGACATAAAATTATAGGGCTATTGGCTATTTATTTGTATTAATAATGTACCCAGTTTGTGTTTTACAATCCTTTTGATGATGGTAATGGTAGAATATTTATGGTGTTTTGGAGTTTGTGTGTTTTTATCTTATAATCCAATCCACATAATATTGAATTTTAAAAAATAGTATCTAATATTTTATGAAGCAAACATCATGTATATAAAAGATCCATTTTATTTATTCATGAAAACCCATACTTTCTGGCATCATTTGTTATGGAGTAGATATATAATGAGATTTAAAATAAGAATCCTTTATTAAAACTAATTCCATAGGTGATGAGATTCCTATGTCCAATTATTTTATGTGGAATCCCCTTGCTTCATTTAAAATATGGAAATATTAATCTTCAATCTGAAACTATTTATAAAAAATTAACTCATGTATATTTTTATCAATTGTAAAATATAACATTGGTATCAGGAATGAATTTCAAAATATATGAATTTATTACCCTAAAATCAGATATATGATTTATTCTCTACTAGGTTTATAATGAAAAATCATGTAATATATATAATTCCTTCTATAGTGTATAAACATGATACAATAGAATCATCAATCATCCATTTTGACATTGCCCTTTAATTTCAAATACATTAACCGAAACAAAAAATTATAAATCATGAAATTTCAACCTAATATTTTTTATTTTTTTGATTATTTTGAAATATTCATGGTCAATACAGTGCATTATACAAGATTTTTTATTTCATACTTAATTATAGTCTCTATATTGTGTACAATGGGTACAACTCACTTATGTTCATTCATAATAAAATTCACAATGAACTTTCAATAAAATTTTGATAATGATTATAGAATGAAAACAATTACCGGGTCATGAAAAAGAGGGGACCTCAATATATCCTAGTCATTGATAAACCCAATAATATTGAGAATATTGGTAGGGAAAAAATCACCTTCTATGCTCTTATTAATAAAACATTATTTATATTATTCATATATTTCATGTTAATCATTATTATTATATAAACATCTTAGATTATTAATCTTCATATAATCATCAAATGTATCATGTTTTTTTATTATGGTCCACAGAGATGAGTATTAAAGTAGACACATCAAGTGAAACCATATTAGGCTTGTAATATTAATTATAAACCTATTAATCTGCTTACCTAAAATTTATTTTGTTTCATATCCGTTTAATTAATACAAAGATGTTATCTTCATTTATGAGAAATATTCTCAAATCTGATATTAATCTAAAATGATACAAATAATTTTCTTCTTATTTCCAAATATTGATATCTAAGTCATGTTAGAAGATATTATTTGGTTTATATCCCTAAAATAACGATTTATCAAATTATTATAATATATGTTAACAATAATATAATATTTTTTGTTATTAATTATACTCCCACATATATTATGACCCTTTTAAAATTCATCATATCCATTAGTGGGATGTGTTAAATATTCCACGATGTCAAGAGTGTACATTGTAATCCCCTCACCCCTATTCTATATAGGTATACCATCATGCATGTCAAATGATAAATGACTCTCTGATGGTCCACCAATTTACTCTTTTCCTTATCCATCATCTGTTTATTGTCAACACCATTCCATGTGTATCTTTCATTTTGAGTTTTCTGGTCATATCTAAAATAAATGTAAAATTATGTTTAGTTTACCTAAAACTTATGATAATCCATTTCCTCAATTACTTATAGAAGATAATCATTGAGTTTCATGGTTTGGATAAACCTATTTGGTAGAATGATGAATCCCTTGACATTTATTTTCTTTAGAAGGAATCAAAAACGTAATTTTATATTTACGTTAATTAATATCATCATCTTGTCTCATTTATTCATTAATAATTTATGTAGGATTTAAGTAATGCATGGTATCAAAATTCATCTACAAAATCAATTTTTTCAATCCCTAGTGATGGGTAACCCTTTAAATGATAAATCCACAAGTGACATATAGATAACCTTAATTTTTCTAAGAAAATATTAATCCTACTAGATCGAGAGTTGTATTACCCATCATCCCTCTTCCCATGGACACATTTCTCATGATATATTTTAGTAACATCACAATAATTCCATCTAATACTTGTAAATTTTAATAAAACAATTAGTTAAATAACACATGCCGCTAAAATAAAAAATATCTTAGAACAAGATAATTAACGAAATTATCTTACCAATCATATATCCCATTAGATGCACGTATGAAATTTTAGAAGTAATTTAACTATTTTAGCTAAATAAATCTTCAGTATTAATAATTTATAACATTATGTACATTAAAAAATAGGTATTAAATAATGGAATGGATAATTAATATATTTAACAATTAGATAACAAATTATGACTAAGTCATAAATTATTTATATACACATTATAATTTGGCCATGAAAGAACGTGTATACATTTATTTTACCCAATATGAAAATTTAATATTACACATTACACTGTTTTAATATTAATTCCTACATATTTTAATTGTTATCAATTTTAGGAAATGTTTTTTTATCAAATTGTATAAAATATATATTTTATTAAAAAAATTAAATAAATTTAATGTCAAATATTTAATCATTTTTAAAACAATCATTTTATAAAATTTAAAAACTATTTAAAAAAATAATAATAATTTTTCAATTAATCATTAATATAAAAATTTTATATTTAAAATTATAAACATTTAATTAATATATATATATACATCTATTTAAATACATCCATATTTTACTATATTTATTTTATATAAAATTTAAATGGGTTTTCCATTCATGGCCACGCTAATACTAAATTTCATCTTCCCATGAATTTTAGGTTCTATTTTAGCCCCCTAGGATATGACATGATCCTAGAGGAACCACACATTTGGTGGTTTTTGATAATTTTATCAGAAAATTAATTCCCTATAAATTTGTAAACAAAATATTATACAAAATGGTGTATTCTACCACACTATTAATAATTATTCCATTGGATGACCACATCTATTTTGTTGATTTTGTATTGATATTTTAGGTAGGGTGACTATTTCAAATTGCCTTTGAGTAAATAAGAACCTCAATTATAACATGAAAATATACGAAATGTGTATGATTTGACCAGTCTGTTAGTACAAGGGTAAAAATATTAATATATTCTTAAGAATTTATAATTCTGAAATATATTTTCCAATAAAATGGAGAGTCGTCATTTTAGATAATTATAATGACACATAATACGCCTAGATAAAGTTGTAATGTTTATTTTAACAATGATTTATTTTTAAATTATTATCTTGAAACACCCGAAATTTTTATTCTTCTTGAACAATATGATGGTATATTAATGTCCCTAACTAACATGGAATCAGAAATAAATACCATGATCTTGATTTCCCAATAACAGAACTGACTATTTTATATTTTTCTATAACATGGAAAATGTTCTTTTCTAGTTTTATTCATCAATTCAAAATTCAAAAAAAAAACATAGAGAGAATTTATTTTATACAACTGAAATGGATATATATAGATGTATAATATCTTAAATGTACTGGGTGAATGAATCTCAAATACCACAAATCAAAAAACTATTTATACTTTTAACATTAAATTGATAATGATATGTATGATAAACTCTAATCTTGTTGACATGTCCAGATGAATCTTATCACTGGAATATTATCAATATAATTGAGAATTATTTAAATCTATTCTCTTGCAATAGGGATCCATGTATAATTGGAATCACATAATGCTCAGGTTATACCACTTTGATAAAAAAATTCTATAACTTTTATTTTAATTATAGGATAGAATTATGATCTATGATGGATCTCAATTTTGAGGAGTTCTTTCCCGTATTTAAATAATATATAAATGAATAAAACTTATTTGGATTTTACCTGCATATATTGGATTCAAGAAACTCAATTTTTATCCTATATTGAATTACTATTTCACAAAATGATCAAACATTTCAACTTTTATAATATACATTTTGAATACATATGATGTCTCTTAACCATGTAAACATTCACAAAATTATTTAAAACTACATATAATCATTATATAATGAATTTTATATATATAAAAAATATTTATGATAAAAATGGTTTCTGAATAATGGATTATCATATATAATGATAATTTTAATTGACCAACAGAGATTGACCAGACAAGTCACAATGATTGATATGTGATAGGGCTGGATGAGAAATAAGGATCATCACAGGTTCAAAACTCATTTTATGGTATCAAATAATAATATGTTGGAATGGTTTCAACAAAAAATAATAATTGATAATATATATAATTTATACCAATAATATAGTATAGAACATCCATACATTATAACACCATTTATATGTGATAAAAAAATTAAATAAATGAAAAACTTAAAAAAACATATTCAATAAAAATTCCAATGAAAAATAATATATAAAATTGATTACTCTCATCCTGAGATAAAAATAATAATAGGAAACCAAAAATAATTATAAAGTAATTTATAAAAGAAATTAAAATGCAGATTCTATTAAAAAATACACATGAATGAATTGGCCATTGTACTAAATCACAATAATAAATAAACAAACCAATCCTTAGATGCATCATATAACCATAATCCATGATCCACCACTACATTACAGCATTTCCATCAAAGAAAAAATAAAAAACAAACATCCTGAGATCACAAACTAAAAATCAATATAAAATAAGAAAAGACATATATTCTAAAACTTGTGTATATATAGGATATCTGGGTAAATTGGCCTAATATTATTTCACAAAATTTTCTATGAAAATTAATTTATAAATTATAAAATAAATTCTAAAATACAAATTTGATCTGAATTATGATTTCGAATCATATTGAAAACTATAATTATGAATTTACAATTTTAAATAAAATCATAAAGTAAAACTATCTTTAGAAAAAAAATCTGTTTTTTGGTGTCAAAAAATAGATTTAGAACCTAAATAATTAAAATAAACATGAAATAAAAAATAACTCTCTAAAAACCAACCTATTTAACACTGTGTCCAATAAACCAGTTTCTATGGAAAACACTTTTAAAATTAACTAATGTGGACTTCTACGATATCATAATAAACATCTAACCATTTCCATTCATTCTAAAAAATAAAATTAAATTCAGAAATTAGAAACTATTCCTGACCAAATTAATGAAGGTTTAAAATTAAGAAAATACCTTCACCTCAACATATATAATGTAAATAAACAATAATAATTAAAACTTTTTATAAAATAAAGATATAAACAAATGAATAAACATATGATATATAGTGGTGATATTATAATAAAACTGTAAATAAAAATATAAGGGAAAATATATTGAAATAAAAATAATATGATCCTAGAAATAGAATAAAAAAAATTAGAAGGCTGAATTAAAATGAAAAATATTTTAGGGATCTATAAGTCTCACCATGTCACAAATCCATTCCATGAGAAGACTATGTCTCATCTTGTCAAAATCGGTAATCTATAAGAAAGTCTACATTGGGGTAAAACATATATAGAACCAATTTATTTCAAACTTAGTTTATTATGACATGTAAAAATGAAGGAAAGGAAATAATATAATCACATATTCATCACATTTATATAAATTTTAATTAACCAACAAATCTCCCCTCACATACAATACCATTTTAAAAACACACATTGCACAATTTTACAAGAATCACATAATAACAATAATCTTATTCAATTACATAAGTGTGGAAATAGTCAATATCAGGAAATATATAATGGATTTCATAATACTAGTTCCCCATCCACATGTTAGCTCATTTTTTTAGGTAGCAACTAATAATTTAAAAACAACTTTGAATGATAAGTTATAATAATCAATTAAATCACAAAACATTGATAAATTGTCTAAAAACATGTTTTTATAAATTATTACCAAATATTGAATCCATTTGGAGTATCATGAGAACCATATAGTACGTGAATTAATAATAAACCCTAAAAGAAAGGGTTTCTTCCTACCATATTGGAAGGTGTCAAATTTTAATTAAACCATAATAAATGAAATCCATTTGTAATGCATTATTCAATTTAAAAAAAACATAAATAATTTTTTTATTCCAATAAACAGTCTCTTGTATATATATAAATTTATATTAAATTTATTTATAAAAATAGATAAATTTTTTAACATTTTAAATAATGTAATTAAAAAACCTGTAGAATCTACGTGGAACCACTCCCCATCAAAGAAAGAAAAAATACGCAATAGTGAGTGACTTCTGTATCTGAAATTGTACCAAATCCCTATGATTCGATTCATTCCATGCCATATATTTATCATCCATGGGATTTTGGGTTCTTGAATGAAATGAAACTCCATTAGAAATGGTTATAGGTATATCAGAAGAAGTAGAACTGAGTCTTATCACTAATGAATCACCTAAAGTCGATGGTGTAAGATAGTTTAATAATGAGGATAGAGGATACTCTTCGTGACATTACACTATTTGGGATGCCTTGTGGGGGAACAAAAGAAAAATAAATCTATTTAAATGTATAGGTAGAACTAGAAAACTATAAATATAAAATTATTTAGAATAAAGACGTGCAAATACCACCCAATCTAGGATAAAACATGTCCACACATGAGTTATGTAGAACCATATAATCACTACCCATTCCATGTCACATTTATTTTTTATTGTCCCAATGGTGATGTAATATATTCTACAACTACAGGTCATCCAACACACTCATCACAGTTTGACCGTATAATGGTTTATCACAAACCACTGTTTATTGTACTACAAAACCCCTAATAGATATGTGATTATATAACACATAAACATTAAAACATGATCTCTATGTAATTTAAATGTACATTAAATATAATGAAAATAATAATAAAATAGAATAAATTTATCCGAAACACATTTATATTAATACCATAATAACAAGGGGCATCATAATTATGACCACTATTCCATCTTCTTCCCCTAAAATTTTATATTAAAAAATATAAGATATATGATATCAAAACAATAAAACCATACCTAATTGTTTTGAATGGTGAGAAAAGACATAGGATTCTTGTTGAGAAAAATATAGATGACATCATCAGAACTAACCAGTTCAAACCTAACTGGTCCTCAACATCATTAGAAACCAAAAAGAATTATCCTTAACATTTTAAAAATAAATAGAGGTCATATATCATGGAGACCTCCAATTTATTTTCCCACTATTACGAAATCATATAGTTAATTATGATAATTAACAAAAATCCATATGAAAAGGATATAAACATAATAGTGACATCTCCAAAAAATAACATAATCGAAATAATAGTCCTCTATCAACAAAAAAATCATCCATGAAATTATTAAAAACAGTAGAATGGAATTTCTTCAAAAGGAATAATGTAACGAAAAAATGACTTGTCTAACAATTTATTGACCTCTATTAAATAATAGGAGAATATATATATCAACCAAAAATATTCCACTGTAGGGAAAAAAACATGGGATCTAACCTCATGTCATGAGGTAATTGAAAATGACATTGGTCTTCTATCGAGGAACACCCTATCATGATAACAATAATAAAATCATTCACAGTGTATATTTTATATTATGTACCCATGATACCATAATATATGATTTATAACAATCATATCATTTACACTAGAAGAAACACAAATATCCCAATGTAAAATTCAGGAAAAATAAAATTACAACCACTTAGAGAACATCAAATACAAACCCTTCCCTAAAAAACAAAACCCCAATGTGGATTTATAAAAAATTATGAACATAACATATGATAATGACTTATGTAAATCACAAATATCACATTAATGAATAATTTTACAAAGGATCATCACTCTATAAAACTATTGAGAATAAATCAAAAAAAATAAAAATCACTAGATTATATAATAAATCCAGTAATAAATCTTAGACACATTCAAATTTGAAAATTACCCAAACCAAATAATTTATGATATAATGTTCATACATAGACCATTCTCAATAAAATATGCTTTCAAAAGTTAGTGAAGACATCCTCAGGATAAAATACTGTCAAATCCATGAGAAAATTGTATATAGTCACCATTCAATCAAATATATAAAGTCTCTTAAGCTCAATAACATTAAAAAATTGAATTAAAAGGGTGTCTAGTGAATTATATATTCCCTTAATTCTATCTACCCTATAAATCACATAAAAATAACCTTGATTAATATTGGAAATAGATGTGTAATGACCAAATATTCCAATTAATAAATAAGGTTCTAACTATTCTACTCTATCTAACATCTAGGTAGATATAATAACCATATGGTTTACATCTAAATGATATAAGTAATATCCCAATGTATCATTTTTATAAATATAATTTCTATATTCTTTTGAGGCCTTCGTAGGTGAAATAGTCTGAATAATATAAAATATTAATCAAACGAAATCATTTTTTTAAACTCAAATAAAATAAACATTACCTAACCAAGGGGTTAAATAGAAATCACAATTTAACTATTGAAAAACACACATTATAATTTTATTATTTAAAATACAAATCTTATAAATAGAATATGAAAAGTGGTTTTATTTAAAAAATGAGCTTGTGGAAATTAAATTTCTATTCAAAACCACTATCATTGGAGAAATTATATTGATGTAATTTCACAATGTCTTACACTGATTGAATAAATTTAACAATCGATGATATTACACTTTATTTTATGAGTGTACAATGATTCTTGAAAACAAATGATCATTAGTTAAAATCCAATCATAACCACCATGAAATTTTCAAAGTTTTTCTAAATAATACATATTAAATTTTCATAAACATAACCTATTTAACAATTTAAAAAAACCTTTTTAAATCTATATGAAATTATGCACATTCATAAATATTTTATGTCAATAAAAATCCTTTAAAAATGAAGAGTATATTTATATTTTAAAAAATTATATTTCCATGAAAGCCATTTATGCACCAAAAAATGATTTTTAAAAAAAAATCTATTCATCAACCAAAATTATAATAAATGTACACCACATTTAGAGAAAATAAAATCATAATTATCCAAATCAATAAATCCAATATAGAAACCAAACTATGAAATATTTTTTTTCATATGGAAGCTAACATTGAAACAATATCGTGGAATAATTTGTGATTATTGTCTACCATTATAAATGGTATGACAATAGTTTTTAAGACCATGTGAGAGGGTCATTTGAAATTGATTCCTATTTAATTTCACCCCAACTTCTATATAAATCCCCCAACGTATTAGATATAAATCATTTGGTATGAATAAAATGTAAAAAATAAAAATAGAATCCAAATTCAATAGTCAAATACCTAATACCCAAGGAAACTCACATTTCATTACTATATTTTTTAATCAATAACATACTCATGAATTATCTCTTCTGTAATGACAATCTGAGTTTCTATACTAATTGATTTCACAATAGATAAGATTGATTTGATAACATTTTGTAATGAACTGGACCCAGATTTCCTTACACATCACCCTAACTAATATATCCCAAGTAAATACTAATCTTCTTCATCACCATAGGATGGAAAGTATTGGTAGGTTATCAGGAAATATAAATTTAGATAGGTTTCAAGATCAAATAATAATAAATTTTTATTTCAATTATACTATGAATCTAAAATGGTGCATCAATACATTAATCTGTAGTTTATATAATATAACTAATTTTAAATAAATTAACAATCAAAATATCACATAAAAAACCATTGAGTATAATTCATAAAATTGATTACTTTTATACACACACACACACACATATATATATATATATATATGCAATTAATAAAATTAACTACATTATATCATATAGTATAAGGATGAATACCAAGGAGGACTATAAAATATAATACCACAATGTGAATAGAACATTATAAAAATGCTTGAAAATAAATAAATATCTTGATCCACTAATTGGACTACTCCATGTAATCCATGATCACTTACCACATCTGAATGCATCCACCAATAGTCTAATTGACAACAAAAGATCTCATATTAGGAAAAGGAAACCTATCAAAACCTTTAGATATATATACAAAAAAGTAAGATTGTTTGTATGTTCTTAGTTAAATAATCTTGGTAGGATTTCAAAAAATAGTTTATGGAGATAATAAATGAAACATATTATCAAGAAATGTTCCAAAATATTTTATAAAATAAAAAATCCAATTATAAATCATAAAAAAAATCAGGTACTGATCTATTTTCTTAAAATCATTTAGTATAACAAACATAATTTAAAACACAATCTCTCTGGAAAACCATCTTATCCCAAAAAAATAATTTAATCAATATTTCCATTAATATTTCATCATTTTGTATCACACTTTTCACTGGTATGTAGAATCCATGATTTTTAAATGTTAACTATTTAGCAATTATAACGGTGGACTTATAGTTTTTTTATAATTAAAATTAAACAAGTTTACGTCATTTAAAAAATTTGAAATGAAATTCATTAATGAAAATTGAAACATAAAACAATCCATATGAAATAATATATCCAATCAATGAAATAAACTCAGTGATAAATAATATTCAATTAAATAATAACTATGAAAATAATAACCAATCCTAGTAATATCATTGGGATAGAATCAAAATACCAAGTGGAGATTATATATTAGAATAATTGAAAACAATTCATCATGGGAATAACCCCAGTACTAAAATTAATATGATCTTAATCTTGATTTATCAGAACACATAGATGTGTTTGAATACTTATAAATTTTGGGAGGGCTCTCAAAAAGTGAGCATAAAATCTATTCATATATTCATCCCATTTTTCAGAATGAAATATATTACATATACCACAACACCTCAAAAACCCACTCAAGAAACATCCACTTTAAAAATCATCCATTCTTCACATAATAATAATAATGAATTTTCATTCCATAAATTATTAAAATCGTAAAAAAATATGAAAAAATAGGATCACATCTAGCATAATAAATCATAAAGAGATATTATTTTATAATGCTCCCACCATGATTTTAAAACAACATGGAATCCCAAGTTATAATAAACCATTATTATCACATAAAAACCGAAAAACCTAGGAATTTCAATCATATCCCTAAGAGATGGTTTACTCTATCTATAAATCATACATGGATAAAACTCATTATTTATTATAGGAACTATTTAAAAACATTCTTATACGCATCTACAGAAATCCATGAAAGTCATCACATTTTATTTCAATATGAATATAAAATCAATTAAAATCCATTATAATATGTATTGATTATAGTGAATACATTTAATAAACCACCTAATGTTAAAATATATATATATATATATATATATATTGATAAGAAATAATTTTAAATCACTAATAAATATCATGTAATTTTCATAAAATGTAATTATATGAAACATATTCCACATAAAGTGAGAAAAAATTATATTATTTGATTAAATATAATATATTAATGAAAATGCCCTCTATATTTCATAAACCACAAAAACCCCAATATTAGACCCATTAATAATACAAAATTTATCCCCATTAGATTTATGATTCAATGAAGAAAGGAAAAATGAGGAAAAATTATGTAGGGAGAGGAGGACATGAAGGACCTTATTATAACCATTAAGAATCACCTATAATCAATTTATGAATATCTTGGAATGAAATATGACGATCAATGATGATCCTAGGGAATCCATTACTGTTTATTAATGTCTGATATGAAATACAATTACACCAAACCCCATAAAATCTATGTAATTTTTATCTAGAAAACAATAAATTTATAATGGGAAAAGGAATGTCATAGAACAACTATCAATATTGAGAAATGAAACGCCTCACTCAAATATATGAAAACTCATGGGGTTACTACCAATTTGTGTCATGAGATGACCATTCAATTTTTTGGTATGATCCATTATATATAGAACTATATAAACCACCTACCATGATGTGACCCTCAAATTTCATGACATGACTCTCATGTAGACCAAATTTGCAGTACTGGATACTCAAAAAATGACTAAAATCATCATATTATCCAAATATTATATAATATAAATATCAGTGATATATTTGTGTATAATAATAATTTAATTACATTTCCACCACAATATGGTGTCTCACACAATTTTTTGTTGAATATAAGGTTATTCAATGATATGGTATAATCCCCCACACCGTGTCCTTGATTTTAGTTCACATATCAAACACTTTAAAAGTGGGATACAAATATATGACAAATATTAATGAAAAATATGAAATTTAGTGATGTGAGATGAACTGAAAAAATGTAAAATTGTTTTAAATGGATATGATTTTTATTTTATATAATATTGACACAAGAGTATTGTTTCTTCTTTATGAAATTAATGGAATGCACCTAATAGGAGGACAATTTGTTCAAAGAATATTCCACTAAAGATATAAATAATGAATCATTAATTAAATTAAATTTTAACATTTCAATATAAACTAGATCAACCATATATTAAATATGATCACAAATTAACTATTAGATATAGATGTAAAATATTGGTGATGATTAAGAATATCTAATTTGATATTTCATTAGAGGATATGATTTTCATTAAAGGAATGTGATCAAGATATATTTTTTATTCTTAGTTGTTGATGTGCATCCCATGTGATGAGATATAAAATCTATAAATTAATTTCATAGGTTTTAATAGTTTTTTCATAGGTTCTGAAAAAACTACAGGTATATAGATCATTATAAGGGAGATGTACTAGATCAGTGGAAGAGATAAGATAAAGACCAAAGTGATGGTGCTAGATTAGGTCGTAATTGACATATTATTAGTGAGTTGTGTGGATTTTTCATAAAATCCACATAACGTAGAAATTTTTTATAATTAAATGGAATGATAAAATAATATTCAACAATGAAAACAGAATATTGGGAAATATATAATAATTGAATATAGAAGATAACATATTATTTCAATTAAATGAATAAAAAAAATATTTTCTCATAAAAAACATCATCATTTGATACAATTTATAATGGTTGAGTTATTAAATCATTAAACTACAATATATGTACCCACATTGATGTGTTACCATGGTCATATATGTGGTGTTTTCCAAAAAATGATGTATTATAATGAAATCCTAAATTCAAAATTGAAACATTCTTACACAATTTCATGAGTTCATTCACATTAATATTTATATGAATATATATCCAAAATCTTTTAACATACTGTGGTATTATTTTTCCTAAATAAATGAATATTACATGATTTCATCATCCTTTGTAAAATCCCATTATATCAAGAAACATTATTATTTTAATCCATATTATAGTATAGAAAATCATGTGTTTGTGTATAAAATTATTAATATTACAATTGGTAGTATGATTGAGTGAACAAATATCTATGCCGATGAATGAAACTTGTATTACATGATATGTTATGAGGTTTTGGTAGTGTTAACTAATAAAAATATATTTGTTGAGAGGATGGAAATAAAGTCACTAATATTTCATAAATAATGGGTTTTGAGAGAAACCCACAATGAAAAATCAACATGGATTAATTGTTTTACATTCCTTTTCATATATAATTTAGAATTATTTTATACTTGATAAGTGAATACCCAAGATGTGGGGTGTCAAAAAAATTATAAACATTAAAAAATAAAAATATAGTTTTATTATGTGTAACATTTTAAATAAATAGAAGAACCATATAATGATTGAATGAAAAATTAGTTTAATGTATACTAATCTTAAATAAAACACAATAAATTATTTTGTAGAATGATTTATAACATTTGTAAAAGAAAATCCATAAATTTAATTAATAATGATAAAAATTTCAATGAATTTTTTTATGGATTCATCGTAGATTATATTGAAGAACCTAGTTCTATATGGGAGAACTAGAGAAAATAAATTATTTATAAGTGAACAATTTTATTTTAGATTCTTGAATCCAATAATATTAAAAAGATAAATATATATTTCTTCACATAACATAATTAATGATAAATATGATCCTTTTAATCCTCAATGAATGGATTAACTATAGTAAATGAATAATATTTTTTACAAAAGAATCTAAAACATTGATCTATATCTAATTGAATAGAATCAAATATGGGAGGATATTTAATGGATGGGGAAAATATTGTGTCTACATGATTCCATAAAAAAAATTAAACGGTAAGGTGGTTTAAACATCATTCCTCAGGTGAAAATATTAATCTTTAATTAAAAAAACTCATGTTAATGTAATATTCACTTCCATTATAACTTTAGTTTATTATCTCTTATTCCTAGAAATAATAGTCCAAAATAAGTTTATGATATTGAAAATGGATAATAAATTATAATTTTTCAATGGATCATATAATGAGTAAATATATATCAGAGAACCATAAATATTTATCAGTAATTAATATGAATGGATTGTATATTAAAGAAGGAATTGTATTTATCAAAACAATCATAGAGACTATGAAATTCTAGGATAGATCAATTTTCTAAAGAATCATAAATTAAAAATAGGTTAAGTAGATCATCATCATTATGTAGTTAAATATTTCA
The DNA here is from genome assembly GCA_963277665.1 of Viscum album. Taxonomy (NCBI): domain Eukaryota; kingdom Viridiplantae; phylum Streptophyta; class Magnoliopsida; order Santalales; family Viscaceae; genus Viscum; species Viscum album. The sequence continues at coordinate 880,796,275 of OY728166.1, forward strand.
TGAAAATATTAATTATATATTTATATATATTTGATAATAATTGGAATCTAAAGTGAATGAAATTGTAAGGAATTTTTTATGTTTGTAAAAATAAAATTCAAGATGATGATGACTGGTATGTTATCATTATCCTTGGATTATAAGTAACTAAATGGAATTATTGGAAATTTTTTATAAATTTATATGCATAAATAAATCACTGAAACTATTTTACATATTGGGTAGAAAATTATTGGGTATGAATTTGAAGGTTGAATGAAACTATGAAATGATATTGGTGGAAGGTTGGTTAATATAACAATGTATAAAAAAATAAAAACAATCCATCAATTTTTGATAGTGACATGATCAATAATAGTGTTCTAAATAAAACAACGGGGTTATCATATTTTGATAATTTAACTAGAACACTATAAATCCTAAAGAACAGTCTCAATCTATATAGTTTAAAACAATCCCAGAGAAATCGACTAAAATTTTTGGAATGATTTAACCATTTATTGGTAGTAAACTTATGAGGTATTTTAATTGTAATTATTTAATGAACACTAACTACATTTGAGGAGTGGAAAAAATAGTACACAACAACTAAACCATATATTTAAAAATTAACAGTATGTCCTTAATGATGAAAATATTAGAATAATAACAACTTTTCAACAACTAAATAAAAAATTTCTGGTAAATATAGTAACCAAATATAAGCAAGGGTATCCAAATATATTTAAACTAAATTTTCAAATTACATGATTTTTTCAAACAGATAAGAAAAATAAATTGAAATATTCCCATATCTATATGAAAAGTGAGAATTCATTAACTATTGACTCATCCAAACACAATCCATTCTATATTAATTCCCTACATAAATGTGGGGCCATTACATTAATTTTATCAATTAAAACGAATTCCAGATACTGACAAAAATATGTATATGTAGTGAGGGAGAATTTATCCCAATAGAGTAACCATAAGGATTTTATTTAATGTTTTTTTATAAAATACGATATAAAAATATTTTTAATATATATATATATATATATATATATATTTAAATATATTACATCTCATAAAATTAAATTGGAGTTTGTATCTTAATTTTTGAAAAAATCTATGTTACCAAAATATAAATAAATTGAAATTTTATAAAATAAATCATATTGACAACCAATTTTAATTTCCAAATTTATCACATTATAAAATAGCTATCAAGATCATAATGTGACAATATTTGACATGAACAACAAAAGAATCACAATAATGAACCAATGATACTCTAATAAATTCATATCATATCAGAAAACAATTCTTATAATTGTAAACCCCATGAATATTCATTATATAATAAATTTTCACATGTGGTATGTAATACACTACATTATCACTCATCATCTTTTTTCAAAAATAGTTACAGATGTTATTCAATAAGAGATTGAAATAGTTAAATTTTTTATGAAATGAGTTTTACATTTATAAAATCACATATCTCCATCATATATCCTCCATGATGCATCATCATTTTCATAAATATCCACAATTATAATTAAATACATCTAAATTCATAAATAAATAATAAATAATAAATAAATGGTTTCAATTAATGAAAAAAATAATTAATCTAGGTTATAATATTATATAGACCTAGAATGAAACATTTAATTAATGAATCCTCTATTCATAAAAATATTTCAAATCAAAAAATCAAATAAAATCAATTATTCCTTCAAAAAATAGAATTTTCAAAACATTATTGAAACATTGTTTTTTTATTTTTTTGGTCCATGACGGAGAACATCAAGGCCTCATCCACACCATCCATTATTAATATGAATCCATTGAGTGGTGAGGGGATATTCCATATATTAATTAGACTATTACATTTGTATTAGATAATAATTACCTATATATTTAATAGAATCAATAATAGTAAATAAGGAATAATATGATAATTATAATTTTGATCTAACCATTAAAAAATAAAAACATGCTATAAAATTGAGATACAAGTCATTCAAAAAAGTAAAAATAATATGCATAGGAGCTGGAAAAATACATGTGTTATAAAAAAACAAAAAACAGAACAAACTAAATAATGATTATAAATGGCCCTGGAATCACTTTAATTACCATCCACTTCCACCTTCTCATCAACTAGAAATATTCAACTTTCCCTTGGTTGAATCCCTAATAATAAATTATTTAGACACTAATAGTGATGTTCCATTATATTTGTTAGTAATAAACCCTGTTAGATATAATGAATGAATAATTATCATAATTCGGATAGATATATGGGTGTGTATGTTAGTAATAATATATAATATAATTCAACAATACCCCCACATTGGGTTATCATACATTAAATATGAAAAAATGAACCATGACCATACATTCATTAGATTTATGGTAGAATGAATAGTCATAAAAATCAATCGGTACATTTCAAAAATAGATCATAACTTATACAACAAGGTAAAATCCTATTTCAAGTCCGATAACTACTATCTCTCTGTTACCATAGGTTATATATCATATTTAGCATTCCAAACCCCTCTCATGTAGAGTGGACTCATTATTAAATTCATATTCTAACAACCACTCAGTTTGGTTTTGAAACACCATCACATCCAATGAACTATCCTATCAAATAAAAAATGATCACACACCCACATCAAGGAAAACCATTATCTAACTCTAGATGTTTTTATAAATACATTTGTTAAACAAAAAAATATATTATGGATGGGGTAACCAAGGGGGTACATAATATTTAATGGCCAACCAGTAGCACAAATATATCCCAATTTTCACAATATGAGATAATGATATCCCAATTTATACTCCAAAATATATCCACCAAGGATACTGAAACAATCTATTATTACTCACCCAATTCATTCAATTTTTTTGGAATTCATCAACCAAACCTAGATGCTAACACACAACCCCACCAATATATAAAATGTGTATAGTTAACTAAGAATCCACTAAAAATCCAAGTGAAATACCTTAAAAAGGACTACTATGAGGAATGGTTTTATCAGGCATAATAAATTTCAAATAAATCAACCATATATAGTTGGTGAAATCAATTTAAACACACGATGACACATTGATACCCAATGTATAATAACATACTGAAAACACATGCTCCCAAATAAGGGAAAGCATGTAAAACAACATTTAAATGTCATAAAATGGCAAGGAATTGATTCATTATGATTTATGGAGAAATCCTACTAATCCATTCCCCTTGAAATTCACTAAATCCCAAAATATTCAAATTAGAAAAAACCCCATCAAATTTTCAATTTAAGATTAAAAAAGGGAAAATATAGGTACCATGGTTATATAAAAAATTAATGAATAATAATTGTCAAACAAATTACTATTTTGATGAATTACTCTTTAAACTAGAAATAAAACAAGTTGTAGGATCTTGATAATTTTTGGAGGGAGGATTTACTGGGATATAATTTGTTCTTTATTACAGGAAGAGCATGTAAGAGTATTTTATAATTTTAACCATTAATAAATATTAATAAAAAATATAACAAAACCACCCATATTGTATCTCCATGATATTTGAAATAAGATAATTTTATTTGATTGTATATGTGACACACAACTAAAATATTAAACAACACACAAAAATATTTCATTAAATTTGAAATCATTGATATCTTATAGAACATGAAACCCATCAGCTAAATGAAGAATTATATAGTATAATGATATTACCTAAATATTAAATTGGTCGTTATTAATATTAATAAATGAATTATTAAAATAGCGTTATCCGTTGAACTTAAATAAATAATAATCTTTTAAATTAAACTGGAAATCTTTCTAGAAGACATTATTTTTCCAAATAAAGAATTAGTCCAGATTTTCCAAATGAATTTAAAATTAATTTTTACCAATTTTGGAAAATTAATTTTATACATTTTTGTTGTTTTTTTAAATTCATCATATCAAAAATATATTTAGTAATTATTTGAGATTTTTTAAAAAGGGTTTATTTTTCCATAAATAGTGAAAAATGATTATTTTTATCAAAAAATACATTTTCTTTTAAATTATTTAAAAAAATTAAATTAGATATTAAATATTCATCAATGTAAAATTTATTAAATAATATTAATATTTAACTATTTTTGTTAATTTAAACCAAATTCATTTTGAATTATGACATTAAAAAATCTATAATTATGATAAAATTCTCTTTGGGAATCCACCTTTTTCTATATGTTTTTTAGTGTAATTTTAAATTTTATCCAGCCACTTAATTGAATTGAATTTTTAAAATTATAATCCTTAATTGGAATTATAATTATTTATATTATTTAGTATGTTCAAATTTATTTTTACCATAATTAATAGAAAAAATAATAAAAATTAATTATTGTTGTTAATGTAAAAACTGTTTTACCAGTTGGTTAAACTAGAAATAAAAAGATTGAAAATAATATACAGCTTTTACAAGAACAATTTTCATTACATTTTACTTCATTATCACCTATAGGGTTCTATAATGATTAATGTTTAAAGTTTTTTATGAAATAATCATTGGTATAAATGAAGCATTTCAGAAATGCAATGTACATCGCCACCTTTACTTATTAAATATCACCACCTCTCTTCCCCTCTATAGTCTTAAAATGATATTAGGTTCAATGAATCCTAGAAAAAATCACTCAATTACTACCGTACCATTATCTTATAACCATTTGGAAGATCATAAATCCAATATAGTAATGATTTTTTGCAACCCTATATATGATTTTTGAAGAAGTAATAACATTCATAAACATGAATTTTAATTTTTTTATTCTTAAAACTATTTCAAATAATATTCATACATTATTATAGAATATCCTTACAATAATCCATTTAAAATTTGTTATTATGTTATAGTAATGACCTATATCCATATACAATTTCATCAAACGAGAAACATTACTCTCAAACCATTGTACGGTGGACTACAGCCTCATGAACTGATGAATTTATTTTTCCCTCAACAACATTCAAGGCTGTCTATAATGATATAATTCCAAATTTCATATGATATTTATTATGTTATTATACATCTAGATTATAAATAACAAATACATCTTACCACATTCCATTCTATTAAAAATAAGATAAATTTCTCATGTGAAAGGCGGGCTACCACCTCATGAAGTGATTCAATACGTATTCACGTATTATTTACAAGGAAGGTAATAAAAAACGATTTAGTGAATATATTTTACAATAATAGATTATATTGATTTATTAATATTAATATATGACCTAACACATTACTATTATATCCAATAAATAATGTAAAATATCACTCATGCGAACGTGTGGCCTACCATCTAAACAAAGGTATGTGATCCATTATCCAATGTTAAAATTTCAATAAATATTAAAAAAATATATCTCATGAGAAGTTATATTTATAAAATTATATAATTTTGTAAATGATAGAACTATATAAAATTCTCAATAAACTGAACTATCAAGGTAAAATATTTATATTTTAAAAAGGTAATTATCATTCAAAACAACAGAAATAATGATAGATCCTTAAAAAAGTAGATAATTTTTAATAACAAGAAAATATATGATATTATAAATATAAATATTTGTTTTAAGAAATTAATAAATTTCTTAAAAAGAACATAAATGTAGTTAAAGAACGTTCTACCAAAAGAAATTGGGAGTTAAGGGACTTCGTCTCAATTTCCCTTCATAAAGAAAATTATATTATTGTTTACCAAATTTCTTTTATAAGGAGTATATTCTTCCCTGTTTCATGTAAAATTATGAAAAATTCAAAATTCATGTAATATTATTATTTTATTTTAATTATTCAATCTATGGGGACATTATATGATAAGTTTGATGTGGTAAATAATTTCATAAATAAATATATTTTCATTGGGTTATATTAATTATTTATTATATTTAATATTAAATGATTAAGTATGTATTGAATTTTGACTATATTATGTTTCATATAAAATATTTTTATGCGGATTTATATCTTACAAACATAATATATTCGTTGATTTATTCTCAATTCAATTTTAATATCATTGTTAGTATTTATTTCACAATATCATTTTGTTCATTTTTGTTAATGAAGAATTTTCTATTGGAATAAATCATTGGATAAGTTTCTAATATACCCCTTCAATTATCATCTCCACTGGTTATTCAATATTTATTCTTTAGAAATGTATATTTTTCATTAAGTTTATACATAAAAGGATTCAGATTTTTTGGAATGAAATCCATTTCTATTTCTCACTATGAACGATAATAATTTTTCTTTCGAAATCGTGTCTTCGGAAATTAATTAATTTTTTTTAAGAATGATCCAAATTATTTATTTTTGAAATTTTAACACATAGTTGAATTTTAAAAAAATTATTTGAATGTAATATTTATGTTATTTTCCAAAAAAAATCACATTTTTAATTTATCGAAAATGTGAAACATATATTTGATTTAATTTATATGACATGCCGGAAATTCACTTTATTTATGACCACTGGATGATTTAATTATTTCATTAGATGTATCATAATTGATTTTAAATTCAATTTTTTGTCAATATATTTTTCAGAATATTTAGTATAAAAATCATTTTAAAACAGAAAGGATATTTTCGCCAACAATGTGTTCAATTATCTTATCATGGTATTCCTATTCATCAATTATAAGAACCAGTTATTTTAATTTTAATACATTGTTGTCATGTTTTATTGATTCCATCATTATTAATTTTTTGGATTTTTTATGATCATTATGATCAATGAATGTACTGATAATCACATTCATTGTTCATTTTTTATTTAATAACCTTCCCTTGAAATATTCACATTATTGGAATAAATGGATGATCAATTTCACATAATACATATTATTTATCAATGTATATGTTTATTAATTTTAAAAAGATCATTTCAATATATGGATTTATAATATGAAATTTAATTTTTTATATAGGGAAATATTACTAAATGTGATTTCTTATCCAGTATGAATATTTCATCATAAGGAACATTGTGTATGAATCAAATTGAAAATTATAAATATATACATTTATATAATGAATGATTCGGATATGTAGTGATGGTTGGGGTATATAATTATATATATCCCCTTGATACATTAGTAGTATCATTGGGAAAATTGCTATGATACCACAAATTATGTTTAACCCATGATATTAAACTATATTATTAGAGGTCATGAAAGGTGAGGTACAATAATGATTGAGATAATGATGTCAAATATTTTAGTATTCCATTAATTAATAATTCTGTAATTTTTATCCAATATAATTTCTTATTGATATTATCTCTAGATACATTTAAGTATCATTTATTGATTAAATGTAATGTGGTTTTAGTTATTTAGCATTCCATAATAATTACACATTATCTATTATTTATAGTAATGTTATTTAATGATCAGGTGTGTTCAATTACATAACATGAAATGATTATTATTTTTTATATATTTATAGTGGAGTGGTTAATTAAAAGGAAAGCGTATTCATTTATTTACCTTTCCAAATTTATTATTCATTATCTATTAATGATATTCATGATATTTAAATGGAATGGGTGTTTATTTAATAACCCCTATTTACCTGTTATTACTTACATATTCATGATAGTATTGTTATTTAAATGGAATGTTTGTTATGTTATTTACCATTCCATATTAATTTTTCTTCATTTAATTACAATAGTAAAGTTATTGGTTAAATTTAATGTCTATTCAGATATTTACCTTTCTATATTGGTTCATTAATATTCAATATTCTCCATTTATTGATTATATAATAACCATTACAGGAATATTATAAACAATCTAAGCTCACCATTATTTTTTTTCCTTTCTAGGGAATCTCGAAAATGTATTTTGAAAGATATACAATGATATGATATTTTTAAGAATGATATTATCACAAAAGTATTATGTTGTGTTTTTATATTCAAATGTAATACAAGAATAATGTATGTATCTAGATTACCAAGTCTATTAGTCTATTAGGTGATTCAAGATGTGAGTCCTTATATCTTGTGATAATATAATAATCTAGACACCATCTTTATTTTACTATATTAATCATCATTATAGTTGGATTGAGAAGAAGTTATGTAGAAACCACAAGAACATGAATTATGAAAATAGAGATTAAGAATAACAACCCTATCATAGACATCGATGATAAGAAAAGGTAAACAACCTATTGTTTTGATATGATCGAGACTATGTAGTTTTCATTGAAATATTTCCCATTCTGGATAATTCTTGTGGCATGGGACAAGTATAGATGTATATAGGTTTCCAAAACATGAATAAGGGATATGATTGAATCGATCATAACACCATAGGTGAAGAATTTAATTTCCTCGATCCATTCCATTATGAAAATCATGTGTTATTTGTGTTCTTGGGGGTTACAGTGGTTTGTTTCAGTAGTTTTCGAAAAATCCAGTTTCAACAAACGGTGGCACACTAAAATTGTGGCACCCTAACGAAGGCACACCAAAACAGTGGCACAACAATGGCGACACCTTGACAATGTCACATAGATATAATGGGTCACTAAAATGGTATCACAATAATGGTGTCATTGTGATAGTGGAAAAATGATATGGTGGTACACAAAATAGTGGCTCACCCTTTTCCAAATTTCCAATTGTTTAGGTTTTCACATGTTTTCCATCATTCCCCAGTTTTGCGTCAATGCCTCATTAAATGAGGATCCTCTCAATTCTTAGGTGGTATGAAATACCGCCACACCATTTTAATGGGAATTATTAAATCTAAATTAATTACTAATGTCCAGAGACCCTTGAAACTGCCAAACCACAATGTAAAATGATAATCCAATATTCATGCAAATTCAAATCGGCTCCTAGTTTTTTGGATCTTGCCTTTTCCTAAACCAATATCTCATATTCTATTCGAACTTTTTGTTCCCCTTTGTTGCCTAATGTCTTATTATTTAGATGATTCTTGCTCTTATTCTAGATCCCCATCCTGTCCAGTTATTCTTGGTGTTTTATGTTGTTCGTGTGATCCTATGTTATTGAAAAAATAAGAGTTTTGGTTTACTATTGTTTCAGGAAGGGATTATTTTTCATCCCTTTAATTGTGCATCATGCGGGGTGGGTATAATAAAACCATTATGTGAGAATGAATGAATCCAAATTTATCCAAGATAATGAGCTGAAATCAATGGGGGACAAGGAAGAGGTCTTTGTTAATTGGTTTGTTTTAATTGTAATCTTTAATGGGGACATAATCTGTTGTGGCCATTTGGATTTGGAAAATCTTTTCCATTGGTGGTATTTTCATGAGAATTGGTGATTTTTGGTAATTTTTGTGTGGTGATTCTTTGATAATTTGATGGAACAATACATATTATTAATCACACATACATTGTTAAACAAATCGATTCCCCTTGATCAAACCTATTATATGACCACCCCATTTATTAAATGTGAAATTAATTAACCACTATTGGATAAATATCAATATTATCAGCATAATGGTTTGGTTTTGTGATTTTTTATTGGGTTTGAGCCTTGTGTGGTTTTTTTGGTGCAATTGTGGGAGGCACAGTTGTGGGTACCAGGGGAGGACAAATGGGTTTGTCCTGTGAATGCTTATGTGTATGTTTTCATAGAGGGGTTGTTGTTTGGTGGTGTTTTTATGTGGGATTTTTGTATGGGATGGTAATAGGGTGTTATAGAATATCAGGTTGAGAGATTGATTTATTAAGTAATTTATGAACTTGTAGGTTGTGGTGCTTCCTTTTTTTGTTTTGTGGCCAGCGAACGGAGTTGTGCAATGGAACTTCATCTTGGATTTAATTAGGTTTTGGGGTGGTTAAGGTTGGTAGTTTCCCTGGTAGTGCAGGAATAAATTAAAGTGTAACCCTTACTAAATAACATAAATTGGTTGAACGGAAAAGGGTTTGGTTATATGATTTGGCAGTGGCTATTTGTATGGGTGTGCATATAGGGGTAGTACTAAAAGTGTTTTTGGTGGGCTGGTAGTTGGTTTTTTAACAAGTAGGATAGGCTGATTGTTTTTCCACCAATATGTATAAATTTTAGTTCTATGTAATTTTCAATATGCACCCCACCTTTTTTGCGCACTATGTACCGAACACCGCCCATTTCATGGAGATGTTATCTTTCCCAACATACAATTTGGAGAATGTAATACTAGTTACTGAAATTCTTCCTCTCACCCACTATCGAATTCTTACTTCTCAATTGAAACTAGGAAGGATGTAATTGCTTGAATTTTAAAATATCACTACATCATTTGGCTAGGTTCTGATGTGATAGAGGCCCACGGTTTCTACAGCCTAGGTTTGTTTCCCATGTGTTTTTGGGAAGAAACCCATTTGTTTTCGGGGAAGAGGTGTCATTGTTTTGATATATGATTATGGAGGCAGGATGTGTGTGGTTTTGGCCTAGGTTTGTGTGGGATGTTGTCGTAGTGGGACTGTCTTTATTGAATGTTTCTAGATTTATGATTTTAGCAATCATGAATGAGAAATTAAATAGTGGAAATTGTGTTGCGGGGTACCAAAATCCTTGATTTTCATAAATTTTTACCTTACATGACTTGCACTTTTTTTTGAGCATGCCATGGTGAGTTTGGGAAGGTTAGTATTTTTCTTTGCTAGGAGTGGTTGGTTTTTTTTTTGTTTTCATAGGGTAATTGGTATTCTTCTCTCATTTTTTGATGAGTGTCTTTGATTTCTCTACTGAGTATACTTCCATACTCACCCTACGATATGAAACATTTTTTTTAATTTTTCCAGGAGTACTTTGAGGACCGTGCTTGCCATTAATATCTCAAGCGTCAAGATAGTTGTTCGACTACAACCTAGTATTTTCATTTGGTACATTGTATTAGTGTTTTTTGTGTTCCTTTATGGTATTTTATGTTTAAATCATTCATGGGTTGGACTTTGGATTCCCTAATATAAATGTTTGGTGTTGATAGGGATTTTTATTGTCTTATCTATTGATCCTATTTTTATTAAAAATTATAATGCCTTACATTTTATGTGAGACTATATACCCTTGGTGGTAGTTTCCACCCTAGGGCCTATTGAAGGAAGGACTTAGGGGTCATTATCACTCCATCATCATGATGAAGAAATGTGTGGTTCATTATATCATTTTAGTCATTATGAAGAAGGTGGGTTGAGATAGAATTATATCAGATGCATATGGTTAAGAGATCGGATGCAGTACAAATTTAGATATAGTTAGGATTGCATGGGATGGTAGGTAAAACATAATATTTAATCTTGGTGTGTGAATTAGGTTTGGGAAGACTGGATAAGACACGATAATTTTGGGACCCAAAAAATATGAAGAAGGAATTTGGGCCTACTGAATGAAAAGGTGTGGATGCACTTATTTCATTGTAGAGATGCAAGGAATGGTTCATGAATCGTGGTGAATTGTGTTCTTGTGTGTCTTTGGAATTTTGGGAAATTAATTTAAACCGTGATTTAATATAAATATTAATATAAAGTTTCATACTACCTGAGCATATGAGTTCCTTGTTTACCTTTTTGGATATGTGACCCCGATGCCACCCACGTGTGGCACGAGTAGCTAAGGACTTTCAGGATGATAAAATACACCCCAGTAAATACTAAAGTATAAACAATCTCAGATAAAAATGAGATTGTGATATTTCCCTTACCTTAGGTCCGATATGCTTTTTACGTGTCCAAACCTCCTGTATAATGATTTAAATAATGTTATTTACTTTTTCCAGAATCATACTCATTGTTATGATATCACATATGGTCAAATTCTTAGCTTCTTATTAGTAATATTTCATTACAACTTGTTATTCGGGTGTTTATTACTTTTTGTTCTTATGCGTGTTTTGTCGAAAAAATTCTTATTCTTCTCTTTAGGTTATAGATACCTCATTTCCATAATGATATTAGTGTAATATATATAATATTAATTTATTCAATTCATTTATATAATCATTATGCAATGAAGATCATGTAGAATGAGTCGCATCACATCGTGGAGACAGTATTCTGTACGTACGCACGAGCGATGATATCGTTCCCATGATCATGGAATTGTATTGGAGTGTATGTATACAATTTAATAATCAATATAACATTACAATAATAATATATAGTCTTTATTTACACCATTATACCCATCCAAGTAAGGTGGTGGTGGAAAATAGATTACACCACGGCGTGGAGACGGTATTTCGTACGTACGCACGCACGGTGATTTCATTTTCCGTAGGATCGATAGATGTTGAAATAGGGTTGTTTCATACTTATAATAACATATCAGTATATGAGTGATACTGATGTTATTACTTCATAATGAAACAACTAAAGAAGAATATGATGAATAAGAATGAATTTGGAAAGGATCGGTAATGGATATTACCTCTTTTTGACGTGCCTCTTCTTAACCTCCTCTTAGGGCACTAGGGTTGGTCTTTGAAGAAGACCAGAACCTCTAGGATGATTCTAGGGAAGTGGGGAAGTGGAGTGGGCAGGGTTTGGCTGAGCTTGAAGGCTCAAATTGGTGTGAGGAGGAGAGGTAGGAGGTGCCCTTTTATAAGGGAGGAGAGGGGAATCTTTGGAAATATAAGAAATATTAGTTTATATTAAATCCCAACCCCACATAAAAACTTCCAAAATGACTCATATCCGATGTTTAGATGAGATAGGGTTTTAATATCATCAACCAATAAAATTTATACATGTTAGGAATTTATTTTTAACATTATCAACTTGATTTATCTTTATTTATCAATTTAATTTTATTTATGGTAATAATATTCTAAATTTTAAATTATTATTAATAATTACATATGTGTTGTGAATTTTCCATAATTTGACACCTTATGACATTGTATACCATATTAATTTTAATTTTTAATTTTTTAATATTTTTGTGATTTTTAAACAATTTTATAATATGTTATTTTTATAAAATAACAATAGTGTCAATTTTGACACTATTCATTTATTTGAATTTAAATAAAATATATAAAGAGGATATGATCTAAATAAATGCTTTAATAGATTAAAAAAATGTCATATTTATCTATAAAATTAGTGGAGCACATTAAATAGTGCATATAATAAATTATTTTAATATTTTATAACAATTTATTTGATATTTTAATTAATAAAACAATTTCAACATCACTATTGTGTCATAATTAATGATAATTATTTAATCCCTAAAAATTCTAAATAAATTGCTATGATATAGATAATTGTATTAGCTTTCTGGAGACTATTCTTGTTCAAAGTTTCATTAAGTGTATCACCAAATTAAAATTATTATTCTTATAAGATTTAAGAAAGTGACATGTTGTCACATTCTTTGGTTTTAATAATAATTAAATAATTTTCATGGGAAAAAGTTTATTCAATGAATCCAATCCGACACTTAGATTATATGGTTCTTCTTTTAGTCATACAATAGGATTTTGGCAGGTTTTAGGGTAATTTTATAATCTTATATTTACCCTTAATTACCAGATTTACCTTTAACAATGGTAAATAAAATTTACCGTAGTTACTATTCATAATGACCAAAAATAAAAATTAGCCTATTAACATAATTGGGACCCACTGATTCTGAATATGGAATCAATTTTTCAAAATTCAAAACATATAAGTTTCAGTAATTAATTTAAAATAAATCTCGTTGTTAAGAAAACGGGTTTTAGATGTTAAAACATTGCCAAAGATTGAAATGTTTTTACCTATGAATTCGATGTGAAATTAATGATAATGACATACATTATATTAAATGGTAAAAATATATTCTATCTATAACTTAAAACCATTCAATATTATAATTTAACCATATAAATTATCTCAATTAAAAAAGTTGTTTTTAATTAAAAATTAGCATATTTGTACTATTCATCAAAATATGAAAGTTATCAGAAAAATATCAAAAATTTATCCAAAGTAAATTTATATATCCTGATTCAAAAGAAGAATTTTATTTATTCAAATTGAACTTATAAATATATCAAAAACTAGATTTAATGTGGGTGCACCATCAAAAGGCGGCAAAACTGCATTTTTTGATAAATAATTATTTTACTCAAAAAAATTATTCTGTTCTCTTACAATGTTCTAGAAAATGTGTAAGATGAAGAATAATGTTGTAATATTTAAAATTCAGTTAATACTATTCATAACGTCTTGTTTATAATATTATAATAATATATCGTTGTTCAGTGGAACTCGGTATTGCGTACTACACACGCTAACGAGGAAGGTCGTGATTGCGTGTAAATCAAGCCAAGATAGTGTTGTGTGTAGTGAAAGATTCCTTTTATGATTTATAAAAAAAAATATTTCTCATAAATGTCTCGGGTGTTACACTCTACCCCCCTTATAATGAATTTCGCCTCGAAATTCGTCACTTTGTAACAAACAGATGAGGATACCTCCTCCTCATCATATCCTCAAGCTCCCATGTAGCTTCTTCTAATTGGTGGTTCCTCCATAAAACTTTCACTAATCGAGTGGTCTTATTTCGTAGGACTTTTTCGCTACGGTCCAGAATCTCTATCAGCTGTTCTTCATAAGAAAGATCTTGCTCCAGCGGTACAACTTATGAGCTGAGTACATGTGAAGGATCAGGTATGTACATTCTCAAAAGAGATACATGGAACACATCGTGAACTTGAGAGTTATTCGGTGGAAGCGCCAATCGATAAGCTACCTTCCCATCACGATCCAGTATTTCGAAAGGACTGATATATCTAGGGCTCAACTTCCCCTTCTTTCAAAATCTCATGACCCTCTTCCAGGGAGATATTCTTAAGAACGCTTTATCACCCACTTCAAACACTAGTTCTTTTCTTTGATTGTCAGCATAACTTTTCTGTCGACTCTGAGCTGCTCTTATGTGTGGTTGAATAGATCTGACCTTTTCTACCATTTCTTCAACGAGATCGGGTCCTAATAGATTTCTTTCCCCAACTTCATCCCAGCAAGTTGGAGTCCTGCATTTCTTTCCATAGAGAGATTCATAAGGAACCATCTGAATACTGGAGTTAAAGCTATTATTATAAGAAAATTCCACCAAAGGTAGGCGTTGATCCCAACCACCTTTGAAATACATAGAGAAAGCTCTCAACATATCTTCTAGAGTTTGAATTGTTCTCTCAGATTGACCGTCTGTATGAGGATGATAAGCAGTTCTGAAACTTAACTCTGTATCCAGAGTATGCTGAAGACTTTTCCAAAACTTTGAGGTAAACCTCAGATCCCGATCTGATATAATAGAAAGTGGTACTCCATGAAATCTTACCACTTCCTTCACATATATCCTGGGAAGCTGATCTAGAGATAAAACCACTATAATAGCGATGAAGTGTGCAGACATTGTAAGACGAACAATTATGACCCAGATAGAATTATTTCCTTTGGATGTTTTAGGAATTCCGGTGACAAAGTCCATAGTGATGATTTCCCATTTCCATTCAGGTATGGGTAATGATTGTGACATCCCCTTAGAATTCTGTCTCTCAGCGTTAACTTGCTGACAAACCAAGCATCGAGTGACATATTCAGCAACATTTCATTTCATGTCATCCCACCAGAAGTACTCTTTTAGGTCCCTATACATCTTCGTGCTTCCAGGATGAATAGAGAATGATGAACTATGAGCCTCATCCAGCAGCTCCTTCTTTAATTCGAGGATGGGAGGAACACAAACCCGATTCCTGAACTTTATTATCCCATCACAATCATGGTTGAATTCAGGAACATTTCTCACCTTCTTTTGTAACTCGACATCTTCTTTCTGTGCCTCTTTAATCTTCACATATATAGATGGTTGAAAATTCATTTGAGAAAGATACGATTTTTCCACTTTCATTATAATTTCAAGATCCATCATTTGTAAATCCATAAATATTGGATCTTTTGTGATCCTCATCATGGATATACTGGCATGGTCTTGTCGACTTAATGCATCTCCCACCTAGTTTGCTTTCCCAGGGTGGTAATGAATTGAGCAGTCGTAATCCTTAATCAGATCCAACCATCTTCTTTGGCGCATATTCAGCTCCTTTTGTGTGAAAATATACTTTAATCTTTTATGATCAGTATAAATGTCACACCTTTCTCCATAATGATAATGCCTCCAAATCTTTAATGCAAATATTACCGCAGCTACCTCCCAATCATGAGTTGGGTAATTTTACTCATTGATTTTCAACTATCGTGAGGCACAAGCTATCACCATATCATTTTGCATAAGAACACACCCCAATCCCTTCTTGGATGCATCATTTTAGATCAAAATACTTTCTCCACTACAAGGATGTGTGAGTACAGGTGCACTGGATAACCTTCTTTGCAGCTCCTTGAAATTCTCTTCACATTCATCCGTCTACACGAACATAACTCCTTTTTGAGTCACCCTGGTGAGTGGATTAGATAATCGTGAAAAATCTTTCACAAAACATCGATAATATCTAGCCAAACCAAGAAAACATTGGATCTCAGTTACTATTGTTGGTCTCAACCATCTTTCGATAACCTCTGTTTTTGCTGAATCCACAGATATCCCATCTTTTGAGATTATGGCACCCAAAAATGAAACTCTTTGAAGCCAAAATTCACACTTGGTAAATTTGGAATAAAGCTTATCCTCTCTCAGGGTCTTCAATATAATTCTCAAGTGATCTTCATGTTCTTCCTTTCTCTTTGAATAGAAATGAATATCGTCTATAGAGAATACCACAAACTGATTAAGATAGTCTCTAAAGACTCTATTCATCAGATCCATGATGATAGCAGCGGCATTAGTAAGACCAAATGGCATCACACTAAATTCATTGTGTCCATACCTTGTACGGAAAGCCGTCTTTGGTATATCCTCAGTCTTGACCCTTAATTGATGATACCCTGAACGAAGATCAATCTTGGAAAAGTATTGATCTCCTCGTAGTTGGTCAAATAAGTCATCAATGCGTGGGAGAGGATATTTGTTCTTGATAGTGATCTTGTTATGTTCTCGATAATAAATGCGGAGTCTCATTGATCCATCTTTCTTCTTAACAAACAGAACAGGTGCTCCCCAGTTCGATGCACTTCGGTGTATGAACCCATTATCAAGATTCTCTTGGAGTTACTTATTCAATTTATACAACTCAATTGGGGCCATTCTATAAGGTGTCTTTGAAATAGGCAAAGCACCCGGTACGAGATCTATTGAAAACTCAACATCGCGATTTGGTGGAAGACCCAGTAATTCCTCCGGAAAGACATCATCAAACTCCTGTACAATGGGAATATTATTAATCATGAGTTTCTCACCAACCATTTGAGATAAATAACCTTCATTTAGTGGAAGAAATACCCATAAAATGGAATAAATTTCCACTGGAAGATTTTGTTCATCCTTGCATCGATAGACGATCATAGATTGATCTGGAATATGAAATGTGACTTCCCTTCTTGGGAAATTGATATGAGCTCCATGTATGGAAAGCCAATCCATGCCAAGAATCACATCAAATTCCACTATAGGAAGGACCACAATATTTGCAGGAAGCAATTTCCGACAAACATCAATCGGAGAAAAATTATAAACATTTGATGCGACTGTTGTGCCATTAGGGGTTGTCACAGCTAACTCAACATCTAACTATTGAGGTAATACGGTGATATCCATAGAAAATTCTTCAGAAATAAAGGAGTGGGTGGATCCAGAATAAAATAAAACATTTTCTACTTTAGATTGGACGGAAAGTGTACCTTTCAACACATCGTTATCGTACTCCACGTCGCTGATAGAAATTGCATGTGACTTTCCTTTGTCTTTAGCCTTAAGAGTTTGTTGACGTTGACCATCATCATCATCCCTTGGATTTGGGCATTGATTGGCATAATGCCCAATCTGCTTGCACTTGAAACATTGAAGTGTAGTAGGTTCATTTTGTGCATCCCTTACTTTGTTTGCATCATTAGAAATCTTCTTCCCATCATTACGACATTCAAATTCCCGATGACCGTCCTTTCCACATTTGAAATATTTACTTTTCCATTTAAGACAACTCCCTCCATGTTTCTTTCCACACTTTGAGAATATGGGAATGCTCATCTTCTTTTCAGTGTGCTCTTTAGATTTTCCTTTGAAATCCATTTTCTTCTTCTTATCAAACCCATATGACTGATGGGTTAGTCCAATCTCCATATCGACGTTGAGAGCACATCGAATGATTTCCTCGTAGCTATTAAAGCCCCTTATGGCTAACGCCCTTCGAATACTTGGTTTTAAGCCACTAAAGAATCGATCGATCTTACTCTCATGTTGGATAATAATACCAGAAGCGTACCTTGCAAGTCTTGTAAAATTTTCTTCATAAGTACCAACAGATTCATCATCCTTTTGCTTCAATTCAAGAAACTATTTCTCCATCTTTGTTCGGAGAATATGAGGGAAGTACTTATTGAAAAATAAGTTCTTGAACTTGTCCCATTCCATGGACTCAATTTCATCTCTTTGCCTCGTATTCTTGATAAGATTCCACCATTGATCAGCATCACCTTCCAAACGACACACTGCTAAGATGACTTTATCATGTTCAGAACATTGATGAACTTAAAATATCTTTTCAGTAGTACTAATACATTGTTCAGAAACTAATGGATCAGTAGACCCACTGAATGAAGGTGGACGCTACCTCATGAAGGATTCAACAGAATTTTGCTCCTTCCTTTGCTCGTTTGGAAGTCCTACATGATTCATAGCTTGAGAAAGTTGTGTAAGCATGGCTACAATATTTTTCATTCTGGCTCCCATAACGTTTGGTTTCTCCGGGGGACAATCATTGCATTTCCCGTCACATTCCGCATTAACACGGTTCCTTCGGGTTCCAGCCATTGACTACAACCAAGAAGAATAGTGTGAGCAACACTAATTATAATAGGAAAACCACATAATCAAGAATAAAATTTCACACTTAAGGGCTTATCATAGGTTGTTCATGGCCATTTCTAAAACACTAAGATTGTGTTCTATTCTTAGACTTATCCTTAGGATTCTAACTGAGGCTTTCACATCCTTGTGTCCAAAGGTTGACTATACCATCCCTCTGATACCAATTATAATGACCCATACTTTAAATACATTGTTATTAATTCAAAATTGAAGCACACTTATTACAACATATAACAACACCATGAAAGGACCATATAGGTATAGTGTCTTTAGAAACTGGAAAGCATAATCAACCGGTTCATAAAGCATCTACTTTGCCTCCAATTTATTTCATCATATCTAGAGTCCCTTTTTTGAATATTCTACTTAATATCCTTCTTTTTGAACTGGAAAAATAAAACATACATAAGGGTGAGCTCAAATGCTCAGTAAGGGTAAACAAAAGAAATATCAATCACATCATATACATAATCACATAATTTTTGGAAATCTTAACCTGCAAAAGATACCATAATTTCATAACATGGGATAAATCATAGTAGTGAAATGTAATCCCAATAATCATAACATAAAACATGAAACTTTTTGGGATACACACATAATCATTGAGAATCACTTCTTATTAGTCAAGACTCATTTCCAAGACTATCTTAGTGGACAAATTCCATTTCTGAACCGAGTTCACTCCTCATTTCAGTCTTGTTTCACTAAACCGGTTTAACCTGCCGTTCTAGCCATGTCTATCTCATGAGATATAAAATCTATAACCAATGAATTGGAGGGAGGTATAGGTCCAACCCATCTCATTATGATACCATTCTTTTGTGTGCCACAAAATCATAAATCATACATCATTTCATAACCCATGTAATAAAAATCAGATTCTTAAACATCATGATATCATAAAACAATTAATATAAGATAAAGGAATTAATAAAAATAATTCCATCACAACATAATAAAATCAATGTAAAAATAGGGATAGAAACAGAACCCTATATTATCTTAGATGGAAAATAATTTTGACAAAACTCTTGAACTCCATTCTTGAGGAAAATATCATTTCTACTTCAAAAACACTTTTCATTTCTTAACATGTCATGAAATTCTAAACTAAAAGAAGTTGATTAAAAATAAATGTGAAATCTTGTAAAGGAATATTCTTGGAAATAATGTTTTAAAAATCCATTCATGCCGTATAATTTAAAAAAACATTCTTCGTACTTTTGTCGAAAAAGTCAAAAAGTACCTCATACGAAAAACGACAAAAGATTCCTTTCGTATGCTTTACTAAAAACCCACCAAAGGGTAAAATTGGATTTAAAAAATTGTAGGTGGATGGAAATACTACTACATATTTAGGAAACATGGATGTGGATGATAAAATACACCCCAGTAAATACTAAAGTATAAACAATCTCGGATAAAAATGAGATTGTGATATTTCCCTTACCTTAGGTCCGATATGCATTATACGTGTACGAACCTCCTGTATAATAATTTAAATAATGTTATTGACTTATTCCAGAATCATACTCATTGTTATAATATCACATATGGTCATATTCATAGATTCTTATTAGTAATATTTCATTACAACTTGTTATTCGGGTGTTTATTACTTTTTGTTCTTATGCGTGTTCTGTCGAATAAATTCTTATTATTCTCTTAAAGTTATAGATAACTCATTTAAAGAATGTTTAAAGTGTAATATATATCATATTTATTTATTAAATTCATTTATATAATCATTATGCAATGAAGATCGTGTAGAACGAGTCACATCACATCGTGGAGATTGTATTCCGTACGTACGCACGAGCGATGATATCGTTCCCATGATCATGGAATTGTATTGGAGTGTATGTATACTATTTCAGAATGAATATAAATTTAAAATAATAATATGTAGTCATTATTTACACCATTATACCCATCCACGTAAGGTGGTGGTGGAACATATATTACACCATGGTGCGGAGATGGTATTCCGTACGTACGCACGCGCGGTGATTTCATTTTCTGTAGGATGGATAGATGTTGAAATAGGGTTGTTTCATACTTATAATAACATATCAGAATATGAGTGATACTGATGTTATTACTTCATAATGAAACAAATAAAGAATATTATGTTGAAGAAGAAAGAATTTGGAAAGGATCGGTAATGGATATTACCTCTTTTTGACACGCCTCTTCTTAACCTCTTCTTAGGGAACTAGGGTTGGTCTTTGAAGAAGACCAGAACCTCTAGGATGATTATAGGGAAGTGGGGAAGTGAATTGGGCAGGGTTTGGCCGAGCTTGAAGGCTCAAATTGGTGTGGGGAGGAGAGGAAGGAGGTTCTCTTTTATAAGGGAGGAGAGGGGCACCTTTGGAAATATAAGAAATATTAGTTTATATTAAATCCCAACCCCGCGTAAAAACATCCAAAATGACTCATATCCGAATATTAGATGAGATAGGGTTTAATTATAATCAACCAATAAAATTTAGTCATTTTAGGAATATATTTTAAACATTATCAACTTGATTTATCCTTATTTATCAATTTAATTTTATTTGTGGTAATAATATTCTAAATTATAAATTATTATTAATAATTAGATATGTGTTGTGAATTTTCCACAATTTGACACTTTATGACATTGTAGAACATATAAATTTTAATTTATAATTTTTAAATATTTTTGTGATTTTTAAACAATTTTATAATATGTTATTTTTTTAAAATAACAATAGTGTCAATTTTGACAATATTCATTTATTTGAATTTAAATAAAATATATATAGAGGATATGTTCGAAATAAAAGCTTTAATAGATTAATAAAATGTCATATGTATCTATAAAATTAGTGGAGCACATTAAATAGTGCATATAATAATTATTTTAATATTTTAAAACCATTTATTTCATATTTTAATTAATAAAATAATTTCAACATCACTATTGTGTCATAATTTATGATAATTATTTAATCCCTAAAAATTCTAAATAAATTCCTATGATGTCGATAATTGTATTAGCTTTCTTGAGACTATTCATGTTCTAAGTTTCATAAATTGTATCACCAAATTAAAATTATTTACTTATAAGATTTAAGAAAGTGACATGTTGTCACATTCTTTGGTTTTAATAATAATTAAATTATTTTCTTGAAGAAAAGTCTATTAAATTAATCTAATCCAACCCTTAGGTGATATGGGTCATCCTTTAGTCATCCAATAGGATTTTGGCAGGTGATAGGGAAATTTTATAATCTTTTATTTACCCTTAATTACCCGATTTACCCTTAACTATGGTAAATAAAATTTACCGTAGTTAGTATTCATAATGCCAAAAAATAAAAAGTAGCCTATTAAAATAATTTGGACCCACAGATTCTGAATATTTAATCCATTTTTTAAAATTAAAAACATATCATTTTCAGTAATTAATTTAAAATAAATCTCATTGTTAAGAAAACGGGTTTTAGAAGTTAAAACATTGCCAAAGATTGAAATGTTTTTACCTATGAATTTGATGTGAAATTAATGCTAATGACATAAATTATATTAAATGGTAAAAATATATTCTATATATACTTTAAAATCATTTAATATTATAATTTAACCAAATAAATTATCTCAATGAAAAAAGTTGTTTTTAATTAAAAATTACCGTGTTTTTACTATTCATCAAAATATGAAAGTTATCAGAAAAATATCAAAAAATTTTCCAAAGAAAATTTTTATAACCTGATTCAAAAGAAGAATATTATTTTGTCAAATTGAACTTATAAATGTGTCAAAAACTATATTTAATGTGGGTGCGCCATCAAAAGGTGGCAAAACTGCATTTTTTGATAAATACTTATTTTACCCAAAAAAATTATTTTGTTCTCTTACCATGTTCTAGAAAATGTGTATGATAAATAATAATGTTGTAAAATTTAAAATTCAATTAATACTATTCATACTATCTAGTTTATAATATTATAATAATATATCGTTGTTTAGTGGAACTCGGTATTGCGTACTACACACGCTAACGAGGAAGGTCGTGATTGCATGTAAAGCAAGCCAAGATAGTGTTGTGTGTAGTGAACGGTTCCTTTTATGATTTATAAAAAAAATCTCATAAAAGTCTCTGGTGTTACATACAATATAGTGTTACAGCTACAAGGAGCACATGCATTATGCGAACAATTCCCTTTTGTTGAGGGTTTTTGCAGGCTATCAACAACAACATCCAAGGAAACAAGGAAGGTAATATGCTATCAATACTTATGGGGTGGATCCAAACAATGATGTGGTGAGGGGTACACTATTTATTCATTCATGAATTGAAGACATACTATTTGATTCTGGTTTTACGCATTCTTTTATATCTTACAAGATTAGAAAAACTATTCAAATACCCCCTCACAATTTTGAGGAAATGATATCTATAAGAATCTAGAATGGGGAAATTATTGCGTTCATTGTTTATAACTCATCCCCTGTCAACATTTATGGACTGAACCTCCTAGAAAATCTCATCATACATCCTTTAGTAGAGTTCGACACTATATTGTGCATGGATTGGTTATCATTGTACAAGGTCAACATCAAATTTTGGGAAAGGGAGATCACTCTTCACATCCTAAATCATCACATGAATTTTTCCATGGGTATGGAGGAATATGAATCTAATTTTGAATCATCCTCTCATGTGTGGATATAGTTTCGTTATGAGAAAGAATTTCTAGCTCAAATGATTGAGGCAATGGATAGAATATTCCATGAAGATTAGAAAATAGTGAGGAATAACACTAATGTATTCCCAGAAGAGTTTACGTGTCTTCCTCTAGACCGTGTGGTTGAGTTCTCAACTGATATTTTCCCTGTATCTCATCTAATATCGAATAATCCTTATAGAATGCCCATAATAGAGCTAGAGGAGTTGAATGATCACTTGTAGGATAATCTGGAGAATTATTTTATAAACATGAGTGCTTCACCGTGTGGTGAAACAATATTCTTCATCAAGAAGAATGATAGATCAATGAAACTCTACATTTATTATCGTGTACATAAAAAATTCACCATAAATAAAAAGTATCCAGTTACATTGATAGATTACTTTTTCAATCAGTTTCATGCTTCCAATTATTTCTATAAGATGTACCTTCAGTTCGGATATCACAAATTGAAGGTGAGGAAGAAATATATACTCAAAACTGCTTTTAAAAAAGAGGTATCGACACTTATGAGTTCATATTGATTCCCCTCAGACTCACTAATGCTCCTACATATTTTCATGGACTTGATGAAGAAAGTCTCTAGATATTACCTCGAAAACATTTTTGTAGTCTTTGTTGATGATATTCTGATATACTCCATGGGCAAGAAGGAACATGAAGATAAATTGAATAATATGTTAAAGAAATTACGAAGGGATAAGTTTGATTGAATGTAATGTAACTGAGAGTTTTTGATGGAGGAAGTATCATTATTGGGTCATGTTATCACCAGTTAAGTGATATCTATGGACCCTTCCAAGAAGAAGGAAATTAAAGAGTGGCCCAGGACAACATCTGTAATGGAGATCTGCAACATTTTGGGTCTTGCTAGGTACTATCAATGATTTTATATGAAATTTTAAGGATTATCGAACCCAATGAACATGCTGACATGGAAGGAGGTAATGATTTTATAGAGTTAGGAATGTAATGACTATTTTATGTAGTAGAAAAAGATCCTTATCACTACACCATTACTCACACTCCTACTAAGTTGAGAAATATTTTTGGTGTATAGTGATGCTTCAAAAAGAGATTAGGTTGGGTGATAATGCACAATGAGGAATTTATATCCTACGCATCATGGAAGCTGAAAATCAATGAGAAAAACTATCATACACATGATCTGGAGTTAGAAGTTGTGATCATTTTATTAAAAATGGTGTGTCATTATATCTATCGTTAAAAGTTTGGGATACATACTGACCATAAGAGTGTAAAATATATATTCACACAAATATTTCTCAATATGTTCCAACGAATATGGATAGAGCACATGAAGGATTATAAATTCTGAATCCACTACAATCCTAGTATGGAAAACAAGGTGGATAATACTCTAAGTAGAAAGGATCCAACATCATTACCAATGATGATAATTGAAAAGAATAAAATATTCTTATATTTTTTATAGGATGAAAATGGGAACCATTATGGGAGGAACATCATCAATAATTTATCAAATTATTTCTCAACTATATCTCAATAATAAAATAAAGCATTCTCAAAGAAAGAATGTGGAAATTCGGAAATGGTTGGAAGATGTTAAATATCGGAAATCCTCAGTGTTCAATGTGGATGAGGAAGGGGTTTTAATATTTTTGTAATGATTTTCTCTCTTATATGATCGAGAGATAAAGAACGAGATTCTAAATAATTCTCATTGCTCGACCTCCACTATCTACCCAAAAAGCACAATGATTTATCGAGATCTCTAAGAAAACATTTTGTTGGATAGTATGAAAAAGGAGATTGTTGAATATAAATCAATCCTCCTGGTATGTAATCATGTGAATCATGAGAGGATAAATTATAAGTGGATGATTCAAACCCTACCCATACCAACATGGATGTATGAGAATATTTCCATGTACTTTTTCACTGGAATTCCAAGGATATACAGAGGAAACATTATTATATGGGTTGTTGTCGATCATCTAACGAAGATAGCTCACTTTATCTCTATTTTGGAGGACTTCTCATTGGATCAAAATTCACACATTTAAATCAAAGATATTTTTAACATTCATGGAGTACCACAATCTATTATATCCTATTGTGATTCGATATTCCCATAGATGTTATGGAAAAGTCTCCAACATTCCCAAAGAACTGAACTGAACATGAATATGACCTATCATCCTCAAAATGATTTCCAAACATAGAAAACTATTCATACACTTGAAGAAATGTTGAGAGATTATTCTATGTAATTAAAAAGAGAATGTGAACAACATATTCAACTAGTTGAATTCTCCTATAACAATAGTTTCCACTCGAACATCTAAATGGAACAATATGAATCCATTTATTAAAAAAGGTGAAGAACATCGGCATATTGGGATGATGTCAGTGAGAGTAAGATGATAGGACATGAAATTCTTGAAGAAATGGAGGAGAAGGTGAAAACCATTAAAAAACATATCATGGAAGGCCATAATCAACAAAAATGTTCTGCAGAACATCATCGATGAGGCATTGAGATTAAAGTTGGAGGCATGGTATTTCTACAAAAATATCCATGGAATATGGTCATGATATTTTGGAATAAAAGGAAGTTAAGTACTATGCACATCTTCCCCTTTGAGATCCTTGATCGAGTCAGAGATGTGTCCTATCAACACGCACATCCACCTACATTGTCAAAAGTACACGATGTCTTTCACGTATCCCTCTTATGGAAGTACACACCAGAACCTTTACATGAACTCTATTCTGAGGTCATACTGTTTGAGGATGATCATTCCTATGAGGAGAAACTAGTGAAGTATTTGATCATAGAGATAAATTTTAATTTAACAATACTAATCTCCTGGTCAATGTAATGTGGTATAACCACAAGTACAAAGAGGCAACATGGAATCTATAGGTGGAATTGATTGAAAAGTACCCAAACCTGTTTACAACTTAGAATGTTAAATGAACTTTCGGTGGTGAAATTTCACAAGGGGAAGAATATAACAACCCAATGTTTTAAAAATGTAAATTCATTCCTTATAAATATGTAAAAAATATACAACATAATGAACTACTTATTGGTTTGTGACATTTAAACAAATGTTTGTTACTTATGTGTATGGAATTTTAAAATTATGACATACATGGTTGTGACCAGTTAGGTATTTCTAGTCTGATAAGAATAACATAATTTTTGTTGAATAGTAATCCACCCTTATGAATGGTAAAATATCCTAATGGATAGTAATATACCCTAATGAATAGAAAAATTACTTATGAAAATATAAAAATAATAATCAATTGAAAGTATGATGTTCTTTTATTTTAGAATAAGTATATAAATGTTTTAAAACAAATTTTAAATAAATTATGAGTTTAATTAAATTATAAAATAATCATATTTAGATTTTTTTTTAAAAAAAATTGATTCCACATTTGGATTCTAGAATTAAAAAATGCTGAGGGGGATATTGGATAATTTTCTAAAATACATAGTTTTTTGATGAATAATAAATTCTGATAATTTATGATGAATGAAAAATAAAGGATTTATTGAGTCATTGATTATGATCTAATGATATAATCCCAATTGGTTTGATGTATATTGCATTTATTAATATTATTTGTCATTAAATCATCAATATTTATGGTATTGAGGTAAATTAACAATCTAATGATTAAAAATTTATGAACACCCTCCTCTCCTATACTATAACCCCCCCCCCCACCCCCTCACTCCCTCTTCCCTCTACTCCTCTCAAGCCCTCTTCCTTGAAAATATTCTTCCCAAATATCACCCAAAGTTCCTTCCCCACATCAAATATCCCCTATCCCCTTCACAATACCAAAACCTTTCCATATAAGATGTTCTTAAATGAGGTAAAATCAAGAGGTAAATTATTCATTCAAAATAATTTATTTTTCAGTTATTTTTTTCATATTTCTTTCCTCGCCTCCCATCATCCAAATAGTATGATAACATTCATAACATATATGTAATTTAGTTTTTTATGCTAATCGGATATTTTATTATCATATATCCTTTACCAACATTTTAAATGAGTGAAATGAACAAACTTTTTGAGATGGATTAAATGAGCACATTCAAGGACAATAGTTTTTCAATTTCAATTATCATATTTAATTACAATCATGATACCATTTTTGTTATGCATGAACCCAATTATTACATATGTAATATATCCTTTTTATGGTTCTTGTATTGATTTTTATACAAATGGTCATATGTTATAAATCAAAACGTGTTCTTTGTAATCAATCCCCCGATTAACCAAAAACAATTATCATTATGGTTTTATATCATAACTCATTATCACTACCAAAAAACGAATGAAATTTTTAAAATATGTAATCTCCTGGATGTTCACTAATAATATACAACATCAATTATAGAAAACCATATTCATATTACATGTTTATACAAAAATTAATATAGGAAAACCAACCATTAAAACCGAGTATGTAAATGAGCCCTATCAATGAAATTTAACCCTATAACCATTCAAAAAGGTCTTGAATGAACCTAAAAAGGTTATAACAAATAAATTACATATATAAAAGGTTCTGGATTTTTTAATTAATAAACCATTTTTGTTTGCTCTTGTCCTTAATAACTGGCAGAGAACACTGCCAGATTTAAGGTAAGGGATCCTATCCATTTCTCTCACATTTAGGGTTTTCCTTTAAGCTATGCATTTTTATGTGTAATCCCAAATTACGGGGTTATGATTTTTCACCGACCCATACATCCTTGATGATTTATATGTAATTATAAACCCATTTTCCCTCTCATGAAGCCCTCTTAGTTATACCCTACTTCATGTTGATAAACTGTAATGAATTTTACACAAACCTTCATTGTTCTTTAAGGTAGACTTATCTTTCATTATATAAAAATTCATTTATTTTATCTACTGATTTACATATTTAAAATTCACTTATTTTTCACCAAATTCATTTATTAAGACCTTTTCGTTGCTCTCTTTTTTGGATATACTTTTTTTAAACGATTCCCTCCATAGAACATTCTGATAAGAAAAACTATTATATGGGAACTTCATGAGCATTTAACCAATTTCAAGTGCACTCTGTCCCCTTTTTAAGCAACCATTTAATTTATAAAATCATTATCTTTATTATTAAAACGTTCTTTGGTTCAATTATGGTTTTATAAAATATATTTTCCACATTTCCATTTTAAATCTCTATAGTATTTTCCTTCAAACCACACAAAAATATTTTATTGCTGATGTTTCTCAAATAAATTTGTTTAATATTTTCACTTTTTTTGTCATCACTAACCATGTTATATTCCAAATCTACCCTATGAACATCAATGTATGTTCAAATAAATTACTTTCAGGGACACATCCATGATACGCCCATTGGTTATGCTTTGTGTCATGATTGTGGTACCCAATTATTAATAAGGTACCCTTTTTTTAATGTATTGTTGATTATGAATGACGATATAAGTGGGAATAATATTCCTGAAAATTTTGAGATAGTTTCTCCAAGATAGCACTCCAATGAATTGGGTAATGTTATGTCTCATGAGATGCGGTGTGAAATGGGATTGGCGGCTAGGCTTGAGTCGTACTACAATGGGAAACAGGATTGGCAGTTAGCGTTGACCTGTACTACAATGGGTAATTAGACTGGTGGTTAGCCCTGAATCATAAAAAAGACATGTTTAATGATTCTACCACATTTATATGATTCCATTTTTATATGATCCTATTTTTATATGATATTATTTCATATGTTCCCTGATTTTGAAATCATTATTTCTTGCCTCATATCTTGTGTTCGTAAAGTGTATCCTCATGTTCTTTCCATTACTAGGATTTTAGTTCATCCCTTTTTTCATGTGTTCCCTAGGATACCCTATGTAGATTTAAGAGTTAGGAGGAAGTTATGATCTTTTATTGATATTAAATAATGAAGTGTTTTTTAGCCCCATGTTTTAAGTATTATATACCGTGTCTTCCAAGACACTAGACATTACAATCCTTGGATTGTACTCCGATGTTTAATTATTCTTAAAATCATGTAATGTTACGTATAAAAGGATAGGGTCTCTAAAATCATGGATCTTCTTTTTCTCTTTGGGTATAATTGGATCAGTTGATGAAATCTTATCACATTATAGAAATCAAGGAGTTCTGCGCATTGGATTCCTTTGTACATAGGTATGCGGAAGAGGTGGTATGACTACATAGAGATAAAAATTTTATACAGTGAGTCTGGATAAGATTACATCATTCCATTGTCCCTCAGTTATTCCTTATCACTGTTTTCCACCCAAAGAAGGATGGCGTGACTGAGAGGACCATCCAGATATTGGATGACATGTAATAGGAATATGTTCAGGATTTAGTGGGTCTTGGGTGTATCATATTCCCTTATTATTATATTCATTCAATAATATATGCAACACATCCATTGGTATTTCTTTGTTCAAATATATATATGGGAGGCCATTTCTTTCACCATTGTGTAGGACTGAAGTTAGAGGGGATGTTATTCATAGTCTGGACATGGTGTAGAGTAAAATGGAGAAGTTCCAGCTGGTCCATGATAAGATTATGGCATCAGATGACTATAATAGTTTATATTCTGATCATTTGAGAAGGCCTTCAGAATTAGAGGTTTGATTCCATTTATTCTTGAAGGAATCCCCACAATGTGTATATTAGAGGTTTTACAGAGAGAGGATGCTTTAATACAAGTTCGTGAGACCATTGGAGGTGTTCGGAGGATTTGGTGAGGTGGAATAATTGCGAGTTTTTCCAGTATGGTTAGAGAGGATCCATGACCTATTCATTGTCTCTTAGCTCCATCAATATCTACATGATGAATCCCAAATCATTGACTAGGGATTTTTGGATATCTACGATGACACAACATTCATGGAGCAACAATTAATAATCATGGATCATTAAGAGAAGGTGCTATATGGTTTGACCATTCCTTTGGTTCATGGGCTATGAAGGAATGGTGTCTTTATGGAGAGTACCTAGGAGAGATAGGCACATATGTGTTCCTAGTACCCATAGTATTTCTATGTTTTTATATTTTTTTTATTGTTATTTTCTTATGATGTAATGTTTGACATGCTTTTCTCTAATATGAGTTACTTCCCTATTCTTTGAATATGTATGAAAAGCCCTAACCATGGGGTGGGGATGAGTTGATCCCTAATAAAGTCACATTAATGCATAAGAGATTCAACCTAGGTAGGTGAGTAAGTGCCACCCAATGTAGTTAATAATGTTACATGGAGGAAGGAGGTTTGTATTCCATGTGTCTGAATAATGTTGCCTTTGGTGTTTTTGTGTTTGTTTGGTGTAGTAGTAGATGGTGATGTATTATTGGTTTTCATGGTTTTGTCTCTAGTTTTCGAAAAACAAAGGGTGGTTTCTCTATAAGATGTTTCTTTGGGGTAGTTTTTGTACCCCTCTTGTTCTGAGTTTGGTTTTAAATTCACGGGGATGGGAATAGTTTGAGAGGTATCAGATGGGATGTTCTGAATTTCCCCAAGTCATTACAATGTAATAATTTAGTGCATGTGTAGTTCTTTGGGGGTTGTAGTGATTTGTTTTGGTAGTTTTCCAAAAATCCATTTTGACCAAACACTTTCACCAAAACAGTGGTATCGTGACTTTGACACCCCGAGATAGTGAAACTGTAACGGTTGAACACTAAAACAGTGGAACCATAAAATAGACACACTAAAATAGTGGCACTCTAATGGTGTCACCATAATGGTAGAAGAATGAAATGGTGTCACTATGATGGTGGCCCACCAAATCGGTGGCAAACCAAATTAGTGGCACCGAAACGATGGATGACCCTTTTCCAAATTACTAGTTTTTCTAGTTTTCAATGTTTTCCACATTTTCCAAATTTAGAATCAAAACCTCGTTAAATGAGGAACCTATAAATTAATAGAATTTTTTAATTCCATATCCACCATTTTCATGGGAATTATTAAATATAAATTAATTATTAAGGTAATAAGAATTTTGAAACTTCTAAATCATGTGGTCCAACCACAATCCGATTTTATAGCATATTGAAATTATATACAAGGTTTTTACAATCCCACTTATTCTTAAAAAAGTACCTCTTATTATATTCTTCATTTTAGTTCCCCTTGGTGTGACTAAGTCCTTCATCTCTAGATGAGTCACATACATGTTCTATAGACCTATCATGTCTTTTTCTTCTTTGTGTTTACTAGTGTTCGTAAGATCCCATGATTTGGCACAATGTGTTTTTTTTGTTTCCTATTGTTTCAAGTAGATATCCTTCTTTATATCTTTTATTGTTGATCGGGAATGAGGGGTTTAATGATGACTCTTTGTGAATGTTTCTGAATCCAAATCTATCAATGATAATGAGAAGTGATAAATGGGGGGGGGTAGATGTTGATGTTTTGTTGTTTTTTATAATTGTTATTTTTATTGAGGTTTTGGTATGTATTGGACATATGGGTTCTAAAAATCAATGTTGTTGATGATATTTTCTTTCATAGTACTAGTGTTCTATATTTTTTGGTTGTGATTCTTTGACAAATGGATATAACATGAATTTTTTTAATCATGTAATCTTGGGTAACCAAATGAATTCCTGATGACCAAACATATTCTATGATCACCACAATTATTTAATGTGAAATTAAAGAACCCATGTTTGATAAAACAAAATATTCTTAGCTTAATGGTGTGTTTGTGTGCTCAGATATATTTTCATTGAGCCTTGTGTTGGTTGTTTGGTGTTGTTTTGGGAGTCATGATTGTGGGTACTTTGTGTGGAAATATGGAATGGTCCTATGAGTGGGGAAGGATATGTTTATGCAGTTGGGTTGCTATTTGGTGGTGTTTTCAACACGTATTTCTATATGTCATGGTACTTGATGTGTGACAGAATATTTGGTTCGGAGATTGATTGATTGTGGATTGGATGAACATGTTGGCTATGGGACTACATTTTGTGTTGTGGACATCTACTGGTGTTGTGCAGTGGGACTGCACCTTGGCTTGTATGTTTTTTTTGGGCTGTCATGGTTGGTAGTTTCCCCAGTAGTGCTAGAAGAAATTAATGTGCACCCTATAATAAAGAAAAGTATGTTATTAAATGAAAAATTGGTTGGCTATATGCATTGGCTGTTGTTGTTTCTTTGGTTCTACTTATAGGGGGAGAGAAAAAGTTGTTCTGGTGGGATAGTTGTTTGTTTTGGGATCTATCGGTTGGGATGAGTATTTGTTTACCTATATGTATAAATTATAGTTACTTTTGATTTTTAATATGAACCTCACCCATGATGATAACTATGTTCCAAAAACTGACATTTCATGGGGGAGGGTGTCATACCCCACATCTTGGTATGTGTATGGATGGCCAATAACTGACTTTCTTCCTCGAACCCCCTTCCTGGTTCATACCACTCAATCATACCTAAGAATGACTTAATGTCATGAGGTTTACTATAGCCCCATCTCCTTGAGGTAAGTTGTGATGTGAAATAATGGACACTGTGTCTATGAGCCATGTTTTTTTGCAGGTTTCATTAGGAAGAGTCCCAAGTGTTTTTGGGCGAGAGGTGTGGTTTATGTGACTGAGGATTCTATGGACATGATATGTGTAATTATGGACCAGGTTTCTATGTGAATCTGTGGTAGTGGGACTCCATTTTGGTAAGGGAGGCATTTTCAAGACATTATACATTTGGAATGAATAGTTAACCAGTGGGAAAAGTGGTGTGAGGTACCCATATCACCGATGTAATTATAATATTACTTTACTCGACATTCATTATTTTGTGATCATACCCTGGTGAGGTTGGGTGGTTTAGTATTTGTCATTGGAATGTGTGGTTTGTTTTGATTGGTTTTATAGGGGAATTACAATGCTCCTCCCACTTGTGCATGTTTGAATTTTGTTGCCCTATTGAGTGTACTTGTATGATCACCATATGATATAAATATTTTTTTTTCATTTTTCTTGAAGGACATTGAGAACCGTGATGGACTTTACTTTCTCGAGTGTCAGGATAATTTTTTTTCTGCAAATTAGTCTTATCATTAGGTATGTTGATTTGGATTTTGTTTGTACCTTTGTGATAGTTTATATTTATATAATTCTTGGTTTGGACTTTGCCATCCCTTATATAAATTTTTGGTGTTCCTCAGGATTTTGACCATCTTATTTCCCAATCATATTTCTATTAAAAAGTGTAGTTCCTTCCATTTTATATGAGATTATAAACCCTTGGTGCTAGTTTCCACTCTGAGGCCTATTGAAGGCTGGACTTGGGGGATCATTATCTCTCCGTCATCTGATAGATTGATGGTCGTGGCACTTTGATGTCCCAAAACTCAACTTAATGATAGTGGGTAATGAAGTGGTACAGAAAATTGATACTTACTCTACCCCTATATTGACACACACTAGGGATATGATTTTTATAATTCTATTATTTATTAAATAACATTACGATGTATTTGAATAGATAATGAGTTTGAATGGTCTAGGTAAAACCTATGTTTCCTCAAAATTAAAATAGTGTTTCATTTTTTTTACATCCTATAAATTATTATTTCATTTTCCTACAATGGTTTTTATTTCTCACACAATTATTTTTGTTTTTAGTAAATGTTTGAAACTAAAAAAATAATGTTTACATTGAATATGAATTATAATGTAATGAATATTATAAAAATTGGGATGATGACTATAGTGTAAGATATTGGGATTAAATAAAATTATTTATCTTGGAATATGATAATGAAACTATACCCTAACAAACTCCAAGTCCCACCAAGGATGAGAAATATGGATTTTACTAAGATATCATCTGATGGAGACTATTTCGAAAATATGCCTCGATTTATCCCAATCTCAAAAATGTGGAAAAAACATCGATGATAGTGTATCAAATGAATGAGAAATGTTTTATGTACGTAAAAGTGGGTCATAACTAAATGAATGAATTAGAAAAAATGAAGAGTATAATAGAAGTAAAAAAATTTACACCTAGGGACCCATTTGTATTTTGTCTTCTAAATTGAGGTGAAGTTGTGAATGATCCAATTCAACGACCACTTATAAAGGTTAACCACTAGATCAACGAAGGAAGTATGTTCAAATAAAAATCATGATGTTGTTATATATTAAATACCAAAATTATTATATAGATTAATTTATACAAATGTTATTTTGGTTATTAGTGTCATAAATCATCCATAGATTGAAATAATTTTTATAAGAATATATTTATTCATTAATAAATGATATATGAATTTGGTTATGGATATATAAGTTTATGAATGACCATAAATTCAATGTCTTAAACACCACCAATTTAGGATTAATTCAATAATAGTATACAATGATTACTATTTTTTCAGTAGACAATCATGACTATACAACCCGTTGGTTTATTATATGTTTTTATTAAAAAGGATATTTAATGTTGAATACCATTAATTTTGTGGTAATATGTTTATATATATTTTTTAATCAATTAGGGTTTGTCTTATCATTTATGTTGAGATAATTATGTGTTTTTAAACATTATAAATTTCTATGAATAATATTAAGTTGGTTTTCGAAAAAGGAATACATGCACGATGAGTGGAAACAAATCACATTTGACAAGTACATGAGGCTTGAACATATCACCAAAGAGTAATAAGGTTTTAATAAAAACCACTAGACTTCATGATAATCTTGTTAATTTTTTATTAAATTTACATATACAATTTGATGAAAAAATATAATGATGTATTATTGGTCTCACTATTGATATTTAGAGAGTAATGTATTATATTGCATAAATTATGATAATTATATTGGGTTTTAGAAAAATTATTAATAAATTTTGAATGATTTGTCACTTATTTATGGAACTTTTGACCAATTAAAGTTGAATTTTTTGTGTTTGAAGGATAAAATAAATTATTTTTATATTCATTTCATGGGGTAAATTATTAATTTGAAATTTATTGATGATCAAACAAATGATAAATTTTTTTTATAAGATAAAAACTTATCAATACAGTATATTTTTTTATATTCATAAATATTAAATGAATTCATTAACCTTAAGACAAGGAAAATAAAAAAACTAACATATTCCCGTCATGTCTAATGAATCAAATGGTATTTTATATCATCACATATTTATTGGTTTTAGTTTCTTAACATTTCAGAAATCATTTATATTTTTATGATTATTGACCCCCACCACTCTATTTATTTATTTATTATTATTTTCTTTAACGACTATATATTCACATCCTTAAAACACTTCCATACGCAGATTCTTTTTTATGATTAATTCTATATGAATTTCATATTTTCAATTACATATTATGAAGAGAATGTTTTATTAATCCTTTTACAATATTGGATTTTCAACAATGGTATTTTCAAAATTATCAATCCTTGATTACTAAGATCATGTTTAAATTATGAGGAGATAATTTTTTGAATATGGGAAGAATGTATCATCCCAGAACATTTATAGTTGAACATTATATTTGATATCATACATGAGAATCAAAAATGGGCATAAAAACCCATGAAATAAATTTCGTTAAATTTAATATCTCTAATAGATTACAGAATGTGAAACATGATCCAAAATGAACATTAATACAATATTACATTAAAACCGTTCCATTAGTTTTTTGTACATGAATATTAATAATTAAATTATGAATATTATGGTTTTATATTTAATAGATATAAAATAATATTTATCTAAAAATATTAAGAAATAATTTTTTAAAAACAAACAATTTCATGAAAATGTTTTTGTCAATCCTTATTAAGAATATTTAAATTTTATTTTAATCATTTTTAAAATGTTTTTCTCAAAAAATAAAACTTAGTTTTTATATCATCATTGAAAAATTATCATTGCTAAAAATGTTTTTATTTTTTCTTAAATATTTCATTTTAAAATTAATGTGAAAAATAAAAATATTAATAGAATATTTCTTTTTTGATTAAATTAAGTAAAATGAAAAATTATAATTGAAATCGGTTTTAAAGAAACAATAGTCCCATAATATTTAAAGTTAACAAATTTACTAATTGGTTTCAATTTTATGTTGTATTTTGATACTATATCCTTTTATAGTTACAAGAGGTTTTCATTTGGAAACATCAATTTTAATCACATTTAAGGCAATAATTTAAATTTTATTATACTAATTAAATGATTTAAAATGAAAACGATGGATTTATTTTGTTGAAATAATAATAATTTATATAATAAAATAAGTTAAATTAAATTTTTGACCCTAACAAAAAGTGCACATATTTGAAATTAATTACACTGGTAACGGTAAAAACAAGATTACACAGGGGTTAAACCATTCTTATAAGGGTAAAAAATGAGCTAAACGTTTTTTAATGCCAGTTTTGTTAAATATTTATACATTATAACCAATGAGGTTGTATAAGGTTATATTATGGAGTCCAATGGAATTAGAAAATGTTGGGTTCATGGATTTTTGTTATAAATTATATGTGTTTGATCTTCCATGGTTTGGAAAGGTCTCCCCATCTCTTCCAAAACTCTCAATTCCAAGTGAAATTATATCAGCAAAAACAATATAAAATAAAGTCCATAATCCCACACCAACTTCCTAGATCAATACTTTACTACAAATCTATACAATAAATTATTTTGGCGATAACATAAAAAACATTTCTGAATAAAAGCATACTTTCTAGAAGGTGAATTTATAGATTATTTTTCATCCAAATATTTAAAATCTTATTAAGACATGATTATTAAATAAAATAATTATATTACACATAATTATATGTTATTTTGTTATGGTAATTAACTATATCCTTGTCCGGTTATATGAAATATGAAATGAAATCAGGGATTGTGTTTATAGAAGACTACCCCCTCCCAAACCGATGTAATTTTTTTCACCATGTTTGTAGGATTGAAATAATGATTTAATTGACACTAAAATATATTATTAATGATATATTTATACTTATTCAATTTTAAAATCACATGAAGTGTATTATATTATGTGCAATTTAAAATACCATGATGTCCCTCGTGTATATATTCGGGTACCTTTTCACGATGTGATGTGGTTATTAGTTTTTCCATTATTCATTAAATGAAATCTATCCAACATATATTTAGTGAATATATTTTATATATATTGAATTATATTTATTTATTAAAATTATCATATCACCTACTTCCTTTAATATACACTAGTTAATTAAATGATTACACTACCTATGCATACATACTATTTATAGTCTCCCTAAATCATTATGACCCATTATCTATGTTAAAATATTAATAATTAAACTTAAATTTTAAATAATGAAAAAAAGATTCACAACATTAGTATATTTCTAGTGATGATGGAACTCTCTAATAT
This sequence comes from Viscum album, assembly GCA_963277665.1. NCBI lineage: Eukaryota > Viridiplantae > Streptophyta > Magnoliopsida > Santalales > Viscaceae > Viscum > Viscum album. The sequence goes on from OY728166.1 coordinate 880,834,480, forward strand.
TTTCATGAACCAGAATATTCATGTTAAAATGTGCATGAGAAAACAATGCAGTTATCAGTCAAAACAATAGTAAAAATAATTAACAAATGGGTGATAAGACTTTTTAAAAAGATAATATATGATATTAAGAAAAATAAGGTTCTATTATTAATTAATATCATGATAAAACCCCTTATATATTATTTTAAATAGCATTCATCCAAAATGAAGCAGGAGGTAAGAGACTTCATATAAATTTCCCTACATTAAAGTATTTTTATTTATTATGATGTGCCAATTTTTTTTATATAGTATATATAGAAAAAATTTTATTTTTAAATCATTAAACATCTTTCATATCATGGTATTATATGTTATAATTTTAATTATATCATTTTATGTGCTTTGAAATAAAAAATACCAAGTGGTAATGAATTTCCCATATCATTTTCATTTCATTGGATTATATTACTTCTTCATTGTTTTCAATATTCTATGATTATTTGTAGATTAAATTTTGACTAAAATATTTTCTAGATCAAATTATTTAATATATATTTATATTTTATTCACAAAATCTCATAATTTTTTTAATTATCACTAATATGTAATGATCTTTATAAGTGTTTATATTACATTATCATTTTACTTGTAATTATTTATTAATGAATTTACATTGATGGTAATTATTTTATTGTTTTATAATAAACCCTATTATATTTATCGTAATATTTTTATTAAATATTTTTAAAGTAATATTTTAATTTTCCCAATCATTATAAGTTTAAATGATTGATAATTTATTCTTTATAAAATCTGAAATCAATTCTCTCTTCGATAAATTAATATTTTATTATGAAAACCACGTTAACTAAACAAAGATTAAAATATGTTTTTATCATTTTATAAATTAGTTATAAAAGAATTTATTTCCAAATTTGTATATTATAAAATAATTTTTAGGTAATATTGATGTGTCTCTCCTAACAAGGCCCATTTAGATTTTACCCAAAATGTTTATGGAATCATTGTTTTTACAAGTACATCAGGATAATAATTTTCTATTACCATGACCAATAAACGTTTTAGGGATTACATTATATGTTTAAATGGTCATTTTAAATTAAATATATATTTAAAATACTGTTTAAATATTTTTTTATAAAAAATATTTTCTAAATGAAATGTATATTCTTCTAAGGATGTTTTTATAGATCGTTTTTCATGTTTCTATTCATCAATGACAAGAACACCTTATTTCTATTAAAATCCACTGTGGATATGATTTTTTAATTCCATCATTATTATTTATATGTATAGTTTATAATAATTTGGACAATTAAATGTATTTATATTCACTTTAACGATTAATTTTGGTAGTAATTAATTTTCCCTTAAACTATTCACTTCATATGGATCATTGGGCTTTAAATAACCCCCAAAATATCAATTTTATTTATCATGGATATGTTTATTTCCTAAACTATATATATTTTCGATAAAATTTGTTCCACATACAATGTTAATTTTTATCTGGGGAAATATTGTGAAATATGAGTTCAATACAAAATAGGGACATTGGACGATAAAACACACTATTCATGATTTAAATTGATTATTTGATATATCAGGAATTATTTTTGTAATGTAGTGATGGTTGGTATCTAGAATTATATATCCCATAAATTCTTTACTATCCTTGTGATCGGAATCGATAAGCTAACATTATATGATTTTTATCCCATAGTTTTAAACATTCTTGTGGATGTTCTTGAAAATTGAGATACAATGATGAATGCAATCAGGACATCCAATAGTAATACATTTACTTCATTTAGAATATAATTATTATTATCCAATGGATTTTCTCATTGATATTATATTTGGATGTATTTCATAACTAGTTTGTGAAAATGTGTCTTGTGTTTTTTGTTATTTAAATTTCCATATAGATTATTAATTATCGATTAATGTTATTCAGGTTATTTAAATGGAATGTGTGTTCATTTATTCACCTTTACATGTGGATTATTCCTTATCTATTTGTAATAGTAATGTAATTTAAATGAATTTTTTATTCAATTATTTACCTTGAAATATTGATTATTCCATATCTGTTCATGATAGTCATGCCATTTAATTGGATTGTGTGTTCAGTTATTTACCTTTCTATTTTGATTATTCCTTACATATTCATTACAGTCCATTTATTTAAATGTCATAAATGATCAATTATTTACTATCCTATGTTTATTATTCCATATATAATCTTGATATTTATGTAATTTATTAAAAAATGTGTGATAAATTATTTTCCTTTCCATATTTATTTCAACATATTGATTATTCCTCATTTACTCATGATTGATTCTATAATATATAACTCTTACTAAGTTTTTATTGTCAATATGTTTTTAACATTTCAAGGAATGTCATAATTTTACAAGAATTATATTCAATGATAATATAAAATGAATAATGATATTATAAAAAAAATGATTTAACTTTTATATTAAAATGTAATATAAATTTCAATAATGAATGTAGTTTTCCAAAACTACTAAACAATTCATTATTTTAGGAATAAATTCATTATATCATATAAATATTTTATAAATTAGACAGCAGATTCAGGTTACTAGAGTCAAGATCCCATGAAATATTGAATGTAGTTCCATTACCATGTTGATTAGGTCACAATAGACAACCACTAGGGCCATGTCACAGTGTGTTCCTGAATATAAAAACACAAACAACCCCCAATAGAGGGATGTAATGTGACACCCCGTATTTTTAGAATTCCTCTATTTTATTTTATTTAAGGTTATTATATTTTTTTTTCCGATATCCGAAGGATTTTTTGTGGAAAATTGATGGTTTTGGTCTCTTTGGGCTTCAATTAATTATTGAATATAATGTAGGGTAGTTCATGATTATGTGTATTTTTATGATATTGGAATAGTTAGTTGAATTCATTTTGAATACTCTTTGATTCTATATAGAAATGAGTTTTTTTTGGGTGTGTAATACAAGGACTCTAACTATGTGAAATATTTGGAAAAAGAAGATATAATGTATGTAATAGTGGTCATATCAATTTGTGGGTGACCTTGCACCTGTGTGGAAGAAAAGAATATAAAATATACACCATGTCATATTCCAGGACATCATGTGATGAAAATGAATAATGTAATCCATCTATATAATGGGGTTTCACCACGGAGGAGGAGTATGGTTGATGTCACCATGAATTTTTTGGGGACCATAATTATATAGTAATAGTCATTTGAATTTAAAAATGACTGAAATGGATTGTAAATTTTTTCGGTATGATGAATATTAAATAGTATACAATTTGAAATATTATGTGAAACATTAAGTAAATTTCTGACATCATTACCTCCATAAAACTATAATTTTCCTTCTCGTCATTTGGGATTTATAAAAGGAGTTTTCCATAAGGGATTTTTGGAGACTCTCTTTGTAAGAACACATTTATTTGAGGATTGTTCACGATGAAAATTTTGATTAATATACCATTTATAATACTCTAAATTAATAAATAAAATGAAATATTATTGCATCTAAACTTTCAATATTTTTAAATATTAGAAGTATTTTTTAATATTTTCAAGGTATGAACTATATAAGTTTCATTGCATTTCATATAAAGTTTTTCCTTGTAAAATCTAAGAGTTTTCATAGGTTAGTGTTTTTTCATGACTGAATGTGTGTATACACATTTTTTTTTGAACAGGGATACTAGTGTTACATTTATGGGTATAATTTATAAGATCTTAAATGTAACTTCTTTTATTTTGGGTTAATGAGGTACTTCTCATGGATATAATCTGTTCATAGAGTCCTATATGTTATATGCTGCATTGGGATCATGGAATATATTTTTTTTTGGGAAATTATATTATTGAATGGAAAATTTTCACATAATAATTTACCTTATATGTATATTATACAATTGAAATATTGATTCATCCTAGTTTTATTAATGTTTATTATAAGATATATTTTTTAATAGTATTCCATGTGTGAATCCTCTAGAATATTAGCCAGAATGTATTATGGACACCCCTACATAGTCATATTGGGGTATATATAGGAATAATTAGAAAGATTAATGTATTGGAATGCACATATAAGTTTATAGTGAATCATCATAATTTGGAGGTCATGGATTCTGGAGGTGGGATATTAGATTTTTGTGTGTCATGGAGTGTGGGGTAGTGAAACATTTAGAATCAGTGTTTTCATGGTAATATTATGAGTCTTATGGACTTACATGGATTTATATTTACGTGATGAAACTATGATTACATTATGTTAGTATTCATAATACATTTTAATTTTTAATTTTTGGATTTGGTTTATACCATTTTATATATATTAATAATATATTTTTTTATCTAATGGTAGATCATAATCCAACAATACATTATTTTTATGCATATTCTATATTTATAAATTTCTTAATTTAAATTTTTTATCCTAACGTCATTTTTTAAATGTACATTTCAAAATTATATTAGGTTGATGTTCTGATTTTTTTAAAATAATATATTTTAGGTAAATAGTGAAAAAGATCCAATTTCAAAAAACTTTCTCTATTATGATATTATCATTACAAAATAATGACTTAAAAGTTAACTAATAATTATATATATATATATATTGTTATAATGTAAAATAAATAGTATAAAAACATTAGGTTGATTTAATTAATCCCATGTGAAATGGTTTGGAAGAAAAAGTTATATTTTATTCTAAAAATTATTTTATTGTCTTTTGTATAAAATTATTTTTAATCACATATAAAAATTAAATGGTTAAATATATATTTCTTATTTATTATAAAAATGATCATATTATATAATAAGGTAAATTATTGCTTTAGTAATAAAATTATTATTACAGAGATTAATGTTAATGACCATGATAATGAGATAGATTTTATTTTAATATAATTATTTATTTTATTTTGTGTACATTTACCTAATTAAATAAATTATACACTTCAGAAAAATGTATGATATATAATTGTTAAATATATATGTAAATATATTATCACTCATTGTACAACCAATCTAAATTAAATACTTTTAATAATACATAATGGAAAAAACAACATTCTTATAATTTTATTTTTAATAAATTAGGTTTATAAATTTAAATGTTAACGTTAAAATGTTTATAAATTAAATTGGATTAAATTGAGGTTAAATATCTATTTATAAAACAAAAATGTGTTAAGAGATGTTATTTTATATATTCTATAAAAATATATTTTACATATTAAAAAACTAGTTATCTTTGTAGAAATGGAAATTAAAATATTTTAAAACAAAATTGTCAATGAATACAAACATTTATTAAGTTGTTTATTCATATAATATGAAGAGGATATATATATATTAAAACTCCAAAAAAATCCATTATTTTTTTAATTTTGGAAACTTTGACCCATTAATAGTGTCATTCCATTATTGAAATATAATGGATGTTCACACAAGTTCCATTTTTTCTACTTATAAAAGGAGAAACATCCACCCAAACAGTACACAATAATTCTTTAAAATGTATTCCTTAAACTATTTAATTTTTCTATTCATATAATCCCTTATAAATTACATAATACATTGATCTCAATTAGTGTTTTTAATCCCTTTATTTATAAGGATTCATTCCACAAAAAGTTCAAGGATTCAATGTAAGTACTACCTAATCATAATCCATTTCATCTTAATATTTTCAATCCAATAAAATATTAAAATAAAGGAAAAAAAGACCTCAAAAAATTTATATAGTTATGTTTAATTACTTAAATGCAATAAAAATTATTTATTACTTCGATATGGAAAATTAATAAAATTGATCCTCAAAGGTGTGTTGTGTATGCTACCGCCTCCAAAAAATAATGGTTTTTTACTTTTTCATATTGATTTAATCATCATTATCCAAACCACATAAAATATGACATAAAAAATAATAAAATAAAAATAGTTCAAATATTATTTTGTTACAATGGTATCATACACCTCCGTAACAATACTTACCCCATGAGTAATTAAGTGTTCCCATGTGGGTCTATTTAACCACTCATATATACTATTTAATAAAATTTTGTCTTAGATAACTATAGGAAATATATTAATAGTATTATTATAAGTTATTAATAAATTACTTTTTGTTTTATATTAATGTAAATTTTATACCCATTATTTAACATTTTTTGTAAAATCATCGTTGATTTTTAAAATTATCCAAATAAGTAGACACTGATTGAATTTTTATTAAAAATAACAAAACATATAAAAAATTATATAATATGTTAGTACAACATTATAAAAATGTACCTTATAAAATGAAATTTAGATTAATAAGGTTCTTAAAAAAGGGTTCTTTTTAAATATAATTTTATTTTTAAGGAGGTTAGGTGCATTCCAAAAGATTATCTAGACAATGGTAAGGGTTTCATTTCTCAAATTATCATCCCATTTAAAATAAATCTTATTATAAAACATTTTAAATATTAAATGGTGATGTACTCAATTTTCATGAATAATTTAATTCAATTTAAATTATTTTTATGAAATTTAATAATGAATATCAATGAATTCAAATTTTTTATTAATATATGGTCATCATCAAATCTCGAATTGAAATAAGTAAATTTCTTATGAAATTGAAACATTGAATTTATTATATAATGTATTAAATTTTAATTTAAATAATTTAATAGGGTTAGTAAAAAATGGTCCAGTCATAAATATAGCTAATCAACTAGTGGAATATCGCAGCTTCATCATCCCACAAGGAGTCGGCTAGCCAGGGCACAATTGGGAGGGCCCACTCTGGCTGATGGGGCTTCACATGGGTATGCCCTTATATTACAATGGGGTCCCTGTTTCTATACAATTATTCTGTATCATTTTTCTGTTAAAGGTTTTAAAATTCATTATTTCATAATTTTTATTGGATATTTTCTTTGTATAAAAACTCACTCTTGTAAAATTCATTAATTTTGAAACAATTTCTCCACCATTTTGGTTTTTAATCACACAAATTGAGTGTTATATGGTCTGGGAGAAATGTTTTTTTCTATTACAATACCTGTAGGAAATACATTCTGTTATAATTTTGTCACATTTGATACCCAATTCCTAATTTGGAATTTACAAAGATGATTTAAGGGAGGGCCAATATTAATTTTAACCATTTTAATGAGAATAATACAGCCAAGAATATTCATTATACTATTATCAATGTCAACATAACTTAAATGATGGAGAAAATGGGAAATGATTCATGATACATTAAATGATCAAATTGAGAAAAGGAATTAAATTTTTGTGTATCATGATATAATTATAGTACATAATCAAATACTACAACCAATTAATTTTCTATAAGATCATTTTGGAAAACCTTGTTCTGTGATTCCAAGTCGTATAATTCATTTATATTAATTTAAATTAAAAATCATAGATCCACGATTGAAAATTGTACTCTCACAAGATAGATTTGGTATCTACTACTACTGATATACATCAGTGGTAAAATAAACACATTTTACAATACTGTACATCTAGTGTGTGTCAAAACATTACACCATTCCTAGTGACAATGTGTTAAATAGAATCCATAACTTTCATGACTATGAAATCCATTGAGGAAATATTTTATCTTGATCTTTCTATATAAAGGAAGTTTTTAACCTAGATTAGGGATCATATTCATAAAAAATAATTTGCAAAATTAAATTTAGAGGATTTGAGTTAAACATTATGTGTTCACTTAGAGTAAGGAAATATAGACCTTATCCCACAAGAAAACCTATGGGATTTTTGTTACCCACAATTTTATAATTAGACTAATTAACTAAACAAGAAAATATAATATAATTATTTTATATTTGGAGTATGTATGATTCCTACATTACCCATGTTTCATTGAAATTTAGTAGTAGAACAGAACTGTAATGTTCAATCATTCAAGTATGTTTGTTCATGCTGCCAGATCGTAAGGGTGACTAGGGAAAAAGTAATATTGAGTGAATTTCCCTTTTCACATCATAGATATGCTAAATTATGGTTTAAAAATATACAACCATTAGAGTTCCATTACTTGGATGATCTCTAAATATGGTTCATGAATATATTCTTCCTATCCTCCAGGAGCAAGGCATTAAGGAAGAATATTTAAGACATCAAAAGAGATAATAAAAACACCTTATATGAATATTTTGAAAAAAAATTGTGCACGATATGCACACCATGATTTTTAAGATCATCAATTACTAATATTCTTATACCAACGGTTGCTATAATGTGAATGATTCGTCCTCAATGGGGCATCCATATGAGCTTTTACTCATACTAAACCCAGGGAATCTAGTATCATGGACATGTAAATGCAATACACTTCCAAATTGTTTCAAACAAGAGGTATAAGAACAACAACAATCCACAAGGTAAACACCTATGACTCATGTACCTTGATAAAAAAATAGGCAAATTGAACATACTAGTAATACATATGGATGTTAAAGAAGAGAATGAACATCTTGCCCCACATAAGCTATGTGGTTTATATTCATTACTAAATCAGTTAACTAATCAATTTGGTGAGATATATGTTATGGATAACTATGTAGCTATAATAGAGATGAAGCTATTTTATTTGAATGAACCATGTAGAGAATTGAATTCCCAATAAGTATTTTGAGGTTAACAATGTTATACTAGAGCCTAATGTTAGCAATAAATCCAAAACCCACCACCTTCCATTAAACATACATGTATCAATATAAGAAAGAACACTAATAGCCACATCCTTTTCAAAAAAAAATTATATTGAAATCAAGTATCTAGTGAAACACTAGACAAAAATGAAATTAACATAGATGTGGAATGTATTAAATATAGTAAATCATTTTCCATATAAATTTTAAAATCACACTTACATGTTGTCCAAAAACCTAGAAATAGACCGAGATCAACAATCTCAAACCCAGTGGAAAGAGTTGTAATGACCATCACATAGAGTGTTAAGGTTATCTAGAATCCCTGAATTAAAGATAAACATGATAAAGTAGAATAATTTGAGTCTATTAATTCTGAAAAACTAGACAGATTCTAGAAGTAAAAAACCATCCCACCTATACATCATGATTCAAAAACTGAAAGAGAGCCTAATAAATTATTCAAGAATAAAAAGGATGATACACCCATAAAAATATAAAAAATATAGAATAAATAAATAAAACATCCTTTAACATCTGTATATAAATAATATATAGAAATTTGGGAAGATAAACATAAACTATATAGCCATGAGAAATTTCAAAATGTTGAAATTAATACACATATATTTGACGCCATATGGAATATTAAAAAATATTGAAAATTAATCAGATAGATTTAAACCATGTAAAATAATCCATATAAAATTTAAGTAATTATCATAGGTGGAATTATTTCAACAATTATCACTCCATTAATATGAAAAAAATTTCAGCATCTCAGGATATTCTCTATTCCCTTATCCAATGGCCATATTATTTTTTTTCATTGTGTGAGCATGGTTTACCTGTTAAAATAATATCTATCTATATTAATTCATCATTTTAAATATGTAATATAAATCTCACAAGTGTGGTTTTTCAACTTGAAAAAACATCCACAACATTTGCAGCTGATGTTTGAGAGTATGTACATGTAAGAATAAAAAGGATTGTTTTTTTCAAATTAAAATTCTATCCCTACAATAGATGAAGAAATAACATTAGGGTATATAATAATAATTTGTGGTTGAAAATTTCTATAGATGGCCAAAAAATTAATTAATTTAAATGAAGGAACCCACACCATGGAGCTATGAGAGATAAAGGGGCACATCAACAAAATTTATTCTAAGTAGTACCCATAATATAATCATTAACTCCATTAATTTTTACAAAAAAAATTTATTTGAGTATATTAATGACTTAGGTATACGGATATAATATTTATCCTTAGGATTAAAAGTTTATACAGAAAAGAAAAATGAATTAATAAACAATAAAAAATATGGAAATTTTATTTTTGATTATAAAAAAAATGACATATGTATTCATTGATACTTTTTTCGGTAAAACTAATAAGATAACCTCTTATATAGAGATTCATGTTTTGGAAGTAGTGAAATTGAATTCAATCTCATCTATGGAAGAACCTCCAGTTCATGAAATAAAATCTCACCAATGGGATATAAAATATTGGTATCTTATGGAGGGGAAATGTTCACCATGATCACATTTAACCATGTTTCTCAAGTATAAGAGGAAATATTTCATGACCTTTTGTAATGAAACATTCAATACATAGGGTGTAGCATTGGAGATATCATTGGAATGAACCCCAAGGGTTTTTATAAAAAACTTTATATAGAGGGGGACTATAGACTTATTAGACAACGCCGAAAGAGACTTATTCGATCAATTATAAATTATCTAAAAAATGAATTGAAACCCCATTTGAATTTTACCTAATATAGGGAATTTCTAACTCACTATGGGTTAGGCTCATTCATATGGAACCTAAGAAAACTATTTTGACAATAGTGGGAAATTATAATAATTAATTAATTCCAATGATAGTCCAAAATAGTTTGGAAGGAATTCATTGAATATAAGAAGCTAAACAATTTGAATATAAAAAACCATTTCCTTATCCAATTCACAAATCCAATGTTGGAATTGTTAGTATCTTGGAAGAAGTTCTATTTTTTATAGTTCTTTTATGTTATATTTTATACCAATTTTTCTATAATACCAAGAGAAGACAACACTCACAAGTATGACATTCTGATTATGTAATTCTCTAGGTAAATTACATCCGTGTATGGACATATCTTTCTCAGATCACATGGAAGACCTCTGAGAGGTATTTTTGGAAGAGTTTACTATTTTTGGGAACCCCAATTATCATTTCAAAGGGAATCTATAAAATTTTTCTGAAAACCTACATAGAAAAAAATATTTTATAAATAATTTATTACTAGAAATGTAATAGTTCAAAAAGGGATAGGGATTCCTCATATTATTTTACAAAAAAGAATAGAGATTCCTAATCAAAATGTCGTAGTAATACATTCATTACCATATCCCACAGCTGTGAGAGATATTAAATCAGTTTTGGTCAATTTGGGGGTTTACATAAGATTATTAAATGAATTTAATAAAATTTATCAAACCCTTATAAGATTAATTTTAAAGAAGCTGATTTTTTTTAAAAAACAATTATTATTAGGTGGTATTTTTTTTATTGAAGTAAATATTGAATAACAAACAATTATAAATCCCACATATAGGGAACAACCATTTTATTCTCCTTCTAATTCATTAAACAATGTTATAGGTGAACATTTCTCCCCAAGAAATGATGGATGTCCATAAGTCATACATAATTCCTCAAGAACACTAGATTCAACTCCAAATAATTAAAAAACTACTAAAGAATAATTCCTTTTTATTGTATTTTCTTTGGATAAATTTTGATCTTATTTAATGGGAAGTATTGTGGGTATATAATCGGGTCATATAGAACATTGGTACCTTATAAACAAGGATTATCCCAAACAATAAAATGATATATAGATAATACACATGATAGAGTTAAACCAATAGATCATGAATATGAACGAAGTTGAAAACTATGTGAAAGATCACCTCAACGGAATACCATGAATTATTAAAATAGAGATTCATAAACTGAGAATTTTCAATGATCACATTCCTCGAAAGAAACAATTCAATGTGGGAGGTGATGTACAATGGTTTGTTTCATGATCCGTCCCAATGTTTTTCATGTTGTGAATACCCCATGACTACCATTAGAAATCCATGAGTTAGCAACCAGCATCGAGTAACATTATCAATAACATGAGATGACATAACCAAATATACATGTACACACACTAACATCATCAATCCCATACAATTCTAAAATTTAAAACTATAAATAAACTATGTGAAAATATATATAAATCAAACTACTAGGGTTTGACAATATATTCATGAAAAAATACATAAAATACTATCCCTCAATAAGGAAAAAATATTCAAGTCCAACCTTAAAGTATAGAAGGTGACAACTAACAAGTTAAACATTGGAATACACATTAGTATTCATAGATCACCACTATTTTTTGGTACAAGTACCTCTAGGAATCCATCGTAATTTTTATCATCTAAATTTGACCTAACACATGTAGGAAAATCCCATGAATGGTTGAGTATAACATAAAAAATATGACACCTAAAAGTCACTATGAATATAAAAACAATGATTAATGATAGATCAAAAATGGTATAAGTTAACATCACTTATAATAATAATACCTAGAAGCAATCAAGAAAGAAACATTGTTTCAAATTAAATTCACTAATGTACTGTTAATCAAGGATTCATGATCAAAGGTTCTCCATAAAATTCATCTAAGATAACATACTCAATGAGTAAATGTTCAAAAATATGGTCCATCTGAAGTGACATTGTTATCATATATTACTATAATAATTTTATTTTGGTGGTTTGAATAGAATTATAGACAAATAATAATCACAACAAAGTCTAATGGGTACACCAACAACAAAATTTGGAATACCTCACTACGAAGTGGACTGGTACCCATGTAGAGTTGGTCAAAATGACACCATGAATTACACCTTGGGAAATACAATGAAAGTCAATATCATTATACGACCCAAGAAGTATTCCCAAAACATAATCTATGTAGTTTCAATGAAGGTATCTCCATTATATGTATTGGACATGATTCCATACAAACCCTATGGGAATGAAACATAGGAACACTCCCTAATGAAACATGTCTCAATTGAAAAGGAAAGTGGATATAATCCATTATGAATGGATTACATGAAATATAATAGTTTTATATAGTTTATACATTTTGAACTAGTAAAAAACTATTTATCATAAATCATGCACATATCTGTGTGTGTTCATGAGTACACGTAGTTTCCAATCCTATATTGTTCTCTATGGTTCTTGTCTAGTTATACATGTCTTTGTATGGATATCCATTCATGTTCCCATGGATATGTATCATCATCAGAACAGAAGGAGCTCCAAGAAAGGGTCACATGTTGGATGATATTTATCTTTTCATTTAAACCCTAGTGAAATACCAATCTCTCTCACACGATGTGTAAACCCAAAATACATTAAATGTAATTCCAGATTTAAAAGAGTCTCAAAACGATTAATGTATCATCCAGATGTGGTTACATCACAATTAAACTATCAAATGAACCTCATTTCCGGGGTTTGACTTTTCTTGTCAACAATTATTACTATAATTTAGCTTCCACTTTTCTAAAAAATCATTCCTGAAGAAACAAATATATTTTTCTTCAAGAAACACATGAATGTACACCTATGATATAGTCCAAATACAATAATTCTTCCACCTTTATTAAATATATAATAAATGTATAACATGTATCTACGACATAAATACATTTTTCAATGTTAATATTGGAATTATTATTGACTATAGAGTATATTTTTATCTGTGAGACTAGAGATTTTAATAAAATGAATGAAGAAAAAGGAGATGAAATAAATAACCCCAAAAATAAGGAATAACCCTCTTCCAATTTATATTCTGGTATTTATCGGCTTCTATTAGTAATGTGAATGAATATGTAAAAAATAATCCAAAAAATCACAATTCATAGGTAAATCTTACTCATCCCTATAATACACATGATCCAAGAATCAATCTATTGGTCACATGATTAACATTCATTATAAGAATATTAATATGGAAAAAAATATAAATATTATTTTTTATTCCTCAATTAGTATTGACCACTAAAGAATAAAATATATGTTTTTGTTTTTGTTGAGATTCAAAAGTTTTGTTGGCACACTGTCCATTGGTCTCGATATGATACGATGTCGGTTATCATGAAAGATCACCTCAATTGATCCTATAAATCACCCAGGATATGCAGATAACTTTTGAATCATCCCATTTTAGAATATTTATAAAAAAATATGGTTTTAAAACTATTACTAATATTATATATTATTATAACCAGTTATTTTAGTAATCTATATCCATGATAATGTTATCAGAAATGCCTGATCCTGAAAAATATTACCTCATGCGTAGGGTAAATACCATTGTAGGAACTCAATAGTGATATAAAATTATAAATATCTTCCTATGTTAAAAATTTATTCAAGAAAAAAAATTCATGTATTTAATATATTTTATATATTTCTAAATCTAATTTTTGGAACACTGGGCCTTAGAATCTCAAACAGTCTCTGCATAAAGTTCTAAAAATAATTAATATAATATTTCTAATCAAATCTTATAAATACTGGTTTCAATTCATCATCTAAACCTTGGATTTTATGTCAATGAAGGATAAAAATAGCTGGCCAAAATATAATTTCATACTATTCATGCATCTAAGTGTCATTATCCCAATTTATCTACTAAAAATTCCCAAGCTACCACCAGACACGAACATAGGGAATCGATTGACAATGAAAGATTTGATCTTTTTGGTCCTCAATCTCTATCAAGTTATAAGTAAATATAAATCAATAATTGATTTCTAGCTCCTCCACGTTTAAAATCTATGACAGATCATTCACATACATCCTTAGAAGTTACCCATGGAAGACGTCATGTACCTGATCAAACTACGATGGTAGTGATGATCCATAATATACCATAGAAACTATAGAAATTATCTTGAATTGGACAATTAATCACATATATTTCTTCTAACAAATTCTAAATCTACAATTGTCATGTGTATGTGAAACCCATTGGAACACATTGTCTCTAACCACACACTACAAAGGCCTATGTCATCAGTTAACAAAATAATTATAATGAATCATGGAATTACACATCTACTCCAACATGATCTTCAACTTATACCCTCACATACATGAAAAGAATAACATTCATGCTTGTAGAATGTCCTCTCATACCTAAATGTTCTATATTGTTTTGAAATCATTTTGGGGTTAAAAATATAGGATCAAAAGTACATGAGTCCCAATAAAATCATGAAATATAGAGCATAACAGTGATGTGACGTGAGAATCATGGTCGAAATCAACCATTGAGGGAACTACATTGATTCATTCATTCTTCTACACATTCTACTATCCTCTACTCTTAGATTTCTAATATGCGAGACGAATTATTTAGTTAGTCTATGATCACCCTGATAAAATTGTGTCCCCTAAACATACATGGTATTTACATCATGATGTATATAGAAATAGAATCCCACAACCACTTTTCACCTATATGGTTGAGTTAAACCAATTGGATTATAGTTCCCCTCAATCACATTATGAAAGAAATGGAATTAAGAGATGAGATCTGGAACACCCTTCTTCATCTCTGGCCACCAAACCTAATGTCAATGGTCTTGGTATATTATTGAAACACAAAGTTCTATCAACAATATATATGAAATTAAATTAGTTATATCCCCCTCCTATAACATCAAAGGTACCATCACGTGTCCCCTAAAAACATGGATATTCTCCCCCCCCCCTTTAGAAAACCCCTCAATAACATGTCCCCATGAATCTTGTCTGTGTAAAGCATCACTGTCAATACCTCCAAGTTATTTGTGCCTGAATCGTGGTATAGGAAGGGGTATCTAAACCATAAACTAAAGGTAAAATGAAATATCACTATTCACAAAGTATATTGGAAATGATTCCAACGACTATGATTCTCCTCTTATCAAATGTGAACAAGATATCCTACTAAGAGTACCTACTACCATGATCCCCATATCATGTGTATATAAAATATCAAATTCATAAAAAAAATTTCTATTTACATTTCCTCAATATCAATTTAATATTTTATCAATACATGATATACTAGAAAATGTTATTTTCATAATAGATTATAAACCCCTCAACAATCATGTAGTGTCGTCGCATTTTAAGTGTGAAGAAAATTGTTTCAAAATCATGATTGTTGTTCATATAGATCATCATTTGTGCTCTCAAATAATGTAATACGCATAGAATCACTCCCTAAATTATAATAAGAAAACAATCAAGGATGGTTCCCAAAAACATTATAGAATACTATGAACAAGAAACCCTCATAAAGTGATTATAATATGGGAATGATCATCAATATCATTCAGAACTCCAAGAAAACCTAATTTCACATATTTATTCAAATGAATGGAGTCCCTTTTATATTAAATCTATCAAAAATGTGGATATATGGAAAATTCATGTATTAATCTATGATTTTATCCTACTTATTTTTAATTTAATTTAATTTTAAATAATTTCCATTAATGGGAGAGTATACGGATTGAACATTCTTGTTACTTGTCATGAACCATGTTTTCATGTATTTAAGTCAAAAACCTCGTAAATCAACATATTTGATTAGATGGACTAAATTGCATTTACATTTTTGTTACACAAAATTTATATTATTTTTGGTTATGATATTTTTCCTATTTAGCACTTTTTGTGCATTAAATGGACCATGTGTAATTAACTACTTAGTGCATCCACATGCAATTTGAATAGGTGAAGTACATTCTCTTCGACTAAATGACCTATAAATAATTTATATTTTCCAGTGTTTTTGCAATTCAATATGAAATATCTATTTATTCATCATATACTCTTTTATCATCAATTAAATTTAATAATGAACGAACATTATTTATATATAAAATCATGATAATTAAAAATTTTCTACTGAATCAATATTAAAAAATTAATATTCAACAACGATTGTATATGGATCTAAAATCCAATAAATAATTATAAATTTAATGATAATAACTCTGATACCACTTTATGGATCCATGATCTGCGAAAGAGTGTGGTGGTTGGAGATATTTAAAATTTTATTTTAATATTATAATTCTTGAACCCAAGAGCTAGGATCTTACACATAATATTTATAATTAATTATTTTAATATTGGACGAAGAGATTACCTTGTCTTAGGAACCATTGTTTTTTGATTCTGTAGATCATCCAAAAAGGACACTTTCAGATTTCTTTCATTATGTTGGGAGGATCTAAATATAAATTTTATCTAATGTTCATAATCAAATCATCCTCTGACATCCATGAAATTCTAATCGATCCCAGGGTGCTATCTTGACGAGTCGATTTTCTTACATTACTCATGTTGATCACTCATCCATAAATCTTAAAGGGATGTGTCTTACTTTTTGTGTTCATTAGAGAAATAGAGAACATGAAATGGTATTGATTATGTCATGAAATGTATCAATGATAATATTAATGTCCAAGGACCATTACAGACACTTGGAAATATGAATATACAATGAAACCGACTGCAAAACATTATTTAAGAATATGTTCATAACAATTCATGGCCTCATTATAGCGGGTAAAGTATATGAATTTACTAAGGATAAGTATAATCTATGATATTAATAATTTATATACTTGTATAAAACTTAAAAAAAATTAATAATACATTTTATTACTATTCATTATATAAAATATACAAGTAATAAATGTATAGACGGTAGGTCCTAGGACAAAAACTAAAAATGAGGAACCTTAATTGGTATTAATGGTAGGTTAAGTTATTATAGGAGATCATTTTAGATTTTTTATTTTGAAAACATGAAAATTTGTAAAACCCCCAAGACAACCCAGTGGGACGAGTAAATGTATTGGATAAAAACCCCAAAATTTTAGTGAATTAGATATTTTGTGTATCTCACTGAAATTAAAACCCTATCTATATACTCTATGTGGATGTTTTATTTGGAATAAAAGTACCTAGGGGTAATAACCCATATAATTGTGGATTTTATATTATCTTAGTCGTCTCCATGTGTTTAAAATACATGCATCACTAGACAACGACTTTAAAAATAAAGTTCGATAAGATTTAGTTAATTTAAATTCATTCTAATGAACCATTATAAAGAATCAGAGCAAGATGTTAACTAGTTAGGAAAAGTAACCAAATAAGAAAATTACCTAGGATTACCAAGGATTGAAAAAATAGATTTATAGTTTGATTCTAAATCATCAAATGTAAATAAAAAGTTGTATTAGAAGAATACATCCCCATATTGATGTTTTTATATTCATATTTTGGATGTTATCATTACCATTTATTTAATATGTTCTTGTAAGATGATCACAACAATATAGTTCAGAAATGTCTGAATCTAATAAGCACACTGAATTATTACAAAATGAGTAAGTATTAAAAAATGGATGAGAATATTTATATATTCCTAAAATGATGTAAAAGGTATGATTCATAATATCACATAAGGTAGTGAGGTGAATATCGTAATAGAAAACAAATATTTATACTCCTAAATATTTCAATCACTGAGTGATATTTATGAACAAAATTTTGTTATATTCCAAAATATATAAGGATTATATAAATAATCTACAGATTATTCTTAATTAATATTTATTTGATGATTTTTAATCATATATTTAATATTATCTATAGCCTTGTAATGTGATTTTATAAAAGGTTATATTTTTCCATTAAACTATTGGTGTCCACATGATTGAGTTAAAAATAAGTATTATATTAAATAAATTCTTGATGTGGGGACCATAATAGGTTTATTCATTTTTTAAGAGTATATTAGAAAATATTGGTTACCTAGGAATTTATAACTAACTCAGAATATTATTTGAATTTTTCTTAAATATTTTATTATGGTATACATTTACTATTGTGTGACCTTAACACAAAGAAAATAACATTGTTAAAGGGTTATGTATATAATAATATTCAGAAAGAATGTGTAGATTCATTTTGATTTAATAAAACCATTAATAACATTGTTTTTTAAAGGTTTACTTTATGGAATTTTTTATTAGGGTATATAAAAACATGAGATGAAGATTGTATGAAAAATTCATATTCATTGAGTAAAGATTTGTAACTCAAATTATCCTAATATAATATTGTATATTTAATATTATTTGTTATATATAATATAATTATTATGTTTAAAAGAACCACACTTAATTTAAAAGGGATTATTAATGAAAATTGTGAGGTGGAAATTTATTTTTGGAGGGTCTTAAGTAATGACAGACAATTCTACTATATATTTTTTTAAATAAACACCAGGTAATTAGATTGTTCATTATGAACCATCAAACTAAAAAATTCCAAGAAATAATATTTAATAAAAATATAATGTAATAAAAAAATTTATAGGTAAAATATTGTGATATATTATAAATGACTAAAAAGTATTTATGGAAATAATGTTTTTATAATGGTGTTTTTTAAAAAAACAATTGGTTTTCAGTATTTAAATTTAATTTTATTTAATATGATAAATTTTTTATAATTTTATTTTTATAAAATAAACCTCAATTTTTTAATCATAGCTTCAAAATTATCTTAGGTTGTTTATTTTTTGTAAAATATTTAATTTTTAGTTCAGTAGTAAAAATATCGACTTTACTATGAAATTTCATTATTATGACATTATATGAAATCAACACTGACATAACTATTTTATAAAACTATTCTATAATAAAATATATATTAAAATAGTAAATTAAATTATTTTTACAAAAAATCTCGGTTTTATTAAATCCATTTGTGATTTTTTGAAAACATAAAAAATATTCTTCTCTAAAAAATGTTTTCATTCATATATAATAGAATTTAATTTTCATCACTAGTAGAATTTAAATCATTCAATTTTGGTTTCATATTATAAATAAACATGGTCAAATTATTTCATAATTTTAATTTTCTTTTTTATTAATGGAATAATGATTAATAATATTATAGTTAATGGCTATAATTATGTTTAAATGGTAATTTTTGAAGAATAGTTATATAAATATTCTGTAATTTTTTTCTAAAAGAATTACTTTATCCCAAAAAAATTACATAATTTTTAAATCATTATATAGACATATTATTACTCATTCAATTATTAATTGACATTCCGGTTAGATGGTGATAATGGTGGTATATCTTTTATTGTTAATTGATTAGGGAAAATTCAGTGAGTATATTGAATAAATGTTGAAAATAGTTTCCTTTGATATTTTTTATAAAATTATATATAAATGATTAAATAGAGTATCAAATAGAGTTTCTAATTGGGTTTCCAATAATGTTTCATAAGGAGATTCTTATGGACATTACTATGAAGATTTCAAATATGTTTCCAATAAAAGTCAGAATACGTTGGTATACTCCTCAATATTTCTATAGTCGAGGTTTCTAATATATTTCATGGTAAAATATGAGTATATTCAAGAACACTCTGAGCAATTAAATTGTGTAATATAAATATTATTCTTCAAAGTGTCCATGTTACAACCAATGATCAGATTTGGTATTACTAGATGAAGAAATCATATGATGTTATTTGGTGAACTTTTTTTGAAACCACCAAATAGATAAATATATAATGTCATACAATGTAGAGAAATATATAAATATGAACCAGATAGAGAAAATTAAAATTTCCTAGAAGATAGATAATAATATAATGTTAAATTAAATGGAATAATTTAAAATATATTATAGATGGAGAATGTTACAAAGATATACCAAATAGAAAAATGCACAATGTTTTACTAGATGGTGAAAAGTAAATATTTGTTTTGTAAAACGTTTATGTTTCATAGTTGAGTTGTATGACGTTCAATTTAATTAAATGAGTTGTAAGAAGTCTGAGTGATAGAGTTGGAATTAAAAATATCGAGCTACAATGTTCATTATGAAAACATGAGATGTAAAGAGCTCAAGTTAAAAAATTTATAATTTTAATGTTAGAGAAAAATATTTGACCTATGAAAGGATTGATAATTAAAATTATGATTTTAAATGTTTTTGTTTTGTTTTATTGTATCTTTTTATAAACAAGATAAGGGTTTTATGGAATTTAAAAATATTTATATTCAACCATAAAGATGATTTTGAGCGGTAATTTCAATGTATGTATGTCTTACAGATATTTTAGGAAGATTTGAAAAGGTTCCTGATGACTAAACATGATGAAATATTAATGAATAAATCTTATTTTGATTATTTAAGAACATTCAAAATAGCCAAATGAATTATATGTTTAGTGGTAATTTCAAATTTGGACCTCGTGTTTATTATTTGGATTCTAGAGGATTTTCTTCCTCTATAAATGGTCGAACACATTCTATGAAATATTATAAATAATAGTTAATTTGAGTTAAAAATATCGGAATTTGATAAATATGGATTTCAATGATTATTTTTTTGGTTGATAAATCATAACATTAGGTTTTGGGAATGATAATAAGTCTGAAATATTCCATGTGACAACGTACCTTAGTGTTGAGTGACATTGTTCTAATGTTATGGTTTCCATAATGATAATTTTTGGAAGTATTATGGAAAAATTTTAAGTGTGTTTAAAGAAATATTATATTAACTCATTTTTATGTGAAAAATGATATTCCAAATGAGGCATTAAGAACAAGTGGGTTTATAATACAAAATCCATTATATCCTGGATGTTGAAAATGATACAAACATAGTATAATGATCCATCACTAGTGTCACATAGAGACTGATTATAGTTACAGGTGATTACATCCCACAGAACATGTAATATGCAATGAATATTTTAGTGTAAAATCTATTTCATGTGTTATTTAGAACAATATAAGTTACGGGTACCCACATTGGGATCGATCCATGTAAAACTAATTGTGTGTTGGTTAGATTACAATATTTAAATTACATCTGGGAAATTTGTTGAGGGTTCACAATAAAATATATATACATCTTAACTGGTGATTGAGAATAGGTAAAGATAATGACTAAATAATATTATTTTATGTTGATTTAGTAAAAACATAGTCATCCATGAATCACCCACCTTCATTAGGTGACAATATAATCCACTAGACAATATAATTTGTTTGATATCATATGTTCATTATATTTTGATCTAATTTCTTTTGATAAAAATTATTTTTCATTGGTTTATATGATGTGAGAATTTCGATTCATTTATTAATTAATTTATCCAAAAATTTGGAATGTTATTCCCGAGCTGATGTTTATAAATTATACAAAGCCCTGAGAAAATATAAATGTTTTATACATGATGTTAAATGAATATATGAAGAGGGCTGTTTAAATTATTATAATTTTATACTATCATGATCAGTAGAAGTATGATCCACCACATTCTATTATTTTTGTGTAAGGATACTATATTGAAAAATACAACAGATCCGATCATTCAGAAAGAAGTTATTAATGTTTTGGTGAGTATTAATCCATCGGAATTATTAATGATTATTACTATGATACTAAATATCATTTAAAGAAGTTTCTAATTGAGTTTTTCATGTATATATTTTAAATAATAAATATAAGTTACAACTAAAATTATCTACTCATGAAGGAGGCCAATGTAATGGATGAATAATTGGTTATTTATGAGAGAGAATGTAAAAACTCTCTAAACTAACTTAAGGCATTAAATAAATGTTATTATATTCCTAAGAAACATATAGCCTGGTTGAAGAGGCATTAAAAAATAAATTTTGTCTGACTTTTTTAATAACATATGTTTTTAAGTGATGATTACATACAGTAATATATAATGAATATCATAATAACTCTCATATTGATGCCAAATTAATAAGGATAAAAGAGAATGAAAAATCAATTTTATAATAGAGTGATATTCAGGATGAAATTTTTTGGAAGGAGAAGAAAATAATTGAATTATATTTTAAATATCATTAAATTTTTTTGAAATCATTAAATTGTAAGTTTCTGAGTTGGAAATAAAATTGAGGAACATAGAAAGAACAAAAGATGAATATTTATATAAATAATGGAAAATAATCACTACAAATATCTCTAATGATATTATGACTTCCCAAAAGTCTCAACCCAATAGTTGAAAGAATTTAAATGCATAGAAAGAACAATATTTTAACAAGTTGAAGAAAATAATAATCCATCAATATAATAATTTTTATTTAATAACTCAAGTATATTTATACTAATTGATATAGTTTTAGATAAAAATGGATGATGAATTATTTTGAAAAACCCACCACTTCAATATAATTATAAGAATTATTGAATGAAATCATTAAAATGAAAGCTATTAAAATGAATTAAGTTTACATTTTCTGATTAGATAAAACATTCTCCAGCAAAAAATATACCTACATGAAGAAGAACATATATTTTCTACAATTTTTGTTACGAAAAGTGAGGTTACCATGTAATATATTATTGGGATGAAATTTCAATAGATATAACAATAATATTTTTATATTAAGTTGGTTTTAGAAGAGAGATAATAAAAATTCAATGAGAATCACCATGATTTTCATTATATGGGAAACCAAACAAATGTAAATAATATATGTATAGGATGTAAAACATTCAAACACACTCAAAAAAATGCATGATAATGTTACCAAAAAATGAGAAGTTAGAAGCTAAAGGAACTCAAAACTTATAAGACATGATGTTTTTTGAAATAGGAAAACCATATAGGAATAATTAATACAATTATATTATTAATTTAATCATTTTGATATTCCTAGAAAATCTGGAGGAATAATGATGGTTATAATCATTTGAAAAGAATATTTCAAGATCGTTACAAGTTGTAGTCAAAAAGGATGTTCAATATAAAGTAAAGGATTAATGTAATAATAATGAATACATGATTTATAAAATAAAATATTAATATAATTTCAAGGGGGTGATAGAAAAAAATAATTATGAACTGAAATATTTTTTTTGGTTGGGAATATATTCATAATTTTTTATTTTTAAAAATGTGGAAAGAAAGGTCCACCGTATTCCATGATGTGTTATCATATAGTAGAATAAAAATAGAATTTAATGTTATCTAATTCAAGATATTTTTTCAATTGGGAATAATTTAATGAATATATGAGAGAATATTAGATCGATTAATTTGGCATTGTAAGACGGAGAAGATGATCTATGATTATAATAAGGAAATTTACCTTCATTAGATTATTCAAATTATTCAACGGATATAAACTTTATAATTCCATTTGAAGGGTACATTGTAATAAAAAATTATTATATTAATTACACAAGTATATAGTATATCATGATTGAATAAAACATTTAGTATATGGGAACATGAGAGCTGTAATATTTTATAATTAACATTTTCTTGGGGGATAATTGTTCTATTAATATTTTATGAGTTTAAGTGATATAATGTTGATAGAATATATTAATGAGTAATTATATTTATTATTTAGCTATTTTTATACAAATAGAACTAATAAATATTATATGAAGTATTATTACATATCAATTTTAGCATACTACATGAAGACTAAAGAGAAGTAGAACATAAACGAATAATTAATACACTACAAGGAGTGTTGTAGCATGATAATTTCCCATGATTCATGGAAATAGATCCCACAGTTCCCCAATTCCTTATAAAAATACAACAGACATTTTAACATGTTACAAGAAAGAAGATTGCAAACTAGATTTTTCATAAAATGAATTTCGAACTGAAATTATCAAACATATAATTTGGATGTGAGATAACTAAGAAGAACTAAGTAAAGAATTAATGGATATATAAAGTTAAATAGTTCAAATAGAATTTTAAGTCATATTATTCATAAATTAATGTAATGGAATACACAAAATAGTGGAATGAGAATATCTGATAACCATATGAAGCTTTATAAAACGATGTCTGATCGAAAGAACTGGTATCAATTATAGAGTTTTATGATGATAAGGTTCCATCAATATTTCTCGAAGATAATGATATATTTTCTAGAATTATCCACCATATTTAGCTGAACTATAAATTTAAAAATAATTTTTTTATTCGATATCACATACGTCATGTAAAAATAAGCTTAAATAACCCACATAATATATTTCATTATATTTAATCTCTTTGATAGCCGGCAAGCCACACATCCCCAAATCTAAATTAACTATGATATATTATAACATTATAATAAGATGTTAAATCAGTGGGTAAGAATTTAACATAATAAAATATTATTAATATGGTTATCAATTTATTTGAATTTAAATAATTACCATATAAAAGAAAAATATATGCTTTCTGAAAAAATTATATTTTCTAAATTATTGTTTTGTCGCCCTTTGTAAAAATAAATTAATATTTATTTTTATAAAATATATAAAATTTATTTGAAAAATTGTAATTTTTTAAATTAAAATATAAATATTATCATATTTAAAAAATTTATGAAAATTATGAAAATTTTCATTATCTAGTGAATAGTGAAAATATTGAATTTTAATTGAAAACTACCCTTTTCATTAAATTATTTACAATGCTAATTTATATCAAGAATTAGTATTTTTAGGATATGATCAATTTTTTTCAATTAAAACAATATTCATAATTAGAATAAATTTAATACATAACTATGTTATAACAACATTGTAAACTTCTATAATTTTCTCTTTAAAACCGTTTTGTTCTCATCTCAATTTTGGGGATAATTTTAAATTAAAATTTCTCTATTCAATGATTATACTTTAGAAAGTGAAGTTTTATATTTGTGATAATAATAAAATATAATTTCTAAATAGAGGAACATATTTTTTTACCAAGGCCATTAATGAAAACAATAAAAATTAATTAACATAGTTATTAAAAAATGGAAATTTAGGTGTTTAAACTATGATAATAAGTATAAAATGACAAAAATAATTTTTAAATAAAAATAATATGGCCATATTTTAACATTATATCTTATAAGATCATTAATGGACCATTTTTGAGGATTTGGAATTATAACAACATGGGTATGATTGAATCTTTTCAAAATAATACATGTGTTCCAATCACCTCACTTAAAAAGGGAACCCCTTATCTTTTCCTCATAATAGATTAACATCCTTTTGGATCAACCACAATATACAAATTACATTTACCAACCTCCAACATATCAATATATATTACTTATTAGGGTACAAAATCTATCATAGGATAGATTTCGGTGTAACCCAAAAAAGGTTACATGAAAAAGTGCCATATATATTCAATATGAATTTCTATTTTATTTATTCCTCCACCTCCATAAATTCATAAAAAAACATAATGATAAATGAAAATATTTATATTACATTCAATATTAATTTTTATGTAATTTTAATTACCAAAAAATATATTCACTTCCATAAAATGTGTTAAAAATGCATCATTCATGTAAATGGTGGACTACTACACCAAGAACTAATGTTATAAATTTTTTTCTTTAGAAAAGATCATGGCAGAGTATGATTATTGATATAAAATAAATATATATTTTTTTAGAAAATTATATACATGGAGTAATTATATTATAAATAATAGTTTTTACCATCCATTATAGATGTGATAAGATAAGGCAATTGGTGTTTATAGAAGACTACCTCTTCAAAAAAGAAATGAGATTAATTATCACAACTACTTTATAGGAAATATAATAAAAAAATATTAATGAATATATGTGATATTATTGAATCGAATATTCTATTATCTAAATATTTATCATTATTTAAATTTAATATAAATTTTTTATTTTTTCACAACGAAAATTGATAAAATTGTTAATGTGTGTGTGGAAAAAAATGTTCACGAAGTGATGTGACTATATTTTAATAACCACCCCAAATGGATGACATATATAAGTATATTTAAAGACATATTTTTAATATATGATATTATTATATGTATTCCCTGAAAAACTATTACATACCTATATTCCGTAATTCAAATTGAAAATGAAAACATCACTCATGTGTATGTATGAAATTTGTCTCCATGATTGTAACATATCCCATTTTCATAACCATATAAAATGGATTTTTTAAAATAACTTTTTTCAAAATTGTAATTATAAAATCATGATTTTTATTATGGATATTATATTTCCATATAATTTTCACTCTAACCTGATCATTCCTCATTAAAAATGTATCAAAAAAGTAGGCAATTAACAACCAAAATAATCAAAACATTCAATGATTATTATAAAAAAGGTGTTATGATAGTATAAATAGATTATATATGATAATATAAATGTAAATATATTTATATAATAGGTTAATAAATATTTTAAAAGGACTATATATGATGTAAATCACATTCAACAAAAATGAAGCAATTTGTGAGGTATTTCGTCACAATTTAATTTCATTGAGGAATATTTAAATGTTACACACCATATTTTTTAATATGTTGTATATAATTCGCCATTAAAATTTTATATTATGATTCGTCAATAAGTAATTGTATTTTAAATTTAAATTTACATTATTTCATTAAAAGGTATTTATATTGAAAAATAGAATGTGCTAAATAATTTGATAACTCGATTTATTTTCATTGTGTTATAAAAATTCTGTATTTTCATTGATATTATATGATTATGGTTATAATAATTTTTTAATATATAATTTCCTATTAACTATTTTTATATCTGTATTTATATTTTATTTACCATAATCTACAGATTTATTAGTTATCACTTTAATGTGGTGATCATTGTAAGGTTAATTTTCTAATCTCATTATAATCAAGATTGTTTATTCTGGATGTTTAGTTGAAGGGAATTATTATATAATTTTTTAAATAAAAACAATATTTTTCATTATAATCTATTATTTATTTATATTTTCATGTAATAATTCCATTTCCCAATATTTTTAAACTGAAAATAATAAATAAAATTTTTTTAATAAAATCTGAATTTATTTTTTACTTTGACATGAAATAGGTTTTATATCAAAACTACATATTCAAAAAATAATTCATAACTATATTTATAATTTTAAAACATATTTATAAAATAAATTAATTCCGATTATTTTAATAAAATTCAATGGAATAATATTTTATGTTTTAAAAAATATAGTTTTCTTAATGATTTTATAGTGAAAAATGAAAGATCTTTTTAACATTTAAAACATACATTAAATTACTCACTGACATGATCATAATTTATCAATGAACCCCATTTCGTGTTTTCATGTCTATCCTTAAATAAAATTATTTTTCTAATATTATTGATATTCATAACATATAAAAGTAATTTTATTCAAAAAGTACATTCAAATTATTTATGTTTTAAAAATTATTTTAAAAATTAAAAGGATATTTTCCTCAATAATACATATAATGATATTTAAATAGTATTTATATTTATCAATGATATAAACCATTAAATTATCATATTATACACTAGAGAAAGTTTTTTTAATACCATTATTATTATTTTTTAGAAATTTTTATGGTCCTTTTTATGATGGGGTGTATTGAAATTCACATCGTTGATTCAATTTTTTAGTAACTAACGTTCCCTTGAATTTTTATGTTTTCAATGATCATTAAGTTTTTTTTCTAAATATCCATATTCTGTATCATTGATATCATTATTCAATAAAAAAATATAATTTCTACAAAGTTTTTTCAATATATAAATTCATTTATTTATATTAGGAAATATCGATATATAATTATTCATTACTAAAAATGGTTGTTTGAGGCTAAGATCCATTATTTAAAATTTTAATCGATTATTTGATATATGATTACTGTTTTGACCTGAATGACATAGGTGGGGCCCAATTATAGATTTCCCATCGATGTTTCTATAGTCACATGGGGCGATTCAGTTTTCTAGAATCAGTTAAATAATATTTTACATATCATTTTTAAGTTATCATGAAGATAGATCTTACTGATAAAGGTATAATGTTCCTTGGAAGATATGTCATGGACATATCTTTTCATACATGGGAATTAAATAATTTTAAGAAAAAAAATATTAGAGACAAAAATCCAGGATCAAATGGGATAATTTCAAGTTAAAAATAATCTTTTCTATAACATGTATGTAATAAAAGAAAAAATATATTTAAATAATTAATAATTTTATTTCTAAATTGTCAAATTATAATTAGTAAATTTAAACACTTAAGTATATACATCAAATAAAATGGTGAGTTAAAATTATATAAAGATGATGAAAAAAGGTCATTAATAATATATTTCAAGGGGAGTGTAACAGTAAAAATCATATCACAAGAATGGGATCATCATCGATATCATGAGGTAAAATGTAATAAAAGAATGGAATATGAAAATTCATTAAATTAAGACATCGTGTCATAGTGATCAAATACAAAACATAGTTATGAAAAAGAAAGCATAATTTTCACACATAACAAATGTAAACAATCATTAAAATAATTTTGAAAATATATTTAATAATTTTCATTAATATTACTTATTATCTAATGATATACATTTTATTACTATATTAATTGGAGGAATATATAATTCTACAACCACATTTCACTTAATAATATTAATATAATCTTATGTACCAAAGAGATTGATTAAAAATCATAATCATGAAGGAAAAGTATGGAATATATATGGATTCGTTTATATTTCCTTCAGAATAAAATCATGTATTTTATTTCAAGTTCCTAAATGAAAAAAAAATTAAGCAATACCAACATCATTCATGACTAATCTAGAAACAACAGAAGTGGGTGAATGTTTGTATTTTGTACAGAAAAGTCTATTCGAGAAATAATTATATATGGTTTATAAATCAAAGAGGTAAAATGTATGTACCAAAAAAAAGTAATAACAACTAAATAATATTATATATTATTAATGGAATACAAAAACTAAAATTGGTTTGAAATATTGAAAACCCAAAGAATGGGAGTTGGGATTGATATCCCCTAACCTTAATTCCTAATTTATTTCATCCTTTAGGCGCCTCAGAAATAATATATTTAAATTTATTAAAACACTGATCCCAAATTAAATTATATTAAATTTTACAATTATCTATTAACTAAATTATTATAATTATATTTCGAAATTTCATTGGTTATTGGGTAGTCATGTTTATAAAATGTTTTAGATACAGAGTAATAAGTTTTTATTCCATTTTAATATTTCAATTAGTGTAATTTATACATTAAAATAAATAATTGAAAAATAATATAATAAATATATATAAATGACTATTAATTCTATATAATTCAAAATACACATCCATGATTATGGTTTTAACTATTTACATGACAATATCTCATAAAGTTGTTAAACAACAATTTTCAGGACATTTCCCAAAGAGTGAGAAAAAGAAATTTGAAATTTGAATATATCATATATATGATACTTCCAGTAGGATAACATCATTAATATAATGTATAATTAAATAATAATAATTATTATATTGTTTTTATCTAGTGTTTTTGTGAAATAAAAAAATTAAATAAGAATAAATAGAGAATAGTTGATTGATACTTACTTAATCCTTGATGTAACTTCTTGTGTATGACACTAATTCTACCCTGATGTTTGAAGTTGGATTACAATAGAACATACCAAAGGTTTCTAATGTGACTTGTAGTAATTTTTTTTTCATATTTTAGGCTTTGTAATGTGGGGGATGTGTGGTTTTCCATGTATTGGTGGTGGGGTGACTTATACATGAATAGAGGGTTATTTATACACTAAAATATAAAATAAATTAATATATCAACGTTAATAGTGTATTTTTAGAAATAGAAATAATATATAAATATAATATAATTGGATTTAATAATATAAAACCCTTTTATAGTGTGAATTAGTAGTTTTATTAAAAAAGAATGTTTAAAAAAGTAAAATTGTTATTTTGAGGAATCGCTTTTGACTCTATGTTTTGAAAATTGATTATAGGTTTGGAATTTGAGTTTATTTTATATTAAATAACAATTTATTAACCAGTATATACAATTTATTAACTTAAATTTCTATAAATTATTATTTGACTATTACATCGTGAAGGTTGTAATTTAAGATACATTGGTAATGTTATTAACATTTTTTTAATATTCACCCAAAAAATGAAGTATTTTTTCAAATAGAAAAACCAAACTAATAAAATTTCTACATGATAATTTCCTAGTTGATATAAAATTTTAAAAATAATATTATAAAATTGTTAATTAAATTTTTAAAAAAAATTATTATATTACGAAATAATTTAAAATACAGTTTGTTATAAATGTGGAAATATTTTCATTCAATTTTTTAATCATGATATTGGTTTTTTAGTATTATAATATTTATAATTACATATATAAATCATGAAAATATTATTTATATAAAAAATAATTAATTTTTTTTGTAAAATTACTATTTGAACGGCTATGTTACTCTTCCCAACATTAATGTTATAATTTCTAATGGCCATGTTACGATTCCGAATTTTAATGTTACATTTCTAATGGCCATAAAACTATTACAGTGGTAAATTTCCTATTTTAAATAAATCATTATTCAATATAGAAATACATTCCACTTGACGTACTATATTTCATTTTCTATAAATTTTATTGGTTTACTAATATTTTTAAAACCTTATATAGTTGTGGTTGTGGGGGAATTGATTCTATTAGATTAGGAAAGTCTATATTTTCCACCTATAGATTTTCTTTTCACTATTTTTTTCAATTATGATGTTGGGAATTTTATTTGGATTCATTACAAATTAATTTAACAAAATTGATTGATAAATAATATTATATTCATTTTCAGTATTTATGTAATACTATATAGTATTCTATAGAACACATTTATTTCAGGAGAATAATATTATATACAAATTCTGGTTTTTTACATTTCTTCCCCATTTGGAAATATCCTTCTAGAAATTTCAACTCATATTCATAGTTAATAATATATGGTGGTACTTCTCTCTCATTATTCCCTATAGTTCTCATCTTACCTCTTCAATCTTATTGCTCATCCAAAATACTTTCACAATGGGGGTTTTATTACGGTGTATTACATTTTCTAATCTATACATGACCATCAGTAGCTTCTATTAATGTAATTTTTAATTTTCGAGTTGTACCACCTCTTTATTAAGTTCTTGTGAAAGTTTCAGTATGTACTTCTTCAAGAGTGTTACGTGGAACACATCATAAACATGATCCAAACATGGTGGAAGAGCAACATTATAGGACACAAATGCTATTTAATAATTTATCACAAAGGGAATAATGAACATTGGTGTATGATAACCACTTATTCCAAACCAGATTTCTCATATCCATGGTGATACAAAATGAAATAACTATTATCCCACATTGAATATCAAGTCGCATGAATAGTTTCCACCATAAAAGATTTTCTACAAATTGTAATCTTTTATATGTTTTAGGATGGATCAAAAATTCTATAACATTTCATGAAAATGATCAGACCCATGTTGTTTTCCCTCCCCAAATACATCTCTTCCCAAACAGTGTTTACCATGGAGCCCTATGAACTCTCGAGTGAAATATATTGTAATATGATAACTAAACCAATGATAGATGTTTGTGCCATAATGTATCACCCCAAACATTTTATGGTATGTTTATCTCAAATACATTTTATTCTTTATATAATCTATATTTAAAGAATCACTGAGTCACTATGGAACAAAACATGGGTATTTTGGGAGATAGTCATAAGCTACAAATTAAACATAAAATTAACAGCTCTATGGTTTGAATTTTGAATATCTGACTTACACAACTGTGTTCAGGATGATATTTGGGGTTTTATATAATTAAAATATTGTTTTGTTAATAGTAACCTAGCCTTATAAACAGTGACCTACACTTATGAATAATAAATTTCCCTTATGAATATTAATATGACTCTTTTAGAGACCCGAAGCTTGACGTACATTGACATTACATTACTTTTGCGAAATACTTAGTACATAACAAAAACACACACACAAGGACCGTAATAGTTTAGTGTATTTGGAAACTCATAATATAATCTTCTAATCGTGGTGAAAGATCTTCAACATATCCCATAAATATCTTCCTTTTTTTACCTAAAACCTTTCTTTATATCCTAGGGAAAAGAAAACATAAAAGGGGTGAGCTAAAATTCTCAGTAAGGGTAAACAAAAGAAATATCAATCACATCATATTCATAAGAACATAACATTTTGGAAATCTTAACCTGAAAAAAATAGCATAATTTCATAACATGGGATAAATAATAGTAGTGAAATGAAATCCCAATAATCATAACATAAAACATGAAACTTTTTGGCAACACACATAATCATAGAGAATCATTTCATATTAGTCAAGACTCATTTACAAAACTATCTTAGTGGACAAAGTCCATTTCTGAGCCGAGTCACCCTCGTTTTCAGTCCTGTTTCACTGAACCGGTATAACCTACCGTTCTAGCCATGTCTGTCTCATGAGATATACAATCTTTACCAAATGCATTGGAGGGAGATATATGTCCCACCGATCTCAAAATGATACCATTCTTATGTGTGTCACAAAATCATAAATCATACATCATTACATAACCCATGTAATAAAAATGGGATTCGTAAACAACATGACCTCATAAAACAATTCATATAAGATATAGGAATTCATAAAAATAATTCCATGACAACCTAATCAAATCAATTTAACAATAGGGATAGAAACAGAACCCTTTATTATCTTAGATGGAAAATAATTTTGATAAAACACTTGAACTCCATTCTGGAGGAAAATATCCTTTCTGCTTCAAAAACACTTTTCCTTTCTTAACATGTCGTACAATTACAAACTAAAAGAATTTGATCAAAAATTATCTTGTAAGCTTGTAAAGGAATCTTCTTGGAAATAATGTTTTAAAAATCCATTCATGCCGTATAAGTTAAAAAAACATTCTTCTCGTACCTTTGTCGGAAAAGTCAGAAAGTACCTCGTACGAAAACAACAAAAGATTCCTTTCATATCCTTTACTAAAAACTCATCGAAAGGTAAAATTGGATTTAAACAATTTTAGGTGGATGGAAATAATATTACATATTGAGGAAACATGGATGTGGATGATAAAATACAGCCCAGTAAATACCAAAGTATAAACAATCTCGGATAAAAATGAGATTGTGATATTTCCCTTACTTTAGGTCCGATTTGCTTCATATGTGTCCAAACCACCTGTATAATGATTTAAATAATGTAATTGACTTATTCCAGAATCATACTCACTGTTATGATATCATATATGGTTCACTTGTGGCTTTATATTACCCGTTCTTTTGTAAATTCCATGTTAAAGAGCGTTTTGGGTAAAATCGTTTCATTTGTCATCCGTGTTTTGACTTGTAATTATTCATATGATTACATAGATCATGATTACTTAAATCTAGAATATAAAACATTATTTATATATAATATATATTCAGAATATATAAATATATAATAGATCAGTAAATGGAAAGAAATACATCGTTCATGGAGACGGTAGACCGTTCGTAAGCATGAACGCTGTTTTCTTTTCCTTATTGAGTTGAATGGAATTAAGTAGATGACATACATATATATACACATAAATACAGAATCATTATTATTTCATATATTTAATTATTACTTATTATATGTACTTTATAATCATTCATGAATGGTTAACGTGGAGAATGAATCTCATCGCGTCGTGGAGACGGTAGTCCGTACGTACGCACCAGCGATGATATCGTTCTCATGATCGTGGAATTGTATTGGAGTGTATTTATACTATTTCAGAATCAATATCACATTAAAATAATCATATATAGTTATTATGTACACCATTATACCCATCCATGTAAGGTGGTGGTGGAAAATAGATTACACCACGGCGTGGAGACGGTATTCTGTACGTACGCACGCGCGGTGATTTCGTTTTCCGTAGGATGGATAGATGGTGAAATAAGGTTGTTTAATAATTATAATAACATATAATTATATAAGTGATACTGATGTTATTACTTCATAATGAAACAACCTATGAAGAAGAAGTTGAAGAATAATGAAATTGAAAAAGATCGGTAAT
Organism: Viscum album; assembly: GCA_963277665.1. Taxonomy (NCBI): domain Eukaryota; kingdom Viridiplantae; phylum Streptophyta; class Magnoliopsida; order Santalales; family Viscaceae; genus Viscum; species Viscum album. The sequence goes on from OY728166.1 coordinate 880,869,448, forward strand.
GGATATTACCTCTTTTTGACGCGCCTTTTCTTAACCTCCTCTTAAAGAACTAAGGATGGTCTTTGAAGAAGACCAGGACCTCCAGTATGATACTGGGGAAGTGGAGAAGAGACTTTGTCAGGGGTTGGCCGAGCTTTAATGCTCAAATTGGTGTGAGGAGGAGAGGGAGGAGGTTCCCTTTTATAAGGGAGGAGAGGGGCATCTTTGGAATAACTAAAACTATTATTTTATTATAAAGTCAAATTCGGTTTTAAATAGATCCAAATTGATTTATTTTGAAGATAAGATGGGTAAGGTTCTATATCCTCTAATAAAATAGAATTTAGACAAGTTTAGGTTCTTATTCAAACCTTATCATTTAGATTTAACATTAAATTAAATAATTTTACTTTTACTGTGTCTTCTTGTGTTCTTACACTATAAGGTTAATAAACTTACTATAACAGGCCAAAAGATCCCCTAGTTGTTTATTATTAATATATATAACCTTATCTAAGTCATTTGGCCGAACCATCGATTATTAGGAATAAAATAACAATTAATAATATAATATTTGTTTAAAAAACTATTCTATGTCAATTTTGACACTATTTAGTAAATGATTTTTTTGAAAATCATAACAGAATTATTAGTTCCAAAAAAGTTAATTAAATAATTACTAACATGTCATATTTACCTATAATATTAGTGTAATTCATAAAATGTCTCAAATTACATTTATTTGGGTATTTATAACTTCAATTATTTCCATATTTCATTAATAAGATAATTACTGCATCATATTTGTGTCATAAATAAATTAAATTATATAATGTCTAAAAATTACAAATAAAATACCATTATGTAGGAAATCCTTTTATCTTTCTAATGAGTATTCATAGTCGAATTTATCTTATGTATAACCCTATATTAAAAATGATTTACTTATTAAACTTCAATTCTAACTATTTTAACCCTTCATTAAATAAATTAATAATAAATGTCCTAATATAATCCAAGTGGGCCTAAATGGTCATATGTTATTCCTAGGGTTGTTTTCGATCGAATTACACTTGTCCAATAGAATTAGGACATGTTTTAGGGTAATAATAATATCATTTTTACCCTTAATTACAATATTTACTCTTAAACGTGGTAAATAAAAGTAAAAAGTTACTATTTACCAAAAAATAATTTCAACTCATTGAACCTCATTTTACTTACTGACATAAACCGTATCTCTCGGATTTTTGAAATTCCACTCATAGAAGCGGTAAAATTAAGTTTTATGAAAAATTCAGTTTTTTTAACTACCACTTAGTGGTTTCACAATTCATCAAAAATTGAATGTTTTCAGAAAAATACCAAAAATTAAGCCTAACCTATATTTGACATTATAAACACAAAAATGATGTATATTTTAACAAATTCAAAACATATAAGTTGAATTAATTAATTTAAAAATTAATTTCCGTCGTAAAAACAAATAGCGTGTTCTTAAGAGATAATAACTATCAGAAGATTGACACTTGTTTATGTCTGGTTTAAATGTGAAATTACATCCAATGGACAACTTTGTATTAAATTGTAAAAATATATCATAAATATAAATTAAAACCACTTAAATTAATATTTATCACTATTAATTATTTCGATTAAAAAAGTTATTTTTAATTAAAATTTCGTAATTTTCACTATTCATTAGAAAATGAAAGTTATCCGAAAAGTACCAAAATTTCACCATAAGATAATTTCGATATTACAAATCCAAAAATGAATTCCATTTTGAAAAATAAAATTTTACAAAATTTCAAACAGTGGTTATTACTATTCATAACGGCTAGTTTTAATAATATTTTAAGAGCATATTGTTGTTTAGTGAAAGTCGTTTTTGTGTACTACACACGCTATTAAGGAAGGTTGTGATTGCGTGTAATGCAAGGCAAGTCAAGGATGCGTGATGTGCGAGCTCCTTTTGGTGTAGCGTACAACACAAGACATTAATGAAATTAAAAAGAATATTTTTTATAAAATCTCGTGGTGTTACATTCTACCCCCCTTAAAATGAATTTCGCCCTCGAAATTCGTCGGGGTTAAAAATGGTTTACTACTCAAAAGATTCTTTAATAGAAACCCACATCGTAAAAAGGAGTAACAAAACCAATCTTAAAAAACAAAAGTATGAAACGTAACGGTTACCCAAATAAACTAATCATTGGGTTTCCACATAGGTGTAAATATGGACATGGAAGAGAAATCTAACCATCATGTTCTGACGGAGAGTGGTATAGAACATGGCTATTGAAAAGCCAGCAATCACAAAGCCATAAATATGTGATGATCTAAGGTACCATCTAATTCATCATATATAAGATCAATAGGACAACATTTTTGGTTTTCAAGATAATTTCCCTAAAGTTGATGAAATATGTATTAGAAGAAATACTTTCGTGATTTTGGTATAGTCTCACCGTTTGTCGTTCTTTGGAAAATTTCCACTTCATCTCTTAATGAAATGAAGTTGAATTTATCATTCAGGATGTGTTAGCAGATCATGTGATAGAATGATGGGTCATTCCATCTGTCTCAAACAAAAGGTTAGAAAAGTTATCAAAAAATACATAAGTCCATCTATAGTGAGATTAATGATATATGGTTCCTAAAATGGACTTATACTTCATATATCATACTGCTTAATATAATAAAACTAGTTTGTACTAAACAGGGACTTCCTGTTGGCCAGTGGTAGGCAATAAAGGCCAGTCGCACTTTCGTTGTGGGTTCGATTCCCACGGCCTTGTCCGACGCGATGGGCTGTCACCCATCCTACATGTTGTACTTTTTCTAAAACTACATTACTATAACATCACATAAATAATATCAAAAGTTATATCCTTAAACAATAATAACTTATGTCCAACATAATCCATTCAAATATTTAGGCTTATCTAAAATATTTCGGTCCATGATAATAATATAAATAAAATTATTACTTGAAATGTCATCAACCAATCATGTGAATACCATCATTTATCCCCCATATATCTTGTTAGTCACATTCCAATCATGTGAATACCTTAATCATGTATTCTCTTGAAAAATTAATACCCATTAAACCTTAGTGAAAACATGAATACTGTCAAAAGTTAACTCTTTCCACATACCAAAATACAAAAATTCTATATACTCAATCCATTACATAACCTTCTCCTTATATCAGTCATGAGCTCATGAATACTATCAAACATTTAATTTTCTCCTTATCCCTTCATTATGTGCATATCATCTACTTTCTAAAAATATCTGAATAACCTTTCATGGTTACTGGTACCATTAATCATACACTTTCAAAACACAAGGAAAGACAATAGTGTAACAATCCTTAGATGTCTCTTTATTCCATAGTACCATGAGATTACTTATACAACATTACACTTGATAAACATGTAATCATTCCACTACCTTCTTAATCAATTGAACGAGCTTCAGCAATTCTTTCATCTCACATATCATTTGTAGTCTCTTCATCATCATCAACATATATATTACCCATATGACCATACTGATTCTCTTCATGAGACTTTACCTTAGGGCATTGGTTTTCATAATGCCCGTACATTCCACATTTAAAACATTTAACCATTGTTGATGTTGTAGCAATACTATTATCTTCATCCATGGTGTTAAATGAACCCTTTCCTTTGCACTTACTGGCTTTATGTCTTTCTTTTACACACCCAAAGCATCTTACAGTTCCTTTGAAACATTCTCCTTGATTCCTCTTCCCACATGATTTACACAGGGGAAATTGAACTTTCTTTCCTCTATGATCATCATGAAACTCCATCTTTCTCTTATTAGTCGATTCAGGAAACATACCAAATATGAGTTTATTGATCATATTATGATATTTCTGATTCGGCATAATAATGATGGTTGGACTTCCAAATCCCATTTCATTTTGTTTCTCATGAAGAATATCATTCCATTGTCCATAATATCCTACATTATCGTGAATCATATTGTTTCCCGCCATATTCTAAAACCCAAAAAGAATAGTGTTAGAGGCAAAAATCATAATAAAGGGGGAGTAACTTCAATATCTAACATCCTAGGTTAAATTCTATGATCGTTACCGTAGTTCTAGTACTATATCCTATACGTATACTTATCCTTAGGGACATCCCTAGACATACCTTAGAAATATCTCTAGGGATCTCACTATTGTTTTCGCATCCTAGTTTCCAATGGTTGGCTAAACCATTACTTTGATACCAACTATAGAGACCCGAAGCTTGACGTACATTTACATTAAATTATTTTTTCGGAATACTTAGTACATAACAAAAACACACACACAAGGACTGTAATAGTTTAGTGTCTTTGGAAACTCGGAATATAATCTTCTAATCGTGGTGAAATATCTTCAACATCTCCCATAAAGATCTTCGTTTTTTTACCTAAAACCTTTCTTTATATCCTGGGGAAAAGGGAAAATAAAAGGGGTGAGCTAAAATGCTCAGTATGGGTAAACAAAAGAAATATCAATCACATCATATTCATAAGAACATAACATTTTGAAAATCTTAACCTGCAAAAGAGAGCATAATTTCATAACATGGGATAAATCATAGTAGTGAAATGAAATCCCAATAATCATAACGTAAAACATGATACTTTGTGTAATACACACATAATCATAGAGAATAGTTTCTTATTAGTCAAGACTCATTGCCAAGACTATCTTAGTGGACAAAGTCAATTTCTGAGCCGAGTGACCCTCGTTTTCAGTCCTGTTTCACTGAACCGGTATAACCTACCATTCCAGCCAAGTCTATCTCATGAGATATAAAATCTTTACCCAATTAATTGGAGGGAGATATAGGTCTCACCCATCTCATAATGATACCATTCTTATGTGTGCCACAAAATCATAAATCATACATCATTACATAACCCATGTAATAAAAATTGAATTCTTAAACAACATGACTTCATAAAACAATTCATATAAGATAAAGGAATTCATAAAAATAATTCCATCACAACATAATAAAATCAATGTAATAATTGGGATAGAAACAGAACCCTTTATTTTCTTAGATGGAAAATAATTTTGATAAAACACTTGAACTCCATTCTTGAGGAAAATATCCTATCTGCTTCAAAAAGACTTTTCCTTTCTTTACATGTCATACAATTACAAACTAAAAAAAGTTGATTAAAAATAAACTTGAAAACTTTTAAAGAAAGCTTCTTGGAAATAATGTTTTAAAAATCCATTCATGCCGTATAAGTTAAAAAAACATTCTTCTCGTACCTTTGTCGGAAATGTCAAAAAGTACCTCGTACAAAAAACAAAAAAAGATTCTTTTCATATCCTTTACTAAAAACTCAACGAAGGGTAAAATTGGATTAAAACAATTATAGGTGGATGGAAATAATATTACATATTGAGAAAACATGGATGTGGATGATAAAATACACCCCAGTAAATACCAAAGTATAAAAACTCTCGGATAAAAATGAGATTGTGATATTTCCCTTACTTTAGGTCAGATTTGCTTCGTATGTGTCCGAAACTCCTGTATAATGATTTAAATAATGTCATTGACTTATTACAGAATCATTGTCATTGTTATGATATCATATATGGTTCACTTATGGCTTTATATTACCCGTTCTATCGTAAATTCCATGTTAAAAAGCGTTTTGGGTAAAATCATTTCATTTGTCATCTGTGTTTTGACTTGTAATTATTCATATGATTACATAGATCATGATTTCTTAATTCCATAATATAAAACATGATTTATATATAATATATATTCAGAATATATATATATATATATATATAATAGATCAGTAAATGGAAAGAAATACACCGTTCATGGAGACGGTAGACCGTTCGTTCGCATGAACACTGTTTACTTTTTCTTATTGAGTTGAATGGAATTAAGTAGATGAAATACATATATATACACATAAATCCAGAATGATTATTATGTAATATTTTTCATTATTACTTATTATATATACTTTATAATCATTCATGAATGGTTAACGTGGAGAATGAACCTCATCGCGTCGTGGAGACGGTAGTCCGTACATACGCACGAGCGATGATATCGTTCTCATGATCGTGGAATTTTATTGGAGTGTATGTATAATATTTCAGAATAAATATCACTTTACTATAATCATATATAGTTATTATGTACACCATTATACCCATCCAAGTAAGGTGGTGGTGGAAAATAGATTACACCACGGCGTGGAGACGGTATTCCGTACGTACGCACGCGCGGTGATTTCATTTTCCGTAGGATGGATAGATGGTGAAATAAGGTTGTTTCATAATTATAATAAAATATCAGTATATAAGTGATACTGATGTTATTACTTAATAATGAAACAACCTAAGAAGAAGAAGTTGAAGAAGAAAGAAATTGAAAAAGATCGGTAATGGATATTACCTCTTTTTGACGCGCCTTTTCTTAATCACCACTTAAAGAACTAAGGATGGTCTTTGAAGAATACCAGGACCTCTAGGATGATACTAGGGAAGTGGAAAAGAGATTTTGTCAGGGGTTTGGAATAACTAAAACTATTATTTTATTATAACGTCAAATTCGGATTAAATAAATCCAAATTGATTTATTTAGAAGCTAAGGTGGGGATGGGTCTAAATCCTCTCATCCAATAGAATTTAAACAAGTTTAGGTTCTTATTTTAACCTTATCATTTAGATTTAACATTAAGTTAAATAATTTTACTTTTACCGTGTCTTCTTGTGTTCTTACACTATAAGGTTAATAAACGTATTATAACAAGCCAAAAGACCCCCAAGTTGTTTATTATTAATATATATAACCTTATATAAGTCATTTGGCTTAACCATAGATTTTTTGGAATAAAATAACAATTAATAATATAGTATTTGTTTTAAAAACAATTTTATGTCAATTTTGACACTATTTAGTAATTGATTTTTGTGAAAATCACAACAGAATGATTAGTTCGAAAAAATTTAATTAAATCATTAATAACATGTCATATTAACCTATAAAATTAGTTGAATTCATAAAATGTATCAAATTACATTTATTTGTGTATTTATAACATCAATTATGTCAATATTTCATTAATAAGATAATTACTGCATCATATTTGTGTCATAAATAAATTAAATTCTATAATGTCTAAAAATTACAAATAAAATACAATTATGTAGGAAATCCTTTTATCTTTCTAATAAGTATTTATAGTTGAATTTATCCTATGTATAATCATATATTAAAAATGATTTAATTATTAAACATTGATTCTAACTATTTTAACCCTTCTTTAAAAAAAATTAATAATAAATGTCCTAATCTAATCCATGTGGGCCTAAATGGTCATATGTTATTTCTATGGTTTTTTTTGTCGAATTACACATTTCCAATAGAATTAGGACATGTGTTAGGGTAATAATAATAGCATTTTTACCCTTAATTACCCTATTTACTTTTAACCGTGGTAATTAAAAGTAAAAAGTTACTATTCACCACAAAATATTTTCATGTCATTGAACCACATTTTACTTACTAACATCAACCGTGTCTCTCGGATTTTTGAAATTCCACTCACAGAAGCGGTAAAATTAAGTTTTATGAAAAATTCAGTTTTTTTAACTACCACTTTGTGGTTTCACTATTCATCAAAAGATGAAAGTTTTCAAAAAAAATACCAAAAATTAAGCCTAAGCTATAATTGATATTATGAACTCAAAAATGATGTCTATTTTACCAAATTCAAAACATATAAGTTTCATTAATTAATTTAAAAATTAATTCCCGTTGTCAAAACAAATAGCATGTTCTTAAGAGATAATAACTATCAAAAGATTGACACTAGTTTATGTCTGGTTTAAATGTGAAATTACATCCAATGAACAACATTGTATTAAATTGTAAAAATATATTCTAAATATACTTTAAACCACTAAAATTAATAATTTATCCCTATTAGTTATTTTGATTAAAAAAGTTGTTTTTAATTAAATTTTAGTAATTTTCACTATTCATCAGAAAATGAAAGTTATCCGAAAAGTACCAAAATTTCACCATAAGATAATTTCGATATTACGAATCCAAAAATGAATTCCATTTTGAAAAATAATATTTTACAAAATTTCAAAAAGTGGTTATTACTATTCATAACAGCTAGTTTTAATAATATTTTAATAGCATATTGTTGTTTAGTGAAACTCGTTTTTGCATACTACACACGCTATCGAGGAAGGTCGTGATTGCGTGTCATGCAAGGCAAGTCAAGGATGCATGTTGTGCAAGCTCCTTTTGGTGTAGCGTACAACACAAGACATTAATGAAATTAAAAGGAATATTTTTCATAAAATCTCGGGGTGTTACATTCTACCCCACTTAAAATGAATTTCGCCATCGAAATTCGTTGGGGTTATAAATGGTTTACTACTCAAAAGTTTCTTTAATAGAAACCCAAATCTTAAAAAGGAATACCAAAACCAATCTTAAAAAACAAAAGTATGAAACGTAACGGTTACCCAAATAAACTAATCATTGGGTTTCCATATAGGTGAAAATATGGACATGGAAGAGAAATCTAACCATCATGTTCTGACGGAGAGTGGTAGAGAACATGGCTATGGAAAAGACAATAATCACAAAGCCATAAATTTGTGACGATCTAAGGTACCATCTGATTCATCAGATATAAGAGCAATAGGACAACATTTTTGGTTTTCAAGATCATTTCCCTAAAGTTGATGAAATTGGAATTAGAAGAAATACATTCGTGATTTTGGTATAGTCTCACCGTTTGTCGTTCTTTGGAAAATTTCCACTCCATCTCATAAAGAAATAAAGATGAATTTATAATTCGTGATGTGCTAGCAGATCATGAGATATAATGATGGGTCATTCCATCTGTCTCAAACAAAAGGTTATAAAAGTTATCAAAAAATACATAAGTCCATCTATAGTGAGATTAATGATATATGGTTCCTAAAATGGACTTATACTTCATATATCATACTGCTTAATATAATAAAACTAGTTTCTACTAAACATGGACTTCCTGTAGGCCAGTGGTAGGCAATAAAGGCCAGTCGCACTTCGGTTGTGGGTTCGATTCCCACGGCCTTGTCCGACACGATGGGCTATCACCCATCCTGCAGGTTGTCCTTTTTCTAAAACTAAATTACTATAGCATCACATAAATAATATCAAAAGTTCTATCCTTAAACAATACTAACTTATGTCCAACATAATCCATTCAAATCATTAGGCTTATCTAAAATATTTCAGTCCATGCTCATAATATAAAAAAATTATTACTTGAAATGTCATCAACCAAGCATGTGAATACCATCATTTATCCCCCATATATCTTTTTGGTCACATTCCAATCTTGTGAATAACTTAATCATGTATTCTCTTGAAAAATGAATACCCATTAAACCTAAGTGAAAACATGAATGCTGTCAAAAGTTAACTCTTTCCACATACCAAAATACAAAAATTCAATATACTCAATCCATTATATAACCTTCTCCTTATATCATTCATGAGCTCATGAATACTATCAAACATTTAATTTTCTCCTTATCCCTTCATTATGCGCATATCATCTACTTTCCAAAAATATCTAAATAACCTTTCATGGTTACTGGTACCATTAATCATACACTTTCAAAACATAAGGAAAGACAATAGTGTAACAATCCTTAGATGTCTCTTTATTCCATAGTACCATGATATTACTTATACAACATTACACTTGATAAACATGTAATCATTACACTTCCTTCTTAATCCATTGACCGAGCTTCAGCAATTCTTTCATCTCATATATCATTTGTAGTCTCTTAATTATCATCAACATAAATATTACCCATATGATCATACTAATTCTCTTCATGAGACTTTACCTTAGCACATTGGTTTGCATAATGCCCGTACATTCCACATTTAAAACATTTAACCATTGTTGATGTTGTAGCAATACCATTATCTTCATCCATGGTGTTAAATGAAACCTTTACTTTTCACTTACTGGATTTATGTCTTTCTTTTACACACCCAAAGCATCTTACAGTTCATTTGAAACATTCTCCTTGATTCCTCTTCCCACATGATTTACATATGGGAAATTGAACTTTCTTTCCTCTATGATCATCATTAAACTCCATCTTTCTCTTATTAGCCGAGTCTGGAAACATACCAAATTTGAGTTTATTGATCATATTATGAGATTTCTGAATTGGTATAATAATGATGGTTGGACTTCCAAATCCCATTTCATTTGGTTTCTCATGAAGAACATCATTCCATTTTCCATAATATCCTCCATTATCGTGAATCATCTTGTTTCCAGCCATTTTCTAAAACCCAAAAAGAATAGTGTTAGAGGAAAAAATCTTAATAAAGGGGGAGTAACTTCAATATCTAACATCTTAGGTTATTTTCTATGATCGTTACCATAGTTCTAGGACTATATCCTATACGTATACTTATCCTTAGGGACATCCCTAGACATACCTTAGAAATATCTCTAGGGATCTCACTAACGTTTTCGCATCCTAGTTCCCAATGGTTGAATAAACCATTCCTCTGATACCAACTGTAGAGACCCGAAGCTTGACGTACATTTACATTAAATTACTTTTGCGGAATACATAGTACATAACAGAAACACACACACAAGGACTATAATAGTTTAGTGTCTTTGGAAACTCGGAATATAATCTTCTAATCGTGGTGAAAGATCTTCAACATCTCCCATAAAGATCTTACTTTTTTTACCTAAAACCTTTCTTTATATCCTGGGGAAAAGAAAACATAAAAGGGGTGAGCTAAAATGCTCAGTAAGGGTAAACAAAAGAAATATCAATCACATCATATTCATAAGAACATAACATTTTGGAAATCTTAACCTGCAAAAGAGTGCATAATTTCATAACATGGGATAAATCATAGTAGTGAAATGAAATACCAATAATCATAACATAAAACATTAAACATTGTGGAATACACACATAATCATAGAGAATCATTTCTTATTAGTCAAGACTCATTTCCAATACTATCTTAGTAGAAAAAGTCCATTTCTGTGCCGAGTCACCCTCATTTTTAGCCCTGTTTCACTGAACCGGTATAACCTACCATTCCAGCCATGTCTATCTCATGAGATATAAAATCATTACCCAATTAATTGGAGGGAGATATAGGTCCCACCCATCTCATAATTATACCATTCTTATGTGTTCCGCAAAATCATAAATCATACATCATTACATAACCCATGTAATAAAAATGGGATTCTTAAACAACATGACATCATAAAACAATTCTTATAAGATAAAGGAATTCATAAAAATAATTCCATCACAACATAATCAAATAAATGTAATAATAGGGATAGAAACAAAACCCTTTATTATCTTAGATGGAAAATAATTTTGATAAAACACTTGAACTCCATTCTTGAGGAAAATAACCAATCTGCTTCAAAAACACTTTTCCTTTCTTAACATGTCATACAATTACAAAATAAAAGAAGTTGATTAAAAATAAACATGAAAACTTGTAAAGGAATCTTCTTGGAAATAATGTTTTAAAAATCCATTCATGCCGTATATGTTAAAAAACATTCTTCTCGTACCTTTGTCGGAAAAATCAAAAAGTACCTCGTACGAAAAACGAAAAAAGATTCTTTTCATATCCTTTACTAAAAACTCACCGAAGGGTAAAATTGGATTTAAAAAATTGTATGTGTATGGAAATAATATTACATATTGAGAAAACATGGATGTGGATGATAAAATACACCCCAGTAAATACCAAAGTATAAAAACTCTCGGATAAAAATGAGATTGTGATATTTCCCTTACATTAGGTCTAATTTGCTCCGTATGTGTCCGAAACTCCTGTATAATGATTTAAATAATGTCATTGACTTATTACAGAATCATATTCATTGTTATGATATCATATATGGTTCACTTATGGCTTTATATTACCCGTTCTATTGTAAATTCCATGTTAAAGAGCGTTTTGGGTAAAATCATTTCATTTGTCATCTGTGTTTTGAGTTGTAATTATTCATATGATTACTTAGATCATGATTACTTAATTAAAGAATATAAAACATGATTTTTATATAATATATATTCAGAATATATATATATATATATATAATAGATCAGTAAATGGAAAGAAATACACCGTTCATGGAGACGGTAGACTGTTCGTACGCATGAACGCTGTTTTCTTTTTCTTATTGAGTTGAATGGCATTAAGTAGATGACATAAATATATATACACATAAATACAGAATCATTACTATGTAATTTATTTCATTATTACTTATTATATATACTTTATAATCATTCATGAATGGTTAACGTGGATAATGAACCTTATCGCGTCGTGGAGACGGTAGTCCGTACGTACGCATGAGCGATGATATCGTTCTCATGATCATGGAATTTTATTGGAGTGTATGTATGCTATTTCAGAATCAATATCACCTTAAAATAATCATATATAGTTATTATGTACACCATTATACCCATCCAAGTAAGGTGGTGGTGGAAAATAGATTACACCACGGCTTGGAGACGGTATTTCGTACGTACGCACGCGCGGTGATTTAGTTTTCTGTAGGATGGATAGATGGTAAAATAAGGTTGTTTCATAATTATAATAACATATCAGTATATAAGTGATACTGATGTTATTACATCATAATGAAACAACCTAAGAAGAAGATGTTGAAGAAGAAAGAAATTGAAAAAGATCGGTAATGGATATTACCTCTTTTTGACGCGCCTTTTCTTAACCACCACTTAAAGAACTAAGGATGGTCTTTGAAGAATACCAGGACCTCTAGGATGATACTAGGGAAGTGGAGAAGAGATTTTGGCAGGGGTCGGCCGAGCTTGAATGCTCAAATTGGTGTGAGAAGGAGAGGGAGGAGAGGGGCACTTTTGGAATAACTAAAACTATTATTTTATTATAAAGTCAAATTCAGTTTTAAATAGCTACAAATTGATTTATATCGAAGCTAATGTGGGTATGGGTCTAAATCCTCTCATCCAATATAATTTAGACAAGTTTAGGTTCTTATTTGAACCTTATCATTTAGATTTAACATTAAGTTAAATAATTTTACTTTTACCGGGTCTTCTTGTGTTCTTACACTATAAGGTTAATAAACTTATTATAACAAGTCAAACTAACCCCAAGTTGTTTATTATTAATATATATAACTTTATCCAAGTCATTTGGCCGAACCATATTTTTTTTGTAATAAAATAACAATTAATAATATAGTATTTGTTTTAAAAACAATTTTATGTCAATTTTGACACTATTTAGTAATTGATTTTTGTGAAAATCATAACAGAATGATTAGTTCTAAATAAGTTAATTAAATCATTAATAACATGTCATATTAACCTATACAATTAGTTAAATTCATAAAAAGTCTCAAATTACATTTATTTGGGTATTTATAACATCAATTATGTCAATATTTAATTAATAAGATAATTACTGCATCATATTTGTGTCATACATAAATTAAATTATATAATGTCTATAAATTAAAAAACAAATACCATTATGTAGGAAATCCTTTTATCTTTCTAATGAGTATTTATAGTCGAATTTATCTTATGTATAACCCTTTATTAAAAATGAATTACTTATTAAACTTTGATTCTAACTATTTTAACCCTTCTTTAAAGAAATTAATAATAAATGTCCTAATCTAATCCATGTGGGCCTAAATGGTCATATGTTATTCCTAAGGTTGTTTTTGGTCGAATTTACATTTGTCCAATAGAATTAGTACATGTGTTAGGGTAATAATAATAGCATTTTTACCCTTAATTACCCTATTTACTTTTAACCGTGGTAAGTAAAAGTAAAAAGTTACTATTCACCAAAAAATATTTTCTTCTCATTGAACCACATTTTACTTACTGAAATCAACCGAGTCTCTCGGATTTTTGAAATTCCACTCACAGAAGCGGTAAAATTAAGTTTTATGCAAAATTCATTTTTTTAACTACCACTTAGTGGTTTCACTATTCATCAAAAATTGAAAGTTTTCAAAAAAATACCAAAAATTAAGCCTAAGATATATTTGATATTATGAACTCAAAAATGATGTCTATTTTACCAAATTCAAAACATATAAGTTGCATAAATTATTTTAAAAATTAATTCCCGTCGTCAAAACAAATAGCGTGTTCTTAAGAGATAATAACTATAAAAAGATTGACACTTGTTTATGTCTGATTTAAATGTGAAATTACATCCAATGAACACCATTGTATTAAATTGTAAAAATATATTCTAAATATACTTTAAAACCACTCAAATTAATAATTTATCACTATTAATTATTTCAATTAAAAAAGTTGTTTTTAATTAAAATTTAGTAATTTTCACTATTCATCAGAAAATGAAAGTTTTCCGAAAAGTACCAAAATTTCACCATAAGATAATTTCGATATTACGAATCCAAAAATGAATTCCATTTTGAAAAATAAAATTTTACAAAATTTCAAAAAGTGGTTATTACTATTCATAACAACTTGTTTTAATAATATTTTAATAGAATATTTTTGTTTAGTGAAACTCGTTTTTGCGTACTACACACGCTATCGAGGAAGGTCGCGATTGCGTGTAATGCAAGGAAAGTCAAGGATGCGTGTTTTGCATGCTCCTTTTGGTGTAGCATACAATACAAGACATTAATGAAATTAAAAAGAATATTTTTCATAAAATCTCGGGGTGTTACATTCTACCCCCCTTAAAATGAATTTCGCCCTCGAAATTCGTCGGGGTTATAAATGGTTTACTAATCAAAAGTTTCTTTAATAGAAACCCAAATTGTAAAAAGGAATACCAAAACCAATCTTAAAAAAAAGTATGAAACGTAACGGTTACCCAAATAAACTAATCATTGGGTTTCCACATAGGTGAAAATATGGACATTGAAGAAAAATTTAACCATCATGTTCTGACGGAGAGTGGTAGAGAACATGGCTATGGAAAAGCCAGCAATCACAAAGCCATAAATTTGTGACGATCTAATGTACCATCTGATTCATCAGATATTAGAGCAATAGGACACCATTTTTGGTTTTCAAGATCATTTCCCTAAAGTTGATGAAATTGGAATTAGAAGAAATACTTTCGTGATTTTGGTAAAGTCTCATCGATTTTCGTTCTTTGGAAAATTTCCACTTCATCTCTTAAAGAAATTAAGTTGAATTTATCATTCGTGATGTGTTAGCAGATCATTTGATAGAATTATTGGTTATTCCATCTGTCTCAAACAAAATGTTAGAAAAGTTATCAAAAAATACATAAGTCCATCTATAGTGAGATTAATGATATATGGTTCCTAAAATGGACTTATACTTCATATATCATACTTCTTAATATAATAAAACTAGTTTCTACTAAACAGGGACTTCCTGTAGGCCAGTGGTAGGCAATAAAGGCCAGTCGCACTTTGGTTGTGGGTTCGATTCCCACGGCCTTGTCCGACACGATGGGCTGTCACCCATCCTGCAGGTTGTCCTTTTTCTAAAACTACATTACTATAACATCACATAAATAATATCAAATGTTCTATCCTTAAACAATACTAACTTATGTCCAACATAATCTATTCAAATATTTAGTCTTTTCTAAAATATTTCGGTCCATTCTAATAATATAAAGAAAATTATTACTTGAAATGTCATCAACCAAGCATGTGAATACCATTAATCATACACTTTCAAAACATAAGGAAAGACAATAGTGTAACAATCCTTAGATGTATCTTTATTCCATAGTACCATGAGATTACTTATTCAACATTACACTTGATAAACATGTAATCATTCCACTTCCTTCTTAATCCATTGACCGAGCTTCAACAATTATTTCATCTCACATATCATTTGTAGTCTCTTCATTATCATCATCATAAATATTACCCATATGACCATACTGATTCTCTTCATGAGACATTACCTTAGGGCATTGGTTTGCATAATGCCTGTACATTCCACATTTAAATCATTTAACCATTGTTGATGTTGTAGCAATACCATTATCCTCATCCATGGTGTTAAATGAAACCTTTCCTTTGCACTTACTGGCTTTATGTCTTTCTTTTCCACACCCAAAGCATCGTACAGTTTCGTTGAAACATTCTCTTTGATGCCTCTTCCCACATGATTTACATAGGGGAAATTGAACTTTCTTTCCACTATGATCATCATGAAACTCCATCTTTCTCTTACTAGCCGAGTCAGGAAACATACCAAATTTGAGTTTATTTATCATATTATGAGATTGCTGATTCGGCATCATAATGATGGTTGGACTTCCAAATCCCATTTCATTTGGTTTATCATGAATAATATCATTCCATTGTCCATAATATCCCCCATTATCATGAATCATCTTGTTTCCAGCCATTTTCTAAAACCCAAAAAGAATAGTGTTAGAGGCAAAAATCATAATAAAGGGGGAGTAACATCAATATCTAACATCTTAGGTTAAATTCTATGATCGTTACCATAGTTCTAGGACTATATCCTATACGTACACTTATCCTTAGGGACATCCCTAGATATACCTTAGAAATATCTCTAGGGATCTCACTAACGTTTTCACATCCTAGTTTCCAAAAGTTGACTAAACCTTTCCTCTGATACCAACTGTAGAGACCTGAAGCTTGACGTACATTTACATTAAATTACTTTTGCGGAATACTTAGTACATAATAAAAACACACACACAAGGACTGTAATAGTTTAGTATCTTTGAAAACTCGGAATATAATCTTCTAATCGTGGTGAAAGATCTTCAACATCTCCCATAATGATCATCCTTTTTTCCCTAAAACCTTTCTTTATATCCTGGGGAAAAGAAAACATAAAATGGGTGAGCTAAAATGCTCAGTAAGGGTAATCAAAAGAAATATCAATCACATCATATTCATAAGAACATAAAATTTTGGAAATCTTAACCAGCAAAAGAGAGCATACTTTCATAACACGGGATAAATCATAGTAGTGAAATTAAATACCAATAATCATAACTTAAAACATGAAACTTTGTGGCATACACACATAATCATAGAGAATCATTTCTTATTAGTCAAGACTCATTGCCAAGACTATCTTAGTGGACAAAGTCCATTTCTGAGCCGAGTCACCCTCGTTTTCAATACTGTTTCACTGAACCGGTATAACCTACCATTCCAGCCATGTCTATCTCATCAGATATAAAATCTTTACCCAATGCATTGGAGGGAGATATTGGTCCCACCCATCTCATAATGATACCATTCTTATGTGTGCCACAAAATCATAAATCATACATCATTACATAACCCATGTAAAAAAATGGGATTCTTAAACAACATGACATCATAAAACAATTCATATAAGATAAATGAATTCAAAAAAATAATTCCATCAAAACATAATCAAATCAATGTAATAATAGGGATAGAAACAGAACCCTTTATTATCTTAGATGGAAAATAATTTTGATAAAACACTTGAACTCCATTCTTGAGGAAAATATCCTTTCTACTTCAAAAAAACTTTTCCTTTCTTAACATGTCGTACAATTACAAACTAAAAGATGTTGATTAAAAATAAACATGAAAACATGTAAAGGAAGCTTCTTGAAAATAATGTTTTAAAAATCCATTCATGCCGTATAAGTTAAAAAAACATTCTTCTCGTACCTTTGTCGGAAAAGTCAAAATGTACCTCGTACGAAAAACGACAAAACATTCTATTCATATCCTTTACTAAAAACTCACCGAAGGGTAAAATTGGATTTAAAAATTGTAGGTGGATGGAAATAATATTTGATATTGAGGAAACATGGATGTGGATGATAAAATACACCCCAGTAAATACCAAAGTATAAAAAATCTCGGATATAAATGAGATTGTGATATTTCCCTTACTTTAGGTCCGATTTGCTTCGTATGTGTACGGAACACCTGTATAATGATTCAAATAATGTCATTGACTTATTACAAAATCATAATCATTGTTATGATATCATATATGGTTCACTTATGGCTTTATATTACACGTTCTTTTGTAAATTCCATGTTAAAGAGCGTTTTGGGTAAAATCGTTTCATTTGTCATCCGTGTTTTGACTTGTAATTATTCATATGATTACTTAGATCATGATTTCTTAATTCCAGAATATAAAACATGATTTATATATAATATATATTCAGAATATATATATATATATAATAGATCAGTAAATGGAATGAAATACACAGTTCATGGAGACGGTAGACCGTTCGTACGCATTAACGATGTTTTCTTTTTCTTATTGAGTTGAATGGAATTAAGTAGATGACATAAATATATATACACATAAATCCAGAATCATTATTATGTAATATATTTAATTATTACTTATTATATATACTTTATAATCATTCATGAATGGTTAACGTGGAGAATGAACCTCATCGCGTCGTGGAGACGGTAGTCCGTACGTACGCACGAGCGATGGTATCGTTCTCATGATCGTGGAATTTTATTGGAGTGTATGTATACTATTTCAGAATCAATATCACTTTACAATAATCATATATAGTTATTATGTACACCATTATACCCATCCAAGTAAGGTGGTGGTGGAAAATAGATTACACCACGGCGTGGAGACGGTATTTCGTACGTACGCACGCGCGGTGATTTCGTTTTCCGTAGGATGGATATATGGTGAAATAAGGTTGTTTCATAATTATAATAACATATCAGTATATAAGTGATACTGATGTTATTACTTCATAATGAAACAACCTAAGAAGAAGAAGTTGAAGAAGAAAGAAATTGAAAAAGTTCGGTAATGGATATTACCTCTTTTTGACGCGCCTTTTCTTAACCACCACTTAAAGAACTAAGGATGGACTTTGAAGAATACCAGGACCTCTAGGATGATACTAGGGAAGTGGAGAAGAGATTTTTCCAGGGGTTGGACGAGCTTGAATGCTCAAATTGGTGTGAGGAGGAGAGGGAGGAGAGGGGCACCTTTGAAATAACTAAAACTATTATTTTATTATAAAGTCAAATTCGGTTTTAAATAGCTAAAAATTGATTTATTTCTAAGCTAAGGTGGGTATGGGTCTAAATCCTATCATCCAATAGAATTTAGGCAAGTTTAGGTTCTTATTTGAACCTTATCATTTAGATTTAACATTAAGTTAAATAATTTTACTTTTACCGTGTCTTCTTGTGTTCTTACACTATAAGGTTAATAAACTTATTATAACAAGACAAACGAACCCCAAGTTGTTTATTATTAATATATATAACCTTATCTAAGTCATTTGGCCAATCCATATTTTTTTTGGAATAAAATAAAAATTAATAATATAGTATTTTTTTTAAAAACAATTTTATGTCAATTTTGACACTATTTAGTAATTGATTTTTGTGAAAATCATAACAGAATGATTAGTTCTAAATAAGTTAATTAAATCATTAATAACATGTCATATTAACCTATAAAATTAGTGTAATTTATAAAAAGTCTCAAATTACATTTATTTGGGTATTTATAACATCAATTATGTCAATATTTCATTAATAAGATAATTACTGCATCATATTTGTATCATAAATAAATTAAATTATATAATGTCTAAAAATTAAAAATAAAATACCATTATGTAGGAATGCCTTTTATCTTTCTAATGAGTATTTATAGTTGAATTTATCTTATGTATAACCCTATATTAAAAATGATTTACTTATTAAACTTTGATTCTAACTATTTTAACCCTTCTTTAAAGAAATAAATAATAAATGTCCTAATCTAATCCATGTGGGCCTAAATGGTCATATGTTATTCCTAGGGTTGTTTTTGGTCGAATTACACTTTTCCAATAGAATTAGTACATGTGTTAGGGTAATAATAATAGCATTTTTACCCTTAATTACCCTATTTACTTTTAACCGTGGTAAGTAAAAGTAAAAAGTTACTATTCACCAAAAAATATTTTCATCTCATTGAACCACATTTTACTTACTGACACCAACTGTGTCTCTCGGATTTTTGAAATTCCACTCACAGAAGCGGGAAAATTATGTTTTATGAAAAATGCAGTTTTTTTAACTACCACTTAGTGGTTTCACTATTCATCAAAAATTGAAAGTTTTCAAAAAAATACCAAAAATTAAGCCTAAGATATATTTGATATTATGAACTCAAAAATGATGTCTATTTTACCAAATTCAAAACATATAAGTTGCATTAATTATTTTAAAAATTAATTCACGTCGTCAAAACAAATAGCGTGTTCTTAAGAGATAATAACTATCAAAAGATTGACACTTGTTTATGTCTGGTTTAAATGTGAAATTACATCCAATGAACAACATTGTATTAAATTTTAAAAATATATTCTAAATATACTTTAAAACCACTCAAATTAATAATTTATCAGTATTAATTATTTCGATTAAAAAAGTTGTTTTTAATTAACATTTAGTAATTTTCACTATTCATCAGAAAATGAAAGTTATCCGAAAAGTACCAAAATTTAACCATAAGATAATTTCGATATTAAGAATCCAAAAATGAATTCCATTTTTAAAAATAAAATTTTACAAAATTTCAAAAAGTGGTTATTATTATTCATAATGGCTTGTTTTAATAATATTTTAATAGCATATTGTTGTTTAGTGAAACTCGTTTTTGTGTACTACACACGCTATCGAGGAAGGTCTCGATTGCGTGTAATGCAAGGAAAGTCAAGGATGCGTGTTGTGAAATCTCCTTTTGGTGTAGCATACAACACAAGACATTAATGAAATTAAAAAGAATATTTTTCATAAAATCTCGGGGTGTTACATTCTACCCCCCTTAAAATGAATTTCGCCCTCGAAATTCGTCAGGGTTATAAATGGTTTACTACTCAAAAGTTTCTTTAATAGAAACCCAAATCGTAAAAAGGAATACCAAAACCAATCTTAAAAAACAAAAGTATGAAACGTAACGGTTACCAAAATAAACTAATCATTGGGCTTCCACATAGGTGAAAATATGGACATTGAAGAGAAATCTAACAATCATGTTCTGACGGAGAGTGGTAGAGAACATGGCTATGGAAAAGCCAGCAATCACAAAGCCATAAATTTGTGACGATCTATGGTACCATCTGATTCATCAGATATAAGAGCAATAGGACACCATTTTTGGTTTTCAAGATCATTTCCCTAATGTTGATGAAATTGGAATTAGAAGAAATACTTTCGTGATTTTGGTATAGTCTCACCGTTTGCCATTCATTGGAAAATTTCCACTTCATATCTTAATGAAATGAAGTTGAATTTATCATTCGTGATGTGTTGGAAGATCATGTGATAGAATGATGGGTCATTCCATCTGTCTCAAACAAAAGGTTAGAAAAGTTATCAAAAAATACATAAGTCCATCTATAGTGAGATTAATGATATATGGTTCCTAAAATGGACTTATACATCATATATCATACTTCTTAATATAATAAAACTAGTTTCTACTAAAAAGGGACTTCCTGTAGGCCAGTGGTAGGTAATAAAGGCCAGTCGCACTTTGGTTGTGGGTTCGATTCCCACGGCCTTGTCCGACGCGATGGGCTGTCACCCATCCTGCAGGTTGTCCTTTTTCTAAAACTACATTACTATAACATCACATAGATAATATCAAAAGTTCTATCCTTAAACAATACTAACTTATGTCCAACATAATCTATTGAAATCTTTAGGCTTATCTAAAATATTTCGGTCCATGCTAATAATATAAAGAAAATTATTACTTGAAATGTCATCAACCAAGCATGTGAATACCATTAATCATACACTTTCAAAACATAAGGAAAGAAAATAGTGTAACAATCCTTAGATGTCACTTTATTCCATAGTACCATGAGATTACTTATACAACATTACACTTGATAAACATGTAATCATTCCACTTCCTTCTTAATCCATTGACCGAGCTTCAACAATTATTTCATCTCACATATCATTTGTAGTCTCTTCATTATCATCAACATAAATATTACCCATATGACCATACTGATTCTCTTCATGAGAATTTACCTTAGGGAATTGGTTTGCATAATGCCCGTACATTCCACATTTAAATCATTTAACCATTGTTGATGTTGTAGCAATACCATTATCCTCATCCATGGTGTTAAATGAAACCTTTCCTTTGCACTTACTGGCTTTATGTCTTTCTTTTCCACACCCAAAGCATCTTACAGTTTCATTGAAACATTCTCTTTTATGCCTCTTCCCACATGATTTACATAGGGGAAATTGAACTTTCTTTCCACTATGATCATCATGAAACTCCATCTTTCTCTTATTAGCCGAGTTAGGAAACTTACCAAATTTGAGTTTATTTATCATATTATGAGATTGCTGATTCGGCATCATAATGATGGTTGGACTTCAAAATCCCATTTCATTTGGTTTCTCATGAATAATATCATTCCATTTTCCATAATATCCTCCATTATCGTGAATCATCATGTTTCCAGCCATTTTCTAAAACCAAAAAAGAATAGTGTTAGAGGAAAAAAATCATAATAAAGGGGGAGTAACATCAATATCTAACATCTTAGGTTAAATTTTATGATCGTTACCATAGTTCTAGGACTATATCCTATATGTACACTTATCCTTAGGGACATCCCTAGACATACCTTAGAAATATCTCTAGGGATCTCACTAACGTTTTCGCATCCTAGTTTCCAAAGGTTGACTAAACCTTTCCTCTGATACCAACTGTAGAGACCCGAATCTTGACGTACATTTACATTAAATTACTTTTGTGGAATACTTAGTACATAATTAAAACACACACACAAGGACTGTAATAGTTTAGTTTCTTGGAAAACTCGGAATATAATCTTCAAATCGTGGTGAAAGATCATCAACATCTCCCATAATGGTCTTCCTTTTTTTTACCTAAAAACTTTCTTTATATCCTGGGGAAAAGAAAACATAAAATGGGTGAGATAAAATGATCAGTAAGGGTAAACAAAAGAAATATCAATCACATCATATTCATAAGAACATAACATTTTGGAAATCTTAACTACCAAAAGAGAGCAAAATTTCATAACATGGGATAAATCATAGTAGTGAAATGAAATCCCAATAATCATAACATAAAACATGAAACTTTGTGGCATACACACATAATCATAGAGAATCATTTCTTATTAGTAAATACTCATTTCCAAGACTATCTTAGTGGACAAAGTCCATTTCTGAGCCGAGTCACCCTCGTTTTCAGTCCTGTTTCACTGAACCGGTATAACCTACCATTCCAGCCATGTCTATCTCATCAGATATAAAATCTTTACCCAATGAATTGGAGGGAGATATCGGTCCCACCCATCTCATAATGATACCATTCTTATGTGTTCCACAAAATCATAAATCATACATCATTACATAACCCATGTAAAAAAATGGGATTCTTAAACAACATGACATCATAAAACAATTCATATAAGATAAATGAATTCATAAAAATAATTCCATCACAACATAATCAAATCAATGTAATAATAGGGATAGAAACAGAACCCTTTATTATCTTAGATGGAAAATAATTTTGATAAAACACTTGAGCTCCATTCTTGAGGAAAATATCATTTCTGCTTCAAAAAAACTTTTCCTTTCTTAACATGTCGTACAATTACAAAATAAAAGATGTTGATTAAAAATAAACTTGAAAACTTGTAAAGGAATCTTCTTGTAAATAATGTTTTAAAAATCCATTCATGCCATATAAGTTAAAAAAACATTCTTCTCGTACCTTTGTCGGAAAAGTCAAAATGTACCTCGTACGAAAAACGACAAAAGATTCCATTCATATCCATTACTAAAAACTCACCAAAGGGTAAAATTGGATTTAAAAAATTTTAGTTGGATGTTAATAATATTATATATTGAGGAAACATGGATGTGGATGATAAAATACACCCCAGTAAGTACCAAAGTATAAAAAATCTCGGATAAAAATAAGATTGTCATATTTCCCTTACTTTAGGTCCGATTTTCTTTGTATGTGTCCGAAACACTTGTATAATGATTCAAATAATGTCATTGACTTATTAAAAAATCATAATCATTGTTATGATATCATATATGGTTCACTTATGGCTTTATATTACACATTCTTTTGTAAATTCCATGTTAAAGAGTGTTTTGGGTAAAATCGTTTCATTTGTCATCCGTGTTTTGACTTGTAATTATTCATATGATTACTTAGTTCATGATTACATAATTCCAGAATATAAAACATGATTTATATATAATATATATTCATAACATATATATTTATAATAGATCAGTAAATGGAATGAAATACACCGTTCATGGAGAAGGTAGACCGTTCGTACGCATGAACGCTGTTTTCTTTTTCTTATTGAGTTGAATGGAATTAAGTAGATGACGTACATATATATACACATAAATCCACAATCATTATTATGTAATATATTTCATTATTACTTATTATATATAAATTATAATCATTCATGAATGGTTAACGTGGAGAATTAATCTCATCGCGTCGTGGAGACGGTAGTCCGTACGTACGCACGAGCGATGATATCGTTCTCATGATCGTGGAATTTTATTGGAGTTTATGTATACTATTTCAGAATCATTACCACTTTAAAATAATCATATATAGTTATTATGTACACCAGTATACCCATCCAAGTAAGGTGGTGGTGGAAAATAGATTACACCACGGCGTGGAGACGGTGTTCCGTACGTACGCACGCACAGTGATTTTGTTTTCCGTAGGATAGATAGATGGTGAAATAAGGTTTTTTCATAATTATAATAACATATAATTATATAAGTGATACTTATGTTATTACTTAATAATGAAAAAACCTAAGAAGAAGAAGTTGAAGAAGAAAGAAATTGAAAAAGATCGGTAATGGATATTACCTCTTTTTGACGCACCTTTTCTTAACCTCCACTTAAAGAACTACGGATGGTCTTTGAAAAAGACCAGGACCTCTAGGATGATACTAGGGATGTGGAGAAGAGTTTTTGGCATGGTTTTTCCGAGCATGAATGCTCAAATTGGTGTGAGGAGGAGAGGGAGGAGAGGGGCACCTTTGGAATAACTAATACTATTATTTTATTATAAAGTCAAATTCGGTTTTAAATAGCTCCAAATTGATTTATTTCGAAGCTAATGTGGGGATGGGTCGAAATACCCTCATCCAATATAATTTAGACAAGTTTAGGTTCTTATTTTAACCTTATCATTTAGATTTAACATTAAGTTAAATAATTTTACTTTTACCGTGTCTTCTTGTGTTCTTACACTATAAGGTTAATGAACTTACTATAACAAGCCAAACGAACCCCATGTTGTTTATTATTAATATATATAACCTTATCTAAGTCATTTGGCCGAACCATAGATTTTTTGGAATAAAATAACAATTAATAATATAGTATTTGTTTTAAAAACAATTTTATGTCAATTTTGACACTATTTAGTAATTGATTTTTGTGAAAATCATAACAGAATGATTAGTTCGAAAAAAGTTAATTAAATCATTAATAACATGTCATATTAACCTATAAAATTAGTGTAATTCATAAAAAGTCTCAAATTACAATCATTTGGGTATTTATAACATCAATTATGTCAATATTTCATTAATAAGATAATTACTACATAATATTTGTGTCATAAATAAATTAAATTATATAATGTCTAAAAATTACAAATAAAATACCATTATGTAGGAAATCCTTTTATCTTTCTAATGAGTATTAATAGTAGAATTTATCCTATGTATAACCCTATATTAAAAATGATTTACTTATTAAACATTGATTCTAACTATTTGAACCCTTCTTTAAAGAAATTAATAATAAATGTCCTATTCTAATACAAGTGGGCCTAAATGGTCATATGTTATTCCTATGTTTGTTTTTGGTTGAATTACACTTGTCCAATAGAATTAGGAAATGTGTTAGGGTAATAATAATATCATTTTTACCTTTAATTACCCTATTTACTTTTAACCATGATAAGTAAAAGTAAAAAGCTATTATTCACCAAAAAATATTTTCATCTCATTGAACTACATTTTACTTTTACCGTGACTTTTTGTGTTCTTACACTATAAGGTTAATAAACTTACTATAACAAGACAGACGAACCCCAAGTTGTTTATTATTAATATATATAACCTTATCTAAGTCATTTTGTTGAACCTTATATTTTTAGGAATAAAATAACAATTAATAATATAATATTTATTTTAAAAACTATTTTATGTCAATTTTGACGCTATTTAGTAATTGATTTTTGTGAAAATCATAACAGAATGATTAGTTCGAACAATGTTAATTAAATCCTTACTACCATGTCATATTAACCTATAAAATTTGTGGAATTCATAAAAAGTCTCAAATTACATTTATTTGGGTATTTATAACATCAATTATGTCAATATTTTATTAATAAGATAATTACTGCATCATATTTGTGTCATAAATAAACTAAATTATTTAATGTCTAAAAATTACAAATAAAATATCATTATGTAGGAAATCCTTTTATCTTTCTAATGAGTGTTTATAGTCGAATATATCTTATGTATAACCCTATATTAAAAATGATTTACTTATTAAACTTTGATTCAAACTATTTTAACCCTTATTTAAAGAAATTAATAATAAATGACCCAATCTAATCCATGTGGGCCTAAATGGTCATATGTTATTCCTAGGGTTGTTTTTGGTCGAATTACACTTGTCAAATAGAATTAGGACATGTGTTAGGGTAATAATAATAGCATTTTTACCCTTAATTACCCTATTTACTTTTAACTGTGGTAAGTAAAAGTAAAAAGTTACAATTCACCAAAAATTATTTTCATTTCATTGAACCAAATTTTACTTACTGACATCAACTGTGTCTCTCGGATTTTTGAAATTCCACTCACAGAAGCGGTAAAATTATGTTTTATTAAAAATTCAGTTTTTTTAACTACCACTTAGGGGTTTCACTATTCAACAAAAATTGAATGTTTTCAGAAAAATACCAAAAATTAAGCCTAAGATATATTTGATATTATGAACTCAAAAATGATGTCTATTTTACCAAATTCAAAACATATTAGTTTCATTAATTAATTTAAAAATTAATTCCTGTCGTCAAAACAAATAGCGTGTTCTTAAGAGATAATAACTATCAAAAGATTGACACTTGTTTATGTCTGGTTTAAATGTGAAATTACATCCAATGAAAAAAATTGTATTAAATTGTAAAAATATATTCTAAATATACTTTAAAACCACTCAAATTAATAATTTATCACTATTAATTATTTCGATTAAAAAAGTTTTTTTTAATTAAAATTTAGTAATTTTCACTATTCATCAGAAAATGAAAGTTATCCGAAAAGTACCAAAATTTCACCATAAGATCATTTCGATATTACGAATCCAAAAATGAATTCCATTTTGAAAAATAAAATTTTACAAAATTTCAAAAAGTGGTTATTACTATTCATAACGGCTAGTTTTAATAATATTTTATTAGCATATTGTTGTTTAGTGAAACTCGTTTTTGCGTACTACACACGCTATCGAGGAAGGTCGCGATTGCGTGTAATGCAAGGAAAGTCAAGGATGCGTGTTGTGCAAGCTCCTTTTGGTGTAGCGTACAACACAAGACATTAATGAAATTAAATAATATATTTTCCATAAAATCTCGGGGTGTTACATTCTACCCCCCTTAAAATGAATTTCGCCTTCGAAATTTATTGGGGTTATAAATGGTTTACTACTCAAAAGTTTCTTTAATATAAACCCACATCGTAAAAAGGAATACCAAAACCAATCTTAAAAAACAAAAGTATGAAACGTAACGGTTACCCAAATAAACTAATCATTGGGTTTCCACATAGGTGAAAATATGGACATGGAAGAGAAATCTAACCATCATGTTCTGACTGAGAGTGGTAGAAAACATGGATATGGAAAAGCCAGCAATCACAAAGCCATAAATTTGTGATGATCTAAGGTACCATCTGATTCATCAGATATAAGAGCAATATGACAACATTTTTGGTTTTCAAGATCATTTCCCTAAAGGTGATGAAATTGGAATTAGAAGAAATACTTTTCTGATTTTGGTATAGTCTCACAGTTTGTCGTTCTTGGGACAATTTCCACTTCATCTCTTAATGAAATGAAGTTGAATTTATCATTCGTGATGTGTTAGAAGATCATGTGACAGAATGATGGGTCATTCCATCTGTCTCAAACAAAAGGTTAGAAAAGTTATCAAAAAAATACATTTGTCCATCTATAGTGAGATTAATGATATATGGTTCCTAAAATGGACTTATACTTCATATATCATACTGATTAATATAATAAAACTAGTTTCTACTAAACAGAGACTTCCTTTAGGCCAGTGGTAGGCGATAAAGGCCAGTCGCACTTCGGTTGTGCGTTCGATTCCCACGGCCTTGTCCGACGCGATGGGTTGTCTCCCATCCTGGAGGTTGTCCTTTTTCTAAAACTACATTACTATAACATCACATAAACAATATCAAATGTTCTACCCTTAAACAATACTAACGTATTTCCCACATAATCCATTCCAATCTTTAGGCTTATCTAAAATATTTCGGTCCATGCTCATAATATAAAGAAATTTATTACTTGAAATGTCATCAACCAAGCATGTGAATACCATCATTTATCCCCCATATATATTGTTGGACACATTCCAATCATGTGAATACCTTAATCATGTATTCTCTTGAAAAATGAATACCCATTAAACCTTAGTGAAAACATGAATGTTGTCAAAAGTTAACTCTTTCCACATACCAAAATTCAAAAACTCTATATACTCAATCCATTACATAACCTTCTCCTTATATCAGTCATGAGCTCATGAGTACTATCAAACATTTAATTTTCTCCTTATCCCATCATTATGCGCATATCATCTACTTTCCAAAAATATCTAAATAACCTTTCATGGTTACTGGTACCATTAATCATACACTTTTAAAACATAAGGAAAGACAATAGTGTAACAATCCTTAGATGTCACTTTATTCCATAGTACCATGAGATTACTTATACGACAATACACTTGATAAACATGAAATCATTCCAATAATTTCTTAATCCATTGACCGAGATTCAGCAATTCTTTCATCTCACATATCATTTGTAGTCTCTTCATCATCATCAACATAAATATTACCCATATGACCATACTGATTCTCTTCATGAGACTTTACCTTAGGGAATTGGTTTGCATAATGCCCGTACATTCCACATTTAAAACATTTAACCATTGTTGAT
The DNA here is from genome assembly GCA_963277665.1 of Viscum album. Taxonomy (NCBI): domain Eukaryota; kingdom Viridiplantae; phylum Streptophyta; class Magnoliopsida; order Santalales; family Viscaceae; genus Viscum; species Viscum album. The sequence goes on from OY728166.1 coordinate 880,898,893, forward strand.
GTCGTAGAAATACCATTATCCTCATCCATGGTGTTAAATGAACCCTTTCCTTTGCACTTATTGGCTTTATGTCCTTCTTTTCCACACCCAAATCATTTTATAGTTCCTTTGAAACATTCTCCTTGATGCCTCTTCCCACATGAATTACATAGGGGAAATTGAACTTTCTTTCCTCTATGATCATCATGAAAATCCATCATTCTCTTATTAGCCGAGTCAGGAAACATACCAAATTTGAGTTTATTGATCATATTATGAGATTGCTGATTCGACATAATAATGATGTTTGGACTTCCAAATCCCATTTCATTTTGTTTCTCATGAATAATATCATTCCATTGTCCATAATATCCTCCATTATCGTGAATCATCTTGTTTCCAGCCATTTTCTAAAACCCAAAAAGAATAGTGTTAGAGACAAAAATCATAATAATGGGGGAGTAACTTCAATATCTAACATCTTAGGTTAAATTCTAAAATCATTACCATAGTTATAGGACTATATCCAATACGTATACTTATCCTTAGGGACATCCCTAGACATACCTTAGAAATATCTCTAGCGATCTCACTAAAGTTTTCGCATCCTAGTTTCCAAAGGTTGACTAAACCCTTCCTCTAATACCAACTGTAGAGACCCGAAGCTTGATTTACATTGACATTACATTACTTTTGCAGAATAATTATTACATAACAAAAACACACACACAAGGACTGTAATAGTTTAGTGTCTTTGGAAACTCGGAATATAATCTACTAATCTTGGTGAAAGATCTTCAACATCTCCTATAATGATCTTCCTTTTTTTCCTAAAACCTTTCTTAATATCCTGGGGAAAATAAAACATAAAAGGGGTGATCTAAAATGCTCAGTAAGGGTAATCAAAAAAATATCAATCACATCATATTCATAAGAACATAATATTTTGAAAATTTTAACCTGCAAAAGAGAGTATAATTTTATAACATGGGATAAATCATAGTAGTGAAATGAAATCCCAATAATCATAACATAAAACATGAAACTTTATGGCATACACACATAATCATAGAGAATCATTTCTTATTAGTCAAGGATCATTGCCAAGACTATCTTAGTGGACAAAGTCCATTTCTGAGCCGAGTCACCCTCATTTTCAGTCCTGTTTCACTGAACCGGTATAACCTACCGTTCCAGCCATGTCTATCTCATGAGATATAAAATCATTACCCAATGCATTGGAGGGAGATATAGGTCCCACCCATCTCATAATGATACCATTCGTATGTGTTCCACAAAAGCATAAATCATACATCATTACATAACCCATGTAATAAAAATGGGATTCTTAAACAACATGACATCATAAAACAATTCATATAAGATAAAGGAATTCATAAAAATAATTCCATCACAACATAATCAAATCAATGTAATAATAGGTATAGAAACAGAACACTTTATTATCTTAGATGGAAAATAATTTTGACAAAACACTTGAACTCCATTCATGAGGAAAATATCCTTTCTGCTTCAAAAACACTTTTCCTTTCTTAACATGTCATACAATTACAAACTAAAATAAGTTGATTAAAAAGAAAATTGAAAACTTGTAAAGGAAGCTTCTTGGAAATAATGTTTTAAAAATCCATTCATGGTGTATAAGTTAAAAAAAAATTCTTCTCGTACCTTTGTCGGAAAAGTCAAAAAGTACCTCGTACGAATAACGACAAAGGATTCCTTTCATATCCTTTACTAAAAACTCACCGAAGGGTAAAATTGGATTAAAACAATTGTAGGTGGATGTAAATAATATTACATATTGAGGAAACATGGACATGTATGATAAAATACACCCCAGTAAATACCAAAGTATAAACAATCTCGGATAAAAATGAGATTGTGATATTTCCCTTACTTTAGGTCCGATTTGCTTCGTATGTGTCCGAACCTCCTGTATAATGATTTATATAATGTCATTGACTTATTCCAGAATCATACTCATTGTTATGATATCATATATGGTTCACTTATGGCTTTATATTACCCGTTCTTTTGTAAATTCCATGTTAAAGAGCGTTTTGGGTAAAATCGTTTCATTTGTCATCCGTGTTTTGACTTGTACTTATTCATATGATTACTTAGATCATGATTACTTAATTCCAGAATATAAAACATCATTTATAAATAATATATATTCAGAATATATATATATATAATAGATCAGTAAATGGAAAGAAATACACCGTTCATGGAGACGGTAGACCGTTCGTACGCATGAGAGTTCTTTTCTTGTCCTTATTGAGTTGAATGGCATTAAGAAGATGACATACATATATATACACATAAATCTAGAATCATTATTATGTAATATATCTCATTATTTCTTATTATATATACTTTATAATCATTCATGAATGGTTAACGTGGAGAATGAATCTCATCGCGTCGTAGAGACGGTGTCCGTACATACGCACGAGCGATGATATCATTCTCATGATCGTGGAATTTTATTGGAGTATATGTATACTATTTAAAAATCAATATCACTTTACAATAATCATATATAGTTATTATTTACACCATTATACCCATCCAAGTAAGGTGGTGGTGGAAAATAGATTACACCACGGCGTGGAGACGGTATTCTGTACGTACGCACGCGCGGTGATTTCGTTTTCCGTAGGATGGATAGATGGTGAAATAAGGTTGTTTCATAATTATAATAACATATCAGTATATAATTGATACTGATGTTATTACTCCATAATGAAACAACCTAAGAAGAAGAAGTTGAATAAGAAAGAAATTGAAAAAGATCGGTAATGGATATTACCTCTTTTTGACGCGCCTTTTCTTAACCTCCACTTAAAGAACTGAGGATGGTCTTTGAAGAATACCAGGACCTCTAAGATGATACTAGGGAAGTGTAGAAGTGATTTTTGTAGGGTTTGGCCGAGCATGAATGCTCAAATTGGTGTGAGGAGGAGAGGGAGGAGAGGGGCACCTTTGGAATAACTAAAACTATTATTTTATTATAAAGTCAAATTCGGTTTTAAATAGCTCCAAATTGATTTATTTCGAAGCTAAGTTGGGGATGGGTCGAAATAATCTCATCCAATAGAATTTAGACCAGTTTAGGTTCTTATTTTAACCTTATCATTTAGATTTAACATTAAGTTAAATAATTTTACTTTTACCGTGTCTTTTTGTGTTCTTACACTATAAGGTTAATAAACTTACTATATCAAGCCAAACGAACCCCAAGTTGTTTATTATTAATATATATAACCTTATATAAGTCATTTGGCCGAACCATAGATTTTTAGGAATAAAATAACAATTAATAATATAATATTTGTTTTAAAAACAATTTTATGTCAATTTTGACACTATTTAGTAATTGATTTTTTTGAAAATCATAACAGAATGATTAGTTCGAACAATGTTAATTAAATCATTACTAACATGTCATATTAACCTAGAAAATTAGTGGAATTCATAAAAAGTCTCAAATTACATTTATTTGGGTATTTATAACATCAATTATGTCAATATTTCATTAATAAGATAATTACTGCATCTTATTTGCGTCATAAATATATTAAATTATTTAATGTCTAAAAATTACAAATAAAATACCAATATGTAGGAAATCCTTTTATTTTTCTAATGAGTATTTATAGTCGAATTTATCTTATGTATAACCCTATATTAAAAATTATTTACTTATTAAACTTTGTTTTTTTACTATTCTAACCCTTCTTTAAATAAATTAATAATAAATGTCCTAATCTTTTCCAAGTGGGCCTAAATGGTCATAGTTTATTAACAGGGTTGTTTTTGGTCTAATTACACTTTTCCAATAGAATTAGGACATGTTTTAGGATAATAATAATATCATTTTTACCCTTAATTTCCCTATTTACTTTTAACCGTGGTAAATAAAAGTAAAAAGTTGCTATTCATCAAAAATTATTTTCATCTCATTGAACCACATTTTACTTACAGGAATCAACCGTGTCTCAAAGATTTTTGAAATTCCACTCATTGAAGTGGTAAAATTAAGTTTTATGAAAAATTCAGTTTTTTTAACAACCACTTAGTGGTTTCACTATTAATCAAAAATTGAAAGTTTTCAGAAAAATACCAAAACTTATGACTAAGCAATATTTGATATTATGAACTCAAAAATGATGTCAATTTTACCGAATTCAAAACATATCAGTTGCATTAATTAATTTAAAAATTAATTCTCGTCGTCCAAACAAATAGCGTGTTCTTAAGAGATAATAACTATCAAAAGATTGACACTTGTTTATGTCTGGTTTAAATGTAAAATTACATCCAATGAACAACATTGTATTAAATTGTAAAAATATATTCTAAATATACTTTAAAACCATGCAAATTAATAATTTATCACTATTAATTAATTTGATTAAAAATGTTGTTTTTAATTAAAATTTAGTAATTTTAACTATTCATCAGAAAATGAACGTTATCCGAAATTTACCAAAATCTCACCATAAGATAATTTCGATATTACGAATCGAAAAATGAATTCCATTTTGAAAAATAAAATTTTACAAAATTTCAAAAAGTTGTTATTAGTATTCAGAACAGCTAGTTTTAATAATATTTTAATAGCATATTGTTGTTTAGTGAAACTCGTTTTTGCGTACTACACACGCTATCGAGGGAGGTCGCAATTGCGTGTAATGCAAGGCAAGTCAAGGATGTGTGTTGTCCAAACTCCTTTTGGTGTAGCGTACAACGCAAGAAAAAAATGAAATTAAAAAAAATATTTTTCATAAAATCTCGGGGTGTTACATTCTACCCCCCCTTAAAATGAATTTCACCCTCGAAATTCGTCAGGGTTATAAATGGTTTACTACTCAAAAGTTTATTTAATAGAAAACCACATCGTAAAAAGGAATACCAAAACCAATCTTAAAAAACAAAAGTATGAAATGTAACGGTTACCCAAATAAACTAATCATTGGGTTTCCACATAGATGAAAATATGGACATGGAAGAGAAATCTAACCATCATGTTCTGACAGAGAGTGGTAGAGAACATGGCTATGGAAAAGCCAGCAATCACAATGCCATAAATTTGTGACGATCTAAGGTACCATCTGATTCATCAGATATAGGATAAATAGGACAACATTTTTGGTTTTCAAGATCATTTCCCTAAAGTTGATGAAATTGGAATTAGAAGAAATAATTTCGTGATTTTGGTATAGTCTCACTGTTTGTCATTCTTTGGAAAATTTTCACTTCATATCTTAAAGAAATGAAGTTTAATTTATCATTCGTGATGTGTTAGCAGATCATGTGATAGAATGATGGGTCATTCCATCTGTCTCAAACAAAAGGATAGAAAAGTTATCAAAAAATACATAAGTACATCAATAGTGAGATTAATGATATATGGTTCCTAAAATGGACTTATACTTCATATATCATACTGCTTAATATAATAAAACTAGTTTCTACTAAACATGGACTTCATGTAGGCCAGTGGTAGGCGATAAAGGCCAGTTGCACTTCGGTTGTGGGTTCGATTCCCACGGCCTTGTCCGACGCGATGGACTGTCGCCCATCCTGCAGGTTGTCCTTTTTCTAAAACTACATTACTATAACATCACATAAATAATATCAAAAGTTCTATCTTTAAACAATATTATCTTATTTCCAACATAATCCATTCAAATCTTTAGGCTTATCTAAAATATTTCGGTCCATGCTCATAATATAAAGAAAATTATTACTTGAAATGTCATCAACCAAGCATGTGAATACCATCATTTATCCCCCATATATCTTGTTGGTCACATTTCAATCATGTGAATACCTTAATCATGTATTCTTTTGAAAAATGAATACCCATTAAACTTTAGTGAAAACATGAATGCTGTCAAAAGTTAACTCTTTCCACATACCAAAATAAAAAAATTCTATATACTCAATCCATTACATAACCTTCTCCATATATTAGTCATGAGCTCATGAATACTATCAAACATTTAATTTTCTCCTTATACCTTCATTATGTGAATATCATCTACTTTCCAAAAATATATAAATAACCTTTCATGGTTACTAGTACCATTAATCATAGACTTTCAAAACACAAGGAAAGACAAAAGTGTAACAATCCTTAGATGTCTCTTTATTCCATATTACCATGAGATTACTTATACAACATTACACTTGATAAACATGTAATCATTCCACTACTTTCTTAATCCATTGACCGGGCTTCAACAATTCTTCCATCTCACATATCATTTGTAGTCTCTTCATCATCATCAACATAAATATTACCCATATGACTATACTGATTCTCTTTATGAGACTTTACCATAGGGCATTGGTTTGCATAATGCCCTTACATTCCACATTTAAAACATTTAACCATTGTTGATGTTGTAGCAATACCATTATCCTCATCCATGGTGTAAATGAATCCTTTCCTTTGCACTTACTGGCTTTATGTCCTTCTTTTCCACACCCAAATCATCTTACAGTTCCTTTGAAACATTCTCCATGATGCCTCTTCCCACAAGATTTACATAGGGGAAATTGAACTTTATTTCCTCTATGATCATCATGAAACTCCATCTTCCTCTTATTAGCCAAGTCAGGAAATATACCAAATTTGAGTTTATTGATCATATTATGAGATTGCTAATTCGGCATAATAATGATGGCTGGACTTCCAAATCCCATATCATTTGGTTTCTCATGAAGAATATCATTCCCTTGTCCACAATATCCTCCATTATCGTGAATCATCTTATTTCCAGCCATTTTCTAAAACCCAAAAAGAATAGTGTTAGAGGAAAAAATCATAATAAAGGGGGATTAAATTCAATATCTAACATCTTAGGTTAAATTCTAAGATCGTTACCATAGTTCTAGGACTATATCCTATACGTATACTTATCCTTAGGGACATCCCTAGACATACCTTAGAAATATCCCTAGGGATCTCACTAACGTTTTTGCATCCTAGTTTCCAAAGGTTGACTAAACCTTTCCTCTGATACCAAATGTAGAGACCTAAAGCTTGACGTACATTGACATTACATTACTTTTTCAGAATCCTTAGTACATAACAAAAACACACACACAAGGACCGTAATAGTTTAGTGTCTTTGGAAACTCGGAATATAATCTTCTAATCATGGTGAAAGATCTTCAACATCTCCCATAAAGATCTTCCTTTTTTTACCTAAAACCGTTCTTTATATCCTAGGGAAAATAAAACATAAAAGGGGCGAGCTAAAATGCTCAGTAAGGGTAAACAAAAGAAATATCAATCACATCATATTCATAAGAACATAAAATTTTGGAAATCTTAACCTGCAAAAGAGAGCATAATTTCATAACATGGGATAAATCATAGTAGTGAAATGAAATCCCAATAATAACAACATAAAACATGAAACTTTGTGGAATACACACATAATAATATAGAATCATTTCTTATTAGTCAAGACTCGTTGCCAAGACTATCTTAGTGGACAAAGTCCATTTTTGAGCCGAGTCACCCTCATTTTCAGTCCTGTTTCACTGAACCGGTATAACCTACCGTTCTAGCCATGTCTATCTCATATGATATAAAATCATTACCCAATGCAATGGAGGGAGATATAGGTCCCACCCATCTCATAATGATACCATTCTTATGTGTGCCACAAAAGCATAAATCAGACATCATTACATTACCCATGTAATAAAAATGGGATTCGTAAACAACATGACATCATAAAACAATTCATATAAGATAAAGGAATTCATTAAAATAATTCCATCACAACATAATAAATTCAATGTTATAATAGGGATAGAAACAGAACCCTTTATTATCTTAGAAGGAAAATATTTTTGATAAAACACTTGAACTCCATTCTTGAGGAAAATATCCTTTCTGCTTCAAAAACACTTTTCCTTTCTTAACATGTCGTACAATTACAAACTAAAAGAAGTTGATTAAAAATAAACTTGAAAACATGTAAATGAATCTTCTTGGAAATAATCTTTTAAAAATCCATTCATGCCGTATAAGTTAAAAAAACATTCTTCTCGTACCATTGTCGGAAAAGTCAAAAAGTACCTCGTACGAAAAACAACAAAATATTCCTTTCATATCCTTTACTAAAAACTCACCGAAGGGTAAAATTGGATTTAAACAATTGTAGTTGGATGGAAATAATATTACATATTGAGGAAACATGGATGGGATGATAAAATACACCCCAGTAAATACCAAAGTATAAACAATCTCAGATAAAAATGACATTGTGATATTTCCCTCACTTTAGGTCCGATTTGCTTCGTATGTGTTCGAACCTCCTGTATAATGATTTAAATAATGTCATTGACTTATTCCAGAATCATACTCACTGTTATGATATCATATATGGTTCACTTATGGATTTATATTACCCGTTCTTTTGTAAATTCCATGTTAAAGAGCGTTTTGGGTAAAATCGTTTCATTTGTCATCCGTGTTTTGACTTGTAATTATTCATATGATTACATAGATCATGATAACTTAATTCCAGAATATAAAACATGATTTACATATAATATATATTCAGAATATATATATATATAATAGATCAGTAAATGGAAAGAAATACACCGTTCATGGAGACGGTATACCGTTTGTACGCATGAACGTTGTTTTCTTTTCCTTATTGAGTTGAATGGAATTATATAGATGACATACATATATATAAACATAAATCCAGAATCATTATTAAGTAATATATTTCATTATTACTTATTATATATACTTTATAATAATTCATGAATGGTTAACGTGGAGAATGAATCTCATCGCGTCGTGGAGACGGTAGTCCGTACGTACGCACGAGCGAGGATATCGTTCTCTTGATCGTGGAATTTTATTGGAGTGTATGTATACTATTTCAGAATCAATATCACTTTACAATAATCATATATAGTTATTATGTACACCATTATACCCATCCAAGTAAGGTGGTGGTGGAAAATAGATTACACCACGGTGTGGAGACGGCATTCCGTACCTACGCACGCGCGGTGATTTCGTTTTCCGTAGGATGGATAGATGGTGAAATAAAGTTGTTTCATAATTATAATAACATATCAGTATATAACTGATACTGATTTTATTACTTCATAATGAAACAAACTAAGAAGAATAAGTTGAAGAAGAGAGGAATTGAAAAAGATCGTTATTGGATATTACCTCTTTTTGACACACCTTTTTATAACCTCCACTTAAAGAACTAATGATGGTATTTGAAGAAGACCAGGACATCTAGGATGATACTAGGGAAGTGGATAAGAGATTTTGTCAGGGGTTGGCCAAGATTTAATGCTCAAATTGGTGTGAGGAGGAGAGGGAGGAGAGGGGAACCTTTGGAATAACTAAAACTATTATTTTATTATAAAGTCAAATTCGGTTTTAAATATCTCAAAATTGATTTCCTTCTAAGCTAAGGTGGGGATGGGTATAAATCCTCTCATCCAATAGAATTTAGGCAAGTTTAGGTTCTTTTTTTAATCTTATCATTTAGATTTAACATTAAGATAAATAATTTTACTTTTACCGTGTCATATTGTGTTCTTACACTATATGGTTAATAAACATACTATAACAAGCCAAACGAACCCCAAGTTGTTTATTATTAATATATATAACCTTATCTAAGTCATTAGGCCGAACCTTAGATTTTTAGGAATAAAATAACAATTAATAATATAATATATGTTTTAAAAACTATTTTATGTCAATTTTGACAGTATTTAGTAATTGATTTTTTTGAAACTCATAACTGAATGATTAGTTCGAAAAAGTTAATTAAATCATTACTAACATGTCATATTAACCTAGAAAATTAGTGTAATTCATAAAAAGTCTCAAATTACATTTATTTGGGTATTTATAACATCAATTATGTCAATATTTCATTGATAAGATAATTACTGCATCATAATTGTGTCATAAATAAATTAAATTATTTAATGTCTAAAAATTACAAATAAAATACCATTATGTATGAAATACTTATATATTTCTAATGAGTATTTATAGTCGAATTTATTTTATGTATAACCCTATATTAAAAATGATTTACTTATTAAACTTTGATTTTAACTATTTTAACCCTTCTTTAAATAAATTAATAATAAATGTCCTAATCTAATCCAAGTGGGCCTAAATGTTCATATTTTATTCCTAGGGTTGTTTTTGGTCTAATTACACTTGTCCAATAGAATTAGGACATGTTTTAGGGTAATAATAATATCATTTTTACCCTTAATTACCCTATTTACTTTTAACCGTGGTAAATAAAACTAAAAAGTTACAATTCACCAAAAATTATTTTCATCTCATTGAACCACATTTTACTTGCTGACATCAACCATGTCTCTCGGATTTTTGAAATTCCACTCACAGAAGTGGTAAAATTAAGTTTTATGAAAAATTTAGTTTTTTTAACTACCACTTCGTGGTTTCACTATTCATCAAAAATTGAAAGTTTTTAGAAAAATACCAAAAATTAAGCCTATGCTATATTTGATATTATGAACTCAAAAATGATGTCTATTTTACCATATTTAAAACATATCAGTTGCATTAATTAATTTAAAAATTAATTCCCTTCGTCAATACAAATAGCGTGTTCTTAAGAGATAATAACTATCAAAAGATTGACACTTGTTTATGTCTGGTTTAAATGTGAAATTACATCCAATGAACAACATTGTATTAAATTGTAAAAATATATTCTAAATATACTTTAAAACCACTCAAATTAATAATTTATCACTATTAATTATTTCGATTAAAAAAGTTGTTTTTAATTAAAATTTAGTAATTTTAACTATTCATTTGAAAATGAATGTTATCCGAAAAGTACCAAAATTTCACAATAAGATAATTTCGATATTACGAATCCAAAAATGAATTCCATTTTGAAAAATAAAATTTTACAAAATTTCAAAAAGTGGTTATTACTATTCATAACAGCTAGTTTTAATAACATTTTAATAGCATATTGTTGTTTAGTGAAACTCGTTTTTGCGTACTACACACGCTATCGAGGAAGGTCGCGATTGCGTGTAATGCAAAGCAAATCAAGGATGCGTGTTGTGCAAGATCCTTTTGGTGTAGCATACAACACAAGAAATTAATGAAATTAAAAAGAATATTTTTTATAAAATCTCGGGGTGTTAAAACTCTTATTAATGGTATCATCACCAATGAATGTATAAATATATTTAGTCACCTTAAACAAAGAGATGAATAATGTAAGTGTTTATATTTTTTGATTAAATAATTATTTAAGTTAAATATTAAAATAATCATATATTGAAAATTAATTTTGAAAAATGAAATTCATTTTTTTAATATACACATTGAAAAATGGTTTGGGTGAATTTTTGGTATTTTTCTGTAATAGATGATTTTTTTATGAATAGTTAAATGTGAAAATTTATGACAAATGTTAAATAAGGGATTTATTGAGTCATTGAAGATGATATAATGATGTAAGCCCCATTTAATATGAATCAAATTTATTTATTACTATTATTTTTCATGGAATAATTAATATATATTATCTTGAGATGAAATTATAATCTTACGATTAAAAAATTATGAAAACCCACCTCTCAACCACTATAAAAACCTCCCTCACACCCTTTTATATTCACTACTGTCAAGCCTTGTTCATTGACAATATTCTGATCAATTTTATCCCAATTCTCCTCCACCACGTACAAAATCCTCTATCCTCTTTAAAATACCTGAAATTCTCCCCATAATATGTACTCGAGAGAGGAATTCTCAAGAGGTAAATTCCACTTTCCAATTATTTCAATTTTTTTAAGTTCTTGTCTTTTTGTTTCTATACTCTCCTCCCTTCACCCAAATAGTACAATAACACTAGTAACATACGTATAAAAGAATGTTTTTATGATAATTGTATAATTCATTATCCTCTCTCATTTACCCACCATTAATTTTAAGGAAATGTAGGCACCGTTTGAGATGTGCCAATTTAGCACCTTCAAGGACCACAACTGATCAATTTCTATTATTATCAATAATTATGGTCTTGAAAAAATTTGTGTTATGGTTTAAGGATTTTATTATATATGTAATATATCATATTTTTGGTTCTTTTATCCTTTTGTACAAAGGGTATTATGTTATAAAAAACATGTTTTTTAAAATCAAACACACTGATTAACAGAAACGTTTGTCACTATGGTTTTATATAATAATTATACATTAATACAAGTAACCAAATTAAATTGTAAACCGTGTAATATTATTGATGTTTACTAATATAATATATCTTCAATTTGGGACAAACACTTTCATCTTACATGTTTATCCAAAAAACAATATAAGCGAACCGGTAATTAAAACAAAGTAAAAACACGAGTTCGATCAATGAAATTAGACCTCTTAACCAATAAAAATGGTTATAAATGAATGTAAAATTATTATACTAAACCAATTAAATGTAGAATATGTTCTTTAATTTTTAATTAATAAACAATTTTTTTTATTCACATGTTTAATAACAAGTGGAGAACATCAACATATCAAAGGTAAGGGATCCTCTCTCTCACTTTTTCTCAAGAATCTCCCATATATAGTGCTCTTTTATTTTTAAAACCTAATGATAGAGTATGTTTTCAAAACACCCCCATAATAACATTATGATATATATATATATATATAATAGGATACCCCATTACCTATCATAAAGGCACCACAATAACACTCTTTATCATACTGAAATGTTTGTAAGGGGTTTTCTAATCTCAAATTCAATTATGTGGGATTTCTATTAACTGCCTCATATTTCTTATATGTGGTAGATGTGTGCTAACAATTAATATATATTATCCAGAATTTCTTTATGTTCATGGTATTTTTTGATTCATTTGGTAGCTATTAACTTTTGGTCATACTACACATTTGATTACAATGTGGTAAAAAGATTTGTCTCAATTTTCACATCATTGTGACTTTCATAGTATTGTGCACCTACACATTCTTATGTGGTGTGCCTAAAACCCATTTGAGATAACATTTAAAAATAAATTACATTCCATTTATTTTTCCATATTCTCCTATAGTGTATATGATTATGGTTTAATCTGTATACCATCTTTTCATTCGGTATTTATTTTTAATGTTGTTTTGACTGTGGAAATATTGATTAATCCATAATCCTTAATCAATATGGATATTGTAAAGTAAAAATGATATTTTTTTGAATCTATATATAAATAATTATTTGGACTTTCATCGGTGGGTGGGGCACACAAAAGCCCCTCGATGAATTGGTAGGTATTATGGGAAGAATCACTTTGGTGACAAACCCTTTGAGTTTGTTTCAAAAAATAAGACCTATTTATACCCACAGAACTAAAACATTTTTAACAATATTATGGTATCATGTGCTAGATAAATGAAAAACAATTAATAATAATTGTCATTATTCATTATTAGTAATCACTTTCCTTGAGGTTTTCACATGGACCAAATTTATTGATATAGTTTCATTCTCCGTTTATTAATTGTGTGCTTTTTCCATTTACTCAACATATAGTATTGATTATGTCAAATTGTTTAAATTCACTTATTATTTATTCATGATTCCACCATTACTAACCCTTGTAGTGAATTAGAGATAACCCCTTTAATTTTTTTTACCATCTATAGATTATGAAGATGAGACTATTTATTGAGCTATGTAGATGAAAATTTTAGTATTTGTAATGTATTGTATTTTGTATACTTTTCTAATGAAATTTGAGTTATATCTATGTATCTACTTTCATCAAGACTATTAAATTGATAATTCCTCAATATTTTCATTCATTATAACCATTCAAATATAACAAGTAATGCACCGGCTCCGGTCTAGATTGGTCAGAATGTTACAATTGTTATTAGAGGATGTTTATTATAAAACCTTGAAACTAGAGTAGGAAACGTATAGTAGGGAACAATGACCTAAGGTAGTATTTGAGAATAAACATACAAGAGTGTCCTAGTATTTTTTATAAGGAATATATTATGTGAATATTCCTAGAAAATACATCACAGTCTTGATACGAATTGGTCGAGGTGGCTCTAGAATTGATGTACATAATAGTGAATGATTCGGCAATGAGTTTCAGGCTTGACCAGGGTTATCCTGGTGCACGAAAACAGGCCGTGTTACACTCCTGGTTATGACACTCTTGGGGGATATGCTTTGGATAATTAATATTTCCATTACAAGCCGTTATGATGGATTTAAATCTATATAATTCCTCAAAGAAACCATTTTTCTGATTATAGGACTTTACATGCATAAGATATAAATTTATGCCCAGTTTTTTGTTAATATATGATTATACATTATGATTTGAACACTAATAAATTGTGTTCCATTATTTAGAAATGTTATCTAACAGACGAAGGGGAATAATAAATCGTGGGAAATGTCTGGATCTCACCACTAGAAAAGTCAACACAGTCAATTATGGAGCAGATCTGATCATGAGAATATATGGAAAACATACACGGGTTGTAATGAATAACCATTCCACACATGTGTTGGATCATTTCATGCAGTAGAAGCCCCCATATTTCAGTGGGAAAACTAATCTAGTGGATGGTGAGCAATGGATCAAGTCTATTGAAATGATATTCATGGAATTAAGATGCAATGAAAATGAAGTGGTAGTATTATCATTATATTGTATCAAGGGAGATGTTGACCAATGGTGGTCCTTGATTCAAAATACCATGAAGGAAGAATAAATACAAGATATCGAATTGAGAAATTTTAAGGAAATAACCATTGAAAATTATTTCCCTTGTGAGCAATGAACTGAAATGAAAAGGAAATTACATGGAATAAAGAAATGGGAATAAGGTAGTGTTTTAGAGTATGATTCTACCTTCACAAGGCTATCCTAGTGTGTCCTTTATTATTTATGTGACTCTTCTGACAAGATTGATCATTTCATTAATGGTCTTTAGACAATTCATTGAAGGTAACCAGCTTCTCAATATTTTTCATTAAATGATGAAACTTTTTCATGTGCCTTCAAAATAGAAAGGAATTTCCTTGATCAAATTTGTTCAAGGGAATACAAGATAAAAAAGAGGTAATCTGGTAACTGAGGGAAATTTCATGAACCAAAGAAGAAAAAGGGAATGTTGAAATTTCCATTATGCAAGAATTGTGGAAATAATCATTACATGAAATTATTGAAATGCATGGGAGTCTTATAAATGTGTAGATAAAAGGTCCATCTATCTAATAAATTAATGTTGAAGAAACAACATGATGATTTTCAATGATAAAATTTTAGAGAGATGGGATTTTATGCAAATGATTGACCTAAGCACCAAATAAACACACATCAGAAAAGGCCACGAGAGCAAGGGAAATATTATTCAATTCGAAATGCAGAGATTGAAGTTCCTAATGTGGTGGTGGAAGGTTCTTTAATTGTTTCCTCAAACATATCCAATACATTATTTGATTCTGGACTATCACATACATTTATATCATCCTAGTTTTCCATGAAAATTAGACATGATCGATTTGATTTAATAAAGGAGTTGTCAGTCAAAACTCATAGGTGATGTATCATTGCAACAAAGGCATTTTGGTTAGCCCCCTCAGAACACCCAAACATGCTTTAGTTTCTAACATTATTATCATACTAGTGAATGACATTGATATAATTATCTGTTTGAATTGGCTGTCTAATTATGATGCAAAGATTTACCGCAAGAAGAAGGAAGTTACAATTTTGAAAAGGGTGTAGAATCCCTTATCTTTAGAGAAGAAATATCACCATCTGATTTGTATCTAGATCCACCCCCAGTAGCTATATATAATGAAATACAATGAGATGAAGATAAAAAATATCTATGGGTGAGGAATGAAATATTCATATTAAATATGGGTATATAGTGCAAGAATAGATTGGTGTATTTCAAGAGTTTTTACATAAACATTCTCTAGATCCGGAAATAGCGTTTTCCAGTGACTCAATCCCCAGTGCAATACCTATATCAAAGACCCCCTATAGAATGGAAAATGTGGATTTAGTGGTGTTAATGAAACTAAAAGAGGAGTTTAGTGAAAAAGGATTTTTTCAACCTAGAGTTCTTCCATGGGAATCCCCATTCTTAATTGTCATGAAGACAGATGGATACATTAGGATATGCATTAATTAAATAGAAATCAATTATATTACAATAATGAATATGTATCATCTTCCTAAGATTGATGGTTTATCCGATCAACTTCATGGTGGTCAATACATTTCCACTATTGACCATCGATTCAGATATCATCGGCTGGATGTGAGGAAAGAAGATATTCCTAAGACAACATTTCAAACTAGGTATGGGAATTTGGAGTTTAATGTGATGCATTTTCGACTGACTAATGCACCCTTTGTTTTCATTGATTTCAAATATAAGTTTTAAAGGAATATAATTACCACTTTTTTGTGGTACTAATCGATGATATCCTAGTGTACACAAAAATAAATTAAGACCATGGTGTTCAATTGTGGATTATTCTAAAAACTATTAAACGAAATGAATAATATTGAATGTTTATCAAGTGCTAATTCTGGAATCAATCAGTTTCTTTTATAGGTCATATTCTCTCTAAGGATGGAATCCTAGTTGATCCTACAAAAGAAAATGCAATCCAAGATTAGACCATACAATGAAACATAACTGTGGTCCACATTTTTATTGTCTTAACATGATACTATCAACATTTAGTTCTGAGTTTTCCTAGACTCTCTTACCCAGTAACCAATATCACATGTAATGGAGTTATGCTTGTATGGATGAAAGAATGTACAGAATGATTTGATGAATTGAAAACAAGACTATTCAATGCTCTAATTTTGACTCATCCATCTAGAAATTTGTGATTTTGGATATATAGTGGTGTATCAATAAATGTAATGGGTTGCGTCCTTAGGAAAAATGATAATGTTATTACTTATGAATCATGAAAGTGGAAGATCCATGAGAAAAATTATCCAAATCATGATCTTGAGTTAGCATCCATAATATTTTCCTTGAAAATATGGATACATTATCTCTATGGAGAAAAATATGATATTTATACAGACCACAAGACTTTGAAATAAATTTTCGCACAAAAAGAACTCAACATGTGGAAAAAGAGATGGATCGAGATACTAAAATATTATGATTGATCAATACATTTCCACCCAGGAAAATAAAATAAGATGACAGATTCATTATGAAATAAAGATCATGGACATCTGACATAAATGAGGATTGAGAGAGATACTATAATAATGAATCTACTAAAAATGAATATTGAAATTATTAAAGAAGGGGAAACATATTTCTTCTTTCAAATTATTGCTAAACCATATTTACTAGAGAAGATAAGACACTCAATCGGATGATGAGAATCTACAAAAGAAAAATAATGTTGTTAAGGATGGTAGATTGGAAGACTTCATTAATGAAGAAGGAGTTCTGGAATTTGGGAAGAGGTTACGTGTTCCATCAATACCTGAGCTAAAAATTAATCTATTAGATGATTATCATAGATCAAATTTCTCTATAAACCCAGTATGTGCAATGATGTATAGAGATCTCAAAGAATATTTTTGGTGGGGTAATATAAAGTAAGAAATTGCCGACTATGTGTTTAGGTGTCTAATTTTTCATCCCGTGAAGAAAAAGAGACAACATCCAAGAATAGAGATGCAACCTCTACCTATTACTATGTCGAAGTGGGATAACATTATAATGGATTTTGTCACCAGACTACCGAGGACACCTAGAATGAACGATGAAATATGTGTAATTGTTGATTGTATCCCACAATAAGCACGTATCATTCTTATGAAAGAGTATTTACATCTTCTGTGCCTAGAAAGACTTTATAATAATGATGTGGTAAGACATAATGGTGATCCTCTATCGATTGTTTTCAATAATGATCACCAGTTTACCTAAAAATTATAGAAAAGTATCCAGAATGCATTGAATACAGAGATTCGTATGAGTATTACTTATCACCCCCAAACTAAGGGAGAGTCTGAAATGAATATTAAAACATGAGAAGACAAGCTGTGATCATAATATCATGGAATCCAATGTATTTCGGATCAATACTTTCCATTGGGTGGATTTTCTTACAACAATAGTTTCAGTACTAGTATTCAAATGGCCCCATATGATGCTTTGTATGGAAAGAGATGTCGAACTCCAACTTGTTGGAACGAAGTTGGTGAGAGGAAACTTATATTCATTGATCTTATTGAAGAGACCACAATAATAGTGATGAAAATTAAAGGCCATATTAGAGAATCCCAAAATAGGGAAAAGATTTATGTTGAATACGAGAGAAAATTCATAGAATTCCATGTGAGATATCATGTGTTTCTTGAATGTGTCTCCATGGAAGAGTGTCTTATGGTTTGGTGAGAAAGGGAATCTTAGACGAATGTAAATCAGACCATTAGAAATTTTAGAATGAATCGGAGCAGTATCTTACCATATAGCGATGTTTCCAAGTCTCTTTAAAGTCCATGATGTGTTCCACGTGTCATTTTTAATGAAATACCTACCAGACCCAACACATGTAATCACCTATGACGAAATATAAATGGAACCAGATTTCTCATACTGTGAAGAGCCTATTAGGATTCTTGACACATGGGCTCAAGTATTGGGAAATCAGACAACTCGTATAGTAATGGTTCCTTGGAAAACCCATAATTTGGAGGAAGCAATGTGGGAACCTTAGAAAGTTAGGAAGAAGAACCACCCACATCTTTTTTATGGTCTTTATAAATGAAAAATTTGAAGAATGAAAATTCTGAAGGAGGGAATAATGTATCATCACAATCATTTTATGGTATATTTCTCGTAAATATAATGTATTCATTATATTACCAATATTTTATGAATCATTGAGCCTCGGTAGATCAATATCTGGGTATTTATGGGATATATTCATAAACTATCCTGTAAAAAATAAAATTTCCACCTCAGTGATTTGAATTTTGATAATCTAACATACATGGTTGTGTTCAAGATGATATTAAGAGTCTGATAGAATTAATATAATATTAAGTGGATAGTAACACACCCTTATGAATAGTAACATACCCTTATGAATAGTAACTTAGACTTGTGAATATTAATATGACTCTTATGAATGGTATCCTCACCCACGAATGTATAAATAAATGTATGCACTTCAAAAATGAAGATGAATAATTTAATTGATTATATTTTTCAATTGAATATGTATTTCATTTAAATATTAAAATTATCATATTTATAAAATTATTTATGATAAATAGACTTCATTTTTTGGATTTAACATGTTGAAATTTGGTAAAAGTTAATTTTTTGGATTTTTCATAAGTACATGAATTTTTTAGGAAGAGTAAAATGTGATAATTTATGATAAATGCTAAATAAGGGATTTATTGAGTCATTTATGATGATATACTCATGAAAGCACAATTTCTATGATGTAACAATAATTTAATACTATTCTAGGCCATAGAATACTTACTATTCCTTGTCTTGCTATGACATAATAAACTAATGATTAAAAAAATATGAAAACCCTCCTCTCCTCCACTATAACCCCCACTCCCTCTTCTCTTCACTCATCTCAAGTCATGTTCCTTTCCAATATTATTCTCAAATCAATCTCCAAGCTCCTAAACCACATCCAAAATCCCCTTGAATATTCAAAATACCAAAACCATTCCCCTTAATGTGTTCTCAAATGAGGAAGTCTCACGAGGTAAGTCTCTCTTTCCAATTCCTTCTTTTCTTTAATGTTCTATTCTTTTTGTTCATTTCCTCATCTCCCCTCACCCAAATAGTATGGTAACTCCAGTAACATACATGTAATGGAAATGTTTATGATAATGGGATATTTTATTATCTTCTCTCCTTTCCCACTCATTTATTTGAATGAAATGAATGCACTGTTTGCGATGTTCCAATTTATAACGGTCAAAGAAAATGGTTGATCAATTCTATTATTATCGTTAATTTTGGTCATGAAACCATTTTTGTTTTTGGAAAAACTATATTATTATATATTTTATATATCCTATTTTTTTCTATAATCGTTTTGTACAAGTGGTATTATGTTATAATGAAAAACATATTATTTTTAATAAAACCCACCGATTAATAAAAACAGTTGTCACTATTGATTTATTTAATAATTCGACTTCACTCCAAGTAAGAAATTTACAAATAAAACCATTTCATTCCCATGAAGTCTACTAATATAATATAAAATCAATTCTAGATAAACACTTTCATCTTACATGTTTTTTTAAAAAATGAATATAAGAGAACCGATCATTGA
Source organism: Viscum album (assembly GCA_963277665.1). Taxonomy (NCBI): domain Eukaryota; kingdom Viridiplantae; phylum Streptophyta; class Magnoliopsida; order Santalales; family Viscaceae; genus Viscum; species Viscum album. The sequence goes on from OY728166.1 coordinate 880,919,325, forward strand.
AACCAAGTAAACAAACAAGCTCGAACAAATAAATTGAACCTAAAAACTATTCAAAATGGTGATAAATGAATGTAAAATGAATATACTAAACCCCTTAAATGTAGAATTGGTTCTTAAAATTATAATTAATAAACTGAATTTGTTTATTCAGGTCTTTAAGAACAAGTGGAGAATATCAACCGATTAATGGTAAGGGATCATCTCTCTCACTTTTATTCAAGAATCCCCCCTATGTTCTACTATTTTATTTTTAATACCAAATGTTATGGTATGTTTTCAAACCTCCCCCATAATACCATAATGATATATATATATATATATATATAATGGTATACCCATTTACCTCTAATTAAGCCCCCATAAGAACACTTGTTACCATACCGAAATATTTGTAAGGGGTTTTCTCATCTCACATTCAATCCTATGGGATTTTAATTGTTCGCCTCATGTTTCTTATATGAGTTATAGGTGTACTGAAATTTGATATATATTATAATGATTCTATTTATATTCATATTATTTTTTGATTCATTTGTGGGTGATTTAATTTTTTTCAAATAACTCACTTGATTACAATGAGGTAACGAGATTAGTCTCAATTTTTACCTCATTGTGACTTGCTTAGTATTGTGCACATTCACTTTATTATGTGGTGTACCTAAAACCCATTTGAGATGAATTTTAAATTTGAAATAAATTCCAATTATTTTTCTATATTCTCGTATAATTGATATGATTATTGTCTAATCTGTATACCATTTTTCATATGATATTTATTTTTAATCTTGTTTTGACTGTGGAAATATTGATGAATCAAAATCCTCTATTCAATAGGAATAATTTAAAGGATTAGTGATCTTATTAAGATTCTATATATAAATAATGATTTGGACTTTCAGAAGTGGGTGGGGCATGCTACTGCCCCTCAATGCATTGGTAGGTCTTATGGGACAAATCACATTGGCCACAAACCCTTTGAGTTTGTTTCCAAAAATCAGAGAGTTTTCTACCTAGAAAACTAAACCGTTTTTACGGTATTATGGTATCATTTTCCAGATAAATGACTTCAAATTAATAATTATTGTATTTATTCATTATTAGTTATTACTATACGTTAGGTTTTCAATTGGAATAAATATATGGATACAGTTTTATTCATTGTTTATTAATGGTGTAATTTTTTCATTTAATTAACATATCATATTGATTATGTAAAATTGTTTAAAATTTAGTTATTATTGATTAATTCTCCCTCCATTTTAAACCTTATTATTAATTAAAGATCACCCCTTTCATTTTCTTCTATCAATATGATATGTAGAGAAGACTATTTATTGTGCTGTGTGGATGCGGTTTTTAGTTTTTGAAATGTATTGTATTTTGTAACCTTTTCAAATGAAATTTGAGTTACATCTGTGTATATAATTTCATCAATACTATTAAACTGAATATTCCATAAGTATTTTCATTCCTTCTAACCATGCCTATATAACAAGTAATGCACTGGCTCCATTCTAGAGGGGTCAGAGTGTTACAGTTGGTATTAGAGGATGTTTAGTATAAAACCATGAAACCAAAGTATGAAACGTATAGTAGGAAACTAATGCATAATGTATTATTTATGGATAAACATACAAGTTGTTCCTAGTATATTTTAAGGAATATATTATATGAATCTTCCTAGTAAATACATCCTTGTATGGATACAAGTAGGTAGAGGTGGATCTGGCATAGATGTACCTATTAGTGAATGCTCCATCAATGGGTTTCAGGCTTGACCTATGGTATCCTCTTACACGACAATGGGCCTTGCTGCACTATTGGTTACGAAAATCATGAGGGATATGCATAGGATAATACATATTTTATTTATAAGCCATTACGAAGGATTGAAATGTAAATTATTCCTCAAAGAAACCATTTTTATGATTATGGGACTATCCATGCGTATGATCTCAATTTATGCCAAGTATTTTGTTAATTTAATATTATACATTATGATTTAAACCCTAATCTATAGTGTTCCATTATTTATAAATGGAATCTAATGGAATAAGGGGAATCAATAATCATGGGAAATTATGGGATCTACCCACTGAAAAAGCCAACACAGTCAATGTTGGAGAATATTTGATCATGAACATATTGGGACAACATATTCATGTTATAAAGAATTACCATTCCACACCTGTGTTGGATAGTTTCATGCAGAATAATCCCCCATCATTTAGTGAGACTTATAATCCAGTGGTTTTTGAGAAATGGATCAGTTCCATTGAAACGATATTCGTGTCATTAAGATGAAATGAAAATGAAATGGTTGATCTAGAAAAATATTTTCACAAGGGCGACACTTACCAATGGTTGTACTTGATTCGGAATACCAAGAAGGATGAAGAAATTGAAGATATCGAAGGGAGGACTTTTAAGGAAAAAATATTTGAAAAATATTTCCCTCAAAATCTATGAACTGTAATGAAAGGAAATAACCTGTCTTAAAGAAAAGGGAAGGAGGAAATGTTGCAGAGTGTGAGGATACGTCACTAGGATATCCATGTATGTCATAGAGTTTGTGTGAGACTATTCAGAAAATATTGATTATTTCATTGAAGATCTTAAGACAATTAATTGTAGGGAACTAATTTCTTAATCATTTTCATCATATGATGAAATTGTATCAAGTGCCATCAAAATAGAGAAAGAATTTTCTAGATCAGATTTGTTCAATGGAAACCACGATTAAAAGGTGGCACTCTCATAACCGAGGTTAAGGTGATGCAGTAAAGAAGAATAAGGTAATGATGAAATTCCCATTATGCATGAATATGGGAAATAATCATCTCAGGAAATGATTGAAAGGAATGATATTCTGCTAAAAGTGTGGACAGAATGGTCATCTAACTAATTTTTACAAGGGGAAGAAACCACTTGATGTTGTTTAATGTTATATTTGTAGAGATACATGACACTATTCACATGAGTGTCTTAATCACCAAAGTAACACACCTTAGAAAAGGCCACGAGAGAAAGGGAAAGCCTATGTGATTATAAATGTAGAGGTTTAAGTTCCTAATGATGTGGTGGCAGGTATGTTAATTTTTTCATCAAACATATCCAACACATTAGTTGATTCTAAATCATCACATAAATTTATATCTACCCAGTTTTCCACAAAAATTAGACATGATAAATTTTATTTAATAAATTAGTTGTTAGTAAAAACTCATAGGGTATGTATCATTACTAAAAAGGCAAGACGATTAGTACCCCTTATGACCCAAAAACCTACATTAGATGTTAGAAATATCATCATACGAGTGGATGAAATTGATATAATTATCAGTTTGTATTGGTTTTCAAATTATGATTCGAAGATTTATTGAAAGTAGAAGGAAGTTACAATTTTTGAAAATGGTGTATAATCACTTATATTCAGAGAAGAAAACTTTCCATCTAATTCATAGCTTGATCCACCACCAGTAGCTCTACTTAATGAAATACTTTTAGAGGAAGATAACCAAATATTTATGGGTGAAGAATGAAATATTAATATTGAATATGTGAAAATAGTGAAATAATATATTGGTGTATTTCCAAATTATTTACCTAGACATCCTCTAGAGAAAGAAATTGAGTTTTCTGTTGACTTAATCCCCTATGCAAGAGATATATCAATGACCCCATTTAGAATTTCCAATGTGGATTTAGTGGAGCTAAATAAACAAAAAGAGGAGATGACTGAAAAATGATTTATTCAACCCAGTGTTTCTCTATGGGAAGCCCCAGTCCTTTTGGTCAAGAAGGCAGATGAATCCATGAGGCTATGCATTGATTATATGGAAGTTGATGCTATTAAAATAATGAATAAGTATCCTTTTCCTTGGATTGATGGTTTATTTGGTCAAATTCATGGAGCTTAATACTTTTCCATGATTGAACATCGATTCAGATATCATCTGTTTCATGTGGGAAAATACGATATTTTGATGATAGCATTTCGAACTAGGTATGGGAAATATGAGTTTAATGTGATGCCTTTTGGACTAACTAATTCACCCTCTATTTTCATGGATTTAAAAAATATATTTTTCAAGGAATATCTTGATAACTTTGTTGTGGTATTCATCAATGATATCCTAGTGTGCCCATAAATCAATGAAGAACATGGGGATCATTTGTGGATTATTCTGAAAACTTTTATAAGAAATGAATTATATAGAATGTTTAGCAAGTGAAAATTCTAGATTCAGTTAGTTTCATTTCAAAACTATATTTTCAATAAAGATGGAATAATAATTTATCCTACAAATTCAAATGCAATCCAAGAATGGCCCATGCCACCAAACTTAAGTGAGGTACGTGGTTTTATTTTCTTAACAGGTTACTATCGGAATTTCATTCAGAATTTTGACCCACTGGCTAAACCACTAACCATGCTCACACATAATGGAGTTATGTTTGTATGGATGAAAGAATATACAGAATGATTCGATGAATGGAAAAGAATACTAGACAATGCTCTAATTTTGACTCATCCATCTAGAAATGTGATATTTTTGAAATATAGCGATGTATCAAAGAATGTGCAAGGTTGTCTCCTTATGAAAAATGATAAAGTTATTTCTTATGCATCAAGATAGAGGAAGCCTCCTAAACAAAATTATCCAAATCATGATATTGAGTTAGCAGCCATTATATTTGCTTTGAAAATATAGATACATTATCTCTATGGAGAAATATATGTTATTTATACAGACCTCTAGATTTTTAAAATCATTTTCACAGAAAAAGAACTAAACCTGAGGAAAAAGCAATGGCTCTAGTTACTAAAAGATTACGATTGACCAATAAACTACCACCCATTAAAGGAAAATAAGGTGGCATATTCATTAACCAAGAAAGATCATAGACTTCTGACATAAATGAGGATTGAGAGAGATCCATTATTCATGGATATACTAATTATGGTTATATGAATTTTTAAGGAAGGGTAAACAAATTTCTTATTCCAAATTTTTGCTAAACCATCTTTACTATATAAGATTAAAAGATCTCAATATGATGATGAGAATATACACATGAAATTTCATGTTGTTACGGACGGGAGATTGGAAGACTTTATGTATGAACAAGGTGTTCTAAAATTTTAGAAGAGGTTATGTGTTCCATCAATAACTGAGCTAAAAAAGGAAACTATTATATGATGCTCGTAGCACAAATTTCTCTATACACCCTCGTATTACAAAGACGTTTAATGAGATGATGGAATATTTTTGGTGGGGTAATATGAAGCAGGAAATTGCCGACTACGTGTTATGGTGTATAATTTATCATCAAGTGATGGTCGGGATACAACATCCTAGAGGAGGGATGAAACATTTACCTATTACTATGTTGATGTGGGATAACATTTCGATGGATTTGTTCACGGGACTACGATGGACACATAGAAAGAACAATTAAATATGGGTAATTGTTGATTGTCTCACAAGATAATCACATTTCGATCATATAGAAGATGATTTACCACTTGAGTGCCTAGAAATAATATATATGAAGGATGTTGTAAGACATCATGGTGCATATATATCGATTGTGTCTGATCAAGATCCCCATTTTACATCAAAATTTTGGAAACGTATCCAGAATTATTTGAATAAAGAGCTTCGTATGAGTACTTCTTCACAACCCCAAACCGACGGAGAGTCTAAAAGGACTATTAAAACTATATAAGACAAGTTGAGATCATATTATCATGAATTCAAAGGTTTTTGGGTTCAATACATTCCATTGAGGGAATTTTCCTTCAAAAATAGATTCCATTCTAGTATTTAAATGGCCCCATATGAAGAATTATGTAGAAGGAGATGTTGAATCCTAACTTGTTGGGACAAAGTTGGTGAGAGGGAACTTATCAGATTTGAACTTACTGAAGATACCACAACAAAGATGAAGAAACATCAAGCCCATATTAAAGCATCCCAAAATAGAAAGAAGATGTATGCTGAAAATGTGAGAAAAATCATGGAATTTTATGTGATAGATCATGTGTTTTTGAAAGTATATACATGGAAGAGTGACTTATGGTTTGGTAAGAAAGGTTAACTAAGCCCAATGTACATCGGACCATTTAAAATTATAGAAATAATCTGAGATGTAGCTTACCATTTAGAAATGTTTCCAAGTCTTTTCGAAGTCCATGATGTGTTCCACAAGTCATTTTTAATGAAATACATCCCAGAACCAACGTATGTACTCACCTACGAAGAAACAGGACATGAAACTGATTTTTCATTCTATGAAGAGCCAATTAGATTATTAACACATGGGATCAGGTATTGATAAATTTGGAAACTTGTGTAAGAACGGTTCCCTGTAAAAACCATAATATAAAGGAAGTAACGTGGGAACCTAAGGAAGTTAGGAATATGAACAACCCAAATCGTTTATATAGTCTTTATAAATTAAAAATTTCGAAGATGAAATTTTCGATGGAAGGAATAATTTATCACCCCAAAATTTTTTTGGTATGTTTCTCTTAAATACAGGGTATTCATTATATATCTTCTATTTAATGAATTGTTGAGCCTATGTTGAACAAAACATGGGTAATTAGGGGATATATTCATAAACTAGCCAGTAAACATAAATTTCCCCCCTCTGTGATTTGAATTTTCAAAATATAACAATCAAGGTTGTGATCAAGAAGATATTAAGAGTCTGATATGATTAAATTAATTTTCAGTGAATAGTAACCTTCCCTTATGAATAGTAACATACCCTTATGATTTGTAACGTCCCCTTATAAATAGTAATCTGGCTCTTATGAATGGTATCCTCCACTATGAATGTATAAATAAATTTAGGCTCCTTAAAATGAAGATGATTAGTGTAAGTGTTTATATTTTTCGATTGAATAAAGATTTTAATTAAATATTAAAAGAATCATATTAAGAAATTTATTTTGGAAAATAGACTTCATTTTTTGATTTTACATGTCGAAATATGGTTAGGGTGATTTTTTTGGATTTTTTAAGAAATACTTGAAATTTTTATGAATAGTAAAATGTGATAAATTATGATAAATGCTAAATGAGAGATTTATTGAGTAATTGATGATGATCTTCTGATGAAAGAACAATTGGTTCATGTTCACATGAGTTTATTTCTATTCTAGGCCATAGAATACTTAATATTCATTGTCTTGTTAAGAAATTATAAACAAATGATTAAAAAATTATGAAAACCCTCCTCTCATCCACTATAACCCCCTCACTCCCTCTTCACTTCACACTTCTCAAGTCATGTGCCTTGCTGATATTATGATCAAATTTCCCTCCAACCTCATACCCCACGTCCAAAATCCCCTAAAATCTTCAAAATTACAAAACCATTGCCCTAAAAATGTTCTCAAATGAGGAACTCTCAAGAGGTAAATACCTCTTTCCGAATCATTCTTTTCTTTTACGTTCTTTCCTTTTTGTTTCTTTCCTCAACCCCCTTCAACCAAATCGTCTGGTAAGTCCTGTAACCTACACATACTAGAAATTTCTATGCTAATGGGATATATTTAATATCTTCTATCATTTCCCCATATTTTATTTGAAATAAAAGAAAGCACCGTTTTAGATGAGCCAATTTAGAACATTCAAGGACAATGGTTGTCAATTTCTATTATTATCATTAATTATGGTCACGAAACCATTTTTTTATGGACGAACCAGAATTATATATATGTTATATATCATACAATTGGTTATGTAACTGATTTATACAAGTGGTATTATGTTATAAAGCCAAGCATATTCTTTGTAATAAAAGCCACTGATTAATAAAAACAGTTGTCATCATTGATTTATATAATAATTCGACTTCCCTCCATGGAACTAAAATAAATATAAAACCATTTAATATATATTATGTGAACTAATATAATATAACTTCAATTCTAGAAAAACAATTTCATCTTACATGGTTATCCAAACATGAAAATGAGCGAACCATTCATTGAAACCGAGTCATCAAATGAGATTGAACAATGAAATTGAACCTCATAACCGATCAAAATAGTTATAAATGAACATAAAATGAATATACTAAAGAATTTAATATATAAGAGGTTCTATTATTTTTAATTAATAAACCTAATTTTTTTATTCAGGTATATAATAATAAGTAGAGATCACCAACAGATTTAAGGTAAGGGATCCTATCTCTCACTTTTGTTCAAGAATCTCCCCAATGTTGTGCCAATTTATTTTTAATTCATAATGGTGGGGTATGTTTTTCACCTACCCCATAATTCCCTTATGATATATAAATAATTTTATACCCCTTTACAAATCATTAATTCTTCATAAGAACCCTTTTTACAATGCCGGAATGTTTGCAAGGGATTATATCTTCTCACATTCAATTTTGGGGGATTTCCCTTGTTCGCTTATTATTTCATATATATGGTATAGGTGTTCTGCCATTTGATCTATATTATCATTATTATATTTATATTAATGGTATTTTGTGAGTCATTTGGTTGTTATTTACTTTTGGTCTTATGAATCAATTGATTACGAAGTGGTAATGAGCTTTGTCTCAATTTTCACTTCATTGTGACTTGCTTAGTATAATACACCTTATTTTTCGTATATTGTGTAACTACTTTCCATTTTAAATCACTTTTTAATTAAAATTATATTCCATTTAAATTTTCATATTATCATAACATGTTTATGATTATGGTCTAAGCTATATACCATATTACATACGGTATTTACTTTGAATATTGTATTGACTGTGGAAATATTGACGAATCTGTATCATCTGTTCTATAAGGAAAATGTAATGGCATATTTCTCTGGAGTTGAATCTATGTATAAATAATGATATGGAATTTCTTCTAAAGAGGTTTCCCGCTATATCATCTCAATGCATCAGTGGGTATCATGGGAGAAATCACTTTGGCGACAAAACCATCGAGTTTGTTTCCAAAAATCAGATGGGTTTCTACCCACATAACTAAACATGTTTTAACGGTATTATAGTATCATGTTTCAGATACATGATTTCCAAATAATATGTATTCTATTTATTTAGTATCAGTTATTACTATCCTTGAGGTTTTCACTATGACTAAATCTATTGATGTAGTTTCAATCTCAGTATATTAATGGTGTGGGTTATTCTTTTATTCACCATGCCATTTTAATTATGTAAAATTCTTTACAATTCTGTTTTTCTTGATTCATGCGTCCACCATTTTTAACCCTTAATAAGCATTAGAGATCAGGACTTAACTTTGATTTCATTCAATAGGATATGAATACGGTTCTATTTATTGATATCTATGGATGCAGTTTTTAGTTTTTGTCATGTATTTTATTCTGTAACCTTTTCAAATGAAATTTGAGTTACATATATGAATCTAGTTTCATCAATTATAATAAACTGATCATTCTTTTGGGATTTTCATTGATTCTAACCATGAAACTATAACAAGTAATTCACTGGCTCCAGTCTAGGGGGGTCAGGGTGTTATACATAAAATATGGAAATCAATTTAGTTGACTTATTAAATTTCCTCGAGAATTCAAATAGATTTTTCATGTTGGACAACTGTTTGGGTTGATATGCTATTGTGAAATTCAATTAATGTCTAAAAGGATTTATCTGATTCAACATAAATTATATTTAAACCATGGATCATAGTCAGATATGATCAAAAGTGGATGCCCATGAAACCTCACCCCATCGATTAAACATAGCATGGAATGTTGTTCAAGAGATAAATAATCACAAATACTAAAGAAGTGGGATATCTTGGTGTGTTTATCCAACACAACCCAAGTCACATTGATTCCTTTGAATGTATTATGGAAACCAAGGGGAATGTTTGTAGTGATTTTATACCATTTTTTGATGGGTAAATGAATTGGTTGTATCATCCATTTGAACTTTGGTCACTATGCATTAATGTTTAAAAAACAATACACCATGAGATATACTCCATAATTTTCATATTAATGTCATATAATAATAAGTTCTTAGATGATCATGGTACATGTTTTTACTTCCAAGATGGACAGAGAAAGATGCATTGTTCACATTATCTAATAGACGATTCTCTTTCTCTATTGACATGTGAATAGAATGAATCACTCCAAAAAAATCACACCATCTTCATCAATGTGGAACTCTAGTACCTTATCATCTATTAATATAGTAACCATATTTTTTAGCTTGATATCATCCCACTGTGACAACATGAACTTGTATTTGATTTATTAGTATGAATTCATTTTTACTTGATATAATGTATCACCAAACAATATGATATACAAATTCACCATTTGTATATCGAAAATATAGTTTATTTATTAATTCAAATCACGAATACTGTATTTTCTAATATAATTATTAGAAACCTTATTTGACATTCAATGATGTTAGTGAATTTTGTATACATATTCTTTAATATTCTATATTTATATTAATGGATGCATGTTGATATGGTTCTATGATAATATATACATTAAACTATTATTATCATTTTATATATCGCACATTTCTCCATAGAGGCACTGCCTAAAAATATCCAGAATGAATATCAATGCTACAAACTAAAGATCATTTGTTTGGTAGTTCAGCTCATGGATCATTATCTTTCGCGAGGTTTATGAAATCCCATTATCATTAATCATGTGTAAACAACCAAATCATTTCATTTAAGAATCAAATTACATCATAATACCTTCTACACATATTGGTATTATGATTACTTTTTAAGTGATTAGCCTCTTCTTTACCTCCATAATGCTTCATCGCGTTCTTCATTCTAAAAATAATTGACCCCCTTATGTATTACATTAGTTTCAAGGATATTATATTGTAAAACATTTATCACAATTCCAATATAATACCCTAATAATCTAGGAAAAATATAAATATATGTGACACTAGTGGGTATGGTATATTCCCCAATTTCCCTTTTATTTGAATGGTCTATAAAGATTCCCTCACATGATCGCATTCCCCATAATAGAAAACTACCGCATCAAATAGTCATACTATCTAAACTTGGTATACATTTTCTAATTCCATAATGTCTCCATCAGATTCATTGTATTCTTCTCATATATCTTTCAGTAAAAGATAATATCATTGAAAAACACAATAAAAACATATTCATGGTATTCTATAAAAAGGTTATTAATAAAATCCCCAATAATTATTGTGGAATTTGTAAATTCTAAGGGAATCTGTATGAAATCATAGTTCCCCTAAATTGTACATATGTCTATATTCTAAATATCTACCTTATTCACCTTTTTATTAATAACTATAATGAAGATCCACTATTGATATCTATTGAGGTCCTCATATTTGATCAAACAAGTCATCAGTATCAGGTATATGATATTTTTTCATTGTGGTGATCTTTTTTAGAATCTGGTAATTGATACACATCCAAATTGAACAATCCTTTTTAATTTAAAAATTTAAATGGGGAACCCTGAGGTGATGGACATGGAAATATAGACCCTATGCCCAAATTCTCTTTCATCTACTTCCTTATTTCTTCATAACATAAGGGTGATATCCATTTGGGGAAGTTTGAGATTGTAGTTTATCCATGTATGAGCTCTATTGAGATCCCTACCTTTGGATCTAGGGGATATCCAAGTAACTCATTGATAAATAAATTATTATATTCCTTAAAAATGAAAATTTCTTCCAAGATGATAACTTCAGTTGGCTCAACCATTTGGCCATTTAATTATTCATTATATGGTCTGAAATCCCCCACCATTGTAATATTTTTCAAATGAGAGACACAATCTTTCATAATATTATTAAGAAACATTGGAAAATTAAAAATATGTAAATGGATTTCATTTTATTTAAATATGATGTGTTCTCTATATAATGAGATCCAATACATGACAAATATAGCATAAAATTTCCTTCAAGGGATATATAATGATATTTTTTTGGAATAATCATCCAACTGAATCTCATTGTATACGATTACAATAGTTGGGTTACAATGATTTCCCCTCTATTTTTTAGATATATCTTCTTCAATATACCAGGGCAATGAATCAATAGTTATAGGAAACATTCATGTTAATGTGTAATGAAAAATAATAGAATAATATAAAATATTTTCCACCATTGATTGAATAATAAGTATAACATGAACGAATTTATTTTCATAATCAATTACATGAGTGGTGATGGAATAAGACTTCCATTTTTTCCTTAGGATATATTGGTTGATTTTATTGATTTCCAAAATGTAATCGTGGTTTAGTTCACTAGCATGTATTTATCCCATTATCCTTATAGTTAAATCATTGAACCATGGATAGTGAATTACTAGGTTCCTTACTTTCATCAATCACGTTGGCTATATACTTCATGTTTTTTTAAATACATGATCATATTGGCCTTATCTACCATACAAGAATCATATACATGTTCCATAAAAGCATTTACCATGACGTTTCTTCCCACAGTTTTTTTACACATTGGTTGTTGTATCATATTTCCTCCTTTTTCATTTGACATGTCATCATGAAACTCCATTATTCAATTCCATGTAAAAATTTAAAATTTCTAAAATCCATCTCGTCTTTCATATAACATTGAATTACTTCTTCATAACTCCTATATTCTAAGATATTTAGATCCTTTTATATGTTTGGTTTTAAACTACCAATAAATATATTAATTTTTATATTATTTCTAATATCAAAACCCACTGTGTATCAAAAAATCCTTGTGATGTTTCCCTCATAATATTTGACAAGGTGGTCCATCATTTTTAATTATCCCTATAAACTCCATCTCCATATTTGTTCACAGAGTTTAAGGGAAATACTTGTTATTTTTTTTGATGTAATACCACTCAATATATTATATTTAATCATTACACTTAGTGTTATTTATCAAAACCCACCCTAGATTGGATTCCACATTAAAATGTAAAATGAAAATTTTAACCTATTCATTCATAGAGAAGTAAATCATATAGATAATTGTACCCATTATATTAACCCAGTCGAAATCCAATGTTTTCTTTCAAATAACCAATTTTATATTTTTGTGGGAACATCAAAAAAATATACACCCAAATAATATTTTTATAAAAAATGTAAACCATCGACTCCTAGTGATTCACAAAAATAAATAAAACTCAATGATGAAAAGAAATCAATTAATTGGTATTATAAATACCTAAAGATGCAATCTGACTTATCATTTACCTTCCACACCCACAATGCCAATTAGGATCCAGCAGAAACCCAAAGAAATCATCATACTGGTCTACATGAACTAGATAAATCATAACCACATTAAATGAATTTCCCCAAGAAATTACTATCATCTGAATGGAAAGTACAACAAACACCATAACCTACTAATCATTAAGAATAAAACTAGATGAAAAACACTTTAGAAATAAACTATAATATTGTGGGTGATAAATCAAAGCCATAATTATAGGACTAACAAGAACACCTTCTTAAAGGATCCAAATTCTGGAACACTAAAACCAATTATACAACACACAGAACATCCATGAGTTATAAATCATTATACTACCCTATAATAGGAGTGACTTAATAGGATGAAGAGAATATTATAAATAGGTAGGTGATCTGGTGAGACAAAACCTTCGTCATGAATAAATTATCACTATAAAGAGGGAAATGAACACTAGATGAGCCTATAGAAACTGTATAACTACTCACTCAACACAAGTCAAATATTCTTTGATAACCCCTACACTAGATCACACTATAGTGGGGAATACAAAAACATTGCTAGTGTTGAGAAGTATCTAACCAAACGATGGTAGTGATCCATGACCAACCATGATAATCATCATCTCCCATTGGATCCATCATCCAAAACGTCAATATAGTACACAATAAACCGCCCCATTTCATATCCTAAAACCCCATCGAAGGATCCTTCACCTATAGGAATGGGAGAAGAGTGAAGGATCATGAGACCAATGTAGAAGGAATGTGGCCAAGGGTCGCAACAACAAACCACCCCAAACACCAGGACACCAAATAGGGAACCAAATCAAATAGAAATATCTACACATGAAGAATCATAAACATAGCATGAATGAAAATGATGAGTCTGAAAAATAAAAAAATTTCATCATCAGATAAAGTCTCAATGATTGATGAACACAAAAGAACCAATAGAAGTTGAAACTCATGAAATGGAAGGCCACATGAATGGATGAAAAGGGGAAACAAAATCTCCATTTTTGGGAGTCTTTAAATGGATAGAATAAAGTTTGTGAATAAGGGGAATGTGGAAAATAGAAAAGGGGAGGTACAGTATAGAACCACCACCCACCAGGACCACCCTTCTAAAATGTTTTTTGTAGGAATCCAAGTGTGAGAGAAAATGAAAAAATTTTACTCATAGTCATGTTATCCTAATGTTCCGTGAAAAGTGAATTTGAAGATCCACTAAATGTTGATGGTTTTTTCCACATAAAAGCCTTTATGGATTGATTATCCTTTTTTGGTAATGGTGGACATTCCACATATATCAGGTTATACTACAAATCTGGAAATAACTATTTATGATTTTCTATAATGCATTGAACTCCACATCCCACAGCCTAATGGATGCCATTTATAAAATTATTGTTGTGTCTCACACATAGGATATTCGAATCATTTTTCCTTGTTACACCCGTTTTATAATATAGAGAATTTTTGATTGAATAATAAGTCAAAAAATCATTAATAATTAATTTTTTAAATAATTAACACAAAAGTCATCGCCTATCTCTACAAAAATGTATCATTGATGTTTTCATATACTTGTTCATACCATAATAATTTTAAATAATATTTTCTACTAATAATTCACTTCTAAAATGGCATGATGATCTGATATGTACTATAGAGACACTAATTTTTCTTACATTACCTTAATATCATTTTAAGGATAATAAAAATAATTGAGATACAAATCAAGGATCAAAAGCCTTAGTGTCTTGAGATATTTAAGATCACATATAACTTGTACATAATAAATCAGGAAAATTAATTTACGTCATTATCCTTCATAATTCTCAAATATCACATTCCCTTTAGAACATTTAATCACATGAGGATATACATAAATGAAAGGCATACGTTAAAATACCATTAATAAGAATAAAAATGGGCACGAACCAATATAATATTAGTGAGGATAATCATAATTATAATATCCTATGAATGCAATAATCATCAACATCATGATGGAATCATTTAATAAAATCATGTAATATGGAAATGCATAAAAAATGAAACATTATTTCATTGTGGTAAAATACCATAAATAGTTGTTTATAAAAATATAATCATGATCAGATATAACACATGTGAATAATCTTTTCATTATCATTGTGAAAAAATATACCATACTTTTAACCCATATTACATATTATCTCCCAAGAAAAAACAAATTACCCAATTAACTATATAGATATAGAATTTCAAGAACATCATTTATATTATAATATTTGCATAATCATCCATGCTATATTGAATGTTTAAAATTCATATTCAAGAAGTAATCCAATATAAGAGAATCGGCGTCATAATTACATCGTCAATAATCAATGTAGGAATAATATTTTTTTCATCCCAATTGAATTTTAGAATTCATATTTTGTATAACCATCATTATTTGAGAGTGGATTAGAAGAAACTCAAGAAGAGTAAAATGAGTGTTTTGGAATGAAATGTCTTTCTGAAAAATCAGCCTATTTTTATTATAATTATATGTGGTGTAATTTATGTCCTTGAAGGAAAATTAGAATAAAAATTAAATTATATTTATGTAAAACTATTGGAATAAACATACAAAATATATGGTGAAAGATGTAAAATCTCGGGAAATGGAGTTGTATTTGTGAATCCACTTTCTGTAATTCATACATTATTTCATCACTTTAACTCATTAAAATAAAAAAAAATTCTTAATGAAACCATGGAGAAGATATTTATTTTTATTTCCACCAATATAAATTAATTATATTCATTTTATTATATTTCATAATTTATTTGGTTTTCGGTAAATCATTTTGATATCATGTTTTACTTATAAAATTTTACATTTTTCATCAGTTTCTCTATTTCGTTCAATGTAATTATTAAATTATTATTATTAGTTACATAGTATTACAATCCATAAAATTATATTTTTATATATTATATGTATTCCATTATATACATACATGATGCAGATTTTGTTTTTTACATGGAAAAGTCTAAATAGGTGGTTAATCGACCTTTGACGGGACATTATCGAAGGAGCATGAAAGATAATTTTGAAATATATATATATATATATCATAAATATGATACTTATTGTAGGTGAAAATAATTAATATAATGTTAAAATACTTCTTAATTAATGTTATATGGTTTGGTTGTGAAATGGACGATGAAACAATAATGAGAATAAGAAAAAAATGACAAGAGTATATCGAAACTTAATCATCACTGTAAATTCTCATTTCAAACACAAAAACTACCTTCGTGATTGGGGATGGATTACTCCTGATCACCCTAGAGGATTATATAGAAGACAATTAGAGGTATTGTTTTTTTGGATTTTTATTATTGTGTATGAGTTGTTTTCCTTGTCGAGGGAGTGACATTATTTATACTTGAGGAGATTGTTGTTTTCAAAATAAAATATTAAAAAAATAAAATATCAATGGTACAAAATGTAATCATGTCGTTTGGAAAAAATAAATCATATATAAATATAATATAATTTTATTCCAAACTATAATACTCTTTAAAAATTAAATTTATAAGTTTATTAAAATGGATGGTGGAAGGAATGAAAAATTATTATTTTAGGGGATCACATTTGACATTTCATTTTTGGAAAGTACATTTTGGTTAGTAATTTATGTTTAGTTTATTTTAATGTATAATTTATAAAATTAATTATATAAATTCCAAACCAAATATTATATAATTTATTAGATAATTATTACATCTTTAATAACATAATTTATGATAAATCGCAAATGGGAAAAAGTTTATTTTCATTATTCACCCAAAAAAGATGTATTTCAGAAATATATTAAAAAATAACCCAAGAAAAATCTCAAAATTATGATATAACACTTTTTATTCATTTTAGCAATATAAATTTCTTAAATAATTAACTGCAATTTTCAATATAAAAATTATGACATTTTTTTAAATAATTTAAAATAATGTTTTTGAAAAAATGTTCTTATATTTTCATTGAGTTTTTAATACTTATATTTATTTCTTGGAATTATAATATATATATATATATACATAAACTAATCATGATGAATAATTTTTGTATGACAATTTATTATTTTTAGGTAAAATTAACATTCAGATGGCTAGGATTCTTGTCCCAATAATGAAATTTTTATTCTAAATGGTTATGTTACTATTCCAAATAGTTATTTTGTTATTCTAATTATCACATTACTATTCCTAATCTCATACTACCACTTATAACTGTGTCTTCATAAATTATTCAACTCAATTCCTCTCTGGTTTTTTTATTTCCATTTCCCAAAATGATTAATACATTACTGATATTGTGATTTTTATATACTGTTAACAGTGGTGGAGATGGTTATAATATATTTCGTTTATCCATATTTTCCCATTTAATATTTTGTATTCAATATATTTTATCATATTGTAATGATCATAATTTTATATTGTGTAATTAATTATTAATTTAATAGTATTTATCAATGAAATAAAATATTCTCGATTTTATTATGTATTTAATATTATATTGATTAATATAACATAATTTTATTTGAAGAAAAAAATATCATATATTAACTATTCATTTTTATGAATTTGATTTCTAGTTATTAATATGTTACATTATTTAGAATTAAATAATTGTTGTCTAATAAATTTTATCAATGATATTTTCTATGGATGTGTTTCATTATTAGTTTATAGAATAATGGATTATGATTTCTGTTAGCTACATTTCCATAATGATTATAAATTTTACTATTATGATATTAATGATATCAATTAAATATAATGGATTTTCAGTAAATTACCTTCCCATATTGTATAGGCGAGTTAAAAATTTTAAATGATACGTGTGTTCAGTTATTCACCATTATATGTTGATTATTATTTTTGAATCTTGATATATTATTCTCTAAATTACCCTAACTAATAATTTAATATTACCATATCATTTTCCCTTCCCAGTAATCCATGATGTGTACAATATAAGATATAGATGAGTATGGTAGATTTAATAATTTATTATAAAAAAATTATTTTTTTATTGTTGTTTTCAAATGTAATTAGGTAATAATGTATGTTTTTAGTTTTTCAAGACTACATAAAATTTTGGTCTTTTTATATATGCTTCCTTGTATATTATGATAATTTATTAATGAAGTTAGCATCTATGAGCTACTATAGTCAGGGAATATTTAGTTAGTATTTGGGGATGTTTAGTAGAAACATTAGGAATAGATTTTATAACACATGGACTAGATAATATTACCCTATAATAAACAATGATGTTAAGTATAAAATAATATCCTAATGGTTTTTATGGTATATATTATTTAGTTTCTCATTGAAATACCTCAGTGTTTAGATAGTAATGTTGAAGTGGTTTATGAAATGATTTTTCTAGGCATAATATGTATTTAAATGGTATATTGAGATTGAAATGATCACCACATGGTGCATAAAAATGAGGATCATTATGTACCTGGTTTGAAACTCATGTGGAAAATTCAAAGTATAATTCACATTTTCATTACAAAACATTCTTCTAGTGTTGAATATATGATGAAAATGAATGACCTATTATAAGAATATGGTTTCATAGATTAAAAATGTAGTTCCATGATTTAAATATCCTATTAATGAATTCCTTGGTTTCCTTATATTATTAAAGATTCCCATATTGTACTTTATAGTTTTAGTCAATGGATATAATTTGAATGAATCATGTCAATATTTAATATGATGAAAAACTTGGTAAATATGAGAAACCAAATCGGATGACAACATGAATGAAATATATTGTTATTATTTATAATTTAATTTCCAAATATAAGATTAAAAATATATACCTTAAATAACAATGAGACTCACCAATGTAGAGATTGTTTTAGTTTGAAAGTGGATCGAGTGACTGAGACCATAGAGTAAAGATAGATTGATTTCTACTAATCAAGAAATAAAGAATCAGACTATAAGGAATATATTTCTATAGAATATTGTTTTTTATATGTGTAAAAAGGGAATAAATAAACGAATTTTAAAGGAATAAAATAAATTTATGTTGGAAGAAAATAAAATATATAATAAAGAACCATTTATTTTTTTATGAAATGTGGGGAACCTCAGAATTATCCTTGTCGATATCATTTTCTATAGGTTAAACCCTATACTGTGGAAAAATTTTGTGGGAAATATTGTCACGACCCCCTCCCCACAAAGTGTACCTCTCCTGGGCCGGCAATGTGAGAAGAGTGATAATGACCCCCGAGTCCCGCCTCCAGTAGGCCCCGGGTTGGCGACTAGCACCGAGGGTATAATAAACATACAAATGGGAGGCATTACCCTCTAAGGGAACACATCCAGAAGAGAGAGATAGAATAGACTCCAATCAACTCCAAATCAGAACTGAAATATAAAAGAAACCCAAGTACATATATGAAATGTCATGCAGAAGTACTACAATTGAAATGGGAAACTAAAAGTACTCAAAAGATAGTAAAACAGTAGGGACCACAAGGCCGAACAGATCCTCCTCCAACCACAAGCTAATAGTAACCCACTTGACCTCCAACCTGCTTCATGTGACCTGGAAAATAGTATATATATATATAGGGTGAGTATAACAGTATACTCATTAGGATCCTCCCCAAGACTCTCGTGAAAAAGTAAAGAAAGCATGCTAAAGACCAGTGAACAACAAGTGAAACTAACTCGTCACCTAAACAGGAATACTAAGTTCCCAACCTCACCATGGCTACTCTCACCAAGTAACGCATAAAAGAATATAGCATATAATAAAAAATATCAAGGGTACCCCGCTACTACTTCCCCACTGGTTTTTTGCCTTGCCCCAACGACATATGTCTCGTGCATCTCTCTCCAAAGGCTTGCCCGCAGACACATGGGCTAAGCTCCACAATCTGCACCTCATGCACCACATAGGCTTTCCCGCAGAAACCTGGGCAAAGCACCACACCATCCTAACAACCGATAGTAACCAGGTATGTTCTGGGAGCCATCACAGCCCGCATAATGTGTATCATATATCGGGTATTATACCTCAAGCCATTATAGCCCATACACCGAATAGGGATACTCAAGCCATCACAGCCTATACACGTTACACCTATAGTAGTCCATAGGATACTATATCCAGAATATATATGTGTACGAAATAACCACAAGCCATTATATCCCTCTACACACATATATGGATAAAACTAACCAATGTGCCTACCAGCACAAAGATCTACCAATAGAAGAGAGCGGGGTCAAAGGGGGTAGTCAGCCATTCAACCTCCAATCAGAATGTTGGGGAAAACACCCCCCCAGGGCTCCAAATCCCCGGGGTGTCAGTTTCCCTTACTGAAAGGGTGGAGTGGCGTATAGAAATACAAAAAGTACAGAATATATATGTAACTCACATCCACACTATGGGCTTTACCTTGTCTTAGATAGAACTACAGCTAACGTCTCTCAGACTCCAGGCTGCTACTTCTAAGACTAGGTATCATATAAGCACACAAACATTTGAAGAGATTTATTAGATTACTTCATTCTCATTTTATCAGTTCCGTGTACATTAATTAATTCTTTAAACATTAATTAAGAATGAAAAATTCTACATTACACTTAATTGGCATCACATTTAGTACCAACTTCTCCTTTTAAGATTCACATCACATTTTAAATTCTAGTATCTCCATCCCTGTGGATTTTCACCATTTAAACAAACATTCATTACCGAATTACTTTTCCATTTTCCCAGGCATTCTAGAAAAGCATCATATGCTTCTAAACCCAATGGAGGCTCAACACGGTGAGTAGATATACTACCCGTCGAGTCTTTACCGCCTATAGAAAGAGCATAGACCCATTCTCCCTCAAGAGGCTAAACACGGAAATCACATGGCATACCCCGCGTGTCTTCGCCTCCTTCGGTAGAAGGGTAGAAAGACTAGCTGCCTTGGGCAGTGGGCAAATGAAAAGCAGATAAACATTCAAAGAATCCACAAGCATCCAGCAACCACATACATCCCATTCCATCACCCCTGGTGTCCTCCCCGACACCCATATGCACAAACTGATGCATCTCGCCACTCTAGGCATCATCTGCTGCCACAACCACAAGGCCTTCGTGCCTCCACATATCACAAAAGCCATCCAGGCTCACATCACAGCACATGCAGCAGGAAAACAAACATCACATCATGGGCTCTTGATCCTTTAACAAACAAGAGGGTAACTAAGAACCCTTTTAGAAATTCCCACATAATCTGTTCTTCAATCCATATTGAATTAGCAGATTTATTATGGGTAGGTTCCAATTACCGGATACCTAATCAGTAAGCTATCACAATTAAATAACCATGCTTACTTCCCAAATTTGATTACCTTAAAATTATAACAACTGCAACAACGGAAATAACTAGATTAATTTACATGCCTCTTTATCTTTATACAATTAATTAACAATTAATTACAGCTTTACGTTCATTATCAATTTCTATCATGAACGAACAACAAATCAAAGGAAACATAGATATCACTCTTTCTAGCAAAATAGGAGGAAACTACTATCACGGTATAAAGAAACAACATGCAATCAACCAATTCTCTTAATCCGGTTTAAGTATTTAATTAGGTCAATTTCATTGTGATCCAAAGGGATAAATCACGCTAATTCTACAATTGCACATATAAAATTAGAGAAGCCATGAATCCCCTACCTGGAAGAGTTCTTGACGTCCTTTATCCACACAATGGGTCACAATCCTCCTCTCACGACAACTGCATCTACCGAAGGATGCCACGGTACGACAGTACCAACCTACCCCAAGAAAAACCCACTAGAATCTTGGAAATTACATGGTATAATATGGAAGGGGGAAACAATAGAAGATGATCCCCAAAGGAACGAAGATAAAACATACCATATTGGGAAGATTGACCGACACAATTCGGTTGGATCCAAAACAGAGCAGAACCAATCCTAGGAGTAAATATTGACTGTGCAACTCCTATGGGAAAGATTGAAAGGTTATAGCATCTCTTAGTTGAGAACAAAGGGAAAGAACAAGGGAGAATGATATCTCATCCCTTTTTAAGATTTAATGGGGCAACAGTTTAAGATCCAGTTAATTCTCCATTAAAAATAGATCACATTAACCCACGCGGTTTGACCAATTAAAATACATCCCAGCCTTAGAAATAATTAATATAGGATTTATGGCATTTGAATCGGCCTTAAGAGTCCTTAAAATAATGATTTAAATGTATTTTACGCCAAAGGAAACGTCAAAAGGGGCAAAATTGTAGGAGTCTGGAAACACTGTTCACCCACCGTTACTGTACATGAAACCGATCTGTGAAACCAATCAATCAGACCGATCTGTGAAAACGATCTGTGAAACTGATCTGTGAAACCGATCTTTGAAACCGATCTGTCAGACCAATCTGTGAAACCGATCTGTGAAACCGATCTGTGAAACCAATCTGTGAAATCGATCTGTCAGACTGATCTATGAAACCGATCTGTCAGACTGATCGGTGAGACCGATCTGTCAGACCGATCTGTGAGACCGATCTGTCAGACCGATCTGTGAGACGGATCTGTCAGATCATTCGATGAGACCGATCTGTCAGAACGATCGGTGAGACCGATCTGTCGGACCGATCGGTGAGACTTTTATGTCAGACCCATCGGTGAGACCGATATGTGAGACCGATCGGTGAGACCGATCTTTCAGACCGATCGGTGAGACTGATCTGTCACACCGATCTGTGAGACCGATCTTTGAAACCGATCTATCAGACCGATCTGTGAGACCGATTTGTCAGACCGATCAGTGAGACCAATCTGTCAGACCGATCTGTCAGACCGATTGGTGAGACCGATCTGTTACAATTCATAAAACAGGAATCACTATTCACAGAACTGGAAAATTGGCAAAGTGTTGGGGATAAGTCACCTTGACCTCCCGGAACACCTCCAACACCACATTTTCACAAAGTAATGGACCGGAGAGGTCTGGGCCATTACATTAAATACCTCTCAAAACAATCTCATCATCGATAATTATAACCAACCCAGAAGAAAAGAGGGGTCTGAACAACCACCCCATAAGATACCTCTCAGGGGAAAACCACTATGAGTTTTTCAAAAGATGGAACAAAACTACGACCTCCGAGAGTATGGAAAAAAACAATCCATATCCAAACAATTCAATCATAACATCAAATCAAAGGTACATAAATAAAACACGAAAGGTCCAACCACAAAGAAAACATCATTATATGAAGGGAGTTAAACATTAAACAACTCTGGGTACTTAGCACGTATCTGTGACTCACGCTCCCAGGTACTCTCCTCCATGCCACCGTGTCGCCACAAGACACGATCTAAGGGAATAGAACACCCACACAACACCTTCTCCTTGCGGTCTTGGATCTCCACAGGTCGCTCCTCGAAGGTTGCATCATCATCAATATCGATCTCTCCCCAATCGATAACATGAGATTCATCATGAAGATAACAACGGAACTGTGATACATGGAAAACATCATGTATCCGACTCATCTGAGGAGGAAGTGCTACTCGATACTCCACAGCTCCAACACGAGCTAACACCTCGAATGGCCCAACAAACCAGGGAGAAAGCTTACTTCCACGACCAAACCATCGCTGCGCACGACGGGGAGTCACATTCAGAAACACATTATCCCCAACATTAAACTCTAATGGTCTCCTTATTTGACCAGCATATGATTTTTGACGATCTTACGCTGTCTTCATCTTCTCACGAATCACCTGAACCGTCTCTGTTGTATTCTGCACTTGTTCTGGTCCGAGAATTGCTGACTCTCCGAACCCAGTCCAGCACAACGGAGAACGGCATGGCCGACCATACAAGGCTTCAAACGGCCCCATACCGATGGTAGAGTGAAATCTATTATTGTAAGCGAACTCTACCAAGGGTATGTTCTTCATCCATGAACCTCCAAAATCAAGAACACAAGAGCAAAACATGTCTTCAAGAGTTTGGATGGTTCGCTCTGTCTGACCATCCGTTTGAGGATGAAAAGCAGTTTTAAGTCACAATTGAGAGCCAAAAGCATACTGGAGAACTCTCCACACCCTAGAGGTAAAACGAGGATCTCGATCAGAAATTATCCTTCTAGGTACTCCATGAAGTCTCACCACCTCCTCTAGATATTGCCTCGACAAAACCTCCACTGAGATCGACTCCTTGATCTCTATATGGTGGGATGATTTTGTTAAACGACCCACTACCACCTATATAGCATCATGTCCTCCCGGAGCTCGAGGTAAACTTGTAACAATGTCCATTGAGATGTCCTCCCACTTCCACTGATGAATCTCTAATTGCTGTAGAAGGCCACCAGGAACACGGTGTTCAGCCTTCACCTTCTGGCAGACTAAACATAGCGACACACACTTTGAAACCATACGTTTCAGCCCAAGACACCAAAACTAACTCCTTAAGGATCGGTACATCTTTGTCACACCAGGATGTACTGCCAAGGGCGAACTATGGAACTCTCGGAGAACCGTCTCGCGCATCTCCAAGGGAATAAAAATCCTGCCATGATACAACCCTCGGTGTTGTTCATCCTCCGACCAACCATCAGTGGCCTCACCACAAACAAATCTGTCTCTTCAAACTTCCACATCTAGATCACCCGACTGAGACTCTTCAACCTTCTGAACCAGGGATGACTGCACAGTCATCTGGAAAAGACAACCTCTACCCCCAACTTCTCCCATATCAATATGCAAAGCTTCCAGCTCTTCCATCACTCTCCAGGAATCACAAGATTCATGCACAACATCATTACGTGACATTCAGCTTAGTGCATCAGCTATAACATTCCCTTTTCCAGGTGTATATGATATTTCAAAGTTGTATTCTTGCAGGAACTCCATCCACCGACGCTGCCTCATGTTCAAGTCACGTTGGGAGAAAACATACCTCAAACTCTTATGATAGGTGAAAACCACAAAGCTCTCACCAATGAGGTAATGTCTCCACAACTTCAGAGAAAACACCACGGCTGCCAACTCAAGGTCATGGGTGGCGTAGTTGCATTCATGGGGATACAACTGCCTAGACCCATAAGAAACAAATGACCTCTGCTGCATGAGAACACAGCCTATCCCCATATGTGAAGCATCACAGAAAACATCAAACTCGACTCCCTCCACTGGGAGACAAAGGACTGGAGCACCTACCAACTTCTCTTTTAGATACTCGAAAGCTGCCTGACACTGATCAGTCCATATGAACCCTTGATCCTTCCTAGACAAAGCTGTCAGAGGAGTCGCAACTCGGGAGAAATTGGCTACAAACCTCCTATAATAGCCTGCGAGAGCAAGGAAACTTCGCACCTCTGACACGATCTTGGGGGCTGCCCAAGACACCACTGCTTCTATCTTTGTAGGATCCACAACTACTCCCTGTTGGGACAAAACATTCCCCAAGAAACGAACATCTCGAGCCCAAAACTCACACTTAGACAACTTACCGAACAACTGATGTTGGTGAAGAACTCCTAAAACGGCTCGTAGATGCTCTGCATGCTCCACTTTAGATGTGGAGTACACAAGGATGTCATCGATGAAAACCACAACAAACTTGTCTAGGAATTCACGGAACACTGCATTCATCAACCCCATGAAAACAGCTGGAGAATTCGTCACGCCGATGGCATTACAACAAACTCATAATGCCCATGACGACAACAAAAAGTAGTCTTCGGGATATCCTCATCCTTTACACGCATCTGATGATATCCTGACCACAAGTCAATCTTTGAGAACCAACTTGGACCCTTCGGTTGATCGAATATGTCATCAATATGTGGAAGAGGATAGCAGTTCTTTATTGTCACATTGTTTAATCGACGATAATCGACACACAACCACAAACTGTCATCAGCCTTTTTCACAAACCAAACTGGTGCACCCCACGGTGACACACTTGGCTGAACAAAACCACAATGCAACTGACCATCGAGCTGAATACGTAGCTCTCGTAACTTAGAAGGGGCCATCCTATACAAAGACATAGAGATAGGAGACGCTCCCGGCTATAGCTCGTTCCCAAAATCGATCTCTTGTCGAGGGGGTAAGGATACGACCTCTTCTAGAAAGACGTCAGGGTACTCCTCTACAACCCTAGGAAACTCCAACTGTTGAACCTCTGAAGAACTCAGCATCATCCTAGCCATCATGGATGATAAGTATGTAACTCTTCTATGACTCATTTGAGGATCTCGCTCACCAAAAAACACCAATTTCTCTCCATCTGCATCAAAGAAAACGAACTTCTTCCTGTAGCAATCCACAATAGCCTGAACATAATACAACCAATCCATGCCGAGTATGATATCATATGGTTGTATTTGTGAACATAGGAAATCTCCCCAAGAGCGGTGTTTCCCCAACACTAGCTCATAGTCTCTACATACTTCAAACAAGTCGGCTCGACCTCCAACTCGCGTATTCAACGCCAAGGTCACTGGAAGCCTCTCTACCTCAAGTACCAAAGCATGGACAAGGGTAGGTGATATGAAGGAGTGTGTTTCTCCTGAATCAAACAAGGTATACACCAAGGTAGAAAACAAGCAAAGGGTACCACGAACGACATCTGGCTCGCCTGGGGCTGGCAACGCTAGAGCATGAAGCTGACCATGACCTCCTCCACGGCCTCTCTGACCCTAATGCCGACCACCACCATGGCCACACTCTGCTCTCTGAGGACGGGGAGCGTCATGGGGCTATCCTCTTCCTGCTCCATCTACCCTTGGGTGATATAAAGCTGGTGCAACCTGCCGCTGCTTCCTCGGATGGAACTGCCTCAATGGAGGAACCTGGAGCGGAGCATCCAGGGCACGATGACTGCTCTGAAAAGTCGGGCACTCGTGCTGCTGATGACCACGACCACCACAAGAAAAACATGCACCTGATCCTTTGGCTTAGGCCTGAGAGTTGCTGCCTCTGGAGAAACGAGATGGAAAGCGCTGGGACCTACCCCCAGGTCAACGAAAACTCTTCTGCCCTAAAAACCGAGATCCCCGGACCACATCATTGCTTCGTGAAGAATCATGACGATTCCCCTCTCGTGATGATCCGGTCCTAGCCAAAGTATTCTCAACAACCTCTGCCCTCGCCAGCACCTCAAGATACGTCTTTAGCATAAATGGGGTGACCTGGCGCTGGATCTCTGGATGCAAAGCCTCCTCGAAATGCCTCGCCCTGGCCTCCTCATCTGGTAATAGGTCTGAAGCATATCGTAGAAGGTTCTTGAAACGGATTCCAAACTCTCGAACACTGGATCTCCCCTGTCAAAGGGTAATAAGATCATGGCGACTGGACGCCTTCGCAGTCGAAGAAAGAAACTCGACTCTAAACATGTCTCGAAACTCTTCCCATGAGATCTCTGACTCCTCGAGATACCCAAGGAACAAGAACCACCACTACCTCGCTGCCCCACGTAGCATCGTCACAATAAAGGACACCCACTGTTCCTTCCGAGCACGAATCAAACTGAAGCCTATCTCGACCTCCTCCAACTAGTCTTCTATGACTACATCTGAAACGGAGCCCTCGTACTTCTGTAGACTCTGGCGCTGAAACTCTCGGAGTGTCTTCCTCCATGTGTCATCGTCGTCAACCTCTATTCGGCGGTGATCTTCTGGAACAGCCTGCTGGCCATCTTCTGTGGAAACCTGACGAGGACGTCGACCTGGAGCCTTACCTGTAAAATAAAAACTGTTAGAGCTCCTAATCCTGGAATACGTAAGACTCAAAATTAATTAATTAATTGTCTTTTTTATTAAGTTTAGGTTACTTATCCAAAGGTCTACCCATTCAAACACAGGCGCAAAGAATAATGATGCATGATCCTTTCCAAGGTCTCTACCCTGCTACCAGTAGCACTTTGTTTAGTAGCCATCATAAACTTAAAGGTCCGTGAAAAAGATCATATGGGGCCCTAAACGCCTATCTCTCTGCCGGTATTCAGTGTTTACCCCACCTTCTAAACCTGAATGACATCATTTCCCTACCATCACATGCATCCTCACCTGTGCCTAACTCCAAAGTCCATCCTATCCCTCAACCAAACCATTGACACCACTCTGTCACAACCCCCTCCCCACAAAATGTACCCCTCTTGGGCCGACAATGTGATAAGAGAGATAATAACCCCTGAGTCCCGCCTCCAGTAGGCCCCGGGTTGGCGACTAGCACCGAGGGTATAATAAACATACAAATGGGAGGTGTTACCCTATAAGGGAACACATGCAAAAGAGAGAGATAGAATATACTCCAATCAACTCCAACTCAGAACTGAAAATATAAAAGAAACCCCAGTACATATATCAAATGTCATGCAGAAGTACTACAACTGAAAGGGGAAACTAAAAGTACCCAAAAGAAAGTAAAACTGCAGGGACCACAAGGCCGAACAGCTCCTCCTCCGACCACAAGCTAGTAGTAACCCACATGATCTCTAACCTGCTCCATGTTACCTGGAAAACAGTTTATATATATATAGGGTGTGTATAATAGTATACCCAGTAGGATCCTCCACAAGCCTCTCGTACAAAAGTAAAGAAAGCATGCTAAATCCCAGTGAACAATAAGTGAAACTAACTCGTCACCTAAACAGGTATACTAAGTTCCCAACCTCACCATGGCTACTCTCATCAAGTAACGCATACAAGAATATAGCATATAATAAAGAATATCAAGGGTACCCCGCTACTACTTCCCCACTGGTTTTCCGCCCTGCCCCAACGACATATGTCCTGTGAATCTCTCTCCAAAGGCTTGCCCGCAGACACCTAGGCTAAGCTCCACAATCTGCACCTCGTGCACCACATAGGTATGCCCGCAGACACCTGGGCGAAGCACCACACCATCCCCACAACCAACAGTAACCAGGAATGTTCTGGGATCCACCACAACCCGCATAACGTGTATCATACATCGGGTATTATACCTCAAGCCATTATAGCCCACACACCGAATTGGGATCCTCAAGACATCACAACCTATACACATTACACCTATAGTAGTCCATAGGATACTATATCCAGAATATATATGTGTGCGAAATAACCACAAGCCATTACATCCCTCTATAAACATATAAGGGTAAAACTAACCAGTGTGCCTACCAGCACAAAGATCTAACAAGACAAGAGAGCGGGGTCAAAGGGGGTAGTCAGCCATTCAACCTCCCATCAGAATGTTGGGGAAAACACCCCCCCTAGGGCTCAAAATCCCTGGGTTGTCAGTTTCCCTTACCGACAGGGTGGTGTGGCGTATAGAAACACAAAAAGTACAGAATATATATGTAACTCACATCCACATTACGGGCATTAACTAGTCTTAGATACAACTGCAGCTAACGTCTCTCAGACTCCAGGCTGCTACTTCTAAGACTAGGTATCTTATAAGCACACAAACATTTGAAGAGATTTATTAGATTACTCCGTTCTCATTTTATCAGTTCCACTGTACATTAATTAATTCATTAAACATTAATTAAGAATGAATAATTCCACATTAAACTGAATTGGCATCACATTCATTACCAACTGCTCCTTTTAAGATTCACAACACCTTTTAAATTCTAGTATCTCCATCCCCGTGGATTTTCTCCATTTAATCAAACATTCATTACAGAATTACTTTTCCATATTCCCAGGCATTCTAGAAAAGCATCCTATTCATCTAAACACAAAGGAGGCTCAACACGGTTAGTAGATATACTACATGTCGAGTATTTGCCGCCTATAGAAAGAGCATAGACCCATTCTCCCTCGAGAGGCTAAACACGGAAAGCATGTGGCATACCCCCCGCATCTTCACATCCTTCGGAAGAAGGGTGGCAAGTCCAGCTGCCATGGGCAGTGGGGAAAAGAAAAGAAGATAAAAATTCAAAGAATCCACAAGCATCCAGCAACCACATACATCCCATTCCATTACCCCTGCTGTCCTCCCCGACACCCATATGCACAAACTGATGCATCTCGCCACTCTAGGCGTCATCTGCTGCCACAACCACAGGGCCTCCGTGCCTCCACATATCACAACAGCCAACCAGGCTCACATCACAGCATATGCAGAAGGAAAACAAACATCACATCATGGGATCTTGACCCTTTAACAAACAAGAGGGTAACTCAGAACCCTTTTAGAAATTCCCACATAATCTGTTCTTCAATCCATATTGAATTAAAAGATTTTTTATTGGTAGGTTCCAATTACAGGAAACTTAATCAGTAAGCTATCACAATTAAATAACTATACTTACTTCCCTAATTTGATTATCCTCAAATTAGAAAAACTACAACAACGACAATAACTCGATTAATTTACATGCCTCTTTATCTATATCCAATTAATTAACAATTAATTCCAGCTTTACGTTCATTATCAGTTTATATCATGAACGAACAACAAATCAAAGGAAAAATAGATATCAATCTATCTAGAAAAACATGAGGCAACTGTTATCATGGTATAAAGAAACAACATGTGATCAACCAATTATTTTATTCCGGATTAAGTATTTAATTAGGTCAATTTCATTGGGATCCAAAGGGATAAATCATGCTAATTCTACGATTGCACATATACAATTAGAGAAGCCATGAATCCCTTACCAGGAAGAGTTCTTGACGTCCTTTATCCACACAACGGGTCACAATCCTCCTCTCACGACAACTGCATCCACCGGAGGATGCCACCGTATGACAGTACCAACCAATACCAAGAAAAACACATTAGAAACTTGGAAATTACAAGGTATAATATGGAAGAGGGAAACAAGAGAAGATGATCCCCAAAGGAACGGCGATAAAATATACATTATTGGGAAGATTGACCGACACAATTCGGTTGCATCCAAAACAGAGGAGAACCAATCCTAGGAGTAAAGATTGACTGAACAACTCCAACGGGAATGATTGAAAGGTTCTAGCGTTTCTTAGTTTTGAACAAAGGGAAAGAACAAGGGAGAATGATATCTCGTCCCTTTTTAAGATTTAATGGGGCGATAGTTTAAGATCCGGTTAATTCTACATTAAAAATGGATCGCATTAACCCACACGGTTTTCCCAAGTAAAATAAATCCCGGCCTTAGGAATAATTAATATTGGATTTATGGCATTTGAATCGGCCTTAATAGTCCTTAAAATAAGGCTTTAAATGTATTTTACGCCAAAGAAAATGTCAAAAGGGGAAAATGTAGGAGTCTGGAAACACTGTTCACCCACCGTTATTGTACATGAAACCGATATGTGAAACCGATCTGTCAGACCGATCTGTGAAACCGATCCGTGAAACCAATCTGTGAAACCGATCTGTGAAACCGATCTGTGAAACCGATCTGTCAGACCGATCTGTGAAACTGATTCGTGAAATCAATCTGTGAAACCGATCTGTGAAACCCATCTGTGAAACCGATATGTCAGACCGATCTGTGAAACCGATCTGTCAGACCAATCGGTGAGACCGATCTGTCAGACCGATGGGTGAGACAGATCTGTGAGACCGATCGATGAGACAGATCTGTCAGACCGATCGGTGAGACCGATCTGTGAGAACGATCTGTCAGAGCGATCTGTGAGACCGATCTCAGAGACCGATCTGTCAGACCGATCTTAGAGACTGATCTGTCAGACCGATCAGTGAGACCGATCGGTGAGACCGATCTGTTACTATTCATAAAACTGGAAACACTGTTCACAGAACTGGAAAATTGGCGAAGTGTTGGGCATAAGTCACCTTGACCTCCCAGAACACCTCTAACACCACATTTTCACAATGTAATGGACTGGAGAGGTCTGGGCGATTACAAATATGTAGTGTTAAATAAATTTATTATGATTACTAAAATTATATTTCTGAAATATTTTTACCAGTGTCATTTGGGTTATAAGAATCATGAATCATCTATGGTTTTTTTAATTTTAAAATAATATATGTATTCATAAAATTATTATTTATGGATACCATCAAGGGTTATGATTTTATGGTTTATCATATGTTTGATTTTTTAATCACCCATTATTGGATTTATCTATTAAGACTCTACCATGACTATGAAATTTTTGTATAAATTCATGGACCATATACGTTTTATAGGAAAGGATATTTGATGAATAAGGAATTAACATTTTACAAAAAAATTTTAAAGGTATTGATAGCATTTAGGGTTAATATGGTCATTAATGACATTGTAATAATTGTCAAATAAGTTTATGAGAGCGAATGTATGAAAAATAACTATTATTGATAACCTTAGTAAAAAGGGTTATTTAATGATTAATATAATTTCAAGGGTGGCCATGAATTTTTTTGGGATCTATTTTTTTAATTATGTTAGTATGTATTTTGTAAATGGAATAACCTCTTTCCGGTTGACAACACATTATGTCCAGAAAGGAAATGAGATATTCACCCTTGTACAATGGATGATAAGTGTTTACTCACAACCATTATCTTATGTGATATCCTAGTAAATATTACTCAATTTAAACGAACTAAAAAATAATTATTTATATTTAACATAATATTTTACTATTTTGGTTTAGAGATCAATGTATTATATTTTATAATTTGTTCTAGATTTGATGAAATTAGAATATAGTTAGTTATATAATGAATGAATTTTCACTCTTTTACAGATCATATGATCCACTAAAATTGAATTTTAGTTCCTCAATGATATGAAATTAATTTTTGATTATTAATTTATTAGAGTAATGGATGAATTGGAAACTGATAAAATCATAAACTAATGATTAAATTGTTATTATGAAATATTATTTTATTATGAAAGTATATTTTTGTATATTCATATACATAAAGGTATTTCAATAATTTATGTAAAGGATCCTTAATTATATAATAATATTACATTCTAATATGATACATTATATGGTCTTTTAAGTCATCAAATTTCAATGGTTTTGAGGCCTGTAACTATCCCTTGGAAATTCACTTGTTTGTGATCAATGAGATTTGTCACTCATAATAATTAATTTCTATTTTCATCTACGTCCATATCTTCAGATTCCACAAATTCCCTTTGGCAAGGAAACATAGTTATATGTTATTATGAATGGATTTTGTACATCAATTTCTCATTCGTAAATGTATTTTTTGTGGACACGTTTTTCATTGTGGGTTTTTCAACAATAGTATTTCCAAATTTTAAACCCTTGATTAATAATATCAAGTTTCAAATTTTGAGGATTTAATTTATTTATTGTCAGAAGATTTTAAAACCATAAAATTATAAAATAATCACATTTTAATAAAAATGATATGCGACACACAACACTAAGAATAAAATCCCATAAAATATAACTCAATAAATTAAATCTCACGATTGTTTGCAGAACACGTAACCCCGAGAATAAATGAACTATAATATGGAAAATCATTATATAATTGATGATAAATTAGAATATATGAATCATAATACCAAAATATTTATAAGTATTCTTATCTATATTATATAAATTAAATAAAAATTATATAAATGAAAAAAAAAATATTTTCTGAATAACTATATTTTTTTTCTAAAGATGAATGGCTCGTGGTTTACTCAAGGAATTTACATTTAATTCATATGAAATTTGGATTTTTTAAAAATAAACATCATTTGTAAAATTATAATATAAAAATTACCTTATGATGATTGTTTTGGGTTTTTTACGAAATATTTAATTTTTGATTAATAGTAAAAAAATATCGTATTTCAATGAAAACTGCATTTGCCTATAAATTATTTACCATGATAAATTGTATTATTAATTGGTTTTAAATTAAAATAATGTCAGTTTAATTTAATTTAATATAATTTATATTTTTTTATTCATTTTAAGGATTGAATGTTTTTTATAAAAACATTGAATTCGTTTGAAATGGTTCTCATTTAAAACCCACATTTCTTTTCACACATATGTGAATTATTTGAAATTAAATTTCAACACCTTTATTAATAATATTATTAAAATGTAATTTAATATTTGAAATAATCACTATATATATATATATTCTTATATAGAAAACATTAATTTTTTCCAAAAATAATATTGAAGGTAGTAAAAATTAATTAACACAATTAAGGTAAAAATTAATAGTCTAGGGTATAAACCATGATGATAAAGGTTAAAAATGAACTACCATCATACCCAACATCCATTTTATGGAAAAAATTATCTTATATATTATAGGATGTATAATTCTCCATTTTTGTGGCTTTTGGTATGAAAAAACAGGGATATGATTGAGTAATTTCAAAACATAACAAGTGTGACACCGACCTCACTTATTTAAGGGCATTAGATATCTAACCCACTTCACAACATCAATCCATTTGTATTCAAAGAATACCTACCAAATAACATCATATAATCCCTAGTATAATTTTATATGGATTATTTACTGAATAATTCCATTTTAGTAATATTTTTTGATTAATACCTAAGAAGGATACATGAAGAAGATGTAACCTTATTCTTCGAGCATTTTTTTTTTAATTTTTCATCCACATCTTTTAATTCATGTAAAAGAAACATGATATACTAAAATAAGTATATTACATTTAATTATATGTTTAAATTCCAAAATTATGACATAATAAAATATCCACTTCCATCAAATGGGTTATAAAATCACTATTCATATGTACGACAAACTACAGCCTCACGGATTGATGTCGTTCATTTTTCCACTAACAAATCTCATCATTGGGTCTGATGATATATATAAATTTTATATTATAATTTTTAGTATTCTATAACTATAAAGTCATTATATAATTTAAAACATCATTACATTATATTCTATTGGGGATATAATAATGTCTCTCGTGTGTATGGAAGAATACTGCCTCAAAATGGAATGTGATTCGCTATCACAAATGCTATACATATAAATTAATTAGGATAAGTTTTATTAATATATTATATATATATATAATCATTACGATATTATTTTGATATTCATCACTGTAAAATGACGATATATAATTTTATTTTTTTGGAGTGAAAAATAATTACATTATTTATGTAATTGTAGAGTATTTCCTTCATGAAGGGATGTGAATTTCTTTTTATAACCAGTCATTATAGATTATATAAATATATATATACATAAATTTTAATTTATAATATTGTATTCATGATATTATGATAATTATTTAATGAAAAAATATTCATTACCTCCTTTTCACAATCATCTTTGTAAATTGGAGCATCACTCATTCATATGTACAAACTACCATTTCCATGATTATAACATGGTCAATTTTATAGCTCAATAATTAATGATTGGTTTAAAAGTAATTTTTTTAAATAAATTTCAATTATGTCATGATTTCTTTTTGTAGATAATATAATTATATACTATGCGTTAGAACATGATCTTTGATGATGAAACACACATGTGAAAACAGTAAAAATATCACGACAAATAATAAAATTAATGGAAAATTATTAGTGATAGGTGTATAAGATGTTATAAAAGGGTTTCATATGATATTAAAAATATTAATATTTTTTTAATAAGTTTACAATTTTTTTAATACAATTACACATTATGTGAAAAAAAATTCCCCAAAGGAAAGTGCGAGGTAATATATTTCGTATAATATTCTTTTCTTTAATACATATTGTAATGTTATGAAACACATTTATTTTATATCATATATACACCACATATGTTACATGTTACATCATGATTCATTAATAATTGATTATATTTTTAATTTTATTTTTATTTCGACCATCTATGGTATTTAACATGAAAATTACAAATTGGTTAGGAATTTCATAATCCAAATTTCTTTTCAACAGTTTTTGTTAATTCAGCATGGCCATTAAAATTCTATGATTTTTTATATAACCAATTTTGGTTATCATTTTTTATATTTCCACTTATTTTATATGGATTTACAATTGATACACATTATTTATTCATGGATTTATTATGACATGAACGTTGTAATAATTTTAATTGTTTGTTTCATAATCTCATCCAAATATAGATTGTTAAAATTGAATTTAAATTGAAGTAAATTATTGAATAATTTAAGATATTAAAACTGTTAATATTTTTATCCTATATTACTTCATTATATTTTAATGTAATATTTAAAATTCCCCAGTCATTGGTACAAAACAGAAATGATAATGAGTTTAAAAAAACACAGAACGTTGTCTCTCTATTCAATTGTGAATTGTTTTTCTTCAAAAACATTTTTTTTAAAAAAATTTAATATTTTTTTCTCCTTGATGATATAATTTATAAAAAAAATATTACCCATTTCTTCGTTTTATAATATTTTTTTAAAAAGGAATAATTTTTATTCATTCGGAAGAAGGTACTTTTTCAATATTTTCAAAGTGAAATATGAATGTTCTTTTTAACATTTAATGAATTAAAATAACTTACCACCACCATGAAGAAAATTTCATTGAATAATAATTTATATGCTTAAAAGGAGGTTACATGATGGCTTCTTGGGTGAGACTATGGTGTTTTCAATTTTTTAACAATGATAATCATCCTTCTTCCTAGTGATTATTGATTTGTTCAA
Source organism: Viscum album (assembly GCA_963277665.1). Lineage (NCBI taxonomy): Eukaryota > Viridiplantae > Streptophyta > Magnoliopsida > Santalales > Viscaceae > Viscum > Viscum album. Next base: position 880,956,277 of record OY728166.1, read on the forward strand.
TGGATATTTGGAGTTTACTTCCAATGATTCTTTATGGAATGTTATTCATTCCAATATGGATCTTCCAACCAGTTCTCATATGATGTGATTAGTAATCTCATATTCAGATGTTTTATTGGGGTTTTCTATTCTGATCAAGTAGGGTCACCCATGATTATGTATTATCATAGAAGCTTATCAGTTGTTACAAATCTGATTTCACAACCACACTAATTCAAACCATGAAAATTATCTCTTCATGGTATTTTATTTTAATATAGAGGAGTCAATAAATGTTATAATAGTGTCCTTAAAAATCGTATCGGCCACTTTTTGGGTAATTACTAGTCGAAACACATCCAATTTTGAAGAGGTTATTTCCACATTTTCTTCTAATGACCTTAGTATATTACGACGGCTTGAAATCTTGGATACCTTTAGCATAATCGAGTCATCCATCACAAATCGTATTGGGATATCAATTTCAATCCCATTAATGAAAACCAATCCAATGCTTATATACATATTCATTTACATTTTTCGAATTGGTGTATTAGAATAAAAAAATCTTATTGTTTTTTCATGATATATAGGTACACCATATAGAATGGATTAACACAATAATGATGGTGAGTGTGGTTGTTTATCTTATATTGTTATTGATAGTAATTTAGCATATGATTGTCCTAATAAAATGACATTACTTTCCAATGATAAAAAAAATGATGTCAAAGTAGAATTTTAGCGCATCCCACACATATGCGAATTATACATGATTTTAGGCTACGTTGAGGAAAATTGTATGGTTATTCAAAATAATTTTAGGGAGGATCTAAAAGCTAATGATTTGAATGAGGTATAAATTGTTTTTTGAATAATGATATTTTCATGAAAAATAGGCTGTATCAAAATCTAAAATGGATCCCCTTCCTCCACACCTTTCCCTCCTAGTGTCTTAATTAACAAAATGATGAGTTGATATCACCGAGGTGAGGGAAAATCAATTTGTTTTGGGATAATCTACTACATATGGGTCTAACATGAATACTACCACACCTTCTGATGACCTCTGGTCAGTGCTGGAAATAAATTGGATATTAAGGAATTGTTTTTCAACCTGCAAGGTGATATCGATGATAACATTATGGTTTCTGATATTGACGGAAAGATTTAAGGGAATTTTCTTTTAGTTCAAAATGAGTCACATGTTATTTAGGATACTGATAAGTTAAATTTAAATGAGTATACAGATTCCATGATTTTTTTCCAAATTATCATTGGATAATTTTAATAAAAATTGTATCGAGGTTGATGCTCCCATAAATATAGATTGTGATCCAGTACCTATGAGAAAGGCTGGAAACCCTCTCAAATCATTAATATTGAAAAATAGTGAGGAAGTGGAGGGATATTATTACCATGAATCCATGCCTATTGAGATACCTCATACATCTAAGTAGGTGTCTTCCAGTGGTGTTGTTCAATATGTTGCAGGGCTTCCTACATATGGAGGTAATACAAGAGATGCAGGAGCTGTGGAGTAGATGGGAAAAAATGATTAGAGTAAATAGGAGGAATATGATACCTGAATAAACAAGTTGAATAGAGGTCTAGGGAATGATATTGAATAGTTGACAGATATTGAAGGTCCTGAAATAATATACAAGTGTCTTAAAAAATAAATATATTATATTGGAACTTCCATTTTTTGGAGAACACCACAAAATTTAAATCCCTTAGTAATCTATTTTTGACACACAATACTCCACTAGTTGGGATTGTTGAGCCTATGATGAGTTATAAAAATTGGACCTCTTTAAACCGAGGAACTAATAGATATAGTTTTTTTCTCCAAAATCTCATAGCATTAAAATGGACCATTTATGGGTATTAAAACCTAAAAGCATTTAGGTTTTATGTTGTGATAGAGTTCCACAGTGCATTACAATGTCTCTTATTTTTCAAGGATTCATTTTCCAATTTTCTTTCACTTATGAACCTATTTCGTAAATCAAAATTTTGGAGATAAGGAGGTCCTTATGCTTAATTTTTATGACTATGAAGAATAGGTGGATTGTTATTGGGGATATTAACACTTATTTGTGTCCTGAAAATAATTCTAAAACCAATATGAATATATTAGTCACTCATGATTTCTCTATGTGTATTTATCCATGTAGAATTGTTGAAGTCCCAATTTATAGGGGTAATTTTATAGAGAATAGGTATACTCATAATGGTAGATATTCTAATAACCATGAAAAGTGATTCATGCAGGCTAATGGTCTATGTGATTTGGGATGTTTGTCTAGCACTTAAATCCCTAGAACACACACAGATCCAAATCCCATTATTATTGAGGTTTTAACATAAACAGTAAGGTATGTCCCCTAACCATAAAATTTAATAATGGTTGTCTTGTAATCCCAAGATGCATAGAAATTGTTCATGAAACCTAGGAAAAAATTATCATGGAAGCTAGATAAATGTTTTGACCAGAAAATTGAAAGCTATCAAAGGAAAATTAAATTTTTGGAGATGTAAATAATTTTATAACATTGATGATGACATCAAACCTGCGGAAAATATGCTTCCGAGATGTCAAACTGCAATCCATGATCAAGAAACCCCCTAAAGAGATTAGATTAATTATTAATCCAAGTAGGTTTAATTACTGTTTATCCAAGAATGATAAATACAAAATTAGATAAATGTTATGTGGATTCATTGAATGAACCTGAACACTAATCTTTTTCATAGAATGCACATAGAAAACAGAATAATGGGATGGTTAATATTAATTAGTATTAATGATTTATTTTCAAAACTGAGAATGAAATATCTATTATGGTGTTTGATTATTTCTATAATATTTATACTAATGAAGGTTCTGAAAACACATATAATACAACTGATCCAATTCCATAATCTGGTTGATCACAACAAAACTATTAGCTCACATTATTTCCCTCTGAGAGGAAGGTTCGAGTAGCTATTTGTTCGCTTATAATCGATTGTGTAATAGGTTATTATAGGTTATATAATAAAATATTTATGTTTTAGTAAGATATTTCTCATAATGAAGTTGGTAAATATGTCAAAGTGTTCTTCTTTCATCCTCACATGCCTTATGGTCTGAACACTAACATTGTTTCTCTTATAAAAAAATATAATGTTGTTGACATCATGGACTAATGACATGTTTCTATTTAGAACAAAATTCCCTAAAAATTCTATGGAAATAATTTCCATCTGGTTTGTAAATGTGGAGAAGGATATTATCACTCTGAATAAATATGGTTTTGTACCTATTACAAATATTCAGATGTTCATATTTACCACATCTATGAGTGTGAATATCAGGATTATGATGACTATAGATAAACAATTATTTTCAAAGATTGATATAACTAATTGTTTTGATAATTTAGAATGAAATATCATTTATCTTGTTCTCAAATATTATTGTTTATACACTTTATTCAAAATGATTATCAATGAAATCATATCCTTGATAAATCCCTCCATCCTTATTTTTGATATGGATTAATCCTTTGTTAGGCTTTCCCCTTCCACTAGATATAGAAATACTCAACAGATGAAAAAATGATATGGCTAATATTGGTTTATTTAAACAAATAATAGAGAGAAAAGGTATGTTCACTCCCTCACATGTGTTCTATATCGATATTATAATACTTATTGGATAAACATCCAAGAAAACATTAAATTATTTCAGGTTTAATTTATATCTTTATGAATAAGAGGTATGAAAATAAATAAGTGGGGAGAAGTCCTAAATTATGTTCAGTAATGGGAAATTGGTGGTAAATCAAAAAAAAAATTCCAGAAGGCATATTTCTATGTGGGGATATTTTCCAAATATTTATCTTGGTATTCCATTATTTTGGGGGCAAGATATAACATCACATCTTGAGGATACTTTTTATAGAGTTCTTAATCAGTTGACTATGTAGAAAGGGAAATCCTTGTATCATGTGGGAAGGGTATTCTTGGTCTATTAAGTGATCAGTTCACTATTTTTTTATATTTTTCTATCTACAAACAACATCATCGTCTTATCCATGATCTTCAGGGCATGATAAAAAAATTAATTTAAAGAGGGTAGTTTATGAGATAATTCTCACTATGGTTTCATGGATGGATTTTATCATATTTTATGATAGTTGAGGTATAAGAATTTTATATTTCATCATATTTAATTATTTCCTCATTTCAAAATAAAATTGGAATCTATTTACCAAGAACAATCCATCTATTTGTTTTATATCTAACAGATTCCATTCTAAATTGATGAACTGATACTATCATTCGATAGTATCATCCATATCTAATGAAGTATGTAAATTATTCAGTCTTCTAATGGTTGATTGAATGTGGGTTTTTCATGACACTACAACCTTAATGAATCGATAACCCTTAGGGTAGGTAATCCCATCATGGAGAAAATTATTTTCCAAACCAATAGGATTCATCTGTCCATTTTTGATCTTATCAACAATTTCTACATGCATGGAATTACATTTCCAAGCCATGTTTCTTATGAAATTCAAATATATTTATTTATGGATGGTACCTTCTTTTATGGATAATTATTATGAGTGGATTGTTTAGTAGTATGTCAATTAATAATATGAAAAATTATTGAATATTCAATGTCTCGACCTATCTTGACACTATTAATATGCCATTTTAATTTCATTATTGGGAAATTTGGTTTGGAAAATATGTAAAAAATTATTTCCCACCCATGATCAATTTTAGTGGGTGGGAATATCCATGGATTATACATATAACATTGTTATGTGAGTGATGGAGTGTTTCTTGCATTTGTTTGACAACTACACTTTCACTTTTATTTTTTGGGATAATATTCCAGATCTATTTGGAATACATGTGGAATGGAGTAGCATGGATCACCTAATTCGTTGCAATATAACAAATTATTTAACCCACAATAGGAAGGTTCATAATATTTTAATTGATGAAATCGATTCAGTTGTATCTATCACATGTACATTTAGGAATGATATCCTCATTGATAACCTTAATCTATCAGCCCATTATAGAATAGTGGAAATTCAAAGAGACATTTTTCGGCATTGAAGATACAAAATGGGACATTGTATAATTACATGTCTGATATTTTCACTCTTACCCACTTGTGTGTGCACATAACGATGATACTGCATATTGGTTTGAAATGTAATTGATGGATCCCTCCAATCAGTCAGTGGATGAATGCTAATGTGGATGGAGATACCTTTAGATCAACAGGTCTGTTAGGTTATAGTCATGGTTTTCACACATACTACAGCTTTGTGAAAGGATGTTTCTCTAATTAGATTTCTTTATGAAACTACATATGAGGTTGAGTTATGTGTATGGATTTATACTACTAATTAAGATGGATATTATATTTGGAATCCTTTATGGATTGAATCTGAATCTCAGATGACTGTTATTGCACTAAGGACATGTACACAAAATGTTCCTGGCATGTTTTACCTAAATCAATTTATTTTATAAATCCTTTAGAGAAACTCAGGTGGAGAGTTTCTCATGCCTATTGGGAATCCATCTACATTATCGATACATTGTCAATGAAGGTGATTGTTGAGATGAGAATGATGTGGAATTTTAGATCACTGATCATTTTTAGATCTCGAGTTGATGTTGATATAAAGGTGGGATTACACTAATGATTTATTAACAGTGCATCATAGTGCCAAATACCTTTCATTTGATTTATTAATTAAATTTTAGTGATGGGGAGTCCTGGAATCTTTGTAATATTACAAAGAAATTTTTTAAAAAATATTTATTATTATTTTTTAAATTAATAGTTTTTAAAATAAAATTTTCTATGAAAAATATTTTCAACTATGTTAAGATTTAAAATGTTCTCTGAATAGAGAAGTATATATTTTCCTCATGAATGTTTTTAATGATAATTTTATATTATTTAATATTGAAGAATGTAAAACCCTTCATTTTCAAATACTACACTCTGATATGTAGTATTTATGCCATCCTTATTTTTCATATAGATGGTTTATGATCACTATGACCAAGGGAAGTATTAAAAATTTATTTCCTAATTCATTATTGTTGCCATTAACATTCCCTTGAGTTATTCATTATCCTATGGATATTAAATTTAAAATAAATATCAATTTTATTGATCATGGATATGATTATTTTGTAAATCATACATCATATCAATAGAAGGTGTTCAATATGGGATGTTACTTATTTATCTGGCTAAATGTAATTAAAACTATATTTTTTACTCAATGAAGATATTGAGGATAATGTAAATTGTTTATATATTAAATCGATTGTTTGATATATGAACAATTCTTGGACATTCAAGAAATAGGTGGGGACTTGTTTTTAACTGTCCCTTGATGAATCAGTTGTCTCATCGAACTAATCAGTTGGATATATTTACATAAATGGGGTTCAACCTATCAAATTTGAACTATCTTTATGTTTTATATAGACGGTAGAGGAAAGATGCACCAAGGAAATAAGATTTCCAATAATTTAGCGTTGCATTAATTTTTAATTTAGTTATTATTATCAATGATACTATTGAAAACATTTTATATTTTGACGAATTCCATTATTATATTATTGATTAAATGACATTTGGTTTTAGTTATTTTCATTGCTAAATTGATTATGACTTATATATTTATTATATTCATGATATTTGTTAACTAGATTGTCATTTCATCCATTTACCATGGTATATTGATTATTCTAGTAAAATTATTTGAAGGTCATGTATTTTTGGTTTCCCACACAATCATGTTGATTATTATCATTTATACATGATAGATGCATCTATAGGATACTCTTTTTGATAATTTGATATCCCTATTAATTTTTTAAATTTCCCAGAATCTATGAGGTTTACAATGTAACATATCACTGATTATTCTATATGGAAGAATGATAATCTCAAAATATATCATGTTTTAATTTCTGTATTAAAATATAATGTTAGAATCATGTATGTATTTAGTTTATCAAGACTAAAAACAAATTATGTCCTTTAGGATGTGTTTCCATGTATCCTATAAAAATGTATTAAAGTTGTATCCCACTCTACTCTTCTAGTGGAATGGTTAATATATAATTTTAGAATAAATAACGAGAATAAAAATAATATGAAAAGAGCTATCAATGTTCTAAATTCATCACATATAGACATTATATGAATGGAAAATATAAGAATATAGGGTTGGGTAATCTTACCACCATGGAATAAATGAGTTCAATAGGTGAGGGTCTGAGTGCTTCTCATTATGAATCCACCTCAATCATTCTAATATTTTCTTTAAAGAATAGAAAATTCAAAACATAAAAAGACTGTAATATTAAGATGTGACACAATAGGATTTCTTTAAAGCATATGGTCATCAAAGATTTCTAAAAACAGAGGATTCATGATTATACTGATAAATAAGATTATTCTGTTTATCAAAATAAAAATAAAATGATCAACATGAATTCTTTAAGGAGAACAAAATTTAGATATATATGTTTCATGTAATATTGAATTGGATGAAATTATTTATAGGTATACACGATTTGTAACATTTGTAGTATTATGAAAACAATTTTTAAAATTTTATATTTATTAAGGACTGCATCCAATGAAACACATCGAGTGAATATAATCTAATTAAGTGGTCATATTTGATGTAATTTACAATATGAAATTTTTTAAATCCATCTAGAAGAAGTAACAGACATGGTTCATCGAATTAACCTAAGACACACTGCTAGATGGAGTTGTTCAATATGATTACCAAATAGATGATGAGATACTAAAGTTGATTAATATACATAAAAGATTTGATAGTGAGTTAATCATATGTTATAATATAATATCAAAATAAGAACTATCAAGTAATTTTTAGATAAATTGAATAGGTTTTTGTATTTAATATTAGAGAATTTATATATCAAATGTCAACCATTTTAAATGATGAAAAAACATTGAGGATTATTTTTAATTTTTGAAATAAGTGATGAGATATAATGATTCCAAAAAGATTTATGTTATTTAATATTTAAGAAGATAATTTAAAATTTTGTAATTATAGAGGGAGATGTCGTACGTGAGTGTGAAATTTCTCGAATATTTTATTTTTACATTATAGTATTACAGAAGAAGAATAATGTTTTAGGATACTTGTAAAAGGATTAATGTTTATTATTAAACATTCTATAGATAAATGAAGAATAAAGTGATAAACGGTTGGATGGATACTAGGTATATGAAATATACTAATTATGAAAAATGAACTCTTCATAAGCACAAAAATAAATTCAAACACACATGTATGCTTATGGAATATTTAATAATGGATGTAGGAAGTGAAAATAACACTTATTCTATTTTTGAAAATGAATGATGTGAATGTATGTTTTCCCGTAAAAAGTGTATCACAATAATTATAAATAAGTTAGGATTGAACAAATTGAATCTAAAAAATTTGGGCTATATTTTATCGGGAAATGGATTACAAGACTCGGCATAACATATAAATTTGTTTGAATGACATTGGAATTTTTTCTAATAAGAATCAGGTATCTGTATAAACTGAATAGAAAAATATTGAATGAAAAAGATATTGAAATATTGATATCATGATATTTATTATTCTACCCAAACATCGGAATAGATACCATATGTTTATCCAATCATCATAAAAAAGTTGTTTTTGTTGATACTATATTGATGTTCCCTAATAGTCATGTGAATGTATTAAAAATATATAACAATCATGGGGTGTAATGAATTAATATTATGTAGGATATTAGAATGAGAAACTATTATTATGTTTATGTAGAAAAATATATAGAATATAAATATTGGACTTCATTTCATATTTATGATGTTATTTATAAAAATTTAATAGACTAACATGAAGATGCTAATATTAGAGGAAGAATAGTGTATAGGGAGAGTTACTGATGATTGAAAAAACCTAGTTGTTAATATTAAAAAATTCATATTCAATGATTAATTATAACATGGTGGTGTTTTAATGATCTAACCATGTACAATTATTATTTTAATATTGTCTAAAATGGTGGTGGAAATTATATGATTTTCATGAAATAATTATCATGAATAGAAATTAATTGTGATTCATAAATTAATCGTATATAGAAAATGTTTTGGAATAAAAAATAATGACACATTTGATGATTATGATGGTCCATATATACAAAATATTTTCAATGAAATATTTCATCATCTATAGGTACATTGATATTTTTTTATCCTTTTATAAACATAAATTCTTATATTTATAAAGAAAAATGTATTTTTAATGAAAAATATAAAAATAAATTGTAATAGGGAAGAAACCAGCTATTCTATGTGGGAAAATTATGATGTATTTGTTATGATAGATATAGGAATGTCATTTGAAGGAAAAATTGATAAAACTACTATAAAATATGATTTTTAATAGTTTTATGACATGGTAAAATTTTATAGAACACTCTATGTTCTAAGTTAATCAACATTGATTTCTATACCAAGGAAGACACATGTAAACATAGATTTGGTTGATTTATGGATTTTTTCATCCATAAAGGTGATCCCATTTGTATGTTATGAAATTGAAGACATAAAATGAAAAGGGGAGAAAATGGAAAGGTTGGAGGAAACTTCCATTCACACACTACGATTTAAATATGGGGGATTTAAATAAAAATCATTAAGGGGGATAAGAAAATTAATATTCCTCTTAGGAAAATCATTAAAATTATTTTCATTAAGGGGAGGGAAAACATATTTTGATTCAAAAAAATTATTATTGAACTAAAATCCAATTGGTATGACTGAAGTGTCAAATGGATGAATATAATGGAAGTTTTTTTTATTATCAATAGAGTATGAAATGGTATATCGGTATATTTATGATATTTCCTATGGATATTTATGGAGTTTCTTATAATGTTTACTATATATTTTTCTATGTAGTTGACATTGATATTTCTATGAATTTTTTTTAAGATTTCTCTAGAGTGTTTCTAATTCCATTTTTTACAAATATTTATACTTAATTCATATGATGATGTGTCATTCCAAAAACTATTTTAAAATCATTATAAATATACATTTTCATTATTCTACATGCCTATATTAATTTTGTTTCTATAAGAATAATGGTTTTTATATAATTATCATTATGTAAAGTGGTGAGGTGTTAGGTGATGATTAAATTAATTATTACAAGATAGGTAAAACTCATGTGGTTACAAAATAGGCTTTTACTACTTGAAAATATTCATATACCCACGGTTTGGCACAAACCCTTTGGTATAGGGAACCCCTCTACCCATGGTTTGGAAAGAATTTTGGTATAAGTATAGTACTAGAAACCTCACCCAATGATTTCCAAAACCTTCGAAGTAGGTATTTTTCAAAACATATTCCCAAGGATTTAAAAAAATTCTGTATAGGTCACCTTTACCCACATTTTTGACCAAAAACGTGGGCATATGTTTTTTTTCAAGGCTTATATCCATGATTTTGAAAAAATCAATGCTATAGGATATTGGTTTCAAAGGGGAAGAGAAATCACGTGGGACACAAAAAATATTTGTGGGAATTATATACACACATGGTTTTCTCTCTTATACCCAAGATTTAGATTAATATGTACATGTTGATTCAAATATATAAACAGATATGTTGTATTGGTGTGTTGGTGAATCATGAATTATTATTACATATTTTCACGTGATCCAATCCCTCAAAACAATTTATTTTTAATAGACATGTAATATTAATATATGTAATTTAATGAATATATAAATAATAAAAAATTCGTTTTTTGGGTTGGTGAGGCGTGATATAGTGTATCCTCGTAATAGAGGATTGAAACTCATTGTTGTATTTTTTAAAATACAAATGAATATATTAATATATTTATTTAAATTTACATATGTATTCATATATTTGGAATTTATGGATTGGTGAGACGCATTGATGGGTGAATGTAGGTCTCAGGTTCGAAATATGCTTTCTTTTTTTTCATAACCATGGTTAGTTCGCTTGTTTGAAATATGCATGCATTGTTTTCCTATATTTAATACCCATAGGTTGGTAAAATGATTTTTCATGGTGAAACTTGTGTATAAATCCTATTACACATAGGCAGAAGTCATACCTACATTGTTGGAAAACCATGGGTATATCTCGGGGAGTTATCTCAATGCCTCAATTGCTCGTGGTTCCCAAAACAATGGGTATAACATATACACACAGTTTTGGGGGCTATACCCATGGTTTTGTACGATTAGTATAGTTTATTTTTCTAGTAGTTTTTATTGAATATACAGGATAGAAAAATATATAATGTTGTAGAAAACATTGAAATGTACAATTTTTCACAAAAAGGTTATGTTTTTAATATTTCATTGAATGGAGAAAAATAAAAAATTATCATGACATAGATAGATATAATGTTATCTAATATGTGAAAGGCGTAATGTTATACCATACGGTGATTGTAAATATTGTTACTATATTGATAGTATTATAAATTTTATTTGTGAAATTTCAATTTTATAAATGATGGTTGTTTGTTGTTCATTTTAGAAATATGAGTTGCAAAAATGTATAGATTAAATGTTGAGTTGTACAGAGGCTGGGATACAGACGTTTTCAATAAAAATATCACTTTATAAATTTGAACTATAGAATGTTTGAGTTATAAATTCTAGATGTAGAAATTTTATGGTATAATGAAAATATTTATAATTTTTTAGGTATATATTGGTGGTGTATAATGATTGCGTTATGAAGTTAGAGAGAATTCTTTACCCTAGATAATGGTTCAGGAGATTTATTAAATAATTGTAAAATAAAAAAACACAATGATATTGACATTAAATTCCTTTTTTTATAAATTAGGCCATTATATATGAAATATTTTATGAGTTTTAAGTTCGTAAATTTTAATAATATTAAAATAACAATATTGATTCAGATTATTAATGTTGTTTCAAAGCTCATCCAATGAAGGAAATTTTGGGTGGGAAATATAAATTAGATTCCTGTTTTAATTACATATGTTTTAAATTAATTTTTTAATATATAAAATGAATAAATCATTTGGATATATATATTGAAGAAGAGTATAGTTTTGAAAATAAAAATAGGGGAATTTCATGATTGGCGCTCTAAAATATTATATTTTATAATATTTTATTATATTTTGAGGAAATCCGAACATCAGGTACTATGGAAATTTGAGAAGTCAAATTGATTCAATGTAATAACCTATATATCTTTTTATGACCACTATTATGATTTTAGGGTTTATATTTTACAAATTTATAGAAGAAGGATTTTATGAAAAGTAATTTTTTTAATAGATGATATGAGGAAATCAATGATAATTTATTAAGGATGTTTCGAACGAGACATGAAGAACTAGTGGTCAATATATATAAAATTCCATTTAATTAAAGAGTTTTAAGACAAAAATATTTGTGTAATGATCATTTCGATGCATTATATAGGTAATTATCATACTAAATTGTGATTCCATCGAACAAAACATATAATTTATGATGAATATTATAGTGGAAAATAATATCCCCAAGTTATTTAAGAAGAAATAAAAAGTATGTACCCATATTGGGACTAAATAATGTAAAAATACCAATGGGTTGTTACTTTATATTGTCAAAATTATATATGAAAAAATGGTTCTGGGAACATAATAAATGATTCATACATAATACCTAATGAGGAATTTTCAATAAACATAGTGAATATAAAATAAATAGATGAATATATTTTGTAAAAAAAGTGGTTACCCATGATCCCCCCACATGGTGGCTACCCAATCCACTTGAAACTATATTATTCAATATGACATATTATTTACTATACATTAGGTTAAAAAACTCTATAAATTATTAGTTCCAAATAATAAATTTTTTAATTGGAAATAATTTTTTTCAAATTAATAAATTAAATATGATTTATAAAATGATAAATTTATGTTCATAACACCAATAGTTTTTATGAATGGTTATTTTTATAGTTTTTTTAAGTCATATATTCCATAGTTAAAAACTAGTTACATTGGAAAAAAACAAAATAGTAATCGGTATAACCTAATAGTAAATGAATTTAATCTGTATTAATACATGTGTTCAAATGATTATTATGTGATTTATAAATCTTATCCAATCAAAGATAGACACACTATTTTTTTAAATTTTTGGATCAAAAAAACATTAATAGATTCATTCTATTTGGGAAAAAAATGGGTATTAACAAATTGATGATATTATTCGGGTATAATATAGGGAAAATCCACCACATAATGACACACGTATTCCTTAAAATTTATCATTGAAACATTTTCACTTTTCACTTACTAGATTCCTCCATCAATTCAATAATAATGTGAATAAAATTATCTATCATAATAAAATAATTTCGAAGGATAATTTCCAGAGAATGATCAATATACCAAGGTGTATATTACATAATGCATATCCTCTTATTCCTAATCATTATCATTTATACCTCCCTAATAATGAGTATATAATTAAATTTTTATAATTAATATACTGTAACATAATTATATAAATGTAATAATCATTATTTAGTCCTTCAAAATTGCATAGAAAAAATTGTATGTTAGCCATTGGGTAGACTACCACATCGAAAAATTAATTTTCATTTCATTCTTAATCTTAGATATTTTGTTCATTATCCATTATACCTAATATAGTATCCAACACATAAAAAATATTAAAAATATAAATATTCAACTATTATAAATCCATTATACAATTCTTTAACATATTCACCCATCAAAAAAAATGTGCACCTATCTTGGTCCGTTTAACCACCAACATAAAATATGTTGAAAGACACTACAATGAATTAATATTAGAACCACAATACTATCATTATTAAAATCAGTAAAGAAATATTCTTCTCTATTTTTTGTAAATTTTTTATTATGTTTTAAAATTACTATTAAAATATAATCCTCGATCAATAAATTAACCAAAATAAGCCAACACTGATTCAATTTTCCGGTAAAAGAAAAAAATTTTGAAAAAATTATACGATAATTAAATATAAAATGAATATTAAAGTGACCGTATATATTAAATATATATGAATAATTTTTCTACTAAGGTTATAAATAAACTTAATTTGATAAATCTAGATTTTATTCTTATGCCCAATGTGAATTAAGAACACAATAAGGCATTCTAGTGTCATATTTTCAAACATTGATACATATTTCATATTATAAAAACTATTTTATTTGGACTGATGATTATGATCACCCATTAATATTTTAAATCATGATCCTTTCATTTTTTATGAAATTTTATATTTCATTTTAATTCATATATTTTAATTGGATTGTATCAAATGATTTTATTTTCTTAGGGTAATCTATTTCATAATTTCAAATCTACGAGAAATGTTTAATATTTCGCATAATTAGTTATCTTAAATGATATAATCAAATAAATTAAACCTTTAACAGTAATGAATGTCTTTTATTTCATGATATTTTTATTTTTCTCCCATGGTATGCCTCTAATTCTTAGGTTACAATTAATATACATGTATTTTGTCACTTGATTCACAAGAATAGATTTGTTTTGGTTCTTATTAAACATATTTCAAATTGGGTTGTTACATTATTATATTTTATTTGGTTTGTATTATTTTATATTTTTTTCAAGAATTTATATTTATAAAAAATTTACCGTTTTCTAAATGGATCTTATTTCATGAATTAGGAAATTAATGAGGAATTTGGATCACTAATTTTTTTCTTTAAGTCCAAATTTTATCCATTTAACATCATTGTTATATATTTAAGAAATGAAGATATTTATTAATTCATTAGGTATTTATACCTTCATTTATAGTTAAAATGATGGGTTTTAACTAAATAATTCCATCTTATTGAATATATTTTAAAAAAATAACCACATTGTTATGAAAAGAAAAAAACTAATTTTCAAATGATGGGATTTCATCAATTTCAATTATCATTATTCATAAAAAAGTTCGTTTCATATTTTTAAACCCATATATGTATTTACTCATGTAAGATATGTATTTCACATTTTATATTTTAAAATTTATGTTTTACTAACTATTTTTATAGTATTTATTTTTAACCATTGTATATAAAATAATTAATACAATTATCTATCCATTAAAAATAAAATTTTTATCATCCCAAACAACATTTATTATCATAAAAATTTTTATTTTAAATGGGAAATCAATGAATTTTATTTTTTAAAATGATATTTTTTTCTAATGTTTTCACATCATCGTGTCGATAATTAAATCTTTTTGTGACTGTAACATTTTCTACTGTTTCAAATTTAAAATTGTTTTCCCAAAACTCATTTATAATTTAACCACCATTTTATAACTCTATGTAAAAATTTTATTTATAAATAATTTATTTTCTATTAATCATATTTATTTTTTTCTTAGGAAATATTATTTTGTGTGATTGAATTTTTGGTATCATCCATTCAAATTCTTGAGGCCAATATTGCTGACACCATCTATAAATGAAATTAATCATTTATTATTTCTATGGGGTCTTAATGATGTGTAAAAATGATTTTCTAGGGTGTAACACATATGTATTGATGAATGAAAGGTTGGTTCCAATATCTGCATTCAATTAATTGATGGAATTTATATCTCATGAGCTCTGATGGGTATAATTGAAGGTTTATCCAAATAAAAATGTTAAACAAGTGGATTTATCACAAAAATGGTACACTAGAAGAGTAATAACACAAGAAATGGGTTTTGAGAGAAGGTTTCTTTATCCAAAGTGTGCATGTGATGAATAATCCCATGGTAAAGGGGTACACATGAGGTTTTGAACTAATCATAAGGGTATACATGGAAATTATTTGAAGCCCAATAATGTAAAAAGTTGATCATTCCATACTTATAATGTGGTTAATGTATTGATGGGTATCAATGAGTCATGACTACTATGATTTGGTTTGTAACAAACTCTTACGTCATAATATCATGCTAGTGATTATTCTAATTTATTCATTTTTAATGTCTAATGATCTTGCACACTTTTTCAATGGTATATTATTTTAAATATTAGATTATATGTCTATCTATAATGACTTATGGAAAACACTTATTGTTTTATTAACATTTAGTCAGACATTTCTCCCATTATAATGATTCATATAATTTTTTTGAAATCAAATGTGATGATATGGTGATCAGTTTTTCATTACCATGTTTATGATATTACCCCATTTTTATGTTTCTTTACCTAGAGATATAAATATCTATAAAACACAATATAAGTATAGTGGAATTTTATTGTGGAGAAATTTTTTAAAAATATTATATATCTATTCCATAGATAAACTAAAAGAAAATATTCTTCATGTTCTTTGAGATTATTTTCATATGTTGTACTAGTGTGATGATGGTGCTTATATAGATTGGATTGAAAAAATTTGTGTGAAAATTAATTTTTAAAATTATGTATTTTTAGAAATGGACATAGGAGTGTTGGTATGGGGTGAACCAATCAGTTGGGATGGTATGTGTGAATATATGACATCTCGAGACATGCAACGTAGTGTAAAAAATTTATCATGTAACCAAATTATATAAATATTCATGTCACTAATTAGGTTTGTGTAAAAAACTATTGATGAATAATTATTAGTGTGTAATCACCTCATCATCATGGTTTTAAATGACATGATCTGGATATTGTTCTTTAATAAATAAACAAAGAACTGATATTCAATCAATCATTTGATATTTTATTGTTCATTATTGGGTAGAAATGAAACAAGATATTTGTTTTATATAATTCTTTTTCTTGAGATTTAGAATGAGAGTTAAATAAATAATTTTAAAAAATAGGTAATATGTATTACTAAAAACCCAATATCTGGATGTGGGGTTCATCTTTATTCCATTAGCATAAGAGACAATGAATAAAATACATATGGATCGAATATTTTAGTTTTTTTGGTAAAATAAATACAAACTAGAAAATAACATTTAATTTCAAAAGATTTAGTAAACAATTAATTTTCTTTCAGAAGACTATTATTCATCATATAATATAATTTCATATCAATAAAAAAATACATCCTTGAATCTTGAAAAAAATAAAACATAAAATAGTTGTGGGCATAGATGCTCAGTATACATCACCATACAGAAAATGTTATGAATCAATATGAATTAATTAATATAAAAATAGGAATAATAAAAACACAATATATGTAATCAATAACTGGAGCATAACATTGTAAGACTTAATGATGATGAAACAACTATATATAAATTATCCATTAATCATGAAGTTTATCCATATATATTCTAACTAATTGAATAATCACATTTAATATGAAAAACTAATTTCATAATGATGGCTGTCATAATGTAGGACATTTAAAACATTAAATCAAGTTTTTACGTATGAAATATAATACTATTGATGCCTGTTTTAATGAAATATTATACCATTATAGAATTTTATCCTGAAATATATATAAATGGTTAACGCATCATTAAAAACCGAATAATGTTTTTCTGATGATACGAATTGATGCATTGAGGGGCCATAAAAGGCCCCACACATCACATAAAAATACTAGAAAATTCATCATTGGGTTATAATTTCAAATAATTTTTCTAGGGGATACATAAACAAAAATATTCATGTATAATGATGAAATTGTAAAATATACCACTAAGGAATTGGTCACTATTGAATCCTAATCCCCAAGAATGATATAAGCTTAAATAAAACATGAAATGAAATTATGATAAATTAATTTATCCTATAACATAAATAATAGGTAGTATGTACACTAAAAAAATAGAAAAAGTGGTGAATTTTGTGTATGCCTCATATTAGTAAAAGTGAGATACGAAACCCTTTCATTGAGTATGACTCATCACATACGTTCATTATCTTCATAAATAATAAATTAATGTATATTATTTACTCTCTGAAGAACCATTCCATATTTATTATTCTTATTTATTTTAAATACTACTATGTTATATATGATTACAAAATCAATTATGTTTACATCAGATGTTTTAATGATATATATTAAATTTATAAAAAATGTTTGTAAGATAAATATGTTCAAACATGTCATAATTTATAAATTTAAATAGTATCTGTAATCATGATTTAATTATAAATCAGTAAAAATTTTAAAACCTATCATTAAATATTGTTATGAAATCAGAACTGTCTTCCAAACATATGGATAACAGGTTGTACATACACATTAATAACATTTCAAATATGTTATATTCATTATGGGAAAAATTATATCATATTTTTTACTTAATGAATTTTAATAATATCACATACAAAAATATTATTTATTTAAATATACTTACATATACCATTCATGTGGTGCGGTTGTGAAAATAGATTCACATTTGTTTATGAACACGATAGTCCACATGTACATGAATGATGCTATCATATTTTAGTGAGTGAAATGGAAATAAAAATATTATATATATTATTGTATAAAATATATGTATGAAATGAATATCATAAATATTTAATTTTTATCACATATATTTATTAACATTATCCTTGTTACATCGCATATAAAACATTAGTGAAAGATGAATCACATCACTTCGCGTTTGGGTAGTTCGCAGTACACGCAGAAAACAATATCACATCCCATTCGAAATGGAATATAAAAATATTAATGTAATATAAATACTATTTAGTATCAATGTTTTACTATAAATCATATATATACTTTTTTATCAAAAATCATACCCAATCATTTGATGTAGTAAAAGAATATTGGATGACATCAGTTCACGAGGCAGTAGTCCACCATATAGAAAAATGGTTCATTAGTTAACCATTTGATTTAAGTGGAAATGGATATAGATCATTAATTATATCCTAAAAACAATAACTTATATGGTATATACCAACTATATTAATTAATAATTGTTTAACTATAATTTAGGGCTGTGGAAGATGAAATAAAATTAAAAAGCATTGTTTGGAAATTTTCCCCTTAACATCCCACCACTATTGGATTATACCTAATGTGTTTAGAAAATGTATTTATGAAATTAAAAATTATTCCCATATGTAGTTATTTATGTTTTGAAATTAGTTTAATTGTAAATGTAAGAAAAAAATTTAATGGTCTAATGAATATTTGAGAGGATAGGGAGGTTTATAAGTGTGGCATGTGTACACATAAATGTTTTGATAATAAAGGTTTTTATACATGTGTTTTACATATATAAATGTTAAAATAAGGATTATTATGAATATGTATACCTTATAATTCCTAAATATTTAAATATAAAAGTTTTTAGACATAATTTTAGGTCATATTCACCATTATCATTCTAGATTAACCCCTTGTAAAATCATTAGTACCTTAACCGTAGTAATAAATTTGAGCTTTTTTTACTTTTAATTTGTTGAAAAAATAAGTCGAACATATTAGATAATAAAATTTATTATTAATAAAAATATAGATTCAATTTTACATAATACATTAATGTATTTGGTTAAATGACATATAAATTTCATCTCATATATACAATGAGAAATCATATTTCGAGGAAAAAATGTTATAATTTTTTTATATGAAAATTAAATATGTAAAAGAATACATTGATGTAAATTAGATTAATAGGTCTATAAATAATTAAATTTTATATTTTTTCACCTCAAATATATAATTTTACATTATACAATTTATAAATTAAAATGATATTTTCAAATATAATTCATCATTTTCCACTAATCATCAAAAAATGATGTTTTGTAAAAATCCAAAAAATGTAGAAAATTAATTTTGGTAATATAATTCAATAAATATTATTTATATTGAATTTTTTTAATAAAATGTGTATAAATTAATTATATGTTATTTTCAAAATTAATGACTAATTGGCCCCTCATAAATATACAATTTTTTAATAAAATGTTTCCTTTTCCATCGAATAGTTATAATTTTATCAATAATTAATTAAGTAGAATTTTATTTATTTTATCATTTTTTTAGAAATATAGTTTTATTTATTTATTGATTATTATTAGTAAAATTCAATTTAATTACCTAGTAATAATTGTATAGTTTATTATGGTTCATTTAGAATCAAGGTGGAATGTTCTTTAAGTTATTAAGGAGATTAAATTTAATAGAACATAGATCAAGTGGTGTTTATGATTGATGTTTCATGTCACGTATTGTAATGAATAAAATGTTCTTATTTTTGAATTTGGGGGTGTTATATTCTCCCAAACATAAAAAAAATTATGGCCTTAAAATTTAAGCCATTTCTGGGTAATCCAAGGTTGGGTGTTTGTAAATTACTTTTCTAAAAAACAAAATAGTAAAAATAAGTAATAAAAAATACTCTAAATAGGAGGGAAAGTAACTTAAAAATTTCATATGGAATAAAACATAACTGTGTTTATATGATGGAAAATAATGTTTCAGTTTAAATATATGGACAAATATGAAACAAGTAAATCATCATAGAGACTGAAAGAGCCAATTTATCACAAAAAATAGAATTATCAATGAGACCATAAAACTAGAAATATGTGACGATTTAAAATAAAATCGGTTCATCATAAATCAAGGTATTATGAAAATTTTTTGTTTAATTTTCGTTTTATTGGATTTTTGGAATACCATTACAATCTAGGCTGAGAAAATATGAAAATAAACATTCATTATATATTTATATTTTGTTGGATCAATTTAGGTTTTTATTATATTTTGGTCAACACCCTGGGGAGTTGGGGAGAGGGTGCGACAAGGGTGGCCAGTTGCTGGTGGGTGCGCGGCCAGAGCAGGAGTGCAGGTCGGTTGTTGCATAGGAGGAGGAGAAGAAAAGGAGGGGGTGGTGGCACGTAGGGGAAAGGAAAAGAAGCCGCGTGGACGAAAAAAGGGAAACCCTTGCAAAGAGGAAAAATAAAAAAAGGGAAAAACATTAAAAAACAAATACAAATAATATTAACAATAATTGTAGTATTAACAACAATAATAATAATAGTATTAAAAAATTAATAATCAATTTAATCTATAATAATAATAATAATAACAACTACAACATAAAGATAATGATATGTATAATAATAATATTTATAACACTTTTATTAATAATAATAATAAAGATAATGATAATTTTATAATAATAATAATAGTGATAGAAATAAAAAATCAGTAATATTATTATTATCCACCTATTTTAATTTTACATCATTTTTCATTACATAGTCTTATTAATTGGATATCGCGACCTCGCGGCCCGCGCAAAACTCAAGCTCTCATGTGTGGACCACGCAGTAGATTTTGTCTGATACAGAAACAATCATACGAGTGCCCGGGCGGACTATACGACCTACGCTAACCGTGTGGTGCCTGCACATCAGAAGAAATAATAATTATTATCATTATTATATTTTATCATTTCATTTTTAATAAAAATTATAAATTTATTAACAACAATGAAATATTTTTCCATTTTAATTCCCCGAAAGTAGAAGAATCATGCCAATGCCAAAGCGGAGCCGGGCGGGGTCTCCCAACACGAGCTCTGCCCATGAGCCCAGCGACGGCTGCTGAAAAATGCTCACATTTTAACATAACTCAAAGGTTATTCATCCGGGACTCAACCTGAACCCCAAAAAAATTAAAAGTCAAAGAAAACTATAAAATAAAATAAATGTTGGTGTGGCGTGTGACCATAAGACACATTAAATTATAATCATTAAATTTAACATTAAATGAGATTGTTATAAATTAATTCATGTAATAAAATTTTAATGTGTACTTTATGAAACACATAAATTGAATAATAATTAAATATTTCATTTGTCTCATGGAAGTAAAAATGAGGTGAGAAACCCTAACCTTGAGTCCAACTCATTATATATGTTCTTTATAGTCCTGAATAATAAACAGAGGATAAATATTTAATTTTCATTTAATTTTAATATTTATTATTAGTTTTATTGCAATTATGACCATGTTATATATATGATTATATAAAAAATATTTTTACGTTCGATGTTTCCATGATATTTGGCTTCTCTATCAAAAATGAATTCAGTGGGCTGACAATGGTTAATGATTTCTTCATTGAAACATAACCAGAATAATAATCATGATTTGATTATCATATATACATAATATAATCATTTAAATTGTATCATAAAATATTAGTATGAAATGTGAACTATATTACAATAATGGAGAAGACATATCTTACGCACACATGAGTTACGTTTCCATATTTTAATGTTCACTATGGAAAAATATAACTAATATTTTATATATCCAATGTCTTCATTGAATAATATTTAAAATATTATTATTTAAATGTACACACACACATATATATCAACAATTATTTTCAATGAAAAATTGTCACATCATTTTGTAAGGATGTAATCCTCACGTATATGAAAAACATTATTATCTTTTAGTGAGAGGAATTTTACAAACTAAAATGATATATTATAATATCAAAATGGTAACACTGTCATGAATATCGTAAATATTTTATTTATTTCACAAATATTAATTGACCTTATATTTTTTACCTTCCATATAAATAGTTAGTTAATGAGGAATCACATTGCATCGCTAAGCGGTATCCCGCCGTCTACATGAGCAACATTATCATTTTCCATACAGAATAGAACATAAAAAATGTATATTTGATATAATGAATCAAAAGCTATAAAAATGATATAAATATAATATATATAATTTCGTTATATCTTTAAATCCAACCATGATAGGTTGTATTGGAAATGAATGTATCATAAGTTCTTGAGGTGGTTGTATGCCGTACAAATGATTAATGATTTCATAACACATTTCATTAAAGTAGGGATGGTTTTATGTAATTAATATAACATAAAACCATTTACCTAAATCTATTATATTTATTATAATATATAATCATGATTTTATAAAATTTCAATTAGGTGGATCAAGAATTAAATCAAAAACACAATGTAAATTTACACCTTATCAGAACACCTCTTTTTGATAATACTAAATATATTCCTATAATGAAAATATTAGAAAAAACATGGATTTTAGGATGGAGGAATTTAATATAGAACATGATGTGGATATGTATTTTTTGATCTAAATGAGTTTTTTGGTGTGAAGAATAGAGGATGGAAGGTTTCCATTTATAGTTGAGGTGAGTGGTATAATAGTAATTATTTAATGAAAAATGTGTACCCAAATTTTTAACATGAAAAAATTGGTCAAAAATTTAGTATTATAGATATTTATACATGTTAAGGTCTATATTTTACCACAAAATTGGATTTATTATAGTCTTCAGATCATTTTAACCCTTCTATTTTTATTTTGACACTATATTATAATAAATTTTATATTAAAAGCGGAAAATAATGTTTACTATTATTACAATTAATTATAATATAAAATTATGTTATAATTATTATATAATTAATAATATAATAATAAAAAAATAAGGAATCCATTTTTCCAAATTTCATTATAATATATGGAAATTTTTTTGTTAAAATAAATCCCCTAAACACATTGAGAAAGCAGATTTTCTAAGAGTAAATGATCATTTGTTTGAAATGTTTTTATATCAAAATAACAAATTCAATTGAATTAATTGAATATAATTTTATTAATTGAAATATAATTGAGATAATTATACTTATAAAATATTTAAAATAAAATATAACTATTTATATAATTTAATAGAAAATTTATATTCAAATAAAAATTACTATTTTTCATTATTATTAAAGAAATGATTCTTTTTAAAAAAAACTCCCAAAACATAACATTATGATATTGATTATAATATAATTTAATAAATAAATTTCATTTTTTTCAAATAATTTTTCTAATTGTTTTAAAAATTAATAACAAATTATGTGCACAATTCACAACTATTCTGCCTATTAGAAAAATATTGTATTTTATAGAAAAAATTTCTTTTTAATTCAAATGTGTTATATTTTATATCAATTATATAGATGGAGAGTTTATTTATTTTATACAAAATTAAAACATATAATATTCTTAGTTTTGTTATTAAGATTCATACCCACCAATATAATAGCTTTGTTATAAAATTGTATAATACTATAGATCATTTAGACATGTGGTTACCAGTTTTAAAGGCTATCAAAGACTTTTATTTTAATGAAATAAATTTAATGGATTGAATATTATTTGTGATGTGTTTCCCATTAAATATAAATGAAAATTTTATTCTATAATAATTTCGGTGTGTTCAATAAAATATTTTCTCGCTATATATTTCAATGATAAATACTTATCTCTTGCAAGTTCTTTTAATTTTTAATGAATCAAAAAAATAGAATTATATTTTATTGAGATTTTAATTAACAATATTATAATTAATTAATTATAATGTAATTAGAACAATTTTTAATGATGTTAATGAGTTAGAAATGAATACTCGGTGTCATGTGTACATGTTAAATTTACTACATTTATAATAGTTATGATGTCTATGGTTATAATTCCTTTTTTATTTGATGTATTTTTTAATTAATAATGTAATTTAATAAATATATTAAATTCTATTTTTGAATAAAATATCTTTATTTGAATGTACATTTCATGTTAACTGTGATTTGGCAATGATACAACTATAACATTATTATACATTTTTCTTTATTAATTTTAACTTATGATAATGATAAAACAATTTACACAAGGATATGTACATAGTTAAATTATAATATTTAATAATATTAATATCATATCATGAATATCTTTTATATGTGTAAAATAAAATATTTTTATTATGATTACATTATTTTTCAATCTTTTTAGAAGCTATTTCACTAGTTATTAGAGTATCAGGAATGGTAAGACAAGTTAACTATAATTTTTTAATTTGGCCATTAATTGAACATGTTTTTGTCAATATAATGTTTTATAAAAAATATTTTACATTTCAATGTGGTGTAAAATTATCTTTATTAATCTCAATGATTAATGGTAATGTGATACTGAACACCGAAATTCATTCAATATCATGTAATGATGTTGGCTCCATTAGTATTTTTGTGATTTAATAAATAAATAATTAGGATAATAAATATTTTTCAGAAATAAGAAATTCCCATAGAAATATTATTTTATAAAAAAAATTGGAAATTATTTTGAGTTTGAGAGATTTTTTAAAAAAAATATTTTCAACTAGGATATACTTATGTTTGACTATAATAAATTATATAAACAGTTCACAAAATTTTTTATAAAAAATGGTTTATAAAAATAATGTTATTTATTTGGAAAATCTAAAACATTACGATGGTATTTTGGAATTTTTTTTGTGAATTGGTGGTGTAAAGCCTATGGTGACTTTATAAAATTGAAATTAGTGAATTATTTTTACATAGAAGAAGATATATTGATATTTTAGTGATTAATAGGAACCATTGGTTTTGTTTTGTTTTTCTACTTATTCTTATTGTATTGGTGGTTCATTTTTACAATTGTTCTTATTATAATTTTTTATGTTTTTGGGAATACATATTTCTTTGGTTTGTTTTGTAGGTATGTCTAATTATAGTAGTTGTGTGGTATACAAGATTATGTTAACATGATCGTCGTTATTGTATATGGAAATGATTACACATGGGATGCACATTTATGAACATCGTGTATAACATGATTACTAGGGGATTTAATTTGGTCTTCATTACCTTTTACCATTAACATGGATTTGTTTGTTGGAAACTTTTATCATTATAAATTAATATATGGTAATAACCTTTCATATTATAGATCTCCTAAAATTAATTGTCTTGTTTATTGTTATATGTGGTGAGTAACTATAACTTTTTTATATTGTATTTGTCATATTTTTAATATGGATGGGATATAAATATAGAAAGATAAGGAACATCACATTTATACTTGGTATCCATATATATAGTATTTCATCAGTTAAACTATGAAAACTTTTTGTTTTGATAAATGAATTGGGAAACATAGTTTTCATAATTTTTTAGCAAACTAATATGGTTAAATTACTTGATTAGGTCTGGTTTGTTAGCAATCGATTCTAAATGGGAAACCTTTTTTAATATTTTTAGGGTATGATATGGTATAAGATAACTTCTCAGGATTTAGAAATTTATAATCTAGAGTCATGGAATGAATAGATGTATTCATCAATATACACGTCAACAAAATCTTACCTTATATACATGTGGGTTATATAGAATTCAAATTTCATGATTTATCATGAGTGGTATTATTTATTAATACTCTGTATTGGGATAAATTTTGAAAATCTACATGGTTAGAGACACCTTATAGATATTTATATTGATGAAAGTCTAGTAAATAATGTGATAAATTATAATTAATGTCTCAAATTACTATAATTCAATTGAGGGTAGACATATATGAATATATGTTTAAATCACTATAGGTTTGATCAC
Organism: Viscum album; assembly: GCA_963277665.1. Taxonomy (NCBI): domain Eukaryota; kingdom Viridiplantae; phylum Streptophyta; class Magnoliopsida; order Santalales; family Viscaceae; genus Viscum; species Viscum album. Next base: position 880,982,853 of record OY728166.1, read on the forward strand.
AAAACCTGATTTTGTGATGATGTCATAAGTTTTTATGTCAAAAAATAATATTTCCAACACCATTAAATTAAACATTAATAATGGGATGTCATCTATGGGTTGGTATTTGGGAGAAATATCACTTAAATTCTAAATTCCAATTATTGTTCCTCCTTTTATAGATAATTTTACTATAATCTTATTCTATGATGAAATATATATATATATATATATATATATCATGATATTATTTAGGCAATTATATTCATTGAAAGAAATATCTATACATATTGTGATTACAACCTATAAATTTTTCCATGGTGATTTCAATTATCGTGGGCCATAATATTATATTTGGTAACATATTTTAGAAACAAGAGAGTAGCTAGGTGGTAGTTGGAGAAATCACTAAGTCCACCCAATTAATCCGAATTAAATAATCACATCTATATATATATAGATATTATAAATGAATATGAATTATTGATATTTCATGGAGTATTAATTTCTACAGTTATTGAAAGATACCTTTATTATTTTCATGTATTCAGTTGTGATTGAATTAAATTTATTTTACCATTATATTAGAGAGATTTGTATACAACCTCATTTATGACGATATGTTTAAGTGATCAAAATTAGAATAAGTGTTTCATATATATTATATGATGAACATTATAGTGTTTGAGAGTACCATTTTCTTTTATTAGAGTGTTTATATGTCTTCATTTAAATAAAATTGACTAATATTCCCCTCTATTGATCATTGTAATATCCTCCATGTAAATCCATGATTATCGAGAGGATTTTTAAATAAGATATTTCATTAGAAATAATCTTTAACAAGATACTAATTAATATATTTTACAATGTCAAGTGGAATGTCCATGGATTCAAATATTTTGGTTTTTTATTAGGATCATTTTGGTATTCCACTGTATTCAATGTTGAGGGAATATCTATTCTTATGGTTGCTTCCGTGACTAGGGAGATACAATTTGGGTAAGAGAGAGTAGTTATCTCATTGATTTGTGGGTAACTATGGTATTATTGATAAAATTTCTCAGGTTTCTTATTCTAATGCATTGAAATTTTTATATAGATATACATGATTACATCACACATCACTACTCTATAGGTATACTATAAACTCTATTTTATAGTCCTTTGGAGTCTTGTTATTCTGGATTTGAATGATACATTAGGTTAATACCATGATTTAGATCATAATATAGGAAATAAAAAAATATGGGTGGATGATTTGTATGTTTCTTATTGAATCCTCATTATGTCATTGAAGAGTCTTAGGAAAGAGACATAATTATTCCAAAACAATGGAATGCACTTTTTTCTAAACACCATTGAACCATTAATTTTATACAATCCAAAACCTGATATTAGGGGAGAATGAGACACCTATGTTATTTATTATTACACATTTTAATTTTAGTTTTTGGATTGTATTATTTTATATTATAAAATTAAAAGGTGTTTTCTGTGGGAAAATGGAATTTTGGGCTTTATAAGATTCAACACATTGTGGTGTTATCCAACGATGAGATTATTGTATAATGGGGTTTGATACTATAGAAATGGTGAGTATACCATATAATAAATAATCCAGAAGACTGTAGAGACATCTATTTTTGTAGGTGTGTTATCATGGGTGTCAACATGTGGGAAACTAGAGGGATTCTAATAAAAATGGTGGGAATGAAAATGAATGGTCGGAATCCCCTTGGTGTGGTAAAAATAACAAAAGATAGTAATTCACATTTGGGTATACCATATAGTTGTATAGAAATGGATAATTAAATAATACAATAATGTGGAGGTACCCATAATGGATTGGCATAGTCAAGGGTTCCGTAGTGTTTCTAGGAACCATTATATGGTGATTTTTTTATTAGAATAAAAATATATGAAATAATTGATTTTTTTAGATTGTATGAATTATGAAGGGAAATTATGTGTGTTATTTTTGGTAAGTATTAATTCAATTTATATACCTTATTTCATCATATATAGATGATTTATTCCTCCCCTAACTTGGAATTTCAGTAAATTTGTTTTCATAGGTGAAGTTAGTAGACTATATTAATTCCCAATATCTTCCCTTTTTTATTATGTAGTAGAAAAATATTACGATTCGGCAGATTATTTCCCACAATTATTCTACTGATAAAAATAAAGAATGTTGTTTCTACAGAATTATTAATATAATAAATAATGATAAATAATTGAAAATAATATTTCAAGAATTCTTTATTTCCCATTGGTTGTAAAATAATGTTTTTTTTGTGTAAAATGGTTATTTTAATAGGTTGGTGTGAATTCATGTTTTTCATGTGTGAGAACATATTTTTTTAGAAATGGTGTTCATATTCCGATTTAGGGGGAACAATGGATATTCACTGCCATTTAAAGACTTTCATCTAGTTGAATGTTGTTATATCCATGAGGATGGTTTTTATGGAGTCTATCATGGAAGGTGTTTCATTTGGTATATGTCATGGAATTTTAGTGGGGGAATTGGTGAATACGATGAGTTATTTTACCTACCTTGTTTACCCTATATTTATTGTGTAGATTGGAAATCAATATAACTCATAATTTCTAATATGTTTTTGATTTTCCAATATTTTATTTTTTTTAATAATATATGTGACATGTTTAGGGTTGACTACCATCTTGGTTTATTACCGCTATATGGATATTCATATCAGTGAATATATAGACATATTTTACCACAAATTATATAAGGGAATACCTTTTAATTTTATCATATAGATGCTATCAATCGTATTAGTGGATAATAAATGTATAAAAATAGTGATTTTTTGGCCTAGAGGGTGGGGAAACACCATGTTTCAAAGAAAAACATTCATTATAATATTTTATGTTTTATAGACACACAATGATGTATTTTTTTTTATTTTAGGACTATGTTCTGTTTGTTTTAGTTTTGTTTCAAATTTTCATATTACTTTTTCATTAATCATGATTATACACATCTATGCCTATCATCCATATTTATTTTTTTTATATAAGAGTAAATAATATCATAATGATATTTTGTACCCTTGAATTTTTTTTCGAAAGTTTTATCTTTGGGGGATGCCCCATTGTTTAGTGGAAATACAGTTCATCCCATGAAAATGAGTTGGGTCTAGGTTTTACATGAATCAAATTTCACCACAGGATTAGAGTTTTTCTTTTAGTCTCGTATAGTAATAGGATACACGATGATAGTTTTACGTAGTGACCAACTAGGATATGTTATGTCACTTAGGGACTCCATCCCATTAAACCTCAATTAAATTCACCACATAAGAACTACTGCTTACTTTATATTTTCACACCCCAAAAGAGTCTTACATATTCTCAATTCCAATGCATCAGTTTCATCCAACATCCCCAATAGAAAAAAAGGAATATAAATACTTCATATTTTTCATAATTCAAATAAATAACACCTTGTCATTTGATGAGTGTTACACACCCACCATTAGTATTTAACATCCATGAGAAGTGTAATTACGGTTCCTGAACTAATAGTTCTATCTAATGGATCTACACTTCTATCTCCCTTTTTCTGACATCCTCATGGATATGTGAATAATATAATTTTAAATATGTTTCACGTAGTATTTTAAACAATTTTTTTGATAAATTGTATCAAATACAGTAGTTATGTGATTGTTTTATGGATTATAATATATTTTATAAGTAATAAATCAATTTCGTAAATAGTTTGGAAATTAATTAATTATTATATATTTATAGAATAAATTTATGAACATCAATATTAATTATTTTATATATCAAATAATAAAGGGGAGTATTCAAAAAAAGAAAAAATAATAAATTCACTTATCTACTATAAAATTTCATTAGAAAACAGAAAAATATTATGTGTACATATTAGGGAAATATAAGACCTCAAGAGAGAATAAAAATCGTATTGAATTCTTAAGGGTAAAAACATGAAATGGGGTTCAGATCCCAAATGTGTATTTTTGATACCCATAAGAAAAAATGGTCCTCAACGAATCCTAGTAGAAGACACATTATCGTTTTTATATGACAAATATATCTTATTGGATAAGGATAAAGATGTTCCCCAATGATATTTGAGTCCTGAATAAGTGCATCACATTACATCACCATCCAATATTGTTCTACATAGATAATACAACTTTCTTTCACTCAAAGTCATTGATTTGGATCCAACACAACCTTTTTTGTGGTAATTTGAGGAGATTTATGACTCTATACATTTTAGGAACAAGATGTTCAAATAATGAAATAATCTGATAGTGTAACATAATTTCCCTATATATATTCCATACATTACCCTAGAAACCAATAGATCCTCATACCCCATTGCAGCATAAGTTCCCATGAATGTACTCTATAATGTCAGAATCCTGCAACCCAATATCCACCTAAAATGCGGTTGGTAAGATTTTTTTTGGAACTATATTTACGATTATCGAGGTACAATTTTATTTATCAAAACTATTTCATTTACATTGTTCAGTGCATAATTCCCTTTACAAACTCCAAAGATCATTGAAGTCATTGTTGGTTTAAAGAACTTGTGTCAATAGTGACAGGTTGTATCCACCTTGCAAAGATTATTTTGTTCATAATGATGTTGCATAGATTTATTATTTCCAAATGATAATAGGAATTTAACAAGGAGAATATTTTAAGAAATGTTTATAGAAGATATAATAAATCTATACTTATAATTATCATCATAAATTTTGTCTAGAAAAATGGTCGAGGATAGCCTTTTTTAAGAGAAAGAGCATTTCACATAGAATTTATTCATTATATAAATTAGTAAAGATTAAAAAAGGCATAATCCACTATGAATACTTATCATATCTCATCCCAAAGCACCTGTAGGGGCCAGAGTTCTACCACATGTGAAGGAGGTCAATAGGGGCCACCGAGAAGGAAACATATGAGGAGTGTCTTATATTGTAGCTACACAGGGCATGTGTATAGTGCCCGCTGAGAGAGAACTCACAAGCATGATGGGTTATGGTCAAAACATAATGAGGAAGTCTTTGGATGACATGTGTTGTGATATGTGTGTGTGTATTGTGTTGTGTATCTGAGTGCTGACGCCAATGTTGTCTCTAACTAAGAGTGATTATGGAATTTATTTTATAGAATGGATAAATCCTACTGGAGTTCGATGTTGGACATGCAGGGATGCATTACAATGGCACTATCATTTATAATTAAGGGTAATTCAACATCTTTTCAATCTAACCGGTCATACATAATAGATTAGTAGAGGATTTTTTTATTCCATCTGTACACTCATGTGAGGATCGCTAGTAAACTAAATTTGTTGTTAATCGATGTTATTGGCCAAAACACCGATGATCATATTGATATTCGATGATCATTTAATTTGTTCATATTATAAAATCAAATATGATCGATTGTAAAATGAAACACTATTTACATGATCAATATGAAGTTTATTGAGCTAAATAATAAACATAATTGTATTGGCATTCAAATTCTCAATCATTATTCATGTGTTTGAGGCAGGAAAATGTACGTCTTTTATGATTTCATGAATGTGATAAGATCAATTTCAAGAGAATAATATTGTGATATAAGTACATTTTTATTTCTATCAAATACATATTATGATTTGAAGCTTATATATTGATCGTGTTGAAGTTGTCATTATGTGGTATTTTTTTAGAGACAATTGAAGACAGATTGAAATTTGAATAAGGATTCAATTCAATGTGGTGATCCTTATCCATTAAAGGATATCTATTTCTTCCATAGTTTTCATTCAAACACATGTGAATACATACAATTGTATTTGATGAAAAAATTTCACCCTGGATTACTATTTAACAAAAAAAATTATACATGACCCACATATGGGAAGAATAAGTTGTTCATTGTTCCTTGAATTGTTTTTTGAAGTTTAATAATGACATGGAGAAATGATAATGTGAATCTATCCATGTTTGAATGAGGTTATTACTAGAACGATCAAATCTCTTATGTGGAGGTGAAGTTACCCTTTTCAAATTATGTGGTGTTATGTATCATGGTCCTCATTAATAAATGGCATCCATCATATATGTATTGTTTCATGGTAATGAAGGGAGTAGAGGTTGTGTAGTTTGTGGTAATTGTAGTGACATTTTTACAATAGAATTCATATATTAGTCACATTGGAAAAGTAATATCTTGTATATTCTTGTGTGAATAAATTAGCTTGGGCATTGAAGGAATGTGTTGATTCCTACTTGGATATTAGATAATTTTAATGGGATTATCAGTTACATGGAAATGAGAAGAACCATTTCAACAAACTGTAAATATATTATTATGTGAATAAAAAATTATTAAGTATATTTTAAATTTAAATGATGAGGTTCCTGAATTTATTTTTTTAAATGAGTTCAATGGCTACTAATAGTCAGTAATATTTGAGAATAATGAAATAATTTGTTATAAAACAAGCGTGAAGAAAAATAAATAGTAAGGGAAAGATTACTGAAATATGTAAATACAGATTAGAAAATTATATTGAAACAATTTGTTCTATCATTTACATATGAGAAAGGCATATGAACTATTCCATTGGCTTGAAGGGCTTAATTTTTTATTGGTTTTTTATAATACACCATTAAAGGGGTGAGGTGGAACTCTTACAAGGGACATGGTCGTAATTATTACATGGCCCATATGTCTTAGAGTAATTAATTACCAGTAGGATTCAAACATTACATACAACTGACACTAACTACTTGGAGCTGCTCTTTCCTAGAATCTTTATTGTGAAATCATCTATCCACCTTCGCATTGTTTTTCTCTATGATTTCCCGTGCATGCACATACTTGTCCTGATGGTAGGTTCCATATCGTCTCATTCTTTCAATCCATTTAGCTTCTGCTATATTGAATACTCCTTGATCATCCTCCTTCTAGAGCTTGTTCCTTATAGGTTGTCTAGTTTTCATATGCACATATATCGGCCCAAAGGCCATAAGGTGGCCCAATGTCCTTGAGGTGTCACGAAGGCCTTACAGACATAAAGGCAGGGGTGAACAGACAGCCTTAAAGGACTCAGCGACCAAATTGGTGGCCTGACGGCGCAAATATAGGAATAGTCTTAACTGCTATTGTACCAAATAGTACATGCGGCAGTTCTGGCTACAATACCTGCTAGAGTACCCGGAAGTTATTCCTCTTTCTGGATTTGATCTCGGGATGCCTGGATGCACTTAAGGAGACCTCACCAACCGGGTTGAGGCTCAAGTGTAGGATCACATGAACTATTATTGCGAAAAGTTCATCACATGTGTATGGGTCCATAATACTTGTTTTAACCATGAATAACTGTTATATTTACAAGGGTTTGACTGATATTTATATCTTTCAATCAATTCAATGTACTAAAAATTCTTATTGAGTAGAAAACATTACAAATTTTTATTTTCCTAGTGTTTTTCTTGAATAAGTGTCCATATGAAAAGTTATATATCTTTCATAGGACTAAAATCATGTTTTATAGGATATAAATTCAAAAAAGGGAAATCTAATTCAATACTCCCCTTTATGTGATCACATAGATCCTATTTGGGCCTTTCCTATGATACTTTAGTGAAGAATCACATCGTTAGCAATTTTCTATAGTTTTTTGGAACAAGAAGCTAATGTGGATGCTCAGAGCACTATTAACAATAAAGTGATTCAAGGCATTGATGGAAAGAATTGTCATTTCGGAGAATAAAAATATTTCTATTTTTTATTACAATTGGTTTTGAATTTTTTTAAGTAGTTACACATGACATTATTCATCATTCTGATGGTCTTATATTAATTGTTTATAATGAGAAAAGTTTTGTGAATGATATTTGGGAATGAAAATCTATAATTTCCTCACACTAAAAAATATAATCTCATAGAGTAAATGTAATATTAACAAACAGAGAAATATTGTAAATATTTTATATTATATACTATGTAAATTAAAATCGCAATAAATGATAATTTAAATATTTTGATATTAATGCTTGATGATCATATGATGAAAGATAATGAATATATAGGTGATTTTTTTATAAGGATCTATAAAATTTTGAGCACCATATTTTTTATTAAAAAAATTTATAATACTTAAATATTATTTAATGGAATATATGAATTTTCTTGAAAAACAATTTTTTTATTTTTATCATATGAAGATAGAGATACAATGGTTCTATATGAATATAATCTTGTCAATCTAATCCCCACATTTGAGATGGGATGATGAAAGGTGATGAAAAAAATAAAAGGTTGATCAATTTTTTTCTCAATGATAACTTGAACGAAATTTATAAGTAATTATTCATTGAAGAATACAATGACTCTAAGATTGAAAATGAGTTTAGTAAATACCTTAATGAAATAATATAATTGTTTTACAAAAATATAAAAATAAATATAGGTATGTAAAAATGATAGTTACCACTGATGTATTTCTATTGATGAGCTATTAGATATTACCAATTAAATTTTTCCTTGAAAAAAGATGACGCAATAAGTGATGATGATCTGAGTAAATTAATAAAATCATTCATAAATAACGATTGAAAAACAAAAAATATTAAAATGGAAATAAAAATTATTTTTCAAAATACCAATGGAGATACTATTTTTATAATATGATGTAAATGACGATAATGAATTAGAATAGGAAATCTATAGATATAAAACATCTGAAAAATAAATTATTTAAAAAGTTGATGATAAATAAATCACCTTCACAAAAACCAGTTTCTCAAAATAAAAAGTTACTGAAATAGATTTTATTTTTAAAATAGAGATGGAAATATCTTAAAATATAAAAATATATGACTAGGAGAACAAAAATTGGAAAAAGGGAAACATCTCATAAAACATTATTTAACATTTTATTGATCTAAAACCAATGATTCTATGATATATTTTTTTATAGATATGCTAGTTGATGAAAATAATATGTTCAATATTTACCATGAATAAAAACTGAATGATAAGAAGTATGAGTTATATATATCTTTAAAAAAACAATTTTAAGCTGAAAAAAGAATAATATAATTCCAAAACACCATCATAGTAGTTGGTGAATTTTCAAGGAAGTATTCCCCTATAAACATTTTCTATGATCAAAAGAAAAAGGGAGAAATGATATCATTTAGGTTTCATAAAATACCAGGGATGAAAAAATAGAAGCTGTTATGATTTCAAATTCTGAATCAAAAGATGCTAGAAATTCTATTATGAATGTCAGAGATACTAATCAAATGAAAATTTTAGGTAATGATCAAAATATTTGTGTGAAACAATGATAGAAAATGATCCATAATAATGTTGTTGAAAATTTGTTTCCGAACATTAATGATAAATAAAAAACATAGAGACAAATTATATCTATGGTTACTTATATAATTTTAGAGTGTTTATTCATATAGAATATATGTGTTGGTATAATTTATAGAATTATAAATAACCTAAGAGAAGCTAGAGAATATGTTTTTCGTAGAGTAATCCCAAACATAGGATAAAACATTAAAAAATTAATCTAATGACAAAAAAATGATTCCAAAACATGGAAAAAATTATTAAAATATGTGATCAAACTGTACATCATGAAATTGAATGTATTTTAATTATATAATAACAAAATATTATATGCAATAAATATCAAAACAATATTTTTATAATGAAAAAATAACTGATGAAATGTTAGTTTTGGAAAATTCACTCAATATAAAAGAAGAAGAAAGACAATAGATTTTCGATAGTTGGTGTTCTTCACACAATACATGAGACATAAGGTGGATAAATTATGTAATAGTTTAAAAGGTATGTACAATGGTTTTTTATAATTATGATCCACTCTCAACCAATGTAATTGGATATAATATGAATGGGGAAGAAGTATTAAAATCCAAAAGTGCATTTTTTGTTGATGGGTTGAAGCACAATACGATTATTTTTTAACAACATTATGATTAATGTAAGAAAGTGATTATAGAAAAATATGGTACTATTTTAATTTGTATTTATATTCGAAAATTAGTTATAAGAGGCCAAATAAGGACGGTAAAATTGTTCGATGTTTGTAATGTATATGGTTCGTGCTAGCTGAGAATGATGGAAGAAAATATACTATGGAATAAAAGGATGGGTAATATATGTTAGAGGAATACGAGCTAGATAACAAGGAGAAAAATAATTCATGATACCCTTAACCGGAAATTAAAAAGTGTTCACTGTTTTTTCATTTTTCAAAAAGATAAGATTACAACCTCAGTTCTTAATAATGTTGAGATATATTCAACTAATCTTTGAAGATGGTTCATAAATAAATTTTTTGTACGATGATTAAGAAGTAAATAATAAAATATAAGTACATTATATGTTTCATTGATTATTTTAGTCATATTACATGTACTATCTTATTAAAAGATAAATTAGAGGCTCTAAAAATGTATAAGAGTAATATGAAATGTCAAATAATTAATGAGGATACTCAATGAAGAAGATTTTAGATGATAATGTTGGTGAATATACTAGTGGTAAATTAAGGGATTATTTTGAAAATAATTTAATTTTTTATTAGTTCATTGCACCATAGACACCTAAATAGAATGGTTTTCCTAATAGAAAAATAAAATAAAACATTAGAATAAATATCATAAAAAATGTATATTACTAATGATATGTGACAATATTTTTAGAGGTAATAAACATGAATAGATATATATGTTCAAAATTGATGTTTTTCATATTTGGTTTTAGTAATAATCCATACGATATGCATCAAAATGAAACATAATGACTGAAACACCTAATTCCTCTTAGAATAAATTTCAATATAAAAGTATTGGGTTAATCCATTTGAATGATTGATTAAATATATGTCAATAGAATATTTCTATATTAACCAATAAATTAAAGAGTATATATGTGTTATAACAAAGAATAATGGAGTATTTTTTATACTAAAGATGTGAAGGGTTTTTAATAGGTTTATAATAAAGTTCAAAACTAAGATACTAATGTGTTAGAAGTTTATCCAGAGGTGGTTGTAGATGAGAATGTTCAAAAGGCTCTTAATTATTGTGATAATGTAGAAAATTTTCAAAATGATTATTTTGACTCATAGGCCTGATGTATTGTGGAACAAAAATGTTTATCATTATCAATGTCTAGGAAACTGGTCAAAGCTCAAAATAACATTTTTTATAAAAACTACAGGTTCAAACTCGGACAACCATATGGTTAGTTTTACGTACTTAATTGTTTTAAAATTTTGATCCAAAAAATAAAGATGGACATTTGGAGTATAAATATTGGGTAAATTATATAATGTAAGCTATTGATAATATTTAGAAGAATTAAAATTTGAAAATTATATAGAAATAAAATAATATAAATTTTATATAAAAAAGTGGTTGTTTCAAAATATATTTTTTGAGTTAGGAAATGAGATTAAAAACAAGTCAATTTTTTTTACAAAGGTTACTCCCCAATGTAAAGAATTAATATTTAAAACCAGGTATCTAGTAGATTAATTAGAAACATTCATAATCATTTTAGCTATTTCATCACAATGAAACTGAAAAATATATTATATAGAATTATACTCATGTATCCTTATTTTATAGATTGGGGAAAATGTATTTTTTTTAATGACCATGTGTCTTCATGATTATATATAATGATTATTATATTTTTATGCTGAAAAAACAAAATTTTATGGTTTTAATAAATCTCTCAAAGGATGGATTTTGAAATTTTATATTTTCTAAAGGAAGATATAAATCAAGAAATATATTTTTTATAGAAATATATTCATAAAATATAACCATGAGATATATCTCACTGTGATTATTAACATTAATGGAATCATATTTCTTTAAAATGATGTACAAACTTTTAAGAATATTTATGAGGAGATGAAGACCCTTTTTTGAGACGTCCCCACTATGAGAAATAAATTATTTTATTAGATTAAAAATTAAAAAATTAAATATGTTGTCTTATCTTAGTATATATATGATATGTAAATTTTAATGAATTTTTTAATGGAGGATTTAGATATAGTTTCCAAATCAATTTTATTTATATGAAATATTAAAAATATTGGGATGGAATGTTGATGGATATTGAAGAGTTTAAAAATTTGTTTGAAAGACTGTCATATACCAATTATTCATGAAATGATATAGTGTATATTGTTACACTTTGTTCTAGTTACTAAATTTCTCTAAAATAATTCATCTCATGGTTAGAAAATGAATTATTAGATAAATAAAAGGTCCAAGTAAATTTAGGATAAAATATTACTACATATGAATGGTTGATTTATTTGGCTTTATAGTTGTAGATTGGGTAGGATGTGTTGATGAAAAACAACTAATGTTTGATAGAATTTTATTCTAGGGAAAATGATATGTTTTTTATACAATGAAATATAATTTAGCGACTCTCTGTACAATAAATGATTAGTAGGTTTTTGTTACTTAATTTCGAATACAACTTATATTGAGGAAGACATAGTTGGATGATCTATTTGTTGATGTCATGTTTCAGCTTCTCTACCAATGTGATAATCAATGGGATATAAATATAACTAAAAATGCGACGAATAATTTTTATTCAAATCTAATTTATATCAAATATCACCTCATTAAAAATAATCTTGGGAAGAATGACCCTAATATTGAATTTTTTTCTTCAATAGAACACATTTATTCTATTTTTTCTATCCCTTTTCCCAAGGAAACCATTCATAAACTAATGATGAATAGGGTCATAAATCCTCACCAAATTCAAGGCCAATTTATTTTTTTCAGTCCCCTCTCCATATTGTTTTTTGATAGTGTTTTAGAAGAGGAGACAATATATTTTTAACAGAAATCTATCCATTCGTATGTTTTTTACCTATCAGGGGAATAAATTTATTCGTGTGGAGTTCTTAAAAGTGGTTATATGTATTTTCCTTATGTGTGAACTATTTTAATTGTTTTTTTGTGGATGTAGAATATGTTTTTTATTATCAGATGAAGCTGTTTTTTTAGAAGTGGATAAGAAAACATTTCTTAGAAGTTAAATAAAATATATTCTTAAACAACAACATATAGAATCCATGGTGTTTTTGTTAAAAAAAATTATGTACAATTAATTTTTCTATGTAGGATTAAAAATTATTGAAAAATAATCAATTTAATGAGTTTCCAAATTTCAGTGAATTATTTAATTTTCTTATAAACAAAATAAGGGAGGTATTTTTGTTACTGTGTTATCTAAAAAATGAATATTTTCTAGATATTTTTCATTATTGATTACATAAATCTCCATAATAACTGTGATGATTATTGAAATGTTTATATGTTTAAATATCATTTATCAATATTGAAACATTTCTTACTCTAAATGAGCATTATTTGGATTATCAAAATCCTATTGGAAATAAATATTTCAGAAATAAAAGAGGAATTTATCCGGGATAAAAATTTAAGATTAGGTGAGAAATTATTGATGAAATGTTTACATAGAATTATTTATTTTTAAAGGTGTCTATGCATGTGGTTGATTAAGGACTTATTTTTTATCTGACGGAGTATTTCACATAGATTTTTTCATAAGAACAAATGGTGAATTATTAAAAAATTTCCTACCAAATAACACACATTAACCAAGCATAGCATGATGATCTTGTGGGATGTATCAGTCATCCAATCCTCAAAGTGGTCAGCAGGAGAACCAAGAATGTGGAATATGAGAACATCCTTGAATTTGGTCAACAATGGTCCCACGTATATGGACCAATTAGATAGTTCCATAATGCGCATATGGTTTGGTACCCAATCACATAATGAATAATCTGGACCATGTGTGGTGAATCCCATGTGGTAGTGTTATGATATTTATCTGAGTTCCAACCCAAGTCATGGCTCAATGAAAGAGTGGATATGTAATCTATTTTATACAATTGAAAAAACATGAATGATTTTTTTTGTGGGATGAAAAGGGAATATTTAATGTTCCATTATAATATAAAATTATAGAAATTTCAATATCAACATGATATATTTTTTCTCATTCATTTGATCACTTGTGGATGATATCCTCTTCCTCAACCCTAGATTGTGGATCTCAAGTCATATAGATGTTTAGTTCATTAAAGACCCCATCCGTACAAAATATGATCAAACTGAGGTTTGGTGATGTTATAATTTGATCATGTCTGAAAACAAAAAACGTTATAATGTATACTGAAACATCATTTTCATTATCACTATGAAGATGCTTCATCAAAGAGGAAAATAATAAGTAAATGCCTTCATATTCTTAATCATCGTGGATATATTCAAGGAATGAAAATGAATTTTTTTACCACATGAAAATGAAACTCTAATGATGAGGAGAATATCATACATAATAAAATATTTCATGTTCTTTGGAATATAAATTTTAATAATTCAACATGATAAATTTAGATTTTTTGGGTAAATTCACTCGGTATTTCCCTTTATGGTTTCATCTCTCATAATAAGGGGATGAACTAGTCTATGTAAGGTAATGAATATTTCCAATTAATATATCTCCCCAAAAAAGGGTGTGTGTTGATAATATATGATTATCTCTTTATTTTTAAGAAGAAAATAGAGAATCATAGATATCTGTTTCATGAGGAATAAAATTTACGAGCATCTTATGTATTGAAGTAGATATTTTTTAACCTTAATCTATTGATTGAGACCTGACACAATACATTAATTTCAGTTACAATAATACATTTTTTTGAGGCATTTAATTTAATTGTAAAAATTCTTATGTGAGGCTGAAAATAACTTTTTTGAATCCAATGCCTTGATATATTTTCAAATTGATCAGAAGATATATCCATAAATATTTTAGTCCCTCATAATGGTTAAGTGATATTTTTCATTGAGGTGTGAGATACTTTTTTGGATATTATAAAAATTCCATTTTACATTTTACATTTTGGTATTGTGATATCATGGAAATTCTTATGCAATGAAGTTATCTTAGCCACTTCATGCATGTGTGCATGACTACACTCAGGTTAGAGATATTTCATGTGATTATCAATCACATTGACATGAGAAGAACCATTTTTAAAATCCCAAAATATTATAAATACTACATAGAAAATAATAGACACACATATATAAGTGTTTAACTTTATTGGCTTTTTTTTGTATAGGAAGTTCACGGCTTGTTCTTGTCAATAAAGTTGATGAATAAGGAGGGAGTTTCTTATAAATAATGTGTGAATATATATAAATAATAGAGATAAAAATTACTAAATTTAATAGGTGAAGATTCATTATTTTCTACAAATCTCTATGTTTCCTCATTTACTTGTAGAATTGGATATTAACTATTAATTATTATTTATCATCAAGAGAGAAAGGTTATATCCAACTTGATATAACAACACATTAATCCTTAATTTCTAATAGTATTTTTAGTTCAGATCATTTACAATCCTTTTCAAAGACTGGCTACACATATTCAGTTTTGAACCATGTAAATTCTTGTGTTTCTGGGGCAGTTCATGACTGCCTATTTATCAATGAAGTAATATATCATTAAAAGGAATATATTTTTTTAATAGGAAAAAAATTTGGATTGGGATAACTCATTATCCCTCCCATTCTTAGGGATCTCATATATCTTATTATGGCCTTTTCACATGGACTTAATCATTGTAATGATAATAAATTCTTCCATAATTGTATTTTATGGAAATTGGAAAGATAACATGAAATGTTATTCACCCAGGATCATCATTAGAACAAAAATTTCATCATTATAAGAATAATAATTCATAGAATTTTGGGGAAGACAATTTTTTTAAGAGACAAAAATATATATTCCATGTAGTACACAAGATACCCTTCAGGACAAAAAATATGCCACTCCGCATAACCTCAAAGCTAAATCTGGTAATCCCTCAATGATTAAGTCAAGTGGAGAAATAATCATTATTGAATGGGTATATTAATATCAGTATTCATAATTGAAATAATATATTATTAAATTAAGAATCAATCTCCCCAGATGGAATTTATCCATGATTCTATTTCCAAAAGTTGAGTCACATTAATTGGTTCTTGTGTAAAATTAATGAAAATGTATAATAATTCTAGGATAAAAAAGAGAGATGATTAAAACATGATTAGTAATGGGAAATAAGGGTACTAGATTCAAATATCACTATGAGAAAATAAAAGAGAGTGGAAGATAAATTTTTATTAGTGAACATGCGATTTAGATAAGATGACATAATAGTATGAACTCAATTTACTTGTTCGTCATTCTATATTTCATATTTGTAATTACAATTTATCTTAAATAGAGTATATTACAATAAAAGGATGTAATTTTTTTATTGTTAATCAATATTGATCTATTTAAATTTATTATTTCTAATATTTCATTGGAACTAATTACATCTATCATAGGAGTGGTGGGTATAAGATCATAGGGCTTTTAAGTGATGTAGAAAAGGATGAATATCAAAATAAGAAATGTGATTTGTACTCTAAAAATAGATTAAATGGAGTTTGGGGGGACCTATAATTATGGTGATTAAAAATCTCCCTAATTGTACTTGATAGCCCAACTAAAATACCAAACTGTTAAGGAATGTTTTAGAATTGAAATAATAGGGAATGATAACTCAATTATCCTAATTGAAAATTTTTATCAAACCACTCAATAAGGTTTAAAATTATAATGATTACTTAGGAATTTACTTAAGATTGGTATCTCTTGAAATTTAATAATGGATTATAAAAATATATTAACTATCAATAGGTTGTTTGATGTAATATTGTAAGATTTAATTCCCATGCAAGTGAAAATAACATTAGTCGAATCTATATCATTAAAAATAAAATAATTTGAAACAATATAGATCAATGTATTTATATATGTCTTAAAATAACAAATTCGTAGATAATAACTTTATTATTGTTATCTCACTACTATTTACATATTTCATATCCTCATATTCTTATAGATATAACCAGATACTCACCTGTATCCTTATTATGATGACCCAATAATCATATGCGGGAAATAGTTGGTAGAACTACACATTTTCATCTAGTTTTATTATGATATATTTTTATGGATAACATTTTATATTTTATTTGTTTTTGGAGGAAACATTATTTTGGTGAAACATAAAAACCCATAAGGATTAAAATTTTATAAATAAAAAACATTTAATAAAAAATTTGGTATCTAGATAAATTTATTATATTTCTATGAAAACACAATGTGGATATCATTCACCATTATCCTTTTTCCATTCATATTTCACCTAAAATTAATTTCAATGATATAGATGATTTTAGGGGAGATAGAAATTCAAGGGAGGAAGGATATTACTGGTCATAAGTAGATAAATTACATCGATATTGGACATTGTGTTTTTCACTAAGAATGAAAAAATTTGTGTAGTTATGATCTATATTCCATGTCCCCAAATAATTTTCTTACAATAATGATTGATGTATAATTTCAAAAATAAAGGATATAAGAGACATATAATAAGTTTAATATGTATATTAATATCAACAGGTATCCATGATTCATTATCTCCCTGACACATGACTTTATATTTACATGCAACATATTCTACCCCTGATCCAGGATATGAATATGGTAGTTAAAAAATGATGTGATCACATCAAGATTGATATTTTCACTATCAGTCAGATATATCATTATTATATAGTGTTTCTATACATAATAATTCAAAAACACATACTTTGATGTCACGAGTGAGGAGACAATTACTAGAACACACACCAAATCCATCACTAATTTACTTTGGACAATAAATCACGGGGAAATATTTCCCTACATCCAAAAATTCCAAATAATAAATTGAGGTGAATCCTATAGGAATTACATATTCCCCATTAAAACACTATATTGAATAACTATAATTCCCCAACCCCGGTTACCCAGATTCCATGATTTATTACATAACATCTGCATGGTTACAAGTAATCATGTCTCTATGGACCAATCAGTTTAGCTATTTCGATAATACATTCCAACATGAACGTTAAATTACATTATAAAATAAAAAACAACAACTAAATTGTCTCCATTGACCACATTCATATCAAATATACTATCCTTGTAGGACTATCATAATATACATCTTCGCATCCTTGGTCAAATAATCAATAGAAATGATGAGTTCAGATTCTCTGTAATTATAAAAATATAGTAGGAACATTAATAAATATGCATAAAAATTTAAGGCAATGTATAAAACTAAAACAAAATACTTTAAATCTTAAACATAAGCATAATATAGAAATGATAAATCAAATAATCATTTTACTTATTCATGTGGACTTTATACTACTCTAATAATCACATGTTATATCAATAACTAACTTCATATTGATGGAATACAAAATGACAGAAATCATAACCACATGGTCAAGGCCCCGTCCCAAGACTAAAAATATGATTTTTTTTCAAGGAATTATTCCAAGGAACTAGTTTTTATCGTGATATCTACTAATGCATCGAGGAGCTATAACGGGCTACACCCATCACTTACTAGGTCCAATGAATTCCTCATATGAAAATATTGATACTTAATATAATCAATCGTATTAAAACTATTCTAAGAAATGTCAATAATTTATCCATGAATCATGAATGCAATAAAAATTCCACATTCAAATTCAAACATAACATAAGTAATTAAATAAAATATTAATATTGTTTTTATAATAAATCAGCCTCAATCTATAATAATAACCAAAACGTATGTTGACATATTTTAAAATAATCAATAAAACCCTTTGAGAGAAATATCCTTGTTTTCATGAAATCAATTCGAGGTCTCACAATTTATTACGTAAGTAATTTAAAGAGATTTTTGAATCAATGTGCCCTATACCAAATTGAATCATTTTAAAGAAATTAACATTTTATAAAAGAATTATGTCCAAATGAATAAATCCTAAAAAATCATTTTGAAAACATTAACATTAATTAAATAGATTTTTCAAAAATTAAATCAATAAAATAGTTAAAATGAGGATCTCGTTAAATATTACCTTACATAAAACCATAAAATATTATTTTTGAAAACATTTTTATGAAAAATGTACATTGATGATAAATATGTCCCAGTAAATACATACATATAAACAATCTCGGATAATAATATAATTGAGGAAATAAACCTTAAATTGAACTTTTACTTGTTCAAGGGTATGATAAAAACTTGTATAATAGTTTAATAATTATTATAAAATTATATAAGAAACACATAAATTAATTTGATATCATTTATGATCTTATAATATTGCATTTTTAGTAATATTTTTGTAGTTTCATTATTTTAGTTGTTAACTGATTCTCTTTCCTTTATATGTTTTTTACGTAAGTCATGTTTAATATGGATATGATGTATTTGATTCATATCCAGAATTAAATAATGTTCTTAAATAATATTTTTAATAATCAAATTAAATTATTCTTGAATGATTACGATGGGGAATAAATCTCATCGCGTTCGTGGAGACGGTAATCCGTACGTAATCACAAAGGCTACTTTCGTGTAATTTTTTTTATTTTTAATGCAATCAAGACAAAATAAAACATAGGTATATAATTAGTCAATTAGAATATAATTTTATATACATTGTATAAGCTCATTAACACCATCCTTTATACGTTCCATGTATGGTATGATCGGGTCATATCACTTCGAGGGGTGATAGTCCACACTTCCTCAAATGAAATTCTCGTATATATAGATCATGAAAAGAATAATGGTATTCTATAAAATAGAATTACATATGATTATAGATAAAAATAAATATCATAAATATAATATTTAATTACAGTGTCATCATAAGGTCCACCATAAGAGGTCGTAGTAGATGACTGAACAATCATCATTTCGTGAGGTGGTAGTTCACAGTCCACAGAAACATTATGTTCTATAAAAATTATATGCATGTTTGTTTAAGTGAAGTTAAAATACATCTCATAAAAAACCTATTATATTTGAGATATTTTTTTGTTATAAATTAAAGAAATAAAGAGTGTTTACGGGGGTGGAAAAGTAAAATAAAAGACAAGAACTTAAGAGGCAATATTACCAATATTTTGGGTTACTATATTTGGTATAAACAAAAAGGTTCCCTTGAAGTGACTTATTCCTAAGTTAAGGATACTAAGTGTAATATAGGGATATAGGGAGATTAATATGGCAGAGGTTGGATGAGCCAAGGGTCTTGAGAGGTGTGAGAAATGGGTGGGAGGTGACGCCTTATTATATGGGGGGAGGGGCTCTTTAGGAATGTTTGAAAATTCTATTTTATTATAAAATGATTTTAGGATTAGAAAGGTACGAAATACATTAATTTAAAATATGAGAAGACCTATTTTGAAATAAAATCATCCAATAATAATTGGACAAATTTTGGATATTGTTTTAATTTTTATAATCTCATTTAATTAAACATTCTTTAGTGAGGTAAATAGTGCATCATTATTGTGTCATATATAATTTTATTTATATGATGTTTAAAAATTATAAAAAATACCATGATTTAGGAAATCGTTTATATTTAAAATTAATATTAACAGTCCAAAAGATAATTCTACATCCCCTTGTAAAAATTATATTAATAATAGATATATTTTTATGTTATTTCTTCATTAATTTAATGTAATTATTATAATGTGTCATTATCACTCTCAAGTGGCCCCATGGGGTCCCAAACATACCCAAGGATGAAAATGGATGGACATTTTTGAAAAAATAGGAATAAGACACTTGTTAAGGTAATTTTATATTTTTATAATAATATTTGTCTACCTTTATTTACCAGATATAACTTTTAACCATGGTAAATAAAATATTTACGGAAGTAAGTATTTATGAAGACTAACAATACAATTTACCTATATACACAATTTGGACAACCTGATTCCAGATATGGAATAAATTTTATCAAAATTCATAGGTCAAGAGTGGTAGAGTTTAATTATATTTACTTCACATTGTTAAAATAAATAACGTGTTTTTAAGAAATAATAACAATCAAAAGTTTGACACTTTTTTCTGTATAGTTTAATTGAAATAATACATATAATGACTTAAATTATATTAAATTCTAAAAGTATAATCTAATGATACTTTAAAACCACTCAAATTTATAATTTAGAATGATAAATTATTTTGATTTAAAAAGTTTTTTTAATTAAAATTTAGTATTTTCATTATTCATCAAAATATTATAGTAGATAAAAAAGTAACAATAAATAATCATAACTAAATTTTTATATCCTCATTCTAAAGAATAATTTAAATTAATTTAATTGTATATATGAAATATTATAATATTGGTTTTAAAAAATATTCACTTTTAAAAGATGGAAAAATTGCATTTTTTGAAAAATAATTCTTTTGTCTGAAAAAATAATGTTTTTGTTATATTATGTCTAAGAAACACATATTATGGATTTTTAAAATAGAAGGACTATATAAAATTCAGAATTCAGTAAATACTATTCATAACTGCTTTTTTGAATGACTAGTTTGGTAAGTCGTGACGCGATACAACCTGGTGTTCTGTGTAGAAATATTTATTGAATTACATTAAGAGATAACATACTATGAAATATTGGGATGTTACATTCTCCCCTCCATTAAAAAATTTCATCCCTTAAATTTGAAATTTTTAATTTAAATTAAATGGTTAAGAATATAAAAATACCTTTGTTGAAAACCCACATCCGAAATTAGGTTAATGAAATTTAGTTTTAATAAGAGGGAAGGGGAAATGAAAAAGACACCATAATTTTATGATCTCGATTAGGAGAAAATTAGATGCAATTAGAAATATATAATTTGAGGGAAAAATTAAATTTTTATAGGGAGTGATTGAGGTCTTCAATAAAAACCATGGATATATTTAAGGCCATCAAATCCATCATGCTATGATGATTTAAAATATCATTGGTTCAACAAAATCAAAGGTATTAGGATAACACATATTTTGTTTTAATATACATTCCCTAAAATGTAAGAATAAATTTATTCATAGAATAAGAGGGAAAAATATACTTTCCCAGTAGAGTTTCATAATTCAACTAATTACTACAACAAACTTATCTTTCAAGCTAAATGATAATAGAATTAAAAAAATTCTATTTATACAAATCGTATAAGGTTCCAAAAATAATGAATTTATAAATCATTTTTTCAAAATATTTTAAAAAAATTACATTAATCATTCTAGAACATCACCTAGGCCAGTGGTAGGTGAGGTACCATTATCACCCCTCATTTTCGGGTTCAAGTCTCCTAGCATTTCAGGAGGCGACAAGTTGTCTCCCAACATCTGGGTTGTACTTTTTATAACAATCCAAATATAATCATAAGAAATGTTTTAACCTTAAACAATTTCATCCAATTTGTAAGATAATAATTTTTTACCTTTATACTTATATAAAATACTTCTTTCCAAACTCACACTAAAAAAATTATATGAAAGGTAAACATTATGAAGATCAATTTTTCAATATAATAACATATGAATACCTTCATCATGTATTTTCTTTAATCATGTTAACACCCAGAATTTCCCTAAAACCATATTTATTACATTCTATCTCCCATATTCATTATAGAATACTTGACATAGTCTATATATATAGAAATTTTGAAAACTCCAACATTGATGGAATAGACAAGTCATTAATTATTTCTGAGTGAGTCAATAATATTCAAAATAATTTATCCAAATCAATCATCTCATATTCCAAATTCAATACCACAATATCAAGAGCATATTAATGTTTATCGTTCCTTCAAACATTTATTTTAATAAATGTTTAACTTGCAATTTATTCACATTTCTTGGTACCACACAATATCAAATCCTTAATGAAATAGTACTTTAGTATAATCCTAATATACTCATAATTATTATAACTATATCATCATTGATTCAACACTCAAATGACATAATTTGTTAATATCAACATAAGAAAACTAGTCATTACTCTTCATCTGTGGTAATATAATAACATTATTATTATACAACAACAACATTTGTGATATACTTTTATGATTGAGGCATTGATTCACGTAGTGTCCCTACTCCTTGCAGATGAAGAATTGTATATTTGAATCATTGTTCTTAACTTTGGAATCATGTACTTTGTGTCCTTTTTCTATACACTTACAACAATCTCCCATTCCCTTCAGGAATATAACAAGGTGATTCTTTCCACATTTATCACTTATGGGAAAATACATTAATACCATAATCCCATTATCCCACTTTCTCTCTTCCAACATTTTCATCTCAGGATTCCCTTTAAAGCCATAGGACTCATATAATTCTTACATATCTTATTAACACATGATATTATATTGTTATCTGATGATAATACATGGGAGACTATTTCCTTTCTAAATGATAGAAGAATACCACGAAATATATGATCCTTCATACTCATTAGACCATGCGTATTGCTGGAGTTTTCATTCCATCTACTGGGTGCCATTTCTAAAAAATGGCATACACTATGTTAGTTTTAAGAATCACAATGCTAAGTTCCAAACTTGTAAAATACCTAATGTAAGTCGAAAAGATTATGCCTATAATATATTAAAATAAAATATGTGTTTTTTGAGGATGTATTTAATTGCAAATCCTTCATTATAGATTGTAAAAAATATTTGAATTATTCGAAACATGTCCCCTAAGAGTTTCATAACCAAGAGTGCAGCAAGGCCCATTGTCGTGTACCAGGATACCCTAGGTGATGCCCAAATCTCCCATTTGATTTTTTTACTAAAAATTACATTTTTTCTAGAGCTGCCTCTACCTTCTCGTATATAGATAGGGATGTAATTTTCATAAAATTTAAAATATATCTATATTATCAAAATTCTAGGATGTTTTTCTATAATAATCCTCAAACATTATCTTATGGTAATGTTATCTAATCAGAGTTTTTATAAATCTAGTTGACAATGTTATTACTTAACATCCATTGATATCAACTATAATGTAACAACCCTGGTTACACTGAGTCAGTGTTTATTACATATCATTTTAATGATTAAAAGGAATGATGTCCCAATGGACCGATCTGTTTAGCATTTTTAGAAAATAGATTACATAGATGAATGTTACATTACATTATAAAATGAAAAACAACAGCAACATTGTCTCCATTGTCCACATTCATATCCCATAGACTATCCATGTAGGTCTTTCATAATATACATCTTCACATACTTGAAAAAGTAAAACATAAAAAGTGGTTTGTTTAGATGCTTAGTAAGGATAACAATATAGATGAAACATCCATAAAAAAGCATAATTTTTTTGGTAATGTATAAAAAAAATAAGCTGTTTAAACAAAAACATCATCATAATATGGAAAAAAATAAATCAAATAATTCAATTTAATTATTCATAGGGATATTATACTAGTTTAATAGTCAAATTTAATATAAATAGCTAATTTTATAATGACAGAATGCATAATACCGGACATCATAACAATAATGTCGAGGTCCTGTGCCATGATTACAAGTAATAATTTTTCAAATTCCTTGTGCCAAGACACTAGTGTGTCTCATTAGACCTACTAATTCATCAAAAAGTTATAGCGGGATCTACCGATCACTTACTATGTCTAATGCATTATTCATATGAACATGTTGAAATGTAACATAAACAATCTTATTAAAACTAGCATACGAAATGTCAATAATTTACCCATAAATCATGAATTCTATAATAATTGCACATTCACATTCCAAAATACCATAACTGAATCAATAAAATATTGAAGATTGTATTTATTATTAATCATCCTCAATCAATAATAATATCCAAAAAAGAGGCTGACATAGTAAAAAATAATCAGTAAATCCCTTTGAGAGAAATATACTTGTTTTCATGATATTATTTAGATGACTCATAATTTATAAAGGAATTAATTTAAAGAGACTTTTGAATCAAAGGGTCCCATATGACTATGAATATTTTTAAAGGAATTAACATTTTAAAATTATAATGTCCATATGAATAATTCCTTAAATATCATTTTGAAAAAATGGACATTAATTAATTAGATTTAGAAACAAGAAATCCTTAAAACATTTAAAATAACGATCTTTTAAAGATTTCCTTTCATAAAAACATAAAATATTCCCTTTCGAATCATTTTTATGAAACATGGATATTGATGATAAATATGTCCTAGTAAATACATACATATAAACAAACTCGGATAATAATGAGAATGAGGAATTAACCCTTACCTTGTACATTTTCACTATACAGGGTAAATTAACCTCCTGTATAGTAATTAAATAATTGTCATTAAATTATAAACAAACCACATATATAAATATGATATCATATATGATCTTCTAATATTACTTTTTTAATAATATTTTAGATGTATCATTGTTTCAGTTGATAACTTATTCATTTTCTTTTATATGTTTTGTTATGTAAGTCATGTTTGTTATGAAGAAGATGTATTTTATTCATATGCATATGATATAATCTTCTTAAATAATATTTTTAATTATCAAATGAAAAATATTATTGAATGGTTTCAATGGGGAATGAATCTCATCACGTTCATGGAGAGGGTAATTCGTACGTATGCATGAATGCTACATCAATTTCATTATTTATATTATAAGGAAATAAGATCAATTGATACATAGCTATATTTGTATTCCATTGTAATATAATTTTATATATGTAACGTATGTTCATTTACACTATCCGTTATATGTTCTATGTATGGAATGAATGAGTCATATCACTTTGAGGGGGCGCTAGACCGCACTTTCTCAAATGAAATTATCGTATATACACAACATGAAAAGAATAATAGTTTGAAATATAAATATAATTAAATAATATTATAGATAAAATAAATATCATAAATATCATATATAATTATAGTGTCATCATAATGTCCACCATAAGAGGTGGTAGTATAATATTGAATGACCATCGTTTCGTGAGGCAGTAGTTCACCGTCCAAAGAAGTAATATGTTCTATACCCTTTAAATTTTGGTGTGTTTAGGTATAGTTAAAATTATTCTCATAAAACAATATAGTATATTATGTATATAAATTTTGTTATAAATGAAATTAATAAAGATAGTTTAGGGGGATGGAGAGGGAAAATAAATTAAAAAACTTAAGAGGAGGTGTTACCTTTAAACCGGGTAACACCCTTTGGATCGAACCAAAAGGTTTTGATAGGGATAATATTTTCATAATTTTTTATATTTAATTCAATTATTTAATCCAAAAAAATTGAATAAATTGCGTTTTTACATCAATTTTGGATTTATGATGTGTTTTGGGCTAAAATGGGAAACCTACTTAATTTGGAAATATTTAAAGATTTTAATCACTTTGGTAATTCATGAATATACTTTAATATATAAATCCAATTAATGTGAGTCCATTTTTATTGGGTTGATAAATTTATGGTCTGAATGTTTTGGTTTTGAAACAGGATTTAATTCGACCATCCATGGGTCTGATAAATTCAATCAATGTGGATAATTATTCTGGAAGACTGCGTCCACCCCACCTCCATAAATAGATCATAAATTGGTATATATACATCCAATTTATGTGATGATATTTGGGATGGAACGAGAATTAATTGGGGTGTTCGCCTCTTGAATATAATAATGATTTACCTTTATTAAGGTGTACATTGAATGATGAAATTGTGGGAAAGGAAATGTAAACATTTATCCAGAATAAATGATCCAATTAAATTTCTCATATCTCTTACTATACAGGGAGGATGAATATGTAATTTTTGGATGAAATGTCAAAGATATTTTGGATTATCATTCAATAATAAACCATCCCAAATTTCGGCGACTAAATTTTCCGAACATGGTCAATCTTTTGGTGGAAAAAATATGTTGGAAATCATAAAGAGGAGTTATGATGATCTTAAATTTGAAGACCAGAGGATGGCACCCACTTGGTCTATATAAATAGGAGTTCAACCATGTTGAGGAGAAGATTTATACACCACAATAAGAGATGGGAAAAGCTAAGGGACAATGTAGGAAATTCTCCTTCAACATCATTCTGTTTCTTTCGTTTATTTTTCTTTACATTATAATGTCTCTCCGCTCCCGTATCATCTCAATTACCCCATACAGGGAGGGGTAGTTTCATTTTAGTGATCGGAAAGAGGGGAGGCTAGACCTATGTGTTTTTTTGATATCTTGTTCATAAATGGAATCAAATTTCTTCTTCTTTCTTATTTTGGTTTCAATTATTAATTTAGTATTAAATTTCAAATGTGGTAGTGTTCAGTTTTGTTAATGAAATTATTAATTGCTTTAGTCGAAGATCACATCTCCCCCCACCCATTTATAATTTGTATATGGTGGAACAATATTAGGGTTGGGTGGTGATTTCATGGTGGTTTTCAAGTACGTGTGTAGGATT
This sequence comes from Viscum album, assembly GCA_963277665.1. NCBI lineage: Eukaryota > Viridiplantae > Streptophyta > Magnoliopsida > Santalales > Viscaceae > Viscum > Viscum album. Next base: position 881,010,432 of record OY728166.1, read on the forward strand.
TTATGCTGGAATGATTCTTTATTAGGGAAAAACAATTCCAGGTAGGGGATTGTTCTAATTAATCAAGAGACCTTCTACAAGCCTAATCACATTGGTATGATGATAGACCAATCCTCAGTTTTAGAAAGGAAAATTCTCATCACATCTATCTAACCTAGGGAGAGAGAGGACTATATAGATAAATCTCTCTCTTACCAGTTAACAGAAGAAGAAGAGGTAAATTTGGAAACTATGATGGCACAAGACTAGGTCTAGCCAAACCCAATCCGATCACCATCTTTATCATTTGTTAAAATAAATAAAGTCATGTTTTTTTGATTCTATCATAGTCATTAAAATTAAATAAAGCCAATATTTTTTCAGAAAACCAACAAAAAGTGACAACCATGTTTTGTGTGCACTCCTCTTCGAGAGAATACATAGGATAATCTTCTATATTATACTTAGGTAAATAAAATATTGGTTATCCACGCCCCACAACCGGTGTGCTTCAAACATGGCGCCGTTTCTGGGGAGGCAGTGCCTCAAATAATTTTTTTTAAAAATCTATCTTGAATAACCCGTAGTTCGAATACCAATTTATTTGAATTTGATCCAGAAATTGAGCGCATAATAACCCAATTTAGAAATCAAAATTTATCCCAAAGTTTCGAAGAAATCAATCTCACTGATTCAAGGTATACCTTGAGTGAAGACATTGAACCTGTAATAATGGATGTAAATCCCAACAGAACCCTGTCCGACATCTTTTCACCTCAATTTGTCAATCAAAACTATCAACTTGCAATTATTTCCTTAGAAAATGATTTTAAATTTTCGAATTAACATGATCCTAGTGCTTCCAAAATTTCGTGGCCTTGTAGGTGGAGACCTGAATAGACATATTCAAGAATTTACCTATGTCTTATCTAGCTTCAAACCTCGAGCAGTCACGGAAGAGCATTTGAAGTGGAGGGCATTCCCCTTCTCACAAGAGGAAGCATTGAATGAATGGTTGTACAATCTACAACCGGTGGAGATCAGTGACTACGGAGATCTAAAAATGATTCTTACAATGATTCGTCCCATCATCGAGGAGCACTATAATAAAAAAATATATTTATGTCATCCATCAATAAACTAGAGAAACACTCTATAAATACTAGGAACGTTTTAAGAAGCTTTGTGAAAGTTTCCAACACCAGGAAATAGAAGAGAACCAATTCCCTATGTGATTATACCAATGATTACTTGATAATGATAGAAATATACTATATGCATCATCAAGGGGATCCCTCGTTGAAAAATCACCCACAGATATCCGAGTTCGGATTGAAAATATTGCACAAAATTCAAAGTAGTTAGGCATTAGAGGTGTTATCACCAGAGGAATCCATGAGGTAATAACATCGGATTCAATATATTTAGTTAGAAATGAAATGGGTGAACTCAACAGATTATTGTGACAAATATCTGTTAAACATGTGAAGGAGGAATTAGTCCCGAATCAGGTAAGTGGTTTATTCTCTTAAAATTCTCATTACACTGATCAATGTCCAAGAGTGCATGGGAAATAAAGTTGTGATGCAGCCTATCAACCAAGGCAATACAAACGTCAATCCCAACAAGGTCATGGGTTTCAAAAGAACCACGCCAGAGCACTTTTTCAGCAGCAATATCAGAACCCGATAGCATTCCAATGACTTTATAAGTAGTCCTTACAACAACAAAAAAAATATTCCAACCACCACCATTCCAGAGGAAGAATTATTAGCAACTATCCACAAGTGCACTGAAAACAGAAGATCGACAGCTGAAGACAAGAGTTTCGGTATTATAAGATAAAATGGATAAGCTAGCTGATCAATTTACAAGAATTATGGATGCTCTCACAAATAACCAAGGTAAGATTCCCTCACAACCAATTCCCAATCCAAAGTAAAGTATTAGTGAAACCACAACCCGAAGCAGGAAAGAGCTCACACCACCAGAACAATGTGAAGAGGATGATTCCATGGAATCTTCTAAAGCTCGTCCTATCATACCAAAAGATGGAGTCATCAACAAAGTAGAAAAAACATGGTTCAGGAAAAAAATACTGTAAAAACTATTGCCGAAATAAAAAAGGGAGAAAAAGGATATCACAGCACTATTCCCATTAGCATTGGTTGAGTCAAAGATGGGTGAAGAAGAAAGAAATCAACGGGAAATTCTAGAAACATTCCGAAAAGTTGAGATTAACATCCCAGAATTAGATGCAATCAGACAAATCCCTAAATATGGAAAATTTCTAAAGGATTTGTTTACTAAAAGAAGGAGACTAGATGGAAATTATAGAATCAACATTGGAAGAAGCATCTCAGCATTGATCACACTACCGATACTGCCAATATGTCAAGAGCCGAGGACATTCTCTATTCCCAGCACTATCTATTCTTCAAATTTTAGTGATGCCTTATGTGATCTTGGAACTTTGATAAATGTGATGCATCACTCAGTTTATTCATCTTTTTATATTGGAGAACTAAAACCAACTCAGGTGGTGGTACAATTAGAAAATAGATCCACGGTTTTCCCACCTGGAGTCGTTTAATATGTACTTTTTTGAGTGAGCGGATTAATCTTTCCGTCAGACTATTATGTCCTTGACATAGAGGAAGACCGAGCAACAACCTAATCTCCGATCAACATAGGGAGACCATGCCTAAAAACAGTTGGGAAGATCATCAACGTGCATGAAGGAACACTCACCATGGAGATCGGCGACACTATGGTACACATCAACATTCTTGATACGACAAAACACCCATCCAGTAATCATTCACTTTATGCAATCTCACATGATGAAGGAATAGAACCAATGGATGACTCAGGTATGCTTCATGACTTTTTATCAGTGGGTGAACACTTTTCATTTGAACTTTATAATTTCCATGAACCTGAAAATTCTGATATCATGTTGGAGGATGAGGTAAAATCTGATTTTTTCGATGATTTGTTAAAAGGATGTGAGATTATACAAGAGAATTCAACCTTAGATGTAGGAAACCTAAATGCAATATCATCCCTTGAACAACCCCCATGTTCTATGATGATGCCTTTTCCATGTGACTTGAAGTATTCTTATCCAAGGGAATGATAGAAATTGTGAGTAATCATTGCCAATAACCTATCCCATTCATAAGAAAAATCATTGATTAATCATATCAAAATGATTGTCAAGGCTGTAGGATAGAGTTTAGGTGATATTTCTGGAATCAACCATAAGGTATTCTCTCACATTATATTTTAGAAAGTGATTCCTTACCTATTAGACAACCTCAAAGAAGACTCAATTCCACAATCATAGAGGTCGTTACAAAAGATATAGGGAAATTGTTAGTAGCAGATATCATTTACCAAATCATAGATTCTCAATGGATCAGTTGAATTCATGTAGTCCCCAAGAAAACCGGTCTGACCACTTTTAAAAATGAATGAAATGAATTGATCCCCATGATAGTACAAAATAGCTGGAGAGTGTGTATTGATAATAGGAAGCTAAATCATGTTATGAGAAATGATCACTTTCTTATTTATTTCATTGATCATATGCTTGAAAGGTTATCTATAAATATTCAGTAATGTTTTTTAGATGGAATATCAGGATATTATCAGTTACCAATTGCACCAGAAGACTTGGAGAAGACAACCTTCACCAGTACTATTAGAACATTTTCCTACAAAAGGATTCCTTTAGGTCTATGCAATTCCCCAGGTACATTTGAATGGTGTATGGTGAGTATTTTCTCATACCACATTGCGGACTGCTTGAGGTGTTTCATGATGATTTCACAGTTATTGTAAATTCATTTGATCATTGCTTGGGAAATTTGGAAAAACTTTCAAAAACATTGATTGAAAAGAACCTTGTCTTAAATTTAGAAAAATGTCATTTCATGGTTGAAAAATGGATAGTGTTGGGGCACATAATTTCACAAAATGGGGTTGTGGTTGATAAATAGAAAGATGATGTAATAAATTCCTTTCCATATCCAACTTGTGTCAAACATGTTAGATACTTTTTAAGGAATACATGATTTTAAAGAAGATTCATCAAGGACTTAAGTAAGATTGATCTCCCTCTCTCAAGACTACTTGTAAAGGATGCCGAATTTAATTTTGATTGTTCATTAAGGTAATAATTTGAATAATTAAAGAAAGGCAGATAACCCCACCAATAATGTAGTCACCCAATTTGGATTACCCTTTCTAGCAACGTTGTGTTTCATCCAATCAAGCTGCGGGATTAGCTCTATCATATAGATTCTACATTAGGCCTCAAGTATTATCCTATACATCAAAGAGCTTGGATGTAATAAAAATTAATCACACAACCACTGAGAAGGAGTTCTGTGCAGTGGTTTTTTTTCAATAGATATGTTCAGATAATATCTTCTTGGAACTAATGTTGTTGTTTTTTCGGATCATGTAGCACTTTGGTACATAATGAAAAAGGAAGATGCTAAAACACGGTGGGTGAGATGGATTATACTATTACAATAGTTCAATTTGTAAATCAAATATATGAAGGGGAATGAATATCAAGTGGCTGATCATCTGAGTCGACTACCCCACACCGCTGAAGCAGAAATCCCAAATCAAAACCCACTTAATGATGAGCTTCATGGAGAACAACTCTACATCATCAACATTGAAGAACCATGGTATGCCAAAAATGTCAACTATTTGGTTACATCTCAGGTACCCCCTCATCTAAGCTTTCATCAACAACATAATATTAAATCTGAATCATGATTTTACATTTGGGAAGATCGGTTTATGTGGAAAATTTGAAATGATAAAATCATAAGACGATGCTTGCCAAGAATTTAAATTGATTCAGTATTTTAATATTGTCATAAATTATCTTGTGGAGTCAACATTGGACCTCATAGGGCTTCCAAAAAGGTTTTAGAATCTGGACTCTACTGGCCCACATTATTCAAGGATGTATATGAGTTTTTTTAAATATGTGAAAAATGCCAATTTTCTGGAAACAAATCCAAACGACATGAAATGCCACAAAAACCAATAACTTTTTGTTAAATTTTTGAAGGGTAGGGAATATATTTCATGGGAAAATTCCCAATGTCATTTGGAAATTCATATATTTTTTTGGCTATAGACTATGTTTCAAAATGGGTGGAAGAAAAAGCAACCATAACTGCTGATGCTAAAGTTGTTTGTGATTTTTTCAGGGCTAACATTTTCTTTAGGTTTGGTGTGCCACGAAAAATCATTAGTGATCAGGGAACTCATTTCTGCAACAGGAAAATAGAAGCATTACCAAAGAAGTATGGGGTGAATCATAGAACATCTACCCCATTCCATCCCCAAACTAATGGCCAAGTAGATGTCTCTAATAGAGAAATCAAATCCATTCTGGAGAAGACTGTTAAAACCAACAGGAAGGACTAGAGCCAGAAAGTAGATGATACATTAGGGCTTTATAGAATGGCCTACAACACTCCGATATTGATTATTCCTTATAGATTGATCTATGTAAAGAGTTTCCACCTTCCTGTGAAGATGGAGCATAGATCCTACTGGGCGGTCAGCGAGATGAATGTGGACCTTGAGAAAGCATGGAATGAAAGAAGATTGCAGTTGCAGGAGTTAGAGTAAATTAGATGATAATCCATTGAGTACTCAATGATCTATAAAGAGAGAACAAGGATGGCCCATTACAGGATAATTCAACCACGAACCTTCAACCCGGGATATTAGGTGTTACTCTTCAAATTCAGACTTAAGTTTATCCCAGGTAAACTTCGTTCTAGATGGGAAGGCCTATGTATTGTTATTCATGTATTCCCCTCTGGTGCTATGTAGATTCAAAAGGAAGGAGTAGGAAACCCATTCACTATAAAAGGTAAATGGCTAAATAAGTTCCATGGGACCGTACCTCAAGAACTAGTGGAGGAGATCACACTCCTCCACCCTAAATACAAATGATGACCTAATAGATTTCATCATAATTTTACAGTTGATTAAATGCAGTAACTCCTTATTTTTGAAACATACAAAAAAAATTCCATTTACATGCATGGAGGACACTTCATAGTTTAAGTGTATGGGAAGGAATCTTATAGTCTAGATTTTTCAAAAAAAATTAATTTTTTTAGTCGAGCCAATGACATTAAACTATGGTGCTACCGGGAGGCAACCCGCATATTCCCCCATTTTCCACTAGTCATATTAATCATTTACCAGTATGATTTAACATGCATGCACTATTAATTGTTTTCATTCTTATATTTCAGGTCCATTAATGAAGAGGTTGATGTGGGATTACACGTAGTGAAGAAAATCATTTATTTGAAAGGGGAGTAAGAGTTTCAATTCTATATTATCCATCTTTATTCCCTAAATTTTTAGACTTTTTTATAGTTAAATAAAAAATGAATGCCCATGCTTGAATTCATTCTTTACTTCAAATATCTGGGAAACATGAGTAATATAGGAATCCAGTGATTCAATGTTAATGAGATTGAATGATTAAAATGTATAATTAGATGACTAATGTAATGAAAGGATATTAAAATAAGGACTCATGATTTAATGGAAATAATTGATTCATGTAAATGAAATTTCCCTTCCATTTTTCTTGCTTTGAATTATAGAAGTTCATGTGAATTGATTTGTTATTATTAGTCATGCCCTGAGTGATTTTCCAATATCATATTCCCATTCCTGAGAAGATTTCTAGACCAAATATTTTCTATTTTATCTTGAGCATTATTCTTGTGTGATCTTGGGACATACCACCTATGAGAAAATGTATTGAAACATGTCAAAGATATGACTATAAAAAGACACATTTAAAATTATTGAGGCACTACATTGGCTAGCCATATAATTACCTATGACCCACCATTACATTTATCCTTCATTAGCCAGTAGAATACATGATTTGACTTATAGGTTTAAGCCACATTAAAAGCTAATATTTCCTTTCCTACCAGCACTTTTAGAATATTTTCATTTATATTTCAAGTTTTAGTGTTGGGGAAGGGCCTTTCATGTCTGTTTATTGGTATATGTATCATTTTAAGGTGGTGTAACATGTGCGATATCATTTTTTGGAATGTATTATTAGAAAATTGGGCATGAGTCATCATTTCATTTTACTTCTTTCATTTCATCTGTTTCTCCTTAAAAAAAGAGTAAATAAAGCTATGCCTTTCTGGAGTATTAACAGAAAGAGAAAAATAAATCTATGCCTTTATGGAGAATTACAAAGAAATACAAAAAGAGGTGGAGAACATGGATGATATCATTCTCTGTAATCATTTATTAACTCATGACCCATGTCATTAAAACAGGGTGCTGTTTTATTTCAAATTACCAAAAGGGATTTGAGTGAGGTTCATCTGGTGTTTTCACTTGATTAATCATGTATTGTACTTTTGAGTCAAACTTCCTACTTCTGGCCTTAAATAATTTCAATTATTTAACCACAAACCCAAAGCCATAGAGTCATTTGAACCTTTATTGCAAGTCCTCATGATTTTATTTGTGTTTTTTCATTACAAAGTGGAGAAAGTAGTTCCTTTATAAGCCTATGGATAAGGATCATGTTCCTATCATATGACTATAAATCCACTATTATTTTATCATGAGTGATTAGATAATATATTCAAAATGGAGGTAGATCATGATTTAGCATGCTTAATAATAATAAATTGAGAAGCTTGAATAAATGAAATGAGAAGCTCCGTCATTTTTTTCGAAGGCGAAAAGTAAAATGCATGAATCGATTGTTTCTATCAAAAATGGGGAATTAAATTGATATTATTTGTGGAAATTGAAAATTTTATTGTTCATTGAAAATTGTTTAATTTTATTGCATTTAAATTTAAATATTGGTACCATTGGTTCCATTTAAATTCCATGTTGAGATTTTATGGTTGAGGAAAAGAATTGTTTATGTGTGGGGGAATTGAAAGAGATAATACTTTCATCATTTTTTATATTTAATTCAATGATTTAATCCAAAAAAAATTGAATAAGTTGAGTAATTTCAATCAAATCTGGATTTATGATGTGTTTTGGGATAAAATTGTAAAACTGCTTAATTTTAAAATATTCAAAGATTTTAATAACTTTGGTAATTCATGCATATCTTTTAATAAATAAATTAAAATGAAGTGCGTCTATTTTTATTGGGTTCATAAATTCATTGTTTTCCTTTTTTGATTTTCAACCAGGATTTAATTCGACCATCAATGGGTCCAAAAAATTAAATCAATGTGCACAATTATTCTAGAATACTACATGGAACCCACCTCCATTAATAGATCATAAATCGGACTACATACATGAATTTTATGAGATTCCAATTGTATTGGAATGAGAATTATTTGGGGTGTTCTGTTGTTGAATATCATAAAGATTGACCTTCTTTATGGTGGACCATGAATGCCGAAAATGTGGGGAAGGAAAAAAAGGAAACATTCATCTAGAATTAATGCTCCGATTAAATTGACCATATATCATTATATATAGGGGGGATGAATAAGAAATTTTTGGATGAAACATCAATGATATTTGGGAGGATCTTTCAAAAATAACCATCCCAAATTTCGGCCATTAAATTGGCCGAACATGGTCAATCTATGGATAGAATATGCTAGAAATCTTAAAGAGGAATTATGATGATCATAAATTTGAAGACCGGAGGATGGCACCCCGTTGGCCAATATAAAGAGGAGTTCACCTAGGCTGAGGAGAAGAGTTCGACCCCACAATCAGATATGAGAGGAAGCCAATGGACACTCGTGGAAATACTCTTTCAGTATCATTTTTTTATTTCTTTTATTTTTTTTAATTTAAAATATCTCTCCTCTCTCGTATCATCTCGTTACCCCATCCATGGAGAGGTAGTTTCATTTTATTGATCGGAAGAAGGGGTGGCTGTACCAATGTGTTTTGTCTAAGTTCTTGTGCTAAAAATGAATAAAATTTCTTCTTCTTTCTTATTCTGGTTTCATTTATTAATTCAGTATTAAATTCCAAATGCGGTAGTATTCGGTTATGATTCTGAAATTATAAATTACATTAGTCGATGAACACATTTACCTCCACCAAATTCTAATCTATATACGGTGGAACAAGATTAGAGTTGGGTGGTGATTGCTTGGCGGTTGTCAAGTACATGTGTTTCATTTTATGTAAATATCATGGTTTATTAGGGAACAACAATTTCAGGTCTGGGATTGCTTAAATTAGTCAAGATACCTTCTACAACCCTAAACATATTGGAAGTAGGATAGACCCATCTAAGGGTTTATAATGGAAAATTCTCATCACATCTATCTAACCAAGGGAGAGAGAAGAATTAGTAGATAAATCCCTCTCTTACATGTTTATGGAAGAAGAAGAGGTAAATTTGGAAACCGTGATGGAACAACACTATGTCTAGCCGAACCTAATCTAATCACTATCTTTTTCATTTGTTAAAATCAATAAATTCATTTCTTTTATTCTCTCACATTCATTAAAATTAATTAAAACAAATATTTTTCATATAACCCACAAAATGTGACAACTTACTTTTCTGTGCAATCTTCTTTGGGAGACTACCTAGGATCAACTGTTATACTATACTTAGATAATAAAATATTGTTTTTCCACGCCCCACGACAGGCATTCTTCAGGCTTCATTGAAGGGTCTTACACCTGAGGTAAGGATTCTATGAAGAATAGAATGATGTTCGGAGCTTAATAGGGTCGAGGTTGGTCATGCCAATGGGCTTGAGAGGTGTGATAAATGGGTTATAGGTGAGGGATTTCTATAAAGGGGAGGGGTGCTCTTTAGGAGTTTGAAAATATTATTTTATTATATAATAATTTTTATTTTCTGAAGGTCCATAACTAAATTAAGTCGAAGATAAGATGACTAATGTTCTAAATAAAATCATCGAATAAATTTTGGCAATGTTTTGGATATTTTTTTATATTCTCATTGATTTTAATAATTATTTATTTAGGTACCCACCATATCATTATTTTGTTATTACTAATTTTATTTATTTGATGTCTAAAAATTATTAAACAAATACAAATATGTAGAAAATATTTTTAGCTTTCAAATGAATATTTATAGTCTAAAATATAACTTATGTAACCCCTTGAAAAAACTATTTACTAAAAGATATATGTTTATATCATTTTTTTCATTACATTAAACTAATTTATATAAAGTGTCATTATCAATCTCAAGATTCTATATGGGGTCCAAAAATCGACACAAGGATGACCATGGTCAGAAATGTATCCACCGTTAAAAATATAACACTTGTTAGGGTAATTTGATATTATAATAATTATATTTTTACACATATTTACCTGATTTACCCTTTAACCATGATAAATAAAATATTTACTGAAGTAAATATTCAAAATTTCTAACAATAAAATTTACCTTTTTACACAATTTGGACCTCCTGATTTCAAATATACAATCCATATTTGGAAATTGAAAACATAGAAGTGGCAGTGTCATGACCCCCTCCACAAAAATTGTACCCCTCCTAGGCCGACAATGTGAGAAGGGAGATAATGACTCCTCAAGTCCCGCATTCAGTAAGCCCTGGGTTGGTGAATAGTATTGAGGTTATAGTAAACACACAAATTGTAGGAATTACCCTCTAAAAGAATACATGCGAAAGAGATAGATAAGATAGACACCAACCAACTCAAAATCAGTACTAAAATATAAAAGAAAAACCAAGTGATCCTATGTATTTCATGAAAAAGTACTACAACTTGAAAGGGAAAACCGCAAGTACCGAATAGAACGTAAAACAACAACAACCACTAGCCCGAAAAAATCCTCCAACCACAAGATAGTAGTAACCAGCCTGATCTCCAACCTGCTCCAAATGACCTGGGAAATAGTTTATATATACATAGGGTTAGTGTAACATTATACTCAATAGTATCCCCCTCAAAACATCTCATGAAAAAGTAAATAAAGAATGGTAAATCATAGTGATCAACAAGTGAAACTAACTCATCTCCTAAACAGGTATACTAAGTTCCCAGCCTCATAATGGCTACTCTCACCAGGTAACACATCCAATAATATATCATATAATAAAGAATATCAATAGTACCCCGCTACAAATTCCCCTCTGGTTTGCCTCTTTTCCCCATCATCATAAGTCATAATCTTCTCTCTCGAAAAAGGCTTTCCCGCAGACACCTGGGTGAAGCACCATAATATGCATCTCATGAAACAAAACCACAACGTGCACACAACAATGTAACCAAGTAGTTTCTGGGAGCCACCACAGCTCGTATAACATGTATCATACGTCATCTATTATACCTCAAGTCATTTCAACCCATACATCGAGTAAAGATCCCAAGCCATCACAGCCTATACACGTTACACCTATATTATTTCATAGAAAACTATATCTAGAATATATGTGTGTGAATGACCACAATCCATTACATACCTCTACCCAAATATATGGGGAAAACTAACCAATGTTTCTACCTTCACAAGTAACTACCAATAAAATAGAGTGTGGCCGAAGGGGGTAACCATCCATCCATCCTCCAACCAGAATGACGGGGAAAAACCCCCCACAGAGCTTAGAATCCCTCGAGTGTCAGTTTCCCTTACTGGAAGGGAGGATTAGCATAAAGAAACACAAAAATTTCAGGATATACTATATCTAACAACAACAGTATGGACATAAAGTAGTCTTAGACAAAACTGAAGATAACGTCTCTCTGACTCCAGATGCTACTTCTAAGTCTAGGTATCATATAATCACACTACAATTTAAAATGATTTATTAGATTACTTCATAATAGTTTTATCAGTTCCAGTTTATGTTAATTAATTCTTTAAACATTAATTATCCATGAACAATTCCACATTAAATTTCATTAGCATCACACCCAAATTCTACTGATCCTTCAAAAGTACAACCCCATCACTATGTTACATCAACTCTAACACCATAGGTTATCACCATTTATGCAATTATTAATTACAGAATTATTTTCCCACATTCCCATGAATTCTAGAAAAACATTCTTTGCTACTAAACACAAGGGGGTCAACACAGTCAGTAGATATACTACCTGTGAAGTCATTGGCGCATAGAGAAAGAGCATATATCCATCCTCCATTGAGAAGATAAAAAGATAAAGCACATGGCATACCCCATGTGTCTTTGCCTCTTTCGGAAAAGGGGTAAGTAACAGTAGCTTCCATGAGAAGTGGGGAAAAGTAAAGCAGATAAAAAACCAATCAAAATTATAAAGCATCAAACAATCACGTACATCCCATTCCATCATCCCAGATGTCCTCCCAGACACCTACATTCAAAAAATGATCCATCTCGCCACTCTAGCCATCATATGCTGCAACAATCAAAAGACCTCCATGCCCACACATATCACAACACCCATCCAGGATCACATCACAAAACAAGCAGTAGGAAAACAAACATCTTAACAATTGGGATCTTCTCCCTTTTACAAATAAGAGGATAACTCATAACCCATCAATGAATTATCTAGCAAGTAATTCTTTTTGAATTAACAGATTTATTATACATAGGATCCAAATTTGGGAAAACTAAACTGTAAGCTATCATAAATAAATTAAACATTCTTACTGCACAATTTTGATTAGAATATAAATTTAAAAAAGAAGAACCAGATTCATTTACCTGCCTCCTTATCTATAACCAATCAATTATCAATTATTTCTGGTTTATATTCATTACTAATTTCTATCTAGAGCGAATAGCTATACGAAACAAGAATAGATATCAAACTATCTAACAAAACAAGGGGCAAAAATAGGTGATCAATATCAATTTATTTATAATTTAACTTATTTATTATTTCATTTCCATTGTCATCCAGTGGGATTAAACCAGATAACAATACAGTTTCATGTAAATTAAAATAGAAGCAACGAATCCCCTACTTCAAACAGTTCTTGACATTCTTTATCCACAAAACGGGTCACGATCCTCCTCCCGTGACAACTGCATCCACCTGGGGATGCCATGATACGACTGAACCAACGAAAACCCAAGAAAATTCTATTATAATAATGGATATTTCATGCTATAATATGGTAAGGATAAATAAAAGAAGATAAACCCCAAAATAATGACAATAAACATAAATTATATCGATGACTGATTGATACTGCTTGGTTACATCAAAACAGAGTGAAACCAATCTGAGGAGGAATGTTTGATTGTGTAACTACTATGAGAAGGAATGTGATGTTCAAGCACCTCAAAATTGAGAACAACGAGGATGGACAAGTGATGATGATATCTTCTCCCTTATGAAGATTTAACGGAGTGACAATTTATGATACACTTAATTTCCCATTAAATGCAGGTTGCATTAAACAACGCATTTTGACCAAGTAAAAACATCCCGTTCCATTGGAATAATTAATATACGAGTTATGGACATTGAATCAGCCTTATAGTCCTTAAAATATGGCTTTAAATGCATTTTACATCAAATGAAACGCCAAAGGGAAGAAACTGTAGGATGCTAGAAACACTGTTCACGAACCTCACCAATAGAACATTGTTCATGAACCTCACCATTAGAACAGTATTCCTAAACCTCACCAATATAACACCTTTCAAGAACCTCACCAATAGAACATGGTTCATGAACCCACTGATAGAACACTATTCATGAACCTCACCGATAGAACACTATTCATGAACCTCACTGTAAGAACCTCACTAATAGAAAACTATTCTTAAACCTAACCGATAGTACACTATTCATGAACCTCACCAATAGAACATTGTTCATGAACCTCACCGATAAAACTCTATTCATGAACCTCACCATTAGAACACTGTTCATTAACATCACTGATAGAACATTGTTCATGATCTTTACAGAAAAAACATTTTTCAGTGATGGAACTGTTCACAGAATTGGAAATTTTGCAATGGAATGAGAGGTTACCGATGCTACTGTTCTCAAAAGGGGAAAAATTGGAAATTGGTTGTGGATGAGTTCCCTTGACCTCCCGGAACACCTCAAACACTATATTTTCACAACGAAATGAACCATAGAGGTCTGGGCCATTACATAAGATACCTCTTAAAACTTTCTCATCCTCAAGAATTCAAATCCCATCTAAGTAAAATGAAATAGGGTCCAAAAAACCACCCATCGAGATACATCTGAAAAGAGAGGAAGCCACAAAAGCAAAAAAAATAAATAAATAATAAAAACATGAAAGGTCTAACCACAAAGGGGACATCGTTACATGAAATGAGTTTAATTTCAAACAACTCTAGGTATTGAGCATGTATGTGTGACTCACGTTCCTAGGTACTCTCCTTTATTCCACTGTGTCTCCACAAGAAACGAACCTAGAGGATAGTACTCATGTCCAACACCTTCTCCTTGCGGTCTTACATCTCCACAGGTCGGTCCTCAAAGGTCGCATCATCATAAACATCGATGTCTCTGCAATTGATGACATGAGAGTAATCATGAAGATAACGATTGAGCTATGAAACGTGGAAAACATCATGTATCCTAATCTTCTAGGGGAAGTTCTACTTGATACGCTACATCTCCAACCCAAGCTAACACCTCGAAAGTCCAAACAAACTGGAGAGAAATCTTACTCTGACGACCAAACATTCACTGCCCACAACTGAGAGTCACCTTCAGAAACATATGATCCCCAACATTAAACTATAAGGGTCTCTTTATTTGATCAACATATGATTTCCAATGATCTTTCATTGTCTTCATCCTCTCACAAATCACCTTAATAACTTCTGTTGTATTCTAGACTAGTTCTGGTCTATGAAATGATGACTCTCCGACCACAGTCTTGCACAACAGAGAATGGAAAGGCCGACCATACAAGGATTCAAACGGTGTCATGCCGAAGGTGGAGTTAAAAATATTATTGTAACCGTACTCGACCAAGTGTAAGTGCCTCATCCATGAACCTCCAAAATCAAGAACACCATAGTGTAACATGTCTTCAAGAGTCTTGATGTTTCGCTCTGTCTAACCATCCTTTTGAAGATGAAAGGCAGTGCTAAGACATTGTTGAGAACCAAAAGCATGATGGAGTCCTCTACACACCATGGAGGAAAAATTAGGATCTCGATCAGATATGATCTTCCTTGGTTCTCCATGTAGTCTCACCACCTCCCCTAGATACTGCCTCGACAAAACTTCCACTAAGCCTGACTGTGTGATCACTATGAAGTGTGCCGATTTTAATAAATTATCCACTACCACCCAAATGGCATCATTTCCTCTCGGAGCTCGAGGTAAACCAGAAACAAAGTCCATTGAGATGTCCTCCCACTTCCACTGATAAATCTCTAATGGATGGAGTAGACCACCAGGGACACCATGTTCGGCCATTACCTTCTAGAAGACCAAACAACGAGTCACAAACACTAAAACCGCACTCTTTAGCTCAGGCCACAAAAACTGTCTACTCAAGGCTCGGTATATCTTTGTCACGCCAAGATGGACCACTAAATAATAAATATGGAACTCTCTGAGAACCATCTTGTGCATCGTCATTGGAACAAAAATATTTTCCTGATACAACACTCGGTGTTGTTCATCCTCCGTCCAACCATCAAGGGCCTCTCTACAAACATCTCAGCCTCTCCAGACCTCCACCTCTAGATACCCCAGCTGGGACTCTTCAACCTTCTGCATCATGAATCATCAGATTCACACACAGCATCATTACATGACTTTCTACTCAGTTAATCAAATACAACATTCCCTTTTCCTGGTGTATATGATATTTCGAAGTCATATTCCTGTAAAAACACTATCCACCGATGCTATCGTAAGTTTAAGTCACGCAGGGAGAAAACATAACTCAAACTCTTATGATTGGTGAAAACCACCAAGAGCTCACCAATGAGGTACTGACTCTACAACCTCAAGGAAAACACCATGGCTTCCAACTCAAGATCATGTGTGGAATAGTTACGTTCATGGGGATGCAACTGCTGAGACCCATGAGAAACAACTAACCTCTACTCCATGAGTACACATCGTAAGCCCAAATGTGAAGAGTCACAGAAAACATCAAACTGAACCCCCTCATATAGAATACAATGAAAGATAGAACATAATAAATTGTCCTTTCAATACTCTAGAAATGTCTGACATTGATCAGTTCATGTGGATGCCTGATCCATCTTGGTCAAGGCTGTTCGAGGAGTCGCAACTCGTGAAAAATGGCTATGAACATCTTGTAGTGCCCTGCAAAGCCCCGGAATCTTCGCACCTCTTACACTATTTGGGGGCAGCCCAAGACACAACTACATATATCATTGATTAATAAACATCTACTCCCTATTGTGTCATAACATGCCCTGAGAAACAGACATCTCTGGCCCAAAACTCACACTTCTACAACTTCCCAAATAGCTGATGTTGACAAAGAACTCCCATAAAGGATTGAAGATCCTCTGCGTGCTCCTCCTCAGATGTGGAGTACATAAAAATGATGGCGATGAAAACTACCATGAAATTCTCCAAGAAATCACGGGACATAGAATTCATCAATCCCATGAATACAAATGGAGCATTCGTCATGAAAAACAACAATAAAACTAAATCATAATTCCCATGACGACAACTGAAAGTAGTCTCCATGATGTCCTCATCCTTCACACACATCTGATGATATCCTGACCGAAATTCAATCATTGAGAACCAACTTTCACCCTTCAGGTGATCGAATGAATCATCAATCCGCGTAAGAGGATTGTGATTCTTTATTGTCAATTTGTTTAAGCGATGATAATCAACACACAACTGAAATATTTCATCAGCTTTCTTCACGAACAAAATTGGTTAACAACACGGTGACACACTTGGCCAGACAAAACCACATTGTAACAGACCATCAATCTGTATACATAGAAATCATAACTCAAAATGGTCCATCTAATATAAATACATATAGATAGAAGACTCTCTAGGATATAGCTCTATCCCAAACTCTATCTTTCATCGAGGGGGTAATGCTACAACCTCTTCTATAAAGACATCACGGTACTCCTCTGTGACCCTAGGAAACACCAACTGCTTAACATCTGATGAACTCAGAATCATCTCAACCATCATGGATGATAAGGATGGAACACGCCTTTGACCCATCCGAGGATATCGCTCACGAACAAACACCACTGGATCCCCATCTGCACCAATGAAAACAGCCTTATTCCTGAAGAAATCCATGATAGCCTTCACCAAATACAACTAATTCATGCTGAGGATGACATCATATGGTTGTATTCATAAAAATCGGCAATCTACCCAATAAAAGTGATTCCCCAACACTAGCTCATAGTCTCTACATACATCAAACAAGTCTGCTTGACCTCCAACTGGCATAATCAAGTCCAAGGGCACTGGAATCCTCTCTACCTCAAGTTCCAAACAATGGAAAAGGGTATGTGATATGAAGGAGTGTGTCACTTCTGAATCAAACAATGTACACACCATGTTATAAAACAAGAAAAAGATACCTTGAATGACGTTTGGATCTCCTGGAGTTGGAAACACTAGATCATGAAGCTGATCATGACCACCTATATGACCTCTCTAACACTGATGGTGACCACCACCATAGCCATGCTCGGCTCTCTAAGGACAGGGAGCATCATGGGGCTGCCCTCTTCCTGCTTCATCTACCATCGGCTGAACTAATGCTAGTGAAACCTACTGCTGATACTGCCTCGGATGGAACTACTTCAATGGAGGAACCTGGACTGTAGCATCTGGTGCACAATGACTACTCTGAAAGGTTGGGCACTCCCACTACTGATGACCATGACCACCACAAAAAAAATAAGAACATGATCCCTTGGAATATGCCTGAGAGTTGCTGCCTCTAGAGAAACGAGATGTGAAAGGATGGTACCTACCACCGGATGAATGGAAACTCTTATACCTAAAAAACGGGGACCCCGAACCACAACTCTACTTCGTGAGGAAACATGACGATTCCCCTCTCGTGATGATCCAGTCCTGTCCAAATTCACCTCGACAACCTCTGCCCTCTCTAGCACCTCATGATATGTCTTCAGAATAAATGGGGTGACCTGCCACTGGATATCTGGATGTAAAGCCTCCTCAAAATGTCTCTCCCAGGCATACTCATCTGGCAACAGCTCCGAAGCATATCGTAAAAGGTTCCTAAAACGGATTCCAAACTCTCGAACACTGCAACTCCCTTGTCGAAGGGTAAGAAGCTCATGGCGACTGGAACCCTTCGTGGTTGAAGAATGAAACCCGACTATAAAATTGTCTCGGTACTCCTCCTATGAGATTGATGACTCCTCTCGATCCTCGAGGAACAAGAACCACCACTACCTCGATGTTCCACGGAGTATCATCACTACAAAGGACACTTGGTGCTCCTTCCGAGAATGGATCAAACTAAAGCTGATCTCAAACTCCTCTAACCATTATTCCATGACTGCATCTGAAAAAGATCCCTCATACTTTTGCAGACTCTGGAACTGAAACTCTCGGAGTGTCTTTCTCCATTTGTTGTCGTTGTCTACCTTATCCCTGAGGCAAACTAAAATAATAGCATGCTAGACATTTTCTGCTCAAACATTATGAGGACGTCGACCTGAAGCCACACCTGTATAATAAAAAACCATTAGAGTTCATAAACATGGAATATGGAAGACTCAACATTAATTAGTTAATAGTTTTATTTCATTGATTTTAGGTTAACATATCCCATGTTATACCCATTCAAAAAAATGCACAAAAAAAGAATGATGTATGATCCTTTCCAATGTCTCTACCCTGAAACTAGTATCACTTTGTTTAGTATCCATTGTAAACTTAAAAGTCCATACATCCGATCATATGGGTCCCTAAAGAATTATGTCTCAACCTGCTTCCTGTGTTTACATCACTTTATAAACATGAATTACACCGTTTCCCTACAAACCCATGCAATCTTGCTTGTGCTGAACTCCAAACTCCATCCAATCCCTCAACCTGGCCTCAAGTACCACTCTGTCACGACCCCTCCACAAAAATTTTATCCCTCCTAGGATGGAAATTAGAGAAGGGAGACAATGACCTCTAAGTCCCGCCTTCAGTAGGCCACGGTTTGGCGACTAGCACCGAGGGTATAGTAAACACACAAATAGGAGGCATTACCCTCTAAGAGCACACATGCAGAAGTGGGAGATAAGATAGACACAAAAAACTCCATCTCAGAACTGATATATAAAAGAAAACCAATGTGAACACATGTAATGTCACGAAAAAGTACAAAAACTAGAAGGGGAAAACTGCAAGTACCCAAAAGAAAGTGAAACAACAGCAAACCCAAGCCCGAACAGCTCCTGCAACCACAAGCTAGTAGAAACCAGCATGAAATCCAACCTAATCCAAGTGACATGAGAAATACATTATATGTACATAGGGGGACTAAAATAGTATACATAGTAGGATTCCCCCTAATGCCTCTCTTGAAAATGTAAGGAAAGCATGATAAAGTGCAGTGAAAAAGAAGTGAAACTAACTCCTCTCCTAAACTGGTATACTATGTTTCTAGCATAACCATGGCTAATCTCACCAAGTAACACATAAAATAATATATCTTATAATAAATAATATCAAGGGTACCCTGCTACTACTTCCCCACTTGTTTTCTAAATTTCCACAACGTCGTACGTCCTAAGCATCTCTCTCCCAAAAGGCTTGCTCGCAGACACCTGCGCGAAGCACCGGAATGTCTACTCGTGCGAAAATACCACCGTTTCCACACACCAAACTAACCAAGTAGTTTCTTGGAGCCACCACATCTCTCATAAAAGGTATCATACGTTAGGTATTATTCCTCAAGACATTACAGCCCATACTCCGAGTAAGGATCATCAATCCATCACAGCCTATACATGTTTCACATATAGTAGTCCATAGAAAACTATATCCAGAAAATAAATGTGTGAATAACCACAAGACATTACAACCATCTACACACATATATGGGGAAAACCAACCAATGTGCCCGCCAGCACAAGTAACTACCAAGAGAAGAGATTGGTGCCAAAAGGGGTAGTCTTCCATCTATCCTCCCACTGGAATGTTGGGGAAAACACCCCCCAGAGCTCAGAATCTCCGAGGTGTCAGTTTTCCTTACTGACAGGGTAGAGGAGCGTATAGAAACAGAAGAATTATAGGATATACTATATCTCACAAACACACTATGGGAATAACCTAGTAATTGACACAACTACAGCTGACGTCTCTCAAACTCAGGGATGCAACTTTTAAGACTACATATCCTATAAGCACACAACCATTTAAAGGGATTTATAATATTACATCATTCCCTTTTTACCAGTTCCACTTTACGTTAATTAATTATATAAACATTAATTGACCATGAAAATTCCACATTAAATTTTATTAGAATCACACCAAAAGTCAACTGTTCCTTCAAAAATACAACCTCACCATTAAGTTCTAGTTACTCCAACCCCATGGGTTAACACCATTTATTCAATAATTAATTACAGAATTACATTCCCACATTCCCATTCATTCTAGATAAAAATTGTATGATACTAAACACAAGTGGGGTCAACAAGGTTAAAAGATTTACCACCCATCGAGTCTTTTCCACTTATAGCAAGAGCTTATACCCATCCTACATTGAGAAGCTAAACATGGAAAGCATGTGGCATACCCCACATGTATTTGACTCTTTTGGAAGAGGGGAAAGTAAGAGAAGCTGCTTTGAGCAGTGGGGAATAGTAAATAGATATACAATTAATCAAAATCATCAAGCATCCAAAAATCATATCCATCCCATTTTATAATCCCTAGTGTCTTTAATGACACCCACATGCATAAAACTATGCATATCACCACTATAGGCGTCATCTTCTTCCACAACCAAAAGGACTCCATTCCCCCACATATCAGAACACCCATCGAGGATCACATCACAACACAAGTAGCAGGAAAACAAACCTCTCAAAAATTGGTCTCTTGGTCCTTTTACAATCAAGAGGATAACTGATAACCCTTCAAGGAATTATCAAACAAATAATCTGTTTTGAATTAACAGATTAATTATATATAGGTTCCACATTCGGTAAACCAAAATAATAAGCTATAATAAATAATTTAAACATGCCTACTGCACCATTTTGATTAACATCAAAATTACAACAAGAAGAACCATATTAAATTACATACCTCTCTTTCATTATCCAAACAATTATCAATTAATTCTGGTTTATGTTCTTTACCAGTTGCTTTCAAGGAAGAATAGTTATTCAAAGCAAGCATTAATTTCACACTATCTAGCAAAACAAGAGGAAATAACATACAATCGATATCAAATTTTTTACCCAGTTAAATTTTTTTTTGTCAATTCCAATGTAATAAAATCAGATTAAACATGCTAACAATACAGTTGCATGTAAATGAAAATAGAAGCAAAAAAATACCATTCCTCAAACAGTTCTTGACGTTCTTTATCTACACAACAAGTCATGGTCATCCTCTCGTGATAACTGCATCCACCTGAGGAGTCCATGGTTTGACTGCACGAACCAAAACCAAAAAAACCTCTATTATAAGTATGGAGATTTTATTCTATAATATGGTACGTATAAACATGAGATCCTGAACCCCAAAAGAATGATGATAAACATACCTTTTATCGATGATTGATCGATACAACTTGGATGTATCAAAACAGAGCGAAACCAATCTGAGGAGGAATGTTTGATTGTGTAACTACTATGAGAATGATTGGGATGTTCGAGCGCCTCACACCTGAGAAAATGGAGGAAGAACAATGGAGGAAGATATCTTCTACTTTTCTGAAGATTTAATAGAGCGACAATTTAATATTCGATAAATTTCCCATTAAAAGTGGATCACATTAAACAACACAGTTTGACCAATTAAAATCATCTTGATCCTTAGTAATAATTAATATAGGGGTTATGGAATTTGAATCGGCCTTATAGTCCTTAAAATACGGCTTTAAATGCATTTTATGTCAAAGTAAACGTCAAAGGGGAGAAACATTAGGAATCAGTAATCATTGTTCATGAACCTCACCGATAGAACATTGTTTATGAAACTCATCGTTAAAACACTTTTCATGAACCTCACAAATAGAAAACTATTCATGAACCTCACTGATAGAACACTATTAATGAACATAATCGATAGAACACTATTCATGAACCTCTTCGATAGAACACTATTCATGAACCTCACCGTTAGAACCTCGCCGATAGAACATTGTTCATGAACCTCACCAATAGAACACAATACATTAACTTCAATGATTGAACATCATTCATGATCCTCCCCGATAGAACACAGTTCGTGAACCTCCCTAATATAACATTGTTCATGAACCTTACTGATAGAATATTTTTCATAAACCTCACCATTAGAACAATGTTCATGAACCTCATCGATAGAACAATGATCATGAACATCAACGATAGAACAATGACCATGAACCTCACCGTTAGAACAATGTTCATGAACCTCATCGATAAAACCTTTTTCATAAACCTCACCATGGGAACAATGTTCACTAATGGAACTGTTCATAATATTGGAAATTTGGAAAAGGAAATAGAGGGTACTGATGGTAATGTTCCCCGAAAGGGAAAATTGGAAAAGTGTTGGGGATGAGTCACCTTGACCTCCTTGAACACATTAAACAACATATTTTATCAAAGGAATTGACGAGAGAGATCTGGGACATTACATGAATAAAATAATTTAAAATTAATTCCCGTTGTCAGAAAATCATGTTTTTATAAAATAATAACTATCAAAATATTGACAATTGTTTATGTCCAGATTAAATGTGAAATTTCATTCAATGAACTAAATTATGTATAATGATAAAAATATAATCAAATGATATATTCAAATCACTCAAATATATAATTTATACTATAAAGTATTTATATTAAAATAGTTTTTTTATTTAAAATTTAGTACCTTTCACAATTCATCAAAATTAGAATGTTCTCAGAAGACTACCAAAAAATAATAAATACTAAAGTATTATGAAATGATTCTTAAGAATTATTTTATGTCATTAAATTGAATATATAAAAGTGTCAAATATTGGTTTTAAAGAAGGTTATCCACTAAAAGGCAGTAATATTGGATTTTAAAAAAAATTCATCTACCAAAATGAATTTGTTCATATATTAAGTATAAGAAACAAATTATATTGATTCTAAAATTATATGGTGTATATCAAATTCCAATTTTAGTTAATAATACTCATAATCAGTTTTTTAACGGGTGGTTTGGTATGTTGTGGTGCGCTCGATCTACGTTTTGCGTGTAGAACAAGTTAGTGAATTACATTGAAGGGATAACATACTATGAAATCATGGGGTGTTAAAAAAACCAATGATTTTATATTTATTTCATTCCCAATATTAAATAATGTATTTGATATATTTCCTTACAGAAAACCTGGATTCTATATAAACTATGATTTATCATTTAATTATAACCAATACATTAAATTCTATGTTATGAATAATAATAACCAATATGTGAAAACATATATAATTTTTTTAATAAAATTTTATTTATTAATTTATAATATATATGTAGTTAATTTTTAGTAAATTCATTTTATTAATCTAAATTATTTCCATAAAAAATTTATTTCATCATAATATTGCACATTAAATTTATAAATAATTTATAAAATTTTTAACTTCAATATTTTAGGAAATAAAGAAATTTTTTTAATCTAAAATTCAGTATTATATTATAGAAATGTTTTAAGAATTTTTATTACAAAATATTTTTCCTGGAATAGCAAAAAAACTGAATTTCAATGAAAATTATTATATATTTTCCAGTTAATTTACTATTCTGTATTGAATTTAATATTAAGTAAAAAAATTATCAATTACCTAATTATAATATAAATAATTTCATAGGAATCATTAATATACTTGATTTTTATATAGATTAATTTTTGGGGTTAAAAATAAGTTTATCTAAACAAATATTTTTAGGCATGAAAAATGACTTTAACTATTAATTTAAATTATTATATAATGATTAAGTTTTTTAATGAAATATATAGATTATATGAAATATATAATATTTTAAAAATAATTATATGGTTTTTAAAAGGAAATGAATTAATATAAATTATATTTATGATAATAAATTTGTCTTTTTAAAACTAGGATTAATTGTTCCTTACCAAAAAAAAATTAATATATTATATTCTACCTCATATAAAAATTCAATCTAGTAAAATAGATAACTAACTATGAATAATTATATTAATATATTATAATATGTTCAACTTAATTTATTATCATAGTGAATTGAAAAAATAGTATATTTTATTACCCCTATCAGTACTTAAAATCGGTTGTTGTGGGTTAAACCACAAGATAAGTGTAGTATTTCCACCCACAACAGTAATTTTATTATTGTTATAGTATTTTAATCTTTTTTATCATATAATTGTGTCCACCTACAATCGGTCTCACTATTCTGTGAATGGGACCCAAAATTATTGAAATCTTCTAATAAATTACATACATGTCCTTACCCTCAACTGAAAATAGAAACCTCTTCTCACTACTTATTCATTCAATCTTAAACATTTATATTTTTTAATACATACTAAAAATGATTCCAAGAATCGTTATATCTCTCCTATATCATCTTATATTTTTAGTTGTCAAATCCATTAAGGCTTAAGATATAAGATAAAGGACTTCTCTTAATGAGGATGAATAATTAATAGCCAAGAACTTATAATTTAAATATTTCATAAAAATAATATAAACCTATTATATCAATAAAAATTTGGTAAATACAATATAAGAAATGTAAATTCTATCATTATTATTATTGAAAAACCATTTATCACCACTTCTTAATCAAATGTGAGATTAAATTATCACCCTAACGTACGTGGCACTATCACCTCCAAAAAGATATTCGATTTTTTCCATTATAATCATTAATAGAATGTAATTTTGATAGTTTTAATTTTTATATGTGATATTTATTACATAATTATGAAAATTTAATTATAATATCTGATCTACCTTCTTACCATATGATGTAGTGGTAAACAATAATACCTCTTGAGCGTGCTTGTCAACAACCACTTCCATGAAGAAATGTGATTTTATTATAATTTATGATTTAATTCGGCATTAAAATGATATATTTATTAAACAAAAACAATATCTATGTGGTTATTTATCATTTCCCTTTCATTCATTCCATATATTAAAAAGACGGAACATCCCTTACCTGTTTTTAAAAATAAATATCTACTATTATTGATGTAATACTTTTTTAATTAAAAATAATATTTAGGACTAAAAAAATGTATATAATGAATATATATTTTATTTAAATCATGATTAATAATCATGGATATATATCTACCATGATAAATTAGTATGGAACATAACTCATGAAATAAATCAAACATTAAAAAATGAAGAAGGTTACATGTGAATTGATAATGTTAGTAGATAATTGTAAATAAACGGGGGTTGAAATGATAAATTTCAATAACAATTGATATTATATGTAGAAAATTTATTATGAAATATAATAACAAAAAATTTAAATTTATTTTACAGTTTTTTAATGTTTTCAAGAATCAATTTCAACCAAAGCTAATGATTGATCGCAATTTTTCACCATTGAGTCATTTTGTAATGTTATAATTTTTTTTCAATGTTATGTATATTGAACAAGATTTTATTTGTTAATAATATTTGATTTAGATAATAGGATTAATAAATGAATATAAATTATGGGATTTAAATTACTTATATTGGATAAATAACTACAATCACAAGGGTTTTTCATCCAAATTTTATTTCATTCAGTCATTTGATATTTTATTCAATAACCCAAATTTATGAGGTTTATCCACATTACCATTGATATTCATGATCATAAATTACATTATGTTCATGTTATTTAAATTATCATTCGATTTATTTTATTTCATTTCATTTTTTTCAAAGGTTATAAAAATGGAAAGGGTTTTACATTACAATCTCATTTTAATATTGATTATTTATACTAACAATTATTTATGAAGAAATTACAAGATATATATGTACTAAATAATTTTTTATTTTTTAAAATTAAATGTTATATATTTAATAACCACATGTATTTTAATTCAAAAATATTCATGAATGTTTTTAGAAAAAAAAACCTTATTTTTCCCTTTATCAAGGAATGTTTTCTTCCTGGTCCATAAGATATAAAAAATGAATCTGATAATATTTTTACTATTATAAAAATATGATTTAAATTAATTTTTAAAGTATATTTTATTTCCTGAAAATATTTAATTGGTGCATTATTATCCTTTTCCAAATGTTGTACTTTTATGTTTTTTTCAAAAATATCAATTGATATGTTTTAACATAAATATCGTAAATGAAATTCACTTTGGTCGCGAGTAATATTTTTCAAAATATTCAAATATTTTTTTTTCAATAAAAAAATTAGCATTCAATTTTTATAATCATATAAATTTTGAATATGTTTTTTCAAATAATATTATATTTTTCTCAATGAATATTACATGATCCATTTTATGGAAATATCATCTCTAAAATCACACTTTAATGATTCTCATAATTTACATGGAATATAATCCCCGGATACCATTTATATCCTTTATATTTATTGGTTACGGTTTGGGTTAGGAAATTTCAATGAAACACATTTTTTAAAGGGTTTATTATATAAAGATATGATTAATATTTTTTGATATTATGGAAATGTTATGTATGTTATTACTAATGTAATGGGTGGTTCCATTATAATCCATGGATGTGTGGTTACATTTTAAAACATTGTTGGGTGATTTCACTATTACTCAACAATTAATTTGTTATATAAGGATATCTAGTGAGATAATAAGGAATGGAATAGTGAGTAATCCCTATTTGGAATTGGAAATTTTACAATTAAATTGTACTCAAAATGATCATTGACTATTGAAGTGAATAAATAAGGTGTGAAGCGAATCAACAATGAGTGGCATAGAAGTTATCCTTTACTAAGAATATTATTTATTATATTTAATTTAATTCAAGAAAAAAATTAATTATTCATATGATATGTTTAAAAGTATAAGGTTAGATTATTAATTATTCCTCACTCTTATATATTTTTATTGTTTTTTGTGTAAACATTATCCATCATTCATGAGTATGTATGATTACTATAATTCATGATCATGTTATCATACAAATGTTCTTATTATATTCTCACATATGATTGTGGATTTATATATATTAGGTTTAACATTATGGTGTATTTAAGATCAATATTTTTTAAGCTTCCCTATAACTAGGTTATAAATAAAGATTTTAATTTTGATATATCTATGAAAGGTCATAATAATAATGAATATAATCAGAAATGATGTAGATATTTTATATAAACAATTTAATTTATAAATTTTCAAATAAACACCAATACCACATAGTTATTAATAATATATTATTTTAAAATATATTAAATATTCCTTTTAAATAACGTATCATTTATATATAAAATGTATGGGTCACCAACATAATAAATGAGGTAGAATATGAGGGATTTTATGAAATCGGATGACGAATCATATTTAAGATTCGTTGGGAAAACCCTATTTATTTACTAAGGATATAACCCCTATATGGATTCTACACGTGAATATTTGTTTGTCACATATGTATCTAGTGTAATAAAATCCTAATGAGTTGGTCATATACATCTCGACCAACATTGTAGTGAACATTAAACAAGATAATACTACACACATAGTTTTAAAATCCTAGGGGATATTCTTTTCAATGTTCACATTTTCATTAAGTTAAATTATGTTATATTTGAATAGATATTAGTAATGGGTAAATTATGTTAATCTGAATGTGTCATAGTTTTAAAAGAAAGTGAAATGATATAATAATTCAATGATGGATTTTTCTGGATTGATCACTCTAATTAATGATGGTTGATTATCATTCCAAATGTTTTGTATTTTTAATGGAGAACAATATTATGATGATGTTTATGTGGATAAATATATTCTAAGATATTGAAATTACTTATTTGAATATTTTTATATGAATAGTTTTACATAAAAAAGGATATCAGGGAATGTTAATTCAAAACCTCAATGACATGATTTTGAAATATGTGTAATGTTTTATAATGGTACGATGATAATTTATGAATTATATGAATCATCAATAATTTATATTTATAGGAATTTTACATTTTAATTTATCAATATTCATCCTCTAGTTAAATTTTTCATCATTTTGGGAATGTATTTAATGACTTAATATAATGCATTTTTATCCTTATGTGTGACAAAAGAGGGGGGTAAATTGGGTTTCCAATAATTTTTTTGGTTAAAAAACATTAAATCTATCCCCCCATAATTGATTGAAAGCACCCAATTAATCAAAACTATTTCATATTATAAATTTAATTTTTTAAAAAAATTAATGAATGTGGGATTATCTATTAGTTACAAAACATTTTATCTTTTGAGATAAATTATATAATACTATTATTGAATTAAACATTGACTAATAATAACTATCAATGTATCATTTTGTTTTAAATTCATGTTAATGATAAAGGTATAAAAATGAAATTTATAAAATAAAAACAATGACACACATCCATATAAAATATGGGATTCTGTCTCAATTTGAGACTAAATCCCATTGACATAGAAATCATGTACTTCCGTTTAGTTTATCAAACAATATAATTAATCGCAAAACTATATCATGTTTTACCATTATCTTCCCAAAATGATTCATAGGCTAAATGAATCATCCATTTATATATATTAGATGAAATACAACATAGAACTCACATTATCACTTACATACATATTCTTTAAAATATAAATAAATGAGAGTTTCAGAAAATAAAAATTAATATAAAATTCAATCATAAGAGATAATTTGTACAAATAAAAAGTCTAAAGTATCACACACATCATATTTAACAAATAAAAATTGAATAATATGAATGGGAGATATATATAGAAAAAATTTAATGAATCTTAATCCTTGATACTTCTTCCATTGTGATTCATTGTGATTGTCTTTGATAGCGATCAAATATGCTTATGAGAATGATATGGAAAGTCGAGTGGTGTGGTGTTATTGAAAGTAATTATGTTTTCATTCTTCTACTGGTCATAATTGATTCAACATAAGAAGTGTTTAATATAAACAATTGTAACACCCAATTAGATAATTATTTTCACCACATATCTCCTCTTTTCCACATATTGAAGAGATACAACATATATATCTTCCAATGAACAAATAGTCATTAAGGAAAAATAATTAATATATCATTGAATCCCCCCTCTCGGTACTAAAATAAGAAACATAATCATTTTCATAAATTCATTTGTGTAGTGTTTTAAGAATAATGTTACTCAAATCGATGTTGAATAAAAAAATTTAATTACATAAAAAAATAAAAACTTAATTTTGGCTTAATATTCATAACAAATTTTGACACACTTCTAATGATGGATCATCATTGGAGGTATGTATAACTAACAATATCATATCTCAACAGTAGATATGTCTACAATAGATCATGTGAAATAGAATTTTATATAGTATAATGGAGGATATGGTTTATTTTGGATCTATTCTGATGGTGGATAGGGTTAGACAATCAATCTGTCCTGGTAGTAACACAAAACTTGTAGAAGATTAGTAAGTGTTAGATTCTAATAGTAGATGTAGTTCACCCATAGATAATTTTCACTAATATTTTAGGTTCACTAATTGATCTTGATTGAACAAGAAAGTTGATTTGATGAGCTTATGATATATGTACTCAATGGTGGATCAATCAATGATAGAGTCTTGTGGTAGATTTATTACACTAGTGGATAATATTTTACAATTGATTGATTACCGCAACCCACTGTAGATCTATTTGAGTAGATGTAAGATGTTGGTAAATATGAAAAAAATGTACTTAGCCATGTTTTGTCACAAAATGATATACTTTTATAAAAATTTCACATTATTAGAAATATAAAAAACATTATTTTCCATCACAAAAATAAGTAGGTTAAAAAATCTCCACTTTTTGATGATGAAAATAATGGAATTTTAAAACAATTTAATATAAAATTACTACAGAGAAATTTATAATTATTTATCTATAACTATATACATAACATTTGAAATTTTTATTTTGAGAAAATGAGTATAAATTTTGAAACCAAATTACACACATAAATTATATCCGATGAATTTATACACCTTTTGGGATTCAAAAAATGATTAATGAGATAAGATAATGTGAAAGAAAAAATAAAAATATGATGAAAAACGAAGTTTAATTAGTGTCAATAGTCAATAATTAAATATATAAAATTAATATAATAGAAATTAAAATAACAACAACAAACTAATTTGAATCATAATTTATATCATCTAAATGAGATAGTGGATCAACATAGTATTCTCGGTTTCTAGTGGTAAGGTTGACATAGGTACTGGTTTATGGAGAAATCATAGATGTAGTAGGCTTCATGATCACAACTATCCTAAGATGCTGAACTGAATAATCTAGTGACTTTAAAAAGAATGAAATTGAGGGGGTAGGGTGTTGAATATGGTACAAAAGTTTTTCCATAATTTTGAATGGATTTACATTCCACCAATATTTCCCCATATATATATATATTTATAATGGATTCATCAAATTGATATAATACATATTTATGTTCCCACCACTATCCATGATGGTAAAGAGAACCATCTTCTATTACATAAATAATTTGAGTATATGGGTCAAAAATTTAAGCTCCTTCACTACAGAATAGAAGGCCACATCCAAAAGTTGTATCCTTAAATAATAATCAAGAATTTAAAATGAAAATTGATAATATTATAGGTATAAATTATTTAACAGTGGTATTTTAGTAATTTTATGAATTGAACATATATAAATTCTATCATTTTTTAAACACTCCCTAACCATATTAGATTTATGCTTACATTTTTCCTATTACTCCAAAGTTTCTCCTGATGTGATGTAGTGATGTTAGAAAATATGGAATTCAACTCTTCCCCCTTAATAGATCAGATCACATCAACATCAAAAAAATATATATGAGGTGGATTAGAATAAGTATAAGAATGTATTTTAGAAATTTTTTCTATCCATTCCAAAAAGGCTGAGTGGATAATAGAAAAGAAAGATCTCATATTCATAATAATGGACTACACTACTTCCATCTTATTGTCCAATATTATATTCTCAATGGCATATTATTTAATAATAATAAAAATTATATATTAAATATAGAAGACAACTAACTCAATGATATATTTGGTATCCTTAAAAATATGTTGTTTCGCATTAGGATATGTGGATTTATGGAACACTTCAAAATTAGACAGAAATAATACCCTCAACCTATCAATGCCATCTTTTGACAAACACTATGATAGAAAATAAGAATGAACTAGAGATGAAATATTATATGCGAATGAATGAGCAAAATCACCATTATTGGGTACCACTGAAGCCACATTAGTGATTAAGGGTTTATAATACCGTAATTTTACAATCCCCTCAATCATCTATCCCTTTTGACATTTTCCAATAACTAAGATATCATGTCTACCAGGTTCTAGTGGACAACTATGATCATCATTTTTTCCACCATCTTCATCTAACTCTATATTGTAATGTAAATGGGATTTTAATGATATTGTTTCTTTTAGACTCATGTAGCATCCCTTTTATATTTTAATACATTATATCATGGTGTTTGACCAAGGAACCATCATCAAATAAACATCTTATGGACATTAACCCTTAGTATGTGATTTTTCTTCAACATTAATAGGATTCATGTCAATAGAAATTTCATGATCAACTGTGATACATACACAAGGTTAACCTTCAAAACTAGGTTGAACATCACCATGAACAATTTCTTTATTTTCCGACACACTGTCATCCTGACAAGGACAATTAACTTATTTTTAGTAGAACCATTCTTATGTTGTCTCTAAAAATTCCAATCCACATATCCATTTCCATTATTACAATAATCTACATTCAGATAATAAGATAACATGACTACCATCAGGGATATTGAAAGATAATACTTTTCATCTTCTTTTCCATTCAACTCATCAGTCTCGATGGATTAACAACCTTATATTAACAAACTATCTATTGTTATTAGGTAGACATGTGAAATTTCTTCTCAATAAGATATATTTGGAGTTTTGAAAATATCTATATCACATAATTCTTCAATAGATAAAACTATACTCTCTTTCATTCAATTAGATCCCTCTAATTCCACTTCCTCATCACAATAAAACACATCCTCACATGGAACTAATCATAGATAAACATTATTTTTTTGGTTTTATTGGGTGAGGTATATTATTAAAATCCTCATATAAAATGTCATTATACATAACTCATTTCATTAACCATAAAATCATATTATCCATCATTCACATACATGTAAAATTGATCAAAAATGTCACCAAATGTTAAATCTACATAGTTATTCTGATATACAAATACCATGTATTCCAAAATGGATGAGATCATCCTAGGATAGTTAAAATAAGTTTATTTTGAAGAATAAATCATCATGTCCATAATATGCAGCATTTCATATCAGTATGGATTTTAGTTATTGTGTCATTTAAAATTTAAGAAAATGAAAACTTATTGATTCATTATTATGGAAATTTCCCCTTTTAGTTTATATAACATGATCTCAATGAACATGAACATGATTATACACTCCCCATCGTTCTATGTTAGAGAATATCATCAGAAAATATAAATTTATAGTTAACCTAAAAAGAGAATTATCTTATACAATGAACACACTACCATTGGGTATAAAATATTAAAATTCTCATATATTCCTCACTGAGTTACATCAATGAATATATATCATATCATTGAAGAAAAAATTGCATTTTTTCATTGACCATTCCTTTAATCACAAATTTATTCTCAAAAAATTCATACTCATCATACAGGTAAAATTGGAAATCCATCCGTGGAATTAATGTTATATCATTCCTTAGAATAAATTCCACAAATCCTTGATCTTGAATCACATTTATCGCTAATGAAATTATTCCTATGATTCAACCAACATATATCTCTTTTTAAGAAATTAATACTTGAGTTACGAGTTGTGGGATCTTCCGTTTGAAAATCACAACATGACTAGATTATCCTTCAGAATTATTCTCTGTATGTGATCCATAAAGATATTTAAAAAATGTTACTTAAATCAAAAAATTCCACTGAATCTAATGTAGTACAATGAATGTTGGTATGGATTAATGTCTAGAGAGAAAGAAACATGAATTGTTCAAACTATTTTGTGAGATAGAGTGCTCAAAAAACTGTTTATAATGTAAAATATAACCATTTATGGATTTAGAATAATAAAATATAATAAATTAAACATATATAAAAGTAATTAAAATTTTATAATTGAAAATAATATGTGATGAAAATTAAAAAGTGAGTTGATCTATAGGTCACCAATTGTGGAACTCGTAGTGGTGGATCACCCAATGACGGATCATCAGATGGTGGATCAGCCATTAGTGGATAATTAATGGTGGATCTCTAATGGTTGGTATAAACAAAATCTATATTACAACTATGGATATTCAAATTGTTGATAAACTAATATTGTATCTTCAAACTATGGATCTTCCAATGGTGGATCTTCTTAAAGTGGATCTTTGAATGATGAATATTAGAAGATATAGGATGTAACAATGTTTATCATTCCTAGTTCATGTAAAATATATCTGAATCTCTCATAATTCAAATGATTTGTATAAATAAATGCATGCTAATGTTCAGTTTCTATGAATTCATAAGTTATATAATGTATTTGAAAATTATCTCCCAAAAGTGATCCCTTATATCAATATATTTTGTCTTATAATGAGATATGATATTAATGTATATAGTTATCACACATATGATTTCACAATATATAGGTACATATTTAAATATTTATTTATAATCTATAAATGTCAGTCTCATCCTGAAAATAAATGCAATATAATATTCTATATCTATACATTCAGCATCATCATTGTCTTTTCCATATAAATTTTCTTTTGTAGTGCTCCATGATACTAGTGACATTTTCATAAGATGAAATTCTATAGATGTTCATTTAATATATAATATACAACTACAAAAATATTTAATTGGGAAACACATTAAATGAAATTATTTTCCTCTAGGGTAGAACATTCCTAAATTTGATATACCATTGAGGTATTTGAAAAAAATGTTATTAGAAATTAATTGTGATTATTTTGGAATTTATTGAAAAAGAGAACACATGCAAAAATTGAACATAATATTTGGTCGTCTAGTAGTTACTTATATAATGATTCCAATAATGGAATGATAATTTTGTTGATGTAATGAAAATCTTGAATCATCATGACCTATAATAACATTTTTACTCTTAGGATTAAAACTACATTTTGATATCTCCAAACCAAGTTTTTTTTTGTATTTAGTATACATATGTTGGTTTAATATAATTGAATATTTATTATAATATTTTTGAAAAACAATAAAACATTTTCACTCAACCATAAACTCATTTAAAATTCACATTTAGGCATTTACAAAAAAACATAACAATTTTTTTTGGATGATCTAAAAATAATATCATCATTATGGGTTTGATAAACGAAAAATTAATATTTTTTTATATAATGTTGGGATATAATTGAATTTCAAAAACACATTAAAAATTGGAAAAGTTATAATCCAATCATTCCAATATCTAACAGCATTATTTAAGCCATAAATATTTATAATTAATTTGAAAACATGATAAAAAAATGTGGATGTTTAAATATACGAGTTGTTCAAAAAATATATATTATATGATATAACCATTTAGTACAACTCTCATGATATTAATTTGATATAATTTAAAATTAATATGTGCTACATAGAAAAGAAGAATTATAATGGATTCAGGTATATCCTTTAGTGAAAACTATTCTTTATAATCATTATCTTATTCTAGACTATATCTATATGCATCTAATTTGGATTTATTTATAATTATAGTGCATGAATCATCAATAAGGTACTAGAAACCCCATTTATTTCTATAATTCATTTAATATTTAGGTTTATTCACTAGTTCCCAGAATTTATATACTTAAAATTTATCAAGCCTTTCTTTTATTTCCATCATCCAGATTTCATTATATTGTTCATCATTGATATAATTATATTCAATATGTGAGAAGAAATATTTATAATAAACCTAATTCTTAAGTGATGATCTAGTTATTATACCTCTATCTTGGTGTCCTACTACAACATAAAGAAGTTTTTATCTTTGGTGACTAATGATTCTAAGAATATATTGGCTAGTTACATCATTATCCTCTATAAGATTAGGTTGTTCATTATAACTGGATTATTTGTATGGTTGATATAGAGAACATTCCAAAAGTCTATCATTTTATTTTAAGATAAAAAAATCATCTTCAAGTTTTTATAAATGGTTCTTAGGCTCATGTGGAACTATTACAAAATATTTAAAATGTAAAACATCATCAATAATATTATCCCTTTTATTAAACACCATATATTATTTACAAAAAGTTTAATATCGAAGGAACAATACTTCATCTCCCCGGAAAGAAAATTTATCATGATTTTACTGAGTATTAAAAATAAACACAACCCACCAAAATCAATAAAGTACATAACATTTGGTTTTCTTCTATTATGTAATTGAGAAGTATTTTTCTTTAAGTTGGGTCTTATAATAACTCCATTAATTATGTAATAATCTATATTTTCAAAATATAGCAAAACTATATCAGTACATTTTACTCATTTATCATAGTTGGTGATATTTTTTAAGGTTTCTATTTTTTTGTTCTACCACTCCATTAATCTATTGTCACTTTGGAGCATAAACCTTTTGATTGTAGAAGTTTTTCGAGATAAATGTCTCCAAATATTTATTTTCAATGTAACATTAGTGACCACTTCCCATAGTCTTACTTTAATTCTCACTAATATCTTCTAGATGTTTATTGTACATGGTAAAATGAGTAGAATCTTGAATTTCAATAGATATAAAGAAATCAAAATTTTTACAATAAAAATCATCAACTATATACAAAATACATTGAATCTTATTTAATATGGAGACTTTATAATTTCAAAAAAATTCCATGTAAACAATATATATTGGTTGATAAATTGAAACAAAATAATTTTATTTTGTTAATATTTTTTGTTGTTTCCATTTTTGAGATGCCTTTCAAATTTTTTCATTTTGAAATATACATTATTAATATCCTTGAAAAACCAATTCCATGTTGAATTTTATGGGAATGAAAATTTCAATGAACTAATCACCTTTTATAAAGCCACGAATTATTATGAATCTAACTTATGCATGAAAATAAATTGAAAAATCATTGAATCATGAATGATAGTAGAAGCATTGTGATTTATTAAAGTAGTAAAAATGTATTTTTGGGTATAACAAAATTAACAAGTTATTTATAAATTTTAAATGAATACCACAATCACATAACTATGAGCTACTATGTATCATATACATTAATAAAAAAATAAATAACACTTTGGATATTAAAACATTGATATAGTGTTCACTACGAAAAAATACAATATTTTATCCTTTTTATGGATAATAAGAAGTGACAGGTCTACGATAAACATTGATTGAGGTATATAAACATTAATAGTCACTTTTTATGTTCCTAGACAATCCAATTTTCAGAAACCATAAAGTATTAACAGAAATATTCAATACGGTTACCTACCAAATTTATTTTAAATGAAAAATAACTTTGATACCCAAATCATATTGGATTATGTTATTTCAGCAATGAATAATTTATGAATCCATAATTTCATAATTGGTTCCCTATTATAATGATTGTGACTTCTATAAATAAAAAAATAAGTCTATAAGAATAAAAAATAGTAAAGAGTATTAGAATAAATGGACATATAAATATTTTTTTACAAATCCTTGTTTATCCTATATAATACCCTTCCCTAGTAGTATATGTTGTTGTGGTTTTTTTATAGGAATCTGATTGAAGATATTTCATTAAATTATATACATTTATATATCATTCTTTATTTTTCCAACAAATAGTTTTAACCCATTTTCTTCTTTTACCAATTGATAATTTTTTCCTTCCCTGTAATAAGATCATTCTTCCATATATCATTCAAAGCATGCCACTTTATTAAAATTTTATATTTATCTATGTGATCAACAATTCTATCCTACATAATATTATTTTATTCAATGATTTCATCATTATGAAGAATAAATTAACTATATTCACTTTTAAAAGGATAAATTTTATAAATAGAAGACACAAGATATGAACTACATAATTATTAATTGAATGACATAAAAATACAAGTCAGTTCTATCATGGTTATATTCTATTCTTTAATTTAATAAACTTTAAATATACTATAATGAACTCAAATTTTCATTCATACTTTTTTTATAACTATCATCTTTATCAACATATTTCTTCTGATATTTTAATATATGATTATCGTCTTGTAACTAACATTTTCTGTTAAATTAATTTTAAGAAATCTCATTCATAGTATCATTATTATTTCACATATTTCTAGAAATTAAATATATTTAAATACATTCTTGTATATCTAGTTTTCCAAAATAATTTTTTTCCTTCTGTACAACATGTTTAATCTTCTGGCTAATTAGTCTATTTTAGCATCATGATTAGCAAGTGATTTTCCCCACATGATCTATCTTCTCTGATATACTCCATTTGTGTTGATGTATTAGTTTTGAAGGCTATATAATTACTCTTTGGTTTATCATATTCTTCTTTTTTTACAATGAGTTCCACTTTATAGACCATAATTTATCCAATCATCTAATTAACATACTACATAAAAATTACACACGACTCGCATATTAAAATAGAATTTCCTCCACATATATCTCATAACCATCTCAATAGGTGAATCGCATTATCATTTTCATGAAATAGTTCTCACAATGAATGAATCATGATAAAAATATTATTAAATTTGATATACATTTCCCAAATAGTTTGATAAATAATCATAATAAATGTATTATATTAAATAATATAAATAGTTTGGCATATTTCATTGGAATTATATATTACTTCATGAGAAAAAGATAATGTATCTGAAATGTTAAATGCCATTCAACGGGCATATATTTCATTAAATTCATTAACTCCATATGAACTATAAAAATTGAACAAGGATTTAGAGTTATTATTGAAACATTATTTTGTTGGATGACTCTATTCCTCTCGTTTAGTTTTGGGTAATTTAAATATGTATTCAACTACCATCCAAGTATAAAATCCCATGAATGAAACATTCACTATCATTCTAATTATCCACTGAGCATAGTTTTTCATTAAAATAAGGATTAATATTTGTAGCATACCCCTCTTATCCTTAATTATCCACAAATAATTTTTTCAGTAATAAAAAACTATGTTATTTAAAAGAGATCTAAAACACAGTTGAATAGATGTTTTTAAAATTATAATCTAATAAAATCTGTTTGATTGATTGAGTAACTAATAAGGTGATGAATTGAGATTAAAAAAACATCTATTAAATAAATTGAAATATAAATCTTAAAAATATATTAAAAATTCCCATTTAATCAGATCTGTATAAGAATATAAGTTGTAGCATTCGAATAATATCTTAAAAATGGATTAAGGATCAGAAAAAACAATATTTTAAATTAGATTATCATTTTAAAATAAATTACTAAATCAAAAACATTATATAATTAATGGTTATGACTATCTATGAATGTAATATTGTGATATAAATTTTAATAAAATATGTGATTTATTCATGGAATATAGAAAATAATATAAAACACAAAATAGTTAAAAGCAGTGGCTCTTATATCAAGAGGTGACATAATCTCATATTGATGGAAATCACTTATTATGAAGTATTTAATTAAATAAAAAACCTTATCAAAAAACTGGATCATGTTTCAAAATTAAAATCACACATGGTATTCTAAACTCAATGCCTCTTTCATTATTTTAAATGGGATGAAAAACAATATAGATGACAAAGGAATCTT
The DNA here is from genome assembly GCA_963277665.1 of Viscum album. NCBI lineage: Eukaryota > Viridiplantae > Streptophyta > Magnoliopsida > Santalales > Viscaceae > Viscum > Viscum album. The sequence continues at coordinate 881,049,766 of OY728166.1, forward strand.
TCATAGTTATTCTTGATAATTAAAAAATTATTTTTATTAAAGAATATAAATTATTCTACAATTTAAGAATAAGATGAAATGTATAGTAATAATCATATTAAAATATCACAATACTCAAAAATAATCCCTAAAGTGTAAATAAAAATTAATATATAGATAAAATATTTTATATAGCTCAATTCATGATTCCTCGGTTTTTAGAGTCCCCCAGATTGTCAATAAAGGATTTGGAACAAGTTTCTCATAATGTTAATGAAAATAGTGTTTCATGGTATTCTAAAAAGTCTTTATGTTTCCACACATTCAATGTTAAAATTTTATTCATTTGGAGAAGAATTTAATATTTATTAATGTAACACTCTGTTGGATATAATATTTTCAACATGAATCACCTATTTTTAACAAAATAATAATATGATAACTATATATCTCTTCAAATCCAAATATCCATTGAAGAATAGTAATTAAATTCTCTTAGATCCTAATAATGGGAACTAAAATATGAAACAATGACATTTTATATGATAAATATGGGATTGGATTTATAATAATTATACAAAAATAAACATTATACTATTATCATTTAATTACCTAAAATAATCATTAGTGAAATTAAATTTGAATTAAGAATCAGTATAGAATGTATAACACTAATGATGATAGATTATCTGTGTTTTTATATTAGAGTAATTGTAGATTAGATGAATATTATCAAAAATCAGTGGTAAATATTTCAACTGTAGAATATATAAACTAGTGGTAGATATGGTCCCACGGAATATCTATTATGTTGGTGGTCATAGAATGATGGTGGATCTAAGATGGAGGTACCCCGAACCATGCTATAGATATGTCATCAGTATACTATATAGGTTGGTTTATTTCCCAAATAGATGTTGATTAGTATAATATGAATTTCAGTAGAATATCTTGTTTGAAGTAATGGAATATCTATTTAACTAATATTAGATATCCAAAATGGATGATCCGTCAATTATAGATTCTAAAAATATATTTTGTTCATCTGATGATTGGAACTAACTAATGGTATATCATCACAACCATTGGTAGATATATTTGATCTTTTAGTAGATCTTCAAAAATAATGGAGTATATATAAATATAAATGTTTTTTCAGAAAATGATGAACGATAATAAACTAAAATCTTATTAGATATATATTAAGATATAATTTTGATGAATAAAATGAATAGGTGACAATAAAGTCCTCATTAATTTCAAATGAAGGGAAGTGAAATTTCATATTTTAAAACAACATATGATTTTGAATCATTTCAAGGATAAATGCCAACATCCAAAGTAAATTACATATATTTAATTATTTGTTATAACTATTATAAAAGGGTATTTATCTTATAAATTTGGGTAAAAACATTACATTGTTGATATTCCTATTATACATAAGTTTTTTAATGGAATCTGAAAAAATTTCATATTCATTCTAAAAATAGTGAAGTTCTGTTTTCAATATAATTCATAACTAAATATTAACCAATTTTGAAGACACCATATATAATTTTCCTAATTTAAAAGCTTCAATGATAGATCCTACTCCTATAGAATCATGAAAACAGATTCATTTGGACAAAGCAATCACCATGGGCTGAACTTTTAAATTTTATTAAGAAGAAATATAGCTCAAAATGACTCAAAATTCATTACCATGAACATAAAATTATCATGATTACGAACTAGTATTATATTCTATATTATGGATTATTTGATTGAGAAACTAAAATAATCCAATAGTGTTTTAATATTGTTATTTGATCTAGTTACAATCAATTATGGGTTAAATGAGAATTCTTTCCTAAGGTATACTTAAATTAGTAGTTTGAACACTAGAAATTGATAGTAATTCAATCAGGTTTTACTAATTCTCTATCTATATTCACATACATAAATAATATAGTATTTAAAGGATGACTTAATTAGTTTTTTGTATACATTATAACTAAAATAATTATATATTACAATAGAATTTTTGATCATGAACATAAATTGAGGATTGTAATATAGATACTAAAAAATAGAGTTTTAATAAAAAACACCATTTGTAAATATTAGATATATATTGTTTTAATTATAGGTAATATAATCTAATGATAGGTTATATTAGTGGATCTATCAAATATATAAGTTAATAAGTATTTTCATAGACCAACTGCTTTGAATAAAATCTATAGTTTTCGTGCAAAATAATGATTTTATTAACACTTTTTGAAATATTTATGAAATCTACCTAAATTATGTACCCTTTTAAAAAATACAATACCTCAACATGAAAGTTATAAATATGTGATAAATATGTGTGTGAATTTAATTATATTATATATAATATAAATACACTACCTCATATAAAGATTAAGCAAGGAGGTGGATTCATTGAATTGAATGTACCATTAAAGATTAGCTATGAATAGGATAAAATGATCAAATATTTATAGATTTTTACTTTTATGAAATTGAAATATAATTAGAAGAGTAGATATATTTCTTTTCTCAATTTAGTGTACAAAAAACTATATATGTAATAATTAAATATTAAATATTTAGTTTTTGGAGAATGAAAATAAGGTGGGAAATTATATTGATTTCAAACATGATTGTGTTGGAATGATGAGGATTAGGAACTCAGTATCTGTGCCATAAATTCCATACCTGAATAAAGAACTATTTTAAGATTCTCATTTTAGAACATTTTCTATTCATCATGAATGGATGAAGATGTATTGAGATCTTAAAGATTATTTTTAGGGGTAAAAAAGGATGAGTAGTATTTCATATTATGTACCATAGTTCTTGGTAAGTTAGAAATTTATGGATGACTGAAAAAGTATATTGTGATGTTATTACCATTACCCATATTCTTTTGTAATTGGAAAACTATGGAATGTATATCATCATTAGACTTCACACAAAATATAAAAGTCATAATGCTCTTCAGATTATATGCAATCATCTTATGATGTCAACAAACTTCATTTCCATTAGAGAATAGTTATCTCACGATCAACCTTCCAAGATGTAAATTGCAGATGTTCAATTAGGAACTGGTGTTTAAAATTATATTGAATATTATTATAGGATCTGATATTCCATTAACGTTCATGATAATTTTTTAGAAAGATCTAAATATGGGGTTTTGTATTAGCACTTCTTATCAAAAATAGAAATATGGTCCACATTAGAACAAAATTCATACCCTGGAGGATATGGCTATATCCTATTATAAAATTTTAAATGGTATTTTGGATCAAAACAATCCCATGGTTGAGGTTTCATATAAGAATATATATTGAAATTGAGTATTCAAATGGATCCTTATGAAGCCTATATGGAATAATCTATAAAAATAAAACGTAGAGAGACAATTTTCCAAAAGGATAACTATAACTAGTTGAGACATGTTAGTAAAATATTTATATATATAGACCCATTCGAAATATCTATAACCGTAGCTAAGCGTTCACATTATTGGTATGCTAACTATCATTGGGTAGATCAGAAATATGATGTTAATGAGAGTATTGTCCAATTAAGTTATATTTGAGAGAATTATGGGAGAATTATAATGAAGTTAAATCTAGGCCCAATGTATATTAATCCCTTTGATAATATTGATTTATTATGTATGATATATTATCATAGTTTAATCCTAAAAAAACATTCCCATGTTCAGGATGTGTTCCATATATCTCCCTTGAAGAAGTACATACAAGAGAATTCTCTTATACTGAAATAATGGTTATACCAACGGAGGACGATCATTCATAATAGGAATAAAAATTAGAAATATAGTAACATTGATATAATGTTATACAGAATAATTCTACTCCCTAAATTAATTTTTTTTGGAAGAACCAAGAATTTAAGGAAGCTACCCGGGAGCCAGAGGATGTGATAATGAAGATATATCCTAATTTTATAGTACAATAAAGATAGTATTTCAAGCATAAAATTCATATTAATGGGGGTAAAATGTAACAACCTATGACTTTATATATATTTCCTTTGAAATAATAGTAAATTTACTATATATATTTCCATACATGGAACCTAAAATCTATATGAACTGTAATGTGGCAATCCATTATAACCCAGCGGTGAAATTGTTAGGTATAAATATTAAAATCCAATTTTTGAAAAAAATATTTATAATTTTTTTTACTATTTATAATTATTTGATTAATTAATATTATATAAGTACACAATTATCAAAAATGTCAATTTATGATTCAATAGTTTTCTTTTTCAAAAATGTTATCTATCCCACTATATTTGTATGAATTATAATACACATAAACCATAATATATTTTATTTGAGAAAATTAATATCTTTATAAAATTTAATATTTCAATATTATCTTGGGTATAATTTTAATATTTCTTTTAACAAAATTTAATTTTAGTAAATTGCAGAAAATATTAATTTTTTTTAAATATTTTTTTTCCATGTTACTTCCCCAGTATGTCATTTATTTGATTTTAATATAAAATGAGATTCTTGTTATTATAGAATTATATAATTATTTATTTATTAATCATAATTATAGTTAATTATTTCTATAAGATAATTTTTTTGGATTAGAAAAATCTTTTTATAGGAAACATTTTTTCTGCATTCAACATATTATTATAATGATAAATTAATTTCTATATTTTAATTAATTTTATTAATGAATTGTAGAAATTATATATAATTGAAAAATGGCCTTCCAAATCTGAAAATGTTTTCTTATTTCTGTTTTTATTCAATCGACACTAGTTTGATCAACGTGTTTGTAAAATAGGGGTATTTATGGTGCTAATGACATTAGTGTTGAAGGTGGCATCATTTCAAAGAGATTTCCAAATTTTTTGATTCGAAATCTGGTTAATTCATAATACGATTTTTTTGGAAAAGGATGTTTCATGAATTTATTATTTAAAATCATACTGTTTTATGTTTGTTAAGTTTCATTATTAGCTCATTAATGTACAACAATTGAATGAATCACATGCTATTTTTGCACGAATGAAGGTTTCGTGACAATAAGTTTTTTATGCAATAAAGAAGGTAGAGAAAACTCATACATGCAAAAAAAGAATTATAAATTGAGTTTCACTATTTTGAGTTTCAATATTGATAAATAAAAAAATTGTAAAGGCAATAACTACACATAGTAATTTATGTTACACGAAAGGATCATACGCACCAAATCCGACATCAAAATCCAGCATTCGCTCATGGATAAAAGAGCACGAGGAACTTTTAAATAACATCATACATTTCACAAATAATTGGGTGCCACCTATATTCTATATAACTACTTCCATAGAAAATTAGGTACTTCTTTCATGTGAAAGTGATTCACGCATAATAGGTTCTTATATTAAATCTTGTATGAGGATTGGTCCATATGTCTTTTAAGATTAATTGAAAATGATGTTGATGTTGTGTGAAATATAATATTTTCTTGAAATTGATAATCTATGACAATAAAAAATGTTATGTTCATGTTAATGTTTTTCTCATGTGTTCTTCAGTTACACTGCTATTAGTAATTCAATATCTAGTTTATTTTTCATTTTTTTCAAGTGCATAAATTCAATACTACAATTTAAGAATAGTCTTCTGAAATTAAGGGATAAAGAATTAAATGAAAATATACTCATGAAAACCAAATATCATTGATCTATTTAAGAATTCATCCATATTAGTGAGCGAGCAGGAGATTATGGAAGTGTTCTGAAGGAGGAAGTGTGTTATTCTTAAAAGCTTGCAAACTTAATGTTCTTGTCCTAGAGTGATTGTGTATTAACATTAATATTAAAAAACATATAATGGTTTGAGGGTTTTGATATTACCAAAACATTTTCAGCCAAATTTCCTTTGAATAACAATTAGTGGATATCCAGGTAAATATTTTATGTTGTCCCTTTGAATGATAATGATTAATTACTGAATGATTACATAAGAAAGTTTTAACAACTTCCTACCAAAATAAGAATAAGATTTGTAACATTAATAGATAAAGATGACAACCAAATTTACTCTTCCTCTTTCAAGGTATTCCTGGTCCTACAATATATTCAGTATAATATAGTAACATTCATTGTTTTAAAAGTAAAGGGATGTACGTATATTTTGTTTGACACCAAAAATTCCTTCCTCAACCAGTGTTTCTTTTTTATTACACATTAAAATAACATTAAACCATGAAATATATTGAAGTTAAATCAATTAAAATTGATTACATATATGACATTATCAAATATAATATAATATAATAGTTTAGAACTATTATTTTCTCATAGTTAATAGTACAAACTATAAAATTTGTTACCATGGTTATGGTTAAAATGTGTTTACATGAGGGGGGGAGTAAAAACAAGTGATAAGTGTAATGTTTCAATACAAACATGTTATATTATTATATTTTGATGATATTTAAAATGTATCTTATCCAAATTTCTCATTCTTACCCATTTTGTGTCACATTCCCATGAAATTGATCTTAAATCATAGAAACATTTTATGAAATCACATGTGCATCCATAACCTAAATTATAATAGTGAACATATAATCCCAAATTAATCAATCCATAAGGTAATTCACTCTCAATCAGTAACTAATGAATTTATTTCATATAATCATCAACCTCAACCATATATATATATTATGTTCTTATATTACAAATAATACAATAAGGGTTATTGGTTAAGCTAAGGGATATATCAAAATGAAGAGTTATAAATATTAAGAAAGATCTTCCAATTTAATTTATTCATACATATTATGTGTACTTATATTATCCTTAAAATCATATAAATATAGTATCATTAGTATAATGGGTTCTAATTAGTAATATCAAACAAAGACGTTTCCACCTCTTATCAATAAACTGTGATATTAGCCTTTTAATCATTCATAAATGTGGACTACCACCTCCACAAAGTGATACAATTAATTTTCCATCATTGTATTTAATTGGTGGTTGTTATGATGGTCTTAATGATTACATATTTTATTTATGGAATAATTATACATTATAAGTATAATATAATATCTACCAATTTATATTCCAATCTATTGGTAAAATATAACATCACACATGTAGACGTTTGGACAACCACCCCCACGAAGCTATGTAATTTTTTTTATTTAGGATTTCCATTGATGATAAAAAATAAATATTTAAAGAAAATAAATTATATTTATGAATTTATAATAAATATTTTAATTTTAAGTATAATTTAACATTATTTATTTCCAAACATTGAAAAGTGGAATCATTAAATATGTTTACGTACATATTAACATCTTCACAATGTCGTGTTATTAATTTTTCATAACCAATGAATATAAATGGTTTTAAATATCTATAAGATGAATATATTTTTGATTAATATCATGATTAATATTCATGATATGTAGTAACCACTGTCAATGTGCTATGACCAAAATGTTTTAACAAAAATATAAATGAAAACAAATAAATCTACACCCAAAATGACAACATTAAAATCAATTGTTGTTATATGGTTAATAAAACGACACAAGTGGTACATATTTCAGATTATATTTCACAATATTATTCATGTATAGGATTATAATAAATCAAAATTTATTATTAATTATTTTATAGTGAATATGAATAAATTCAAATACAATGCTAGGATTTTATATCAATTTACATTCCATGGGTATATTTGGTTGTTATGAAGATATTTCAAATTTATGTGGTGTATACTAAAAATAAATTATTATGAATATATTTAATTATTGGATTCATGGGAATTGAAATATAATATTATTTTTTATCATTGTAAAATTTTCAATTAAAAATTTACTAAAATCCGAAGCCTACTTCGTCTTAATTTTTTTTATAGAGACATGATTAATGTAATGAACATGTATTCTTTTATGAAGCATATGTTCTACCCCATTAATAGTTTTATGAAAAATATACATATGATAATGAAATTTAAATATTCATTTTATTGCATTTCATTCATGGGTTTTATGATTCACATATTAATATATTGATAAGTGTTTTATGATTCTATCTCATTTCTAACCAGATTGTTTACGATTTCAATCAATAATGATGACATTATTGGATCCATTTATCTAAAATATTTTTTTATTTATTTTCATCTGGTAATTTATTGATATTTCATGTTTTCATTTCATTTCCTTATCATTAAGAAATCATGATTCTAAAATAATTTCTTTTAGGAAAACTGCCAATTTGTTACATCGTTCGTGAATGTTTTCTTCCATTTAAAAAAATTAAAAAAAATAATTTCAAGAATGATTTTAGTACTAAAATTATATTATTTATATTTATAGTTAAATAAATTTTAATATTATTATAATGGTATTAAAATATCATTCTTTTTATTTTCCAAACATGTAATTTTTTCTTTTTAACAAAAATGAAAATGAAATTTTTATTTTAGCGTACACTATATGAACTATTTTACCTATCATCATGAATACTTATTTTAACATTAATTTCAACAATAAAATTTTTTCCTTCCTAAAGAACATTTTTTGCTTAATATTTTGGAAACATTTAGATTCTATATAAGTGTTTTCAGACCAAAAGGTTACATTCTTGAAAAATATTTTGTAATATTTTAAAGTATTTTTCATCTATAACAACATCCTTTGAAGATTAGATTAATTTACTAGGGATATTATCCAATGTTACCTTTTTTATTCTTTCTATAAATTTTTCATTAGTATTTATTTTAGGTTCTAGAAATATTCATCCCTTCCATCGATTATTATATGATTATATAATGATTTTCTCTCATACTATAGTACACATATGTCTTGTTTTCATAATGTGAAGGGTGTTTACATTATAATTAAATGATAGTTAATTGCTTTAAAACCCTAGGTTTTGTGGGGATATTATTTACCTCTAATGAATTGGGTAAAATGATATCTCATTGGATAATATGTTTGGTAATTTAAAGTGAACCTAGATCATTAAATGAATTTATCAAAATAGATGGTCTTTAGAGTGAACATTAACAATCTAAATTATGGATTGGGGATTTAAAAACATCTACTATGATAGTCATAGCTATGAGAATTTAATTAATTAATGATATGATTTCCTATATTCATTCCAAAAACATATATTTTATACTAATGGGTTGTTTTATTGGCATAATATAATTATTTAGGATTCCATACTCTAATTTATTATTTAGTTTATTTGATTTATAATTATTTGATGATTCATGAGAAAATTTCTTTAACAAATTTGGTATTATTATTGTACAACATGATTAAATTCTTTGCAATGTCCGGACCTAGGTTCTAATCCTAGTGTCCCAATCATGTCGGCCACATGACCTCATACACACCTCCTCGTACAACTGAGGATGACGACTAGTATCAAGGGTATAATATTAATCATGGTGAGACTAAAACATCTTTATCAAAATAAAACAATAATGTAAATATATTAGAATAACTAAATGATAGGACCAAGACTAGAGTAAGAAAAATAAGACATGATAACTGAAACAGGAATACAATATCCAAACCAAAATAGTAGATATGTCATGGAAAATATCTGTAATGTGTCAAATGGAAACCCAAAAATAAATGCACATTGAAACTCCCAAGTGTGTCCCAACACTAGGTTTGGATCCCTAATAGATTCTCTATTCTAAATCAACCATCAAAGGAATATTTCCATTATAATGTCCAAAAACATATAGCATATTTGGGTACCAAACGGAAACCCCAAGTAGTTTGTGAGTCGAACATAGTAGCCATCCACTAATAGTGTATAAAACAATATCCCATCAATAGTTTTTTATACTATTGTATATAGAATTATGTATTCTTCATAAATTTAATATTCATAAAATTAAATTATTCTTTATTTAACTACATACACTCCTAGGTTCTCAAGGACATCTGAACTATAAATACCTCCTTGTATCATGCTTGAGTCTGAACCATATCACAATACCATGGGAAAATTTTGATTTCATTTTAAAACATGTCATGAAAAACTGGAACCATTGTCCAATGCTAACTCCTGGGAGTGGAACATGTTTTCTAACACACATTGGGTATTTGGAGTCTCAATCCCTATCCCACGCCGCAATATCTCATTGGTATATGGAGACTCAGTCCATATCCCACACTCACTATCTCATCTAGATATTCAAAGATGTCGTCCACATCACAAACTTCGGTATCAGAGAGGTATTATTATCATATGTCCCAATCCCAATCTCATTTATAACATATTAGTATTTGGAACTTCAATCTATGTCCTTCACATGTATATCACTCAACCAAACTTTTATCACATATATCACATATATTGCATCAACCATGTCTAATCAACATTATCACTGTTATCATTTTTTATATCCTGATATACCATTACAATTTATCACGATAATTATGGTTTCTCAATTCCATCTCATGAAATAATATAAGTAATTCACCCCTAAAAAATTACATCATTGAAATTAAAAACCCATTAAAATTTTATGGTTATGTGAAAAATCTCATAATTATCATTATAAATTAATTTATACTCACATTAATTGATCATTTACATTATTCCATTATCCCATCACTTCCATAATCACTACATTCCACTAATAAATTAAATATTTAACTAATCCAATTCCACAATCCAAATATCCCATTAATTAATCCACACATTAATTAATATAATTCCACAATCCCAATATCCCATTAATTATATCACCAATTAAATAATATAATTAATTTATTGAATTCCATATTCAATTTTTAAACGCACTAATTCAAATATGAAAATACATACAATTAATTTGGAATCAAGAAAATATAGATTGATTTTAGACCACCCCATTTAGTTTGGTGATGAACTATCTCGAAATGAAATACCCATTTTCAACCATGATCACAGAAAAAAATAATCTACATATAAAAACAAGTTCCATAATAAAATTAACCAAGATACAGATAAAGTAAAAATATATTCATCACATCTAGAAGAAAATTTTATATATATGGTTGATGGAATGATAGGGGTGAGAGAGGAAACCCTACAGGTTGGGAACATCTTAACATATAAGGTGTAGACATCAATATGAGTTTATATTTTTTGTGATTGGAGTTCAAATTGCCTTGGACTCCATTTGGTAGCCTAAAAATGAGAGAGTCCATTTAGGGTCTATATATGTTTTATTTAGAGTGAATTATAGGGATGATGTATATATAATATACTTTTTGGAGGATTTAATTTACACACAAACTTAGTTCCCTCTATGGTGCATACAGTTTTCCCTAACCATTCACCCAATCAATGTGACTTAACTAATTTTTTGCTCAGTTAATACAAAGAGGTCACACTATTTTATAAAACATGAACTAACTATGAAAATCCCACCTTCTTAGGTTTACAATTCATTCTTGATTGGGCACAAAGTTAGGAAAAACCATTTTAAAACCATTCCATAACCCTCTTAGTTTCAAAAATCTCTAATTATGACCCAATGAAAATCAATATTGAACAAAAATAAATGTACTCCGAACCAGGAGAAAGAGATACGATAAAACAGCCTGTGGCATCTCTAGAAAAGGATATGATCATAGAATGCCCCATCTTATAACAAATTATCCTTGATCATTACTCCAAACTATCCCTATGATTCTGAGTTTCAACCTGCGGTCGATTAAGCACACATATCTAGTTCTCTCTCCTAACTTTCAACATGGACAATGTTATTTTCCTTAATACATGAATTATCGACGCGATCATTTCCTAAAAGACTATCTCACTATGATGGAAGACATATATAATATTCTCCTAAAAAGGATACATTGGTCTCATTCTCAGCATCATCAACCTCGATCAAATGACAAGAGTATAAGTGATACCACTGATGCTATGATATAAGAAAAAAATAATGCATTTCATTTTAACATTATGAAAGGATCAATCGATATTAAAATTTTTTGATTCCAATTCATAAATTCAAATCTTCAAAATAAATGGTCTTAAACATTCCCCATCTATATATCATGTGGCGGACCAAGCCTGGTGACACCTAAAGAACCACATGGTCACCCTCTATAAACTACATGGGTCATTGACTTCTATTAATATATGATTTCATCATACATTAATTTGTTTCTGTTTGATTATGAATTTGGTGAACCTGTTATAATGTCCCTAGGATCAGACTATTTACTAACAACTCTAACTCACATGCCTCTATCCAACATAGAGTTGTCTTTCATGTTTGACCATAAAGATTCTCATATGGTTATATCTTTAAAAATTCATGAATACTATTGTTATAATAAATATCCAATAATGGTACATGGTTATTCCATGACATAGAAAAGTAAAGGATACACACCCAAAATATATCCTCAATCCCATGAACATTATGCATTGACATCCCATTTTCTATTATAGAATTTTTTAACATAATAATACATGTGTACTAGGTTCCTTTTGTGAGAACATTCAAGATCATTAATTGAAATGCAAGTCATAGTCTAAAACATTTCATTGAGATTCCCTATGATGATGAATTATCTCACGTACATAAATCACTATCAATTGATCAACTGATAAATTTGCCTATATAAATAAAAAATTCACTACATTTAAAAAAAATCTAAAACCATCCAATTATCATATTTAATCTATGTTTTCATCATAAAAACAAACATAAAATCTATTATAACCTCATGTCACTTCCATTCCCAAATGGAACCCTACAATTGTTAACCAAATGGTCATTAATTCATATACATCCCATGTCATATGTTTTAACACCATTTCAAGAACCCTTATATATAATTTTTCATTCATGTAAACCAATACTATCATCGAATGTCATGGTTAGTTTTGGTAAAACATGAAATAACCTCCCACTTTGAGGCATGAAATTTTGCATCAACTCCTCCCACATACTCGTAGGCTCAAAAAATGATTCATAGCATAGATGATATCATTATCATCTATTATACAATTTTAATATGGCTACCATCCTTCACGACTTTCCATCCTTGTAAAACTCAACAAATCCTCATACTGGCAATCTCTAATCCATCTTTAATGTGTATGCTCTAATGAAACTAATATTGGTTTCATGTTATTATAACATTCCTAAACCACAACATGAATCTAATCCAGTATTCTCACCATTTTTCACTTCACAATAAAATCATGTTCTTCCAGAGTCTTTGTTTTCCTTCTTAAATCACCCATAAAACTACTTCCCTTGTTAGGAATATATGCTAGATCAAATTTCAATGATTTCAATTACTCCGCCCGTCATCACTTCTAATGACATAGACTTCATTGAAAAAAGTTATATTATATTCTCATTTGATAAATAAACAATGTAAAATTATCACCCAATAGAAAATTCCATGAACAATTCAAATGATAATCTACAACCACTAGCTCGAGGTCATGCATACGGTATTTCAATTAATTTATCCTAAAATTCCAACACCGAAATGACAAAACTCAATCTACATACATGAAAACTACTCCACGAATGATCACAGAAGCATAAAAAACACAATATATTCCTTACAAGGATTAGGTAGATTCGTGATTGGTGTCTTAGTCATTCTCACAATCTACTTCTGATTGGAATTATCACATGATCTCGACGAGTCAATTTTTTCTTCCTTTTTGGCTAATATAAAAAGTGTCACATATAAAATGGAAATGACCTAGTTAATCCTGTGATATTATCATTCCAAGCACAAAATATATGAATTTGGAAAATATTCACGTGCTTATCCCAAGAAATAGCTACTAGCACCTTCTCTATGTTCATTGATAAACCCTCATACGACAAGATGTGACCCATGATGTGTACATGATCAATCAAAAATTGACACATAGGTAGCCTGAAAAATATATTATTCTCTTTAAATTTATTCAATTTGATGTCAAGATACTGGGAATGATCATCATGAAACTTGTACTAAAAGAAAAATTCATCCAAAAATACTACAAAAAACTATCCCAATTGTAACGCCCTGACCCCAGTTACCTAGAGTTGGTGCATTATTACATTACATTTGCATGATCACAAGAAAGATCAAATCAAGAAAGACTGATTAGTTTATTTTCTTGGAAACACTAGATATATTCATAAGACTTATATTACATCATAAAAATGAAAACTACAACAACATCTTTTCTTCATAGTCCACACTCATATCCCCACATACTATCCCTACAGGTCATTCATAAATTACTTCTTCACATCCTAGGAAAAATAAAACATTGAAAGAGGAGAGCTCAAATGCCCAGTAAGGATAACAATATAGCGGAAACTTTCATAAATAAGAATAAACATTTAAGGAAATGTATAATTAAAAAAAATCCTTTAAAACTTGAACTTCAACATAGTGTGCAAAAAATGAAATAATGTCACTTACTTATTCACATGGATATTCTACTAATCGAAGAATCATATCCAATATCAATAACCACTTTATAATGATGGAATGTATAATGCCAGTCTATCATAACCACATAGCCAAGGCCTCGTGCCAAGACTACAAATACGATTTTTCCAAGGCCTTGTGCCAAGACACTGGTTTTTCTCATGAGACCTACCGATGCATCGAGGAGCTATAGCAGGCTCCACCAGCCACATATTAAGTCCAATGCATTCCCATATGAAATTTTTTTAACATAACAGAAACATTAGTATTAAAACTAGCATACAAAATGTAAATAGTTCATACATAAACTATGAATGGTATAAAAATAACACATCCATAGTCAAACATATCACAAAACCTTCAATACAATACAGAAGTTTTGTATCATAATAAATCAACTTAAAATAAGCGTAAAATCCATCAAAGGATGTTGACATAGATGAAATCAAAAATCTTTTTAGAGAAATATATCTTTCTATTTTGAAATCATTTAAGAATCATATATTTATAAAATAAAACATTTTCCTTTAAAATATTCTTATAAGATTGTAAGGGAAGCTTCAAAGATATTATAACGTCGAAAAATAGTCGCACCCGCCATATAAGTTAAAAAAAACATTCTTACATTAATTCTGTCGAAAGGGTTAAAAAGTACCTTGTTTGGAAAACTATGGAAATATTCCTTTATAAAACTCTTATAAAAAGTCAAACAATGGTATAAATGACTTGAACCCATATTCTTGTAAATAGTCAAAATTGTTTTGAAATACATTTTTAAGAAACATGATTGTGGATGATAAAGAGATTCCAGTAGATTATTACGTGTAAACAACCTCGGATAATGAAGAGATTGTGAAATAAACCCTTACCTTGTTCTTTTCCTTGGTTGGGGTAGGTTAACCTCCTGTATAATGTTGAAATAATTGATAATAAATTATACAATAATAATATACATTAATATGATATCATATATGATCTTATAACATTTATTTGTTAATAAAATCGTAGTATTATCGTTGTTTCGGGTGTTAGATTACTCATTTTATTTTATAAGTTTTGTTACGTAAGCTGTGTTTGACATGGATATGTTGTATCTTAATCATATCCATAATGATATCAAGTCCTTAGATTCTATTATTAATCATCAAATGATAATTATACTTGAATGGATACGATGGTTAATGAATCTCATTGCGTTCGTGGAGATGGTAGTCCGTACGTACGCACGAGCAACAATATCATTCTTTTGATATTAAAATAATATATAATTGAATGGTATATCATATATACAGAATCATTATCATGTTATATTTATTATTTACATGAGTTACACATCATTATTATACCCATCCAAATAATAATTTATTGAATAACAATGACACCACGATGTGGAGACGGTAAGTCGTACGTACACACGTATGGTGACATGTTATTGAAAGGATGGATATTATACTGAATTTGGTTGTACCATATTTATAATAACATCACAGTATTTATAATATACTGTAGCTATTATTTTAGAATGTTAATAAAAAAGAAGGAAGAAGTGGAAGAAGAAATGACCTTGGAAAAGGGTGGTGAAATCATTACCTCTTCTTTGGGTTCTTCCTTTTGATTTGATCAAAAGGGCTCTTAGGTTGGCTTTATGACCAAATTAAGGACTCTAGGATGAATTGAGAGTAGTTGAGAGAGTATTTGGGAAGAATTTGGCCGATCCGAAAGGCTTTGAAGGTGTGAATTAATGAGAAGGGGGAGTTCCCTTTTATAAGAGGGGTGAGGGGCACCTTTGGAAAAGCTAGAAATATTATATTATAATAAATTTATATTCAGTTTCTAATGGCTCCATAGTGGATTATTTAATGGATAAGGTGGGGATGGGTCGAAAACCACCCAATCAATATAATTTAGACAGGTTTGGTTTACTATATTAACCTTATCATTAAGTATTAACTCTTAGTTAATTAGTTTCACTTTTATGATGTCTCTTTGTATTTTTATATTATATGGTTAATAAACATACTATATACATCCAAGAGACCCCCATGTGGTCCATTAAGGATACACCTATCATTATATAAGTCTCTTGGACGAACCATATATTTTTAAGAATTTAATATCAACTAATAATATAATATTTGTTTTAAAAACTCTTTTATGTCAATTTTGACACTATTCAAAAATTGATTTTTTTAAAAACTCATAACAGAATGATTACTTAGAAAAGAATTAATTAAAAAAATTCCTAACATGTCATATTAACCTATAAAATTAGTGTAATTCATAATAAGTATCAAATTATATTTATTTGGGTATCTACAATATCAATCATTTTAATTTTTCACTATTATGGTAATTACATCATCACCATTGTGTCAAAAATAAATTAAATTATTTAATGTCTAAAATTTATAAATAAAATACCATTATTTAAGAAATATGTTTAGTTTTCTAATGAATATTTATACACTAAAATCCAACATATATAACCCTATGTAAAAATTTTTTTTCTACAAGATATTTGCTTGTGTCATTTTTGTATTCATTTTAACTTAATTAAAATAAAGTGTCCCTATCACTTACAAGTGGCACCATGGGGGTCCCAAAATCGACCCAAAATTGCCCATGGTCGGACATTTATCAACAAATAAGGTTAGGACACGTTTTAGGGAAATTTTTTATTATTATAATATTATTATTTTAACCCTTATTTACCAGATTTACCCTTTAACCATGGTAATTAAAATATTTACCGATGTAATTATTCAAAATGTCTAAAAATAAATGTTACCTATTAACACAATTTGAAAATCCTGATTCCAAATATGGAATCCATTTTTCAAAATTCAAAACACAGAAGTGACAGAAATTAATTTAAAATTAATTCACGCTGTTAAAAAAAGCGTGTTTTTAATATATAATAACTATCAAAAGATTGATACTTATTTATGTTCGGTTTAATTGTGAAATTATGTCCAGTGACCAAAATTGTATTAAATGGTAAAAATATATTCTAAATATACTTTAAAACCACTAAAATTCATAATTTATCACTATTAATTATTTTGATTAAAAAGGTTGTTTTTAATTAAAATTTAGTAATTTTCACTATTCATCAAAAAATTAAAGTTATCTGGAAAGTACCAAAATTTCACCTTAGGCTAAATTCGATACTCCGAATCCTAAAATGAAGTCCATTTTGACAGATAAAATCTCTAAAATTTAAAAAATTATGTATTACTATTCATAATGGCTAGTTTGATCGGTTGTGGTGTGTTTTAGAACTCGATGTTGCGTACAACACACGCTATTGCAGTACTCAAAGAGAAGCGTACCGTAGAAGCTTGGGATGTTAAATTCTCCCATCCTTCAAATAATTTCTTCCTCAAAATTTCTAGAATACTACTGCATGAAAATACTCGGGTGGTTCTTCATCATAAGTTCCTCGGGTTTCCAGGTTGCCTCTTACATCTCACGGTTTATCCACAAAACATTTACTAGACGCATCGTCCGGTTTCTCAGTACTTGTCCTCTCGTATCAAGAATCTTTACGGGCTCCTCACAATAAGAATGATCGACTTCCAGTTCTAATTCCTCATAGGTGAGTACATGCATTGGTTCAGGCATGTATTTCCTCAATAGAGATACGTGGAACACATCGTGATCTTTGGAGATACTTGGCGGCATTGCCAATCGGTAAGCTACAGCCCCAGTTCGTTCAAGAATTTCGAAAGGTCCGATGTACCTGGGACTCAATTTACCTTTCTTACCAAAATGTATGACTCCCATCCATGAAGATACCTTCAGTAAAACATGATCACCAACTTGAAATTCCAAATCCTTCCTTCGACTATCAGCGTAGCTCTTCTGCCTACATTGAGATGTTTTGATGTGATTTTGGATTACCTTCACCTTTTCCATCATTTCCTCCACCAGTTCAAGGCCTACATGTTTTCTTTCACCAACATCAACTGAACAGGTTGGTGTACGACATCACTTTCCGTATAATTCTTCATATGGTGCTATCTGAATACTCAAACGGAAGCTATTGTTATAGGAAAATTCTACCACAGGTTAATATTGATACCACATTCCCTGAAAGTCAAGTGAGGAGGATCTCAACATGTCTTCTAAGGTTTGAATAGTTTTTTCTATTTGTCCATCTGTTTGAGGGTGGTAGGCAGTTCTCAAATGAAGTTTATTATCCATGGAATTCTGAAAAATTTTCTAGAATCTTGAAGTAAAACGGGGATCACGATCAGAATCAATCGATAGGGGTACTCCATTAAGTCTCACAACTTCATCAATATATAGTCTTGTTAGACGTTCCAATGGTAGATCTTCTCTTATAGCAAGAGAATGTGCTGACTCGGTAAGATGATCAACAATGACCCATATTGTATCGTTCCTTATAGAAGTCTTTGGTAGCCCCATGACAAAGTCCATCGTAATATTGTCCCATTTCCACTCATGTATGGGAAGAGGTTGCATGAATCCTCCAGGCTGTTGCCTTCCAGCTTTCACTTGTTGACAAACCATACATCTTGACACAATATCAGAAATATCCATCTTCATGTTGTCCAACCAAAAATGTTCCTTCAAATCTCTATACACTTTGGTGCTCCCAGGGTGTATAGAGAAATTGGAACTATGAGCATCATCCAGCAATTCCCTTTTTAGATCAGGTATATCGAGGACACAAATTCTCTTCCCGAATTTCCAAATTCCATCTTCATACACGAAGTCCCTCAATCTCCCATCATTCATAGCTTTAATCATCTTTTGAAATTATTCATCATCGGTCTGTGAAATCATAATCCTTTCTAGTATAGATTGTTTGGAAACCATTTGAAAAAGAATTGATAATTCACCTTCCCTGGTTATTCCCATGTCAATCTTCACTAGATCCATGAAAATTGGATCCCTTTTAATTCTCATATTGTTCAAAACTCCATGGTCTTTTCTACTCAAAGCATCTACCACCTTGTTTTCCTTCCCCACGTGGTAGTATACCGTGCAATCATAATCCATGAGTAATTCAAGCCATCTCCTTTGCCTCATGTTGAGTTCACTTTGTGAGAAAATATACTTCAAACATTTGTGATGAGTATAAATCTCACATTTTCACCATAGAGGTAGTGCCTCCATATCTTCAAAGCAAAGATCACAGCTGCTAATTCTAGATCATGAGTAAGATAGTTTTGCTCATGAATTTTCAACTATCGTGATTCATAGGCAATAACCCTATAATTCTACATAAGGACACAACCAAGTCCTTTATTCGATGCATCACTATAAATAACAAACCCATCATTCCCCGATGGTAGAGTCAATATAATATAATTGACTAATCTTCTCTTCAGTTCTTCGAAACATTCTTCACACTCTTTTGTCCAAACAAATTTAACACCTTTACTTGTGAGCTTCATTAATGGGTTAGCCAATCGGGAAAAATTCTGGACGAAACATCGATAATAATTTGCCAAACCAATAAAATTGCGTACCTCAGTTATACTCGTAGGTGCTGGCCATTTTTGTATTGACTTGGTCTTAGAAGGATAAAAAGAGATTCCATCTTTAGAGATAATATGTCCAAGAAAAGAAATCTCATGAAGCCAGAATTCACACTTGCTAAACATCACATATAATTCATGTCTTCTTAGAGTCTTCATGATAATGCACAAGTGACTTTCATGATAATCGTATCTTTTAGAGTATACCAAGATATCATCAATAAAAACAACCACAAATTCATCAAGATATTATTTGAAAACTCAATTCATCAGATCTATGAATACAGAGGGTGCATTAGTAAATCAAAAAGGCATTACAGTAAACTCGTAATGCCCGTACCTGGTTTAAAATGTTGTCCTCGGAATGTCTTCCTTCTTGACACACAATTGATGGTATCCAGATAGAAGGTCAATCTTTGAAAATAATTGAGCTCCATGCAATTGGTCAAATAAATTATCAATTCGAGGTAACAGATGCTTGTTTTTTATTTTTATATCATTGATCTCCCTAAAGTCGATACATAACCTCATTGATCCATCTTTCTTTTTAACAAAAAGAATAGGGGCTCCCCATAGAGAAACACTAGGGCGAATAAATCCCTTATTACTCAATTCCTCTAGTTGGTTCTTTAGTTCAACTAATTCTACAGTGTCCATTCTATAAGGGGTCTTCGATATAGGCCTTGATCAAGGAATTAAATCAATGGAAAACTCAACTTCACGATTTGGAGGATGTCCAGGTGAATTTTCCGGAAATATATCTACATATTCTTTCACAATAGGTACATCCTCTATTTGAACATTCCTTTCCTCACCCACAGACATTTCATTCTCTTCCTCCCCAATAATTTAATTTAGTTGAGCTACTGGGGGTGGATCTGGATAAAAATTAGGTGGTGACGATTCTGCTCTAAAGATAAGGTGTTCCTTATCATCATCATCAAAAATCATAACCTCCTTCTTCTTACAATAAATCTTCACATCATTGTCCGAAATCCAATCCATAACGAGGATTATGTCATACTCAATTATTGGTATGACGATGAGATCTGCAGATAAAGAACATTTATGTGCTCTAATGGAGACGGATTCACCAAAATTTGGTGCAATGATACTTCCCTTAGGAGTTTTAACTGAAAACTCCCTTGTTAAATCAAATTGGAAATATCTAATTTTCTTATCAAATTGGGAAGATATGAAACAATGAGATGATCCAGAATCAAAAAATTCATTTTCTAAACTTGAGGAAACCATTAAATTACCTGACACCACGTCTTTTGGAGCTTCTACCTCAGCAGTAGTGATAGAAAAATATTGGCCTTGATCCCTTGGCCTTTTCTGAGGTAAGTTCCCTGACAATTTGGACATTCATTTGCATAATGTCCCATCTCCCTGCAATTGTAGCACTGAACATTGGTATCTTCCTTCTTCCCTTGGCAATCACGAGCTTGGTGGCCTTTTTCACCACACTTGTAACATACACTCTTTCCCTTCAAGCAAGTATCGGGGTGTTTCTTCCCATATTTACGACATGATGGATATTCAATATTTCCCTTGTTCCCCTTATTTACATTTACGGATTGATCAACAGATCTCTTCTTCTCTTGCTATGCTTTAAAATCATAAGACATAGAGAATTCCATTTCTGTCTTGATAGCACATGAGACAATGTCTTCGTACGACGAGAAGGATTGTGAGACTAATGCTGGACGGAGAAATTGTTTTAACCCATCAAATAAACGATCAATCTTACTTATTGGGTTACATATATAATCTCCATCATACCTTCCAAACCTTGTAAATTTAGCCTCATACTTTGAGGCATTCTCATCCTCCTTTTGTCTCAAACTTAGAAATTGCCTTTCCAGATCTGCTCGATGGTCATGAGGAAAGTATTTTTCTAAAAACAGATCTTTGAACTCCCTCCATTCCATATTTGATACTTCATCATCTTCCTTCATGTTTTGAATCAATGACCACCATTGATCAGCATCTCCAGTGAGGTGGTAAACTGCCAAGATAACTTTTTCCCTTTCATTACTCCCCAAAGCCGGAAATATTTTCTCTAGGGAACTTATCCATTGCTCAGCTACTAAGGGATTTGTACTCCCATTGAACGTTGGTGGTTGCTTCCTCATGAAGCGATCTAACATTGATCCTCCACGCTGCGGATCAGGGTGATCCATACGGGTAAATTTATTATTCATAACCAGAGTGAGTTGTCCCAGTATGGTGATTAGCTGATCGGCACCAGTTGCATCACTAGCTCCACGATAATTATCTTGAGCAGGTGGGAAATCCCTACATGGAGTGCGTGCATTGATACAATTTCCATTTCTTCCACTAGGTTCCATTTCTAAACAATGGCATAAACTAGATCAGTTTATGAATCAAAATACAAAATTCCATAGTTATAAAACTCTTAACATAAATTGAACTATTAATGGATATAATCAATAATCATAAAAATGTTTTCTTTGAGGAAGTATATACTCATAAACCCTTCATAATGATTTGTAATGAAAATGATAGTTATCCTAAGAATATCACCTGGGATCTTCGTAACCAAGAGTGCAGCAAGACCCATTGTCGTTCACCAGTTTCCATTCGAGTCTAGCTCAAAGCGGTGTTTTCGGATTTTACCCCTATGTACATCTGTTCCAGAGCCGCATCTATCTGCTCATATTCAGATAGGGGTGTATTGCTCGGAAAACTCACAAAATCTCTACAATACCAAAATTCTAGGAAGTTCTTCTATACTAATCCTCAAAGTCCATCTTAGGTTTATGTGCTCTAATCAGAGTTTATCTAAATCTAGTTTCCACGGTTTTTACTAAACTTCCTCTGATACCAACTGTAACTCCCCGACCCCAATTACCTAGAGTCGGTGCATTATTACATAACATTGTCATGATCACAAGAAAGATAATACCTCGAAAGACTGATTAGTTTAGTAGGCTTGGAAACACTAGATATATTCATAAGTCTTACATTACATCATAATAATGAAAACTACAACAACATCTTTTCATCATAGTCCACACTCATATCCCCACATACTATCCCTGCAATTCATTCATAAATTACTTCTTCACATACTGGGAAAAATAAAACATTGAAAGGGTTGAGCTCAAATGCCCAGTAAGGATAACAATATAGCGAAAACTTTCGTAAATAAGATTAAACATTTAAGGCAATGTATAACTAAAAAAAGCCTTTTAAACTTGAACTTCAACATAGTATGGAAAAAATGAAATAATTCCGTTTACTTATTCACATGGATATTCTACTAATGAAATAATCACATGAAATATCAATAACCACTTTCATAATGATGGAATGCATAATGCCAAACTACCATAACAACATAGCCAATGCCTTGTGCCACGACTAAAAATAAGAGTTTTCCAAGGCCTTGTTCCAAGACACTAGTTTGTCTCATGAGACCTAACGATGCATCAAGGAGCTATAGCGGGCTCCACCCATCACATATTAACTCCAATTCATTGCCATATAAAAAGGTTTAAACATAACATAAACATTCTTATTAAAATTTGCATACCAGATGTAAATACCTCATCCATAAACAATGAATGGTATAAAAATAACACATACACAGTCAAACATATCACAAAACCTTCAATACAATACATATGTTTTGTATCATAATAAATCAACTTCAAATAAGTGTGAAATCCATCAAAGGATGTTGACATAGATAAAATCAAAACTCTTTTTAGAGAAATTTCTCTTTCTATTTTGACATAATTTAAGAGTCATATATTTATAAAATAAATCATTTTCATGGAAAATATTCTTATAATCATGTAAGGGAATATTAGAAGATTTTATAATAGCGGAAAATAGTCTCACCCGCCATATTTGTTAAAAAACATTCTTACCATAATTCTGTGGAAAGGGTTAAAAAGTACGTTGTTTGGGAAACAATAGAATGATTCGATTATAAAACTATTATAAAAATTCAAAAAAGGGTATAATTGACTTTAACCCATATTCTTGTAAATAGTAAAAATGTTTTGAAATACATTTTTAAGAAACATGAATGTGGACGATAAAGAGATCCCAGTATATTATTACGTATCAACAACCTCGGATAATGAAAAGATTGCGAAATAAACCCTTACATTGTACTTTTCCTTGGTTGGGGTAGGTTAACCTCCTGTATAATGGTGAAATAATTTTTATTAAATTATACAAGAATCATATACATTAATATGATATCATATATTATTTTTTAACATTGATTTGTTAATAATATCTTCGTATTATCGTTGTTTCAGGTGTTAACTTACTCATTTTCATTTATATGTTTTGTTACGTAAACGGTGTTTGTCATGGATAGGTTGTATCTTAATCAAATACAGAATGTTATAAAGTCTTTAGATACTATTATTAATCATCAAAAGAGAATTATACTTGAATGGATACGATGGTGAATGAATCTCATCGCGTTCGTGGAGACGATAGTCCGTACGTTCGCACGAGCGACAATATCATTTTTTTGATATTAAAATAATATATAATTTGATGGTATATCATATATAAAGAATAATTATAACGTTATATTTATTATTTACATGAGTTACACATCATTATTATACCCATCCAAATAATAATTTATTGAAAAACAATTACACCACGACGTGGAGACGACAAGTCGTACGTACGCACGTATGGTGACATGTTATTCAAAGGATTGATAGAATACTGAATATGGTTGTATCATAATTATAATAACTTCACAGTATATATAATATAATGGAGTTATTATTTTATAATGGTAATAACAAAGAAGGAAGAAGTGGAAGAAGAAAGGAACTTGGAAAAGGGTGGTGAAATGATTACCACTTCTTCGGGTTCTTCCTTTTGATTTGATCAAAAGGGATCTTAGGATGGCTTTCTGACTAAAGGAAGGCCTCTCGGATGAAGTGAGGGAAGTTTAGAGAGTATTTGGGCATATTTTGGCCGAGCCAAAAGGCATTGAAGGTGTGAATTAATGAGAAGGGGGAGTGACCTTTTATAAGAGGGGTGAGGGGCACCTTTGGAAAAGCTAGAAATATTATTTATAATAAATTCATATTCGGTTGTTAATGGCTCCAAAGTGGATTATTAAATGGTTAATGTGGGTATGGGTCGAAAAACTTTCAACCAATAGAATTTAGACAGGTTTGGATTACTATATTAACCTTATCATTAAGTATTAACTCATAGTTAATTAGTTTCACTTTTACAATGTCTTTTTGTATTTTTATATTATATGGTTAATAAACATACTATATACATCCATGCGACCCACAAGTGGTCCAATAATGATACACCTATCATGATATAAGTCTTTTGGCCGAACCATAGATTTTTATGAATTTAATATCAATTAATAATATAATATTTTTTTTAATAACTATTTTATGTCAATTTTGACACTATTCAACAATTGATTTTTTTAAAAATCATATAAGAATGATTACTTAGAAAAAAGATAATTAAATCCTTCCTAAAATGTCATATAAAACTATAAAATCTGTTTAAATCATAAAATGTCTCAAATTATATTTATTTTGTTTCTACAATATCAATCATTTTAGTTTTTCACTATTATGGTAATTACTGCACCACCATTGTGTCATAAATAAATTATATTATATAATGTATAAAATTATAAATAAAATAAAGTTATGAAGAAATCGTTTTACATTTCTAATGAATATTTATAGTCTAATATCCAACATATATAACCCTATTTAAAAATTGATTTTCTAAAAGATATATGCTTGTATCATTTTTGTATTCATTGTAACTTAATTAAAATAAATTGTCCCTATCACTTACAAGTGGCACCATGGGGTCCCAAAATCGACCCAAAGATTCCCATGGTCGGACATGTATCAACCAATAAGGTTAGCACACGTTTTTGGGTAATTTTTTGTTATTATAATATAACTTTTCTAACCCTTATTTATCGGATTTACCCTTTAACCATGGTAAATAAAATATTTACCGAAGTAATTATTCAAAATGTCTAAAAATAAAAGTTACCTATTTACACAATTTGAAAATTATGATTCCAAATATGGAATCCATTTTTACAAATTCAAAAAACATAAGTGGCAGAAATTAATTTAAAATTAATTACCACTGTCAAAACAAAAATCGTGTTTTTAAGATATAATAACTATCAAAAGATTGATACTTTTTTATGTTCGGTTTAATTGTAAAATTATGTCCAATGACCACCATTGTAATAAATTGTAAAAATATATTCTAAATATACATTAAAACCACTCAAATTCATAATTTATCACTATTAAATATTTTGATTAAAAATGTTGTTTTAATTAAAATTTAGTAATTTTTACTATTCATCAAAACATTAATGTTGTCCGAAAAGTACCAAAATTTCACCTTAGGCTAAATTTGATACTCCGAATCCAAAAAATTATGTCCATTTTGAGAGATAAAATCACTAAAATTTTAAAAGTTAGGTATTATTATTCATAATGGCTAGTTTGATCGGTTGTGGTGTGTGTTAGAACTCGATGTTGCGTACAACTCACGCTATTGCATTATTCAATGAGAAGCGTACCGTAGAATCATGGGGTGTTACACCAATTATAGGTGGATGATTCTTTTAATCAAGGGCATAAACACTACATGTGCATTTTTTAACCTAATGTGAATCATGAATAAAACATAAATAGTATAACTACATCTACATGTTGTTATAGGAATGTAAAAGGGATTAAATCCCAACTGATGATACCATGATAACATTTAAATATATGAGAAAATAGAGGATCCCCTCATTTGGTCAAACCATTCATTGATATGTAGAAGAGTATATTGGTTCTTCACTACATTCCAGTCCCACATCCAATATTATAAAATCTATAAAAAACTCTTATTAGACTTATTTGAAAACAAATATAGGGAACCCCATGTAAATATACTGGAAAATATGAACCGGTTAACTATGAACCATTCCAATTGAGCCATAAGTTGTTGAATATCTATTGGATCCATAGTGTATGTGAAATAGAATCTATCTTATCCCCTAACATGAGCTTAATCATAAACTCCACATGCCTTTCAAGATAATGATCTGATAGGTCCATATAACAAATTTCATAGATCCTTCGCACTATGGGTGAAAATACATCCATTGTTACACCTCTATAATCTTGCAACAAATGTAATCCTTGGTGGTGAGCTCCCCCAGTTCGGAATAAATGTTCGTACATAGCCAATAATGACATCCCACTCTCCACATTGAATAATATTTTCTCACTAAGTTGACATAAATTTCAATATAATGTGGTAACAATATAAGTGGAAATAGTATACTACTAACCAATCCATTCAAATAATCAGGTCAAATACAAAAATATGATGAATGTAATGATCACAAATGTTATAATTACCCCCAAACTCGAGAGAATACCCCTTTCACAAACATATGTCTCTTGATATACACCATATGTTGTATCTATCATCATCAATCCATTCATGGACTCCACCTATATGATCATAACATTTATAGTTTTTTCAGAAATAAAATATTGAGAAGCACCAATATCATATTTGGAGCTAAAATAAATATAGTCTATAAAAAATATTACCTCTTAAAATTGATGGTACAGTCTCTTTATCCATCAATATAGGATATAATTCATGTAACTATCTCTCATAACATTCATATGATGTAGTATGCACCCCTTGACTTTCACCACTCTTCTGATCTGAGAACTACTTCAAAAATAGTTCAAATCCATTTCCTCTACCGCCATGAAAAAAGGATGTCTAGGTACAATAGTTATATGGTATTGAATACCCTCTTCCATCCATATGATTCGACTTTGCTATTATTTCATTACCCATCTATATTGGTTCCTACAAAACCTTAGAATTTGTATGATCCTACAGCAAGATTGGCACTCTGTTGCTGGTGAGTAACAATGCCAACAAAAATGACATGATTTAATACACTAGTTTAAAATCACTTTTGTATGATATTTTTTAAATGATCCACATAGACACTCTTTTTTTCACTTATTTGGTCAACATTATTATAATGTTGATTCCTAACCTCAAAAATGTACCTCCAGATAGTATAGTTGAAACAACCTACCCTCTCCTAGATACCTCCTTTAGGTTCTCCTATGATATGAGAGACGGATCCGCCACTTCAGAAAAATTTTCCATCTTAAATATATTAACTAGGTACATAATCTCTCACTTAATCCCATCCAAAAAAATCCATTCCATAGTAATCTCATCCCTTATATATAGTTGATAAAAGGGATACATGCCAATAAAGCAACCTATTTTTTTCTATCATATATATACTATTCAAATACAATTTATGGAACTCAACTACCCTATCATGTCTCTGTGTCATTAGATAAAAGACCTCATAGAAATGTTTGACGAAAAATTACATACCATAATATCTTTCTTTCAGATATAAGAATGAACATAACCCAATCACTTCACTAATCCTCATAACATATAAGCATCCCTCTTAACCCTCTTCTTAGTAGGAGTATTTATATAGTTATGTATGATCTTGATGGACTCAATTCCAAACTATGATTCATCGGGTCCACACTCTCTGGTTATGTATGAAAAGTGATGCAACTAAAACTCCATTTTAATGTCAGACATACTCTACAAAACCGACTTTATGCCTATTTCAATAAAAATCCTAACAAAATAATATTTATCATTGGAATTTTATATAGATCTTTCACCCAGAACTATTAGAGGATCATATTCTATTGATGTGGGATCATATCCTTCAAAATATTCATATCATGCTATCCAAAAATTCCCTCACGGAGGAATATCTCTAAAATTGAAATCAAATGTTTTAGTATTCCTAAAAATCCCTATCAAATTTACATAAAAGGGGTTTAAAATAAATGATAACAAGTCTTTCCCCTAAACCAAATAACACGGCCAAAAATGTGATTATATCATTAAACATAATAATCCAACATCATGGTTTTTGTTAAGTAGGTTAAAATATTTTTAATTTTTCATCTTTCTTTTTCTAGTACAATATATTATCATCTTAAATCATTTATAATTTTCATTTTCATATTAAGAAACTTTTTATTTAACCCACTAATGAATGAAAAAATATTTAATCTTCAACAACTAAACTAAGAACCATTTTCACATGATTTCCTAAAAATTATTCATGTAACATAATATATATTTTTCCTAGAATGATGCATCCCTAATAAAATAACATTTAATATTGGCCAAAAATTCAAATATCGTAGAACATAGAAGAAATAATCATATCCGATAACTATAGAGTCAATATACGGGAAATATCATTCAACTGTAACAAAAAAACATTAACAATAAAAATACATCATTGGGTACATTTCTATTACCCTCATACATAGGGTAGTTACTCCCATGTATAATATCTTAAATATGGCCTGACTCATCCTATTATCATGTATACCATTCCCAAATAGAATGAAAAATGAAAATATTTAAAAATCACATACAATATCACTTTGTTATATGCCTCCCTGGTTCCACACACTGGTTCCCGATGTTGGCCAGTCACATGACATCAAATGTGCCTCCCCATATCCCATAGACTCCAGACTAGTAGAACATGACTAATATTGATCAAGGTAGGCAATAACATATTTAGAAAAGTATCAAAATAGAGTAAATAAATTTGAATTCGAAATGAAATAACCAAGAAAAATATAATACCAAAAGAATAAGATGAATAAATTTGGAATATAATATCCCAAAAAACTAAAGATATGTTATGCTTGGTAATTTTCATGTATAAAATGAAAAACCGAAAATAAATGAACTATGACACTCCCATGTGGCTCCCGATAGAAAATCTGGTTGCATGATTCCTGCTCCATCTCGACGCAGCAATCTGACATAAGACTCTTTCTCTTGTCCAGTCCTGCAAGAACAATGTCTAGTTGGTTACCAATGAGGTATCCCTAGTGAGGTGTTGGTACAAACAATTATCCCTCCACCAATGTATTTGAAAAAATTATTTAGCAAATAACAATGTATTGAATTGTATAAATAATAAATTACAATGCATAATGTAAGCAGTTAACACATTTCATTATTATTTTTACTAATAAAGTAATCCACAGTGTTCCTAAGATCACCCAAACCATGAATACCTATTTTGGAATGTTCTTGATTTTGAACCATATCACAAAACCATGGTCAACAGTTATCATTTAATTTCAAATCATATCATAGCCAATTTAAACCAGAGTCCAACATGAACTCATTGGAATAGAATGTCATGTCCACCACCCCAAAGTGTATTTTGAGAAAATATCCCTACCCCACAACACAATATCACATTGATACTTGGTTATTTATTCTCTCTCACAATCTCACTATTTCATATCAATATTTAGATCCACATTCCTTATCCCACAACATAGTTTCACATGGGTATTTGGTGCCTCAATCCATATCACAAAATTTTTTATCACATATGGTTATGTGGAACCTTATTCCATTTCCCACACTCCTATATCAATCATGCATGAATTTATCAAAAATATCACATCAATAAAGTATAATCATCATAAACCCTATTATCTCATTTCACTTCATGATATACCATTACAATTTTTCCCAGTATAACATCGTTTCTTAATTTAATAAAATATAATAATTTAAATATTTCAACCCTAAATCATTTACAAAATTTATAATATATACACACAAACCACTTAATATTAATTCAACTAACTCATAATTATCATCTTTAGTTAATTCATAATCACATTAATTTACAGTTTTCATAATTCAAATTTCACATCAATTTCATTATAAAAAAATTCAACAAAATAATTATACAATTAAATAATAAAATTCCACAATCACGTTATTACATTGGTTAATTAACCAATTATTTATTTTATTTACAAAATCAAAATAAAAAACTAATTGATTCAAAAATTAAATAATATAATTAATTTTTCAATTCATGATTTAGTTGTTAAAAATACCATCTTAAATTTCAAAACCCATACACGCAACTAGAATTCAATACTATGAAAATTTAATTTAGACCACCCACATCATGTTTGGTGGTAACCACCCACGAATTGAAATCTAGAATTTGATTTAGGATAGCTAAGATAACAAAAAAAATGTTATCTAGAAATGAAACCTAGATCAAAGGTAAAATGAATCCATATCAAAAGACCTAGATCTAGATACGTCATAACTAGAGGAAATAATCCCTTTTATGTATGAGGTATTGATGGGAGAGAGGTAGAAACCAATACAGGATGGGAATCTCCTAGTGTGTGATGTGTAGATCATCAATCATGGATTATATTCATTAATAGCGGTGGTCAAGAGTTCATAAAATCAATTCAAGATATTCCTAAAATGAAAGAAACCATTTTGGTTTATATATTGGTAATTTAAGGTCATGTGTTGGATTTTTTATTTGTAATCTTTTTTTTCAGTGGATTGAATTTATGTGTTCATGGTATCATATAGGGGGGAAAAGTTTTCCCTAAACCATGATCTCCAACTAGGAAACTCACTCAGGAATTCCACATAGTTTCAACAATGATATATTAATATTTGACAAACCATGTGTCGAGCATTCAATTCCCATCTGTTATGGTTTTCATGGGTTTCAGTAATGGGCACATAATTTTGGAATAAATTTTTCTAATCGTACATTTTTAATCTTATGATTTAAATTATCCACATTTAAAACATGCACTCTAATGATATAAATGTATCAAAATGTTCAAATAGAATGAACAATTGTACCTATAAAAACCCCAATAAATCTCCATCATATTTCAGGACTACACATTTACAAATTTTTATTATTTCATTTTTCTAACTTATGATTATTGATTGATATCTATTATATTTGTTGATACTCATAAACTAAGATAATTAATACAAAATTTCTATTGACAATTTAGTGAAGAAATGTTTTAACATCATTATTTTTGAGAAGTGTGGTATTTTTAAATAACCTAATTAGAAATTATATAGATATTTTATGTACCTGGTGTCTTCAAATCCATGATTCTATAGATATAAAACACATACAACAAACCAAATTAATTTTTTTTTGTAATTTAGTGAATATTACTATTAAATTATGTTATATATATTTATAACAAATTAAGATCACTATATTGGGATATTAATCTCTTGTAATAATATGATCATTGTATCCTCTTAGTGGTAACCAACTACTGCTTGATCAATAACAAAATCCTAGTCTTCTTCTTCACCAATCTCATTTCGACCACTATATACCTTCCCAACTATAATTATCATAGTTTCCATTTACATGGTGTACAATATATTTAATCATAAAAATCCATATGACAAGATTCTTGATGTATTTTATTATAATTTTTTTACAATGTTCATTTGATTATCCCATTATCCCCCAAATTATATTAAACATTTAATCAGAATATTATCTTGTACCTCGATTATCGCATTTTACTATACATTTTTACATAGGGGATATGTTCTACTCATCTTAAATTGATCACTTTTTTCCTCATACAGTCCTTTTAAATATATTTACGTAATCTCAATATCGTCATATAAGATTATGCTCATGGGTACACACACAACCACAATATATCTCACATATATTAATTTTTATACATGTAATTTGATTGAGTCTCTTATACTACTAAGACATATATAACCATTTTTAGCTTATCTGAAAAAATAATTTCGCCTTAACGTCTAATGTATTATGGTAATGAATTTCATTGTTTCTTCACCAAATTTTTACATACGGACAAGAATGGTTTCAGGTAACCCGTCTTGTCATTGATGTTTCTCCATGATCCTAATACATCAATGAAAAGGAGAAATTGAATCCCCTAACATCTATTCTTGAGATTAGTACCTATAGATAACACCTACTATTGTATTATATCATTGTCTCCCCAAACTAAATCACACAATGGGATGAATTGGAGTCCATTTTCAACACCTCCCACATAGATGTAGGCACAACCAACAATCCCAAGATGTAAAACAACTCATCGGAAACTAGTGATCATCATGGAATTATTTTTACCACACAATATATATTATGGTATTAGAAAACATTTTAAATCTACCTCTTGTCTGTAATGAATATAGTATAGAAGTGATGATGTAATGGAAATGGGAGGAAATGTCATAGCGATTTAAACATCTACCATATGAATCCACCACTATATAAAAAAACTCATAAAATTCAAATCATCATTTGACTTCCAAAAAAACAACTATAATATAATAATATAAGGATATCATTCCATGTTGATTACCTTCTATAGGGTATACAACATATTGAATTCAAACATTTTATTTGTTCTAGTATCACTAGGATAATATGGACCACATGAGGTTGTTGTCTATATAGATGAAAAATATACAATTAAAGATATTGTGACACAAAAAAAGTAATGTTTAAATAATAAATAATATATATAAATCCTCTTTATATTTTTCTTCTTGGTGGGGGGGGGGGTTATAGTTGTCATTACCCCTAAGTGACCTACATATCCCTTTACATCAAAATAACTCAAACAAAATCCAAATAAAAATCAGAATACATTTTATAACCCTTCCAGTTTCTATAAATATAAGAATATTATTACATTTAATCCGCAATGTTTACCCCTAAAAGGATTTATCATTCTGATTAAAATAATCAAATTTCACGGATTATTATCAAATCCTTGGATTGGTTCTTCCAACCATGTTATATATTGAATAAAATCCATGAAATACACGTCTAGGGAAAGAAATATCTATCTTCCAATACATTCCAAATAAATCACCAAGATAAGTACACTTAAAAATCATCAAAATTTACCATGATCCCCAATTTTGAAACTAAATTAATGGAGAAGAAGAAATCATAAATCCACAATTAATTTTTTGAATATATTTTATAATACTAATTTCCTCAATGTCTAATCAATATGATCTTCATGTTCTCGATGTGTAACTCCATAGTCTTTGAATATACCTGAATATCATCAATTAACTCTATAAAATAATATAAATTTGGTAAAATTTAAACCTTCACCAGACCCCGAACACCAGATGTGGATTTGGGAGAATGAATTGATTTGTAATGTAATCTTGTAACCAATAAATGCTCTAACAAACCATCAACATTATATCCTATACCATTATCCATTACTGATTTTTTTACTATCATAAGAAAATCATAGCCAACCAACATTATCTCTAAAATTGATTATGTACATCATTTTCGTATGGATATCAATACCCATTCATTAATATAACCTTGACTACATAATGAATATGAACACACACATAGGATACCATACACATTTTAGATGAATAAAAAACGAGAAAAGAAATTGAGGTAATAGATAGAATAATAACCAAAAACTCATGATACTCAGAGTTCACCATCAGATCTCATAAATCACGTACTTAAACATTATAATTTTTTTTTCATGAGCTCTATATCTGGTGTAATGTTAATTTTGAATTTGATCTACCTATTAAGAGGCAATCCTATGAAATAATTTTGAAAAAATAAAAAATTTCCCTTTAGCAAGGTAAAATTAGCTATATGTCTTACATTATCTATTCCAAAGACTACACTGCCATATCTGTTATAATGATCATTATATGACCAATTTCACATCAATCATTACCTACCTCCAAATACCATTTACCTAAAATAAATTAAATTTTACATAATAGTAATGATATTGTCACCTTCTCCTAGTAGCTTTCAATGTAATCCTACAATCAAAACATATAATTTATCCTAATGATGTGGTAGAAGTTGAAAATTTCAAAAATAGGGAATCCAAATATGTTCAAATATTCCAAAAATTGAATTACACTTGATTGGAATGTATGAGTATATCCCAACCTTCCCCATATAGGTATTATAATATCAAACATTATGTAAGAAAAATTAACTATTAATCTCAATATGGACATCTTATTATCTTATATTATGAAATGATATGTTATTGTATCCTGAAAAAAACCATAAATCAATGAAGTGAAAATATATATCTCAATGTAGAATGGAACTATTGTATTCACGCTATAATATGTCCCAATGTATAGATATATATTACCTCAGTTCAAGGACATCACCCTATAATCATTGAACTTAATAATGAACAGTACATTGACGAATCTACATATTCTTATTTTAATGTTACATTTGGTCATCCTCATGAAATAACATCCATGATAAATCCCTTTTATCCACCTTCTTATACCCCTAGAAAAAAATTAGATACCTAAATCTTCCAAAAACCAATACTTTCATTTAGATGTGGAATCTTATCGAAATTCCAAAATATACGACCAAATAATCCACTTTTATGGGAAACCATATAGAACAAAAATATACACTATAGAAATAAATATTTCACAAAAACCAATATAATTAAATGATATATCTTCATAATGAATGAATGTAGGAACCTTTATGTTTACCTTATTTCAAATATTTATCAATGTACACATCATCCTACATCCAATTACTAATAATACAAGTGACAAGTCAATCTTAACTTCAAAGGACACCACCCTATCAACTGATGATATAAATAGATCCTTCAATGGAATCCTTTAGAAGGAGCTTCTAAATAGTTAGAGTATTGTGAAATATATCATAATTGGATGTTTGGTTGA
This sequence comes from Viscum album, assembly GCA_963277665.1. Taxonomy (NCBI): domain Eukaryota; kingdom Viridiplantae; phylum Streptophyta; class Magnoliopsida; order Santalales; family Viscaceae; genus Viscum; species Viscum album. The sequence continues at coordinate 881,085,473 of OY728166.1, forward strand.
ACAATATAACAATTTCCATCACATATATTTATAATCATATGAGAAACTTATTATAATTATAGTTCTCATTACCAAGAAACAATGGAGAAAAATATAGTGGATTTATTTAAAATGTTGCTTAGTATATCATAGTCATTGGCCCTGACCAAAATACCAAAAATTCATGGCCTTATCTAAATTCATTTGATCTTGATAAAATACTCCAATTAGTTTTCCCTAAATTCCTCCTATAACAACCCATACATTTACTACATTGTTATTATAGATTAACATATCAATTTTTATTTTATAATATTATTAACTTTTACATATTTCTCTATGTCTATTATAATTGGGAAAATTTAAATTTAAACTATTGTTTATATGTAAACTATATATTCCCCCTCTACGTTCTTTAAATCTAGAATGCTTCACCGGCATATTAAACATAAAAAAATTATTCATTAACTGGAGAAGGAAACATAATAATGGGTGATCTGAGATTCTTAGTAAGGGTAAAAATGGATATATAAGTATTTATAAAATAATAAAATGAGAATAATGATATGAGAACATGATCGTTACATTTGAAAACCATACACTGTATATCATAGATCATAAACCAAAGCCATGGAATAAATCACATCATTTCAAAAAACATGATTCAAAAAGGAAAAATGGTATATAATCCCTATGATCCTAACCATGGAATAATACGTATATATTTTTTCATACACACAATCTTATGTCATTGTGTAAATGTATAAAAAATAATACGATAAAAATGTGATTTGAGAACATAAAATTAGGTGATCACATTAACATATGGACTTGAATGTAGGTAATCCCCTACCCTTATAGATATCAAAAGTAAATATATTTTTAATATTATCAATAATAATGTTGGTCCAAACATCACGTTTTGAATATGAAAATAGGTTCCCATATGACATCATTAACATAGGAGTTATGCATAATTAATGAATGAAACAGGAGAGGATGTTGGTCTCACCCATTACATTATGAAAATCATAAATATTTTTTCTATAACATTACAATCCATTCTTTATATTGAATCAGAGCAAAATTTGGTGTCATAAATATTTAATCATAGTATAACATGTATAAAAGAAATAATTTTAATAAATATCTCATCCTTTAATAATATCATAACCCAAGTAAACGAAATTTTTTTCATATATATTCCTTCATATTATATATAAACCATACAAAGAAAGATTAAAAATTGTATCATTATATCTTATAAGCATTAAATATTAAGAAGAATCAATGTTTTCATCATATATATAATGTGATTTTAAAAGAATTGTTGGACTATTTAATGAAGAAGATGATGCTTTCATTTTAAAATATATTATCTAAAATAAAAATGTCCCTAATATCTATGAAAAACATTATCAATTCAGAAATATAAAATAATAACTAAATAAATAATATCATATGATGGTGATAAATATAGTTCTTGTTATACAAGAAACAATAAGTATTCCTTTTCAAATTTTTTTAAAAATACAAAATTTCATTATTCAGAATGAAAAATAAAAATTTATAAAAAATTAAAAAGAAATTTTTTAGCTAAATCTGTTTATATAATCATTTGGAAATATTGAAATCATTCTTTATAAAAATTAAGAAAACATTGACATTACAACACCTTGATCCTAGTTTTCTAGAGTCGGTTTATTATTACATAACATTATCATGATTAAAAGAGATCAAGTCTCAAAAATACTTATTAGTTTAGTATCACTGGATGTACTAGATACATATATAAGTTTTTAATTACATTATTATATGGTCAAACAATAACATTGTGACCCATTTTAACAGACCCATATCCCTTATCCTATTCCTGCCCCTTAATTGTAATATAATTATGTGCATCCTGGGAAAAATTAAACATAAGAAATTGGTGAGCTCAGATTCTATGTATGGATAACAATATATCATAAAAAATAATAAATAAGTATAAACATTTAAGGCAATGAATAAGACTAAAATAAAATCCATTTAAAATTAAACATCAGCATAATATGGCACTGATAAATCAAATGATTCCATTTAGTTATTCACATGGATATTCTACTAGTCAAATAATCACATGTAATATCAATATCTTATTTCATAACGATGGAATGAATAATATCAGACACCATAACCACATAGGCAAGGACTTATGCCAATACTAAAAATAATAATTATTTCAAGGCCTTCTTCCAAGACACATGGTTGTCTCATGAGACCCACAGATACATCAAGGGGGTATAGCAGACCATGCCCATCACTTACTATGTCTAGTTCATTCCTCGTATGAAAAGGTATAATCATAACATAAACATTAATATTACAACTAGCATATTAAATGTTAATTATTTAACCATAAACCATGAATGGTAGAAAAAAATATTATATCCACAGTCAAACATATTAAAAAAACACCATTACAATAAGGAAGATTGTATAATAATAAATCCACTGCAAACAACTGTAATATCCAATAAAGGATGTTGAAATATATGAACTAAAAACTATTTGAGAAAAATATCTCTTTCTATTTTGAAATCATTTAAAAGTCACATAATTATAAATGAAAACATTTATTTTTATTATATTATTAAAATATTGTAATGGAATCATTGAAGGTTTATAATGGCCAAAAATAGCCCCACACCATATATGTTAAAACTATTTTATAAAAATTAAATAATAATAAAAATTGAAATATATTTTTATGAATCATAGATGTGGTTGATAAAGAGGTATTAGTAGATACTCATGTATAAACAACCTCGAAGAATAAAGTGAGCGTAAAATTTTTCCTTACCTTGTATGTTTACTTAGTGGAGGGTACGTTAACCTCATATATAATGGTTAAATGATTTTTATTAAATTATAATGGAACCACATATATAAATATGATATAATATATGATCCTATAATATTGAATTGTTAATAATATATCAGTAGTATCATTATTTCAGGTGTTAACTAATTAATTTTCCTTCATAAGTTGTGTTAGATAAGTCATGTTTGTTTGGTAGAGTTTTTATTTTATTCACATATCGAATTATATTAAATTCTTAAAAATAATTTTTATTCATAAAATATAAATTATTATTGAATGGTTTCATTGTAGAATGAAATCTCATCGCGTCGTAGAGACGGTAAGCCGAATGTACGCACGAGCGACTATACAATTTTATTAGTGGTGAAATATTTTGTAATAGGGTGGTATATTATATATAAGAAATAATTGACATATTATATTTATTATTTACATAAATTACACTAATTATTATGCCCATAAAAATAATGATGTTTTGAATAACAAACTACACCAAGACGTGGTGATGATAAGACGTACATATGCACGTATAGTGACATTGTCATTCAAAGGAAGGAGAGAATAATGAAAATGGTTTTAACATATTTATAATAACATGGAAGTATGTATAAGTTACTTTATTTATTATTTAATTAATTGAAAAATTAATGAATGCAGAAGTGGAATACGAAATGAAAATTAAAAGAGGTGATGAAACAATTACCTATTCATCGAGAGATTCCATTTGATTTGAAACAACCTTGCTCCTTAAGATATATTTATGATTAAATTATGGCCTCTAGGTTGAATTAAGTGTATTTAGGAGGATATTTGATAAGGTTTTGTCAGAGCTAAATGGGATTGGAGGTGTGAATTTGACACAAGGTGAAGTACCCTTTTATAAGAGAGGTGAGGGGCACTTTTGGAAAATCCTAATATACTAAATTATTACAATATAATTTCAGGTTTACAATAGCTCCAAATGGATTTATTTTAAGTCTATGGTGGGGATTAGTCGAAATAATCCCATCCAAGAGGTTTTATATAAGTTTAGGTCACCATATTAACCTATCCTTTTAGATTTAGTTCATAATTAAATACATTAACATTTACCTTATCACCAAGTATTTATAAATTTCATGTTTAATAAAATTACTAAAAAATTCCAAGCGAACCTGAAGTTGTTCATTAATGAAATTTCAAACCTTATCTAAGTATTTGAGACAAATCGTATATTTTTAGGAGTATTATATCATTTAATAAAATAGTATATGTTTTAAAAAATTATTTTTGTCAATTTTGACAACATTTATTATATGGTTTTTCAGAAAGTTAAAAAATATAATTTCATAGAAAAATATACGTTAAAACCACCCTAACATGTCATATTCAACTATAAAATGTTTTTATTGAATCAAAATGTTCATATTATAGTTATTTTAATATTTATAACATCAATTAATTTAATCATTCATTAATACATTAGTTACTGCATCATCATTATGTCATAAAAAATTTAATTATTTATTGTCTACAAATTATAAATAAAATAAAATGATGTAGGAATTTGTTTTATTCATAATTGATCTTTATATTCAAATTTATCTTATGTGTATCCCCATATTAAAAATGTTTTTGATATTAAACATTGAATTTAATACTTTTATCTCTTCTTTAAATAAAATATATTAAATCTCATAATCTAATGGAAGTGGACAAAAAAGATCATATTTTTGACTGACGGTTTATTTTGGTCAAAAAAACATATCCAATAAAATAAAAACATGTTTTAGGGGAATTATAATTTCATTATCACCATTAATTACTTTATTTACTTATAACATTTATAAATAAAATTTCAAAGTTAATATTCATGAAAAATTAATTTCATGATATTGAAACATTTGTTACATACTAATGTAAATAATATATCTAGGATTTTCTCAATTCAATTAATATAAGCGGTAAAATTATGTTTTTGTAGATTTGAAAATTATCCTAGAAGGTGGGTAAAAGACATTAGAAAAATTCAATAAAATTTTATACAATAAATCTTACCATATAGTTAATATAATGAATTACATTAAATTAATATAGGTTTTAGGTATCTATTAATAATCTATAATAACATTAAAACATTTATTTAAACATGTCACTTTTAAACAATAACGCATTGTTTTTTTACTATTCCTCAAAAATTGAATCTTTTCAGAAAAATAAAAAAAATCACCAGAATTTATTTTGAATCTTCAAAATCCAAAAATAAAGTCCATTTTGAAAAATAAAATTTATAAAAATTCAAATAGTGTTCAATAGTATTCATAAATACTTTTTAAATGGCTAATTTGATTTGTCATGGTGTTCTAGAAATCAATGTTATGTACAATGCAAGCTATTGCATTATTCAAAGAGAAGCGCACCGTTGATGCTTGGGGTGTTACATCTTTTTCTCCTACAAATAATTTCATTGTGGAAATTTCTAGAATATTGCTACATAAGTTTTTTTGGGTGGTTCTTCATTAGAAGTTCTTTAGGATCTGACATTGCCAGTTCTATTTTATGGTTTCTCCAAAAAACATTTACCAGATGAGTCATCCAGTTTATAAATACTTCTTCTATTGTATCAAGAATCTTGATAGGATCCTTACAATAAGACAGATCAAGTTACAGTTCTAATACTTAATAGGTGAGTATATGTGTTGGGTGAGTCATGTATTTTCTCAACAGTGATACATGAACACATCATGAACATTGGAATGGCATGGTGGAATTTCTAATTGGTAAGCTACATCTTCCAATAGTTCATGAAGTTTAAAAGATCTGATGTACATGTGACTTAATTTTACATTCTTATTGAATCATATAACTCCCTTATATAAGGATACCTTCACTAAAACATGATCATCTACGTGAAATTTCAAATCTTTCCTTTGGTTAACGACATATCTCATTTGCATCATTGATCAAAATTGATGTTGGTATGGATAATCATCACCTTTTCCATTGTTTCTTCAACATGTTCTTGGCCTAAAAGTTTTCTTTCACAAAAACCATCCAAAAAAGTTGGTGTGTGACTTCTCTATCATATAATACATTATATAGTTCCATCTGAATACTTGAATGGAAGCTATTAATATTGGAAAATTATACCAAAGGTAAATTCTTATCCCACATACCTTGAATGTCATGTGAAAAATATCTAAACATGGATTCTAATGATTGAATATTTTTTTCTAATTTTCAATCCATTGGATGGTGGTAGGAAGTGCTTAAACATTGTTCTATATCAAGGTATTTTTGAAGACTTTTCAAGAACAATGATGTAAAACAAGGATCATGATCAGAAATTACTAATAGGTGTACACCATGAAGTCTTACAACATAATTAATATATAGTTTTTATAAATGTTCTGTTATAGAAATAAAATATTAATTCATGGTAAGACAATCAACAATAACCCATATTGAATCATTCCTCATATGAGTATTTAGTAGTCCCATAAAAATATCATTAGTAATATCATTCTATTTCCACTCAGGTATGGGAAGAGGATTCAAGAATCCTACAGGACGTTGTCATCAAGCCTTCACTTGTTGAAAAACCATACATCTTGACACAAAATAAGAAATATTTCTCTTCAAGTTGTCCCACCAAAAATGTTCCTTCAAAATCTCTATTTATCTTAGTGCTACTAGGGTGTATAGGGAAATTATAGCTATGAAAATCATTTGTCAATTCTTTTTTTAGATCAGGTACATCGAGAACACAATGTATCTTCTAAAATTTCAAAATTGCATTATCATATAAAAATATGAACAATCTCCCATCATTTATTTCTTTATTTTTCTTTTGAACCTCCATTTCATTAGTCTGAGAACTTATATTAGTTTCTAGTAATGATGTATTGGAAACCATTTGAAAAAGTATAAATGTTTCACCACCCATGATTATTCTCATATCTATCTTTACTGGATCCATGAACATAGTATATTGTTCAACACTCATCTTTTTCAGAACTCTGTGATCCTTTATACTCAAATAGTCTACCACCTTATTTGCCTTCATCGGGTGGTGGTGTATTGTGAAATAATAATACTTGAGAAGTTAAATCCATCGTCTTTGCCTCTTGTTGAGTTCTTTCTGCGAGAAAATATACTTCAAACTCTTGCAATCAATATATATCCCTCATTTTTCACCATAGAGACAATGTCTCTATATCTATAGATAAATTATTACAGCTGCTAACTCAAGATCATGAGTATGATATTTTTATTCATGATTTTTTTTTCTATAATGACTCATAGAAAAAATCTCTATCATTATGATTAAGGACACAACCAGTTCTATTCATTGAAGTATCACTATAAATAAAAAACCCCCAATAGTACTGTCAATAAAGAATAAATGGATAATATTTTCATATATTCTTCAAAACATTCTTCTCAATCATTTTTTTCAAACAAATTTAACACCTTTATGTGTTCGTTTAGTTAATGGGTTATCCAAACAGTCAAAATTCTGAATGAAATGTCGATAATATCATACTAAACAAATAAAACTGCGTACCTCAGTTATATCAGTCTATGCAAGACATTCATGGATTTCTCTTGACATTGAAGGATCCAAATAGATTTTATCCTTAAAGATAATAAGGGCAAGAAAAAAATATCCTAAACATAGGATTCCGACTTTCTAAATATCCCATATAATTTATTTCGTCATAGTGTTTTTAGAGTTGTTCTCAAGATACCTTCATAATCTTTGAATCTTTTATAGTATACAAATATATCGTCAATAAATTCCACTGCAAATCCTCAAGAAATTCCACGAGAACTATTTTCATTATATCCATTAAAATACTGGTTGCATTAGTCCATCTAAAACTCATTACTATTAACTCATAATGCCCATAGCTCGTTTGAAATGATGTCTCTAGAATGTCTTCCTTCTCCACACACAACAGATGATCTCCAGATCAAAGGTTAATCTTTGAAAAATATTGAGCTCCAAAAATATGATCTAATATATTATCAATTCGAGGTAGTGGATACATGTTCTTTATTGTTATAGCATTGATCTCCCTAGAGTTACTACTAAACCTCATAGATCCATATTTCTTCTTAACAAAAAGAATATGGGAACCCCCTAGAGAAACACAATGGTGAATAAATCAATTATTTTGCAATTCCTCTAGTTGATTCATTAGTTCTGCTAATTCCATAGTGGTCATTCTATAAGGTGTCTTCAATATGGTCCTTGAAACATGAATTAAGTCAATGAAACACTCAATTTCCCATTCATAAGGATTTGTAGGTAAATCCACTGGAAACACATAAACTTATTTTTGGACAATATGTTCATCCCCTATTTTAACATTCAATTTTCCACCCATAGTTATTTCACTCCCTTCCTCCCTAATAATTTTTTATAGTAGAGCTACATGTGGTGGATATAGATAAGAATCAGATGGTGATGCTTGTGATTTAAGATAAGGTATTCCTTATCATCATCAAAAAATTTTACCTCATTCTTCTTAAATTAAATTATTGAATCCTGGTTCGAAATAAAATCCATATAGATGAATATATAAAAATCAATCATGGTTATGACAATGAGATCCGTAGATAAAACACGTTTATATGCCACAATAGTAACTTATTAACAAAACTATGATGCAATGACACATCTATTTAGAGTTTTGAATAAAAACTCCCTTATTAAATTAAATTTTAAGTATCTAATTTTTTTGTAAAACAAGGAAGATATGAATGAATGTGATGATCAAAATAAATAATGCATTGGCTAAATTTGAGGAAATGATTAATATACATACGACCATGTCATTCGAATATTCAACTTCTACAGTTGTGATCATATAATCATAGACATTCTCCATTGGAATTTTTTAATATATATTTACTTGGAACTTAGTACATTCAATTTAAAAATTCCCTGTTTCATTAGAATTGTAGCATTGAACAATGGCATCCCCTTTTTTCCCCTTCCCTTCACGAGTTTAGGGGCCTTTTATCCACATTTTTAAGAGACTCACAATCCCTTCTAGAAATTACTAGGGTGTTTCTTCCCACACTTACTATAAGGTTGAAATTTTAATTTTCCCATAATCCCCTTATTTACATTTCTAGAGTGTTCATCAGATCTATTCTTCTCTTCATTTTTTTTAATTTCATATGACATAGAGAATACATTTTCTGTCTTGATAGCACTTGAGACTATATATTCATATGATGAGAAGGATTTTGAGACTAATGATCGATGAAAAAATGGTTTTAATACTTCAAATAATTGATCAATATTACTCCATGGGTTATGAATATAATCGGCATCAAGACGTGAAATCCTTGTAAATCCAACCTCATACATAGCGACATTTTTATCCTCCTTTTTCCTCATACATAAATATAAACATTCCATATCCACACGATGTTCACGAGGAAAGTACTTTTCTATGAAAATCTCTTTAAAATCCCTCCATTTCATATTTTAAACGTCTTTATCCTCCTATTAATTTTTAACTAATTACCACTTTTGATCTGCATCTCCAATAAGGTGATAAACGATCATGAAAACTTTTCCCCTTTGACTACTCCCCAAAGAATGAAAAATATTCTCTAAAGAACTTATCCATTGCTCAACTACAAATGGATTTGTTGTCCCATTGAATTCTGGTGGTTGTTTCCCTTTAAAGAGGTCTCACATGGAATATCCACGATGTCTTTCAAGGAGCTCAATATTTTTAAGGTTCTTATTTAGAACCCGAGTGAGTTAACCCGGTATGGTTATAAGGTTTTCAGCACCAGTTGCATCACCACCTCTATTATAATTATCTTGAGTACGAGGAAATTACCTACATGGATTACGTCCGTTGATATGGTTTCCATTTCGTCCACTAAGCACCATTTTTAAACAATGTCATACACTAGTTTATTTTATGAATCGCAATACATAATTCAAAACTAGTAAAATAATTTAAATTACTTGAACAGTTTATGCATTTAATCCATAATCAAAAATGTGTTTTTTAATGTTGTATTTACTCATAAATATTTTATAATTTTTCTTAATAAAAATTGAATTATCCTAAGAATATCTGCTAGGAGTGTCAAACTAGTTGCGCAGTAAGGCCAGTTGTTGTCTACCAGGATACTCCGAGTTAAAACCGAAACTCCTTGTCATTTTCTCACTGCTAGGTACATCTATACCAGAACCATGTCTACATGGAGTATACATACATGGATATAATTATTGGAAAACCCTTATAATACCTACAATACCAAATTTTTTGGATGTTCACATATACTAATCTCTAATGTCTATCAAAGGGTAATGTTCTCTGATCAATGTTTTTATAAATCTAGTTTCCATGGTTTGTAATAAAATTTCACTAATACCAACTGTGACACCCTGAACCTAGATTCCCAAAGTCGGTGAATTATTACATAACATTGGCAAGATCAGAAGAGATAAAGTCTCAAAAGACAGATTAGATTTGTATCCATTGAAGTACTATATTCATAACAAAGTTTTACATTACATTATGAAATAGAAAAACGACAACATTGTGTACCCTTTGAACAGACTCATCTCCCATTAATTATTCCTACTGGTTAATATTAATATAATTATTCTCATCCTAGTAAAAATAAATCATATGAAAGGGGTGACCTCAGATATAAGGCCCCAGCCTTAAACCTTACTTAATCTTGAGTTATTACAAGATTACATGTTGAGGATCTTTTCAGGTTTAGAGTTTTAGAGAATTAGATCATAAAACTTGCATTACATTCCACATATAAACAAAGTGGTTACATAAAGATATTATTCTTCATTCCCATCAATGGAAACACATTTAAAATAAAATATGGATTATTTCTTGACACATCCTTGACTCTATCATCTTATCATGTACCATTCCCTTGATCTGTGAAAAACATTTCAAAAACATGGGATGAGCATAAAAACTCAGTATGGGTTATAAACAAAAACATGGAAAGGAAACATGAGTTCATATATACATAAGAATGAAATCATACTTTACCCATAAAACATAGGCACTTTAAAATACCTCATAAAATCATGAATAAATCATAGAAATCATAAGACATATAGGTAACTTGAGGCATTCATAACATTCTTACGTAGGGAGTAACCCTCTTGGTTACGTTTGGAATACCCATCACAGTATATTCCCTAAAATCTCTTCGGAGAAACCTTAACGTTTCACTCCTTCGCGTTACCCAATGCATTGGAGAGCTATAACGGGCTCACCCGCCCTTAGTCTATCATGGAACCACCCGTCTTCATAATAATGCCCAAGAACCTCAACATAAACGTATCACATAAAACATGCATAAAGGAAACATAACATTTCCACCATTCAATCACAAGATATCAATACCACACATTGATATAAAAATATTATGAAAACCATTTTCAATACCAAAATAAAAGAAAAGTAAAACATGGTATTTATTTTTCTTTTAAAAAGAAGGTATGGCTTGTAGAGGAAGCCGAAACTCAAATAACGGTCATGACGGCGGAGAAGTCGTTGTCGCCACATACGTACGTCAAAAACATTCCCTTTTGTCGTTTAGTAAATGCTTCGAATAAAAAAGATTTCTTTTGAATAAACGTAAAAGTCAAAGTGGTTTATACACCGTATAAAAGAAAGTTGTGTATAAAATAAAATATGCCTCAATGAAAGGAGATTGAGACGAAGTCCCATACCTCGTATCCGACTTGACCCGACCGTTCTTTAATCTCCTGAATAATAAACATGAGTTAATCTCTACTTTCTTATGAATCTTTTTCAAGTTCATTATTCCTTTTATAGCATGTTATGAACATCATGTAATCATTTATGTTAATAATGTTCATTTTGTCGGTATTTGGTTCTTAAGTCAAAAATAGAGTTCTTATACTTACATGTTGTTAATTTGGTCAAAGATTCATTATATCCAGAATGGTATTCATGATGTAGATATCATATATGTCATATATATCCAGTACATACATTCATTTACAATATTACATCACATTTAGAGGTAAGAAATGAAATGCACCGTTCATGGAGACGGTAAGTCGTATGTACGCATGAACGCTACTTCCATTTCTATTTCATATTTTCTGGAATGGAATCATAATGATATAAGAGTATATTATAATTCCAGTATAATAACATATATAATATCATTAACTTTATCCTTTACATATCCCACATATGGTATTAACGAATCAAATCACTTTTAGGGGGCGGTAGTCCGCACTTCCTAAAATGAAGATATCATGTTTTACCCATAATGGAAACCATAAAGGTATGCCCAAAATGAAAAAAACAGAAGCTTAACGAAACCATAAACATATTATATATCATATATAAAAATAGTGACATCATAATGGCCACCTTTGAATGTGTTAAATGAGTGTTGAACAATCATCGTTTCGGGAGGCAGAATTTCGCCATCCACGGAAACCGTATGTTCTTTAACCATTCGATATAGTTGTGTGAGAGTGTAGCTCAAATAAATCTTATAACAACATCATAGTATATTTAAGATACTGGTGTTGTTACAAAATAAGTAAATAAAAAGAGTTTAGGGGGTTGGAGAAGCAAAATAAAACAAATGAACATGAGAGAATGAATTACCTTAAAAAGTGTAACTCCTTTTGGTTTGAGCCTAAAGGCTTCCTTTGAAAGGCTTCTACCCAAAGGGAATCCTCTAGGATGAGGAGAGGGATGTGGAGAGAGCAAATGGGCAGGGTTTGGCCGAGCCAAAGGCTTGAGGAGTGTGTGAAATGAGGTAGAGGTGGGGGCCTTTTATAAGAGGAGAGGAGGGGCACTTTTGGAATGTAAAGAAACATTACTTTATTTGAAAATGTGTTTCGGTTTTAAAAGGTCCCACATTGATAGAATTAGTGGATAAGGTGATACGGGTTCTAAATCCACTCATCCAATTGGTTTTGGACATGTGTAGTTCATAGATTTTACATTATCTTTCTATTTTATTTAAATCATCAAATAATGATGTCATCGCAGCATCATTATTATGTCATAAATAATTAAATTTATTTAATGTATAAAAATTATAAAACAAATACTATGATATAGGAAATCTTTTTATCTTTCCAATGACTATTTATAATCAAAATTTGGACTTGTATAACCCCACTTAAAAATTGTTTTCGCAAAACATATTATGTTTGTGTCATTTTCACTTTAACATTAAATAAAAAGTAATTTATGTCATTTCCCAACAAAAGAGGATCCATTGGGTCCCCAAGTTGACCCATGGCTTGTCTTGGTCGGCCATGACACAACCAATAAGGTTGGGACATGTGTCTAGGTCATTTCATATTATTAAAGCATTATTTATACCTTAAACTACCCTAATTACCACTAATCGCGATTAAGAACTTAATAAGTTACTATTCACCAAAAAAATTATTATAATCTCATTGAACAACATTTCACTTCTTAATGACAACAATGTATGTCGGATTTTCAAAATTCAATACACATTAGTGGTAAAATTTCATTTAACTTAAAAATCAGTTTGCTTGATTACCACATAGTGGTTTCACTATTCATCAAAAATTGAAGTTTTTCAGAAAATTACCAAAAATTCACCCTAAGCTATATTTGATATTCCGAATTCAAAAATGAAGTCTATTTTACAAAATTCAAATCATATAAGTCACATTAATTAATTTAATAATCAATTCCCGCTGCTAGGGCAAATAGCGTGTTTTTACAAAACAATAAGTATCAAAAGATTGACACCAGTTTAAGTCTAATTCCAAAGTGAAATTGATTCCAATGACCACCATTGGATAAATTGGTAAAAATATATTCTAATTTCACTTAAAAACCAATTCAAAACATAATAAAATCATATAAATATATTAGATTAAAAAGCATTTTTGATGTAAAATGCAGTATTTTTCACTATTCATTAAAAAAATGAACATTGTCAGAAAAATACCAAAAATTCACACAAGGTAAATTTTGATGTCCCAATCATAAAGGATAAGTTTATTTTGACAAATATAGTTTATAAAATTGGCAAAATATAGATTCAAAAATGGTTTGCCATCAAAATGCAGTAAAACAATCTTTTGAGAATATTAGTGTATTTCATGCATAAGATTGTATTTATTTTCATTTTAAGCCTCTATAACACTATATTAATCATTAATAGACATAGATAAAAATATCTATTATTAATTACTTACTTGGGATGTTACATCCTTCCCCCCTTTAGAAATTGCGTCCCCGCAATTTATTTACTTATCAAATAAATGAGGGTACTTATCCTTCATTGCATTTTCAGATTCCCATGTTGCCTCTTCAATCATGTGGTTTTTCCACAAAACCTTTACCTGCTTAATCACCTTATTCCGTAACACTTGATCCCTGTGGTCAAGAATCTGGACCGGTTGTTCCTCATAAGATAGGTTCTCTTCCAGCTGAACTACCTCTGGACTCAAAACATGAGATGGATCTGGCATATGCTTTCTCAACATCGAAACGTGAAAAACATTGTGTACCTGAGATAAACTCGGAGGTAAAGCCACTCGGTATGCAACTGATCCAACTCTTTCCAGAATTTCGTATTGTCCAATAAACCTTGGACTCAACTTTCCTTTCTTACCAAATCTCATCACACTTTTCCAAGGAAAACCTTGAGAAAAACATAATCACCTACCTCGAAAGATAGATCCTTCCTCCGGTTATCCGCGTAACTCTTCTGCCTACTCTGAGCTATTCTCATGTGCTTCTGAATCAACTGAACTTTTTCTGCCATCTCTTCTACCAATTCTGGTCCCATCTACTTCCTTTCACCCACTTCATCCCAGAAAGCTGGAGTCCGACACCGCTTCCTATATAATGCCTGAAATGGTGCCCTCTGTATACTGGAATGAAAACTGTTATTATATGAAAATTCAACCAAAGAAAGATGTTGGTCCCAACTTCCCTGATAATCCATAGAACAAGCTCGTAGCATATCCTCCAATGTCTGAATTGTTCGTTCTGACTTCCCATCTGACTGAGGATGAAAAGCTGTACTAAAATTTAATTTAGTACCCAACGACTTTTGAAGGCCTTTCCAAAAATTAGAAGTAAACCTGGGATCACGATTCGATACAACGGAGAGAGGAACTCCATGTAACCTGACTATCTCTTTAAGATACAAACGGGAAAGTTGATCAAGAGAGAAAGTATCTCGTATAGCAAGGAAATGAGCAGATTTGGTCAAGCACTCAACAATAACCCAGATTGCATTATTACCTCGAGATGTATTTGGTAATCCAACAACAAAGTCCATGGATACATTCTCCCATTTCTACTCTGGCACTGGTAAAGGCTGAAGCATCCCTTTTGGTAACTGCCGCTCTGCTTTAACCTGCTGACAAGTCAAACACTTCATAGTAAAATCAGCAATATCTCTTTTCATTCCATCCCACCAGTAATACTCCCGCAGATCTCTATACATATTAGTACTGCCCGGATGAACTGAAAACGGAGAACTATGAGCTTCACATAACAAATCTCTCTTCAACTGTGAATCACAAGGAACACACAATCTCTTCACAAATATCAAAACACAATCACTATCAATGTTGAATTCAGGCAACTTACCTTTCTGAACCAGCTCTACCTTTTTCTGCAACTCACTGTCTTGCTTCTGTGCTTGCTTGATTCTATCTGATAGAGAAGATCTCACTGATACCTGAAACAAAACAGAAGGACTCCCTGCACCAACAACTTCTATGCCAAAGTTCATCAAATCCTTAACCAAAGGATCACGTTCCAAACGCAACATTGTTAATGAAGCATTACTTTTTCGACTCAAAGCATCAGCCACTTTATTTGCTTTTCCCCGATGGTAATGAATTGTACAATCATAATCCTTGATTAATTCCAGCCATCTCCTTTGTCTCATGTTTAACTCTTTCTGAGTGAATATATACTTTAAACTTTTGTGATCGGTATATATTTCACACTTTACTCCATACAAATGATGCCTCCAAATTTTTAAAGCAAAAACAACAGAAGCTAATTCCAAATCATTTGTAGGGTAATTTACCTCATGAGTTTTCAACTGTCGTTAAGCATAAGCAATTACCTGATCATTCTGCATTAGGACGCAACCAAGTCCTTTCAATGAAGCATCACTGTAATATAACAAACTCACCATTCCTGGAAGGTAGTGCCAAAACTGGAGCATTCACCAATCTTCTTTTCAATTCCTGAAAACAATCATCACATTCTTTTGTCCAGATAAACTTAACACCCTTCCGAGTTAGCTTAGTTATTGGACTAGATAACCGTGAAAAATTTCTAACAAACCTTCGGTAATAGCCCGCCAAACCAAGGAAGCTACGAATCTCGGTTACATTTGTGGGTCTTGGCCATTCTTCCACAACTTTTGTTTTTTCAGGATCAACAGTTATTCCATCTTTAGAAACAATGTGACCAAGGAAAGAAATTTGTTGCAACCAAAACTCACACTTGCTGAATTTCCCATACAATTTCTTTTCTTTTAAGGTTTGCAAGATAACCCTTAAATGTTTTTCATGCTCCTCTTTACTTTTAGAAAACACCAAAATATCATCAATGAAAACCGCCACAAACATATCCAAGAACTCATGGAAAATTCTATTCATTAAGTCCATGAATACAGCAGGTGAATTGGTTAGCCCAAAAGGCATTACTACAAATTAATAATGGCCATATCTCGTACGGAACGCGGTCTTCGGAATATCTGCCTCCTTTACCTTCAGCTGATGGTACCCCGATCTCAAGTCAATCTTTGAAAAAAACTGAGCTCCCTGGAGCTGATCAAACAAATCATCGATATGAGGCAAAGGATATTTGTTCTTAACAGTGATATTATTCAAGGCTCTATAATCAATGCAAAGTCTCATAGAACCATCTTTCTTTTTAACAAATAAAACAGGAGCACCCCATGGTGATGTGCTAGGTCTAATGAAACCTTTCTCTATTAAATCTTGCAATTGATCCTTCAACTCTAAAAGTTCAATTTGTGCCATTCGATAAGGGGGTTTTGAAATTGGCTTAGCATCAGGAACTAAGTCAACAGTAAACTCAACTTCCCGATCTGGTATTATTCCAGGCAACTCATCAGGAAAAACATCAGGATACTCATTTACCACTGGCACATCATTAATCTGAATAGTTCCTTTATTTTCAACGACGTGTGCAAGGTAACATTAATTTCCATCTTTTACAAGTTTCTCGGCCTCTTGATATGTTATCAAAAGTAAGGGTTCATTCTTGTAAACAAACTGAAAGTCTTTCTGAAAAGAAACTTCTTTAGATCTACAGTCAATCTTAGTATGGTAAATAGAGATCCAATCCATACCCAGGATAACATCAAACTCAACTAGAGGTAGAACAATAAGGTTTTCAAGTAGGTTCTTTCCACAGATAAGGATAGGAAGATTCTAATAAATTCTTTTTGCCTCGACACTTCCCCCAGGTGTTTTTACCAAAAGTTCAGGAGTCATTTCTTGAGATGGTATTCCCATTTTACTAGAAAAGGCTTCAGAGATGAAAGAATGTGTAGACCCCGAATCAAACAACACACTGGCATAATCCGAAAAAACAAACAAAGTACCTGATACCACTTCATTTGATGGCCCGACATCTGCTGAAGTAGTTGCGAAGGATTTCACCACCCCTTTCTGCTTGTAGTCTAACTGCTTCCCATCACTCAAGCTCCTTGTCGGACACTCGTTTGCATAGTGACCCATCTCGTTGCACTTATAACATTTCACTAACTGTAAGTCAAATTTGTTCTTACCTTCACCTTGATCCTTTTCAGTGCATTCACGAGCCTTATGTCCCATCTTACCACATCGGTAGCACTTCCCAGAATTCAAAAGACATTCCCCATTATGCCTTTTTCCATATTTATCACAAACTGGAAACTTAGTTCTCTTACCATTAGACTTTTTTGAAGAATTCTTACCTTTCTCCTGCCACCTCGGTCTCTTCTTCTGCTGGTTTTTATAGAAAACTTGGTCATCGGCAAACTCCATTTCCACCTTCTCAGCACATCGAACAAGATTTTCATAACTTTTAAACTCATGAGAAGCTAATGCCCTTCGATACTTTGTCTTTAATCCTGAGTAAAAAACGATTGATTTTACTATCAAGGTCCCGGATAAAATTTGGAGCATACCTTGCCAATCGAGTGAACCTTTCTTCATAGGCAGCCACTGAGTCTTCCTCTTGCCTCAATTCCAAGAATTGCTTTTCCATCCTAAGTCGAACAGCCTTAGGAAAATCCTTCTCAAGAAACATACCTTTGAAATCATCCAAGTCAAGAGCATCAATCTCATCGGCATCCCTGATATTTTTAACCATAGACCACCACTGATCTGCTTCACCCTCCAAACGGTAAATAGAAAGACTAACCTTTGGATTGTCTGAACAACCCATAACATCAAAAATCTTCTCCAGTGCTTTAATCCACCCTTCAGCTAGCACAGGGTCAGATGATCCTCTGAATGATGGGGGATGTTGCCTCATGAAATGTTCCACCACTGACATGTTACTCTGCGGTTGTTCTGGCTGATCTCGTGCATGGATACCACCGCCATTTATCGCTTGAGTCAACTGCGCCATTACTGAAACAAACTGTTCAGTTCCAATTCCGACCATTTCTGGATGCTGATTCGGAAGGTTATTTCCTTCTGTATGCCTTCCTAGCACTGCTTCCCTGTTTCCTCTGCGGAAAACCATTCTGAACAAACATGTCTTAGATGAAGCAACATGGTAATCTTTAAATGCTATATCATTTCGAAAAAAATATTTTTGGATAATCATTTAATAGAATTCTAACTCCTAAAGTTATCTAAACCGACCTTTGATACCAACTATAAGGCCCCAGCCTTAAACCTTACTTAATCTTGAGTTATTACAAGATTACACGTTGAGGATCTTTTCAGGTTTAGAGTTTTAGAGAATTAGATCGTAAAACTTGCATTACATTCCACATATAAACAAAGTGGTTACATAAAGATAGTATTCTTCATTCCCATCAATGGAAACACATTTAAAATAAAACATGGATTATTTCTTGACACATCCTTGACTCTATCATCTTATCATGTACCTTTCCCTTGACCTTTGAAAAACTTTTCAAAAACTTGGGATGAGCATAAAAACACAGTATGGGTTATAAACAAAAACATGGAAAGGAAACATGAGTTCATATATACATAAGAATGAAATCATACTTTACCCATAAAACATAGGCACTTTAAAATACCTCATAAAATCATGAATAAATCATAGAAATCATAAGACATAAAGGTAACTTGAGGCATTCATAACATTCTTACGTAGGGAGTAACCCTCTTGGTTACATTTGGAATACCCATCACAGTATATTCCCTAATATCTCTTCGGAGAAACCTTAACATTTCACTCCTTCGCGTTACCCAATGCATTGGAGAGCTATAACGGGCTCACCCACCCTTATCTATCACGGAACCACCCGTCTTCATAATAATTCCCAAGAACCTCAACATAAACGTATCACATAAAACATGCATAAAAGAAACATAACATTTCCACCATTCAATCACAAGATATCAATACAACACATTGATATAAAAATATTATGAAAACCATTTTCAATACCAAAATAAAAGAAAAGTAAAACATGGTATTTATTTTTCTTTTAAAAAGAAGGTATGGCTTGTAGAGGAAGCCGAAACTCAAATAACGGTCATGACGGCAGAGAAGTCATTGTCGCCGCATACGTACGACAAAAACATTCCCTTTTGTCGTTTAGTAAACGCTTCGTATAAAAAATATTCCTCTTGAATAAACGTAAAAGTCAAAGTGGTTTATACACCGTATAAAAGAATGTTGTGTATAAAATAAAATATGCCTCAATGAAAGGAGATTGAGACGAAGTCCCATACCTCGTATCCGACTTGACCCGACCATTCTTTAATCTCCTGAATAATAATCTTGAGTTAATCTCTACTTGCTTATGAATCTTTTTCAAGTTCATTATTCCTTTTATACCATGTTATGAACATCATGTAATCATTTATGTTAATAATGTCCATTTTGTCGGTATTTGGTTCTTAAGTCAAAAATAGAGTTCTTATACTTACATGTTGTTAATTTGGTCAAAGGTTCATTATATCCAGAATGGTATTCATGATGTAGATATCATATATGTCATATATATCCAGTACATACATTCATTTACAATATTACATCACATTTAGAGGTAAGAAATGAAATGCACCGTTCATGGAGACGGTAAGCCGTACGTACGCATGAACGCTACTTCCATTTCTATTTCATATTTTCTGAAATGGAATCATAATGATATAAGAGTATATTATAATTCCAGTATAATAACATATATAATATCATTAACTTTATCCTTTACATATCCCACATATGATATTAACGAATCAAATCACTTTTAGGGGGCGGTAGTCCGCACTTCCTAAAATGAAGATATCGTGTTTTACCCATAATGGAAACCATAAAGGTATGCCCAAAATGAAAAAACAGAAGCTTAAGGAAAACATCAACATATTATATATCATATATAAGAATAGTGACATCATAATGGCCACCTTTGAAGGTGCTAAATGAGTGTTGAACAATCATCGTTTCGGGAGGCAGAATTTCGCCATCCACGGAAACCATATGTTCTTTAACCATTTGATGTAGTTGTGTGAGAGTGTAGCTCAAATAAATCTTATAACAACATCATAGTATATTTAAGATACTGGTTTTGTTACAAAATAAGTAAATAAAAAGAGTTTAGGGGGTTGGAGAAGCAAAATAAAACAAATGAACATGAGAGAATGAATTACCTTAAAAAGTGTAACTCCTTTTGGTTTGAGCCTAAAGGCATCCTTTGAAAGGATTCTGCCCAAAGTGAATCCTCTAGGATGAGGAGGGGGATGTGGAGAGAGCAAATGGGCAGGGTTTGGCCGAGCCAAAGGATTGAGGAGAGTGTGAAATGAGGTAGAGGTGGGGGCCTTTTATAAGAGGAGAGGAGGGGCACTTTTGGAAAGTAAAGAAACATTACTTTATTTGAAAATGTTTTTCGGTTTTAAAAGGTCCCACATTGATAGGATTAGTGGATAAGGTGATAAGGGTTCTAAATCCACTCATCCAATTGGTTTTGGACATGTGTAGTTCATAGATTTTACATTATCTTTCTATTTTATTTAAATCATCAAATAATGATGTCATCGCAGCATCATTATTATGTCATAAATAATTAAATTTATTTAATGTCTAAAAATTATAAAAAAACTACTATGATATAGGAAATCTTTTTATCTTTCCAATGACTATTTATAATCAAAATTTGGACTTGTATAACCCCACTTAAAAATTGTTTTCGCAAAACATATTATGTTTGTGTCATTTTCACTTTAACATTAAATAAAAAGTAATTTATGTCATTTCCCAACAAAAGTGGATCCATGGGGTCCCCAAGTTGACCCATGGTTTGTCTTGGTCGTCCATGAAACAACCAATAAGGTTGGGACATGTTTCTAGGTCATTTCATATTATTAAAGCATTATTTATACCTTAAACTACCCTAATTACCACTAATCGCGATTAAGAACTTAATAAGATACTATTCACCAAAAAAATTATTAGAATCTCATTGAACCACATTTTACTTATTAATGACAACAATTTATGTAGGATTTTCAAAATTCAATACACATTAGTGGTAAAATATCATTTAACTGAAAAATCAGTTTGCTTGATTACCACTTAGTGGTTTCACTATTCATAAAAAATTGATGTTTTTCAGAAAATTACAAAAAATTCACCCTAAGCTATATTTGATATTCCGAATTCAAAAATTAAGTCTATTTTACAAAATTCAAATCATATAAGTCACATTAATTAATTTAATAATTAATTCCCGCTGCCAGGGCAAATAGCGTGTTTTTACAAAACAATAAGTATCAAAAGATTGACACCAGTTTAAGTCTAATTCCCAAGTGAAATTAATTCCAATGACCACCATTGGATAAATTGGTAAAAATATATTCTAATTTCACTTCAAAACCAATTCATAACATAATCTAATCATATAAATAAATTAGATTAAAAAGCAGTTTTGATGTAAAATGCAGTATTTTTCACTATTCATTAAAAAAATGAACATTGTCAGAAAAATACCAAAAATTCACACAATGTAAATTTTGATGCCCCAATCATAAAGGATAAGTTTATTTTGACAAATATAGTTTATAAAATTGTCAAAATATAGATTCAAAAAATGGTTCGCCATCAAAAGGCAGTAAAACAATCTTTTAAGAATATTAGTGTATTTCATGCATAAGATTGTATTTATTTTCATTTTAAGCCTCTATAACACTATCTTAATCATTAATAGACATAGATAAAAATATCTATTATTCATTACTTACTTGGGATGTTACATCAGAATCCCAGTAAGAATAATAGTAGAGAAGAAACTATCATAAATTAAATTCAACATTTTACGACAATGTATAAGATTAAAACAAACACTACTGGAAAAACAGGTATTTGCGACGGGCTATTTGCGACGGGGTCCCGTCGCAAATAGCCCGTTGCGGAAAACGCCGTCGCAACTAAACTTATTTGCGACGGGACCGTCGCTAAAGCCTTTTTTTGCGACGGGCATTCTCCCCGTCGCAAATAGTATTCCGTATTTTTTGTGGAAAACTTTTTAAACAGTTATTGCGACGGGCCCGTCGCAAATACCTTTTGCGACGGTACCCGTCGCAAATTGTTTTTGCGACGGTCCCGTCGCAATAACGTTTTTTTTAAAATAAAAAAATTAATAATACTAGTATTTGCGACGGGAACCGGGACCCGTCGCAAATACTATTCATAGTAATTGTGACGGGACCCGTCGCAATTACTCTTTTTAAAAAAAAATAAAAAATTATTAATAATACTAGTATTTGCGACGGGCATAGTATCCCGTCGCAAATACTATAAAAAAAATAAAAAAAATAAATTATTAATACATTATTTTAATTAATATAATAATAGAATTATAATTTACAAATGAAAATAATAAATTATTTTAATTACTATAATAATAGTAGAATTATAATTCAAAAATAAAAATAAGCCGGGAAGTCACTTATTGTCCACATCAATGCTGCTCTCAGTATGAAATTCTGTTTCGTTGCAACATCATATGTACTGACACCAGTACTCCGCAATAAATTTAATTCATCAATCAATGGCTTCAAATAAACATCAATATTTTTCTTCGGATGTCCTCGAATTAGTAAAGTCAAAAAGATATATGGCTCCTTCATCAACATCCATGGAGGTAAATTATACGGAGTTAAAAAAACAGGCCAACATGAATATTGACTACCATAAGATCCAAACGGACAGAAACCATCAGTGGAAAGGCCCAGTCGAACATTTCTAGCTTCTAAAGCAAATGATGGATGCACTCTATCAAAATGTTTCCATGAATCACCATCGGCTGGATGATTCAAGCTTTTATCGGTTGAAATATTCTCTTTATTCCATGACATCATTGTCGCTGTATTCTTAGACATGAATAAACGCTGAAGTCTGGATGTAAGCGGAAAATATCTCAACTGTTTTACAGGAATCAAACCAGACTTCCTGTGTTGTCCTTCTTTATATCTCCGTTGCCCACATGTGGGACAACTATCCAACGACTCATTTTCCCCTGAATATAAAATGTAGTCATTTGAACATGCATGAATCTTCTGACAAGTAAGTCCCAAATTTCAAACCAACCTCTTACTTTCGTAGTAATTTGCAGGTAAAACATTTCCTTCGGGTAACAGTGTTTTTAGCAAAGAAAATATCTGGTCAAAACATGTGTTTGACATTCCGTTATCTGATTTGATAGCCATAAATTTTGCAACTGCTTCTAATTTTCTCATCTTGCAGCCAGGATATAATGCATCCTCAGCAGACTTCAACAACTCATAAAATTCAGACGGTCCCAACTCAGGATTTGAAGCTATATCAGCCAGAGTTTCTGTATGTTGAACAGATGAACCTGCAAAATCATGTACTAAATCTTGAAACTGGGATGGATCCAGAATCAAGTTGGTATCATCTGCTCTGGAACTGCGTTCACCGTGTTGATACCAAAAAACATAATCTGCTTGAAAACCAAAACGCAAGAGATGTTCCCCCACTTTTTCAAACGTGTCAAACGTTCTCAATGCACATTTTCTACAAGGGCATTTTATCTTTCCTTCTGAAACAAATTCTGAATTTGATGCCGCAAATGATAAAAAAATCTCCACAGCCTCTATATATACTGGATTTAAACCAGAACCATTTGGATTTCTACGTTGATTTATCCATATGCGGTCATCTAATAATGACTGTTGACGACCTCGTTGTTCCATATTTTTCTATAAAATATAAAAGCATTACTGGTTTTGAATAATTTGTTAGAAAAAACACTCAAGCAAAGATCACTAATTATTACAATTTATTACTAATTATTACAATTTATTGCTAATTATTACTATTTATTACTAATTTAGCAATACTTAGCAATACTTAGCAATACTTAGCAAAAGGAAAACTGCTTGAATAATGAAAGGAAATTTGATAATCATCGTTGTGGAGATGGTTATAAATTTTCCCTTCATTATCCAAGAAGATTTCGTTTACTAATTATTAGTAATAAAAAAAATATTATCAATATTTACGAAAAAACAATATTAATATTATTAAAATAATAAAAAAAATTAAAAAATATTAAAATTATCAATATTCAGAACAAACTTTGTTCTATTATTAACATGTTCAAATCTTAAAGGGTCGTCAATTGTCAGGTCATGCGCAATAAAAAGTTTGTGTCAGCCATGTCTAATGTAAACTCTATAATTGTCCTTGCATGGATGATCACTTCGCAAGTAATGTTGCAATCAGACAAACCAAGTCATTCCCTTCTTAACTATAAGAATTATCTCACATGAACCTTTACATAGATCATTCTTCCTTAAAAATTTGAGGGGATATCATTATTTTTCCCATAAATTTTCAAGGAAGAATGGTCTATGTAAAGGTTCATGTGAGATGATTCTTATAGATAAGAAGGGAATGACTTGGTTTGTCTGATTGCAACATTACTTTTGAGGTGATCGACCATGCAAGGACAATTATAGAGTTTACATTGGACATGGCTGACAGAAACTTTTTATTGCGCATGACCTGACAATTAGCGACCCTTTAAGATTTGAACATGTTAAGAATAGAGCAAAATCTGTTGTAAATATTGATAATTTTAATATTTTATAAATTTTTATTATTTTAATAATATTAATATTTTTTTCATAAATATTGATAATATAATTTTTTTTGCTAAGTGTTCTTGAGTATTCCTGAGTATTCCTGAGTATTCCTGATTATTTGTGAGTATTCGTGAGTATTCGTGATTATTCGTGAGTATTCGTGATTATTCGTGAGTATTCGTGAGTATTCGTGAGTATTCGTGAGTATTCCTGAGTATTCCTGAGTAATCCTAATTATTACTAATTATTCCTAATTATTCCTAATTATTTGCAATTATTGGTAATTATTGGCAATTATTGGTCATTATTGGCAATTATTGGTCATTATTGGTAATTATTACTAATTATTCCTAATTAATCCAAATTATTCCTAATTAATCCTAATTAATCCTAATTAATCCTAATTAATCCTAATTATTACTAATTATTACTAATTATTGCTAATTATTACTAATTATTGCTAATTATTGGTAATTATTACTAATTATTGGTAATTATTACTAATTATTCCTAATTAATCCTAATTATTCCTAATTAATCCTAATTAATCCTACTTATTCCTAATTATTCCTAATTATTACTAATTATTACTAATTATTGCTAATTATTTCTAATTATTGCTAATTATTTCTAATTATTGCTAATTATTTCTAATTATTGCTAATTATTTCTAATTATTGCTAATTATTTCTAATTATTCGTAATTATTGCTAATTATTGGTAATTATTTCTAATTATTGGTAATTATTGCTAATTATTGGTAATTATTGCTAATTATTGGTAATTAATACTAATTATTGGTAATTAATACTAATTATTGGTAATTAATACTAATTATTGGTAATTAATACTAATTATTGGTAATTATTACTAATTATTGGTAATTATTACTAATTATTCGTAATTAATAGTAATTATTCCTAATTAATACTAATTATTCCTAATTATTGTTAATTATTCCTAATTATTACTAATTATTGTTAATTATTCCTAATTATTACTAATTATTGTTAATTATTCCTAATTATTACTAATTATTGGTAATTAATACTAATTATTGGTAATTAATACTAATTATTGGTAATTAATACTAATTATTGGTAATTAATACTAATTATTCCTAATTAATACTAATTATTGGTAATTATTACTAATTATTCCTAATTAATACTAATTATTCCTAATTATTCCTAATTATTGTTAATTATTCCTAATTATTATTAATTATTGTTAATTATTCCTAATTATTACTAATTATTGTTAATTATTCCTAATTATTACTAATTATTGTTAATTATTCCTAATTAATACTAATTATTGGTAATTAATACTAATTATTGGTAATTAATACTAATTATTCCTAATTAATACTAATTATTCCTAATTAATACTAATTATTCCTAATTAATACTAATTATTCCTAATTAATACTAATTATTCCTAATTATTACTAATTATTGTTAATTATTCCTAATTATTACTAATTATTGTTAATTATTCCTAATTAATACTAATTATTGGTAATTAATACTAATTATTGGTAATTAATACTAATTATTGGTAATTAATACTAATTATTGGTAATTAATACTAATTATTGGTAATTAATACTAATTATTGGTAATTAATACTAATTATTCCTAATTAATACTAATTATTGGTAATTATTACTAATTATTCCTAATTAATACTAATTATTCCTAATTATTCCTAATTATTGTTAATTATTCTTAATTATTACTAATTATTGTTAATTATTCCTAATTATTACTAATTATTGTTAATTATTCCTAATTATTACTAATTATTGGTAATTAATACTAATTATTGGTAATTAATACTAATTATTGGTAATTAATACTAATTATTCCTAATTAATACTAATTATTCCTAATTAATACTAATTATTGGTAATTATTACTAATTATTCCTAATTAATACTAATTATTCCTAATTATTACTAATTATTGTTAATTATTCCTAATTATTACTAATTATTGTTAATTATTCCTAATTAATACTAATTATTGGTAATTAATACTAATTATTGGTAATTAATACTAATTATTGGTAATTAATACTAATTATTGGTAATTAATACTAATTATTTCTAATTAATACTAATTATTTGTAATTAATACTAATTATTCCTAATTAATACTAATTATTTGTAATTAATACTAATTATTCCTAATTAATACTAATTATTGGTAATTATTACTAATTATTCATAATTAATACTAATTATTCCAAATTATTCCTAATTATTACTAATTATTGTTAATTATTCCTAATTATTGTTAATTATTCCTAATTATTACTAATTATTGTTAATTATTCCTAATTATTACGAATTATTGGTAATTAATACTAATTATTGGTAATTAATACTAATTATTGGTAATTAATACTAATTATAGGTAATTAATACTAATCATTGTTAATTATTGGTAATTATTACTAATTATTCTTAATTATTGATAATTATTAGTAATTAAATGAATAATTATCAATAATTAGAAATAATTACCAATAATTACAAATAATAACATTATTAATATATTTTATTATTAATATTAAAATAATATAATTTTCTAATTTATATACAGTTCTTTTTTCATCTGTGCGTTTTCTATCTCCACATACAAATAATACATGTGAAGACAGCAAACACACAGATGAAAAAAGAACTGTATATATATATAAAATTATATTATTTTAATATTAATAATAAAATAAACTAATAATGTAATAATGTTCTTATTCTTAATTATTGGTATTTATTACTAGTTATTAATATTTATTCTTAATTACTAAAAATTATTACTAATTATTCCTAATTACCATATAAACAATACTTATAATTTAAATTTATTAAGTAATAAAACAATGTAAACATAATTAAATTACAACTAATTAATAATAATAGAAACTAATAAGAAATTAAAAATAAATAAAAAATTAAAATGATGATAAATACCTTGAAAATTGATCTGTTCTGATCGTTCTTCAAAACTTTAATATCAGCTCCGGAGAAAAAACTTAAACTGGAGAAAAACTCAACTCTAGAAATATAATTCTGAGAGAGAGAGAAGATAAGGAATGAGAATGAAATGAAAAAAACGGATGGGGGTATTTATAGGTTAGATTAGTTGCGACGGGCCCATTTGCGACGGGATTCCCGTCGCAAATAGTATTATTTACGACGGGACCCGTCGCAAATACCTTAGCCAACATTTATTACGGTCAACCGGTAAATAGTTATTTGCGACGGGTCCCGTCGCAAATAATCCCTGCCGACATAGTATTTGCGACGGGGGAATATTCCCGTCGCAAATACCTTTTACCGCCGCCGGTTATTTGCGACGGGAATATTTCCCCGTCGCAAATAAGTTTCCCGCGATTTGGCGCGCATCGCGGGAAAACTATTTGCGACGGGGAAAGCAATCCCGTCGCAAAAGCCTCCTTATTTGCGACGGGGAAATACCCCCGTCGCAAATAAGTTTTTAACATGACTATTTGCGACGGGATTTATTCCTGTCGCAAATAACCCGTCGCAATTGCTCTTTTTTCCCTTAGTGAAAAGCCTTTTAAACATAATATTCAGCTTAATATGGAAAATATAAAACAAATAATTACATTTACATTTTCACATGGATATTATACTAGTCGAATAATTACATGTAATATCAATTTCTAATTTAATAATGATGGAAAGAAAAATGTCAAACATCATAAAAACATAGTCAAGGCCTCATGAAAAGACTAAAAATAATGATTTTTTCAAGGGATTGTTCCAAAATAGTAGTTTGTCTCATAATACCTACAGATCCATTGAGGAGAAATAAAGGGACACACCTGTCATTTACTATTTCCAATGCATTACTCATATGGAAATATAGAAACATAACATAAACATTCGTATTAAAACTAGCAGACGAAATGTTAATACATTAACCATAAACCACGAATGATATAAAAAATATCACATCCATAGTCAAACGTATCACAAATAGTTCAATTGTATAATAATAAATCAACTTCAAACTTGTGTAAAATCAAAAAAAGGATGTTAACATAGATGATATCAAAACTTTTATAGAGAAATATCTTTTTATATTTTGAAATTAGTAAAATGTTACATAATTATAAAATGGAAAAAATGGAAAATGTTATTATAATTTTATGAGTGAAGCTTTGATGGTTTATAAAAATGATAAATAGCCACACCTGCCATATATGTTAAAAAATATTCATTCCTGAATTTTTTGATAAGGTCATAAAGTAAATATTTTGGAAATCGAAAGAAATATTACTTTCAAATAATTTAAGAAAATTAAAACAAGGGTGTAAATGACTTAAAACCATAGTCCAATAAATAAAAAAAATGTTTTGAAATGAATTTTTATGAAACACATGTGTGGATGATAAAGAGGTTGTAGTAGATACTCACGTATAAACAACCTCTAATAATAATGAAATATTAAAATTAAACTTTAACTTATACTTTTCCTTAGTCGAGGGTACGTTAAACTTATGTATATTGTCTAAATAATTGTTTTAAAATTAAACAAGAACCATATATCTAAGGCCCAGACCCTAGTTGCCCAGAGTTAGTGCATTATTACATAACATTGGCATGATCACAAATGATCAAGTCTTGAATGACTGATTAGTTTAGTAGACTTGGAAACACTAGATACATTCAAAAGTCTTATATTACATCATATAGTGAAAAACTAAAAAAACATATTCTCTATAGTCCCCACACATATCCCCTCAGATTATCCCCATAGGTCATTCATAAAATACTTCTTCACATCCTCTTTTAAATAAAACATAGAAAGGGGTGGGCTCAGATGCTCAGTAAGGATAACAATATAGCATAAAATTTCAAAAATAATCATAAACATTTAAGGCAATTTATATCTAAAACAAAATCCTTTTATACATGAAATTCAGAATAATATGGATAAAATAAAATGTAATAATGCCATTTACTTATTCACAGGGATATTATACTAGTCGAATAATAACATGAAATATCAATAACCACTTTCATAATGATGGAAGGTATAATAAAAGACTATCATAACCATATAGTCGTGGCCTTGTGCCAAACTACAAATAAGATTTTGTCAAAGCCTCGTTCAAAGACACTAGTTTGTCTCATGAGACCTACCGATGCATCGAGAAGCTATAGTGGGCTCCACCCATCATTTACTATGTCTAATGCATTCCACATATGGACAGGTTTATTCATAACATAATCATTCGTATTAAAACTCGCAAACAAAATATCAATACTTTCTCCATAAACCATGAATGGTATAAAAATAACACATCCACAATAAAATATACCACAAAACCTTCAATACAACATGGAATATTTGTATAATAACAAATCAACGTCAAAGAAGCTTAAAATACATCAAAGGATGATGGAATAGTTGAAAATTATTTGTAAAACTCTTTGAGAGAAATATCCATTTTTCATGAAAAAATTTAAAAGTCAAACAATTTAGAAAGAAAGACATTTAAATACATTTTTGAATCAACATGTCCCATACCACATTAAATCTTTTGAAAGTAAATAACCTATTACAACATTCATGTAAATTTAAATAAATACCTAAAATCATTATGAAAACATCGACATTAATTAAAAATAATTAGAATGAAAAATCATTAAAACATTTAAAATTATGATCTTGATAATGAGTACCTTTCACAAATTCTTAAAATATTCATTTTGAAATCATTTAAAAGTCACATAATTATAAAATAAAACATTCCATTTCAAATTATTCTTATATCATTGTAAGGGAAGCTTCGACGATTTTATAACGACGGAAAATTTCCGCACCCGCCTTTTAAGATAAAAAAGACATTGTTACCTTAATTCTTCCGAAAAGGTTAAAAAGAACCTTGTTTGGAAAACGACAAAAATATTCCTTTATAAAAATCTTATAAAAAGTCAAACAAGGGTATCATTGACTTTAACCCATATTCTGTAAAATATTAATAATTTTTTTATATACATTTTTAAGAAACATGGATGTTGAAGATAGAGAGGTCCCAGTAGATAAGTATGTATAAACAACCTCAGATAATGAAGAGATAGTGAAATAAAACCTTACCAGGTACTTTTCCTTGGACGATGGTAGGTTAACCTCCAGTATAATAGATAAATAATTGTTATTAAATTATTCATGAATCATATACATAGTTATGATATCATATATGATCTTTTAATATTTCTTTGTAAATAATGTTTTAGTATTATTGTCATTTCTGGTGTTCACTTACTCATTTTCTTTTATATGTCTTATTAAATAAGCCGTGTTTTTTATCCATATGTTTTTTTCATATTCATATCCATATTTAAATAATGTCCTTAAAATTTATTCTTAACCATCAAATGATAATTAGTCTTGAAAGCATACGATGGGGAATGAATCTCATCGCATTCGTGGAGACGGTAGTCCGTACGTACCTACGAGCGACAATATCTTTATTTTGATATCAAAATAATGTATAATTGGATGTTGTATCATATATACAGTATCATTATCATGTTATATTTATTATTTACATGAATTACACTTCATTATTAAACCCATCCAAATAATAATGTATTGAATAAAAATTATGTCATGATGTGGAGACGGTAAGTCGTACGTACGCACGTATAGTGACATGTCATTAAAATGATGGATAAAATACTTAAAATAGTTTTACCATATTTTTAATAACATCAAATTATATATAATATACTGAATTTAGTATTTTAGAATGGAAATAACAAAGAAAGAAGAAGTGGAAGAAGAAAGGAACATGAAAGATGGTGGTGAAAACAATACCTATTTTTCGGGTTCTTCATTTTGATTTGATCAAAAGAGATCCATATGGTAGATTTCTGATCAAAATAAGGCCTATATGTTGATGTTTGGATATTTGAGAGAGTATTTGGGCAGAGTTTGGCCTAGACAAAAGGCTATGATAGTGTGAATTATAGCGAAGGGTGAGTGCCCTTTTATAAGAGGGGTGAGGGGTACCATTGGAAAAACATTACATATTATTTTATAATAAATTAATATTCGGTCTATAATGGTTTCAATGTGACTTAATTCAAGTCTAGTGTGGGTATGGTTCTAAATCCACTCAACCAATGAGTTTTAGGCAGGATTGGGTCATTATATTAACCTTATCTTTTAGTTTTAACTCTGGTAATTTGCTTGAAATTTACCATGTCTCTTTGTATTTTTATATTATATGGTTAATAACCATACTATAAACATCCAATAGAACCCAAATTGGTTCATTAATGTCATATATATTATTATATAAGAAGTTTGGCCGAAACAAAGATTTTTAGTACCACTATATCAGTTAATAATATAATATTTGTTTAAAAAACTATATTATGTCAATTTGACACTATTTTGTATTTTGTTTTTTCTAAATTTATAACAGCATTATTACTTCAAAATTAATTCATTTAATCAACCATACCATGTCATATTAACTTATAAAATTTGTTTAATTCATTAAAAGTCTCAAATTATATTTATTTGGGTATTTATAGTATCAATTATTTTAATATTCTTCTAATAAGGTAATTACTGAATCATGATTGTGTCATAAATAAATTAAAATATATAATGTCAAAAAAATTTAAATAAAATTACATTATGTAGGAAATTGTTTTATCTTTCTAATTAATGTTTATAATCGAATTTATCTTATGTAGAACCCTATATTAAAAATGTTGTAGTTATTAAACATTGATTTTAACTCTTTTAACTATTCGTTGAAATAAATTATAATAAATGTCCTAATCTAATCCATGTGGAACAAAGAGGTTCAAATTTTATTCCTAAGGTTATTTTTGGTCGAATTATACATTGCCAATATAATTCGGACATGTTTTAGGTTAATAATAATATCATTTTAACCATTAATTAACCCATTGTCATTTAACCATGGTAAATAAACGTAAAAAGTTACTATTCACCAAAATAACATTACCTTATTGAACCACATTTTACTCCATCATATTAACCGTGTCTCTCGGATTTTCAAAATCTTACTCACAGAAGCGTTAAAAGTATGTTTTATGTGAATTTTCAAATTCTCCAAGGAGATTGGTAAAAGACTCTGAAAAGGTCAATAAAATATTTATATATCTAAAATTATTATAAACTGACTCCAATGAATTAAATTGAAATTTTATAGGTATTATGTATCAATTTTTACCTAAAATAAATTAAAATAAAATAAATAATTATTTAATAATAATTTTGGTTTTAAACAATAACTTAGTGTTTTTCACTATTCATCAAAAATTGTATGTTTTCAGAAAAATAAATAAAAAATTCACCCTAAGATAATTTTGTTATTCTAAATTTAAAAATGATTTCCATTTTACCAAATTCAAAACATAGATATTAAATTTATTAGTTTAAAATTATTTCATGTTGTCAAAACCAAAATGCGTATTTTTATGAAATAATAACTAAAACAATTGACATTTATTTATGTCCTATTTCAACGTAAAATTACATCCAATCACCAATATTGGATTAAAAGGTAAAAATATAATCTAATTATACATCCAAACCATTCATTTGTATATTTAACCCTATAAATTATTTTGATTAAAAAAAGTTGTTTTCAATTAAAATATATTATTTTTCTATATTCCCCCAAATATGAAAGTTATCAGAAAAACTTCAAAAAAAAAATTTGAAACGAAATTCGTATGTCCCGATCCCAAAGAAGAAGTTTATTTTGTCAAATTAAATATATAAAAATTTCAAATATTGGATTTAAAAATATGTCGCCATTAAAAGGCGGTAAAATCGCATTTTTTTGAAAAATACTTCTTTTATCTGAAAAAATGAATTTTTCCTTAGATTATGTTTTTGATACTCATAATATGGATTCTAAAACATTAAGGATTATATAATGTTCAAAATTTATTTAATACTGTTCATAACCGCTATTGAACAACTAGTTTAGTAAGTCGTGGTTCGCTAAAACTCGGTGTTGCGTGTAGTCCTTGTTATTGAATTACTATGAAGAAATACAGTACAATGTAATCTTGGGGTGTTACAATATAAATAAATATGATATCATATATGATCCAATAAAATTTCCTTGTTAATAAATTTTCAGTAGTATAATTATTTCGGTTTTTAATAAATTCATTTTCATTTATATGTTTTGTTACGTATGTCTTGTTTGTTATGGACAGAATGTATTTGATTCATATACATTATGATATTATGCTCCTAAACTATATTTTTAGTCAACAAATGAAAATTATCCATGAATGGTTATGATAAAGAATGAAATCTCATCACATCTTGGAGACGGTAAGTCGTCTGTACGCACAAGAGACAATATCATTCTTTTAGTGGTGAAATATTTTATAATTGGATGGTATATTATAAATAAATAATATTTAAAAGTAATATTTATTTTTTAAATCAATTATACTCATTATTACACACATCCAAATAATTATGTGTTGAATAACAAACTACACTACGTCGTGGAGACATTAAGTTGTACATTCACACGTATGGAGACTTTTTCATTCATAGGATGGATATAATAATAAATATGGTTATACCATATTTATAATAACATATCAGTATGTAGAAGGTTCTAGATTTATTATTTTATTGTGGAAACAACAATGAAATAGGCAGTGGATGAAAAAAAATTACATTTGAAGGAAGAGGAAGTACCCTATTATAGGGGAGGTGAAGGCACTTCAGGAAAAGCTTGAAAAATTAATTTACTATAATTCATTATCATTTTATAATAGATATAAATGGATTTATTTCGATAATAAGGTGGGGATGGGTCGAAATATTCTCAACCAAAAGCTTTTAGACATGTTTAGACCACCATTTTAACCATATCGTTTATATTTAATTCTGTGTTAAATAGTTTAACATTTACTATGTATCCTTGTATATTAATATTACATGGTTAATAAACTTACTATAAAATGTCAAGATAACCTGAAGTAGTTCATTAATGGAATATCTTTATTTTTATATTTTTATGGTAGAATCGTTGATCTTTTGTAGTACTATATCATTTAATAAAATATTATTTGTTTTAAAAACTCATTTATGTCAATTTTGAAACTATTTAGTAATCAGTTTTGGTGAAAGTGATAACAATATTATTTATTCAAGAAAAATAAATTTAATAAACTCTAACATGTCATATTCATCTAGAAATATTTTGTATGCAGTCAAATATTTAGTTTACAACTATTATAATTTTTCTAACATGAATTATTTTAATCATTAGTTAATAAGGAAATTACTGCATCATCATTGTATAGTAAATAAATTTTATTATTTATTTCATAAAAATTAGAAATAAAATACCAAAATATAGAAAATATTATTATATTTATATTTAATAATTATTATTTAATTTTTCTTATTTTTATCCCTATATTAAATGTGTCTTAGTAATTAAACATTGAATTTAACACTTTTAACTCTTTTTTAAATAAAATATAATAAATGCCTTAATCTAATACTATTGGATAAAAAAAGATCATATTTTTTCCTATGGTTTATTTTGGTTGAAATAAACATATCTAGTATAATTAGGACATATGTTAGGGTAATTTTAATATCATTTTACCTTTACTTATCCTATTTCCATTTAACCATGGTAAATAAAATTCAAAAGTTACTATTCGACAAAAAATAACTTTCACCCTATTGAACGACATTTTACATAATGATTTCAACTGTGTATCCCATATTTTTTAAATTAAATTCACCTAAGTGGTCAAAATTATGTTTTATGTAGTTTTTTAAATCTTCTAAAAACATGGGTAAAAGACGTTGAAAAATATCTTTACAATTTTATATATCTAATATTATTATAAATTGACTCCAATGAATTAAATTAGATTAATATAGGTATTGTGTATCTATTTTGTCTTTAAAATAAATTTAGAATAATTATTTATAAATATTTTGTTTTAAACAATAACACAATGTTTTTTACTATTCATAAAAAATTGAATGTTTTTAGAAAAATACCCAAAATTTAGACCAATATAATTTTGATATTCTGAACGCAAAAATAAATCCCATTTTGAAAAATAAAATTTATAAAATTTCAAAATAGTGTGTATTACTATTCATAACTTATTTTTTAATGTATAGTTTTATTTGTTCTGATGTGCTAGAACTCACATTTATGTACAATGAATGATATTTCATTATACAAAGAGAAGTTTATTGTTAAATCTTGGATTCTTATAGACCATGTTGGGTAATAATTTTCGATCAATGAATTAAATAAAGTCAATATTTTAAAAAACATTATTTCATACTCTTAAGTAAATAACGGATAAAAATGGAGGTATAATATTTATTTTTATATATATACATAGGATATTAAAATAAAAATGTTTCGTTGTAGGAATATTTTAGTATTTCAAAATAAGAAATAAAGCCTTGAACAATCCAGAAGAATAATTAGATTTTAAAATAAAAAATTTTCCACTTGGGGATATTAAGAATCATAATATCCATGAATGAATAACATAAAATTGAAAATTTAATTATATGATAATAATTAAATTCATGATATAACATATAATCAGGGCTTTATATATACATAAAAAATTAATATAGGTTCCTAACATAATGTATGTCCCAATGAAAGAAATTTGAGATGAAATTCGATAATATAAGTCTCAACTTCTTTCGTACATGTTTGAACGCAATTTATAATAATAATATATTATTATTAATCGTTTAAAGGATGATATATATATATATATATTATAAAATATATTATTTATATATTACATTTTATTACGCTTCTATTAGCACTTCCTTGTTAATATCACGTTTTGAGTAATAACTATTTAATTTTTAATCTCAGTTTTGATTTGTTATTCTTAGTCTTCCTATAGTGTGAATGGTTCCTAGATCTCCATAATTTTAATAATGATAAAAAAATATATACATTTTGAATATGTATTTTGAGTACTCAAATAAATATAAAGATAGAAAATAAATTATCTTGTTCAGGTATATGGTATAAATTAATTATTCGTGATCATTGTTAAAATTTTTTCCAATGGATTAAATGATATAAAGATAAACAATTTATTTAATTATTATAATAATGTTTTTTCATATATATTACATATTTTTATGAACCCTATTATTATTTCCTTAAATTTACAC
Source organism: Viscum album (assembly GCA_963277665.1). Lineage (NCBI taxonomy): Eukaryota > Viridiplantae > Streptophyta > Magnoliopsida > Santalales > Viscaceae > Viscum > Viscum album. The sequence continues at coordinate 881,122,902 of OY728166.1, forward strand.
GTGCAGTGAAGAACAAATCACATCACTTCACGAGGTGATCATCCAGCATAAAAAATATGCGATGTAATAATATTCCCATGAATTGAATATTTGCATGAATTTGTGGAATTATAATTATATATTTATAATAATTCATTAATTTCATGTAAATATTTTAAATATATAATTATATATCTTCACAAGAGGTGGTGATGTAAAATTAATTACATTTTTTCGTGAGGGTGTAGTATAACACACACAAGATTGATAGTTTAATTTCCCATTTGATAGAAGAAGGTAAGGATATTGGTTATATAATAAATATAGAATAATATTATTATATTTTAGATTCATTTGGTATTATATAAGTGTTATTATAAAATTAATGAAGGCGGTTCGTAAAGAAGAAAAAAGAGATAATTGATGACAATTACCATCAATTAGAACGACCTCCTATGGATCTCTTATTGAGGACATAATGATTATTATATTGGGAAGAAAAAAACACTAGAATGTGGATTAGTATTGAAGGTAGATATTATAGTAGAGGTATTTTCTTATAATGGGATTAAAAGGTGTAGATAAATGAGGAAGGAGGGGAGTGTCCTTTTTTATTTGGGGATGAGTGTCATTTTTATCAATACACAATACCATTCATCAATGGAAGAAAATTTCAGCCCATATTCTGATATAATTTATAAATAATGTATTTTATGGATAAAATAATATATCCACATATAGAACACAAAAAAATACAATTTTAGTGATGAAATTATATATCCATTAAGTTATCTAAATTTAACAATTTCACTTTTCACCATGGTAACATGTTTATTTTTATCCACCTTTGTTATTTATACTTAAACAATAAACTTAAAATCATATTTATTAGATAATTTGAACCAATTTATTATAAATATAATATCAAATTTATTAAATAATAATCCTACTTATTTAACAACAATTTTAATAGAGGTACATGTAACAAACAATATATATGTTTAACCTATATTGATCTAATTAATTTTTATTATATTTAATATTTTTTATTACTACAGATTAATTTACCCTATAATATATTATAATTATTTAAATTAATAATATTTAATCCATTTTATCATATTCCAAAAAAATATTTCTCTAAATGTAATTTAAAATTTATCATGCAGACATGATAGACAAGTTGTTTTCTTAATAGATAAATTTTAAAAGATTGAAATGTTTTAATATCATAAATCAATATGAAATTGATTAAAATGGGATAAATTTTATTTATAATATATTGTCATTCTAAATTTATGTTTCAAATGTACATAAAATTAAATTGATCTTTAAAATTACTTAATCAAAAATGTCTTTTTATGAATAATGAGTAATTTTTCTATTAATTGTAAAATTAATATTTTTATATATTTTTGAAAAATTGATTATTCAATAATAATGTTTTTTAATCAAAAAAATGTATTCAATTTTGTAAAATAAAATTAAAAAATTTTACAAAAATTATTATTAATATTCATTCAAATAACATAATAACAACATTTGATTTTGTGATAAAATTATTTCAAATAATATATAATGAAATTATTAAAAATTAAATATTTTTACTAGTATTCTTCGATTATATAAATACATTAAAATAATTTTTTTATTTTTTATTTATCTTAACAAATCAATGATTACTATTTATGACTTAATTTTTATTCTTAAATAAAAATAATAATTGTATACAATGGTTCTTTAAAACATGTTTTATAGGTACCAAAATATATTAATGAAATTAAATTTTTAGTGAAAAATATATTTTATAAAAATTCATTGTTTTACATAATATAACCAATTAAAATAATTATTCGCCACAAATATTTCACTCTAATTCAAAAAATTAGGATACTTATTCCTCATCATATTCTTATGTTCTAACATAGCTTTCATAAGCTAGTGGTTTCTCGATAAAACATAGACACAATGAAAGGTCTTGTATCATAATACTTTATCTATATAATGTATAATATCTTTTGGTTGTTCCTTGTAATAATGTTCTTATTCTAGTGCTTTCACCATTGTGTTCAGTACATCTGAATGATGATGCATTTACATCCTGATGAGAGATACATGTAACACCCAATAAACTAGAGAGATAATTAATGGATGTGCGAAAGTATTTTTTAATATTACAATATGATCACTAATTTACAATGGATCCAAATATATAGGCATAAAATAAAAATTATATCATAATAAAAATTTCATATTTTTTTATTCTGGGATAAATTTCATCTTCATCCATGATATGAATATTTTTTTTTGAATTTGTCACTCCTTAAACTCAAAAATTGTCATAAGAAACCTAAGCAATTCTGTTATCTTCTAAGTATTAACCAAAACACAAATGGTTCGTATAAGTTATCAAATAACATCCTAAATTCACCATAATCAATAGTAAAACTTAATAATCGTCTATTTATAATAAAAATTTAAATAACAAATAATTCATAAATTATTTTAGTAAAATTTTAAAATAAAGTTTTCATTAATACAAAAAATATCTTAAGGTATATATTAATTGTCACAAACTAAATATGTAAATAATTTGGTCATGTATTCCACTTAGAAAATTTAATAACCGTAATTACCATTAAATATCCACAAAAATATGTATGATTCCCCATATCTTATATAATCCCACATATTATTTAATATATTCTATAAATCCAAAATATTATAAACTCCAAAAACTATAATAGAATGTAGATTATTTTTAAATAGTTAATCAGTCCAAAGGTCATTAAAAGTATATTCCTTGATTTTTCCATAAAAATATTCTCTTTATATAATTCCCAACATCATGAAAAATTTAAGGGATATCTTACCTTAGTATTAGGTATCTCCATTCCATTATATCGCTTTTTTAAATCACTTGTATTGTTAACTATAATCTCAAAAATCCTTAACGAAGAAAATATTAGAAATATTATTATATATTTCATAATTCATGAATTCCAATAGAAAAATTCATCAATCATGATACATAATTCTTAATCTATTAAATATGCTTACTTATCTTGTTATGTAACACCTCATCCCTCTCATATATTATTTATAGTATATAAATCAAAAAAATAATTTCTTATACCATCATATTAATCATCTTATCATGCTTCCCACCTAGTAATTTCATTATCTCAAATCACCTACATTCCACACATAAAAAATCCATCCATTGATAACAGCATAAGAATACAAGTATTTCTATCCATTTCATCTACTAAAAAATTAATTTTTTTTGCACAAAAATTAATATTTTTTCCTGTAATCTCTAAATAGAAACTTATTATTGTTTCCTTTTTTAATTACTTTTAGTGATTCATCACACATTCAAATATATAGGAAACTCAATATTATTTTTTCCATGTTATCTGCTACCCATAAAATCACTGAAATATCACTCTTACTCAGTTTTTGATACATATTGTAGCTTTAGTATTATGTCATTAATCATATAACATGATGATTTATTATGAATTATCACAATATCCTTAACTTCATTCTTTATCCCATTTAGTTTCTTACAAATTCATTCTCTATATTGTTCAACATTTACCCCATTTCATTTACTTCCAACCATTTTTTAAAATAATTAAGCATAGTGTAAGAACCAATATTCAGAGTGGAAAAGTAATTAATCATGACACATCATTTATATGATTTATAAATAATGAAATCTTCCCATTAATCTATTAAAATATAGGATTTTATTTAATAATTCATTATAAAATCTATTTAAATCCTTCATTATATCTCATTATGAAAACATTAATTAAACTATACATATCCTCCGAGTGTTTCAAAGATGGTGCACTTTAATGGATCACTCACCATACACTATTTTAATGGTGGAGAAATACTCAAACATATAATTTTGAAAATGATTCACATAGATGCATATACACCAAAACCACAACCACATCTAGTATAAAAACAAGGATTCATTTCATGGAATACCAAATAATATATTAATTTAAAAAACATTAGGATGTTATCCTATTATTAAACTCATCACATAGGTTCTTCAATAATGATTTATCATCATTGTTTTCAAAGGAGGAATAAATTTCTCTCTAATAAAAATAATACAGATCCAAAATATTCATACATAAATATTACATATTAGTAGAGGAATATTCTATATATAAAATAATGATCCTCTACAAAATTTATTATATATAATTTATTTGGTAAAATGAAAACATTAATAACTACTTTATAGTTGAACAACATATTCTCCAACTATGTTCGAAATAACTAACACCCATCTTATAATTATTACATGAAAACCTTTCTTTTTTTAACATGGGGAAGTAAGAATAATAAGGTTTTAGCATATATGATCAATATTTGTAACCAAGGGAGTTATCAGTGATCACATATGAATTATATGATCATAATGGTATTACAACATGTAAATAACATTTAAAAACTATCCCATGTATATCTTAGATCCTAAACATGACTCTTGGGATAAATAATGACAGTTGAAATGTAATATTACAAAAATTAATCAATTTAAATAAGTCATGAGAGTATAGAATTGGACTAATATATAGATTTCATGCATATACTTAATATTCTATCATTGGGAAAATGTATAAATTAAAAAACTTTAACAAATTATTTTAATGATATAAAATTTATACCTCACATAAACACATAGAGATGATATAAGGTTTACTTTAGAAATTATAGACATGAAAAAAATTTCCTTCATTAAAATTATAGAGATAAAAATAGTTCAACATATAACATTGTCAAAAGAGAAATTGGTCACACATAACCTAATTTAATCTTCAGTTATCCACAATTACCTAATTAATTGGTTGTACATACAGGTCCCAGCTATAACATAATGAATATAATACATATGTGTTCCCAAGGATCCTAATAATCATCAGATAAAAAACCTTGAAAATAGGTTTGTTTTTTAAACATTTGGTCATAGAATAACCCATGGAAGTGTGAAGAGATTCAAAAAAATTCATCACTTCATCATAGCATAATAATGGAATAGGAATGGGTTTGGTAAACTTGTTTTCATCAAAAACATAAACCTTCTAGATAATGTTTAAATATGGAATCATTATATCACATCCCCAATAAACCCTAATTAACATTAAATTATGTCATCATATATAGAAAATGATTTGTAAATACCACTTACAAAATATCTTAGGGAAAATATACATTTAACATTGAAATAAAATCATTATTATATAAAATTTCAAAATTTATTAATTGGAAAATTTTAATTAAAGAATATATCTAGAAACATGTAAAAGATGATTTAAATCATTGATCATTCATGGTAATGGGAAATAGAGTTCATTTTGTATATTGTAAAAATAATTTATTTCACATTATTGTAAAAAGAAAAAACGTGCTTGTTAGTAAAATGACATCATGATTCATTTTTAATTATTGTTAAAAATTAAAAAAAGTTAAAAATAAAATTATGTTATCAATATTTATTATTAAAATAATTTTTTGAAAAAAAAAATTTAAACAATTGTGGACATGGATGAAAATTTATTTTTGACCAGAGGTGGAAATAATGTTGATTTTCCATAAAATATTATTTCTGAATATTTAGTATTTAAATAGAAGAAAATAAATGGAAAAATGTTTCTTTAGGAAATAACTAGATGTGAATAAAATAAATAAGACTTTTGATAGATATATAATATAGTTTTTCTTTACTAGAAGCATAATCATGAAGAACCTCTATGAAGAATGGTAATGTAACAGAAATCACTTACCACTTTGGAATCATCCAAACTAAAATCCCAAGGGAAGAAATAAGTTAAATGAATTGATACATATCATAGGAATAAAAAAATCACGATATAACAATAAATGATGACTTTTTATTCAACTAAAAAAATAGATATAAGTACATAATATATCATATATCCCAAAGAAGGTATATTTAGAAAAAATTCCTATACATTACTTTTAGAATTCCTTCAAACAAAATAAAACACAATTTATTAATAATATTTTTAATTCAAAACCATATTATTGATCCATAATTATTTATATATATTCCAATATATGTTTTTCTTTTGACCTTATATTTCATTTTTATTAAAAAATCCTCATTAAAATAACATTTTATGCAATAACTCCATTTTATTTCTTCTTTGTTTTGATTTAAATATATTAGTCTTATTAAATTGATCTTGGTATAATAATCTAAAAAATTATAAAAATTATAAAAAAAAATATTTAGTATTTATTTATTTTTTGTATTCCAAAAAATTCAGTCATAGAAAATGAATTTCACCAATCATGGAGATGGTAACTCGTATGTATGTCTGAATGATTATTACATTTCTCTAACTGAGGAAACAAAAAAACAATATATAGTTATTACCTTTCTAGAATAACTTATATTTCATATATTTATAATAATACAAATATGATATTTTGGTTAACCCCACCCTATTACCTTCCATGTAAAGAATATGTGGTGAATGATCCACATTGTCAAATGAGGCGGTTTTCTATCATACACAAGAGAGATATTACTGTTTTCCTATGGAATGGAATGTCGGAGGATTTATGCGATTTTATATTTCAATAAGTATAATTATATCATAAATATCACATATATATATATATATATCTGTGTATATATATATATATATATATTTAACCCATTATTATATCCATATGTGATATGTAGTGATTAAAAACAAACATTAAATGTTCACGTAGCGGTAATCTTCCACACAAATGAGTGATGTAGTGGAATTCTTACTAGATGGGAGAGAATATTTATATTTTTTAAGAAATCATAATTATAATCACTCAATATATGTTAGATTAATATTTAATGATATTGTAATTATTATTAAATTAATGAAGGAGTTATGGGAAGAAGTAAAAATGAAATATCATACTGAAGACAACTACCATCACATAGTATAATCTCATATAGATTGATTATTAAGGACAAAGGATAGTGATTTTAGGGATAAAATAAGCTGTAGATAAAGCATCATGTTTTTTGGTGATTTTTTTATGTTTTGGTTTATCCAAATCATTTAAGACGTATCATGAGGTTAAGGTAAGATGTTCTCTTTTATAATTGAGGATGAGTGAGTTTGTTTTTAAATACCTAATACAATTTAATAAAGGAATGGAATTGTCACTCAAATTAAATAATAAATAATAAATAATGGTTTAGAGGTATTATATGGTTGAGGAACTCCTCAACCCCCCCCCCCACCAAGTTAAACATGTTATTCAGTATCCTTTTTGTCTACATAATTTTCCCATTTTAGTTTTCACCATGGAAACATGTTTAATTTTATTAATGAAAGTAGATTATCTATTAAAAATATAATTGAAATGTAAAATATTTGTTAATTCATATAAATTGAAATTAAAAATTAAAAAAAATCTTCAATACATATTTTAGTGGTCTGGAATATAAATTTTAACATAGGATAATGTTATGCGTAAAACCAATTTTAACCATCATTTTAAAAATTAATTTTAATTTTCTTTAATAATAATTTTGAACAAAAATTAAATTGGCCATAATATATTATATAAATTATTATTCATCATAATATGGAATATTTTTTTCAAATTCAAAAAACATAAGTGGTATAATTTAAGTTTAGATTAATTTTTCAGATGAGATGAAAATGTTGTTTTCCAATGAAATATTTTTTAAATGTATATGATGTTTTGATATTCAAATTCAATATAAAAGTGATTAAGAAAAACTGAATTGTATTATAAATAAAATTACTAAACGGAATTTACTTTATATACAATATGCAACTAAAATTTTTATAGTAACTTAATTGAACAAATTGCCATGATTTAATAAAAATCATGATATTGAACCATTCAGAAAAATTCATCATTTTAGAATATTCTCAAAACAATCACCAAAACATAACATATAAATATTGATCCAAAAATTCAGTTTATTTTTTAAATTATTGATTTTTATTTTTTTACAAATTATACTTAATATATATTCCACTAATGTAATATTGAACATTGTTTTATGGAAAATATTATTTTCAAAACATATAGAGAATTATTTAAAATAATTATGTACATTTTTTAAAATGTGTTTTTCCTTATATTGAAACATTGTAATTGAATTTAAAATGTTTTTATTAGTATTTACACATAAATGTTTAAAAAATATTTTATAATATTAATTTTCAAATAATAATATTAATTTTTTATCATAGTTAAACAAAACAAGGCATTTCATGTAGTTAAGGTTATCAAGGGAATTAAATTTATTCCAAACAAATAATTCACAAAAACATAGAGAGTAACACCACATGTTTGAATCTACCATACCTCTTAGCTTAGACCAGTAATGTTACATTAAGGCATCATTATCTCAATCATGGATATAAAAGTAAAAATAAAATGTAACCCAGTTGTACTAACAACAATAATATACAATAGTTGTTATATGGGGTCGGTCTATTGTGGAAAAGTGTTTTTAAATTTCAGTGCTTTCGAAGATGTCAAAATTTTTGCTAAAATTATTATTAGATAACATTACATTATATGTTACGATAAAAAATCTCATAATATATAAAATACAAGATTAAGGTAATGGATTTGAAATCAAGAATGGATTTTAAAAATATTAAATAAATTATATAAACCCGGATAAATCTTGTTGTAATTAGTGTTTATTCAAAACCATAATAAGAGAAACCAAAATAAATTGAATACTCACCTATGGTTTTTCTAGAATTGTCTTATGATCATGATTTTTATTATTGACATTGATAGTGAAGTTAAGGATTAATACTATCTCCAACACCCCTTTATGAAATTGGGGTTCTTCCTCAAAAGTCTGTCACTAATACTAAAAATTTAAAAGATGTGATTCGATTATAGATAATGTGATATTGATTACAAATTTTTTGAAATTTTTCGATATTCATACTCTTTAGAAGAGTCAAAATTCCCTAGAACACTATGTTTTTCATGTTTCATATCTCAATAAATATGAATAAATTATGTATTCATTGAAAAAGAATATAAAATTATAACCCAATGAAAATTCTATTTTATCAGTCGATATAAGTTATCATGGACTATCATCCAACATATGACTTCAAAATTAAAAGAAAAAAAGAAAAAAAGAAATAAAAATCCAAATATAAGTATCATTCATGTATATTATAACCATATTCTTCTACTATAGATTATGTTTCTGGGTATATATCTCCCACTATCCTGAAATATTTTCCTCCTAAATAGTATAAAAATCTCTTGTAGTTTATTATATTGTAAATTTGGTGTCCCTCAGAGTTTGGAGTTTTATCATCACATAATAGCTTTTAATATATAATTATAGAGATAATTCCTCATTTATTATATATATTTTTGAAATATATTTTATTCTACATGAAATATTTCTCTCAATTCATCATTTATTCCCTTATTTCATCTCTTTGAGGGATTCATTAATTTCTTTAATGTTTTCCGTTTATTTATTTTATTGTGTATTATTTATACCCATCTTGTTTGGTTAACCCCTAGCATAATTAAATTTTAAATGCACATATCATTGACTGTATGCATTAAATAACCACACATATCTAGTTTTTGGAAAAAGAATGAGGCACAATCAAATAATGTGGAAAACACCTTTCGACATATTAACTTCACTGGGTTTCAGGGACATCAATGGACATAGTAAAACATATGAGACTATTTTTTAAATCTTTTCTTCAATTTATTTGATACAAAAAAATTTGAAGGGTGCATGCTATAGTATATATTCATTGATTTAATGGGTTTGTTCAGTTTTTTCATCCAAATTATACAATGTGCGTCTGGTTCATACTACACCTCAAGTCAATTTTTTTAACTTCAGGTCAACATAGATCATAGTGAATCCATGTTCACTATAATGAAACTACTACCCCACGGGGTTACATATTCACTATTTTTTCAAGAATAAAAGTCCACTATGATACTTATCCACAAATGGGGATTAGTGGAGCTAATGATAATAGTGGTTCCCAGTAAATTATTTCATCAACCATTGTGGTGTTGTGACATGGTAGTGGGGGATATTACGTATAAGTGGTGGAGAATGTGGTTTCATGTAAGTTATATGGTTGTCTGATGAATCCCAATGATAAATGTGGCATCAATTTTGTGTCATATGAGGATGAAATGTGAACATCCTAGGATGATGAAATTTTTGCACTTGTGGAACATTACCCATAAAAACTGAAATTCATAAAAAATATAATTGTGTATAGAAACTCCCATATAAATAATACCACAACATACTCATCTCAAAATCTTGTTTTAGGGATGTGATCATGATACACTCAAAAAAATATCATGGACCTCTGTAGACATACACGAGACTCATGAGATTTTTCCCATCACCTCTTTAGAAATTGAAAATGACTATAGATTCTTTTTTCAAATGCCATGTAGGTTTTCAGCATTGGATTTCATGGCCAATAGACCCTTCATGTTCTAGATATGTGGATTTTGATCTGTGGGTTTAGGGAAATAATGTGTTTCTCTATAAATTTACAAATTCCACATCCTTTTACCATATTCCCCTATATATCGAACACACAAAATTCTTATAATAATGAATAATTAATAAAAAATATCTTGTAATTCATTTTATTCTCAATTCACAATTTCAGTGCTAATTTTAAATTACCCTCAATTGATGATTATTTTTTTAGAAATGGGAATTATGAAATAAAAAATAAAAAAAACCAATTATTTTAATAGGGAAACATAATATATAGAAAATTACCCTTGAAATACCCCACAATTATACCCTGATTTTCCTAAGTATTAAACTTACACTATGAATTTAAAAAATCTCCATTTTACCATAATTTTAAATTAATCATTAGAAATGTTTTTATAGGTGTGAACTAATTTATAGTGGCGCATATAGAATGTGACTCCAACTCCCTAGTAGAAATAAATATGGTTAATCTGGTTAAAGAAAAATAAATAGGCTATATTTTCTATTTCATTCATGTATTTTAATTAATCTTAATTATCTAGACATTTTTTGATATACCAAACTTTTCTTTAATTTATCAATATTGAAGGTAATCTTAAAATATGATGTTTTTTTCATAACATGAGTACACACACCAAACATATGATCTCAGAAATGATATAAATTATTTAATCATTAGAGGAATTTATAAGTAAAAAACAATAGGACCATGAAATAAGGATAAAATTACTCTAAAGTTATCAGTTGGTATGATATTTATGAATAAAACATGCAATGTATTAAAAGGAGGAAAAAACTAAGTATTAATCTAGATAATAAATGTAAATACTATGACATTATCCTCCTCAAAATCATAAATCATCCCTCACACTTACCTATCCAAAATATAGACATGGAAAAATAATAATAAATGTTACCCACCTTTAATTTTTTTAACCATTTTTGTTCATCATTTTTGAAAGGAAATGTCTCACATTCATCATGTATCATTAAATTATAACATTATTTAGTCAATTTATTGTTATTTTTGACAACTCAAACACCACATAAGTTTTTATATGTTTATTGAGGGGTAATAATTAAATATATTAAAAAATATAATGGAAGAAGTCCAAAATGAAATGAAACATAGGAAATTTTTACTCAAAAATGAATAATATCAACCATCACATGAAATTATATTCCAACACACATGATCCATAAAACACTAAAGACACTAAATTATTATTATTAATGGATAAATTTAATTGAAATGTTATTATTCCTAAGAAAAATCATTTATGGTTCCATTGGGATAAAATGGTGATTAATTCTAGTTAGGTGTCATGGATATTTTCTGAATAAAATAACTCAGTGATATTATATGTGAATTTGTATAGTCATCATTTTGATGATATCAAAAATTAAATCCCAGTTGGTGAAATTTCCATGATTTCCCATTAAATGTATTGATAAAATTAAGAAAAATAGGTTTATGATGATATTGGGAACAAGATAATGCAATTAATTATTATCAGTAATGAATCATTTTTTAATAATAAATCTATCAATATTAATTTTTTGAAATATAAGTTTTGATTAATGAAAGGGAATATGAACAACAGGTGATTTAAATTATTAATGATGATTAATTAAATCCAAATTCAAATTTTTTAATATAATCATCTAATTCCCCATTATAATTGTTCAATTTTACCATATTGAAAATAAAAATAATGGAATCATGGAGTACATAAAAATTACATGAATCAATAATCCAAATGTATTTCCAATATACTAATATGGAAATTAATTTTTCATGTCAATTATCAATTAAAATGTCCATTAAAACACAAAGGAGTTAAATTAATAACTGAAAATTGAATCTTACTACCATGGATTCTTGAACTCTTTCCCCCTAATTTCATACATCATTCAAGATTCACGGACTATTAATTGAATTCATTATATTGAAATTCCTAAAATCCATGAAACTGAACTTTATAAATTATTTAGAAGGTTTTATTACATAAAAAATGAAATGATAAACTAATTGAAAAAATATCCAATAATGTTGGATTCCTCTACAAATGTGCATTTATTTAGGTTATTAATATCAAAAAATTTTCTTGGAAAATATAATGGGGGTAGGTAATATAGATATATATGTAATATTAGACTAATATATTCATTTTTAATGTACAATATAGATCTTATATTGTTTCTCCTTATTGAAATCGGACATTCTTAATGATTGTGGAAGTAACAAGTACTATTCATCTCCAACGCTTGGAATATAAGTACATGTGATTATCAAATAGGGAATCACTAATTGATTTCTTCTTTTGTTGGGTGATTTCATCAAATTATAAACTCTTCTCTTTATTTTTATTATTCACTTTCTATGCTTCTTCTTCAAGGGATATTATTATATATAATATAGTGTATCATTATTAATGTCAATATAAAGATGAAGTTAATCAGCATCTTGGTTTTCTATTTCAGTAATGGGTGGTTCCACATCTAATTATTTTTCTTCCACCACAATACTTATGTAGGTGGCTTATATAGAAAATATAGAACAAGAATCAGAAAAAAAAACTTTCCCCATACCCAAACTGAAATTTGATTGTTGACCAAAATATATATTAAAAATACTCTTCATCCCAGTATTCTTACATCATTTATTTTAATTATTTATACATTATATCCATGATTTAATGTCTTTCATTGAACGTATCATCCATTAAATAGTGTGAATCATCAACAATTGGGTTTAATTTTGGTTCTCTGAGTTTTTGTGAAGCTAACATCCTAGGAAAATGATTTCTTTATTTATTTCATAAATTTAATTTATGAGGGTTAAAAAATAGATCGCCAATTGGATGTGTGCCTAAATTATTTTTTGTTCCAATGATTACATACAGAAAAACCAATTTATTATATAATAAAAATAATTAAATTGATCCTAATATAAAATAAGATACTATAAATGTGGGAGGGAAATTAATTTTAAAACCATCAAATTTAAAAATCCCTTGTCCTAAAAAATGTGTCAATTTTTTATTTAGCCCAAATGATTCATTAGTATTTTCAATTTCATCAATATAAAAATTTTATATTAACCCAACTACAGTATCTTCTGGAACATATATGATATGGTTGATCCCATGAGACATGGGTTTATATGGTTTCAATAGTTATTAAGATGTCACAATTTTAGCTACAACTAAGATTACTAAATATAACATCAAAATTTTAAGTTAAAAGTATCATCCCAGGTAAATAAGTTATAAGTCATATTTCATATTTATTAATATTTTTGAATTATATATTAATTTGACTTTAATGGGGTTTCTATGTTCAATAGTGTACCCGATACGCAACAACTGATTTCTTTGGAAGCTTACGTTGTACACTAATAATATAATATTATTATTTTAAATGGTAGTTAACCCCTATCCATTTTATCGGCGGGAATGAAAAAAACTAACTACAATATGCTTATACATGTTTATTAAATGTATTTACATTTATCTAATAAAAGTTAGTGGCTTAAAATGTGAATGAATCTAATTTTAAGCATAATATACATTAAAAAGCTGAATTACCGCCTCTTAATGGAGAACCCTTTTTAAGTATAGTTTTGGTCACTTTAATACATTCTAATTGAAAAAATAAAATCCTTTTTTATAAAGGGGTCATAAAATTTTACTTTTGGTAATTTTTTGGTATTTTTCTGATAAAGTTCATTTTTTAATGAATAATGAAAATTATTGTATTTTAATTCAAAAGTGCATTTTAATCTAATTTATTTATATGGATATATAATCATTTTAATTGGTTTTAAAGAGAAAATAAAATATATTTTTACCATTTAATTCAATTTTGGTCTTTGGAAATAATTTCACTTGGAAATTGGAAATAAACAAGTATCAATATTTTGATAGTTATTGTATCTTAAAAACACACTATTTGTTTTGACAACAGAAATTCATATTAATATTAATTAATGCCACTTCTATGTTTTGAATTTGAAAAAATAGACAGTAATTTTGAATTCATAATATCAAATATAGCTTTGGCAGAATTTTTGGTAATTTTCTAAAAAACATCAATTTTTGATGAATAGTGAAACCACTTAGTGGTAGTTAAAAAAACTGACCTTTTCATTTAAATGAAATTTTACAACTTCTGTGAATTGAATTTCGAAAATATGACAGACATCGTTTTTATTGGGAAGTAAAATGTGGTTCAATAAGACAAAAATAAGTTTTGGTGAATAGTAAATTTTGACTTTTATTTACCGCGATTAAAGGTAAATAGGGTAATTCAAGGTTACAAGAATATTATAATAATATAAAATTACCTTAACATTTGTCCAAACCATATTATATAAGTCATTTATGACCATGGTCATCTTTGGGTCGATTTTGGGACCCCATTGATCCACTTGGATGTGAAAATGACAATTTAGATTAATTACATTAATGTTAAGACAAAATTGACTGTAACAAAAATATTATTGTAATTAATTTATATATGGTGTTATATATGTCCTATTGTAGACTATAAATATTAATTGGAAAGATAAAAATAATTCCTATAAGGTAGATTTATTATAATTTTTAGGCATTGAATAATTTAATTTATTTATGACACAATAATTATGAAGTATTTAACTCATTAATAAATGATTAAAATAAATAAGATTATAATTATTAAAATATTATCAAAATCATGTCCTATTCTGATTGGATGATTTTATTTCTATTATGAGTCATCTTTTCTTCGACCTTAAGGATTTTTTTACCAATAGAAATTGAATATCATTATATAATAAAATAATGTATTCACACTTTCTAAAGAGCCCATCCTCTCCCTTATAAAAGGTTACCATTTCTATCCAATTACTCAAACCTATAAAGAAATTTGGCTTCTCCAATCACTAACCAATTAATCTCCCTGAATCCCTCTACTCCTCCATGAGGCCTTAACATAGGCAGAAGGAATTTCAAGAAGTCCTTTGGTTCAATCCAAAGAGAGTAACCGAAATTAAAGGTAACAGTTTCTCTTAAATTGTTTTCTTTTATTTTACTTCTCCAACACCTAAAATATTTTTATTTTCATTAATTTGTAAAAACAACAGTATCATCAATATACAAGGATGTTTTTATGAGAAGGATTCGAACTACACTTACACACACCTCCATCTAATGGATGAAGAACATAATGTTTCTGTGGATGGAAAACTAAGGCCTCATGAAACGATGATTGTTCAATTACATCTTACCGCCTCTCATGGTGGCCATTATGATAGAACTGTATTTATATATGATATATGTTATTTTTATTATTTACTTATGATTTTGTAGTTCCTATTTATAGTACGCCTTTATGGTTTCCATAGTGGATAAATACTATAATCTCATTTGAGAAAGTGCGGACTACCGCCCCCTCAAAGTGATTTGATTCATTAATGCCATATTTGGGATGTATAAAGGATGGAGTTAATGACATTATATATGATATTATAATGGAGTTATAATATAACTATGTATCATTATGTTTTATTTCCGTTAAAATAATAAATATAAATGAAAGTAGTGTTCATGTGTACGAACAGCTTACCGTCTCAATGAATGGTGCAGTTCATTTCTTACCTCCAAATGTTATGTACTATTATAAATATATGTATATACTAAATATATATTATATATATGATATTTAAGTCATGAATATCATTTTGGATAAACGGAATATTGACCACATGGACAACATGTAAATATAAGTTGTTCATTTTTTACTCAAGTACCAAATATCGTCAAAATAAACGTTATTAACTTAAATGATTACATTATTTTTATAAAATGGTAATAAGTTATATAAAATGAATAATAAAATTTAAAAGGGTTCTTATGTGAATAAAAATTATCTATAGATTATTATTCAGGAGATTAAAGAATGATCGAGTCAAGTCGGGCGCGAGGTAAGGCACTACGTCTCAATCTCCTTTCATTGAGACATTTTTAGTTTTATACATGACTTAATTATATACGGTGTATAAACCCCTATGACTTTTCATTTTATTCGAAGGGGATATTTTTATATAAAGACTTTTACTAAAAAACAAAAAGGATTTTTTTTAATGTAAGGGGTGACAACGTCCTTTCCGCCACTATGAGTATTATTTGATCTTTGGATTCCTTTACAAGCAATAATGTTTTTAAATGGAAAAATAAATACCATATACTATTTTTACGTATTTTTTTAATGAAAATGATTTTGAGAATGGATTTATTAATTTAATATATTGGAATGATATATTTCTATTGCAATGTGGGAATGATATCTTTTATTTTATAATTATGTTACGTGTTATGATCATGTTATGGTTCTTGGACATTATTTACGTATATGGGTGGTTCTGTGATAATCCTAGTTAGGGTGAGCCATAGATAGATCTCCAATGCATTGTGTAACGTGACGGAGGTAAAAATGAATGTTTCTCCTGAGAGACATAGAAAATATAAGGTGATGGGTATTCCAAAGTAACTCCCTAGGTAGCTGTGATAGCTACAATGTAAGTATGGTATTGAAGCCACAAGTTACCTTTATGATTTATAATTTATATGTGCCTTTCATAAATCATTTGACTTCGTTAGGTAAGTAAAAGAGTTCATGTTTTGTATGTATTTATGAAAAAATGATTTCATTCATTGTTTTATAACCCAAACTAAGCTTTTTATGCTCATACCATGTTTTGAAATGTTTTCACAAGACTTAAAGATGAATAAGGTAAAGGATGGGATCAAGTAAAAGTCATGTTGTCTAAATCATGGAACTAGACATGACCCTTTTTTCAAGAGTTTTAATTTTATGAAAAAAAATGAAACTATGTAGATAGGTCTACGTTGTGATCTTTTGAGATGTAATAGTTATGTTCTAATTATCTGAAACATTATACCTGCAAAGATCCTCAATGTGAATTATTAATTTAATTCAATATTCTGCAGTGATTAAGTGTGGGTCCTTGTAGTTGGTATTAGAGGTCGGTTTAGAGATCTCTAGAAGATGGGGTATTGTTATATTAATATCCATAAAGTAATTTATGTTAATATTGATATCATATAGAATTTACTGATTACCGTGTTGCTACACCTAAGATATTTCTATGTTCAGAATGGTTTTCCGCAGAGGAAATAGGGTAGCTATGTTGGGACGACATCAGGAGGAAGACAGACTTCCAAATCAGCAACTCGGGATGGTCGAAATTGGAATTGAACAGTTTTTTGTAGCGATGGCACAGTTGAGTCGGGCTATAAATGGTGGTGTAATCCATATACGAGATCAGTCAGATCAACCACAGAAAAACATGTCAGTATTGGAGCATTTAATGAGGCAACACCCCCCATCATTCAGAGGATCATCCATCCTTGTGCTATTTGAAGGGTAGATTAAAGCTTTGGAGAAGATTTTTTATGTCATGGGTTGTTCAGAACATCAAAACATTAGTCAACCAGTTTACCCTTTTGAAGGTGAAGCTGATCAGTGGTGGTCCACGGTGAAAAATATCAGAGATAGTGAAGAGATTGATGCTCTCGATTGGGATTAATTCAAAGGTATTTTTCTTGAGAAACATTTTCCTAAGGTGGTTTGTCTTAGGATGGAAAACAAATTCCTGTAATTGAGGCAAGAGGATGACTATGTGGCTTCTTCTGAAGCAAAATTCACTCTACTATCTAGGTATGGTCCAAATTTCATACGAGATCTTGATAGTAAAATCAATAGTTTTTACTCAGGATTAAATCACAAGTATCGAAGTTCATTAGCTTCTCATGAGTTCAAAAGTTATGAAAAACTTTTCTTTGAGCGGAGAATGTGGAAATGGTGTTTTCCTATGATCAGGTATTCTTTGAAAAACAACAGAATAAGAGCATGAGGTGGTAGGGGAAAGGGGAGAACTCTTCAAAAAAGACTAATGGTAAGAAACAGAAGTTTACAGTTTGTAAAAATAGTTGTAAAAGGCATGCTTGGGAATGTCTTTTGAATTCTGTTAAGTGATGTTGATGTCGTAAAATGGGACATAAGGCTCGTAATTTCACTGAAAAAGATTAGGGTAATGGTAAGACAAAATCTGATTTATAGTCAGTAAAATGTTTTATGTGCAATGAAATGGGTCATTATGAAAATGAGTGTCCAACAAAGAACTCAACCGAAGGAAAGTAGTCAGACTTCAAGAAGAAAGGGGTGTAAAAATCCTTTGCAACTACTTCAGCAGATGTTGGACCATAAAATGAAGTTGTATCGGGTACATTGTTTGTTCAGATTATACCAATGTGTTTTTCAATTTAGGGTCTACACATTCTTTCATTTTTGAGAGGTTTTATAGAAAATTGGGAAATCCATCTCATGATATGAATACTGAACTTATGTTAGAAACAACTAGAATAAATGTTGAGACAAAAAAAGAAAACATAAGAACATTCATGTCCTTGTGTGCGTAATGAATCAACCTGCAAACCTTATTGTTTTTCCACTAGTTGAGATGATGTTATATTGGGAAATGGATTGCCATTCTATTTATCATGCTATGATTGACTGCAGAGCTAAAGAGGTTTCTTTTCAGAATTATTTATAGTTTGCATACCAAAATGAACTCTTTCGGTTGATAAAATATCAGGAATATGATAAAATAGTAAAAGATTGAAATGAATGTTACATTGCAAATATTGTTGAAAACTAAGAAATTGTTCATATTAATTCTGTGCCAGTGGTAAACGAGTACCTTGATGATTTTCCTGATGATTTTCCTAGTATTATACCTGATCATGATGTTGAACTTACTGTTGAATTATTTTTTGATTCTACGACAATTTCAAAGCCCCCTTATCGAATGGCTCAAATTGAACTTTTAGAGTTAAAGAATCAGTTGCATAAGTTTTTAGATAAAGGATTCATTCGACCTAGCACGTCACCACGGGGTGCTCCAGTCTTATTTGTCAAAAATAAAGATGGTTCAATGAGACTTTTCATTGATTATAGATCATTCAATAACATCATTATTAAGAATAATTATCCTTTTCTCATATCGATGATTGGTTTGATCAGCTCCCGGGAGCTCAGTATTTTTAGAAGATTTACTTGAGGTCGGGTTACCATCATTTGAAATTAAAGGAAGCAGACGTTCCAATGAATGTGTTTTGTACTTGATATGGCCATTATGAATTTTAGGTTATGCCTTTTGGGTTAACCAATGAACCTGATGTATTAATGGGTCTTATTAATAGAATTTTTTGTGAGTTTATGGATAAGTTTGTGGTTGTGTTCATTGATGATATTTTGGATTATTCCAAAAGTAAAGAGGAACATGAAAGTCATTTAATGGTATTAATTAAAACCTTATCAGAAAAGAAACATTATGGGAAATTCAAAAAGTGTGATTTTTGGTTACAAAAAATTTCATTCCTTGGTCACATTATTTAAAAAAAATGGCATAATTGTTGATGCTTTTAAAACAAAAGCTGTTGAAGAATGGCCAAGACAAACAAATATAAACGAGATTCATAGTTTTCTTGGTTTGTAAGGTTATTACCAAAGGTTTGTAGAAACTTTTTCACAGTTATCTAATCCAATAACTATGTTAACATGAAAAGGTGTTAAGTTCATATGGACAAAATATTGAGATGACTGTTTTCAGGAATTGAAATGGAGATTGGTGAATGCTCCCGTTTTGGCCCTGCCTTCCGGAAATGGTGGGTTTGTTATCTACAGTGATTCTTCTTTGAAAGGAATGGGTTGTTCCCTAATGAAAATTGTTCAGGTAATTGCTTATGCTTCAGGTCAATTGAAACCACATCAGTTAAATTACCCTACACATGATTTGGAAGTAGCTGTTGTTGTTTTTGCTTTAAAATTTTGGAGGCATCATTTGTATGGAGTGAAGTGTGAAATATAAACTGATCAAAAGTGTTTGAAGTATATATTCACTCAGAAAGAATTTTACATGAGACGGAGGAGATGTTTGGATTTAATCAATGATTATGATTGCACTATCCTTTATCATCCGGGAAAAGAAAATAAAGTGGATGATGCTTTGAGTCGAAAAAGTAATGCTTTGTTAACCATGTTACTTTTGGAACATGATCCTTTGGTTTTAAATTCGATGAATTATGGAATAGAAGTTGTTGGTGCTGGAAATTCTTCTGTTTTGTTTCAGGTGTTAGTGAAATCATCTCTATCAGACAGAATTAAGAAAGTGCAGAAGGAACACACTGAGTTTCCGAAAAAGGATTTGTTGGTTCAAAAGGATATGTTTCCTGATTTTAACATTGATAATGATTGTGTTTTGTGATTTGGAAAAAGATTAGGTGTGACTTGTGATTCACAGTTGAAGAATGAGTTGTTATGTGAATCTCATAGTTCTACGTTTTCAGTTCATCCTGGTAGTACTAATATTTACAGAGATCTCTGTGAGTTTTACTTGTGGGATGGAATGAAAAGAGATATTACTGATTTTACTATGAAGTGTTTGACTAGTCAGCAGGTTAAAGTAGAGAGGTAGTTACTGAAAGGAATGCTTCAGCCTCTACCGGTCCTAGAGTGGAAATGGGTAAATATATACATGGAAATTGTTGTGGGTTTTCCAAAGACATCTCGAGGGAATAATGAAATATGGGTTATAGTTGATCAATTGAATAAATTTTCTCATTTCCTTCTTATTAGAGATACATTGTCTCAAGATTAACTTGTTCAGTTGTATGTTAAAGAGATAGTCAGGTTTCATGGAGTTCCCCTCTCCATTGTTTCTTATCGTGATCCCAGGTTCACTTATAACTTTTGGAAGGCCTTCAGATGTCATTGGGTACATAATTAAAATTTAGTACATCTTTTCATCCTCAATCAGATGGGCAGTCAGGATGAACAATTCATACTTTGGAGGATATGTTATGTGCTTTCTTGATGGATTATTAGGGAATTTGGGACCAACACCTTTATTTGGTTGAATTTTCATATAACAACAGTTTTCATTTTAGTATTCATATGGATCCATTTGAGGCATTATATGGAAAGCGTTTTCAAACTCTAGATTTTTGGGATAAAGTAGGTGAGAGGAAGTTGATTGGACCAGAATTGGTAGAAGAGATGGCAGAGAAAGTTCAGTTGATTCAGAACCACATCAGAAGAACTCAGAGCAGATAGAAAAGTTATGCAGATAACCATAGGAAGGATCTTTCCTTTGAGGTATGTGATCATGTCTTTCTCAAATTTTATCCATTTAAAAGTGTGATGCGTTTTGGTAAGAAGGGAAAGTTGAGTCCGGGGTTCATTAGAGGTTATGAAATTCTGGAGAATGTTGGATCAGATGCATATAGAGTGGATTTACCTACAAGTTTATCCCAAGTACACAATATTTTTCATGTTTCGATATTGAGAAAGTATATACCAGATCCATCTCATGTTTTGATCCCAGAGGTAGTTTAGTTGGAAGAAAATCTATCTTGTGAGGAACAACCAGTCCAGATTCTTGACTATATAGAGAAAGTGTTGCGGAATAAGGTAATTCACCAAGTAAAGGTTTTGTGGAAAAACCATATGGTTGAAGTGGCAACGTGGGAATTTGAAAATGATACGAGGTATAAATTCCCCCACTTATTTTGATAAGTGAATAAAAAATGCAAGGACGCAATTCCCACAAGGTGGGAAGGATGTAACATAATAGGTAAATAAAGAATTAGACATATTTCATATTTATCAATTTTTGTGAAATAAATTTTAATTTTACTTTAAAGTGGTTGATATGTTCGATTGCATACCCGATACGCAATAACAGATTTCATTGGAATCTTACGTTGTATACAAATAATATAATATTATTATTTTAAATGGTAGTAAACTCCTAGACGTTTTATGGATGGAAATGAACAAAACTAACTACTATATGATTATACATGTTTGTTAAATGTATTTACAATAATCCAATAATAGTTAGAGGCTTTAAATGTGAATGAATCTAATTTTATGAATAATTTACATTAAAAGGCCGATATAACTCCTTTTAATGGTGAAACATTTTTAAATATATTTTTGCTAACTTTAATACATTCTAATTAACCAAATAAATTCCTTCTTTATAATAGGGACATCACATTTTACTTTGGGTAATTGTTTGGTATTTTTCTGATAAAGTTCATTTTTTAATGAATAGTGAAAAATATTGTATTTAAATTCAAAAGTTCCTTTTAATATAATTTATTTATATTGTTAGATTATATTTTTAATTGTTTATAAGGTGAAATTAAAATATATTTTTACCATTTAATTCAATGTCGTTCATTGAAGTAATTTCACTTTGAAATTGGACATAAACTAGTATCAATCTTTTGATAGTTATTGTTGCTTAAAAACACGCTATTTGTTTTAACAACGGGAATTAATTTTAATATTAATTAATTCCACTTCATATTTTGAATATGTAAAAATAGACATCAATTTTGAATTCGGAATATAAAACATAGCTTAGGCTAAATTGTTTGATATTTTTCTAAAAAACTTCAATTTTTGATGAATAGTGAAACCACTTAGTGGTAGTTAAAACAACTGACTTTTTCATTTAAATGATATTTTACCACTTCTGTGAATTGAATTTCAAAACTCAAACAAACATGGTTGTTATTAAAAAGTAAACTTTTCTTTAATAAGATGAAAATAATTTTTGGTGAATAGTAACTTTTGACTTTTATTTACCGCAGTTAAAGATAAATAGGGTAATTTAAGGTCACAAAAATATTATAATAATTCAAATTTACCATAACACTTATCCAAACCTTATTGGTTGAGTAATTTATGAACGTGGTCATCTTTGGGTCTATTTTGTGACAGCATTGATCCACTTGGGAGTGAAAATGACACTTTAGATTTATTAATTTAATGTAAAGGCAAAATTGACATTAAGAAAAATCTTTTAGTAATAATTTTTATATGCTGTTATATAAGTAATATTTTCAACTATAAATATTAATTGGAAAGATAAAAAGGTTTCCTACAAGATACTGTTTTTTTATAATTTTTAGACATCGAATAAATTAATTTAGTTATGACACAATAATGATGTAGTATTTGCCTCATTAATAAATGATTAAAATAAATAAGATTATAATGTCTAAAATATTATCCAAAACTTGTCCAATTCTGATTGGATGATTTTATTTCGATTATGAGTCATCTTATCTTTGACCTTAATGATTTTTTACCATTTTAAATAGAATATCATTATATAATAAAATAATGTTTTCACACATTCCTAAAGAGCCCCTCCTCTCCATTATAAAAGGAGACAATTTCTATCCAATTAATCACACCTCTCAAGAAATTTAGCTCTTCTAAACTCTACCCAATTAAGAAACCTACATCTCTCTCCTCCTCCTTGAGGCCTTAACATAGGCATAAGGCATTTCAAGAAGTCATTTGGTTCAAACCAAAGATAGTTACTGAAATTAAAGGTAACCGTTTCTCTTAAATTTTTTTCATTTATTTTACCTCTCCAACCCCTAAAATATTTTTATTTCCTTTATTTTGTAACAAAAACAGTATCCTCAATACACTTGGACGTTTTTATGAGAAGGATTATAACTACACATACACACACCGCCATCAAATGGATGAAGAACATAATGTTTCTGTGGATGGAAAACTAAGGCCTCACGAAACAATGATTGTTTAATTACATCTTACCGCCTCTCATGGTGGCCATTATTATGGAACTATATTTATATATGATATATGATATGTTTATTATTTTCTTAATCATCTGTATTTTCCATTTATATCATGCCATTACGGTTTCAAAAGTGGTTAAATATGATAATCTCTTTTGAGGAAGTGCGGACTACCGCCCCCTCAAAGTGATTTGATTCATTAATGACTTATGTGGGACGTATAAAGGATGGAGTTAACAATATTATATATGATATTATAATGGAGTTATAATATACCTATGTATAATTATCTTTTATTTCCATTAAAATATGATAAATAAATTAAAATAGTGTTCATGCGTACGTACGGCTTACCGTCTCCATGAACGGTGCACTTCATTTCATACCTCCAAATGTTATGTAATATTATAAATACATGTATATGATGAATATATATAATATATATGATATTTAGGTCATTAATATCATTCTTGATATAATGGACTATTGACCACATGGACAACTTGTAAATATTAGGTGTTCATGTTTGACTCAAGTACCAAATATCGACAAAATGTACGTTATTAACTTAAATGATTACATAATGTTTATAACATGGTAATTAGTTGTATAAAATGAATATTAAACATGAAAAAGGTTCTTCAGAAAGTGTAAATTAACTTTAGTTTATTATTAGGTAGATTAAAGAAAGATTGAGTCAAGTCGGACGCGAGGTAAGGGACTTCGTCTCAATCTCCTTTCATTGAGGAATTTTTAGTTTTATACATGACTTTATTTTATATGGTGTATAAACCCCTTTGACTTTTCATTTTATTAAAATTGAAACTTTTTATACAAAGCTTTTTACTAAACGACAAAAAAGAATTTTTATTTAACATATGGGGTGACAACGACCTTTCCGCCGCCGCGCGTATTATTTGATCTTTGGTTTCCTTAATAAGCCGTAATGTTTTTAAATGGACAAATAAATACCATTTTCTATTTTTACGTATTTCGGTATTTAAAATGATTTTGAGAATGGATGTATTATTTTAATATCTTGAAATGATATTTTTCTATTGCAATGTGGAAATGTTATCTTTCTTTTATGCTTACATTATGTGTTATGATTATGTTATGGTTCTTGGGAATTATTTACGTATATGGGTTTTTCCATGATAAACCTAGGGCGGGTGAGCCCGAGATAGATCTCTAATGCATTGGGTAACATGATAGAAGTAAATGTGAATGTTTCTTCTAATAGATTTAGGGAATATATTGTGATGTGTATTCCAATGTAACACCCTATGTAGCTGTGATATCTACAATGTAAGTATGATATGGATGCCGCAAGTTACCTTTATGATTTATGATTTCTATGTGTCTTTCATAAATCTTATGATTTCATGTGGTAAGTAAAAGAGTTCATATTTTTTATGTATTTATGATCAAATGTTTTCATTCATTTTTTTATAACCCTTACTGAGCTTTTTATGCTCATCCCAAGTTTTGAAATGTTTTCACAGGACTTAAAGATGAATAAGGTCAAAGATGGGATCAAGGAAAAGTCATGTTGTCTAAAACATTGAACTAGACATGACTCTTTTTTTCAAGAGTTTTTATTTTATGAAAAATGGAATCTATATAGATATTTCTACCTTGTGATATTTTGAGATGCAATAGTTATGCCCAAATTCTCTAAAACTCTAAACATGAAAAGATCCTCAATGTGAATTATTAATTTAATTCAATATTATGTAATGATTAATGTCAGGACCGTATATTAAATAACACAACAATAATAATATTTTGGAATAAGATAAGGGAGTTGATAATTCTAATTTTATTTCATTATTTAAAATCAAATTCATTAAATTTGAGAAATTGTGGTGTAACTAGTGTTTCATCTCACCCTCAACTTGAACTAACTAAATCTACTAACTCCTATTATAGGATATTTTTATAACCGTGGTATGTACATAATATTATTAATTGAATATAACGTTATGTTATGTCTGAATCTCATTATATACCACCCATTACATCAATTAGTTTCATCTAACAAATTCTATCATTCCCACTAGACCATTGAAGGATATGATTAATTTAAGTAAAAGTAATAATTATTTAAACTAATTTTTTTTATACTCATCCTCTTAATGAAACTCTCCATTACCTTGATTATCGATTTATTCGTTACTAATAACAGAAAAAATATTTGAAAATTATGTATAATACGTAATGGAATATAAAATTTGTGTTAATGGAAAAGGGAAATGTAAATGTTGCGACATGGGATCTTGGATTTATCACATATATATGAATAAATATTAAAATTCTTAAAGAAAAAAATAAAATGAAAATCGTAATTTATAATTTATCGTGGTCAATGGGGAATGTATTTCATCACAATTTCATTAGATAATGGGTATTGATCTCCCAATATCCTAAAACATTATCATCTTATTTCGTATGAGAACCTCATCTAAATAATTAGAATGTGAACACTACATCCATCTAGGTCAAGTTTCCTATCATTTCACATATGTATCTCATCTGTATTTATAGAAAAACGTTTCTCCCGTATTTATATAATCGAGGATAAATTATCTCATTGTAAATTATTATCTTATTGGTTGACATGTTTACTTATTCCATCAATGTGAAGGTTTAATTCAAATTAAATTAAGATGGATGAGTAATTATTATACAATATATTATTTAACTCCCTCTTGGTAAAAACATTCACCATTTTCTAATTCAATTTAAAATCCCCACATTTTAGTTTACATAATATTAATAAACATACATTTCATGTATTTGAAAAATAAAGGAGCCCAAATAGAGTGATGTGGATAACTCATTGTGGAATAACATATTTTCTAGGTTACATGACAATGAATATCTATGATGAAGAATAGGAAACTAAACACGTAGTTTTATTCTACCATTTTTTGTAGTTCA
The DNA here is from genome assembly GCA_963277665.1 of Viscum album. NCBI lineage: Eukaryota > Viridiplantae > Streptophyta > Magnoliopsida > Santalales > Viscaceae > Viscum > Viscum album. Next base: position 881,150,085 of record OY728166.1, read on the forward strand.
AATTTTGAAACCTCCATGTCATATTAGTTAACATAAAACATAACGAGTTAATTATTATTTTCATATATGATGGCTATGGTACCAACCATTTGTACAATATTGTAGCTATCAACATCAATATCTGATCAATTGTGTCTATAGTACAGTTTTTCTCACAATGCCAAAGAATATGACCCATATCACAACAAATTTATTCTGAGTTATTTGTCCAAATGAAAATATGAGGCAAATCCATGGTTCTAGATTAGTGAATCATGAGATGAAAATAGTGTCTATTCTCTTGTTTTTTTGTACATTGTGGTTCTTCAGAATAGAGATGGTGTCTACGGTACAATAGTGGTCATGATTTTTTTTCACGGGAGTTTTATAGGATTGAAATGAAGTCGAGTGGAAGATTTTTCATTGAGGGCATGTTAGTAGAGGATCATAGCTGAGCAACATGGGATGATTTTTTTGGGACTTGAGGAATAATACCCAATGTAAGCCCCATTCCAAATCAATGATACACACACCTAGACACTCTATTATTAAAATTTTAATGTCTCACCAAGATCAGAATTAGTCCTTGGGAATGATATCCCTCAATACTCACACACAAAAGACATGTTTCTCAAACTATAAGCATCAACCCCATGGGCTTTATCCCAGCCCATGTGAATGAACTATGTAGGACTGACCTTGCTCCCTTCTTCCACCCATGTGGCCCTTCTTCATAAGACTATGTGGCAAAAAATCCATTCAATTGAATTTTATGAGGAATTTTGAATATTGATTAAGGCCTAGTTGGGGTTGGCCCCTATTATTATAAATTTCTAATAACTTTCTCATTTTCACATACATGTCACACACAAAAAATAAGGATAAATGTAATATAAAAATGTATGTCTATTAATGTTGTGTATTCCCTTACCCCTTGTAATTAAAAATTATAAATTAACCACATTTGTTTATTAATCATTAAAAAGAGGATATTATAAATTAAAATCAAATGATAATTTTAATTGGAATTTTGAAAACTAATTAATTAAAACTAATTCATTGACCGTTACACTCAAACGTTTTTTAGTTTTTATATAAAGAATACAACTGACTATCTTTACCCACTGGTCATCATAAAAAATAACCAACTCCAAGACACCCTCTATGATTTAAATCTGGTGCACAAAATCTATAGTAACACCCATTCCCAATGAATATTGATGGTGGAACAAGAGTATGTCTTGGGTAATGAAAATCATGGAATATAGACCTTGACGAACACCTCCCCCATCAAACATCATATAATGAAACAATTTTCGTTATTGAGAATCTTTTTCACGAACCAATATAAAAACCTTATGATCATACATAAATTCAATTTCCTAACAATTTTTTAGTATAATAGTGTAATTTCAATCCTTATTAACATCCTTGTCTTTTTAATTGGGTAGTAAATGAGGAATTGTTGAGGTATCACATTCTTTAAATTCAATTATATATATTTGGAACACCTTTAATAGAATAATTGTTTTTCAAAAATCATTATAATATATTACAAACAATGAAAAATAACCCACAGAAACATAATATAATGTTCAACCCTGATTAAAACATATATCCTAACCCAATAATTCAATAGAGACTAATCCCAATTTATATGATACTATATGTTAGATACTATAAAACATAAAAAATCAACGAAAAGTTTATGTTAATTTTTTTTATATAACCAATTCCTAGAATCTCAACAATACACTATATAAGTTAAATATATGAATAAGATTATATTACCACATGAGTATTGAATTTCTTATCCCTAATATTCTAAATCCAAAAAAAATCAAAACAAAATGAAATAAACTATTATTTTTTTACACCCATCAATAGTTCAAATATGTTGATTTAGAGAACCACAGGGCATCATTGGTGCCTTAGCGTAAATAACATTCTTACTACTATTTGTGAGGTTCATAACTATGCATTGTTGATAATTTACCCATAATATAAAAAAACATAAACAATTTACAAATTTAATTGAATAATAAACGACAACGATGGTTTTCATAATCAGTGTGGTGAGGCAAAAAAATTAACAACAATACATGTTATGATAAAAGGGATACATTAATGTTACAAAAAAATATTTAAAATAATCTCCATATGTAGTGGATTATTACTTATTCTATAAAAAAATTATTCCAATATAATGAAGTAAAAAACTCTATGATTCAAGAAGGTCCTCAAACTACCTTTATCCCTATTCAACTCCACTTACTTAGTTCTATAATTTTGGCTCCTTTTACAAGGATAGATCTTACACAATAAAATATACATATGTACTAGTGTGATCATATAGGTTGTGAAAAATAAACCGACTCTCAAACCACCAACATGTCATTTGAAAAAATGAGATCGATATAAAAGAGTTAATGAAATATAAAAATAAATAAAAAAATAAATCATATATTCATATTTGGCTACCATTATCTGACTATACTTCCATTAATCACGAACTTAGTTGGGTCAAAACACCCTCTAAATCAAGTAATCCTAATACTTCAAATTCGATTCACACACCTAATGAAATATGGTTTTCTACATTATTACATCACAATCCACCATCCAATAACACACAGACTGATCATAAAAGATCAACATTAGACCCCAACATCTCACTCTACATTTGGTCACTAGTTTAAATATTGTATAAAAAATAAATCATGTGGTAGGATAACTTACCCAACACATAATACCTTATATACAATGATTATTCCTAATGTGAAACCATGGAAACAACATTAAATATGGATAAAAATTATTCTAATCCCAATATGACCCCTGCAAACACTATTACTAGCCATTCTTAGACAACCACCACTATCATAATTGAATGAATTCGTCACCTAAACCTATATGAGAGGACCCAACATCCCCTAACTATAATAAAATAAAAACTAAAAATTATATGGACATTAATTCAAAACATTAATAAAGGACATGGAAACATTAAAAGTCATGGTTTCTTTATATTTAATATGTATCATCAAAATATACCCACTCTGCATTGTTTGAACACACATAAACCCCAAAAAAATGTTGTAACATGGTAAAAACGTCCTAATTACTTATTAATGATATCATTTACTAAGAAACTCCACTTATAAATTATTTACTTCTCAAAATCCAATAAATCAATAAAAAACATCCTCAAATTAGTGTCTTAGAATAAAAATGTAAATATTGAGAAGAGAGTAATTTTTGTAATGAATGAATTTTGAATTACAAAAGATATCCAATGTTGGGGATACACATAAATGAGATATGAAACCTTGTGGGAGGATCATGAGAATAAATAATGCATTTCTCTACGGGGATATGATTCTTTCTTGGTTAGGTTAATGAAAAGAAGCATGATATTTCTAAATATTAAAACATAAAAAACAATTTTTTTAATCTACTGTAACAGTAGGATGTGAAGTGAATATGATGGTCATACAAAGACTAACTCACTCCATGTAAACAATTTTTGTAGATGAATTGATTATGGAATAACCAAATATTAATATAGGGGCTGACTATATTAAGCTAACTATTATTATGCCACTTTCAATCTCACACCACAATAGTCTACAACATTATGGCATTGTGCAGCAAATACCATGGCTATGTCATGGTCATTCCCAACATTAGAAAGTCACACCAAAACACCATTTACAATTTTAATGACCATATTATTTCTATTGAATTTGGATATATGATACAAAACCTATTCAACACCTATAACAAACAGTGATTTCATAGTACATTATCTCTTCAAAATAATTCAATAATTTGCGCTACACACAACACCAAGTTCGAGCAAACCACGACATACCAAACTAGTCGTTCAAAAAGTTGTTATGAATAGTATTAATTGAATTTGAAATTTAATATAATAGATATAATATTAGATCCATATTATGTGTTTCTTAGACATAATATAAGAACAAATTAATGTATTTTTGATAAAAGAAGTAATTTTTAACAAAATGAAAATTTACGGACATTTAATGAAGAACCTTTTTTAAAACCAATTTTTGTCATTTTTTATTTTCAATTTAATGAAATTAAATTATTCATTACATTTGAGACCTAATTTTTTAGTTCGGATAAATATTTCGTTCTTTTCTGATAACATTCATATTTTGATGAATAGGGGAAACACTAAATTTTAAATGAAATCAATTTTTCTCATTGAAATAATTAATATTGTTAAATTATACATTTGAGAGGTTATAAAGGGTAATTATATTATATTTTTATCATTAAATTAAATTTAGGTCATTAGATGTAATGTCACATTTAAACTGCACATAAACAAGTGTCAATATTTTGAATGTTATTATTTCTTAAAAAACATGTTATTTGTTTTGAAAATGGGATTTAATTTTAAATTAATATGTGCCACATATGTGTTTAGAATTTGAAAAAATGGATTCCATATTTGGAATCAAGAGTTCCAAATTGTGTAAATATGTATCCTTTATTTTTATACATTATGAATATTTATATCAGCAAATATTTTTCTTACAGTGGTCAAACGGTAAATTTGGTAAGTAAAGGTAATCAAGTATTATTATAATTATATTAAATTAGCATAACATGTATACTATTCCATTCGGTTGATAGATGTCCGACCATGGGCATCCTTGGGTCGATTTTGGGACCCCATGGAGCCACATGAAGGTTATAATTACACTTTATATTAATTAATGTAATGTAATGTCAAAATGACATAAACATATGTCTTGTAGTGTATATTTGTTTAAAGGTGATATATAATATTTCTTATAGAAAATTAATATTCCTTTAAAATCTAATAAAATTTACTAAATACTGTTATTTTTTTATAAATAATTAGAAAAAAATAAATAAATTTATTTATGAAAAAATATTGATGAAGTGTTTACGTCCTTAAAGAATGATTTATATAAATGAGATTATAAAAATTAAACAAATATTAAAAACCTATCCAACTAATATTTCATGATGTTATTTCTAAAATGGGTAATCATATCATCTACTTAATGAGTTTATTACCTTTAGAAACAAAAAATCATTATATAATAATATAATATATTCCAACATTCCTAAAGGGCCCCTCCTCCCGCTTAAAAACCCCATCTAAAACGAATTTATCACACCTCTCAAGCCCCATGGATCTTCCAAATGCTTCCCAATTAAGATCTCTACGTCCCTATATTTCTCATAGAAGCCTTACCTTAGGCATAATGCACTTTTAGGAATCCTTTTGGTTCAATCCAAAGGGAGTTACCCGATTTAAAGGTAACATATTCTCTTAAGATCATTTCATTTAATTCACTTCTCCAACCCCCTAAACTCTCTTTGTAAATTTAGTTTATAATAACACATGTATCCTTAATATACTAGATTATTTTATGTGAATTACTAGAACTAAACTTACACACACCTCCATCTACATGGTATAGATCATAATGTTTCTGTTGGCGGCAAACTACTATCTCATGAAACAATGATTGTTCAATCTTCTACTACCACCTATTAAGGTTGCCACTATGATAAAACTATAATTATATATGATATTTATGACAATTATTTTATGTATAATTTTCTATAATTATCTTTTATATAATAACATTATCCATTCCATGTTCTTTATATATGATAATTTCATTTGGGGAAGTGCGAACAGTCACCCCTTCAAAGTTATATGACTCATTCATACCTTACATGGAATGAGTAATGGATGGTGTTACTGAACATAAGTAACATGTATAAAATATTATTTTATTTGTAATAAAAAGACACTTATGTATAATTTGGCCTTCATTACTTTGAAAATAAAAAAAAATGAAATGGTTGTGACGTTCATGCACACGTACAGATTACCGTCTCGGTGAACGTGATTAGATACATTCCCCATAGTAACCATTAATGAATAATTTTATTTTTATTATTAAAAATAATACTTAATAACATTATATCATTCTGGATATGAATCAAATACATCCTATCCATAACAAACAAGACTTAGGTAGGAAAACATATAAAGGATACCGAATTAGTTAACTCCCGAAGCAATGACACTTCTAAAATATTATTAAAAAAGTAATATTAAAAGACAATATATGATATCATATTTATGTATGGGGTTCTATTGATAATTTAATAAAAATGATATAAATACAAGAGGCTAACATAACCTCGACCAAAGAAAAGAAATAGGTTAGGGTTAATTTCACAATCTCATTATTATTAGATGTTTTTTTTACGTAAGTGTCTACTTGGACCTCTTTATCATCCACATCTTTGTTTCACAAAAATTTATTTCAAAACATTTTTATTTTAAACGATATTATATGATAATGTCATTTATACCTTTTTCTGAATTATTATAAAATGGTTTTAATGGAATATTTCTTTTGATTTCTAAACAAGGTGCATTATGACCTTTTTGACAAACTATGGTAATAATGTTTTTAACTTAAGCAGAGGATTCATTTATTATCCACAATTACGAAACCTTTGAAGCTTCCATACAATCTTATAAGAATATTTTCAAAATTGTTGTTCTCTTTTATAAATACTATAATTTTAAATTATTTCAAAATATAATTATTTATTTCTCTCAAATAGTTTTGATTTCTTCAATGTCAAAAAACCCTAATACATTTTATAATTGTTTTAAGTTGATTTATTATTATACAAATCATCCATATTTTATTGAAGGTTTTGTGATTTGTTTGACTGTGGATGTGTCATTTTTATAACATTCTTGTTTTAGGGTTAATATATTAACTTTTCATATAATAGATTTAATATGATCATTTATGTTATGATTCCACCTTTTTGTATGAGGAATGCATGGGACTTTTCATGTGAACGGTGGAGCCCTCTATAGATCCTCGATGCCTTGGTAGGTATCATGATACAAACTATTTTCTTTGAAGATGGTGTTGAAAAAATATTATTTGTAGTCTTGGCATGAGGCCTTGAATGTGTGGTTATGATGTCCAACATTATGCATTCATTCATTACGAAATTAGCTATTGATATTACATGTGATTATTCGACTAGTAGAATATCCACAAGAATAATTAAATGGAATTATTTGATTTAACTATGCAATATTATGTTGAATATTATGTCTCAATGGATTTTTTTAGTTATATATATTTCCTTATGTGTCTATTCTTATTTATTAATTTTCCGCTATATTTTTTCTTTACTAAACATCAGCATTCAACCCTTTATATGTTTTATTTTTTCCTGGATGCGAAGAAGTATATTATGACTGAACAATAGGGATAGTCTAAGGGATATGAATGAGGAAAATGGAGACAATGATGTTTTTGTTTTTTATTTTATAATGTAATGTAATGTTCATGTATGAAATCTATTTTTCAAGACTAGTAAATGGATCGGTCATTCGAGACTTTATTCTTTTTTATCATTCCAATGTATTAGAATAATGTACTGAATCAGGGTAATTGGGGTTGGGGTGATGCAGTTGGTAACCAAGTAATTATAGAAATAACCATGGAAACAATATTTATAAAATCTCTGATTAGAGACCATTACCCAAAGATATGAATGGAGGATTATTATAAAATAACATCATAGAATTGTTGTAATGCCAAGATTTTGGGAATTTTCTATGAAATACATTATTGTCTAGATACGAGAAGGTAGAGGCGGATCTAACACAGATGTACCCAGGAGAGAAAACATCGACAAGGAGTTTCGAGCATGACCCTGGGTATCTTGGTACATGACAACGAGCCTTGTTTCACTCTTAGTTATGACACTCCCAGGGGATTTTCTTAGGATAATTAACAATTTTTTACCAGCCATTATGAAGGATTTTGGAGTAAATACTTCCTCAATGATTTTTTTTTATAATTTTATATTATATGCATAATATTTTATGTTTGCGTTAGTTATTTTAAATTTTAGGAATTATGTATTGCGATTCCTCAACTATCCTACTGTATTCCATTGTTTAAAAATGGATCCAAGTATATAGAATGAGAACTCCAACAATAGGCATGATCCAATGAGTTAGAAGGATCATATCCTTCATTGTATTAGGCCAACATTAAGAAATATAATATTCTCCCATGTATTATCATCATATGAAGAAATAGTATAATGTGTTAACAAGATATGTAATGGATTTTTGGAGACCTTTGTCTTTGAAAGGATTCCAAGAACGAAAAGGATGGTAGAGAGAAATATGGATAATGGGAATAGTGGAAAGAATAATTTTCCCATATGTGATTACTGTGGAAGGAATAACCTTGGAAAATGATTGATAGTAATGAGATTTTGTAATTTGTATGGAGATAAAGGACACTTGGTACGTGATTACAAGGGTAATATAGTGGTTTAAAATGATCAATGCATCATCTACAAGGATTTGGGACACTACACGAATCAATGTCCAAATCATTAGAGTATAACACAAATGATGATGTTGGATAAAAATCATGTTATGATATTACTATAAATGAAGATTAATTACTAGTTTTCATATGTTGATATTAAAGTATTATACATTTTCATTGGTATCAATGATGTACATGTTATAATAATTGTGGAGTATATAAAGAATGTATTGCAGTACTAGTACATTCAAAATTTGAGATTGTGTGGTACCATGGAAAGTGACTCAATATCAAGTTATTTTTTTGGGAAAATACATGGTTGAAGGAATGATTAACTTTAATATGGTCCTTATATTGTGGTATTGATTTTGTAATAAGAGACGATTGATTTAGATAAATTATATTTGATATTATTTACTACCTTAGAAATAATTAATTTTTTTTATTCTATAATTGTTGGTGATTACAATGTTTTTAGATTTTAATTGTATATCTAGTATTCTACGATTATCAGGTGGAATAAAGAAGTACATACCTATTAAAATATGTGTATTTTGTATTTAATTTTATTACAACATTTTAAGAGAATACACGATGATGGTATTCAGTTGTGTATTATATGAACTTAAATATTAATTTTGGACTCTGAGTTCAGACTGAAGTAGTATGGATATGCTTAAAGGTTGAAATAGATTACATTTGAAATTGGATACTATTTTTAAGTTAAAATAATTTCTCAAGATTTTTTTTGAATTGTCATAAGAAAGGACATCCTGGAGTTAGTGCGTCAACCTGTCACATCTGGCAAGGCCGCGAGACTTGAACCCGAAACCAAATGGCGACAAGGGCACACCACCTTCCACGGGCCTTCATGATGTCCTAGTTTGTATAATTTTGTTTTTAAAAAAAATTATAAAAATGAATTCTAAATTCAATATTTATTGTACTGTATATGATTAGGATAAATAGTATATTTTTTTTAAATCTATTTTCTTTTGGAGTGAAAAATTATTTTCTAGTAGGATTTAGTTGAAGGATGAAACTCTACTCATCATGTATATTTTTTTCCTCTTTCTCTATCAATAAATAACTTCATAAACATTAGGGAAGGGATATTAATACCAAAAATGTGTTATCCAAATACCTTATATTTGTTGAACCAATGATATTTTAAATAATCAAAGATCGATGGATTTGAGGCCCTCAATTTTACACATGTTTGTGACTGATGTCCTCAATCACTCCATATAAATATTTACAGTTTTAATCCAATAACCTGTCTATTATTTCCCCAAATTATTTTTTGTAATCTAAATTATAATTTGGTGGTGACTATTTTCATTTCACTTTATTTATCATTAAGACTAAATATCATAATCCCAATTTCCAATGTGGGATTTCCAAAATTTTATTTGTATATTTTTAATGTTTTATTTTCATTGAAAAATTTAAAATTTCACAGAAACAATTTATTGACGGGGGGAAGAGAGTAACACCCCAAAATTTAAAAGTATGCTATCTCTTCAAAATAATTCAATAACTTATGTTACACGCAAAACTGAGCTCGTATGCACCACAACTTACCAAACTAGCCATTAGAGAAATAGTTATGAATACTATTAATTAAATATTTTATTTTTTATAATCCATATGACTTTATAATCCATTTAATGAAATTTTTAGAGATAATATAAGAACAAAATAATGTTTTTCATATTAAAGAAGAGTTTTTCAAGAAATGAAAATTTAACACCTTTTAATGAAGATGATTTTTTAAAAACAATATTTGACACTATTATATATTATCTTTAAAGAATTTAAATTATTTACTAGAATCTGGACATAAAAATTATATTTGGATAAATTATTGGTACTTTTCTGATAAATTTCATATTTTGATGAAGGGTTAAATATACTACATTTTAATTAATTTTTTTTCCAAAATAATTTATATAGTTAAATTTTACATTTGGGTGGTTTTAAAGTTTCATTAGAATATATTTTTACAATTTTATATAATTTAGGTCATTCTATGTAATTTCACATTAAAACATGACATAAAAAACTTTTAATCTGTTGATAGTTATTAATTTTTAAAAACACGGTTTTTGTTATTACATCATGAATTAATTTTAAATTAATTTTTGAAACATCTATGTTTTGAATTTGGAAAAATGAATTCCATATTTTTATTCAGGAGGATTAAATTGTGTAAATAGTTGTGTTTTTTAGACATTATGAATATTATTTCAGTAAATATTTTATTTAACATTGTTAAAGGGTAAATATTTTAAATAAGGGTAATAAAATATTATTAATAAAATATTAAATTAACCTAACATGTGTCCTATTCCTATTGGTTGATCCATGTATGACCATGGTCATCCTTGTGTCGATTTTGGGACCCCATGGATCCACTTGAGAGTTATAATGACACTTTATAATAATTAATTTAATGTAATTACAAAATGATTAATACATATATATTTTTTTAAAAATAATTTATACACTGGGATATATATGTTATCTTCTCAACTATAAATATTCGTATGAAATATAAAAATATTTTCAAAATCATGAAATTATTTATAATTTTTATAGATCAGGTAAATAATGTCATTTAAGAAACAATAATTATGCAGAGTTTACCTCATTAAAGAATGATTTAAATAAATGAGATTCTAAAAATTAAAAAAATATCCAAAACATGTCCAATTATTATTGGATGATTTTATTTCGAACATGAGACATCTTATCATTTCCTTTAATGAGTTTTGGACCTTTAGAAACCTAAAATAATCATATAATAAAATAATGTTTTCAAACATTTCAAAAGAGCCCCCCCTACACCTTATAAAAATCCCACACCTCTAACCCATTTATCACACCTCTCATGCACCTTGTATCATTCACCCACAACCAATTAATCTCCATACATCCCTATAATACTCTTATATTCCTTAACATAGTCAGAAGGAACTTCAAGAAATCCTTTTAGTTCAAACCAAAGGGAGTTACCCGATTTAATGATAACATCTTCTCTTGGGTTGTTTTCTATTCTTTTACTTCTCCAACCCCCTAAACTCTCATTATTACATTATTTTATAAGAACAATGGTATCCTCAAAAATCTATGTTATTATTATGAGAATTATTTTAACAAGACCTACACAAACCTCCATCTAATTGGTAGAGATCATAATGTTTATGTGGACAGTGATCTATAACCTCACGAAATGATGATTACTCAATATTCTACTACCGCCTATTATAGTGTCCATTATGATGGAAGTGTAATTATAAATGATATTTATGGTATTTATTTTATCTATAATCTTCTATAATTATTTATTAAACCATACCTTTACTCTTTTCATGTTTTATATATATGATAATTTAATTTGAGAAAGTACAGACTACTGCCCCATAAAAGTGATATGACTCGTTCAAAACAAACATGGATCATATATAGGATGGTGTTAGTGAACATACATAATGTATATAAAATATTATATTATACTCGAATAAAAATTTATCTTTTTATCATTTTATCTTGTTTTCCATTAAAATTTAAAATTTAAATGGAAGTAGTGTTCGTGCGTACGTACAGATTAAAGTCTCCATGAACGCTTTGAGATTCAATCCCCATCGTAACCATTCAAAAATATTTTCATTTTAAAATTAAAAATAATATTTGAGAACATTATATCATTTTTCATATGAACAAAATACATCATATCCATAAAAAAGATAACTTACGTAACAAATCATATAATTGAAAAAGAATCTATTAACACATGAAACAATGATACTACTAAAATATTATTAACAATGAAAAATTAGAAGATCATATATGATATCATATTTATGTATGAGGATCATGAATAATTTAATAATAATTATTTAACTATTATACAGGATGTTAATGTGCCCTCAACCAAGGAATAGTACATGGTAATGGTTAATTTCATAATCTCTTTATTATCCGAGATGTTTTTACGTTAGTGTCTACTGGGACCTCTTTATCATCCACAACTGTGATTTTTAACATGTATTTCAAGACATTTTTACTATTTACCATATTATTGATTAATTTCATTTATACACTTCTTTGACATTTTAAAAATTGGTTTGATAGAAATATTTCTATCATTTTCTAAACAATGTAAATTATTACCTTTTCAACATACTATGGAAAGAATGTATTTATTAAATTACATGGAAGGTGCATGTATTTTTTTCCATTATGAATCCTTTGAATTTTCCCTTACATTCATATATGAATATTTTCAAAATAAATGTCTTCTTTAATAATTAGAAGACTTTTAAATGATTTCAAAATAGAAATAGATATTTCTCTCAAATAGTTTTTATTTCATCTATGTCAACATCAGTTAATGAATATTATTTTTGTTCGAAGTTGATTTATTATGATATAAATCTTTCTTATTGTATTGATGGTTTTTTGATATGTTTGATTGTGGAAATATTATTTTTATACCATTCATGGTTTCTGTTTAATGTAATAATATTTCTTATTCTAGATTTAAAACGAATGTTTCTGTTACATTTCATCATTTTCTTATATAGAATGCATTTGACATATTATGTTATGGGAGGTGACTGTTATAGGCCAATGATGCATCAGTGGGTCTCATGAGATAATCTAGTGTTTTGGAATAAGGCCTTGACAAAATATTATTTGTAGACAGGGCACGAGGCCTTTACAATGTGGTTTGGATGTCCGACATTATTATTTCCATCATTATAAAATTAGCTATTGATAATACATGTGATTATTCGACAAGTAAAATATCCATGTCAATATGTATATGGAATTACTTGATTTATCTTTGCCATATTATGCTGAATATTGTTTTAATGTTATTTTGTTTAAGTTTTATACATTTCCTTAAGTGTTTACACTTATTTATGATTGTTTCTACTATATTGTTATCCTTTTGAGCATTTGAGATCACCCCTTTCAATGTTTTATTTTCCCAAGGATGTGAAATAGTGTATTATTACTCACCTGTAGGGATAGTCTAAGGGATATCAATGTGGTCAATGGAGACAATGTTGTTGTTGCTATTTTTCATTTTATAATATAATATAACGTTCATGTATGTAATCAATATCCCAAGACTGCTTAACTGATCGATCACGTGGGACTTAATCATGCCAATTTATTAAAATACTGCACCGACTCTTGGTCACATGGGTCGAGGATTTACAACACTTCCAGAAATTAGTGTCAATGAATACTATTAGTGATAGTTATCATAAAGTGAAACAATGCTCAGTAAGTTAATTATGAAATAAAATAAAATAAAATTCTCTAAATGTGATCGTTATAAATTGGTTCTTGAATTTGACGTAAGAATAGGAATAAAAATATTATGAAATTTATTTATAAAATACTTTTAAAATTACTATTTTATTATTAATGTATAAAATATGAACTCAATTTCTGGTGGTCATTTTATGTTCCAAAAATATCTTTTATTCCAAATGGGGTTTGGTTTTTTTTAATTAATGTTAAGAGTAATTTTAACGATTTTTTGAAATTTTAATTATGAAAAATTATGTTATATTTTAAATCAATTTTCAAAAATTATCATTGGATGAACATTTGGATTTTTTTGATGGAAAACATTATACACTGAAATTTGAGAGGATATCTATTTTTGGTGAAACATTCATTAATTTTTTTAAATCATTATATTTAAATGTTCTAATTTTATTTTTAACTAATTTTATAGAAAAATAAATTTCTTATAATTATAAATTATATAATTATTTATATATGAAAAAAAAATTATAATATAATTTTGTATTAGTAGTTTTGTTGGCCGAAGAATTCATTTTTCTAAAAACAACTTGGCATCATTTTTTCATTTTTATGTTAAATTAATTTATAAAATTTATAGATTTTTCATAATGAAATATTATTTATATTTATTAAGTATTTTTAATTTTTTTAATATATTTTAACATCATTTTCTCATTATGTGTATTTATAATTTTAAAAAACATTAATACCCACTAAGAGTTAAACTGGGTAAAGATGATACAACTAAAAGGATAATAGTTAAAATAACCTAAAATATTACCTAAATACTATTTTATATTAATAATTCAATGTTATATCATACCTTAATTTAAAAAATATTATTTTTGAGAAACATTCTTACAATAATACATTATATATTTTAATCTTGGTAAATTTGAATTTGTGCCCTTATGAGAACCCATATTTTTCAGGTACACTTACCTCTTCATTTTTATTTCAATAGAGACATAGTTTCCCTATCTTTTTCAGAGATAAAGAGCCTATATTAAAGAAATTGACCTAATTTTATGTTGGGTATGTTTGTTTCCCGTAATGTAGTTCGTGTATAAATAAGTTATCAATTCACAATGGGTTCATAGTGAGCTGAGTGGCATGAAAAGGGAAATGGGATGAAAAAGAACTGTAGAATATATACACATTTTGTAATTGGATTACACATTGAGTAAATTTAATTACCTTTATTAAAATAAATGTAACATGAATATGTTTCTTCTAAAACCTATTAAATGATTTACAAGATGTGTAACTGAGTAACACAACATGTAAATGTCTGACCTATAATTTTAATGTGGTTTTATGCCTGATTTTATAACGAAATTTTTACATATTTTATCATCTCAACCTAGTTTTATCACTCTATGGTATTTTGGAGTCCATAATCCCCTATCAGACATCCAATTTATGAAATCAATCCCTTTTAATTTATCATTTTTGAATTTCATCATTTTCATCCTTCTAATCCAACCCCTTCCAGTAAAATCCATTGGCTAATTGCATTGTGTTTTTGTCTAGATAATCCTTTATCATGGAAACCCATGTAAACCTTAAGAATAATTTCTCATGGACATTGGCAGTGGGATTATATCTAGGATATTTGGTTAAATGTAGGGGTTCCAATAGTTAAATCCCATATTGTTGGTTTATTTTCATGGATATAAATTATTGAATTTCTATATTTTTTTCCAATTTAATTTCTTATTGAAATTAATTTATTATATTAATTAATTAATTGTGTAATTTTTAAATTAGGTGAGTAGCTGAGAATTAACTTTAGAAATTAATGGTTTAATCTTTTTTAATTGTATAGTTTATTGATATATTAATTATGATATATTGATATTTTGTGTTTAAATAATTAATTGATGAATTAATTAACCGATATTGATATTGTGAATGAATTTACTAATTATTGTATCAATTAATGGGTTGTTGAGAAATATTTAATATCATGTTATTATTATATATGTGATTATAAAATTTATGAATCGTAACATGGTCAATAAAATGTGAAATAATTAATGGTAATATGGTTATTCAATTATGATAATTTATTGATGGTAAAATTTTTAATCATTTGTGTAATAATGAATTGTAACATTGTCATTTAATTTTGAAAAATTCTCATTGGTGTCAACGTAATTTATTTGTGAATAAAAAATGGTTGTGACAATCAATGAATAAAAACATGGTCATTCATTTGAGATATAAATAATGGTAACATGTTCATTCAAATATTATAATTACTGAAATATTACATGATTATTCAGTTGTAAAATAGATAATCGTAACATAGTGCTTAAATTGTGTGAATTAAAGAGTGGTAACATAGTTATTCAATTGTTAAAATTTGATTGGATACATCAACATTTAGATCAGTGATATCCTTTCGGGATAGTTTAAACTCTTGAATGCACCAATGAAGGTATGGAGGGATGGGTAAAAATGAGAACCTAATGTTTTTGTGGTGAAATAATGATCAATTAATAATGTGATAACTATTTAATAATTCATTATAATTATTTATTTGTAAAAATCATAAATATTTTTGAATAATTATTGTTTTAGACACCATTAGTGGTGGCCAACATAGTCATACCGACGCCCTATTCGGCTCTTTAATCAGTGCCAAAATAGAATTTATTATTCTGGGACAGTTTGAAGGAAAATTCCTAGAGTTAGATGGATATTTTTTTAATATATAGCAAAAAGACCAGGAACAGGTTGAAGCCGGACATAAGAAAATTAAATAAAAAAGTATGAGAGTTTGGCATAAAAGGGGTTATTACATAATCAAGTGTAAAACACCGCACATCTATCAGCCTCCATAAGTGGGGTACAATAATCAGGTGTCTTTAAAGACGACATGCCACCAAGATCAATAAGTGTCGGCTTTTCCAGAGCATCTGCCACCAGTTTGGCCTCCCGATAGACACGTGAAATCACCAGGATAATTTTCATGACCTTATTGAGACAATCAACTAATTGATGTAGCATTCACCATGGTACATTACGTGTCTTTGTCCTCAACACATGAACCGTATACTGTGAGTCAGATTCAAGCCATATACACTTCCAATTAAACCGAACAGTATAGATGATAGCATATATCATGGATCAGATGCCAGCTTCGAATGCATTTCCAATTCTAATGGCGTGGTGGAAGCATCCCTTTCTTAACCTGCGGTAGGTCCGGAACACTCCCCTGCACCCCGACGTACCCGGTGCGCCCGACACAGCCCCATCAACTATCACCCAAAGGCAGGGCACAATGGGTGGAATCTACAGATTATGTTTTTTCATTCAAGGATTTCACGGCCGACCTGAAACCCCAAGCTTTCTCATAATTTGGAGATCATCAAAAATGTTAGACATTGCGCCATCTTGAACCATTGAGGAAGAATTAACATCCCTATGGACAACTATCATACCTTATTGAACTGTGGAGTGTGCATCACCAAACTACATGTAGTTCCAGGCTTCCCAGATATCTGCAATAATAGTAGAAAAAGAAACCAACATCAGGTTCTAAATATTCTCACTGCATTGAGTATAAACCATGCCAGACATCAGGTCCAGGACCGGCCTGCATGTGTCAACCACAATCCCAAATAGAGAGCCAATGTAATCCAAATGCTGCTCGGCACACCTGTAGTACATGAAGACATGCTCCATAAAGTCCTCCTCAGCCATGAAAATGTAACACATAGAGGCCATTTATAGGCCATCCCGTTTGAGAAGGTCAGTTATTGGTATTCTATTTTTCCACATTCTCCATATCAAGAAGAACCTAGTAGGACAAATGAAGCTAACCTTGGAATGCATCAGCCTTGCCAGTGTAGGAGTTAGACCCCCACAAGCTGTCCTATAAGAATCCCTACAGTTAAACAGCCCAATACTATCATAGAACCAAATCAGAGTATCAACATCCATGAAAGCATATACATTGATTTCATTTTCCACCAGCACATGAATATCAAAAATAGGAGAAAAATTTTGGGAAATAAAGGCCGATATGGACATAGGGGGATGCATCTGATGGAACATTATGATCCTGAACGGGCTGTGTGAGCTACTTTGGTGTCCAACAATTCAGGGTGTTATCCTTGAAAACCAACCCTTTAGTATCCTGCACTATCCTCCCATACACATTCTTGAGAGATGCCCAAACCGATGAGGCAAGATAATATGTATAACCATTGAGAAGCCTCTTTGTAATTCGATTCTAAATGAAAGTCATCATCATCTTCATCTGTGATCAGGTTCCATGTGAATTTCCTAATCAACCCATCATTGAAGGTGCGGACTTCCTTTACCCAAAGTCCCCATATCTCCACATGATTTATGCATTCCTTCCATGTAAATGTAATCAACATCCTATCATGTGGTGACCTCGTCCATATAATGTTTCACACCATGATCTGAAGCTCCTTAATATGTCCTCTCGGCCATCTATAAAGGGATAAGGAATTAACAAACTTCGATGTGATCACTAAATTCACCAGGAAAACCCTCTATGCCAGTGACATAGCCTTTTCCTTTCAACTAGCCAACTGATGTATAATACCAGCAGAAATTACCTCCAAATACTAACTTTTCACCTTTACCCAAAATAGTAGAACCACAACATATTGGAAAGGAAGTGATCCTCTTCTCACACCAAGAGATCTTAAAATCCTGTTCATTTTTCCGACCAAAAACCCATTCCCAAAGACGATAAAAAAACATGCCCCTGTTAATTCCATGTACAGCCACAACCTCATTATGATAGAAGAGGACCATAATTGATTATATAGTTTTACATGAAGGTTGTCCAAGTAATAAGATGTCATATGCGTACAAGAGATGAGATGGGTCCTTCCCACTCACAGCAGCCCTGATCTGCTTCTACCATCCCATTTGACCAAGGTCGTTGATACACCTACTTAGATAATCCTATTCAAGCACAAAAAGAATTTCAGAAAGTGGACCACCTAGGATCACTACCCTGGTTCATGAAAAAATGCCCCTTGGGACACCATTGACAATGATTGATAGCCTTGTATAACTAAGAATAATTAGAATCATGCTCAAAAATCTATAAGAGAAGCCATGCCTCTAGAGGACATCCAAGAGAAAAACACATTTCAACATGTCAAAAGCCTTGGATATTTCAATTTTGATAGAAAATTTCCCTTCCATTGACTTCAATCTCAAAAGGATGACACTCTCAGAGGCCATGAATAAGAACTTTTAGATGTTCCTCACATGGATGAAACAAAACTGGTTCATGGTGATCATACCATCAACCATCCCACCCAGCCTTGTCATTAAGATCTTACTGATAAGTTTTGGTATTGTATTCCCAAGAGCCATCAGCCTGAAGTCATTGATGTCAAGGGCATTCTCATTCTTGGGGTTGAGCTCAACAAAACATGAGTTCATACCATTTGGAATGTAATAGTGAGAGAAGAAGTACTTCGTGGCCTGCTCAATATCATTCTGAAAAATGTCCTAGTAAAACATTAAAAACATTTTTTCAAATCCATCAGGACCCGGGGAACTCTCCAGATTGAGAGAGAGGATGGCGGATCTGATATCTTCTTGGCACATGGGAGTAGATAGGAGTAATTCGACTAATCATCAATGTTGTAGATGATGTTGTCCACCATACAGTGAATACTAGACTACCTATTATCATAGTATATGGCCTTAAATGTACTCATCCACAGCCAATGCAATCTAATTCTCTTCCATTTTGAGTTTCCCATCAATGATGATCACCTTGGTCCCTCCCCACGCCCTCTTTTCATTGTGAAATCTTTTGAATAACATAAAATTTTGGTCCCCATCCTTTAGCCACTGCACATTCAGTTGGTTTCTGATCAATCATTCCCTCACCATTAAAAGATCACAGAGCTTGTTGTGAGCATCAATTTCCTCTCATGACACCCTCAGATTATGCCCCTAACAGTCTGAATTTTGGCCAACTCATCCTCTAATTTCTTGATATTCTTATCCAATTATGAAAAGTAATCCTTGCTCCATGATATTAGTATCCCCTTCAGATTCTTATGTTTCATAGCAAGTAATTATATCGGACATCCAATTGTGTCATGTTTCCATGCTTCTAAAACAAGTTCCCTACATCATGGTTTCACAAGACATCCATTGCTGAAACGAAAAGGAATAGGGGCTGACCTTGTCCCCTGATTCTCAACATCAACAACAAATGTGTTTTGATCAGAGTGGTGCTTAAGAAGTTTGAATCCAGAAACACCATGTGCTAAAAACCTTATCATCAATATGGAAAAAAGCATCTATCATGATTTATAGCTTTTTTCCCTTCCCATGTGTTTCTAAACCATGTGAAATCATCGCCAAAAATTTCAACTTGATCCAGATTGTAGAAATTAATACACTCAAAGAATTTAGAGGCAGCAATCCTATTAAAAGTTTTTCAAGTTATTTCCCTGGGATTCAATACAGTATTGAAATAACCAATAGGAAAACATTCTTGATCGATCCTCTTAGAGATTACATTGAGAGCCTCCCATAAATCCCTCCTCCTAATATAGGAGTTGGAGGCATAAACAAATGATAACAAAATATTCTAACCAGAAAAAGTACAGTAAACCAGAACACTTTTAGGACCACTATCAGTCGGTGTAATCTATAGGGTGTTATGTACTAACACCCAAAAGTGATCCATAAAGGATAAAGAATGATTTCTAGACAAAAAACTGTATCCTAGTGAGTCCAACCTGAAGCCCTTTCAGTTTTCAAACAGAACATTAGGTTCAGTAATACTGAAAAACATTGGTTTGTAGGTCATGATATAATGTCTTAGGGACCTGACCGTGCGTGAGTTCCTCATCCCTTGACAATTCCAATACATAATTCTCATTTCTTACAAACCATTCATCTTGTTAGAGGTCTCCCATTCTTCTCTACTAAATCATTAATGTGCCCATTTTTCTTATGAAATCCATGTCCCTTCATCATCCCATGCCCGAGGACAGTGGTGCTATCATGATCCTTGATTACCTTCATTGATTTTCTGACTTCCTTACCATTACAATTACACTAGTTTTGGGCATCATTTTTTTTATGAAGCTTGTCCACTCAACCATTGTGATCCACAACATCCTCACTTGTATTGAATGGGCCTAATTCTGTAGGTATCTTCCCCACCACTCTCATTGTCTTTCCATCCTCGCCAAACAGCCCAAACGATCGACCTGTTACATCATCATCACTTAAACTGGTTTGGCAAGTTTCATCCACCTGCACCACCATACATTCTTTAACCAGTAACCCAATAGCACCACTGGCAGCAGGAATCCCTTCACCCCCACATTTCCAACATCAGAATTCCGAGCCTCATCCACCTCATCCGACCAAAGTCTTCCACTCAGAAGGAGAAAGGTGTTTAAATACATGAGGGGAGGAACACTGCCCACAGTCATCCTCCTTCTTCCAGCCTTGGAGGGGGAGATCTGAGTAAAATCTCCTCCTGGGTCAGAAGCTGACTATCAGTCAATTCATGCATCACCACTAATTCTTTGATACCCTGTCAAATGTGATATGATAGTATTATCATCCAAAAATCCTATGCTCTTCTCCTCATTGGAATCATTATGAATGAAGACATCTAGCTTATCCACCATAGGAGCATAATCACCACATGGAGAAGAAATCGCCTGGGTTTCATCATCCACGCCCTACATATCCACGACAGGTCCACTGGGAACTTCAATTTGCATTGAATCCTTCACCATTTCCATAGAGTAAGAGCCCGCTATAGCCAGATTCCCCTTCTTTCTAGGCCCAGACCACTGACCATCACCATAGCTCTCCAGGTGCTCCATAGGGCATTTTTCCTCCTTCCTTCTCATACACATTCTCTCATCATGCCATGTCATCATGCAAGGACGACATACTGTGTACCACTTCCACTCAACAATTGTGTTCCCAAAGATCAACCACGTCGAGTATAATTTTGGATTCCTCTCATACAACATATCAAGATTCATACTATCATCCCTCGTTGTCAGAACCTCCTCTTCCACAAATGTGCTGGACATGCTAACTTCCACCAAGTTTCTGGAATAGTGCCCCAGCCTCGGGTTGTCTGTCTGTTGGTCCATTCGAATCGAATTTCCCACCGAAAATTCAATATCCCCTAGAATACATGGGTTCCAATAAAACCAATTTTTCTTATAAATTCGGATCCATAGTTGAGTATGTGTACTGCGGACATTCATGGGATAAAAGTTTCTATCCCATTCATGGACACTCAAGAAACCACAGGTTCAAGGAAACAATATCTTTGCTCCATGCATTCCTCTTACCATCATCTGAGGGGAAGACCACATGTTAGTACCCCCTGCCCATCATGATCATCCGTTAGTTATCAAAACCCCACACTCAACATCCCTTTTAGTTAGATCCTTTAATTTCCACAGCCACTCCCCCTTAGGGATTATAACTCTCAATGATTGAATATCAGCATTAATTCACCCTATCTTCCACCACTTCTTGATTTGCCGATAGATGATTAATCATCCCCTTCCGTATCACTATACCAGGCGGAGGAGAATACATGTTAGAGAATTAGGTTCCTGCTGCATTCTTCACCACATCCAAAAAATTTATCCTTGTCTTCGTTGAAACTACATTATTACCATCACCCTTTCTTGCGAACGACAACATATCCTTGTCACTATGAGGTTCAAAAAGCCGCTTCATCCACCAGCATCCTTTGTGCGCATCCCCAATATGAGATTAGAGGGATCACCATCGTCTCTAGATTTGGGGTTATCAAACAGTTCCCCTTGAGCCATCCTTTTTAATAGATATTTGATGAGGAAAATAGATTTCATTTGTGACCCTCTTGAGATTATTCATTATTTTTATTTTCATTTATTATTATATATATATATAATATAAATTAATGTTGCATGTTCTTTTGTAGTTGGATATTGTATTTACTTCCATGTTTATTATGATATATTGGTGTTGTATTCTATTATAAATTTCATCTAATATTTTATATTGTTTATGCTTGTATATTACTTAAAAAAAAATGTAGAGTCTCCCCCCTAATAACTTTTCAGACCCTTGCTTTTTGTTGGAAGCCTCTAGTATATGGGCATGGACGTTTGAGGTCATGTGATTGACTAGATTGGGGTTATGTCATGTGGATCATGGGGTGAGTCAATACAATGTGGTATTAGAGTAGTTTAATATTATTTTTTCTATTTCATACTTTTCAAGGAAGGATTATAATCATACAACGAAGAGTCAAGCATCGGTAAAGATCTCAAGCATCGGAGATGAAAAACATTGTACAAGGGAAAACACATGTACTTTGTGTGGGTTTATCTTCATTGTTGTATTTTACTATAGTTGAATGTTATGAAACTATTATTGAGAAACTTTTAATGTGATGTGAAAACTCTTTTAGAAATTTTCTAATAATTAATTCGTGGCCTGAAATGGAACAAGAGTGGAGTCTTTATTAATCATTCTAGGAACTCATGATTATTTTTCCACATTCATCATTTTAGGCATGCACGAGAAGAAATGTATTGGGTATACTATTTAACATGGACTATTTCCAATGGATATTAGGTTCAATTGAATTTGATTCCCAACATGATATCGAAATCAATAAAATGAATCGATAATGTGAATAAATGGGTGTTTAATGAGAAACCTAATCTATGAGATTGGTTTTACCTTTATTATCCATGAACTAGGTGTTGGATGGTTATGGGTGGTAATAAAACATAGTATTCAACACATGTCTAGGATAGGGAAAGCACTTATTGTGTTTTTTCACTATTTCATAAATGTGATATTGTTAGTTTCTGAGTCATAAGATGTGTGATTGTATTTTTAGAGATATTCCTCCATGAAGATACTTTTGGAGACTATGATAATAGGATATGGCTAGAGATGATCTAATAGTTGAGGAAGTTTAGGAACCCATATTTCTAGGTGAGGAAGTTGGGGAGCAGTTCTGAGTGTACATCTCTTGCTTCATGCTTTACATGGATAGTGATCCATGACATGTTATGAAGAGTTTGTATAACCTATCAAGGGAGTTTCTGTTGAAACCCCCTCCAAATTTTTTTAGAGTGGGTGGACCTAGGGTATTGAGTTTTGGGTTGATTCTATTCAGATTATAATTGATCATTGGGAGGCACATAATAAAAACATTTTCATGTTGGACACTTATATGAAACGATGATTAGTGATGTGCAGGTGTGACATTCAAGTGTGTAATAGACATGCTAATGGAATTATATAGAAGTACACCATAGAGATGTTCAAGGATAACTTTTACCAAGATATAGTGAGACACGAGAGATCAATATAGATCAAGTGGGTGACTAAGTGGTGTACGTTTATAATAGACTATATTGAATGATTTATATACCTATACTAATTTTCTCTATAGTTGACATGATATGATTCAGCTACAAGGATATTCCTCCTAGAAGAACATGAGTGTGGGATTGAGTCCCAAGATAACCATTTTTTATTAATTAACATTCATATGGTGGTCGATCAAGATTTCATAGAATATGGGAAATGAAAGGCGGGTTTCTCTTCATGTCATAAAATTGCTACATGATGATTAGGGTGTCTGACATCCGAGATTATGAAGCATCATTATGAAAACATTGGTCATAGGAGTTGAATGTTTTTTACATCCAAAGTAGTGTTGGATTCAATTGACCTTATTATAGTGTTTATTTATCATTTTCGTAGGCTGGTCCATTATAATATCCATTTTCTATAACCACTACTATTATGCCAGTCATGCTGAATGATGTGGCTTCTACAGAACATCTATATTATATAGTAATAGAAGGACAACTAGGGTGAAACTAGAGTGTGCAAGTGTGTTGGAAGCATAACTTCTATACCATACAAATATGGATGCTTGAGTAATTCTAGTTGAGGATGTAGAGTAAGTGCAATTGATGCTTCTGGGGATGAGTGTCAATATCTACAATGTGGTGGGACTCAGAGGATTCTAACTAATTCACAAGGGATAGGGGTGGTAAACCAATATGGAGGGAATCCTACACTGGTGGATATCAGTGTAGGACCTTCAAATGTTACTAGTTCAATTCATATAGATTAAACATTATCAAATTCATTATTTCATACTAATAACTCTCATTCAATTATTTCTAAAAAACATGTTAATGGTTTGAACATAGTTGTGGTGTTTGTGAGCATGGTAATGACTCTAGATATTACATTGGGAGTAAAGTACAGAAAAATCCTTATATAAAATTTTAGTTCTTTGGAAATCAAAGAAATTTATTTTCTGTAGGATTTCAATAATCTATACATGTTGAGATTTAACCTAATAATGCTTTTTGACTAGCTAGTCGCATACTGAGCCAATATAGATTGTCACTAGAGGGGAGTGTTTTTTTCATATCTTATGTGTGGTCTTTATATTCAACATGGGTATTGGAATATCCATGAAAGATGATGGGGGAAAATTACTCAGTAAATGTGACACCTCACAACCTATATTCCTAGTTTATTGAAATTTGATATATGTGTATGTCATGATGACTTTCCAGAAAAGGAGGAATATTTTTAGGATTTTTTCCCGAAGAATTCTCATGTCATATACCATAGAGAGATTTGGAATTCAATATTGGGCTCTGGTAGAGGCATGATCCAGTATCTATTCCACTTTATAGAATGGAACTAACAGAGCTTCAAGATCGTAAAAATCAGCTCAAGTAGAAGTGATTTATTTCTTCCATGTACATCTCCTTTGGGACCACCTATGTTTTTAATAAATAAGGATGACATGTCTTCTTGATTGTGTGCAGATTAACAAAAGATGAATTAGATGAATGTGACGAACTATTATCATCTTCTGGGTATCGATGATATTTTGGGCCAGTTGATAGGAGTTGGTGTCTTCTCAAAGATCGAATTGGGATTAGGGTATCATCAACTGAGAGTTCAGAGCTCTTAAATACCAATGGCATTTTTCAGAAGAAGGTATTGATTATATGATTTCATAAAAAAAGACATTGTATTAATGAAATATCCTACAGTGTTTATATCATTTATGAAAATATCTTTTGTCGATACCGGGATTAGTTTGTGGTGTTTTTTTGGATGACATCTTGGTGTACACAAAGACCCATGATGATCATTTCAAACTTCTTGAGATTTTCATAATTACAATATGAGAGAATTAACTATATGATAAGATATCATTGTGTAATTTTTTGATCATTCATCACAATTCATGGGACACATTATCTCAAAAGAACGTGTGTTAGTAGATCCAGTGATATTACAGACAGTGGTATTTTGGGAGCAATAGATAAGTTTTTTTTTCATTTCCATAGTTTTTTTGGTTAGTCAGATATTATAAAGGATTCATCCAGTACTTTTTTCATTTAGTTGTACAAATTTTATGCCAAATAAAGAAGGGGATGAGGTTTTATAGGTCAACATTATGTGAACATTTTCTCAAGGGGATGAAGAATATCTTGACATTGACACCAATCTTGATCATACATGAACCATGTAAGTAGTACACACTTTATTATGATTCTTTTGTGATTAGACATAGATATGTGTTAATATAGGTAGATCATGTTGTAGATTATGAGTCTCAGTAGCTAAGGAAACATGAATGGAAAAATCCTAATCATGAAATTGAGTATGTAGTACATGTTTATTATTTTAATTTTTGGTGGCATTACCTAATGGGAGAAATTTTATAGTGTATACAGACCATAAAAGGTCACAATGTATCTTCTCACAACTTCATTTGAATCTTGACATTGAATATGGTTGGAGTATATTTTGTCAGTAGGTTTTGTGCTAGCATATATGACCACAAAGGAAAACATTATGGAAGATGATTTGATCAGGAAAACTCGAATTCTAGCGGTACACGAGTCTAGAGTTGAGTGGAATATTATGGATTTCCTAGATGTAATACATGTAGTGGTTCTGTAAAATTTGGATATGATGAATTTAATGACATTTTTAGTGGATTATACACTTTTGAGAAGGATATGTGATAGCAAGTATGAGGATCTAGATTATTTATAACTAATGTGAAATCTATTAGGAAGTGAGTCATCTTCGGATTGGTGGATATATGTGGATGACAACATCTACGTCAGGACTGATATTTTTGTGACTATGAGAATGTGGGAGTAGCTTATGTGGAAATTCAATGCGTAAAATGGGTTTTACATCTAGTCTTGAAAATGATTTATCATGTCCTATGATGAATGTTTTAGTGGATGGGAATGAAAAAGAAAACTATCGGTTTTATCACATGATGTTACCCCTATCAGGTAGTAAAGGTAGTGTGTCAATGAAATAGAATATTTCATTAGTTGTTATCCATTTTGGAGTTGAATTTGGATGATTTAAAAATTAATTTTATTGTGGGTCTCCTGAATATTCCAAGGAAGAATGACACCATATGAGTTATTGTAGATTAACTGAAAAGAGAATCACATTTTTTTCATATAAATGGACATTCTCTGTGCCGAATAAGAAAAAAAAATTGTGTTTAAGAGATAGTTCATATTCCCGGGGTTCCCTAGTATATTTTTTTAGATCATTACTCATGATTCAACTCACACTTCTTGGAAGGTCTTGGATAACATTCATAGAAAACATATATTATTGGGTATGGATTTCCACCCATAGACAAAGGGAAACTAGACCATATTATACATATGATAGTGGATATGATATGGGTTTGTGTGCATAACAACATGATATCATTGGTGATTACCATGATTTAGTTTATTTTTCCATTACCAATAGTTATAATAGAATCTATAAAAAGGGAACCATATGATGATATTTATGGAATTCCATGCAGGTCATCTATATGATGGATGGAGGATGGTGAGTCATAGTATCATAGACTGAGTCTTGTACAAGGGATGTTAGAATAGGATAAACTAAATTTTAAATGAATGAAAAAAATATAGTAGATAGAAGAATTAAGTTATTATACTTAGAAAACCACAAGAGTTTATAATGGATGATTGGGTATTCCTTCAGGTTTTACTAATGTGGGATCACCGTACAATATAGTGGATGTGAAATTTGGTTCCCATATTCATTAGACTGTTTCAAGTTGTGGTGAGAATCGAGAAGGTAGTATACTATTTAGTTCTTCCCCAGAAATATAGTTTTATGAATGGAGTTGTCAATGTATCACAAATACGACTATACCATATCAAACCTTCCCATGTGATGTAGGTGGATGATGTTGATCTTGAGTTAGGTGGGTCCTTTTAGGATCATCTGATACGAGTATTGGATCAAAATGTGAATGTGTTGGGTGTAAATATCTTCTCAATATTTCAGTTACTGTTCAAACATATATATATATATATATATATATATATATATTAGGAAACATGGGAAAGGTAAAAAAATATATAGGTTCAGTGGCCTCATATTTTTTTACTCAAAATTATAGAGATTTTCTTTATTACCACTCAAGGACTATCTTTTATAATGTTAGAATATTTTAAGATCCTCTCTTTCTCTGGTACTATTTATATGTTTTTTTATTGTGCCTTAGTGGACTAGTATTTTGCAGAGTTGGAGAGACTGTGTTTTATAAAATGACCTAACTAAATGGATTATAGTATTGATCAAATTAATGTTTTCTTTGTAATATTTGTTTAATTTTTATAAATGGGTTCATGTTGAGTTGAGAGGAATTAAAGGGAAAATTGGATGGAAAACAACTATAGAACATTTACATGTCATCTAATTGGATTACACACCATGTAATTTTTCACATTTGTAAATAAAATAAATATGACATGATGTAATTTTTTGTTGAAACCCATATAATTCATTGCCATAGGTGTATCTTTGTTATAATCCATTTAAAATCCCAACCTATAGATTTAATGTGGTTTCTTGGCTGATTGTTTATGGAAACTATTGAAAAAATGATCCTCTCAAACTAGGGAGACCCTCTGGATATTTTGGAGTTCCAAACCCCATATCAGACATTTTATTTATGCGATAAATCCATGGTAAGTGTCAAATGGTTTTATTCATTCCTTAATTTCATTCATCTCTAATGGTAAAATACCCTTGTGAATTGCATTGTCTTTTTTGATCATGATCAATCAATATCAAGGAACCCCTTGGAAATAATCTATATCTTTCCTCATCGGTGTTGGCTAATGGAATTTTTTTGGATCTTCGGTTAAATGATGGTGGGATAATTTTCATATCCCATTGTAATGATTTTGTTTTCATTCATGAAAAATATATAATTTTTATAATTTCTTAGTAATTGAATTTCTCAATGGAAGTAAATAATTGCATAATTAATTATTTATGGAATTGTGAAATTGTGAGAGTTTCAGATAATTAACATTGGAAATTAATTGTGTAATATTTTTTTTATGAATTGGATAATTAAATAATGACTTAATAACGAGACAATGAAATTGTGTCTTTGAATTATTAATTGGTGAATTAATTATTGGATGATGATATTGTAAAATGATTAAATAATAATAAAATTAATTAATGGGTGGTTAATAAATGTACAATAAAAATTTATTATTATATATTGGATTATCTTATTTGTGAATAATAACCTGATCATACATTTATGAAATATAGAATTGTAACATGGTCATTAAATTATGTTAATTTATGGATGGTAACATCATCAGTCATTTATGAAATAAAGAATGGGTGCATGGTAATTTAGTTGTGATAATTTATGGGTTGTGTCATGGTCAATAATTTTTTATATAATTAATGGTAATATGGTTATTCAATTGTGAGAATTTATTAATGGTAACATTTATATTAATTTGTGTAGTAAAAAGGGTGACATAGTGATTCCATTATGAGAACTTCCAAATAGTTACATGGTCATTATTTTTTTGAAATATATAATGGTAACATCATCATTAAATTTTTTGAATTAATTAATGGGAACATGTTAATTAATGTGTGTTTATAATAATGGTAACATGGACATTTAGACAAATGATATCCCTCATGAATAGTTTAGACACCTTATTGGGTAGACGAAGGAATAAAATTATGAATTACTATGAATAAATGTTGTTTATGTGTCTAAATAATGATAATTGATAATGTGAATACTATTTAATTATTCATTGTGTGTTTTTTATAAAACTACATAAACTATTTTTGGATGGATATTGTTATAGACCCCATTTGTGGTGGTCTACAAAGTTATACTCACACCATATTTGGTCTACCTTATTGATAAGTGAATTGACATTATTATTAAAGGATAGGTTAATGAAGAAGGAAATATTTTAAATAGGTAATTTTAGAATGGATATTTGTTGAGGTAAATAGACATGGTTCGGGATCCACTTGAGATTAAAAAACTTATTTATATTCAATTTTCATTTTAGTAATTTGGCATGTAAAATTGCATGGAATGTTCTATTTTATGTTGGATATGATATTTCATTCTTTTTTTACCATGAGATATTTTTTTTGTCATATATTAATTCTTCTATTCTATATTATTTTTGATAGTACATTACTCTGATCAGAAAGGATATTATCTCTACATAAATTACTTTTAAGGCACTAACTACTAGTCAGCATCCTCTAGTGTATGGGAAGGATTGTTTAATGTTATGTGACTGACAAGCTATGGGCACCAGAATGCGGTACCTGAGTTGGGACATTATAGTCTTCTCTCTAAATTATAAAAGGAATCAAATTCTCCGTATTATCAACAATTCTATATAATCTTATATCATCAAATATTTTTCAATATTCCTTCCAAACATCAATCCCCACATCTGAGATATATTTTTTGGATCAAAATTCTATCTTAATAAAGTTTAATGTATAACCTTAAAGATAATATCCAAATAAGAATCATAGTTATTAAAATTGTTTTTTATTTTCTAATTACTTCTTTTAGACCTGTGAAATAATTCTTAACCGATTTAATTTAACAACATCATTATCATCTATATAATAAAATATATTATAATAAAATACATTTAATTCTAGAAAATTGGTTTTTTGGAAAACAAATTTTTTATCATGATATTATATTATCTTTATTACAAACCATTATATAACTATTTTTTGAATGAAAAAAAATTAATTTCCAAAAAATAAATTAAAATCAACTTTTAATATTAATATTTATATTTTTAATATAGAAATAAATGAAACCTAGAAAAATAAAATTCATTAGAAAATTATTTATTTTCATCATGAAAAGATTTAGATAAAAAATAAGTTACAATTTATTAAAAATTAAACAATCAATTTAAATTCACAAAAAAAATTCAAATTAATTTTCAGGATGAGTTCAATATTATTTGTACACTTTATTCCGATGAAATGGATAAAAATTATAATAGATCACATTCTATTTATTTTTTGGGTTGGGTGTAAATAATTCTATTATATATCAAAAGAAATTCCAATGAAATGAACCTGAAATCATATGGTCTAATAGTCTACAACCTTAAAATTAATTACTCAATTTAAATTCCCTCAGTTAATGTACAAAATAATGAAACTTATGCTTCAAAGAAAACTCATGTTCTTATATACCTTCCTAAAATTTTATATTACAATAATTAATATTATCCATGTGATTACTCTAGTTGAATTATACTTTATAACTACAATCCAAGATTTTTAGAAGCATTAATCTGGTAGAAATATCCTTATTAAATTTTGTTAAAACTGATTTTAGAACATGTGAAGGATCTTGTATGCACTACCTCAAGATAGATAAATGGACTACATCGTGAACATGAAATAGATTGGGTATAATTTCAATATGATAGGAAACCATCATTATATGATCATTAAATTTATAAGGAATCATATATCTAGGGATCAAATATACATACATTACAAATAAAATAACCTTATTACAATGATATATTTATAAGAATACATTTTTAAAATATTAACATATCGATCCCATTAATTATTATCATCATAACATTCCTATCAATACTGAACATTCAGAATTTTATGGTGAATGTATCTTTTCATTATGTACCATTTCATTCGCATAGAAATGTCCCAGTAGAATTATTAATACATGTTAAGACTACAATGATTGAGTAATCAACATATTCCCATAAAGTGATTAGTAAAAATATTTCTTAATTTTTTATTTAATTCAACTATTGTAGGAATTAACCCTAAGGAAAGGCATTGATCCAAAAAATATTTTAATCATTATAACACTAGATAACCTCATATCTTATACATCATGAATGGTAATATAAATTGTGAAACTATCTGAGGATGGTATTTATTGATAAATTTAAACTCTATATTCATTGACTGTGAAATAATTTTCCAAATCATTGTGGTAAACCATGTATTTATATTATATAAAATAGAAAGTACAACTCAATGTATCCTTACCAGTTACTCAATATATATCCCACTATGTTCATCAAGGGATAAATATTATCTCATACAAATTAAGTTTAACTACTTCTTAAGGTTATTTAATACAACCTGAATATCATTGTTCCCTTTCGATGTTTTTTGGACTTTAGATTGAAATCCATAGTGATATTTCCCCATTTCCATACGGGTATGGGTAATGGTTATAACAAACCAATAGACGTATTCTATTATTTGATAAATTCGTAGAACTATAAGAACTGATATATATAATCTACAATAATTCATTCATGTTATCTAAATATAAATTATATTTCATATTTTTTAAATGAATTTACATACCTGATGAATATATATTAATTAATTATTAAATTCATCATGTGGCCCTTATATTAGTTCTGATATTGGTGATTCACATACTTGGATCCTAAACCGTATTACTATATCATAATCATATTTTGAATCATAAATATTTCTCTCCATCAATTATAGTACTAAATCTTCCTTCTGTGTCGCATTATTGTTCACATGGATAGATAGTAGAACACTCATTTTACAATGATAATATTCCAACATCCTTTAAAATTTCAAAGTCTAGCAATATAATATAATTAAATATTATATATCTTCTGAACCTCACTATAGTTAATATTACAATAAAATTATTACTTATAACATTTTACACATTGATCACATTCCATATGTGGAATAATATATAGTACTAAAAATCATTAATTAACTCTATTCAACTTTATTGGAACAAATTTATATACTTATTTTTGACAATATACTTTAAACATTTGTGGTCATTATATATTTTTCTATTCTCCAAATAAATATATTGTATTCATATCTATAATGAAAAAATTACAACTACTAAATTCATGCCATTTTAAGGAATCTTTTCACTTAATACATTAATTGATGAGAGAAATAATCTTCCATCATGTTATTTTAGGTGAATATATATCATATTACAATCTCCAGTTCATCGATATAGTTCACATACTCTTATCGAATATAGTGTAGTGTGAGTGTAGGTTCGCCAAAAAAATTCCATTCAACCACATGAAAAATTTCTCAAATTCTTCCATCAAAACGACCATGACTATATTCTATATTAAATTGGTGATTCCATTAAACAACCATGAAAAATTCTTAAAACTGATTTAATAGTACCCATTCAATCAATAAAAATTACAAATATCAATCACAATTTTCGGTGAGGTCAATTTCATAATATCATATATATTTTAAGGACAAATTGGTATACCATATAATTAAATAACAGAATCCAAGAATAAATAATTCTATAATAAAAAATCGCTACTTATGGATTTTCTATTTTTTCGTTCCTCTGGGTCTTCAACAAAATAATTAAATGATCATTATTCATTTCCATTATCATTGAATGTATAATGAGTGTGATCTATATATACTAAAAAAAATCACCATGGAAATCTATAGAGAATCTATTAAATAAATTAGTAATGATATAATGGTCATTAGTATATTAAAATGGTATCAATATAAATTCATAATTTCCATAACACATACATTTGGTTATCTAAGGAATGTATTACTATTTACCCTCGTTTTATAGTATCCTGAAAAAATAAAATCATGTAATTGTAATTATCTCCAATATATTTATTCAATAAATCAGCAATACTAGGTAAATGATACATATTGTTGATTTTGATAATGTTATCTTCATGATATGAAATTTAGAGTCAAATTGTTCCATCTATCTTCCTAAAAATTGCACACCCCATGGTGAAACAAATAGATGAATTAATCCATTATCAATAATATTTTATAGATTCCTATTTATATATTAAAACAGTATATGGTTTATTTTGTGTGGATTTATTGAAATAAGTGTAACACTATTTATAACATATATTTAAAATTTTACATAAATATTCCAATGAATTCTCTAAAACATATACTGAAATACATCAATAAACTCCCTTTATATTGTTATTCATCTGTGTGATTAAGACAGTTGAAAGTGGTAGTGTTAAGGATATAGAGACAATCATAGAGGATGGCTCAGATTTGTTGGAATAATGTAGTGATAATAGAGGTGGGGATCCTCTCTTGTTGCGGCCGGTGGAGGATCAACACAATTGTGATTCAGCCGTCTATAATGAAGAGTTAGAGGTTTTTCCTTGTGCTGAGGTGGGGGGGGGGGAAGGTCTTGGGACATTTGATGAACCAACGAGTGTGTGAGGTTTTTAGTAGTATTAGGGAAGACCTTGGAATTACTTCCAATGGTCATGTGCAGAGAGACATGATATTATTGCAACATGATGTTGTTCTAGTAGAATTGAAGAGAAATGAGAAAGAGTATGCCTTGGAACAGATGACGCGTGGTGAGAATGTGTTGTCAACTATCTTGGGTGGAGAGGAGATAAATATGGTCTGTGGTGATGAGAGAAAGGGGAAGCATGGATTTTCTATGGTCTCAACTGTTTATATCATTGGCAAGGATGCATGGGTTCTGGATTCATTGACCTAGAACCCAATCCACATGAGAAGAAGGATTGAATGTATCTTAGAGGTTAATTCATGATCTAATTCAGATATTACTGATAAGAGGGATGGGGTCTGTGTTATGGAAACCAATGGGTGTGAACCAGGATACTCAGAAGATGAAACATTTTTTCTAAAGAGTAAAAGTAGTGTTAGAACAAGAAAGGGTCAGCGGTTCTACACATATCTACCTCCTCCTGTGGAGACACATTCATCAAAAAAGATAACTAACACTAAGATAAACTTGGAGACTTCCTTCCATAAGGGAGCAGGGGGGGCATGGGAGTAGGGTGATCACTCCGTGGATCAAATTTTTAGTTATATTATTATATTAACAGAGCGGGTCTTGGTGCATAAAGATAGTGAAGAGGAGGCATCTAGGATAATGTGATGGTCCCAATGAGGGTCTCTCCATTAGAATAAATACTATTGGATTGACACTCATTTCCTCATCTTGGTATGGGGATTCAATAAGAATAATATTTTAATGGAGGAGTAAATCTTGTCATGGGACCAGCTAGCTTCTATGTTTGAATAGATAATGATAGAGGTACCTGACCCAATCCTATAATTTTTTTATACCGGTGGGTTACATCAATTAAATGTTACTATTTTATGATTCTATATATGTTGTTTTACTGGTATTTTTTGTTTTTTTGTTCAAGTACGTGTTATACAATTGTTAGGTTCAGTTCTGTGGATTGTCATGCTGAAATCCTGTTTCTTTCACTCATTACTACATGTGGATTAACATCAGATGGAGGATGAAGCAAAAAAGTCTTCATTGGAGATTACCTTTCGGATTGTGTCGCTGAGAGGGCTTGAATTTTCCATCTGTTGTATTCTCATGCACTCTTGTACGAGACTGTTTTTTGAAGGGTTCTCCTTTTTTCAAGGCTTCAATATGGGGAAACTGTAGGGGAGGAGCCGATCCTCTATTTTTTGGAGTCTTCTGTTATTATTCTTAAGTGTGGTGTGTGATTTCATGGTTTATCAAATTTCCTCAAAAGGGTTTTGATAATAAAAATATATTTTTCAGTCAGGTATACCTTCAATGCTGAGTTTATCACTATCCAATTTAGAAAAATACATATTCTGATGATTACCTATCAATTGTATAACATTTTATTGGAATCACATATTCATCCATGAACCAATAAACAATTATAGGTTCATTTTAAATATGA
This sequence comes from Viscum album, assembly GCA_963277665.1. Classification (NCBI taxonomy): domain Eukaryota; kingdom Viridiplantae; phylum Streptophyta; class Magnoliopsida; order Santalales; family Viscaceae; genus Viscum; species Viscum album. The sequence goes on from OY728166.1 coordinate 881,185,981, forward strand.
TATGTGACATCATTGTAAGGAAATTTATATGATTTCATCCAAAAATAAAATCATATTCAACTATAGAATGAATAATAATATTTATGAGAGGAGGGATTTGAAAAATATCATTTATATAATATTTATATGCATGATATGACATACATATTCCATTAATAGTTTTAAATAATAACTAAACATCTTATATTTGATGTAACAATTTGATAAAATTAAAAAAAATTAATATATATGAATATTGTTAGAAACATAATTAAATATGAAATTGGAACATTTTTAGTTGTTAGTATTTATAAATTACACAAGTTCATTATCATAACCCTTATTAGTATAAATAATTGCATGAAATTTACATATATCTCTTGGCATAAGAGTTTTTTTGGGTTGATCATTTTTATTGACATTGATATCAAGTCCACTATTAAAATACTTCCCAATCTCATTAACATTTATGTACAAGGTGGATGATATATTTTCTGAACCGTAATATGAATTCATATCATCTCAATGAAATTCCGATCCAAACATGAATAATTTTATTGACCCTTATGGTGTATTTCCACTAGGTCTGTATCCATAATTTTGCATTAATGGTGATTTATCTTCAATCATCAATGGGGTTTTTATAATTTTCTTTAAATTTTATCAGTTTTTATTATTATAAGGATGATATTGATTGGTGTATCTTATTTACATTTCTACCTTGAAAACACATCAAAAAAATTTCTTCAAAGATACTGATGTTTCTTGGGGATAACTCCTTTTTGATATTTATTTTAATATACTATAGAATTGAATAATCTTTTTTTAGGTTCAACGATAATAAAAGAAACATTAATCACAGATTTGGTAACATTTAAATCACATATTATTATGGATTCGTTATCTTCATGATCTAACTAATTAATTTCCTCTATTTAAATATAATTAATATGTGGAAAATATTTATCAAAAAAATATTCTAAACTCATCCCACAACATGGTGTCAATTTCCATATTTTTCATCATGTTATTGATATGTTTTCTTGAGATATATTCCTTATCTTTCTAATTGTAAAAATTAAAAATAAAACCTTCATGATGAATTTAATGGAGAATAGAAATTATTATTTCAGTATAACTGATCAATTATATTGTTTTTATTGGATCAATGTACCCACTAAATTAATTTTAGTGTATCCTCATGAAGGAATCGATGTTATGTTGTTCCCACCATATCTCATTTCGAATATAAACAACATTAATAGAATAATAAATTTATCAAAGCATAGAAACAATATTATATATAATATATTCCACAATATATATAATTTAATAGAAAAATAACTGAGTTATACATTACATTCGACATTTTAATGATTGCACGTGGTTATATACATTGATTAAACCCAAAAACAATTTCTTAAGAAACAATAATGATATTGAAAAATAATAAAATCATGAAAAATAATTTATAAGATGCATAAATCCTGAAACCATATATTTATTATACTATAACATAAGATGAACCATAGTATTCCATGGTCATTATACATTCAAATCATTCAAAATAGTTCCTAAAGGATATGTAAATTTACATAATCATGGCTCTACAGACCATCTATCTATCCTTAAATTATCATATCTAGATAGTATATAATGAATAATATTGAGATAATAACCAATCCACATCATTTAATTTCCCTACGGTTTACTTTTCCACAATCAATCTACTAACCATTTTTGATACATCATTTCATTTTCTAAGAAACCTAAAAAATCTAAAACATACCAAAAAATCCCGATGTTTTCTTATACATATACTCATCCCCACAATTTTCAATAAATTTTTTTTAATAAAAATATTTAAAAATAACTATACACTTATTTTATATCAATTGGGTTAACCGAATAATATGATATATTAATATAAATTTATTCTACAATAATATTTAATATACAAAAACTACATATTAAATTTCATCTTCACTTAGAAAAAGAAACCATAGTAATGACTGTGATCAAAATCATATTAAGGGTAACCATAATAGATATCAATTATGATCATCAGTAATTTTATCATGATAATATAGTTATTAAAACATAATATTAGCTTTTTCAATTTAATACCTACAATTCATATGTTATCAACTTGACATAACTATTTTCCAGATCATTAGTCATGAATATTAGTATTAGTACAGATCTAGAGCCATGGGATAAAATCACAAGCATATTAACATATCATTGAGAGTAAAATTAAAAGTATAGTATAATAATAATCCTCAAAATCATATTTCATGGATACGCAGAAATAAATTATCACATGTTAAGAATGGGATGATTAGCACTATTTCATCTTTGGGTCAATAATAACATCTTGGGTTCCCTCTTTTAGGCATGATATAAAATCTTGTGTACCTTCTTTTAGGGTTAGTATAAATTCCAATTTAACCATTGAGACCATAAAAATTATTTATTACCCATTTAATTGGAGGGATATGACATACCCACCCATAAAATATTACATTCATATATATTTTATAATATCATCTATTCTTAATCATGTAATCAAATATTAACCCAAATGAATATAAAATAGTTTTATCAATATGTCATTCTGATAATCATAAATCAGGATGATAATTATCAAATTCGATATCATTGGATCATATACATAGTATAAAATATGTATCATTTGTGGATAGTTTCATAAATGAAGATGATATAAAAAAAAGAATGTAATTTTTGTTTAGGGAAATAATTTTGATTTGAAAATCACTTATTTAAAATATTTAAATTTCAAAATATTAAAAGAAATATTTAATTTGGAAATAAACATTGAAATATAGAAACTATTATTGATATAATCTATTATTATTTAATGTGGTAAAATTCATTCATGTTGTGTATGTTAAAAAAAAGTATTCTATTAACACTTTTAGAAAAAAATTCCCCATTTAGTGAATGAAATGGTGATTCCATTTAGTCTTCATTAAAGAAATTAAATTTGGAAAAAATAGAATTTAATAAATATTTTGATAATATTAAAAATATTATACAGATCATTTTAAATAATATACAGTTATAAAAGAATAAGATTCAAAATATTAGATTGAAATTATGTCGATTTTCTTAAAAATTCATTTCAACATAAAAGTACATAGAGGAAGGAAAATAACAAAAAATATAAATATACATAAATAAATAGTGGATAATAAAATTCAAAATATTATTATTGATATATTATATAAATTTATATTTGAGGGATTTTAGAATTAACTATCTAAATAAAATAATGTGATTGAGAAAAAATCCCTTACCTCAAGTTTGAATTTCATCATAATAACTTTTATCCTCATATATATTAAATTTAAATTTAATATAGTTATATAATATTAACTTATTAATATTTTCAGTTCCATATATAATTAAATTATATAAAATTATCACCTTATAAATAAAAATCACTCATTATTGTCGTCATTTCTGGTGTTCACTTCATCATTTTTCATGTATGTTTCGACAGTGATTGTATGTTCACATTGATCAATTTGGAATAATTTCTATCATTATTATAATTATTTAAATATTATATATTTATATATATTCATTAAAAATATATTTATAACCTGTTAAATAAATAGATGATGGAAATTTAATTTCATCACTATATAGAGACAGTAGTACATTAATAAGCTTTAATAATTCTATAATTTTTTATTTTATAGAATAGAGGTTGAAAATGTTTGTCCCATTATCATAAAATATATTAATATAATTATGATATTGCTATCTTTTTTGGATAGATAAAACTAATATATATTTAGTATATGTAAAAATAAATATTGCAATAATTAGGAAATATGATTAAACCCTCTATGAGATAAATCCTATGGATTCCTCCTTAATCATTGAAATATTATTATTAGGAGAAGAAAATTGATCTAGAAAATGTTTAAGAAATATATGAAGTAAATAGGGAATATCCTGGCTGAGATAGAGGGTTCCAAATCATTGAACAAGGAGATGTAGAAGTTGTCATTTATAATTGGGGTAAACGACATAGTTTGATATAAATAAAATATTAAAATATAATATATATCATAATCTTATCTAGTGGAATTAAATTTAAATAATTAAGATGGTATAACATTATTATGTCAAAATAAATTCAATTAAAAAAATTTCGATATGAATATCTTATGTTATTAAAACTTATCATTGGATTTGATCTATTCATTAACCCTTTATAATGTTAACCATAGTAAAAAATTAATATCCCTTAAGAATCTAAAAATTATTTCAATGGTCACATCTGCCTAAAAATAATTTCTTGTGAGGATTTTAGACTACTTATCATTCAAAATTTAATTATTAAATTTTATTTTATTTTTTTAATCATTGAAAAAATAATTATTTTACATAAAATATCATTACAGTCATTTTATGCGAAATTTACCAGATTTTATATTATTCATCTAAGGATAATAATGGAGTAAAAATATATTCTATTTAACTTAAAATTATACATTAGTATTAAAAATAAATTCTTGTAGCAAAATAATTCATCCCTAAACTATAACTTTTAGTGATTAATAAATTATTTACCTACATTTCTGTTACACGAATAACAATCCTTGAGTAAATATTGAATAATAATTTAAATTAACTATAAAAAAAGAAAAATGAAATTACCATAAGAAAAAATTTATTAGTTTCAAAATAATCAAAAAAAATTATCACTTATTTGAATCTGAAATATAATATATAATTAATATAAAAATTAAGAGAGAGAAATATTGTATTTATCTTGTTTATAATATAATATAAATGCTATAATCAAATAAAAGTGGATGAAATTTCCATATTATAAAATTTATAGTAAATTTGTTCAAAAAATACTCATATATAATAGAAAATTTATTTTTAATACATATTTTGATGCCTTCTAACATTGTTCAAATCTTTCTTTACATGCTATAAAAATTCCGTGGAAAAAATTATATTCGAGGGATAATATTTGAAATAGAAAAAATAAATATTATATTTAAAATATAGGAAACCCCTTATTGCAAATATTTTGTCACTATTTGAGGATTAAATTTCTGGACATGGAAAAATAAATTTTAATATTAAATTCTGAAACACATTGAAAAAGATTTTTTAGAAAAAAAGGTTTTTTATGAATAAAACTAAATTGGTTCAACTTTCATGTGTAGTAAAAACCATCTTATGAATGTTAAAATATTTTATGTAATATATAATCTATTTATATAATTAATATAATTCAATAATAACGGATAGTTTATATATATAATATAGAATCACATTTTATAAATTTAATGTAATCATTAGAAAAAATCAATTTTTAACATTATTTTATTCTAAATTTACTCTTAACCATTAGATAACTAATTTATCAATTATTATAACATAATTACCAAAACATTTAATCAAAAAAAATTTATATGTTGTATGATTTTTTTTAAATATTTAATACATGAAAAAAATGAAATTACAAAAAAAAGATAGGTATTTCATCCATGATATTTATTTATTAAAAAAATTATATAAAGCTTATTAAAAAATAATTAATTTATTGAATTAGGGAAACATTATTATAAATATTTTACAATTATTCATAATCATAGTCATACACATAAATCCAAATTATAGGTAATAAATGTTATAAAATATAATGGATCATTCAAACCCTGTTTTTCACGTAAGGATTGCCATTGAATTCATAAATTTTCATTTATAAGAATACATATAAAATTTCTCAATGTTACACATTACCCTTTTATTCTTTAATTTTTACCATTAATTTGGAGAAAATTTCTTATATTTGTCTATAATGAGTCCTAAATATATTTAAAATAGAATTATAAATAAATAACATGAAAAATACCTTCAAATTATATCACGATTACTATAATTCTCTATAACATGTCACTTTATGTGTATAAAAATATCTCGAGTCATATAGTTAAAAAAATAGACAGGTCCATTTCATTCTAAAATTATATTTTGACTCCAATATCTCAAATGAATCATTACCATGTTACCACAAAATATGAACCATGGGAATAAATTTTCTTTCCAACACCCTATTTTTTCATCAAAATATTTAATATCTTTTTCTAGAAAAGATGAATTATATTCTGACTCTATGTCTCCCTAATCAATAAAATGAATTATACCACTATGATAACTATTCATCTATTATTTTGGAAACATGATATGATCAAATATTATAATTATATGTGATTAATATAGGTAGTAAAGCTTACCATGTATTTGAACTACCTATAATATTTTGATATTCCTTAACATAATCCTTTACTATATTCCTTGGATTTTGAATCCATACTAATGAGAAAAAACCAATAGTGATAACCACCCACTAAAAACTATAATGATTGATGATTTTGATCAGCATAGCATCATTGGTGATCTTGATCTATCGCTTACAACTTCCATATATGCTAAATCATACATATTAACATCTAAACAATACCCAGTCCATGAAAAAATGATGAAACAATTTTGTCAACAAAGATATCATTACAATGTATAGCCATTTATGGCCTAAAATGGATTCTTGTTAATAAAAAATGATAACTATTAATATATAAAATTTATCCAATGATAAATAATTATTCCAAAATCCAAAAAATTCAAAACACAATATTGAAGTACATCCTGTATAATTTGAATAATCCTTTCATATCAACCAATATATTCAATGTAATACATATTTTGACATTTCATATTAGTTTTTATGGATGCAAGGAAAATTTTCAATATTTTTGATAAAGCGTGAGAATCTATTCATGAAAAATAGATTATACTACTCCATGAAACGTTATATTATAGTGTATGTATGATTTAACATTGTCTTTAATCATTATGATTCAATTAATTGGGAGTAATTTGGTCAGTTTATCAATACATTTAATGATTTCTAATAGTCTATTAATTCCATGAGGGATTTGAAAAATTCCAATAACAATGTCCATGGATACCTCTTCCCAATTGCATTTATAAATTCATAGGGGTTGATGTGTATCTAAATTATTTCATTGATTGTAATTAAAAATTTAATTATAGAATCATCTAGAATAATAATATAAATCATTACACCTTATTAAAAATAAAAAACTCAATCTTTAAATTATAATACAAAATTATTTCACTTTAATAGACATACCATTGGGAATTATGTTTGTTTTTCATCTCTCTTGACCTCAAGGAATGTAGGACCACTATATGACTGTAGAAATAAATATTACCATCAGAATAGATAGAACACTCATTGTGGGACACCTCACTATATTTATTTCTATAAATGCAATTACTTGCAGAATTTTATTATTGTGAAAGTAGAATTAAATCATGAAAATAAGCAGTGATTTTCATATTTGATATAATATTTAACACAATATATAACTTAAACTCCAAATGATAATATATTTTCTAAAAGGTGGTGGCTCGGAAAAATACAAACGAAACATTATACAAGATTAAAAACAGAAGTCCGTGGTTATTCACTCAATTCATTGGTTTGATATTCATGTAATTATATGAATCATTATAGTTATACATTTTTTCCATATTAACAATAAGTCTTTCAATGAATATTTAGTTTCACTAACACATTAATGAAATCCTTACATCATATAACACAAGAGAATGGTTTTGGGTTTTTATCTTGTGAATTTATATAGTGATAAACATAAACCATTATAAACATATACTTCAAACTGTAAGACACCAAACCCCTAAAAGATGCATCGAATAATAGAAATAAGATTTTATATGATTAGTTATGATCTATATAGGACCCAATGTATAAATATTCATAATATAATTTATATATAGAAAATTTCCAGGGAACTCTATGAATTTAAACAGCATCCATTTATCATATATCAAATAAAATTATACAAAAGAATATTCTTTTTCCATTAAAAAAATATTCTATTAAACTATAGAAACATCATATTTGAAAACCAAATAAAATATCACAATACATAATATATTTCCTTATTTTAGAATGAAATTATTTATAACATTTTTAATCCATGTTTTATAAGGACTTAAATTCCATAATAATATATTTTCACTTGGATAACATAGAATATTTTGATGATCTTAAAATTTTTCAAATGAAAGTACCCAATAAAATTCATGTTCATATTCATCATTATATACACAAGATTAATCCAGGACATTCTTGTGGTGTTTATATATTATTAGTGTATATGGCTGATTTGTTCCCTAAAAAAATGGAAAATTTTTAATCATAGCAAAATTATGATATATACCAAATGATAATATTGTTTTATTGATTGTTTATTCTATTTTGATACCTTGACCCCTAGATTATTATCCATAGGAATGAAATAAATTTTAGAGAATAAAATTTTAAATTTATATTATTAAAAAAAATTAATTAGTTAGGGATTAAGACATTTTTTCTTCATGGTCACCAAATTGAACTTTTATTAATCAAGATAAAGGCACAGATTCCCATCCTAGTAATTTTTATTAGAGAAGATTCTTCCCAAGGAGAAGAATTAGGTTGATAAAATACACTGAACTCAATATCATCTATTTATTTTTTCACATCATTTAAGATCAATAGTGACCTATTATAACAATATAATAATGTTTGGTTCATCCATGAAATCACATCAAAAGGGAACTCAGATTCCTACTTAAGTGGAAACCTCGTGAAATCACAAGGGACAACATATTTGATGTCTCATTCCACATGTTGAAGTTGAATACTTCATAAAAAACATTATAATATAGGATACAAGTTGTCTTGTTATGTCTCAATCTCCTATAAGAATATTTTTATTTAATCTTGGAAGGGATTATTTATCTTTAAAAAAAATATGTTTTCCCTCCAGAAGAGATAAATTGCACCATTTTAAGATAATAATATATATGATATTTGAACTATATCATATATCCCATTATTAATAAGATATAAATGATGCCCATATCATAAATAATAAAATACCATGATATCTCAAAGTGTGAGATCATCATCATATTTTACGGACATTTGATTCCATGTTCCTTTAGTTTTCTATGGGATGTAGAGGAGTAATGTAATTTTTCATAAGGATGATTCAAAAGATTATGAACATGATTATAGATAAAAGAATTAGTAGAACCCATTACAAACAATATAAGATCAAATCACAAAGTAGTAGGAAGAAAAACTTTACATATGGATAACTTATTTTCTATTACTTATTTTATTTCTCCACATTAAAAAATCATTAAAATTATGTTTTCTCCTGTGACTTCCCATTAAAAATGGAATTAATCCATAGAAAAATCTAGATATAGATATATTGACGAATTCATATATATTTTTAGAAATGATATCCCACTATTTTAGATGAATTAAAATTCAACATTGATCTACTAATGGATAAATAAAACATTACACTCTTTTATTCCAGTATTAGACTAAGAATCATTTGATTTTGATAAATTTGTAAAAAAACAACGTAGAGAATCCTAACTGAATGTTCAAAAATTCCACATGTTAGAATATTGAAACATAAAAGTTTAATCATTATTATTTGTGATAATGCGGTAAACTGAGAGGATATCTTGGAACTACCATTGGATCCTTATTTGAAATCAAATGATTTATTTTTCTATGGAATCAAACATAACTTCCACAAGACTCATAAAATGTGTTAACCTTTATCGTTTAACCTTCTTGTTCAATCAATACTATCAAAGAATTATTCATGAATTATATATATGTATTAGATCATAATAAGATCATATGATATTAGATGTTTTAAAATAAACCTATCAAAAATCATTGACCTTTTAGAGATTAGTTTTTTAATAAACAATTATACACTAAATTTGATTGGTGGATCATATAGGGTAGACCATAACTATTTTACCACTTTATTTTATCTATTAGAACACCATTTACCTTTTTATTTTAGTCATCCCAGGGTAAAATTCTAATTTCTATAACTTACTTATCAAATGTGATGATTATTGATAAGGTATTTTGTCATATACATATAATTCCTCAACTAAGACACCAAAATTTTATGTGTTCTAGATATTTGGTTTGAAAAGTGGAATTGATCCCTAGGAGGGATGGTTGCACCATATGGTTACAAATCAGAGTACAATTTATATTCCATGAATAAATGAATTTAATTTTTATTTGGAATATTTTTTTTCGATATTTTGAAATGATATTTTCCTCATTATAATTCTGATGAAAATTAAGTAATTATAGAAATCTATTTTTCAATATATAAATTTCATGCCATTGTGAACCATTTTACACCATTATTTGGGATAATGTGCAATTTCTTTTTATTTTGATGATGTTCTTTGATGGATGTGTGATATATTTAGTTGAGTACCTATCCATCATATTTAAATTTATATTCCATAAACCAAGGTTTTGTTCCCATTTTATATAGGATTATAAATTTACAATATCAGCCCACATGAATTACTAAAAAAATTAGAATTTATCTATAAAAATTAATAAATGATACAAAATAGGAATCAACAAATCAATAAAACACACATTAAACCCCCAAAAATAATTAGTTTATATATGTATATGAAATATTTTTTTATATAAATTATATAATTGACATTTTATTCGATAGTATCTATATGAGGATGCTATTAATTTTGAATTACACATCCTCTATAATTATAGAACATGTACACATTATAATTCACTGAAATGGGTAAATAAATAAATGGTATTAGACATCCAATAGAATAGAATTTTTATTTAAACCAAATAATTATATGTAAGGGGTCAGATAAAACCCAAATAAGATACCATCAGGATTCTATACATATCATTTTCTCATAAAAATCGTATAAAATAATTTAGATGATAATTACAATTGTTTAATATATAATATTAATAAAAAAATAAAATATAAAGAACTAATTTTACTTTCATTCTATAAATGTGATACTATATATTTTTTAGTTTATATATATACATAAGTGAAATAATAAACAAAAAGTATCTGATCATAAATTTTATTTCATGGAATAATGGGTGAGTACCTATTAGTGTGGGGGATGGGAATTATATGAAACATGTATTCAACCTCAAAATAGTATTTACATAGTACTATATCCAACACATAATTCCAAACTATTGGGGAAGTAATTAGTAATAGAAAAATTTAAATTATTAAGAAATAAAAAATGTAACTATCAAGAAGATCATCCTAAACTAGATGTTGGAACTAATGAAAAAATTAAAAATCATGGGAAATATAGTATGTGTATATTCACACTTGGTAGTATAAATTTCATTCGAATCCCTCATATGTATCTAATGTATTCCAATGATGTTTTTAAATAATAATATTTTTTATTATAATATAAGTACCAAAAATTATTAATCAACTCAACAATAAACACCCTTTGTAAAAATATAAACATTATAATAATACATCATTTAGCATTCATCAGTAATATACAAAAGAAAGTTACAAAGATATGTTAAAAAATATTAATATTCACCGATATATAAATTATTAGTTACTTATAATAAATGTTTAGAATAAATAAATTACCAATTCCAAATTTTAAAACATCATTGTAAATAAATTATCCATTTCTTATAAATCACTAAAAAATCACTCATGCAATAATATCTTATTTTTTCATATAATATACATAGAATATATATTCATAAAAAATGGGTTTCCACCAATTTTCCAAAATGTATATTTTATTTTTAACAAATATGATATTTTTTTGAGTGAAACAAAATTATAAAATTATTCAATGGATTATTCTTTTTAAATAGAATAATAAGAGAAATAATTAGTATAATATTAATTATAACATAATAAAACCCCATCATTTTTTCATATACATTTCCGCTAAATGATATTATAATAGAATATAAATACCTAAAAAATTCATAATAACACATGAGAAACCGAATGAAAATTTTATGATATTCATTGTATTAATTTGAGAACTTATTATAGATAATTTATATTAGAATTTATTTATTAGAATATTAAATTAAAATAACAAAGAACTCCTATTTTTTCTGATACGTAGAATGGGATTTGAACACCACTACAATGATTGAAATACCTTGATTCTCTCATTGGTCAATGATATATTAATTTTATAGATGAGGTTTCTATCTTCATGGAATGCAAGTCCCTACAATTGTAGGATTATTACTATTACATGGAAATAACATAATATTCTATAAACTATTATTGATAGAATACCATGAAAATAAATGAATGTGGAGATGTGTGAGAAAAATGTAAAAAAGTTTAATTTATAATAAATCCAGCAATGATTCTTTAGGGATTGTTGAAGGAATGTTGGAGAAGAGATAATGATATTTTCTTCACATGGACTTCAGATGAAATGATAGTATAGAGGGGGTGTAATGCGTTATTATATTTAATTTCAAATAATAATAAGTAATAAAATATATTAATAGTTATACACTTTTCTATAAATATATAATCACATTTATTGTATTCTATTTATATTAAAAACATCGAATAAAATTAAAAATAACAATATAATACCAAAAATATTTTTCAATTTCAAATATAATAATATTATACATATATAATAATAATTCTAACCAAATATAATTTATAATTTTTAAATTTTTTTATAATAAATAATAAAAAATTGGAAGCATGGGTGATATATATTATAAAAAATACCAAAATATAACATTACATAATTTATTAAATAAATCATAATAGTTATCCTGATGTTTTTATATAAAAATGGTATTAGGTCACCTTTTAGGTATTCATGATTATCATGTAAGATTTCAACATCCGTTAACTATAAATACATTACTAATTGTCTCAATATTTCTTAGAAAACTCTAATATTATAAATATTATTCTTAATAAATTAAAAATAAGAATACTAAAAAATATACAAAAAAAATCAACATCATTATTACAAAAATATTACCCTAATAAAATATAAAAAATATATAAAAACACACATAATTAAAATATGATTAGAGGATACTCTAACATGAATTTTTTTACACCCTGAACATGTAACATGTTAAAAAGATGACTGTAATTATCCAAGGGATCTCGTTGTAGTAGGAGGCCATGGAATAGAAATCTTGTTTTGGATTTTGATTTTTAAGAATGAAAAAAATCAATGTAATAGTAAGTGTGATATAATGTAGAATGTATTTTAATGTTTTAGGAATTTGGAAGAATTCATTAGATGAAGTGGAAGAAAGACCCCTTAGTGATAGAAAATCTACAAAATATATTTACAAACTAATGTAATTTTTAAAAATTTCACTTATTTAAAGATAATGGAATCACATAAATAGGGTTACGACTTCTCTTTTATATTACATGATTTTTTTAAAGTATTATTGTTGATCAATTTTAAATTGTTTTCTATTTTATCATGCTAAATAAGATAACAATAAAATATGATGATAGGTTGTTCAAGGTTTCTCTCATCGCCTATTGAGTGAAAAATTTAGAGTGTAGAGAATATTATTACAGGAGAAATTCATCTTTTTTAAATTATAATCACATAATTATATTAAAGACTCAAAATCTTTTATATAATAATGATAATCTATTACATTTTGTCTATTCATATTATATCATTCCACATAATTTTTTATCTAACATTTATTGAATAATAATAAATTATTTTTTGTATCAATTATAATTAATGGATATTGTGATATTTTTTTTTATTTAGTGTCATGAATATATCTATCTTTTATGAATAGAGATACTTACAAAAAAATTCTTTCAAATATAGTTTTTAATGGTACTATTCCTAAATTAATAGTTCTATATCATCAAATATTAGTAATAAATAATGAATAATAAAAAATCAATAAGGAATTCAGTCGGATAGATTTTTTTATAAAGGTCTCTCAATGGAGAAATGTAAAATAAATTGGTTCTTTTGTTCCCCAATAATCCATGTATTCAAAAAGATTATAATACATACTAACATATTTGTATATATATTATTTATAACTCAAAATCATTTATCAGGTATAGTTTCTAATATGTTTTAAATTTCTTTTAGGAAAAATGTATTTCATTTTTTATTTATCATAATAAAACCACTGATGATTACCTTTAAATAAGTATAGAATATCACAGAACCATTCCCACAATAGGAGAATATGTGTACATGTTCAGTGAGGAATATATTATTAGGATTCAGAATGATTCCTTAAATTTTTATTTCTATATAATCAATACCATCTTCTAAATTATCATGTATAATATTCATGATATTTATGGGAAATATTTTATAAAGAATGAATATTTTTCAATTAATATATGGTCAATATAAATAATTTTCATTATAGTAGGTATGATCAACTCTTTAATCACCTATGTCTTCTAATGATCCATATATTTGTCTTATATTTTGATGAGACGAACCAAGAATAATTTTTTACACAATAAGAATTGATAATTGTATTATTCACTATAAAATTTAACAATGTTTATGCTCTTTATTGCAATTTTAAAAAACTCTTTTTTCCATTATATTGGAATGTATCAGAATATAATCATCAATGACTACCATAAATATATCCTCATAATATCTAGATACTAAATTCATAAAATAATAAAATTATGAGAGGTAATTTTGAGTCTTAAAGGGATTACGATGAATTCATGGTGTCCATATCATGTTTGGAATGTTGTATTAGGTATATCCTCTATATTCATCAATAATAATATCAAGATTATATATTAAAATTTTAAATGTACTGAACCCCATGTTGTTCATCAAACCAATCATAAATAATAAGTTTATGATACATGATCTATATTTTGATGATTTCAATCTTATTATAAAAAAAGGGAAATTTAACCCTGATTTTTTATAAAAAAGTGGAATCGCAGTACATATAGTGAGAAATTTGGAATTTATTATCATTGTATATATTATCTATTATTTTTATCCATACTTATTCAAATTTATTAACCTTTATTTTTATGGGATCTTTGATAGGGTTGTAAAAGTGGAAACTATATATTTTAAAAACAAACCCTCATTTTCATGGGAAATACTAAAAAAATATATGGAAAATACACAAACATATTTACAAACAATTATAATTTCATAATGCATTAATTTTTACCCAACTATTTGACCAAAAAATCACTAATTAATTTCTATTAAATCATATATTAAGGAAAAATTAATGATAGTTATTTTTTTAATAAATATATGGAGATGGGAGTATATGATATATTAAATGGGATTACAATTTATAATAATTAACATAATATAAATATTTATAAATCTAATCAATTAATAAAATAATTTTCACTAAAATAAATTAAACAATAATTTAAATATTTATGTATATATAATTTATTAATTCATTATAGTACATTCAATAAAATATTCAAGGATTAATAGGTGTATCATTCTTATCCTCGATTTTTTGTATTTTTTAATTCAAATCAAATTGATAATTTTGTGCTTAATAGATTTATTTTTATCAGATAAATTATTTTTCAATTCCCCTACAAAAATTCATTACCGTATTTTAAAAACTTTTCATCATATATATAAAAATTGATATTTCTTCTATGATAATTAGAATCCAATAGTCCTTAAATAATAATTTTTCTACTATTAAATACAAATCATTGAGTATAATAAGAGCATTAAATTTCTTACACCAATTTATGATCATATTAAATAATATATTTTTTTACTTATTAATTTTTCTAATAGAATTCACTTTTCAAGTAATATATTTTATCATAATTTATAAGTGAATAATTTTACTTTTAACATAAATAATTACAATGAATGTATAATATACATGTATAATATATTAATCGTTATATAAAATAATATATTAACACTCCGTGTACTTATTATCTCAGAACACCTTCTCTATTTTTGTGTATGTATTATAGGGAAAACATGGGTTGAAACATATTTTATTAAAATAATCATATTCCATTGATAAAACCTCATTTTTTTTAAAATTTTATTTTTTATTTGAGTTTACTAGTGACCAGGGTTTCCGTCTAAAAATAAAACATTGAAACCAATTTTCATTTTCTCACAATTGAATAAATAAAAATATTATTTCATCATATTGATTTATTACTCAACAATTAGTTGGATGAAGGATATAATAAAGTATGATGTTCATTATAACATGAAAATGTCAAAAGGAAATTTGTTCGTTATATTTTTAAATTAGTATTTTGGCATGGTCATTTTAATTATTCATTGCATGAGATAAATTCATAAGTATGAAAAATATTATTTTTAACAGTAGATCCATTATTTTTTTATTGGTAATTCCATTTCATTTTATAAAACATTTATGATGTTTTCGAATTATTATGGTTTAATTCAATTTCATTCGGAAAATTGGTAACTGTGATTAATAATTAATTATATATGTTGTAAATCAATTAAATAATTACATGTATATTAAAATAAATCATAATGGTATCGTATTCCCTGTCCCAATTATATCATCCATGGATTAATTATGTTTCTTCCTCTTATCATTCAAAATAAAATCACAAAATTAAATTATCCCCACTATTTTACCTACTATGAAAATCCATATTGAATATAGATTGAATTAACTTATTTTTTAAATTTAAATTATACAAATCAAGAATAAGATAAACACATTGAATGAAAATGTTTCTAATTTTTATGGTTTTCTACATATATATTTTATATCGTGGTAAAAAAAATAATTATTAAATAATATTATATATAAATTTCTTTCATGTATAAATATCATACATAGAAAATCGTAGGAAGATATAAAAACAATGAAAAGGTGAGATAAATTATTGGACATGGGAAAATCATATTGGGGGTTAATAGAATATATATAATTGATTTTAAAGTATAAGATTAATGAATAATTATTCTATAAACATGATGAGTAATAAAATAAATATGATAGAAGATATATGTGAGTATAAATCATTGTGGAATAATAATGAATAGTGGAAATATAAAGATAGTTAAATAATGAAAAAATGTGATAGTTACATAAAAATTGATGATTATAAGAAAATTTCAAGGATAAATAGGAATAAAAAACATCATTATTGACTAGGATAATCTTTATGTTCATATATAATAGTGAACAATTTTAACCACTCAAGACCCATATAGAGTAATGTCATAATATGTGAAAATTTACACAATAATTGTATGACATATATAATTATGGTCCCTCCTGTAACATAAAATTGTATCCTTACATATGATTTCCACGTGAACATCAATATAATAAAATATCTATTATAATTTATATGATTATTTCCCAGTGAATATAAAATGGTATACAATACAATTTTATCAATGTATAAAAATTATACATCTAAATGATTTAAGTGAATGATATCATAAAAATATCTCCATTTATATATAGTGGAAACGTTTTCTATGTAATTTAGAATTAAAATAGTATAAACTTGTATTGAGAAAGATGAAATATATTTTAGTAGAATAAAAAAATGAAAAAGTTATAAGTAATATAGCTTTCATTTTAATAACTTTTATGTATCATTAATGTATAAATAATATAATTCCAAATGAATTTATTATGAAAGAAATATATTAAATGAATGTACTATACAAATTATTCAATGTTTGTTTTATGAAAAAAAAATATGCGAAAGTGGTAAGATACAAATATAGAGTAGCAAATGAATAGGAAGTGGGAAAATGATTCCTTTTCAAAAAATCACAATTGAGAAAAACCTCCTTGAAACATGGATGATTCAATTAATATATTTTTGAATTAAATATATTATACATCCATGAAATTATATATTATATAAATAACATTTATATAGTAGTGAATGATCCCATCATTATGTTAGATAATCTAATATACCCTAATTAACATAAACATTCTTAAGCCTCCATGTACTCCCAATATATTAAACATTACAATCTAAAAATATATTTTTGGACTATATTAGAATTTATTGTCTATAATATCATTTAATTATATTTATTATTATATTTAAATTTTTTATATTTTAATTTTTTTTATATATTTTTGGTTTTTAAATGTTTCAGTTGTATTTTTCTTATCGTGGTATGGTGGTCTTTGTCATCATTACAAGATCATGATTTTATTATGAAAAGAACATAAAATTTACTCAAATAACATTTGAATATTTATTTATAATGACTCGTCTTAATTTTATGAAAGTTTTTGTAATTAATTTTTTGAAAAAATACTGGATTTTTTCATTTTATTAATTTTTATAGGAATTAAGAGTTACTCATTAATTAATATTTATTTATTTGTTTCCATTAGATAATTATAAAAACATCCAAATTATTATTAAATATAATGAATTTTTAGTATTTATTTCTTTTCTCATTAATATTTTTGAAAATAATGAAATTTTATATCATCGATCTTGTGGGTCGTAAACTAAAAAAATGAATATGAGATAATGAATGAATGAGTAAGAATATATATTAAGATTATAAAAATATAATTTTTATATATGTATAATGATTTTAATTATATTTTATTTATTTTATAAGATATATTTGATATGAATGGACAGAAGGAGATAACTAATAATAATATTGAAATGATAACAATTCTATGGATGATTGTTGTTCTGTCATAAATCTTTCACATAAATGTTATCCCCAAAAATTCCCCTATGATGTACTTAAAACACATAATTAGTTGTTAATTTACTAAGACCACCAATTGAAAAAATCATTAATCCTTAGTCATTTATCTCCTGATCAATTGAATAAATGAATATATGTCTTATTCAAATCATCAAATATCATTAGATCATAATAGATCATAGTATTGGGACCCCTCGAATTCATGTTGGTTAAATATAGTATAAGTGGGATTTTATTCATTTATTATTCATCGTTAATAATTTTATACCATACTAATAGATATTTATATTTTTTAAGACTTATATGTTGTTTCTTGAATATTCATCATCACCACCATGTTGGGTAATTCCATCCAATATTAACTTCTGAATTTATGTTTTCTGAATTACTACTTTAATTCAACTTTGGATTTGAGGATTCAGTGTTATTTATTGATGGTCAATCAATTCATTAACTTATTTAGTTGACAATATAAAAATTTTCATTGATGGGTTTATTGTTAATTTGAGTTCCATTTTCTATTATAGCTCATGTTATGTTTGATAACACATACATCTTTTCTCATTAAATTTGTTCTCATTGATTATAATTTTATAAAATTCAACTATATCATCCTTGAAGGGTATATTTTTTATAATAGATGCTAAATATTGTTTATATTTTTAATTTTTTATTATGAAATTTTATAATAATAAACCTGGTAACATTTCGTGGTTCATTATTTCATTTTATTATTTAATTAAAATAATAGTTGAGTGGAATTTTAAATAATCTACAATTGTTAATTTTTTCAGTCATTTTCAATTGAAGTTCCCAATTTAATTCCTAGTTTATTGAACATTCCCAATTATTTTTTAATCTAATAATTATATTATTAAATACATACACATATCTATAATTTTTTTTCTAGTTTATTATATATTGTGTTTTGTTTAATTGGTGTGTTCCACCTTGTATAGTTTATAGGTATAACATGTATATAATATCCTAAGCATTGTATTTAGGTTGTGGTTATTGTTTATGTATTACTTTCTCTTATTAAAAAGTCACATAATAAATATTTTTGTTTCCCACATCCGTTAGGGTTTTATTTTTAAAATAATGAATATTTTAAAGACACAAAATATATCATCACCTCCATTGAAAAAAAAATTATTTATATAATAATAATCACATTTTAAAGGATTCGTGACTACTAATTGTGACTAAAATCATTCCATTTGAAGATAGTATTGTATTGTAAGAAATTACGGATTGTATTAGAGATGAATTATAGAGTTTCAAAATAATATTTTTTTATATATTCACTTTAATTTTCATTATATTATTTGTTAACTGGTGGATAAATTTTTCTTATATGAATTATAAGAAAAAGTGGGAAGACGGTATGAGAGTATGGATAATGGTATTTGTGTCTAAGTATTATTATGCACATGGTATAAATTTATTATATGCATATTTTAATTTTTAATGGATACTTATCCATATGGTTTAACTAATAGGTTCCTAGTGTAATTTTATGTGGTATTTAACAGTAAAATTATAATAACTCTGAAATTATAAGAGTTATAAGAAATTTAATTAAAATAACTTATTCATGGATATATTGGTTTAAAATTTTAGTTTATTCAGAATTTTATGACATTACAAAATAAAAAAATCTATTATTTGTACATTATTTGAAATAAATGTTAAAAAATGATGACATTCTTCTATCAAGAATATATGTATAATCAAAACACTCAATTACAAATGTTTTTTAATCAGCCATAAAAAATGAAAAATAATCTCAAAAATAGATAACGATAACGTAATGATCTGTAAGGTTTGTTAATAAAAATAAAACCCATTAGGCCCTTAAAATATGATAAAATCCATAAAAAATAGTTCTCATAAATATAATATACATATTGTTCAAATGAAATTAGAATATAAATTTACATCTTATAAAATTTTAAAGAAAACTCAATTAAAAATAAGAATGTATGTAGGGAAATAATATCTTTTTTTGTGTATGAATGAAAATCATGAAATATATATTTCATAAAAAATTAATTCTTAAATGATCATACACATGACTTTTATCATGAAATAAAATTTTTCTCATGAAACATTTATATTTCAATTATATATCATAGTAAAAATAAATAATATATGAACAAATTTAATGATATCATATACATTATCATTTTACTGTCCTAACCCTGTAAATACCAGATCCAAGGAAAAATATAATTACATTCGGAGGATGGTAGAAAATAAAATCTCAAAAGGACCAATAAATTTTGTCTACTTCGTAAATAGAAATATTCATGAGTATAGTATTTAAAAATTATATATAATTAGAATATAATTGTTTTTCAATAATAAAATTATTCTATCAGTCTATCATGAAACACAATTCTTACTTTACTTCTTTGATTCACTAGGAATAGGAACACTATAAGTATGATATCAAATTCTCAGTAAGAGTAATGTATAGAAGAAGTAATAATGAATCAATGAGAATAATAATTAATCCATGGTATATAATTCAACAACCATACAAATTAATAAAAATACTAATAAGTACTTCAATAAATAAAATATGGAAACCCAATAATTTGAAACACATGTCATTAACATATCCAGATAAGGAAACGCCAAAATGTAATGGTATGAAACAAAAACACACTACTTTTAATAAAGGACCTTGAAATTAAATTTATCCTTTTATGGAATAACACATGTTCTCATAGATGAATAATAACTAAAAATAATTGAGTTAAATGATTAATTATTGGACAAAATGTTCCTCATTACAGGGAACCATTGCAGTCAAAAACATACAGATGACTTTTTAGTATATCATGTAAAAATCCATATATATATATGCTATCCATATAACTCATCCCTTGAGACAACCAATCCATTGAGGGACTATTTATAACCACCCCACCATTCATTGCCTATAATATGTAATTATAATACCAATCAATTTAAATAGATAGTATGCCTTCTGAAATATCAATTTTGGAAATAAGATACGTATTAATCTGTATTTCCTTAAATAACAAAATATGATTTAATGTGGAAACCATATAAAAAAATTATATATTTCAGAAAATAATAACATCTATTAAAAGTTATACAAATACATAGAGGATTTTAAATGTCAAATGATCATAAGCAATTGTGTACTTCACGGGGAATAAAAAGAATCAAGGATGTGAATGTGATTACTAACCATAGTCTAATAAATCATAGACAATATAGATTATGAATAATGATTGTATCAATTGAAAATATCCCATGTAGAGTACAAATATTTTTCTATTGTCATTGATTAATTAAAAAAATATCATTAAAACATTCTTAAGGAAAATACCATTTTTTATTTGGAAAAAATATTGAAAATAATTTAATTTGAAAATAATATTTTCAAATCATTTTCATCAAAAAAATTTCTTTTAAAATTGAAAAAGAAGAATCAATGAAATGAAAATGGGCAGATCTATAATTTCCATATGAGGTAAAAATAACATTTTTTCATGGTAAAAGGTGAGAAAAATTCCTGGTCTGGAAAGCAATAACAATATTTTTTTGAAAAAATGGGAAAAAGAAAAAAATGTTCTGAATTTATATACTAAATAATTTTAGAAATTATAAAAAAAATTTTGTAATATATTTTAATAAAACATGTTTTTTGAAGAAAATATTATCACTTATTAAAGAGAGATACGAGGCATGGATTTCATAATAACAGTTTCTAAAATATTTTTAGTACCATATAGTGGAAAATTGTGTTTTTACATGAAAGTACCTTGAATTACCATAGGAGGAGGAAATTCAATGTTTTATTATACAATGATCAAATAATTTGCATTGATGGAAACTTATGTGTAAATAATCCAAAAAAAATGATATTGTAAAGTAAACAGTTGAGAAGATCATAAATTGAAGTGGGAATCAATAAATTATTGGATTAGCTATTTAAAATTTAAATACACATATATAAATGAAATTATGTTCCAATATAATAAAATTAATCACTCATATAATCATATAATATTATCTATAATGAATAATTAATATGACATAATGGAATGAAATTTGGTCTTATATTGAATAGGCTTAGTTCAAATAATTCAAATTTAAAATCATAATATCATGAAAAATGAGTGAATCACGATATTTAATGAAGAAGAGGAAGTTTTTAAACCATATCTAAGATATTAGGATCAACAAATTAAATGATTGTTTCAAGAGAAAGTTAGAAATCATAAAAGAAAGTGAAATTGAAAATATAAACACAAAAAATGTTCTCAGTGATAATAATCGTTCAACATTCCAATGTGTCACATTCCCCTTTGAAACATTTCAATCATTATATCCATGATGGAATAACATTAAATTGAACATATAATATTATTATAATACATATATTCATAATATAACATTCCAATGTTTAATATGTACATCTTATAAATGAAAAGTGGTGAATAAATACAAATAAATCTCAATTGAATGTAAATTGAGACGAAATATCTTACCTTGTGATTAATTTTTGGATAAGAACCATCTAAATTCTTGTATAATTTACATAAAAATGTAACTGAATATTACCATAACAATAAAAATATTTATAATATCATATATTTACTTCATATAATATCTTATTACATATTTGATCATAATCCTTCATTGTTTTCCCTATTTCTGGTGTCAATTTCCATGTTTGTTGATTATATATTAACTAGTTATTAATAATTTATATCATGGTTTAGTCATATCGTAAATTTAAATCATTAGGTAAATAAAATATATATATATATTTATAATAATCCAAAATATTTGGATAGATAAAATGGAATGCAACATTCATGGTGATAGTAGGTTCTACATATGCGTGAACTTAACGTTCAATTATTTTCCTCATTAAAATAGTGAAAAGTAATTGATATATATGTATAATATTTTTAATTTATAATATATATGAAATATTTTTTACATATGTTCATTAAAACAATACATTATACATTCAATGTAAAGTGAAAATGAATCAGATCACATTGAGGGGGAGGTAGTCCACACTTCCAAATACAATGTTATCATATTCCAACAAAATGGATTTCACGTTTGAATGTGTTATTACATAATTAAATAATTATAAATTAATTATATATATCATATATGAGATATATAAAAATATTTCAATTTATATTTTCCAACCAATAGAGGTGGTAAAGGGAAAAAGAACAACTTTATTTTTTGATGCGGCAATTCGTCATACACAAAAATGATAAGTTTACTACCAATTAGATGAAATTGTATGTAATTTTCTATATAAAACATAACATATAAAACAAATAAATTTAATATTAAATTTTTTCTATTGTATTTCAATAATTATAATATAAACCATGGAGTTTGTAAATAAAACAAAAGAGCTTGAGGAATGATGTTGCAACTTAATCGGGTAACCCCTTTTGGTTCGCACGAATAGGCTTCAATGGATGTATTTATTACAGAAGTGAGGATTATATATTTATGGAAGGGGTATTTTGAATCAATTTTGGTATATATTAGTTGATAAAATTTGTATTCATTGGTGTGAGGATGTGGGGTTCTATAGTGCCTTTTTTAGAGTGATGTAGGAGTGAAACTCTTGTAAATTTCAGAAAATTTAATTCGAAGAACGTTTTTCCCAATGAATGTCTATAAAATAATAGAAAATATTGAATAAATGGTTGTATATAGGATACATAAGTCCATAATATTACTTTTAACAAGTTTATTTGACATTTTTTCCTTTACAAATAATGTTTCATCCCATGATTAGCATAATTTAACCAAAATCATTCTAATTAATATTAATTACATTAAAGAATATTTTTTGAAGAAACATAAATTGACCCACATTAAAATTATATATTATTCTTATTACATATAAGGAATTATTTTTTCTAAATTCCAATCATAGAAATGTAATATATTAATTTTAATTTAATGAAGTATATATGATGGCAATGAATATTTTTAAAGTAACACCTCAAAAGGATTTCATTGTTTAGATATAAAATTCCAAAGTGAATATAATTCCAATTAAATAAGGTGGAATAATTTATAAAAAATTAATCAAAAAAAATTCTAAATCAGATTAAAATATTTTGTATCCTTATAAATTAACTAAATAAATAATTGATGTGGAATTTCAATGAAGCAATGATACGTATTCATTAAAAAATCAAATATTTTTTAAAAATAAAACAATTTACCAACCATAAATTTTATGTGTATATTTCAAAAGGGAAACTTTTTACATATCAAACTTATAAAAGAGCTAAAATATGATTTAAATTTGTTCTCCATTAATGGGCGATAAAAGTGATTTTATTAAAAAATGGGGTTTTATATTTAATATTGTGTTTCTTCCTATCATATACCAATGAAATCAATTGGATAAATATTAAAAAATATTTTATTGACTAATATATGTATATATATATTAAATTAAAATCACTAAATAATTTTTATTATATAATTTTAGGGTAAAACATCATTGTGCGAAAAAAAAGTTTTTTTAAAAAAATATTCCAATTATATTCAATTGGTTTTTTTATTCATATCCAATTAATTTGATAAAAATGTATTAATTTGATGATTATTTAAAACATATATTTACATAATAGATTTAAATTTTTTCTAACCACTAATTTAATATCTAAGTTATAAATTATCATAAAAAAATAATATATAATAAATTATTATTATTCTGTAAAACACAGTATTGCGTGCATTGTAAGTCATTGAAGAAACTCATCGTTATGTGTGAAATATAGTAACTAATCATTTCATGCATTTCACATTATAAAATATATTGACTTTATTTATAATAGTGAATCTATTATAAAATAATTGGTATTATATTCTCTCGCACACTTGGGGTTCTGTGTTAAACATTCTATCGACTATAATATTCTTAATTTAGATTTTTGAGGAGTTAAAATCATTAAAAATCATAATGATAATGGCATAGCCATTTTAGTTACTTCAAAATTATCATCTTCAATGAGTATATCAATACCAAATCCTTTAGATGGGGATATCCTAGGCCCACCCATAATCATATATATATTCTATGAAACAGAAAAAGAATAAAAAATAGGAGATTTAATTTTATCATTCCATGTATAAAACTCAAAAAAAATTCATTTCAAAAAAAAATGATTCTTAATTAACCCATAAAAAAAATATTATTTGAAAAATGTATTAAAAAATTACCAATTGAAATAATTAGAAAATAAAAATATTTTATTTTTTAAATTATAAATATTAATATGAGTAATAAATCTCATATATTGCTTTCCCAAGATAGATTATAAGAATAATTCATAACATTTAAAATAATATTTTAATATCAAATACCATACATTTTTAATATATTCTATTTCTAATGAAATAATTTATTAAAATGTGATTAAAACAATTACATTACTAATCCATGGAACAATATATAAGAAACCTCATAACGAGAAGTAGAGGAGAATATTCAAAATTATTCACATGTAAGAAACGTTAAGAATGATTACTTTATCTCTTTTGTAGAGAATATTAAAGTAAACAAAAAATGACCTGATGAAATCATTGATGTATAGATAAATAAATATATGTTATAATGAATATTTAAATAGAGGTGAAAAAAATATATTTGGCTTTAGAGGGAAATAACATATTTTTTCCATACTAGTATTTTTGAAATAGACAATATAAATATTAATGTGTTATTGGACGATGGACCCTAATAGAAATAATAAAATATGTAGTAAGAAGATATAAATGAATAGATTTTGTTCTGAAATTGAAAATTTTAATCAAATAAGATGATATATTATAAAAATAAATCATAGAAAAAAATACAATATCATTCAAGAACACAGTCTTGAATACAACCCAATAAATGGGATGTGACTTATAAACACCCTGACCGTGAGTCTTGAATCACCTCAATGGTTCTTTACATTCAGAATTATAAATTTTTTTTATTATATAATTTCCTTGGAAACATTTTTATGTTCATTACATTATTTTTTTCCAATTTAACACTTTTATGTAGAGATTTCATTCATTTACTTATTTGGTATTGTTCAAATTATCCTTTATGTGTATTTTTAATCAAAAATATCTAAAAATACTACACAATAAATGTAATAGTCACACTTCATTTTCAATTGTATGTTTAATCTTGGTATATGTGAATATGATTACATTAGATCTTCACTTAATTTCCATTAAAAAATCATCCTTAATAAGAATTTTTTATACTTATAAATAACTATGATTATAAATATTTAAATATATTTTTATAAATGTAATTTTACCATTATTGAATCTTAATGGTGAAAATAAATGAATATTATTATCAAATTCAATCATAAAATAAAATTTTAATTATCTATATGAAGGGAACGTGTTAACAAAATGAAATCTATCTTATATATCATAAATATATTAGATTTATGAATGATATAAAAAAATATTTTAATGATGGGTACACAATGAAATGATTTATTTTTTAAGAAAATTATTCTAAAAATAATTAGGATTTACCTGTATTCATAAAAAATAAATATTTTATTGAAATGAGTAGGTGGATAATTGACATGAAAAGGAAAAATTATTTAAAAGAACATATTTCCATCCAATAGTGGGGAATGAAAAAAAATTAATGTTATACTATGTAATATATTTTAATTTATAGAGAAAATTATATTCAATATAATGAGAATTATTTCATATTAATTCAATAGTGTGTTTCTAAATGAGTTTTTTTATAAATAATCCAATCTAATAATAAATAGAGAGGGTCAAAAACTATTATCTTTCCCATTCGAACACCTCATTCCGATTAAGTATAATGGCACTAGAAAAGGGTGTTGTGGAAATTAAAGAGACACCTCAACAAATAAATTAATGTTTAAAGATTTATTTGAAAGCAATATGATGGTAAAAGTATATTGTAGTTCTGTTTTGTGTGGGTTGGAATAGTTCACATTTTATTCTAGAAATTAGATTGCATTTTAACAGGTTTATAGTCATTAAAGTGAAAATAACAAAATCTAAATATAAAATATTTATCAAAAATGAAAAATTGCTGATATTCACAACTATTACTCATCCCCACTTGACAGAAGATAATTTTTAGTGTTTTTATTGAAGCTATAAAAAAATAAACATCAAATACCCTTTAAAGTGATTTTGGGCATGTTATCATTATTAGAACATAAAATATCTCGATAATAATTTAATTGAAATTTAAATAGATAAATAATTTCATATATATCATGTTTTCTAAAAAAATTTACAAACATTATAAATAATTGATAACATAACACTTTAAATTTCTTTAAAACTATTAGTTTTTTACACAACACATGCTATTTCAAGAAATGAATCAATACTATATAAGCAGTTTTGGTAATTATCCTAGTTGATAACATTAAAAAAATATGAAATATAAATATAATTTAGTATTTATTGGTATTATAAAATAAATATTATAATAATTTTATTCATTAACATTTTTATGATAATAAAATTTTTAAAATAAGAAATTTTAATTTTCATACAATTCACAAACACTTGGTAATTGTTTTGAAAATTACATTGTTATTAAAATTAAAAAATATTAAATTTAAATCATTATCATTTTCTATTAATCATTGTTCTAATTTAAGTTGAGAATATATATATCCCCTCTTAAATAATATCTCATTGGCATGAATTTTGATATGACTAATGTTGTTCAAGCATTAGATTGACATAAATAAATGATTTCATTTTTATCTAAAAATAAAAATTAATTTAAGTTAAATTTTTTATATTAATATGATATTTTCATAACATTATCATTCAATAAATGTTGTATCATTTTCTGTGATGATAAAAAATAAATTTATGTTAAAATATAATAATAAATGTTAAAATACTACTTGAATTCAAAAACATATTTCAAAATGAATTTAAATTTATACTCATCCAAGAACATATTTCCTTTTTAAATTTGAGAATTGAATTTTACAATAAATTCATTAATAATTTTTAAAAATAAATATTAATAAATTATTATTTGAAAAAATAATATGAAAAATAGTTATTATATATTATATTTACTATAAACTGTTATGACTAATTGTTATATGTTTTTCAACATAATATGGTCCAAAAGATCATGGCATGGAGATTAAAAATTTATTATTATTTTTATTTAGCTATTTTAATAAATATTAAGTAATTATTTATAAAATAAAAAATATGTTTTTATTAAAATATTTTATAAAATAATGAACATTTACATTTCAAATATAAATCCATAATCTTGTTTTTAATAGTTATATAATTATTTTTTGGATTATCATAATAAAAAATATCAATATTAAGTCATGAAATTAACATAAATATCCATTCAAAAAATAATTAATTATTTAATAATAATTAATAAATATTTAATAATTTTTTAAATATATTAAAATAAGATGTCAAATTAAGAGATCAAAATGAAATGTTTAATAATATACTATTTTTTCATAAAGTAAATATAATAATTTAAACATTATAATGATTTTTAAATTTTTTATATACTATCATTTTTTATAAGATTTATAAATATATTATAAATTATATATGTATTTATAAAATTATAATTAATTAATCATAAAACTGGTATATTATATTAAAATTTATTGGATGATATATTCTCACCACTTAAAGAATTCATTTGTTAACAATTTTAATTTATTTTTAACTTATACTGCCTAGATTTAATTTAGAATTTTTACTTCTAGGTTTCTATAGGAATTTTTATTATTTATATAGTAACAATATCTTAAACCATGTATTGTTGTTTATAATAATCATACTTATGAATGAGTTTCCAAATGAATATTATGATTGTTTGGTAATGTTCCAATACAATCTTCATCATATTTATCTTTTATTTCCCCAATCATGAAGTATTTTTTATCATCATGGTGTAGAATGAGATAAAAAATATATATTTATTTATTTCAATTAATGCACCATCGTCATCTAGTTTTGTGTTCTGATTAGAGACCAACAATGGTTAACTTTATATATTAAACAGTGAATGTCTAGGTTGATTTTTTCATTTATGAACACAAAAAAAACGACAATTATTAGATCTTGATATCAATTAATTGATAAATATCATAATTATAATATGGATTTTATGATGAGTTGTCCGATCATTATTCCTACATTTATAAAACCCCAACAGATTAGGATGAGTACAGATAATGAAAAACAATACTTGTTGAATAAATAATATAAACAAGTAATAGATAAATATAAAAGAGATCAATTAAGAAAATAAAACCTCATGTTCAACATATATATTTTCAAAAATAACCCGTCCCTAAGAAAAATTAATTATTTTTCATAACTATATTTATCTATATTCTATTGGTCTCCCAATAAGAATATGAATCCTTATCGTAAAAGTAATTTATCATCTACATCCAAAAAAATTATTCATACTATTTAATATTCCAAAATAATTGTTCCATCAAAATTATATATGTACCTAAAAAATATACATCCTAATCCTTAAATAACCTTGAAAACGTTTTTTCTAAATAACAAATAAATGTAAATGGTTATCCATTCATTATTTTCCAACAATCCAGTATCATTTTCTCAACAATATTCAACACCCTTAAAATCACATAAAAATCAATATATTAACAAATCATATATTCTCCCAAAAGTTCTATTTTTTTCAAAATAACTATATTAACCATAGTATAATACCTTATTATTATTTTTTATAACATAATTGTACATGATCCAGATAATTTTCTAAATTTTTATTTATCAAATCACTTTGACCTAAAATTTCATAATGGAAAATAATTTTCAATATATTACATGATCATATTTTTTTAATAAAATATCAATAATAAATATATCACTAAATACATTTTCCATTCCCATGTTTATGTATACTATTCAACTTATATTACAAAAATTTGAAATATATTTTTCCAAATAACCATAATTACTACAATATAAAATCACATTCTAACTATATGGGTTATCTGTTCTAAAATCATGTATTCTTAAATAACACCATACATACATCTCCAAAAATATCACTATTATCATTTAAAGTTTATAAAATAAGACCTATAATACTTATATATTACATTGAATTAATTATTACCCTTATACATAGTATCCCATATTAGCATCGACATTTCTCAAATTTTCCACATCTGATTAACTCCTATCCTCAAAAGTTAATGTATAAAATGTTTTGACACAAAATATAAAATATCTATCATAATATCTCTATAACAATTTTATTTTAAAAAATATATTACATTAATCCATTTCATAGGATCATTTATGTTTTTTTGATTTCATGGTCTTGGAATCCCAAAAAATTATAAAATATGCCCTCCCATACTGTAATGGCCTAGAACAGATAGGTTAATTACATTATGAAAATCCATTGTTCGCGGTGTTCTAGGATGAAATGGTGCTCGTATATATAGTTTTACAAAATTAGTTTTTTTTCAATAATATGAAGCATCGATAGCTCAATGATGGGAATCATTATCTATAGCTTGGCATTAGCGGATCAATGTTGATTTCATAGCATCAGAAGGTCGGGCATTGGTAGGTCAGGAGGTGGTTGGTCGGGCGTTAGTAGGTGAGGTGTCATTAGGTTGACTGTTATTAGTAGATGGCATCGGTAGGTCAGAGATTCGTTATTTCATGGTGTCGGTAGGTCAGGCATCAGTTTACGAGGCTTTGGTAGGTCTGGGGTCAGTGAGTGGCATTGGTGTCTCCCTATCGGTGGGTCATGTTAGTGACTCTTGTTGGTTGGTCAGCTTGGTGATATAGTCATTGGTGACTCACTATTGGTGACTTGTGTTAGTGACTCACCCATTGATGTGTCCTTTTCAATTTCCTTGTTTCTCCCCATTATGTTTCATTTGATGATAAATGAGTTAGCTATTGTGTTTTAGCATTTCTGATGTCGCATCCATCATTTCCAAGGATATTTATTTAATCTTTAATATTTTATCACCCCCAAACATTGAAATATTCAAGCCACATGGTCTAGACTATGATCATTATTTTAAGTACATTGAAATGGTCTCCCTTCAATTGAAATAGTATCTGACCTTTTTTTAATGTTCAGATCCCCTATTCTTTGAACACTTTTTTTTCACTTGGTGAGCCCAAATAATTTCTTCCCCATGGAGTTATGTGTTCTGTTAGTGCCTTTGGATATATTTTTTCGTTTAACTGCATCCTACTACTCACATAACAACTTTTTTTGGCGCAATGAGGAGTTACTAATAATATGTTCATCAAGGTGTAAATACCTTATTCTCCCTTTTAATTGTGTATCATATGGGGTGGGTAATGTCAAGTCTCTTTGAGAACACTGTCGAATCAAAATCATAATTAAGGGTCCTATAAATATGAACAGACATGTTTCCTTAAAGGGATTGGCTACCATAGTACTACATAAGGGTCTATAATGATTTTGTTGATGATTGTTGATTTAGCTATTATCAATTATCTATGTTGTGAATTGTATGGATTCTATCCTTCAATAAGTAGTGGTTATAGGTGGTCTATTCTTAATCATTGGTGATGATTTATACTTTTTTTGATCATCTATTAAATGGAAATAAATAATAGAAACATGTTAATAATTTGTACGTGGTTAAATAAATGGCTTCCCTGGGATTAAAATTTTGTTGTTATCACCCATGAATTTTGAAAGTGGAATTAGAGAACCATGTTTTTCAAATCTGGATACACTTTTTTTGAATGTTTTGGTTGTGTGATATTTATTGTTCTCTTATGTTTTATTGACCTTTTTAGGTTTTATAGTGTTTTGGTTAGAATCATGGTTGTACATACAACAACAGACAAGGGGGTTGGCTCTATCGGTAGGGTGGGGATTGATGGAACAACGTGGTTTTGGGTATCAAAATGGTATCTAATGGGTTTTTTTGAATAGGGTGTTAAAATTGGTGTAATGGAATTATAGTTTGGGAGGCTATTGATAGTGAAATGGATGAAATTATTATGCAGTGGGAATGAAATATAGTTGAGTTGGTTGTTTTACTATATCTGGTGATTTTTGTGCATCGAGGCTATATAGGATTGTTTGGGAGGAAAAATTTGGAAAAGGGATGGTGTTTCCTTTCCTGGTAATTTCTACTAGAGATTCTATAGACCTATATATTCAGAATGTTTTTTAGAGATGATTCTTATACAAATGTACTTCTCTCTGTGTTTACCTTGGAATTTCATGGTATATTTTCTACACCATTATAACACATTTTGTGATTGGTAGTTTCTTGGGTAGGAATGTAATCAATAATTTTGGCTTGCTAAAAAATGAATGATAATTGGTTGAATTAATTGGATGGGGTTAAGAATTATGTTTGTGGATGGTTTTGTTGTTATGCATTATAGGTGGTAGAAAGGGTATTTTGTGTGGGATGGTTTTTTGTTTTCAAATCCGATATGTTGGGATGAGTTTTTGTTACATAAATATATACATGAAGTTCCTTTTGATTTCTATACACACCCCACACAAGTTGAGCACTATGTGTCAACCCCCCCCCCCCCCCCCCGCCAATTTTAATGTAGAAGTGTTTCATTTCCAAATATCCCAGTGGGAGGATGGATATCTTGTATTTAGCTCTTCTATGCTCCCATATCTAGGAACATGAAGCCCAAGAATATTTGGTTAGGTTATTCTATGATTCTGAGGATCTTGTTTCTATTTGTGAGGTGTGTACCCAGGTTTCTCCTTGATGAAATATGTTTCATTTTACCCAGTATCTTGAAGATGTGGATGTGGTTTTGTGACCTAGGTTTCAGTCAGAGGGATGTGGTGTGGTTGTGGACAAGTGGTTTGAGAGAACGATGTTCTATATGGCATTGGTGTGTGTGGGAAATTTGTGAGACCAGATCTTGTGGATGGTCAAGGTAGCATCAGGACGTCTTTCAATAGGGATAAAATGCTAAAAAGTGAGAAGTGGTTTGAGGTACCCTTTCAACTATGAGATTATTAAATTACAGTACTTGTATTATGTTATTTGGTGAGTGTTCCTTGGTTTGTTTTGGGTGGATAGAATATCTTTTTAGGTTCTATTTAGTTTCAGTTGTTTTTATAGCTTGGGAATTAGTATACTTCTCCTACTTATGCATGACAGACTTTGCATTTTTCTACATAGTATACTTGTATGTTTAACATATATATAAATAGTTGTTTTTTATAGGGATATTAAATAGACCATGATGAACCCTACTAACACATTTGTCAGGTTAGTTGCTCTGTCAATTCAGATATTTTTGAATTTGGTATTTCATTTGCTTTTTTTCGTTGAATTTCTAAGAGTTTTTCTTTAAAAATTAATGAGTTATGGATTTAGTGTTCTTTTACATATATATCAAAGAGTTTTTTTATTTTGATACATCTACACTCCCAATCATGGCCACTATTAAATGGTTATTTCCTCCAATTTTGCGATATTTTTATACCCATTGTGTTGGTCACCACCTGAGGGCCTACTATAGGTGGGACACATGGGTCATTATCTCTCATACATCCTGAAGAAGGAAGTTCACGACAGTTTTCCATTCGTTCCATCATTATGATGAAGGATAGTCATGATAGATTGTTATTAGATGTTATTGTTGAGTTATTTCATGGAGTATGTATTTAGACATAGTGAGGATTGGATGGGTTGGTATTTAAATATTGTGAGGTTCTATTATTTAGAGAAAAAGTCTACGGAGTACCATATATAACACAAGAGTTTAGGGCCCCCTGTGATCTGATGCAATGAATCTAAGATTACCGAATGAATGAGTAAGGCAACAATGTTCATGAGGTATAATCTCTCGGAAAGCTACATGCATCTTGATGACTGGTGTTCTTGTTTTTTGGTTTTTTCTGGGAAATTAATATAAACAATGAGTTAATAAGAATTTTAAATAAATTCCATACTACTCGAGATTAGGATTTACTTGTTAAAAATTCAATTGTGGAACCTAGTCACCTTCCAATAGTTTATTATGGAATGGGGGATCAGAAGGCCAATCTAGATGATCGGTGGATTTTTTATCCTGAGGAGGAGGAAAAACTAGTGGTATAGAACATTACATTATTTCCCACGAAATACACTAGAAATGTTTGAGGGAACACAAAAATGGAGACAGAGATCCATCTTGGGGATCTTGGGATCACCAACAGCTTGATTTGAGAGACTATAGAGTAACAGTATACATTGGAATTGGTTCAAATGGGGTGATCTATGTGTTAGTGGTGAATGATATACCTAGGGGATAGATGGGATGTTGATGTTTTGTGGGTTTATTTCGAGAAATATTTTCATGTAAAATTCTGTTCTTCGATCATGATGGTTGAGAACTGACAGAAGATACTCTCCCTCTAATAGAGGAGTCTGTTAGTATGGTAAATAGTAATAATTTTCATGAAAATACTTGTCATTCCTCTAGATCTCATTCTTGATGAGGAGTCTTTTGTCAGACGCATAAGGGAGGAATATTTTCCCTCTCTACAGTCCATGGTTACTTCTTCGACATTCTTACATACCTAGAGCACTAAAGAAGTATAATGTAGTTGAGATAATGAACTCGCAAGGATGTATATAGTGATATATGATGTAGTAGGGTCCCACAAAGGAAATGGTTTCCAACAACAAGTCTTTGGTGCCAGGGAATTCAAGGTTTTGGAAAGGCATTGACCTTATGCTCCTCATTCTTTTCCTATTGGATTTGGACGGATGTGTTTCTCTAATGGAGTCCATAGTCTCTTTCAGTTTCACTTTATAGTTCGAGCATAGTATAGTGGTGGTGGGAATCTATATCACCCTCATTAGAAGTACTTTTTGGCCATGAAATTTCATAATTAGTGATAGTACCCTCATGCTACACCTAAGGGAGATGGAGTATTCATAGGCCTAACTAAATGTGTCACATAGGAACCCTTTGCAGAATGTGGCTGAGGAGGTGATTGAAAACAAGGGGGAAGAGGAGTTAGTTATGGTCAGTTCCATATCATAGTGGTAGAAATTATAGTTGGGCTAGAGATCATTCAAGGATTGATCAGTGAGTCTAGTATTATTTCTCATCATTTTTTTAGATTCAGGATCATTACACTCCATCAATTCATTTGTTATAACATATGTTTTGGGACTATAATTAGAAAGATTTTCCCACCTCGTGGTGTTGATTACACAACTCAACGGTCAGACCAACTTGTTTGAGTTTATCTGGGGATGTGGATATAGGTTGGGAAACCATCAGTCAAGTGGGGATATATTTATGCTATAGTTGCAACCATCCGATGTCATCCTTGGTATCGATTTTATATTTTCCATTCATGATGTCATTGAATAATTCCAGAGGAGGGTCTTGTTTTCAGATGTCAACTACCAATTTGTGGCTTTCTTTAGTGACCAGAGTTTTCTATGGTAAGTCGGTGTGTAGAAAATCTTCTTTCCTTATTGGTTGAGCTATCAGTCGAATCATTAGTGGGTGAGATAGCGTGGGTTCCCAGAGTTGTTGGATATTTCTTGGATGTTTTTATATGGTGGTTGTGACTCTACCCCCTAATGAGATGTTGAGGTTGGGATATACTTGAAGCCTAGGGATTCTCTAATTTGATGGATAATTATTTTAAGGCACCATCAATGCTACAGATCCAAGGATTCAGATTGAAAACCTAATGATGGTATGATTTATCCAATCATTTGTGTCCGCATGGGGTGATCCAATGTTGTTTTAAAAGATGGTACATGGTTGTCTAAGGTTGTGTATAGAAGACTAATGGTTGAATATATTAACAGTCAATAAATTTTATCTTATCCTGATGATAGATGGTATTTTTGATGATATTAGGGGAGAAATATGGTTCTTTATGATTGATATATGGACTAGGTATTACTAACAAAGGGAAAAGGATGATGATCTCCCGAAGACTAATATCATGTTTAGGTTTGGTCACTTCGAGTTCATAGTTATGTTGTTCGATGCTACGAATGCACTAGCTTTGTTCATGGTATTTATGATCTCCAAATTTCATGAGTTATTGTATGGTTTCATCATCATATTCGTCTATGAAAACCTAATCAGATCATTGTCATAGAAGGATCATACAGAGCATATCAATATTCTCATGGGGGTCCTTCGACATAATCATCTCTACATAATATTTTCCAGGTTCACGTTTTGGATATGGGAGTTCCTCTTCTATTGACATGTGGGGACTCAGTAGGGTGTATTAGTGGAGCCCCGAATGTAGAGGTAGTTTTTTCAGGGGAAGAACCCATTAATGTGGAAGAGGTTCACAATTCTTCATTATGGTATGATAATACTTTATATTTTTAAATCATTTATCTCGAGTTTCAGCTATATTAATGGCTCAAAGCATAAAGGTCAAAGCCTTTATATGATGTTGTATGTATCATGAAGCATTCATCTATCTAAAGGTGATGTTGGTCAGTTCTCCAGTGCACAGTTTTCCAAATTAAGGGGTGATGTTCGAGGTGTTTTCTGATGCATCCCATCAGGGATTGGGGTGTGTGTTGATGTGGAAATAGTTATTGATCTATTATGGGTAATAACAGAAAACTCCCTATAAAATGTTACTATTCCACCCATTATTTTGAGCTATAATGATTCTTTTTTTATCATAATTTTTGGTGCCATTACCTCATTTGGAAGAAAATTGTGGTTTTCACAGATAACTTGTTCTTGAGATATATCTTATCCTTGCAAGAATTGAACTTTTAGTAGATTTGGTGGATAGAGTTTCACCAAGATAAAAACATTGATATCTCATAAACCACATTAATGGGGAATTTTGGGGATCATTCCTTGAAAAAAAATTACAAAAGGAGTGAGTTCAAGAATTTGTGGAGTCTTGGTGGGCGATGGGGAAGTTGTTTCCATTACACATATATGTATGAATGGATTACATAAGGGTATGTCCATTTTAGATTATGGTTCATTACACTCTGTGGAAGAGGGTGATGGTGTATTAGTGGGTTGACTCACAGGTTGAGGTCATGCGTGATCACATTGAACATGGTGATGCTTCAGAGGGATGGTCGTAGGACAGTCATAATCAAATGTTGTTCAGTGAGAAGATAGTTGTTCTAGTGGCAAAGTTTGTGTGTGTTCTCGATAATTTTCACAAATTAACTCCAAATGTACACCCTAATGATTCCTAGATATATTGTGTATTGGGGGATAATTTTTTGTGTCCCAGGATAAAGTGGGAAATGGCTGAGTTTGTTGGAATGTGACAAGTGTGTTAGTAGGTGAAGGCTGATCACCGTTTTTTTAATGGTTTGTTGAAACCCCTAGAATTATGTTATTGGAATTGGTAATAAATATAAATGGATTTCACCATAGTATAACAAATATCTTATGGAGGATTCAATGATATATAGGTGGTGATGTATCTTATGATGAAATCATCTTACTTCTTAGAAATTAAGAAGGCATGCGTAGTGGATGACTTTTTATATGTGTTTGTAGATGAGGTTGCATTTCTGCATGGAATTATGAGATCAATTTCCTTTAATCGGGATACATGATTAACCTCATTAGTTTAGAGGTGATTGGATATTGTTTTTGGAACTTAGTTACAACTCAACACTGCTTTACTTCCTCAAATAGATGGGAAAACAAAGAGAATTATCCATATGCTGGAGGACATGCTGCAAGCATGTGTCAAGGAGCTGTTTCTAATTTTATGTTCTTTAAGGTAGAAATTATTGAATCTATCTTTAATGGTTTATCATGAGAAGTGGGTAAAATCATGTCTATATGATAATACATTCAAATCTAAATCATTATTAATGGTTTGATAAAGAAGAATGGACCTTTTATGATAATGGGTTTTGTTACTATAATAATAAATGAGTGGATGGAATGAAGTTATTAATAATTTTTCTATTTGTGGTTATCAATGATTTATGATGAAAATTGTATTGGTAGTATCCTTATGATAATCACGGTGATTTTTGGGCTTTTATTTCACATAGAAAATGATTTATAATTGTTTTTGAACCTCTATTGAATGGATGAAAATATTTTAATCTGGTTCATATTGTATAGTCAGTTAAAGAAATGGATGCAGCAAGATTAAACATGTGTTGTGATCACCCCTGAATTATGAAATTTTATCTTATGAACAGGGTTGGTCAAAAATCCATTCACTCTATTTGATAGTAGTGGATGTGTTCTATATATGGTTCTGTATGGTTCTTGTTCCTTATGTGGGTTTAATGGTGTTGTGGTTTGTATCACGGTTGTTGGTGTAGGGGTGGACATGTGGGTGGTCTCGATGGGTATGGTGTAGTATATTTTTTCACTATGACTGCAGCTTTTGTGATGGTTGCTATAGGTTTTGTGTATTGGGTGGTATGAGTGGTGTAAATGAATTTCTCATTCATAATTTGATGATTGTGGAATATATGATCTTATAATACCGTGGGACTGCAATCCAGTTGAGTTTTTTTTCAATATATGGTTATTTTCATGTAGCAGGGTTTGTGAGTATGATTTGAAATGGGTAATTTTGAATTAGTATGTTGTTACCTTGTGTGGTAATTTTCCCAGAGATATCGAACAGAAGTATTTTAAGAATTGGTGTTAGAGTTAATTATTCTACCCTGGTCCTTCTCTCTCTAATTGGATTTGGAGGTTGTTGGTATAGTTTCATCACCGTTATAATTTGTGCCATGTTTGGTAGCTGCTAGAGTCTAAATGAAATGAATAATTTTGGCATGTTAATGAATGAGTGATAATTGGTTCAAGGAATTTCTTGGGGTTATAAATTAAATATATCAATGGATTTGTGGTTATGAATAATAGGTGGACATAAGGAATGTTTTTTTGTAATGGTGGTTTTTTTTGAAAACCCATAGGTTGGGATGACTATTTGGTACCTAATTATATACAAATAGTTCAGTGTTATTTCAATCTAAACCCCACTTGTGTTGAGAACTTTGTACTAAAAACCTCCATTTTTGTGGGAGGTTGTCCCTTACCAACATCGCAGTGGGAGGATGGATGGGTTCTATTGTATCTTTTATTCTACCTCTTTTAGACATTTGTAGCCCAAGACTATTTGGACAGGATGTTGTGAGAGTGTGAGGCCCAGGTGTCTGTTGGTGAGGTGTGCTTCATAGGAATCATTAGGATGAGATACGTTGTAATTTCATAGGATTATTTGAGATGAGGTTTTGGTTTTATAGACTTGGTGTTTGCAGGTGGCATGAAATGAGGTTTTGGCCTAGTTTTTTAACGTTGGGATGTGGTATATGGCCTAGGTTTGTGCGGGGTGGATGGGATAGTGGTTCCTATGGAAGAGAATAGTAGAGTTGGGATTTACGCTGTTAATAATTAAGTGTTAATGAGTGGGATGTGATGTGGGGTACCTTATTAGCAAGGAGATTACTAACTTCCATTACCTAACATGCTATCTTTAGTGAGCATACCATGGTGAGGTTTTTGTGGATTGTATAACATGTTAGGTTCTTTTGATTTTATGTTGTTGTTTTTATAGTGGAATTAGTATTGTCCACCCACTTGTGAAGAAGAGAATTGGGATTTTTCTTATGATTATACATGTCTGCTCACCATAATAAAAATCAGGTTTTTAGGGAGATTATGCAGACCATGTTGCACACTACTGGCTTCAGTATCTAGATAGTAGTTGTTTCAATACTTAGATTTGTTCTTTAACTATATACATTAGATTTTTTCATTATATATCTAGAATTTATCAATTTAATCATGATTGTGGGATAGATTTTGTATTTTCTTATATATATATATATCATGGATATTTTATGAGGTTGATAAATATTATATCCTGATATTGGTTACTATAAAATGGGTAATGCCTCTCAATTTGTGATATTTGAATACCCTTTGTGTTGGTTGCCTCCCCGAGGACTATTGGAGGCTTGAAATTGGGGACATTCTCTATTTTTCATCATGAAGAAGGACGGTCAAAACACTTTTCCAGCACATCCCTCATCATAAAGAAGGAGGGTCATGACACATATATTGTGAATCTTTTTAGAAAAAATAAATGATCATAAAATGAGACACATTAATCATTTATGAACAAAGTGTATAATTGAAACATTCAATTTTTCAATTTTTATGTCATTATAAAAAAATTAAAACTGATTTAAAAATGATAGATGATAATAGAAATAATAATATGGGTTATAAAATGAATTTACTCTAATCAATCCATTTAAATATTAGAAAAACCCTGAAATGGATTCACATTTAATTAATAATCATTTATCTAAAAAATGTTCATTAGTCACTAAATAAACATCATATTGATTTTTATAAAATAATCATTAATCAATGCATAATGAAAATTGAATAATGAAGAAGGATTCAAGGGTAATATGATAAACCATAAAAATATTTTCCTTAAAAAACATTTCCATTATAAATATTATTAAAATATATTCAATAATGAAACTAGCTTCATATATCATGAATTCCAAAAAATTAAATTAAAAAATTATGAAATAATTTTGAATCCTATAAAAAATCTCATTATATGATATTTTTATCACCCTTATAAATGAACCATATAAATCACTAACAATATTTAATAACATTACATCCATAATATCATTTAAAATGAATAGAAAATTTGTAAAGGCCAGTAAAATTTAAGGGAAATTTTTTCTTATTTTTCTTTAGAATTTTACAAGAGCGCGGTTTCAGACGGCACCTGATTCCGAGGCCCGGAGTGCCCGGAATTAATTTCCGAAGTTTGGCTCGGGTACGTTCAGTGAACGAACGAACGGGAATTTCTAACTTTTGATACGGTGCTCGGAATTGAAATCTGAGGGCACCGATGAACTCGCAGCGCCGATATTCTCTTAAAGAGACCTTTTCGGGAGTTGCGTTTGTTGCGGGTTGAAAGTTAAGTTTTGGGTTTTCAGTTGAGCTAAATAAAATTTGTGTAAGACAAATTTTATTTTTAGTTTGTTAAAATCCTACCAAAGGGGGTTGGAAGTGGGACCCACACCCACTTAACCTCCCTTGGGAGGATTAAGTGTGGTGGGGTCCACACGAACCCCCACCTTTTCAACTCCTCTCTCTCCCTCTTAATGGCTTGACAAGTTAACTTCTACTTGATTATACAATTCATGTATATTAAATAAGTGAGTTAATTTTGGAGTTATCCATTTTGAATTTCAAACCTTTGAAATTCTAATGTGTATTGTAATAATAAAATAAGAAGTTGTCTTATTTTATTTTGGGTTCTTTGTTTGTCTCCTTGAGAGCTTTTGGAGAGCCTCTACTTCTTCTTCAAACTCAACGAAGAACGCGAAGAACGTCGTTCTTCAACGAAGAACTTCTCCGCCGAAGAACACGATCCATCCGCGACGCCGTATCCGCGACGCGACGTACTTCTTCTGCGTTATCTCTTCCGCGACGGTTTTCCGCGACGAACGCCATCGACAACGACTCTTCCTCCGACGTCAAAGGAATCGACACCGATATTCCACCACTCCGTCAACGTGCGACTATCAAGGTAGGGGTTCTTGAGTTCGTTGTTTCCTTTTTATTTGACTTTCCTCAAGACTTGACGTAGAACGCTCAAGTTTCCGACGAAGAACGCCGCTCCGCTCTTCTTCATCTTCGGTGTCAACGAGAGAGAACACCGTACCTTCCTCGGACAACCTTCGTCGGCGTACAAGGATTCGCCAACGACGTGCCTCTTCGGACGCGCCTCTTCGTCGTTGAATTTGACGAACGACGACCGCGTCG
Organism: Viscum album; assembly: GCA_963277665.1. Lineage (NCBI taxonomy): Eukaryota > Viridiplantae > Streptophyta > Magnoliopsida > Santalales > Viscaceae > Viscum > Viscum album. The sequence goes on from OY728166.1 coordinate 881,228,566, forward strand.
CCCGACCTCCGCGACGCCGTCTTCCGCGGTACGTAGACGAATCTTCGAACCTTATACCAAGGTAGGGGTTGTTGTTTTATTCTTTATTATTCCATTCCTTGATCATGAATAGCAAGTATAACGTGTGGCTTAATTTATTTAAGTTGCGTTATTATTTTAACGTGAGGGGGGGGGGGGGGGGGCGGACCGCACGAACACGGCCGAACCCCCCCTCCATCGTTTCTTGTTTATTCTTGCGGGTGGAAGCAAGTGGCGTGGTGCCGTCGCACCACGTGGTTTACCGTACAATTATTTTACGCAACGCCGTCGCGCGCACACCATGGAAGAAACATCAAGAACGCGACGCCGTCGCGCCGCGTTGAAAAGAATCATGGCATGGCAAAAGGGGGCGCGGTGCCGTCGCACCGCGCCGGACGACGAACACCGCGGCCGGTTCCGGGCCGCGGCGGGACGAGAAGACCGCGGCCGGTTCCGGGCCGCGGCGGGACGAGAAGACCGCGGCCGGTTCCGGGCCGCGGCGGAAGAGGAGACCGGCGGCCGGGCCGCCGGCGTCGGAAGTCGAAGGCGGGACCGGAATTTCCGGTCCCGTTGGAAAAAAAACGGCCGGCCAGCTGGCCGGCCGGATGTCATAAAACCGGGGGAATTAAATCCCTCGGTCGGTCCATTAAAACCCCCCTCTTAATGAGGGGAGCGGTTCTTGAGGGAAGGGGGCAGCAGCCCCCTTTGGATCGGCGCCAGCAGGCCCCCCCACGTGAGGGGGGGGGGGGGGGGTGGTTTTAAAGGAACCGGCGCGGCACAAAGGCCGCGCCACTTGAAGAACCGCGGGGCTCAGCCCCCGCGTGCGCAGCCCCACATGCGGCGCCCGGCGCCGCCGCCGCGGCCCGCCGCCGCCGCCGCCCGCCGCCCGCCGCCGCCGCCGCGCCGCCCGCCGCCGCCGTCCGCCGCCGCCGTCCGCCGCCGTCGGACGCCGCCGCCGGCCACCGCGCCGCCCGGGGGGGGGGGGGGGGGGGTCGGGCCGGGTCGGCCCGGACCCGGACCCCCCCGTTTCAGACCAGTTTTGGTTTTTGGCTCATAACTTGAGCCTCGGACCTCCGATCGACGAACCGTCAGCGGCAACGTGATCCTTGGATCGAGACGGTCGTTTCGGTATATCGCACTCAAGGTTTCGGGTTACTTTGAGTTCGGCCGGGTTGGTTCGTTCACGAAACCAACCGGGCCTTCGGAGCGGAAACGCTCATATCTTGAGCCACGAACGTCCGATTGACGCGCCGTCAGTCGCGTTGCGTTCCTCTTAATGAGACGGATATTTTGGCATACTTCGCCCGAGGTTTGGACGCAGGTGGAGTACGGTCGGGTTGGTTTTGCCTTAAAAACCAACAGGGCCCCGGAAACGAAAAAGCCAATAACTCACAGACCGGGCGTCCGATTGACGCGCCGTCTGTTTCGTTGACTTCCTCTTGATGAGACGGAACTTTTGACATACTCCGCCCGAGTTTTGGATGCAGTCGGAGTATGGCCGGGTTGGATGTACCCGAAATCCAACCGGGCCCCTGGAACGGGAAAGCTAATATCTTTCAGACAGGACGACCGTTTGACGAACCGTCAGCGGCGTTGGTGGTTACGTTGAGTAACGGTCCCTTTGAGTATACCCTATGGGAGTTCGGGGTACAGTTGAGATACGGCCGGGATTGGTTTCGCTCACGAAACCAACCGGGCCCCTGGGACGAATAGGCTAATAACTCACAGACCAGGCGTCCGATCGACGCGCCGTCTGTTGCGTTGAGACCCCTGTGACGAGACAGACCTTTGAGACACTTCTTCATGGGACTTTGAGATACTTGGAGTATCGACCTGTAGCTCATGGAGCGGACCCTCCTAGTGACGAGCATGCGATGTACGGAGACCGTGTAGCTGGCTGAGACCTGACGACTGCTTGACCGACTCGACTTGGAGTGAGTCGACTAGCCCAGTGGACGGAGCACTACTTTCTGAGGTGCAAACCCATGGCGGACGGAGCACTACCTGTGTGACAGTGCAGACCCGCGGTGCTCGTCCGGTGAGTACCTCAGCAGACTACTAGGGGGTGTGCACTACGGAGTTTGGGTGACATACCTCGGCGGGAAGCACTTCTGTGTTTGGGTGGCTGGCCCGCAGTACTCGACAGGAGGAGTACTTCAGCAGTCTTAGGTTAGTGAGCAGTACCTCGGAGTCGTGACAGGACCACTGCACACTCCAGAGACGGAGCTCTTCAGCAGTTACGGTTTCGATAATGAAAATCCTGGTTTGAGCTGAGACTTTTGACCTTGTGTTACTTAATGATTGAGATGGGTCACTTGCTAACTTTGGTATATGTATGGGCATATACCCGGGTAGTGGTTATCCGTCGTTTTCACAATTCTTGTGTTTCCTCATGATTGAGATGGGTTACTTGATAACTTAGGTATATGTATGGGCATATACCTAAGTAGGGTTTATCTGTTGAGATCTTCTTGTGTTTCCTCATGATTGAGATGGGTTACTTGATAACTTAGGTATATGTATGGGCATATACCTAAATAGGGTTTATCTGTGGAGATCTTCTTGTGTTTATCCTTGTTGGTTTTAGTGAGACCTTGAGGGTCTCGGGGTCCCTACTGAGTATCGTTATACTCACCCCTGCACGGGCTATGCCCGCACCTCGTTGTGTTGGTTGCAGACGACGGACAGTGCTGACAGAAGCCGAAGGTTCGAGGACTGGACGGTACCTGGAGGTGGACTATACGACGAGGCGGTACCCGGAGGTGGACCACTGGGCGGGACATACTCGGAGCGGAAGGCGGGACCCGAGGAGCAGAGGAGCTATCTTTACCCACCCTTCAGGTGGGATTTCCAGTGGACATCTCAGCGTAGCAGCTTTACTTTTCAGTCGTTGTTTTCCCTTTCGAGTTGTACTTTACAGTTGGGCTTGTATTTCCGGCCCCTTTTTACTTTTCAGCTCTTCTTTTTGTACTTAGTGTTTTACTTCCGCTTGCTTACTCTGTGGTATTTGTTTACTTTACAAAGGCAATGCCTTCCCTTTTTCTGGGATTTACGCCTTGGTGCTAGTCGCCAGCCCCTGGCCTATGGAAGGCGGGCTTGGGGTAGTCACGGAACGGACCCCGAGGGCGGGTCGTGACAAATTGGTATCAGAGGAGTTCGGTTTTACCGCAGAACTTATAACTCTGATCTTTCTTTCTGTGAAGCAATAGTGTTAAGGGTACCGAGTGTGGTTTTCAGTTCAGGGAGTCCAGTGTTGGTGCGGGCGGCCGACGTATCCATACACCAGGACCCTGACAACTGATTTCCGACTTTGTGCATGAAAACACTGATTGCGTGTGTGTTTACAAAAGTTTTTCCCCTTAAAACAGCTCAAACCAGGTCATCTCACCAGGTATAATCGTTTGATCGTGTTACGTTGTTTCTTTCAGGATGGCCCCACGACGGCAGCCAGCTAGGGTTCCGAGAATCGAACGTGACGACAGCCCACCGAGCGACGAGGCCTCGGTGCCGGGCCCTTTGTCAGCAGTGGCACCGGCGGTAGCTCTACCCGCCGAGCCCCCGATGCTTCTAGCAGCAGCCGCTGACGATGCACGTCGCCTCAGCGCACTGCATGAGTTTCAGCGCCAGCGACCGCCCAGGTTTCACGGGGAGACGGATCCCCAGGCTGCAGAGGACTGGCTGGAGGCAGTGGTACGAGTGTTTAGGCTAGTGAGGACACCAGCAGACCTCATGGTGATCCTCGCTGCGAGCCTACTACACGCAGCAGCAGGTAGGTGGTGGAGCCACTTGTTTCAGTTTTGCGATGAGATGAACTTCGCATGGGAAGACTTCGAGACCTTCTTCAGGGTGGAGTTTGTGCCAGTATCTCTACACCCCGAGCGAGTACAGGAGATTCTGCCTTTACCGCGTGTTTTTCGATCAGAATCCGAGTCATCTGTGGGCAGTAGATAGATGATGCAGAGGTCCAGGAGGACCAGACCAGCAGTTGGGCGATCTCGGGTTTTAGGACCAGTGGTGCAGGGCACCCGGAGTGGGATCAGAGCTAGCCGTGCAAGGAGCAGGTTGTGTTACTCATGCCGCGGAAAAGGTCACCTGGCACGTGACTGTCCGACTCCTCGATCCACAGGCTTGGGGGGGGGGAGCCACCGAGGTTGAGGCAGCGACAAATGCTTGAGCAACATTAAAGCAGGTGGACAGGAGCGGAACTAGTGGATACGTCTCTTGTACTTCTAGTTCCTTGTTGATGTTGCTTTTGTGTAGCGTCTTGTAATATGAGCTGCAATAATAAAAGACGCATCCTTTGTGTTGTTTTCATTCCTGTCCTCTTTGTGATGTTACTAAGAGGTTCCAGTTGACTGTTGACTTGACCCTCACTTGCGAGACATCTACTGGAGGAGACCAGTTACCACACACTGATGCCGACAGTGTGACTCAACCCTTGGAGGCGAGAGTAACAGTTGGATCTCTTAGTAGTAGCATCGAGGCCTTACGATGTCATCCTTGGTATGGATTAGTATCATCCATGTTAGGATTGACTGTTTTAGGCAAAGAATGTGGTTCATCCAGGGGATGAGACCAGGTTTCTCTTATCGGCAAAGAAGAAATCTTGCAGCTCATGTGGGACCAGAGATGGTCCGGGCCACGTCAGAGGAGGTCCAGGTCATCCAGGAGCGGATGAGGACAGCACAGAGCCGGCAGAAGTCATTCGCTGACAGGAGGCGGAGGCCACTAGAGTTCGAGGATGGTGACCACGTCTTCTTGCGGGTCTCACCTCGACGTGGTATTCAGAGATTTGGCCGAGGAGGCAAGTTATCTCTGCGCTTCATCGGACCCTTCCAGGTCCTCCGCAGGATTGGTGAGGTGGCTTATCGCCTGGCTCTACCACCTCAGTTGCACCGGGTGCACGTCGTCTTCCACGTATCCTAGTTGAGGAGATACGTGCACGACCCGACGAACATCATTGATCATGGGGAGCTTGACGTTGACAATGGGGTGACTTTTACGAAGGTCCCGGTGGAGATAGAGGATCGACAGGAGCGGGTCCTACATGGGCGATCGATTCCTCTTGTGCGCACCAGATGGCGGCACGGGAATTTCCAGGAGAGCACATGGGAGCGGGAGGCTCAGATGCGTGCTCAGTACCCTCTTTTGTTTCCCTAGTTTTTGGTGTATCTTTACAGCGACGTAAAGCCCTGAGGTGGGAGTAATGTAAAGACCCGTAAAATTCAAGGGAAATTTTTTCTTATTTTTCTTTAGAATTTTACAAGAGCGCGGTTTCAGACGGCACCTGATTCCGAGGCCCGGAGTGCCCGGAATTAATTTCCGAAGTTTGTCTCGGGTACGTTCAGTGAACGAACGAGCGGGAATTTCTAACTTTTGATACGGTGCTCGGAATTGAAATCTGAGGGCACCGATGAACTCGCAGCGCCGATATTCTCTTAAAGAGACCTTTTCGGGAGTTGCGTTTGTTGCGGGTTGAAAGTTAAGTTTTGGGTTTTCAGTTGAGCTAAATAAAATTTGTGTAAGACAAATTTTATTTTTAGTTTGTTAAAATCCTACCAAAGGGGGTTGGAAGTGGGACCCACACCCACTTAACCTCCCTTGGGAGGATTAAGTGTGGTGGGGTCCACACGAACCCCCACCTTTTCAACTCCTCTCTCTCCCTCTTAATGGCTTTACAAGTTAACTTCTACTTGATTATACAATTCATGTATATTAAATAAGTGAGTTAATTTTGGAGTTATCCATTTTGAATTTCAAACCTTTGAAATTCTAATGTGTATTGTAATAATAAAATAAAAATTTGTCTTATTTTATATTGGGTTCTTTGTTTGTCTCCTTGAGAGCTTTTGGAGAGCCTCTACTTCTTCTTCAAACTCAACGAAGAACGCGAAGAACGTCGTTCTTCAACGAAGAACTTCTCCGCCGAAGAACACGATCCATCCGCGACGCCATATCCACGACGCGACGTACTTCTTATGTGTCATCTCTTCCGCGACGGTTTTCCGCGACGAACGCCATAGACAACGACTCTTCCTCCGACGTCAAAGGAATCGACACCGATATTCCACGACTCCGTCAACGTGCGACTATCAAGGTAGGGGTTCTTGAGTTCGTTGTTTCCTTTTTATTTGACTTTCCTCAAGACTTGACGTAGAACGCTCAAGTTTCCGACGAAGAACGCCGCTCCGCTCTTCTTCGTCTTCGGTGTCAACGAGAGAGAACACCGCACCTTCCTCGGACAACCTTCGTCGGCGTACAAGGATTCGCCAACGACGTGCCTCTTCGGACGCGCCTCTTCGTCGTTGAATTTGACGAACGACGACCGCGTCGCCCGACCTCCGCGACGCCGTCTTCCGCGGAACGTAGACGAATCTTCGAACCTTATACCAAGGTAGGGGTTGTTGTTTTATTTTTTATTATTCCATTCCTTGATCATGAATAGTAAGTATAACGTGTGGCTTAATTTATTTAAGTTGCGTTATTATTTTAACGTGAGGGGGGGGGGGGGGCGAACCGCACGAACACGGCCGAACCCCCCCCTCCATCGTTTCTTGTTTATTCTTGCGGGTGGAAGCAAGTGGCGTGGTGCCGTCGCACCACGCGGTTTACCGTACAATTATTTTACGCAACGCCGTCGCGCGCACACCATGGAAGAAACATCAAGAACGCGACGCCGTCGCGCCGCGTTGAAAAGAATCATGGCATGGCGAAAGGGGGCGCGGTGCCGTCGCACCGCGCCGGACGACGAACACCGCGGCCGGTTCCGGGCCGCGGCGGGACGAGAAGACCGCAGCCGGTTCCGGGCCGCGGCGGGACGAGAAGACCGCGGCCGGTTCCGGGCCGCGGCGGAAGAGGAGACCGGTGGCCGGGCCGCCGGCGTCGGAAGTTGAAGGCGGGACCGGAATTTCCGGTCCCGTTGGTAAAAACCGGCCGGCCAGCTGGCCGGCCGGATGTCATAGAACCGGGGGAATTAAATCCCTCGGTAGGTCCATTAAAACCCCCCTCTTAATGAGGGGGGCGGTTCTTGAGGGAAGGGGGCAGCAGCCCCCTTTGGTTCGGCGCCAGCAGGCCCCCCCATGTGAGGGGGGGGGGGGGGCGGTTTTAAAGGAACCGGCGCGGCACAAAGGCCGCGTCACTTGAAGAACCGCGGGGCTCAGCCCCCGCGTGCGCGGCCCCACGTGCGGCGCCGGGCGCCGCCGCCGCGGCCCGCCGCCGCCGCGGCCCGCCGCCGCCGCGGCCCGCCGCCGCCGCCCGCCGCCGCCCAGGGGGGGTCGGGCCGGGTGGGCCCGGACCCGGACCCCCCCGTTTCGGACCAGTTTTGGTTTTTGGCTCATAACTTGAGCCTCGGACCTCCGATCAACGAACCGTCAGCGGCAACGCGATCCTTGGATCGAGACGGTCGTTTCGGTATATCGCACTCAAGGTTTCGGGTTACTTTGAGTTCGGCCGGGTTGGTTCGTTCACGAAACCAACCGGGCCTTCGGAGCGGAAACGCTCATATCTTGAGCCATGAACGTCCGATTGACGCGCCGTCAGTCGCGTTGCGTTCCTCTTAATGAGACGGATCTTTTGGCATACTTCGCCCGAGGTTTGGACGCAGGTGGAGTACGGTCGGGTTGGTTTTGCCTTAAAAACCAACCGGGCCCCGGAAACGAAAAAGCCAATAACTCACAGACCGGGCGTCCGATTGACGCGCCGTCTGTTTCGTTGACTTCCTCTTGATGAGACGGAACTTTTGACATACTCTGCCCGAGTTTTGGATGCAGTCGGAGTATGGCCGGGTTGGATTGTACCCAAAATCCAACCGGGCCCCTAGAACGGGAAAGCTAATATCTTTCAGACAGGACGTCCGTTTGACGAACCGTCAGCGGCGTTGGTGGTTACGTTGAGTAACGGTCCCTTTGAGTATACCCTATGGGAGTTCGGGGTACAGTTGAGATACGGCCGGGATTGGTTTCGCTCACGAAACCAACCGGGCCCCTGTGACGAATAGGCTAATAACTCACAGACCGGGCGTCCGATCGACGCGCCGTCTGTTGCGTTGAGACCCCTGTGACGAGACGGACCTTTGAGACACTTCTTCGTGGGACTTTGAGATACTTGGAGTATCGACCTGTAGCTCGTGGAGCGAACCGTCCCAGTGACGAGCATGCGATGTACGGAGACCGTGTAGCTGGCTGAGACCTGACGACTGCTTGACCGACTCGACTTGGAGTGAGTCGACTAGCCCAGTGGACGGAGCACTACTTTCTGAGGTGCAGACCCATGGCGGACGGAGCACTACCTGTGTGACAGTGCAGACCCGCGGTGCTCATCCGGAGAGTACCTCAGCAGGCTACTAGGGGGTGTGCACTACGGAGTTTGGGTGACATACCTCGGCGGGAAGCACTACTGTGTTTGGGTGGCTGGCCCGCAGTACTCGACAGGAGGAGTACTTCAGCAGTCTTAGGTTAGTGAGCAGTACCTCGGAGTCGTGACAGGACCACTGCACACTCCAGAGACGGAGCTCTTCAGCAGTTACGGTTTCGATAATGAAAATCCTGGTTTGAGCTGAGACGTTTGACCTTGTGTTACTTAATGATTGAGATGGGTCACTTGCTAACTTTGGTATATGTATGGGCATATACCCGGGTAGTGGTTATCCGTCGTTTTCACAATTCTTGTGTTTCCTCATGATTGAGATGGGTTACTTGATAACTTAGGTATATGTATGGGCATATACATAAGTAGGGTTTATCTGTTGAGATCTTCTTGTGTTTCCTCATGATTGAGATGGGTTACTTGATAACTTAGGTATATGTATGGGCATATACCTAAGTAGGGTTTATCTGTTGAGATCTTCTTGTGTTTATCCTTGTTGGTTTTAGTGAGACCTTGAGGGTCTCGGGGTCCCTACTGAGTATCGTTATACTCACCCCTGCACGGGCTATGCCCGCACCTCGTTGTGTTGGTTGCAGACGACGGACAGTGCTGACAGAAGCCGAAGGTTCGAGGACTGGACGGTACCTGGAGGTGGACTATACGACGAGGCGGTACCCGGAGGTGGACCACTGGGCGGGACATACTCGGAGCGGAAGGCGGGACCCGAGGAGCAGAGGAGCTATCTGTACCCACCCTTCAGGTGGGATTTCCAGTGGACATCTCAGCGTAGCAGCTTTACTTTTCAGTCGCTGTTTTCCCTTTCGAGTTGTACTTTACAGTTGGGCTTGTATTTCCGGCCCCTTTTTACTTTTCAGCTCTTCTTTTTGTACTTAGTGTTTTACTTCCGCTTGCTTACTCTGTGGTGTTTGTTTACTTTACAAAGGCAATGCCTTCCCTTTTTCTGGGATTTACGCCTTGGTGCTAGTCGCCAGCCCCTGGCCTATGGAAGGCGGGCTTGGGGTAGTCACGGCACGGACCCCGAGGGCGGGTCGTGACAAAATTAGCCAATACATAGAAGTAATATATCTCTGGCCTATCATAAATCTTATATATTATCCAATAACCATAGCATGTATTAACTAAATTGGAGAATTCATTTTATGAAATCATTAATTAGACTCATAGAAATTAAATTTTCAACGTATAAATAAATTTGTTATCTGTTTACCAATAAAAATATGTTGATTTTAAAAACAGGGAAACCAATTCGATATTCATTGGAAAATAAAAATGAAACATAAAATAGTAATAAATGTCACATAGAATATGGGAGATAATGTTATTTTTAAATAGTAGAGAGAGTTAATCCCATGAATTTATGTAATATAAAATATTACTATAAAATAAAATCCACAGAATTTCTAATATATTTTATTTCGAAGGTAATAATTGATAAATCAATAACATTAAGTACTAATTTTGAAAAACATGAAAAATTGGAGAGTATGATTGGTAATAAAAACTAGAGGAAAATGTAAAAATAATTCCATTTACACATTTTTAATGTATTTCAATGAAAAAAATTCCCATAACTAATCATTGATGACATAAAAAAGAATTTACATAAAATTATTTATTTTAAAATAAAATAGAAGAATGGGATATATTTTTGGATTGAGAAAACATATTAATATCCCCAAAATATATATATTCAAATAAGAAATCCCATTTTTAGAGTGAAATTAGAAATGAAACCCTTACAATGATCATTATAAGTCTGGTGACAAAGCAATCAAGGAGGACATTGTAGGATCGAAATGAAAAACCTCATAAAAATAATATATACTATATAAATATTTATTATAAGAAATATATAATCATATATGATTATTATAATTGATATAACTCAATTAAAAGATATTGTGGTAAGAACCCGCTTACCAAGAGTCCATATATTTTAATTTATTATGTACTTCCTGAATAATAAAATTATGTTAACAATTTACTCAATTCATAACATTTTTCATGATTACTTCTTAATTATTATTAAATTTACCTCATTTATTATCAAATTTTATTCATTAACATAAATAGTAATGTTATCTCCTTTCATTGGGAGGTGATTTGGTTCATAATATCAAAAACTAATGTGGTAGAATTATAATGGGAAATGATTATTTCTTGATGGTTCAATAATATCTAAATGTCATATAGTATTATATGCATATCATTATAGATGACAAAAATTGAAAAAGTTAATGAAATAGTTAATATTCATTAAAATATAACTGATAATCTCATTTTTATATAGATTAAAAGACTATTATTGATAAATATAACTTTTGTAACAATGTTGAAAATTTTACCATTCTATATTCCCATTCATTAATTTAATTTAAAAGTAATTTAAAAAAATGAATACAATAAACTTTTATCAATTTTCTAAATGGTTTAGGTTTATGAAATAAATATAAATCACTTATATAGTTTAAATCCACTCTAATGAACAATGCTTGGAAAATTGTTTTAAAATAAGAGGAAACCTAATAAAGATTTAAAATTTTAAAATAATATCATATATACAATATAAATAATTATAGATAATTTTAAATACTACTAATTTATATAGCAGTTTCAGTGAATAACTAAAATTACAAGACATAGTTTTTTTAAACCCCAAATTTTTACATATTAAAGGTTTATGAAAATGAGTTTTGGGGGGAAATGAGTAATCCATCCACATTTATAGACTGAGCGTGTGATAATATCATGATAGTGGAATTATAGAAGAAAAATATGTTATGATTTTATAAGAGATTTAAAATAAATATTTTAAATATTGAAGGAGAATGAAGCTTATAATTACATGCCTTTTATAGTGAAACAACAACTACTTATTATATCTACAGACATAAGAGAAAATACTGTTGAAAAGGACATACCCAAATGACAACAAAAATGAAATATTAGAGTGGTATTTCAAATAAATACGAAGAGAAATATAAAACAGTTTTTTTTTGAAATGGATAAAAGGATTCCACTTTAACATGTAGAATCTAATGATGCATTCACAATTATTTTTTCATTAAGGATCAATAATGTAATTTTAAATTTGAATGTGGATAATAAATGTAAAATATATTATATTATAGATGAATAATCATCCTCAATTGAATTAGTATATAGTTTAATATTGATTTATTAGATTATAAAATATTTTATCAAATAAAATTCACTTTAAATTATTTTTTTAGAGTTATTCTCATAATTTTAATTTAGAAATATCCACATAAATATAGAATTAATTTTTTAATATTTAAATAATTTTCTAAATATTATATAATTTCATTAAAATCCTATAACTCAATAAATAATCCAACAGTTATCACTTTGAATATTTATTCATCCATTTAATTTGACTTTTCCACTTCTTGAATAATTACCACATCAGCACTATATAATAATTTTAGTAAATTATCCCCCCATTAAATAATAAAAATACATTTTTTAAAAATATATTTTATTATTAGTAAATATTATCATCCAATACTTTTAATTATATAATATATTTATATTTATACCATGACAACATTTTGAAGATAAATGTTTTCAATTTTCTCATCATACATAATAGTTGGGTATTCAATTGTATAAATGTTTAGAAATATAAATTTTGATATCAAAAAGTTATATTATATTCAATTATTAGAAATCATATTTTCCTTGATATCGAAAATAGCCTTATCCCCACTAAAATAATTTTTCAAAGTCATCAATTTAGAATTTTTAATGTTGCACAATTACTACATCAACATCAATTACTGTTTTCATTTTTATCATTTCATTTAATGTAAATAATATTATTTGAATAATATTTATAAGTTATTTTGAGTATATATCAAATAATACATTTTCCAAGGGTTTATATAACATTCCAATACATTTTTGTTAATGATATATTAATAATAATAATAACTAAACATCCACTTAAACATATACTACTATATTATATTGAATATACATGTAATAATATATATTATTAAACAACCGCATTAAATTTGAATATTAAAATTAAAAATAAATTATAAAATATTTTAAAAAATTAAAATTAAAATATAGTATAAAATTATTTAACAAAATAATGACTATATAAAAAACCCAATATAAACTACCATATCTAATTGTTTATGTCATTTTTTTGAAAATAATTTCCAGCAAATATTTTAATGATGATTAATAAAAATTATTATTTATATTAGAAATTTTCTATAATTAATGATTAATAAATTTTCAATAAAAACATATAATATAATATAATACTTTTATCAAAACCTAAAAATTATCTTTTAAATAAAAACCCATATTCTTGATTAATACTATAATAAAACTATTTATATAATGATAAAAATACATATCAATAAGAAATAATATAAAAAAAATTAATATATATTTACAAAAGAATCACTTGTAAATAATTATTTAAATACATTAAAATAATAAATCTAGTTATGAAATTTTAGGTAACATATAAATATTGAAAACACTGATAGGATGAATTAATTATAATTATTTAAAATGAATAATGGTTATATTATAATACTATAAAATATTTTTAGACATGATATAAAGAAATATATATTTTAGATGTTAATATAACTTTATTAAATTAATATTATTTTGACATAAAATTAGCATATTCCTTAAAAATTATATAGTTGTTATAGATTTCGTGGTTGACTCTTTTTTGGTTTTTCCAAATGTAGGGGCATTAAAATTGGAAATTTAGTAATATTTTTCAAAACATTTTACCACATTCACTCTTTATTTCTCATAATTATTTTGTTAAATCCACCCTTAGAGTCCCTAATCTATTACCTTTCTTCCCCAAAGAGGTCCTATTACTTTTAAAATTTGTGTAGTATACTATAGTATTAATAGTCCAATTGTTTGGAGAATCTAATGTAATGAAAACGTTTTTTTTTCTAGCTACATTCATGTGAAAAATCTAAATCTCTGAAATTCATTACCTCGGTATTTGAAATCAATTATTTTTTTTGTTATTATTATATATAACATTATTTAGATCATGTACTTATTTACCTAATCTTATTGAAATAATTATTACTCTTGATTTATAATTCATATTAGTACAGATACATAAATCCCTATTATCAGCTGTCTAGGGTATCATGAATTCATCAATGGGTGGAATAAACTATCCCAATATCATGGTGTTTACAAAATGAACAAATCAATTTGTTGCTAAGCCTTTATTTCTTACCAAATTTTTATTATGGTATTTATTACAATGGAATAAGGATGGTTGAGCAATAAACAATATATTTTTCTATCTTAGAAACACAATTATGAAATTGTTTTATTATTGAATTAAGGTGAAACAAATATTATTCCATTGTTTAATGATTATTAATTATTACTAATAAATATTTAATACACATATATGTTATTTATTGATATATAATCCTTGATATAAATTTCTTTATTTATATATTTTTTTATTCACTGGATAAAGTCAACCATGTTCATTTTATAACGCTATGTATTGATGCTAACATATTTATTTATTATTATTAATGTCATTGAAAAAAAATTATAAATTGTATTAGATGTGTATATACATATTATAATATTATAATGAGTATGTTTGTGATACATGATTTGATAATGGTGATAATTTTTAGATACAAGTACACTAGATACATAAATGGAGTTACTTTATATAATTATTTCCCCCATTGAGAAGAGTGGAATCCTATGTATGGATACCTACATACATATACATGTACATGTATGTATTTATGTATTAATATAAATATTTTTAATCAAATTAGAATTTTTCTATCTTATATGAGGATATACATATACATATAATTGATTACATTCATCCCATTGAAGCAAATGGCATACATAGCGAGGATATACAATGATTTATATGTCCGTGTAATTTATTATATGATGATACAATAAAAGAATTTTTTAGGGTAGATGTTTCATATTTTGATAGGTACTATAATATTTAATTTAATCAGGGTTAATTAATGTGTTATTGGATTCCCATTACAGATTTTGGAGCATGATAGTATATCATGATTTCTATATTTTTTTATAACATTATTAATGACCTATTAAATATTTATTGTGATTCATTCCAACGTTATATTTATAGAAAATTAACATGATATTTTTATATATATGTGTAAAATGAGTTGTATCTTCCTACCAGGTAATTTTTACTCTCTCTAAAAGAATTATCATTTAAAATGTAAAAATTACTTTTTTCGCTTGTCCTAGGTAAGGTAAAAGAAAAAAACATTATAGATTTATATAATAGATAAATATATTATTACATTATAGAATATGATGAACTTGTTATACAATTATATTATTTGGGTAATGTGGTTTTTCCTTTTATTATAAAAATATTCATATTCCATTGTCATTTTTCAAATCTTTTATTTGGTTTTTTTCGTAATTTATATATGTGGGTTATATGTTGGACATATTTAGATGATCGAATATATGTGTTTATTTTATTGTTAAAAAATATTAATATATTATTTTTAAATGATTGAGTTATACAATGAAATATGTAGTTTCATTACATCAGTTAATTTTGATTTACTTTCAGAATACACATTGTATTCTTAGGTCAGAATGATTTTTCAGTAGTTTATACATTTATTTTGATAAATTTATTAATATTTTAAATCACATTATAATCTTTTCATAATTATATCTTGGTGTTTACACTAATTATTATAAATTACGAATCACACCAAAATTTTTATATAGGTTTGAATGTTGAAATAGTTAATCAATATCGTTCCATTATAAAATGGTAGTATACTAATTATAATTGGAAGGTGTGTTGGGACTATCCAATTGATATGATGTTTGGAACTCAATATGTTACCCATATATATTT
Source organism: Viscum album (assembly GCA_963277665.1). NCBI lineage: Eukaryota > Viridiplantae > Streptophyta > Magnoliopsida > Santalales > Viscaceae > Viscum > Viscum album. The sequence goes on from OY728166.1 coordinate 881,243,894, forward strand.
TATTTACCTATTCATTAATTATATTAATTATGGAATTAAAATTGATTTAATATGCGGATTTAAATAAGGAAAACATGTTCTTTTTTTAATTATTATTATTTTAGTAGCAGAGTGAATATATATTCATGTTTATGAAGTTTAAGGTTAATAAATAGTTATGCTAACAATATTATAATAAATTAATATAACTAATATATTGTTTGTTAATAAAATGTGAAATATTTGATCATATGTGGTATTTTTGTGTACATTAACTACTCATCATGTACACGATAAATGATTCCATGTGGTTTTCCCCACAAGACTCCCATTGGATGTTTGTTAGACTTATCTATGTACATGATGAAGCCATGGTCTGTTTTTTAAAAGGATTATTTTTATCATTTATGATTAAATATTGTTAAATATTTACGTAATCCTGCATATTCATTACTCTATAGCCATCTAAATGCGAAGGGAGTATAGATATTTTATTTTAATTCCCTCAGCTTATTATTTATTTTAATCCATTGTTTTTATCATTGATAAAATAATAAAATTTATATAATAAGTAATATAGTTTATTAATTTTTTTCAAACCATTAATAATTTTATTGTTTTTGGATTTTGAGGTAGCTAATGGGGTTCAAGGGTCATAGTTCAAGAGATAGACTAAAGGTACAAATATGGTATTAAATAATGATGTGGATATGTAACTAGTGGATAAATATGAGGTTTATTGGTTCATAATTAGAAAACTATGTAGATAAAGAGTGAATTTTAATATAATGAGTTAATGGGAGATATATGATTATTTATACAGTGAATAATGAAAACTTACGTATGATAATAGATTTTATATTAATGGAATAATATATTGTAAATCTTTTTATATGATAAAAAGGATGTCAAAATTTTTATAATAGTAAAAGAATAATATATTGATATTTATTGTTATTAATATATTATAAAAAATTAAGGATATTTATAGTATGAAATCTCATGATAATAGATCAATGAAATTAAATTTGATTATTGTGGTGTAATTATTATAATAATTTTAGGGCATGTGATGATTGGTTTCTTAGTAATGGAATTTTCTACGACACATGTTGGTTGTGAGAGAGACTGATGAAATTCTAGTCAATGATCAAATATTAGTAGAAAGCATTAAATCATTAGAAACATGCAAAATCATCCATGTGTATATAAATACAACTATTTATTTTGAAAAATACATGGATGAAGTTGAAGGAAACATGTTGGTTATAAAAAGGACAATTATTATAATAGCGATTAATTAAGAACTACTTTTCATGGATTAATTCTATCAAATAAAATTAAATAATTATCAAAGTTGTACCATTAATTTAAAAACTCAATATTGTGTCATCCTATGATGAAATTTATATTTAATTCCATTGAAAAAAATTAGAAACATTCTATTGAATATATTAATGGAATTTATGGTGGTTTTAGTTGACATAGAAGTGGATAAATTTGATTCAATTTAATTCTATGATAATTTAAAATGTTATTGTGAGGAAGAAATGAAGAATGTGATACACCAGATCTATACCATTTAAAATTGAGATGGAGTGAGTAAAAAATATTTCTATGTCGTATTAAATGAGGTAAATATGGTTTCGTAATAGATTAAATATATGGTTTAGGATTAGTATAAAAATATATCCACATTTTATGATACATGTTATATATATATGCAATAGCTATCATTCATTAGATTAAACAATAACTAACTAACATGAGATCAAATTGGAAATAAATAAGCTGCGTATGAATAGTGTTGTGATACAGTTGAATGATTTATTCCCACGTGAGTATATATTATTGTGTATAAAATGGTACAATTTGGAATCAACTAATTTCTGCCAATATTGAGTAAAATTAATATAAATCTATATTAGAAGATATAATTATGATAACATTCTATGATTTTCAATGGGATTCATAATGGTGAATATAAAATAAATAAGGTTACATAGAATATTAATCATAAGTTTTATAGGATAATTTCATACAAATAAGAGAATATGTAATAGTAAATTGAAATTATAGACGCACACATAAGAGTAAATATGTGATTACTAAGGGTTAAAAAATGTTTTGAAATGATATATTTTACATCTCATGGTGATACATAACTCATATTCAATTGGATGAAATTGTTATTTCCAAAATGATATTTTAGTGTAGTATTATGTTAGATAATCCTATGATGATATTAAAATTACAATAAAATTATTATTTAATATTAATAATCACAGTTATTAAAAATTGAGGTTGGAATTTAAAATAGATGATTGGTGATAATGAGGGTTATAATACCACAAGGAATCACCACATGAACTTGTGCCATTATTGGATCAAATGAAGTAGTTTTGTGTAAATACTAGTAAAAAAATTCATAATTTTACCATTTTAATAGATTTTTTTATGATATATAATTGATAAATAAGCAATTTAAAAAAAATTAAAATATTTTTTAATTTTGATAGTAAATGTTTTTCTATTTTTCCTCTATTGATAAATGAGATGATCACAATGTAACTTTTTTTCAAATAGTCCAATATTTTGAATTATAGTAAGTAGTCTATATGCTCATTATTATGTGTTTATAAAATGTAATATATGATGATAAGGATATGTTAAACGATTTATGAAACTACAAAACAGGCTATCGATTGTAAAAAAAAGATTTTTAGGAGTCAGAATATATGAATTCACATTACATTTGTAGTGAATGAAAAATATATAAGTTTCAAACCAATAATATAAGACGTATAAAACCACATTTTCATTGAATCAGATAAAAATGATGTGTGATGTACTATCTTTACAATATATATTGTTTGTAGTATGCTTCAATATAATTATTAATACTAGTTCCATTCACACTAACTATTCATGGTGTTAGAATTAATTAAAATGAATGAATTTAGATAAATCGTTTTCATTAGGATTCACCCCTAGTAATGTGATTATAATATCATGTTAAGCATCTCATATTTTAAAGAGGTAGGTTCCCTATGATTTGATCTATTTTCTCCTATTTTCTACCATTGGCCTATATGATGTTTTTGATGAAATGAAATTTGTGATTTTACTCCAAAAGATTATTTGGAGGCAATCTCATCGAAAATGTTGATGAATAGAATGAAATGTGAATCCATTAATATGAGAAAAAAGAAAGAGGTTTATCCACTATTTGAAGGTTTTCAATGAGGGAATTCTTATATTATAACTATTATGATTTATCCTCTTGATAAATAAAATTAAATCTATATATATTATTCATTTATTTATTAACATACTAATTATTTACTATGATAAAAATGAATATTTGAAAAATATTTATAATGAATTTAACCCTTTTTTGTTGAAAATCTTTTGATTTAACAGTACCATTATTTTTATTTGGTTTTGATTCTAAAAAAACTCACCTTTACGTAACTTATATAGTTTTCATTAAATATCATTGATGAAAATAATTATAGTTAGAATATTTATTTAAGAATCATACATAAGATACTAATCAATTTATTTATGTTTTGTTAAAATTATTTTGTATATGTTTAAATTTAATTTGGAAACAATGCTCATACCCGATATTTGTAACATAAATGTATTTTCTAGAAACCCTATATTTATAAAAACATGTATAGATCATTTAAACAATGTTTTAGGAATACTTTTGACCAAAAAACTATAATTTTGGAAGAAACCCTGGATTTAATAGATAATATTTATGGTTTTCAACACTAATTTCTGGAAAAATAGTATGTTGTGAACTATATATTTGGATTTTAACACTACCAAAATTAACACAATGTTAAACTAGTAAACAATATATTTTCATCATTGATATTTTAAATATGTTTCAATAAACAACCGTTCTATAAATAAATTTCTCATTAACTCTATTATATAAATTATTATAAGGCTCGTATTTATCAGATTAAAAACAATTATGTATATAGAGTGTTACAACTCTCATGGTTGATGTATAATTCAAATATTCATAATTTCTTATGTGGTATTTCTAAAATTATTTTAACCGGGTGTTTTTCAACCTATAGTATAAATATAGAGACACACATCTTCATAAAAATTAACAATCACAATATATTGAGATTTATGGAATGTAATGAATTTTTTTAGACTAAATGTGTGGGCTTGTCGTCACCTTCAGAGATACACATTGGAAACATACATGTCTTGAACTAGTTACTACTATTATTGTCTCTACAGCTACCCTTACTATTAAAACTTTGTATGTATGATCTAAAATGAATTTATCAGTGTTACACTATGGATTAATACTTATTTGATCATATATTTGTTTTTCTACATAATCCTAATTAATGAAATCAGTTAGACGATTGATGATATATTTTCCCCTTCTTTATAATATTGAATATCAAACACATCTTTCATTTACTTTTCCAACTCGGAGGGAAATTGTTTCCCAATTAAATTGATCTATATTTATTTATTATAGTTTCTACTACTTGTATAAAATCAAGTTGGGAATAGGAATCAACTTCTCGGAATGAGCTATGGATCTTTGGTTTACTATAAAATAACAATATGGCTTTTCAAAATAATTACTATAATGGAGAAAGATGCATGTACTCAGATGCGATGGTCCTATATAATGAAAATCACCAATCATATGGAGAGAGAATTATGGTAATGGAATAATGGATAATTTTAACTAGAACCACTATAAAAAGTTTGTTTATTTAACATAATTATTTCCTTCACAGAATCATATTTATGGAAATGATAACTGAATTACAATATAATTCTTATGAATATATAAGTTTATTTAAAGGATAACACTTCACCTAACCTTATTATGTCTTATTCATAGTAATTAATACCAATACATCATAATTTTTCTAACTTCATAAAATAATGATATAAAAGAGAAATTTCATAGGTTGAGATAGAAGAAGAAACTATAGAAAACAGGTTTACTATGAATTAATGCAGGAGATCTATGAATGTATAGAATTAATTCAAATGAGTGATAATATTTCTTGTAAAATTTAATAAAAAATAAAATTAGAGAAAATATAGGCGAATATGTGTCCCATGCTAGAAAAATTTTAAAACGTAAATTCTGTGTAAGAATACTGATAAAGAATGAAAGATGAAAATGAAAGAAAAGTTTATTAAATTATAAAAAATAGAAGGAGGTGTATTCATGTATTGTTTTTCTAAATAAGTGATTACAAGGATAGATTTTCAAGGGAGAGAAATTTTTATCCCATATTTCTCATAATAAGTGTAAATGAATGATCTATTTTATTCCCAAATATATTTTTTTGGTTTTTTCCATGCAATGAATTGTAGGGGATGAATACATGTTTGGGGAGAGAATGGTCTTGGATATAATGAATATAAATAATTTTGATAAAGCAATCATTGAGAGAAGATATATATGTTTCATAAATTCATGATGACTAACTATAATAGTGAGCCATGAATATTATATATAGAAGAAGTTGGATGTCATGAAATGTTGTTGGAAGGAATTACATTGTTGGGGAGTTTAGATTATGGGAATTATGTTATAAATATTTTATTCTAAAAAAAATTACAGTTTTGAAAATGTTTTAAAATTAGAGTTTAATGTGTGATAATAAACTTTTTTGTATCCCTATATTAGTTGAATAAATTATTTTTATTTTAAGGGAAATTTTTTAGTTTTGGTTGTTGAAATAAGTAATATGAATGATGGAAAATTATATATATACATTTATTTTATTTCAGAGTATATAATTTTGTGTAGAGGTGTTATAATTTTAAAACCTCCAATTAATATACTATGTTAGAGAATATAAAAGATCTTATCACATGTTGAGGTGTATTATTAAAATAATTTATTCGTATATTAAATGTTTATGTTTGATAAATTGTGGTGGCAGACACCAACTTAATTATGCTTAATTAAGGATTCATCACATAAATATTGTGTGATACCAGCCCCATTAATGTTCATTTTTATTAATTATCAATATAGGGAGGGGAGATATGATCTATTAATTAAAAAATTAATCCAAAATGAATATTGTATTGGGGATTGGAAGAATATCCAAATGGTGAGATTGAAGTGATAATTGTATTTTGAAGGTATTATTAGATTGTAATAATAATCATATGTTGATGAAAAGGTAATTCAACAATTTTGATTAAATGAGTGGAATTGGTATTTGAAATAGTTCATAACCAACTACTTATTTGAGATAAATGATGTTATATGTGGTAATGAATAAATTAGTAATCCCTTCATATGTTAATAAATGATTTTTAGATAATTTCAAAAGTAAATGAAGAAGATATTATTGCAATAATATAAAACTATATGGACAATTGATTTAATAATTCCACTAGATTCAAATATTGTTCATATAAATATAAGGAATTAATTTTGATGATTGTGTTTATGAGTATCTAACAAGTTTATAACATGATTTAATTTGTTTTTGAGGGGAATAAATTTCAATTCATATGATGGTAATTAAATTGTTTAAATAATTAATATGTATAGGAATAAATAAGTATGACAACTATTTAAGGTTATGAAATCCTCATTTTTTCAAAGGAACTATTTTTATATAAACATACATGGATGATGTTGTAGGAATCATGTTAAATGTAACTATGGTTTTGTGTTTAATATCAATTAATTATCCACTATAATTGATGAAATTTTATGATGAAAAAAAGGAGTTATTTTTTTTGTTTAAGATTTATTTATAGAATGTTATAAATGTTTTTAAATTATACTTATTAATATTTGAGGTAATATTACGAATTTCAGGAATTCATTTAATATTGATGGATATGATATAGATGTCGATGAAACTACTTTGAAATGATTCGTACATTTTTTGAAATGTTCTGGGGTACCAGATTAGAAGAATATGATATACCACATCTATTTATTGATACATTTCCATGGTGTCATAATTAAACTTTGTTAAGAGTCATTAATATATGTGTATATGGGTTCATATTAGATTAAAACCAAGTAAGAGGTTATGTGGAAGAATAAAAATGCTTATAATGAGATATTTCATATTTACAAGAGACAATAGTCCAATGAATGATTAAAAATGTATTTATTCATGTGAAGTCATATAGGGAAAAATTGATCTGGGTAGATATATTGAGACATTATAGATGAATATCCATAGGCCCGAAAAGATAAAATTAGTGTCTAAAAATCCTGATTCATATAAAATTACATTTTTATCACTGTATTTATTATGATGTATGTGATGTTATGGAGGGAGTGAGAATTCATAAGAGTTAGTCAAAATATAAAATGGATAAGTATGGGTTTTTGGATATTCCTAATTGTATAGATAAAAATAATATTATGTTTTTTCATTAAAATGTTCACATATGAGATAATGTTTATGTTTCATCATAAATTAAAAACGTTTTTATGAGTAATATGGTTATATATAAGAATAACCTAAAGATTCAAAGGAAATGAAATATTACCTTGGAGGATTCATTAAATATATATTTATAAATATATTATAATTAATGGAAAGTGAGTTTTTAAGAAGATTAATTCAGATTATATTATGATAATTTAAGAATATATTTCATGATGATATCATAGAAAAAATAGCAACCATGAATAATCAAATTTATAAGAGAGAAATAAGGTTGCTTATGATAAGTTTTTCCATGTATCAAGGATTACCTATATACTCTCATATATTCAATATTTTAAATAAGGCGGTTCATATGTAAAGTTAATAGAAGAATGGAAAAGTTAATATTTGAAGAAAATACTATTACACAATTTTATGATAAATAAGGGCTTCCAATAAAATGATTAATTTTTTTTTACTGGAGATGAAGTATAAGAACTTACTTGTAAACATTTTACAAGTTCTAAATGAATTGGTAATAGTGTAGTTTATTTCATGGATTTCAATATTTCATGATAGGGAAAACAATACATGTAATTATTATAATGAGTATATAAAATATATTAGATAACATGAATGATTCAAAGGAGTGAGTTAAGACGACTCTTATATTCATGAGATTTATTTCTGATTGAAGAATAATAAAATGTAGGGGAATATATCCAATAAATTCCTACTAAAAAATATATTTGAGGATAGAGACATATAATAACATAAATTAGAAAATGAATGATGAGAACTAATAAAAGTTGGGATCGATGAGAAACTATTGCTACGAATTATCATTTATGTAGTGGAATACATAATATGGAATTGATTATATGACGTACATCTATTATAGATAAATATATAAATGTATACAAGAATTTTACCATGAATATGATGTCAATTATCAATGTGATTGGATGATTATAACTATCATTATTCTACAATTTACAATAAAAATTATCATGTACATAATTTGAGATAGTAAAATAATTTTTCTAAGATATAATGTATGTATTAATGTTATATTATTAATGAATAACCAATAATGTTGACATGAGCTCAATTGGGGAAGGATTAGATACCCACATTGGGATTATACATTGTAAACATAACGTTTGGAACACCACTTTTTTATTATTTTCTTGTATAATGTTTTCAATACATGATTGGTATGAGTTCAAATAACCCTAATAAATATTAGGATTCTAATATAATAATGTGAACATTTTAGTAAAAATTGGTTCAAAAATATTTATCCCCTATCAATATTATTATATAATTTGACAAGGTATCTAAGATACACATTATGGAACACAACCTATTGTTCCTTAACCCCTACCACTTCTCTTACAAATATTGTTTCTCCTCTACTTGGGATCTTATTAAAACATTATCTATATGTGGAGAATATATTATATATTTTTATATGTTCTCTTCTGTATAATATTATTATTTCTCACAATTTATTTATTTCTTCACAATGAAGCCATAATGGAGAGGCAGTATTTTTAGGTTTTTTAACATCTTCTTAATATGATTATTTTATAGAAAAATTTGTAGGGAGTGTTTTCTTATGACTACTTGGTATGTGTTCATTGTTATATTAAATAGTTTTACAGTAGTTTTAATGTGTTTTAAGATGAACATGTTATGTTTATATTTCAACGATAACATTTAATAAATAGAAAATTGAATTCTTATCTCCATGAGAGTAGAGAAAGGACTGATTGGGCTACAAGTAGTCTATATAGAATTTTTTTTATTCATATGTCACTAATTATTATATTCTTATTGAAATAATTGACTTATATTACATTTTTTACCCAAATAGAGTGTTCCCTATAATGTTATAATATTATAAAAACTAATTATTTCTCATTAGAATACCATAAAATTTAAGAATGGATTTATCTTATTGGATTTTATATCTTCTATAATTAGATTGTTTATATGTTAATAGTGATCTATTTTGGTATTTTATTCATTATAAAATAGTGATGGATTCCACCCTGATTCATTTATATCTTTGTAAAGTGTACCTTATATAATCCATTAAGTGAAGGGGTTGTTTGTTTGAAAAAATATATATAAGATCTAAATTCGAGTAGAATGTTATGAAAAAATAAATTATTCATTTTATGAAATTCATTTTTGGTTATTTTATTTATTTAACATTGGATGTTATAGATAAGGGACATTGTTCTCTATTTTCATTGATATCGATATAGTATGGAATGAGATTACACTTACTCATAATATTACAATAAGAATGGGAAAATAATCCCATTTATTTTATGTGGAATATGGTTTGAGGATATATTCTTAATTACAATGTTTATTATTATGGAGTGTGATGATATCCCCCAATACATTTTGGTATCTTTTGGAAATGGATATTTGTTCCACAAATTGTATTATTCACATAAATAGGGATAATATACTAAATATTAATATTTTCATAGTAGGGATGAGATTAGCTATTATACATATATTGGTATGGTAATGGGGATATATTCTTAGATTAACTTTTTCTAATAAAAATAAATTTAGGATATTCCATCTTGGACATTGATATATTTATGTCTTGCGATATTAGGACCAATTTTGGGATATTGATATCATATGGGAAGCTAATACCACTTATGGATATTGTAATGATATTGGATAATGTTCTATTATGAATAAATTAATTATTCACTCTATACTATATTAAATCCCTAATTAAATAAATTATTTGAGTTTTTTATTAACCAATTCATATAATAAATTGTGATATGGTGGATATTTCAGAAAACTGTGTTGTTTTTGGTGTGATATGTTTAGACAGACACTATGTTTTACCCAAATTGGAATGATAACTCACCCAATAGATTTTATATTACCCAATAATAATAATATGATAATACATAATAATTTATATTATTTTTAGTCAGTATATAAATTCATGTATATTTTAATATTTTTGGGATTTGTTCAGAGAAAATATTAATGGTGGCCTATATATTTATAATCACAGCATGTATATTTAACTCATTGGAAGTTATGATTAATAAATTTTAGTTTTGGGTAAGGGTAGGGGTCTGGTAGTTGATTGGGGAGATTTATATATGACTAGATTACGACACTAGACTAGGAGATGACTTAGAAATAATTATTTTTTGTTCATGTTCCTATAATTTCTCAATTTTTTTCAACTTTTATATGTTCTTCTATATAGTTATATTTTTTAGTTAAGTATTAATCATGTGACATTACATTATTTCTAAATATTTTTATATCCTAATAGTTTGATATATATATATATATATATATTTCTCATAGATTAAATTTATATAGCATGTTGTTTCATTAAGAAGATAGATTATATTAGTTATTTCCACTATTATATATGAATAGCTAACCATAATGGTTTAGTTGATGGAGATATTCCCTATATACATCATAAAATTGATGTATTTATAAATATTTCATAATTCAATATATGAATATATTTTATGTTTTTACATTGAAGGTACAAAAGTATTATATATTTTATGGGAATATTATATCCTAATGCATGATATAAGATATAATTATACAACTAAAAATTTTCATAGTATAAAATAAATGAATATAAAATCAAATTGTGAATACTATAGTATGAGTAATACTATTTTCATTATTGAATTTAAAATCCAAATTTAAATTTTATGTTTTTGAATATATCTCATATAATCCTATCATATATTTCTGGTTCATCATATAAAATAGGTTAGACTAAAATCACATATGTGGTTATAATGTGTTTAGAACATTGAGTATAAAGAACAAATTTCATTGAGTATGAGTTAATACATGGTCACTCAAGTGAATCCTATATACTTACATAAAATGGTTATCAGCATGAGATGGTGATAAATCGAGAATTTTGGTTCTTGTGATTCTCCATAAATATCATCCAGATTATCTCTGTATAATAAGAGGCACATGAATAATTGATAATAAAAGAGGATCCGTCCCATTTTGTTGGTTATTATCATTGTCCCATGGTTATTAAAAAGATAGTGGAGAGTGATAGATAAATTTTAAGTGACCTTATTTTAACTTATTGATGATGAGAATGATGTTATAGATCATCAGTGAAAAGAATAATAAGTAATTTTATTTTATTTTTATTCATATTTTCAATCAACAATGATATTCATATTTGTATTTTTTTTATCATAACTACATTTAATGGGTGGATATTTATAATTAAAAATAAATTAGTGGTATTAGAGAAGATATTTTAGTTTTATCCAATTAATGATAACTCAAACGCATGATCATTAATGAAGAGAATCTCTTCACTCAAGTGAACCATTGTTTATGAAAATTGTTTCTTATCCCAAGGATTTGGGAAAATTCTGTGATTATATATATTTATAACAATGAAATATTATACTTTTCCATATGTTGAGTAATGAATATTATACAATTATAGGTATTATTGAATTACATTTTTGATTTTTTATTTTGAATACATATTAAAAAAATGAACACATTGATTATCACATTGTAATCATATTATCAATTGTAAAAAATGATAGATGTTCTTTAATATGGATTGATATTCAATATAGAATATCATATTCTCTAAAAAAACATTGTCATATAAGATATCATAGGTAGTGTATCTGTTGATATCCATTTTTTTATAAAATTTTTACAATAACAAAACCCATGTGAAATTATTTCCCATTCAATGTTTGAAAAAAAATAATTTTACCATCATAATGATATAGAGTCTATTGTATGTTATGTAGTGAAATTTAAGGAAAGTGATATTGTTTTCCATGAATTATCTGTCATAAAATATAAAATAAAACCAGCAAAATGGCACCCAACTTTATAATAGATATCATAGAATATAAAATGGGTTAAAATTCCATTATTCTAATTTACAATTTCGAATTAAACTATATATTTTGTACGTATTTTATATCCTATAGAAATATGTATTTTGTTAAATTAATTTAATTTATTTGGATTCATTAAATTAAATAATTAGGAATTATCTATAAATATTAATTATTCAATTAAGAATCATTTTTATATATATGTCTATTCCACTATATATATAATGAATATTGAAATCTTTTTACATTTTATATGTCCTAGAATATAATTTGGACACAAAAATTTTATATATAAATTATTAGTTTTTATAAATTAATATGTCTGTGAAATAATATAAAAGTTCATATATTTAATTTTATGAATAGTTCATAACACATTTTATGAAATGTTAAAATTGAAAGTCCTTTTCCAAAAATTATTTAATCCATATAAAAAGGAGAAATAAAAAGTCATATGATAATGGTTTAGGAGACATTAAATCAGTGATATTCAAATTATTTCTATAATAAATTAATAGTTCACATATATAATTCTTATATTTAAAATATCATATATTTGACGTAAATTACATATATAATATTATATAATATAGTTAATGTTAAGAATATACAAATGTGTTTCAAATTATTTTAATTATGGGATATCCCATATGAATGGATAAATTTTAGTGTTTATAATTTCCTAGTATATTAATTTTTTATTAATTTTTATATTATATTTTCAAAATAAGATTTTTTCATTTTTAGAATTAATCTATTAAATATCCATACATATGAAACTTTTAATATTATTATTAAATGTATGATATATTTTAATGTGTAAAAATGATTCTATAAATTTTCAAATATCCATATATGGAGACATATTCTATGTATGATAAATGATTTGATTTATTTTACCTTGGCCTTGGCATATAAAATGTGATGGTCTTGATTAAATAAGTTAATAATATTTTACTCGTATTTGGTTTTAATATCATGTTGGAATTGAATTGTCTCATGTGTAATGTATCATGTGGTTGAAGGAATTTGGTTAAAACTGTTAAATAGCCACCACAATTATTAATTATCTAGAGTAGTGGGGTTAATAATAAAACACACCAAGTTTATTCTAATGTTGATTTTTTATTTCATGTGATTACAATCAATTGTGTGATATTTTTTCACGTACCATATAGATGATATACATTTTTATGTATATAAATAAAAATTCTATTGTATTTAGAAAAGTAACATATGTTTTCATTTTTGTAAAGAGTAATACATCAATATGGTATTAATATATTTATTTTCTTATGTGATTATGAAAGCAAAATTGAAATTAGAATCATATATATATATTTATATGTAAATGGAATATAATAGATATAATGGTGAGAAGAAATATCATTTTAAACATAATATGTCATATTACATTCAAATAAAACACTTATAAAAACTGCACTATACTAACAATTGAGGTTTCTATAAAATTATGGTTCCCAGGGATTATATTTTTCAAGAAAAAAAATTAATATGTTGATCCTAATTGATAGGAGAATCATTTTTTATGCTCGTCTTCTTAAAAATAGCTTTGAAACCCCAACGGTAATTTCAAATACGATTAACATGTTTGTTTACCTAAATAAAAAACATAATAAGGTTCACCCAAAATGAGGTTAGTTTCATGGGAAATATAGTCCATGGATTATTTATTGTATATATTAATTTGAATGATTTATTTATTTTATTGGGGTTTATTTATTAATATTTTATGTTAAATGAATATAATACATGTTATTCATTTGATAAATTACTCTACTATAGATATGTTGTGTCATCATAAATAAATATTAATTTGATATCACTACTATATAAAATAATAAATTAATTTATGAAACAAATTAGATTGGATTATATACTGAAAAATAATTATTAAGATAGTTATATGAATTATGGAAACCCATTTTTTGAGAATTAAACTATTATATTTGTTCACAATGTGAATGTAGATAATGAAATGACCTATAAATTAATTTATTTAATGATTAAATGGAATTTGATACATGATGGTTATGAGAACCTTATACCCAACATATATTATAAATATTATTGGATATATTGATGAAACGAAGGGAATTCATGATTTTATTAATTCCTGTTCTGATTGTGGAGATCATTTTCATTAAAATGTTTTTTGAAACTGTGTAATTTTTCTTGTATATTTTTTCAAATTTTATGATATTTTTCAGAGAGATTAACTATTTCATTTATTTCACAACATTTAGTGCTATATTTGATAATATGAGTGGAGATAAGGTCAAACTAGAATGATTAAAATTATATTCATTTCTCACTAACGATTTTTTTGTAATAATTTAATGTCATGTAAACCAAAACAAAATTAAACGAAGGTAGGAAAATGATCTCATATATTGGGATTTTTTTGGATTATTCATTGGGTTGTTATACTGTATACAATTTCCATGTAATTTATTTATGTAATATAAATCAACATGAGGATTTTTATGGGTACATGGTATGATTCAGATACATTAGAATTATAATTATAAAATAGTTTAAAATAATGAATTTAAACACACTTTATATTTTTTTTCAAATGTTATAGCTAAGGTTTCAAAAATCATGGAATTATCATAATTGGTAAACATCAATCTTATATGGTCCTAAATAAATTATTTGTAGTATATATTTTCTATCTAATATAATAAGAGAAGATGTTGACAAAAAAATAGTTATATGAAAAATAAGAGATAATTATTTTTGATAATCATGGATTATCATTCATCACAATCTATAAAATTTATATAATTAATAATGGAAAAAATATGTTTTATCACTAAGAAAAAGAGATAATTAATATGTTTGATAAAATATGAAAGACTTTATCCCACTATCTATGGTATATTTTAATTAATAATAAATTATTTAAAGAATAAATATCCAAACACATAGAATAAAATATAAGATATGGACATCAATATTAATTTACTAAATAATCGTAAAAAAATTATATAATATTTATTAACTAAATGAAATATGATTTTGTTTTGTAGAAAAAAATTATGTTTAGAATATATTTCCTTTGAGGTTTGTTGGAGTATTTTATGACTTTGATATGTTTATCATTAAGACATAAAATATTATTCATGTCGATGTTAATAACAAACTATCACTTAATATACTATAGTATTTAGTTAAAGTTATTAAACATTAATATAAGGACATACATTGTGTCATTGTAGTGTTATAAGTTTCACAATACATCCAAAAGGTGTTTAAGATGTGTAGTTAATAAAAATTTTAAAGCATTAAATCAATTTTTGAAACATTTTTCGAAAATACATTTATGAAAAAGTTTTGAGAAATAAAGATGATGAGCATTGAAATGGTTCAACGTAAATCAAATAAGTTATTAACACCGTAAACATTTATTTATCAATCTTAATGTATTTGAATACTTAGATCAGGGAGTTGAACATTAGGAATATGATTATTATGTCTATTAGTTATTCAAAATGATTTTCATTATATATGTTTCTCACTAATCAAATTTATTCAATGTTTTTGTTCATATTTCACATAGAGATGTGGTATGAATTATATATAGTGTGTATTAGTTAAAAAATAAAGAAAATTATATAACAAATAAGGTTGATACTGTGGAATATCATTTTGGAAATCATTAACTGGGGGACAATGGTGATTTATTTTTTATGTATATATAGGATTTAATTAATAAAAAAATTATGTTATTTATAAAATTGGAATCAGTAATTTTTCACATTGGAGCATCTATTACATGAATTTATCTCTCAAAGTGTGACATTGTGTAATACTTAACCAATATTCAATAGGTAGTATTATAGGATGTGTTGAATTTTTAAAGATATAATAAGTTGTCATTCATATTTAATGAGAAAATAATCCCTTGAGGCATGAAAATAGTTTTCTGAGATTGATAACACACAATGTAAACCAAATATACTGTCATTTACTGTGTATTATATAGACTACTGGTGCATGTTTTGTATTCACATATAAATATACTTATTTTTGTTGAAATAATTGGAATGAAAAACTATATTCGTTGATACAACTATTATACAAGGCATTAGTCTTATCAATTCAAGGGTGGTTTGGATAGTTACTAATTATGTCTTTAGTTAGACATCATCTATGAAATGATTTTTGTTCTAATATAAAAACTATACAATCATGTCCCTTAATTAAGATAATATTAGGATTTATATGACTATAAATATATATGAAATAAGATGTAATAATACATCAAGTAAGGGACATGTTCTTTTATAATCTATAAGGTTGTATGGCATGAGATATATTCCCCGAATTTCTCATTATAAAAAAATATTTGGCAATATTTTAGTATCTATATAGGATTTACAATCTGAATGTCCCATGGTTACTCAAGGTCATGGAGGAATAGATCCTATGAAAATTCATTCTTTTATATGATGCGACTGATGTACATTGTCATAATGATATAAGAGGTTGATAAATATCCCCTGGTATCCCATTATATATTGAGTAATACTTAGACATTTATCAAGGAAATGTTTTTTATAAATGGATAATTTTGGGAATTAACTTTATTTCAATGCTATAAAAGATACAGGGATCACAATGTATCATAAACTTAAAAGGGATTGACTTTCAATTCACAGTTCACCGCTAAATAAATTTTATATCTTTACCTAAAAGGGGTTTAGGGGGATTTTTAAGGACTAAAATATGTAGTTATATAAGATATATATGATTATTATTTTCAAAATGACCTTTATAATAAATATAAAATGTGTTTTTTGGAATATATATAGATATTTTTATATTACTTCATAGTTCATTGTATATAATACAATATAAGATTAAATTTCACAAAGTCTATGAGTCTTCAATGTACATTGGATATTGAAGGATATATTCTTTAAAGACATTATACATGAGCTCAATATATATATATATACCAAAATTCATGTTATAACCATTTTTATGGTAAAATATAGAATAAACCACGATAATTCATATTTCTTTGTTTGAGTATAATGTAAATAATAATATATAATATTGTGATACTACCATAACATGACATAGTGTATGATAATAGAATATTATTTGGGATTTTGATATTTATAGTTCGAGTCATATTACGGTTGTGGTTGAATATTAAAGTTGAAGTTTAATATTCATCATTTTAATATCGCTTGGATTAGACTATCCTAAATAAGTGTTCCATAAAATTAATGGTGCAAGATAAATGAATTAGATAATATATTACAAAGTTATGGAAAATAAATTCAAAAACATACATTTCATAATATAAGAGTTAATTCACTATTATTTGAGTTCATACACTATTATTATCTATAAAGGATATCATCATGATGTGGATATCGATTGAATATGAATGCTCCATTTTGGATTATCCATGATGCCCCCCTTATTCTCCTTTAACATTGAGATGTATTAAAATGATGTGATAATAGATAAGGTTGAAACTCATTCAATGGGAAATTGATGTTAACCTATGGAAAATAATTTGATACGGGATAATGATAGATTAATTTTTATTGATCTGTATCCAGTATATTTATAATGAAAAATGTTTGAGTCATCATTTATGAAATGTATGTTCTATTCATTATTTTATTAATTCAGGGTTTCTAGATCCAATCATTGTTATTATTGGGATGTGGGGTTCTTTTGGATTATTATATTGTTATATAGGGTTAATTAATCCTTATAAACCCAATTATAATCTCCCCTAATTAAATACAGTCATAAATATGGATCTGTGACCTCTGGAGTATGGGATGGTGTATATACGGTTATGTGGTACACACAACATGTTATTCTTCATGTTTGGGTTCAAGTGGTCTCTATAAATATCCAATATTTTCCCAAGGATAAGCATTATACCCATTTTCAGACTATTATTAGCTAAATTTTTATATTTCACTATGGAATGATGTATTCATCTCATGGAATATGGATATCTAATTTCATTTTTTAAGAGATCTAGGAATGGATTTTTTCTTCCGAACTAGAAATTATTTGATGTATGTATATCGAATTATTTTAGTCATTTTTTATAGATGTTAATGGATTATTTTGTTCATGTAAATTAGGTATTTATTGTTTACATATTATGGAAGTCCATCTTATGTTACTTTTGGATATTATGAATCTGAATGTTAGTCATTCACTTATGAACAGTTATTATTGGGGTTTTATTATTAATGAAATTATATTTACACTTTGAATAATGTTGGAATATTTATTACAGTAGGTGTATTCTCTCATTTTCTGACATAGAAAGTAACCTTGAACAAAATTTTGATAATTTTATTTTTTATATATGTTTTTTTAAATTTCACTAAATTTTTCAAAAAATGTTCTTCTCTTATTTATTACATGGAAATAAGAATAAAATATATTACATTGTTGATATATTTTTATAGTTTTCCAAAAGTAACCAATAACATATATATTATATGACTCCATGTAAAATTAAAACTAATGAGTAATAATTATTATTACATAGTTCATGTCTCAAACCATTCTAGGTCAATCTCAAACTAGTCACCTGAGATAATTAGGGACAATGACCCTAGAAAATTTTAGGATTCTCTCAAGATGTATAATTGTTCTAGGTGTCACAATTGGGAATTATTTATAACATATGAAAAAAATAAACATATATTAAACTGATCATGCATCAATATAAGAATAAAAAAAGTTATACCAAAATGAGTCATAACATATCATCAATAAAACACCATCTAGAAATAGATATGATCTCTATGGGACCTCTAGGTCTGCACCATGGAAAGAAAAATCATTCTCTATGGAAAAAATAAATACAAACTTAAACCCTAAATTTTTTTACGGCTACCAATGTCAAGTATCACAAGAATGGTGTGAGAAAACTACAACCCTATAGGTAAAAATAAAATAATACAATCATTTCCTTTCTCAAAATAGTATAAAAAATTGTTTTTACATTAATCATGAAATTAGTTTCTTAAATTTTGTATAATAAAATGCAGCATTACTAAAAAATTGGATTTTAAATACATCTTCTATTTTTATGAAAACAAAATCCCATTCCTAAAAAAAATTTGAAATACAATTACAATGATATTTTATAACAAAGTTAAACAAAAACCAAGATAGATAAACACGAATCATTGGAAATATGGTATATTAAGGGTAATTCTCTTATAAATGAGAAGAATAAAAGTATGTACAATAAAAAAATAATGGAGGTAAACATTGAAATAATAACAACTTTAAAACTTGATGATTCATAATCATGAAAAAATATATTTCATCTGTAGAGAAAAAACCTAATAAATAAACAGTTTTAGAACCATCAGGTGGCTTACGATGTGATCCATATTCAACAAACAACCCGGCTACTCTCACTAGCCACACTAGTGGAACATCCCACAATGCATAACCTTTATTGAGGATGTCGTAATCTATTTAAAAATAACATAAATCATGCCAAAATTTTACCATACATTTGACATCTAGGATCCCATGAATATATTATAGGGGAATGTGTGGAGGTCATCACATATTTTGAAACCCATAAAATATACTGTGAATGCCTAAAACCATCAATGTGGGGACCCCCTAAATAATGATTTCAACCATAGGGGTTCCAACAACAGAGAAAAAATA
The DNA here is from genome assembly GCA_963277665.1 of Viscum album. Classification (NCBI taxonomy): domain Eukaryota; kingdom Viridiplantae; phylum Streptophyta; class Magnoliopsida; order Santalales; family Viscaceae; genus Viscum; species Viscum album. The sequence goes on from OY728166.1 coordinate 881,263,929, forward strand.
ACAAAATTTCAATCATAACCTATATGTCATAATGTTTTAAATCATTATCCTGAACATTTAACTCTAAATGTTTTTAATAATCCTCTATAATCAAAAATTTATTTCCTATAAAATGACCTCCCGTTATAAAAAAAGTTCAATTGTCAAAGGAAGAAACTACCCATGTTCAAAAGATTTCAAATAGGACATTTATATAAAATTATTACCAAAACATTCTCATAAGGTAACAAATGGGCCATGCATTCGAGTGTTCTCATGAATAACACCATCAAAGTATTTTTTCAAATTTTTATTTCATTTGGGTAATGATTTTTAGCATTATAAAATCACATGATTGAAATAAGGGAGAATTTGGAAGTTGGATGAAGAGTTATTTTGAAAAGAAATGTTACCACGTTAGATATTTTTAGGGTACTAATATTTATATTCATTTTTTTATCTATATGAAAATGATTTGCACATATGTATATTTCCATATTATTCAATATATATATATTGATTACCATAAAAATATCCAATGGTCGATCTAGAAAGACCAAGGAATGACACACTAAACAAAAAGAGTTCCCATATTAGCATGAATACTAATATGAACAAAATCTTGTGCAAAACACAATTATACATTTCAATTCCATAAAATCTAAAAATTTATAGAAATCACTAAAATATACCCAAATCAACTTTAAATTCCACATTCCATTCTTTTATGCACAATGTATGAAAATACATATTTAAAAAACAATGAAAATCACATGAAATCACGTTTTCATCATACTACCATGAATAAAAATCCAAAAAAATATGTTAATAATACACAAAACCTAATATAACATATAAAATCAATTTATGAAAAATAAAGAAAAATATATAATTTTTTAGAAGGTAATGGATAGAATTCGCTACGATATCTCAATGAAAATACAACAACACACTTGAAGGGGGATAACACCGTGTAAGATATAAACTACAAATCCCATAATCCAATATAATCCCTGAAAACATAAAATATAAATCCATAGGGTGAATCTAAAAAAATAACTATCTAATAAGGTAATGGGAAATAATAGTAGAAGGGTAGAAAATGGTGAACAACACTAACAAAAATTGGAATCCCTAAAAAAATAGGGAATCGCCATAAATCCATTAAGGAGGACTGGAGAAGGCCTCTAATGGCTATAGTGGGGCCTCCCAAACCAATGATGTATTATTGGAGGATATGTGGGTTAAAACTAGAAGAAATAAACATATAAACATATGTTAATGATCCATTGATGGCTTCATGGTTTTCTGACATGTTCTTTCAAACTGTGCGCTAAATCATATAGACCCCGAGGGGATTCTTCCCTAAAACACAAGGAAACCTAGATTGATGAACACATATGTGTACCCAACCATGAATAATCAATTATTTAATTTTTTTTCATGGTTTATACATTTCTATCACACAATGATTCATAACCATTAGTCATCTATCATTTATCACTATGTCTTCAAAAAAATGTAAGGAATCATATTTTTTTCAATGAAACCAAATAGAAAAACATAAGGAATATATAACTACCAAATATTTTATTATGTAAAATGAAAATAAATTTCTTGTAGTGACATTTATCCACATTCCAAAAAAAATTATTCTCCAAAAACTTATCTCAATTAATCCAAGGAACAAATCACGGACTCTCAACCCCAAAAAGAGAATATTAAATGAAACCTCACTATAAAAAAACCAATCAAAGCTAAATGAAATAATATAACCTTATCTGATATTATAAACAAATAACTCACACCCAACCATCTCTAAGGTATAAATAATGAATCCATGGTGGGTATCCCAATAATTTATGAATCATACTAGCATTCCTGAAGAATAAAAGAGAATGATCAGCAAAACCACTAAAAACAACAAAAAGGTCTACCCATAGAAACCCCAATAGTGCACAAAACATACTAAAATCTATAACATATATATGATTTAAGAATCTAAAAACTAAAATAATAAAAAATAAAATATGTGACAAATAATTATAATCAAATATGAATCTATATACATTAGTCACAATAATAATTTTTCTATGTAAAGTTAGTGAAGTATGATTTCCATGAAAAAAACATTCCAAATGTAAAACATGAATCCAGCATAAGGGATAAAAAATAGGTTTGAATCTTTTACTAAAAACAAAAATATTAATGAAAATAATATTAATATAGAAAATGGTATTCTATTAGAATGTATTCTCTCTATGGACTATATGTAAATCCCTGATGACAATAAGAAGATTCTTCCCTATAATCATAAGTTGACAACAATATATTTAAACTTCATCATCTTGAAATGTCACTTGCATAATATTTTTAGATGAACTTAGAAGAAAAACAAACAATATAACTTTATAGGATTGTAGAAATATGGATTAGAGTTCCCAAAAGGACTGTAATGGAAGCATGTGAGAAACTTCTCTTATAAAGAATGAAATAAACTGTCAAATGTGTCTTATAAAAAACAAGTTCCTATAGTTATCATTCATCATTAGATGGTGAAACTTCATGATCATAAATATAAACAAGACTATGAAATAATATTACATACCTTATAAGAACATTATCTTCCAGCAATGCATCACACATGAGATTCATGAATGATTCCTTCCCTGATGAATGTACATGAACCTTGATCACCATTTGGAGACCGTAAAAAATGAAATCTTATTTCATAAAATACAATGACACTATTTTCGATGAAAATGAATCCAGATCCCTAAAATCATCATTAAAATGCTTCTACATTGGTTGACTTTTCAAAAACACAAGGATCTACACATCATTCTTCAACATCACCTCCTCATCAAGAAATAGTTATATAAAGGTGGTATTTATTAATACCCATGTAATGCCATATTTTAATTATGATGGGATTTTAACCTTACATTAATAAAAACATAGTCCCCCACATGATCCCATGAAGTTATGTACCATTAAAACAGATAGAATACCCATTGACCTGACTATACTCTTAATATCACTGAGTCACTACACTACCTCAATAAGACCTTGATAAACACAAAAATTATCAATCTAGAATGAAATATATGAATTCACCACCCCACTAGGAGTCTTTGTAGGGCTAATATATAATGGAAATTCCTCAGAAAAATTCCATGTCCTTCTATGTGGAATACACTATGAATTTTAAAACACAATTGTACCAAAATTGAAACACAACCTGACCCAAAACACTATGCTCATAAAATAAAAATTTAAAAAAATAAAAAACATCATTTTTTAAAACCAACTATAATTATAAATTCAAAAACTTCAAAAATAAATTTTTCATCTAAAAATTAAAAACATTACAATATAATCACATAACAAAAAATATCACGTTCTCAAACTCTTTAATCCAAAATTTATTTATTAATAAATCCATTTCTATTTTTTTATTTTTCTAAAATCTATTTTTCCACCAAAATCCTTTTTACTATCAAAATCCTCAGACAATATATAAAATTCATCCAAAAAATCAGTCGTATAAAATTGAATGAAATGTTGAACAAGTATTATTGCATGACCCAAACACATGGTATTGCATACCATGTGGAATGAATTCACCAAGAGAAGGAAGAAAAATTATACACAGACCCATGATATATATGTTTCCCATTTCCAAGGATGCTCATGATGTACCAAAATCTCAAATTTTTTTAAATTATTGATAACAAAAATATAATTATAAAATATGATCAATAATAACATAAATCCAAAATTAAATCCAATGACTCAAAGAAATACTATCTATGTTACCCATGGATTAGATTGAAAATAAGTTAACATTTTTATTCTTTTACTTTCCTCTTATGTTTTAATAGTAATACATCCATCATACATGACATCCCATGTAATAGTGTCTCCACTGTTATAATTGTCTCATTAAACAATAATGATCATACTTGAACTAGTCACTCAAGATGATCATAGATAGGGGTCTAAAGGTGTTTCTTATCCTTCCAACAAGAATCTAGTAAATTCAATCAAATGAAAATCATTTTTCTTCAATTTATCTTCTAAAAAAGATGGTAAACAAAAAATAAAGGTGACATAGTATCATAAAAGGAAAACTACACCTCTAATAATAATTAAAACACATTTTTCCAATAATATAACCAACTAACAACAACCATGCATCATCTCCATGTTACCAATTTATCACCACCATCCAAAAAATTCACATTGTCTATGGGGATAAAATAACATACACATATACCTACAAAATAGCTCAGTTATGTCGACATTAAGTAGCACATGTTGGGTTTGATAATATAATAACTCAGAAATTATGAACCAAAAAATTTATACTTGTACATTACTGAAGTAGTCCATCAACAATGGTTTGAAAATAAAGTTACAAAAATAGGTTTTTTACATTCTTTGATGTATAAACAAATTTTCTAAAAATTAGATTTCTAAAATAGCAATGTTTATTGTTAAAAAAGATTCATATTTCATAAAAACATTTTGAAAACCAATTTATAATATGAATCATTGAACTGTGTAATATATCATAGAGGGTATCAAAACTAATCATTCGAATCTTGGAATATGAATAGAAATTCCCTGAGGATGGAATGAAATATATGTATATGCATGATAATATTAAAATGGTGGTAAAAAACAGAGACAAAAAATGAAACTTATATATAATCATGTGAAATTCCATGATATATTTATAGAATACCCAGTACATACATAGTTTTAGACCCACATTTGAACGGTAATGTGACCCATAGATAATAACTGAACTTACAAAACTATCTTTTATTATTAGTGGAACACCCCACCTATAATATACTTTATCTATGGGGTTCTATTCAATAAACATCGTAACATAGGGAAACTAGTAGTCAACCATCTAAATGAAGTCTGTGAACCCATATTGATATTACATAAATAATGTGGTGAGTCTATCAGATGTTATTTAACCTATAATTATCATTGTGCATGCCTTTCCCACATCCCATCTTTATCCATGTTAAGTCCCTCTCTACATAAAGGTCAACTATGGGTGTGACCATAACAATGAAAAAGTACAAATGATTCTGACTGAAACTACACATCATGTGGTCTTAATCAAATCTACAGAACTTCTAAATATAACAAATAGTCTATAAAATTTAAAATCATAGATCATATTCTATAAAATCTTATTTTATTACATAACATATTCTATTTCATATAAAAATTATTCCTTGTTTGATAGATTAAAAATTTCCTCTAAGTCAATATAATCAGTATACATAAATTTTAAGGTTCCAAATATGTAAATCTTCCAAAATCACACATTAAAATCATATTTTATAAACTTTTGTAATCAATAAGACCATTGGGAAATAATTAAGTACATTAAAAAAACATTTTAAGAAATGAGGGGAAAAAATAAAATTAATTGAGTGTTTTTTTGAAACCAATGTAAACAAAATATTCATTTTTTGGGATCTAATACTTAATTTAATATTTCATTAAATATTTACTCCCCATGAAGATATGGATCTTCCTATACTTTCTATCATATATATGGATGACCAGAAAATTGTTTATTGGTCAATCCAAAAAATTCTGAGTACTAACACACCAATGCACATGAGTTTCGAAAAAATAATCAAAACATAAATATAAAAGAACCCTTAAAAACACACATCAAATGTTACACATTTCACCAAAAGATAAATCATTTACAAACACCATTAAATGATAATAAAATATTGAATAATGTCAACATTTAAATTTATCATATGAATTTTATGCATATATATAAGCATCAATATAGAATTCCATTAAAAATAGAATTTCATGTAACTATTAAAATTGAAAATCTGTTAAAAACTATAATAAAAATTAAACATCATGAATAAAATATGTAAATTAAATTTATTAAATATCAATGATAGTATAGAATATATGATGATAATGATGGATGGAAACAAATACATCTATGGTGTTTGAATAAAAAAATATGAATAGGATGTACAAGGTCTAAGAAGTAAATTGTGTACCATATCATCAAAAAGAAACTAAGAAAACATCTAACCTAAAAATCAAGGTATTATCTAAAAAATCACTATCCATTAACCAATATATAAGAGAGAAAGGTAATATGGGGGAGAATAATAATTACCTAAGAATGAATCAACACAGAAAATGAAAAAAAATAGCATGAATCCAAGGATATTGAGAGGATAAGTGAACCAAAGGCTCCATGAGGATTCATGAATAGTTGAGGGAGCTATATCTGGGTCCTACACATGAATACCCTTAGGTGCTTCTACATTATATTGTATGACCACATTGATAGGGGAACAAGGCCAATAACCAATCCATGATGGTTCCTTAGTGATTTGGACAATGCCACATGGTTTTCATATGGAATGTGTATAAATTCAATTAATCAGGAGACAACCACCCTATTTCTTCCAAAAAAAACTACATATAATCAATCATTCATCACTAAAATCAACCCCAAACCCAATAAAATGATTATTAATGAAAAATACATAAAACATATGTATATTCATGGTCATTGTGTGCCTTAAATGGATATGTGTTAATTAAAAGGAGAAATATAACTATCCATGTCATCAAGGTGGTCATTCATTTTTTTGGATCCTAGATAATTATGAATCAAAATTATAGAATTATTGCACCAATGTAGTGGTCATAATGGGTGACCTCGTGGGATATTTCATAGAGTGCGTGCATGTTCATACAAAATTCATAAAAATGACATGTGTTGTACAATATGGATATTAATTAGTCAAATATGTAACCATGTTGGGTAATAAACTAGGTTGGGATGGTCAGTAAACATAGATATTCTAAGAGACTAATGGAAGTATATTACTAGGTTAGGGGACAATGGTGTTCTGGTTGTGAAAATTTATATCAAATACACTACCCTTTCATACGTGTATAAGGACATACTAAGTATAAGGTTTGGGGTCCACAAAGAATGAATTTTTCATTAAAGGGTAGGAGAAGGTATGATCCCAGTAAAAATTAAATATAAAACGATAAATTTTTGTACATATGTGAATATGGAGGACCTCTCCAGTAGGGAACCTGATTGATTAGAAATCCATAGTGAATCATGCATTGAATATATTTTTGATCAAGATAGGTGTCCTCATGTGATTTTTTATACGGTGTTTATGGGTGAGTATAAAAGACACTAAAAGAACATGTGTGGTATTATGGGGTTAAATATTATTAAAATATGTGACCCTGGTGTCTAATAGTCGATTGTATGATGGGTGGGGAATAATGATATTACAAGAGGCTTATGGGGTCAGAAGAACCAGATCATGGAATGAAGTATGTTCAGTAATGAGAAATGGTATCATATCCAATAACCATTTGGATGGGAAAATTCACTTCACATGGTTTGAAGGTTGTTGTCCACAGTGAAGAAATTGTTTATTAACATGGTGTGGAGTGTAACACCCTTCTTAATGTCGGACAGAAATGATTAATGTTAATACCCATGTGAAAAATTGAAACCATTCATTTTGGGATCCCACGTGATTAGAAATCCATAGTTAGGTGTTCATTACCTAGATTAGTGATACAAAAGGGTGACATAATTTTTAAAATTCAAGGGTGTGTTTGAGTGAAAAAAAAAACACATTGAAAGACCCTATGGTGTACAATGTGGAAAATGATTATTATGGTACGTAACCACAATGAGTAATTGGCTATAGTGTGATCGGAAGAAAACAACGATGTTATAAGACATCAATGGGGTTAATTTAACATGTTCATGATCCAAGCTTGTTTATGTCATGAAAGTGATATCCATTTGTCCTACCATACATAGTATTCCACATAATTATCTGTGAAAATGGTATAAAATATAAAGGGTGATTTGAAATGCCTATTAATGGATAGTGAAAATTGTATATTCAGAAAAAACATTATATAAAAAATATTAACATATAAAAATTTTATTCTACAAAATGTATTTTGTGAATGGAAAAGTTATCAAATGTGTAAATTATAAAATAAAGTGATGGAAATTTCAGGAATTCATTATGTGAGGAAACATAAACATGAAAGTGAGGCTCTATACCAAGATTCCATATATAATTTGTAATAATGATTATATTTTTCTACCATAGCTATCTTGTGAGACCTAACTATGTGTTGGAATACTATATAATTTTGATTCGTACTGATCATATGAAATTATAATGCATTGTATCACATAATAGATACTTATGGTCGATATGTGGGAAAAAAATAGAAAAACATAAAAAAAATTCCCAATGAAAATAATATTTCTATATTTTACTCTATAGGGAAAAGGGTTATATGACATAGACATAGTTTCCTCCCTTCAAAAATTTATTAAGTATAATTACCTTGACCCCAACAAAGGATAATTAATTATTCATGATATCAAATTAATACTCCTATAAATTTAGGATATTAGAATTTGTTTTATTATAAATATTAATAGACTGAAGATCATGGTGTTTGAGAGATTTCAATACATGAATATTTCGTTGGTAATAGACAAAGGAATTGGAAAACATATCCTTCATTATTGTTTTTTAAAGTGTTTATATATTTTAAAATAAAATCCCATGGGAGTTTCAAACAAAGTGTGAAATCTACCACAAAACATGTGCATCAGAGTGATTAGTAGGTTATACGTAGCCAGAAATTTATATTTTTTCACCCCTATGTGGATCCTTGGTAGTGTTGGATCAATTTTTCTGTATACTGATTATTATGTGATTTATATGTTAATAATTGACAATTTATATGACCAAAATTTATGGATTGAAATTTATATTTGTTAAATAGAGTATATAAATAGATTATGATGGTGTTATAATGATATGGAATGGTTTTATCATACTCAAACATTTGTATGTAATTAATATGAATGATGAATAATAAAATTTCAACATTAAATGAAAACTAATTGGAATGTATTATAAAAATAATGGTAGTAGATATATTATGAACCCTTACCATGAAAGAATGATTCATGAAGCGTGGGAAGAATATATTAGAACAGTAGATTCTCATTGAAGGGATTTTATATATTAATATGAGAATAAAATTCTGATCTAAGGATTATGAGAGGAGAAAATTGAGAGTATAGAAAGGTATTTATTAATAATGTGGGAGGTTTTTGTTTACCAATTTAATAATTTTTAACATGGAAATACATATTTTGGATGATAAAAAAACATTGTTTACCCATTGTATTAATTCTATGGTTAAACATTTCAGGCATGGTTTTTAATGTATTTTTTATTTTAAAATAGGAATTCATTATTTTAGTTTACATTAGACATAGAAATGAATTGTTTCAACTTAATAATGTTTTAAAATCATTAATATATATGTTTGAAATTTTAAAGTATCATATATGTATGTAAAATGTCGGTAATTACATATATAATAAATATTAATAAAAAAATTTGTAAATGGATTAATATATTTTAATTATTACATAATTTTTACATTACAATGATGTAATAATAGTTTCAAATTATTTATATTTAATTTTACTATAATGATGTAAAATCAACAATCTCATAAAATTATGAAAAAAACATTATTTTCTAAATTTGAAAATAGTGTTTAAAAGTTAGTGTTATTTTAATGAAAAAAGACATTTTCAAAATGATAATTTTTATTTTTAAATAAAAAAATTATTTCATATTTATATGTTATACAGAAAAAAATTTAAACTCATTATTCAACAAAAGTTGTTTTCGGTCATATATTAGTAATAAAATGTCTATGAATTGGTTAATAAGAAATTATTTAATTATTAATTATATAATTATGAAAATATATTAATTATGTTACTAGAAACATGTATTAGAAAACTTTTTTATTATTATTACAACTCATAAATTTCGAAATATCATATTCCAATGATAAAGTCCCAATAACCAAATCCCAAATGTCAACATTCAATATTGTGATTGTAGGGGAAATATTACCCATAATATATATACACTTACCTATATCATCCCCAAATCATTCATATTTGTCTCTTAACATTCATGTTTAATCACATTCAATTTTTTTCTTCATAATATAACTGCTCTTAATATAATTTTTATTTGTTTTCGAGTATGATCCCACACTGTACAAGATTAAAGTGTTTCCCCATATAATTATTTATAATATGTTACTTGTTTTATTTTTTATAATAAATTTAATTTCATTGTATTGTTTTTCACTAAATGTTGTTGTAATTTAATTCATCAAAACAAAATAGACTTATTAATTATTATAATTTCATAGGTATTAAATTCCCCCACATATAAAATTTCATCCTTTAAAATTTAATTCTGTCAAAAAATGATGATTAAACTTGATCATTTAATCCTATTTTATTTCTCTTCCAAAACATTATTCCTCCAAAGTAACATGAATACATTAGTTCTTTGATTCCATAACACATGCTCTCTCTTATCAATAATCTGAATTGGTTCTTCCTCATATAAAAAGTAAGGATTCAATTAAACTAGATCCATCGTTATAACATTGGAAGGTTCATTCATATACTTCGATTCAAGTTATATATATAATAAAACATCCATGTGAAATATGTTTTGTAAAATTTCCAAATTTTATGTCACAAACCCATTCCTATCTTATATTTTAAATGACTAGATATATCATGGGATTGTTTTCTTATTATTTCTAATTTAATTGACCCATTTCAACTTGGTTATCATTAATAAATTAAAGTCTACAAAATTTAATTAATAATCCTTTCATTTTTTTTAATCAAATAATTAAATTAACATTTTGTTTCTTTGATGTGATTGTAGAGGGTTATTACCTTTTTTATGTCTATTCAACTGGAACAAAACCTAATTACTACATTGATCTAACTACATACCAATGTATTGGAGTACAAAATCTAATACCATATATGGATTTATATGGTTCTATTTTAATAATGGAATGGTAAAGGTTATTATATAAAAAAACACATGTCTTAAATATTGATATTAAATTCCACAGATGTCATGAGAGAATAACCTTTCATATCCTCCCATGATTTCAAAGTATTTTCATGATTCTAATTCATTTAATGGGGATAGGTTGCACTATGATTAGGCCAAACTTTTAAATATATTTTGATACTCCATCAATTTATTTTCGAAAATTTGGTTCTAATTTTAGACTATTGATATGTTTGTGTTATAATTTCTCACAACATCATATATATATATCCCAAAAAGATAGTTGAGAGGGAACTCATCACTATTTTTAATGAAATAAGAATAATTCATATGATGTAATATGGAGACACAAATTACATTATCCCCTTTGGATATCTTAATAATCCCACTAAGAAAATATATAGTAATATTTTCCCACATACATTCTAGTATAGGTAATGGTTATATTAAAGACTCTGGATAATTTCCTTTATCCTTCACTAGTTGGAATTTGATAAATGAATTTGAGGTATACTTTTTTTTCTTAAAAAAATAGTGATGATTCAATTGTGAATCCATGAATGTTAACCTACTGATCTTTTTAATGTGGTATAATACATTTAGTTATTGAAATTTCAAAAATAAAGATAAAGAATCCACGATTTCAACTTTTAGAGGATTTTCTTTGATATATGAAGATCATGGAACACTACCTGTTGATGAAACTAAGGAACAGTTGTTAAAGGGAGCATTCTAATATAAATTTTTTGGATTAACAAGGGATAAACATTAGACTCCTTGAAAATATTACAAGGTGTGAAAAACAAAATCTACAAACTTATGGATGATGTCTCTTGGTGATGAAAAATGTGTTGTGGTGTGAACAATATTATCATGACTTGAAATTTTTTATTATTGAATAGAAATAATGCAACCATTGTTACACATATAAGCAGTTAAAATTTTAGATGGGGAGAAATATTTAAATGTTGTTAGTGTGTTGAGAAGACACAAAAACAAACATATTCGATGCAATTAATGGAATAGAAATATTTTATGACCCTAAGACCCCTTGTGTTCTCTCTTCTTGAATATGATTTAATAAAATGTTTTAAAACACCATTGGGGATTCATAAATAAATGGATGAGATTCTAATTCATAGAGGATATGGATAACGAAGGTTGATGGTAGAAGTTGTTCTATGTAGGTTCCCCACCTATTTGACATATCCCATGTTTTATTTTATATTTTATAAAATTTCATTCCTTTTAAACATAATATATCATCACTATGATGTGGGTTTAAATCTAAACATTCCATATGGATATATGGATAAACATGAAAATTTCCATTAGAACTATTTCATTTATTCTATTCCTATATTTTTTTTCATGTAATTTTTTTGTCAAATTACAATGATTTTTTTTATCATTATAATCTCTCTATAAATATAAATGGAATGTGTTTATGTTGAGACTAGTTTCCCTAAATTATTCATTCCCATTGTCGCATTTATGGTACCAATGCATTAATTTCTATCAAGAAAAAATCAATACATTGAAACACTGAATTACTAGAAGAAGGGATATTTCATATTGTCATATCTGTTTCAAGATACAAAGACTACTATATCCACCTCATCTCTAATTCAACCCCAGAAATAGATTTATTGATTTCATTTATAAAATCTAATTATGCCCAAACCCTTAAATTATAGAACACCAAGAGAAATTCAATCCACCTATCATTTTAAAACCCATAAATCTTTTCTAAAATCTCACAATTTAATTGAGTATATTTTTAAACCACATATGTTATTCTACGTATTTATCAAAATCAGTAAATTTTTAAAAAATTATTTAAATCTATAATTAAACTAATATTATTATTTATGTCAAATAAATACAGATCATTCCTCTTTATCCATTTTAATTAATTAACTATAAATATGTAGAATTTTATATATTTTTCATTTCATTATATTTGATGTAAATAATGATTCCCTTTGGGATCGTAAAAATTGCACTTTTTCAAGTAATTTTCTAAGTAGTTATATGTAATTTTTTTATTTTTTTCATTATATTTTGAACATATATGTGAGTTTATTTTATAGTTAATGTTTTAGATTAAAATCATTGATCCACAATAATTAAACATAGACATTGTGAAAAAAATCATAATCATCAATTCTAATTCTAATTAATTTTCAAAATGGGATTTCATAAAAACTATTTTGGGTGCATAGATCATTCCTTCTACTAGTTGAATTATTTAATGGTATTTAAGGATAAATATAGTGACATATAATATGTGACTTGAAGACATGGTATTTAAACAGTGTATCCCAAAATTCCATATTGAACCAAATCACTTTAAGGTCAAACCTACCGAATGAAATTTTCTAGAATACCTAAATAAATATAAAAAAATTCATTTGTGAAGTGTTCTCAAGCCATATAATGACTCCTAATTTCAAAATATCCCAAATACTGTTTTATGTCATAGCCTCTTCCAATTTCCATTATTGGATAGACCTCGAGAAAAATTCAATTTCCTTATGCTAATCCCATCACTAGAAAGCATGATTAAGAAAGGAAAGTTTTCAAAAAATAATTAAACAATATATGTCTATAGGAATGAGGGTAAACATCGTTACATTTTTTTAAATTTTATGACCATTCTCTCTGAACATATTAATATATTTTAAAATAAATGACTCCATAATTCCTCTATCCTGGTATTGATCATGGGATTCTAGTACAGGTTTTTAAGGTATTATCAATGGGAAATATTTCGATTTTATATGATGAAACTAGAGTCTTTCTTATTAATAAATAACTAGAATATAGAAAAAACTTGTACGATGAATGCAATGGTAATGGAATTCAATGGAAGGGTGAAAGAAAACAACAATGAGGTGTCTAGGTGATCAATAATAATTATTGATTAGTGGGAAAATGGAATGGAAGACCAAGAATATTACATGATTCCATCAAACATATGAACCCCTTAGATTATATATATAAGAAGTTAATTATACTGATTATAATCATGGTAATAAGTTTTAGGGTTGTCAACCACAACAACGACAATGGCAAAGATAATAATAAAAATCACGGGGATTATGAAAATAACCACACTAATGCATCAAATGATGACCCAGGTCAATAAATTGGACGATAACCTATAAATATTCATGACTATAACAATGGTAGTGAAAATGATATAAAATAAGGCTTATAAATCCAAAATTCCAGATTGAAAATTTAGGAGCATCATGTAGAAGAAATATTTCTATAGCTCAGGGAGAGAGAAAGAGGAGCACTGCATTGATGTACAGAAGAGTTCCCTTGTGATGATCTGAAATTCATCACACTATGATGTTGAAAAATCACATAGTATCATCCTAGAAAATAATAAAATTATGAAAACCCTGAAGTGTTTAAAAAGGAGGAATAAGTATCTGAAGTAGTTGAATTATAACCAACATAATTCATACAAGACAGCTATTTCAATAGAAAATATTACATGTGATGATCAACACATAGAAAGTTAAATTTATGGATGATATAAAAAAATTTAATATAAATATTCCATTTACATAATCTCTCCCAAAATATTACATCATATGTTGAATTTATGAATGTGATAGATAACCATAAGATGAATGTGGAAGAAATTACCCCCATCCCACTCGCAAATTAGGGTTAATATATTTTATCAATGGATCAACCTAAAAAGAAAAATAATCCATTTTTCCATTTAATTCCACTTTTAGTCAGAGAAAATAAATTTTTTAAAGTGTTATGTGACTTATGATAGAGTTTCAATATCATAACATTCACCACATACAAGACCATAAAACTCAATAAAATGAAAGCCAAATGAGATTTAATTTTATTAGAATGTTCAAAATTAATGTAATCTTAAGGGTTCATTGATGATTTTATAATAAGATTTAATAAATTCTACTTCCCAAAAATCATATTAGTATTTGACCTGGAGGAACAATTGACTCCACTCATTCTGGGGAGACTATTGTTATACCTTGGTTTAGTAGTGATCAATGTCTAAAAAGTAGAACTCTTTATATGAGTTGTATTTGAAAAACTATGTTACAATATTTTTTAGGTTAAAAGGAACTATGATATAAGGAATTAAAATGAGTGTCTATAAGATAAAGCAGACAATGGTGATGTAATCATAGATGTGATTAATTTCTTGAGGTATCTATTTTTTTATAATAGGATAATCAAAATAATAAAAATGAAAAAAATAAAGATAATCTAAAGGGTCAAACTTGAGAAACTATAAGAGTAACCAACTTCACTATATTTTTAAAATGGAAATTGGTATTGATCATACCTGAAATTAAATTTATACATTCATTATTATTGATTTAATGGTGGATAACCCTGGTGAAAATCAAGGAATTTTTATCCGGTTGAAGGATTAAGGTATTTATAAAACATTTTTACCATTTATACTATTTGGAAAGGTAACAACTGTGACCATTTATAGACCCCAACCATGTAAAATATTTTAATAAGTGTTCATAAAAAATTATTTTGATCGTTGTAACGTCAGGCACGTTATTTTAAATAACAATGATTTTTTAGTGATACCTGAGTTTTTACGGTTATTTTTTTTAATGTTTCATTATAGGCATCCACGTTCTTTAGCAAAAATCATTCAAAAATAATTTTAATTTTAGAGGATTTTAAATGTTTATTTATTATTTTTAGATCCATCATGTCCATAGAATGAAGAAAAAAAACATGAATTATTAGATAATGTTGTAGGATCAATACACATCATGAACACCATTCATATCTTTATTCATGAGAAATTACATTATTAAATCCATCAACTATGTGAATTTGGATCTGGTGGAGTCAATAAAACTAACTTAAGAACACACTTTTATTGGGGCATAATCATTTGAGTTCGTTATTTTCTAATTTCATTCCCTGTATTTAATTATGTTAGAGATTTTAGAATCTAATTTCATTCACAAATTTGATTATTTATTTACTAAACCAAACTTGGAGATGTATGCATTATAGGATATATTCAATTCCATAATTTTAAATTTAACATTACCAAATATTAATAAGAAAAATTAGAAATTAATTAGACATGGTGATCTTGTAAATTTGGATTTATAAAATATATATTTATGTATATAGCTTTGTTTTTGTAAATTAATATTTTATGAGATTTTTCGATTAATGGAATTCTAGATATTTACATTAATTAATATAATTATTCATTGAAATTTAATTGAATAGTGGTCCCAACCCGTTTTTATAATTCTAGAGACTTCATTTGGGAATAATATTTACCATTCATTCTTATTATATATTTCATGTTGAAATTTAGCTTTTTTATCATCACGATATTTTTTCATCATATAAATACAATTATTTTAAAAAATTATAATTTAATAAGATTGTGGAGCATGTTTATTACCTAATAATAATTCATATCTTAAATTTAAAAAAAATCCTTTTAAAAAACATTAGAATAAGTATTACAATATATTTTATTTACAAACCAATTTTATACATTCATATATTATACTATATATTTATACTGAATATCCATAAAAAAATTCAAAAAATAATTAAATATTTATAGAAGAAAATTTTGTGATGAATTATTCTATGTTTGGGGTGGAGGGTTCATGGGATTTTGGGACTTCACATTCATTATATTTATTTCACGCCTCTTGGAAAAAAAATAATTCTGTATGTCCTAGAAAATTAAAAAAACATCATTACCTGAAGAGTGATTGTTTTGTAACAACTACAAATAATGTCAAGAGAATATCATTTGGGATTGTTTGACAACTCGAAATTTTTTTAAAATAACTAAATTTGAATGAGAAAAGAGAATAACGTGAATAAAAATAAAATTGTGTTTTTATTATTATATTTGATTTCATTATAATACTACCATAAGAAACTATGAGAGATGAAGATTTAATTTTGGTGAATTTATCTACCTGGATAAAAATATTTTTGTTGTCCTCTTTTTTTTTGAATTAATTATTTTTCCTTACAAACCCACATGCTATAATCCTTACAGTCATTTGATCTTAAATAGTGAATCCCTCGTGATAATAGGGGATTTCGTCTCTATGTAGTGGAAAAATTAAATACATTCTAATGTTAAGATAAGTGGCATGTTCTTGAATTCTGTTCCAAACTCTAGTTATAATTTTACCATATTTTTATGAAATAAAATTAATTGACTATTTAAAATCAATAGTAATGATAATTAATAGTTAATCGAAAAATAAAAAAGAATGAATGACCGAGTCATTACAATTTCAAAAGAGAAAATGTCAAATAATTGACTTATCTGATCGTTTGGAAAATCTCAAAATAATAAATTTTCTTATGTACGAATTTATTAATTAATTTTTTATTGGATTGATTTATTTTATTGATATTGATTTTAATTCATAGTATAGAGAGAGTATTTGGAGTATATTCCGATTTCATTTTTGTGGAAAATTATTAATTCATTTGTGGGGAATTTTGATATTTTCATTTATTATTTACATTATTTATATTAAAATTTATTAAACATGATTATATAATTGTTAATTAATTCTTCTATATAATATTTTTTTTATATTCATGGATAAATTAATTTATAGAAAATGGTCCAAAAAAAGAAATAACGGTCTGTTTGTTCACTTTGAGTAGAATTCCCATGATGTGGGAGGTTTATAGAACACTCCTGGGGGCCAAAACTGATGAACTAGGTTGAAAAATAGAATTCAGGTATTGAATTTAGATATATAGTTTATGTAAACATTAAAAAGTGGTAGAACACAAAAATTTGTTAAATAAACAAAAGATAGGAATTGAATAATAATATCTCTGGTTGATAACAAAATGTGTCATGTTGAGACCCATTTGGTCACACCATAAATACATACCAAAAAACATACATTTCATTTAATACCTATACACTATGAAAAAAGTACATGTGAGGAAATATTTACATGATGTGAATGTGTCAAGATGATAAGAAATGGACTTATTCAAGGGAATTAAGGGAGAAGAACTATTTAATGACCAATGGACCTTCCATTATCCCATAATGACCTATTATGATATCATTATATTATACAATATAACGTTTGGTGTGTATAAATTTATTGATGACATATATCTTCTTGGATAATATAGTTACCAAATAATAGATCGAGAAGCATCACTGTGTAGGGTCCTACTTAATTTTATGCCTCTAATATTTTATTTTTGTTTTACATTATTAATTTATTTCTATCTTACTCTCTCATCACTTGGATGATGGTATATACCTTCATGGTGATATGGAAATGTAATCGAAAGGGGAATGTATTTTTCTATTTATTTCATTTATTATATACATGTATTTTTTCTAATTTAATTTATTAGTCCTATTCCAATCCATTTCATTTATTTTAGACCTTAATAATAGATAATAAATATAAAAATAAAATTTTAATTTCACAATTGATCACACAACATTGGTCATATCCATTGTCTCATTTTGGGAACAATAGATTAAAATTAAAATCATGAAAAACATGGTTCAGTGAAACTATAAATTTCCTGATGTATGAAAATATGGTATTTCCTATTCAAAATAGGATTCCATGACCATTACATATTCTATTAATTGAATCTTACTCTGGACGTTGATTAATTTATTTAATTGGTAAAATACTATTACACCAAAATCCTTAAATTATAAAACATTGGGGATGCATCAATATAATTAAATTTTAAAACCCAAACTACAATGAAAAATTTCCTCTCTTTCATAATATAATTTTAAAAACCAAAATATTTTCATCCCCAACATTCTAAATAAAATAAATTCAATATTATTCTTTAAAATCATAATTAAACTAACTGCACCGTATTTGTGGGATCGATCTAGATCAACCTCTATATTAATATATATTAATTATGTTTCCATGAAATCTGTTTTATAAATATATATGTTTCATAGACAATGGGTAAATAACTATTCCACTTGGGATTATTATCATAATAATCATCATTTAATATGATATCCAATCAACCACATCATATTTTCAAAACATACATTTTCTAAAACAACTATATACATCTTCATTCTTTATAGATGTACAAATAATATAACCTATGAGATTCATCAAATTAATATCACTTCATATTTTTTTAATGGATGACATAACAAAATACAAAATTTAAAAATTTATCAAAACCAATATTAATTTTGGGTAATTTCATAAAATTAACATATACCATATTATTTTTTAATTCCTTATCATTATATTGTGAATTTAGAATCGTCACAAATAAGGGAGGTTGTGTAAGTATATTTAATTGGAATGATTTACCACTCAATTAGAACCCACATGTCCATCCTTATTAAATAATTGATAATTCAATCACTCTCCCCCCTCTTTAACGAAATGATACCATTGTTAATTCTTATCAATGAATATTATAACTTGTTTTCCTAATAAGGTAGATAGTATATAACATAATCAAAATCCTTCAGTACTCAAACCATCTTATTTAACTATTTTTAACTTCATTATGAGTATATATGTACTTTTATCTCTTATTATTGGTGTATATATTACACAAATCTCCATAGAGTTAATGTCTTCACTTCTTTAAGGAAATGATCACCACCTCTGACACCAAATCATGTGTTTAATAATTTAACTTATTGTCCTTCAACTATAATATGTAATAATCCACCACTATATATTATTTTATAATAACTCATACAAGACCCATAATTGGTATTTTCCAATAAATAAAAAACCATTCATTAACCCATGGAATAGTATTCATTCTTTAATTTAACAATATTTCCATAAATTCTATAATTATATATTAAAATTTATTTTATTTTTGTGAATTTTACGCCATATATGTAACATGGAATATTTTATTTCTAATCAATGTATTTTTTTTCAAATAAACACTAATAATACCCGGATAAGACAAGAAAATAATGTGTCTCAGCTATGGGAGTACATATTTGGCTTTCCATAACAACCTTTTTTGTCGGGTAAAGAATCATATCTTACATAGATACAATATGTTCAATAAATAAAACATGTTGAACCCAAAATTCTAAATTAATGAATCTCCCAAATAAATCCACATTCCTAAGAACATCAAGAAAAATTTAGTAATTATATTCATTTCCCCATTAATCTTAAAGTATTAAATATTATCATCAATAAAAACGTAAAAATAATTTCAAGATAGTCCTCAAATAATATATTAATCATGTAATAAAGTACAAAATTAACATTATAAAAAGTAAAATTAATTACTGTGAACTCATAATAACCAAAAATCATATTAAAGGACAATTTTTCAAATAACAACCTTCTTAACCTTTAATTTATTATTAGTAATAAAATTTAAATCATCGGGAAATATTGAGTCTCATAATGTCGATCAGAGAGGCCATAAATAAATGGAAATGAAACATTCGCTTTTGTGTAAATCCCTTAACTTCTATATAATCATTACATAACCTCATGGATCCAAATTTCTTATACATGTATGAAATGGGTTCAACCCATGCTGAAACATTAAGATTAATGAAACACTTGTCACATAATACTAGTAATTACATCTCAAACTAAACCAACATCACTAGACCCATTATATATAGAGACTTTGTTTTGGGTTTTGCATCACTGATAAACCTAATAAATAATTATACTTCTATATTTTGGGATAATACAGTATGTTCATACATAAATACATTAATACACTCCAACATAGAAGGAATATCATTTATTATTAAAATAACTTCATCTATTTAAAATTGAATTTAAATGATATTTTCTTGAAGGATTTAATTATGATGAGTTATTCAGGTTCGTTTCAGACATGATTTAGGTAATGAAATCTCCCATGAAAAAGTAATTCCATATGTGATTTTATAATTGTAACTTCTGACATTTTATAATTGATTCATTATCTATAAATATAGATCTAATATATTCCCATAATCACATAAAATATTATATTTAATATACTGATTTGAATCATAATTGGAAAATACAAATGAATTATAATTTTAATTTCATGATATATCAATTATTTTAAACAAAGTACACCATAGTGTTGTAATAGAAAAATATTTCCATAATTCATAATGGTTTAAATACATTTTTTAATAAAATATTAATGATATAAATGACTAAAAATATCCCAATTTCAATAAAGTGCCATCATACATTGACTGTATAATAAAATTACCTAAAATAAAATTTTTTTTAACATTTATTTATGTGATTATTATTATGAAATTGTCGCCTGAATGTACAACATTCTTCAAGGAATGATTCATTATCTACTTGAAAATTGATTATATTAATGCACGAACATCCAAAAGTTAAACCATTTCAAATTTGCAGCTAACCTATTAAATTTCCAGTCATGTGATTGAATATCATTCTATATATAATTATATAATAGAAAAATAATTTTTAGGATGGTCCATGGGTGCTTCATCTAGTAGTTATTACATATATGGAAATCTTATCCCATATTAATTTTATTTCCATTTACTCTCTCCACATAGTAATCATTCATCCCCATCTTCTATAGGTATCCTTTGTAATTGATGCATTTTCAAAACTAATTTTCAGCCATAAAATAACTGTTACTTTTTTTCACATGTGGATGATTTTGGAGAGACCAAATATCTTTATATACATAGATTCCAACCAAAAATTAAATGGTTAATATTTATTTTCATATTTCATATATAATGCATGAAATAAATATCTTAAATTATTAAATTATCATAATTCTCAGACACTTTTTCTTTTTTAGTTTTTCATAATGATTTTAATTTACATTCTAATAAAAAATTCACTAAAGGATAATAATTTTATAGATAAATAAATTTACCTTCATTATGCATCATGTTATCAATTTATTCTTCATTCACTGTATTTTAAATTTGAGACCACCATTGGACAACATATATCTTTAATTAAAATTAATCCATGAAAATTATTTACTTTTACATAAAACTCAATTCCATAATGATTTGTTAATGGGACATAATATATAGATTTACCACCACGGAATTAGTTCACCAACTGAACAATGAAGGTTATTTCCAGAAAAAAGGATCTAAATAGGTTGATCCTTATTTATATGTAGTATGTGTCTCAATGATAGTTATTATACGTATTGTAAGATGAGTCATTTCATATAAGATATTAATTATTCTTTCATCACCAACATTAAAACCATTATCTAAAAAATTTGAATAATCCATATATTATCCTTGATTATAGGATTTGTTTATATATCTTCTAGTGGGTACTATTATATATTAAATTTCATTCTTAATTTTGTAATATTAGAAACAAATAATGTATAATAAAATTTATTGTTTCATTTTGATCTAAAATATGGATCATTGAAAAGAATACATATAAGGAAAACATCATGAATAATATATATAATTTTTTAGTCGTAGATTATATGTTCTCTAAAATCATTCACGTAAATAAAATTTCTATGGTTTCTAAAAAAATTGGATCTAATACCATTTACAACTCCACCAACCCATATTACTATGAGTGGGTGGATGATTTATTACTATTAATTATAGTAAAATAAGTTAAATCCCACTTATCAAGGTTTAATATTCCTCAGGATACATGATTCATAAATATTACATTGCAACATGAAAAATTAAAATATTTGTGAATAAATTATTACGCCGTTATTTCATCCATAGGGTCAATAAAATTGTTATTCCACTTTATTAAATGAGGAAATTGGAAGAAAATTTATACGATCATCTCAAATTTCAACAAGGGATAGAATAATGTTACTGTTAACATGGAATAAGAAAAAAAAGTTCAATCATATAAACAATTTATTTTATATCACATTATAAATTATTAGAAAATTAAATAAATGATAAAATGATGACTTAATTAAGGAAATGTTAGGAAAGAATAATTCTAGATGTCATAAACATATTTTCAAGGAACTAAGTGAACAATGAACACATAACGTCTAAGGATGTCCAATTTAATATATGATAGTAATAACATGAGACATACCATTTCAATGTGGGGATATATAATTCTATTCCCCACATATCACATAGATGTATAGTTTATTCCCTCCTCTAAAAGTTAATTTACATATATATATTTAATAAATAAACAAATTGCATATAATTACTTTCCCAATTATTTTTAACATACATTTTATTTCAATATTAAAAATTGTGTCATATGAAATAAAAATAATTTACCATAGATTAAAAATATGATAGGATAATTCCATTGACTCCAATAATGGATAATTAGGTATTAAAATGTTCAAAATTATAATTCTATTAAGTGAAGAGTATGTAATTATGGTTATTGGTATTTTGAAAATTTTATGATGATTATTTTTTCTTGGAGGATAGAATAAATCTATTTGGAATGTTAGGAGGCCATTGTAATTGTTATAAAATAATTTTTTTTTCTATAATATGAATGAAAATTTTTAAAAGCATACCACTCTAAAGGTTCAAATGCGACCTGATGTAAGTCCTATTATTTGTTCATTAGAGTGCTGATTATGATACACCCAAAAAAACATTTTCAATACATTGTCTTCTAGGTGAATCAGAACTAGCATTGCATCCACATATTCTTATCCATTTAGGGATGACATTTCAAAAAATATGACTCACTCGTTACACTATATTTTTTTTATGTTTTATTGATATGATAACAAAAGAATATAACAATATCTTATGAGGTAATTATAATGAGAAGGAATTTATCTATCTAATTGATAAAATGATAAGGAATTATTAACAATAAAGAATATAAACAGTTAAATTTTAAATTATAATCAATTGAAATGGATTTCAAAAATAATGAAATTGAATAGATTATGAACTATAACCTTTAATATTTTTTTCATGATCATTAAAAAGAGTATATCATAATCACCAATAAAACATTGAAGGGTTATATGAATTTTGAAATGATAAAAGATTCATGCTATATATATTTGGAGCGAATAATAATTTGAGTATATATGGGTCTTTATTTCCAATTTTTATGTATTGTTCATTATATTATAAATTATTTAACATGGAAATATAGTTGGTGGAAAATAATAAACCAATTCTCCACCTCAGGATTTAGTTCATGGATTTAAAATTTAAGGCTTCTATTTTGATAATTTAATATTTTTAAAACCATGATTTCATTTTTTTAAAAAAAAAATTCAAAGGAAAATGTGTGTTTTCCAACAAATTGAATTTAAAAGAAAATTTTTATTTTTTTTTCTAATGTAAATTATAAGTTTTTAAAATTAATTAATAAAAAATATATTTATAAAATATCCTAAATTTCCTAGGTTTAAATTAAATTAACAATGAAATTATTTTAATAATAAAATGATGTCATAATAGTTGCCAAAAATTTATATTAAATTTCACTATTTTCTTGAATATTTGACTATATCAAAAAATTATAAATATTAAACAATTATATTATTTCATTTTAATGGTTTTAAATTAAATTTAAATTTAATGAAAATAATTTTCATTAGATGTTATTTTTTATTTTTAAATAATAATCAAATTTTATTTTAAAATCATGTGTTTATCCAAAAATGAGAAACACTTTACTTGAATAAATATAATGTTTTCTCTATGTCAAATGTGTAAAATTAATAGTTTTCATTGATTTATAAACATTTATTGAATTATTAACAATATAATTGTCTAATTGTTGTATTTATTTGACTATATAGATGGAAAAAAAAGTGTTTCATTACTAATATAATTGTCTGATTTCAAATGATTTGATTATAATGGTCATATTGATAAATCCATACTACCCTATATATATATAAATTTCATTAAATAATGCATATATAATTAAAATAATTCTCTTATCTACCATTATTATTCTTATGTTTATTTTTTTCATCAAAATAGCTTTTTTCCTCATATACTTGTTATTGAATATAAAGGATGATCCTACGAAGTACAATATTATAATGATTCCACAAATCATTACTAATTTTTTCTTAATAATTTTTTTAATTTATAAATATAATTTCTATGTTTTATATCATATGACCCAATGTTGTTTTGTATTATATTCTAATACAATAGGCTTATTAATTACAATAATTTCCTGAGTATTGTATTTTTACAATATTTCTACATCATATGATTATTAAAAATAATATAGTTTTAGATAAAAAAAATTAATCTTGTTAATGTTATATATGGGAAACCAGTTTTTTCGATACATTTGTGGGTATAATAATAAATTGAATTTATCCCGTTATATGAATATATTTATAAAATTAGATTTAATATATTTGATATTAATACTATATATTTTTAAATAATTTGAAATTATTATTTTACCAAAATAAAAAGTAAATTAAGTACACATTAATTTCCACGGTAAAGGTGAAAAGGGATTTATTGAAGGGTTAAACTAAAGAGATATGTGTAATAAATGAGGTAAAACACTTTAAAAATCCAATATATTTATGTATATATATACACTATAATATATATTTCTTGATAATGTTCTATTTTTGATCTTTATGTCATGTGAAATATGTTGGTATAAATTACTCTTTTAAATTATTCAACGTTGGTCTTCTCCTCTACTTATAAATGGTCACTTCAACCCTTCACTTCCTAACCCCAATAAAGATATTTTTATCTCCATAACCCTTCCTAATTTTCTCTCAAACATCCTTATACACAATATATTACTTATTTCCTTCCCAAAATTCCATCCTTAGGGTCTTTAAGAGGAGATCCAATGGTAGTTTTTCTGAGTGGTGCTAATTTTATTAAATAATAAATTTATTTTTCATTCATATTATACAATCATAAATTATGTATTAACACATTAATTATAATAAAAAACATATCGTATAAATATAATTTATTATTTTTATTTAGTTATTTTAACCATCTCATTATCAAAAAATGGAAAACAAATTCATCTATTGTATGTAGGATGAACTACCTTATAGCAAACCGATGTGAATGGTTTTTCCATAATATACAAAAAAATTATTATAATGATTGAATTAATGTATACATATATTGTTTAAGATATTATTAAACATATATAAATATAATTTAAAATAAAAATTCTTACTATCAATAATGTTTTTAATATGATAATGTTACTCTTGTTTATAGTGGACTACCATATCACGAAGTGATGTGATTCATTTTTCATTATTTATTTAAATATATTTGAATAAAAATAAATTTTTGAAATAGATATGCTATATATTACTAGATATTGAATTTATAAAATAAATATAGCATATTATTTCGTACACATTCATTGATAAAGAGAATTATATCTTTTCTTGTGCATACATATGAATTACCATATCCACAAAGATATGTGATTCATTTTCTATGTCTAACCTTCATGAATGATTAGAAAAATTTATATAATGAGTAAATATTATAAACATAACATTAATTTTATTACTAATACGATGTGTATTTATCACATTCTTAATAATAATAACATTTACACCAAAACATGCATGAGAAAAATAAGAATTTAATATCCTAAAAACGAATACAAATAAATATTCGTGAAAAATACGGTTTAAATATTTATAAGAGGATCATATATGTTATTACAAATATGAATATTTTAATGTTATTTTTGAAGATTCTTTCCATCACAGAGTCCAACGAATGGAAAAGGGGAATACCTTAAGCACAATGAGTGTCACCCTATGAAGAACAACAAAAATGGACAAAGCCATGGACCAAGAACCCATTTGGAGGGAGTCGTGCAAGTTTCATGTCTGTCATGCAAGTCACTTGCGTTCCACCTATGGGTCGTTCAATTCACTTGAATGCCCAATTATATTTTTTCCAATGTGCCCAGTGGAATATAAATAGCCCCTGCGGGCCCCCCATTTCAAGGATGAATTTTCCATAACCCAGATTCTAGCTCGGTCACCCAAGTCTTTGTCTGACGTCTTACAAAAAATTCTAAGGTATTTCTTTAACTAGAAGGGAAGATCTAAAGAGGAATCATAAGGCCTAATTTTTAGAACTCATTAATACATGTGCACCTATGTGTCCAGCCCTTACGAGAAATGAAGACACTTGTACACTGCCATGACCTCTCAAGGAAACTTGCGCGCCACCCTTTTGGAAGCATCTAGGGATGATAATAAGGGGTTGTGTTCAAAGTCACCCAAGTATTTACATTTAGATTTTTCATCACCCAAGGTGACTCATGTCGCGGAAGTCTACATGCATGACCCGGACTTGCGTGCAATAACAATACTTGTGCACCTCCTTCCTAGTCACATCCTTTCCACAAATCCATCTTTCCTCTTCAAGAAATATTCTTCAAAACCCTCTTCAAAGCCATTTATGTCATGTTTCCTTTGTTGGATTCCATATCAAAAATAATTCATTGAGAACCTCTCCTAAAAACTCGTGACTTACAAGATTTATGCCACCAAATTTAGGGGTTTCCTATATAACCTCATCCTTTGAGGTGAGAGGATCTTTTGATTTAGGCCTCCTTCCCATGAGTAAGACCCAAGTCTCAAGTCCCCTTAAATTGGGCACCTTATCAAGAGTTATTCCCAGTCATAATTTCAATTATCATTGGACCTCCTTCTCATGAGTAGTCCCCACGCTATAAGTTCCCTTAAATTAGGAATCCTCATCAAGAGTATGCCCCAATAATAATTTATTTTGATTTGGGCCACCTTTTCAAGAGTAAGCCCCATGTATCAATTCCCCTTAACCTATGCCTCCTTATCAAGAGTAAGCACTTGTCATAATCTTATTTTAACATTGGACCTCCTTCTCAAGAGTAAGCCACATGTTAAAAGTTCCCTTTAATTGGGCATCCTCATTAAGTGTAAACCCCAATCAAATGTATTTTTTAAATTAGTCCTCTACCTCAAAATTAAGCCCCAAATTAAAACTCCAAATCTATATAATTTGCAAATACCTCTATGGACCATGCTCCTGGATTTCATTCATAAAGTAAGTCTTGGTATTCATCTACTTGGGTAGTCAAACATACGTAAGCCCCACCTCATTTCTCATAACTTAATCTTTCATGGCACCATCGTCAAATTTACTAATACCTCTTGTTTCCCACATTGAGCGTGACTCAAGGGATCTTAGGGTGTAAAAGTAATCACGACATCTCTTATTGGGCCATTAACCATGCATAAACCTCATATTTCCTTACCCAAACTATGTGGACTTTTATATTTTATTTAAAAGTAGAGTATGTAGGAAGCCTTTATAAGGTTCAAGCCCATATTTCATTAATTATTTTCTGTCCCATATGACGTTAAACTATATCCATCTTATTGAACTAGGTGGGTTCTGATTCCTTTTTAACAAGAATACGTAGTTAGCCCATCAATGGGTATGATCCCAACTCTAAAATAATCCTTGTCTTTCTGAATAAAAACACAAATCAAGTTCACCACTGAGTGGATTTAAAACTAGTATAGTCATCATAATGACCAAGAGATTTCTATATAATATATTGAAGGATACCATTTACTAGGAGTATCCAATACATATGAATGATTCTCTATCTATGATGAACCTCAAATACATATAAAAGATTTTCTAAATCCCATACATATCAATCATTGATTTCCAAGTCTAAAACTCATTTTCATGCTTGGTGAATTAATAAGGATTCTTGAACATAACGTAAATCTATAAGAGAGTCCCGAAGTAGGCAATAATTTTCCCTAAAAAGGTGTGATGTTACTGACCACCCATCCTCTTAACCAATGAAAATTTTTAAGCATCATCGGTCCCAAAAAAAATATCACCTAACATTGAAAATTAGGTCCAAATGGATATAGATTCATTTGGTGTTTCCGATTATATGAATAATATCGATGGAAATAGATTGAATTGTTTGATCGTTAAACAAACAAGGTCATTCCCATTTCTAGAAGAAATAGAAAAATGGTGAACCCGACGTGAATCCTTAACCCAGATTATTGATGTTATACATATTTTTAGGCCCATATTAAACTTAATATGAATTCCAAAAAGAAATAAATGACATGTGTTCTCATCCAAAAGATGTAGTCTAGCCATATATATCTCGATTATGTCTACTATATCAAACTGGAACTCTTTTCCAAGATCTCTCTACAATACAGTATGGATTCTTTAATGTTCACACATGTGAATGCCTCTGCCGCTACTCCTGCTGGATCCTCATCCGCCCTGAGGATGACATCACCTACTCAGTGTCTTCAACACTGGGTCTCAAATGCATTAGTGAGGGAATACTGTCCAAAATATTCCATCCTAACTCTAGATGTCGCTCGACAATCCCTCCATGTTAAAAAATCACCCTCGTTGTTCGGATAGCAATGAACAGTGGTTAAGAAGTAGGTGCTTCCAACCTCTATTTCCAACCATTTTGGTTCATTATCCCTGGAACGCAACAACAATTCCCTCCCATATTACAAGTAGTTTAATCAAGAGGTTACTCTAGGCCTCAGATCAAGAAGTCAGCAGTCCTTCCAGAGGACTCCCACCAACAATCGCCGCCAGACTGTTGTTGTAGTGCACCCTCAACATGATGAGGGTATCGCCTCTAGGTGTTCGGCTCAGGTTCCTCAGACCCAAGCACTCAAGAAAAACTGTTAGAGGAAAAATTCATCCAACATGGAGTAGTTTCTTACATCATTCCCATCTGGATAAGTTCATCAATCGTACTTTATGGAAAACAATGAGCGGGTATATACACTCATCTACCAAGCAGACTCGTCTGGCAGTAACACATCAATCCCACCAGGATATTCCAGTAGATTACAATAGGAACGCATACACACTAGTTTATAATT
Organism: Viscum album; assembly: GCA_963277665.1. NCBI lineage: Eukaryota > Viridiplantae > Streptophyta > Magnoliopsida > Santalales > Viscaceae > Viscum > Viscum album. The sequence continues at coordinate 881,293,829 of OY728166.1, forward strand.
CATCATCCAGTCACTAGGGTCGTCTGACTGCATCCAATGAAGCTTGCCAATCAAATGTGGTGACCACATGTAAACATGCACATACACCTTCTTACACTCATCAATTCTTCTACTAGTCTCATCTGACAGTCTTGAAGGATGTTTATCAATAATATTTGATGGAGAACAATTTGTAGGCATATACACCTGTAATTCATCATGCTGACCAACAGTCTCATTTGGTAGCACCCGAAGATGTTAAATGGAAAGCTCCAACATCAAACATGAGGCAGACACAACTTTCTTCCCCCACACATGTGTACTGTCAGAATACACGGACAGGAAAAGGAGTACAGGAGTAGGAGCACATACCTACTCCCAACACATAATGGATGTATATTCCCATTCCAGTAGCTAAAGTCACCAAGCACATTCTGACAATGTTGAAAGAGAAGAAGAATGTCCATGCCCATATTGTGGATACCTGTCAGAATGATATAAAAACATCAGCGACATCACAGGGAATGAAACATAATTCTATCCCTATCAGTAAAGTGACTCATCAACATGTCAATTCAAAGCAGATAAATACCTCTGTTTTATTCTAGGAGGGTCGTGGGTGTATACTTTCCTATGTCATACAAACAGTCAAGTCGGGCACATACACCCAATATAAATGGAGATAGTCAGCCTAACTTGACCATTTCTCCTAATAAGGTATATACACATGCACATAATAACCACATTCATCAATAAGTGGTTTCTATGGGGAGTAAGAAGGCATCCAATAAAAAGACCCATCCATCACAATTGAAAAATAAAGAGCCAATCTACAATAACGCCTTGCTCTATGCTAGATTTCTTGAAGCCCTCAGACAATTTTTTATTACCACTCATGATTATACTATCTCAATTTCAGATTCCGGAAGTAACAACAATAATTCCTAAGGTTTTCATCAGACACTTCCTCATGAAGGCTTTCATCATGAAAATTCGGCCAATCACGAAGTATTATCTTTAGATGAGAGCCATGATAACCCTATGTGCAGCCAGAAGACCAAGGAGAAAGAGGTTTAATATTTTGTTGCAACCCACCATGGTGGTCCTCCCCCTGATGATAAATTTAGCTATGAATGTCCTCTCCATAGTAGTAATTCACATTTCTAGGAAAATTCTTCAATGAAGAATGCAGTAATGAGAAATCCCCCTTATCTTGCGGCCCTTGCAAATGCGAATCGAGTCATGTATGATGCATTAACTATAGTAGGTGAAATATGTTCTCAATCATAAGATATCCCAAGGTGTAGGTCATTATATGAACCACACCAGGGTCATTCATCTTCTAAATTGACAAATGAATTATCTACCATTTTTGTTGAATCTGATGAAACAGTAAAGAAGCACCAACTTTGGACCAATCAGGTAGAAGAATCATCATCAAATGACAAAGAGGAGTGATGAATATGAGAAATCAACTGGATGTAGGATCAAAATAACGATGTAGATGCTCAATATACATGAGGGTGGGTGAATTGTATACTTTAAAAAATTCCTTAGTCAAGGAAAGATATAAGGTTAACAATGTTAAACTAAGAAAATTCACAGCACCTCTAAAACCAATTGGAGAATTGGAACAAGGTGTGAAGTTATAATCTTCAAGTTCTATGCTCTTTCTTAAATCTAGAATGTGATACCAAATATCAGTTCCAGAAATATGGATCCGGAAATTGAAACTTAACTAAATTTTACAATATGAGGTTTTACCTTAAATCATATAGAATCTAAATGAATCAGAGTACAAGTGTAATGAAATATCAGAAGGTTATACTTTCCTTACAATATAAAAGTGCGGTGGAAAAACAAGTAGTAAAACTACAAGTATCAAGAAATAAGTCTTTTAACCCAAAGAGAAGGGTATCCAAAAACCTTGGATAAAGGTCCATTGATTTATACTATCAAGAAAGTCTGTCTTACCCACACCAGGGTAATCCCTAGATACTAAGATTGGAATCTCTGTCTTGTTATCCCAGCAAGCCCTCAACTTCAATGTAGTTGGAACCTCTATCTTCCTCAGCAAGGAAGCCCTCGAACTCTAAGGTAGTCGACACCTCTATCTTCTTATCCCCGAAAGTCCTCGAATGTATTCACCAACATTAGGAGTCGCACGAAACAATCTGAATGAGCATTTAATATGCACAAGGAATGAAAAGCTTCTCTTTATAGAAATCACCTTAATAGCATGTGGTCTCTAGATCGATCAACTTGTTATTGAGCTCTTTCAAATGAGATCCTATTTATAGAAAAATTTACAACAGTCGGCACCCTCCTCCAACAGTCATATTTTCTATGAAATTTGGAGGGACCTGTACACATGTAACTCAACCAACGGTTAGTTTGAAACAGATTGGACGACATCGTTTAATAAGAAATTATGTATAACTGAATGCACATCATCATTTTGAAATGGAGTATATATAAGCAAAACCCATACAAAATTTCGGAGTGTAAAAAAATTAAAAGTACAGAGTCTATGTTAAGAAATGTTCAGATTCTGTTTCATCGGAATTCAGAGTTTGGTTTCACCAATGTTCAGAATCTAAACTTGCAGAAGTTCGAAGTTGAACATCATAGGAGTTCGGAGTTGAATTCATGAATGTTCATATTCGAACTTAATAAGAGTTCGATGTCGAACTCATGAATTTTCGGAGTCGAACTTCATAAGAGTTCGTAGTCGAACTCATGAAAGTTCGGAGTCGAACTTCATAAGAGTTCAGAGTCGATCTCATGAAAGTTCGGAGTCAAACGTCATAAGTGTTCGGAGTCGAACTCATGAAAGTCTGGAGTCCAACTTCATAAGAGTTCAGAGTCAAACTCATGAAAGTTCTAAGTCGAACTTCATAAGAGTTCAGATTCTAACTCAGGAAAGTTCAGAGTCGAACTTCATTCGAGTTCGGAGTTGAACTCATGAAAGTTCACAGTCCAGAATTTGGATTGGAACTTCATTACAGTTCACATCCAGAATTCGGATCCTAAAAACAGAATTCTCCAAATCATGACATTAAATGACATATGGGATTTTGTGTATGAATCCGGTTTTTATAATTAAGAAAACAATATTTCTATGTATAAGAAAATCTAGAATAGGGTAAATTTCCTTCAAGAAGTAAATTTTCCTTATGGAGGTAAAATTTATATTTTCTTAAGTATAAGGTGATTGTGATTTTCAAAACAAGAAGGAATGGAAAAGTCATAAGGATAACATTATTGACTCAACACAGGAGAAATGTGATATACCAGTCATGTTTTGGCCTTTGGCTAACTCTTTGTATGATATTCTAGAAACGTTGACAGAAGATTGTATTCATGATATTCGTCTCTACATATGGAAAACTCATTGTCACTTAAAAGAGAATAAATTAACTTATGATGAATTTCAAATTCATTTCAAGATAATAGAAGGATTTCAACACCAAAATGACATGGCATCTCTCTTTGTTTAATGACATCCTAAGGATGAAAAGTACCAGAGATCCCTTTAGCATTCATGCCTTGGCGTGTAAAAAATATTGTGCCAGTTAATTACCAATGCTCCATCTGGTATTCATATTATGGGATGGGTGTTCATGAAGAATTTTATTTCACTGTGCTCTCCAGTCAACAATTCCCGCCAAAAGTGGTCTCATGAAATGTTATTTCCCCTTGTTGGCCACATATAATAGGTTTTGTGTGTAATCAAAGGCTTTCCCAGGAACATGCCTCAACTAGTTTTTACCAAAGTCAGGCTTATAAAGAAAAATTTGTCGAATTAGTCTTTCATCAAGAAAATGAGAATATCGAACATGATTATTTTTTAGAGTATGCACATCATCAGGTGACCAAGGTGTTAGAAATAATCCAATAGTAATCTATGCCAGGTGATTTGAGTGGATGTTGGATGATGCACCCGACTAATTTCCAGACTAACGTATACAAAATCAGAAGAGCTTTTAAGAAAGATTCTGATGTAGGATCTCCAGAGCCACCTCACCTTGCCAGACTGGGGACTCTTTTAATCCAACCCCCAGGATCAACAGATAGGATCCTAGGTTTTGAGCAGAAAAAATAGGAACAACCCCTGTCCAATGAACTGGGGACTTTTTCAAATTCCATGTCTCTTCCACAGCGAAAGTTAGTATTATCTCGATTGGGGAAGAAGACGCGAGAGGAACAAATGTCTAAATTATCAGGAGATTCCCTCCTAATTTCGGGTTTTGAAGAAGTTCTTGAGGGATCAACCATACAATAGGAAATCTCTCCTAAAGGACATGTAAGAAGACAGTATCGCAGAAGCGCTGACTGAAGGGATGTAATGAATTATGCATCAATAAATATCATCAATTCCTTTGTCACTAATCCCCCATAACATGAGGCTCACTCAGTGGTATCAGATAAAGAAATTCATGTTCATGATGTTGTACCCATGGAAATAAATGAAGGAGGTGTGCATACCAGAAGATAGAGGGTTTCCCAGGGGCAAGACATTCCTTTGGGTAATGGCCTTCTATACTACAGAAAGGAACATGCCAAGGAAAAGGTTAAAAGTTAGGTTATATTCCACCCTACATCTTTAAAATTATGATCAATATCATTAGAGGAATTGTTCTCATAGTAAGAAGAGGAAATGATGGAATTAAGGAGGTTAAATGCAGAACTACATTAAGGATGAATTCCTCCTAAGCATACTGTAGTTAATCAATCAGTGGAATTTGTTGCAGCATCTAGGATGGATCATGAATATACCACTTTACAAGTACACCATCACATGTCCAGTCTTATGGATTATATGTGATAGCAACCCACAATATTATCATTAGTGGAAGTACCAGTATCCACACCCGTCAAAACTCCAGTGATTTCAACTACTTAGATCCAAGATCAACCAGATGTTTCTCAACAATTAATGACTATCATTGAGTCATTAACAGCTCGGTTGGGGACATGTTCAACCAGAATAGAGAGCTTACCCTGAATTGGTGGATGCAATTCCTCCCCCATAAAATATTGTGGATACGAACTTCTCAATTTTTAATGGTTCCATAGATCCAGAACAACACTTAACACATTTTTTTCTCATTGTGATCTTATAATGGGAACTCCTCAACAATAATAAGCATTTATGCTTAGGTGTTTTGTGCACTCATTACAAGGACCTTCTTTTTTATGGTATACAAGTTTGTAGTCTCGGTAAATTACTGGGTGGGAAGATCTCCATCAAAGGTTACTTCTTCAATTTAAATCATCATTGCCAAAGATGAAAATATTTTATCTTTCCAATTGTAAGGAAAGGTAAAATGGAAGAGTTTATGATTTCATTGCTCGCTAGAAGTGATTAACATATTATTTATGTTTATCACTCCATCAAGAATAATTTTTCCCAATCTGTGTGGAAAATCTGCATAATGAATTAGGCCCAACGTTGACCCTTGTGAAATACACAAGCGGGTTTCGATACCATACATAAATCGCTCTGCATATAGAAGACTCTATTATAAAGACTAAGGCAAAAACTTGTGTAATTAAACCAGTTTCAGGAAGGAAAATAGGGAAATAAGTGACTTCTACAGTTACACTTAAACAAGCACATGTACCTACTTCCACTTCAGAAACCATCATCATATCGAAGGGCTCCACCTCTTGTGTGTTAATAAAAATGACCGCATCGTCAAGATGATCAAAGAGATCAAAGACAAAAACAGTTTGAAGATTTGATGAAAAATGTCTATCCTTTCTAGAATGAACATGTTTCTGGATCCTTCATCTCTGCTATGGAAAACAATCTAGTTTAGTTTCCAAGTCCCAAATGGCCAAACAAGGAAGGGGATGAAGACCTCCCCAACTATTTCACATTTCATCAGATGTTGGGGCATACCATTCAGTAGTGTTTTGTCTTTAAAGTCCTCCAGCAAAAGATGGTGGACTCTATACAAGTTAAACTGAAAGTTTATTCAGCCCAGGTATCATGTGTTACTGCTATTGATTAAGAAGAAGAAGGCGAGTGTCATGAAGTCAAAAGTAAAAATGCTCAGAAATATGATGATTGTATGGTCAAGAAAACAACCAACCAAACTCTTTCCATTTTACAAACACAATTGAATCAACAAATTGTGTCTTCTTATATGAATTCTACAACAAAAAATACTTCATAAGAAGTAAAATTCTCGAATAAGTAGTGTAATTTGGTGAAATAATAGAAGTCAAAAGAAGATGAGCTCGTGTCAAAGACTATGTTGTCTTTGACTCCAAAAGATTGTAGGCCATTTTCTTCAAAATCACGAGAACCATCCTACCAAATAGAACATCCTGAAATGGTTTATCAGGTAGAATTTTCATTAGATGAAGAATAGTTCTTTGGTTTTGTTATCAAGATTCATTTAACAGATCCTTATGCCAATGATAGTTTCGATTATGATGAGCATAATTTCCTTGTATCTAACATAGTAATTAGAGGAAGAGACAGGGGTCTAGGATACATGTGTAGTCATATATATTCTAGAAGCCACTATTTCAATTCTACCCTTGCTGGAACTGTAAATGTGGTAGAAACTCGTGAGAAATCCTTTCAGCAGGCTCAACAGGAACCAGAATGTTCTTCCACAAATGGAAGATTCGGTCCTGACGCAGTTATTTTTGAAGACCGGTTAGTGGTCACACCTTCTTCCTCTCAGAAAATAGATAGACCTTGTAAGACTAATATACCTATGATAGGAGTATTTACAACTCCTACTGTGATACATGATACATCTACTACCAACGAATCAACTTCCAAGGCACCTAAAAACCACATTTTTGTGATGGGAAACACAGACCTTCGGACCAAAAGTATGATTTCTTGAAACATTTGGCCCAAGTACCAGCCAAGTTATCAATTTTGGATGCCATGAATCTATCAAATGATCTTTTGGAGGCTCTTATTGATGCCTTGTCAAGTCCTCAAGAATTCGAAACTGAAATTTTTGTGGCTGAGGTCTACCATATAGAAATGATCTTACAGAATGCCGTGAAATGAAATCTTTTACATATGAAAATGAAGATGATATTGTACATGGACATATCAGACCATTGTATATATCTGGAAAAGACAATGATATTTTCATCCAAAGGTAATTCATTGATAATGGTTGTGGTGTCAATTTCATTCTTATTCATACACTTCATCGATTGTGCCTCACCGAATCTGCTTTATCTCCTTCTACTTTGATGTTGCAAATATACGATAAGAATGAAAAAGAAACTCCGTGTGAGATTACACTCAGAATTTTGTTTGGAGACCTTGTATATAATTCAGATTTCATGGTTTGTCATCAGGACACAACCTTCAACATTTTTCATGGAAGACCTTGGCTACATCAATATGTGGTCGTGCCTTCTTCATACCATCAATGTATCAAATATTATTTCAATGGTCAAATTGGGACATTGTATGGTGAAAAATCCTCATCCAAAACGTGTGAATCTCAATATATTGAGGTAGAATTTTATCACATGGAGGGAAATGAAAAATCCATATCAAACAAGGTTACCAAAATTAATGCTTTATGTGGTTTGGAAAAGATTCCAGTAAACCCATTCATACATGTGAGTACAGATTATGTGTTTCCTATCTATCATATTGATATGATATATGTAAATCCAAACACACTTATCAAATCTTCCATAATGTTAGTTACGTCAATCGATCTAGATTTCATGGGAGAAATTTTTGATTTGCCTAGAAGTGATGAATGATTAAATGGATATGTCTTATTTTCATCCACTAAAATCCTGTAATTCTATACTTTATCAACCAGTCCAGAAGAAGGTATAAAAATACCAGAAGTAAAACAATGATTTCATTTCTCAATCCATCATATCCACTCTATCACCCCAGAAAGACCCTTCATCATCAATAGGGTCAGAAATGGCATCCTCTTCTCTATGATGCTCACATTTTAACTTCTCCCCTTATGAGGGAAATATTTCATCGTTATCTACTAGGAAAGTTGAAATAGAAGAATTAACACATATTGAAGAAGAAGAAGATCTCAAGGATGCTCCTCCAGCATTTGAAGAGGATATCTTTTCCACTGGGGATGAACTCAGAGAAATAAATAACGGTACAAAACAATATCCACATCCCACATTAATTTGTGTAGCCATGACTCTTGAAGAGAAATATATTTATACTTCACTTCTAAAGAAAAATCGAGATGTATTTGCTGGGAATTATACCAAAAAGCCAGGTTTTGATCCCAATGTTGCCACTCATCATTTGGGTTTCCCATAAGAACATCGATGATTCAGGCAAGTTGTAATAAGTACACACCCAACTTATGCATCCAAAATTGAAGCTGATGTTGATAAGATTATTAATGCTAACATAATTAGAGAAGTTCAGTATCCCAAATGGCTGTCCAATATTGTCCTTATGAAAATGATGAATGTAAAAATTAGGGTTTTCATTGACTTCAGAGATCATAATCGGCATTGAACCAAGGATGATTTTCTAGTTCCGATCACAGAACATTTAATTGATGAAATAGCTGGCTACGAAGCTCTTTCCTTCATGGATGGTTATTCTTTGTACAATCAAATACGAGTGGCCCTAGAAGATGAAGAGTCTACAGCTTTCAGAGCTCCTGAATGTGTGTTATTTTATTAGGTAATTCCCTTTGGCCTGAAGAATGCGGGTGCAACTTAACAACGTGCCATGCACCATATCTTCAAACCAATATTATGTTAATATTTTGAATGTTATGTGGATGATTTGGTGGTTCAATCCAAACAACGTTCTAATGACATGGCCGATATGAAAATCATATTCAACAAACATCGACAACAAAATTTGAAGATTAACCCCTTGAAATGTGCTTTTGCGGTAACCTCAGGAAAATTATTCGGTATTGTTGTAATCCATCTTGCTATCGAAGTTGATCATGAGAAGACAAGATCAATACTTGAAATTTTACCTCCTAGAAATTATAAGGAATTAAGAGGACATCAAGGACACAGAGCCTATATTCGGTGTTTCATTTCAAATTTTGCAGGATAGTGTTAACCCTTCACTAGAATAATGAAGAATGGAGTCACTTACCAGTGGACTGAAGAATATCCAGACAAATTTGATATCCTCAAGAAATATCTCTTGAGTCCATTTTTAGTAATACTACCTGTTGAAGTAATACCACTTATTTTCTATGTGACATATTTAGTGAGATCATTGGGTGCCTTCCTTGCCCAAAAGAATGATGCTGGAAATGAAAACACCCTTTACTATCTCTGTCAGACTATGCATTAGGTAGAAACTAGATATTCAAGTATTGAAAAGTGCAACCTATCATTAATATTTGCAGTATAGAAATTTAAAAACTGCTTACAACATCATGAGATCCAATTGGTATCTTATAATAACCCTCTAAAATTTATCCTTAGTTGTCCAATTCTTACAGGACGTCTGGCAAGGTGGGAAGCTATATTTCAACAGTTTGATATCCAGTATCTGTCTCAAAAGGCAATAAATGGCCATGCTCAGGCTGATTTCCATACCGAACAACCATCTCTAGAAGATACATATTTTAATATTGAACTTCCTGGTGAGGAATTCTTCTCTATTTAAGATAATCCTCAAATATGGGAAATGTACTTCGATGGTGACTCAAGAATTCCAACAGGGAAAAAAATCGATTATCCTAAATTCAAGAATGTTGGGTTAGGAATCATGCTTATTTCCCAAGAAAAGGCAGTTCTACCCTATTTCATCTTATTGTTGGAATGGGGTACAAACAATGAAGCTGAATATCAATCTCTCATCACAGGCTTGGAATTAGGGCTTTAGGCGCATGCGAATCACTTGAGGGTAAAAGGTGATTCAGATTTTGTAATCAAACAAATCAATTTGTATTACACTATTAGAAATGAAGATTTAATCCCTTTCTGTGATTAATTTTGAGAGTTAATTGTGAAATTTCCTTCAGAACCGAAATTTTCATATGTCCCACAATCACAAAATGCCCAAGATGATGCACTGGAAAATGTAGCCACATCCCTGGCGGGTCCAAAATGGGAAAAAAATCATCAGTATTGCCCACTGTCGTGTAGTTTCACCTTTTGATCAAATCAGAATAGAGGAAATCAATGAAATCTATCTCATTTCTAAACCATATGGTCATACTATATGATTAATGACACCTATCACAGAATACCTTCAAAATATAATACTCCCACCAGATAGAGCTGAGAAATAACACATCCGGCGATGTATGGTAAATTTTACTCTTTATGATAGCCCATATGACCAACAATTTCTATACAAGTGAGGTTTTGAAGGAATACTCATCAGATGTACAGATGGTGAAGAAACAATGGCTATCATGAAAGAATTTAATGCAAGAGTTAGTGGTTTACACCAGTCTGGACATAGAATTTCTGGTCAAAGTCGATTGCTTGGATACTTATGGCCTTCAATGATGCAAGATTGGATTGAATTCACTATGAAGTGTCATTCTTTCAATTTATGTGGAAACTTCATTCTTCAACCCCCGGAGTTGATTCACATAGCTAAATACTCTAGGCCATTTTCCACATGGGAAGTTGATGTAGTAGGACCTTATCCACCGGCTACATCCAAGAAGTTTATGTATATTCTTACTGCTACTAACTTCATTTCAAAATGGGAAAAATAATTACCTTTCAAATATGTTAGTTATAATTGAATTGTTTTCTTTTTCATGTCTAACATCATTACCCTATTTTTTGTCCCTCATAAAATATTGATGGACAATGGAAACAACTTTTTTTCATCTGAAGTGAGGAAGTTGTATCAAGAATACAACATCAAATCCAACCGTTCATCTCAGAATCATGAAATGGACAATGGGAAAATATATGTCTTCAATAAGACACTTCGAAACATACTAAAAAATATTGTTGATAATGGTAAGAAATCATGGCCATATATACTTTTTCATGCTTTATGGGCTTATCAGACCACCACCCGCACTGCTACATGGTCAACTCCATATTCATTGGTATATGGAATGGAAGAAGTCTTACACATTATAGTTCAATTAACTTCTCTCATAGTATCCATTTTTGATTAGTCATCCATAGATGAACAATCTCAGAATTGATTTGACGAATTGGAATGATTATTGGAAAAGAAAATTATGCACACTTCACCATTTATAAGTGTATCAAAATAGAATACCACGAGCTTTCAATAAAAAAGTTCATCTTCATTCATTCATTCAAGGAGATTTGGTATTGGTCCTCAGAACACCAAGGTTAGATGGAAAGAAACCTCCAAAGATTGAGCCAAAGTGGGACAGACCTTATTCAGTACATAAGGTGTACTCCAATGGAGCTTACTCTTTAATATCAATGAATGCAGAACTCATCACGACTCCCACTAATATAAGATTCATGAAGAAGTATTTAGTGTAACACAAATACATCCCATTTTTCTTGCTGCATTACATTAAACTGAATAGCCCCTCTGTCGTCCGACATGATGTTAAAATGTGTTCCCTTCATCATCCTACATTATGATAAACTGTAAATAGTCCCTTATACATCCTACATGATGTTAAACTATACAGGTTTGTCCTACTTGACGTTAAACTATACGCATGTCCTGCAAGACATTAAATTTCCCAACAATACGTCCTAACTATATGACACTAAATAGTACAACACCCTTTTTCCCACGTGATGTTAAATTGTTCATCGTTAGGGTTGTTGCTACCTCTTGTTTCTCACAACGAGCATGACTCACGTGATCTTAGAGTAAGCTTCAACCATAACACCCTCTCTGGGCCGCTAACCACGTGTAAGTCCCAACAACATTTTCGGTTCGTTTTCCTCATGTAAAACTCGATCACCAATTCATTCTTAATCGAACTACACAGACATTGATCATTTCCTTCTAGGATAGGTATATAGGAAAACTCTCGAGGTTCAAGACCAAAACCAATACCTTCATGTCGGTTCACCACCATTTCATATGACGTTGATCCATGAACCCCCCCCCCCCAAATAATATCTTCACATTGGTTCACCATCGTCCTACATGACGTTTAACTATATATGTCCCTTTTGTCCCTACTACATGACACTGAACTATGCAACAACATCGTCCTGACAATACGAAATTAAACTATACAGTTCCCCATTTTCCTCGCTTGAAGACATTAAACTGCATAGCACTACATCCTAGCTACATGCCCTTAAACTGTGCAGCACCGGTCCATGCATATGACTTTAAATTATTCACAATTTTTTCATGTATGAAAATAAACTACAATAGTTTCTAACACCCTCACCTGAGAGGGAATCATTATTGACATTGATCTCCAATCATGTCATATTCCAAGCACTAGGTGCATACATGGAAATGCCCAAACCATTAACCTTGGGCCCAACCATCATTTCACTAATGTCCCCTTTCACCCTTCATATGTACGAACCAAATCTGTATTGTGGGAATTTCAAAAACTATGTATGGCTTGATTCCCAATCCTATGAGATACGTAGGAACATTCAAGTATCCCTCGAATGTGACACCATATCTTTGGGCCTAACTCCAAACTCCACTTCCAGTCCCTTGGCTGAAAATTACCCCTACGAGCACATGAATGTGGTATGAAAACCCTAGTCATTATTCACATAAGGTTTATAACAAACACACAATGACTCTCCATCACTATGGTCCGAACACTACGACCCTAAACCATGATCTCATATGCTCTCGTACCACATGACTTTAAACTGTATATCATGAACTACGTATGGATTGATTCTCATCCTAATGAGATATGTAGTGAAGTCCAGCATCTCAATTCAGGACCCAGCCATAACATGATTATGGTCAGCATTGGACTATGTATCTCCTTCATGCATTGGACAATACCAATTTTCATCTGTCATACTCCTAACCATAAGTATCTCTAGATTTCCATAACCCTTTTCTTGACTTCTAGACACAAAAGTTCTGATACACAGGAACTCTTTTTCCTGACCATTCGACACATGCTCTTAGGCAGCCTTGCATAAATAGTCTACATAACAGACCTCCCATCCAAAAGATTCTATTATTTTAATATGCAGCCAATGTCTTTAGTTGTCCCTGTATAATTCAACCCCCCCAAACGGGTTTGTAAAATAGTTGTAAATTCACTCTTGGGAGGAAAACCTATTTTTTCCTTATTGGTCTTAGCAATGATATATAGGGATACACAAAAACAACAATCCTTATCATATTTTTCCCATAATCTTTTTCATGATTTGAAAGTATTCAATTCTATGGTTTATATTTCACATCCCTAATTTTGGACTCACCTATATTGATAATCCCAAATCATGTTTAATACTGATAATAATAATTTAAGTCATTTGATAATCCCTTTTAATCTGTCTTTATATTATTTATCCTGAACATTCTATATATTTTTTAGTCTCATGACTTTGTTGCATCAGCTTTAAGTTTACATTTACCTAAGTAAAAGTTCGTAGTTAAAGGCCACTGGTAAGAGCCTTATTTTCAAAGTCATCGTTATAGGTCAGTTTTTCTAAAATTCAATGTAATGATAAAGGTCACCGTTGAGAAAACATCTGCTGAAGGTTGTTAAAGGTCATCGTGGTAGATCTCTAGTAACTATAGGAAGCTATCTATCAAATGTCATTGTTATCAAGGATTCAATTAGAAGTCTACTATTAGACTCACCATTGAAGGTCTACTGTTATTGTAACATCCCAGGTAAATAAAGAATAAATAATTTTCATATTTATTAATATTTACGAATTAAATATTAATTTTATTTTAAAGGGGTTGCTATGTTCGATAGCGTACCCGATACGCAACGATGCGTTTCATTGAAACTTACGTAGCACACTAGTAATAAAATAATATTATTTTAAATGTTAGTTAACGAGTATCCGTTGTACTGGCGGGAATGGATAGAAATAACTAAAATATGATTATATATGTTTTTAAATGTTTTTACATTTACCCAATAAAAGATAAAGGCTTAAAATACGGAAAGAGTTAAATTTTAGGCATTTATACCCTAATTTTCACGAAAGGTCCACTTATCACCTTTTGACGGAGAACCGTCATTAAATATAGTTTTGATCACTCTTATACTTTATTTTGGACCAAATAAAACTCTTATTAAGAATTGGGACATCAAATTTTACTTTGTGTAAATTTTTGGTACCTTTCTGATAAAGTTCATTTTTGTTATGAATAGTGTAAAATGTTGTATTTTAATTCAAAACCTCTTTTTATTCTAAATTATTTAAATGATTAGATTATTATTTTAATTGGTTTTAAAGTGAAATTAGAAAATATTTTTACAAGTTAATCCAATGGTGGTCATTGGAATCAATTTCACTTTGAAATTGGACTTAAACTGGTGTCAATCTTTTGATACTTATTGTTTCATAAAAACACGCTATTTGCTCTGACAGCGGGAATTAATTATTAAATTAATTAATGTGACTTATATGTTTTGAATTTTGTAAAATAGACTTCATTTTGAATTCTTAATATCAAATATAGCTTAGGGTGAATTTTTGGTAATTTTCTGAAAAACTTCAATTTTTGATGAATAGCGAAACCACTAAGTGGTACTTATAAAGACTGATTTTCTGTTTAAATGAAATTTTTCCATCATTGTGTTTTGAATTTTGAAAATACGACATACATGGTTTTCATTAAGATGTAAAATGTGGTTTAATGAGATTAAAATAATTTTCTTGGTGAATAGTAACTTTTTTCATTAATCGCGATTAGAGGTAATTAGTGTAGTTTAAGGTAAAAATGGTACTATAAGAATGTGAAAACACCATGAAACTTGTTTTACACCTATTGGGTGAGTCATGGATGACCAAGAAAAGCCATGGGCCAACTTGGGGACCCCATGGAGCCACTTTAGTTGGAAAATGACATTAATATATTTTTATTTAATGTTAAAGTGAATATGACACTTACATAAATTGGTTTACTAAAATAATTTTTGAGTGGGGTTATACAAGTCCAAATTTTGATTATAAATAGTAATTGGAAAGAGAAAAAGTTTTACTACGTCATAGTATTTTTTTTATAATTTTTAAACATTAAATAAATTAAATGATTTATGACATAATAATGATGCAGCAATGACATCATTATTTGACAATTTAAATAAAATTGAAAGATAATGAAAAATCTAAAACCTACACATGGCCAAAACCAATTGAATGAGTGGATTTCGAACCCTTATCACCTTATCCACGAATTATATCAATGTGGGACCTTTTGAAACCGACACACATTTTCAAATAAAGTAATATTTCTTTACTTTCCAAAAGTGCCGCTCCTCTCCTCTTATAAAAGGCCCCCAACTCTAACTCATTTCACACACTCCTAAAGCCTTTGGCTCGGCCAACCCCTGACCATTTACTCTATCCACATCCCTCTCCTCATCCTATAGGATTCCCTTTGGGCAGAATCTTTTCAAAGGAAGCCTTTAGGATCAAATTAAAATGGAGTTACACTTTTAAAGGTAATTCATTCTCTCTTGTTCATTTGTTTTATTTTGCTTCTCCAACCATCTAAACTCTTTTTATTTACATCTTTTGTAACAACACCAATATCTTAAATATACTAGGATGTTGTTATAATATTTATTTGAGCTACACTCTCTCTCAACTACATCAAATGGTTAAAGAACATACGGTTTCCGTGGATGGCGAAATTCTGCCTCCCGAAACGATGATTGTTCAATACTCATTTAACACCTTCAAGGGTGGCCATTATGATGTCACTATTTTTATATATGATATATAATATGTTTATGTTTTCTTTAAGCTTCTGTATTTTTCATTTTTGGCATACCTTTATGGTTTCCATTATGGGTAAACACGATATCTTCATTTAAGGAAGTGCGGACTACCGCCCCCTCAAAGTGATGTGATTCGTTAATGCCATATGTGGGGCGTGTAAAGGATGGATTTAAAGTTATTATATATGATGTTATACTGGAATTATAATATACCTCTATATCATTATTATTTATTTCCATTAAAGTATGATATAGAAATGAAAGTAGCGTTCATGCGTACGTACGGCTTACCGTCTCCATGAACGGTGCATTTCATTTCTTATCCCCAAATGTAATGTACTATTAAAATTACATGTATATAATTGATATATATAATGAATGATATATCTAAATGATGAATATAATTCTGGAATTAAAATATACATACCTCTCATTTAGTTTTAATTCCACTAATATGACAAAGAAATGAAAGTAGCGTTCATGCGTACGTACGGCTTACCGTCTCCATGAACGGTGCATTTCATTTCTTACTTCTAAATGATTATGTAATATTATAAATACATGTATATTCTGGATATATATGATATATATGATATCCAAATCAGGAATTTCATTCTGGATATAAAGAACTTTTGGCCACACGAACAACATGTAATTGTAAGAAGTCAACTTTCGACTTAAGAACCAAATATCGGCAAAATAAATATTATTAACATAAATGATTACATAATTTTTATGACATGGTAATAAGTGATATAAAAAGAATAATTAACTTGAAAAAGGTTCTTAAAAAAAGTAGAAATTAACACAAGTTTATTATTCAGGAAGTTAAAGAACGATCAAGTCAAGTCGGACCCAAGGTAAGGGACTTCGTCTCAATCTCCTTTCATTGAGACATATTTCGTTTTATACACAACTTTCTTTTATACGGTGTATAAACCCCTTTGACTTTTACTTTTATAAAAAAGGAAACTTTTTCTACAAAGCGTTTTACTAAACGACAAAAAGGAATGTTTTTTTACCGTACGCGGTGACAACAACATTTTCCGCCGCCGCGAGTATTATTTGGTATTTGGCTTCCTCAACAAGCCGTAATGTTTTTAAAATAAAATAAATACCATATACTATTTTATGTATTTTGGTATTGAAAATGGTTTTGATAAAGGATTCTATAATGTCAATATATTTATGATATATTGTGATTGAAATGTGGAAATGATATCTTTCCTTTATATTGGTTTTATGTTTTATGATTTTATACTGGTACTTGGACATTTTAACGGGTGGTTACGTTATAAACCATATGACGGGTGGTGCCGTGAATACCAGGACGGGTGGTTACGTTATAGCCTCCAATGCATTGGGTATGGAAGTCGGCCGTATGGCTATTCCATTAAGTATGTATGGAAATTGTCCGTATGGCTATTCCATTAAGTGATATGTGTGGAAGTCGACCGTATGGTTACTCCACTTAAGTATGTTTATGTCCCTAGTTACCTTTATATATGTTATGTGTTCTTTATATGGGTTTTATGGTAATACTTTGGTTACAAAAAGGTAAGTGATGATACTTTATTCAGTGAAAAGTTTTTACTACTTCATGAAGGTGAAGGTATTACATTGATAGAGTATACATGGTTTACTTGATTTTGAAAAACTAACTGTTTTCATTTTTTGTATATCCCTTACTGAGCTTTTTATGCTCATCCCAAGTTTTTTTGAATTTTTTTTTCACAGGACTTAATGTGGAATAAGGTCAAGGATGGGATCAAGGGAATGTCATGCTATATAAAACATGGAACTAGACATGTTTCTTTCAAGATTTTTTTATTATTATGGAAACATAGTATAAGTGACTACTTTGTAATCTTTTGAGATGTAATAGTTATGTTCTAATTCTCTAAAACTCTAAACCTGAAAAGATCCTCAACGTGAATTATTCATTTAATTCAATATTAAGTAAGGTTTAAGGCTGGGGCCTTATAGTAGGTATCAAAGGACGGTTTAGACAACTTTAGGAGTTAGAAAAGTGTTAAATTATAATATGATTGAAATGATATAGCATTTACAGATTACCATGTTGCTTCGTCTAAGATATTTCTGTGTTCAGAATAGTTTTCTGCAGAGGAAACAAAGCAGCTATGTTGGGACGACATCAGGAGGAAGATAACCTTCCAAATCAGCAACCTGAGATGGTCGGAATCGGAACAGAACAATTTGTTGCAGTGATGGCGCAGTTGACTCATTCTATAAATGGTGGTGGTATCCATGCACGAGATCAGCCAGATCAACCGCAGAGGAACATGTCAGTGGTGGAACATTTCATGAGGCAACATCCCCCATCATTCAGAGGATCATCTGACCCTGTGCAAGCTGAAGGGTGGATTAAAGCACTGGAGAAGATTTTTGATGTCATGGGGTGTTCAGAACATCAAATTGTTTGTCTTGATGTTTACCGTTTTGAAGGTGAAGCTGATCAGTGGTGGTCGATGGTGAAAAATATAAGGGATAGTGATGAGCTTGAGGATCTTCACTGGGGAGAATTCAATGGTATGTTTCTTGAGAAATATTTTCCTAAGGTGGTTCGTCTTAGGATGGAAAAGCAGTTCCTAGAATTGAGGCAGGAGGATGATTCAATAGCTGCTTATGAAGAAGAGTTCACTCGATTGGCAAGGTATGCTCCAAACTTCATACGAGATCTTGATAGTAAAATAAACCGTTTTTACTCAGGGTTAAAGCCAAAGTATCGAAGGGCTTTAGCTTCTCATGAGTTCAAAAGTTATGAAAAACTTGTTCGATGTGCGGAGAAGGTGGAAATGGAGTTTGCCGATGATCAGGTGTTCTATGACAAACAACAGAATAAGAGGTATAGTTGGCAGGCAAAGGGGAAGAATTCATCAAAGAAGCAAGGAGTTAAGAAAACCAAATATTCATCCTGTGAGAAGTGTGGTAAAATGCATCCTGGAGAATGTTTATCCAAGTCTGGTCAGTGCTTTCGGTGTGGTAAGTCAGGTCATATTTCTCGTAACTGTAAGGAAGATGATCAAGCAGGAAATGAAAAGCCAACGGTAAGGTGTTTTAAGTGTAATGAAATGGGTTATTATGCAGACGAGTGTCCGACAAGGAGCTTGACTGATGGGAAGCAGTTAGACTACAAGCAGAAAGGGGTGTTAAAATCCTTTGCAACAACTTCAGAATATGTTGGGCCATCGAATGAAGTGGTATCAACTCCAGGGAGCTCAGTATTTTTCGATGATTGACTTGAGGTCGGGGTCCCATCAGTTGAAAGTAAAAGAAGAAGACGTTCCGAAGACTGTGTTCCGTACTAGATATGGGCATTATGAATTTGTAGTTATGCCTTTTGGGTTAACCAATGCACCTGCTGTATTCATGGACCTTATGAATAAAATTTTCCATGAGTTCTTGGATAAGATTGTGTTTGTGTTTTGATGTTTGTGAAGAGGTTATGTGTGCCTTGTGATTCACAGTTGATGAATGAGTTGTTATGTGAGGCTCATAGTTCTCCGTTTTCAGTTCATCCTGGCAGTACTAAGATGTACAGAGATCTGCGGGAGTATTACTGGTGGGATGAAATGAAAAGAGATATTGTTGTTTTTACTGTAAAGTGTTTGACATGTCAACAGGTTAAAGCAGAGCGGCAGTTACCGAAAGGGATGCTTCAGCCTTTACCAGTGCCAGAGTAGAAATGGGAGAATATATCCATGGACTTTGTTGTTGGATTACCGAAGACATCTTGAGGTAATAATGCAATCTGGGTTAATGTTGATCGCTTGACCAAATCTTCTCATTTCCTTGCTATACGAGATACTTTCTCTCTTGATCAACTTTCCCGTTTGTATCTTAAAGAGATAGTCAGGTTACATGGAGTTCCTCTCTCCATTGTATCAGATCGTGATCCCATGTTTACTTCTAACTTTTGGAAAGGCCTTCAGAAGTCGTTGGGTACTGAATTAAATTTTAGTACAGCTTTTCATCCTCAATCAGATGGGCAGTCAGAACGAACAATTCAGACATTGGAGGATATGCTACGAACTTGTTTGATGGATTATCAGGGAAGTTGGGACCATCATCTTTCTTTGGTTGAATTTTCTTATAATAACAGCTTTCATTCCAGTATACAGATGGCACTATTTGAGGCATTATATGGGAAGCGGTGTCGAACTCCAGCATTTTGGGATGAAGTGGGTGAAAGGAAGTTGATGGGACCAGAATTGGTAGAAGAGTTGGCAGAAAAAGTTCAGTTGATTCAGAAAACACATGAGAACAGCTCAGAGCAGGCAGAAGAGTTATGTGGATAACCGGAGGAAGGATCTATCTTTCGAGGTAGGTGATCATGTTTTTCTCATGGTTTCTCCTTGGAAAAGTGTGATGAGATTTGGTAAGAAAGGAAAGTTGAGTCCAAGGTTCGTTGGACCATACGAAATTCTTGAAAGATTTGGATCAGTTGCATACCGAGTGGCTTTACCTCCGAGTTTATCTCAGGTACACATTGTTTTTCACGTTTCGATGTTGAGAAAGTATATGCCAGATCCATCTCATGTTTTGAGTCCAGAGGTAGTTTAGCTGGAAGATAACCTATCTTATGAGGAACAACCGGTCCAGATTCTTGACCACAGGGAGAAAGTATTACGGAATAAGGTGATTCATTAGGTAAAGTTTTTGTGAAAAAACCATGTGATTGAAGAGGCAACGTGGGAATCTGAAAATGCTATGAGGGATAAACATCCCCACTTATTTTGATAAGTGAATAAAATTGCGAGGACGCAATTCCCAAAAGGGGGGGAAGGATGTAACATCCTAGGTAAATAAAGAATAATGAATTTTCATATTTATTAATATTTACGAATTAAATATTAATTTTATTTTAAAGGGGTTGCTATGTTCGATAGCGTACCCGATACGCAACGATGCGTTTCATTGAAACATACGTAGCACACTAGTAATAAAATAATATTATTTTAAATGTTAGTTAACAAGTATCTGTTGTACTGGCGGGAATGGATAGAAATAACTAAAATATGATTATATATGTTTTTAAATGTTTTTACATTTACCCAATAAAAGGTAAAGGCTTAAAATACGGAAAGAGTTCAATTTTAGGCATTTATACCCTAATTTTCACGAAAGGTCCACTTATCACCTTTTGACGGAGAACCGTCATTAAATATAGTTTTTATCACTCTTATAATTTATTTTGGACCAAATAAAACTCTTATTAAGAATCGGGACATCATATTTTACTTTGTGTAAATTTTTGGTACCTTTCTGATAAAGTTCATTTTTGTTATGAATAGTGTAAAATGTTGTATTTTAATTCAAAACCTCTTTTTAATCTAAATTATTTATATGATTAGATTATTATTTTAATTGGTTTTAAAGTTAAATTAGAAAATATTTTTACCAGTTAATCCAATGGTGGTCATTGGAATCAATTTCACTTTGAAATTGGACTTAAACTGGTGTCAATCTTTTGATACTTATTATTTCATAAAAACACGCTATTTGCTCTGACAGCGGGAATTAATTATTAAATTAATTAATGTGACTTATATGTTTTGAATTTTTTAAAATAGACTTCATTTTTGAATTCGTAATATCAAATATAGCTTAGGGTGAATTTTTGGTAATTTTCTGAAAAACATCAATTTTTGATGAATAGTGAAACCACTAAGTGGTACTTATAAAGACTGATTTTCCGTTTAAATGAAATTTTTCCATCATTGTGTTATGAATTTTGAAAATCCGACATACATGGTTGTCATTAAGAAGTAAAATGTGGTTTAATGAGATTAAAATAATTTTTTTGGTGAATAGTATCTTTTTTCATTAATCGCGATTAGAGGTAATTAGTGTAGTTTAAGGTAAAAATGGTATTATAAGAATGTGAAAACACCATGACACTTGTCCTACACCTATTGGGTGAGTCATGGCCGACCAAGAAAAGCCATGGGCCAACTTGGGGACCCCATGGAGCCACTTTAGTTAGAAAATGACATTAATATATTTTTATTTAATGTTAAAGTGAAAATGACAGTAACACAAATTGGTTTACAAACATAAATTTTGAGTGGGGTTATACAAGTCCAAATTTTGATTATAAATATTAAATGGAAAGATAAAAAGTTTTCCTACATCATAGTATTTTTTTTATAATTTTTAGACATTAAATAAATTAAATTACTTATGACATAATAATGATGCAGCGATGACATCATTATTTGACAATTTAAATAAAATGGAAAGATAATGAAAAATATAAAACCTACACACGGCTAAAACCAATTGGATGAGTGTATTTCGAACCCTTATCACCTTATCCACGAATTATATCAATGTGGGACCTTTTGAAACCGAAACACATTTTCAAATAAAGTAATATTTCTTTACTTTCCAAAAGTGCCCCTCCTCTCTTCTTATAAAAGGCCCCCACCTCTACCTCATTTCACACACTCCTCAAGCCTTTGGCTCGGTAGACACCTGCCCATTTACTCTCTCCACATACCTCTCCTCATCCTAGTGGATTCCCTTTGGGCATAATCCTTTCAATGGAAGCCTTTTGGCTCAAATCAAAAGGGAGTTACACTTTTAAAGGTAATTCATTCTCTCTTGTTCATTTGTTTTATTTTGCTTCTCCAACCCTCTAAACTCCTTTTATTTACTTCTTTTGTATCAACACCAGTATCTTCAATATAATAGGATGTTGTTATAATATTTATTTGATCTACACTCTCACACAACTACATCAAATGGTTAAATAACGTACGGTTTCCGTGGATGGTGAAATTATGCCTCCCGAAACGATGATTGTTCAATACTCATTTAACACCTTCAAGGGTGGCCATTATGATGTCACTATTTTTATATATGATATATAATATGTTTATGTTTTCTTTAAGAATCTGTATTTTTCATTTTTGTCATACCTTTATGGTTTCCATTATGGGTAAACACGATATCTTCATTTAAGGAAATGCGGACTACCGCCCCCTCAATGTGATGTGATTCGTTAATGCCATATGTGGGGCGTGTAAAGGATGGATTTAAAGTTATTATATATGATGTTATACTGGAATTATAATATACCTCTATATCATTATTATTTCTTTCCACTAAAGTATGAGATAGAAATGAAAGTAGCGTTCATGCGTACATACGGCTTACTGTCTCCATGAACGGTGCATTTCATTTCTTATCCCCAAATGTAATGTGCTATTAAAATTACATTTATATAATTGATATATATAATGAATGATATATCTAAATGATGAATATAATTCTGTAAATAAAATATACATACCTCTCATTTAGTTTTAATTCCACTAATATGACAAAGAAATGAAAGTAGCGTTCATGCGTACGTACGACTTACCGTCTCCATGAACGGTGCATTTCATTTCTTACTTCTAAATGATTTTGTAATATTATAAATACATGTATATTCTGGATATATATTATATATATGATATCCAAATCAGGAATTTCATTCTGGATATAAAGAACTTTTGGCCACACGAACAACATGTAATTGTAAGAAGTCAACTTTCGACTTAAGAACCAAATATCGGCAAAACAAATATTATTAACTTAAATGATTACATAATGTTTATGACATGGTAATATGTGATATAAAAGGAATAATGAACTTGAAAAACGTTCTTAAAAAAAGTAGAAATTAACTCAAGTTTATTATTCAGGACGTTAAAGAACGATCGAGTCAAGTCAGACCCAAGGTAAGGGACTTCGTCTCAATCTCCTTTTATTGAGGCATATTTCGTTTTATACACAACTTTCTTTTATACGTTTTATAAACCCCTTTGACTTTTACTTTTATAAAAAAGGAATCTTTTTCTATGAAGCGTTTTACTAAATGAAAAAAAGGAATGTTTTTTTAACGTACGCGGTGACAACAACTTTTTCCGCCGCCGCAAGTATTATTTGTTCTTTGGCTTCCTCAACAAGCCATAATGTTTTTAAAATAAAATAAATACCATATACTCTTTTATGTATTTTGGTATTGAAAATGGTTTTGATAAAGGATTCTATTATGTCAATATATTTATGATATATTGTGATTGAAATGTGGAAATGTTATCTTTCCTTTATATTGGTTTTATGTTTTATGATTTTATACTGGTACTTGGACATTTTAACGGGTGGTTACGTTATAAACCATATGACGGGTGGTGCCGTGAATACCAGGATGGGTGGTTACGTTATAACCTCCAATGCATTGGGTATGGAAGTCGGTCGTATGGATATTCCATTAAGTATGTATGGAAATTGGCCGTATGGCTATTCCATTAAGTGATATGTGTGGAAGTCGACCGTATGGTTACTCCACTTAAGTATGTTTATGTCCCAAGTTACCTTTATATATGTTATGTGTTCTTTATATGGGTTTTATGGTAATACTTCGGTTACAAAATGGTAAGTGATGATACTTTATTCAGTGAAAAGTTTTTACTACTTCATGAAGGTGAAGGTATTACTTTGATAGAGTATACATGGTTTACTTGATTTTGAAAAACTAACAGTTTTCATTCTTTGTGTATCCCTTACTGAGATTATTATGCTCACCCCAAGTTTTTTTGAAATGTTTTTTCACAGGACTTAATGTGGAATAAGGTCAAAGATGGGATCAAGGGAATGTCATGCTATATAAAACATGGAACTAAACATGTTTCTTTCAAGAGTTTTTTATTATTATGGAAACTTGGTATAAGTGACTACTTTGTAATATTTTGAGATGTAACAGTTATGTTCTAATTCTCTGAAACTCTAAACCTGAAAAGATCCTCAACGTGAATTATTCATTTAATTCAATATTAAGTAATGCTTAAGGCTGGGGCCTTATAGTTATATGGTTATCAGTTCAAGTTTACCGTCAGACAAGTTGACCGTTAGTGGAAGTCTACTGCTAGACAAATCCACTATTGGTGAAGTCTACTATTGAGATAGTCTACCGCTGGAAAGGTATACTATTGAGTCTACCGATGAAGTCTACTGTTGAGGAGCTTATTGTGGAAGTCCACCACTTGAAAATTATATGATACAGGTCTAATGATAACTTATTATTTACTTTACTAATTTTCTTAATATCATCCTAACATTCTTGGTTGGACAATTTAATTCACCTGAAATTATTTAATGATATTTCCAGGAATATCATGAAACCGTACGAGGTACGTGGAAGACCACACATGGTTGGATCATTCCTCTTGTAGGCCCCTGCTGAATTAAATAAGGGAAAGATAGGATGGAAAAAGATTATATATATATAACCATATAAAAGGTGAATATATATATATATACATATATATAGAGATATAGGGGTGTAGTCATCAAGATATTGAGGTACACACATAAGGGAGACACATACAATACTTGATATATGAAGTAAAAAAGAAGAACACTCAAGCACTCATTATGAAGATCACAGAGCATCACCTAGATCTATTGGAAGAACATATTCAAGGTTGTGGTGTTGTGCTACAAAGAGCTTCTGATCCTAGAAGCTGATCAACTTTACACCTGGAAGTCAGGACCTGGATTTCGCGACACTCTGTTTTAGAGGCAACATATAGAGATGGACCAGAACTTCATTTTCTTCATTCCAAGGAGTCTAGAGCTGATCTGCTGAAACATAGAGCATCTTTAAATATTTCCTAACACCTTTTTCTCTACTCTTTTTAGTATTTTACATCTTTGACCAATGTGTCTTCTTTACACACAGTGTCACTTGTACTTGAACTAGTGGATCCTGAAAATCCTCATACTGAACTCTCTCTACACTTCTTTCCCATGAATAACTATGAATGAATCTTACTATGGCTTGGGTGTCTTTTTTCCCACATAAAATTATGTTAGAGGTTGAAAAAAATGGACAATTTGGAAAAATTATTGTACTTCCCGATACAGGCTATGTATCATGTTTTTATATAATCATTTTTGTGGCAGGTGATCACCATGTTTAGAGGATTAGTTCATGACTTAATACTAAACCTCTTGATTAATTTTTTGTGCTTATATTTCAAGTAATTTGTTTTGAATTTATCCACTGCTTATGTTTTCAAAGACAGAGATCTGTTTTTACAATCACTCAGATAGTTAGTTTTGGTTAGTGTGTATATGTGATTAATTTTGTATTCTTGTTTCACAAGTTGAATTAGTTTTGACACTAATTCAGATGAGGATTAATCAACCTGTGAGAAATATGTTGAAAAATAAATCATTTATATCCCCACTGCCTTAATTAACTGGGCTTTTTTAATTTGGGGATTTTTATTCTAATTTTTTAATAGGAATTTTAATTGATACTCAATTAACCCCCCCCCCCCTCATGAGTAACCACTATGACAAACATTTGGTATCATAGGGGTTCTTTATTCATACCATGAAACCAGTTTGTCATGCATATCAATTTTTTTCAACTGTGATTTTAGGTGCACCTCAAAGATATTAAAATTTATGTTATATATAATTTTTCAGTTCATTAATATTTTAGTAATCTATGGATAATCGAGTTGAGGGTGTTGCTACTAACAGGGCACCTTTATTTAATAGAAATAATTATGTTCAGTGCAAATTGAAAATGAAAATGTATCTGGAAATCCTGGGTCCTGAAATCTATGATAGAATTGAAGAACAACATGCATTACCTGCTATTGCTAGGGATACATGGTATAAACGGACTAAATCTAATAATAATAATAATTTTAATATAAGGAATTCCTTGTATTGTGCTTTAGGTGATGAGTAATTCAATAGAATATCTTCCTATAAGACTGCATATGAAATTTGGGATACTTTGGCAGTTTCTCATGAAGGAACAACCAATGATAACGAAATGAGATTTAATACCTATACTATTAAATCTGATAATTTTAAGATGAAGCCTGATAAACACATCTCTGAAATGTATTTCAGGTTAATGGAAGTAATGAACACCATGCGTCTTCTTGGGAAACCAGTGGACAACAACGACCAAATCATGAGGCTACTTAGATTCCTACCTGATAGATGAAGAGGCACATCTGTATCAATCTGAGAATCATGGGACATCAGTAAGATACCAGTAAATGAGCTAACTAGTAGGATAATGATTTATGAAGAAGAGAATAAGGTTAATCATGAAATAGAGGAAGAACCAAGGAAAGAACAGTAGAATTCGTGACTTCTACCTCAAAAAGAAACAACAAAGAAAAATCCCATGTACCTGTAGAAAGTTCTACAAGTGAAGAGTAAAATTTTGACAATAATGAGGATATGGAACAACATTCCAAAAGATTCAAAAGGTTCTACCGAAAGAATAAATTCTATAGGAAGTCAAAATTCAAAGGAAAGTATAATAATAAAGGACAATAAAAGAAAGACATGATGTTTAATGATAATACAAGTGAAATAGTATACTCTGAATGTAAACAAAAAGGTCATGTTAAGTAAGACTGCCCCAAGATGAAATTCAAGAGAAAATATGAAGATAAAGGAAAAAGGTTAAACAAGTCTATGAAATCTACTTGGAGTGCTTCGGAAGATAGCTCAATTGATTCTGATGTCTCTGATAGTGAACAGAACAATCATGCTAACTTTTGTTTCATGATAGAAACATCTGAGGTAACTTTTAATTCCCCTATGCATAATACTTATTAGTTTGGGAATAAAAGTGAATCTCATAATTAGGAAGATATGAATAAAGATGAACTATTTGAATATTGTGAGATGTTTTAGGATACCTTTAATGAACTCAAGGATAAATATAAATCATTGAAAATACTGTATTCCTTAAATGAAAATTACAAGACCAATATGGATATTGAAAAAGAGAAATTTTACAAGCTACTTAATGAAAATACAGAGATAAAATTATATAATGAGCAATTAAGAATGGATCATGAGATGTTCACTACTGGTATGATACCCTGACACAGTTTCTAGGAAAACAGATTGCTTTAAAATATACCACTGGGCTAGGATATCAACCCAGATATATAAAATTTAGCAAAACCAAATTTGTTCCATAATCAGGACAGCTCACTACAAGTTCTATTTCTGGACCATCATTTGAGAAAAAAATTTCTAAAGGAATAAACAAAGTATTTATGTATAAAAATATGTTAACTGATTTTATGAAACCTATAAAGCCAATATGGGTTCTCAATGTTTTACTTTCTAACCTCTCTGGATGAAAGAAAATTTGTGTACCAAAATTACCCCATGTTTAATCTGTTTTTCATGGAAGTTTCATAAAAAGTTCCTATAAAACCTTATGGTACATGGACAGTGGATGTTCAAGATATGATAGGAGAATACTGTTTCTTTAAAATCTTAATTAATGTAGATGGTGGACATGTCACGTTTGGTGACAATGCAACGGAAAAAATCACTGGCTTAGGCAAAATTGGTAACCCTGATACAATATTAATTTCTAAAGTACTTTTAGTTCATGGACTAAAGTACAATTTGGTAATAATCTCTCAGTTTTGTGATGATGGTTTTAATGTTTAATTTTAGAATGATGCTTGCAATGTTATCAATTCTAAAAATGATTATGTTTTCACTGTAGGTAGAACTGAAAATGTATATGTTGTTGATCTAAATTTCATTGCCAAGAAAAATGTTTCTTTCTTAAATGGTATTCATAAGGAATCATGGTTATGGATCAAAAGGTTAGGACACTACAATGTGCACTCCCTTAGGAAGCTCTCAAAGAAAGGATTAGTTATATACATACCAAAATTAGAATTTCAACTTGACAAAGTGTGTAATCCCTGTCCAAAGGGAAAACAACACAATGTTTATTTCAAACGAAAGAATGAAGTTTCAACTTATCACCCACTTGAGTTGGTTCACATGGATTTGTTTGGACCATCGAGAGTTTCATTTTTAAATGTGAATCATTATGTTTGTGTTCTTGTATATTACATTTCTAGTTATATTTTGGTATACTTTCTAGATTACAAAAGTGGAACTTGTTCTTATTTAATCAAATATTCCAAGTCATTAGAAAATCTATGTGGACATAGAATCAATACCTTGATAAGTGATCAGGGTCGTGAGTTTAAAAATCATGAGTTTGAATCTTTTTTCTCACATAATGGATATAGTCAAAATTTCAATGATCCTAGATCACGTCAACAAAATGGAGTTATATAGATAATAAATAAGACCATTCAAGAAATTACTAGAACAATGCTCAATGAGTATGATTTACCAATTTATTTCTAGGCTGAAGTTGTAAATACAACTTTCTATATCATCAATAGAGTTTTAATCAGACCTGTTCTTAAGAAGACCCCTTATGAGCATTAGATCAATAGGAAGCCTATGTTTAATTACTTTAGAGTTTATGGTTTCAAAGTATTTAACATTAATACATAAGATAATATTCACAAATTTTTTCCCAAATGTGATGAAGGAATTTTCCTAGGATACTCTATCTCATGTAAAGCCTATAGAGTGTTAAATAAGAAAACCAAATGAGTGGAAGAATCAGTTCATTTCAAATTTTATAAGACTGATCCACATGAGCCTAAAACCTCTGTTGAACATCTGGAAAGATATGTCAATTCTGGACCTAAATGATAAAGATCGTGAATCCCCTGTAAATGTGTCATGTTCTAGGAATTTTCCAGAATATGCACAAGTTGAGGCTGAACAAAAAAACCATGAGGAATCTAGTTCAACCCCTCCTAGATGAATTATGACTCTTAATAATAATCCTTTAGAGGATATTGTAGGTTATTTAAATAGAGGAACACAAACAATAGCTTCCCTGAGAAACTAGGTTGAACATCAAGATTTTCTTTCATAGCTTGAACCCAAAAATATTTCTGTTTCTATAAATGATGAATTTTGGGTAATGGAAATGCCAGAAGAATTAAATCCGTTCGAAATAAACAACGTCTGGGAATTAGTGGAGAGACCTACGGACACATTATTTGTAGGATCAAAATGGGTATTTAGAATCAAAGTTGATGAGTCTAGAGATATAGTTAAAAATAAGGCTAGGTCAGTTGTATAAGGATATAGTCAAGAGGAAGGAATAGACTATTAGGATACCTTTACACCTACAGTTATATTTGAAGCCATTAGAATACTACATGCATATGCAGCTTATCTAAATTTTAAACTTTATCAAATTGATGTTAACAATTATTTTTTAAATAGGTATATAGTTGAGGGTGTGTTTATTGAACAACCAAATGGGTTTACAAATCCCCATTTTTCATATTATGTTTTAAAACATTCTAAAGCTTTATATGGTTTAATACAAGCTCCCATAGAATGTTATGATATGTTCAGCACTTTTCTTATTTCAAAAATTTTTACCAATGGGATAGCTGATCCTTCTCTTTTTATTAAAATGATATAAAAATATGTTTTGATCATACAAATTTATGTAGATGATATTATTTTTGGATCATCTAAAAATTCGTTTTTATATATTTTTCAAAAATGATGCAAAATGAATTTGAAATGAGTTTAATGGGAGAAATCAAATTTTTTCTTGGATTTCAGATCATTCAAAATAAAAATGGAATTGTTTTGATTCAAAATAAATATATTAATGATCTTTTAAAATGATTTCCTTTGGATGATAGTAATGTTAGTGACACACCTATGAGTACCACTTGTAATTTGGATGTTGATGAAGCTGGAGAACAAGTGGATCAAACCAACTACAAAATTACTATATGGAGTCTACTCTATCATACAGTTAGCCAACTTGACATTTTGTTCTTGTGTATGTATGTGCACTCTCTTTAATGACATTACAAAAGTGTCTCATTTAACTGTTGTTAAAATTATATTCAAATATCTTAAATATACTCCCAACTTAGGACTATTCTATCAAAATGAACTATCTTTTGATTTTTTGAGTTATTCTGATGCTGATTTTTCTGTTTGCAAGTTAGATAGAAAAGCACCTCTGGGACATGTCACATTTTGGGTAAGTAACTAGTATCATTGTATAGTAAGAAAATTTTTTTTGTTGCATTATCTACTGCCCTACATGAATATATAGATGCAGGTATTTGTTGTTCTCACATTCTATGGATGAAACACATTTTACTAGACTATGGATATCAATTCAATCATGTCTCTATAATGTGTTACAAAAAAATTTCTATTAACATTTCCAAAAATATAGTATCTCATGCTAGGAAAATTCATATTGATGTGAGACCTCACTTTTTGAGGGATCGTTATCAAGAAGGTGATATCACTCTTGACTTCAATGGCACTGAACATCAATAGGCCGATATATTCACAAATCCATTGAATTTTGAGAGATTAAATTAAATAAAACATGAGTTTGATATGATTAAAATTATTATTGGAAACCTCACACTCGAACCACAATGTTAGGAAACTCACTGGTGTACCTCACCATTGGACCTCACTGGTGTACCTCACCGTTGGACCACACTGGTGTACCTCACCATTGGACCTCACTGGTGTACCTCACCGTTGGACCTCACTAGTGTACCTCACTATTAGACCTCACGGGTTTACCTCACCATTAGGAACCTCACCATTAGAAACCTCACTATTTGGAACCTCACCGTTAGGAACCTCACTGTTGGATACCTCACTGTTTCATTATACCATTTATTATATGCGGGAATCTGAACCGTTTTTGTTATTTGATTCATATTATCTACAATCCGAAAGTGATGAAAATTACACGTCGAGCATATCTCAATCCACTCTCCCTCACTCTCGAACCTTGCTCTCGAAATCCCAAAACCCTAACTCTCCGATTAAACACTCAAACCTCTTTCAATATCCATGGCTAGAACCAAGCGTCCCTTGAGTATCAATGAGGATGCTCCAAGGCCAATCTGGTCCCGAGCAGAGCCTAGTAGTCTTACTATTGCGCCAACATGGCCTGTTAATCCGCATCTATCAAAGAGGACTATAGTGGATGATAATATTTGAGTGAATAATTGTTGATGTCGAGTAAGTATTTAGTGCTGGAAGTAATAGATATTCATGGATGGACAGAATAATTCACCAACAAAAATGGGTCGTACTACCCCATTCTTGTGAAGGAATTATATGAATGCCTGATGTTCTAAATGGAAGATGATGTGCACATGGTGGTGTCTATAGTGAATGGAAATGATGTTTTCTTTACATCTACTAAGTGGGATGCATGTCTGAGAGTCCCTCATGAAAGAGTTTTTAACTATATTATTGAGTGGCTCCTGGAGATAGTGAGATTTTTGGGTATGAGATAGCTCTGGAAGAGCTAACAGGAGATAATACTCATAATAAAATCATAGATGCTGAGATAAATGGGGAAGATATGCTATTATTTAAATTCATCCAGCATCTGATCAGTCCAAGGAGAGGGGACTTTATTTTAATGATGTATCTGGACATATTATTGATGTACCTGTTGAATCATGAGTAGAAGATCACTTTGTATAGGCTATAGATGGAATTGTTGGAGGATATAACCAAGCAAACCTCAAAATAATTTTCACTTTTTCATGCCAAGTTAATTTCAATAATGCTAAAGGTATTGGGTGTGGCTAGAGGAAAAGTAGAAATGATAGTGGCCAGAAACGGTATTTGTATCTCCAAGGTCATCTGTAATTTTTGAAAATTAGATGGAATCCTTGGAAAGAAGGCATGGGTGAATGATGATGGAAAAATATATGAAATTTTTTATCCTTAAACTCATCCATCTAGGCCAAAAGACTACAGGGATCTTGGCTTAAATCCTGATGAGCTAGAGCCTACCTATTCAGATGAGGAAGTTGAAAGAACTGTGGAGCCTAAAAGAGAGGACACCTCCATTGATTATGGGAGTGATCCTAATTTTCCACCCAGTCCAGTTGTAGGGATAGCCTTTGGAACACCTAGTTCTCCAACAAAACATCCCAGAAGAGAACATGTTCTAAGGGACAATGGTAATGAGACTAGTGAAGAAGAAGAAGTATCTCGAACTACTATCAAAGACACATCAGAATAGGATGATGTTGCGGAGTCCGATCATTCAGATCATGAGGAAGAGGAGGCAGGTGATGGAGATGAATTGAAGGAGG
This sequence comes from Viscum album, assembly GCA_963277665.1. Lineage (NCBI taxonomy): Eukaryota > Viridiplantae > Streptophyta > Magnoliopsida > Santalales > Viscaceae > Viscum > Viscum album. The sequence continues at coordinate 881,326,722 of OY728166.1, forward strand.
AAGCTGAAGATGAGGAAAATGAAGAAGAGTAACTCAGTTAGATTCCTCTGATAAGTGAATCAAAAACGAAAATGTCTGACCATGGTGTAGAAATGGAACCTACTTCACTAGAAGTAGAGGTACTTGATGATTCTGTGGAGGCAGTAGGTCACCCCACTGGTGAATCAATGGATCAGATAGAGCCTGTAACTGTATTTTCTAGAGTTGAATCAGCAGCTGTGGAAGTGCCAAGAGTAGAACCAACAAAAAAATATTACTCATGAGGTAGCTCCAAGTGAGAGGGAGCATCTTGTTGTAAGCGGATTTGTATCTGTCATCCATGACATTGAGTAGTGGTCTGAAGACCCAGAGTATCTAGTGTTACGGATGGATAATGATGACTCTGATGGTGAAATTCCCAACAAGAGGAAACCAGTGCCTAATGTTTCAAAGCCTATAGCATTACCTCTAGTGACTATAGTTCCTGAATATTATGCTTGAAAACAGAATAATGAATCTCTAAAGGAATATTTTCAATTAATGTTTAATTATAGGTCTTCTGAAATGAAGAAGACATTAGCCATGAATCAAGATCTTACTGTAGATGATATGACCATGGTTCAGTGTTCCATTCAAACTAATATGACCCCAAAAATCTCACAGTTCCAGAATCAGGTTAGAGAGTTGACTTAGTATGTAGAGCTTCTAAGGAAATCTATGGTGAGCTTGAATGCTCTTACAACTTCTACATTTCATAAAAATAAGGACATTCAATATGACATAAGTGTTTTCTAGTCGATGGTCACTGTTTTTGAAAGCATTAAGGACCAAATGAAAACTCATGTGTAGTATCAGGATGATGATGTGAAGAAGCTTACTAGTGGGTTGACCAAGTCCTTCAATGAAACTTTTGCTTTCACCATAACACCTTTGGCTGCTTCTACTACTGCTTCAACCTCAACCACACCACATGTGGACTTGTCAGCATTAAGAATAGTGGTAAATGAAGAATTAGCTATGTTTTATGGAATCAGGGCAACTGACTCTCAATCTATGACATAGATTATCACTACTACTAGGGACGTGCTAAAAGAATTATGTGTCTTCATGAGAGAGGCTGCCCAAGATCAGAAAAGTATAAAAGAGAAGATTGATCATTACTACAATCGGATTTACTCTAATCATCAGATGGATGCTCAATTCACGCTTTTGTTGGAAAATCTCAAAATTCCACCAGTCACCAGAGCCATCAATGAACAAGTCATCAAGTTGTGATAGATAACTCCTTCCTTAGAAAAATTCAAGGAGAACAAGGATGATTTCATATCAGCTATGGAAGGAGGAGGAAATATTATTATGGATTTCAGAAATCTGCTCATAGCCTTTATCCATGTGGACTGTACTCCTGTTATAGTCCCTCCATCCTTAACTTCATCCCAAACTAGTGTTTATTACATGATGACTCCTAATGAGGCCATCAAAAGAATCATTCCCTAGATACCTCAGAGAGCTTATCACTATAAGAACACATGAGAATCATTTTCTTCCCCTCCAGTTATCCGTGCTACAATTCCCAAACCTGCTGATCCAATTGCTCATCCTCCACCTTCTTCTTCCAAAGGGAAAGAACAATTTCTTGAGGCTGATGTGGATTGAGTTTTTTTGTGTCTTTTGGTATGGACTTTGTATTCTTTTTGGGTCATGTAATATCATTCAATTAATACAAGAATTCTATGTTAACCCTTTTTTGTTCTAATTTTTTCTAATCATAAAGTGGGAGAAATGTTGTGTTAATATTATCACTAATATGATCCAGTGATTTAATTACTCTCTAATGGACCTTTTCTTCTTTTCCCTCGGACACCATGTACCAATATCCTATTATATTACACTCTTATTAATCTCTGATACCTATGAATCTATAACTGAACTACTGTTCACTTTGATCTCTGTTTAATAACTGTATTATATTCTTATCTGTGATACCTATAATTAATACATTCTAGCATAATTGGTGATTATCAAAAAGGGGGAGATTTTTTGACTCACCTGTTTTGATAATCCCAAATAATGTTTAATAATAACCATAATATATTAACTCATTTGATAATACCTTTTAATCTATATTTATATAATTTATCCTAAAAAATCTATATATTTTTTACTCTCATGACATTGTTGAATAAGCTTATAGTTTAAATTTCCCTAAGTAAAGGAACACAATTAAAGGCTACTGGTAAGTACCTTCTTTTCAAGGTCACCGTTATAGGTCACTGTTTTTAAAATTCTCTATCACGATAAAGGTCACCATTCAGAACACTTCTATTGAAGGTGGATAAAGGTCACCATTGAAGATCACTATTTACTATTGTAAGTTGTATGTCAAAGGTCACTAAGGCCACTGTTAGAATTCTACTTTTAGACTCACCATCGATGGTCTACTATTATATGGTTCTCAGTTCATGTCTACCGCGTGACACGTCTTCCATTACTTGATGTCTACTGCTCGACAACTCCACCATTGGTGATGTCAACTATTGAGATAGTCTACCGCTGGAAATCTCTACTGTTGAGCCTACTGAAGAAGACTACTGTTGAGGAGCTTACTTTTGATGTCCACCGCTAGACATGCATCTGCTACCAGTCTAATGATAAAAAATTCATTACATTAATAAGTTTTTTAGTATTATCATAGCGGTCATGTTTGGACAATTTAATGCACCTGAAATTATTTAATTATATTTTCAAGCATATCGGGAAACCGTACGAGGTACATGGAAGACCACAAATGGGTGGGTCATTCCACTTATCGGCCCCTACTGAATTGAATAAGGGAAAATTGAGCTTTAAAAAGTATATATATATATATATATATCCAAAGAAAAGTTTAACATAAATATATATGTAAATATAGAGATATCTGGTTGTATTCATCAAGATATTGAGGTACACACATAAGGGAGACACATACAGTACCCGATTTATAAAGCAAAAAGAAGAACACTCGAGCACTCATTCTGAAGATACAAGAGAATCCCATAGATTGTTTGGAATAACATCTTCACGGTTGTGGAGTTGTGATACAATTAGATTCTTATCCAAGAATCTGATCATCTTTACACTTGGAAGTCAAAACCTTGAAGTTGTGACACTCTGTTTTATAGGCTACTTGTAGAGAAGGACTAGAACTTCATTTCCTTCATTCCAAGAAGTCCAATGTTGATCTCCCATCACACAAAGAATCCTAAACTCTTTCCTAACATATGTAGATCTAATTTTTTTAGTATTTTTCATTTGTGAGCAGTGTGTCTTCTTTACACACACTTTCTCTTGTACATGAACTAGGGGATCCTGAAAATCCTCACACCGAACTCTCTCTACACTTGTTTCCCACGCATAACTGTGGAAGAAGCCTATTGTGGATTGGGTTTATGTTTTATCACGTAAAACTATGGTAGTGGTTGAAAAACCTGGAATGTTTGTGAAAACTGTTCTACTAGCCAATATAGGTTGTTTATCAAGTTTTTATATAATATTTTTTTGGTGTTAGGTGATCACCAAGGGGAGTGGATTTGGTCTTGACATAAGATTGAACCTCATTTTTATGTTGTTGTGCTTATCTTTCAAGTACTCTATTTTGAATTTATCTGCTGCTTTTGTTTTCAAAGATAGAAATATATTTTTATAATCACTATGGTAGTTATTTTTGGTTACTGTGTATATGTGATTAATTTAGTAAACTAGTTTCAAACGATGAATTAGTTTTCCCACTAATTTAAATATTGATTAATAAAAATTTGAGAAACCTATTGAACAATAAATAATTATATCTCTTCTGCATTAATTAACTTGGATTTTTTAATTGGGGGGTTTTTATTCTAATGTTTTTGACAGAAATTTTAATTGATTCTCAATTCACCCCCTCTTTAGTATCCACTCCGACCAACACCTATGTTTGGGTCAGCCCTTCACCGGATTGACATTCATCCGATTCTTAGACAATAATTATTGGGAATATCCTCTCTAGATTCATGTATCTCTTTCTATACAGTAGACTCTATGCTATGGGAAATTTGAATCTCTATAATCATTCACTATCTTTTAGAAACTATAAAAGTAAAATTTCTGAGAGTTCTTTTTCCTGACTATGTAGAACATTCCCTTAGGTGGCCTTGCATAAGTATTCTACATAACGAACATGTTATCCAAAATATGCTATTATTTGACTATGCAACCAATGCCCTTATGTGGCCCTGCATAATTCAACCCCATATCATGTTTGTCAATTAATGGTAACATTACTCTTTGGAAATAATTAATATAATGCCTTTTAGCCCTTTTTTCATATCATCCCTTAGATTCAAAATTTATTAATTCATAGTTTACATGTTTTCCCACATACATGAATGTATTAATATGTTTTTCAATAAAATTATCAAGGAATTGAGTTATTTTTAATCCATTCGGTCAATGATATTTGACCATAATCATTATCCTTTTTATGTCCGACATGCATATATTTAAACTACCAACAAGATAAAGGGTACTCATTGAATTGGGAACCTGTAAAGGGAACTCTGAACAAAATCGAGTCCCAGCTCACTAAACATACATTTTGTATGATTTAGGAAATATTGAGAAACAAAAATATTCACTGTTTTTGGGGTTGTTGGTATAATCATAGAAAAAATCAAACTATGCTTACTAGGCCCACTAGCTTAGGTTAATAAAAATGAATTAGTTGGTAAGAGAATGCAGGTACAAATGATTGAAGATGAAATATCTTTTTCATTGATGCATAAGTTTAGAAGAACACCTACAGATTGGAGTATATTCTATTTTTCAAGAATAAAAAGAGGCTTTCAACATAACTTTTCATTTGATTTATGACATCCCAAGCTTCATCAGCAGCCCCTGGAAGTTCATTCACTCGACTAGCATCACTCTTTTCAGACTGATGGAGTGATTTCATGCCATCTGCGATGGATTTTGATTCCATATGATTGGACTCCTTCCAATGAATTGTTATGTCAGTCATGTTCCCAAATAACGAAATCTAGCTGTTGCTGAAGGTGCATCTATTGGACTAATTTCTCCTTGATCTTATGCTTTAGCTATTTCAGCTTTGAAACATGATCAGCTTCTTCTTAGGACACCACAGCCTCAATTTCACCTATATTGGTCAGCAGCATCGCTCCGGTCAGATCTTGATGGCACCTTTTCTACTACTCCCTCTTTAAGATGACTTGTTTCACTGCATTATGGATCTATTGATATCCAAAACTGCCAAGACTCATCATGATAAACAAGGATGATATTCACGGGATCTTCGAAGACATCTCTTCAAGATACACATCAAGTATGATCTTCCATATATTTTTCCATGCCTTGCGACGTGAGAATTGGAGCACCTTTTTCACCTTTGGGTCTTATTTAGCATCGCTATCACATGGGGAATATAGTCTGGGATTAATGCACTTATAGAAGTGCCAGGTTTTTCTCCAACAACCCTGTCCCTTGGTACTTCAATTTCTACTAATGTTAGAGCTGAGGTTGAGGCCTCACCTCCGGATCATGCCACTTATTTTGACATCCTTTCATAGTCAATTAAAATATTTGGAAATTTTCCAAGGATAACAAAATTTGATTAGTTGTCTTGAAAATTAAGTACAACCCCAAATATTATCATCTTTTACCCAACGATAGATCAACAGCATGATAAGGCCCCTCCCCATGATTCCTAACTTCAACTGGATTTGTAGGATGGGTTTCTGGAATCTCTTTTAGGTTAAGCTCCACTTGAGATAGCATCTCTATATTGATAGGGTTTTCTCTACCCCTATTAGGTATCAGCATATCAGAAGCTTTCTCAGACATAACTACACATTTCAACCAATCACTCTAATTGATATAATAAAAATATTTAATTGAACGAAGGATAACCCTCACATTCAAAGTCAGCTTAATAATATGGTAATTTAACATGATCTAAAATTTCTTCAAAAGATGCACCATGATTCATCATTTCATCTAGTGATATCCAAGATTCCAGGTTAGTATCACCATTGGGAGCATTTGACATGTCTTCTTGGCAACCCTCCTCTTGTGACCTCTAACCCTGGATAGCTTCCTCAGTGAACATTACAAATTCAGTTGCAGTGGTCACAAAATGTTCTGGGGCGGGTGTTGAACCTAAATCATCACATGATAGAATTCAGTTGATGTTTTCATTCAATTTTCTACGAAGTATTGTTAATTTATCAGAAGCAGGCTCTTCTATCCTTGCAACAGGAACATGTACAGTACTAAGTGCAGACGCTGGATCTTCTTCTCTCATCATTTCTTCAAGAGTAGCCAGGTCAGCATGGATTTTCCACTACTAACCAGCACCCTCCGTCGTCCTCATAGGAGGGTCCGTCCTCTCCCTCAAAGGGGAAATCGATGATTCCCCGGCAATCCCAATAAGTATGAGAAACATTTTCATGAGTTAGGATTCATTGTTATCCAAAGGACTTACCACAACTGATTAAGTGTATAGATGTGGGATTCTTCCTTCAATGCCTTTGATTCTTTGACTTTTTGTGTGTGTTGACATCATCACATCCAAATACAGGTATTGGAGAGTGAAAATCCTTATCTAACTCCTCGTCCATGACTTGCTAGCCTAGAGGTACTTCACCTGGATCACGAGGATACTCAGGGACTCCAAGAGTAGTGTCGCTAGGGCTATACTGTGGTGAAGAAACCATAGTAGTTCAATTCTTAACAAGATGCAGGGTGAAGAAATTAATTTCCTTAAGTAACAATGCTTTGACTAAAATCAAGTTTCAGAGAAAATAAGAAAATACATTTACATCTTTAGGAGCCATGTAATCATTCCACTCCTTGTCTACTGAAGCACCAATCCCTTCAGTGGTGCCACGATCCATCATTTACATCACCCTATTGGAGATAAGAATGGAATCATTAGTGGAATATATAACAATTTCCTGCTCTCTGATGCAAGACCGAAATTCATTGGGTTTATCCTCGAAGATGATATTAGCAGAAGGCCGGAGATCCCCCACTACATTGATATGTAGACATTTTCAGAAGTCCATCAATGCATTTTCAACATCACAATATAAAATCTTACATGTCTACATAGCCTCTAGTAGTAAATATTCTGAATGTGCACCAGAAGGCCGCGAGGAGGGACCGACAATATGGGACATCAACTTTTTCCCAGCTCCTGCAATCCCAAATAATGGATAATAAAATGAAGTTTGTTGCCTTATAAAATAATAGCGACTAAATTTCATCAATGATATAACTCACCATTAGCCAATGTAGTTTGTCTCTTGATGTTAGTAGGAGGATTATATCTAGAACGAGACCATTTTGACGTATGTTGTGCCTCATAATCCCCATCCTGGGAATCCAATGAATCAACCCCGGGTGAAGAATCCGGTGAATCTGCTCCCGGTGAGGAAGATCCACCTTCCAGATGAAATGTTTCTTTCATGAAAATTCTCTTTTCAATCCCCACCCAAGAGACAGGAAGATTCAATACCCCTTCCAGGTATGATGCTTCCCAGTTCTCGGCGTACTGTGTAGTCATTTGACTGGATGCTCCATCATCTGGTAGATCAAACACTCTCCTAGTATTCTATATAGTTGTCAGAAACCATAGTTGTCGGGAAACCATTGGATGCTTCTCTCACCGGACATGCATTGGAGGGGATACAATAATCTGCTATGTACACCTGAATTGGTGTGCAAATATATATGGAGCATAGGCCTCACATGTAATCTCTCCATCAATTCTTGTAGCCAATACACTATCTCTTCAAGACAGCATATATGACATCAATTAAAGGCTAGTTGTTCCATCACCAACAAATCGCCCGGTTGGAGGGCTTACAAAAGGAAAGAAATGAAAATCCTTAAACATGCTCAGCCTCACCTTCAGAACATAGGAATTGAGGGACAATGGAGAAATTCCAGAAACATCTGGCACCAATGACCTAAAAGAACTTCCAAGAACCTGTACTCCATTCTGTATAGTTTATATCCTTAATTGAGAGGAGATCCATCCTGATAAAACATGGAATGGTACCACTATTCTCAAAGGATACTTACCCAAATAGACATGAAATATGCTCATGTGAATCTTCTCCAAAACAGGGGTGTCCAACCCAACCATTTTACTCTCATCCAACATGGCTGCAACAACGAATGTCCCTGGCCTGATGACTCCCTTCAAATCCCTAACTGGAAGAATATAAACTCTAAACCACATGGCTAAGAAACCCACCAAACATGTCATCTTTGGGATTCTTTGATCCACTTCAAACCCCACTTTTAAAACACTCCCTCTTCCAGAGTTGGCCAAAATGTGCCAATAACACCCCTCTTCACTGCTCTGGGGTATCTGGTAGGACGAGTATAGGTGGTACCCTTCTCCTTCTTCTTGATCAAAAACATATCCATCCACTCCTCTGGAGGAATATACATTCTAGAATGTGTTTTGGTGGACTTGTTATTCTTAAGTATGTGGAAAATTTTTAATAACTCTCAAGCTAAAGCCGGTGTATTCACCAAATCATTCCAGGTCACCTTGGGGGAGGGGATTGAATTCATCATACATATCTTCGATAAATATATCCCATGAAATCTTGTAGACATCCCACAAACTGATGCCTACTTCCCAAATGAGTCAGACGGAACAAATTCTTTTCTGGGAACCATCGACTGATTAACTCCGGCACGAAATTGTCATTCCCGTAAACATATGTCTACCCAACCCAAACGACTTCATATATTGCAAATCCTTTCATATAATCGACAAACACTGCACAACTTTGTCTCACCGAATATTCCCACATCCAAGTCGGCTTCACACCTCCTCCAGGACAGAAATCCCGACTCTTTTCCCATCCCTTGGATTGGTCCATCTGCGAATTTCGGAAAATAGAGGGATAGCAATGTGGTTGCAGTGCATGCTTATGAGGCTTCAGATCTGGAACACATGGGCTATGACGCATTATGAATGCCTTCTCCACTGTTCCAACATTGAAAAATGATCTAGAAATTGATACATTTGTAGAAGATAAATTGGTGTATGTCTGAAACCCGGAATGAGGAATATAATTATTTGCCTCTGGAACATTGACTCCATGAAGATGACCATGTCCATATAAAGGAAAGTAGATGCTTGGTGGAAAATTGGCATGATATTTCTTCATGTATATAGCCAAATATGAGAGAGTGATGTCAAAGATATAATATTAATCCTGGAAAATGACTTTCATCGCGTCATCTATTCTCTTGCTGGAAAACTCATCAGCTGATTCAATTCTTTTGGGAGCCATTGAATTTTCACAGTGATTAAATAGTTTACTTCTAAGTAAGTCCTTTTTTATGAAATATTTGCGACAAAAACAAAAAAAATCTCTAAGGAATTAAGTCGCGCACGTTTTTTCACACAAGTTTTTCCGCACAAGTTTTGTCGTGTAGGTTTTGCCACCTAGGTTTTTTTGCCCAAGTGTTTCTGCACAAATCAAAATCCTTACAGGAGAAGCATGACACATACAACAGCGATCGAACGGGAAAATCAACACACTTGCACGAAGAGAGATCAAAATCATTGGATTCAGGATGGTTTGAGTGAAGTGACACCCATATATATAGGAGATCCCACAACCCTGCGTGCTGAAACCTGCATGACGCAATCTGCGTGCCTAAAACCTAGATGCCCCTGAACCCTGCTTTCTCATTTTCCTTAGGCTCAAATCTACTTTCCTTTTTTGGATACAACTATGAGGGGGCACTTTTGTTGAAACTCCTTTCCATCACAAAGTCCAGCGAATGGCAAAGGGGAATACATTATGCATAATGAGGGTCACCATTTGAAAAACATCAAAAACTGACAAAGTCATGGATCGGTAACCCATTTGGAGGGAGTCTCACATGTTTCCTACACGTTGTGAAAGTCACTTGCACGCCACTTATGGGTCACGCAAGTCACTTGCACGCCCTATTTTTTTCACCGAAGGTTTCTAGTGGCCTATAAATAATCTTTGTGGGGGCCCCCATTTCACGAACGAATTTTCCAAAACTCAAATTCAAGCTCTGGACACCCATGTCTATGTCTGACATCTTCCAAACAGTTGTAAGGTAATTCATTACCTATAAGGGAAGCTCTAAAGAGGAAGAATAAGGCCTAAGTGTTAGAACTCATCAATACATGCATGCCTAATTGTCCAACCCTTAAGAGAAATGAACACACATGTGCACCGCCTTGCACTCTAAAGAAAACATGCATGCCACCCTTTTGGAAGCCTCTAGGGATGATACTATGTGCTTGAGTTCAATGTCTCCCAAGTATTACCCTATAGAATTTTAGCCACCCAAGGTGACAGATGACACACATGTATACTTGCACGACTAGGACTTGTGTGCCAGAACAATACTTGTGCACCCTCTTCCTAGTCACCTCCTTTCCACAAATCCATATCTCCTCTTCAAGACATAGAATTAAAAACCCTCTTCAAAGCCTTTTATGACATGGTTCCATTGTTGGATTCCTTTTATCAAAGTAATTCTATGAGAACCTCTCCCAAATCCTTTAGAATTACAAGATTTATGTCACCACGTTTATGGGTTTCTTATATTACCTCATCCCCTGAGCTAAGAAGATCATTTGATCTGGGCCTCCTTCTCAAAAGTAATACCCAAGTCTCAAGTCCCCTTAAACGTTTCCTCATTCTCATGAGTAAGCCCCAATCATAATTTCCTTTAACATTGGGCCTCCTTCTCAAGAGTAATTCTAAAGTTATAAGTTCCCTTTAATTGGGCATCCTCCTCATCAGTAAACCCCAATATTAATTACTTTTTATTTGGGCATACATTTTAGGAGTAATCCCCAAGTCCCAAGTCCCCTTAACCTAGGACTCCTTCTCAAGAGTAATCCCCATACATAATTTCCTTTAACATTGGGCCTCATTCTCATGAGTAATCCCTATGTTATAAGTTCTCTTTAATTGGTCATCCTCCTTAGGAGTAAAACCCAATCATAAGTACCTTTTAATTTAGGCCTCCTCATCAAGAGTAAGCCTCAAATTAAAACTCCATGTCGCGAAAATGTACAAATACCACTATGGACCCTTCTCTTGGACTTCTTTCTTAAAGTATGTCCTGGTCATCATCTACTTTGGAGTCATACATATGTAAGCCCCACATTATTTCTCATAACTTCATCGTTCACGGAACCATTGTAAAATTTACTAATAGAACTTGTTTCTCACACCGAGCATGACTCACATGAGCTTAGGGTGTTAAATTAATCACCATATCTCTTCTCCATCCATTAACTATGCATAAACCCCATATTTCATTACACGAACTATGTGGACTTTGATATCTACCTTAAATATAGGGTATGTAGGAATCCTTTATATGGTTCAACCCCATTATTCATTAATTCTTTTCCATCCCATATGATGTTAAACTATATCCTTCTTATTAAACTATGTGGGGTGTGATTCCTTTTTAACAAGGATATGTAGGTATCCCATATGTGGTTACAATCCCAACTCTAAAATAATCCATGACTTTTTGAATGATAATAAACATCAAGTACCCCACTGAGTGGCTTTAAAACCGATATGGTCATCATAATGACCAAGAGATTTCTATATAATGTCTTGAATGATACCATTGAAAAAGAGTCTCCAATACATATGGATGATTCTCTATCGATGAAGAACCTCAAATACATATAAAAGATTCTCTAAATCCCATACATATCAATCATTGATTTCCAGGTCTATAACTCATTTTCATGCTTGGTGAATTAATAAGGATTCATGAACATAACGTAAATCTATAAGAGAGTCCTGGAGTATGCAATAATTCCCCCCCCCAAAGTGTAATGAGCCTGACCTCCCATCCTTTCGACCATTGAAAATTCTTAGGCATCATCGGTCCATAACCAATGAGCACCTACCTTTGGAAAGTAGGTCCAAATGGATATAGAATCATTGGGTGTTTCCAGTTCTACGAATAAACCCGTTGGAAACTGATTGGAAAGTTTGAACCTTAAACAAAATAGGTCATTCCCATTTCCAAATGAAACAATTATAAATTAATAAATTCATTAAATCCATTATATAATATTTTAAATATCATTCCACTAAAATTAACCATGAGGTAATGGTCTTCTCATCATATTCCCTTCATAAGGACATATTATAATGTTTTTCCCATAATTTCATTTATCTAATGTATATTCCACACCTTATACATATTATATAATTAATCCATAATAATTCAATGTTTTTTATGGTTCAATTTTAGTTTATAATCATATTTGACAAAAACAATTACCATGTGGTAAAGTGGTTCAGAGCTCAATTTCTTATCATTGGGTTATATTAAATATCATCATTATTTGAAATTATAAGATTGTTTATGTAAATTATTTTTATTGTCTCATTTTCTATATTGAATTGTGTAATGAATTTTTATATTTGATACCCATAATTCATTCATTACTTAATTCTCACATCAATCATACTATCTTTCCAAGGTTTTTTTATAATATCATTTTATTCGGGATTGTTTATGCTATAATTAGTATTAAATAAAATTATTTTTTCATTGGATAGTAAAACCATTAAATATTATTAACCTATGGTAATATAGAAAGATTTCAGGTAATATTACTTTTATAACACTCTTTGGAACATAAATTATTTAAAAAAATTGTTTAAATAAAATATGGAATTTTTTCTCTCCTATGCCAAAATTCTCTTCTCATCAGAAACAATGCTTCCTAAAAAATACATTTTTTTAAAATTACAAAAATTAATTATAATTTTTAACAGTAAGTTATTATGTTTTACATGATTTTCTAAAATGAATCTTCGTGTCATTTTCCAATCAAGGTTGGGTGGGATTTTCTCGATAGTGTGAGAGGAATAAATAATTAACTTATATTAAATAAACTATTGTACCCACTGTTATAACCAACCAATTATTTAATGACTATTATATATGTTTCAAATGTTTTTTTGCAATGAAAATCATTTTAAAAATAATTTTTTTACTTTAAGATTTAAAAATATTTTCAATATAAAAAGTACATTTTCCTCAAGAAGGATTATAATGAAATTTTTATGATATTTCTCTTCATTAATGTTATAAAACCCTTTATTATACTTATAATAACCATGGGATATGTATTTTGATACAATAATTATTCATTCTATGGATTTTATATGATCATTATGACAAAAATAAAATAATGAAATTCACATTTTAGAATCATTTTTATTGTTATTATTTTTCTCTTGAACTATTAACTTTACTATTATAAATGGACATTATATTGCTATGAAATATCCATATTATTAATATTGGATATTTTTATTATGTAAACCATATATAATTTATCCATGTTGTTCTATATACAAAATTTTGTTTGATTACATAGAGCTAGATATTATCAATCCAATTTCTTTACTCGATATGGATATTTTTTTATAAGCCAAATTATTGAAGAAATAAATATATCTTTTGGTATATCTAGAATTATTTGGACATGAAGATATGGGTGAGTCTTACTAAAATATATCCCCTCTATGTAGTAGTTTTTTTAGGGGTTCAATCAGTTGGCTTAACCAAGTAAAATGAGTTTCTACTGTATACATAACAATCAATTTTAAACTGTCTTGTGGAAGGAAATGATTGTAAAGGTGTCATAATTCATGATATCATGAAATCCAATAATTAATCATTTTCATAATTAGAAATTTAATTAATAATATTAATGATATTTTCATAGTGATATTATATATATATATTTATTTTTATTATTATTTTATTTATTAAATTGAATGTCTTCTCAGATATTTACATTACCAAATTATTATAAATTATTTTATCATGATATTTAAAATAAATATTAAATTACTATTATGTATAGATATTCACATTTAAAAATTAATAATTCATTTTATAATCATTATTTTAATGTTATTTTTTAAAAGAACTGTTTTTTCATGTATTTTCCTTTCAATATTGATTATGAATTAATGATTAATCTACATTTTTTTTGATATAATACTTTTTTACATAATAGTTACAATGACTTTGAGATCAACCACATATTATTTTCTTTTCATAGGGATACATGATATTTACTATGAATGATATGAATATATATGCTCATGGAAATTATGATATTCTAAAAAATAATTATTTTGTATTGTATATATCAAATGTAATTCATCACCCATGTGTGTATCCAGTAAACCAAGACTACTAAATTTTTTTTCCTTCATGAAGTGAATCCACATATCAATTAAAAATTTAATAATGTAACCACTTGATGTAGGCTACATTGGTAGGGTTATTTATATATATAATTTTCAATTTATTTAAAATATTCTTGGATATTTTTTGATGTATGGATGATAATATTAATAAATATTTTTATTTGTTAAAAACAATTTTTTTTGGAACGATATATGAAATTATACAGTGAATTCATTTATTGGTTAATAATATGATATCCTTTAAAAAAATTATATCGATAAGGACTTATTATTCATTCTAATTTTATAATTTTAGTCGAAATACTTGAATGAATCATTTGGAGTTGATTTTATTTCAACTATTTTATTTATTGTTTTATTGTAGTTTTATATTTGAAATTGCTATATTTGTTCAATATCATCATGTATATTAGTATTTCTTGATAAAAATATTCAGTTATAGATTAACTGTTATTTTACCTAATATGAATTTATTTTATCTTATATGGGTAATTGAAAAACTAAAAAAATTATTTTTGTTATATTTAGATGAAAATTTTAACACCTTTAATATTTTTCTTCTAAAAATAATTTAAAAATATAAATTCATACAGTTCTTTATTGAAAATACTACTCATGGGTTCTCCCATATAATAGATTGATTAAATAATTTATCATCATATATTAATTAAAACAATCATTATCCAATGAACCACAACAAACCATAATTAAAGAGTTTTCAGCATAAATATTGTGATTTTTGTATTTTTGGATTAGAAATGTATGATTTATTCTCTGAATATTTAGAGGGTATAATTTAATTAATTAAGTTTGTATAAGGAATATTTTTGGAAAACCTAATATTTTGTAGATTAATTGTATTTGTAATCATCACTCATTTCATTGTGTTTCGATTACGATGACAAAAAAAATCTCAACATAAATGTCTAGTTAAATGATCATGTATTCTTATAATTATTTCTTAATATCTCAAATTAATTTCATATTCTAATGAATGTACTTTTTGTGTTCAATTTTTCACATTTACCTCTTCCAATTTATGTTCTATAACTATCCATTATTTTTTTATAAATTTGAATTCATTGGTTATTTTTTAGGGTCTAGGAAATTTAGATCATTTTAATGAACATTATTCATGTTTTTATTTTCATTTGTTTCTGTAAAAAATTCCAAATGATAGAAATTATGGTTTTTAATATAGAAAGTGATATTATTAGTATTCTAGTAAATGTATATTTGTCTTGTGTCCTCTAATAGTTAAATTTTTTTATATGTGTTCAGTGATTTTCGGGAAAAATATTTTGGATCATTATAATAATAAAACAAAAATATAATATGTGTTTTAGAAATATCTAATTGATGTTTATTTATGTTAAATTTTTAAATTAAGACAATCATTATAATTTTATGGTAATATAAGATAAAATCATTTTAAATCATCATCAATATCCAATATAAGAAAATAAATAAATAAATCAAGTAAAAATGAATAGTTAATATAGAGGATCATTCAAATTTGTTAGAATGATGGTTATAATTGAAAAAATTAGAAACATATATATAATTATTTTATATGAATATATATTGGGACACATGTTTATAGTGTTGTTGATATTATTAATATTTAGTTTTCTAATCATGGTCTTTATGATAGATTTTTAGTGTAATTCTTCAACTGTGAAGTTCAATTTTTTTTATATATTTCTAAATTTGTGTATATTTATAATAAAGGATTTGTAATTTCTTATTTTATTTTTATATAATGTTGATCTCTATTAATTGGGAATATTCATGGTAAAATACCTTGTTCTTAAAATTATTAAATTTAGAAAAACTAGTTGTAAGATCTTGTATTTTTTATGTTCGTTTTAATAATGTTATATCATAGAATCCATTGATTTTTATAATTCTTGGATCATTCTTCCCCTTTAGGTGAAAATCAAGGATATTTTAATGTTATGAACATGGATATTCATTGTATAATAAAATTTTTATCGATATTATTTATATTTTAATTCAAAAATAAAATTTTTAATTATTTTTTAGTCGTTTATTTATTAACATGAACTGTATGCCCTATTATAATTCCTAATGTGTTGTATTATAAATTATTTATATTATTTGTTATTATTTTATTACACTATATAATATCTTACATTTTATATGTTTCAAATTTACCTCTATCATTGTGTCATCAAAATATTTTATACTATAAATGAAATTAATTTATACATTCTTTATATAATCAATTCAACCACACATGGTGATGGAAATATAGGCCACCAATTGGTATGAAATTTGTTTACTCTGATTTTATGACACTAACTTATAAATGGATTATTGTTATCTATGAATGATAATATTTGAATTTATATCTTGGAGATCCTCAATTGATATTGGGAACCAATATTTTATGGGGTTGACAAAGAATATTAATTAATGATGATGAATATTTTTATTGTCAATGAAAAAAATGATATTAATATTAAGATGGGTCGTTATTAAATTATTATAAATAAAACTATTTAGAATTTTATATAAGATAAAAATGATATGTTTAGTTGAAATATGATTTTGATAACACAATATTTAATATAATGATGAGAAAAATATAATATTTGGTTTTTTCATGTGAAACTGAAAAAAGAATTTGGAAGAAGATAGTAATTAACCATTTTGAAATATCTAGTTAAAAGGAAACCACAAGATCTATTCAATGGGATGACTATCATGATATTGAGATTATTCATAGATATCCTCTAATTTTTTCACCTTAAACTCCATATGGTGACATACCCTATAATATATGATCATATTCAGGCCCATGAAATTCAGTTTTGAAAGGATGTCCTCATTATGCATTCAATGACATCATTCATTTAATTAGATAGATACCAAAATATTATCTAGTGGGTCTGTAATAAAACCTTAATATTATTGTATCATATTTTTAATCATGAATCTACCCAATTAAAAAATTAGAGGCTTTTAGATATATTATTATATTCAATATAGTAATCCAATTGTGAAAAACTTGTTCCCCAATATTTTCCTCCCAGTGATAAATATTATTCTTTATTGTTGGATATATACATAGTGAACTTGAGAACTATTAATATCGTATATTATGAATTTCATGATGTTTTTAATGAGGCATTAAAGGATGTTATTCAATGATAGATTCAAAAGGATCCAGAAAGTCCACCCAAAAGTTTTCATACCCATATATAATTAAAGTAAATTATCACTAAATGTCCAATAGAGGTTCCACATTAAACTAATTCTTATTATAGACATGATAAAAGAGTAGGTGGTAATTAATTATCCAGTTCTCTTGAATATGCATGGGTAACTGAGGAAAAAAACATGATATTTACATTTTCCATGGATCTTTAAGGATACATGCAATAAAATTATGATATTAATTAATTAAATAACCCAAGGTGAGGGGATAATTAAGAATAAATCCCCATCCTCCCAAAAAAACATAGACAACTAATAGACCATGGTTTATTAATGAGGGTAAAAGAAGGTGGTTAAACAAGTCCCATTAGGATAATATATGGTGGTACCATCCACTATAAAACATGTCATATATTTTATAATGATCCTTCTATGTGGATAAATATAAATTTATATCAATGTTTGATGGATTCTCTATATCATGACCCCATTTTATATTTAAGGATAATACTCTTTTCAATTAATCATTTATGATTACATTTGTATTTATATAATGTTATCCATAAATTTTACCCTTTCATGAATGTTTTAGATATTTGTTGGTTGTTTAATAGGATGATAACATTTTTAAGCCACAATGTGAGTCACTCTAGAGATTGTGTATATGAAGGGATATAGAATTATATTGATTTTGGGATAAGACTCATAAGATGGTGTTCGTACAAGTCCATGGAACAATATTAGATCCCACATGGTTTGGATCAACATTATATGATACATAAAATTTTATGTTTGTGTGACAATGACCAAATCAAATATTTTTATAGAATTTGACTAGGATATCCAAGGTGAAGGTGTGTAACCCTGGATTGTGTGGGACATATGTAGAGGTGACCTGATGGACATGGATGAGATGTGTTCACCTAGGGGTAGAATGATCTTACTCAATATGTGACCCAAGAGTATGGTGATGAATGTGACTCAAAAGAAATGTGTCCCTCAACGTTGTATATGACCATACCAAGAATGTGGTCCGAAAAACATTTGGGTGATTTTGGGAGGTGGGTTTTGACCATAGAGAGGATAATGGAATTTCCCAGTTAGTTGTGAATCAATCTTCATGTGTTTTGAAATGGTTTCAGCATACACCTATGGAGGAGGACCATTTGAATGTTTGTTTCAGATTATAAATAGGTAGAATATCCAAATGATTGGATATAGTAGTGGAATAACCATATTGGAGGACCACTAGAGATTCGAGATCATGAAAATGACATGATTGATGATAACCTAAAATCCCATTTGAGTATGTCTTAGTGAGAGATACTAGAGGAAGGATTATATTTGAACATCACAAGATCAAAATTTTCCACTAGTTGATGGAAACCGGAGACCAAAGGAAGAAAGAGAGGGATTTGTGTGCTCCCATATCCTATCATATTTTTGTAACTGTCATAGTTTCATATGGTGATCTATCTAGATATGTATTGGGTTGGAAAAGGACCCAAATGTTACTACTTATGTAAGAATAACTAGGGGCTTAATCCATGAGGGATGAACTTACCAAACATTAGAGTGGATGAGATATTAATCCATCATTGGACCTCATTGATGGTAAATTTTAGTGGTTCACCTCAAGTATTGAAATATGAATATCATAATGAAATCCTCAATATTTAGGACCATCATTACCAAGGGAATGTAGACTTGAAATAAATCATTGGGTCCTCATTTTCATGTAGGTTACCCCCGGGACACTTCTTACTACATGTATGATTACATGGGAGGACACACTAAAATATCTGATGATCTGATCCTGTATATAATGGGGATTTGAAAGAGGACATGTCTGTAAGATGTGATACTAGTTTTTGGAGGTTCAAATATGGTTCTTTATGTTATGAAGGAAGGAATTCATGGTACAAGGAGAATATAACACACTAAGATTCCCCATTCGATATAGAATGTTCTTATCAGGGATGTTTCTCCCCCATCATAGCATGTTAGAACATTGGAGATAATAATTTCTGTGTAGAATTTTTCTATGTGTTCATAGGGTATTATCTTGTATCATTTTTCTACATGAGGCTTGATTCTTCGCATATTTCATTTTATATGTGAGTATGTGTTCCACCGGCATATCAATTTTCTACGTTGGGAAGGGATCCATCACTATAGCTTTGTTTACAAGCTATGTTGGTCCTCAAAAGGGAAAATATACTATTCTCCCTAGTTAGGTGTCCAAGAAGAATTATTGGGGTTTTATATGGAAATATGAATTTAGTTTCTACCTTAATATTATGTGTTGGGTTTAATTTCAATGAATTTAATTCTCTCTCCCAATTCTCCCTAGGGTCCTAGCTCTTGTGCATATCTATCATTTTTTATTTTAGACAACCTTAGGGTATTTCATAGAATATCATAGGAACCTCATATTGGGATGTATGACTGTATATGGTTGGGAGCATGGATTTTTTTGTGGGATCCAAGGATGGACACCCAATCCCGTGAATGATTTCATTCATGTGTGACAAAAACCAAAATATATTCCATAAATCAATCTTAGGTCATGGACTCATTCATTCAAGGATGATGTAAATATCTATCCAGACCTATAAACCACATGTATTCACATTTGAGGTGTTTTTAGTAAAATCACATTTGATGAATGATTTCAATCATTGGGTAATTCATGATGTGGTGGAATTCCCGCCATAGCAGTTGTCCCCATAACCATTTTTACTATGAAAACCATGGACCTCCATCATGGATTCAAATTTATTGATCAATATTTTCAAAAATATTCATTAGGTTTTTTTATTCACATGTCCAATTTCCTAGAATTTGTTTTTCCTTTTAGGGAGAGTTTTCAAGAACTAACAAATTCACCCATGAGAATGAGCTACAAGTTAATAAAATAAGAGGTAGTTCAGATGAAGAAAGTAGTACAGTTTTGAAATAGTTTTTTATATGTATGTGGACCTTCATTATAGACTATTCGTATATATAGGGTACCTAACATATTTTCATGAAATATCAAGTAATGCACTAATATATTCATGGAAAAAGACATATCGAGCAGAGTTTCGACTGTCGCAGGGGTTAAATGGAAAACCCTCCAAAAGTTTTTTTATCCTCAATTATGGCCCTAATTTTTTCCTAATTCTATTATGGTTTGATAGTATAGGACTAAGATTATTTTTTTCGGGGGCTCATTTTTCACGATTACAACCTAACTAGTTTTCTATCTACTTTTTTATTTGTCGATTTTCTCAAAACAATGAATTGTATTATTTTTGTGAGATGGGACTCAAATTTTATCCATGGAGCCCTTTTGGTGGGTTTCAACTTGGTGAGTACATTGTATATTTTTTGGGTAGTTTAATTTATGTAATGTTTCACTAATGGGACTGAACTTTTAGAGAAAATAAATTTGATTGTGAATGATACAGTGTTCTCTCTAATAGGATTAATTGGCAGAGAATGTACTAAAACATTTTAAGACACGTATGGGGGATTTTGAGAACCTAGTTTTGTGATATATGTATCAGAGGCCAGATATGGGAACATATGGAAGGATTTAACATAAAAAATTATACAATATGATGTTTTTATTCAACATATATATGAAAAGAATCTCGTGAAGAAGAATATCCCTTTGGAAGATATGACATTTTTATGTGCTAATTATACCGAGCCAAGAGTGTCTTATTATTCATAGTCAAACAAAGGCCTCCCCATGAAACATTCCCACCATTTCCAATGTTCAGTTAGGTTTATAGAGGATTAAAAATCACAATTATAGAGTTTTTTGTATTAAAATATTGTACCAGAATATGAAATGATCATTTTGTTTCATAATTTCTCGAGAATGGGTATAAATGATTCCATTACACTTGTCAACCCCTTATATGAGAAATAATTATTTAATATTTTATTTTTTATCATTGAACTTGATATGTAAGGTATATGCCTCAATATGATTATCATCAAAATGAGAATCAATCCATATATTGTTTTGGGAAGGACCCCCATCTTAGTCTCACCCGTCTACAAGGAGAGGACATTTTTAATATTATTGTGGATATACGCAGGAATGGAGATCTAGGAATCAATACATATCATGTGATATAGGGATTAAATTAATACATGGTTTGAAGACTACTTTTTAACACATCAATCGAACTCTTGTTCATAGAAATGTGCATTTTCTATTGAATACAGGCTCCTGAGATGGGTGAGATGCATGTTAGAACCACAAATATAAATCATTATCATGTATAGAATATTATGGGTAATAGTTTTCTGTTTTTGTGGAAGGAAAATCTCATATGATTCAAGGGATAGAATCTATCCCATCAAAGAGAGAATATTACCATGCATAGTTCTTGTGCAAGAAGTCGTGCATGCCTGTATGACCCATACACATGATGAGGGAAGACATTTTGATGTCATAACTAGACCTAATATTGATGATATGGGTGTCACTACATATTTGTTGATAAAAATAATAATGATAGATTTATTTCATCTAAATTGAACTATTATTTGTTTCATAGAAAGGACATAATCCATGCGGTTTAACAATTTGTGCTAAGGACGACATTCAATCTTTTAGTTCCAGGTCATACGTTGAGTACTATATTTCATGAAAATAGTGATTAATAAAAGGCTCATCAGTCCCATATGTTACAGATTATCTCATGCTTGAGGTGGAAGGAAAATATACGAATTTTTTCTAGAGTTTCATGGATTAATATAAACAATATGGTGCATAATTTCTATTGAGAAATATGGAGATAATGAAGGCCTATCCTAGGGACAAATTTTGTATTTCCATATGGACCTTTTGAGCCAGAAACCAATACAATTATGACTATGGAATATTGTGCATAACCAATCAAAGGTGTCTTCTGAATGGTTAACATCTTTATTCAATGGCTATAAAAAGATAAGTGATAGCAGAAATCTTTAAGAACAACGAGTTTTACCAATTGAAGGCATGTGTTTGAATATGTAAGAATATTTTATATAATTATTTTCCAACAAAAGGATCAATAGAGTGTGTATTTTCCTTCATAATTCTATCTCATATAAACGGGGATCATTTATATTTTATGAATAGAAAACTGAATGGGAATCCCAAATTTGGGATCTACTATATAGATAATGGTTTCTATATATGTGATTGAGACATTATTTTTCTATCCACCACATAGATATTACTAGGAAAAGAGGTTTATAACTCACTATACATCTCATAAAAATAACAATCAAGCCACACATTGTTCATGATGTGCCCTAACATTTTATGTCAAATGATAAGGGTGTCACAATGTAGTTTAATGTTATGTTTTAAGTACATATCATCATTAATGAGAAAATAAAATATTGGGGATGAACCCATGATCAAATAATATGTTTTAATAGGTATCACTAGATGGTTTGAGTCAAACATTATTTAGTTCCCAAATTGTAATTAACAAAGAGTTTTACCATCATGTGTTAAGGAAATTTAGGGTTCTTTTCCATGTCTTATGACCAAGACTATGTGAATTGGTACTCGTTGATCACACATGGAATCCCTTACCAAAACACCGAAGACCATGTGATTTATGGTTAGTGGTTGAAAAAATGGGTGGAAAGGGTTATTCCCCCTTAAATATGTGATGAAAAATTAAGGATAAGTGTATTATGATTTTTAGGTGGTTATACTTGGATTTGATATCGGAGCATCAATATGTATCTCGATAGAGAGAATAAATACGTATATATTTTTAGAATTGGTTCATCATGTATGTATGGGGCATACAAAATGTGTGGAAATTACCTCTTTGATTGTTTTGATTTTTAGCACGTAGACTTAGGATTGAGTACCCATACATCACAATGTATCCAGGGTGAATAGGAATCAAGACAAACATAGTTCTAGAGTATAGCATTCAATGTAGGCCTGATCTGTATGTAGAATGAAGAACTTTTCGGATTAATTATTTCCATTTTTGAATCTATACCATGGTGTGGATATATGGGTGTCACTACATATCCTATGATGACATGAATCAATCCAAAAATATTTCTTGAGTCATGGGAAGATTAATATCACATGCAGTGGATGTAGGTGGGTTGAAGTAAATGAGATGGAATTTTTAAGCAATGAAGAATAATAATATTCAAGTAATTGTAACATATTCTTTGAAATATGAATAAAGCCAAACAAAGTTCAAAAGGAACCATGTAGTTAAAAATCTCTTTGAAAGGAAATTGTGTTTTGATGACTGGTGTCTTTCCATGTGGATGTGTGTCACCAATCATGGAATGAATGTATCATTACAACATTCTCTACGAGTAGATATACTAGTATCACCAAATATCCTATAAGGATAGGAATCCAGCCACATATAAGCATTGAATGAATAGATTCTCTATGTGTATCTAATTGTCACATAGAGAGTATGGATTTTCAAAATTATTTCATATACATTGAGGTCAGGTCTAGTGAAACTTATATGAGATGAGATCCACATGAAATTTAACATCATGTGTTAAGAATTATGAATCATGGTAGTTAAGGGAAATATGATTTTATAAAAAAAAGAATAAAAATACTGACTGAAAAATATTCCTCAATTCCATATGTTGGTATGAAAATCCACTTTTGAATAGGGGGAAATTTAAAGATGGACCAAATGTATGGGGTTTATGAGTCACTATGTATTTTATGAATATATGAATACAAACATGAATAGTTCATGATTATGTTAGGGTATATGGCCAATATTGGGGAGAATGTCCCTTTTAGTGAGGAAAATGTTTTGTACTACCGTGTGACTTAATCTAGAGAAGATCATGGTGTCGTAGACTATTATTGAATTGTGAGATGAAGAATAAATTATTGCTTATTAAGGTCCTGTGAAAAAATACTAACCAAAATGTTTAACACCATGCACATATGATATTCATCCCTTAGTTTATCCAGATAAAGAGAGGATGATTTACCGTTTATATTAACATCATGAGATCTTGATAAATTTTCATGCAATTCATCATTATGTGATCCTGACAATTTTCCATATGATTACACAACATACATCTATGGGATTATATCATTGGTGGGATCCATGTTATGACTTTTGTCCATAAAAATCTATGAACGAGATCCATCAGAGTATAAAATTTTATATATTATGATTCCTCAGATTTTGATTCCAACATAAGTAGTTTCCATCCATGTATCATCGAAGTCCAATGAACTTACACCATGTATGAGTCGAGGACCTTTATTAAAAAACAATGTTTTTGGAGGTTCATGTGATCCAGTATCGGTGGACTGCAAAATGATTCATTCTATGAAAAATATTTCTCATTCATTATTCCAATTCTTCCACTATTTTTTGGGATTTTTCACCTGTAGATAACTGATCAAAAATAGAAATGCCGAGCAAGGTAAATTGAACACCATTAGAAAATATCACCACTATCCTTTATACTAATCTGTTTGGTCATTACTATGTGAAATAATGGTCATAATATGGATTTAAAAAAGGAACAAAAAATCTTTTTTTGGAAAAACACATTTTATCCATATCTACCATCTTTGAATGTGTATTTGATGGGGTATTGCAGAGGGCCACTATCTATCAATTTGACACTATATAGTAAAATGGTTAATGGTTTTACTTGATATCATACTCAGGATATATATTCTCAAATTAAGAAGAATTTATGTTGGTTCCATTTTAAATTAGTATTGTATATGGGACATATAATTGTGTTATGATGTTGTCTTTCATGATGATAATGGTGTTCCTTGACCGATATTATTTGAGATGTATGGTTTTAACCTACATTGAGAAGAATTTGGTTTAAATAATTACATAATCATATTGTGTGTCCGTAGTGGGGAATATGGTCCCATGACATTAATTTCCCTTATGGAAAATTTCCATGAGTACATTGTTATCTATATAACTCCAAGGTATTGGGATTGATGACTATGTGGACCTATTCGAAATGGATCTTTTTGGTAAATTTATTGTAATCATGGGTTATAGTGACACAGTAGTACCAAAAACATTTGATATTATGGGAAACCATGAATACTAACTTATGGTTGTTGGAGGCTCTGATGTGCACATCCATAATGATAGTAGTGGTAACTTTTATATCAATTCACATGATAAAGACCCCATTAAGAGCCTCTTATAGAATTCATTTTTATGATTCATGTCATTATATTGAAAAAAGTTAATTGCTCATCTTCAATTATTCTCCTTCCAATCTATTTCTATAGGGAGTTATCCATTTTTATCATAGACTACATGGTTATTCATCTAGATAGTGTTTGGACTATAAGGTTAATGTATCAGACTAACATTCCAAATATATTCTAGGTTGGCTTGAATGAAAGAAGAGAACATTTGGCGGTGTCTAAAACTAATTACTATTTCATCCCAGTTTGGGTCTGCTAGAGCTATGGCTATATTTTTCATGGCATCTGGTTGCCCATTTTTTGACCTTGTCATGCCATTATATGATGTATCCAAAGGGAATAAAACCATTATTCTTAAAATGTTGTCTAGTAGAGGGATAAACATTTCGTCTTAGATGGAAAAATCCTAGGTGAACTTCTTGATGCCCAATTCATAAATTCCTTCTATCTTGTATTGATTCACATTTACCTGATGTTCTAGCTGTAGTGATATAATGAGATCTTGATATTATACTTCATTTTTGAGGCACACTTCTGATAGAGAAAATCATTTCAGTAATATGTTCTTTTGAATAATAATGTGCATGACTCCAACAACAATATTTTTGGGCTTGGGGTCAAACAACCTCCTCACTGTCATGCTTCTAGATGTAATATTGATATGAATTGACTAAATTTGACGGACCTGTGAAATAGGTAACACCAATTCATTGAATAATATTTTATAAAATGATTTATTTTCTATTGAGATGTTCATTTCCATAAAATCATCTAATTCCAAACCATTAACATCTTTCTAAATCATGAACATAATATCTAATTACTGGAGGATGAAAACCAACCATGCAAGGCACATGATCATCATCATATGAGAAAGAATTTATTTTTGGGTGGTTTTCTATGAGAATCAAGATATAACTTAGGATACTATATGTAGTGCCTAAATTTTTGGTCATTAGAGATTAGTTCCACGCATCACATCATGATATCCGAAAGATGATTCTAAATACTATTAGTGTAATTATTTTTTGTGAGGAAGGAACCCAATGATCATTCAAATGATGTAACATAGGGAATAAGAAAAATTCATTTTAAAGTCTATATCAGCACTAGTGGGATAAACTGATATTTTCAATGTCTAGCCAGTGCATCCTAAAAATCCTATGTCCACTAATATGAAACCCCCATTTTCATCAACCTGGTGAAGGTCATGCGTTTTTCTGTCTGGTTCAATATAAAGAGTCTGACGTAGGCTATTCTTATATGAGGTACTATAAAATCTAAAAGGTTTTGAGGAGGTAACATGAAACAGTTTTCCATTACTTTATTAGTGTCAAATTTGATGCCACAATGGACTATAAAAATATTGAGTAATTTCACAAAGTTATCAACAAAAGTACATTTTAAGGGATTTATTTATAGGGTATATTGTTATAAAATTTTTAATATTGTTTCAAGATCCACTATCTGGTCAGATAAATATTCATATTTAACCGTTACATCATCAATGTAGAGTTCGACCAACTTTACCACGAAAGGGTGGATGATGTAATGCTTGGCATGATGGAACATATCACCCAAAATTATCAAGAAAAATAAAATCATCTGATATAAAAATACTCCATGGGGGTTCTTGAAGGTAACGAGTTCTTCATCTTAATAGAGCATTAAAATTTTATTTTTTTCTAATAGTTATCCCTGAAGGGGAGGGTCAGATAAATGAACGTTAAATCGATCAACATTTATGTGATCAGAACATCAAAATCATATATATAATAGTCCCGATTAAGATCTATATATTTAATTAATACTTTTATATCCCCATTATTTCTCTCTATTCTAACTCTATTCTATACCTAATTTTGATATTATACCTCTCGAATGAAGTAGGATCTGCAGTGCTTGTCATCTTTATTTTAATTTTTGTAGTGTCTGTTAGATTTCATCTTCAGGATATATATTTTATCCACCCTGATCCTCTAGAAACATTAGGTGGTTATTGGCCACCCGTTGTTCAAATCACAACTGATAAGTGTTTATATATGTTAACACATCATAATATATCTTTAGAAAGAAGGTATATGCATCTATTTCTTTAGAATATGTGACCGCACTGATCAATGTTGGTCTTGGGTCTTCTGATGTATGTAAATTTATTTCAGTAATTTCATCAATGGAGGTGGATTACCCATCTTAAAATAAATTAGTGGAATCCCTAAGGTTTTTCTCCTCATTTTATTCCCTATTTTAATCTACCTATTATTCCATACTGAGATGAATTAGGGGGTTACTCTCTCTTGAGTTAGGGGAGGATTCAATATCATGATATTTAAAAGATGAAGGGTCATCCTCTGAACTAGATGTCAGTGAAATAATTTTTTGAATCTCACGATCAGGTGAAGAAAGAATTTTTTATCCCATTTGGGTGATGATGAATCATATTCTACATTAGTTGGGGAAACAGGGACATCATAGAGATTAGATGATGTAGTGGAATGATTTTCACCTGAGCACTAAACATTGTCTATGGAGTCAGTAAACATCTCAACACTATTGGAACTAGTGGTCATGATAGAAATCATGATTATCATTCAATATTTTTCTGAAATTGGATTAATTGGATTGATATGATTGATGGGTATCTCATATTCATCCCATAATTGTTTGATGGGGTGGGGTAGGATCACTTAAAAACTATTCTAGGTAGTGACCCATGCAATTCCATCAACCATGGGTCTTTTCCTTCCCACTAATTGAACCCTAAGTTCATATAATGTGAAATATATAATTTTAATGAGGGCTTATTATTTTGAAACATCCATATTTTTATATTTATGAATTTTTAAAAGCATTTATTATATAGTGAAGGGATCACCACATGTTCGGGAATATAGGTCCTTCATAGTAAGACAGTAATGGTCGTATATTTCAAAATAACCAAATATTTTGTGTTGGATACAAATTATATATATTTATCACTAACCATTATTTGAACCATTTTCCTTTTCTCACTTTTTTCATAGACATGTAAAATCTGATTGGATGGAGAAAGTATATGTTCCTTGTGGACTAGTTGGTAAAATGTCCACCCATGAATTTGATTAACTCCAGATCCGTTGTCAATGAATTCTTTTAGACATCACAATTATCTACCCTTCCAGACACCTACATGGGTATTATGATTCCATTAATAAATACATATTTATCATGATATATGTTTGTGATAATTTGCTGACATTGCACATGATCAGTATCTAACTGATTGAACTCAGTAACGACATCCTCAAATTAAAACATCTGATGTTTAAGGAAATTCTCTTTGATATCTTATTTAATGACTTATAACAATCATAAGGCATCTAATATTTAAAACTATCCATGTACAATGGATAATTTCATCAGGATTTCATTTATACTGTCTAAAGTCATGTTTTATTACCATATTGAGGATTATATTTCATAGTTTTTTATTGACTATACTATTTGATGTAGATATGTTGTTCCTCAAATATGAGTTATATGTCACCCACTATTTGTTGTGTTAGTCTTGGAAGGTATTCTTGCACAATGAGGGTGATTAGACACTAGTACATCCATAAATATATTTTCTAGAGTGACAAGGTTGGAGAGGATTTTGGAATGTTCAGTAGGATTTTCCTACCCTTAATGGACTGGTTGACGGGATATTACATGAGATTATATAATAATGACAGTATGAGTAGGGAAGTCAATAGAGTTATTATTTCGTCCATGAATACAGCTTCCTCTATATCCTCACCTTCTATGGAAGTTTCATTGATTTCATAATTAGGTTCGGTGAACTTGGGTTTATAACCATACTATTCATCAGATATGTTATCCATAATATGAATTTAATTAATGGAACCTAATATTATCTAATATTATAATGATGAATTTTACTAGATGATAATATCTGGTGGTAATGTTTGGAGAGGTGGTACCCATTATTTCAAATCCAATGACATAAATTATACGACTATGATCCAACTATGGACTCAATGTCCATTCACCCTCTTTCACTTTCTCAACACCTTTATAGAACAAAATATTTTTGAAATGCTGTTTTTTGGAGGATTGTGGGGATGATGATGTCAGCTGTGTTGTAGTGGAATAAATTGAGGGAATAATTTGTTATTTCAAGTATTCATGGATATTACTAGCAGTTTGATTGATTATATTAATATCCATAAAACCATAAAACAAATATTCTATTCTTCCAAAAAAATAATTTCCACCCATCTCTTTCCTTAGGGGATGTAGATGTAACACAAACTACTTTTACTAGAAGATTTCACAACCATTACTTTCCCAAAATGAAATATTTATTATATGGTGAATTTGAAGAAGAATAATTCTTTAATTGTGCTCCCCAATATCCCATATCAGGTAAAATAATTTGGTTACTCGTTTATAACAATATGGTCAGACATCATAGTGTTTGTATAGAATAATATATCATTTTTCACTATTGTTATACTTTACCTAGATAGATGATCATCATAGAATAATTAAAAAAATTTCCTCCCTCGTAGAAATTATTATGCATGGGTCCCTTAATCTCATCATATTGAGGTGAGGGTTTAAATTGATGACCAGGGGTTAGTTAGGATGTGGTGTGAGTTTGGAGCTAGAATAAGCAAGGTAGTAGGAATGTATATGACAGATAATGACCTTCTTTTATAATTTAATATTACTGGACCAATGGAGTTAATTAATAAATGAGAATGTTTATTTATATAGAATCTCCCATTCAGTGAGAAATTGATGTGAAATACATATATACACCAAAATAATTAACCAGGATGAGTGGTGTTTGTGACTCATCATGATGGTTCAAAATGACGAGAGTGAGTGTATCATTCTAGGAAAAAAATTAGTTTATGGATTAGGACTTTCAATTCCATCTGGGAATGAAATATGATACCCTATATTTTTTATTTTTTTTTCAATTAAAGAGGTTAATATTTTTCGTACTTTTTAATGTTTACAATATATGAAAGGGAAACTACTAACAGAGTCACTTTCATCCCTTACATGGCCAACGTGAGTTACTAGTGTACCACTTGAAGGTTGGACCCTGCAATGTTTTCACACAGAACAAGTTTTTCACAGCTTTTTATTTATTGGGATTACCAATCATGGAATAAGAATAAAATGGAATGTCCTTATAATGTTTATTTAGGTAACATAGACATCCCTAAATTTATAGGTGGTTGGGTGTCACTCACCCTTTTCAGGTATGTTTTCTATTCTATCTATATAGGTGCACTCGATTCCTATATGAATTCCAATTGAGAAACCAATGACTCAATGATGTCGAAAATCTCTTAATGAATGTTCAGTTGAACATGACTATAGAATGTTTCACCAATGGGTAGGTCCTGAAATTATTTTACATCCATTATTTGTGCTTATTATCAATCTAAGTCACATTCTTAGGATTTACATGAATCCATTCTGATTGTGTCCCTAATTGAGTAAATTCATGATATCCATCCACAATCAGGTCTACCCAAACCATTGGTCAAAGTTTTGAGTCAGGCGGATGTCCTTGGGATGATTTGGTCACTGGGAAGAACAATTTTTGTTGAGTTATACCTATTTTAAGTGTTCATTATGTTATTACAGAGGTGAATACATTGTAGAAATTATATATTTGAGAAACTCATCACTGATTCTCTTAAACACATTCATTTCATCATCCTACAGAGGGAATCGTTGTTCAATCATAATATTTGAGTCATCATTAAGAGGAGAAGTAATGTTTTATAAATTAGTTCATGTATTATTATCATAGGAGGTGATCCATTAATGAGGATGTCAAGGTTTGGTCTAGGGAGCACACAAAATTTGTGTGATTCAACGATTCAAGGTACACACAACCTCTTTTGTCTTCGCATGGTCTATATTCTAGATGGAACCATCTTCTCCTCAATCTTATGTGCTAACATCATTTTCATTTCATTCTACATGATTGAAGTCCAAAATGTTTACCAAATGAAAAATGAATCATGGAAATTATAATGGCTTGTATATGACTGTAGGATAGTTTTAACCCTTTACAAAACCTCTTCTTTCATTTCTATGATCCACATATAGATTGATGTTTATTATTGATTAAGAGGGAACCTAGCTGAAACCTGGTTATATTCCTCCCTTAATGGAGAAATGAGTAATGATATGTCAGGAACTAGTATCCCTAAAATATTTTTAACATTATAGATGAGAAAATTACTAACTTCTACCATCATGGAGTCTATGGTAATACATCCCCCATCTCTTTAGGTTGGGGTTTCTCTTATTCTATTATTTTGTGAATTGGGCTGAGTATTTCGGTCTCGGAGGGGAATTTTGTGTTAATGTACCCCAAAAAATGTTTCTTGAGGATGATCATTTTTAGCTAAATCTATTGGTAATATCACTACACTCTTCATCATATGCATCTATTTCCAATAATTATCTGGGTACTATGTCATGTCTTCCAGAAAACATTTTCATTCTGATGACATTTATAGTGTGTGAAGACTGTAATCCATTAGATGTGAAACCTCCTTAATTTGATTGATTTACTCTTTTAGGATATTTTTGATGGATTGATTTCTTATGGTTGATTTTTTAGAATTAATCGGGGTTAATTTTTTCTATGTGTTCCATCTTTCCAAATCATGGGACCTTCATAATAGACACCTTTGAGTAATAAAAATTTAGGATATCATATATCGCTGGTTATTATGAATGAGTTGTGGGGTAAAATGAAATGATCCATGTTCCCCCATTCTTGGATTTTAACATGATTCTTGGAACCAATAATTATAAAACACAACTCTTATAATGTATTGAGGCATGAAATTTAAATAACTTGTTACAACTTCTTAAATCGTGTTATCTTCACAGATTAAATTGATTCAAATTTTATTGGATAATTAATAACTCCCAATATATTGACTTTGTATTTTTGCTTATATTAAGGAATGGATTTTTATTTCATATGGTGTAGTGTTTTTTAGATAAATATATGGATTAAGTGTATTCATCCTTCTAACAATGAATTTTAAATGTTGATTTGAGAAGTGGATGATGGACAAGTCCTGATGAGTACATTTGTGCATGGAAAATTTTATTCTCGTGACCAAAATGTCATTTTTATTCAACTATATGCTCTTATATTTTATTATCCCTATATGAGCAATTATTGGCTATTTTTTGGAATGTTATGAGGCTAGTGGAGGTCTCACTTGCATCACAATGGTCCGGAGGTGGATAAGATGATAAGCATTTCCCCGGGCCATCTTGTAGTGGATAAAGTTTATTACCTTACATTGATAGTGTATCTATCATCTCTAGACCAATCATTCCAAGATCCTCGAAATATGAGGACTTTCACAGGTTTATCTCAGCATGGGGAGGACCTTCAGGTATAATTGAAATGTATCTACATGGAGGATTGCCACATCGAGTTCTATCACGGAAAAGACTATATAAGTGACTGATGCATAAATATATGGACAATTATTTATGTTAATAACCTTGGTAGGACTTTTAGGGAGTATGAAAGAATGGGGGTGTCATTTTTTCTAAAACCTATTATCATTGTGGGAGGAACATCACAAAAAATTCCATCATGGTATGGACTACCATCATATCTCGATATCCAACAGCATAGAGAATTTACGAAACATATTATCTTGGGAGGAACTTCAGGGTTGAAATAATCATGATGAGAACCTTCTTGAATTTTGACCTTCTATAAATGGGAAAGGATACTGTGATTATCATTATGAGATAATCTATCGTGATTTATTGGATTGTGCCCATGATTGAATCCCTCATGGTAGATTCTCTATGGACCACCAATAGAGATGCTGGTAAAACAAATTAGGAACTTGGGAACAACTAATAGAAATTATGTAATAAGTTAATGGACTGAAATGATATTGAACCACCACACATTTATATTTTATGGCCTCAATAGCTCTAGTATCCAGAAAAGAATATTTATTCTTCTTCACTTAATTTTTCTGTTACCATCAGGGTGATTGTTTTGGAACTATTTTTTGGTAAACTGGGGAAACATGTAGTAATAGATGGCTTTTGTATTTGTGTTTTTGTTCATGTTTATACCATGGTTCTTCTAGGATATTACATTATGCTTTTGGAGTTCTTGAATAGATATATCCTACCATGGAGTTTCCACAGATGTGGACTAATGTATCATAATTGTAAGTGGTGATTTTTCCAAATCCTAGTGTTCATTTATCACATTATATTCTCGAATACACTGTTAGATGATAGAGGATAAACATGTATGATCTAGTGTGAAAATATAATATTTTGGGTTAGTCACATCACATGGGGAGGGGGTTATGGTCTTCAATCCTTCCTATTGATACTATAATCATCAGGTATTCATAAAATTGGAGGATGTGGTAATGAATTGATGTTTGACCCTCCATCATCTATATGATTTCTTGATGATCATCCTTAGTGGGAACTATAATATATGACCATTCTAGCATTGGGTCAGTAATGAGAGCCTTCCCTTAATTTAAAGACAATATAAGTTGACTAGTTTCTCCAATATCTGTAGAATGTTCTTAGAATTCATGATTTTCCAATGTAGGTGTTGTCATCTTCTTATTTATTTCTATTGTATATGACTGAAATAATTTGTATTTTTCATATCAATATTAATTTAATTAGTGTTTTCAATCATATTATAAAAATGGACTTGGTGTGAATACCCATGAATTTACATCTACAGGTATTTTTCAGCTGTATTTGTTTGGAAGAAAATATATAAATGAGTAGGAATGTGTTTCTACTCATAGTTTTCATATGTATTTGTTTGTGGATATTATTATATTGGAACAAGGGATATGGAATGTTCTAGATTTATTGAATTTCATGCTTCACTAGCCACACTAGGGAATAGGGTTTGAAAGACTTCATTTGGTTCATACAAGGAAGATCCTAAAAATGGTTATGATATTAGGTCCCATAGTGTTGATAATGATGAATAACAACATGGGACCATGGGTGTGACCCCTATGATGTTGAGAGGAAGTTTCGAGAATCCAAATTATCAATATACCTGTGGTATGGGTGGAACTATTTGTTGTGTTTCGGGGAAATGCCCTCAAACAAATTGCAGACCGCTACTAGGGTTACTAGGTTCTAGATAAATTAACATTGATGGTGGAAAAATTGTGAGGAATCATATGATATAGGGTCAGATGAGTTGAATCCATTGTCTAGAGAGTAACGTTGTCGTGGTACTCCCAGAATAATGATTTTGAAACATAGTGTTGACGATGCTATATGGGAATTGGAATCATCTATTTAGTCTATTACCTATCATGTGCAGTGGTTGCTATATATATCTACGAGAAGCTATGGGATTCCATTTTATTGAAGAGAGATGTTGTGATAATTGCATGAAATATATGTCGAATATTAAAACATGAATACCTCATCAATGTAGCATCACCATAAACGACCATGTGTTTGATTAAACTTTTTTTATCCCCCATTCATTTTGAGAGGGAAAGGGTATTGAAGGAAAAGTGAAATCATCAACTTATTATATATTTACATCATGTTCACCATTATTTTTGTAATAGAGGAAATCAATGAGTTGGATCATATGAGGGGAACTACTATGAATATATTTTGGTGTCCGTCTGTAGTATGATTAATTTTCTGGGTTTAAATGGTGCATAATCCTTCAATTGGGTTTCAACATTATTATCTCACAACTTCTTATGATCTTTCATCTACCAATGAAGTTTTTTCATTAATATAAAAACATAAAGAAATTCTCATATGCATGATGAATTAGGAACCATTTTTCAAACGTTATGAATTCATTGGGTAACACATCCAATGATACATAAGAAATCATGTTATTTGAGTTCATGGGAAGTTGATCCCATCAAACAATTTTGAGTGAAACTATTTAGAATTTGGGGAATATATTATAAATTTAACCTAATTACACAAATCTTATATTCCTTACCATTTATACATTGAATCACCCTAAAATAAAAATTATTTATAATCATGCATGTATTCATAATCATGTTTATATTTTTATGGTTCTTAATTGATGGGAATAATTGATTATAAATGATGTTCTTCATCATTATGCCACTTACTTTGTTTTCCCTTAATTGGATACATAAACATTTATGTTAATATAACGTGGTTAATAAAATGATGTTTAACATCATATGGAAAAAAAATCCATGAAAAAGGTTCATGTCCATGCATGATGTTGGAATTATTCCAAGGGGGTGCAATGGAAAAGGAATAGATTTGGTCTCCCATGGTGTAAGATGATCTTACTATGGATGTGAAACAATAATAGTTATAGTTAAAGAGAACCCAATACCAAATATGACCATTTGGGTTTGATATGGTCCTATTTTGAATAGGACTTGTAGAACATTATAGGGAATCTTGGTGTTTGGTTTGGACATCTTGATGGCATAATATGTATCCCAATTATTTGGAAATCAAATACCATGTAATTCAGAAAGGTTGGGGCATACCCCTATAGAAGAGGCACATTTTTTAGTTTATGGGGATTAAATCAATGGATTAGACTCATTTGAGTGAATATGATTTGGTCTTATACTACATATGAGGCCCACAATGGATTCACTACCATGTATATTTCATTATTCAAACTACCCTCTATGCCAACACGAGTCATTCATGATGTGGGAAACATGTGGATGTTGTAGATATGATGATCCAATGATCCAAATAGTATGTTGGGGAATGGATGATGTAGAATAAAGTGAGAGGTAGAGGTATTTCAATGTGATCATCTCCTCTCATATTTTGGTTACAAGTATAGTCACATATGGTGATCCAGGATTCTTTGACCAATGATGGAGAAGAGGAGAAAATTTATGATATCACCCAAGAAAGAACATGGGATTACTAAATGAGGGACTTCCTCCCATCCATAATTTATAGATGTTGAGTGAAGGATCAATCAATATCCCCCATCAAAGGGATCAGAATGTGGTTCCCCTAAATTACAAGAATGGGGAGGTCCACTGATCACACTATGATTTACTATTTAATTTTCATCATTACACCACTGTGCTAAACTAATTTTTCATTGAAATTTATAAAAATAATAACAAATTAAACATCATTTTTGATTAAATTATTTATTATTTATTATTTTTAAATAGATTAAGGATACTTTTTTTGATAATTTCATTGAAGGTGGAGGTGATTTGGAGGGCCCATGATGATGTCAAGGAAAAATGGGCCAAACTGTGTAGGATCCATACACACTAGTGGACCCAACAAAATATTAATTCTACATCGTGCTACAAACTAGGTTGAAATATTGCAGGGTGGTCCATATATTAATGGGATAAATTTCATATGAAGGAACCGAAGCCTCATTTAGCCTCCAATATTCCCATCTGAACAGATATATCTAATGAATCATATCTCAAAAAAGTCAAATGCAGTGTTTTGTATTTTATCAATATCTCAAGATGTAGTAGTTCAATGGTTCCAAAAATAAGATTGAGATAGTTAATAGGTGAGGCTACAATGTTTTAGTTTTCTCCAAAGTAGGATAATGCTGTCTAGTGTCTAAAAACAATGCGACAAGTGGTTTCTCGAAATTTGGGTTCCAAAACCCACCTCCCATTTTTTCAATAAAAGAGTGCCTTGGGCTCACCATTTTTTTGATCGAACCAGAAGTGAATCTATGCCATTTTGAAGTCAGCGAGGATTCTCCTCGTCATCCTTTATCTTCTGGAGGCCCCTATTTTAATAAGGGTATCATGGATGAAGTTGAAGTTCCACTTGAGCTTCCTCCTCCTCCTGATGTCAAGCTAAATAGTGGACGATCATTTCGAGGGAGCTATACACACATGAGAGGGAGTTTTTGAACATGTTATTCTATTGGTTTGGTGTTATATTTTTTATAAATGTTTTACTAATTACCTATCTTGACATTAATCTACTCTAATTCCATTTCTATTTATATAATTATGTGAAACGTTTTTTTATTTCAATATCAATTAGGTTGAGATTTCATGTAGGAACCTTGGGTTGTATCGATTGGACAACAAAATCATTCTTTCTATCTCCCACATATATGTGTTTTCAGTATTATTAAATATCCATTAATAAGTTCATTAATTCCAAATCTTGATAACATGATTGTTGTGTCAAGTATTGGTACTTTGTGCAACGTTAAGTGAGGCAAGAGAAGAACCAAGATCTTGAAAACCCTCAACTAAGGAATTAAACAAAAACATGTCAAATTTTCAGAAAAATAAACTATCCATGATGTTTATTGAACATGAAGTGGTCTCCAACTCCCATAATTTTAAATCACCAACTAATTCTATCATCTACTATAATTTTATAGTTACGTTATTTTCTAATAACGTTTTTCACAATCACCCCTCTCTTTTAGTAATCATTATTAAAAATACAAAATATAAGCTACCAACGCTCTTTGAAAGATGATCTAGGGAATTCCCTAGACTAAAAAATATTATTTAAATAAATATCAATTTTATGTTTCATGAAAAAACGTTCAAATTGTTGTGAAATTTTTATGGAGTGCTTTGATTTTTTAGTGTGTGTTTTTATAATATTCTTGTAAATTTTATGAATATTTATTTGTTTTATCATATAACTTTACCTATATTTTTGGGTTCTCGTTTATTTCTTATGTATGATTTTATCATGATGTGTTCTAATCTAGGAGATATATTACCTTTCAAAACCGATCCAGAGAATATCTTACGTCAACAACCCCGAGACGCAGAAGGGAAACCTTTGAAGGAGGACACATAAGAAAACTACACTCCTATTTTCCCTCCATCATCTTCATTAGGATCCAACATTTAAATTAAGTAATATTATATAACATGGATGAAAAATAGAATAATAAAATAAATAACCTCATATGATATTGATATCCAACCCACATACATTAAATATCATGGCATGACACCCAATTTTGAACTAAATCTTGGTTTAATTCATCTATTACCATGATTCCGTGGACTTCTGTGAGATAATATAAATAAGAATTTAAATTAATTTCACACTTGTTATTCAAAATTAAAACATGATAATGTGGATTAGGAAAAATTAAAGCATATATCATTCCCCTTTTCATTATAAGATACTGTGAAAGATTGGGTTTATTATGTTAATGCCCCAATAAGAGGCTAGGAGGACATGAAACAAATTTTTCTTGATAAAAAATTCCCAACCTCTCAAAATACAACAATAAAGAATTATATATGATGTAGAAGAAAATATCAAGGGAAAAAACATAATGAATATTGGGAGTAATTTAAAAGATTATGTTCAAGTTGACTACACCACCAAATAAGATATAAAAGTTTAATAAAACATTTTTATGAATGATGAATTCCCATTGATCGTAACAAGATTTACGTTGATGTAGGTGGTTAACTAGTAGATAAAACCATAATCTATGCAAGAGCCCAGATTGAGAACATGGCACAAAACACTCAATAATTTGGTACAAGGTCAAGTGAACCCATTTGAGGGGTCCATGAGGTGAAAACTTCTGAATTTGAGGATAAGGTGGACACAAAGATGGAAGAGGTATGTACCCTTTTACGACAACTCGCCCTCTCCAATGGGAAATCTTAATATCCTCGTCCCATCCATTTTGAATTTTCTCTTCTGACACCCATTATTCTAACCAATGCCCCTAATTAAGAAAAACTTATATGAGTTCTGAGGAAATCTTCCCAGGAAGCACCTATAACCAATGATTTTGGCAAGAACCATACTATAAATCCAATTCCTGGTGGAAAGAAACCAATATAATAGTCAAGGGTTATTCAAACCAGCCTCGTCAACCATAGAACCAACAAGGGAAGAGTAGTCATCTACCACAACCTCCCAGAAATCCCGAACCACCCAAAAGGTATTCCCAACTACCCCTCCCAATATCGGCCTTCACCAAGAAGATATGATGAATCAATTGGCTTCCAACTATCTCAAATTCCAAAAAAACTACCCAAGTAGCCATAACAAGCCTAAAAACCCAATTAGGTCAACTAACTAACTATTTGGGAGAAATTCGAAGTCCTATGTCTGGTAAACTACCATCTCAACTATTAGTCCACCTAAGAGATAATTGAAATGTTAGTTCAATCACCCATTGGAGTAGAAACAAAATATAATGTAAGATGAATCATCCATTAGAGTAATACCTTCTTTAAGAAACCTATATCTCAGCCATTAAAAAGGACCCAATTGTTGAAACCCATGTCTTCAGAGAATCCCTTCCAAAGGAAAGAGTGCGTATGTTGTTGAGTCTCCTAGCCAACCCATTCCACTTCCATTTTCCTAAAGGGCCACCCAACCTAGAAATCAAAAGGAAACTAAACATGATAATAAATTTTGGAGACATGAAAAAAAGTGTAGGTAAACATCCCTTATATTGATGATGAGTAAAAAATTCCATGATACACCATGTTTCTAAAAAAGATGTGTATGCATCGTAGGTCACTTCGTGGAGATGAAAATATGAGCTTGGGGAGTAACATATGAGCATTAATAGAGCCATCACTTCCCTCCATGTGCAATGATCCTAAGATATTCTTGATTCTATGCACCGTAGGGGAGTATTCATTTTCAAATTCTATGCTTGATTTAGGTGCTTCTATAAATGTGATGCCTCGCTCCATTTACTCTTCACTGCAGATCATGAAACTAAATCCCACTCAAATTGTTGTTCAACTAGCCAATCGGAGTACCGGACACACCTCTAGTGCGTTAGATGATGTTCATGTGACGGTGAGATTTTTTATTTTTTCAACTAATTTTTATTTGCCTAAAATGGAAAATGATAGGATGAATGGACACACCACAATTATAGTTCGGAGATCCTTCTTGAACACCACCCCAAACACAATTAATTTCAATGATGGTAAATTATCTATGTAATTTGGTGGTGACATAGTCCATTTCAACATCCATGATTCCATGATTCATCCCTCAATAGAACATTTCCCCCTCTATAAAAATTGAATTGTTGTACTCCCTTCCTTGGAGAACACATATATTTATTCCACTGATACCCTTTCTGAGTTTTCATCCATGATTTAATTTCACAGTAATGAATCATGAATTGATTGTATTAGTGTTCTTGAAATGTTT
This sequence comes from Viscum album, assembly GCA_963277665.1. Taxonomy (NCBI): domain Eukaryota; kingdom Viridiplantae; phylum Streptophyta; class Magnoliopsida; order Santalales; family Viscaceae; genus Viscum; species Viscum album. The sequence goes on from OY728166.1 coordinate 881,367,633, forward strand.
CGTGCATGTTTAATAAGTGATAATTTCTGGAACATTAAGGATACAATGACCATCGATTATACAACTAATCTTGTAAACGATCATTCCTCATCTGAGGATGACACCATGTAGCAATTAAATGAGATTAGTGACTTCTCAATTTTTCACACACTTCCAGTAATTAAAAATACACCTGAATTAGAAACTAAAACAACAGCCTCAAGATTTAAAATATTCATATCATGTGAATGGAAACAATTTGCTCGTCATAATTGCTAATTCACTTCTTACTGAGCATGAATTATGAGTTCTAGAAATTTTGAGTGAGTATAAACATTCTTTTGGATGACCACTTGCTTACCTTCTTAGTATTATCCCGTCAATTTTCACACATCATATTTTATTATATAATGAGGCCCGACCAGTGAGGTGGGCACAATTTTGAATAAACCAAAACCTCCTTGATGTTTTGAAAAAAGAGGTAAAACTTTTTTTGGATACTATAATCATTTACCATATCTCTGATAGCTAATGGGTTTTCCCATTCATGTAGTTCATAAAAAATAGCCTTACAATAATAAAAAACGAATACAATTAATTTGTTCCAACTCGTTTGTAGAATAGTTGGTGTGTCTGCATAGACTATCACTGACTAAACCAACACACAAGTAAGGACCTCCCATTTCCAATCAATGACCAAATTATGGGGAGGATAGTAGGGAAGTACCATTACTATTTTCTTGATGGGTATTCATGATATTTTCAAATCCACATTTCCCCTGAGGATTAGAAAAAAGTGACATTCACTTTCTCCTTTGACACATTTTCGTATTGGAGGATGCCATTTTGTCTATGCTATGCTCTAGATACTTTCCAGTTACGCATCGTTAGTATTTTTTTGGATTACCTGATGAATTTCATGGAAGTATTCATGGATTATTTGTTTATTTATGGATCCTCTTTTTATGAATGTTTGAGTAGTCTTGATTTATTCCCACTTCATTGTATTGAAAAGAATCACCTATTAAATTATGAGAAAAAAAATTCCATGTTTGTACATGGTATAGTTTTGAGACATGTAATTTTTTGGTATAGTATCCAAGTAGATAAATCAAAAGTGTATGTCATTTCTTCCATACCATTCCCCAAAAAATGTATAGGTTATGAAGTATTTATTAGGTCATGTATGATTTTACTGTTGTTTCAGTCGTGAAATTAGTAAAATTTTCCTCCTCCTCTAAAAGTTACATAAAAAAGAAAATGAATTTGTTTTAGATATGGAATGTGAGGAATCATTTAATATTTTTAAATTGAGTCTCACGTCACCCCCGGTAATCAAACCACCTTGGTGGGATTTTCCATTTGATATCATATGTGATGCCTCTGACTATGAAGTTGGGGCAGTCATGTCACAAAGGGTTGATCAAGCTCCACATGTCATTGCCTATACCACACGTATTATGGACCCTTCCCATGGAATGTAAACAATAACTGAAAAAGAATTCATTTTTATTTTGTTTTCCATATGCAATTTTAGGTCATACCATTTGTGGTAAAACCTCATTTTGTTCTCAGACCATGCATCCCTCTTGTATCTCCATAAGAAACTAGACACCAAATCATATCATATTAATTGGATGATCCTCCTTCGTGAATTCAATATAGAAATTATATATAAAAAGGAATAGATAATGTGGTGGCTGACTATATCAGTAGGACTCCCCCATCCTCAAACATTGACTCATACCAATGAATTATTTTAAATGATATATTTCCTGATGATAAATTATACCGACTATAATATATTATTCCTTGGTATTCCATAATTGTGAATTATTTGGTAGAATCATGCATTAATATAGATTTCAACAAAAACCAAACCAGTTATCTAAAACATGATCCTTGTCGGTACATTTGGGACGAACCCTACCTCTAGAACATGTGTACTGATACAGTATTTAGGCATTGGGTTCTTGATAGCGAGTTATAGTCTATCCTTAGATTCTGGCACACTCTTGCTTTTGGTGGACACTTTGGTCCCCAACAGAATTCTCACAACTTCCTTGATTCTGGTCTCTTTTGGCCAATGCATTTTTAGAATGCCCATGAATTTTTGTAAATCTTGTCCTCGTTATCAGAGAATGTGTAATGTCTCTAAAAAATGGAATTCCAAAATAACCATGGCTCTTTCAAGCTGTTTTTCAATTTTTGGGTGTTGAAATTATTGGGACATTTACTAATTCATTTAGAAACTTGTAAATTTTTCTCACAGTTGATTATGAGTCCAAATGGGTAGAGGCATGAGATATAGGGACTGATGATTCTAATTCAGTTGTATAATTTCTGAGAAACCAAATTTTCTATTGGATTTTCTTACTTTGGTTTATCATTAGTGACCATGGTTCCTTTTTATGCAACCAAACTATTCAATCACTCTTTGTGTCGGTATGGGGTTGGTCATAGAGTGTCTATTACATGTCACCCATAGAGAAATAGTCAAGATGAGGTGCCAAATATAATGTTAAAATAGAATCTTGAATAAAATGGTTCAGCCTAATAGAAAATATTGGAGTCTAAGACTCGATTATTCATTATGGGATTACCGTACTACTTTCAAAACTCCCATTGGAATGTCACCCAATCGTCTGGTGTTTCCAATGAGTTGTCACCTACCTGTTGTGATTGAGCATTAGGCCTACATGGCCATAAAACAATGCAATTCAAATATTTCTTGTGAAGGTACTCAAAGGAAGTTGTAGATTCTGGATCTAGAAGAAATGAGAAGAGATGCATATGAAAACTACAGGATTTTAAAGAGTTAACCAAGGCTTCCCACGACCATCTTATCCTTTATAGCCAGATCCACATAGGGAATAAGGTCCTCATTTATAATGAAAGGATGAATTTGCATACAGGTAATCTTCATTCACATTTTTTAGCCCATTCAATGTGACTAATGTATCTCTATTTGGTATTGTTTAGGTTAAAAATGAAGAAACCAAGAAATCCTTCACTTTCAATGCGAAGTGGCTGAAGCACTTCCACCAACTCCTTCTAGAGTTCTTGATGGTGGAACTCCATGATAAAGAAGTAATCTATGAATGACACTCACCAGGATTTATCATTCCTTCACACATTCTATTGTATTATAGTGAGGACACTGCAAAATTTAGGTGTGGGGGAATGGGTTTATTCTATGGTTAGATTGGAAAAAATTTCATATTCTTTCTTCCAATTCCATTTTTATTTTACAGAATTATATTGTTAATTTTCCCCCTTCCCTACCCATCCCCTTTTTCTGTAATATTATCTCATAGTTTATGCCCACATTATCTTGGAAAATGATGGTCATTTAATCATGTAAGTTATTAAAGATACTTGTGAAATATCTGTATTTCATGTTATTTTAACATTCAAATAAAAATTCGGATAAAATGTTAATTTCAGCAATAATACAGTACTGTGGTGTGTCTTTCATTCAAAATTTGGTTTGTTTTCGATGATATAGATGGTTGTATCATTTTGAAACATTTGAGAAGAGTGGTACCCATTTTTTGAATAGTTTCACAAAATATTGTGTCAAATAATCTCTCCACACATTTTTTTCACCCAACCATAAAATGTGAAAAATTCATACATAATGGAAGGTAAATATAAGTTAGTTTTATTTTTCTCTACATTCCAAAATCATTTTTCCATACGTTCATTCCTTATCTGATCTATTTAATTACTATTACAGATTGACCTAACCATGTGTACCTATTATCTAAATGTTTTTCTCCCACAAAAAACAACAAAAAATTGGGTTTTATATTGAATAGGTCAAATACAACCCTTCTTTAACTTTTTATTTTGTTATAACTATTAAAATTAGTGTTGTGAGGAGATCAAACAAGGGATTGGAGAAGATTGTGAGATTTGTTCTAAGTGGAACTTTTGAAAAACAAAATTAATTAGGGGAGTGATGAAATGTATAGAATAAGGAGATATCTAGGTTGGAAGAATATGGTTTGACTTCTAGGAATGCTTATGTGAGTGGGTTTTGAACATTTATTACAAAGGATGTGGGGAATGTTCAGTGGAAAGGATATCTTAAGTAGAAAATTATAAAAATAACTTATATTTACTTGATAGAATGTGGATTTAATAACCTAAAATAGTTTTCACATAGACATGTGGTGAATTAGTGTCATTATTAACATTTAAATTATTTTCATCAATTATTATCATCTATTTCTTCTAATTTTATTTGGATACAATTTTTGAGATGCATTTTACAATTATCATTGAGAATAACTCATGGATGTGTGTTTTTTATATGATCACATTTCTATAATGATTTAAATTATAATTTAATGCTAAATATGTATGATGTTTGAAATATCAACATGCATAATTTCTTAAAATGTAACTTTGCTTTGGAGTGAAAATGTTGAGGTGTTGGTGTGTGATTTCACTACGATTCACTGTTTCATTTTCACCCTCATACCACTGTGATAAACTATTTTTTTATTGAAAAATACAAATATAATAACAAATTTCAATTCACATTTAATTAAATTATTTTTAATTTATAACTATTAAATTGGGAAATGATATTGTATTTGATAATATCATTGAAGGTGGTGGGGATTCAGAGAGCCCATGATGATGTCCAATAAAATTGGCCAAACATTGCAGGATCTATGCATGTCCCTGGACTCAACCAAATATCACTACTAAACCGTGCAACCAAATGGTCTGGAATATTTTGGGAAGGTCCAAATTTTAATATTAGACATTTCATTTTTGGGAAGAAAAACCCCATTCATCATCTATTATTCCCATCTAAACTGATCTGTCCAAAGAATTAAATCTGCACAACGTCAAATTTGTTGTTCTATATTTTATCAATATACCGAGATTTATATTTTCATATGGTTCAAAACAATTGGGTGAGATTTTAAATAATTTGGTCTACAAATTTTTATTTTTCTCACTGATGAGATAATATTGTCTAGTGTCTGAAATTTATGGGACATGAGGTTTGTAGAAATCATGGTGCCAAAAACTGCCTCAGATTTTGGCTATAAAAGATCACCTTGGGCTCCCAATTATATAGTTTGAACCAGAAGTGATGCTCTACAATTTCAAATTCATAGATGAGTCTACTCCTCAACCATGTAGTTATGGATTCAACTATCCTCATAGGGGGGTCATGGAAGAAGGTGATGTTTAACTTGATCTTCCTCTTCCTCCCAATGTCAAGATAAATTGTGGATGATCGTTTGTGGGGTCTAGAAACACATGGGTGGGAGTTAGAACACATGTTTTTCTACTGGTTTTAAGTAATTTTTGTGATAAATATGTTACATAATATGTATATTGGCATTAATGTCCTCTGATTTCATTTCTATTAATATAATTATGTGATAAATATTTTTTTCAACATAGATTGGATTGAGATTTAATGTGGGAATCATGGGTTGTTCCAATAGTAAAACACAACAATAATTTATATCTCACACATACATGATATTTAATTTTTATGTGTAAGATATTAATATGTTCTTAAATTCCAATCCTTGACAATAGAATTTTTGTGGCATGGTTAGGTACATGGTGCCATGTTTTGAGAGGAAAGAGGGGAATCATGTTCATGAAAACCTACAACCGAAGAATTAAACAAAACCATGTAATGTTTTCAGAATAATAAACTACACAAGATGTGTAGTGAACATGATGTGATATACTTATTTCATAATTATTAATTCACCACCAAATTATATCAACTATGAAACTCTTTATGTTAAGTTATTTTTTTAAAACATTTTTCAAAATAACCCCTCTCTTTTAGTAATCAATATTAAAAATACACACTCTATGCATCCAAATCTCCTTGAGGGGTTACATAGGGTCTTCCTAGACTGAAAACTATTCATTAAATAACTATCAATTAGACGTGTAATGATAATTCATTAATCCACATGAGGACCTAAATGGATGGGGTCCTCATTACCATCGGAATGTAGGCTTGAAAAATCTCTGATGGTCCGCATTATTAAGGAGGTTACCACTTGGACTCAACTTAGTTCAGGTATATAGACATTAGTGGACTTGTAGGTGTGTCTGATGATATTATTAGGCTTTCCTTGTAGATTTTGATGAGGCCATGGCCTGGTAAAGTGAGACCGGTTCATGGAGGTGCCAATGTGGGGCACCATATTATGAATGACGAATGCGACGTGAGCTGGATAGTATAACACAAACGGAGGAATATTATTTCTAGCATGTTCTTATGTAGGATGGGATTCCCTTCATGTATCATGTAAGTATATGGGTTAGGGTATTTTCAGATTATCAATATCTACATAGACTTGGGTCCACATGAATAATGTTTTTCTATTCAGAGATGGGTTCTTCACATATAGAATTTTCTTATGAACTCTTCAATTCCTCCCATGTCGTGTTTTACTACATGGGGAAGTGATAAATATGTATATCATTTTTCTACATGGAATTATAATCCATAAATGATACATCCTCTAATACTTGGTGGTGTGTTGTCCACGAAGGATTAATGGTCCTTTGGATGACTGGATGAATTCATTTCCCCCCTTAACAATATGATTTGTGTTTACAAGATTGGAATCAAGGGCCTATCCAAATTACCCTACTGTTCTCAGATTTTTCATGCCTCATAGATTTTATATCATATTCCCTCAGGTTATATTATAGAAGAATATAGTAACTAGATACTGGGATTTAAATTCATCAACAATGGGTCACAAGGATTCATTTTAGGGATCCCAGAATAGACACCCCATCCAATGAATGATTTCATTCATGGTATTTATATAAATATTATAGTCCCTATGAATAATTTTTTTTAGGGTTATTTGTTTGTGGTTGGAAGAAATCATAGTTTTTCCCTCCAAACCACTTGGTTTCATTTTCTTTGGTCAATATTAAAATCTCATCCCATGAACTATTTCATATATGGGGCACTTTGCAGTGAAAAAGAACTCCTTACAGTAAGGGGGTCTGCATATAGATTTATACTACACAAAACCTCACCCCTTTGAATCATCACTTACATTGACAACCTTCCAAATATTCTTCTTTATATTTTGTTATTTCCTTTTCCAAATTCATGTAATTACTTTATTGTTACATGAATTGTTATCGGAACCCTAAAAACACGGAATAGTTTATCATGGAAAACCCATCTTAAATCTCAAATTCTTCTCAATCACCCAAATATATGGTCAAATTTTCATGGAATGAAAATATATCTTTGAAAAAGGAGCTCAAAATATCAATGACTAGGAATACCAAAAGGAAATTAGTAAAGCTCATTTGGGAAGGATAAATTAGATGTTTCCCTATATTGTAATATCATACTCAATAATGAATGTATTATATTTTTTTCCATATAATGACTGAATGAATTGGAAATAGCTTTTAGGTGTGATAAAAAACCCCTGCCAAATCAAATTTCTGAGTTGACTATGATGGACTTCAAACCCCCTTCATATGAAAGAATATCCATGAATATATTCGTTTAGATGGAATCCAATAATGATGTAAATGAATATTAATCTATAATCTCCATCTTGTGGGAGGACAAATATACAAAATATTATAGATAAATCCTTGATTTCATATCCATAAACCAATAAAAAACACTCAATATGAAATTTGAAAATGTTTCTCCAGTTAACATACTTCTAGACATGGTATCTTGACAATTTTTTATATACTATCTTGATTAAAAGTCACGTTATACAAAAATAATATAAAGAGAACCATTCCTAGGAATCAGCGTCCATTTGAGATACATTCAATATATGATTGGATAACCATATATCTCATCCATGACATGGAAATTATCATCGACACAATACCAACTAATAACTTAAATTGATGTGTACCTATTGATAACCATCACCTCAATGAGTTGGACCCTCCATATAAAGTTCTAATAGGTCCCACATTTTTTAATTCATATTTACCTTGTAATAAATATGATGTTCCCATAATCCTCACTAATATTCCATCCAAGATCTTTATTCATGTGGATTCCAAATATTCAAGGGGATTCATGAATCCCATTTTGAGGACCAATGAGGATATATCATGTTTTTGAATAAAGAGTCAATCACCAAAGTCTACCTTTTAGATGATTATGAGTAAGATGAATTCCATGGGATTATATCATTATTTTGGGAATATTAATGGGTAATCAAATATGGGAACATACAAGCTCTCAACATAATAGAAATTATTAACAGATTTTAAATGTATCAGTGTTTGGTCGATATTTGGTCAATGATCAATGTCGTCTTGACATGAATTCTCAACAATATGAGTTACAAAATAATCTATTTATTTTCTTCCAATCTAAAATATTAAGGATACAAAAATATATAGTATAAAATTAATTACATGATCATAGTGAAGTCCCAGGCCAGTGGCATGTTTTCCAAAATTAAACTCAGGGTTATTTCATAATACATCGTGTTCTACCCCATACATGGTATTTTGTAGTTTCACATATATTTAGTCATCCCCTCATTTGGATAATAGTTTCATGAATACCACATCAATGGTGATATAGGGATTCTATATAGAGATGAAATTTTCATCGACTCATGGGAATCCCACTACCATGAAGTGGTGTATTTCTAAAGGGATTGAAAGCTGGACCAAGATGACAGATTTGAATATGTGAATTCTTAAAATGTACTCATTCCGAGATTAAAACATATCATGTCCAGAAGTGCTTTTTAAAATACCTATTACTCATGAAGTAAACCTATATAATTATAATGAGTATACTTTTCTAAAAAAAATTATTGAACATAGATCCCATCCCATTAATATAATGGATAGGTTCCTTTAAAACCTAAATATTTTATTCTCATTATTTGAAAAAAATCCAATTGATAAATATCAGTGTCTCCACCATGTATACCAGAGACTATGATAAACACATTTTTGGTTGACCAGTACATTTTATTAAAATGTAATAAACAAACCTATTATGTGAAGATCACCTGATATAAGATCTTTAAACATCATTAGAATTGTATCTAAGTAATCTGAATGACATGATTGTAATTCTAAATTTCATTACCAAATTTGAAGAAACTATTCCATCACATATTCTCCTATGAATGAGGATCCTTCAACTCTATTAGATCCTCAAAATTTAAATGATGATTAAATGGATGAATTCCCTCCCACTTTTTTATGTATTTTACACCACCGTTGATGATTTAGTATAAGTGATCATATACATTATGAATGATCCATGGTTGAAATTAATCACTTTTTTTGACACTTGATGAATAATAGAGGAATTATTATTTCTTATAATAATATAGTGTAATATTATTTAGGAACAATATATATATATCCAAGGTCAAACTAGGGGTTTTCAAACATTTTCATGGAATTATCATTAGATATTTCAATTCATAATGTCACCTAGAAAAATATATCTTTTTAGGGATCATTTATCATGTACTATATTAAAATTAATTTAAATTACCACTTAATATATGTTATTTAATGTACTAAATGTATATCCTTTATCATCCTAAATAAAATTAAGAATATAAAAATCAGATTCTACATTGAAATATGAGGCTTTAGCTTCAAAATCGACTAGGATAAAATATGACTCCTTATCACATTGAACATTATTATTGTTTCCTAAATTTTCTAAAAACTATCCCTTATAGATGGATACTATCAATAAAATAATATCTACATGGCCAATGGCATGTTGATCTAGATACACATAGGAAACCCTAAGGAAACAAATAGTATTGTCTGATCCCCATGATCCTCAAAAAACTAGAGAAACCATATTGTAGGACAAGAACCATGCCATCAAATATCTCTTTGGAGAAATGGTAGAAATATATATATAATATTTAGGGGTGAAACCCCTACAACAATTAGACCCCCAATATAATTTTGACAGTGTGTTAGAAATTATTTAATACAACAACGAAATGATAAAACCATCGATGTGTGATTTCAGGATTAACTTTTAGAATTTCCCCAAATTCAGTTTCCAGTACATATGTAATAATAATAACCTCATGAAAATAAATTATACCATTGGAATGCCTCTTCCATGTGACATATACGGTATATATTTTATTCATGTTTATTCAACATGAATTATAATCATCTTCTCTAACATGTAGATAAAATTAATTCTCAATTATTAGCTAATTAAGAAATATTTTTCATATCTATCGAATGAACAATTAAATTAAATATTCAACAACATTATGAATAATCACTTGTGTGTTACGGTTTTGATACCTCTTGTTCTAGGGATTCCGTTATTCTTCTATATTTATTTCTTAAAGTGATCATTCGGTACCCAAATATTTTAGAATAGAAGTATAGAAAAAGAGAATATTTTGAACTATCTCTATTTCCTGATGCTTTACCTTAATCATAGAAATTATCCCATAGAAAAATATATTTCATTGTTCCTCATATTCAAAAATCTATTAAACTAGGTGAAGCATTATTAGGACATAATGATCTCCCACCATAATTCACTAAACAACAAGATAAATCATACCACAATAAATATACGATTGACATTATTGGTAGATATCCATCAGCATTTAAACCTCAAATTCCTTCTCTTTTAGGAAGTAATGGGAAAAATGTTAAATATTTCATTACCACACACCCATACAAATATGAATATCCACTGGATGTTGAATTCCTAGCTGATTCCCTTGAATCTGGGGACGAAATAATTCCAAATAATAAAAGACAACAGTAATAATATCTCTTAAATAATCAAAATATGATAACTCAAAACCCCTAATCTAAATAGATTCATCCATGGATTTTTCATTATCTCTCATGTAGAATTCTATTTTATCCTACATATTCTTCTTTTCTGAGGGATTAAAAATGACGATTATTATTACCAATCCTAAATATCTAATCTAATTATGTTCTTTTAGATTTAATTTTTATGGTTTCATGTGAATTTTGAATTCAAACTAATAATTAAATATAATCATAATGAGAATAATAATGCAAATAAAGAACTCCATCCCAATGATCAAGTGAACACATGCATTGATTTATAAATTTCTCTATAAGAGACATAGAATAAATTTTCCATAATCTCATAAGTACTGACAAGATGGCTAGAAATTTTTTACATGTCCCTTATATAGTCACATTAGGATTAATTGTCAATACACATGGAACATCAATATTTGATTTCACCCTTTTCATCTAACATTGAAAACCATAGGGATAATCAACTAACAACAATCTATTCTCTAGTGATTCATTTAAATGTACACATTATAGAAAAATAATTTTATTGTATAACTCCGTAAATTGAGTATCTTAATTATGAAAAATAGTCTTCTAGTTGAGATTCATATGAATGGATATTGTAATGTTTAGAGATATGCATCCCAATGATTTTAACAACTACTATAAATTCCTCTATAGATGTTATATTGATGGAATCATTATGGAATTATTTAAATAAGATGTAATCAATTGGTTCTTAAATGAAATAAATTTTTAGATATTATATTTCCATATAATAAGATTTAATCACTCTAACCATATATAATTAATGTTTTACTTCATTTCCATAAAATTTTTTAACTTCCTTGAATTCTCCATGAAATTTAATGGACACCAAAAATCATTTAAAATCCATTTATTAAAAAAATATTTTTGTCCATACTACAACATATTCATAGACCATAACCAAATGTGGAATTTATTTGATTGGTCATTTTCTTCATGTCAATACCGAATTATCCTAGTTCATCCTTACTTTAAATAGTTAATATTTGTTGTGGGATGAAGTTAATAACTTCAAAGAGGTGAAGGATGGATATGTGGTAGATTTTATAAAATACCATGCATTCCCTTCTATTTTTATATTTCAATATCTTATGAAGGATAATTGAACCGACATTGGAGATGTTGATCTGAAGATAATCCATATCATTGACAATATATTATGTAACCATATATCCTTTTCTTAAACATCTATGAATGTATAGAACTATGAAATAATCAAAAAACAATCTAAAATTAAAAAAAATATATGTTGGACTAAAAAAATTTTATTAGGATGATAGGCTCACCATATACCCTCCAGAATACAAGATGACGACACATGAATCATCATAGATGACTCAATACTCAGTTTTTATAGAGAAAAAGTAGTTGTACAAACCAACGAATAGTTTCCAACACCCTAGAGAACCAAAAATTATTTATTGATGCTTGAAAAAATAACTTATGTCTATATTGAAAATTAGATTTTTTTTATAGGGACTAAATGTTATTTAGAACCATGGGGATATGAGAATTGAGTGTATTGATAAATTTCAAACATGATTATCCTTCCTTATATTATATAATGTGATATGTTGTTATTCATGATTTTATAATGATAATTGGAGTAAAAATATTTATGTAAGATCCTAAATTATGGGGTCCACTTTCCATTCACAATGAATTCACTAATGGTTCCTATTGAATAGTGAACAAGGATATTGGGTGTATTACAAGTCCAAAAAATTAATGGTTTATCTAAATGTAATTTTTATTGATTCAATTTTTTTCATAAATACAATATATAAAATACAACAATGTTTATAAAATATCCTCAATTAAATATATATAATTTCAGGGGTAGAATCAATTACACAAGATTATAAGGTTCTTGGAATTGATACCCCTTAATGAATATACAATATATAGAACACAGTATAGTTGTTATTAACATAAAATAGAAATATAACTTATTCTGATATGATGCTTCAACTATATGACCAGTTTAATATCTTTATCTGTGTTAATATCCAAATTTGGTTCCATTATTACATTGAATCATTCAATTGAACAATGTTTTTGTTAATTCCAATCATATAATATACGTACAGTTATTCTACTATCATATCTCATGCTCGACTATCATTTATAAATTACCTACTCTATCTAATAGCCATAACCCCTCTCTCATAATATTTCCATTATCTAGATATCAAAATAGATATCCATTTATAATATTGTTAAATAAATATATGCACTTGAGATATGATAATTGCAATATAGAATATCCCATAAGTGTTAAACAATACCAGAACAACTATTTTAGTTCACATTAATACTTTTGATTATCCCTAATTTAGATACAAAAAATAATTTAATTCCTTAATGGAATACCATATGATGATTTCACCATTCCAAATTTCTTTCCTATATTTAGAGGAACGTTCCCCATGGATTCAAGGGTGAAAAAACATGACCAATTTTTCAAAGACAAAGTCATCAGTCAACCATCACTTTTTTACATCCATTATTGATAATATTGTAATGTAATATGAAATTTTATGATGGTTTATAATCATCTAAAATAAATATAACCCCCTTATTTACATCCCCATACTCTCAACCGATGTCATAATACCTATGAGAATATCATCTCATACATTTTTAGTATACTATCTAGGTGATCCCACCCTTGGTATCTCTCCTAATGAGTCTCTGAATATATAAAGGGTAATTTAGTTTTCAATAAATTATTCAAACCATGAAACATCAATAATATGTAGCACACACATGTGGCATGAGTATCCTTCTATTTCCACTTACCTCTAACATTGGGATAGATTCAAATTCACTAATAATTTCCAGAATTTATTCATCATTAAAATGATTTAGATACCCTCTCATTCATGTGAATATTTATTTTTGTAATTTTTTTTTAGAATCGTCATAAAAATATGATGCTTACCCACACTATATCATCTCTAATGCATGACATGATTTTTTAGGATACATTGGTCCTTATTCAAGAGTATTTTCAATTATATTGTGGGCCTTTAACCAAATCCTTAATTATGTGTTTGAAGTATTCCAAAACATATTTTAGTTCTACACATGGTTTGCTTACAGATTCAAGTGATACAAAGTGAGGTTGAGACACATTTTTGTAGACCTAGGTATGAACATTAACGTCTATATTTCTTTAATATTTTATTTATTATCAACTATTGAATATTTTAAAAACTCATATATCTATTGGATGATTCATTGTCCTCTATATATGAGCATGATCAATTGTGGATATTATATATAGTACTTAAATTTGATATGGCCCTACCACAATTCACACCAGATTCAATTCACCAATGCTCTGTAACACTAATTAATTTCACACAAGTTATCCTATATAAAATGCATATCAATAAAAATAAATTCTACTCTACAAAATTATATGATGCTTGACTAACATTTTAGGATAAACTATCCATATCATGTATCTTAAACAAACCTTAAAACCCTATATTATTCCCAAAAATGTCTTTCTACCTGATTCCTCTATGGATATCTTAATTTTGCATCATTCCTCCATGAAATTGTATGTATAATATGAGAACATCTATGAACCAAGATCATAAACTATTAGCTCATTATTCCATGAAACCAAAACATAAAATATGGTCACTTTATATTGAGATAGACATAATTACCATTAGGGTGAATGATAATAGACCATTCATTATTGCAATATTTATTTGTGGGAAATCTCATTTTTAGGCCTATGATGCATGACCTTAAAAGAGATTCAATTGGATTAAGATGTATTACCATAAACCATAATGCAATTTAATTCAGGTAAAAGAATTCGTAAACAAATAATGTTTGGCATCACAATTAATCTTATCACTTGGCCAAAATTGAATCATATTATAGTGTCGCTCATTTGGTTAGAATTTTTGATTACCCCACAACATACAAACCCTGCATATATTTTATAAATATTATTTTTATTCTTAATTCATTATACTGTATCATTAAGATTGACCAAACTCATTTCAACAATTCTTCTTTTTCCAAGATCACATTGTGTTCCATGATTTTTCTCGATATCCCCAATCACATCCTAACAGGTGCCCCTACAGATAAAATCCCAAAGGATCCATTTTCATCATCATTAAATGGATTTAAATATAGTGATGAAAAAATTCCATAGTTTTCCACCACCAATGGTTTCAATACATCCTAGAAGAATTATCATCTGTATTATAGTAGTGTAAACACTATTTTAAAATTTTTAAACATCCATAACCAATAAATATAATATATTCATCTTGTTTTTCTTAATGTGTTTGGTTGCAATTATTCCCAATATATAAAAAGTATATACATATGATTATTTTATCATTTTTATGTATTCATGAGACTTCATTTTTCCATTATTTATTAATAATTCATTCCATACATTTTATATAAGTATTTTGAATAATTTAATAATGGTAATGGACACAACCATGAGTGAAAAAATATTTACCTCATGATATTATACTGATTAATAAATGATATTTCTTGAAAAATAAATATTTTGTGATTAAATTTAAGAAGTAATTGAGAAGAGTTATATTACAAAATATGATGATGATTTTAGGATGATGTAGTAAATTTTATCATGGGTTAATTATAATTTGATACATCATAAATTATTGTCTGATAAATGTTGAGATAATCAAAAAATCATTCCATTCTGAGGCATGTTATAGGAAAATTGTTCATCCACTTCTCTTTTTAGCAATGGATCCAACAAAATTCATTACATGGTGTTATTTTAAGGGTAAGAGAATAATATAGGTGTCCAATACTTTAATTTTAAGGGAGAACATGTGTATGAAAATATATATTTTTATGATATGACAAGGAGATATAATGGAGGAAAATGGCCAAGCAAGTGTGTGTGACACCTACGTGGAGAGTCTGAGTGTATTTTAGTGGTGATCTTGGTATAATGGATGTGAGGATGTTAAACCGTTAAGCGTTATTTAGTAAAGACTACCAAAACCATTTTATGATGTCATATAACCTATAATATAGTCAAATGATATAGTGCCTTAATTACATATAGTCATAAAAATGGATGAATTTTCTAGACTAATGTTCCTCATCTTCTTCATTTAGCCTTCATGGGTCCTGTATAATGACCCAAAAGATTCTAAGTGTCATTTCCTTATGAATTAATTTATAAATTATTATTTAACATAGTTATTGAATGAATATGAACTATTGGGGTTATTATGAGCTGTTATAATAGATTAGCCAAAACAATTCATCATGAATCGCTATCATTGATAATTTATCCATTAAATAATAAATATATATAATTTTATATATGATGGGTCAATATAATGTCCTATATAAACATATAAAAGAAATAATGACTTTGAATAGTACGGTTGTACCCTATAAATACCATTTTCAAGAGAATGTAAGGGATATAATATCGATGGAATTTACCCTTGACTGATCCCAAGGGAATATTAATCATATTTAGAGATATAAAAACCACTTTGATGATAAGATCATGATTATTGAGATCACAACAAAAACTAGGTTTGATGACCCACCCAAATGAAGAACCACCATCTCAAATATTAATCATACGACATATGAATATGTTGAAGGAATATTTGTATCAAGACCATAGAATTTTAAATTTTAATATATTTTTATAAAATAATAATTATATTCATACCATTCTATTATGAGTTTATTGATGATAATATAAATAGATTGTAAAAAGTTGTAATTTTTCTTAATGAAATAATTTTCTTTCACATATATAGGTTGAATTAAGTCACGTTATTGATAAAATTATGAATCTTAAAAATAAATGTGTTTTAATAAAATAATATTATAGAGTAATTATTATCTAAATATAATGTGTAATTTAATTTAATTAGGAGAATAATATAATGGTTACATAGATGTTAATATTGTAGAAATTATTATTTTATAGTAAAAGTTTAATTTCAATGTGAAAATTATGATATTTAGGACACAATTATAAAAAATATATATTATTATTCAATGATAATTTAAAAATTATCCAATTATTTATTTTTTATAATTTTAAATGGCATCCAATGATTTGGATAAAAATTATATATATTATAAATGTAATATCTATATTTTTACATCATAATATAAAAAAAATTAAATAATATATTTTATAAAAGGTTTCCCTATTCAAATATAGAATTCACCTATAATATAATATTTTTTGAGTTTTTTAATTGATTTTAAAATCCTTAAATGGATCCAAATATATAAAATACTATATTTTAAAGTTATAAAATCAGTTCCTTATAAACATGACATGATTCCATGTCACCTACTATATTATTTTAATATCTTCTATTGATGGAATGGAAACAATTAATACAACTACACTTTTGGTATAAATCATAGGAAAAACCATAAAAATATATTTTTTCATTATATATATATATATATCAAACCTAATTTTTATAATTTAAAAATGAATTCCACTCTTATTTATGATAAATAACCCCTCCCCCCCAATCCCACTCATTTCTACTCAAACCCCATTGAGATGAATGTTCGTCCCCCTATCCCTCTCAAAATCCATTCCATCATGTTCAAATATTTTTAGGATGTCCCACACATTCCTTTATAAGTTTTATATAAAGATAGAATGTCTCTCTATATTCATTTTCAGTTAATAAACTTCTATAAATTAATCCATATGAATCTAAATTTATTATGTTATGATAAATTTACAAATATTTCTTTTATATTCAATTTATTTTCAATGAATTATAGATTAAATGTCCCTTATTTTTACAAACTTTACTAAAGTTGTCACTATTATAAATAAATTTATCCTCACCAATTCCATTATATTTCAGGTACATTCTTTGTAAAAAAAAATTCTTTTACAATTTTTTATTTATAATGTTTTTTAAATAAAATCACCATTCAATTTTTCCCCATATAATTCGAGTCCACCTCTCTCACTTTCACTCTCATTAAACCATCCATTGAACATTTATCTACACCCATTATACAACTGAAATTATACCATTATTTTTTCTTATCAAATTTTTCTACAGTGAATAGCCATCCCCATTATAAAAAGACTGTTAAAAAATAGAGAAACTAATCCTTAATTTATTATAAATTTACATGTATATAACCAAACTCTCATTATCAATGGATTAAAAATAATTAATTTAATCCTTAATTTGAATGATATTTTACAACAAAAAGTAACTTACATGATATCAAGTGACGTGTGGGAACATAATTATATAGCCCATATATTTATCGTGCGGTGTTTTTAATTTGTGAGATATTTCATAATATAAAGAATAATTTATACTATGTACACTATGTTAATATATCCAAATGGTTAGCATTGAATTATTCTTATGAATTCATATTTCATGTAGTATCAACAATCAAATGTTTAGTTGGTTTTATCAACTTATATCATGAGTTGTATATAATTTTTATGTATCTCATAACAATTATCACATTTTTATATACCTATTACATATCATGTAAAACATTCATCACGTTATTATTTGATTATTCCCTATTTATTACTTATATATCACCATTTTAATATGTGAACTCTTAGGTTATCCAATGCATTATTATAATATCGATGAAATATAATGGAATGTTTTGGAGTTAATAAGTAATAGTGTGCCAATGTTTCATGTTAACGAGTCTTGTACCTTATTTTAGAAAAAATACAAAGCCTAATAATCATCAAGGATTTTATAGTTTTTATATAATAAATGATTAATAAATTCATATTAATGAAATGGTTTATCATATCTTTTGTGTCAATATTTTGAAAGGCTGATGAATCAAAAACATGTTGGTGAATTATGATCAACCACAAAGAACTTCACATGATTGAGGGATCTACCACATGTAAAAACTAGGACATGTCACATGATGTCATCTCAGGATAGATGCATTGAATGCATGTAGATTAGAGAGAACATAAATATCATTTCTATCCAGGAAAGAAGATTAACAGAATTTGGTCTAATCAAATAAATCAATAAATATAGTCTTGATGTATAAAGAAAGTTGAGCTACTAAATAAACCATCATGGTTGGTTTGATTCCATATATGTGATAAGGTTTGATTCTAGAAGAAAATATTCATATAGATCATATGAATTATAACCCAACTATTATTATATGTATAAATATAAGATGAGTATAACACACATAATAGAGGCTGTATAAAAAATTATTTTCCATTGCATTAGTGATAAATGATACCTAAAGTTGTATTGAATATTTTATTCTCATGACCATTGAAATCCATTTTCAGGATAATCAAAACCTCATGTAACCATTGGGAGTTCAATTTAATCATTATAAAGATGATGTATAAGGTTTTATAAATTATGACAATAATAATGTTTCACTAGCTTGCTTGAGTGTTTACTATAAAAAAAATAACATGATATCTATGTCATCTTAACATAAATTGATCGTATGAGACTGCCATGAATGAATTTCTGTGTACTAAATGTATGTATTTATTTTAGGGATAAACTGATTTAATAGAATACAAATCTTCATAATGAATCATTTTCAATATTACATCATGCAGTAGGGGATATAGAATTACAAGAATATATTGATGTGTAGTTAAATATTGTTTAAAATATATTAAATCTTGTGGCTATTTGATATTTTATCAAGGAGAAGAGTTATTATATTTCTTATAAAAACATTTTTTTAAATAAGTAGATATTGAGAATATTTATATACCAAGTAGTATATAATTTTTTATTACTTTTTATAGATTTGGAGGACACACTAACTCATATTTAAATATGAATAAATGTGTAATACATGGATTGGTTTATATGTGCAATTAAAATATGTTGAACTATGAGATTCATGAATTACATGGAATTATATATAATATTTTTAATTCATTATAATGTGAATGTTTTACCATTTGAGGGTCATATCCACCCATATCATTGTAGGAATCCTCATTAGTGGTAATTTGTTAGGATGAGGCCTACATGTTTCCACTATAGTGTCCCATGTCCCTCTCTTACATATTATCCTCCCTCATTATCCTTCTGGTGGCTTCATTCTCTCATATACTATTTATTCTGAATCATCCACTCTAGTATCATATTTTAATGTCTCGTCTTCTCGCATTAGGTTTTCATTATTTAGATACATGTTATTTCTTCTTCCATTTTTAATTTATTTTGGAATTTTCTTGTAGACACATCTCTTGGTTAAAGCTGTCAATATTCATTCCTCCTCTCTTAGTTTCTTTTTTACAGTTCCATCCTATATCTGGTCTGGAGTGCATATTGAATGAGATTGTTTGGGATGTATATATAGGGCTTTAATAGTTCCCCATGAGCCACATTCTATGGTATTTCAAGAAGATTCAAGGTATTCGATTCTGTAATGTAGGTTCATGTATGGGGTTTTCAAGAATGGATTGATGGTGATGGTAATTATTAGGGCCTATTATTTGACTATGTATCCCCATACTGTTGTCATGTTTCTATCTCTAATGATCATCATTAAGTCAATCTGATAGTGCGGTTCTATTGAATTATTTTTTTTGTGAAGTTCATGCTATCATCCATGGTCTAGGAGGTGGAATATGTGTTATATTCTCCTGTTCCTCTAGGTTTTAGATGATAGTGATTCCGATCCAATGTTCTTTCTAGAATATAGGACTTCACGATCCAGATCCAAGATCTCATTCAGGTTGTGAACATGTCAATTTTTTATTTTCTATTCCTTGATTCCTTTTAGAATGAAAATATCACCATCATTGAAGGAGTCAATGACATAGATACAATAGGAATCGGTCAGGAATTAGCTATAGATTTCGGTATGTCACATTTCCTTATTTTGAATTAAAAATTTGGAAATATGGTTTTTTAAGATATAGGGTGGTGGAGGTTACAGAATGTTATTTATAATTTCGAGATTTGATAGAGTTTCAGTTTTATATTCTTTTCCCGTATGTTTTTTGGTTTCTTTAGTATCATTTTTTGATTGTTAGTTTTCTCCCACTCAACGAAAATATGGTTTTATTATAAAATTACAAATATATATTTTGATTCAATTCATGATAATGGGAATGGAGACTAATTTTTGATACTACATTTCTTTTATAAATGAATATAGTAGTTATTGATGTGAATATATTTTTGAGAAATCTTGTGCATAATGGATGATTATTCATTGATATTTTACATCATTGTCAATGAAAAAATATGTCAAGATGTCTATAGGTGGTTTTGAAGGAAATAAACTAGAGTATTATATGATTGAAAAGAATTAAGATGAAATAAAATTTAGAATGATGTTTTATGACTAATATACATGTTCTATGATGATGCTTCCAATTTAATGGAACCGTACAAGCAATTAGCAGATGGTATACTATCATGAAGAATATTTTTTAGAATAAGAATATGGTCGTTCTATTACTATAAAAAACATAATCAGATTGGATCTTGTGATTTATTTATCTAACCTATTGTTGGTTTCAATGTTCTAGGTTTTATTACTAGTAATGTAAAATTATAATGGTTCGATTGTATATCAAACTGATTTATATGATTTTGTGGTATGGGTTTAATACTCTGATCAACTGGAGGATATAATACTAGGGTGTATAAAATATTTATATCTCCCTAAACCCCAGTAGCTTGTTGTATCTGTATACATTATTTCATTTGAATAAGATACATGGAACCACATCCCAATACACCAAATATTTTATTCGAATTTTTGAACTAGTTATATATGTGAAATTCAAATTTTATGTTAAAGCATAAAATTTAAAAATATTTTTATTTGGGAATTTTATTATTCCCTTTAGTGTATACTGACATATCAATCACAAGACAATTCCTCATATACTTGGGATATGTAAACCTAAAAAAGGGGTGACCTAAGATACTCAGTAATATAAATCATACTACCAAATATATAAATAAAGAAGGAATAATCAATATGGTAGGTTAAATATCTGTGAAATATTCCATTTAATTAATAACATGATTATGAAATCTTATGAATAAATGATGATCAAATAATTCCATATAAATAATCGCATAATAATGATACATAACAAGGGATATCCAAACTAATTGAATAATCACATATAATACCAATATTTTAATCCATAATTTTGGAATTAATAATAAAAGACATAAAAAATACCAAATATAATGACCTCCATGAAATATAATACTATTGAAGAAATTAATTGATATATCAATATGTAAGGCTAATGAGTCAACCAAAACCCAATTTAGTTAATCTAATGTGACAAATAGATATATTAAGGGGCTATATAGAGACTATTCCATCACTTACAATGACCAATGTATTCCTCATAAAAATAGTGTAAAACATAATCAACATAAAAACACATATTGATTATATAACATACAAGTGTTTAATTAAAACCCCAATAAATAAACATAATCATAATCCAACCAATGTAAAATGACAAATGGTAATAAAAGTGTTGATCCCCTATCAAATATATAATAAACCATTTAGATAAATAATATGGACGGTGTCATTATAGTATATCCCCAAAAAAGAATATGAAACCTCAAAGAATGTGTTCTTATATGGAAAATGACTTTGAAAAGACACATAGGACTTTTATTGAGTAAAATTAACCTTTTTGAGTAAAATAACATTTCTTATAAAATCTCTCTATTTATTTTAAAACTATACAATTCAAAAAATAATGTTAAAATGGATATAATTGAAAATTACTTTTAAAAAAATGAATTTATAGAATAAATAGAAAATAATTGATTTAAAAATAATAAAAAACTGTAATAATTTAATCATGAATGAAATATAATTCATGGTAGTTTTTAATTTCATACATGTTGTATGAGTTAATAAAACATTAACTTTTCACAATTAAAAGGTCAGAAAAATACTTTGTTCAGAGAATGAAAAGAATATTAATTTATAAATATTTAAAAATATTAATAAATGTTTAACAATTTATGTAGTGAATAATTTAGATTAATCAAAAATCATAAGGAGAAAATTTAAATGGAACATTATCTTTGTTGAAATAGGAATTTCGAGTGATGAAATAAATAATGTCGGATTTCCATAAAACAATATTCTTCTTAATATTAAGTTAAAAAGATATTAAAATTGAAATATTACTTGAAATTTTTCATAAATAACTATAGGGGAAGAAAATAGGATGAATTTAATATAAAATTATAAAATTATTCTGCCATGGTGGACTTAAAACCATTATAAATAATGATGTGATTGTGGAATAAACCCTTACAACTTTTTTATCTTTTGTATCACAATCCCTATAAAAGAAATCACACTAAATGAAACATTAAATTATCTGATGATAAATTAATTAATGATATAACATAAAATAATTTGAGTTTATAACCATACAATATACATAAGGGGTGAATAGGAAATATTCCTCATTGAAGTAAAAGTGAGACAGGAAACCCATACCTTGAGTCTGAGTTATGACACAAATTCATTGTATTTTGGAAAATAACATTGTGTTAATTATTTAATAACTTATAAATCTTCCTCATGTTTATAATTCCATTGGTATTAATTATTACCGTGTCATATGTTATTATATAATTAGTTAATATTATATAAAATGCTTCAAAGATAATTAGATTATGTGTCAAACATATATTTGGTAGGATGACTATGGTCAAATAAGGCAATATTTAGACATCTCTGGTATTGTAAAAAAACAAAATATTAATAGTTATATATCAATTTATAGAAAAAAAATAGATAATTATTTAAGGTTTTTAAAAATTAACTAGGTAAAAATCATGGAGAGAATATGCCAAACATACACATGAGTGACATTTCTATTTTCAATTATCATTATGTAAAGAATTAAATTAATATTATATATTTCAAGATTTATAATAATATATTATTTTAAATTTTATTTATTTAAACAAACACATGTGTATAATTAATGGTTTTGGTGATTGAAATTGATTCAGGTCACATTATTATGTTAGAATTCCTCACGTACAAGAATAATGTTATCATCTTTTCTTGAATTATTAGGTATAATGAAAAATGGAATATTATATTTTAATAATGGTAAATATATCATTAATATCAAATCTATATTAGTTATATCAAATATAATAAATAATATAATCATTTTCAACATCACTGTAGAGGATTATTGAAAGAATAATCACATCACTTCATGTGGTAGTAGTCCTCCATACAGAAAAGGGACATTATAATATACCCTACTAAAAGAAAATTAATAAAGGTATATATTTCATAATAAATCTATATGTATAATTATGTTATAAATATAATATATATACATAATCATATAGAACCATAATATGTGGAATGAAAAAATGGATGACATATGTTCATGTTGCGGTGGTCCACTGTACCCATGAATATTGATTTCATTTCAAATTAGATTAAGGTGGGGATCATTATAGGTAATTATGTTAATATATAAACATATCATTTTATAGAAGAATATTATATTATTATATCATAATTTATTAATAAAAATGACGTTAGTGGAGTGTGAAGTTAAATAAAAAGACCAACTAAAGAACACTACCGCTTCATCATAAAACATATTTAGGACAATATATCATGTATTCATCGAATGGATTTATGAAAAAAATTGATTATTGGATAATAAGATTGAATATTAGATGTAATTTTTCATGATATAAGACCATCCAATTTTCTTAGTGGGTGAAAAACAGATGAGAGTGTGTGGCCTTTTACAAATGTGGTGAGTAGTAAAGTTGTAATTTTTGAAAGGAAAATGGTGTATTATAAATTTCCATCTAAAAATGGTAAATAAGATTATTATATATTCACATACATGAAATGTTATATATATTTCCATATAGTATATATTGAAAATATTTTTATTTCATTTTTACCATTTTATTTGTATTTTATACTGTAGTAAATACATTGTTACCTTATCTATAATAAATAATTAATATGATTTTCACATTCACTTTGGTAAAAAATATAATTTGAAACTATGAGATAATATAAATTATAGGGATTGAAAATATGAGATCCACTTTCCTAAATTCCATTCTCATGTGTGGAAATTCTAATGTAATATAAATCAACCATGAAAAAATTATGAAGTGGGTTTTCAATTAGAAAATGTTCAGATGATGAAAATGATTTTATATAAAAATTAAATGTGAACATCATTAAAAATAAATAAAGTATAGAAATATATATATAATAAACATAATTTATATATATAACAAATTTAAACCAACAAATAATGTAACTGACATGTCCGTTTTATATTAAAATTCCGTATTTTTTCACTATTTATCAAAAAATGAATCATTTTAGGGAAATAAAAAAAAATTAAATATTGGATAATTGTGATATTATGATTAAAAAAATTAGTTTAAATTTTTTAATATAAAATTTATAAATGAGAGAAAATAAATGTTATACTATGTTCACGAGGTATGACTAAACCATCTTCATAGTAAATACATTATTCAGAAAACATTTCATTTAAATTTAAATTGTTACATTTTTATATCTAATATATTGGTATTAATTTTATTTACATTATACCATCACAAAGAATAAACCTTTTATAATTTAATTAGTACTATTTATACTCATCAATATAATTACTATCTTATAACAAACTTGTTTAAATTTAATTTTAATATAGTATAACTTTATGTCTAAACCTACTGTTGTGTGCCTCACAATATATGAATGAAATTAAATTTTTTATAAAAGAAATATTTTATAATTTCTTGGGGTGTTACAGTATTCCCGCATATAAATATATTTTCCTGTAAATTTCAAGGATTTTACCTTTTAATCATATGAGGTTATTTATTCTTCATAGTATCCTCAATTTTCCCCATTTCTTCCTCCATTTTGTGATTTTTACAATTAAAATTTACCATATGATGCATCTAATTCCCCAAAACATTTTCTCTAGTATCTTGAATCAGGATGCATTATTCATTGTAGGATATATCATGATCTAATATCATTTTATAATTAGTGATCACATGAATGAAATTTGTCATGTACATCATTAACAATGATATTTGAAACACATTATGTCCCTTTCATATCCTCGACAATATTTCAAAAAAAATTAAGAAATAACCCAAAGAAAAAAAATTTATAAAGGGTCCAATGAACATGGGTTTCATTTTCCTTTTATTTTATCCATATAAATCCATTTAATATAGATATTTTATTGAAAAAATGATCTCCCTTGATGAATTCTAAATCATTCCCCCAATTATCAGCATAAATTTGTTGTCTTCTATGAAATGTATTAATGTGAGTCTAAATAGGAATTATCATTATATTTTTCACCTCAAACGTTTTTTTCCATATGTTATTCCTTTTCCAAAATCTTTCCAAAAAATTAGATTTTGAAATATATTTCCATATAATACTTCATACGGTGGTAAATGAATAAATGATTTGAAAATATTATTTTACAAAAATACTAGAAAATATATATATTGATCTTAAAAACCATGAATGTCATGTGTGAATGAACTAAAAATTAATTTCATTGTATGTATCATACTTTAATGTTTTTTATCACTTTTATGGTGGTAGGTATTGCTCAAATTAATCATATTATCAAGAACATTCTGAATACTATTCCAGAATATCAATGTAAATCAATGATTACGATCAGAATCCATTGAAATATGTGCACCAAGTACTTTTAAAATTCCTTAATATCCTTTTTTTAATGAATATCAAAAGGTAATTATTTTCATATAAAAATTAAATGTTTGATTTTGGTTAGGTGAGAAACAATTACCCATATTGCATCATTATTCGTATGACTTTTTTTGTAGTCCTATAAAAATATAAAAAGTATTATCATCCCATTTCCATATAGGAATAGAAATATGTTGGCTGAATCCACTATGATTTTTCCTCACTACATTCTCTTTCTCAAAACTAAACAACCAGACACATAATCTGAATATTTCCAATTCCTTTTCTCACACTAAAAATGTTCACTCAATTTCATATATATATTTTTTCTATGAGGGTCTATAATATAATTTTAACTATGACTGTAATCCAACAATAACATATTTATATGA
Organism: Viscum album; assembly: GCA_963277665.1. Taxonomy (NCBI): domain Eukaryota; kingdom Viridiplantae; phylum Streptophyta; class Magnoliopsida; order Santalales; family Viscaceae; genus Viscum; species Viscum album. The sequence goes on from OY728166.1 coordinate 881,394,653, forward strand.
CATATATGTGCAAGAAATAATCTATTTCAAAATTTTATAACACTATATTCACAACCAATGTGTGAAAATTTCTGATCATTCACATCGAAAATTTTTATATAAATGTTCTGATCCGTGGAATGAAACTATTTATCTTTTCTAATAAATATGGTTTCACAATCTTCTAAAAATAATAATGATGTATCCCCTTCCATAACTATTAAAATATCCAACTTGACAAGATATATGAACATAAAATCCTTCTTAATCATTATTTTGGGTGGAATTCCATGATCATTCCCACTCAATGCATCTCATAAGAATTTTTATTTCCCATGGTGGCAGTGTATCAAGATTTCATAATCCCTGTGTTAATTATTCCATTTACATTTCCTCATATTGATTTATTTTTTTGTAAAATATGTATTCTAGTATTTATTGATCAATTTATATCTCACATAATTCACCACAAGGAAAATGTCTCTATATTTTCAAAAAAATGACTTTAACTATTATCTCAAGATCATGGGTTTGACATTTTTCTATCACAGTATCAAATTTCCAGGATATATATGGAATAACATTAACAATTTTAGTTAGGAAACATCTTAGTTAATTTTTTATGCATCACTATATATCACAAACCCACCATTTCAAGATAGAATATTAAAAAACAGATCATTGACCAATATCTTCTTTAGTTCATCAAAAAATTATTCACATTCCGTTGTCCAATAAATATAAACCCATTTATATATAAAATATGTTAATATATTAGTTCATGGTAAAAAAGTATGGAATAATTGTTCATATTGTCCTACAAAAACAATGAAACAATTTACCTCAGTTATGTTTTTATTTTATAAGACATTATCTTACTGCCTTCAACATCACAGGAACATCAATGATTCCATCCCTTGAGGAAATATTTCCAAGAAATGAAAATTCTTGAATCCATATATTACACTTACTAAATTTATTATATAACTATATCCTAGTAATAATCTCAATAATGACAAATATTTGATATCATGATCCTCATAGCTTTTAGAATACATAAAATACCATCAATGAATGCCAGATAAATGCACAATATATTAATTAGTTAGATTCATATATATATTTTATTAGTAAATCCAAAAAAATTACTGTGAACTCAAAATTTCCATACAGTATTTGAAAATACATCATCAGAATGTATTCCATCATTTCACTCAATTAAATATATCCCATATGGATGTCAATCTTGGAAAAACTGTTGTCTCTATAAAGTTCATCTATTAATTCATCAATGTGTTGAAGAGGAAACTCGTTCATTATTGTAATATCATTGATATATTTATAATCAATGCAAATCCTCAAGGATCCATCATTCTTCAAAACAAAGAGAACATGGATCCCCATGGTTAAAGAAAATGGGGAATAAATACCTTATCACCCAACTCGTCCAATCATTTATTGAACTCCACTTATTAAAATATGTTAATTATATAGGGAGTATTTTATATTTGTCTTACATTAGGGTTCAAATCATTGGAAAAGTAAATTTCAAGCTCTGGGTATGTCTAGATAATTCTTCAAGAAATGAATCACTTTATTCCTATACAGTAGATACATCCCCATTTTTAAGATTTACATTTCCATAAAAAGATAATATTTTGTCTTACTCCCTAAGAATTTAATTCAGTACTGGTATTGGAAGTCGATCTAGATCAGACAAAGATGAAGAATTATGTACTGTAAAGATAAATAATTATATAAATTTCTCACAAATCATAATTTGTATCCCAATTAAATAATTCACTGAATAATATTTTGATATAGTAGATAACAAAGATTATATTGAATTAAACGATATGTATTAAAATAATTTCTGAAAATAATTAATGAGTTTGTTTTATAATTGGGACATTCTAACACATCCATGTTGTATTGATATTTCCCCTGGGCAGTTGGACTAAAAAGTCCCTTATTACCATAAAATGGAATTCCATTATTTTATAAGAAAAAATTATAGTATCATAAGAGCATGGGGATCTATAATTAGATAAAATATTAAATAAAATTTAATATATTATCAAAGAAACTACCACCAAATCACTAAAAACTTCTACATCCACAGTAGCAGTAGTATTTTTCAAGAGTTCCCACCTTGGGCCCTTTTGTAGTAGATTCCCTTAATGATTTGGGAATTTGTTTAATTAATAACCCAAATCACTATAATTAAAAAACCAAATTATGTATTTTTATATCTTACCTTTTCATCATTTTTACCAGTAATCCTTAAAATTACACATATTCAAGAATCTCAATCCCTTATGCAGTTTGTTGATTCTTTATCTCAATAGTCTTCACAAAATTGGAATAATTATTCCCTCTTTATCTTTATTAATACAATTCCCTATTCATTATGTTAAAATATCCTATTATTATACTTTGTTTTGGTACATATATATGATATAAAAAAGTATTTCTCTATATTCATGGAACCTAAAATGACAGTGTCATTAGAAGAAAAAATTTGAGACTAATACCCTTCTGTGATATGGATTAATCCCACAAATAAAATGTTCAATCTCTCACAACAGTTTTCATATGTAATATGTATTATACATCGATAAACATGAAATGTTAGCATCATTATCAATATTAGTTTTATAAAATATTTTTTAAATATGAGGTCAATTTATCTTCATTTTAGTTTTTTTGTAATAATGGAAATATTTTTCAATAAATACCTCTATAAAAATAATTTATTAAATAAGTTCTAATGCCTCTTCCTTATTAGTATTCCAGATTCACAACTACCATTGATCAGCATCTGTAATGAGATAGTACATGGTATGTGTAACATTTTCCTTTCCCCACATCCCAATGATATAAATATCTTCTTGATAGAAAAAATAAATATCTCATATTTCAACAGAACAATAGTCCCAGTAAATAATGGGGGATTTTATCACATAAGTTGATCTCACATATGATAATCATACTCTATAATTGAATTCTCAATCAGAGAGAAGCTTATTTTTCATAACAAAATTACTTTGCACTAATATAGACCTAATTTTCCCTGTTCTCATGATAGATATATTGGATTTCTCCACAAGAAAATATCAACATAAACCATGAGTATTGATACCCATATTACAGATATGCACCATTAGTAAAAAATGTTATATACTAAAATAGATTGTAATATTTTAAGTCTAATATAAAAACTTATAATTATAGATATTTTGTAACACATTATCTTTAAATAAAATATTTATTAGTTTTTAATATCTGTATAATTACATTGTTTTCATTGGGGATAAAATTATTTACAAATATTTCAAAAGGGACATCTAATAAAATTTGAATTATCATAATAATATCATCTAAGAGATTCAATATAGTTGTTTTGTACGGCCTTTTTAGATACACTAATTGACTATTCGGTCAATCAAAATGTCCCATTTTTAGAGTCATTACCCCTAGGTACCTATATGCCTATGAAAATTCTACTTATAACATCCTATCTAGAATATATTTTCATGGAATTCAAAAAAAAATCTTCACAATATTTTATTATGTTCTTATATACCTACCCTAAAAGACTAGAAAAGGGTTCTAATCTCAAATCTGTGTTTTCATTAATATAGATTCCATGGTTACTAATAATCATTATTTGACACCATATTTAGCAACCACAAACTAATTATCCTTAAACCTCTCTCTACTTTGTTAAATTACAATATGGTACAGAGAATAACATCTAGAAGGACTGAAAAGTTTAGCATTCTTGAATAATATTTAATATATATTAAAATCCTATTAAATTTTAAGATGTAAAATACATAATGGATTTTCATTGTTAATTCCATTATTCCCATTATTATATCATTGTGTGTTGATCAAAAAAATTTTCCTTTTATCCCAATGATATAAAAACATTGTAAATGGTTGAGTTAGATACATAGTACGAGTAATAGTAAAATTGATGTTATTAATAAATTACGAAATATATATATGGAATGTAAAACAATTGAAAGGAATTCATTTTAATCATTAACTTGAGAATTGAATAGAAGTAATAAATGATGAAAAATTATTGACATATAAATAATCATATGAGAATGAATCATTCCATGAATATTCTAACTAATCCAATAATGATATGGAAAACCAATTACTGAATTCAAATTTGTGAAATACATGATGTTTAAAAATTGATACATATCGTCAGAGACATAATCTAGGAGAACTATAAAAATGGGTAATCCCTCAACAAAAAAACCAGATCTACATTTTTCAAGATACCTATCAAAACATTTGGTCGACATAGAAGTCTTTTACCCATCACTTACTAAGTATAATTGATTTTTTCATTAAATATTAATGACTTTTCAATTTTGGAGATAATGAGAATTACGTATGCGTGAGTGACTTTTTCAAATTTCAATGATAATTATGGAACAAAATTATATAATATATTATATTTAAATATCATAATTATATATATATATAATAAAATTTATTTCAATAAATATAATTATATATACAAACTGTTGGTATAGTGATTAAAATATATTCACATCTCTTAGTGATGGTAGTAGTCTGCACATACACGAATGATGTTATCATCTATAGGTGAGTGAAAATATACGAAATTAAAAGGTTTGTTATATTTTAAAATAAAATATATGTTAAAAAAATTATATTTATTTTTCATATAGAATATATAATACTATAATTTATCATTATCACCTTTTATGTGAAGTGTTAGTGACTGATGAATCACATCGTTTTGTGATGTCGTAGTCCATCATACAAAGAACCGACATTATCGTATGCCCAATGGAAAGGAATGTAAAAAAAGGTATATATTATTTAATTAATATGTATGTTTAAGAATGTAATAAATATAATATACATACTATAGATTCATCTTTACAAACCATGATATGTGCTAAACAAAAAATGAATGACATTAGTTTTTGTGGCAATAGATTTGTTTAAAGATAAACAATGAGTTCATAACCCATTTAATAGTGTTGGGGATTATTTTAAGTCCATCAATATACCTAAAAACATATAAATATATATGAAATATCAATCGTATATTATATCACCAACATTTATTGGTAATCGAATGATTTGGAGGCAGCATTATTAAAAATAATGCTCATTGATGAAAATTAACTTTTCTTCAAACTGCCTATTTAGGATTATACATAAATTATTAATAGAATGGATTTATGTATAGAAAAAGGATTTAGGTATGACGATATAGAATCTATAAATTGTTATAGATATGAAATGTCATATCAAAAAGGGTTTGAAGGTGTGAACAAGAGTGGATAGGGGTGTTAATTTTTAGGTGAGGTGAGCTAAAAATATATAATTTTTTAGATTAAAAATGTATATCACATTTTCCAATTTCAAAAAAAAATTAAAAATATATATTCTCTATAATTATTAATTATAAAATCATATTATATCGATCAAATAGATATTATATGTTTTAGGATAAATACTATGATTATTTTCTCAGTTTATCCCATGAAAAATCCTTTTTCACCTTAACCATGATAAATAATTTTTACAATTTTTAATATTCATTTTTGAAGAAAATAAAGATTAAAATTTTATATAATATATGCTAAACTGATTCCTATTATTTAATCCATTTTTCAAAAATCCATTCCCATAAGTGTGAAAATATATTTAAAAATTATTCCTAAATGTGCAATGAGAAAACAAGTTTTCAAAAATGAAATAATAAAATGTTTACATTATGGTTATTTCAAAATTCAATATGAAAATGATTAAAAATAACCATATGGGATTAATATATACATACATGAAAAAATTATACTTTAATAGTAATTCAAAATTTAATTAAACATCTTAAATAATATAACCCAGAATATAGAAACCAGTTATAATTAAATATGAATCACTATTCATAAAAAAATGCAACATTTCAGAGAATTACGAAAGTTCACTCCAATATAATTTTTATATATATATTGAAAAAATATAAATTATTTAATTACATAAATTTTTAAATTTATTACAAAATTTTTTTATGTTATGTGTGTGAATTTCAACAAAAAAATCATTCATTAATAATTATAATTTTCCCAAAAAAAATGTTTCCTCTTATGGGGTTATAATTTTAAATATAATTAATATATACCCCTTTTATTTATTTGATTATTGTTTATACGATATAATTTTCAAAATTTATTTATAAATTTCTATACCTAAAATTTATTGTGTATGTTATAATGCCCGTGATATAATTATATTTTAATACATTTTTCTATTTTATTTAAACCTAGTCTATAAAATAAATGAAATTTTTTTTAAAGTAATATATTTTAATTTATTTGTGTGTTGCATAGTTATTTACTAATAATGCTAAAGTATTAAAAAAAATTCATATTGATAGTCCATTTTATGGAGTCTAAACAATAAAAAACGATGTTGATTGATATTCTAAATTTTGTAAATATTGTTGAAAAATATATTTCACATTATTACTACACATTTGGTGAGGATATGAGGTAACATAGATTACAAAAATAACCCTATTTTTTGAATGTTTAAATTAAATGAAATAAAATTATAAAAAAACATATAATTTGTATCCCCCTTCTCTTTGTGGTAAACATGGATGGGGATCTACATATGGTATAAGAGAATACTGGTTAACATTAATGATCAAATATTTCACTTTCTTAATTTAATAAATTAAATGAAGTGAATATTTTACAAAGATTCATAGAATCCTATGCTTTATAAAATCTAAGATAATATTGATAATAAACATTTATATATTTATAATATGACATATAAATATTGGATGAAAGGAGTAGAACATCAGATTAAATTATTCAAATTGTAAAGGGAGAGATACAAGTAATAGAATATAATCAATTTGGACCATATTATTGTAATTCATTTTATTATGTTTCCATAATTATGCCAATTCATCAAATGATGATAATATTTCACAATGATGATCCTCATTGTATAATTAAGGATCTAATAAAGAGGCTTCCCAGTGAAATTATAAACTTTATTATAGGTTTTATATAGTGATATCATTTTAATAATGAAAATAAAGAAGTATAAATTTCATAATTAAAGATTGAACCATGTTATATTGTTACAAATTGAATTTCAGTTATAGACCTACTTTATATAAAATTGAAATTCATGTCACATTATAACATAATATGATTTATTATTGATAAAAAAGAAAAAGATATACTTGTAAAGATGAGGTTAATGAGTTTTTATTGTGGAATATTTCATTTCACATTAATAGTGTCATAAAATATCAATTGATGATAAATAATCTCAATGTGAGGATTTGGGAAAATTGAAATACTAAAGTTTATAATTATTTTCCAGGATTATGAAATGTGCTAGAAGAATTATTAATCATGTTTATTGACAATATAGAAGATAGGGTTTCATCCATTGAGGATGAGTGGTTCCACCTCAATATGATTTTTTTGGGATGGTGGTGGGAAAGAAGATTTATGAATCACCACAATCTCAAAAATAATATGTGATTAGGAAGATAGATTATATTACATAGATTTACAATCAGTTCCATGAAACAAATATATCTTATATTAGTTAAAATAATTTCATGAGAACAACATATAATAATGTGGAAACCCATGAAAATAATAAAGTATCACAAAACATATAAATTACATTCTATATATATATAATAATTAATCCATTAATGGTAGGAGTCCTAAATAACAATATAAGAAAATATTATTCATGAATGGTTGTTGATGCTCCTTTCCATCACAGAGTCTAACGAATTGAAAAGGGAAATACCTTGAACCCAAAGTGATTCATGATTTGAAGAAACATCAAAAATTGACAAAGGCATGAACAAAGATTCAAATGCACTTGGGTCATGCATGTTCTACCAAGGTCATGCATGTATACTTGCGCACCGCCCATTGGTCATGTCGGTGACTTGCACTCACTCTTTGATATTCGTCCAGGGTCTTCTCTGGCCTATAAATACCCCATATGGGCCCCCATTTCAGAGAGGAAATATTCCAGAATATCAGATTTGAGCTCTCGGTGCCCTAGTCTCTTCTCAAAGCTTCATAACACTTCTACGGAAATTTCATACCTTGAACGGATTATCTAAAGAGGTGGAGTAAGCCCTTAGTGTTGAAACTCGTCAACACATGTGCACTTAAGTGGCCAACCCTTAAGGGAAATGGGCACACTAGCGCGCCCCCTTACCCCTTGAACAGAACATGTGCACCACCCTTCTGGAATCCCCTAGGGATAATACTAAGGGCTCGAGGCAAGTCTCGACCAATAATTACCTTAAGGGTTTACCGCCGCGCAAGTACTCATGTGTCTCCTAGGTACACCTGCGCGACCAGGACTTGCGCACCCATGCAGGACTTGCACGCACTTCTCTTTTTGGGTGCCCTTCTTGCCCATTTCACCTCTCTTATTCCTATCCACCTCTTCTATTCAAGATTCAGCCTTCAAAACCCTCTTTAATGATATTTTCTTCGGCATGGTTCCCTTGATGACTTAATTATCTGAAAGAAATTCTAGAGAATATCACTCAAAACTTAGTGATTTACATATCTTTATGTCACTAAGGTTAGAAATTTCATTCATTCAATCTCATTCATTAAAATGAGAGAATCCTTAACCTGGGCCTCTTTTCTAGGAGTAAGCCCCAGTCCAAATTCTACTAATTTGGGCATCATCCTTAAGAGTAAGCCCCATGTCCCTTAACCTGGGAATCCTCTTTAAGACTAAGCCCCAGTCATAATTTCCTTTTAACCAGTCCTAATTTACTTTTGATTTTGGGCTTCCTTCTTAGGAATAAAACCAAATCATAAGTCCTCTCTAATTTCGGCATCCTTCTCAGGATTAAGTCCTATGTTAAGTATACAAATCTCCATAAAGCACATATACCTTTATGGACCTTATTCATGGGTTTCTTCCATGAATTTACATTCAATATTCATCTATTTTTTGGGCAGTCATCCATACATAATCCCCACATCATTTCTTATGATTGCATCTTTCATGGCACAATTGTCTGGTTTCACAAATAACTCTTGTTTCTCACACCGAGAATGACTCATGTGATCTTAGAGTGTAAAAGTAATCATGACATCATTCTTTGAGCCATAAATTATGCATAAACATCATACACCCTTACTCTAACTACGTGGGTTTCGATTCCTTTTCTAAATAAAGGACACGTAGGTATCCCATCTGCGAGTACGATCCCTACTCTGAATTAATCAACGTTCTTCTGAATGAAAATAAATTTCAAGTTCCCCACTTAGTGGATTTGAAACCAGTATGGTCATCATAATGACCAAGAGACATTGATATAATGTATTAAAGGATACCATTGACTAAGAATCTCTAACAAATATAGATGATTCTTTATCGATGAAGAACCTCAAATACATATAAATAGATTTTCTAAATTTCATACATATGAATCATTGATTGTCAGATCTAAAGGAAAGATCATTATTATACTTGGTAATTTAATAAGGATTCATGAATATAACTTAAATCTATAAATAGAGTTTGTGAGTAGAAAATAATTCGACTCAAAAAGATGTGACGAGTCTGACCTCCCATCCTCTCATCCAATGCAAATTCTGAAGCCTTTTAAGTTCATAACTAATGAGCACATACCTTGGGATAGTAGGTCCAAATGGATATAGAATTATTGGATGTTTCCGGTTATACGAACAATCTCGTTAGAAACATCTTGGCATGTTTGAACATTAAACCAACAAGGTAATCCCTAATTCCATAGGAAACAAAAAATGGTGAACTCGACGTGAATCCTTAACCAAGTTAAAATGATCTTTTACTTACTTGTTAGGTATTTATTTAAACTAAATTAGAGGGCCAACAAAACAGCCAATAACATATGTGCTCATCCAAAATATGCGGTGGCTGGAATTATCTTGATTACGTCTGTTATATCAAACATGCACTCTTTTCCAAGATCGTCTGCGTTACAGAAATCATTTCTCTTAAATTCACACCTGTGAATGCCTCAGCTATGAATACCTCTATTACTATTCCTTTTGGATCGTCGTATGCTCTGAGGATGAAATCACCTACTCAGCGTCTTCAATGTTGGGTATCAAATGTGCTGGTTAAGGAGTACCACAAAAACAGTACTATTCCGACTCTGGAGGCCGCTCGACCATCCCTACAAGTAAATAATTCAACCTTGTCATCCGAACAGCGACGACTAGTGATCAAGTTGTAGGTGGTTCCAAACACTGATTCCAACCATTTCGGGTTGTTATCCCTAGAACACAATCATCATTCCTTTCCATATTATGGATAGGTGAATGACCATGTCCCTCGAGGACTTAATTCAAGAAGACATGAGTCCATCCTGAGGTCTCCCATCAACAATCACCGCTAGACTCGTGCGGTAGTGTGCCCTCAAAATGATGAGGGTATCGTCTACAGGTGTTCAGCTTAGGTTCCTCAAACCCGCGAAAGAATGATGAACCACCACAGGTGAAATATATCCAATAGTGAGTAGGTTCTCATCTCTTCCATATCCAGAGAATTCCACCAACCAAACATGGGGGAAAGAAACTAACAGGAACACACACATATCCATTTTAATTCTTTTGTCCAGCAAACTCGTCTGGCTGAAACACGCCAATCCCATCAGGAAATTCCAGTGGAGTACCATAGACAAGAATATTCACCTGTTTATAAATGATCAGCTAGTCAGCAGGCTCGTCTAACTACATACGATGGAGCCCGCCAAACCATTGGGTTGAAAACTGGTAAACATGCACATACACATGCTTACACTCATCAATCCTAACAGCAGCCTCGTATATCAGTATTAAAGGAAGCTCGTCAACAATATTTGGCGGGGTGCAATCAGTAGGCACATAAACCTATTAGTATTGGTCAAGCCAACCAACAGTCTCATTCGGTATCATTCGGAGAAGTCAGTTAGAATGCTCTGACGACAAACATGAGGCAGACTAAACTCTCTTACCCCACACATTAGTACTGTCAGAATTCACTGACAGGAAAAAGAGGACAGGAGCAGGAACATACACCTACTCCCAGTACGGAATGGACGTATATCCCCGTTCCGGCTGCTGAAGTCACCATGCACATTCTGTCAATGGTGAAAGAGAAGAAGAAAATCCTTGCTCATATTTTGGATGCTTGCCAGGATATTATAACATCTTCAGCAGCATCTTAGGGAAAGACACATAAATCAATCCCTACCAGTAGAGTGACACATCAACATTTCACTCTGGAATATAGACAAACCTCTGTTCCAGTCCAAGAGGGTTGTGGGGTGTACTCCCCAATATCATACGAACAACCAACTCAGGTACATACACCTGATTTGAGTAGAGATCATCAGCCTAAAATGATCATTTCTCCTGATCAAGAATATATACCTACCCATAATGACCACTTTCGTCAACAAGTGGGTTCTAAAGTGAGTAAGAAGGCGTCTAAAAAGAAGACCCGCCCATCGCAGTCAAGAAATCAAGAGCCTATTTGTAATAAGGCTATGATCGGTGCTGGTGTTCTTGATGCACTTAGACAATTGTATGTTGGAATTAAATATTCAAATCTATCATTTACCAATAGTGGGAACATTAATTCTGAATGTCTTCATCAGACCCTTCCCCATGAAGGCTCGCTTCATGGAAATTCAGCTGATCTTGAAGTTTTATCTTCAAGTGAAATCCACAAGAACCCTCTGTGCGGTCAGAAGACAAAGGAAAAAAATGTTTCATCTTTTGCTATAACCACCTTGGTGGTCCTCCCCATGATGATGAATTTAGCTATGAAAGTCCTCTCCGCAGTTATAATGCACATTTCTAGGAAAATGCTCTAATGGACAATGTAGTGACGAGAAAGCCCTCTTTTCTTGAAGCACTTGAAAATGTGAAGCCAGTCATGTCTGGTGCATTACCACAATAAGGTGAAATACTTTCTCAATCAGAATCTAGGGCGATGTGTAGCTAATTCTCCGAACCACCCCTGGGTCATTTATCTTCTAGTTTGATCAGTGAATTCTCTAACAATATTGTTGAATCCGATGAATCAACAAAGAAACACCTTCTCTGGTATAATAAGGTAAAAAAATATTCATTCAACGATAAGGAGGAAGTACTGAATATGAGAAAACAACTGGAAAAAGGTGTAGTGATAGTCATGTTTTGGCCTTCGGCTGACTCTCAGTATGACAATCCAGAGATGTTGATAGAAGATGGAATTCATGATATTCGTCTCAACATAAGGAAAACTAATTGTCATTTGAAACAGATAATATTATCTTATGATAAATATGAAAATCATTTCATGATAATAAAAGGGTTACAATGCCAAATTGATTTGGCATCTCTCTCAGAATCTCGATATTTGAAGGCTGAAAAGCAGCAGAGAGCCCTTCTGCGTTCATTCCTTGGTGCACTAAAAAGATTTTGCCAGTTAATTTCCAATGCCCCATCTGTTATTCATATCAGGGGATGGGGTGTTCATGGAGCACTACATTTCAATGTGGTCTCCAGTTAGCAAAGACCACAAAAAATGTTCTCATGTAATGTTATTGCCCATGGTCGGCCACAGTCAATTGGATTTGTTTGTAATCAAAGGCTTGCCAAAGAATAGTCCTCAACTAGTTATTCTCAAAATAATGCATACAGAGAACAAGTTGTTGAATTACTCTTGCATCATGCAAATGAGAATATTGAACAGGCCTATCATTTAGAGCATGCACATCATCAAGTGACATAAGTGTCATAAATCATCAAACAGTCTTTTGAGCCGGGTGATAAATGTGGATGTAGGTCGATGCATCCATCAAATTTCCGGACTAATGTCCGCAAGATTATGAGATCATACATGATAGTATTAGATATATCATGTCACGAACAACCCCAGCTTTCCAGACTGGGAACTCTTTTAATCCTACCCTTAGAATCAACAAATAGGATTCGAGGAGTTGATCATGAACAACCTCAGTCCACAGGACTAGGGACTTTTTCAAATTATCAATCTCTCCCTCAAATAATGTCAGTCTTCTCTTGAGTGGGGAAGAATCCAAAAGAGGAACGAGGAGCCGAATTATTAGGAGATTCCCTCCAAATTACGGTTTGTCAAGAAGTTCCTGAGGGATCAAATTGACAAAAGGCAATGTCTCATTAGGTGCATGGAAAAAGGCATTATCACATAAATGCCGATAAAAGGGATGCAATGAATTATGCATCAATTAATGTCATTAATGCCATTGGTTCGGACCAACCAGATAATGCTCACTCAAAGGGATCATATAAAGAGGTTCCTGCTCATGAAGTTGTACACACATACACAAATGAAAAAGGTTTGCGTACAAGAAATCAAAGGATTACCCAGAATATGGATGTTCCTTCATGTAATCCACTTCCCCCTCTCCAAAAGGGAGTCAACTAGGGGAAAGGAAAGAATCATGTTGCATACCCTTCCTTTGGAGAATGCCAATCGATCTCACTAGATAAAATATTTTCACAGCTTGAGGAAGAAATGAAGGAATTGAGGAGGGTTAATGTAGAACTACATATGGGTAGTCTTCCTCCTAACTGTGCTAGAGTCAGTCTGCCAATGGAATTTCTTGCAGCTACTGATATGGATCATGAATATCATCCTTTATCAGTACACCCTTATAGGTGTAATCCTATGGGCCAAGTGAAAAAACAATCAGCGGTGCTACCATCATTTGTAGTACCATCCACCACTTCTGTCCAAGCTCCAGTCATTGCTCTTGTTCAGGTCCAAGCTCAGCTGGATGTTTCACAAAATTTATTAACTACTAATGAGTCATTAACATCTCGGTTGGAAGCTATGGAGGGAATGTGAACTCAAATTCAACCAGAAAAGACTGATTATCCTGAATGGGTTGATTCCACCCCCCCCCCATAAAATTGTGAAAGTACCACATTCCCAATCATTAATGGTTCGGGAGATATAGAGAATCTCTTAACACATTTTGTTTCTCGTTGTGATCTAATTATGGGAACCCCTCAGTAACAAGAATAATTTAAGATCAGGTGTTTTGTACAGTCATTACAAGGTCATGCTTTTATCTGGTACACAAGCTTGCAATCCCAGTCAATTACCGGGTGCGAGGATCCACGTCAGACGATTCCTTCTTCAATTCAGCTCAACTTTTCCAAAGAAAATAGTTTTTGATCATACAAATTGTAAGAAAAGGGAGAATGAAAGTGTCTTAGATTTCATGGCTCTCTGGAAGGGATTAACATATTCCCTATGATTAGCACTTCCTCAAGAGGAATTGTTTCCAATCATTGTGGAAAATTCGCGTGAAGAATTACGCATTCCGTTGATCCCTGTGAAATACATAGGAGGGTTTTGAGACCTTACGTCGATCGCTCAATAGATTGAATATTATCTTATGATGACTCTGGATAAAACTTGTGTAATTCCATCCGCTCCAGGAAGGAGAATGGGTAAATATGATACTGCTATAATTATGCTTAAACAAGCACCTGTACCTACTTTTACTTCAAGGGATTCATATTCTTGAAGGGATACACCTCCTGAGTGCCAACAATAGAGGCAGTTTCGGCAAGATGATCAAAGAGATCAAAGAAGAAAACAATTTTAGGAATTGAAGAGTAAAGTTCACTCTTTACGAAATGAACAAGTTCCTGGCTACTTCATTTCTGCTCTGGAAAATAATTTGGTCTAATTGCCAAGGCTCATGAGGCTGAATAAGGAAGGAGATGAGGATCGTCCCAATTATTGCCCATTTCATCAGATGTTGGGGAATCTAATCTAGGAGTGTTTTGTCTTCAAGGACCTCCTGTAAAAAATGGTCGACTCGGGAAAAAACAAACTGAAAGGTTCTTCAGCTCAGGTAGCATGTTTTACTACTAAAGATCTAGATGAGGAAGACGAGTGGCAAGAAGTCAATAACAAAAATGCGCAAAAATATGATTATTGGATGGTCAGAAATAAGATCAACTGAACTCATGCTATTTTGAAAACACAATTGAAGAAAACAATTGTGTCTTCTACCATGAATGTCACAGCAAAACCCTCTTCATCAAAGGGAAAATATTAAAAGAAACATCATAATTCAAAGAAAGAAGTGTAATCAAAAGAAGATGAAATCGTGTCAAAGACAAAGTTGTCTTTGACTCTGGAATATTTTCTTCCATATACTTCAATGCCATGGGGACCATCCCACTAAACGGAAAAACCTAAATTGTCTAATCAGAAAGAGTATTTATCGGATGAAGAGTTAATCTTTTGTTCTGTTAATATGATTCACTTAACAATTCCTTATGACAGTTGCAGTTTTAACTTTGATGAGCCTGGGTTCCCAGTATCAAATAGAGGAATCAGAGGAAGTTCCAGTGGCTCAGTGTATAGGGGATGAAGTGGATCATTCAGAGACCACTATTCCAATTCTACCCCTTTTAGAACAGTGTGTGCGACAGAAACTCGTGGCAGAGACCTTCAATGAGCTCAACAAGAACAAGCTAATTCTTCCACCAATAGAAGATACTGTCCTGGTACATTTATTCTATAAGATCGGTTTGAGGTTCCACCTTCTTCCTATCAGCATGTAAATAGACCTAATCAGTCTAATTTTCTGAAGCCATGATTATTTCCATCTCCTACCCCAATACAAGATGTATCTACTTCCAAATCATCAACTTCTAAGGTACCTGTCAAACCACATGTTCCAGTTGTAAAATGTAGACCTTTGGATCAAAAGTATGATGTATTGAAACACATGTCCCATGTACCAGCCAAGTTATCAATTCTGGATGCCTTGAATTTATCAAAGGATCTTCATGTGGAACTCATTGAGGCTTTGTCAAGTCCTCAAGAGATTGAAACTAAAATTGCTACAGCTGAAGCCTACCATGTAGAGAATAATCTTGCAAAATGCCATTCAGTGATATCTTTCATAGGTGAAGATGAAGATGAAGTCATTCATGGACATATTAGACCTTTGTACTTATCTGGAAAGGTCAATGGTGTAGACATCTGAAAAGCTTTCATTGATAATGGTTTGGGAGTCGACCTCATGCCCATTCGTACACTTC
The DNA here is from genome assembly GCA_963277665.1 of Viscum album. Taxonomy (NCBI): domain Eukaryota; kingdom Viridiplantae; phylum Streptophyta; class Magnoliopsida; order Santalales; family Viscaceae; genus Viscum; species Viscum album. Next base: position 881,410,780 of record OY728166.1, read on the forward strand.
GTCGATTGGGCCTCACATAATCTTATTTATCTCCTTCTACTATGATGTTACAAGGATATGATAAAAATGAACAAGAAACACTGGGAAAGATTACCCTCAGAACTCAGTTTGGAGATCTTGTATCCAATTTATATTTCATGGTTTTTGATCAAGAATCAGCCTTCAACATATTTCATGGAAGACCCTGGCTACATCAACAAGCAGTTATCCCTTCATCATACCATCAATGTCTCAAATATTGTTTTGATGGTAAAATTGGGACATTGTATGGTGATAAGGACCTATTCAAGACATGTGAATCTCAAGAAATTGAGGCATAATTCTATCACATGATGGGAAAGGAGGAATCCACAACAAGGGATATTACCAAAGTTAATGCTCCATTTGGTTTGGAAAAGATTCCAGTAAATCCATTTACACATGTGAGTACAGATTATGTGTTGCCTATCAGTCAAATTGATATGATAGTACCAAATCAAAATATTCTTATGGAAACTTCAATAATGTCAAATTCGGCAATCAAGCCAGACAACGTGGGGGAAATTGGTGATTCACCAAGCAATGATGAAAACTCAAATGGGGATGTCTTCATTTCATCTGCTGAAATCCAACAAGTCTATACTTCGCCAACCAAGCTAGAAGAAGTTATAGCAATGTTATAGGTGAACGATGATGTCGATTCTCAACCCATCATCTCCTCTTTATTACACAAGGAGGACCCTTCTTCATCAATAGGGTTAGAAATGGAAGCCTCTACTTCAAGAGGGTCAAATTTTAACATCTCTTCTGATCATGAAAATTCTACTTTATCATCTACTATACAAGTAGAAACAGAAGAAGTAACAAATGTTAATGAATAAGAGGTTGATCCTAGGGGTGCTCCTCTGGCATTTGAAGAGGTTATCTCTACTACCAAGGATGAACTCGGAGAAATAGATCTGGGTATAAAAGAAGATCCACACCCTACTTTAATTAGTGCATCCATGACTCTTGAAGAGAAATAAATGTATATTTCCTTTTTTAAGAAAAATTGAGATATATTTTCTTGGAAATATACAGAGATTCTAGGCCTTGATCCTGATGTTTCTACTCATCATTTGGGTTTTCTAGAAGAACATCTAGTATTCAAGCTTGCTTCCAGAAGAACACACCCAACCTATGCTTCCAAAATTGAAGCTGAAGTGGATAAGATTATCAAAGATAACTTCGTTAGAGAAGTTCAGTAACCCAAATGGTTGGCTAATATTGTCCCTGTGAAGAATAAGAATGGACAAATTAGAGTTCGCACTGATTTCAGAGATCTTAATCGGCATTTTCTTAAAAATGATTTTCCAGTTACGATCGCAGAACTCTTAATTGATGCAACAGCTTGCTATGAATCACTTTCCTTCATGGATGGATATTCTGGGTATAATAAAATCTGAATGGCTCTAGAAGATGAATAATCTACAGCCTTCAGATCCCCTCATGGTGTGATCTACTATCGGGTAATGCCCTTTGGACTAAAGAATGTAGGCGCAACATATCAGCATGCAATTCATCGTATCTTCAAAACCCTTTTTAGGGAAGTTCGTTGAATGTTATATTGACGATTTGGTTGTTAAATCCAAACAATTTTCTAATCACTTTGCTGATTTGGAAATCATATTTCACAAACTTCGACAACATAATTTAAAAATGAACCCCTTCGAATGTGCTTTTATGGTAACCTCCTTAAAAGTTCCCGGCATTTTTGTACACTATCGTGGTATTGAAGTCGATCCTGAGAAGGAAAAGTCAATCCATGGTATGTCACCTCCTTGAAATTTTAAATAATTGAGAGGGCTTCAAGGACACTTCCACTATATTCGGCATTTTATCACCAATTTGGCAGGAAAAATTTTACCCTTCACCAAGTTGATGAAGAAGGGGGTTACTTACTTGTGGAATATATAATTTGAAGAAGCATTTGATATTACCAAAAAATACCTCTTGAGTCCACCAATTCTTATGGCACCTATTGATGGAAGACCACTTATCCTGTATGTGACAGCTTTGGAGTGATCACTGGGGGACTATCTTGCTCAGAAGAATGATACTGGGAATGAAAACAACCTCTTCTATCCCAATCGAACTATGCTTGGAGAAGAAACCTGATACTCAAGTATTGAGAAGTGCTGCCTAGCATTAATTATTTCAGTTCAGAAGTTGAGACACTACCTACGACATCACGAGGTCCAATTGGTATCTCACAAAAATCCTCTCAAATTTATCCTTAGTCGTCCAATGCTTACATGACGTCTTGGAAGGTGGGTAGTTATTTTGTAGTAATTTGATATCCAATATGTGTCTACAAAGGCAATAAAGGGCCAAGCTCGAGATTATTTCCTTGCTGAACACCCTTCAGTAGAATATACATCTTCAGATATTGAACTTCCTAATGAATAATTCTTCTTTATTCAAGATAGTCTTCAAACATGGGAAATGTAATTTGATGGTTCTTCTAGAAGTCCAACATGGAGGAAAATGGAAAATCCTAAATTCAACAATGTAGGGTAAGGAATTTTGCTCATTTCTCCAGAAAAGGCAGTGTTACCCTATTCCTTCTTCATTGTTAGTAGGCGGTACAAATAATTTTGTGGAATAATGAGATCTCATCGCAGGCTTGGAGTTGGCACTTCAAATACAAGTGAATCACTTAAAGTTGAAAGGTGATTTAGGCCTGGTAATCAAACAAGTAAATGGGGATTATGCCATCAGAAAAGAAGAACTAATCCCTTTGTATCATTAAATCAGAGAGTTAATGGTGGAATTACCTACAGAACCGACATTTTATTATGTCCAATAATCACAAAATGCCCAACCTGATGCACTGGCTAATATAGACACAGCTCTGGAAGATCCAAATCGGGACAAGACAAGCATCAGTATTTCCCACCGTTGTAAAATTTCACTTTATGTTCAATCCATAACAGAGGAAATCAATGAAATTAGTCCCATTCCTGAACCATATGGTCATACTATAGGATTGATGACACTTATCATGGAATACCTTCAAAATGGAACACTTCCACCAGATAGAACCTGGATAGAACATGTCTGAAGATGTGTGGTCAATTTTATTCTTTAAGACAGTCTAGATCACCTAGATAAAATTCTCTTGAAGCGTGGTTTTGATGGAGTTCTCTTCAGATGCATTGATGGTGAAGAGACAATGGTTGTCATGAAAGAAGTGCATGCAAGAGTATGTGGTGCCCATCTATCTGGACATTGACTGTCTGATCAAATTCGAAGGCATAGATACTTTTTCCTTCAATGATACAAGATTGTGTTGATTTCACAATGAAGTGTCATTATTTTCAATTACATGCCAACTTCATTCATCAGCTCCAACAGTTTCTTCATATAGCCAAATACATGTGGCCATTTGTAACAAGGGGAATGGATGTTGTGGGACCTTACCCTTCAGCTACATCCAAGCAGTTGAAGTATATTATTACTGCTATTGACTTCATTTCCAATTGGGCAGAGGCAATACCCTTCAAAAAAGTCAGTTCTAAATTCATTGTTAGATTCATCATGTCTAAAATCATTACTAGATTTCGTGTCTCTCATACCATATTGATGGAAAAAGACACCATCTTTTGTTCATCCGAGGTGAGGAAGTTGTATCAAGAATACAACATCAAATCCAGTCATTCATCTCGGTATCATGCAACAGAAAATGGTCAGAAAGAAGACTTCAACAAGACTCTTTCAAATATACTGCAAAAGATGGTGGATAAGGATATGAAATCATGGATTGATAAAATCTTTCATGATTTATGGGCTTATCAGACCACCAGCCAAACTGAAATGCTGTCAACTCCATATTCATTGGTATATGGAACAGAAGCAGTCTTTCCCATTGAGGTTCAATTACCCTCACTCAGAGTAGCCATTTGTGATATGTAATCTATAGATAAACAATCTCAAAAGCGAAGGACGAATTATTACGATTAGATGAGAAAAGATTGTGAACCCTGATTCACTTGGAAGTCTATCAGAATTGAATAGAATGAGATTACAACAAAAAAGTTCTTCTTCGTTCATTAGTTCAGGGAGAATTGGTATACGTTCTCAGAACTGCAATGATACCAGGAAAGAAACCTCCCGAGCATTAGCCAAAATGGAAAAGACCTTATTCAATACATAAGGTCTACTCGAATGGAGCTTATTCCTTAATCTCAATTGATGGAGAACTCATCACTACTCAAACCAATGTTAGATTTCTGATGAATTATTTTGTATAAACACAAAATGCATCATCCACATTCCATGGATATGACCTTTAACTATTAAACCCATTTTCTAGAAAGATGTTAAACTGTATCATCCACGGTCCATGCATACGACCTAAAACTATTTTCATCCCTTATGTCCAGCAAGACGTTAAACTGCACCATCACGGTCCATGCATATGACCTTGAACTATTTGTCTTTCTCTTGTCTAACATGACATTAAAAGGTGTTTTCCTTGCTACAAGAATTTATAATGCATAGTCCCTTATGTCCAGCAAGACGTTAAACTGCACCATCACGGTCCATGCATATGACCTTAAACTATTCGCACAATTGTCCAACATGATGTTAATCTGTGAAAAAGTCTCTAATACGTCCAACATGACGTTAAAATGTGACCTCTTATGTCCTTACTGCATTACATTAAACTGCACAATCCCCCTTTCGTCCAACATGACGTTGAACAACATTGTCCCCATCGTCCTAACTACATGACGCTAAACTATACAGAAATCCCTTAATACATATTACCTGACCTTAAACTGTATTTTTTCCCAGTTACATGACACTAAACTATGCGTCACCAATAGTCCTCACTGCAAGACTTTAAACTGCATAGTCCCTTCATATTTTCCACATGACATTAAACTGTGCATTATTAGGGTTGTTGCTACCTCTTGTTTCTCACATCGAGTATGACTCACGTGAGATTAGATTAAACTTCAACCATAACACCCTCTCTATGCCGCTAACCATGCGTAAGTCCCAACACCATTTTTTTGGTCATTATACCCAAGAACAACTTGATCAATAATTCATTTTTAATTGAACTACGCAGACTTTGTTCCTTGTCTTCTTGGATGGGTACGTAGGAAACCTCCCAAGGTTCTAGACCAAAAACAATCTCTTCACATCGGTTCACCTCCATCATATACGATGTTGATTCATAAAGCCACCTCCAGAATCAATATCTTTATATTGTTTCACCTTTGCCCAAGCTATATGATGTTAAACTGTACTACACTTTTGTCCTATACGAAAATAAACTACAACATTCTTTGATACCCTCAGCTGAGAGTGAATCATTATTTACATTGATCTCCAATCATGCAATATTCTAAAGAATACTTGCATTCATGGAAATTCTCGAACATTTATCTTGTGTCAAACCATCATTGCACTAAAGTCCCCCTTCACCCTTCACATGTACGAACCAAATATGTACAGACAGTATTTCTAGAACTATGTAGGCTTGATTCCCATCCTTATGGGATACGTAGGAATGTTTGAGTGTCCTTCGAATGCAGCCCAATGTATTTTGGGCCTAACCCCAAATTCCACTCTCAGTCTCCCAGCTGAAAAGTCCCGATGAAAACACACAGTGTGTATTCATTATTATGGTCCAAGCTCTATGACCCTAAACTAAGATCTCCCATACTTTCATCCCACACAATGTGAAACTGTATTTCAAGAACTACGTATGACTTGATTCCCATCCTTATTAGATACATTGTGATGTCCAATATTTTAATTCAGGACCCAGCCACAATAATATTATGGTTAGAATTGATCTCTTTATCTCTACATACATTTAACAATACTCATTTTTATGTTTCATAATCCTAACCGTAAATATTTTCAGATCTTCATAACCCTTTTCTCGACTTCTTGTCACAAAATTTCTGAAACCCGAGAGTTATTTTTCTTTACCATGCAGCATGTTCCCTTAGGTGGCCTTATATAAGTAGTCCACATAACGGACCATTCATCCAAAAGATGCTATTATTTTACTATGCATCCAATGCCATTAGGTGGCCCTTAATAATTCAACCCCCTAACCGGTTTGTTAAATAGTGGTAACTTCATTCATGGGAACAAAACCTCATTTTTCCTTAGTTGTCTTAAAGACAATATGTAGGGATCCAAAAAAATATCCATCCTTAATATATTTGTCTCATACTATTTTTCTTGATCAGAAAGTATTCAAGTCTATGAATTATATTTCTCTTCCCTACGCTTGGGTCAGACCTTCGTAGGAGTGACATTCATCCAGTTCTTATACAATCTTGTTTGGATATATCTTTTCCATATTCAAGAACCTCTCTCCATACAGAAAACCCTATGCTTTGGAAAATTTTAATCCCTATAAACATTCACCGGTTTTTTATCAGTAGAAAAGTAAATTTCAGAGAGTTTTTTTGCCTGACTATGTAGCACGTGCCCTAAGGCGGCCTGGAAAAAGTAGTCTACATAACAGACCTAACAGCCAAAAGATGCTATTATTTGACTATGAAACCAATTCCCTTAGGTGGACCTGCATAATTCAACCCCCTAATAGGTTTGTTAAATATTGGTATCTTCATTTTTTGGAACAAAACCTCTTTTGTCCTTAGTTTTATTAACAACAATATGCAGGGATCCGAAAAAATAGCCACCCTTAATATATTTCTCTCATAATCTTTTTCATGATCTGAAAGTATTCAATTATATGGATTATATTTATCTTCCCTATACTTGGGTTAGACCTTTATATGAGTGAAATCATCCAGTTCTTAGACAATCTTGTTTGGAAATATCTTCTTCATATTCAAGTACCTCTCTCCATATAGCCAACTATATGCTTTGAAAAATATGAATCCCCATAAACTTTCACTGTCTTTTTATTAGTAGAAAAGTAAATTTTTGAGAGTTCTTTTTCCTGACTATGTAGCACGTGCCCTTAGGATACCTTGCATAAGTATTCTACATAACAGATATGTCAGCCAAAAGATGCTATTATTTGACTATTAATCCAATTCCCTTAGGTGGACATGTGAAATTCATCCTCCTAATGGGTTTGTTAGATAATTGTATATTCATTCTTGGGAACTAATTCTTTTAATTATTTTTAGCCCCTTTTCATATCATTCTTCAGATTCAAAATTTCTTATGTCATAGTTTACAAATTTTACTTCATACATGAGTGTGGTACTATGCTTTCAGATAATTTTCAAGGAATTGAGTCAATTTAAATACATTCAGTCAATTCTATTTCGACCATAAACATTAGACCTTTTATGTCTGACATGCATGACTTTAAACTACCTAGAAAAGACAAGGGAACTCTGAATAAATGTCATGTTCCATCTCACTAAACATATATTTTGTATGATTTTATGTAATATTGAGCAATATAAAAAGTTTCAAATGTTTACAGGGTTTTTTATAATAAACCTAAAAAAAATAAAACTATGCTTACAAAGCCCATCGGCTTAGATAAAAATCTAAAACAAGTAGCAATATAATGCATGCACAAATGTTTGTTGGTGAAAAAGTTTTTCATTTGATGCACATGAATTAGAAGGATGTCCATAGATTGGAGTCTCTTCTCTTTTCCAAGAAATTACAAGAGGCTATCTATATAAGTCTTCACTTGATGTTCAACATCCTGAGATTCATCAGTATCCACTTAAAGACCACGCACTCGTCCAAATCCACTCTTTTCAGCATTATGGAGTGATTTATTGGCATATATGATGGCTTTTATACCATTCGTTTGAGCTCCCTCCAGTGAATTCTTGAGTTGGTCAAGTTCCACAATAATAGAATCTTACTGTTGCTGAAGGTGCATCAGCTGGACGACATTATCTTTGATCTTATGCTTCATATCCATCATCTTGGGAGTATAATCATCCTCAACTCGGGATACCATAGCCTCAAATTCACTGATATTATCTGACAGCTTCACCCCGGTCAAATCTTGACTGCACTTTTTCTCAAACTCCCTCGTTAAGATTACTTGTTTTACCTCAACATGGATCTTTTGATATCAAATACCGACAAGTCCCAAATGACAAACAAGGATTGTAGTCATGGGATATTCGATGATAGCAATTTAATAGGCACTTAATATGTGATTTTCCATATGTTTATTCAATCCTTGCATCGTGAAAATTGGAGAGCCTTTTTTACTTCTGGATCCGACTCAGCATCACTGTAACAGGGGGAATATAATCTGGGATTAATGCACTTAGGGAAGTGCCCTGATCTGTTCCATCACCCCTGACTTGTGTTTCATCACATTTTATTCCCGTTGGGGAGGAGGATGAGGCTTCACCTCCAGATCTAACCACTAAAATTGACGGCCCTACACAATCAGGTGAAGGCTTTGGTTAGTTTCAAAGAATAACAAAATTTGATTGGTTGTATTGCAAAATAAGTACAGTTGAAAAAATTGCTATCCCTTACCCAATGGTATATCAGTAACTTGAGAAGGATCCTCCCCATCATTCCTAACTTCAATAGTATTTTCAGGTGAGTTTGAGGAAGCTCTATGGGGTTTCTCTCCACTTGGGATAATGTTTTTGCAATAGTAGGTATTTCTGAACCCCCTTCAGGCATTGGTAGTTCAGTAGCTTGCTCAGATTGAACTACACATTTCATCCGATCATGATCAGACATGTAAAAAAAAGTTTTTTTAATAGGATTAAGGATAACACTCATGTCTATAATCTTCTAAATTACATGGTAATTTAACATGATCTAAAAAATATTCAAAATATTCACCAAGCTCCATCATTTCATCCATTGTAATCTTCGAATTCTAGTTAATCATACCAATGGGAGAATTTGATGTGTCATTTTGGCGACCTTCATCCTGCGGTATATGACCCTAGACATCATATTCAGATAAAATAGCGTCGTCAGTTGCAATGGCCGCCAAAAGTTCTAGTGAAGGGGTTGAACATAAAATATCATAGAATGGAAGTTACTTGATGTTTCATTCAACATTTTTCTGAAGCATTGTTAACTTACCAGAAGAAGGCTCTTCTCTTCTTGCAATAGGAGGGATACTGGGAATAGATGATGGCTCTTCTCCAGGAGCATCCAAGTCAACCGAAACATGTAATTGTTCACTAGTACCCTCAGTGGTCCTCAAAGGAGGGTCAGTCCTCTCTCTCAGAGGGGAAATTGAAGAATCCCCTTTAATCCCAAGAAGTATGAGCAACCATTTTCTAGGTTAAGACTAATTATTATCTGAAGTTCTTACCACTTCTGATAATGGGTTTAGCTGTGGACTTCCTCCTTTGATGTTTTTTCTTCTTTGGATTTTTTGGATTGATGGAAATATTAGCTATAGGTACATGAATTAGAGAATTAAAATCTATGTTCAACTCCACATTCACGTCATGTTTCACAGGAGATTTCTCACCCGACTCGTGAGGGGATTCATTAACCCCATTGGCAGTACCACCAGGGCTATATTGTGGTGAAGGAACCTCAGAAGTTCTTTTCTTTGCAAGCAGTAGGGTGAAGAAAATAATTTCATTGAGTAACGAATCTTTAACTAGAAACAATTTAAAAATAAAATAATGAAAGAGACTTACATCTTCAGGAGCCACATAATTGTGCCACTCCTCATCTCCGGAACCACCATTCCCCTCAATGGCACCATGATCGATGATTTCCTTCACCAGTTTGGTGATAGGAATGGAATCATCGGTGGCATATATGATCATTTCCACATCTCTGATGTAAGCATGCACTTCATCGGGGTTATCCTTGTAACGGATATCGGTGGAATCCAGAAGATTCCATATTCCAGGGAGGTGTAGCCCCTCTCACAAATCCAGCCTGGCAGTTTCAGCACCATAGTATAAACTCTGCCATATCTAGACAGCCTCTGGTTATAGATATTCAGTATGTTTACCAGAGGGTAGCGGGAAGGTCCTACAATCTTGTACTTCAGCTTCTTCAAAGCCCTTGCAACTACAGATAGAGAATAAGAAAATAAGATGGGTTTCTCTATAAAGTAATGGTGATTAAATTTCCATAGTGAGTTAACTCACCAGGAGTTGATGGGGTGGGTATTTTGATTCTGACAGGAGGATTATATCTGGAACGAGGCCACTTTTCCATTTGTTGTGCCTCATCATCCCCATCTTGGGATTCCGGTGAGTCCGTCCTGGATGAGGAATCTGGAAAATCAGCTCCATATGGGGAAGCGTCAGCTTCTTGAGGAAGGGATTCTTTTTCTATAGTTATATTCCTTTCCTGCACCTGATAAACCAGGTGATTCAGAACCCCTCCAGGGTATGATGATATCCAGGTCTTAGAATACCATGTAGTCAAGTTATTTTCTGATTTTTTAACTGGTAGATCAAATAATGCCCTGGTCTTTTCCCTAGATGTTAGCAACCATAGTTTCTGTGCAACCATAGGATGTTTCTCGGACCTGAAATGCACTGGGGGAGATACAATGGTCTTCTTAATACATTTAAATTGACGTGAAAATCATTAAAGAGCATATGCCTCACATATAATTTCTCCATCAATCCTGGTGACCAGTACACCATCTCTACAGGCCAGAATGTATGCCCTCAAGTCCAGACTGGTTGTTCCATCATTAACAAACCCCCCGGTTGGTGGATTTCTATAAGGAATGAAATTTAATTCTTTATGCATGATTAGCCTTACGTTCATATCATAAAAATTGAGATAAAGTGGAGCAATTCCAGAGAATACCTTCACTGAAGGCCTGAAAGAACTTTTGGGAATATGTACTTCGTTCTGTACATTATACGTCCTGAAGTGAGTGGTGATCCATCCCTACAGAATTTGGAATGGTCCCACTATTCTCAAAAGATACATACCCATGAACACATGGTGTAAACTTCTGTGAATCATTGCTAAAATGGGGGTATCCAACCCAACCATTTTTCCCTCATCCATCTTGGCTTCAATAATGAAGGTCCCTGGCCTGATGCCTCCCTTATAGTCCCTGACTATAAAAAGATAAACACTGAGCCACAAGGCCAAGAAACCCGCCACACGAGCCTTCTTTGGGATTATATGATTCAATTCGTATCCCTTCTTCTCTAATTCTCATTCTTACAAGGTTAGCCAGAATGCGCGTAGAGAACCAATCTTCTCTATTTTGGGGCAGGTGGTAGGACGAGTGGTCCCCTTCTCTTGGGCCCCTTCCCCTTCAATCCCATCTCCTTCGATCCCCTCTCCTTCGATCCCTTCTCCTTCGGCTCCTTCTACATCTTCTTGGTAAGAAACATATTCATCCACTCCAATGGATGCATATCCTTTCTAGAATGAGTTAAGGAGGACTCTGAACTCTTGATCTTATGAAGGATTTTCAATAATTCCCAAGCCAAAGGGTATTCTCCAAAACATTCCAAGTCACCTTGGGGGGATGAATTCATCATACATATCACCCAGAATTGGACCCCCTGAGATGTTGTGGACATCCCATAGACTAATGCCAACTTCTCCATGAGTCATATGTAAATAATTGGTTTCTGAGCTCCAATGGCCGAGTATCTCTGGAACGAAGTTATCATGCCTGTAAACACATGTTTACCCAGCCCAGACGACTTCATATATCTCAACTCATTTTAAATCCTCGACAAACTCTGCATAGGTTTGTCGCACCAAATATTCCCACATCCATGTTGGATTCACCCCTCCTCTAGGACGGAAGTCCTACCTCTTCTTCCAGCCTTTGGATTGATCCATTTGAGAATTTAGAATGATTGAACGATAACAATATGGTTGCAGCTCGGGCTTGTCAGGTTTCAGATCTGGCGTACAAGGGCTATGATACATTATGTAAGCCATCTATACTGTTCCTGCATTTATAAATACTTCTCCACATGAGATATTTGCTGAAGCAAAATTGGTGTAATTTTTAAACCAAGAAACTGGGAGATAGTTCATTGCCTTTGAAATGGTAACTTCTCGTAGATGACCATAGCCATAAAAAGGCAGATAAATTCTCTGGGGGAATTCACAATGATACTTCTTCAAATAATAATCCAAATCCGAGAGAGTGTTGTCTCAGACGATATAGTAATCATGTCCAATAATGCTCATCATATCATCATTTCTCTTTCTAAACAGTTCATCAGCCATTCCAATTCTATTGGGAGCCATTGAATCTTCACAAAAGTTGAAAAAATTAACTCTTAAATGGGTTGATTTTTAATAATATTTGTGATGAAATTCAAAAAAATGACTAAGACATTAAGGCACAGAAGTCTAAAATTTGGCACGCAAGTATGAATGTGTTGCGCAAGTATGGATGTGTCAAGAAGTTTTTGTCCCATAGGTATCACCATGCAAGTCCAAATACCTCTACAGCAGCGCGACAACTAAGAAATAGCGGAAAACAAATCAACCTTTGTGGAGAAGTTAACTTGCACGGAGAGAGCTCGAAAATTTGAAATCCGGGGACTTTGCGCGAGAATGGCCTCATATATATAGGCCATGCCTCAATGTTGTGTGCCTAAAAGCCAGCGCGCTCTAAAGCCAGTGCGATCAACACCTGTGCGACACAATCTTCATGATCAACACTTGCGTGCTGACGTTTCCTTGGTTTTATTCTTTCCTCAGTGTAATATCCTCATTTCTTTCGGATCCAACTCTGAGGGGGGACTTTTTTTGACGCTCCTTTTCATCACAGAGTCTAAATAATTGAGAAGTGAAATACCTTAAACCCAAAGTGATTCATCCTTTAAATAAACATCAATAATTGACATAGGCATGAACAAAGTATCAAATGCACTTGGGTTGTGCAAGTTCTACCAAGGTCGCAGAAGTATACTTGCGTTCCACCCATTCGTCACGCATGTGACTTGCGCCCCCTCTTTGAAATTCACGCAGTGTCTTCTTCGGCCTATAAAATCCCCCCATGGGCCCCCCATTTGAGAGAGGAAAAATTCCAGAAACTCAGATTTTAGCTCACGGTGCCCTATTCTCTTTTCATATCTTCTTAACACTTCAAATGTAATTTCTTACCTAGAACGGAAGATCTAATGAGGGGGAGTAAGGCCTAAGTGTTGAAACACATCAACACTTGCGCGCCTAAGTGGCCATCCCTTAAAAGAAATGGGAACACTTGCACGATGCCTTACCCCTTAAACAAAACTTCCGCGCCACCCTTCTGGAAGCCCCTAGGGATAATTCCAAGGGCTTGAGCCAAGTCTCTCCCATGTATTACCTTAATGGTTAACCATCGCGCAAGTACCCATGTGTCACGCAGGTACACCTATGTGATCATGACTTGCATGCCCCTCTCTTTTGGGGTGCCCTTCCTACCCATTTCACCTCTATTATGCATATCCACCTCTTCTATTCATGATTCATCCTTCAAAACCCTCTTTAAAGCAATGTTTTTCCGCATGGATCCCTTGTTGGATTCCTTATCTGAAAGGAATTCTATGGAACATCTCTCAAAATGTAGTGATTTACATATCATTATGTCACTAAGGTTATAGATTTCATTCATTCAACCTCATTCTTTAATATGAAAGAATCCTTAACCTCGTCCTCTTTTTCAGGAGTAAGCCCCACTCCAAATTCTCCTAATTTGGGCATCCTCATTATGAGTAATCCCCAAGTCCCCTAAACTGGGCATCCTCTTTAGGACTAAGCCCCAGTCATGATTACCCTTTAGCAGTCTTAATTTACATTTGATTTTGGGCTTCCTTCTCAGGAATAAAACGTAATCATATGTCCTCTCTAATTTGGGAATCCTTCTTAGGATGAAGACCTATGTTAAGTATCCAAATCCCCATAAATCACATATAACTTTATGGACCTTGTTCCTGGGTTTCTTCCCTGAAGTAAAACCAAATCTTCATCTATTTTCTGGGCATTCATCCATACATCAGCCCCACATCATTTCATATGATTGCATCTTTCATGGCACAATTATCTGGATTCACCAATACCTCTTGTTTATCACACCAAGCATGACTCACGTGAGCTTAGACTGTAAAAGTAATAATTACATCTTTCTTTATGCCATCAATCATGCATAAACATCAAACTCCCATACTCGAAGTACGTGGGTTCTGATTCCTTTTCTATATAAAGGATATGTCGGTATCCCATCTATGGGTAGGATCCCAACTCTGAAATAATCCATGTCCTTCTGAATGGAAATAAACATCAAATGCCCCACTGAGTGGCTTTGAAATGAGTATGGTCATCATAATGATCAAGAGAATTTGATATAATTTATTGAAGTATATCATTGACTAAGAATCTCTAACAAATACAGATGATTCTCTATCGATGAAGAACCTCATATACATGTGAAAAGATTATCTAAATTTCCTAAAAATCAATCATTGATTTTTAGATCTAAAGGAATGCTCATTCATATACTTGGTAATTTAATAAGGATTCACGAACATAAGATAAATCTATAATGTGAGTCCCGAAGTAGACAATAATTCCCCTCAAAAAGGTGTGATGAGTCTGGCCTCCCATCCTCTCGACCAACGCAAATTCATAAGTCTTGTCAGTTCATAACTAATGAGCACCTTCATTTGGAAAGTAGGTCCAAATAGATATAGAATCATTGGATGTTTTTGGTTCTACAAACAACCCCTTTAGTAACCTCTTGGAATGTTTGAACCTTAAACCAACGAGGTCATCCCCAATTCTAGAGGAAACAATGGTATTGAATGGACCACAAAATCCTCTTGTGATGTTGAAAGATGATATATAAATATATTTTACTCATAAATTTTACAAATGAATAGTTTTTTAATCACAACTAATTGGTCACACGTTCTATAAAAATATATAAATTACACTATAATATATATTAAATAGTTTAAGGGGTTATTATAGGTTTTTTAGAAAACAATGAACAATACAGTGGAATTTGGATATAACAATTCATTTAAATATAATAATATGCTATAAGAATGTGTGAGAACAGTTTATAAATGAAGAAAAACTACTTTTCAATGGTATAAAAAGCACGAATATGCATTAGTGATAAAAATAAGAGAAACATTACAAATAAATATTACAATAATTAAAACATGATTGAATATTGGGATGTCATCATCCTAAATAAATAATATTTAAATATTTATTAAATGGAAACTAGAAAGTTTCTTAGTGTTTGTAAATGAGTTTCAAGATTATATCACTTTCAACTATAAAATTATTGACAAGTATTTATGGATAGTTTGATCAGTTTAAGAACAAAATGTAATCTTATATGGGATCATGCGATCAAATGTATAAGATTGGAAAGGGAGTTTCAAAATATAGAAAAATTGATTTCAGGGAGGATATTCAATTTTTAAAATAATCTTTTGAAAAAATATAGGGAATACGTAATATTATGTTTCAAAATAATATGGTGTGTCCAAAAAATTCATATCATATTGGGATTGAATAAAAGAGTGGTTTCAATTAATAGGGAAATATCAAAATGTGTTTTAAATTATAAGAATAAAAGTTCTCCATCTTTATTCCCTTTTATATTATGTGTTTCAAAATAACATCCATGAAATTAAAGGAGGCACATTGAGGTATTCATAAATAGGATTGAAATGAAAATAAATTTGCATAGTGTTTCCAAACTACGGTTTAGAGAAGTGAATAAATCCCATTAGAGAGTGAAAAAATGTGCACTCTATTTTTCAAAATCTGATATTCCATACAATCTATAATTTATATACATCTATATTAAATTGTTACATTCAGGATTTCTAATAATGCCTTCAAATCATCCTATATATATGTAAAATAATGTAATTATGGTCTATGGGTATAAGGAACAATAGTACAAAGGTGTAGTTTTATGTTTTTCATCTAAAATGTAAAATGATTTTTTATTTGTGATCATGTATTATATTTTTCAAATTAAATATTTTAAAAAAGACCCTAAGGAACTAAATTCTGTGAATGGTAGCACATGAATTTGATTTTATGGAAAACAATGATAATTGTGGTTATAAACTCTTGTATTCTTAACCGAGATAGCCCATGTAGACATATAGTTCTATATATAATGGATATTTTTAATGATAATTGGTTATTTCATCCATGTTAGACCCTAATGATTTATTATAAAAGAATTGTAATCATTATTTACAACAAAAAAGACAACACTAATATTAAAGTTAAATCTGATATACATTAAAAATGTTATTAATTAAATATGATTGACATAGAATAGCTATCAAATCGGCTCGAATGAATAAGATAAACCGTGTTATGAAATATACATTTAATATTCTTATTTAATAAAATTAGAATGATTAATGTTTCAGAAATAACCACATAATTTGTTTTTCAATACCTTTTCTTCATCAAAATGAATTTTCATCAAAAGTTTATTTTATATCATTGTTGTTAGAAAATATTATAATTTATAACTAACATGTTTAAATTTTTTTAAAAGGTGAAAATATTTCAAATCAAAAAAAGAAAATTATCTTAAAGTGAAACATTGGGATTTAATAAAAATGATTCATTTATCATGGAATATAGAAAATAATTATTTTATTCAAAATTGTTTTTCCCTTTCATGTATTTACATAGTCCCATTATGTTTTGAAATTTTTCTAAATTTTATTCATTTTCATTGTATTAATTATAATATAAAGAAATTAATTTTCATTGAAATTATGTTTATCTTTTTTTGTGAATATATTTATATAATTAATAAGGGATTTTTCTACAAACCTACTTTTAATAATATTTCAATGTTTATTTAAAAGTGATTTTGTTAAAAACGAGGGATTTAATTCTAAAAAATGGATTCTAAATTTAGAATCAAAATTTCCTTATTTATTGAATACATCATAATTAATTTTTCGTCATAAGGAATTTTAACCATGGTAATGATATTTTTCATCAGCATGGTTAATCAAGAAATATAGGATAAGAGAATTTATGACTTTATGAATAAATACAGTGACTATAATATTTAAATATATGATTTTTAGCAATAAAATCTAATATTTTCTTATGTATCAGATTTGGGAAATTTTTATTTTTTAATGACAATAATATTTAGAGATTAATGAATAAAAAATGTCACTCTATTTTAATATCTGAAATTTTATTTCATATAGGGAAAAATATATTATATTTGGTTTTAAATATTTTACTTCAAAATTATTTAAATTTTTTTATCCAGTAAATTTAATATTATTTTTTACATATGGAATAATTACGATAATGTCTTACATAACACTGATATAATGTTTCTTCATACAGTAGAGAAATAACATATATTATTTTTAAAATTATAAAAGTAATGTTATTGGAATTTATTAAATAGGTAACAATGTTATATATAAATATAATTTATAATGTATTTTTAAAATTATTATATTTGAATTAAATTAATATCATGATTTTTTTAAAAATATAAGTAGTTAAAATAGTGTTGAAAAAGACTACAATGGAATCATATGGTGAATAATAATATAATAAATGAAATAAAAATCGTAAAATTGTGCTAATTATAGATGTTATGGGAATGTAGTTTATAATTTATCTATATTAAACATTTGGATCCAATTTCATTTTATTGTAAAATTAATGAGACCTAATAAGTAAAATGCATTGATGTAATAATAATAAATAGAATAATAAACATGGGTTAAAACATAGGTATATGGGATAAAATATAATCTAAACATATATAAATATTATAATATCATAGTAATACTAATTATACCCATCCTATATTCTAAATATGTCTATTAGTAACTACTAAAATACGAATTTTAACTTATTTAAATATAATTCATTAATTGATTCAAATGATTCCCCTCTAATCTGTCATATGAGGACACTACATATCCTCTCTCACTCGTGACTAGTAATCCCATTATGTTTAAATAACCCTAAAACCCCTCTTCCTATAATCTGTATATATATTTAATAATTTATTATTATTATTAAATGATAATACATATTTTCTTTAAAGAGATATCAAAAGGACGTTGACCAAAGAAGATGAAATTGTATTAATGTTTCATTTTAATTATACTACATCTTCATCCTCCTAAATTTTTATTATAAAAATTATAATTTAATTATATATGTATCTCCCTTATACCATGTTTTAATTATTTTAATTATGTAACCTTTTAAAATATTTTTCAACTAATGGTAAATCTGGGTATCTCTTGTGGATAGTTGTGGACTAAATCCTCCAGGTAAAGAAATGATCCATTTATTCTCACACACATCACATAATTATTTAAAATTATTAATTTAATAAATATATTTTATAGTTATGAAATATTTATGGTTCTATATAGCTGAATTATTATTTCACATTCTTTGCATCCACCCATTAATAAATAGATTCAACATTCAAGTGAATATACATACTGCCATATCCCTAAGGAAAAGAATTTCAATTTTATTCACCACATTATTTGAATATTTTAAAAATATATATATAATAATTAAATATGATACTCATTGAATGATAATAATAAATTATATTATTGTACAGTAGTCATTATACAAGGACTAGAATTTTAAAATAGAAATATACATGAGAAATTTTATAGTTATCATCCAGGAAATATGATTTTAATAAAAAAGCATTTATACATGGCTGTGAAAATATTTTTATTGAATTTTATATGATATAATAAATTTTTATTTTTTATATTCTTATATTATTAATAAATATAAATTTATTACTTTGGATTTTATTGTGATTATGATGTGAGTATGATCTGTGGTTTGACTTTATTGCCTTATTTTTATTTCTATGAGTAATCTACCATTTTGATCTATTTTTTCAATTGTGTGGTGTATATGTTTTCTAGGAATTAATTTTATAATTATTTTCATGAATATTATTAGTATATATATAAATACAATGTTCTCTATTTCATAGGATATTGAGTTGGTGATTAAAAATGTTGAAATGGATTTATGTTTCACAACCACTAATTAGGATTTTTATACTTTAATTCTAATTTGGGGAAATTATTTGATACTTATATAATAAATAATATTGATTTTCATCCCCATAGGTTATCTCAATAATTATTATGCATAAATTTCATTTCATAGGTACTCTAAATTGTTCAAAAAATGTTTTCACGATAAGATGACCTCACTTCTCCTCTTTTAGGCCAAAATCATTATCCTCTATATCATAGTACTCTAAAAATTTCAATAATATTTCTACCATTTACTAATGATTATTTAATGTACATTATACACATGATTGACTTAATATAAAAATGATTAAAATTAATCTTATTGAAAATTTTCAATATTGAATATTTTAGAGATTATGTGAACATAATCAATAATTAAAATATTTATGACACGAATAACATTTCATGCATTCATAATTGATCAATACTTTGAATAATTTTTTATAAGATTCCATGACTATGTATACTATTTTTTTTCAAATTTATTCAAAAAAATTATTTTATATGTGTGAGTTAAAATTTTCTATTGTATTTTAATAACAATGCATTATTGTGATCTTTTTAGGGAACATGTCTTTATTGAAAAAAATAATATGATATTACTTATTCATTATTCAGGTTGTGATCTAGTTATATGATCATTATTAATTCCATAGATGAATAATTATTGTTATGGTGATATATTTTTTTAAACATATTTAGTACATTACTTTTTACTATGATGATATGAAAAGTTTTATTCTTTGAATATATGAATAATGGTCTATGATTTATTGTAATATATATGAATGAATATTTATTATGTGACTAGTTGAACCAGAAAAATATATAACTCCAATGCATTTGGTAATGATTAATGATTTGAGAAACTCCTATGAGATGTCGGAGTTATTGAAGTAACATATTATGAGGGATTAAACTAGAAGAATGTTATTCCAAAGAGAATATTGGAATTTACTCAATTAGAATTTCCATTATGGTAATCTTTCATAAATGATATTATTGGGAGTAAACCTGAACTTGTTTGATGGTTTTATATGATTATGTGTAAATCCAATACTAAAGTCAAATTTTTATGTTATTCTCTAAAGGAGAATGAATTATTAATGATGATTCCACACTCATATGACTTCTGAATTATATAATTAAAAATAATTATACAAATATTCAGGATTAATGATCATTTCATGAATGTGTATTACATTTTTATGTTATCATCATGATATCATACACTGACGGTGGTTTTATAATCCTTAATGATCACTGATTGTTAACTATTAGATTTAACCTTTCTCTCCATATAATCTACCTTTTCACATGATTTCATTACCTATGTTATGATGAAAAATATTATATTGGGAATTTTTATGATGTGTAAAATGATAGAAAAATATTTTGGGTGATTATAGAGACCTTCCATGAATTAAATATTTTATTTATATATTTTCCAATATATTAATCATTAGAGTTTATGTGTGTAGAAAAGTCTTTTATTTACAGATTATTTATATAAAATGATGTAATATTAACAAACAAAATACAAAGATCACATATATTAGTTTCTGAGTATGTTTTATAATGTTTTTGGAGAATAAGGAGAGATAAAATTTTGAATAATATTCATGATAATTCCACAAATCTGAAAACATACTTAATATTTGAAAATTTGTGGATTGTGTTTTTTTCATGAATAATACATACAAGTATATATACCGTAATGTGTATATCATTTTATCTTGGATGGGAATATGAGTAATATCTATGAATGGGAATGATTTGGTAATAACTTGATCATCAACAATTCACAATAAGTGGGTCAAAGACTGAAAACCTTTCTAAACACTCATGTTGGATATATTGAGACTAAATTGTTTTGTTATATTTCCCTATGATTTATTTGAACAGATGATGTAAATTAATGAACTATGTTTAACAAAGGGTTTCATAGATTTAATATAAGGACATACATCATATTAATGATTTATTAATATTATATTATCTCTTAATATGATTATTTTTTCTCAAATGTTGTTTTTTGGATTTATATAATTTTTTATAACTTGGGGGATTCACGTGGAAAGTATGTTCCATTAATATTAGAATGGTTTTCCTTATGAAAAATTAAATAAAGTGTGAGCTGGAATAAAATACCCTTTGATTATTCCAAATCAGTGATCAAACTATATTACAAATAAAATTGACATCAGTGTGTTTCATAAGACACTGAGTATGTTGTAAATGTATTTCCATTGATGTAAATTTTATGACGATTAAGGGGGGAAGATTATTCATCATACTAATTGTGCCGACCACCACTATCTAGAAGACACATCTTGCATGTCATGTAGCACACAATTAGGGAAAATATGCACAACAATTGAGAACTCACTTCCATAGCCCCGAACATTCCAAGACTCACTTACACAATTTATTCACAAAATGTTTCTCCATTATATGGACACATGGTTTTAAGGGAATGATCATCCATAATTGTGTGCTAACCAAGTGCATCAAATGTTCTTCGCAAAAAATTAGGGCTCTGGGATTCTAAGAATCCCTAAAAACATTCATAACCTCCAAGAACTCATAAGGAACTCAAATAATGGTAAAAAAGGATTTAAACCAATGAATAATAGTTTATTACCTCATATGAAAAATATTTACTTTTAAACCCCTCTTAAAACTGATCATCCAAGAGATTCCATTACAATTGTGATTAAAGTCATCTAAGAAATATTTTAGCCAATACCCTTGTAAATAGGCCCTAGATCCCATGTCTTTTCATGAAAATATTCATAATTATACAGAATATAGATGAATATAATTGACAGTCCACATAGAGCCTTCATTATTTGATCCATGATACATATCAGATGCCTCTCAAACGACATATGCACCCACATCTTTATGTCCTCATGATCAAACACAACATATGGTTCGTAAGGATAAAAATATATTATATATAGGAGACATCATGTATGGTACTATATGAATGATGTAAATACAGCTGATAGTCTATTTCTTTGACTCCCTCCACCATATCAAATGGTCTAATATAATGTGTCAATAGATTGCCCTATATTTTAATCTTTCTATCAACCAATCTAGGAAAACTGAAGGAATATATCAATGTCCAACCATGTACCCCAGAGGCCAGTGGTGGGTATTATTATAGAATTTATTATTGGAGTGAATTATAAACAGATGAGTATGAATCTGTTGTACCAACTATAAGGCCTCCTGAACAGTAAAAATTACATGTAGTAATGTATCCCCTTCCTCTAACATGCACAAGGAAAAAAATAATGACATACAATATAGGACGTTAGAGGGAGCCATCTCAATTGATTCCCAAATTCATTTTTGAAAAATAACCTACTAGTGGGAGGGGTTTATCCTAGGAACCTTCAATTTAAAGGATTCATGCTTAGGGAATTTCCTCCAACAAATGTAACATTTTCTCGGAATGATAATCTGTGTGAGGGTGTTATAATGTTATTATGAGAACACACGAACCTAGTTCATTATGAAAAAAAAACTAGAACTGTACTGTAAAACAACCACCACTCTCTGATACTATAAAATGGGGAACACTATGAGGGTCCAAAGTGTCGCTAATATTAGTCCTCTATACTCATTAACATAGAAGGTCTGTCATACCGGTAGGAAGTGTGTGACTACATTCAACCTATCCAAAATAAGAAATACCACCTCCCATCCACTATGGGATCTGAGAAGATATGTCACAATGTGTATAGTGATTCCATTCCAATCCCAAATAGAATAGATAGAGGCTATATAAATCATGAATTCTTGTAGTTATCCATTTTTACTTTCTATTGTTAGGAACACCATGTGATAAAACCCAAAAATTTATTCTTTATAACATTCCAGAAATACTGAAAATTTATGTCTTGGTACATTTTAGAATGTCCCTTCTGAAATTCTCAAAAATATGAATGATATTACCACATTTTTTATGTATGTATGTAGGAACCATTATACATTAATAAAATTAAAGGATCTAATTATTATAAAATACCCCAACTAGTTGGTGTGTCCTCACCTTATATAGTCTCCCTCAAGACATGAACATTAATGTATGAGATCTATCGCATCCTTAAATTTTATAGAAGGGGACATTTCACACTAAAATCAACAAAACATTTATTCCCATGGTATTAGTGATATTCATGTTGCATATTAGGAAACAATTTCATCCACTACCACTCACAACTATTCTCATGAATAGAATATGTCTGAGTCTTCTGGATGAGGGTGTCACCAAAATAATTCCCCTCTTCGGGTGTATAAGAAATAATATAGTTAAATTAATGATATTGCTCAACCCACCAGAATTTCCTATGTTTCATGTCCCATTAGGATGAAATAAATATGATACATTTATGGTCTATTTAGTAAACAACCCACTCAACCCAATAATAATTTTATTAGATTCACTATTCATGAACCACAACATCCAACTCGTTGTTGTGTGTACGGTAATTCAAAAAAGGTGGTATAAATTGGAGAGACTTGTATTATATAACAACATCACCCTATATCAGAACATCTCCATGACTGATTTCTAAAGCCTCCTAACAAACATTATAGCCACTTCATGGTTCAGGTATAATATGCATCCAGACTGAAAGTAGCCTTCTATTAAACTGTTGAATGAATTTTTCATAGCATTTGTACCATATTAAATTTAAATCCTTCTAAGTTAAAAATGTGAGAGGAAATTCTAGGTATGAAATGACATAAAAGGATTATTATAATATAATGATACTCACATGAATCTTTATTTGTGAATATCATTATTGGGATGCTCTGTATAAACTACATTTCTCACATACACAAGATTTATAGTGTTCATTTCTCTAATATGATATGACCCAAGAAGTGAACCCAGTCGATCCAAAAGATGAATTTGGGGATATTAACATATCGTTGAAGTTCTCACAAGGTTATCAACACTATGTGTTGATGTGTGTCATGGTATGTTTGGTTTCATGAATACTATAACATAGCAGTCATGAATACGCCAACGAATGAATCCAAATACATGTGGAAAAAATGATTCATCAAATTCAATAAAACCACCATCTTTTGTTAAGTCCTAATAGAATTAATGTATACTCATACATGATATATCTACTTCAAAATTCTATATATGGTATTTATGATGGACTCAATGAATCATATTTTTAGCCCGACATCAAATTTTTCATGGAGAAAACCATTTCTATTAATATATGGATGAAGTGGTAATCTGTATGATGTAATGGATTGTAGTTCCTAACGATAAAATGGTCGATCCATAAGTAGCTCACAAAAATTATATCGGTATAATCTACCATCATGTGATAAAGGAAAGGATACCCACAAGGTGATGAATTTTATTGTAAAAAAACCCATGAATCTATGTCCACTAATAACTTCTTGAGTTCTTGGAGATATGTTACAATCATCCTATAGTGAGTAATGAATGTGATTTCTTATCCTAGAACTTGATCAATAGTGAAATATACCACTCTCACATCAGTTAATCATTGAAGGTCAATAGGAAAGTCATTGGGGAAATGGTTCACAATATGAGAGAAATATATACACTAGATTACCTAATCACCCATAAATACATAATCCAACCTGGTTGTCACTTGGTCTAGCCAATGAAACTCAAGTCTATATGTACATTCTACAACATCTCACTCTTTATTATGAAAATAGTTATTTATATTGGTTGATTTAAAAGACACTCTATATTAATAGAAATAAACATTGGTATGGTATGGAACTAACTATTCCTTCTTAAGAATGACATCAATGCCATCATCTAAAAGAAAAATAAATTCCATAAGAATTTAAATGATAATATCTCAAGGGGAATTTCTATGTACTAGATCATACTATCCAATTGATACAACAATGGTGTCATGGAAACACTCCTGCCAGATAAGTTCTGTATTCTATGTCTATACATTGTCTAATTACAACATGTTAAATAGACTATTTAAATCCATATAAAAAAGGGAAAAACTAAAGTTCACATTACCGGAATAATAACACGATCTACAGAAGGCCATTGAATATATATTCATGGTGTATATTTTATAGGAAAAATATGTCCATAAAAGAAAGCTGAAAATAAAACATGACTATTATCAGTAGTTCCACACTTATTTCAATTTACCTCGTAATTTTGGCCTCCTAAACTATGACACCAACCTAGGCCTAACTAACCAATGACAGAACCACCCCTATATAATGTATGGATAGAAATAATATATATGATATGTGGGTTTCTACATATCCATTCTCATATGGAACTAGGGGGAATAATTTGAAAAAACACTGATGGTATACCAATCAACACCAAGAAATACACTAAATTGGTTTCCTCAAACACTTGGCATTCTTATCGATTATACTACCATAGTAGTTGGACAACACATAACTATCAGTGTGTGTCATTTGACTTGGG
The DNA here is from genome assembly GCA_963277665.1 of Viscum album. Lineage (NCBI taxonomy): Eukaryota > Viridiplantae > Streptophyta > Magnoliopsida > Santalales > Viscaceae > Viscum > Viscum album. Next base: position 881,436,247 of record OY728166.1, read on the forward strand.
ATTACATTGAATGTAACCATGAAAAAATGTTTCCCAGCACTATACGAATAACATCCTCCCTCAAAGATGAACTAACATGAATTACAGTATCAGATTCCTTTATGTTATATTGAATGATAATGTAATTTCATAATGTTAATGAAAAATATATTTATTGAAGGATATTCACCTACAATCAGATTTAATTTTCAATTCTATAATCAAACTGTCTTGTAGTCCTCATCTATCACTGATCATTATTAGTTCCAAATTACGATTCTTAGTAAAATGTTATTAATTCTACATCATGGTATTATGACCCTACTATAGATGTATAAAATTTCAATCATGATCAGTTCTAAGCTTGTTAAGAATTCTGCAGTCATAGATGGTTCTCTACAATTCCTCACAAACCATATTTTACTGTCGACCATCCATATATATGTTATAAAACAAATGTATAGTTGATTCTTGAAACATATATGTTTCCAAATTAACCCTTCTCTATATAATAATATTTATATTTTTGATGATTGACAGCATAGACTCCATCCATGATGTGGCAACATAATGCTTGAAAACACCTAAAATAGAGGAATGATTTTGCTGCAAAAAATTCTAGTGTCTAATCTTCTATAGTTTGGGACAGTTGGGGAACTCCTTTTATATAATGTAATATTATACAGAAACTAAATTGTAATAGATCATAAATACCTTATGGAGGACAAAAGGAGGCTATTTTAGAGGAAATACAGTAGGTAATAATTGTGGTTTATGACACACCACCTCTAATGCATGTTTTTCACCACCATCGTAGAGAAGAACTCATGGGAATCCATGAAGAATAACTCTATAATGGAAAATAGGAAGTCTCATTTATGATAAAACTCTTAATAAGTATATGATCACATGAAATGATAGGTACATATACTTCTTATAAATGATTCACACCTCTCTACCATCTCCCAATTCCAGGGCTAGGTCATAAGAATGATTACGAAGGATTACATGAGATAATTCTTAATGTCCCCTAATATGATCAATTTAGGGTATGAGTCCCATATCCCACAACAAATGTTCGGGTGTATGTAGTTTCAATTTGATGGTATAGAGGAGAAACTATTTTCTTTTAAATTTGAATACCCATTTATTAGTAATTATTTTATTTTAATGTTTAAATATTACAATAATTCATACACATTTATATGAATATAGATTAAAATGTCTATTAATATTTTTCACTATTTACAAAATATTAATGCATATAGTATTGATAAATTTAAAGTGGCAAGTCATGTAACTATAACTAACCTTTATATTAGATAGCATGATATAATTGAAGGTGTAATAGTATTTGAATGAATTATATCTTATTCCACATATATATATTTATATATTTCTATACTTTTATTAAAATAAAAACTAGAATTAATGAAATCAAATCATAAAAAAATTCACATCATAGAACAAGTGGTTCAAGGATAAACATTGTATAGTTTTTAATTATGCTTACATCAAAAATATATAATAAAAAATAACTTATATTGATACATACACATAAATTAATCCAATTATTTTATCTTTTCAGTAGTTGTTAGCACATATCCATATATAATAATCAAAAAACTAAAAACTATAAAATGAAAGGTCGTAAATGAATAAAAATATAAAATAATTTTATGGAATAATATGTAGCATGTAAATAATTATGTTCTATCCTGATGAAAGTAATGATTTCCTCCATGTCATAGTATGACACGGGAAAATGAAGTTTGAAATAAAAATATAATTTATAATAACATCACAAAACATTTGAATCACCGGGATGTAAAATCCAATAATTATAACGGATAGGAAAAAAGAATAAAAACATCCCATATCTCGTTGTGTTTCTTTCCCTTATACATTTTTTAGTTACACCCAAGAACAATATCATTACCGAATTAAAAAAATTACCAGTCATTTATATTATACCCATACATTATGAAAAAAGAAAAATCTCTTCTATTACCTGTTTATAGAGTCTTGAAATAGAAGCCACTTATCGGTTTGCTAAGCTGATTTTCCAAATTTCCTTATGCATGCCTCCCCATATTCTAGAGGTTGTTGATTAGTAGTGAGGTCTTAGGGTGTGTCCATGGTAAGATTCATCCATCAAAATTATAGTGTAGAATAAAGGAAAATTACATTATTATGTAGAATAAATAGTAATAAATAATCAAAATATTAATAAATCATCCTAAATGACCAATAGGCATATAATGAATCAATATCATATACAAAGGTTGATGATCATTACATTATTATATACAAAAAGTGGATGTATATGTGATATAGTAGTATAAAAATAAACGACATTCTAAAAATGTATAAAAATGATTAAAATATATCCACTCCAGTATCATGAGCATAGGCTCAGTTCTCTACTCACATACACCATCTTAGTACAAAAATATCAATATAAGAAGTGGGTGTCTTCCATTTGTCTACACCTTTAACCATGATGTTTTATCTTGTACCATGGGTATCTTGAATCAGATGCTAGATTTTTTCAGTAGGCCTCCATTAGTGGTTTTTAAAACAATACAGTCTATGCGTGTAAAATGAGTAATGTGTAGCTATATAATATATGTATGGATATAAATAAATAAATTGTGTCACATCATGTTTATTATAGATAAATTACTGACAGTATCATCATTATCTTAATTTGAAAATACCTAATCCAAATCCAATCATTGGAGATATAATATTTTTTTGTGAGGATACACATACATTTATATATGTATATTAATAATTATTATTTAATACATTATTGGAAGACAAGACATGAGTAACAAAAAAGACAAGTGAAAAAAAGTAACAAACCCAATCAAGTGCATTCATATAGAAGAAGCATCCTTAAGCATAATAAATGGTCCTTACATAACTGTTTTATAATGTGTAATTATTGAAATTTAATAAATTGAAACCATCTCCCATTCACATTATAGCGACCCAAAATTTTATTACATTTCTATTAAATCATTATAATGATAAAAAAACATAATATTATTAAACCATGAGGATCAAGATTTTTAGTATCATTGGAAAATAATGAACCAAAACAAACATTTACAACATCAAGCATAAACATATATTTAATTCCTTCTTCTCAAGCTTCTTAATGGATCTTAACGTCTAATTATTACATGTTGTCACCTGAGGATAAACATCAAAAAGGGGTGAGCAAAAATCCTAGTAAAAGGATATATAAGAACAATATATAACGGGGTGAGAATAATTCTAACATAGGAAAATTATCATTAACATGATAGGAAGCATTAATAAATGACATGAAATGTGGGAATGCATAAAAATTAAACAACATGACATAGTAGTCATCTACCACACATTGTTTTGAATAAAGATAGCATCTAGTTCACACATGATTCCACATTAACTCGTGAGATTCATCAAATTACGCAATTCATTGAACTGTGGAATAATTTCAGGTGCACCCATCAGAACATAATATTCATTCTGCGCTATATAATTCCAGGTGCACCTGTCACATCATAACATTTATATTATCATGCATGCCAGATTAAAAATATATAAAACATGAACATAAAATAACCCATGGAATGAAATTGGTTTCACATAATAAATCTTGATTTCATAATAATATGGTCCCCATAATAAATATGGAATATCATTCTTTATATAGAACCATTAACCATGAGTGAAGAGTGAAACAATATCCATGAAGTAAAAAGGGTGTGTTTATTTTAAAGAATATCTGTTTTGGAAAAAAATAGGTTTTTTATAAAATAAATTACAAAATATTTATATCCCAATAAATTTATGATTATGTTAAATAAATTTTTTTTAAGGAGAACCCATTCCAAATAAAGAGTGAATGTGGGAGAACCCGAAGAAAGAAAGTTGGGTTTGAGAATTTCTTTTGCACGTTGTTTCTGAACGATTTCTTCACTTTAATGTCATGTATAACACCATTATGTTCATTAATTAAAAATTATAGAACCATTTTAATATGAATATTTTTAATTATGGTTTCATTATGTTATTTAGTGGGGATTTGGATGTGTTATAGGGTTTGAATCCATTGTTTGATAATGTTGGCTATTATGGTTTTCTTGAACGGTTCACTTGTATTCATGAATGGATGTTCATGTAGAACATGTATATAAATCTATAAATGATAAATCATATTATTAATGAGATTCCATAATTTAAAATGATCTTATAATGAATTGTGTTATATATCATATGGATGAATAATTATATAACAATTTAAGGATGATTGTTTAGGTTAATTTGAGCATTTTTGACCACAATGAAATTGTTTTACTTAATCATTTAGTAATATGTACATAAATTTTTTCCTGAAAATTAAATAAGATATAATAAATATAATATAATATTTTTAAAACATAAAAAAGGTTTCATGACCATATCTGAAGGCGATAAAGGAAAATAGGAAACATGTAATTCTTGAATGTGATAAATTGACACCTCATGAAAAACTTTTTCCATTCTAAAATAAAAATAAGACGGGAAGGGGTTTGGATGATATATTGTCCCATTAGTATCATAAAATTCCAGTATATGTATGATAATTGATTTTAAAACTCCATTTTTATAAGTATAGGTTGGGAGAGATTTAAAAAAGAACATGAAATTAATAGAAAACTAAAGGAAAGGAGAGAGGGGGATCACCTCTTGAATCATCCTCTGGAGATCCTCCGTAAACAACCTATGATTGGTCTTTTTATGATAACAGAAGGTCGAGGTTTTAGTGTATGATATAGGGATTTTTTTGGAGAGTGATTATAAAAGGATTTATGCTTAAGAGGTGTGATGAAATGAGGGTGTGAATGGTGGTATTTATAGTGGACGGGAGTGGGGTTTTTAACAATGTTATATTCTTTAATTAATTATTTATACAAAAAATAAAAAATAGTGAGTGTTACATGTATATCATGTTAATATAAAAAATATCTTCTTATATGAGAAATACATCAACCATGACTCTATAATTCAGGAAATTAACTAATTTTGTAAATTGCATTATTTAACTATTCATCAAAAATTAAAGAATTCCAGAAAAATACGAAATATTCACCCAAATTTTTTTTCCATGTAGAATCCAGAAATGAAATAAATATTCTAAAAATAGTTTTCTATATATTATTAATTTAATTTTCATCTAAAATCATAATTTACTTGACAAATACATATTTTAAAATTAAATCTGATTTCATGTTGCTTCCAAAATTACCTATGGTCTTATAAAATTATCATAAAACTATAAGACATAGAATTTTTTATTTATGAAAACATTTTTGGGAAATAAATTTTATTTTAAATTAATTAATTACTTATAAATAATTATTTATGACTTACAAAAATACTAATTCTTTTACTATGGTCAAACTATCACTTATATGAGGCATGTGTTTTATTTAATCATTCAAGAGTAAGGTTACTATTATTTTTTTAGATTTCACTATTCATAAGGGTAATATTACTATTAATAAGGGTAGTTTATTCTACATAATGGTGGGTTACTATTCATGAAAAATTATGTTTTCCTTCTCGGACTCCAAACATAGTACTGATCGCAACCATGTATTTCATATTTTTGAAATTCAAAACATATAAGTGGAAAAATTATGTTTAATGATCACATATATTTTAGAATAATTATATGTCATCTTTATTCACAATGTTATTTAACTATAATGCATCATTATAATAAGGAAATATCATTGATAAATCATTGGGACGTTACATTCATCCCCCTAATGAATTTTCAACCTCAAAATTTCACTTTACTCAAACAAGTGAGGGTATTTCTCCATAGTTGCCTCTTCTAGTTCCTATATAACTTACTCAAACTTATTGTTCCCCAACAACAATTTAACAAGATAGGTTTCCTTTTTACGTAGTTCTTTATCTATCTTTTCCATAATATTTAATGGATGCTCCTCATAGGAGAGATAATCTTCTAGGTGTACTACCCCTAAGTTCAGTACATGTGGGGGATCTGATATGTACTTCCTCATAGGTAATATGTGAAACACATCCTAGACATGATCTATATTTTATGGAAGTGATATATGATAGTCCATAGATCTTATGTGGTCAAGGTTCTCAAAGGGTCCAATATACCTTGGGCTTAGCTTCTCTTTCATTCCTAACTACATTACACTCATCTATGGTGATATTAAAAGGAAGACATTATCTCCAACATTGAATGACATGTACATTCAAAAGTTGTTAGCATAGTTCTTTTTCCATCTCTAAGAATCTCTAATAATCTTTTGGATGTCTTGAATCTTCACTGTAAAGACTCAAAAATTCCGTGGAATTTTGTTTCATAAATACATAAAAATTTTACAAGTCCCAGAAAATTATAGGCGCATGATTCCAAGGCCTGGTGTGTCCGGAATCATATTATGATGTTTTGTTTGGGTGCATTCAATAAATATACAAGAAGAATTTTATAACATTTTAGCTAGAGCTCGGAATTGAAATCTGAGGACACTTTTGAACTCGCATCACCCGTATTCACTTAAGGAGACTTTCACTTTGATGGAAGAGGGTCGAGAATTAAAGATAGTTTTTTTCGTGGAAAATAATAAAATAAATTGGTCTTCAAATTAATTTTTATTTGAGGTGCCATGTGGGTGTTTGGATGTGGTTCCCACTAGATCTATAAGCACCTTGTGGAGGTTGGAAGTGGGGACCACCAGGTCGTAACCTCCCATGAGAGGTTTTTGTGGTGGGGACCACCACGCTTCCACCTCCCATGTGGGGTTAATGTGATGGGGAAAACCAGAGACCACATAACCTCCTAATTTTATTAATAGTGTTGGGGAACACCCAACCACTATTAATGGGAGGAGAGGAAAATCTCTCAACTCCCCTCATTAATAAGGGGGATCCCTTAACCACCTCCACCATTTATGGTGCCACCACATCCCCACTAATTAAATGATCCTTCTCTTTTAATTAAGCTTTACAATTTGGATTTTAAACCCAACAATCTAAAATAACATACAATATATTATTTGGAGGAGCTATCAATATGGCTTGTAATTTTTTCATCTTTGTGGAAACTTGGGAGAATAGGGAAGAATTCTCGCCAATGAAGAACAAATAATAAATAACGTAGAACGCCGACCTTCTTCAACTTCATCCTCGGAGCTTTTACTGATGTGGGACGTCTTCAACCAACCATCCCTCCACATCATCGTCAACGAGCCGACGCACGAGCTCGAGATTGAAGGTGTGCAGAGGATGTGACGAATGATGATCTTCTCCGTCTTCTTCCACATGACTCTGTAATCGACCAAGGATACAGGTAGGGGGTAAATTTGAGTAATAATTATTTCATTATTCTCTTCTTCAGTTGGAAATGAATCGTTGTGGAGGTTTTAAAACAATTGAAGTCCATCTTTCATACTCCTCGATGAGCCAAATGTTACCACCCTAAACACGGAGAGTTCGGGCCAAACCATCAAGGCCCGAACCTCCTTATTTCTTGTTTGGGATGATCTTTGGCATTGCGATGAGGCGAACAAATGAATAATGCAATGACAACACTACCCGCAGCCTCGGTGAACTGTACAGCCCTCGCGATGCTCCGACAGAACTGGCTCTACCACCTCAGGTCGAACTATTCTACCCGTCGGTTGAGCCAACTGCCGGCTTGAGCCATGCTGGCGTCCCAGCCGCTCGTCGGCCTTCCTGCACCACCTGGAACTCTGCTGGCACCGACATCCCATGCACCCCGGTGGAACCTCGTCGGCCCCGAGCCGCGTCGAACTACGTCGGCCCTGCCGCCTGGAATCTCGGCCTCCCGACCACCTACCGGCCTTCTAGGCCGCCTCCCAGCCGACGGCTGGCCGGCCTCCCGGCCGCCCGCTGGCCCACCGGCCCGCCATCCCGGCCTTCTCACGTTTCCAGCCGCCCGACTTCCAAAGATGCCACCCGACTGAACCGGTGACCTGTCCGCTCCGGCCTCTAAAGTCGGCCCACGACCCCCTTGTGGCGATCTAGTCGAACCGTCCTGGTCGCGCCCTCTAGGCCGAGCTGCGCTGGGCCGCACCCTCATGGCGCTCCGGGCCGAGCCCGGGCCGAACCACCCAGGTTGCATGCTGGGAAGGACCCAACGGGCCGGGCCGAACCTAATAGGATGGCATGCCCAATGGGTTAGGCCATACCCAATAAGTCTGACCAGGTCAGACCAGACCCAGGCCCACTACCAACCCTTTACTTTCTTTGGCCATATCATTGGCACCGGACGACTGTATGACAAACCGTCAGCGGCACTGGTTTGTTTTGGGCAAGATGGTACCTTTGAGTATACCCCACACAAGTTCAGGGTAAATGTAATATATAGTCAGGTTGGATCGTGCATAAATCCAACAAGGCCCCCGAGACTAGTACTCTAATAACTCATAGACCGGGAGTCATATTGATGCGCTGTCTATTTCGTTGAGACCCCTGTGACATGAAAGAACATGAGATACTTATTCATGGGACTTTGTGATAGTTGTAGTATCGACCTATATCTCGTGTTGCGTATCCTCCCTCAGACGAGCGAGCATAGCGTAGAGACCTCGTAGCTGGCTGATACCTGAAGACTTCTGACCGATTCTACTCGGAGTGATTCGACTAGCCGATTGGAGAGCACCTTATAGTTGAAGAAAACCCACAGTGGGGAGTGACATGGTGCCGCGGAAGACCCATGATACTCGACAGGAGGAGTACCTCAGTAGGCTACGAGGGGGAGTGCCTTGGTGACACAGCAGACCCACTGTGGGGAGCGCCTTGGTGAGGCAGCAGACCCACAGTACTCGACAGAAGAATTACCTATGCAGTCCATGGTCCGTGGGAAGCGCCTTGGGGATGTGGTAGGCCCACAAAACACGATAGAGGTAGTGTTCTCTAATAGCCAAGGATTCTACAGTGTGACTGGGGATGTTACATGATACTTCCCATAGAATAAAATCAAGGTTTGTGCTAAATCAGCAAATTTTGAGTTTTCCTCATAATTGAGATGAATTACATGATATCTTAGGAAAATGTATGGGAATATTCCTAGGTGGGTTTATCTGCTTATTTCATACATTGTGGTTTATCGTTGTTAGTTTTTGTGAGATCTTGAGGTTCTCAGGGTCCCTACTGAGTATCGTTATGCTCACCCCAGCACGAGTAAGCCCACAACTCGTTTTGTTGGATGCAGACAATGGACAAGGCAAATGAGGCTGAGGGCACGAGGACTGGACGGTACCCGGAGGTAGACCTTACGGCATGATAGTACATGAAAGATATGGATATACCTAGAGTTCTTTGGAGGCAAAATGTACCTACCCTTTAGTTAGGAACCTCGGAGGACAACCCGATGGTTGTTTTTATATTCTTCAGTTGTACTTTCAGTTTTCTTGTACTTTATAGTTGGGCTTGTTTTTTTCTCCCCCTTTACTTTTCAGCACTCCTTTGTTATACAGTTCATGTAGTGTTTAGTATCTTGCTGTGTGCTCTACTGTGTGAATTTACAGGTTATAAAGGCAATGCCTTCCCCGTTTTAGGGAATTACGCCTTTGGTGCTAGTCGCCAGCCCTTGTCTTATTGAAGGCATGCATGGGGTAGTCATGACACGGGCCCCGGGGGATGGGTCATTACATATTGGTATCAGATGATTCAACTATACCACATAACATATTACTCTAATCTCTACTGTGAAGCTATAGTGTTAAGGATACTGAGTGTGGTTTTCTTTTCAGTGAGTCCAGTTTTGGTGTGGTAGCTGACGTATCCATAAACCAGGACATTGACTACAGATTTTCGACTCAGTGCACAAAAACACTTATTTTGTGTGTGTTTTAAAATGTTTTCATTAATTCATCTCAACCACGTCAGCTCACCAAGTATAATTTTTAACCATGTCGCATATGTTTCTTTTCGGATGCCTCCCCATGGAAGACCTACTAGAGACTCGAGAGTTGTTTGTGAAGATAGCCCACCGAGCGACGAGGCCTCGGTGCAGGGCCCTTTTCCAGCAGAGGCACAAGCAGTTCCACTTCCAATTGTGCCATCGATTCCACCAGCCCTAGTAGCAGACGATGCACACCGCCTGAGTGCACCGCATGAGTTGCAGTGCTAGAGGCCACCCAGGTTTAGTGGCGAGACGGACTCGCAGGCAGCTGAGGATTTTATGGAGGATGTGGTGAGAGTCCTTAGACTAGTAGGGACACCATCCAACCTTATGGTGATCCTTTCCATGAGTCTCCTTCAGGAAGCAGCAGGAAGATGTGGTAGCCTGATGCTCCGGGTGTATGAAGAGGTGACACTACTCAAGGCACACTTCGAGAGCCTGTTTCAGGCCTAGTTTGTCCCAGCCACCCTTTTTGTAGTGCGGATACAGAAGCTACGTCACCTGTAGCAGTGTAGCTTAACGGTGGCACAATACTCAGCGAGGTTCACCAACATCTTGCGCTACACCACTGATATGGTACGAGACAACTTCTTAAATTCCAATACCTTCAAGCAGGGGATTAGATGAGAGATTAGGGCTTCGATGATCTCCATTAGCATCTTGACGCAGACATGGGTGTTAGAGTGATCCCTCTTAGTAGAGAGTTTCCTTGTGGAGCAGTCTCTAGTAATGAGACCCACCACTAGTCGACATGCAGCGGAGTCTTCTGCAGCTAGCAGTAGTCAGATGTCACAGAGGTCCTAGAGGACCAGACCCATGGGTGGACGACTGTATGAATCATGATCAGTTGTACCAGGAAACTGGGGCAGAGACATATATGCCAGGAGTGAGAACATTTTCTCATGTGATGGGCAGGGTCACATGGCTCGTTACTTTCCGACCCACCGTTCGGATGATCAGAAGACGGTCGAAAGACCGCCTAGGCAGAGACAGTGATTTGATCGAGATGGTCTGCAGGACGCAGGCAGATGTAGCAGAGGTGCTGGTCGACCAACTGGCGGTATGTGACGTTTCATGAATTTACTGCCACCACGCCCAGGATTTCCACCCCAACCATAGGGAGTAGGTGGTTAGTAGAGAGCTCATCCCCAGGTAGCTGAGGCTTACAATCATTGTTCTCCTGAGATGATTTGAGGTACAGTCTGTGTTTTCTTTACCTTAGCTGTAGTTCATATAGACACAGGTGTTAGTCAATCTTCCATTTCAACTGCCTTCTTTCGGAACTAGGAGATTCCGACATTGTTTTTGGCTCACTCCTTATGGTTGGAGACTCTTACGGGAGTACTCTCGATGATTATTCCCTAGCTCCGGCTGTGTGAGAATTCTCTAGTAGGAGAGAGCTTCAGCTCGGATCTCCTAGTAGTGGCATCAAGGCCTTACGACGTCATCTTGGGGATGGGCTAGTTATCTATAGTACATGCTCAGATTTCGAGATGAGGATGTGAAGAAGACGTCCTTCAAGTGTCGGTACGACCACTACAAGATTTTTTTATGCCATTCGGCATAACCAACTCTCTAGCAGTGTACATTTGATCACGAAAATGATTTTCCATCTTTACCTCGATTTCTTAGTCATAGTCTTCATAAAAAACATTCTGATCTACTCTACTACTAAGGAGGATCATGCATTCCAATTTCATATAGTAATATACACACTCTAATATCACCAGCATTATGGTAATCTCTCGAAGTTCCAGTTTTGGATCTGATAGGTTCACATTATGGGACACATAACCTCGGAGGGTGGAGGTTTATTGGATCAAGAAAATATTGATTTGGTACTTTCTTGGGAGCCACCCAAGAGTGTGATGGAAGGGTAAACCCTTCGTGTGGTCAGAGAGATGAAAATAGATCTTTCAGGAGCTGATGTAGAGGCTGAATAATGCCCCCATATTGAGGCTTCAAGTGGAAGGCATAGAGTACGTATTCTACTGCAACGCTTTAGGGACCGGAATTGGGTGTGTTCTGATGTAGGAGCGAGCAATGATCACATATGGTTCTCAATAGTTGAGACATAGTTAGAAGAACTACGCTACCATTGACCTAGAGTTAGCAATAGAGGTCTTCGCCTTGAAGATGTGGTGACACTATCTGATGGGAAAACGTTTTATCGTGTACTCTAATCACAAGAGTCTCATGTATATCTTCTCTGAGAAAGACGTGAAACTGAGATAGTGATGATGTCTTGAGTTCCTCTAGGACTATGACTTCAAGATAGTATATACTCCTGAAAAGGGAATGTTGTAGCAGATGCACTCAGTAAGAGATCTGGTGTACAACTACAAGGTTAGGCGATGGAGCCGCTGGCTGCATTGCATTATCCTTTGTGGATAGAGACGGAGAAGCTTTAATTCAGTCCTTTATAGTCACTCCCCCACTTCTTCAGTGTGTCTGGGAGGCATAGCTTTGGGACGCTGACTGCGAGACACGACGTGCTCAGATATCCACAGGGTAGGCACCTGATTGATTTTCTGAACGTTGGGAGCACATCATCATCTTCAGAGGACGTTCTATGGTACCAATGTCACTTAAGGAGTATGTGTTGAGGGAGTTCCACACATCCCCTTTAGCGGAACACCTAGGAGTGGGGAAGATATACCAGGACCTTCGACGACAACATTGGGGGTCAGGTATGAAGAAGGTCATAGCATAGTTTGTATTTTGATGCCTCACTTGTCAGCAAGTGAAGACAGAGCACCAGGTACCAGTAGGATTGGTTCATCCATTAGTGGAACCAATGAAAAAGTGGGATGGGATATCCATTGACATTGTGACAAGACTTCAACGTATATCCATGGGACATGACTTCATTTGGGTGATCGTTGATCGACTCACCTAGTCGTCCCACTTACTACTTATCAGAGATAAGGAAAAAATAGAGAGCATGGGATGACTCAATGTGCATGAGATTGTGCGGCTACATGGAGTAAATTATTCTATTGTCTCTGATCATGACTCACAGTTTACTTACAGACTATGGAGGTGGTTGTAGGGGGATATCGGGATGCCACTCTGTCAGAGCACCACCTTCAATCCTCAGAAGGATTGCCAGACTAAGAGAACCATTTAGACTCTCGAGGTCATGCTCTGTACACGTGTCCTCGACATCGGTCAGTGTTGTGAGGATCACCTGCCTTTTGTGGAGTTTGCGTACAACAACAACTATCACTCCACCATAATGATGACACCTTTTGAGGCATTATACGGGCGACCTTGCAGATCACCCTTGTCCTAGAATGACCCTGGGGAGTCAGCACTAGTGGGAACAGAGATGGTATGAGCTATAATGGAGAATGTTCAGGTCATCTAGGAGTGGATGAAGACTGCACAGAGCAGACAGAAGTCGTATGATGACAAGAGACGGAGACCTCTAGAGTTCTAGGATGGTGACCACGTCTTCCGACGGGTCTCACCTCGAAGAGTTCTATGGAGATTTGGACGAGGCAGAAAGTTATCTCTGAGGTTCAGCCTACCATTCCTGGTCCTCAGCAGAGTTGGCAAGGTGGCTAACCACTTAGCTCTTCCTCCATAGTTGCATCGGGTACACGAAATCTTCCACGTATCTCAGTTGAGGAGATACGTGCACGACCCTTCTCACATCATTGACCATGGAGAGCTGAAAGTCAACGATGGGGTGACTTTCACAGAGGTTTTGGTGGAGATTGAGAATCGACAAGAATGAGACCTACATGGAGGGTTGATACCTCCAGTGCACGTTCGCTGGCAGCACAGGAACCCCTAGAAGAGCACATGGGAGAGGGAGGCATAGATGTGTGCTCAGTACCCCCACTTGTTCACATAGTTCAATTTATAGCTTATGGGGATGTAAAGCCCAGAGGTGGGGAAATTTTAATGACCCTAAAATTCAGGGGAATATTTTTTTAATAAATACATTGGAATTTTAAGAGTCTTCGAAAATTTATGGCATATGATTCTGAGGCCCGGTGTGCCCGGCATCAATTTCTGAAGTTTCTTTGGGTACGTTCAGTAAACGTATGGGTAGATTTTATAACTTTTGAATCTGTGCTCAGAATTAAAATCTGAGGATATTGTTGAACTCACACTGGCGCTATTCGCTTAAAAGGACATTCACTTCGACGATAGTTGGACGAGAAAAAAAGTTATTTTTTTTGTTTTCGTGGATTATAATAAAACAATGTGATCTTCACATTTTTTTTATTTGTGCCTCCATGTGTTTGATTGGAGGTGGTTCCCACTGGATCTATAACCTCCTTGTGGAGATTGGAAGTGGGGACCACCAGGTCATAACCTCCAATGAGAGGTTATGGTTGTGGGGACAACCACACGTCAACCTCTTATATGGGGTTAATGTGGTTGTGACCACCCGATACAACATAACCTCCAAATTGGAATAATAGGGGTGGGGACCCCCCGACTCGTATTAATGGTAGGAGGGGAAAATCTCTCAACTCACCTCAATAATGATGGGGATCCCTTGAAATCCTCTACTATTTATTGTTCCACCACCTCCCAATTAATTAATTGAGCCATACCTGTTAATTAAATGTTAAATTTTAAATTTTAAACCCACTAATGAAAATTAATAGACGATCTATTATTTGTAGGGGATATCTATTTGGCTTGGCATTTTTTCATCTTGGTGAAAACTTGGGAGAAGAGGGAAGAACTCTCGCCAATGAATACGAAGATAGAAGTTCATAGAACGCTGACATCCTTCGACTTCTTCCTCAGAGCATCTATTGATGTAGGACGTCTTCAACCGACCTTCCCTCCACATCATTTCAAATGATCTGGCACGCGAGCTTGAGATTGAATGTGTGTCGTAGGCACGATGAATGACGATCTTTTTTATCTTCTTCCCCGCGACTATGTCCTCGACCTACGATCAAGTTAGGGGTTAATAGGAATAATACTACTTTCCTTATTTTCTTCTTCAGTTGGAAAGGATTCGTTGCGGATTTTGTAAAACAAATTGAAGTTCAAATTTCTTACTCCAAGATGAGCCAAATGTTACCACCCTAAAAACGGAGGGTGTCTTCCAAACCATCATGGCCTGACCCCCCTCTATTATTTTATGTGATTATCATAGGCATGGCAATGAGGAGACGAAATGATGAAATAAACAGCCGCCATACCCACATCCTCCGCAAACTGCACCACCCTCACAACACTCTGACAAAACTGGCTCTGCCACCTCGGGCCGATCTGCGCCGCCCGTCGGCCGAACCGCCCGCAGGCCTGAGCCGTGCCAGCCTCTCGACCACCCGCCAGTTTACCTACGCCGCACGGCTCCTGGCTACAGCCGACCTCCCACGTGCCCCTGTCGAACCCCACCGGCCCGTGCTGGCCCGAGCTGCGCCGAACGGCACGGGCGCAGCCACCCGGCCTCCCGGCCGCCCACATACCCGCCCGCCGGCCTACCCAGCCGCCTCTTGGCCCCCCGCTGGCTTGCCCCGCCGCCTCCCTGCTACCGGCCGCCAGACCTCTCGAATTGCCACCCAATAGAACTAGCACCCTGGCCGAGCTGGCCTCCCATGCCAGCATGTTGCCCCCCTCGCGGTGCTCTAGCAGAACCGGCCTGGATGTTCCCTCCAAGATGAACCCCGCCAGGCCGCAACCTCGTGGCGCTCCGGGCCGAGCCCGGGCCAAACTACCCACACGGCCTGCTGGGCTGGGCCAAGTGGGTTGGGCCGAACCTAATAGGCTGGCCCTCCCAATGGTTCGGGCCAAACCCAATAGGTCTGACCGGGTCGACCCAGATCGGGTCGACCAAGACAGGGTCCGACCGGGTCGCACCAGACCCAGGCACACTACCGACCCTTTACTTTCTTTGTCCATATCTTTGGCACCGGACGACCGTTTTATGAAAAATCAGTGGTGCTAGTTTTCATTGAATGTTGTAGTCCCTTTGAGTATACCCCCATGTAGTTTGGGGTAATGTTGAGAAACGGTCAGGTTGGATCGTGTAAATATACAACCAGGCCCCCAGTACTAAAAGGCTAATAACTTGTAGAACATGCATCTGATTGACGCGATGTCTACTGCGTTGAGACCTCTATGATGTGGGGGTCCTTTTAGATACTTCTACATGGGACTTTGTGGCATTTGGTGTATTGACATGTAGCTCGTGGATCGGATCCTCTTGAAGATGAGTGTCCATAGTGCAGAGACCTAGTAGTTGGCTGAGACCTGACGACTGCTGACTGATTCAACATAGAGTGATTCGACTAGCCCAATGGAGAGGGCCTTGGAGTCATGTATGACCCACATTGGGTAGCACCTTGGTGTCGTGGAGGACCCATGGTACATGATAGGAGGAGTACCATAACAGGCAACGAGGTGGAGAGCCTTGGAGACGTACCAGACCCATAGTGGGGAGCGCCTTGGTGACTCAACAGACCCACAATACTCAACATGAGGAGTACCTCAGCAGCCCAAGGTTAGTGGGAATCACCTTAATGACGCATCATTCCCACTATACTCAATAGTGGGGGAGTTATCTAGCAGCCGATGATTCAATAGTGTGACCAGAGATGTTACTAGATACTACCCCTAGAATAAATTCATGTTTTGAGCTGAGTCAGTGACTTTTCTATTTTCATCATGATTGAGATGGATTATTTGATAACATAGGTATATGTATAGAAATATACCTAAGTGGGGTTATCAGTTTATTTTAAACATTTTGGTTTGTCCTTGTTTGTTTTTGTGAGACCTTGAGGGTCTCGGGGTCCCTACTGAGTATCATTATACTCAACACTACACGGGCAATGCTCGCACCTCATTCTGTTGGATAAAGACGACGTACAACGCTAATTAAGTATGAGAGAAGCAGGACCATACAGTACCCAGAGGTGGACCTTATCGAGTGACGGTACGTGGAGGAGACGTACAGACCTAGAGTGATGAGGAGGCAATCTGTACGAACCCTTCTGGTAGGAATCTCAGAGGACAACCTATCACGACCCGTCCTCGGGGCCCGTGCCGTGACTACACCAAGCCCACCTTCCATAGGCCAGGGGCTTGCGACTAGCACCAAGGCGTAAATCCTGGTAAAAAGGGAAGGCATTGACTTTGTAAAGTAAACAAGCACCACAGAGTAAGCAAGCGGAAAGTAAACACTAAGTGAAAACAGACTACAACTGAAAGTGCGGAAAAGTAAATGGGCCAGTATACAAACCCAAACTGAAAGTAAAGTACAACTCGAAAAGGGAAAACAACAACTGTAAAGTAAAAGACGCTACACCGAGCTATCCACTGGAAATCCCACCTGAAGGGTGGGTACAGATAGCTGCACTGCTCCTCGGGTCCCGCCGTCCACTCCGGGTACGTCCTGCCCAGTGGTCCACCTCCAGGTACCGTTCTGCTCTGCAAGCCTCAGCCACGATCAACTCTATCCGTCGTCTGCAACCAACACAATGTAGTGCGGGCATAGACCGTGTAGGGGTGAGTATAAGCTACTCAGTAGGGACCCCCGAGACCCCTGAAGGTCTCCCAAAATTCACAAAGGATAAACCAAAAAGGAAGATACAATTACGAAGTAACGTCCGACACTGCTTAGGTATATGCCCATACATATACCTAAGTCATCAATTCCAATACTCTCCAACCTCCGAGCCCAAGTACAACTCAGTCCACACAGGAAAGTATACGTATTCCACACAGGAAAGCAAAACGAAATCCCCAGAGGATAGCACAACACAATCCACACAGGAAAGCAACAGGATTCACCTCACATAGGTATACTTCTTCGAAGGACGATAAAGATGATCTCTGATCTATCTAAGTCGTCGGACCCACGAAGGATAGATAGGTAACTAACCCCAGCAAAGACCCACACAGGATCGGGCCCACATAGGACCTGTAGGAGATGGTTCACACAGGACCGCTGAGCGCAAAGACCCACACAGGATCGGGCCCACACAGGACCTGTAGCACTGATCCACGTAGGATCGCTGAGTGTTGTAGTCGTTGTCGTCGAATCAACTAAGGATCTATGTACAGTCGTTGTCGCAGTCATAGTAGTAAAAGCAGTAGCAGTCACAGTCGCAGTCGCAGCCAGCACTAGGGTTCCCGCACATAGCAATCTCGTTCGGGAGGGTCCGCTCCATGAGCCGAGAGGCTGATACATCAACTGTCACAAAGTCCAGAGTTGATGTATCCAAAAGTTCCGTATCACCAACAGGAACTCAACGCAACAGACGGCGCGTCGATCGGACGCCCGGTCTGAGAGTTATTGGCTTTTTCGTCCTAGGGGCCCTGTTGGTTTTTAAGGCAAAACCAACCCGACCGTACTCCACTAGCATCCAAACCTTGGTCTGAGTATTCCAAAAGATCCGTATAACTATGAGGAACACAACAAAGCAGACGGCACGTCAAACGGACGTCCGTAGCTCAAGATATGAGCGTTTCTGCTCCGAGGGCCCAGTTGGTTTTGTGTACGAACCAACCTGACCGTACTCAAAGTATTCCGAAACACTGAGTGAAATATACCAAATCTACTGTCTCGATCCAAGGATAGTATCTCCACTGACAGTTCGTCATTCGGAGGTCCGTAGCTCATGTTATGGGCAAAATACCGAAGTCGATTTGAAAACGGGGGGTCCGGGTCCGGGCCGACCCGGCCCGACCCCTCCCCCCCTGGGTCGGCCCGAACCGGGTCGACCCGACCCGGGTCCTACCCAGCCCGGCGCGGCGGCGTGGTCCAGCATGGTGGCGCGGCTCGGTGCGGCGGCGCGGTCCGGCACGGCGGCGCGCCCGGCAAAGCCGCGCGGTTCGGCACGGCGGCGCGGCCCGGCGAAGCAGCGCGGTCCGGCACGGCGGCACGGCGCGGCCGGCGGCGGCGCGGCCTGGGCGCCGCTCGGGTGCCACGCACGGGGGGCAATGCCCCTGCCTCCTCTGCTGGCGGCGCGGCTGAAAGACGCGCCTTTGATCAACAGCCCCCCACGTGGGGCCTGCTTTTGAGAAAAAACGGGGGGCCGCCTGCCCCCCTTTATGAAACCGTCACCCCCGCTTAATGGGGGGCCATTTAAGTTGGTCGGGGGAATTAAATTCCCCCAGTTTTTCCCCTTCCGGCCGGCCTGACCTGGATAGCCGGTTCTTCTTCAACGGGACCAGAAAAGCTGGTCCCCTTCCGGCTTCCGACACCGGCGGCTCGGATGGCCGCCGGTCTTCCCATTTCCGCCGCGGCCCGGAACCGGCCGCAGTCTCTGTCGTCCGGTGAGGTGCGACGGCATCGCGCCCCTCCGCCGCGGCCCCGCTCCGGCCGCAGTGCCTTCGGTTTCCTACGACGCGGCGTGACGGCGTCGCGTTCATGATAATATTTCCACGGCGCGGCGCGATGGTGCCACGCAATATTTGCCGTGTGATTCCCGCGTGGTGCGACGGCACCACGCCATCTCGTTCTTCCACAATAAAATAATACTATTCAAGAACAAAGGAGGGGGGATTCGGCCGTGTTCGTGCGGTCCGGCCCCCCTCTCGTTAGACGATAACACTAAAATATTTATCCACAATATTTTCATGCTAGAACCAAGAACGTGAGTAAATAAATAATCAACAACAAACCCCTACCTCGGTTTCAAGAACGATGATCGTCAACGACCCACGGAAGACGCGTCGCGGTGGTCGGCATCACGAAAGAAGGACGTCGATGTCGTGAAGCGAGGATTCGAAGTTCTTTGACGACGATTTCGTCGCGGGAAATCTTCATGGAGGAGATGACGCGGAAGAAGACGTCGTCGGTGTCGCGGTTATGGAGTCGCGGAAGACGATTCCCGAGAACGTGGCGTTCTTCGTCAATGTTCGAAGGTTCTTCGTGTTCTTCGTCAAAGATTGAAGAAGAAGAAGAAGAAGGCTCCCAAATTCTCTCAAGATTGTCTAGAGAATTCTAACCCAAATAAAATAATCTAAAGTCTTATTTTATTCACACAATTATCAATTTGAATTTCAAAGGTAAGAAATTCAAACAATTCAACTCCATTAATTAACAAGTTGTCATGTTCATTAAAAGAGTAGTTTAATGGAGTTTAAAAAAAAGAAGGTGAAGAGTTATGCTTCGTGTGGGCCCCACCACACTTAATCCTCCTAAGGGACGTAAAGTGGATGTGGGTCCCACCTCTAACTCCCTTTGGGAGAAGTTAACCAACAAGTTAAAATAAAAATTTGTATTCCAACAATTTATATTTAACTTATTCTAAACTCCCAAAAACTAACTCTCAACCCGCAATAAACGAAACCTCGGAAAAGGTCTCCTTAAGCGAATATCGGCGCTGCGAGTTCATCGGTGTCCTGGGATTTCAATTCCGAGCACTGGATCAAAAGTTAGAAATTCCCGCTCGTTCGTTCACTGAACGTACCCGAGCCAAACTTCGGAAAATGATTCCGGGCACTCCGGGCCTCGGAATCAGGTGCCGTCAGAAACCGCATTCTTGTAAAATTTCAAAGAAAATTAAGAAAAAATTTCCCTTGAATTTTAGGGGTCTTTACGCAACCTAGCGGCAGTTTTTCTATTAATCAGCTGTACTTTCAGTTTTCTTATACATTATAGTTGGGATTGTATTTCCGGCGCCTTTACTTTTTATCACTCCTTTTTTATATAGTTTACATAGTGTTTTGTATCAATTTTTATTCTCTATTGTGTGACTTTACATGTTTTAATGGTAATTCCTTCCCATTTTTAGGGAATTACTCCTTTGGTGCTAGTCTCCAGCCCCTGACCTATAGAAGGCGGGCTTGGGGTTGTCCAGGCACGGGACCCAGGGGACAGGTCGTGACATTAATTATCATCTATTTCCCAAGATTTGGTCCACGTAGCTTTCTTTCTCTAACTTCATTCTAATATGTTGGAGTTCTAAATCAATTTCTATAAAGTGATTCATATGAATCCAACTGAATACACAAGTGGAAGCTATTTTTTTATGAGAACTCAACAAATGGCAGATGTCGACCCCATCCACCTTTTAATTATAAAGAGTGGGATTATAGAACGTCTCAAAGAATCCGAATAGTATTTACATATTGGATAATATTTTGGGGGTGTTAGGCCTTGCTAAATTTTAATTCAGTACTCAATGAATTTTGAAGGATCTTCAAAAATTTAAATGTGATCATTGGATCACAATCATTGACAATCGATAGTGTAACAACATGATATCTCACTAATATCATTCACATATATCTTTTCAAGTTGTTCAATTGAGATATCTTCCCAACTAGATATAAAGTGGGATGTCTTGGTGAATTATTCAACAACAACCCAAATCACATTATCTCCCTTGGACGTCATCGGGAGACCCAAGAAAATGTACATAGTGACATTCTCCGATTTCCACATGTGTATATGCAATGGTTTCATAATCCATTTTTACATTTGTCACTATGCTTTATCTTGCTGACTTACCAAGAACCATGATATATATTCCTCAATATCCTTATTCATGTTATCCCACAAAAAGTGATCTCCGAGATCGTGGTACATCTTGGTGCTTCCAAGATGGATAGAGAATGTTGAGTTATGTGAATTTTCCTATTGCTCCTCTATATACAGGGTGACTAAGGATCACAAATTCACATTCCCAACTGAATCACACAGTCATTGTCAATATGTAACTCTTGTTTCATCCCTTCCATTACAACATTCACCTTATTTTGTAACTCCATATCATCCCTTTGATCCTCCTTAATCATATATTGGATTAATGGTGGTGAAATCATTTGGGAAATGTAGGATGTATCCACTGCTCTTATAATTTCCAAATCAATCCCTTGAATATCAAAGATGATAGAGTAATTCTCAATAAAAATCATGGAAATAGTAGTATATTCTTTTCTTCATAGAGCTTAAACTGCCTTGTTCACCTTTTCCAAGATAATAGTGAATAGATCAATTGTAGTCCTTGATTTTCTCTCACCAAATCCATTGAATCATGTTAATATTATTTTATATGAATATATAAATTAGGCTATTGTGTAATGTCTCGTCCCCAGTTACCTAGAGTCGGTGCATTATTACATATCATTGGCATGGTGACAAGAAAGATCAAGTCTCGAAAGACCAATTAGTTTAGTAGACTTGGAATAACTAGATACATACATAAAGTATACATTACATAATAAAGATAAAACTAATAAAAAATCATCTTTTCTTCATATCCCCTCATATTATCCCTACAGGTCATTCATAAATAACTTCTTCGCATTCTAGGAAAAATAAAACATTGAAAGGGGAGTTCTCAAATGCTCAGTAAGGATAACAATATGGTGGAAAGATTCATAAATAAATAGAAACATTTAAGGCAATGTATAGCTAAAACAAAAGCCTTTTAAACTTGAACTTCAGAATAATATGGAAAAGATAAAATGAGATAATTCCATTTACTTAATCACATGGATATTCTACTAGTCAAATAATCACATGCTATATCAATAATCACTTTCATAATGATAGAATGCATAATGCCAGACTATCATAACCACATAGCCAAGGCCTCATGCCAAAACTACAAATAATATTTGTCAAGGACTTGTACCAAGACACTAGTTATTCTCATGAGACCTACAGATGCATCGAGAGTCTATAGAAGGCACCACCTATCACTTATTAAGTCCAATGCATCCTCATATGAACAGCTTTAAACATAACAAAAACATTCTTATTAAAACTAGCAAACGAAATGTCAATACTTTCACTATAAACCATTAATGGTATAAAAATTACTCATCCATAGTCAATCATATGAAAAAACCTTCAATTATATGTGGAAGTTTTGTATCATAATAAATAAGCTTAAAATAAGCTTAAAATCCATCAAAGGATGTTGACATAGATGAAATCAAAACTATTTGAGAGAAATATCTCTTTTTTTAAAATAATTTAATAGTCACATAATTATAAAATAAAACATTTACTTTTAAAATAATCTTATAATTTTGTAAGGGAAGATTCGATTATTTTATATTAGAGGAAAATAGCCGAACCCGCCGTATAAGTTAAAAAAAGACATTCTTACCTTAATTCTGTCGAAATGGTTAAAAAGGACCTTTTTTGGAAAATGACAGAAATATTCCTTTATAAAGTTATTATAAAAAGTCAAAAAGGGTATAAATGAATTTATACCATAGTCTTTAAAATAGTATGAATGATTGGAAATACATTTTTAAGAAACATGGATGTGGATGATAAAGAGGTCCCAGTACATATTCATGTAAAAACAACCTCGAATAATGAAGAGATTTTGAAATAACCATTACCTTGTAATTTTACTTAGTCGATGGTATGTTAACCTCCTTTATAATAGTTAAAAAACTGTTATTAAATTATACAAGAACCATATACATAATTGTGATATCATATATGATCATTTAATATTGATTTGTTAATAATACATTTGTATTATCATTGCTTCGGGTGTTAACTTACTCATTTTCTTTTATATGTTTTGTTACATAAGGCATGTTTGTTATGGATCGGTTGTATATTATTCATATCCATAATGATATAAAGTCCTTGAACACTATTTTTAATCATAAAATGAGAATTATACTTGAATGGATACGATGGGGAATGAATCTCATTGAGTTCATGGAGACGGTAGTCCGTACGTACGCACAAGTGACAATATAATTCAATTGATATTAAAATAATATATAATTGGATGGTATATCATATATAACGAATCATTATCACGATATATTTATTATTTATATGAATTAATCATCATTATTATACCCATCCAAATAATAATATATTGAATAAAAATTACACCACGACGTGGAGACGGTAAGTTGTACGTACACACGTATGGTGACATGTCATTCAAAGAATGGATAGAATACTCAATATGTTTGTAAAATATTTATAATAATATCACAGTATATTGGAGATAATTGATTTATTATTTTATAATGGTAATAACAAAGAAATAAGATGTTTAAGAAGAAATGAATTTGAAAAAGGGTCTTGAAATCATTACCTCTTCTTCGGGTTCTTCCTTTTGATTTGATCAAAAAGGCTCCATAGGTTGGCATTCAGATAAAACTAAGGCCTCTAGGTTTTATTGGGGGAAGTTAAGAGAGTATTTGGGCAGGGGTTTGCAGATCCATGTAGCTTTGAATTTGATAATTAGTTAGAAGGGGGAGTTCCCTTTTATAAGAGGGGTGAGGGGCTCCTTTGGAAATGCTCGAAATATTATTTTATAATAAATAAATATTAGGTTTTTAAAGTCTCCAAAGTGGATTATTTAAAAGTTATGGTTGAAATGGGTTGAAAACCACTCAACCAATAGAATTTTGACAGGTTTTGGTCATTGTATTAACCTTATGTTTTAGATTTAACTCTTAGTTAATTAGTTTTACACTCACCATGTCACTTTGTATTTTTATATTCTGTAGTTAATAAACTTACTATATACCTCCAAGAGATCCCCAAGTGGTCCATTAATGATACCACTATCATGATATAAGTCTTTTGGCTGATGCTTAATTTTTAGGAATTTAATATCAATTAATAATATAATATCTGTTTTAAAAACTCTTTTATGTCAATTTTGACACTATTGGGTATTTTGTTTTTGATAATTTCATAACAACATTATTACATCGAAAACAGTTTATATAACCAATCCTAATATGTCATATTAACCTAGAAAATTAGTTTAATTCATAAAAAGTTTCATATTACATTTACTTGATATTTATAATATCAATTATTTTGATGTTTCATTAATTATGTAATTACTACATCATCATTGGGTCATAAATAAATTAAATTATTTTATATCTAAATATTATAAATAAAATACTATTATGTAGAAAATATTTGTATCTTTCTAATGAATATTTACAATCGAATTTATCTTATTTATGTCTATATATTAAAAATGTTATAGTAAATAAACATTGATATTAACTCTTTTAACTCTTCTTTGAATTAAATAATAATAAATGTCCTAATCTAATCCAAGTGGACCTTAATGATACTATTTTATTCCTAAGGTTGTTTTTGGTCGATATAAACATTTGAAATAGAATTAGGACATGTTTTAGGGTAATATTAGTATCATTTTTACCATTAATTACCCTATTTACTTTTAACCGTGGTAAATAAAAGAAAAAAGTTACTATTCACCAAAAATTATTTTCATCTCATTGAACCACATTTTACTCCTTGATATTAACCGTGTCTCTCAGATTTTTTAAATTTCACTCACAGAAGCGGTAAAATTATGTTTTATGTGAATTTGAAAATTCTCCTAGGAGGTGCGTAAAAGACAATGAAAATTTCAATAAAATTTTTATATATCTAAAATTATTCTAAACTAACTCCAATGAATTACATTGAACATATATAGGTATTATGTATGTAACATCCCGAATGCGGGTGACACACAATAGTGCCCCGAATCCGGTTCACCACGTGACCTCAAGCGCATTTCCCCAAACACCGGAGGTTGTCGACTAGCAGCGAGGGTCGAGGTCCGATAGTGGGGAAACTATTCCCTCATTTGTCAAAGTGTAGCGCAGTGAAATACAAAATAAACATTAAACGATAGCGGAAGTATTAAACCATGAACAACTGAAATAAACAATACAGATGATATAACCAACAATATATAAATGATGCAACATGTCACAAGTTCTAATAAAACAACCAGAACATGTTATACATCGATACAATGAAACAAAATACAGAGTACATCAAACAAGAAAAACAGATGGCAGTGACATCGTGAGCCTAGGCTCAGTCCCATGCCCTCCTACTCCTCAGCAATAGTCATGTACCTATATAGGGACTCTTTCCCCAATCTACACCTACACCAACATAATCTATTTGGGCCGAAAAGCATGACCAAAACTTGGTGTGAGAAATATATCTCAGTAGGCACCCACCAAAGGCTTGTGCCCAACTGGGTGTAAGCATGCAACAACAGTGTGCAGTAGTAAAATAAAATAAAGTAAATAGTACTCAAAAGTTACTAACTACCAGTTAAATTTCCATTTTATTATTCATTTAATCATTTAACCTAGTAACATTATGTGCTCACCAACAACAAGCCCTCAGGCCAACCAGAAGCTTGCACATAGGCTAATATAGTAAAACCCTGCCCTCAAGGTTTCCCTCAGGCTATCCAGAATCTAACCCAGAGGTATTTCCCTCAGGAGTAACAGAAATTTCCCTCAGGCGTAGGAAGTGTCACCCTCAGGAAGAGAAGTCAAGCCCTTAGGCACGAAAGGTTTCCCTCAGGCGAAATAGTAAGTTGCCCTCAGGCTAATACATTCTCGCCCTCGGGCTAATACAGTGCATTTCCCACAGGATAATCACAACAACACCCTTAGGATAAACAGGTAATCGGGCCATGCCCAACATGTCAAAATGTAGTAAACAAGAAATTCCTCTCAAGTCAATTTTATGTTTACTACTTTAAAGGCATACCCTCAGGTATCCTAGCCAAACGGCTAAACGGTGAAACATACCCCTGGGGTGGTACCAGATCCATGCAACGATCCCAACCATTATTTTATTATCACAATTTAATCACCTATGCAATTGTAGGAGTTAAATATAGCAACGCCCTCAGCCTGATGACACACCAACATTGGTCTGTTGCACAAAAACGCACAAAAACGCAAGACAGTTGGAAAATAAATACAAAACCATCCACCTTATATGCCAATGAACGTTATAACCGAACACCGACTCCAGAAACTCCCTAGAACGACGTAAATCTGACGAAGAACAAAACACATTCAAACGTAAATAACTTCCATTAGGAGAAGAATTGGTAAGAACCAGCCAAGGAGGTGGAAGCCCTTACAGGTGCAGTTCCAACGGGATCATCCGAGGCGGAACTCGATTCCAGACGAACACCCGGTGGATATTCAAAGGTCCGACCTCATCCTTTGTCTCCAAATAGGCTCATGTGTCTCCTCTGCCAAATGAGGAGGCTACTACCTATTTTATGCTGAAAAAACAATGTACACGACATGTACTTCTGAGTACACGGCGTGTACTTCTTTCATTTAACTGTTCATTTGGCGGCACCGCCACACTGTTCATCTATCAACCTGAGTACATAAAATGTCTTCTGAGTACACGGCATGTACTATCGCCCAACTAGCGGCGACTCCACCTCCTTAATGTTTACGCCTTTTGACTGACTACACGGGGTGCAAGGGACCACTACAGGACATGTAGTCAGTTCCTACACCTCTCGTCACCGACATGGCTACACCCCCGTTTACTCATCCCTACACGGCCAAAAGTACATGGCGTGTGGAAAAAGTACACGGCGTATAGTTCCAAAATTTTGGATTTTTCCCCATTTTCCATATTTTCTCAAAATCACTCAAGGAAAAGGAAAAAAAGAATAAGCATGTACCTCAAAACTAAGAACCGGGTTCTTACAAACTCCCACCCTTATAGCAAACCCTCCCCGAATTGACCTTCCAAGGGTGGCAAAGATAAAGCTCAGAAATACTCCAGCCACTGAGCACGTACGTCGGCCTCCCGCTCCCATGTCTCGTTCTGTACTCGGCCATGCTGCTATAGCACCCGTACGAGAGGAACTGACCAACCATGGAGAACCTTCGTCCTCCTGTCAATGATAGGGATCAGATGCTTCTCAAAGGATGCATCATGCTGAAGCTCAACATCCTCTAGCTGAAAGGTGTGAGATGGGTCTGAATGCTAGCGATGCAACTGAGACACGTGGAATATGTTGTGCATGGATCGGTACCATTGTGGTGACTAAAACTGATAGGAAACCAGCCCAACTCTCTCCAGAATCTTGAATGGCCCCACGTAAGTCAGTGAAAGCTTACCCTGTCTCCTAATCCACTTATGTCCCAGCCTCGACGAAACATGTAAAAAAATCTGATCCCCGACCACAAAGTCCAAAGGTCGTCTGCGGCGATCAGCACTAGACTTCTGATGAGACTGCGCGGGAGCCATCCGCTTCTGAAACAACTAGACCTGCTCAGATGCCTCCTACACGAGCTGTTGCTCCAGTAAAGCTGCCTCACCTGCCTCTAACCAGCACAACGGTGATTGGCATGGCCTACCATATAAAGCCTTGTATGGTTCCATCTCAATAGTTGCATTAAAACTATTGTTATAGGAAAACTCGACTAAGGGTATATGATTCTCCCAAGTGCCCCCAAAGTCTAGGACGCATGCACATACCTTGTCCTCAAGAACCTGTGGTGTACGCTCTAACTGGCCATCAGTTTGAGGGTGGTATGTTGTGCTCATAAGAACATGTGTACCCAGCGCCCTCTGAAATCTCTTCCAGAAACACGAAGTAAAGTGGGCGTCCCTATCTGAAATGATAGAACAAGGTACCCCATAAAGACGTACGATCTTTCGAATATACAGTCGTTCGAGCTCGTCTACACCGAAGGTTTCATTGATCGGTAAGACATGAGATACCTTGATGAGTCTGTCCACAACAACCCACACGTCGTCGTTTCCATGAGGTGACCTCGGTAACCGAGTCACTAAATCCATCACGACATCATCCCATTTCAACTCTAGAATGGGTAACTGCTGTAACAGCCGAGCTGGTCTCTGGTGCTTTGCCTTCACCTGTTGACAGGTGGAACACCTCATGACAAAACCATCTATCTCTCTCTTCATACCTGGCCACCAGTACTGACGTTTCAAGTCTCAGTACATCTTGGTAACCCCGAGATGAACTGCCCAAGCTGAAGCATGAAACTCTTGCATCGTCTCCATGCCTATATCCCATGGAACCCATACTCGTCCATGGAAACGCAAAACCTCATCATCATCTATCGTCCCACCGGGAGGAGGGTCCTCAATTTCCACTGAATCCTGTAGAACTAGACCTTCTGTATCTGATAGTTGTCTCATCCACACTCTGTCCAAGAGGGTTGACGTCACATCGAAAGAAGAAAGATAAGTCTGCCCCTGACTGTCGTGCACTTCCAGATGCATCTCAGAGAACAAAGCCATGAGCTGCCACTCACCACTGGCTTCTTGCACTGCCGGTATCTGAGTCCTCCTGCTAAGTGCATCAGATACTGCATTAACTTTACAAGGTGTGTAGGAAAAATCAACATCGAAGGACTGTAGGTACTCAACCCACCTTCTGTACCTCAGATTTAGGTCACGCTGAGTAAAGATATACTTGAGGCTTTTGTGGTCGGAGAAAACCACAAAATGCTATCCCAATATATAGTGTCTCCAACAGTGCAAGGCATGAACAACTGTAGCCAACTCGAGATCATCCGTCAGGTAATTCCACTCATGTGGCCTCAACTGCCGAGACCCGTACGCAACGACTCGATCACCCTACATAAACATTGCTCCCAGCCCAATCCCTGATGCAGCATAGTAAAATATATAGCTCTTCCCTTGATCTGGGAGTATCATGATCGGTGCTGATGTCAACCTTCCCTTTAGGTCCTGAAAAGCTGTCTCGCAAGCATCTGACCAAATAAACTTCACACCCTTCTTAGTCAGACCTATCAATAGTGCTTCTAAGCAGGAGAAGTGATGTATGAAGAATATTTAGTAACCAGCCATCCCTAAGAAACTCTGTATCTCAAACACATTCTTAGAATACTCCCAGGAAACTACTGCTCTCACCTTCCCTGGGTCTACTACAACTCCTACCTCGGAGATAATGTGACCCAGGAAGTGAATCTGGTCCATCCAAAAGTGGCACTTCGAGAGCATAGCATATAGCCGATGCTCTCTCAGTGTACTCCGTACGATCTCAAGATGGGTGGAATGGTCGTGTCGAGTGCGAGAGTACACCAAGATGTCGTCCACGAATACTACCACAAAAGAATCAAGATACGGATGGAACACACGATTCATCAGAGCCAAGAAAACTGCTGGGACATTCGTGAGTCCGAACGGCATAACCTTATAATCCTATAGACCATACCTTCACTGAAAAGCTGTAAGCGGTATATCCGATGGTCTCACACACAGCTGTTGATATTCGGATCTCATGTAAATCTTCGAGAACACTAGTGCTCCATGATGCTGATCAA
The DNA here is from genome assembly GCA_963277665.1 of Viscum album. Lineage (NCBI taxonomy): Eukaryota > Viridiplantae > Streptophyta > Magnoliopsida > Santalales > Viscaceae > Viscum > Viscum album. The sequence goes on from OY728166.1 coordinate 881,466,242, forward strand.
GCAGATCATCAATCCTTGGCAAGGGATATCGGTTCATAACCATCAATTGGTTCAACTTCCAATAATCCATGCAATGTCTAAGGGTACCATCTGCCTTTTTTGCAAAAAATACTGGAGAACCCCAAGGAGAAGTACTGGGTCGGATAAATCCCTTTTCCTGTAACTCCTCTAATTGCCTCTTGAGATCCTGCAACACAGGCGTGGTCATCCTATAAGGAGAACGGACACCTGTGATACTCTTAGAACATGCTCAATTGAGAAATCCACGTGATGCACCGGAGGTAAACCCAAAAATTCATTCGAGAAGACATCCCTAAAACGATAAACAACTAGAGGGAAATCCATCGGACAAGTCCCCTAATCACCCAGATATAAGCTCGCTATCTGGGTTGTGACTCCACTATGCCCATGATGCTCTGGTCTAGCTCGACTCGCCTGAACATACCATTCACCTTTATATAGAAACTCTCCACCCTCTGGTGACGTGAAACACACCCTACGATGATAGCAGTCTACAAAGGCTCGAAAGGGAACCAACTAGTCCATCCCAAGAATGACATCATAGCTCATCATCTCCAAGACATAGAGGTCGCAAAGGAAGTGACACCCTCCATACTCAAGGGGGAACTCCTTACACTGACGCACACCATCCGTCCTAGTCCCCAACAGAGTGTCTAGCCTCATGATATCAGAAGAAGAAGAAACACAGAGCCCGAGGCTCTCCACAACGGGCACAGATATGAAACTATGTGTAGCACACATATGGAAAACAACTGAAGGTAAAACAGAAGCTACTATAATAGTACCTCTGACTATAGAAGGTCTGGGATCCTGCTCTTGCTGGGTCTGTTGCACTACATATTCCTGCCCAGTGTCGCGGTCCTATGACACAGCCTTGCTACCCTGAGTTGTCCCGCACTGCTGCCTCTGCGATCCTGGTGTTTTGCTACCAAGCCCACGACCACCATCTGTGCATGCACTCCCTGACGTATTATAGTTCCCTGACTGCTAAGAAGCCACTGGTCCTTCTCCCACACATAGAGTCTGTACAGAACCCCACTCACTAGCCACTAGTTAAAACGCCCTGCAAAAGCACTGTAGATGACCAATCTTCCTGCAAACTCGGCACTCTAATGGATCGCGTGGACACTGCAGCCTCTTTTTCCCCTCTCTACCACACAGGTAACACCTTAGCAGACCACCTATGGGAGCTTCCTGGATGGTACTGCCGCCCTAAGAGAAGTCTATTTGTCTCTTCCTCTTTCCCGCAGAATTAGTGCCAATAACTGGTACTGGACTGCCCTGGCCCACAATACTAGATTCCTATAGGTTCTTCTCAGTAATCAGCACCTGGTTCACAATAACATGTACCGAAGGTAACATGAATACATTTACCATCTCTCAGATGTCATAACGAAGACCATCCTCAAAACCTCTAGCTCTCAATGTCTCATCACCCACCAGCACGGGTGCAAAACGCTGAAGCTCCTTAAAACGAACAGAATAGTCCTTCACCTACATAGAGCCCTGCTGCAGATTCATGAACTGTTGAGCTCTATCTTCCCTCAGCGTCTCTGGAAAGAAGAATTCATAGAAGACTTCATGAAGATCTTCCCACGCCATGTCTCTTTGATTCTCTAACTGGGATGTAACATCCCACCACCTCTTGGTGGAATCACGCAGCATATAAGTCGCAAGGTTGATCCTCCACCCTGGAGGCGTCTCAAAATTCTCTAAAATATTCTGCATCGACCCCATCCAAGACTCCGCAGCCTGTGGTCTGTCATCCATTGAAAACGTAGGCGGATTCTGCTGCTGGAAGATACGTGTCTGCTCGTCCATAGATGTGGCAGCCTGTGGTGCTCCCTGAATGATCTGTATGAACCACATAATGCCTTCAAAGAATTAGGCCTCCACTTTTGTTTCCAGTATAGCAGATTGTACCGCATCTGGCTCTACTAGAGGATCAATGGGTATCCCATGGCCTACCATCTCCAGAGTATAATCTTCAACGCTCTCCTGACAAATAACTAGCGGTCGTCTAAGTGGCATGACACTACATGGTCAAAAGCACATCTCAGATTCAATATTATTAATACCGAAAAGAGAAGGAATCACAAAAGGAAACAAGAGGAAGGAGGCATTTCAAAATTTGTAAGACAATCCTACACGGCATGTACAATGACTACACAGCCTGTACTTGACTTTCCATCCCCAACCCGGGTCCATCTACATGGCTAAGACACACATCTTCCGTTAAACAAAACTACACAGCGTGTATAATATCTACATGGCGTGTACGGTGTTATTTTCCAACTACCTGTGTCGTCTGTGACACGGCCGACTACTCGGATTAACACTACATGGCGTGTTACACCCGCACATGGCGTGTACACCACCCTGTTTCCCAGCCACACGGCTGACACCAAACAGTCTTCCTGGGGACAAGACTAGACGTCGTGTCCCAACGGTACACGACATGTTCAGAGAGAGGTAACATCGGCCCATTTTGTTAGTTACACGGCTGAGTCCCCAGGTCACACTACACTGTGTGTTCATCCTTGACACAGCGTGTTCTGTTCAGGAGTTCACTGACTTGTGTTGTTAGTTACACGGACGGACTCTGGGAAACACTACAAGGCGTGAACAAAAGATACACGACGTGTTTTACCCAGGCCTTTCCCTACCGCATTTCGCCACCCATACGGGTTGTAACACGGAAGGATACTACATGACGTGTACTCAAAAAGATCAATTTTCTTTCCCGAACAGAAGAACATACACGGCGTGTATAAAAATACTACATGGCATGTATACCGAGTTTCCAGACAGTATGCCTAAGAAACTTCTCCGGAACCCAAAAAATACCATAAAACAACACCTAAGTGTCAAATTCCAACCCACGAGGGCCCATACTCCCCCAGAATCAATTTTTGACATCTTATATTTGTTATAACTAATAAACAGTCAATAATCCACAAAATTCCGGTCAATGGGGCACATACTCCCAAAAACCAAAGTTTGGCATCCATTCTATAACATGCTCACACAATGAGTATCCTATCTCCGAGCAGGTATTTATCAAGAAGCTATCACAACAACACGATTTCCTAGAAAATCAACTATCACAACAACATGTGAATTTCTAATGCACATACATGGCATGGAAACTATGCATGGCATGTGATATCTAGCATGTGCCTATATGATGCATGAGACGACATACCCTCATCTCATCGGGTTGCAACTAAATAGAACCCATAGATAAATTATAACCAGCACAATACAAGTGTGTCACCCAATAGTGAAAACATATCAACCGTAAAATTGAAAAATCAAAAGAATGAAAAAATACAAGGTAGACTGGCTTTTCCCTATACACGGGTTAGCTACGCCCGGGTACATCTTATTACCAACTACTATTCCATCCTATCCCTGACTAGGGTTCCAAATAGTAAGTCAAAGAAAAGAAACTCCTCTGATTCCACTTTGTAACATCCCGAACCCGGGTGCCACGCAACGGTGTCCCGAATCTGGTTCGCCACGTGACCTCAAGAGCATTTCCCCAAACGCCAGAGGCTGCCGACTAGCAGCGAGGGCCCAGGTCTGATAGTTGGGAAACTATGCCTCATTTGGGAATGTTTAGCACAATGGAATATAAAATAAACATACAACAACAGTGGAAGCAGTAACCCATGCACAAGTGAAATAAACAACTACAAATGATATAACCAGCAGTATATAAAAGATGCAACATGTCACAAGTTCTAAGAAAACAGCCAGAACATGTTATACATCGATACATTGCAACAAAATATAGAGTACAACAAACAAGAAAAATAGTCGGCAGCAGCATCATGAGCCTAGGCTTGGTCCGATGCCCTCCTACTCCTCTGCAACAGTCAGGTACCTTTATAGGGACTCTTGCCCCTATCTACACCTATAGCGACGTAATCTGTTTGGGCCCAAAAGCATGACCCAAACAGGGTGTGAGAAATATATCTCAGTAGGCACCCACCAAAGGCCCGTGCCAAACTGTGTATAAGCATGCAACAACAGTGTGCAGTAGTAAAATGAAATAATGTAAGCAGTACTCAAATTAACTAACTACCAGTTACATTGACATTTTATTATTCATTTAATCATTTAACTTAGTGACATTCTGTGCTCAATAGCACCAAGCCCTCAGTCCAACCAGAAGCTTTCCCTGAGGCTAATATAGTAAAACCCTGTACTCAGGCTTGCCATCAGGCTATCCAGAATCCAACCCGTATGTATTGCCCTCAGGCGTATCTGAAATTGCCCTCAGGCGTAGGAAGTGTCGCCCTCAGTCACAGAAGTCAAGCCCTAAGGCACGATAGGTTTCTCTTATGCGAAATAGTATGTTTCCCTCAGGTAAATACATTCACACCCTCAGGATAATATAGTGCAGTTCCCACTGGTTAATCACAACAATGCCCTCAGGCTAAACAGGTAACCGGGCCATGCCCAACATGTCAAAATGCAGTAAACAAGAAATTCCTCTCAAGGAAATTATATGTTTACTACATTAAAGGCATACCCTCGGGTATCCTGTAGAGATGGATAAATAGTGAAACACACCCCCGGGGGTGGTTCCGGATCCAAGAAATGATCCCAAATTGCATTTTATTATCCCAATTTAATCACATATTCAATTCTAGGCGTTAAATATAACAACGCCCTCGGCCTCACGACACCACAACATGGGTTCGTGGCACGAAAACGAACAAAAACGCATGACAGTTGGAAAATAAACACAAATCCACCTACCTTATATGCCAACGAATGTTATACCCGAATGACAACTCCAGAAACGCCCATGAACGATGTAAATCTGACGAAGAACAAAACCCATTCATACATAAATAACATCCATTTGGAGAAGAATTGGTAAGAATCAGCCAAGGAGCTGGAAGCCCTTACCCGTGAGGTTCCAACAGGATCGTCCAAGGCAGAAACCGATTCCAGATGAACACCTAGTGGATCTTCAAAGGTCCGGCCTCCTCCTTTGGCTCCAAATCGTCTCAAGTGACTTCTCTGTCAAATGAGAGGGCTACTGCATGTTTTAAGCCAAAAAAACAAAGTACACGGCGTGTACTTTTGATTACACGGCGTGTAATTCTTTCATTAAACTGTTCATTTGGCGGCACCGCCACACTGTTCATCCATCGTCCTGAGTACACGACATGTACTTCTGAGTACACGACGTGTACTGTCACCCACCTAGCGGTGACTCCACCGCCTTACTGTTTGAGCATGCCGACTGACTACACGACGTGTAAGGGACCACTACATGGTGTGTAGTTGGTTCCTACACCCCTCATTGCCGAAATGGCTTCACGGACGAAGTACTCATCCCAACATGGCCAAAAGTACATGGTGTGTGGAAAACGTACACGACGTGTAGTTACAAAATTTAGGATTTTTCCCCATTTTCCATTTTTTCTCAAAAACACTTAAGGAAATGGAAAAAGAAGAAGAAGCTCGTACCTCAAATCTAAGAACACGGTTCATACAATGTATCTATTTTGAAATTAATTGAATTTAAATCAAATTAATGATTATTTAAATAAAAAGTCTCTTTTAACCAATAACTCAGTGGTTTTCACTATTCATCAAAAATTGAATGTTTTCAAAGAAATACCAAAAATTCACCCTAGGCTAATTTCGATATTCCGAATACAAAAATGAAGTCCATATTGAAAGATAAAATTTATAAAATTTAAAATAGTGGGTATTACTATTCATAACAGCTAGTTTGATTGGTTGTGGTCTGTGGTAGAACTCGAGGTTGTGTACAACACACACTACTGTATTATTCAAAGAGAAGCATACCATGGAAGCATGTGGTGTTACATTCTCCCCTCATTCAAATAATATCGTCCTCGAAATTTCTAGAAAATTACTATATAAAAAGACTCAAGGGATTCTTCATCATAAGTTCCTCGACTTCTCACGTTGCCTCTTCCATCTTATAGTTTCTCCATAGAACATTTACCAGATGATTCATTAGGTTTCTCAGCACATGTTCTCGGGTATCAAGAATCCTGATGGGCTCATTGCAATAAGACAGATCAGGATCTAGTTCTAATTCCTCATAAGTGATTACATGCGTTGGGTCAGGCCTGTATTTCCTCAATAGTGATACGTGGAACACATCGTGAACTTTAGAGAGACTTGGCGGAATTTCCAAACTGTAAGCTATAACCCCAATTCGTTCTATAATTTAAAATGGTCTGATGTACCTGGGACTCAATTTACCTTTCTTACCGAAATGTATAACTCTGTTCTATGGAGATACCTTCAAGAAAACATGATCTCCTACCTGAAATTCCAAATCATTCCTTCGGTTATCGGCATAACTCTTCTGCCTACTTTGAGATTCTTTGATGTGATTTTATATTACCTTCACCTTTTCCATCATTTCCTCCACCTGTATTGGACCTACATGTTTTCTTTCACCAACATCATCCCAACAGGTCAATGTCTAACATCTCTTTCTGTATAACGCTTCATATGGTGCCATCTGAATACTCGAATGGAAGCTGTTGTTATAGAAATGTTCTACCAGAGTTCATATTGATCCCACATACCCTGAAAGTCAAGTGAGCAGGATATCAACATGTCTTCTAAGGTTTGAATAGTCCTTTCTGATTTTCCATCTGTTTTAGGGTGGTAGGCAGTGCTCAAATGAAGTTCATTATCCAAGGCCTTCTGAACACTCTTCCAAAATCTTGAATTAAAATAGGGATTATGATCAGAAACAATTGGTAGGGGTACTCCATGAAGTCTCACAACTTCATTAATTTATAGTCATTCTAGCCATTCAAGTGGTAAATCTTCCCTTATAGAATGAAAATGGGATGACTTGGTAAGACGATCAACAATGACCCATATTGCATCGTTCCTTCTAGGAGTCATTGGTAGACCCATGATGAAGTCCATCATAATATTATCCCATTTCAAATCAGGTATAGGAAGAGGTTGCAATACTCCACCAGGTTGTTGCCTTCTAGCTTTCACTTGTTGACAAACCATTCATTTTGACACAAAATCAGCAATCTCATTCTTCTTGTTGTCCCACCAAAATGGTTCTTTCAAATATCTATACATTTTGGTGCTCCCAGAGTGTATAATGAAATTGGACCTATGAACATCATCCGGAAATTCCCTTTTTAGATTAGGTATATCGGGAACACAAATCCTCTTCCCAAATTTTTAAATTTCATCTTCATACAAAAATTCTCTCAATCTCCAATCATTCACAGCTTTAATCTTCTTCTGAAATTCTTCATCATAAGTCTGAGAACTCTTAATCCTTTCTAGTAAATATGGTTTGGAAACCATTTAGAAAATCATTGATGTTTCACCTTCCATGGTTATTCCCATGTCCATCTTTACTAGATCCACGAAAATTGGATCCCATTCAATTCTCATATTGTTCAAAACCCCATGATATTTTCTACTCAAAGAATCTTCCACATTGTTATCCTTCCCCGGGTGGTAGTGTATCGTGCAATCATAATCCACGAGTATTTCAAGCCATCTCCTTTTCCTCATGTTGAGTTCTTTTTGTGAGAAAATATACTTCAAACTCTTGTGATCAGTATAAATCTCACATTTTTCACAATAGAGGTAGTGCCTCCATATCTTCAAAGAAAATATCACACTGATAACATGAGATCATGAGTAGGATAGTTTTTCTCATGAATTTTCAACTGTCGTGATTCATAGGTAATAACCCTATCATTCAGCATAAGGACACAACCATGTCCTTTCTTCGATGCATCATTATAAATAACAAACCCATTATTTCCCGATGGTACAATCAATATAGGACCATTTACTAATCTTCTCTTCAGTTATTTGAAACATTATTCACATTCTTTTGTCCATACAAATTTTACCGCATTATGTGTGAGATTTGTTATTGGGTTAGCTAATCGGGAAAAATCCTGGATGAAACATCGATAATAACCTGCTAAACCAATAAAACTGCGTACCTCAGTTATACTCGTAGGTGTTGCCCATTCTTGGATTGCCTTAGTCTTAGAAGGATCAAAAGAGATTCCATATTTGGAGACAATATGGCCATGAAAAGAAATCTCCTGAAGCCATAATTCACACTTGCTAAACTTCCCATATAATTCATGTCTTCTCAAAGTCTTCAGGATAATGTGCAAGTGATTTTCAAGATCATTGTAGCTTTTAGAGTATACCAAGATATCATCAATAAATACCACCACAAGTTCATTGAGATATTCCTTGAGAACCATATTAATTAGATCCATGAATATAGAGGGTTCATTAGTTAATCCAAAAGTCATTACCGTAAACTCGTAATGCTCGTACCTAGTTTGAAATGTTGTCTTCGGAATGTCTTCCATCTTTACACACAACTGATGGTATCCAGACCGAAGGTCAATCTTTGAAAATTATTGAGCTCCATGCAGTTGGTCAAATAAATCATCAATGCGAGGTAGGGGAAACTTGTTCTTTATTGTTATAGAATTGATTTCCCTGTAGTCGATACATAACCTCATATATCCATCATTCTTCTTAACAAAAAGGATAGGGGCTCCCCATGGAGAAACACTAGGTCGTATAAATCCCTTATTACTCGATTCCTCTAGTTGTTTCTTTAGTTCGACTACTTCCATAGAGGACATTCTATAGGGAGTCTTCGATATATGCCTTGATCCTGGAATTAAATCAGTGGAAAACTCAACTTCTCATTCTAGAGGTTGTCTAGGTTAATCTTCCAAAAACCCATCTACATATTCTTTCTCAATAGGTACATCCTCTATTTGAACATTCATTTCCTCACCCACGATCATTTAATTCTCTTCCTCCCCAATAATTGAATTTAGTTGAGCTACTGGGTGTGGATCACGATAAGAATTAGGTGGTGATTATTTCTCCCTAAAGATAAGGTGTTCCTTATCATCATCATCAAGAATAGTAGCCTCCTTCTTCATACAATAATTTTTTGCATCGTGGTCTGAAAGCTAATCTATACTAAGGATTATATCAAACTCAACAATAGGTATGATGATGAGATCAGTGGATAAAGAACATTTATGTTCTCTAATGGGGACTGATTCAAAATACTTTGTTGCAATGATACTTCCCTTAGGAGTTTTAACTGAAAACTACATTGTTAAATCAAACTGAAAATATCTAATTTTCATAGAAAACTAGGAAGATATTAAACAATGCGATGATCCAAAATCAAATAACACATTTTCTAAATTTGATGAAACCATTAAATTACCTACCACCACGTCTTTTGGAGCTTCTACCTCAGTAGTAGTGGTAGCATAAGCTTGGCCTTGATCCCTTGGCCTTTTGAGAGGTATGTTCCCCTGACGCTTAGGACATTCATTGGAATAAAGTCCCATCTCCCTACAATTGTATCATTGGAAATCAACAGCTTCCTTCTTCCGCTTGCAATCATGATCTTGGTGGCCTTTTCACCACACTTGTAACAGACTAACTTTCCTTCTAAGTAAGTATCGGGGTGTTTCTTCCCACATTTACCATATGATAGATATTTAACCTTTCCCTCCATCTTCTTATTTCCATTCCCAGATTGATCAGCAGATCTCTTCTTCTCTTGATTTTCGTTAAAGTCATAATACTTAGATATTTCCTTTTATGTCTTGATAGCACATGAGAAAAAGTCTTCGTACGATGAGAAGGATTGTGAGACTAATTATTGATGGTGAAACGGTTTTAATCCCTCAATGAAATGATCAATATTAATTCTTGGGTCACGTATATAATCTCCAGCATACCTTTCTAACTTTGTAATGTTTGCCTCATACGTTGTGAGATTCTCATCCTTCTTTTGTCTCAGACTCAGAAATTGCCTTTCCATATCTGTTCGATGGTTGCGAGGAAATAAATTTTCTAAAAACAAATCTTTGAACTCCCTCCATTCCATAATGGATACTTTATCATCTTCCTTCGTGTATTGAATCAATGACCACCATTGATCTGCAACTCCAGTGAGGCGATAAACTTCAATGACAACGTTTTCCCTTTCACTACTCCCCAATGCCTAGAATTTTTTCTCTAGGGAACTTATCTATTTCTCGGCTACTATAGGATTTGTACTCCCATTTAATGTTGGTAGTTTCTTCCTCATGAATCGATCTAACATTGATCCTCCATGTTGTGGATCATGGTGCTCTATACGGGTAAGATTATTATTCATAACCTGAGTGAGTTGCCCCAGTATGGTGATAAGATGATCAGCACTAGTTGTATCACCAGCTCCCCTATAATTATCTTAATTAGGCAGTCAATCCCTACACGGAGTGCGTGCATTGATACAGTTTCCATTTATTCCCCTAGGATCCATTTCTAAACAATGGAATTAACAAGATCAGTTTATGAATCAAAATACATACTTCCATTCTTATAAAATACTTAACATAAATTTAACTATTTATGGTTATAATCCATAATCATAAAAAAAATTTCTTTTCTGGAAGTATATAGTCATAAACCCTTCATAATGATTTGTAAGGAAAATGAGAGTCATCCTAAGCATATCCCCCGGGAGTTTCGTAACCAAGAGTGCAGTATGGCCTGTTGTCATGCACCTGTTCTCGTTCGAGTATAGCTCAAAGCGGTGTTTTCAGGTTTTACCCCTAAGTAAATCTGTGCCAGATCTGCCTCTACCTGCTCATATCCAGACATGGATTTATTTCTTGGAAAACTCACAAAATCTATACAATACCAAAATTCTAGAAAGTTCATCAATAATAATTCTCAAAGTCCATCTTTGGTCCATGTGCACTATTTAGAGTTTATCTAAATCTATCTTCCAAGGTTTGTACTAAACTTACTCTGATACAAACTGTAATGTACAAACCCAAGTTACCCAGATTCGGTGCATTATTACATATCATTGGCATGATCACAATAAAGATAAAGTCTCTGAAGACCGATTAGTTTTGTAGCCTTGGAATAACTAGATACATACATAAAGTTTACATTACATCATAAAGTGAAAACTACTAAAAAAGCATCTTGTCTTCATATCCCCTCATATAATCCATGTAGGTCATTCGTTAATTACTTCTTCACATCCTAGGAAAAATAAAACATTGAAAGGGGTGAGCTCAGATGCTTAGTAAGGATACCAATATAGCAGATACATTCATAAATAAACTCAAACATTTAAAGCAATGTATAGCTAAAACAAAAGACTTTTAAACATGAACTTCGGAATAATATGGAAAAGATAAAATGAAATAATTCCATTTAAGTATTCACATTGATATTCTACTAGTCGAACAATCACATGAAATATCAATAACAACTTTTATAATGATGGAATGCATAATGACAGACTATCATAACCACATTGCCAAGGCCTCGTGCCAAGACTAGAAATAAGATTTTGTCAAGGCCTTGTGCCAAGACATTAGTTTTTCTCATGAGACCTACCTATGCATCGAAGAGCTATAGTGGGCTCTACCAGTCACTGATTATGTCCAATGCATTCCTCATATGAACAGGTTTAAACAAAACATTAACGTTCGTATTAAAACTAGCATACGAAATGTCAATACTTTCACCATAAACCATGAATGGTATAAAAATAAAACATCCATAGTCAAACATATCACAAAACCTTCAATAATATATGGTAGTTTTGTATCATAATAAATAAACTTCAAATAAGCATAAAATCCATCAAAGGATGTTGACATAGATGAAATCAAAACTATTTGATAGAGATATCTCTTTTTTTAAATCACATAAAAGTCACATAATTATAAAATAAGGAATTTATTTTGAAAATATTCTTATAATCTTATAAGGGAAGCTTTGATGATTTTATAATGGAGGAATATAGCTGAACCCGCCATATAAGTTAAAAAAAATACATTCTTACCTTAATTCTGTCGAAAAGGTTAAAACAGACCTTGATTGGAAAATGACAGAAAGATTACTTTATAAACATATTATAAAACGTCAACAAGGGTATAAATGAATTTATATCATAGTCTTTAAAATATTAATAATGATTTGAAATACATTTTTAAGAAACATGGATGTGGATGATAAAGAGGTCGAAGTAGATATTCACGTATAAACAACCTCGAATAATGAAGAGATTATGAAATAACCCTTACCTTGTAATTTTCCTTAGTTGATGGTATGTTAACCTCCTGTATAATAGTTAAAAAATTGTTATTAAATTATACAAGAACCATATACATAATTATGATATCATATATGATCTTTTAACATTGATTTGTTAACAATATCTTAGTATTATCATTGTTTCGGGTGTTATCTTACTTGTTTTCTTTTATATGTTTTGTTATATAAGGAATGTCTGTTATGGATAGGTTGTATTTTATTCATATCAAGAATTATATCAAGTACTTGAACATTATTTTTAATCATAAAAGGGGAATTATACTAGAATGGATAAGATGGGGAATGAATCTCATTGTGTTTGTGGAGAAGGTAGTCCGTATGTACGCACGAGCGAAAATATCATTCATTTGATATTAAAATAATATATAATTGGATGGTATATCATATATAAAAAATTATTATCATGATATATTTATTAATTACATTAATTACACATCATTATTATACCCATCCATATAATAATATATTGAATTACAATTACACCACGACGTGGAGACGGTAAGCCGTACGTACGCACGTATGGTGACATGTCATTCAAAGGATGGATTGAATAATGAATATGGTTTTACCATATTTATAATAATATCAAAGTATATATTAGATACTGGATTTATTATTTTATAATGGTAATAATAAAGAAAGAATAAATTTAAGAAGAAATGAATTTGAAAAAGGGTGGTGAAAACATTACCTCTTCTTCGGGTTCTTCCTTTTGATTTGATCAAAAGGGATCTTTAGGAATTCATTCTGATCAAACTAATGCCTCTAGGTTGTAATAAGGGAAGTTGATTGAGTATTTGGGTAATGGTTGGTTGATCCAATAGGCTTTGAATGTGTGAATTAGTAAGACGGGGGAGTGCCCTTTTATAAGAGTGGTGAGGGGCACCTTTGGAAAAGCTAGAAATATTATTTTATAATAAATTCTTATTCGTTCTCTACTAGCTCCAAAGTTGATTATTTATGGATAAGATGGGGATGGGTCTAAAACCACTCAACCAATAGAATTTAGACAGGTTTGGGACATTATATTAAAATTATGTTTTAGATTTAACTCTTAGATAATTATTTTGACACTAACCATGTCACTTTGTATTTTTATATTTTATTGTTAATAAACTTACTATATACCTCCATGAGACCCAAAAGTGGTCCAGTAATCATACACAAATCATGATATAATTCTCTTGGCCATACCATAGATATTTAAGAATTTAATATCAATTAATTATATAATATTTGTTTTAAAAACTCTTTTATGTCAATTTTGACACTATTGGGTATATTGTTTTTGATAATTTTATAACAGCATTATTTCTTCAAAACAAATTTATATAACAAATTCTAATATGTCATAGTATCCTATAAAAATATTGTAATTCATAATAAGTCTCAAATTACATTTACTTTGATATTTATAATATCAATTATGTAAATATTTCATTAATTAGGTAATTACTGCATCACCATTGTGTCACAAATTAAATTAAATTATTTAATGTCTAATAATTATAAATAAAATACCATTATATAGAATTTTTTTTAGATTTACAATTAATATTTACAATCGAATTTATCTTATGTATAACCCTATATTAAAATTTTTTAGTAAATAAACATTGTTTTTAACTCTTTTAAATCTTCTTTGAATTAAATAATAATAAATGTCCTAATCAAATCCCAGTGGCCCTAAATGATAATATTTTATTCATAAGGTTATTTTTGGTCGAGATACAGTTGTCCAATATAATTAGGAGATGTGTTAGGGTAATATTAATATAATTTTTACCCTTAATTACCCTATTTACTTTTTTCCGTGATAAATAAAATTAAAAATCTACTGTTCACGAAAAAAATATTTTCATCTCATTGAATAATATTTAACTCCTTGATATTAACCATGTCACTCGGATTTTCGATATTCCACTCACATAAGCAGTAAAATTATGTTTTCTCTGAATTTTCAAATCCTCCTAGGAGGTGGGTAAAAGACGGTGAAAAGTTCAATAAAATTTTTATATATCTAAAATTATTCTAAAGTAACTCAAATGAATTAAATTGAAATTATATAGGTATTATGTATATATTTTGATATTAATTGAATTTAAATAAAATAAATAATTATTTAAATAAAAAGTCGGTTTTAACCAATAACTCAGTGTTTTCACAATTCATCAAAAATTTAATGTTTTTAGAAGAATACCAAAAATTCACCTTAGGCTAATTTCGATATTCCGAATCCAAAAATGAAGTCCATTTTGGAAGATAAAATTTATAAAATTTCATAATGTGGGTATTAGTATTCATAATGGCTAGTTTGATTGGTTGTGGTGTGTGTTAGAACTCAAGGTTGCGTATAACACATGCTACTGTATGATTCATAGAGAAGCGTACCGTGGAAGCTTGGGGTGTTACATATTGTGTTCGGTGTATATGTCAAACTTCTTTCCATAATGATATTGACTCCAAATTTTCTAGGAAAAAGTTATGGCTACCAGCTCTAGATCAAGAACTGTGTAGTTCTTCTAATGGATCTTCAACTTTTGAGAGGTGTAGGCTATCACATAATCATTTTTCATGAGTACAAAACCCAAGACATTCTTTGAAGCGTCATTGTATATCATAAAAAATTATCCAATTTTCAGTAATTTGAGTAAATGTGTAGTGATAATCCTTCATTTTAGATCCTTAATGATTCCCTAAAATCCATTTCTCCATACATACATTATCATTTTTTTGTTAACTTGGTTAGTGGAGTTCAAAATCCCGAGAAATGTCTCATATAATGTCAATAGTACCCAACTAATCCAAGAAAACTACGGATTTTTTTTGACACAAGTGGGTCTAGGTAATTCCTCAATCCCCTTTGATTTCTAAGGATCATCATAAATTCCTTCACGTGGGATCACATGTTCTAAGAATGTGTCATTCTCCATACAAAAGTCATACTTGATGAACATAGAATACAACCTCAACTTTCTCAATGTGCCCGAAACAATTCATTGTTGTTCATCATGTTCCTACTTTGTCATTGAGTATACGAATATATAATCAATAAAAACTACCATAAAAATGTTTAGGTAATGACTAAAGTCTATATTCATTAGATCCATGTATATTCAAGTGGAATTAGTATGTCCAAAGGGAATCACCAAAAACTCATAGTTCCTAATCATTTTATGGATGGTAGACCTCTAAATAACATTCATCATAAACATTAGTTGATGATCTCCAAAATGAAGATCTAGTTTTGAGAAGTATTGAGCTCCTCTTAAATGATCAAACAAGTTGTCAACCCTCTTTAGAGGATTCAAGTTCTTTATATTGATATTGTTGAGTTCCTGATAATCGATACACAGCGTCATTGTTCTATCCTTCTTATATACAAAGAGAACCAACACACCCCATGGTGATGCACTAGGGAGTACACAACCATTGTCCAAATTCTATTGTAGCTACTTATTTAACTCCTCTAGTACGATTGGTGCCTTTATATAGGTACATTTTGAGATAGAAGTATCTCCAGGTATGAGTAATCTTGAGAAATCTACCTTACAATATAGGGGAAGTCCATGTAACTTTACCATAAATACATCCCCATATTCCATTATTATGGGAATTTCCACTAGGCTGGATCATTACATTGACTCACCCATTTGATTGAGTTTGTCTTCTTAATATGGAATCAACACCATCACCGTTGAATGATTTTTCAAATGAGATTTGTGTACTTCCTTGACTTTTTAGAAGAGCATAGGATAGTTTGGAATATGAAAATATTTTCCCTTTTCTCAATATTTGATATTTTCCCTTTATAAAGAGATCCAATCAATAACTATTATAGCATCAAATTCACCAAGAGATATATTATGATATTTCCTTGAAGAATATTCCCACATTCACTAATCGAATAAAAGTAAAATACTTGGGTTTCCAGGATTGAACCACTTGGTGTTTTTATAGGTATCTTTAATTCAATGTATCAGGGCATCAATTCTATATTTCAGCAAACATTTTAGATATAAAGAAATGTGTAGGACCAGAATTAGATAATTCATTTTCCATTATTGAGTGAATAGGAAGTGTACCATTTACGAATTCATTATATTTCTCCACTTCTTCTGCAGTGTTGGGATAATCCATCCCTTTTTTCATTGGATTTGGTGGATTTTTTTGCCGATTAACCTCAAGGACTCAAGGATTAATGCACTAGCTTATACAATGCCCTTGCTCCCTATTGATTTAGCAACGACTCATGGGTGGTTCTCTCCTTTCATCCACCACATTATCATTAATTGTCATGTATTTTTCACTCTCTTGATAATTTTTTCTTTCATTCCCACACATGAAGAATTTTACCGTCTCTTTGAGGTAGTTCCCATGATGCATCTTCCTACATTTTTGGCTTGTGGGTCGTTAGGTTTTTTCCCCACTTTTATCATTAGATCCACTGGATTGAAACTCCATACTTCTTTTGTTATTAACATTGACCTGGGACCATTCAACAAACTCCATCTCCATTTTAAGATAACATATAAGAACTTTCTCAAAACATCCAAAGTCTTGATTTTCCTGAGCCTTTAAAAGCTGTTGTTTTAACCCACTATAGAATCTATCAATTTTTCTATCATTGTTGATAACAAAACCTGAAGCATACCTTGCAATCCTTATGATAATCTCGATGTAGTTCGTCTTATATTCTTCTTACATTTTCATGATGTCTATAAATTCTATCTCAATCATCATATGAATAGTTATTGGAAAATAATTATTAAGAAAATTGGTCTTAATATCATCTCATTTATTCTAATCATTTTCATCCCTTAGATTGAGGTTCTTAATCAAATCCCACCATTGATCGGTCCTTCCACCTAGACGATAAAAGTTTACTTTCAAAATTTCCATATAAGAATAGTGATGCACAAAAGAGATCGTCCCCATGGATTTTACCCACTATTCCACTACTAGTGGATCAGAAGATCTGCTAAACATCGGTGGTCATTCCCACATAAAACACTTGATAGCATGTGGAACCCTATTTAGTGAAGAAGGACGTTACACATTATTATGGTTATTTTTCATAACCTCTGATAGTTTCAAAAGGATATCCATGATTTTATGAACTCCACATCCCAAAGAAATGAGGATTTTGTTAGGGAAATTGTTGCATTGGCCCTCACATGATCTATTTTCCTGGTTTTTCATGGTTCCCGCTATTTTCTAAAATAGATAATATTAGAACAAAACATAAGTAAAAAACTCATGAATAACTTATTCATTTATACAATTTAAACCAAAATAATAACTTCTGTGATCACATTTTAAATCTTATTGTATGAATTGTTTTACTTTTTCTTATGCTATAGGTTTTCTCTAGGGTTAACTAATCCTAATTCTTGTATTAAAAAAAACTTTCTTTCTATACCAACTATAGTGACCTAGACTTTTCATACATTAATAATAAAATATTATATTGTTTTACAACATAATATTATTAAATATAGGGGATACAATGGTGTAGATTCTTGGGAAAAAATGGACAAAACATAACATATATAATTTCAAGCATAAACTATTATTTAATTACTTCTTCTCTGTATTATTTTTGGCACTTGATATCTCCACTATTAAAATAGTCATTTGAAGATATACATCAAAAAGTGGCCTGATAAAATCCTAGTAAAAGGATATATAAGAACAATATAGAATGGGGTGAGAATAATTATAACATAGGAAAAGGATCAAGAACATGAGAGGATGAATTAATGGAAAAAACAAAATTTGGAAATGCATTAAAATGAAACATCATGTCTTAGTGGTCATCTACCACAAATAGTGGTGGCAAAAGCTAGCATCTTGTTCACACATCATTTCACTTTAAATCATTTGATTCGTCCCATTAACCAATTAATTACAGATCTGTATAATTTTGTGAACAACCATCACATCCTAACATTCATTTTGTTCTATATAATTTCAGTTTCACCCGTCACATCATAATATTGACAATATCATGCATGCCTCATTAAAAATATGTAGATCTTGAACATAAAATACCCCATGGAATGAAATGGGTTTTACATAACAAATAGTGAATTCTGAATCATTTTGTCCCCATAATAACAATGGAATATAATTATTTAAATAGAACCATTAACCACGAGTGAATAGTGAAACAATATTCAAGAAGTAAAAAGAGTTTGTTTATTTGAAAGTATAGTAATTTTATTGAAAACATTGGGTTTTTATGTAAAATCAATTATAGAACATGTATATCCTAGAACATGTAAGATAATGATGAATTAATGATTTTTAAGTAGAACCCATACCTACCATTATGTGAAAGATGGATAACTCAAAGAAACAATGTTGGGTTCATGAATTTCCACATACCATGTCTCTAAATGATTTAATAACTTTATGTCATGTATAACCATGTTAGATTCATTAAATAACAAGTACAATAACTTTTTTACATGAATATTGTTTAATAAGGTTTTATTATGTTATTTTATGGTCCTTTTATGGGTTTTAGGGTTTAAATCCATTGTTTGTAAATGTTCATTTTTATGGTTTTCTTGAATAGTTTACTTGTATTCATGAATAGAAGTTCTTGTAGATCATGGATAAAAATCCTGAACTGAACCTTCATGTTATTAATGATATTATAGTTTGTAAAATTATTTTATTATGAATTATGTTATAAACCATGTTGATTATTCATTAGATAAGAATTTAGTGATGATCATTTGGTTTAATTCGGGCGGATTTTCGACCAGAATGAACCTGTTTTGTTAAATATTTTATTAATATATACATAGGATAGTACCATAAAATTAAATAGGATATAATATATATAATATAATCTAGTTTGAAATAAAAATTTTTATCATGAGATGATCAAAAGGAGGTAATAGAAAATGGAATCATTTCGTTCTTGATGGTGTAAAATTAACACCTCGCAAAAAAATGTTTTCCTTCCTAAAATAAACAGAAGAGGATAAGGGGTTTGGAAGATATATTATCAAATTATTATCATAAAATTATAGTATATTTATGATACTAGAATTACTATACGATATTAATGAGGATTGGTGGGGATATATTATAAAAAGTACATGAAATTGAAAGGAAATTAAAGGAATGGAGAGAAGGGAATTACCTCTCTAATCCTCCTCTTGAGATCCTCCTTAAGAAACCTCTGCATGGTCTTTTGATGATACCATAATCTATTGGATGTGGGGTAGGTGATAGGGATGTTTTTTTGGAAGATTTTGGACATGTCTTGATGCTTGAGAGGCATGATGAAAGGAGGGTGGGAAGGGTGGTATTTATAGTGGAGGGGAGATGGGTTTTCCCAGTATTATATTCGTTAATTTATTATATATCAACACGAAATGTAATAGTGAGTGTTATATGACAAAATACAATAATAGACTCATGTGAATATGAACCATATGTTCATATATCATCAGAACATCACCCATGAAAATATAATTCACGAATTTAACTTATTTGGTAAATTATTGTATTTCACTATTCATCCAAAATTAATGTATTTCCGAAAATTTCCAAAAAATAAAACTAACAATTTTACAACATGTAGAATAAAAAAATAAACTCCATTTTTTTCAAATAATTTTCTAAATATTATTAGATTAATTTTTTATTAAAAATATAATTTACATGATAAATACAGATTTTAAAATTGAAACTTATTTCATATTGCATTCAAAAATTAAATAGGGTTATGTAAAATTAACTTAAAACAAAAGGAAATATAATTTTTTAATCATGAAAACATTTTAGGAAAATAATATTTCTTTTAAATTAATTAATTTGTTATAATTAACTAGTTGTGACTTAGAAAAAGAACAATTCTTTTACTATGGTAAAATTGTATCTTATAATATTACTAATTTTTATTTAATCAATCAAGAGTAAGGTTTCTGTAATTTTTAAGGATTAATTATTTATAAGGTTCTTACTGCTATTAATATGAAAAGGATACTATTCATAAGGGTATGTTACTATTCACCAAATATTATGTTTGTCCTATCAGACTCCAAACATCATACTGATCACAACTGTGTACTTCGGATTTTTTAAATTCAAAACATCAAAGTGGAAAAATTAAGTTTAAGGATCACATAATATTTAGGGTCATTATATGTCACTGTGAATTCTATTGTGAATAAACTATAATTCATAATTATAATAAGGTAATTTTGTTGATAAAACACTATGTTGTTACATAGAGTGAACTATAAAATGGAATCCCATGTATCACACTTGAATCCCTATGAATACCCATCACCGTAAAATTATGACCAATGAGATCCGTAAAAGGAATAAAAATCATCTCTCTCAAAAAGGTGTATTGACATAACCCACTGATCTTATCCTAGTTATGCTATACTATAGAATATATATTTCTTGTTCCTTGGTATAGACATATTCTCCCTCGAGGATGTACAAGGATACTCTCATAAGGAACCAATATCCCAGAAGTGTGAGTATATGATATGCCAAGTGAGAATATCTGAGGAATACTATTATGAATCTATTTTTTACTCTTGACACACTAAGAATCATTCTCAAAACAAATTTTAATGTATGATGACCCCATATAAGTATTCCTTATATCAGTACACTTCTATATCCTATGTATTGAAGTAATGTATAGGTTTTAGCAAACGTGAACCTCATTAAATTTAATAAAAGTTTCACACAGACATCAATGGTAATTAAACATAACAAAAAGGTGGTTTACAAAAATTATAGGCATGCGTTACATAGGCCATTAAAGAAGGAACTCCATTAGGTGTGGTTCAAAGTAATGTGGTCATCCAACGATGTTGTTCACATGTTGATAAGAGTATAATATAAATGGTATGTCAATTTAAATAAATAATTAAATGATTAGAACGATTTTTGAGAATGCTATGGAATATTACATAGAGAAAAGTAATAAAATACAACAAGAACTAAAAGAAAAGGACAAGACCACCCACATTATCCCTATAGTACTATATTTTCCAATAGCAACTTTCAAATTGAGGTAGAACCAAATAAAACCACAAAATGGATACATTGATTGAAATTAGAAAATATGATATCAAACCAAAATAACATAGAATTGGAATGATAAATAAATATATGATGGAATTGGAGTGAATATATTAACGATAGCTATCCAATGAAACTAATGGAGAAGGAAATACAATTCAAACATACAAAACCTAGAAGTGAAGTAGGTGGATCTCTCATGTAGAGATAAAAACTGTTGTCAATAGAAAAACAATGAAAATATGGGGTTATTTTAATATAAATAGGGTTAGAATTATAATTTTCAACAAAATTTAATGGTCAATTAATTAGGCTTCCATGTTGATAAAACAAAGTGCTAACTATGGGCAACCCACTATCAAGGGGACACATCCTTCTTTCATGAAACACCTGGTTAGGAAAACAATGAATTTCTCAATAGAATCCTCTTCTAAATTCTCACACAACCCATGCGTACATTTCATAATTTAGATAAATAGGGCAACATCATTAAAGGTCCATATAGATTAAGGTTCATGATTATTTCTTAAATGTGTGATAACCATGTGCCTTAGGACTGCTTCCCATAAAATGGGGATCCAAGCTATTAAAAATCCAAAAACGAACATGTATCCCATGCAACCTTCATAAGAAAATTAATAAGTTTAATCAATGAGTTTTGACTAAAAAAATGATGTTCTTACATCATTAAAAATGATCAAGATGTTATATTTTCTATAAGTTATTGTATGATAAATGTTTTATGATTGCATGAGAAAACTATTTATGATACTCATTATGTGATAATTGGAACCATAATTTCATATCCCTTTAATTAATTGTATAATTAATGATATATCATGATAAAATATGGACTATAATAGGGAGTTAACAAATTTTAGTGAGGAAGAACGTCAATAATGATATAATTGGTAGTGAAACTAACTATCAAAATTATGGAATGGGGAGTGAACCAATTATGGGAATGTATAAAGAATGGTTTGTGAACCCATTACTAGAACGAACAAAGACCGGGGAATGATCATAATCAACTATGATACTTATGTTCATTTTTAGTATTATATGTGTGTCTTATCAAAAGATAAAATTATATCTGTATAGATTTATGAAAAAATTTTACAAAATCTACATATTATATTATGTAATGAATCATGATTGATTTTTCAGATTCCACACTCTTATTAGTTATGTATTATATAATGAGAATTAAATATACATTGATTCTATGTGTAGGTATCCTACACTTATCGAGATTGAATTTCATAAATTCTAATCTTATACCTATATATATACTTATCTTATGAGAACTTATAATAGTTTATTTATATCATATATGGTTACCTTGACTTAGTATTTGATCATATCATTTCTTATTCTTAAAACTACCTAGGTTTATAATAGTGATTTCACATAGGGAATATTTAAGAAGGGTATTATGAGGGAATTATTTTTTATAGATATTGATTATCTTTCATGAAATAAATTGATTATTAATCAAGTCACAAAATGCAACAAAACATTAATGTTTTTTGAGATGGTGTTGTTCATATCTGTATTGAATATTCATCTAAAATGGTGTAATATAAATGTATAAAATTCAAGGGTTCCCTTATTTTTAATAAAAGAAGGGTTTAGTGTATTTGAGATTAGAATTATAGAACCTTTTTGTAAAACCCTTAAAATTATTTATTTATAGAATAATTTTTTGATGTTTTTTGTGACGTGTAAATTGTGTTCATTCCTGGTAATGAAATGTCAATCTATATACATGAATGTATATATTGTCATAAAAGTGATTCAAATTTAGGTAATTGTTCTGAAAAGGATATTTGAGTCTCAATTCCTTCTTCACTTCGTACATGATGTGTGCAACTGAAACCGCACACCTTGATAGACACCCCCAAGTGATATTATAATATAATTAATAATCCCATTGTGAACCATTATGATGAATGGGATGATAAAATATATGAAAACCATTTATAATCCATATTTATAAATGATGAACCTAAATTCTCATGGGATAAAAATAGGTTTCATTAAATAGACTGTCATAAGAACAATTTTCCAAGTCATTTGATTTCTTACACTGGTTTTTAATTATTGATATGCATATTTTTTTTTCAGTTTTATTCAATTTCACATAATGAGATGAATTATTTGCAAAAAAAGTTCAAGGCTATATAATTTTAAACCTCATGAGAAAAAAATATTATGGATATCGAATAAAAAACCTAGTTTTAGTGCATATCCAATGTTCTATATTTATGATTAGACACCCAAAACTAATGGATTTTTCCCACACACCGTATAAAAAATAACCATACAAGGGATTTTTTATAAAGGCCACAATAGAAATAAGATTTATATTCTAATAAGTCAACAATATTTGAGTGTTCACTTAGGGAAATGAATTAATGGAATATAAAGTTTATTTATTTGATGAAAATAAGTAAATGTTGTGAAAAATGTCCATGGAAAAAAGGTTCTATTTGGAATAAATATATTTCAAAGAAAGAAACACTAATTTTCAATGAAAAATATTTCAATATATTGTGAATATCAAATTCCATGATTAAATATATGGGATATCTCTTTGACTAAGGAACATTCTATATTATTTCAATTTCGAAAAGATGGTAATGATGGTTAACAAAAATTATCCTCTACTCTTGAGTAGAGGATGTCATGTTAAGCATTGTTATAATATACCCCACAAAAACCATTTTTTTAATAGATTTTATTTCGATTTTGAGAATTGATAAACTATCCTTATATAAATACCTTGTCAATTCAATGGTTCAGAAGAAAAATTTGAAATTCTAAATCATCATAATGTCAGCTTTTAGTCTGTGGATGAAAATAAACATACAATGGATATTATATTCATTTTATGTGTATTAATACTAATCCATGATGTACAATTAACTAAAATGGTTTTAGTGAAAATTAAAGTTGTTTAAATTCATATTTTCTAGAATCTACTTATGTATTTCATGGAGTTATTCCATGTTTTACCTTTGAATAATGATTCTGGGTTTTAAAAAAAATTATACTTAGTGTTATATTAATTTATATTACTCCAAATTGAACGTATATAATTTTGTAGATGTAACTGAACAAACTATTGTAATAATCTATCTAATAGATTCATTCAGCCATGTAAACCCACCTGAACTAAAAGAATTATTTTTTAATGATACGAATGATTGATCAATTAGTCCGTTCATTAATTATTAGGAACATAAAAAGATCACAATTAAGAAAAATTACCACATAAATTATTTATATGACCTATATGATTAATCATGAGGATCTCAATACTATTTTTAATATCTTTATTCAATCTAGGTATCAACAATTGAAGGTTAATATAGAATATATACCCAATCTATCATTCAATATAATGAAAATTCATTATAAATTTTTATTGATTAGATTTTTACTTACCATTGAACAAAATATAATAAATAATTTAGTTATTAGTTTAATTAATTATTACCTAAGTTAGTATTTTGTTTTCAACATAGATGATATTCTTATGTATTATTACAATATGGAATATAATGATAATCATATAAATATTCTGATAGAGACTATGTGTATTACTAATCTATATTCAAAATTGAGATTTTGTGATTTATGTTTGAATAATATAACATTATTGATAGATATAATATAAAAAGAGACTCAATCATTGGATTGTTCAAATAAAGATGATATTTATCAATGGTATTGACCATCATGGTTGATATAAATATACAGTTTTTAAAGATAGTCTACGAACATATAATATATTGAGACATATTTATCATGTCTATCTAATATAATAATTGGGAAGAATCAGAAGGAATCAATGTTATACTTGATTAATGAATGTGGTGATAATGTTAATGAGATGAAGGAACGATTGGCCGATGAACTTTTTTTCACTCTACCCTTTATTGGAGAAGGGTTAGTGATATTCTAGGATAATTCAGTGATTAGACTTGGATATTTACTCAGACTAATTTATATGGTAATATAATATGCCTCATGTTAATTTAAAATTCCAGATATAAATTATTTTACTTGTTTTGGTATTATAAGTTTTAATAAATTATTTTAAAATATATATTAATTATCATTATTTTTAAACACGTGATATATATTTTTGGAGTTAAAAAAATAAAAATATATACCGTCCCTTTCTATGGAAGACCAAATGATTTAGGGTCTATATTGTGTAGCTAGGGAGGAAACACCATAATGCTCTGCGATGCAACATGGAGAGTGAGTATGCATCATGTTTTCATGTCATGTCCAACATTAGGTCATATAATGATGTTCATCATGGAATATAAGACCTAGATATCTCCATCCATTTCAAAAATAATTTTTATATAGGGATGGGAGGAGATATTTACTGATGAACAGTACCATGTGGTAATAATCCAAACTAGAAAATATTGTGGTGGAGAGTCATTCACCCCTAATGTAAATTATATAATTTCTATCAAAATAGTGTTTCATCCTCTAGTTCATTGGGGATACCTGATGGGGAGATTTTTGGAGTCCCAAAAATATAAGTGTAAACTATGGGTGAGATCATTCTTGATGTAGGGGATACACTCATAACCAAAATGGGTGATGGAATATGGTTTAATGAAATATAATTTTTCCATTATTTCCTTAAGGGAATTTTAGAAGCCACTGTTGATGATTTTGGACAATAGATTCACATCCCACATGACCATAAATAATGATATTATTTTCATTATCAATCCTTTAAAATATGGTTTCATATGTTAATGGAATTTTGAAATTCAAAATGTTGGAGGATAATGTGCTTTATGAGTATTGAGAATGTGGAGAATGAAATAGGTGTAACACCCCCATGTTATTTTGAAATATATATTTCAATTAAATTTATTTTTTTATATCTTGTGTTACACATAGCACTATAGATAAAAAATTGAATCTAATTAAATTTTAGTTTTACCTAGCCTTTGGAATGGAGGGTATAAACATGAAAATATAAATTATAAAAAATGTATGGTATTATATATATAGATAATTTAACTAGGGAACAATTATTTTGAATAAAAAATTAAACAACATTTCATTGTAAATGAGATATGTTTATTAATTTTTATGCACACATTTTATGTTTATCTAAATAAATTTAATTAATAAATATTGCTCAGTTCTTTTAGTGATATGTTTATATTATAATTGAATCTAATGTAGTAACAATAATTGAATATTTATTAGATGCATGGATTAAAAATTAACCAACTTCTAGTATTAAAAACATATTTCTTTAAAACTTATGTATCATCATATAATTATTGTTTAATTGAAAAATACTTTACTCCACATTTTTAATAACTAATTGAGAAAAAAAATCAAAAATATGGGCCTTGAGCATCTTATACTAGAATTTAATGTACAATTGGCATTCTGTCTATGTAATTGGTTTCTTCTACCAAAAAATGATGTCCTATGTTTCAATAAAAAAGATTATTTTCCACATATATAAAAAGGTAAATTTGACGCATATCACTGTAAATTAAAAATGACTAGTTTAATAGACAATTTCCCTTGAAATTGAACTATATAATATCATAATAATGAGATAATAAAATATGTCACTCTCATAGTTTGAAAAATATATTATTTGTGAACGTAAAGACAAGAGATATTTATGTGTGACTACAACTATATATTATTATAACAATGAAATTAGTTGAAAGATATAAATTTATTTATAATTTTTATTCAATATATTATGTCCTCAAATTCCTATGCAACACTAATGAAATATTTCAACAATTTTTAAAAAATAATAAATTTTATTAATAATATTACAATAAAAATAGTTTGAGTGAGTTTAGATTTTCCATAATTGGTTTGGGATAATATGACATATTAGTCTTATGTTAAGGAATTATTTTCAATTTACATCATCTAATTTATGTATTTTATATTAAACTATATGAATTGTTTTTGAATTGGAAAAATTTATATATTGTAAGAATACAATTTTATTAATTTTCATAAATATAACAACATTTTAAAAGTGGCCATATGTGATATGATATATTAAAAAAACAACATTTGGTAATTTTATTTTAAAATATGGGACCATTTTTTTATAAATATATTTAATTATATTATTTATTTTGAAAATTCAACCAGCTCCCATTCAATCAATTATTAAACTGATTTCGTCCATTCTATCATTAATACCACATATCACATTATAGGTTGACCGAACACTACCAATATAACTTCACCACTCCCCTAGAAACATTCTAGTGTTGGTGATATTAAAAAAATAAAATCCTTATTCCCATTAAGGGGATGTATAATGGAGGTATTTCAATGAAGATGTAATCATATGAATCAATCACTGTCAATATATTTATTCATTTACATTCATGAAATATATTATATTCATCATAAAATAAAAAATTATTTATTCAAAATATTAAAAAATTCATTACGAATAGGAAACCACATTTATTAATACTCATTCCATGAAATAAGATGCTATAATATTTATCTGGCATATGTATGACGTACCATATCCACATTGTGATATAATTAATTTCTCGTGAACAAATTTTATGGGAGGGTATTTGGAAAAGATCAATTTTTTATACGATATTTATTACATAATTATACAACTTTAATGATTCAATCATATATACAATCTTATCTTCTATATCATTGGAAAACAATAATGTCAATCATGCGTACGTGCAGACTACAACCTCCTCAAAAATATTTTAGTATTTTTACAATATTTTTGGGTATTAATATGTATATATATAATTAATATATATGATATATATATATATATATTAATAAAAATTATGTGATGATGAGTTATTATTTACCATTATTTTATACAATCCATCGAAAAATGGAAAAATAGTCTTGCATACGAATAACCTACCATCTACAAGAATGATGCAATTAAGTTCATTACACCATCTCTTATGAATGATTCTAAACACATATATAATGAATATATATTCTATTAATATCAATATTATAATTATTTATATTATGGAAGTGAGATAATGATGAGAATAGAGATAAAGCATCATGAAATTCAAAACCCACATTCAAGTGTCGAATTTAATGATTATAAAAATTAAACCTATCTATAAACTATGTTGAACATTTATAATGATGATGGAAATCAACTACTTCTTATTTAGTGATTAATGGTAAATATCATGTGATTAATATTTATTATTAGAGTTGTAATATTGATTTTCTTAAAAAATATATACATCATCTTCTATGTTATTTATAAGGGACTATTTGAGATTGAATTTTTCCCTTACTTTTATATAAATCATATTTTATAGGTTTATACCTATACCACCTCAATCATTGTATATTGAGTTATAAATAAAAAACACTAATGGTATGATGATCACATATCCATTAAATTATTATAATCCTATGGATGTTTATGGGACTATTCCTTACGAAAAATCCTTGTATTAATCATTTTATTTAGTTTGATGTTATCATTGGCATGGGTTTTATATCCTTACAAAAATCCAACATAATGTGATGTATAATGGAAGAATACATTGAAATTATAAACTAAAATATTATATTTTATTACTGTGATGATAAATTTTTTATTAGGGTTCAAATCGCATCCATTATATGGTTCTTGATAGCTATTCAAAATGGGTGATTGTATCAGAAGGTTGGGGATAAATTCAACTCCAAATATATTACGTCTTTGTCAAAAAAAAATTGAGATGTTTCTATGTTAAATAATTAATAATACTCATAGTTTTTTAGTTGAGTTTTTTGTAGAAATTGTTCCTGGATATAAAAGTACTTCAAATACACCATATATAATATCTATTATTGAGTTACAAGATCTCAAGAATCCACATCAAGAGGTTATTGACAATTAATTCATTAAACATTGTTTTTTAAAATGGGGTGATCCAGTAATATTTAGTTTCTAAGGAGAATTTTTCTATATGGATTTGAAATGAATATTAATAAAATAACTAAATCGATATAAATAAAAAGGACTAACTCACCAGTATGGATGACTAGTGTTATTAACAAAATAGATATTAATATATTTACTAGATTCAACATCGTTCTATATATCATAAACTCAATATCAATATATAAGGTGTTAGAAATAAATAATTCTATATAAGGTAGTGACACTATGAATTTATGGTGATTCTATTTGGTCTTACAAATTCCCCTACGATCAATATGGATTTAATAAATTAATTATTTAATTATTACTATGATCATTTTTAGATATTTATTATAGATGATATCTTTATATATTTAATGGGGATCGAAAATCATGAATATAAATGTATAATTAATCTTAAGACACTACAGAATGTGATTCTTCTTGTAAAAATTACCACATGTGAATTATATCATCGGAATGTTTCATTAATTGGTCACAAAATTTTATCTGAGTGTATATTAGTATAACATTCAATGAAAAATATTACTGATCTTTGGCAACAAATAACCACTAAAACAAAGATACATTATTTTTAAGGGATGGTAGAATGTTATTTTAGCTTTTTTGAGAATTTCTCATGACATTCTTATCTATTCACCTTGTTGTAATCTAGGTTACTATGTTCATTTTGGTAGATTTATATTTGGGGAATTTAATTGAATTGAGGATATAGTTATTCACTATAGTTGTTCATTTTTTTACTATATTATTAAGGTGATTGAAATCTATAGTGATTCATCATTGTAGGGTCTGGATGCATTCCCGTACAGAACAATATTGTGATATATTATTCCTCATGAAAATTAATGGTTCATTTGAAAACATTACTATAAAATTTATTTAGAGTTACCTTCTGTAATTTTTATTTAATGATATGTTGGAATTATCATTATAGATTTTGTAGTGATAATTACATGTACTAATCATAAATTATCAATGTGTGTTTGAAAATAAAATAAATGAATATGATCTAATGTAGTTTGCTGGATCTGACTAATTAATATAATTTCTCCATAAATTTCCACACTATGAATGTGAATAATAATTGTAGACGCTCTGAACTGAAAGAATCATTATAGATTAATTTTTATATAGATAAAAAATATCCTGTATTTTTGGATTTATAATTGTTTTTTAGAAATTATTTATAGAAGGGAATAAATATTATCATTTCAAAATGAGTGTTTAACCATCTATCCAGGTGAATATTTACAGTCCATAGATGTAGGATATGGAAGTAAAAATTAATGTGGGAAATGTTCTTAGTTTATCATTGATTTAAATAGGATAATATCTATTAAGAACTTTTTATTTGATCTATGCATTCAAGATTTCAAGAAGGACGTGTTAGTTAAATCTCAAAGGTCACATTTCTCTACTACTCTATAATATTGAAGTATTTTTGGGATATAGAAGTGTAATTCATAGAGGACAACATAAATAGAGATATTATTGATTATATATCTAAGATTTTGTATGTTACTATTTTAAGCCTTAGTGTAAAATGTCTACGGTGATGATATAACCCTTACACATACAATAATTCAAATGGGAAACCTCACTAATGATTTCAAAATTATACTACCCAAAATAAAAAATGGGTACCAGCCTATATTTTTTATTGTTCATCATAATATGAATTAAAAATAACTACATTTACATTAGAATAAATGTATCTTTGGAGAACCATTCAATAATTTATATTTAATATGTGGTATAGTGTTATGGAGTAAAACATTTTATTTTATCTAATCGGGGTCATAGGATTACCTTAATATTTTAGAGAAAACATCAGCAATATCTTGATATAATGTTCTATTTCAGTACTGTGTATCATCTTAAAATATATGGCTTTCCAGATATAATAATTCAATCCCTGGAGAATATATTGTGATATTTTTCTACTGATTTCAGTGGTGGTTGGTATCAACTGAATCCTCAAAATGAGTTTTCTCATAATAATATCCTTCACTTGAGAATTCAGATTAAATATTATAAATAATTTTAAAAAAATAAATTTAAAAAACTCATTATGATATATAGATATTGGAGAAATAAATATATTTTTAGTAAATATATATAAGGAAACTATAGTGGAAATATAATCCATTCAGTATCCCATCAATGCAATTTAGAGTGAACAACAACTATACAGACAATAATTGATGTAACCTAGAATTTTAAGTTAGTTCATAGGTAATTTAAATAAATCATCTATTGAAAAATAGAATAGGATTTATAATGAAGGGGAACATTTACCCTAGGTATAATAGAAAATTATAGATTCTGCATCAATTTGGGATAGTGGTGTATCACATAGAGCTTCCACAAAACCTATCTATATTTAATGATATGTTCTATATAACACTCTTGGGAAATTACAGATATGATCAATTATATAAACTAGTAACTGAGGCCATACCACTATAACATGAACTTCTGAATGATGAACAATAATATGAAACTATTTATCTTAGGGATAATGTAATATGAAACAATATTATATACCTTGTGAATATCCAATAATGAAATAAAAAATTATAAAAAGGGATTTGGGAACCTGTAGATATAATAAAAAATGATAACCTCATTAGTTTAGATTATTGTGACAACTTTACTTGGTAAAATTAATTTTAGAGGAGTAATAATTGGAAAGCTAAAAATATTTTGAATATTTTTTTCAAATAAATTTAATTTCTTGGATAGCATGTGTTATACACTACACCATCTTTAAAAAAATTGCAATATACTATTAAATATTAGTAATCTACTAGAAAATATGTCGTCTTGTATGAATATGATTAACTCAATATTTAAAAATCATAATTTTCAATATCAAAAAATTAATTTGTTATGTAATAATTAATGAGGAATAAAAATAAATAACATTCAAAAATAAACTATATATTTTCCTAGACATTATTTATATATGAACAATATTTCATCATCTAAGATATAAAATTATTTAATATTTTTAAAATAATATAATGAAATTAATGAATTAAATATTAAAAAAAATTATTTAACATGATTTTTTTTCTATTGGCTTTAGAAAATGATAAATATTGTATAATGATAAAATTTTATTTTTCTAAACTGTATTTTTCGTTATGTACTGAAATCCTGTTTAAAAATTTGTTTTTCCTTTTGATAGAAATTATTTGATAAAAAGGTTAACAAATTTAGAATAATGAGTTTGTAATTTGTTAACACAGTCCCCTATATTTGTTGTCAATATGAAAAATAACAGTTTGTAAAATTTTCACCTCAGTAAAGGGTAAATCTAGTTAATATAGGTTGAAACTATTTAATATGGCCATAATGATTCATCAAATTTCTTATAAGATGAATGGAGTTATACCCTTATAATAATGCCCTCAACATAACATGGGGTGGTTTCATGGAAAAATTTATAAGGAAATGATTCATATAATATTAATATAATAGAAATTTACAAAACAACACTCTCTTAGATTTAAATATGTATATAGTTACTACATAAAAAATGAAATTTATTTATTCAAATAAATATTTAAATAGATATTAATGATATAATTTTCATTATATAGATTTATCCCTAATATTATGTTATTATATATTAGTTTAAATTATTATGTAGCATCACTGATATGATATAAAATTTCACCGCATTAAAATTTTTATTACATTTATATCCACATGACATGATAATAACGTAATTACATTTTAATCTTTTAATAAACTGTAATAGACCCCCTCGTCTCCATTATAAAAGTACACTACTCGTTTTTTAAATTCTCCCCAAATTGAGCCTTCTATAATATAAAATTATAACAGGTTCTATTATAAACTTCAATATACACTTTAAACCAGGGTTTATATTCCCAAAATATATACCCTAAATCCAATTATAGGTGATATAAATATGTTATTTCAAAAAATGAGGAAATCAACTTAATCGATACCTTTCTTAATGATTACTCTATTACCACCACTAAACATAATATATTCATCAAGAAAATAACCAATTTAGATTAAAAAATATAACAAAATAATTCAATGTTAAAAAAATAACATTTTAACCCATCTTTTTATCAAATGTGAATAGAAAGTATCACATGTGCGTACACATGGCTTAAGTCTCACCACATAGATGAAATTTATTTCTAATAACCCTATATTATATATGTGTATTATGATGGATTTGAGGTTAATATAAGATAATAATAACATAATTATAATTATCTAATGACAATATTGAATCTAACATCTTCTCTTCCACACTGTTTCAAAATAGTAGCATCCATCATTCATACACATTGTCTACCAGCTAGATGAAGTGATTTGGTTATTTTTGACAACAATTTTATTCGGTAAAATAGATGGATTTAATTAATATATATATACATGTGATATAATAATTATTTTTGGAAATTAAAATTTTATTTACAATTTTATTATTCCATCCACAAATAAATAGAGATTATGATCATGTATACGAAAGTCCTATCGTCTCTATGAACGGTGTGATATATTGTTCAATATCCATCATTTATGAATGATTTAAAAAATGTAGATAATCATAATATATAATTATTATGTAAATATACACATTCGGTAGATGATGGGTCAATGATCTAATTATAATGACCAAAATGAACAAACCAAAATATTAATGAAAAATGAAGAAGTTATCTCTAGGAGTAGTGGTAATAATAATGAAGTGTAAAAAATGGGAAATAAAAATTTAAAATTAGTCATATATGTTATGATACATATGATTATTATTATATCATATATTTATGGAAAATTTATATTTGTTATATTCTTTTTTCTTATGTGAATAATGTAATTCGTACCTAATGTATGTGAATTTCATCTTATATATATTTATATGGGGGACTAGCCTTAGAAAAAACTTTTACCTTAATATGGTGTATATAATACTCAATAATTTATTTAATTATTATTATTTTTAATCTTAATAGAATTTATATTTTCATATAATTTTATTTCTCTTATTGGAATTATGAATGAAAATTTACAATGTTATTAACTATTTTATAATATAATATCATTATTTATTATGATATGTTATGGATAATTTCTGGTGATGGCATCGTATGATATATATCAAAATTAATTAATTAATTTAACACTCTTAATGTTCTTTAATAAATTTTAATTTGTTCATTTTATTATCACATCAAATTAAATAGACATTAAATATGATTGTATAAAAAATTTACATTATTTCACTCCTCAATCGAAAAATATTTTCCTTCGATATCCATAAAAAATTCTTATTGATTTTTTTTACTACTAACATTTGATTGTAAAAATCCATTGTTACAATTAATTTACTTCTTAAAAAACAATTATTAGGAATATTATTTTCATTTTATATATGAGGTACATTTACAAATGTGTGAACATATTTTTTTTCATTTAACTCATAAGTAGTGAATGAAATTTAATTGATATTGTGAGGGATGATGGGACTGGATATCCCGTAGTCAATTTAGGTTTTCATGGTGGTTATCTTGTTTCTTCAATGATGCAGCTTTAATATCCATCATTATGGCTACATGTTTCATCCTACTACTCTAAGGATGGATCGAAGACCGAAGCACGCACATGTGTTATGACGGGACAAAATCATGCTTTGGATGTGTTGAATGATGGGATGATGAAAGTCGATATGAAAGGCCTAGTAGGTTTATTTTCCGTGTTCTAGGAGCTGAATTCTGGGATAGTGGTTTACCAAATCAAAACGTAGTACATGATAAGCGATGCGACTACGGTTACTTTGTGGGAAGTGGTCAATTAGAGCCATTGTCCTTTGACAGGGTCAAAGCAACAACCACAAGTGATATATGTTGTTCCTAATATAGTAGTATTGTGAATCCTATCTTTTTCAAAATCAAAGGGATTATTTATTCTACCATTTGAAGGAAATGAATCATTCTATACAATTAAGCTGGATCATATTCTCTCTCATAGAAACTCAAAATGGGTGAGTTCTCAATCATTTCTCAGTTATTCCTCTCTAAAGAATCATCACCTCTGAAAATTGATGAACTCGATGAACTTATTTTGCTGACCTTGGGATATTCATCCCAGAAATGTGTCTTAATAGGATGGGGATATTTACTTATGTTATTTCCCATGTAAGAACTGAAAGTACATGCTTGGGTCTTTGGTTCCATTTCCCTCAAACCTCGGATTATTCTCCTTTGTGAATGGGATAAAAAATTCAACCCATTTGTGGTGAGTAGCACCAATTCGAAAATGTGGGTTAGGGTTTATGGTTTAAATTTGAATCTATGGAAACCCAAAATTTTTTATGGAATTAATTTTTCTGTTGGAATCCTAATTATTCTGGATAAAAAAATGGAAGTGGATCGATTTGATTACTTCACTGGGTTATTGGTAGAGTTTGACATGTGATAAACTCTATATAACAATTTAATTATTTCCACTGATAATTATATTATTTAGTTAATGGTCATTTATGAAAAAAATTAATGAATTCTCCAAGAACTATAATTCCATAGGTCATGAATCATCAACATGTAGATGCTCTATTATATGCATCGTCAGCTCGTTATGGCGACATGATGTTAGTGATTGTATTAAGAAAATAAATATTTCTCAAAAGGATTACATTCCTCCCCATTTGAAAGATGAGGATAATAATGTAACATTGAAGAATTGTGATGGAACTGGAATTGCTACTGATATTGTAGATCAGAAGATGGATGTGAAAGGAATTATTCTTGGGGATGTTGTCCAGCCACCGTTGGAGGGTGACCGACCAAATGACTCACTAAATTATAAGCTAAAGATTATTTCTTAGTATGATATTTTCTCTAAAGAGGAGAATTTTCACAATGTTGATTCATTTTATTGAGGTATGAGGTCTTAATTACCATAATCTAAAATACTTTTGTCTTAGTGGATTACATATGGTGATAATGAATTGATAGTTGAACAAGAGAATGAAGAATACATACAATAATAGGGTGATGGTCATATTTAAAATGAACACATTTTTACATTATGAAATAAAAAAGGTAAGAAAATATCAAAATCGAAATTTCTAGTCCGTTCTAACTTTTTTTCACAACCTGTTAAGGATAATGTTTGATTTCAACATGTTTCCTACAAGAAGATGATGTATTTGGTTGTGACCTTAATGCAATCAAATACAGGTATCCCCACTCCTTTGTCTATCAATAATAATGTTAATATCAATATGCATGTGTCTTTTCAATTCTATCCTGATGACACATGGTAATAAGAGATTCTTTTTATGGAAGATGCACCAGAGGCCAAGAGGTTGATGACACTACTAACAAGATGTGCCTCTAAAAAAGTTGAGGTGCAATAGGAGGACATATCTTACTCTAAAATCGCTAATGTTTATACATTACTTGATAGGTTTAAATCCCTTCATCCAATCAACGGGATGTTGAGAGGTCAGGGATAGGTTTGTTTCCATCGTAGGGTTGGCTGCAAATGAAATTAACAAAGTGGAAAGGAAGCTAATAAACAGATTGATGAAAAATATAGGCATCTTGAATTTCCCTTGAGATTTTCTTTTGATATGTTTTCCCGTACTCAATTGGATTCCTATCATTTAATTTTCTTTAATAAAATTTGAGCAACCTCAATCTTTGTAAAAAATGGAATTTACATATGACTGGACCAATCAATGTATTGAATCATCATTTACTATATTCCATGGTAAATTTTAAGAAACAATTTCTATATTATTTTATGAATTTTAATATTCAAATGAAGTGACAAATTAATCTAATGATTATATTACTCATGTTTTTTATTTATATTTTAATTGTCTTTAATCTCAAATGAAAATAATCATTGATTTAAAAAAAATAATGGGTTTAAGATATATGTATACTATCATCACCCTTTTAATAATTGGGTTATGTTTATGGGGACATGATTTTGATGAATCTTATTGCTTATCCATAAGATATATATAATAGATATTATGTAATGTTTATTAAACACATTTTTTTCTATTGATTATTCTATTATGATTTTTTTATGACAATAACTTATTATTTTGAGTAATGGTGTGATAAATTTTTTATATGATTTTGGAACACATTATCATGTTTTTTATTATGTGACTGCGGTTATGTTAAACCAATGATTATGGTTGTGAAATATGTATGGACAATTTTTGTGTTATAAAAAAGGATATTGGTCACATTAAAACCTTGCATTTTTAGGAATTATATCTCCCTCCAAAATTTTGGTTAATGATTGATATGTCAATAAATAAATAGTATAGGAATTGGTATTCAAAATTGTTCAGTAAGGGGTATTTTTCATTATGATAGTCATGGGAGTAAACCATTACAACTACAATGGTATAGGGATTGAACATAACCAATTTTAAAATATCTGTAATTGATTCATGGATGATATGATGGTCTGTGGAATAAACCCACTTAAACTATGATTGTCTACGGAGTGAAGCATGAATATTAATATGGATTGGGGATTGAACCCAATACTCTATTATACTATTTAAATGTATCATTTTATATTGATGATGTTATATATATATGCCAAAATTCCATGTATTATGTTAATTTTATGATTCAATGTCTTATGTTCATTGAATCATTTGTGTTTCATTTAATATGAAGTAAAATGATTTATTACATTATTCAATAGTATGATTTATTAAATACATGTTATGATTTTTAAATTTTATATTCATGTTATCATTACCTTATATTCATTTTAGGCTCAAGGGATCATTCATATCTCAGTTTTCGAACAATACTGGTCAGTTGAGGTACCCCATTCCCATGTTTCATTTATGATCATTATGAAAAAATCACTATGTAGGATATGTCAAAAACAGTGTTTAGTTATTAGGAACATATTGTGATATGATTTATATATTTAATAAATGATTTATTTATGTTTCAATGTTTCCAAAGGAAAATTGGCCTATATGATTCTGGAATAGATCATTATGTTAGGAAATTAATATTCATATAATATGATGTAATCCCTATGTGTGTAATTGTTTTGTTATTATATTAGGTAATGAGATTATCAACCTATTAGGAAGAGTCAATGTCACAACAGGTAGGATTATGCAGATGTATAAATTGAGAGGAAAAAGAATACACTACATCAAAGAATTATGATATGGATATTCCTAAACATGTAATAAAAATGAATTCTTATTTTGTAGATTTACATGGGACTATGATATATTATTAAGGACTATGTTGTATCCACTTTTGATAACAATGAATTCACAAAAAATCTAGTCCTTGTATAATAGAGTGTACAAATTTTGATGAATATCAATTTCATGGGCTCATATCCTATAAGATTCTACAATGTTGTAGTTGAGTCCATGATACAACTAGTTTGGTGTGAAATTAATATAATGTGGATAATTCTAGAAATTTTATGTGGGTGTTGTTGAATGATTTATTTATGAGAAAACTGGATCTACATAAATCCATGTCATTGCATTATAGTGTTGGTGACCATATAAAGGGAGACTTGTGGGTGTATTCGTTCTACCACCATATAAGTGACCATGATAGATTATATTAAACATAGTAGATACTATGGTGAAATGAGAAATAGAATTCCATAGCTAGGTTTTCTACATAACACAACAAGTAGCCTCCAAAACTAATAATGGATGGTATTTTTAAATTTGAAATGAAATTAATGGAGTAATGGATGATAAATAAGGGTGTTTTATTTTATCTTATTAATCAAATATGTCCCAAAAATTAATATGTAAACATGAAAAAATCTCATAAAAAATAGATTGAATGTTATTTAATATATTGAAATAAAATTTTAGGTGATGTATCCTATTAGACTGAAATAAAAGTAGGGGAAAACAAAGGTATAGACACATATTAAGTTTTTCTAGAGAAAATATCACTAGGTGTAATTCAATACCTCAACTGGTTTTTTCATTTTCATATAATGAGTTATTAATGAATACCCATATTCATTGGAAAAAATAATTACTATAATTAACATAATGTTGAAAATTCTTTTTTCACATCATAACTATTTAAAAAAATGATTGATCATATTGATGAGTGAGTTAGTCATTTCAGTAAACTAATGTGTTCTAAAACTGTTCATGTTATTGATCAGGGAGGTTCAGTGAGACTGATATAAATTTTTTTCCTATAATTAAGTTATATTTTACTTCATTTTGTGAATAGGTGAATTATCGTGCATACAACATTGTTGCAATAGTGTGTGGGTGAAATATGTAACAATATATTATGTTAGTTATGGAATCCCTTGATCATTGATATGTATGGAGAAATATATGTGTTACCCATGATTAGATAAAAAATCCAATTCACGAAATGACTTCACATACCACGAAACCCCCCCCCCCAGGTTTTAACATCTCTAGGATAATAAAAAGTGGAACCAATGGGGAGTTTAATCTTATTAAATATAAAAATAATTGTAATTATTGTGAAACATAATAGAGTATATATCATTCAAAGAGGTAATTTAATTTAATGAAATTACTGAATTAAATATTATTTCATATCCATGGGAATGGATGATAACATTGTATACATCTATGGAATCACTCCAAATATTGAATTTAGACATTTGACAGAACAATATCACTTATAACTAAATTCAGATATAAAATCCATAAATTCATGGGGAATTTTTATTTATAATCATATCATCAAAAATAGAATTTCATTATAAACCCTATCATTGTTAAATTGGAATCACATATGAGTATTTAAGAATAATAGTTGATGTACTGAGTAGCGGAATTAACATTTTGATGAATCATGTAGAAGTATTTTTAAAATTATTAATATAAAATTATTGAATCCTTTTTTATCACCTAAATTTTCTTATTATAGATACAATATTTCTTAGTGAGGATCTCAA
This sequence comes from Viscum album, assembly GCA_963277665.1. Taxonomy (NCBI): domain Eukaryota; kingdom Viridiplantae; phylum Streptophyta; class Magnoliopsida; order Santalales; family Viscaceae; genus Viscum; species Viscum album. The sequence goes on from OY728166.1 coordinate 881,506,473, forward strand.
AGAGGAAATTATCATGAAGAAGATAATGAGAATAATCCCTCTTAATTTCAATGAAATGATCTTTGTTCTCAATGAAAATGATATAAAAAAGATCTCTTGATATATTCCATAGCAGTGTTGTGTCATTTAATATATGAAATAAAGAAAATTAATAAATAATAATGGAATATACTTAAGTGGGAGACATTAATTTAATATAAAATCTATAAATATTAGAAAGTATATATTTTAATGAGGTTGTCCCATTTTTTCGCTTTATACGTAAATAAGGTAGAGTAATCCTTAATGATAAGACTCACCTAGCTTTCATTAAGTTAATATATATGGGACATCTGAATGAAAAATTTCATAAGAATATCAAGATTATGGTTGTGAAAATTGAAAACTCATGAAGAATACAAAAAATTAAAATTCTTTTCAATAGATTCTCCTTAAAAGGAATAATTATCATTCTAAAGATGAAAATATTTCGAGAGAATATTATTTTTATAGAGACGAAACGTGTAAATCAGTATGTGAGTTTATATATATTAAAATTAATCAAATAAATATTAATATGTCAGTTGAGAATGTTGTAGTCAATATAAGGGTATATTTTACCACATAACATGAGGAAAATCAAAAAGATTTTGAGGTATTGAGAGAATACATAATAAAGGCTAATATATTTGTGAACATGTCTATGAATTTCCTTCAAAAATAAAATTAATACAATTTTGATGTAATTTCTAAAATTGAAAATCTCATAAATATATTTTTAGTCAGATTAGAAAATTATACTGAATAAAAACTAATGATTCAATATAAATCCAAAATCAAAATATTTTTAGAGTATTATGGAATATAGTCTCTTTAAAAAGAACCATGGAAGGAGGTAATGTAATATTAAAAGTATTAGGCATCATAATGATGGAAAAATCTATTGATTTAATGTACTTATAAGATATGTTTATATTCACATTCTTCATAAATGTCTATTGTACATCATTCATAATATTATAATAAAATGATATTTTAACACCATATAAAAATTTTACCATGGGAAAAATTAATTTTATCATATATTAGATTATAATAAACACAATTAACCAAATTTGATCTTATATGTATTTACATCAATTTGGAATCCAGTTTTTATAAATATAAATTTATTATAAAATATTTTATATTTTATATAATGAAAATTTAATTCAATGTAATGTGATTTCTAGTCTAAATTTTTTTTAGTGAGACATATTCCATCATCACCACTTAATTTTGTTGGGTGGTGTATTTACCGCCTTGAAAGTATTTATTGATTCCTCTTATGAATATTATGGGGATTAAATAATATATTTAATTTTATCCCTTTATTAAGGTAAAAATTTGAGTATAACCATTGTAGTATTGTATTTATATTAATATCTCAGTGTTTATCAAGATTATTTATCATCATGTTTATAGTGACGAAATTTTATGAACTGTCCCTCAATAATTCAATTGTGTTTATTTTGTTATTGTAATTTCTTGATATTATATGAATTAATATTATTTTCTCTCATTGATAACTAATGAGGTAGAAAAAATACTTTATGGAATATCCATATTATTTCACTCTCCAAATAAAAATCCATTTTGTTCCATATATAAGTTATCTAAAAATATTTCATGAATGTTTTTACTAATATAAAATTATTTTTTAAATTATTTGTTCTCATTTTTATCATTTAAAATGTTTAAATCGAATCTAAATTTCATTTTCTAAATGAGGTAATTTTTTATTTTTATTAATAATGTAAAAAGAATCATTGTCTTTGAAACATGTCACCTAAGTAATATCCCATTGTTAGAAACATTAAATGCATTGATTATTCAATCTCATTGTTATAATTTCTAATTTATATTGAATCTATTCCTTAATATTTGTTAAATTTATTTTACAATAAAAAATAAATTTCCAAATGAAAAATCCTTTTTCCACAATAATTGTTCCAGTGAGGTATGAAAAGAAATTTTCAAACATGATAATATCTTTTGAGGTAATGTATTATTTAATTTGATTATTATCCATTTCTAACCTATATATTCTTTCCCTGTATTTATTAAAATTATGATAATGATGTGTTTATGAAAATTGATTGTTTTCCTTGGGTAATCCATTGATTAAGTGTAAATGAGGAACATGGTTTTACTACATTGTTTAATAGACTCTCTAGTAACCATGAATACTTCATTGAATAAAATACATAACCTCGCATGGTTAGGATGAATGGTTTTATAAACCATTCACCAAACTTATGGATCAATCTATTATTTTAATTATATAAAAATAATGTATCATAAATCCCCATAAAAGGAAAAGAGACTAAACCCCATTATAAAGTAGGACACATGGTTGGGGTGTATGGTTATCTCAAACAATTCACTAGATATGTGCACTAAGAAATTGTCAAAAATTCTCATGTTCTAATCTATGAATTCCACAATAAAAATATGAGAACTTGAAACACAATTTGGTACCCAAACTCTGTCTATAAAAATATATTTAAAATTTTTCAAATATGTAACTCTTTATCCAAAACCCTTTTTTAAATACATCCCATCAACCAATAGAAAAAAAATATTTCTCATAACCACAACTATCATTTTTATAAAATTTATATAAACAAAAACCATATATTCTGAGGTCTAGAGAAAATAAACAAAAATATTTCAAATACACTTTTGATAAAAATAAATATGAGATATGGTAAACATATATCTATTTTTTATCATTTCTACATGTAAAAAATAATTTCCATAAACAATAAATAATATTATAGTTTCAAGGACAATGTGGATCAACATAATTATAATATTATTTTATAACACTTGGGAATATTTCTACAAAATTTAACCACACTAGACCCCATTTTATAATCCCATTTTCTATAACCATATTCATAACAAGTGGAATTTAAATATAGGGAAGTTTTAAGATAATATTAACTATGGGAGAATATTTAACAATGAATCGTAATCTTCAAATCCTAAATAAAAGATAAAATATAATTATGGGAAAAATCTTATAAAAATGATCATGTAATTTTAATTGATAATAATAATAAAAATTTGATAATTGTAAATCTTGAAAATGAATCATAAGAAACCAAAATGTCCATCAATTAATAATTAAAATTATAAAATATCAAATAAACCTTTTTAGTACTATTTAATACTAAGGGCATAACCTAAGGGCATAACCTAAGTTGTGTACATTGAAAACAACCATGAGTCACAATAAATAATATGATCATATTTTACAACATGAAATTCACTCTATATCACGAGAATAAATATAGTCACATTGATTACACACACAATATTGTGAGAAAAACTTGCTATATTAGGTTTACTATCAGTCTTGTGAAAATTTCTTACAAAGTATTACTCATAGTAATAATAATATTCTTTTATGTTATGAAATTATAAATATGAAATGGTTGTAAAAAATTTACTGCACTCATTTTTATCAAAAAAATATTATTTAAAAATTATATCAACCAATAATTCAATCAAAAGAATCAGTGGGATGAGACTTATTTTTAATTTTATTTCTAAGTGGATTTTAAACATTTAACGTCAAAAGATGATTGGTGGATTAAAAAACAATTCACTAAAGGGTGGTAATTAATAAAATAATTTATAAGATAAATCTAAAATCATATTACCATAGGGAAAAAATTTATAGATAAATTAGTAATTCGTTGGGTAAAATGACTCTCTCCAACATTTCAAAGCATTTCCATAAAAAATGAAGTTAAACATCTATTTCAAAAAGATCACATTTGATAAAACGAATTAATAAAATTTAAACATCATTATTTGTGAAGAAACATAAAAACTAAATCCTTGAAAATTTATTAATTATTTAAAATACGTGAAGAGAGAATATTTTGGAAAAATTTAAATAAATAATCCAATTTTGATATTAGACACTTAAAAAAGGTATTGTGGACTTCAAGGGGGAAATTTGGATTGGAAAATTAATTACTTGATCCTTAAGAGAGATCATCATTATTATTGTACAATAAATCTATTGAAATAAAAATTTTATATAGTGTGATAATTCATCCATATTAAAATATATAATATGAAATATTATCTTCACCAAAATAAACAATTTTTTATTTCAAATTTTAAAAGGAACACTTTTGTGATTATAATAAATATAGACATGTAAGAAATTGAAATCATTTAAAGAGTAAGTGATTTTATTGTAAAATCATCAAATTTTACGATGAAAGAAAAATTGAAATGTAATAACCTGGAAAATAACGAGTAATTAAATTATAATATAACCATTTAATAGAAAAAACCCATCTTGAAAACCGATATACAAAAGGGAATCAGTATGACTTTTAAAATGTAATTTTTGTATGGATAACACATTAAAATAATTATATTCTTTATTGAACATTCATTAAACCCATGTATAATAATCATATTTAATTTTATAAAACTTTTTTAACAAAAATAATATTTTTATCAATTTTTATCATTTGAATAAAATAATTTTTATGTATTCATTCAATAGTTTCGAATTATTTTAATTTTCATTTGTTATAATTTTAATTATTTAACAAAACATTTGTAATGGAATCATCAAACATCATTCATTAAAAATAATTGAATCAACATCATATTTGATAATATATTGAAATAATTTTTTTTCAATGATTGATGCTTCAACATTTAAATTTTATTGGAATAATGGTAATGGTTTTTGAGAAAATTTTCAATGCCGAGCTTCTTTTAAGAAATTCATTTTAAAAAACGGTGTAATTCAACAATAAGTTATGTAATGACATAAAATTTAAAAAAAATTAACTTTTAAAAATTCTTATTTCTTAATATTAAAATTAGGTTTGTTTCAATATTCATACATATATAAATTTATAGCATTGTTCATGTATGAGGTTAGATATAACCAAATATTATATCATATAATAGATTCGTGGGAATGGATAGGAAAGTAATTTTTCTAGAGTAATATCATTATCAAATAAAAATTATGATACTATTTATATACATTTAAGAAGGAGAATAATATTTTTAAAGAGTTAGAGAATAGTGAAAATACCAGAGATATAGAAAAAAATAGAACATCAATTTATGGAATCGATAGTCATGATGTGCGTACAAATGAGGATTTTATTTTTGGTTCAATATGAGAATCATAATAAAGGGATTGTATCCTTTATACTATAATTCATTTTAATGATTAAAAAATATTTGAGTAAACACTATTTTTGAACCATCCATGTATAAAAAAAATTAATGTGTCATTAATAGAGGTGGAAGTCCACATTTATTTATGGAGACATTTAATTTTTTCAAAGGAAGAAGGAAGAATGGTAATAAATGATTCAATAATAAATATAAGAATATATTAATATATAAATAATATTAATTTATTCATGTTTTAATGTTTAATATAGGTTTTTAAAACACACATATTTACAGAAAAATATTAGGAAGTGATTTGTATATATGTTTAGAATTTAAACATTCTCTTTTTTTAATACTATGAATTTGAGTGAAAAATTATATTTATAATAATGTTTGAATAAATTTTTTTTTATAGAACTCTATTATAATTACAATGAGAATTTTCATATATTAAGTTTATTTTCAATGTCACTGAAGGGTTGGTGGAAGAACTCGTTTATATTTTGTGGGAATGACTTTGTTCTATATATCACATCATAATATATACATAGCCCATGATTAACATAAAACATGGAATCCAATTTAAAAAATAATGAAATATTCCCCTATTAGGGAAAATCTCATATAAACATTTTACAGAATTTTTTAACATGTATTAATTTCATTACACATAGATTTTACAGTATTACCATTATTATTTTTATCATCTTAACAAATTTTAACCTATTAATTTTTTTTTATTTTATAGAATATAGTGGTTATTGTTAAAATACTGAAGTTACTACATCAACTCATTTATCACCCTACTACTATTCATGGTTCTCCAATAAAGGGTTTTTACATAATCTATGATCCTGAATTCTAATAAAAGACCAATGATGGGAATAGATCATTTAACATCCTTTTTTGAATTTCAATTAAGCTTATTGTTGCATCTTTGGACAACATTTCTCTTATGGTGTTCCAACTTTAGTATCTTTTTTCATTACACAACCAAAATCATAATGGAATGTGTAGTGGTAATAAAGAATGATGAAAATTTATTATTAGGTTTCCAAATTTTCAATCAATAACTCATGACATTTTCTATATCCTTGGTCTATAGTTTTCAACAAAATTCTTCAAATATTACAATCATTACATTAAATATCAAGGTTCTTCCAAAAAAAATCCATGTCATTCATACATATCTCAAATGATAAAATGTAAACTAAAAAATCCAATTAAAATAAATTTGGTTCTAATACCCCCACCCATTTTGATTTTATAGGAAATTTTTAATTCTTAAAATCTAACTTATTTAAATATTTGTTAATCACTACCCTTATAATAAATGCTGAGATTTAAATATAATTTCACATATTTATAATTTATTTTTTTATTTTCTTTAAGATTATGTGATCCAATGATTTCTGTAAGAAATAATTGAATTTACTAAGTGTATAATGATATTTATGATTTTTTACATCTATTATAACTTTGACAACACCCACATGATAGTATATCCCACAATAATTGACAGAAAATAAATCATATAATCTTATCCTAAATCAATAATTCTAATTAAATATTTTTACTAAATAGGGACAAAATAAATTTCCAACCACTATAGTTAAATACAACTGGATAAACTCCAATGTGAAAACAATGAATTTTTTATACGTTCACCTCTAATGACATTGTGAAAATATTAGCCCCCTGATCAAAAGTTCTAATAAATATCATATTCAATATTTTTATTATTACAATATTATTTATAAAATTTTAAGATATTTAAATATTCTACATAAGTAAAATTTGTACACTATTATTATATAATTTAAAAGAAATTTCGTTGTTTCATTTAATATTCATTGTATTTTACACAACAACACATATGTATTATAATTTTTTTCTGTCCAAACAATAAATTTCTAATATCATATGACATAAATATATAATTATGAAGTTTGGAATAGTGAATCAAACTACTATTTATCTAATATCTATCTAATAGAAATATCACTAATTTAAAAATCTATTTTTATAATGATCAACCACAAATAATTTCACAATATTGATTTTTCGGATAAGAATAACATTTCAAAAATTATAATAACATTATAATTTATAGTTGTAAATAATTATATAAAAACTATTAAATTAGAATCCAATATATTAAAAATTGTGCACTTATACTCATTATTCACTTCCAATATTAAATAAATTTTAAAATATATATATGTTTGTTTTCATGATATATCTTCATTAAAATATAATTAACTATATCGTTGTTTCTAGACATCCAAAAACAAAGTGGAATACATTTGATTTTATGGGATGTTGATTTTTTTACAAAAATTGATTTAAAGGATATAAATATATTTGTCTAAAGAAATACAAAAAAAATTAAAAAAAATTAAAAAATGTAACATTATTCATTGAGAATAAATAATTTCTTATATCCTCCAATAAACCATAACTTCTCTCAATGAAAACCTATTAAACCCCTTAGATTAAAACAAAGTCCATTATATAAATATTAGTTAATTATATTCATAACATATGTGCACTCATTTCAAATATAATTCGATCCAAGATTATTTTATAAGAGAATCCTCCACAATGGACTCATAGTTTCTTTTAATTGGTGAGATGTAAAATTAATGATGTATTGGGGAGCTAAATCAATCACAACCTCCATATATGATATATCTAACACACTTATTATATAATAAATAATAGGATCACTCCTCATCCTCTATAATTATAATGATTCATATCTTCAAATTTTTTTACATTTTAAAATATTAATTATGAATCCATTTACCAAAATTTCTGAACCCATAAGTAAATAAAATACAATTTTTACATAAAACATAAAAAAGTATCTATTTAATAAAAAATTATTTAAAATAAAAATATCCCAATTTTTAGTGGAATTATTTTTTCAAAAAACAACCATATAATTATTTATGACATTTCTCTAATAAATGAAACTAATTAATGGTGGGAAATTCCTTTCATGTCACTAGTGTGAATAGAATTACAATGTCGACACCTTTAGTTTATGTACCTTGTTGGAAAATGAATGAATATTGATTTTTTAATCTTTTATAAAAGCTAAATGGTTAATGGAAATGTCCTTTGGTAGTTTTTATAGTTTAAAGATGCATATTGTTGAATATTTATAATTAATATAGATACTGAGGAAAAATATATTAATAATTATAAAACATACGGTTTAATGAGAGATTATGTACCTTAAATAAAATCGATCACAATAGATTATTTAAATTATAAATAATAAATTTACATTTATAATTTACTATATTGAAAAAATCAATTATTTTCATTAATGTATAATTAACACATTTATGTTGTATCACCCAATACATTATGATATATTTCATCCAAAATAAATTTTATCTATTCAGTGGCTTGTGATACATTCAACTAGGTTCTAAAAGGTCCCCTATACGGAATAAATTTATAATAAATCCATTAAGTTAGAGTTATGAATTGGTGTAACTATATTTTTGATATTATGTATAGTTATTTATTATTATGAAAATAAATTGATAAATAATTACTTAAATATTATTTAATTGTTTGATAATAATAGTTCCATAATAAGTAATTATTTTTATTTATGTCAACAATTATTATTATTAATTTCTCACTGTATAAAAAATTCTTTAAAAATGAAAATTATTTTTTAAATCAACATGTCAAAATCAACATAGTGTCAATTTATGACAATTTTATAAAAACATAAATTTTTTGTTAAATTATTAAAAAAAATTACTTTTATTAAAACGTTTCATTTAGTTTATTAAAATTAACGTTTCTTATATATATTTAAATATCCAATTATACAATATTATTATTATTAATTAAATTTTGAATATTTGAAGAATTTGTTTATTAAATTTTTATATAAAAACAATTTATTCTATGGAAATCTTTTTTCATTAAAAGAACCACTTTTTTCATTTTGGACATATAATTTTAAATTATAATATTCTCATTTTGTATATTTAATATGATAAAATAGGCTAGATATTTTTAGTCAAAATAATTATTATTATTATTTATGTTATAATTTTTTTGGTATAATAATCAATAAGAATAGAAAAAATATTTTACCTTCGTTAAGGATAAAACATGATTATTAGGGGATTAGCTACGAAAGAAATGGTTAAAAAGAAAAAAAAAATTATCCATTATTTTAGAATAAAATACCATCTATAAATCTCATATAAAATTTCAAAATGAAAAAAACAATCTATGTTGTATAAATAAGACATTAAATAATTTTATACATAAAAAAATTCAATTTTTATTTCGTCACCCATTTGTAAAATGACACCCCTGTTTAACTATTAAACACACTTCATAGGCCATAGATTAAAAAAAATACCTACTCAAATCGTATCATTAAATATATCCCAATGTTTTAGAGTCACTATTTTTATAAAACCATACTAAGAATGAATTAATTACTAATCCTAACATGTATTTTTGAACATGAGGATGTTAATGCACATTCAAAGATAGTATAACTGAAGGTAAGATTTTATCATCACAAAAATTCATAGTTGAAAGATACATAATGTTATAAACCAATAATATATTATGAGGTGTACATATAGCCCATTTTATGGTTTAAATCATCTATATAATTATGTTCCTGATATTTAATTTTTTGTTAGATGTTATCCATTTATGGTAATATGAATAATATATCTAAATTGTTATTGTTTTAAAGATACAGTCTCATTGTTTCTCAAGATTTATAGGAATAATTATATAATTATAAAATATTATTATATAACTATCTTGAAATCCGTTAATTTTATATATCTCTAGTTAATTTTTTAAAATAAATTTTTTATATTAATATTCATCATATAATTTACTTAAGAGTCGGAACAAACATTAATAAAGAAATAGACATGATTTCCTTGTTTGGTTGAAAAAACAAATTTTCATTCATATCTGTATTATCTAAAAATTATTCCATGAATGTTTTTATTGTTCTCCAATGATATTTTAATGGCATTTTAACCCATTATTTACTTCAAAAAAAAATTTTAAATTGAATAATCTTATCATTTTACAAAAATGGTACTTTATGATGTTCTATACAAAATTGTTGCTGGACTGATTTCAATTAATATATATGAAAAAATAGAATTTACTTCCATCATAACTGATAAAATATTTAATTACTATATTAAATTTTCCTGGTATCATTTCAATGAAATTCATTCTTTTATAGTTTGTGATTTTTTTTAAATCATTTATTTTTGAAAATATAGTTTACTTTTCTCAAGAAATGTACCATGTGGCCATTTAAATGAAATTTCCTTATACAATGACATCATTTGATGCTTCCTAATTATTTATGGAGATATTGTTAGTTTATTATATCCTTATTGTTTAGCAAGTTGCTTTATAAATATTATAAAAAAATTTGTATGATAACTCATTCATTTCTGTGGTGTATACAATAAATAATTGTTTATAAAAACCATTTATTTTTCATAAACTGACATATGATTAATTTTTAACGATATTGTGCAAAATTTATGTATGTTTTTCATTATTTGATAGGTGAGAAATTAATTATATATCCATCAAATTAATTTTATAATCATGAAATAAATTTAGTGGGAATCTTGTTCAGTAAGGTACATTGTCCACTGTTATAGCGTTCCAAGTGAACTTTGACTTCTATAATGGTTTTCTTCATATAAGGAAAATTTCATGAGACATTCTAGGTTCACATCTGGAACTATCATTCAACTGATATGTAAGGTTGATCGATTCATCATTTAATTAAAACAAAATATATGTGTTGAATTATTTATAATGTAATTCAATTGATATGGTTAAATTGTTATATGGGATGTAAATATATAAATAGATATTTAATTAACCCTTTAATATTATAGTTTTGATCATAAAACAATGATTCATTTAAAAATAAATTATAAAAACCATGTTGAGAATAATATTAAATTACATTTTTGATTGATGTATAGAATTATACATAGAGGTAATTGATTTAAGGGGGCTCATATATTTTTTTTGAATGGAAATAATGATCATCGACATTAAGGATATTAATGTGATGAAATGATTATAGTTAGTGACGTGAGTAGATAGATTTGTCCATAGAATTCCCCACCCACTCTCTAGAGTTTCAAATTTTAGGGGTATAATAGTTATGGTAAATAGTTCACAAATATGAATGATGATGACTAATGTACAAAACCTCTCAATCCTAGAGAATGTGGGAAATATTAAGTGGTTAAAACTGTATATGTGGATAATGAATTGTTGAAAGGTACAATTATAGTCCATTATTGAACTGGTAATGTATTATTTGATTTGGTGTCTACAAAATATTTTATAATTTATGAATTATTTAATACTATCACAATATATATGTATCAATTTGATGGTTAATTAGCAGTGAAAATGTTTCACCCAATATTTTTTGAATTATTATTTTTGAATTAGTTTAATTTTATTTAATATTTTCATTTCATTAAACTTTGAATATGGTTTTTTTATATTAAATCAGTATGATGAGATTTCATTATACACCAATACATGTTAATATTTAACTAAAAGAAAAACATTGATTACATTTTAGTAAATGAAATGCTATTTTTGGATTTTCTTACTCATAATACTGAGTCCCTTTAATAGAATTCATCATATGTAAGGCCTTGTTTTACTAAAATACACTATATTTTTAGAATTATTTTTATAATTTTATAACAGCCACAAACTAGCTATTGGAATAAATTTTTGAATAATATTAACTAAATTGTGAATATATTATTTACAAATTTATATAAAATGAATCATTTGGATTTCAATTAGTATATGAGAATGCAATAATTATTTGGAAATAAATAATTTACTATTATATAAAAAATAATTTTCTATATAAAAACAAAATTTAATATAAATTGTTTTATAAAATCATCTATTGATTAATATATAAAAAATTTATATATTCAATAAATATTTTTTATTCTCTCCTAATAATCATCATAGGTATAAGTAAGAATAAATCCAATTTAATGAATAAAAGTCGTACGTTTTCTTAAGGTAATTGTATAATTTTTAATAGGAAACCCATATTAGATATAACATTTGGAACATTTATAATTATAATTTTGATAAAATAAATGATATATTATATATTTAAATAATAATATCTACACTGTGTAATTTTTTGGTATTCTTTTTAGAAGTTACATTTTGGTGAATAGTGAAAAACTCTAATTTTTAATTCTAGGCCAATTTTTATTTTAATATATATATAGTTTTAAATTATATTTTATTTTTGTTTTAATGTATAATAACATCAATTATAAATCAATTAATACAATTTATATAATTTTTAAAATTCCACAATTATATTGGTTAAAAAATCGTAAAACATTTGGACCATTGCGCTTTAAAAAATCTGTTGCCTCGTCCCGTCAATGATATTAATTTTAAATTAATTTCTACAAATTATTTGAGTAGAATTTAGAAAATTGTAATGAATATTTTAAATAATATTTATTTATATTATATAATGTGTTCAACATAATTTCTAATCAGTAATATTTTTAAATGTAATTAATATTTTTTATGGCGATTAAGGTAAAAACAAGTTTACCTAGTTGATAAAAATAAATATTAAAGGGAGAAATTTTCTAGACACTTGTCTAAAAGAAATATTATAGAAATATTTCGACCAAATACAATCTTTAATCGAATATTTAAAATTATTGGAGACAAACGGTGTAAGTGAGTCCCCTCATTATTATTTACTATTTTATAGTTACGAGAATGCATCTCATCCTCCATTGTAAATGAGAATTCACATCCATCACTTCCTCAAACCTCTCAAGACACATTGGTTTGACCAAACAGAAGAGAAATATCCTCCAAAACAAAACCAAAAGTTCTAGAGGCTTAAATATTGGGATAATCATATCAAGGATACCCTTTGGTTCCAACCAAAAGGAGTTACCTGAAGAAGAGGTAACATAAATCCAAAATATCTTTTGTTTTATTTTCATTGTCCACAAACTAGAAAATCATTTTTCCAAAAGTATATAATAAAATCATTATAATAAATATAATGAGTTTATTTTATTATTTTTATTCCTACATTTACACACATTTCAATCAAATGGGTAACGAACTTACTGTTCATGTGTACGGATGTTTATTGCCTTACAAAAAATTGTTGTTCCATTTTTCATTTACCACCTCTCAAAGTTCGGAATTATGATAAAAACACTATTAATATATTATATATATGATATTAATGATTTATTTTTGATTAATTTATTATTATATATTACATTAAAATCATTCTTTTAATTTTTTTAAATAAAATATCATCGTTTTGGACCTATAGATTACCACCTTCTCAAAGTGATATGAATCTTTAACACATTAAATGAAATGTTTCAATTATGGGTTTAGTAAAATTATATTATATATGTGAAATAATAATTCCAATGGAATTATTGTGTGTTAATATATAATTAATTTTCATCCAAACTTCACTAATACAATAAAACAAATACAATGTTCATGTGGATGTAAGGCCTACCATATCCATAATCTATGTATTCCATTTCATATTTATATATTTTATAGATTATTAGAAATATTTTCATATTTAATATATATGATATTTAAATAGTTTTTTAAATTTTGGAAAATGTTTAATACTTATATATTTATGAGGATCAATAATAACAAGTCCAAAAAAATTATGAAAACAAATAGGATATTACCCAATACGTAATATTAACATAGAAGTTTTAATTAAAAGATAATATAAGTTCATAATAAGGTCATATATGTTATTATATATAATAATATAGTTACATTTATGATTTATAATAAATTTATAATAATTTTTTAGATGTATTTATTATATATTAAGACAATATATACATAAGGCATGATTTTTATCGTTTCACTTTTATTAATATGAGACTTATACCTTATTAAGATATAACTTCATTTGTGATATGTATAAAATTATCATGAATATTTTATAATATTATTATTGTTAAATTATTGGGTATTTTAGTATCCATTTCATGATAATTATTTCATGGGATTTTCAATTGAAATTTTACCTAATCGATAATGTAATTTTGTCTTAATTTTTATTCCTTGATATACATTTCATGTTTTCCACCAATATTTTTTATGAGGATTATATACATCCATTTTACATGTAATATCAGGAATAAACTTTTTGTAATTATATTTTAATCTTAATTTAATGTAATTAATTTATTCAGATTTTTTATCAACGTTATAAATGTGGTAACATTATATTTCTACAATGTCATTGTTTATAATGGTAGTTCATGATTATTCATCAATTGAGGAAATAATATGATCTATCAGTCTAGATAAATATTGCAGTTTTTTATCTTATAATTATTAATTATGAATTCTTGTAATGAAACTATTTGACACTATTTATTACTTATTATTATTAATTATTTTTTATCATAAAATTTAACATTATTTCCAATTTTGGTTGGAAATCAGTTTTTTTCTAAAATAAATTTTTTGATAATTGAATTAAAAAAATATTTTATAACAAATTTTTCCAATACATTTTTCCCATGTTTTACCATTCAAAAAAATGGTTTTAAAAAGTAATATTATTATCATTTTCTCATACAAGAACTTTTCAAAACATTTAAACTACGCAAAAGGATAGTCTGGCATGTATAGATTTATATGTAATCAAAATCATCCTTCTATTGAAGAATAATTTAAAAGTTTAAAAGATTGATTTTTAATAATATTGTTATTTTTATAATATTTTATTTTAAATTGTTTAAAATTGGCCTTATAATAAAATGGTTTTTAAAATGATTTACATATTTATTTTTATTTTTTCAATGTGTTTTCAATGATAAAAGTGGTTCAAAATAATTTCATGATTTCTTTAGAATTATTAATATGTTTTTAATGAAAAATTGTTTCAATCATCATTTAAATGTTTTAAATGTCTTTTTCATAGAATTATTATTTTATAATGTTTTTAGGAATTTTTTTAATAGTATTTAAAAATAATTAGGATTTCAAAATATGTTCTTGATTTATTTATTAATTTACAGATATTTTTCATCAAAAATGTTTTTAAAGAATGATTTCAGCTATCCATTATATGATTTGATATATTTTTTTAATGAAAAAAATTATTGAAATTTTTTTTTCAACATGAGGAAAGTATTTTCCTTAAGAATATTTTAAAATTATTTTAAACAAATTCAATATATGAAAATGATTTTTGAATATATTTTATAAAATGAATTTTCCATGAAATTCTTTTTTCATATGAAATCCACCAAGAGGTATTAAAAAAATTCATCCACATGTTATATGATAATTTTGAAATAGTTTATACTTGACTAAGGATATGTTCTATGGACACTATTATTAATCATTATTTGACTGGTTTATTTTTATAATTACATGTTTTTTATGAATCCTACTTCACTTCCCCATGTTATATGATTTTGAAACCTAAATCTTTTCATGGGTTATTCATTGATAATGTGGTTATAAAACCTATATCCTTTAATATAAGGCCCCAGCCTTAAACATTACTTATTATTGAATTAAATGAATAATTCACATTGAGGATCTTTTCAGGTTTAGAGTTTTAGAGAATTAGAACATAACTATTACCTCTTAAAAGATTACAAAGTAGACACTTCTACTAAGTCTCCATAAAATAAAATAAAACTCTTAAAAGAAACATGTCTAGTTCCATGTTCTATATAGCATGAAGTTCCCTTGATCCCATCCTTGACCTTATTACACTTTAAGTCATGTGAAAAACATTTCAAAAAAGCCTGGGGTGAGCATAAAAAGCTCAGTAAGGGATACAAAAAGAATGAAAACTGTTAGTTTTTCAAACATCAAGTAAACCATGTATACTATATCAAAGTAATACCTTCACCTTCATGAAGTAGTAAAAAAATCTTTACTAAATAAAGTATCATTACTTACCTTTTTGTAACCAAAGGATTACCATAAAACACATATAAAGAACACATAGAATATATAATGGTAACTTGGGACATAAACATACTTAAGTGGAATAACCATACGGTCGACTTCCACACATATCACTTAATGTAATAGCCATACGGCCTATTTCCATACATACTTAATGGAATAGCCATACGGCCGACTTCCATACCCAATGCATTGGAGGTTATAACGTAACCACCCGTCCTGGTATTCACGGCACCACCCGTCATATGGTTTATAACGTAGCCACCCGTTCAAATGTCCAAGTACCAATATAAAATCATAAAACATAAAACCAATATAAAGGAATGATAACATTTCCACATTTCAATCACAATATATCATAAATATATTGACATAATAGAATGCTTTTTCAAAACCATTTTCAATACCAAAATACATAAAAGAGTATATGGTATTTATTTTATTCTAAAAACATTACGGCTTGTTGAGAAAGCCAAAGATCAAATAATACTCGCGGCGGTGGAAAAGGTCGTTGTCACCGCGTACGTTAAAAAAACATTCCTTTTTGTCGTTTAGTAAAATGCTTAGTAGAAAAAGATTCCTTTTGTATAAAAGTAAAAGTCAACGGAGTTTATACACCATATAAAAGAAAGTTGTGTATAAAACGAAATATGCCTCAATGAAAGGAGATTGAGACGAAGTCCCTTACCTTGGGTCCGACTTGACTTGATCGTTCTTTAACGTCCTGAATAATAAACTTGAGTTAATTTATACTTGATTAAGAACCTTTTTAAAGTTCATTATTCTTTTTATATCACTTATTTCCATGTTATAAACATTATGTAACCATTTAAGTTAATAATGTTTGTTTTGTTAATATTTGGTTCTTAAGTCGAAAGTTGACTTATTACAATTACATGTTGTTCATGTGGTCAAAAGTTCTTTATATCCAGAATGAAATTCCCGATTTGGATATAATATGTATCATATATATCCAGAATATAAATGTATTTATAATATTACATAATCATTTAGAGGTAAGAAATGAAATGCACCGTTCATGGAGACGGTAAGCCGTACGTACGCATGAACGCTACTTTCATTTCTTTGTCATATTAATGGAATTAAAACTAAATGAGAGGTATGTATATTTTAATTCCAGAATTATATTCATCATTTAGATATATCATTAATTATATATATCCATTATATACATGTACTTTTAATAGTACATTAAATTTGGGGATAAGAAATGAAATGCACCGTTCATGGAGATGGTAAGCCGTACGTACGCATGAACGCTACTTTCATTTCCATATCATACTTTAATGGAAAGAAATAATAATGATATAGAGGTATATTATAATTCCAGTATAAAATCATATATAATAACTTTAAATCCATCCTTTACACGTCCCACATATGGCATTAACGAATCACATCACTTTGAGGGGGCGGTAGTCCGCACATCCTTAAATGAAGATATCATGTTTACCCATAATGGAAA
Source organism: Viscum album (assembly GCA_963277665.1). Taxonomy (NCBI): domain Eukaryota; kingdom Viridiplantae; phylum Streptophyta; class Magnoliopsida; order Santalales; family Viscaceae; genus Viscum; species Viscum album. The sequence continues at coordinate 881,524,213 of OY728166.1, forward strand.
CCATAAAGGTATGCCAAAAATGAAAAATACAGAAGCTTAAAGAAAACATAAACATATTATATATCATATATAAAAATAGTTACATCATAATGGCCACCCTTGAAGGTGTTAAATGAGTATTGAACAATCATCGTTTAGGGAGGCAGAATTTCGCCATCCACGGAAACCGTATGTTCTTTAACCATTTGATGTAGTTGTCTGAGAGTGTAGCTCAAATAAATATTATAACAAAATCCTAGTATATTGAAGATACTGGTGTTGTTACAAAATAAGTAAATAAAAAGAGTTTAGAGGGTTGGAGAAGCAAAATAAAACAAATGAACAAGAGAGAATGAATTACCTTTAAAAGTGTAACTCCCTTTTGATTTGAGCTAAAGGCTTCCTTTGAAAGGATTCTACCCAAAGGGAATCCTCTAGGATGAGGAGAGGGATGTGGAGAGAGTAATTGGGCAGGGGTTGACCGATCCAAAGGCTTGAGAAGTGTGTGAAATGAGGTAGAGGTGGGGGCCTTTTATAAGAGGAGAGGAGGGGCACTTTTGGAAAGTAAAGAAATATTACTTTATTTGAAAATGTGTTTCGGTTTTAAAAGGTCTCACATTGATATAATTCGTGTATAAGGTGATAAGGGTTATAAATCCACTCATCCAATTGGTTTTGGACATGTGTAGGTTTTATATTTTTCATTATCTTTCCATTTTATTCAAATCGTCAAATAATGATGTCATCGCTGCATCATTATTATGTCTTATATAATTTAATTTATTTAATGTCTAAAAATTATAAAAAAAAAACTATGATGTAGTAAAGCGTTTTAGCTTTCCAATTACTATTTATAATCAAAATATTTACTTGTATAACCCCACTCAAAAATTATTTTAGTAAAACAATTTATGTTAGTGTCATTTTCACTTTAACATTAAATAAAAATATATTAATGTCCTTTTCCAACTAAAGTGGCTCCATGGAGTCCCCAAGTTAGCCCATGGCTTGTCTTGGTCGGCCATGACTCACCCAATAGGTTTAGGACAAGTGTCATGGTGTTTTCACATTCTTATAATACCATTTTTACCTTAAACTACACTAATTACCTCTAATCGCGATTAATGAAAAAAAGTTACTATTCACCAAAAAACTAATTTAATCTCATTGAACCTCATTTTACTTCTTAATGACAACCATGTATGTCGGATTTTCAAAATTCAATACACATTAGTGGTAAACTTTCATTTAACTGAAAAATCTGTTTGCTTGATTACCACTTAGTGGTTTCACTATTCATCAAAAATTGAAGTTTTTCAGAAAATTACCAAAAATTCACCCTAAGCTATATTTGATATTCCGAATTCAAAAATGAAGTCCATTTTACAAAATTTAAAACATAGAAGTCAAGTTAATTAATTTAATAATTATTTCCCGATGTCATGACAAATAGCGTGTTTTTGTGAAACAATAAGTATCAAAAGATTGACACCAGTTTAAGTCCAATTTCAAAGTGAAATTGATCCCAATGACCACCATTGGATTAACTGGTAAAACTATTTTCTAATTTCACTTTATAACCAATTAAAATAATAATCTAATCATATAAATAATTTAGATTAAAAAGAGGTTTTGAATTAAAATACAACAGTTTACACTATTTATAAAAAAATGAACTTTATCAGAAAGGTACCAAAAATTTACACAAAGTAAATTTTGATGTCCTGATTCTAAAGAAGAGTTATATTTGGTCCAAAATAAATTATAAGAGTGATCAAAACTATATTTAATGACGGTTCACCATTAAAAGGTGATAAGTGAACCTTTAGTGAAAATTAGAGTATATATGCCCGTAAAATTGAATTCTTTCTGTATTTTAAGCCTTTATCTTTTATTGTATAAATGTAAAAACATTTAAGAACATATATAATCATATTTTAGTTATTTCTATCCATTCCCACCATTACAACAGCTACATGTTAACTACCATTTAAAATAATATTATTTTATTACTAGAGTGTAACGTAAGAATTCAATGAAACTCTTTGTTGTGTATCAGGTACGCTATCGAACATAGCAACCCTTTAAAGTAATATTAATACTTTATTCACAAATATGGATAAATATGAAAATGTCTATTCTTAATTTTCCTGGGGTGTTACATCCTTCCCCCATTTTGGGAATTGCGTCCTCGCAATTTTAAAATTGGGCTTGGTAACATCCTTGAAAGTCCCACATCGGAACAAGGATCGGTAAAACAATCACTTTAAAATAAAGAAAGATAAGTACAAAGGTCACCCGAGTTAACCCATACTAGGATTCCAAGTATGAAAACATGGATATGAAGGAGAAAACATAGGGTCATGTTCTGATGGAGAGTGATAGAAAACATGTTTAGGAGAAAGTTAACCATGAGAGAATCACAAACTTGTGATGGGTGAAATAGTATTTGATTCCCTAGTATTAAAAGTTAACATACAACATTTTTCTTTTAAGTTACTTTTCATTTAGGAATTTCGTTTTTGATCTTAAGGAATCATACTTGTCATGTTGACTTTCAACTCTTTCTAGGTTTCTTACACAAACTCATAATAGCATACCTTGATCATGGCGTCCACTCGGTTTCATCATCATATTGTTCACATAGGTAGAAGTCCCATGCATTACAACAATGATTTTGAGATCCTTCAAAATCATTTGCTTACTCCATCCAAATACACCTCGCACAACATGGGTCATATGGGTGTTCACAGAAAAACAGTTTTGGAAAATAATCATGTAGGACATATAATTCCAAAAAATCTGATAAAACATGATTTCTAAAAAATAGTCAGACCGAAATTGAGTTGAAAATTTCTATCATTGGTCCTTTTAAAATATCATAAGTATGAGATGTGAGACTATATTTTAAAAGCAAATATAAATAGGTTGCGCAAGGGTCTCCTTCCTCAGCACCATTTTTAAAATCATAATATACTTCAAATTCTTGTGATAAGGTAAAATATTTGAAAATACCTTGATAATATTTACCTCTCTTGAAAACATGAGAATATTGTGAAAATAGTATTTTTCTAAAAACAACCCATGATCCACGATGATAACGAGGTATAGCGGAGGTGTTTGATATTTCAAACAAATTCTTGCAAGTGAGTTGTATGCTAGAAAAAGTTTCACAATCATCCGAAGATGACTTTGCAATAATTATTGCAAGCATGTCATCAGGGAGAGATAGGAATGTTGTTTGAGATCCTCCTCCTTCCATTCGTAACCGACTTTACTTGACTTGAAAAAAGTTATAAAACAAGGATTTAACTGAAATAATAGTCATAGGGACTAATCATGTGCCTCACAAAAACTCCTAATACCTAAAGTTGTCTAAACCTACCTTTGATGCCAAATATAAGGCCCCAGCCTTAAACCTTACTTAATCTTGAGTTATCACAAGATTACACGTTGAGGATCTTTTCAGGTTTAGAGTTTTAGAGAATTAGAACATAACTATTACATCTTAAAAGATTACAAAGTAGACACTTCTACTAAGTCTCCATAAAATAAAATAAAACTCTTAAAAGAAACATGTCTAGTTCCATGTTCTATATAGCATGAAGTTCCCTTGATCCCATCCTTGACCTTATTCCACATTAAGTCCTGTGAAAAACTTTTCGAAAAAACTTGGGGTGAGCATAAAAAGCTCAGTAAGGGATACAAAAAGAATGAAAACTATTAGTTTTTCAAACATCAAGTAAACCATGTATACTATATCAAAGTAATACCTTCACCTTCATGAAGTAGTAAAAAAAATCTTCACTGAATAAAGTATCATTACTTACCTTTTTGTAACCAAAGGATTACCATAAAACCCAGATAAAGAACACATAGAATATATAAAGGTAACTTGGGACATAAACATACTTAAGTGGAATAACCATACGGTCGACTTCCACACATATCACTTAATGGAATAGCCATACGGCCAATTTCCATACATACTTAATGGAATAGCCATACGACCGACTTCCATACCCAATGCATTGGAGGTTATAACATAACCACCCGTCCTGGTATTCACGGCACCACCCGTCATATGGTTTATAACGTAACCACACGTTAAAATGTCCAAGTACCAATATAAAATCATAAAACATAAAACCAATATAAAGGAATGATAACATTTCCACATTTCAATCACAATATATCATAAATATATTGACATAATAGAATCCTTTTTCAAAACCATTTTCAATACCAAAATACATAAAAGAGTATATGGTATTTATTTTATTCTAAAAACATTACGGCTTGTTGAGAAATCCAAAAATCAAATAATACTCACGGCGGCGGAAAAGGTCGTTGTCACCGCGTATGTTAAAAAAACATTCCTTTTTGTCGTTTAGTAAAACGCTTCGTAGAAAAACATTCCTTTTGTATAAAAGTAAAAGTCAAAGGAGTTTATACACCATATAAAAGAATGTTGTGTATAAAATGAAATATGCCTCCATGAAAGGAGATTGAGACGAAGTCCCTTACCTTGGGTCCGACTTGACCCGATCGTTCTTTAACGTCCTGAATAATAAACTTGAGTTAATTTATACTTGATTAAGAACCTTTTTAAAGTTCATTATTATTTTTATATCACTTATTTCCATGTTATAAACATTATGTAACCATTTAAGTTAATAATTTTTGTTTTGTCAATATTTGGTTCTTAAGTCGAATGTTGACTTCTTACAATTACATGTTGTTCATGTGGTCAAAAGTTCTTTATATCCAGAATGAAATTCCCGATTTGGATATAATATGTATCATATATATCCAGAATATACATGTATTTATAATATTACATAATCATTTAGAGGTAAGAAATGAAATGCACCGTTCATGGAGACGGTAAGCCGTACGTACGCATGAACGCTACTTTCATTTATTTGTCATATTAATGGAATTAAAACTAAATGAGAGGTATGTATATTTTAATTCCAGAATTATATTAATCATTTAGATATATCATTAATTATATATATCCATTATATACATGTACTTTTAATAGTACATTAAATTTGGGGATAAGAAATGAAATGCACCGTTAATGAAGACGGTAAGACGTACGTACGCATGAATGCTACTTTCATTTCTATCTCATACTTTAATGGAATGAAATAATAATGATATAGAGGTATATTGTAATTCCAGTATAACATAATATATAATAACTTTAAATCCATCCTTTACACGTCCCACATATGGCATTAACGAATCACATCACTTTGAGGGGGCGGTAGTCCGCACTTCCTTAAATGAAGATATCATGTTTATCCATAATGGAAACCATAAAGGTATTCCAAAAATGAAAAATACATAAGCTTAAAGAAAACATAAACATATTATATATCATATATAAAAATAGTGACATCATAATGGCCACCCTTGAATGTGTTAAATGAGTATTGAACAATCATCGTTTCGGGAGGCAGAATTTCGCCATCCACGGAAACCGTATGTTCTTTAACCATTTGATGTAGTTGTGTGAGAGTGTAGCTCAAATAAATATTATAACAACATCCTAGTATATTGGAGATTCTGGTGTTGTTACAAAAGATGTAAATAAATAGAGTTTAGAGGGTTGGAGGAGCAAAATAAAACAAATGAACAAGAGAGAATGAATTACCTTTAAAAGTGTGACTCCCTTTTTATTTGAGCCTAAAGGCTTCCTTTGAAATGATTCTGCCCAAAGGGAATCCTCCAGGATGAGGAGAGGGATGTGGAGAGAGTAATTGGGCAGGGTTTGACCGAGCCAAAGGCTTGAGAAGTGTGTGAAATGAGGTAGAGGTGGGGGCCTTTTATAAGAGGAGAGGAGGGGCACTTTTGGAAAGTAAAGAAATATTACGTTATTTGAAAATGTGTTTCGGTTTTAAAAGGTCCCACATTGATATAATTCGTGTATAAGGTGATAAGGGTTCGAAATCCACTCATCCAATTGGTTTTGGACATGTGTAGGTTTTAGATGTTTCATTATCATTCCATTTTATTCAAATCGTCAAATAATGATGTCATCGTTGCATCATTATTATGTCATATATAATTTAATTTATTTAATCTCTAAAAATTATAAAAAAACTACTATGATGTAGGAAATCTTTTTATCTTTCCAATTACTATTTATAATCAAAATTTGGACTTGAATTACCCCATTCAAAAATTATTTTAGTAAAAAAATTTATGTTAGTGTCATTTTCACTTTAACATTAAATAAAAATATATTAATGTCATTTTCCAACTAATGTGGCTCCATGGGTTCCCCAAGTTGGCCCATGGCTTGTCTTGGTCGGCCATGACTCACCAAATAGGTTTAGGACAAGTTTCATGGTGTTTTCACATTCTTATAATACCATTTTTACCTTAAACTACACTAATTACCTCTAATCGCGATTAATGAAAAAAAGTTACTATTCACCACAAAATTATTTTAATCTCATTGAACCACATTTTACTTCTTAATGACAACCATGTATGTTGGTTTTTCAAAATTCAATACACATTAGTGGTAAACTTTCATTTAACTGAAAAATCAGTTTGCTTGATTACCAATTAGTGGTTTCACTATTCATCAAAAATTGAAGTTTTTCAGAAAATTACCAAAAATTCACCCTAATCTATATTTGATATTCCGAATTCAAAAATGAAGTCCATTTTACATAATTTAAAACATAGAAGTCAAATTAATTAATTTAATAATTAATTCCCGCTGTCATGACAAATAGCGTGTTTTTGTGAAACAATAAGTATCAAAAGATTGACACCAGTTTAAGTCCAATTTCAAAGTGAAATTTATCCCAATGACCACCATTGGATTAACTGGTAAAACTATTTTCTAATTTCACTTTAAAACCAATTAAAATAATAATATAATCATATAAATAATTTAGATTAAAAAGAGGTTTTGAATTAAAATACAACATTTTACACTATTCATAAAAAAATGAACTTTATCAGAAAGGTACCAAAAATTTACACAAAGTAAATTTTGATGTCCTGATTCTAAAGAAGAGTTATATTTGGTCCAAAATAAAGTATAAGAGTGATCAAAACTATATTTAATGACGGTTCACCATTAAAAGGTGATAAGTGAACCTTTAGTGAAAATTAGAGTATATATGCCCGTAAAATTGAATTCTTTCTGTATTTGAAGTCTTTATCTTTTTTTGTATAAATGTAAAAACATTTAAGAACATATATAATCATATTTTAGTTATTTCTATCCATTCCCACCATTACAACGGCTACATGTTAACTACCATTTAAAATAATATTATTTTATTACTAGAGTGCAATGTAAGAATTCAATGAAACTCTTTGTTGTGTATCAGGTACGCTATCGATCATAGCAACCCTTTAGAGTAATATTAATACTTTATTCAGAAATATGGATAAATATGAAAATGTCTATTCTTCATTTACCAGGGGTGTTACATCCTTCCCCCCTTTTGGGAATTGCGTCCTCGCAATTTTAAAATTGGGCTTGGTAACATCCTTGAAAGTCCCACATCGGAACAAGGATCGGTGAAACAATCACTTTAAAATAAAGAAAGATAAGTACAAAGGTCACCCGAGTTAACCCATACTAGGATTCCAAGTATGAAAACATGGATATGGAGGAGAAAACATAGGGTCATGTTCTGATGGAGAGTGATAGAAAACATGTTTAGGAGAAAGTTAACCATTAGAGAATCACAAACTTGTGATGGGTGAAATAGTATTTGATTCCCTAGTATTAAAAGTTAACAGACAACATTTTTCTTTTAAGTTACTTTTCATTTAGGAATTTCGTTCTTGATCTTAAGGAAACATACTTGTCATGTTGACTTTCAACTCTTTCTAGGTTTCTTACACAAACTTATAATAGCATACCTTGATCATGGCGTCCACTCGGTTTCATCGTCATCTTGTTCACATAGGTAGAAGTCCCATGCATTACAACAATGATTTTGAGATCCTTCAAAATCATTTGCTTCCTCCATCCAAATACACCTCGCACAACATGGGTCATATGGGTGTTCACAGAAAAACAGTTTTGGAAAATAATCATGTAGGACATATAATTCCAAAAAATCTGATAAAACATGATTTCTAAAAAAATAGTCGGACCGAAATTGAGTTGAAAATTTCTATCATTGGTCCTTTTAAAATATCATAAGTATGAGATGTGAGACTATATTTTAATAGAAAATATAAATAGGTTGCGCAAGGGTCTCCTTCCTCAGCACCATTTTTAAAATCATAATATGCTTCAAATTCTTGTGATAAGGTAAAATATTTGAAAATACCTTGATAATATTTACCTCTCTTGAAAACATGAGAATATTGTGAAAATAGTATTTTTCTAAAAACAACCCATGATCCATGATGATAACGAGGTATAGCGGAGGTGTTTGATATTTCAAACAAATTCTTGCAAGTGAGTTGTATGCTAGAAAAAGTTTCACAATCATCCGAAGATGACTTTGCAATAATTATTGCAAGCATGTCATCAGGGAGAGATAGGAATGTTGTTTGAGATCCTCCTCCTTCCATTCGTAACCGACTTTACTTGACTTGAAAAAAGTTATAAAACAAGGATTTAACTGAAATAATAGTTATAGGGACTAATCATGTGCCTCACAAAAACTCCTAATCCCTAAAGTTGTCTAAACCTACCTTTGATACCAACTATAAGGCCCCAGCCTTAAACCTTACTTAATCTTGAGTTATCACAAGATTACACGTTGAGGATCTTTTCAGGTTTAGAGTTTTAGATAATTAGAACATAACTATTACATCTTAAAAGATTACAAAGTAGACACTTCTACTAAGTCTCCATAAAATAAAATAAAACTCTTAAAAGAAACATGTCTAGTTCCATGTTCTATATAGCATGAAGTTCCCTTGATCCCATCCTTGACCTTATTCGACATTAAGTCCTGTGAAAAACTTTTCGAAAAAACTTGGGGTGAGCATAAAAAGCTCAGTAAGGGATACAAAAAGAATGAAAACTGTTAGTTTTTCAAACATCAAGTAAACCATGTATACTATATCAAAGTAATACCTTCACCTTCATGAAGTAGTAAAAAAAAATCTTCACTGAATAAAGTATCATTACTTACCTTTTTGTAACCAAAGGATTACCATAAAACCCATATAAAGAACACATAGAATATATAAAGGTAACTTGGGACATAAACATACTTAAGTGGAATAACCATACGGTCGACTTCCACACATATCACTTAATGGAATAGCCATACGGCCAATTTCCATACATACTTAATGGAATAGCCATACGACCGACTTCCATACCCAATGCATTGGAGGTTATAACATAACCACCCGTCCTGGTATTCACGGCACCACCCGTGATATGGTTTATAACGTAACCACACGTTAAAATGTCCAAGTACCAATATAAAATCATAAAACATAAAACCAATATAAAGGAATGATAACATTTCCACATTTCAATCACAATATATCATAAATATATTGACATAATATAATCCTTTTTCAAAACCATTTTCAATACCAAAATACATAAAAGAGTATATGGTATTTATTTTATTCTAAAAAAATTACGGCTTGTTGAGAAAGCCAAAAATCAAATAATACTCGCGGCGGCGGAAAAGGTCGTTGTCACCGCGTACGTTAAAAAACATTCCTTTTTGTCGTTTTGTAAAACGCTTCATAGAAAAACATTCCTTTTGTATAAAAGTTAAAGTCAAAGGATTTTATACACCATATAAAAGAATGTTGTGTATAAAATGAAATATGCCTCTATGAAAGGAGATTGAGACGAAGTCCCTTACCTTGGGTCCGACTTGACCCGATCGTTCTTTAACGTCCGGAATAATAAACTTGAGTTAATTTATACTTGATTAAGAACCTGTTTAAAGATCATTATTCTTTTTATATCACTTATTTCCATTTTATAAACATTATGTAACCATTTAAGTTAATAATGTTTGTTTTGTCAATATTTGGTTCTTAAGTCGAAAGTTGACTTCTTACAATTACATGTTGTTCATGTGGTCAAAAGTTCTTTATATCCAGAATGAAATTCCCGATTTGGATATAATATGTATCATATATATCCAGAATATACATGTATTTATAATATTACATAATCATTTAGAGGTACGAAATGAAATGCATCGTTCATGGAGACGGTAAGCCGTACGTACGCATGAACGCTACTTTCATTTATTTGTCATATTAATGGAATTAAAACTAAATGAGAGGTATGTATATTTTTATTCCAGAATTATATTAATCATTTAGATATATCATTAATTATATATATCCATTATATACATGTACTTTTAATAGTACATTAAATTTGGGGATAAGAAATGAAATGCACCGTTAATGGAGACGGTAAGCCGTACGTACGCATGAACTCTACTTTCATTTCTATCTCATACTTTAATGGAAAGAAATAATAATGATATAGAGGTATATTGTAATTCCAGTATAACATAATATATAATAACTTTAAATCCATCCTTTACACGTCCCACATATGGCATTAACGAATCACATCACTTTGAGGGGGCGGTAGTCCGCACTTCCTTAAATGAAGATATCATGTTTATCCATAATGGAAACCATAAAGGTATTACAAAAATGAAAAATACATAAGCTTAAAGAAAAAATAAAAATATTATATATCATATATAAAAATAGTGACATCATAATGGCCACCCTTGAAGGTGTTAAATGAGTATTGAACAATCATCGTTTCGGGAGGCAGAATTTCGCCATCCACGGAAACCGTATGTTTTTTAACCATTTGATGTAGTTGTGTGAGAGTGTAGCTCGAATAAATATTATAACAACATCCTAGTATATTGGAGATACTGGTGTTGTTACAAAAGATGTAAATAAAAAGAGTTTAGAGGGTTGGAGAAGCAAAATAAAACAAATGAACAAGAGAGAATGAATTACCTTTAAAAGTGTAACTCCCTTTTTATTTGAGCCTAAAGGCTTCCTTTGAAATGATTCTGCCCAAAGGGAATCCTCTAGGATGAGGATATGGATGTGGAGAGAGTAATTGGGCAGGGTTTGACCGAGCCAAAGGCTTGAGAAGTGTGTGAAATGAGGTAGAGGTGGGGGCCTTTTATAAGAGGAGAGGAGGGGCACTTTTGGAAACTAAAGAAATATTACGTTATTTGAAAATGTGTTTCGGTTTTAAAAGGTCCCACATTGATATAATTCGTGTATAAGGTGATAAGGGTTCGAAATCCACTCATCCAATTGGTTTTGGACATGTGTAGGTTTTAGATGTTTCATTATCTTTCCATTTTATTCAAATCGTCAAATAATGATGTCATCGTTGCATCATTATTATGTCATATATAATTTAATTTATTTAATTTCTAAAAATTATAAAAAAACTACTATGATGTAGGAAATCTTTTTATCTTTCCAATTACTATTTATAATCAAAATTTGGACTTGTATTACCCCATTCAAAAATTATTTTAGTAAAACAATTTATGTTAGTGTCATTTTCACTTTAACATTAAATAAAAATATATTAATGTCATTTTCCAACTAATGTGGCTCCATGGGTTCCCCAAGTTGGCCCATGGCTTTTCTTGGTCGGCCATGACTCACCCAATAGGTTTATGACAAGTTTAATGGTGTTTTCATATTCTTATAATACCATTTTTACCTTAAACTACACTAATTACCTCTAATCGCGATTAATGAAAAAAAGTTACTATTCACCAAAAAATTATTTTAATCTCATTGAACCACATTTTACTTCTTAATTACAACCATGTATGTCGTATTTTCAAAATTCAATACACATTAGTGGTAAACTTTCATTTAACTGAAAAATCAGTTTGCTGGATTACCACTTAGTGGTTTCACTATTCATCAAAAATTGAAGTTTTTCAGAAAATTACCAAAAATTCACCCTAAGCTATATTTGATATTCCGAATTCAAAAATGAAGTCAATTTTACAAAATTTAAAACATTGAAGTCAAATTAATTAATTTAATAATTAATTCCCGTTGTCATGACAAATAGCGTGTTTTTGTGAAACAATAAGTATCAAAAGATTGACACCAGTTTAAGTCCAATTTCAAAGTGAAATTGATCCCAATGACCACCATTGGATTAACTGGTAAAACTATTTTCTAATTTCACATTAAAACCAATTAAAATAATAATCTAATCATATAAATAATTTAGATTAAAAAGAGGTTTTGAATTAAAATACAACATTTTACACTATTCATAAAAAAATGAACTTTATCAGAAAGGTACCAAAAATTTACACAAAGTAAATTTTGATGTCCTGATTCTAAAGAAGAGTTATATTTGGTCCAAAATAAAGTATAAGAGTGATCAAAACTATATTTAATGACCGTTCACCATTAAAAGGTGATAAGTGAACCTTTAGTGAAAATTAGAGTATATATGCCCGTAAAATTGAATTCTTTCCGTATTTTAAGCCTTTATATTTTATTGTATAAATGTAAAAACATTTAAGAACATATATAATCATATTTTAGTTATTTCTATCCATTCCCACCATTACAACGGCTACATGTTAACTACCATTTAAAATAATATTATTTTTTTACTAGAGTGCAACGTAAGAATTCAATGAAACTCTTTGTTGTGTATCGGGTACGCTATCGAACATAGCAACCCTTTAAAGTAATATTAATACTTTATTCACAAATATGGATAAATATGAAAATGTCTATTCTTCATTTACCTGGGGTGTTACATTTAAATAGGTTATCATATGATAACATGATTATGATATAAACTTTTTTTCAAGGGTTATGATATGATTTTTATTAATCCTATCTCTTATTATGGGTCATGATGTGATAATTGTTTATAATCATGTGTCACACATTTATATGATTTTATATTATGATAGAGGGGGCCTATATATTCCAAAATGTATTTGGTAATGATTTAAATCTCATGATATAATAATGGGGAACACATAGACGGGCTTGATACACTATATGAAGAAGGGGAAACCTAATACACTATTGAAAGGATGGAAAATTTGATCTTATATAATTAAAGGCCATATAATGGGGATGGTGGTGTGGAACATTGAGTTGGTGTAGTCCCCATGAGGTTCCCTAATTGTTTTTTAAAATTTATCATAAATTACAAGGAATTATATTAGATTTTTATGGACATACATAGATTCAATGACTTATTCCTATGTTATTTTTCCATGTATTAATACTCTTATTCTCTTATGATTAATGTATTAAAAACATCCAATATTTATTCTATGACTCATGTATATGATTTTAGACTTACTGGGTAAGATGATAAATTTAATCCTCATGTTCTCAAGCCCTTATTATTATGTTATACATATGTAGCTCCTTTATTTACACTTTCTATGTATATGAGCACACCCATTTTTTTGTTTCCTCTCCCAATGTTTTAAAGAATGATTCATTATAGAATTACTAAATAGAAAGATCATTTGGGGGATATAATGATTATCATTCACCAAGATATTATATTGTGTACCATGTTTCCAATTACATGAAACTATTATGGTCATCTATAATGTATTTCATGTAATGAGATGAATATTCATCAAATATTATTTTATATCAATGTATCTTAGACTTTTCTACTATAGTTGGTATCAAAGTGATGTATTTTTTCAACTTTTTTAAACTAGGATAAGAAAACATTAGTATGACCTCTAAGGATATTTATACTGATATTTCTAGTGAATTATCTAAGGATAAGCCTATGGAGTCATAGATATTAAAGTTTTTATCATCATTTATACATCCTAAAATTTATTTTTAATAATTATGTGGATTTATATAATGATTATTGTTGATCACACAATGATTTATTATTTTATAAATGAAGGGAACTATAAAGAACCCGGTTAATGTTGAATGTGATAGACAATTTTATTAGGAGCAATCAAATGAGATGATAAATTGTGTGAATGATGGTGTGAGCATGAAAAATTATTTCTCCAATAAAATTGTTAAAAATATGTAACTCAATCCACTCTTATACAAACCAAATATGAGATGGAAATATTTTTATGATAGTTTTGGTAATGAAGACCATCGAAAAAATAATATTCAGCTTCACGCATCTCATGAATGTTAGAAGAAACACCTAAGTGAATGTCTTATATGAATAAAAATATAAATTAACTATGGAAAATAAGGGAAAAAATCAAGTAACTCTAAACAACAAATTAATATCTTAGAATACCAAACAGACTTAAATATTATTCACCAAAATAAATCATAAATAGATATACTATTTATTGTCGAATTGATGGTGATTATGAAAATCAATATCCCAAGTGGAATGATCAATCATAGAATTAGCAATGTGGTATGAGTAATGGTTATATTTCCTAAGATGATTATAGTACATTTGAAATGTGAAAGGAAAGGGATATTAATTAATAAGATGTGGTATCCTTTTTAATGGATTAAGGATGAAGTGGAATAATAACATTTTTATGTATTTGGATTCAATAATTATATCATATGAATGGTTAAATATATATGGATTATTCAGTTTATGTTTCATGAAAATTAGTTACATGAAAATATTGAATAAATATGATGGACTAGAAAAGTGATTTTATGGAAAAGTGATATGTATTGGAAACACATGATTAAGAGGGAGATAACCCTAAATAGGTTCATTATTCTATGATAATTATGATTGGATATATTTATGATTGATATAAATAAGTAAATTTAGTGGTATATATTATCTTTGAACTGTTAAAGTATTTTTGAAATGTTTTTTTATGATATCACTTATGATATTAAAAAAATGTATTCAATAATATATCAAATATATTTTTTTTAAAAAGAAACATTCAATTTTTTCAAATGTATTATTTGTAATTTAGGTTGTTACCATATTTCAAAATAATACATGATCATGGTATTCACAGGTTTCATATGTGATAAATATGTTCTAAATTTAGATAAACCTATGACTAGTGATTATTTGTTTTTGATGAATTTAGTGATCTAGTTTCTAAATATTTTTACATCGATCATACAAAAGTGTTATAGGTCAACCATTTATGTAATAGTTTTTGAAAAAATTATGATGATGTTTTAGATAATAATGTATTCTCTCTCCATATAAGGATTTATGCATATTTGAGAACATGTGATAATAGTTTTGTGACAACTAATGTCATATGGAAAAACCTATCATACTAATTATTGATCTCATGATATGAAAATGATTTTGGAATGAATAATTTTCTATTATTTATTGGATTGATTTATGAAGTGAAAATTCTATAGGGAACAACAAAGGGTGTGGTTGTTCTGAAACCTGGTAACTATTTATTCATGTAGAAGCTTACCATTTTTTGGAAAATGTATCATGAAATAATATATTTTCTAATTATCATCATTTTTGAGTATATAAATGGCCACTTTCACACTTCCTAAATTTATGTTTTTATTACTGTTAACATTCTCTAGATCACTGTCCTTCCTGTGATCAGTGATATTTTTAAATCTCATTGATTATTTATTCATCTATTATATGTCCAATATTCACACCATCCAATGATCATCTGTTAGGAATTCTATTTATGTTTTACTTTGGGTAGCCAATATGGTTTAAAAATTCCATTTTGAAAGGATGTTTTAGTATTCATTTTTATTTTGTTGGTTTCTATGAAAGTAATTTTTAGTATAAATCCAATGATAATAAAGAAAAATATAATGAGAAAAATTAATTTTCAGAGAAATATAATATAACACCTTTTCATTTCGGAAAATATATTTATTCAAATTAAGATAATCTTTTTTAATATCTTTCTTTTAACAAAACACATAATATACTTTTTGTTAGATAAAATTATAATGTTTTTTGTCAGTTATACATAGAACTATGTTAATATTATATTATGAATAATGATTATATTAGACCATGGTACACATAAAACAAATTTTGTCTTTCATTAAACATATTATCAGGTTACATCGATAGATTTTGTTACACTCAAGGTTCGGTTTTACTAAACTACAATATATTATTAATATTTTTTTAAAGATATTATTAAATCTAAAACCTAGCTATTTTAATTGAATTTATAAATAATATTAAATAAATATTGAAATTATGATTTATAAAAGTATATAAAATGAATAAATTGGTTATAAATTACAATTTTTGAATGTACGAACAATTTAAAAATAAAGAAATAACTTTTATAAGAAAACATTTTTTGGACGTACAAACACTACTTTATAACAATAAATTTTAAAAAAACAATTAATTCATGTTTTAAATATAATATATGCATATATATAATGAATAAGTTTTTTAGAAATTTAATATATTTGATAGGTATGAGATAAAAATAAATACAAGTTTGTGAATAAAATGATGTATATTTATAAAAGTCAATTTTTACACCTTTTCATATAGAACCCATTTTAAATCTAATTTATTAATATTTTATAAATTTAAATTGAAAATTGAATCTTAATTTTGAGTAATTAATATAAAAATTAACTTTGGGTAAAATTTGGCTACTTATTTGAGAAGTTAACACTTTTGAAAATAGTGAAAAAACTAAATTATTTCAAAATGGATTTTTCTTAAAACTTAAATATGTAGTTAAATTAAATTTTAATTTGGTTTTAATATATATTTAGTTATATATTACATAAATTATTCAAATTTAGGAAATTTTAAACAATTTTAATATGAAATAAGATATAAAAACATTTCAATTATGAGGACATTTTCACATTAATACCTCTTGTATCATCGCATCTGTAGGATTAATGTTAACATAATTTCTATCAAATATTTGGTAATAATTTTAAATTTTTCATTAATATTTAGAATTAGAAAAATAATGTTTAATTTGATCACCTTAATTTTTTACCAATGATATTAGGGAAAATTAATAAAATTAATTACAACAATTATGGTAGAGTTGGGATTTTGTAGAGGTTAAAAATTAATCTTAGTGGTCCAAATGACCTCTAAACCTATCAAAAACAAATTTTATATAAATATTTATAATATGTCGTATATTTATCAAAAAAAGGGAAAATTATTTGATGCACATTATGTATTTTATACCTCTAAATGATGTTTACCCATTTTTTTCAAAATTGTATCTCCGTGTATATTATAAAATTACACCCACCCCCTCACTTCCTAAAATGTCTCAATGCACATTGGATTACCATTTTATGCCCAAATATCCTCCATGATTCACCCAAATTATAATAGAGGCCTTTATTTTTCAATAATGGATATAAAAAATTCCTCTTGTTAAAACCAAAAGGGGTTATCGAACGAAGAGGTAACATCCTTACATAATATCATTGGATTTTTTCATTGACCACCCCATAAAATATTTTCATTTCAATATTTTATTACCAAAAATCTGTCATAAATATTATTATATGTTTTTTATAAGTTTTAGACCAACACATTCAAACACTTCTATAAAATTGGTATCAAATATATTAATCGTGTGTACGGCGACCTACCACCTCAAAAAATGATGAAATCTATTTTTTCCATCACAACATCTCATGGATGAGAATTATGATGTATTTAATTTTTTAGATTATATATATGATAATTAATATTTATTTATTATTATTAATTTTTTATATACAATATCCCATCATGATTTCCGTGTTTTGTAAATATGAATACTCTATTTGTTGATGTGTGGACTACCACATCTTTAAAGAAATGAGATTCATTCACATTTAACATTGAGAGTATTATGGGTAGATTTAGTAAACATATATACTATAAATGAAATAATAATTCTACTAGAATGATAATATTTACTAGTATATTTCATTTAATTTAATTATTCCAATATGATATTAAAACAGAAATAGCATTCTTGCATACATATAACCTACCGCGGCCATGAACAGTGACTTACATTTTGTATTTATGTAAATAATAAATTATTATAATGATTTATATTATAAATATTATATATATATATATATAATTTTATATTTCCACTAAATATTTTTATAATTTTCTATGTAATATGTTCATGAATAAATAGTTAAAACATTATCGAAAAACAATGATGATATTACATGAAATGTAACATTATCATAGCTGTTTTAATAAAATAATAATATAAATCATAATAAAATATTAAATTGTATTTCATATATTAAAATATATTTTGGTAGATTTATATTAAAATTAAAATTCTTATAATTAATTTATGAATGTTTTTACGAAGTCCAAGACATAAGGTAATTGTTTTCTCATATCACATTTATTTCTATGATACATGTGAATTATTCTACAATAATTTATTCAATGTGGTGTATATACTACCCATAAATGTATTATGTTATTATTATACTTATAATTATTGGTATTTACAAATCCATTTGATTATTATTCTTTAATGGGGTTTAGAGTTTAAATGTTACCAAATCAGAAAAGTAATTTCATCTTAATTTTTCTTCTTTGAGATACATGACATGTTATGAACCTATATTTTCAAATGGGGTGTATATTATTCCCATTGAAATGTTATATCAATAATCTAAATCATTTCACGATAACATTAGTTTAATTTAATTTTATTCATTCATGGGGATTCTGATTCAATGTTACCGAAGTGGTAAAAGCTTATAGCTAAATTATAAATGTTTATATAGACTATTTATGAACATGGCTTCATTGTTGAAAAATTAGGATCCATATCTCAATAAATTTAATCAATATTCTTACTGTATTCTTGTTCATGATATCATCATGTAATAGTAAAAATTTTACACTCTATAGTACCTAATAAAATTAAAAAAATGTTGTTATGGAAATTTGAATATATTTCTCTTTTCATTCGAAATACGAGTTATTACAAAACACTATTTTTATAAAAAAATCATAAATTTTTTATATGATTTTTAAAATACTATTTTACCAATGTTTTATCTTTTTAAAAAGAGTTCTGAAAAAGGAAAAAATTCATTTTAATATTGAGGAACTACTCCAAACCATTTTACAGTGCAAAAGGAATGTTTATCATAAATGGATTTATTATCCCTCATGATTGTATCTCATTTAGTGATTCTTCTATGTGTTTCAAATATTGAATTTGATGACAAAATATTAATGGTCTCTAAATTCCATAATTTTAAAAAATTCAAAGAAATTGGTTTCTAAATTTTTTTCATCTTTCTATGTATGTTTTCAAAAATAATGTTTTTGAAAACAATTTAATGATATCATTATTAGTGCTCATTGTGTTTTAAAAAAATATTTTTTTTAAATTTTCAAATGATTTATGTATTATTTTTCAATTTTTTTCAATGAAAATGTTTTCAAAAATTGATTCCAGATTTATATATAAGTTGTAATGTGATTTGAAAGAAAATTCATTTCAAAAGATTTTCAGGATTTCATTATACATTTTAATTGTAGAATCAAATAATAAATTTTTCAATAATAAATCATGATTTATTTAAATGTTTTCAATGTTTTCATAATGAAAAAAAAATTAAAATTTTTTCAAGATAATATTATAGCTTTTCAAATATAATTTCATATAAAACTGTTTTAAAAATTCTTTATGTTTTAAATTGTTTTTGGAATGTCAGATAAATATTTTCCCCTAAAAATGTTCTTAATGAAATTTTAAAAACATATTTATAAGAAAAATAATTTTAAAAAAAAATTTTGAAATTTATTTTCCTTGAAAATATATATTTCCCTATGAAATGTTCCATGTGATATTTCAAAATAATTCTATTTATAAGATGACAAACATTGATGTAGTTTAGGCTTATCTCATGATATGATCCAAGGAAACCATTATTGATCATTATATGAATGATTTATATTGATGATTATGTGTTATTTTTGAAACCTATTTCTCTTTCCCGAATTATATGCTTTTTAATCTCGCTTATTTTCATGGGACATGCATTGATGAAATGTCTATGAAATCTAAATATTTTCCACAGACTATAATATGATGAAATTTTTGTGTTAGAAATTTAATTTCATAGGTTATGATATGATTTTCAGTTAATCCTTATGATGGTATAAGTCATGATATGATGAATGTTTATGATATTGTGGAATAAGATTGTATTATTTTATTTTGTGATTGGTGGTACCTATATCTCTTTCCAATTAAATAATAATGATTTATATCTTATTACATAATTATGGGGATCATGTTGACGGACTTGAGACACAATTGAATAAAGGGGATTATTAGTCGACAATGGGATGAAGTAGAAACAAATCCCTTATAAGGAATGGCATATTATTTGGGTTGGTGATGTGTCCCACATAGTAGGTGGAGTCCCTATGAAGTTCCTTGATGTTTTTTGGCAATTCTTCTTGACATATAAAGAGAGTTATTATAAGTTTATTTGTATGAAAAAGAGTATAGGCCTTATTCTATATTATTTTCTCATATATTATTATATTGGTTACCTTATTACTCTTGTATTATGAGCTATCAATATTTATTTCTTGACTCAACTATATGATATTTAATATTGTATCGATGATCTTAAAATGTTATTATCATTTTCTCCAAACCATATACTCATGTTATTCTTACCAATCACATTTATTTACCCTTATTGATCATCTTTGATCACAATTTCTTATAATACCATTGCAAATGTTATAAAGATGGATTTTATGTTGAATTATTAAAGAGGAATATCATTTTTTGAATAATTGATGATATTTCCCCCATAAGAATATTTTATTATATGTTTCCAATGAAACCAAAATATTTTTCTCCTAATGAATTTATCTTTGGAATGTTCTGAATATTTATCTGAAATGTTATAACTTTTATATATTTTAAACATGGTTCTTATATCAAAATCCTAGTTGATGAGAATTTAATTAGATGACAATAAATATTCTCTAGTTTAGTATTATAATTATTTTCATCTATCAATTCTCATTATTGTCTAACTAGTTTTATTTAACTTTATAATTTGAATGGATTAAAATTATTTATATAAATACCACAACATTCTCAATGTGAGGGAAGTGATGTTTGATATTATGTACCAATAATTTATTGTTTTGAAGTATGAAAATAATTATTATCTTATATAGGAAATGACATAAAGTACATGGTTCTAGATTCCAGTTCAAAATGGATGTATTTCTTAGATGGTTGTTAGAAAATCAACATATAATATTATCAAATTATGTGATTGTTTATTGCTGTCTTTTTGGAAGTGATTACCAATATTCATCCCAATTATGATGAAGGGTTTTAAAAACAACTCATATATAGTTATACAAATAATCTAAATATATAGTATGCAATGGACATGATTGAGTTAAAATAATTCATGAAAATGATACAATGGAATCTTGACAATGTATATATTCAGACAAGATCATCACTCTCAGTTTCAAAAGATCTTTTTGTTATATAAACTATTGATCAATATGATTTTATATTTATTATATTTTATATAACTATATATATTTTAAGAACATGTACCATCTACTGCATATTGATGACTTATTTTTTCAATTATGTAGATACCTAATCATTTCAATGCATGAACATTATCTTATATATCATTAATTGAGGGTAATTGTGTGGGATATATCTGATACATCAATTTATAAAATGCATGGGCATAATGAATATACATTGATTCCATTTTTTCCTACTGATTCTCTTATAATAGATCATATTTAAAGCCTAAATTATAAAGTGATTAACATCATCAGTTTGAGGTAGTATTTTTAGACAATATTATTTTTTATTTAATGAGAAATAAAGAGAATGAATATAACTTATGGATTAATATAATGGCCATAATGAAGGATAATTTGTACTAAAATTTTACAATGAATGAATTTTTTATACGAAGAGTATCATTTTTGGGTTATATAATCTTAGATGATTGCATATTAGTGAATCCTTCAGTGAAATAATATATTGAATATTTCCCAGAATAACCACAATGAATGAGATCAGTAGTTTTACTAGCGTATTAGGATAGTTATGATTATTTCTGATGATTTTTATTGGATATATATTCCCAAACCAAAGTTAACTCACCAAGGGCCCAAGATCCTTTGTGAAGATAAATGTGAAGATAATTTCAATGTACTAAATAAATGGTTATTCATTTAATATTTTTATTCATTTCTCTATGGTGGGAATGTGTTTATAATCTATAGTGGGGCATTAAATAAGGTATTGGGATGCATTATCAGGAAAAATATTTTTATTTTAGCTATTTTCTAACAATAATAGATAATTAGTGAGAAAGATTACATACCTCATGACTTAGAGTTTCTATGGTATGATTTTTTATTAAATATTTGGATGCATTATCTTTATGAGAAATGGTATGATATAAATACCAATCATAAATTTTTTATATTTTCCTCTATAAATTACTTACTATATAAAATAGAATATAGGTGGAGATGATTAATGATTTTTTCTTTTCAATAAATTAGCACCTCAGGGAGTAGAAGAAGGTTAATGATGCATTGATTTAAAAGGGCATTCCATGATTATATATAATGAGGATTCCAAGAGAGCCAACATTTTTTAGATTTTTGAACAATGAATTTAAGCATATTTATTTATGGGGAAAACTTATTTTCATAATATTTGAGACAATATTTCTATTCATGTGATGATTTAATATTTGAAAAAAAGATGGAAAAAATTAAAATGGGATATTTTATAGAGGTAAACCCTTATTATGACAGAAAAATTAGGTTCAGGAACTGTGATTGTTTTTGTCAATACCAGATATAAAGAAATAGATATTTAATGATTATCGTGGTTCACAATTCCCCATTTATCCTATAGATATGATATGGTATAGAGATCTCGAAGAGTATTTTTAGTTGTACATAAAGAAGTTATATATTAAATATTTTGTGCCTCAATGATTTGTTTTTTATAAAGTTAAGGATAAGAAAAAAAATTAGATTATGTTGTAATAATTACCTATACAAGAAAAACAATGGGAAAACATCAGCATTGATTTTTTCATAGGACTCCAGAAAAAGAAAAGGACATGATTTTATTTTGATTTTAGTTTATTTCATTAAAATTTCTTAACAGATCATTACTACCATATAATATGTCACTCTGGAAAGTAATGACATATTATACGTTATGGAGGAGGTATGTTTCATGAAGTACCATATTTA
Source organism: Viscum album (assembly GCA_963277665.1). Taxonomy (NCBI): domain Eukaryota; kingdom Viridiplantae; phylum Streptophyta; class Magnoliopsida; order Santalales; family Viscaceae; genus Viscum; species Viscum album. Next base: position 881,547,422 of record OY728166.1, read on the forward strand.
TTTTTATCTGATTCGGATCATTGTTTTATTTTTTATGTTCTAGTGAATTATTAAATAGTATGAGGATATAAATATTCATTTTTTAACTGCATATCGATATTCGATATATTTTAAAACAATGTGGTCTATTAAAACCCTTGAAGATATGTTGAGGACAATGTATAAGAATAATAAAGATCGTGGGGATCGCCACATTGATCTTGTATAAATATCTTATAACATCATATATCATAATATCATTCATATAGATCTTCATTACGCTCTCTAAAAAATTAATTTCATTCGAAAACATACTAGTATATATATTAAGAATGATAACTACTGGGATAGTATCTATTTAAGATATGGTAGTGGTTTTTTGAGATATTAAACATCAAATCAAATAAACTTAGAGAGAAAAAATATTTTATTATTATGGGTGAGATATTGTGTTCATATTTTTTGAGATTGAGTTTAATTAAATTTCACAATTTAATATGGATATGATATTCATAAATAATATAAAAATGTCCACATTGGTTGGACCTTCATGATTCTTCGTTTAATACTGAAGACAGATTATCACCTTCCACATCTACCTAATGTCTCTAATGTTTATAGTGTATTCTATGTGTCTATCTAGAAGAATTAAATACCAGATCCTTCCTTTATAATAAACAATTATTTTATACTATTTTTGCATGATATTTTAAATAAATAAAATCTAGAAGAAATATTGGATCTTAAATATTATTTTATATAGAATAGGATATCTATCTTATTTCATTTCATCAGGACTCAAAAATTCAATAAAGAGACATTGGAAAAAATATTGTAATGGAATAAAGATATCATCAATTTGTTATATATAAATAAATTCATTTATAGATAAAAACCCGTTAATGTGTGGTTGAATGTATCAACCTTATATTTTATCGTAAATTTTTAATTAAATAAAATTAATCTCTTTGATATCCTATGATACACACAACCCCAAGCATATGTTCTTTATAATATTGTACATCTTTATACCATATGAATTGAATTTATGGTATGAACATTAATATCTATAATTTTAAAATTATGTATAATAGATTTAGTTATATTAAATGTATTGATATATAAGTACATAATTTTTAATAAATGGTTTAGAATTAAATTTACCCAAAATATAATTTAATTATTTTTTATAAAATAATATGTGAATTTTTAGAAAACATAAGAAAATATAAGTGATAGTTTCAAATTTAATTATTCCATCATCTTTTAAAAATTATATTATAGTATTTTTTTATAATTTTTTTTAAATATTAAATTTTGAATGAGGAGTTAAAAAATGTTCTTTATTTAAAAGTTCCATTTTATTTAAATTATTAAAAAAATCAATTTTTATTAATAAAATATTAATTTTTATATTTATTAAATTATATTCTATTTAATCTAATTAAAGTCCTTGGAATCAGTTATTTATTTATTTTTATATATAAACATATTAAACATTAAAACATATTTTTTTAGAAGGCTACAATTCATTATGTTTTCAAGTTAATTTTTGAATAATATTATACATATTCTATGAATTGAATTTGATAATATAGATTCCATATTTTGATTTAAAATGAATAACATTAGGTAAAAAATCCATGTTAAATTTTTGGTTATAATGAATGTTATGAATATTAAAAAATATATATTGTTGTTAATGTTATAAGATGTTTAGCGGGAGTCAATTTCAATTTATTATGGTTAAAATTACATATCAACTAGTCTAAATTATATTGTATGGACATAGTTCAACTATGATACATCTTAGATTTCCATATATTCCATTACGAAGTTATTTCTCTTGAATATGATATTTATATATTTTATTCTTCTAAAAAATTCCCACTGTATCATATCCCTTAAAAATTTAATGGCACACTCGTCCTCTCCTCTCCATAATTCAATATCCTTTCTAACGATTCCATGCCAATATAACTTCATTAAAACTATTATAAAAAATTATGTACCTTAGTATATTATCAAAATATCATTATAAGAAGGAATTGGGTGTTAACCAAAAGAGGTTTTATGAAAAATCGGAGGTTAAATCACTTGAGAATCCCTAATCAATAGAGAAAATACACTGACCACTTAATCAAATTATGTTCTATTGCTGATTATTTATTAAACATTTTGGTTGAAATTTTTGATATTAGATGGTTGGAGGTTTTCTCAATTTTGACGCATATCCAGTGGTTTACAGTGGTTGGCACCTCCCCTAAAACAAGATGATGCTCATTGCTATTCTGGAAAATCATGTGCACATCATCAGGTATGATATAAATACCATTTTTCATAACAAAAATGAATTCATCTACCAAGTACAAAAGGTATAGATACTCACAACTACGATTAAAGCATGCTGAAAACAACATTATTCATGCAAAAAATTATTCTATGAATTTAGTATTCAATTATTTTTTCAGTGATTCTACAAAATATAGCCTATATAGAGGAACATTTTAGGTTTTTTAGATATCTAAAAAACTTGTATAGATTTGTCACGAATCGGATCTGGTCGCCATCAAACCGGCACCAAACCCGGCCCATGCTAATACCCGAAGGGTGTTACCGATCCCCATGGGCTGGCATAAGTTCTCGAGTATCATCTAAGGATAATTGGGAACTATTTACCCGATTTTATAAACATTACACAACAAACAAACTCAATAAAACAAATCTGGATTTTTCAACTAAAAACGTCATTTACAAAATTTTAGAACTGAATTATATAAGTTAAAACTATCTTTAAAGACCATTAAAAAGGTAAAAAACCAAATAAGGATAGCCCAAGGACCCTCATGGAAAGGGGCACCTCCTTTCAGCCATCTCCACAAGACTTCACCACCAAGGACCTGCCAGAAACCCGAACCACAAGAACTAAAAATTGATCCCAACTCGCGACAACAAAAATAACCAAGTATACTTACACCCAAGAGTGTAAGTAGGGTGTGATCCAAATCCCAATAGGATACCACCACTAATAGATTCCATTTGATTAACATTTAATGACGAAAAGCATGAATGTTTCCAAAAACATGATATGCTAGTTAAAATATCTAAAAGATGAAACATTAAATAAAAACAGTTTTCAGGTGGGATAATTTAAAGAATAAAAACATTTAAAATAAATACCTTAGATACTGAATTTTACAGCCTCTCATACTGTATGCCGATGGTAAGCCCAAAATATCCAGTGGGAAAAAGCAACCGGAAATAACCACTAGGAACTAGCTAGTTGTGGGTCCCAGGTACCTCGTATCTCGGTGAGAGTAACTATCACAAATATATGTTCTCGTACATGAGCCACTAGTAGGGAACATACTCATAACCTAGTGGTCCCCAATAATCATCATCATAGTTTATTTAGAGTTGTAATCTTTAATATTGCTAAGTGAAACTAAGGCCAAACCCCACAGATTCACTAGCATACTAGTACATGTCCACCCACCTAGATACTCGGGTTTTCCCTTTGTACTCAAACAAGTCCAAAAAGTCAAGAAATATACTCTTCACATGAAAATATCATTTCCGTATCCAAAATTCACCAAATAGCAAACATGTATACCACACAGGTCACTAAAATACACTTTTCATTCACATTGATTTTGAAATCCGACTCACACAAAAATAGCCCACAACACTCTTCACATTTCATTGACACATCACCACATCCTTTAAAAAAAATTATAAAACATTCCAAGACATTATAACTCACATAACAGCCCACTCAAATAACATATAATACCTCTTTCATCAACAAAATTCATTTTTCACAACAGATTCACATAAAATATCCTACAACCATGTTTTGCATCTCTCTTTCCATTTTCTAAAACATTTCATCACTTTATAAAACATTCTAAAAAATTATTTGAAATCACAAATAACCACCATACATTTCAAAAACCCATATTAGCTGAACACCCCCCCCCAGAAAGTACATATAAACCCTTTTATCCACATTGTTTAACCAAAAAAAACATTCACAATATTCATAAAACAACTCAAGAGGTGTAACTATGTATTGCACACAAAACCCATTTCAAAACACCCATTTAAGACCAAAATCATACCAATTCCAATCAATAACCGAATTGGAATCCCTAGATACATTTATAAAAACACATTCAAATGTTATAAAATAACCTTGAATAATACCACAAAAGATACAAATGAAACACACATTTTCATAAAATGACCTCTAGAAGTATAACAATGTTTCACACATCAAACTTATTCAAAAAAATTATTTTTAAGACAACATAACACTAATAAATTACCAATACAGAATTGTCAGTCCAAACAAAATTAAATAAACCAATATTATAAGTTATAAAATAAACCCAAATAAAACCCCATGAGTTACACATGAAAACACCCAATTTCAAGTTAAAAAGAGACTATAAAATTTAACTCATAACCAAATCAATCATAAAAAGTTTTCGCACCACACCAAACATATGAGAAATAAGAAACATAGTTAAATACATAAATCTAACTCATCAATAATTGTTTACACATGGAACCACTATGACAACCCTGATTTTTATTACAAATTAAACATGAATTATTACATAAAACGTCACATGATACAACAAAAAAGATCGAGTGGTTTAGTGTCGTTGGGGATTAGGATCATTACATAAAAAATTAAAACATGAAATACAACATCTTTATTGAAAACTTCTTTTACATGACCTCTTCATTCCCTCGTACTTAGCATGGCATGGGATAACCTGACGACATGCATAAGAACAGTGTGAGCTATAAGTCCCAGTAAGGGAGTAAATATGGAATAACATGAGGAGTAAAATACATGTTAGGAAATAGGCATGTCAATAGAGAATAAAACATGAACATAAAGGCATGATAAAGCATGATAATCATAACATGGAAATGTGGCAACAACACATAACATTGAATTAGCATGAGCCAAGTCTCATTGCACATGGAGCATGAGTAAACCCTCATTGCACATGAATCACGAGTAAACCCTCGTTTCACTTTAATTATAATGAGTAATCACTCATTGAACATGACGTATCATGATACTATACTTTACCCAATGAAGTGGAGCGCTATAAGGGCGTACTCTTCTTAAACATTTCATTTCTTGCATAAGTGTGCCACATGGATCATAAAACATGGATTCATAAAACACAATCATTTATTCCATGATAAAGAAATATGGAATTAATACATGGAAATTTAAAATAAATAAGTAAATGTGCATAATGTTTAGGACCCTTGGTGGAGAAATGGGAATGGTATTCACTATACAATGACATTGGCTTAGAAAATCGGTATGATTTCGGCAGCGTAACAGCATGACATAAGAATTCATAAAATGGTTGATGAGAGATAAAGGTGTTACTCATCATATTTACATGTAATGGACACTAAGGAGTTCATATAGATACATGTCCCAACAATTGTAATGTAATTTAGATTCATGATACAAAATTATTTTGCTTGAATGTAAAAGAAGAAAGAGAAGTTCCTTTCGGAATTTCGGCATAGTAACGAATGTACATGGGAGGCATTTAATGAGAGAGAAATGAGTCTCCCATCATTCAAAAAATAATAGGGCAGTATGAGGGAGGTGCGAAACCATACCCAAAAATTCATAATTGAAATTAAAATGGCAAAACAACATTATAAAAATTAGACAAAAAAGTCAAAGGAGGAAAAAAACCCTTACTTGGAAGTGTGCTTCAAAAGGCTAAGGAGAGGCTTGTGAGATGCTACTTGGGAGATTGGGGCAGCTTGGGAGGATTTTAGAGAGAGTAGGGCATATTTTGGGAGAACTCCAAGGTATTTTAGTGAGGAGGAAGTGGGAGCTTGGGCGGGTTTATATAGGAAAGTTGAGGGAATTCTTTATTATTTAGGTTTGGGTCCCCTTACATTAAATTAATCCAAACCACAAACCATCGCATGGTTTTTGCCCATGGTTTTTGTAAAAGGGAAGTGAAAAAAAATATTTTATAAGTCCCAAGTCCGAAATTCTTTAAATAATAAGTTTTCTTATGTAGAGGTGAGTCATACTACCATTGAAATTAATTTAAAAAGGCAAAGTGTTGTATATGTCTTGAGGGGTCCATTATTGCTTTGAAAAGTAAGTCAAACAAACCAAAAATCACATTATTTTAATTATAAAACATATATTGGCCGTACATTATGATTATGGTATTTTATTACATCACCATTGGTTCATTACGATGTCATAAAACACATTATATATTTAAACGGTATTTAATTTTTACCCAAATATTTGACAGTCTCAGAAAATTATGAAAAATTCACCATTGGATAATTTAGATGTCCTGATTCCCGAAATGACTTTTATTTTATCTAAAAGAAATTCTAAATATGTTAATTTTCACTTTTAAAATAAAAACCAACATTTATCAAAAATTCACGTTTTTTGACAGAAATGGATTTCAAACCTTAATATAAAATTTTAATTGCTTTCATAAAATTATAAGATCATTTATATTTAATAAAAATAAATTCAATAATAATATTATTATTTTATTAAAATATTATTTATTTCAAAAATCCCTTAATTTAATGAAATATATTTCTTAATTAATTAATAACTAAAAACACCATTTGTACTTTAAAAACAATTTACAATGTTTCAAAAATGGAAAGAAATTATATTCATTATTATATAAAAAAATAATGTACATGAACATAGTACTAATTATTTGTTACATAACCCCTTAAAATAGCCGCATAAGACCTAAGGTTAAGGTGAGCGATGGTGACAGACTCTTGGGGCGGCTCGGATAACATCGCTTCAGTGGTAATCTCTATCAACTTCCACTTTTTCTATAGACGGTCACGTTCGAGCTTGACTTAATGATGCTCAGCTTGGACTTGGTCAAGGGCGAAGCCCAAAGAAGCCACCTCTTTTCTGAGCTCCGACAAATGGGTTTTGTATGGGGAAATTCTACTCGATGAGGCCATCACATCCTTTGTCTGAGTAAAATTGGGTTCGTTAAAGCCTTATATTTATACTAATCATGAGATCACTGTTCAATGACTATAAAAGTAACGGTCACGAATCTTATCATAAAACCAAAGAAGTTGACATCTTATAAAAACATTTTTTATAAAGAGACATTTAACTGGATCAAGAGGTATTTTCAATTAATGAATCTTTGGGTCGTTACAGTATTCCCCCCTTAAGAAATTTCACCCTTGAAAGTTTCCTTTTCCCACACTAAAACAAATGTGGGTAACATAGCTTCATCATATACTCAAATTCTCAAGTCTCTTCTTTAAACTTGTGGTTTCTCTATAACACCTTGACGAGGGGCATTGTCTTATTTCATAGAACATTTTCTCTACGATCTAAGATCTTCACTGGTTGCTCCTCATAAGAAAGATTGTCTTCCAATTGTACCACCTCAGAAGCGAGTACATGTGAAGTGTCTGGTATGTACATCCTTAAGAGGGATACATGAAAGACATCATGTACTTTGGCCATAATAGGTGGAAGTGCTATTCTATAGGCCACAGCCCCAATACGATCAAGATCCTCGAAGGGTCTGATGTACCTTGGACATAACTTCCCTTTATTTCCAAACCTCAGGAACTTTTTCCACAGAGATATGCGTAGAAACACCATGTCTCCATCTTTAAACTCAAGGCCTCATCGATGATTATCTGGATAACTCTTCTGTTGACTTTGGTCTGCCTTGATATGCTGCTGAATGGTTTTCACCTTCTCCACCATTTCCTTGACAATTTTTGGTCCAAGCCGCTTACATTTACCGACATCATCCCAACATGCCGGTGTTTTTCAAATTTTCCTATACAGGGCTTCATATGGTGCCATTTGGATGCTCGAGTGGAAACTGTTATTATAAGAGAACTCAAACAGATGAAGATGTTGATCCCATCCTCCTTTAAAGTCCGTTGAGCACGCTCTCAACATATCATCAAGTGTTTGGATAGTCCACTCGGATTGTCCATCAGTTTGAAAATGATAGGCTAATACTGAAGTTCAGTTCAGTATTCAGAGCATGTTAAAGACTCTTCCAAAACATAGAGGTGAATCGTGGATCTCGGTCAGACACAATAGATAATGGTACTCCATTAAACGTTACCACTTCCCTAATATATATTTTTTCCAGTTGATCCAATGAGAAATCCCCCCGAAAAGAAATAAAGTGTGCAGTCTTTGTAAGACGATCCACAACAACCCAGATTGCATTGTTGCCTTTGGATCTCCTCGAAAGTCTGGTGAAAAAGTCCATGGGGATGTTCTCCCATTTCCATTCTGGTATGGTAAATGGTTGCATCATCCCCTTAGACGTCTTCCTCTCTGCCTTCACTTGCTGACACACCAGGCACTTTGATGTATATTCAGTGATCTCCTTCTTCATATTATCCCACCAAAGGTTTTCTCGGAGATCTCGATACAACATTGTGCTCCCTGGGTGAATAGAGAAATTTGAACTATGTGCATCATCCAAAAGTTCCTACTTCAGCTCCGGACTTGATGGAACACATATTATTTTCCCAAACCGCAAAATCCTTCTTCATTAACATTAAACTCTGAGGATTTACCTTTTTAGATAGCTTATACTTTTTCTTGAATTCCCACATCATCATTTTGATCATCCTTTAACCTTTCTAAAATAGATGGTTGAGCAATCATTTGTGAAAGGATTGATGATGTTCCCTTCTTTATGATTCCCACATCCATCTTCATCAAGTCTAAGAAGATTGGATCCTTCTCAATTCTCATCATTGATAGAATCGGTGGATCCTTTCTACTAAGGGATTCTACCACCTTGTTCGCTTTCCCAGGGTGGTGATGGATTGAACAGTCATAATCCTTGATGAGATCAATCCATCTTCTCCGGTGCATATTAAGCTCTTTCTTTGTGAATATATATTTAAGACTCTTATGGTCAGTATATATCTCACATTTCTCTCCATAGAGATAATGCCACCAGATTTTCAAGGCAAAGATCACCGCCACCAACTCCAAATCATGCATTGGATAGTTTCTCTCATGGATTTTCAACTGCCTTGAGGTATAGGATATCACTTTATCATTCTGCATTAGCACACATCCTAATCCCTTCTTTGAGGCATCACTGAATACCACAAAAAGTTCCCCACTTGTGGGTAAAGTGATTACGAGCGTAGTGATAAACCACCTTTTCAACTCCTTGATGCTTTCTTCGCATGCATCACTGCAAGAAAACATTACTCCCTTTCGAATTATCTTGGTAAGAGGGTTGGATAATTGTGAGGAATTTTTCACAAATCGTCGATAATATCCAGCTAACCCCACGATGCTACGGATATACGTTACTGATGTTGGCCTCGGCCATCCCTCAATTGCATCTGTTTTGGAGGGGTCCACAGATATTCCATTGCATGTGATGATATGGCCCATGAATGAGACCTCCTTCAACCAGAACTCACACTTTCTGTACTTTTCATAGAGCTTCTTCTTTCGTAAAGTCTCTAGTATAGTTTTTAAATGCTCCTCATGATCCTCCTTGGTTTTGGAGTATATTAGAATATCATCTATAAAGACTAACACAAATTGGTCAAGGTAACCTCTAAAGACTCTATTCATAAAGTCCATGAATATTGATAGAGAATTGGTTAGTTTGAAAGGAATTACTATGAATTCATAGTGCCCGTATCTTGTACAAAAAGCAGTCTTGGGGAAATCTTCCTTCTTCTCCCTTAATTGTTAATATCTCGAGCGCAAGTCCACCTTGGAGAAGTATTGTTCTCCACACAGCTGATTAAACAAGTCATCGATTCTCTTGGAGAGGTTACTTGTTCTTTATCACGATTTTGTTAATTTCACGATAATTGATGCAAAGCCGCATTGACCGATCTATATTCTTGACGAAGAGGACTGGTGCACCCCATGGTGAAGCACTTGGGCTTATAAACCCTTTATCCAGATTCTCCTGTAGTTGTTTCTTCAACTCTTAAATCTCTAAAACAACCATTCTATATGGAGTCATGGATATTGGAAACACCCCCGGTATATGTTCAATTGAGAACTCAACATCTCTTCTTGGAGGAAGACCAGGCCGTTCCCCGGGAAACACCTCAGTGAATTCTCTCAGAATAGTCATTTCTTCAAGGATGATTTATTCCTTGGACTCAATCATCTGATCCAGATATGTGTTCTCATAAGGCAGTAATATCCATGCATGAGATTATGGAGCTAAAGAAGATTCATCTTCCTCCTGACACTTGTAACGAATCAGGGGTCGATTCTCCATATGGAGTGTGATTTCCCTCTCCTGAAAATTTATGTTGGCTCTGTATAAGGAATGCCAATCCATGCCAAGATTTGCATAAAATTCCACCAAAGAGAGTATGACGAGGTTCGCCGGGAAATTAATTCCACAGATTATAACAGGGGAGGACCTATATTCATGGGATGTAATGATTTCCCCATTTTTCGTACTCACCGACATCTTTACTTCCATGAGTCGTGGTGGTTTTGGGATTGTTCTACTAAACGTCTGAGATATAAAAGAATGTGTAGAATCTAAATCAAAAAGTATGTTCTCTATTATTTAATGAATAACTAGCGTACTTGTCACCACTTCGTTGTCGGGGTTCACTTCAGCAGAAGTGATGGAAAAAGCTCTTCCTTGCTATCTTGGACGTTTTTGGTTGCATCTGATAACCCTTGGATTAGGGAAATTATTTGCAAAATGACCTGGTTCTTTAAACATATAGCATTGAACAATGCGTTGAGGTTCAAATGGAGCATTCCTCTCTTCTATCGCAGCCACGGGTCCCTCATGCTGATAGTTAATAGCTAGGTGTCGTTCTCTTCCACACCTGAAGCATTTTCTCGTCCCCTTAAGGCAATTTCCAAGGTTCTTCTTTTCGCACTTTTGGCAAGTGGGGTGCTGGAACTTCTTAGAACCATTTTATTTATCCATCGGCCCACCAGCATTGAAGTCCACCTTACGCTTCTTATCCCCATGATACCCATGTGATTCTCCGATATCCATTTCAACCTTGAGGGCACATCGGATAATTTCCTCATAGCTGTCGAAGTCACGGATCGCTAATTCTTTCCGCAAGCTAGGCTTCATCCCACCAAAGAAGCGGTCAACCTTGCATTCGGGGGTAACGACAAATCCGGAAGCGAATCATGCAATCGTTGTGAATTTTTCCTCGTACGCCCCAACGGATTCCTCATCTTTTTTCTTGAGGGAAAGGAAGTCCCTTTCCATCTTAAGACGGTGGGTGCATGGAAAATATTTATCGAAAAACATCTTTTGGAAATTCTTCCATTCCAATTCCTTGATCTCCTCCTCATGCTTCGTATTTTTGATCAACTTCCACCATTGATTAGCTTTACCCTCCATACGATAAGCCGCTAGGAGTTCCATATCTTGTTCAGAACATTTGAGGATGGAGAATATCTTTTCAATTGAGTTGATCCATTGTTCAGTGTTCATGGGATCAGATGATCCACTAAAAGTAGGAGGCCTTTGTCTCATGAAGCTCTTGATAGCGACTTGTTCTTTCTTAGGGGGGTTTCAATGTTTCTCTTGACTCGTGTTTCTATTCAAAACTTGAGTTAGCTGAGAGAGAAGCGTGACAAAGTTCACAATTCTCGCTCCCATTGGATTTGGCATCTCATTAGTACAGTCATCACACTGATCTTTACAACAGTTGTTAGCCAGAGTCCTCCTATTACCGGCCATTGGATGGAATAAAAGGAAAGTTTGGGGTAACACCTAAAGGGTAATCCAAAGACAAATGTAGATGACTCAAAAATAAACTTTTATTTCCTTAACTCATGGGTCTATAGGCTTCAATCTAGGCTTTTCATGATCTACTTTCTAACATATATTCTTAGGGGAATTTTTCCATTAATAAGGGTTCATACTAAGATTGCGAATTTATCAAAACATATCCCCCGGGAGTGTCGTAACCAAGAGTGAAGCAAGGCCTGTTGTTGTGCACCAGTTCCCGTCCGAGTCAAGCTCAAAGCGCTGTTTTCAGGTTTTACCCCTAGGATACGTCTGTGCCAGAGCCGCCTCTAACTGCTCGTAACCAGACAGGGATGTATTTGTTTGATAAACTACTTAATTAGTATTTATCAAAACTTAGGTATGTTTTTATTATACTTAGTCTTGTATCTAAGGCTTTAATAGGGTTTCCTAATCCCAAAAATAACTAAACCTATCCTCTGATACCAACTATGACAACCATGCATTTTATTACTACTTCAACGTGATTTATTACATAAAACTTCACATGATACAACAAAAATGATCAAGAGGTTTAGTGTCTTTGGGGATTAGGATCATTACATAAAAACATATAACATGAAATACAACATCTTTATTGAAAACATTCTTTATATGACCACTACATTCCCTCATACTTATCATTGTATAGGATAACTTGCAGACATGCATAAGAAAAGGGTGAGCTATAAATCCCAGTAAGGGAGTATACATGGAATAACATGAGGAGTACAATACATGTTAAGAAATAGGCATGTAAATAGAGCATAAAACATGAACATGAAGGCATGATAAAGTATGATAATCATAACATGGAAATGTGGCAACAACATGTAACATTGAATTATCATGAGCCAAGGCTCATTGCACATAGAGCATGAGTAAACCCTCATTCCATATGAAGCACGAGTAAAACCTCGTTTCACATGAATTAACATGAGTCAAAACTCATTGCACATGTCGTATCATGATACTATACTTTACCCAATGCATTGGAGCGCTATAAGGGTGCACCCTTATTAAACATTTCATTTCATGCATAACTGTGCCACATGGATCATAAAACATGGATTGATAAAACAGAATCATTTATTCCATGATAAAGAAATGTATAATTCATACATGAATCTTTACAATCAATAAGTAAATGTGCATAAAGGTTAATACCCTTGGTGGAGAAATTGGCATGGTATTCACTACACAATGACATCGGCGTAGAAAATCGGTGTGATTTCGGCAGCGTAACGGCGTGACATAAGAATTCATTAAAATGTTGATGAGAGATAAATGGGTTCCTCATCATATTTGAAAGTAATTAATAGTATGTAGGTCATATATATACATGTCCCAACAATTGTAATGGAATTTAGATTCATGATACAAAATTATTTTCTTGAATGTAAAAAAAGAGAGAGAAGTTCCTTTCTGAATTTCAGCATAGTAACAAGTGTACATGGGAGGCATTTAATGAGAGAGAAATGTGTATCACATCATTCAAACAATAATAGGGCAGTATGAGGGAGGTGAAAAATCATACCCCAACTTTCATAATTTAAACTAAAATGGAAAACCAACTTAAAAAAAATTTGACAAAAAATAGAAAGGAAGAAAAAAACCCTTACTTGGAAGTGTGCTTCCAAAGGCTAGAGAGAGGATTGTGAGAGGCTTTTTGGGAGCTTGAGGCACCATGGGAGGATTATAGAGTGAGTAGGGAAGAGGTTGGACGAACTCCAAGGGATTTTATTGAGGAGGAAGTGGGAGCTTGGGTGGGTTTATATAGGAAAGGTGAGGTAATTCTTTATTATTTAGGTTTGGGTCCCCTTACATTAAATTAATCCAACCCACAAACAATACCATCATTTTTGCCCATGGTTTTTGGAAAAGGGAAGAGGAAAACAATATTTTATAATTCCAATGTCCTAACTTCTTAAAATACTAAGGTTGCTTATGTGGAGGTGAGTCACACTCCCATGGAAATTAATTTAAAAAGGTAAAGTGTTGAATATGTCTTGAGGGGTCCATTAATTCTTTGAAAAGTAAGTAAAACAAACCCAAAATCACATTATTTTAATTATAAAACATATATTGTCCGAACATAAGGATTATGGTATTTTATTACATCACTATTCGGTCATTATGATTTCATAAAACACATTATATATTTAAATGGTATTTAATTTTTACCCAAAAATTTTACAGTCTTGGAAAATTATGAAAAATTCACCGTTGGATAAATTCGACATCCTGATTCCAGTGATGACATCTATTTAATCTAAAAAATTTTCAAAATATGTTAATTTTCACTTTTAAAATAAAAACCAACATTTATCGAAAATTCACGGGTTTTGACATAAATGGATTTCAAACCTTAATATAAAATTTTAATTGCATGCATAAAATTATAAGATCATTTATATTTAATAAAAATTATTTTAATATTATTATTATTATTTTATTAAAATATTATTTTATTCAAAAATCCCTTAATTTAATAAAATAAATTTCTTAATTAAGCAATAAATAAAAACACCATTTGTATATTAAAAACTATTTAAAATGTATCAAAAAGGGCTAGAATTTATGTTCATTATTATATAAAAAAATAATGTACATGAACATAGTACTACTTATTTGTTACATAACCCGTTAAAATAGCCGCATAAGACCTAAGGGTAAGGTGTGAGAAGGTGAAGGACTCTTGGTGCGGATCGGATAACATCGCTCGAGTGGTAATATCTATCAACTTCAACATTTCCCGTAGACGGTCACGTTCGAGCTTTACATAATGAAGCTCATCTTGGGCTTGGTCAAGGGAGAAGCCCAAAGATGCCACCTATTTTCCGATATCCGAAAAATGGGCTTCGTATGGGGCAATTCTACTGGATGAGGCCATCACTTCCTTGGTCTGAGTAAAATTGGGTTCATTAAAGCCTTATATTTATACTAATCATGTGATCACTGTTCAAAGGCTATAAAAGTAACGGTCACAACTCATATCATAAAACCAAATAAGTTGACATCTTGTAAAAACATTTTTTATAAAGAGACATTTAACTGGATCAAGAGGGATTTTCCATTAATGAAACTTTGGGTCATTACAACCACCTACCTTTTGAGTCAAAACCCTTGAATATTGTTGTGAAACCTCAACCGCACCTCCACCGCACCACAAGGATGTTAAAATGAACCCTAAACCATAATATTTCACCTAACATACCCCAAATCAAACCCTAGGTATGAACCCTAACTTCTGGAAACTCTAAAAATTTATAAAAGTGGGAGTAAAGCCTAAAGAGAAGGAATGAATAGAAGAGAGAAAAACGTACCCAAAACAATCTTGAAGAAAATGACCCAAAATCCACCAGCATCTGAATTTGAAAACATCCAAACATTCATGGGAGGTTCTATCAATGATTAGGATATCTTGTATGAATTAAAATTGGGGAAAATGTAAAAATAGAAGGAGTTATGAAAAGATCAATTTACCTCTCCAAATCTGGATGATTTCTGAAATCCATAGTAGTTTCGACCACCTTCGCGATTCTATCAAGCTCCAAATTGTGGGCAGAGGGAATGGGGGCATGCCATAGGTATGTGGCCTCGGTTGAGAGCTGGAATCACTAAAAAAACACAAATAGTGAATGATATATTAAAGCATTAAAATGTTTTTAAATGTAGAAAATGGGATTTCAGGCAGGCCCAATCCCTTAAATAAAAAACTATATCCACCATGATTATGGAATTATAAATGATCCAAATTAATATGGTGGTCTAAATAGGTCAGGGAATGAAAATTAGGAAATATAATTGATGAAATTTTTTAAAAAATTAAGGAGTTATAAAGTAATCATAATTTATTTTTAAATTTGGAATTGGGCTCACAGTTTGGACCAATTCATAAAAACTCACCCATTACTCCATAAATGCTTGGGAAACCCACAAAACAAATCATGAATGGAAATTAAATGGAATTTAGCATTAAAATAAGTCATGTATGTGACAATTCACCCCACCATGAAAACATTCCTCCCCGGAAAGTCACATCAAGGCCAAAGCAACAACCAAACCAAACTGAGAAACCAAGAGGTACTCCCTTGCCATGTTTCACCCCCTAAGGCCAAAATACCTCCAGTGATCAATTAAGTAATAGTCTCACAACCAAAACATAAACCACTTTCCTGAAACGATTAATCGCATTCATTCGTTATTACAAAAGAAAAATCCTCAAACACTATCCGAACAATACTTAAGCAATTCACCCAAACGAACCACAACTTTGAACAAGGTTACAGTTACCTTACATTATCTAATCCATTGGGTGCTCTATATTCCCAATGATTACCCAAGGAAGGTTTTGGTAGCTATATAGCTCCGAACAACATAATCTACACCATTAAAAGACCATGGATAAAGATATGTTACTGGTACGGGGGGAAACAAATATTCTCCCCACCATAAGAGACAACCAATTTTTTTTTCTGAGACAGAATCAGGACACTAATAGGGGAGGCCTGAAAGGACTCCCTGGTATATAGGGTATACTTTCATTCAAAACTTATGAAAGAACATACATGAGAATCAGAGTGGCTCTCCACACCATAAGAACCAACCATCTTCACCGACTAGCATGGGCCGCCATAGAAAAACCCAAAAATTTCAAGATTTGGGAAGTTCGCACGGTTAGTCCGCACAGTTTGTGAACCCTTGAACTATCTGTGCTGATCAATATTCATGCATGGCTTCTAGGGACACATTCTCTCTTAACCGTTCACAAACATGTGCTCAGCCTGTCTAGCCAAATTTCCATCCATTCTTTAAAGACTGAATGGAAAACAAAGAGGGAGGGAATGACATTGGGCGATGTAATGGGTAAAAGGCCCTCCACCCATTTCCACCAAAAGTGAAAAACAGAAGAAAGATAATGATATCAGTGGTTTAAACTCTTCCTATCATTTATATTTAGGATAGGACTTTGTACAAGGGTTTAAATGACACTATGATTTCCCCTAACTACGAGCCAACATCTCTTAGAGACCTATGGATAGAGCTCAAATGATTGAAGCATGTTCGGCCTCGTAGTTAGTCATTGGAAATCTACTAAATGAGAATTCTTCTTTCAGTGCCACTAAAAACTACACTACAATCCCATATAAGTTTTCCAGTCATAACAAATTCCAAACTCACTTTACCTTATCCCGATATTTCACTAAAACAAGGGCTAAGAAGATACACACACATCACACCTTGTTTCTTCTGGTGAGAAACAATAGAAGTAAAGAACACCTACACCCACCTTCCTATAAAATGAACGGTTTTGAAGTTTTTACAAGGGAGACATTCTCCCAAAAGAACAAGGACTCTCGGAGGATTTCACGACTTTCACCAATATGGTCAATTGAGCACATTAAATCATAATGCATCACCAAACATGACCATTGCGACGGATATAAACAATGCATAGAGTGGTACCTTATAAAACATCCCCAAACAACACACAATTCTTGAAAATGGCTACAATATCCTATCGTGACCATATTTCCCACACCGGTGTTTTAACATGAAATCATGATTCATATAATCATTGAAGAGCCCAAAGGTCATCTTGGACACCATTGAGACACTCATCCACACTAACAACCCTAGACCACATCCACATTCGACGAATCAGGATACTTAAGAAACTAAGGTCTCTTTCAACCTTCCACGACCACTCTCCCATTACAAGATGATCTAAAAATAAAATAAAGGAATGGGTGTAGACTCAATCTTCTGATCTCAAGAAAAAAAATATTCCTTATATTGATCAACTGGAGGATTTTTGAATGGAAAAACAATCTGGGTTTCACTTTAGTTATGCATTAACCCTTAATGGGGGAATAACTTATCAAACAAGAAAACCTAAACACCAAACCAAGATGGTCCATTGGTCAAAAATTGCATCAAACCATATCCTAACAGTTGAAGGGATCCACCAAAAAGGTTTCCCAAAACATATCTCAGAGGAGACAACTAACCGGTCCTTCTTCCTAGCTTACCGACCAACCACAAACTCAAAACAAAGTTTGAACATGAGGGGTTCGTGGACTCAAAACATCCCACAACATCTACATCTTGCAAAAATACATAATATAAACCATCCCAAAAAATTATTCAAGACATTTTGTGTCTCTTTAAAAACATTTCTTTGAAAACAAATAGTTCAGTGGTTAGCGCATCCACCAATGGTAACCCATGGGCCTAACACATGCATGTTTCTGTGCCACACCGGGAACCCTCCTCATATCCATCCTGACACGCATCGAGTCATGTAATCAACTATAAATATTGCCATATAACCCCATGAATGTGGTTGATCATGAAAATACCAAAGTTTAAAACAAAAATTCCTTCCACTTTTCAAAACTAAAATGGTCAACCAACACATCCTTTTTCTTAGAATCACTAACCATGAGATCAAAATCCCAACTCACGTCTTACAAAACATTTGAAAAAGACATAACCATTTAGAAAATAACTCACTTTCAAGATATTCACATCAATTTCAAAAAATCTCATCCCATTAAACCACACTTTTATTGTTTAGAAAAATCTATTGGAAACACTTTTCAAATCCAACTTCAGTGTAGTTCCTGCTTTCAAAAGAGGTCTAAGCACACCATTTCCCATTTCAAAACAATTCTAAAAATTCAGTTCCACCATTTCATAAAACAACCCATTCTCTCTTTATTTGGAAATCATTTCACAAAAAAATTACGCATCTATAAAACCAAGTCACATTAAAACCAAAGTGCCAAAATTTCAAAACAAAAGCACAAAACAATGCGAGAGGAAACTAGTTTTAGTGGGTGAATTAGAAATATGGTTGGCGACCATATTCTAATCACTTCACCATCACATAGAGTGCTCTAGGGAATATAACCGGCTCCACATGGCTTTCCAGGCCCGATGAGCTCACTGAGACCATTAACCTTACTCTCTTTTCATTTCCCCTAATCGTCATCAAACCAAGAAACCCAAAGGACTAAGATAAATCCCGAATTCACCGGGTGACTTGAATCTCGTCATGAGGTGGGGTGATCAGGCACACTACACATAACCGAATAACCAAGTCCCAAAAATCCTAACTCTAAACTATCCCGACTGTTCCCTAAATAACGTGACCAAAAGAGTTAACCAGAACCTCCTCTAATACCATTTTGTCATGAACCAGATCTGGTCTCGATCAAACCGGTGCCAAACCCAGCCCGTGCCAATACCCAAAGGGCGTTCCCAATCCCCACGGTCTGTCACAAGTTCCCGGGTATCATATAATTATAATTGGGAATGATTTACCAAATTTTATAAACATTCCACAACAAACAAACCGAATAAAACCAATCTGGATTTTTCAACTAAAATCGTCTTTTACAAAATTTCATAACTGAATTTCATAAGTTAAAACAATTTTTAAAGACCATTAAAAGGATAAAAAAACCAAATAATTACATCCCAAGAACCCTCATGGCAAGGGGCACCTCCCTTAAGCCATCTCTACAAGACTTCACCACCAAGGACCTACCAGAAACCCGAACAACTGGAAGTAAAAACTGTTCCCATCCTGCGACAACAAAAATAACCAAGTCTACTTACACCAAAGGGTGTAAGTAGAGTGTGATCCAAATTCCAATAGGATAACAACACTAATAGATTCCAGGTGATAAACATTTAAGGATGAAAATCATGGAAGTTTTTAAAAACATGAGATGATAGTTAAAATTTCTAAAATATGCAACATTAAATAAAAACTATTTTCAGGTGGGCTAATTTGAAGAATAAAAACATTTAAAATGAAAACCATAGCTAATGAATATTACAGCCTCTCATACCATATGCCGAAGGTATGGAAAATATATCCAGTGAGCACAAGCAATGGGTAATAACCTCTAGGCACTAGCTAGTTGTGGGTCCAGGTACCTCATTTCTCGGTGAGAGTAACTATCACAAATATCTGTTCTCATGCACGAGCCACTAGTAGGGAACATAACCATAACCTAGTGGTCCCCAATCATCATCATCATAGTTTATTTAGTGTTGTATGTTTCAATCTTACTAAATTAAACTGAGGCTAAACCCGCACAGATTCACTAGCATACTAGTACACGTCCACCCACCTAGATACACGGGTTTTCCCATTGTGCTCAAACAAGTTCAAAAAGTCATGAAATATACTTTTCACATGAAAATATCTTTTCCATATCCAAAATTAACCAAAAATCTCACATGTATACCACACAAGTCACAAAAGTACACTTTTCATTCACATTGATTTTGAAATCCGACTCACAAAAGAATAGCCCAGAACACTCTTCACATTTCATTGACACTTCCACAAATACATTAAAAAATTTTATAGACCATCAAAAGACATTATAAATCACATAACAGCCCACTCAAATAATATATAATACCTCTTTCAGAAAAAAATTTAAATTTTCACAACAGACTCACACAAAACAGCCTATAACCATGTTTTGCAGCTCTCTTTTTATTTTCTAAAACATTTCTGCACTTTATAAAACATTCTAAAAATAATATTATAAATCTTAAATAACCACCATACCTTTCAAATACCCATATTAGGTGAACACACCCCCCAAAAAGTACATATACACACTTTTATCCACTTTGTTCAACCAAAAAAAACATTCACAATATTCATAAAACAACTCATGGGGTGCAACTATGTCTTCCACACAAAACCCATTTGAAAACAACCATTTAAGACCAAAATCATTCCAATTCATATAAAAAATATAATTTGAATCCCTAGATACATTTATAAAAACTAATTCAAGTGGTATAAAATAACCTTTAATAATACCACAAAAGATTCAAATGAAAACACACATTTTCATAAAACGACCTCAAGAAGTATAACAATGCTTTACACATCAAACCTATTCAAAAAATTCTTTCTAGGACAACATGACACTAATAAATTTCAAAACCAGAATTTTCAGGGGAAAAAAGATTTTTTAAACCAATTTTATAAATTATAAACTACACCCAAATAAAACCCCATGAGTTACACTTGAAAACACCCAATTTCATGTTAAAAAGTGACTATAAAATTTAACTCATAACCAAATAAATCATAAAAAGTTTTTGCACCATTCCAAACATATTATGAATATGAAAAATGGTTAAATACATCATGATAACTCATCAATAATTATTTACACATGGAACCACCTACCTTTAGAGTCAAAACTCTTGAATCTTGGTGCTAAACCTCAACCGCACCTCCGCCGCACCACAAGGATGTGAAAATGAAACCTAAACCAAAATATTTCACCAAAAATTCTTCAAATCAAACCCTAGGTATGAGCTCCAACTTTGAGACACTCCATAAATTTATGAAAGTGGGAGGAAACCCTAAAGAGAATGAAGGAATTGAAGAGAGAAACACATACCGAAAATAATCTTGAAGAAAACGACCCAAAATCCACCAAAATCTGAATTTTAAAACATCCAACCTTTAATGGGAGGTTATAAAAAATATTAGTATATCTTGTATGAACTGGAATTTGGGAAAAAAATAGTAAAAATAGAAGGATTTATGAAAGGATCAATTTACCTCTCCAAATCTGGACGATTTCTAAAATATAGAGAACATTTGACCACTTTCTTGATTCAATACAGCTCCAAATTGTGGGAGGAAGGACTGGGGGCGCGCCTTAGGTAAGTGGTCTTGGGTGAGTGTTGGAATCACTGAAAAAAAATCAAATATCGAATGAGATATTAAATAATTAAAATTTATTTTTAATGCAGAAAATGGGCTTTCGGGCATGCCCAATCCCTTAAATAAAAACTCATATACACCATGATTATGGATTTATAAATGGTCCGAATTAATATGGCGGTGTTAATAGGTCAGAAGATAACAATTAAAAAATGTAATGGATGAAAAATGTTGAAAAATGAGGGAGTTTTAAAGGAATCAAAATTTATTTAAATCTTAAATTGGGCTCACGGTTTGGCCCAATTAATAAAAACTCATCCATTCCTCCATAAATGATTGGAAACCCTCAAAACAATTCATGAATGAAATTAAATGAAATTTAACATTAAAATAGGTCATGTATATGACAATTCTCCCCACCATGAAAACTTTCCTCCCTAGAAAGTCACGTCAAGGCCAGAGCAACAACCAAACCCAACTGAGAAACCAAGAGGTACACCCTTGCCATATTTCACCCCCAAAGGCCAAAACACCTCCAGTGATCAATCAAGGATTACATTCACAACCAAAACATACACCACATTACTGAAATGATAAATCAAATTCTTAATTTATCCCAAAATAAAACTCCTCAAACACTATCCGAACAAGACTCAATCAATTCACCCAAACAAACAACAACTTTGAAAATGGTTACACAACCCTTACTTTAACTAATCCATTGGGCACTCTCCAGTACCAATGATTACCCAACGAAAATGTTGGTAGATAGATACACTACTGGAAATAAAGGATATACCAACGGTTTAGAACCGTTGGTATAGGCTGGAGAACCGTTGGTATATTTTATACCAACGGTTATCCAAACCGTAGGGAAGTAAGGCGTGGGGAAAGATATATACAAACGGTTTGAAGTAAACCGTTGGGGTAGCCCACTGTAGGTGTGGATTTGCCAACGGTTCTTGTTGAACCGTTGGTATAGGTTTTATATTCTCATCTTATACCAACGGTTCACAACCGTTGGTATAGTATTTTTCCCAACGGTTTTCATGAAACCGTTGGGAATTCAATTGTTTTTATTTTATACCAACGGTTGTAAACCGTTGGTATAGATTTTTTCCCAACGGTTTCATGGAAACCGTTGGCATATGTTTAAGTATGGCAAAGTATACCAACGGTTTACAACCGTTGGTATTCAGTATTTTCAGAATTGTCAGCAGCTCCTCCAGTGGCCCCTCCAGTGCACCTGCATAAAAAACAACACTGAAAAAAACACCACCTCTTTGAATAGAATCATGCTGAATAATTCCCCATTTGAATCTTCATATGACAAAAACACTGACACACTTAAAACAACAAAAAAGAACACCACCTCTTTGAATAGAGTCATGGTGAATAATTCCCCATTTGAATCTTCATATGACAAAAATCATCCAGTATAGATGAATCAGAGTTTCAATAAGTCAAATATTATTTACACCCATTTCAATCTTCATACGACAACCACTTTTATAATATATAGTGAAAAGGTATTTTCATAGGAGTCTCATCACTTGTAACTCAGTAAGTGCCACACCATGCCTCAAATTGAGGCTGGGTTGACTGGTACACATCAAATATGATCCATGGATCATTGTCCTTAAGTTTCAACACAATCAAAATCCGTTTGATCGGTTTGGTATATGTACGTAAAATATTAATCCATTTTGAACAAATGAGAGGTAGTTTGGGTGGTCCCCGCCCCACGGTGACTCGTATTGAGTTGGGATTGACTCGTACATGTCACATATGACCCATGGATTGTTTTACTAAAGTGTCAAAAGAATTAGAAGGTATTTGGTCTGTTTCTCGTATGTCAGTTGTTGATATCACTTACAATTTAGTCCCTTTTCAAGAAAAGAGAGACAATTTGAGTGGTCCTGGCCACACCGTGGCTTGGATTGAGGTAGGTTTGATTCGTAAAAGTCAAATATGACCCATGGATCGTTTTTCTAAAGTTTCAATAGAATCCTAATGCGTTTGGTTGGTTTGGCGTTTGTCAATAGTTGTTTTCACTTAAAGTTATGTCCATTTTAAACAAAAGAGAGACACTTGGAGTGGTGTCGGCCCCAACGGACCTCGGATTGAGGCGGCGTTGACTCGTACATGTCACATATGAGCCATGGATTGTTATCCTAATGTTTCAACACAATCAGAATTTGTTTGATCATTTTGGCCTATGTATGTAAAATGTTGTCCATTTTTAACATATGAGAGACGGTTTGGGTGGTGTCGGCCTCACCATGCCTCGGATTGAGGTGTTATTGACTCTTACACATCAAATATGACCCATGGATTGTTTTCATAAAGTGTAAATAGATTACGAAGGCGTTTGGTCGGTTTCCCGTATGACAGTTGTTGATTTCACTTACAATTTAGTCCATTTTCAACAAAAGAGAGAAAGTTTTAGTGGTCCCAGCCACACCGTGGCTCGGATTGAGGTGGGGTTGACTCGTAAACATCACATATGACCCATGAATTGTTTTCCTAAAGTTTATACAGAATCCGTATGCATTTGGTCAGTTTTCCGTATGTCAATTTTTGTTTTCACTTAAAATTAAGTACATTTTTAAAAAAAGAGCCACTTTCAGTGGTGTCGGCCAAACCGGGCCTCGGATTGAGGCGGGGTTGACTCATACACGTCACATATGAGGCATGAATCATTGTCCTAAAGTTTAAACTCAATCATAATCTGTTTGATCGGTTTGGCGTATGTACATAAAATATTGTCCCTTTGGAACAAAAGAGAGGCAGTTTGGGTGGTCCCGGCCCCACGGTGCCTCGGATTGAGTTGAGGTTGACTCGTACACATCACATATGACCCATGGATCGTTTTCCTAAAATATAAATAGAATCCGAATGTGTTTGGTCAGTTTCCCGTATGTCAGTTGTTGATTTCACTTACAATTTAGTCCATTTTGAACAAAAGAGAGACAGTTTGAGTGGTCCCGGTCACACCGCGGCTCAGATTGTGGCAGATTTGACTCGTACACGTCAAATTTGATCTATGGATCATTTTAGTAACATTTTAATAGAATTAGAAGTTGTTTGGTAGGTTTGGCGTATGTCAGTTGTTGTTTTCACTTAAAATTATGTCCATTTTAAACAAAAGAGAGATAGTTTGAGTAGTTCCGGCCACACCGCAGCTCGGATTGAGGCGATATTGACTTTTAAACATCACATATGACCCATGGATCTTTGTCCTAAAGTTTCGATAGAGCTTGAAGGAGTTTGGTCCGTTTCCCGTATGTCAGTTGTTGATTTCACTTACAATTTAGTCCATTTGTAACAAAAGAGATACATTTTGAGTAGTCCTGGCCACACCGTGGCTCAGTTTTTGGCGGGGTTGACTTGTACACGTCACATATGACACATGGATTGTTGTCCTAAAGTTTAGACATAATTAATAGGCGTTTGGTCGGTTTCTCGTATGTCAGTTGTTGTTTTCACTTAAAATTAAATACATTTAAAAAAAAGAGAGGTACTTTGAGTTGTGTCGGCCATACCGGGCCTCGGATTGAGACGGGGTTTACTCGTACACATCACATATGATCCAGGTATCATTTTCATAAAGTTAAAACACAATCAGAATCTGTTTGATCGGTTTGGCGTATGTACGTAAACTATTGTCCATTTTTAACAAAAGAGAGGCAGTTTGGATGGTCCCGGCCCCACGGTGCCTCATATTGAGGTAGAGTTGACTCATACACGTCACATATGACCAATGGATTGTTTTACTAATGTTTCAATATAATCCTAAGGCGTTTGGTCCGTTTCCCGTATGTCAGTTGTTGATTTCACTTACAATTTAGTCCATTTTGAACAAAAGAGAGAGAGTTTGAGTGGTATCGGCCACATCGTGGCTCGGTTTGTGGAGGGGTTGACCCGTACACGTCACATATGACCCATGGATCATTTTACTAAAGTTTTAACAGAACTCGTAGGTGTTTGATCAGTTTGGTGTATGTCAGTTGATGCTTTTCTCTTAAAATGATGTCCTTTTGAAACAAAAGACGGACACATTGAGTGGTGTCAGCCGCACCGCATGTCGGATTGAGGCGGGGATGATTCTTACATGTCACATAGGACCCATGGATCGTTCTCCTAAAGTTTCAATGGAAACCGAATGCGTTTGGTTGGTTTTCCGTATGTACTTAAAATGATGTCCATTTTAAACAAAAGAGAGCCACTTAGACTGATCTCGGCCACACCGCAACTCGGATTGAGCCCGGGTTGGCTCGTACAGGTCACATATGACCGATGGATCATTGTGATAAATTATCAACAGATTCGGAATGCATTTGGTCAGTTTTGCATATGTCAGTTGTTCTTTTCACTTATAATCCTGTCCATTTTAAACAAAAGAGACATAGTTAGAACGGTGTCGGCCACACCGCTCCTCGGATTGAGGCGGGATTGACTCGTACACGTCACATACGACCCATGGATCCTTGTGCTAAAGTATCGACACAGTCCGAATGCCTTTGGTCGGTTTTTCGTATGTCACTTGATGCTTTTCACTTAAAATGACGTCATTTTGAAACAAAAGACCGACACTTTGAGTGGTGTCAGGCACACCGCGTCTCCGATTGTGGCGGGGTTGATTCGTACACGTCACATATTACCCATGGATCGTTCTCATAAATTTTCAATGGAAACCGAATCCGTTTGGTCATTTTTCAGTATGTACTTAAAATGGTGTCCATTTTAAACAAAAGAGAGCCACTTAGACTTATCCCGGCCACACCGCGACTTGGATTCTTCCCAGGTTGGCTCGTACACATCACATATGACCCATTGATTGTTGGGATAAATTATCAACAGATTCAGAATGCGTTTGGTCGGTTTTCCGTATTCCAGTTGATGCTTTTCACTTAAAATGACGTCCTTTTGAAACAAAAGACGGACACTTTGAGTGGTGTCGGCCACACCGCGTCTCCGGATTGAGCTGAAACCACCGTGAGACATTCTAATTATTATTCGTGACGTGTACGCGCATAGGTCACGTCAATCGGACGTGCGGTTTGCGCGGTACGACTCAATATTCGTGTATTAAGTGATGAGCGTGCTTCGTAAACGCGCGCGAGGGGGTCCAAACAGGCCGAACGAAGTCAGAATGGCCTGAAATCAGACAACAAATACGGGTGAGTGATTTATGAAGTGGTCGAGCAGACGGCACGTCAATCGGACGTGTCGTGTGCCCGCGGTGACCGAGAACGCAGTTCGGGTGTCATAAACGGCCAAAACGGGCATCAAACGGTCAAATTCATAGCAGACGACTTTAAATTCACCTGAAACCACCGTGCAATATTCTAATTATTATTCGTGACATGTACGCGTAGACCTCACGTCAATCGGACGTGTGGTTTGCGCGGTACGGCTCAATATTCGTGTTTTAAGTGATGCGCGCGCTTCGTAAACGCGCGTGAGGGGGGTCCAAACGGGCCTAACGATGTCGGAATGACCTGAAATCAGACGATAAATACGGGTGAGTGATTTATCAAGTGGTCGAGCAGACGGAACGTCTGTCGGACGTGCCGTGTGCCCGCGGTGACCGACAACGCAGTTCTGGTGTTATAAACGGCCAAAACGGGCGTCCAACGGGCAAATTCATAGCGGACAACCTCGGATTGTGCTGAAACCACCGTGAAACATTCTTATTATTATTAGTGACGTGTACGCGTAGAAGGCACATCAATCGGATGTGCGGTCTGTGCGGTAGGGCTCATTATGCGTTCTTTAAGCGTTGCGCGCGCTTGATAAACGCGCGTGGGGGGTCCAAACTGGCCGAACGATGTCCGAATGACCTGAAATCCGACGACATCAAAGGGTGAGTAAATTGTGATGTGGTCGAGCAGAGGGCATGTCAATCGGACGTGCCGTGTGCCCGCGGTGACCGGGAACGCCGTTCTGGTGTCATAAACGGCCAAAACAGGCGTCTAACGGTCAAACTCATAGCGGACGACAACAGATTGACCTGAAATCACAGGACAACAATCCCATTATTATTCTCGAGATGCACGCATAGACAGCACATCAATCGGACGTGCGGTCTGCACGGGAGGGCTCATTATGCGTTCTTTAAGCGTTGCGCGCGCTTGATAAACGGGCGTGGGGGGGTCCAAACTGACCGAACGAAGTCCGAATGGCCTGAAATCGGACGACATCAAAGGGTGAATGAATTGTGATGTGGTCGAGCAGACGGCACGTCAATCGGACGTGCCGTGTTCCCGCGGTGACCGGGAACGCCGTTCTGGTGTCATAAAGGGCCAAAACGGGCATCTAACGTTCAAAATCATAGCGGACGACATCGGATTGACCTGATATCACAGTACAACAATACAATTATTATTCGTGACGTGCACGCGCAGACGACATGTCAATCGGATGTGCGGTCTGTGCGGTAGGGCTCATTATGCGTTCTTTAAGCGTTGCGCGTGCTTGATAAACGCGCGTGGGGGGTCCAAACTGGCCGAACGATGTCCGAATGGCCTGAAATCGGACGACATCAAAGGGTGAGTAAATTGTGATGTGTTCGAGCATAGGGAATGTCAATCGGACGTGCCGTGTGCCCGCAGTGACTAGAAACGCCGTTCTGGTGTCATAAACGGCCAAAACAGGTGTCTAACGGTCAAACTCATAGCGAACGACAATAGATTGACCTGAAATCACAGGGCAACAATCCCATTATTATTCTCGACGTGCACGCACAGACGACACATCAATCGGACGTGTGTTCTGCATGGGAGGGCTCATTATGCGTTCTTTAAGCTTTGCACGCGCTTGATAAACGCGCGTGGGGGTGGGGGGGGGGTCCAAACTGGACGAAC
This sequence comes from Viscum album, assembly GCA_963277665.1. Taxonomy (NCBI): domain Eukaryota; kingdom Viridiplantae; phylum Streptophyta; class Magnoliopsida; order Santalales; family Viscaceae; genus Viscum; species Viscum album. Next base: position 881,575,810 of record OY728166.1, read on the forward strand.
GATGTCCGAATGGCCTGAAATCGGACGACATCAAAGGGTGAGTTAATTGTGATGTGGTCGAGTAGACGGCACGTCAATCGCACGTGCCGTGTGCCCGCGGTGACCGGGAACGCCGTTCTGGTGTCAAAAACGGCCAAAACGGGCGTCTAACGGTCAAACTCATAGCGGACGACATCGGATTGACCTGAAATCACAGGGCAAAAATCCCATTATTATTTGCGACGTGCACGCGTAGACGGAACGTCAATCAGACGTGCGGTCTGCGCGGGAGGACTCATTATGCGTTCTTTTAGCGTTGCGCGCGCTTGATAAAAGCGCGTGGGGGGTCCAAACTGGCCGAAAGAAGTCCGAATGGCCTGAAATCGGACGACATCAAAGGGTGAGTGAATTGTGATGTGGTCGAGCAGACGATACATCAATCGGATGTGTCGTGTGCCCGCGGTGACCGGGAACACCGTTTTGGTGTCATAAACGGCCAAAACGGGCGTCTAACGGTAAAACTCATAGAGGAAGACATCAGATTGCCCTGAAATTATAGGACAACAATACCATTATTATTCGCGACGTGCACGCGCAGAAGGCACATCAATCAGACGTGCGGTCTGCGCGGGAGGGCTCATTATGCGTTCTTTAAGCGTTGCGCGCGCTTGAGAAACGCGCGTGGGGGGTCCAAACTGGCCGAATGAATTCCGAATGGCGTGAAATCGGACGACATCAAAGGTTGAGTGAATTGTGATGTGGGCGAGCAGAAGGCACGTCAATCGGACGTGCCGTGTGCCCGTGGTGACCGGTAACTCCGTTCTGGTGTCATAAACGGGCAAAATGGGCGTCTAACGTTCAAACTCATAGCGGACGACATCAGATAGACCTGAAATCACAGGACAACAATCCCATTATTATTCGCGACGTGCACACACAGACGGAACATCAATCGGACGTGCGGTCTGCGCGGGAGGTCTCATTATGCGTTCTTTAAGCGTTGCGCGCGCTTGATAAACGCGCGTGGGGGGGTCCAAACTGACCGAATGACAAAACCAAATAGGAACACACCCTCATGTTATCATATTAATAACTCTTCTTGAATCATTGAGAGTCACATCCCAATGATCATAGGATCATTAGCCTAATTGATCACTAACCATGAAACACATGTATGTTGGTCATGTCACCACATGCATCATCACTCATGCCACCATATCAATATATCACAAGGAATTCTCCAGGATAAGACAATATTTGATCACACATCATTCACATTTAGTTATCATAATACAAATTATATTTACATGCTTATGATATAGAATGAATCCACATTAGTAAGACCCACCCCTCTCATATGTTACCATCACATCACTACAACCCATCCTAGAAAGCACCCTACCGCATACAAATTCACCCAATCTAGGGTCTAATACCCAACAGGATCTTACATACTAGGATACACATCATGGATCACTATCAAAACCATAAAAACATTGAAAGATCTCAAAAAATTAGTGCATGCCATCATTAGCTCATAGAATTGAAAAAAGGTAAGTAACAAGCAATATATCTCACTACTCCATACTCACCCAACAACATAAGGGTCTCACATTACTAGGGAATAATTCTATCCAATACTAAATGATCTTGATCTATTTTTCATATACATATATGATTCACCTCACCAATTACTAAATATTAATAACATAAAAAATTATGATTCCATTTAACTAGAATTAAACCATCAGGTTTTACAAGGAAATTCTATATAAGTATTTGTTTACACTTTAAATTATCTTACCCCATACCATAAATAAGGTGTTCAACAAAAATCAAGAACATGAATTTCATGTTAACACCCAACATTGATTCATTAATAAATTCTATTCGAATTTTATGGAAATACCAAATTAAATTAGTGAATCAATGTACCTATAGTGGTGCACATGACCACCATGAAACAATCATAAATTTTTACAAAAACCCTAATAATTGGGAATAACAAAATCAAGAATAGAAGTATATGATTTATAAGAGCTGGAACTATATTGTTGATAAAATATAGGAGTCTAACCTGGTAGGTGCTGATCTGATGGACGATGTGGGGATTGGGAGGTCCTTCCGCAAGAAATCGCTCCAGGAGGACACGAGGTGAATGCTTCTGTAATGTGGGGAGGCCGCTGGCTCGATTTGGTATTTGGGGCTTTTTTTTCCAACGGTTTTTAATAACCGTTGGGAAAGACCAACCTTTCCCAATTTCTTCACCACTTTTCCCAACGGTTCTAAGAACCGTTGGGAAAAACAATCTTTCCCAACGGTTTCCATATAACCGTTGGGAAAACAAGGGTCCTTCACCACTTTTCCCAACGGTTCTTAAAGAACCGTTGGGAAAAACTTATCTTTCCCAACGGTTTCATACAACCGTTGGGAAAACTATGCATTGAGGGGTTTTTCCCAACGGTTTAGAGAAACCGTTGGGAAAGATATGATATGCCAACGGTTCTTTGAACCGTTGGTACACAACTGTTGGGAAAGATCCCTTTTCCAGTAGTGATAGCTCTAGAAAAGACTATCTACACCAAGACAAGAACATGGATAAATCTACATTACTGGTGCGGGGGGACACACATACTCTCCCCACCATAAGAGACAACCAATAATTTTTTTCCCGAGTCAAAATAAGGACACTAATAGGGGGATGCCTGAATGGACTCCCTGATACATAGGGTAGACTTTCATTAAAAATATCCAAAGTAACATACATGAAAATCATAGTGGTTCTCCCCACCATAAGAACCAACCATCATAATCGAATAGCACGATCCAGCACAGAAAAACCCAAAAATTTCAAGATTTGGGGAGGTCGCACGGTTAGTCCGCACAGTTTGTGAAACCGTGAACTAACTATGCTGATCAATATTCATGCATGGCTTCCAGGCACACAATCTCTCTTAATCATTCAAAATCCATGTGCTCAGCCTGTCTAGCCAAATTTCCAACCATTCTCCAATGACTCAATGGAATCCAAAAAGAGGGGGAATGACATTGGGTTATGTCAGGGGTATAAGGCCCTCCAACTATTTGCACCAAACGTGAAAAATGAAGAAAGATAATGATACCAGAGGTTTAAACTCTTCCTATCATTCATATTTAGGATAGGACTTGGTACAAGGGTTTAAATGACCCTATGATTTCCCATATCTACGAGCCATCTTCTCTCTGAGACCTATGGCTGGAGCTCAAATGATTGAATCATCATATGCCTCACATTTAGTCTTTGGAAACACATTGAATGAGAATTCATCTTTTAGTGCCACCAAAAACTACACGGCAATCCCAGATAAGTTTTCCAGACATAACAAATTCGAAACTCACTTTACCTTATCCCAAAATTTCACTAAAACAAGGGCTAAGAAGATTCACACACATCACACCTTGTTTCTTCTGGTGAGAAACAATAGAAGTAAAGAACACCTACACTCACCTTCCTCTAAAATGGATGATTTTGACGTTTTCCCAATGGAGACATTCTCCCAACATAAGAGGGACTCTCATAGGATTTCACGACTTTCACCTACATAGTCAATCGAGCACATGACTTCCTAAGGAATCCCTGAACATGACCATAGTGACTGATATAAACAATGCATAGATAGGGACCTTATACAACACCCCCAAATAACACACAGTTCTAGAAAGTGGCTCCAATATCCTATCGAGACCATATTGCCTACACCTGTGGTTTAACATGAACTCATGGTTCATAGAAACTTTTATGAACCCAAAGGTCATCTTAGACACCATTGACACACTCATCCACACGAAGAACCCTAGACCACATCCACCTTCGACAAATCAGGAATCTTAAGAAACTAAGGTCTCTTTCAACCTTCCACGAGCACTCTCCCATTATAAGATGATATAAAAATCAATTAATGGAATGGGTGTAGACTCAATCTACAGATCTCTAGAAAAACAAATTTATTCCTTATATTTATCAATTGGAGGATTTTCGAATGGAAAAAAAATCTGGGTTGCACTACAGTTATGCATTAACCCTTAATAGGGGAATACATTATCCAACAAGACAACCTAAAGTCCCAACAAAACTGTTACATTGTTCAAAATGTTCCACAAACCAGATCCAAACACATGAAGGGATCCACCATAATGGTGTCCCAAAACATATCTCAGTGGAGATTACTAACCGGTCCTTCTACCCAGCTTACCGACAAAAACACAAACTCAAAACATAGTTCAAACAGGAGGGGTTTTTGGACTCAAAACATCCCAAAACATCTACATTTTCCTAACAAAAATTATAAAAACATCCCAATAAAATAATCCAGACATCATGTTTCTCTTTAAAAACATTTCAGTGAAAAAAATGGTTCAGCGGTTAGTGCATCCACCAATGTTACCCCATGGGCCTTACACATGCATGTTTCTATGCCACACCGAGAACCCTCCTCATATCCATCCAGACACTCATCGAGTCATGTCATAAACTGTCCATATTCCCATATAACCCCATGCATATGGTTACTCCCGAAAATACCAAAGTTTAAAACAAAAATTCTTTCCACTTTTCAAAACCAAAAAGGTCAACCAACACATCCGTTTTCTCAAAACCTCTAACAATGAGATCAAAATCCCAACTCACATCTTACAAAACATTTTAGAAAGACACATCCATTTATAAAATAACTCACTTTCAAGATATTCACATCAATTTCAAAGAATCTCATCCCATTAAAAAACACTTTGATTGTTTAGAAAGCTCTATTGGAAACACTTTTCAAAACCAACTTCAGTGTAGTTCCTTCCTTCAAAAGAGGTGAAGCAAACCATTTACCATTTCAAAACAATTCAAAAAATTCACTTCTTCCATTTCATAGACAAAACAATTCCCTCATTATTTGGAAATAATTTCACAAAAACTTTACGTTTCTTTAAAACCAAGTCACTTTAAAACCAAAGTGCCAATATTTCAAAACTAAAGAACAAAACAATGCGAGAGGAAACTAGTTTGAGTGGGTGACTTAGAAATATGGTTGGCGACCATATTCCAATCAAATAACCATCATATATAGTTTTCTAGGGAATATCCCCGACTCCACATGGCTTGCCAGGCCCTACGAGCTCACTGAGACCATTAACAAAAGTCTCTTTTCATTTCCCCTAATCATCATCAAACCATGAGACCCAAAGGACTAAGATAAATCCCAAATTCCCCTGGTGACTCAAATCCCATCATGAGGTGTGGTGATCAGGCACCCTACCCATAACCGAATTACCAATTCCGAAGAATCGATACTCTAGGCTATCCCAGCGGTTCCCTAAATTACGTTACCAAAAGAGTTAACCAGAACCTCCTCTAATACCATTTTGTCACGAACCGGAACTGGTCGCCCTCAAACTGGCACCAAACGCGGCCCGTTCCAATACCCGAAAGGCGTTCCCGATCCACACTGGCTGGAACAAGTCCTCGAGTCTCATATAATGATAATTGGTAACGATTTACCAGATTTTATAAACATTACACAACAAACAAACTCAATAAAACAAATCTGGATTTTTCAACTAAAACATCGTTTTACAAAATTTCATAACTAAATTACATAAGTTAAAACTATCTTTAAAGACCATTAAAAAGGTATAAAACCAAATAAAGATATCCCAAGAACCCTCATGTAAAGTGCAACCGCCCTAAAGCCATCTCCACAAGACTTTTCCACCAAGGACCTGCCAGAAACCCAAACCCCTAGAACTAAAAACTGTACCCAACCTGCGACAACAAAAATAACCAAGTCTACTTACAACCAAGGGTTTAAGTAGGGTGTGAGCCAAATACCACTAGGATACCACCACTAATAGATTCCATATGATAAACATTTATTGACGAAAAGCATGCAAGTTTTCAAAAACATGAGATGCTAATTAAAATTTCTAAAAGATGCAACATTAAATAAAAACATTTTTCAGGTAGGCTAATTTAAAGAATAAAAACATTTAAAATAAATAAAATAGCTACTTAATTTTCGAGCCTCTCACACCGTATTCCTACGGTAAGAAAAAAATATCCAATGAGAACAGGCAATGGAAAATAACCCCTTGGCACTAGCTAGCTGTGGGTCACAGGTACCTCATATCTCAGTGAGAGTAACATTCACAAATATGTGTTCTCATGCACGAGCCACTAGTAGGGAACATACGCATATCATAGTGGTCCCCAATCATCTTCATCATAGTTTATTTAGTGTTTTAATCTCCAATCTTGCTAACTGAAACTGAGCCCAAACCCCACTGATTCACTAACATACTAGTACACGTCCACCCACCTAGATACCCGGGTATTCCCTTTGTGCTCAAACAAGTTCAAAAATTCATGAAATATACTTTTCACATGAAAATATCATTTCCATATCCAAAATTCACCATACATCCCACATGTATACCACACAAGTCACAAAAGTACACTTTTCATTCTAATTGATTTTGAAATCCAACTCACACAAAAATAGCCCAGAACACTCTTCACATTTCATTGACACTTCCACAAATCCTTTAAAAAAATTTATAAACCATTAAAAGACATTATAAGTCACATAACACCCCACCCAAATAAAATATAATACCACTTTCATCAACAAAATTCAATTTTCACAATAGACTCACACAAAACAGCCTACAACTATGTTTTGCAGCTCTCATTCAATTTTCTAAAACATTTCAGAACTTTATAAAACATTCTAAAAAATATATGTGAAATCATAAATAAAAACCATACCTTTAAAAAACCCATATTAGGTGAACACACCCCTCAAATAGTTCATATACACCCTTTTATCCACTTTTTTTAACCAATCAATACATTCACAATATTCATAAAACAACTCAAGGGGTGTAACTATGTCTTGCACACAAAACCCATTTCAAAACACCGATTTAAGACCAAAACCATACCAATTCCTATAAAAAACATAATTGGGAGCCCTATATACATTTATAAAGACACATTCCAGTGTTATAAAATAACCTTGAATAATACCACAAAAGATACAAATGAAAACACACATTTTCATAAAATGACCTCAAGAAGTATAACCATGTTTTACACATCAAACCTATTCAAAAAACATATTTTCTGGACAAAATGACACTAATAAATTACCAAAACAGAATTTTATGTCCAAAAAATATTTAATAAACCAATTTTATAAGTTATAAACTACGCACGAATAAAACCCCATGAGTTACACATGAAAACACCCAATTTCAAGTTAAAAAACGACTATAAAATTTAACTCAAAACCAAATAAATCATAAATAGTTTTAGCACCACACCAAACATATGATTAATATGAAAAATTGTTAAATACATCAAGCTAACTCATCAATAATTGTTTACACAGGGAACATCCTACCTTTTGAGTCAAAACGCTTGAATCTTGGTGTGAAACCTCAACTGCACCTCCACCGCACCAAAGGGATGTGAAAATGAACCCTAAACCATAATATTTCATCAAAAATACCCCAAATATAATCCTAAGTATGATCCCTAACTTTTGGATACTCTATAAATTTATGAATGTGGGATGAAACCCTAAAGAGAAGGAAGGAATTGAAGAGAGAAACACATAACCAAAATAATTTTGAAGAAAATAACCCAAAATCCACCAGCATCTGAATTTGAAAACATCCAACAATTAATGGGAGCATCGAAAAAATATTATGATATCTTGTAGGAACTGGAATGGGGGAAATAGAGTAAAAATAGAAGGAGTTATGAAAGGATCAATTTACCTCTCAAAATCTGGAGGATTTCTGAAATCCATAGATGTTTCGACAACTTTTGGGATTATATCGAGCCCCAAATTGTGGGAGGAGGGAATGGGGGAGTGCCTTAGGTATGTGGGATCGGGTGAGAGTTAGAATCACCGAAAAACAAAAATAGGGGAGGAGATGATAAAGAATTAATATTTATTTTAAATGCCGAAAATGGGATTTCGGGCAGGCCCAATCCCTTAAATAAAAACACATACCAACCAGGATAATCGATTTATAAATGGTCCAAATTAATATGGTGATGTTAATAGGTCAGGGGATGACAATTAGGAATTGTAATGGATTAAAAATGTTGAATAATAAAATAGTTATAAAGGAATCAAAATTTCTTTTTAAATCTGGAATTGGGCTCACGGTTTGGACCAATTCATAAAAACTCACCCATTCCTCCATAAATGATTGGGAAACCCTCAAAACAAAGCGTGAATGGAAATTAAATGGAATTTATCTTTAAAATAAGTCATGTATGTGACATGATCAAATTCAAAAATGATGGCCCCTAGAAATGAAGATCAATCTTTTTAGATTGTGGATCTATTTATAAATATCATAATGGGAAAATCCTTGTATTTTTTATAGTACGTGTGGAATGGAAACTTCATTTTAAGAAAAAACGTTTTCTGTCATCTCCCTGGGGTTTCACATATAAAAATGGATGTCCCAAAATATTTCATGAATGATACCCTAATACCATGGTGTATGTGGTCTAGAATGGTGTCACTCATCTTGTATAGCCACTCACATCAATATTGTTACACTATTTTGACATTCTATCAAAACTCAACTATATCATCACCCATGATTTGTGAGTGATATACATGATGGTGGCTGGACATTCCAAAAAAGTATTAAATATCGATATCACCTTGTAAGATGAACTTATTATGGAGTTTTGTTTTATTTTCTTGAAAAATATTGTAATAAGATTCCATCATTTAGACTATTTTAACTTTTTACATATTCCAATAATGTTTTATTTGGTATTTTTATACATGCAATAACCTTATAATAAAATAAAATCAAACAATTAATAAACTCATAAAATATATTATTCTATGTTTAATTTGTTTCAATTGATTTTTTCTATTCATTTTCAAATGTTTTTATACTCAAGATATCGATGGAATATTTTTATCACAAAATAACATTATTTTCCCTCCAATGAAACATACTTTTCATCAAAATTCAATTTTTATAAAAAACAGTGTAATGATTTAATTTTCTATTAATCATTGATGCATTAATGTCACTATTTGCTATGATTTAATTTTAACAATTTTTTTATGAATAATCCTCTTTTCAATTCTTGAATAAGTTTTTTTTTTATTTTTTACATAAGTGTAAAAGGGATGTTTTTTATTATATTATAAAGCACAAATAAAATTTCCCATTTTGTATATTCTCATTTATTTGAATCATTCATAACATTTGATTAATATATTTTTATCTTAAATATTTTAAAAAATATATTTTTGTTAAATTATTTCCATGTGAAATGTGTATTTCCCTCATGAAAGGCTCAATATGATATTTTAAAAAGGATTATATATAATATGACATCATACGATGTTTCTTAATCATTTCCAGGGATATGATACAGTGGTAGCATCCAAATTATTTATCTATATGGATTAAGATTATGATTACAAGATATTGGTGAAACCAGGTTCCCTTCTTTGAGTAATACCATTTCAAAATGTCTATAAAACCTATATTATTTCATTGGTTATAATTTTATTATTTTAAATTAACATAGAGAAAAAAAATGAATGATTTAAATTATGTGATGGATAGGTAAATATATATATATATATATAACCCTACATGGAGTTGGAAAAATGTAGATATCTCCTGATATAAGAAGGAATGTATTGGAGTGTGAACCATGATTAGTAATGGAGTTTTTTTATATATTATTGTCTTGGTAGTGATAAATGACTACATAGATGGTTTTTAAGAGTGAACCTATTCCACAATTATAGTCTTTTATGTAATCCTTAATTATATAGAAAATTATTTTCTATGGTTATGACTATTCAAAAATATTATGAATTATGATAATGTTAAAATCATATAGATCTTATAAATTGAATCCATTAAGAATAATTCTTTTTTAACTACCATGATTTCTGCTAAAAATCATTATTTTAAACTATGACATGATATTATATTTTTTAATATTTAATGATCTTTTTCAGAAACCCTTATTCCCATATTTTTTTAATATGATCATTTCTATATCCCATATTTAACCATAATTCGTTTCTAAACTCACCCTTTATTATATTTCAATTTACCTATGTATTGAATAATGATATATTGTATGATATTATATATAATATTGTTATATTTGAAGAACCTAGTTAGAGATGTGGTGGTTCACTTATGGTAAGTTGTTTTATATATCCATGTTTCCAATCGATCAAAACCTATATGAATATAGAGAGTATTATTTTGTTATTTAATGAATATTTATATAATAAGATGTAATATATATATTGATGAATATTATATGTCAGTATATATTTTATTTATGAACAAGTTTCTATAGATACATAATCTATAAATATCATATTGGATGTTTCGAGGGAATTCACTTCATAATCCCCCAAAAAAAATTCAGGATGTCTCTTGTAAAATGTGGCCCTTATTACATCATATAGAAACTAATAATTTTAAAATTATGTTCATATTGTTAAACTAAATACTATTTGATTACATTCCATGAAATCTGTATATTAATAACAAATCACATTTCTTCCTGGATGTGGGAGACTACTCATATGAATAAATGATGTCATAAATGTTTAAAGGATTTAATTCTCATGAAGAAGATGATATATTACCTTTCCAAAAAAATATTTATTTCATTAACATAATATATATTATTTAAATTATTTAAAATAACCATCATTTTTTAGTTGTGATGAAAAATTAAACAAATATTTTCACTGAGGTGGCAATCCACATGTACACTTGAGTGATGTTCTAACATCCCACAGGTTGAAATGGAAAAAATGGAATCATTATAATCATAATAAATATTCATTATATGTTTGTAAATTACATTATTATTTTGGTACGGTAAAATAATTTTTGGTTATGGTAGAAGAATAAATTAAGAATAAGTATGATATTTAGTACTTATAACGTATCCCCATATAACCAATTTAGATAATATCATAAGACCTATATTTTTTTAGACTATGACCTATATGATGTAGGTATAGAAGTTCAAGAGACACTTTTTTAGAAATTGGATGAACTAGATAACTCAAAATCTATGAGTAAGAGAGGATATAATATATCCATTTATAAGTGAGTGGAGGGGAAACATATGAATTAGTTGTTGTTTTACTTAATATAAATTACTTTTCATCTAAATTTTTCGTGATGTAAATATATTTATATTTTATGAATAAGAAGATTCAAAATAATCAATGGAAAAATATATAGGTTGAAGTGATATTTTCACCCCTATATCTTGGTTTTAACTCCTAATTAATCCCTTGAATGATTATTGTGTTATTAATGTTTAATATGTTATTTTCAAATGAATGTACTATAATAGGATATATTAATAATAACTACACAATGGGTGATATTATATACCATATCTCATTGACATTTCTAATTATAGTGGTTTTATGATATTTGTATCATTATATAAAATATTATTTATCATAATACACTACTAGAGTCATTTTTTGGACTATTCATACAATTTTACATTGATGATTTCAATATATAAATGAAAATATAATATAATTATTTAAAAAATTATTATATATTATTTAAAAAAACAAAATTCCTCTAACTGAAAAATTCATCCCAAATACATATCATTTAATATATTCAATATAAATCACTCTAGTGTTCTATTTCATGAAAAAAAACTGTGTCGGTGTTGTGTAAGCACTAAAGTTAAATATTCACAACATAAAAGATATAAAAAATTATCATGGTAAATAATCTAATTAATCTTTGAAATGAATATTTAGAACCATATATAACTTCATTATATCCATATAAACTAATATTAATGTTATTAAAACAAAGAGAGTGACATTTTAATTTTATTCATTATTTAAAATCCTATTTTTCTCATTATCAATGTAAAGCTGCCTAATACCTTTTCATTTTCAATCCATGGAATTTAATAATAAAAAATAATCTCTCATATATTTTATAGACACGTTTTAGTGGGATTTTAGCATTTATCTCATAGTTTTAACCATTTTTTACACGATTTACCATTATAGAGGTGAAACATATTTACTACCACTACTGTTAAAAATTCATAATGATAAAAGGATACTATTAACCAAATTTTTACACACAACCTAAAAATATGGAATCCTTTTTTCATTGATCAATTTTATGATGGTAATAAAAAAAATAAACTATAATAACAAATAGTTCTATTAATATTGTGTTTTAAGATTAAACATGAACTTCGGTCGATATACTTTGTAATTATTACTTAGGATGAATTAATTAGATTCTATTTAATTAAATAATACCTATATTAAATTATCATGATAAAAATTGTCATTAGTGGGACTAAGAAATAAATCTATTTAATTAAAAAAAATATTTTTTCACTGAAATCCGTATCTTTCTGAATCAACATAAAAATAAAACAGTATCATAAAAAACATTTATAATATAATTTTTACTTTTTGACTTCAAAAATGAAATTCATTTTTTCAAATAAAAATTTTAAAATGATGAAATTATTATTTTATATAAATCAATAAAACATGAAAAATAATTTTGAATGATTAGAACTATGTTATTTCTTATTTAATTAATTACATAAAATTCTTAAAATTATTTTGAATATAGTAGTAAAGTACATTCAATATCTTCTTCTGATTCATTTTTTGTAGAATCTATTAAGAATTATATAAAAATAGAACTATTAAATAGGAAATTATCAAGTAAAAAATTTAGGAAGCATGAAAATAGGGGGTTCCAACTCCTAGAACAACCTTAAAAAAATATTTTCTTATCGAAAATTAATAGTACCTAAGGCTATGATACTTAAATATCCATTAACATATTTTTTTTATATTCAAAATTTTAAACTCCATGGAATTTATTAAACCAAATATTCTATTATAGGGTACGTTCTGGTATGATAAATCAAGGATTCCGATTTAATTGTGGTAATATTAGTTTAGCTAATGTGGGAACTCTCTAGGTTTTAAATCACTCCTCACTTAATAGTTTCTCTATAGTCAACATTGGTGAAAAATTGATTGTATGGGTAGATAAATTATCAAATTTTCATCTCTTATTGTAATTTATTTATCCAAAAAATAGATATCAATAAGTGATAATACCATATAAGAACATAATCATTATCATATAAAGAAAAAATGACCATTATAATACTCTTGGGTCTTTAATTATAAAATATATATATAAACTCCAATTCCAGTCATTTTAGTTGGAGAAATTTACAGTTGGTATAAAATAAACTATATTAGAATTGATTCTAGTATGCTTGAATATGATTTTTCTAATAAACTAGTCCTTTATTAAATGAAAACTATGTCATGTATTACCTTTTTAAGGATAATATTTTACAATTATTCTATTTCTTTCGGCCTTATTTCTAGAAATTTCAAGCCATGTCTATCTTTTAGATATGAAAATGCATGGGATTATCTTATGGGTTGTCTTAAATATTTTCTTGATCTATGAAATTATAATCACATTGTTATAGATTCATTTTACTATAAAAAAAATATTAAGATTTTTAGGTACAATCTCATGGGGTGGTTCAAGGAAACATCATACATGATTAAAATGATATTTTCTCCCTTGAAAGATAAATTAAATATATGATGTATGAATCATGTAATTGTGATTTTACTATGGATAATCACCATGAAATTTTCCATACATATATCATGAAATAATTAATCTATATTAATTAAAAACATTTAGAGGAAACATCAATGAAATATTTTCTAAAGGATGGGTATGTAAAAAAAATATTTTATAATCAGGTTCAAATTTCTAAGAAGTCTTCTATACAACTACCATTAATTAAATATGATGATAGGGAAAATCATAATGAGTGAAAACTTTTTGATCATATTGTCTATTATTTTATAAATATTTTTAATGGGACTAATCTAGAAAGAGACCATGATTTTGAAACCCTTACAATTATTGTTAGTAATGATAAAACGAAATAGATTACAAACATCCCTATTGATTTTTAGATAAGTGTATAAATAAAAATTATTTTGTCTGATAGTGCTTCAGACCCTGATGGTTTTACAAATTAGATTTTTAATTGTTTTTAGATTTTATCTTTATGGATGCATGTATATTTGTTAAACTATTTTATATACAAGCATCCTCCCACATTGCCTTAATGTTTTGTTTCTCCCCCAGATTCCCAAAGATGAAAATTCATATGAGATACACATCTTTATGCCAATAAACCATATCAAAAACATATGAAAATTATTAATAAACTCCATATAAATATACATAAAAATTAATAATAATATCAACTCTTTGAATTAGTTTGATTTTTTGAATGTTAAAAAAATAAAATATTTCATTAATAGTGCCCTTGAATGTGTAAGTCTACTCAAGAATGGAAATAAATGTCGTAGTATTTTCCTCAATCTTGATTTCCAAAAATCTTTTGACTCTACTGATTTTACTTTCATTTAAAGGGGATTCATGGTTTTTTATTCAATGACATTCTATTTCATCGGGTTAAACCCATTTTTGTGTGTGCTTATATTTTAGTTCCAATTGACGGTTCTCACAAGTGGTATTTTAATTGTTCAAATGGTGTTAGAAAAGGATACCCCAATTCTTCCATTTTTTCACTATATATATGGATTATTAACGCAAGATTCTCACTCACATGGTGGATCAATCTTTTTTTAACCCCATAAAGCATCGTTCAACATTTTTTTCATACCCACAATCTCTCTGTGGATGAAATAATATTTTTATGGGAGGTAAATGATATATTAAAAAACTCTTGGAGTCTTTCTCACACTATGAGTATGTTTTGTTGCATGATATCAATTGGAATAAGTATTTTATATGTTTTATAGAGGGGATTACATATACTGGAAGATCAAAATCAATATTGTACATATGTATCAAATAGATTTTCATGGCCTTCAATTGTAGTGGAGTTTTTTTTGGGGGAGACCAAATGCCAATTTTTTCATTATATAATTTCCGATCAAAACTATTCATTCATATCTGATGTAGAAAGCACATTCAATGGAAAAGAATATTTACCATTTTTAATCAGAATTGGTATCAATATTGGTTTTTTATTTTATTATTTTTAAATGGTTTATGTATCATCATAAACATAAAAATACATGCATGATGATTTTTATATAGAGTGTGAGTAATCGTGAAAAGAAAAATGAAATTTTCCATTGATCATGTAATGTAAACATATTAAAAGTGGTGGTAGCTGAATGAAATACATCATGTTATTTAATGATTCGTTAAAATATAGGTTTCCATAAAATCTTATCATTTTTTGATTGGATGGATAATTGATTTCATATGGATATATTAATTTGAAATCTAAAAGAGAGATTTTTATATTATATGCATACTTATATTTTTCAATCCATCATGTCCTATTTATTTAACATCATGGCTCACTCCATATTGATTTCTAGTAGGGAATTATCCCTCAACATTAGGATTGAGAATTTTATGGTTAATCATCATAAATATCTTGTGGATTATTACAAACTTCTCTTATAAAATAATGTGTGTATCTTTTAATTACTCATTATTCCCAAAATGGAGTTTTGAAATGATTTTCACAACATGTTGTACAATGATAATTTTTATCCTAGTAGGGATATTCTAAAATGGGAAACAACCCAGATTAGTAAAATTAACTCAATGATAATTTATTTTACTAATTTTTTAATGTTTAAAATGTTTTTTTATGGATAAATAATTTTGATATGACATGGATCCAGAATTCATGCATAACCATTATTTATAGTATTACCGATAATAGAAATTTTAATGATGACTATTTACAATAATTTGGTATTTCAATCTACTATATCTATATACATTAAAGCCCA
Source organism: Viscum album (assembly GCA_963277665.1). NCBI lineage: Eukaryota > Viridiplantae > Streptophyta > Magnoliopsida > Santalales > Viscaceae > Viscum > Viscum album. Next base: position 881,591,751 of record OY728166.1, read on the forward strand.
CATTTAGAATATGTTTCTAAAGTTTCCTAATTTATTCTATTACCTCAACACTCTATATTTTATTTCACGATATCTTTGATGTCTATCAATAAGAGTCCTCTATTATTTCATCAAAGTCTCATTGTAGCACATATTTTTTCATGCAACTCAAATTAGTAATATTTTTTTTGTAAATATTTCTAAAAATATTCACCTCCTAAGTCTTATATAAAACACAGTTATATAGACTCAGAATAAATTTTCTCAATATTAATCTTTTTATTTTGGATTTTCACCACAATGTTGGAGTCCAACCCACCTCAATCTAAGCTATATGACTGCACATTATATGATTTCATGGTTCCGTAGATGTTGGGTGTTTTTTGTAGGAACAAATTGCAATCAAGATTAATTTTATGTTTTCTAGTAATAAAATATTTTAGGATATATTAAATTTAATATTTAAGGGGCATCAAAAGGTAATTTATATAACACCATAAAATTTTCAATGAATAAAAAAATAGCATCTATGGTATGAAACCCTAATTTTAGAAAACAATATAACATCCTAAGAATATATTATGTATTTACTATTCAAAATACATTTTATAAAATATATTCCTTGAAAATGATGAAAACAAAACTCATCTTTTATTACATGGAACAAGGACATTCATCGGTAGATAATGTTACACACAAGATGATGTTTTACAAAAACTATTATTATTTAAAATGAAAATTTTCACAACTAATTTAAATTTGTGTTTATTAATATTATTAAATAACATAATAAAATATATGGTTGAATTCGCTTGATAATAATGAAATATTAGTTTATATAAAAACCAATTCAATATAAAGGATATGTTGTATAATAAAATATTATTTTGTCCCAAAATCCTTTTGTCATGTTAAATAAAAATAATTAATATTATTGGATGATATTAATTTATTTTATTTTTGTCATATTCTATATATTTGTTTCATATTCATCCAATTTATTTTATAGTCATTTCATAAGTGAAAATCCAATTTTAATATAATAAGTTATATTTTTCTAAATCTACGTTTCTCGGCATTTAGTGGTGCAGTAGTTTTAAAAAAAACTGATACAAATATACATTTTATTTGAAAAAATAAATTTCAAATTTGAATAATTATTTTCAATGTTATTGATGGGTTATTTTTTATAATTTTCTTGAGAAGGTTCTTTTTTTAATGAATAGTGAAATTATAGAATTTTAATTTAAAATTGAGTTTTCATCAAAATATTTTGATTGATAAAATATATTTCAAATTAGTTTTAAAGAAAAATTAGATCATTAATATATAAAATAATTTAATTTAGGTATTTAGAATCAATTTCATATTCAATTTAGATACGAAAAGATTGTAAACATTAATGAATTTTCAATTTAAAAAACCTCCTTCACAACACATCTGCATGATTAATTTAAAAATAATTTTTTCCAAATATATGAATTGAATTTCAAAAATTGAATAAAATAATTAGAATAATAAAATTGTTCATTTTTTGAAATTTTATATATTTTTTACCATACTTATTAGTGAATGTAGGTTCAATTTATTATAGTGATTAAGGTAAGACAAGTTTACCTAGTTGAAAAACATATATTATATGGTGTAATAAGGACTAGAAATAAATCCATCAAATTTTATGTAAATATTTAGACCAAATCCAATATTTTATTAAAATTATTCATTATTTGAGGAACTTGAGATAATCGATACTATCCAATAGTGTTGTATTCTGGTATTTAAAAAAATACCACTCAACATCCATTATAAAAATGAAATAACTATCTTCAATTATAAACTACTCAAAATGTATTTTCTCATACAAAACCAGATAAATCCATATCCAAATTCCTATATTCTCTCCCTCGAATCATTAATTTTTCACTAAATTTCTCCAATGAGGGTTCATTGTTCAAACAAAAAATTTATACTTGATGAAGAGGTATCTTTCATCAACAAATTTTTTGTTTAATTTCTCCATCAATCCTAGTAAATTATTTTAATATAATGCTTCCAAAAAATTATACTTTTATTATATATAAATATATTTTGTTATATTTTTGTACAACCATCAAATTCATACACTTTTATCAATACTGTCATGACATTGTTATTCGTGTGTATGTTGAACACCCACTTTGAGAACAGATATCGTTTATTTTCTTATAAACACATTTAAGGGTTAAAAATAAGGATAGAAATAAAATTTATTAATTATATAAATATATATATATATATGAAATTTATGATTTTTTTATGATTAAATAATTTTTATATAACTCATACATTCATGATTTCTATTTTATGGGAATACGATAACAACGATCATGTGTATAATAGACTACCACCTCACGAAGCGATGTGAGTCATTCACACATTACATAGAATGGTAAAAGGTTGGTTGTTATAAACATATTTGATATTTTTGACATGAATATGATACTATAATGAAAATATAAATATATTTATCAGTTATATTTATTTATATAACACGATAAAAAAATCGAATCAACGTTCATGTGTATGTATGACTTATCGTCTCCATGAATGGTGCATTTCATTTTTTTCATAAATTTTATGGTTTAAAAAATTCAATTATTTAAGGAATATATATCATATTTAAAAATTGTATTACCTTTATGAGATAAATAAATAAGGATATTAATAATAGGAAAAATATAACTAATCAAAATGTACATGAGGAACAAGTCAATTAACAAAGAAATAATTAAAATAACGAATGATTTTTAATAAATGGGTAATATGTTATAATATAATTGTAATATTCATATATCATATTATAATGATTAATATTGTTCTTGATTTATGTTAATAACATGATAAAAACAATTTTAAATGATTTTAATGATCATTCAAACAAAAGGAAGTGTAATTTATGGGATTTCATCTCAGTTTATTTTTATTGAGGCATATTGTAATGTTATTAAATGAGTTTATTTTTTATTTTGAATATACTTACCCCTTAAATGAAATGGTTTTAATAAATAAAAAATCAAGGATGTTTGAGTTTTAATTTTAATAATTTTATCTAAGGGTTTTCTAATTAAGAGATACCAAGCGGTAAATAATTTCATAACTCAATTTCATTTCAGTGGGTAATATTACTTCCTTGTTCACATTAATATTTTATAATTTTTAATATAATGAATTTTAATATATATTAATATATATATTATTATATTTTTATCATATTTGATACACAGAATAAATTTATATATCCAATTTAACTTTAATGTAAGGAAATTTTTTTAGGTTTATTTCACAATATCAATATAATAGATATTCTTTACTCATGAATTTACATAAAACTAAATTATATAATAATTGATTAACAAACCCTTTAAATTTATTATAAAATTATTATTTATTATATTTATCATGTAATATTAATATTTTCCAATTTGTTGGTACATAAACTATTTTAGAAAATGATTTCATGAAAAATCTACTTTATTTTTCTCATCGGTCCGAAAATTATTTTCGGCCAAAACATTTATTTGTCTGATTGTTTTAAAAAAATTTATCATTTAAAAAATTATTTATTAGAATAAATTTTACAAATTTTTACTTTTTACAAAATGGTTTCATGGGAGTCATCGTATCACTTTCTCAACAAGGCACTTTTCACGCGTTCTTACAATGGAAAAGCGAATATTATTTGTACCTCATATAGATTTACAATTTATAATTTCATTATATATTAAATTATTAATTTATAAATAATTTTTTTTGATTTTTTGAAAATTTATTTTCCGATATAATAAATTTTAAAAATAATTTAAATATGAAATGGATATTTTCCTCATTAATGTTTTTATAGATATTTTTATTTTATTTTTATTTATCAATCACCAAAACCCTTATTATTAATCAAATTGATATAAATAATATTGAAATTATCAATATAATCAATTTTCATGGATTATGATTATTTTTACCAAGGATAGTATTGAAATTTAGTTCCTTGAATAATTTTCATAGTCATTTAATTTCCATGTGTTATTAAATTTTCAGGGGTCATTGAACATTATATTTTTACTTAATATACAATAAATTTATCATGGATATGATTATTTCCAAAACATCGTATAATTTTTACTCTTGCTATTAATTTTTTTTGATTATCTTGGAAAATATTGATAAATCTATATTCTTTAATCAGTATAGAAAATTGATAAGAAACATAGATAATGAAATAAATCTATTATTTAATATATAGAGAATGCTTTGGACTAGAATGTAATAGATTAGGAAAATTTTAATGTAACAGTCATCATGAATTGATAGTCTCATGAGATGAATAATTTGGACAAATCCGATGGGATTATACCATGTATATTTTAAAAATTCATATGAACAGTCTTGATGGTAATGGTTCTATGTACCAGGAAAACATGCAATCCCAAAATTAATTACTTCTATAATTCAAATTCATTTATTATTATCCATGGGATCTTAACTATGATAAAAATATCAGGCACCATTTCATTATTATTTTATTGATTATATGGAATGGTTTTATATTATTTATCTTTCCATATTTATTATCCTTAATCTAATTACTTAAATAGAATATGTGCTAAGTTATATTACATTCCACATTGATTATGCGTTATCCAGCTATTTAAATCGAATTTATGTCATGTTATTTACCTTTATATATTTATTATTCTTATTTAATAATTATTTATTCAACAATTCTTATTCTTTTCTAATCATTTTAGCTCAACCATAATTTGATTTTTTTTCAAAGGATTCCATGAATATTACTATGATTGATATCAAAGTCTATGATAGATGGAATGAAATTATTCTTTGATAATTAATAAATTTAGGATAGAATTTATGAAATCATTTATAATAAAACATTTATGTATTTATATAGTTTAACAAGAAAATATAATTTATCGCATCATTGGAATCTTATATCATTGTATTTAATGCAAATGTAACAGTAGGAGGATCTATCCTTGGGTTTATGGGGCATCAATTGCTACAGTTGGTGTCAGAGAATGTTCAGTAGAAGCATTTGAAATTTGATTTGGGATATCCTATATTAGGGTAGATAAACCAATATTATAATTTAAGGGTGAGTATTGTACAACATCCTATTATAATACTAAGGTAGATAATGTGTGGGGTTTTCTTGCAATACATCCATATATAGATAATATAAGTGGATGTATAGAACATATGAACCTAATGGTAATATATAGAAAAATATAATGTCTTTATTGACTCTAGCATAACCCAATAAATGAAAATGGGGCATATTTGTCACTAGGTTTGAAAATACTGGGACACATTCTAAGGATAATTCACATTTACATTACAAACAATTGTGAAGGTGTTGAGTGGATAATGACCATGAATGAACTATGATTAACACTAGACTATTGTAGAAAATATTTTTAAATTAATAAGTTTATATACTTGTATTTCATAATAAAATTATAGGTGTTTTTTTACAAATGATATTTTTTACTTTTTCAATGACATAAACACAACTTTTTAGAATTTAAATGATGGGAATACACCCTGAATTAATAACATTTCTTAGGGATTTTTCGAAGGAATATTCTTTAGTGACAATTTAATTTTAAAAATAATTCCTTTACATTTTATAAAAAACTAATTAATGGTATTTGAATCAATGAGGTTTGATATTATCTATAATGAAATTATAGTCAAATAAGAGATTTGGACTTTATAAGAAACTTTTTAGTATTGATTACTATAGAAAAAAGATTTTTTAATAATTAATTTTTTTTTCAAGTATTTCCATCATATTTTTGATAACTATATTATAATTATATATACCTTAAAAAAAATGAAAACTCACATGTAGGTTGAAAACCATCTATATATTTCTAGAAAGTGGGATATGAACTTATGAATGGAGGATGATAACAGTTTCACACCTATCGAATGCCTCTGCGATGACCAAGTTAATGTTTCATTTATTTCCTAAACAATTTTGCGTTAAAATATTAATAGTGAACTAATTGTTATTATGTTTATGTTTAGATATTCTGTTTTTTACCATATTGGTTTTTGAAAATATTAAGAGATAGAGTGAGTGAATTATCACTCTTTATAGATCTTATGGTTAGTTAAAACCAAAATTTAGGGATTCATGCATAAAAAGTAATTTTTGGATATTTATTTCATTGAATAATAAATTAATTCGAAATAGATCGATGGGAAACTAAATGAAAAAATTATAGATATGAAATAGTAACGTATTGAGTAAATATATTTACTTTTATACATAGATATTAAAATAATTCCACGTATTTATAAAAATGGTATGGAAATATAATTCTCTCATGTTACCGTCATTTTCTATTATATTAATGAATTTTTCACACCTATTCAATTTATGGATTTTATTTTCCATACATTCTATTAAACATTCAATTATTTTTTATTAATGATATCAATCAATCCGTATAATTATTTATAATTTTTCTCCGTGTTCATATCATCAGTTTCCACAATTATTCTTCTATATTGAAACATAATTGTATATTGATCCAAATGAATGTTGGACTTACCTTTTTTTATTATTAAGAAGATATTTTATTAAATATTTTATGAAGTGGAATTTTTGAAAAGAAATATTTCAAAAATGAAATCGTTTTATTAATGAGATCATTATTAAATTGTGATGAAACACATTATTTATAGTGGGTATAATGTGACATCCTTTAATTATAAACAAATACTATTTTATTCAATATCTTGTATGACATGAAACAATGTGTATAGAATGGAATAAAAAATAATTATAATTTATAATATATTTTCAATTCTAAATGTATGCCATATATGATCTATATTTTAATGCATGAAAAAATGAGTTATATTTCCTACATGAAACAATGATGTTATTCGATAACATATATTGGACACTAGAAATGTTTTTCCAAATACTATTTTTCATTAAAATGAAAATTATAACCTCAATATTTAATTATTATTTATGAATAGGTTTTAATAAATTATGAAAATTTATGGATGAATTTACTGATTACCTATTAATTATAAATATATTGTTAAACCATTAAAATATAACCAAAATTTTTTGATTAAAGAAATATGATCACTTTCCAAGGGAGATTGATCCTAATAAATTAAAATAATTACTATAATATTATGATATTATTTATATTTATAATATATATATATAATGTTTTTTATAATAATCTAATAGATTTATTAGGAATAAGATAAGAATGAATCCAAATTTGTTTCATATAAAGATGTTTTTTTCTAACGGATTTTTTTCGCCTTTTAATCAACCACATATTTTGAAACTAAATACTTACACATTTAATATTTTTAATATTAAACTAAATTATTGTACTTGGAATTTTAAAATTTTCATTTGGTGAATTTTTTGTATTTTTTGGAGAATTTTTATTTTTTTTTGATGAATAGTGATAAATACTAAATTTTACATCAAAATTGACTATTTAACTCAATTATTTTAAATGTTAAGTTATATTTTAATTTTTTTAATGTAAAATAAGGTAAAATATAAATCTATTATCATGAATTTTCTCACGAGAAAAAATTATTAAATTAAAAAAAATGTTTTATGTTTCTACCATTTTAACATTAAAAACTCACTTTATCAATACATCTTTGGGATTAATTTTAAATAAAACCATTCCAATTATGTGAATTAAATTAGAAAACATATATTCAATATTTAGGATCATAGTATATTAGAATGTCTAAAATGGTAAATTTTATTTATTAACATAATTATAAGAAAATGTAGTTATAATTAATTATAATGATTAAGGTAGAAACAGGTCCACTTTATGGTTAAACAAAGATTCTAATGTGTAAACAATAACCATAAAAATTCTCAATAACCATTTTTTGGGAATATTTTTATCATATTACATCTTGAATCGAATCTTTATCATTATTTGTGTCACTTTAGGAAAGGATGACCTCCTCATAGTGTCATTATTTTGGTATTTAAAAGAATCCCTCTCATATTCCACAATAAAATAGAACTCACTCCCTGCACTTATTCGCACCCCTAAATTAATTTTTAGTGGAATAACCCAAAAAATCAATTAAAACATCATTATACTAATCATATAATATTTAATATGGGTATAAATCCAACCATGGAAGGCCTTTGTTGAAAACCAAAAGTACATACTAGAAGAATATGTAAAGTTCACAAATGATCATATTGTTTTATATCTTAATCAAAAAAATGAATTTAATGTCATGTTATTATAATATAAAAAATACTATTTTATTAATTAAATAATATTTTTTTATGTTAATTTTATTACCTAATCTCTAAAAACATCCTTCAAATGAGTTACCAAATAATTATTCTTATGTACATCAGACTACCAGCTCCTGAGATGATGTAATTCATATTTATATTACACCATTAAAGATTGGGAATAATGATAGAAATAAAATTTATATATGATATTGATGATTTATTTATGATTTTTAATTATTATATACCACATAAAATCACTTTTTACATTTTTTGGTTATATGATAATTGTTTTCATGTGTAAGGAGGACTACCACCTCGTGAACTAATTCGATTCATCCACGCTTTACACAGAATTTACTAAGGGTGGTTTTAATTAATATATCTTTTATATATGACATAAATTTTATACATTAATAATAGTATATATATATATCAATTATTTTTCTTTCATTTAATATGATCATAAAATGGAAGAATCATTAATGAATATGTACCGCCTACTGTCTCCATGAATACTTCTTTACATTTCATATCACTAATTTTTATGGTTCACTCTATATACATATATAATGATAAAATATTATATTTAAATAATGTTTCACATTATAGAAATTTTGAAATCATGACGTTTTTATGTGGAAAAATAGAATGTCAAAACATTTTAAAAAACAACGTTATTAACACCAAAAACAATAAAAATAATTAAGGATTATTAAAAAATTAGTGGAAGATGTTATAAAAAAGTCATAAATGATATTAAATTTAATAATAATATTATTTTTAGGTTATTAAATTTCTTAAACCCATTATACATGAGGTTAGTGTATTTTCAACCTAAAGGAAGCGTCTGGTAAAGGTTTTTATCTCAATTTAATTTCATTGGGAAATATTCTAATGTTATGATCCTGATTTATGTTTTATAGTGTATATAATTATTATTTATATTTAATATAATTAATAATAAATTATTCAATGTATTTTATGTTAAAAGTAAATGTAAGGGGTTTTTAGTAAAGTCTTTCCCTGTGGTAAACAATTTCATAACACAATATTTTTTCATTGGGATATATTACTTCCTCAATGTAATGTTCCACCGCCAAAAGCCCAGAGCCTCAGCATTATTTTCAAACACTATATTAAATAAAATCTTAAAATCCCAAGGGTCTAGTTTTGAAAAACCAGTTTACATACATGTTATCCATAATACATTGGTAAAAGAAAATAAAAACATGATTCGTAATAAAATGATATAAACATCATCCTAGAAACATTTTCGAAGGAGCCATCTTCATAACCTGGGGAAGGTAAAAATAATAATGCTGAGAGAAAATTATTTGTAATAGTATTTATATTTTATGAAATTTTTAATTTATGAAATTAAATTAACCATCAATGAGAAATAACATAAAACACATTCCTTTAAATCAATAAACTAAGAATGAAAATGCATCCATGATTTGATAAAGAAAAAATTCAATGGATAATAATAATTACAAAATTATAAATACTTGAAATTTATAATCATTTTATTTCATGTAGGCTAAAACATCATAAATTTACCTTCATGTTTTATTGTATAGATAGTTTAAATTATTCTGATTTGGCCATTTACATCATCTCATGAGACTACCTCTGCATTGAGGGGTTGTATTGACCAGTCTATAACCTGTATCTTACCCATCTATTCTGATTATTAGTTAATTTTATTTATTTTTACACAGTTTATATAATGTCCTAATACCACCAATGCATCATATGACATTCATTATCCAGTCCCAAACTTGTAGTGATACTATTAAAAGGTCCCCAAACCATGTTTTCATGTTCAAATATTTCCACATATATCAAATAAAAGATTTAATTAATAAAACATATCCCTTATCATAAAATATTTATATTTTTTAAATAATAAAATTTTGAAATAATTCCTCAGTAGAGGATATGCAACATACTATATTTTTGGTTGATAATGAATGGAAAACCTATTGAATGAAAAATATAAACCTTCTTGGAGAAAATAATTTTTAAAATTCCAGTGTGTCCAATACCACATTAAAACAATTGAATCATAATGACTATAAAGTAATAACAAATAATGAATCATGTAATATCATTAGAATAATTATATTCCAGAAATAATGTATAAATGGGTAGTAAATACACTATATAAAATGGAATTGGTTCAAAACAAAAAATAAGCCTTAATTTAATGGAAATTGAGATGAAATCCCTTATATTGAGTCAGAATTGTAACATGTCTCCTTATGTACATAAGTAAAAAAAGATGTTTGTTATTTAATACCTTCATATACTTCTACAGGATTATTATTTTTCCAATATTACAAATTTTTAAACAAATATTAAACAATTATATTTATATGTAGTGTTTTCCATATTTGGTTTATGTGTCAATAATAAATATGGTAGGCCAAATATGGTTAAAGGGATAATTATATTAACATATAATGAATAATAATAATGAAATAACAATCATAAATATAAATAAATTATACTTTTAAAACCAATCATAGTATATTTTTATTAAAAATTATCAAACATTACAATCCCAGAGACGGTATGTCTTAAGTACGTATGAGTAACATTCCCATTTTTTAGTTACTATTATGTAATGAATATAATAAATATATATCATTAAATATATATAATTATACAATAAATAAAAAATTATTTAAACATAAATATATAAATATATAATATTTTTATTATGTCGAATGAATTACATCGTGTCGGAGAGTCATTCATCCACACGTTCATAACCGACATTATCACGTTTTATAGAGTGACAAGGGTATTAAATAAACTAATATATTATGTTTAAAATATGTTAATTATGTCATTAATATAATATAAATGCAATTTATTTTATATATGTTTAATTAAAACAATCCTTTATATGTTCCATGTATAGTTTGAACGAATGACATTGCTTTGAAAAGGTTGTTGTCCAATATTCAAAAAACTATGTTAGTATATTACTATAAAATGGAGTGCATAGTGGTATATATTTATAAACAAAATTTTATTTATTAATAAATTAAAAATATGATATATATATATATATATATATATATATATATCATATATAAATATTTTTTACATCCTAATACTCATCGATGGTAGGTGGTGAATGAAAATTGAACTACATCATTTTGTCAGGCTGTAGTTCATCCTAAACATAAGCAGTATATTCGTTACCCATTAGATGGATGTGTATATAATTTTAGGTATATGTTTTATAATATCAAAATATAATTATATTTAGGATGAAATGGATATTATGTAACCATGTAACAAAATGAATTTAGGTGGTTGAGAATGAAAAAAAAGAGCTTGAGGAAGGTTGTTTCCACTTCACAAGGTAACTCTTATTGGTTTAAAGAAAATGGAATCCTTCAATTGGTTTATGAAAAAATTGATTCTTATATGATTACGTGATGGTTTATGGAAGGTTATTTGAGTATATTTTGGTTATGAAAAATGATTTATAGGAGTGAGGAAGTGGGAGGGGTGAGTTCCATTTTATATAAGAGGGGTAGTGGAATTCTTGTAAATACAAAAACATAAACACTATTAGAAGTCCCCCCTTACCTCATGTGGTTCCAAATTGATAAATAATTGATTAATGTAATATTATGATCACAAAACTCCTCCACCATAGAAAATAAGTTCATTGATATAATTATTTCCTTAAAATATATGTTTTCCCACTATAACATTTTAATTATAAATTTACTTGTTTTCTATCCTATCAAATTTATCCATTAAAACTAATTTAAAGTTATATTTATTAGAAAATATTTAACCAATTATTAATAAATAATATATTATATTTACAAAATAATATCCCCATACGGGTTGGAAATTAATTTAAAAACCAATGCATGAAACTTGAAAAAAACATCTTTTACCAAAACTGTTCAAGCAATGTTTTTATTATCTATAAGACATTATTATAATTATAATATATTAAATAGACAATAATTTATTTCTATTTATGATTATAAATAATATTTTACATGGTATTTTTTTTAATAATTTAAATAATTTTTAAGTAAAATATAATTTATTACAAAATAACACTAATGTCAATTTTGTTATTATTTACATAATTTAAATTTTGAAACTATCATAAAAAGGATGGAATTATATATATATATATATATAATTCATAGATATGTATCATAATTGTTTCATCTAAAAAATAATAAAAAATAATAATTTATTCAATTTACAATACGTTATATATTTATAGTGTGAGATATTTTATTTATTTAATAACTAAATAATATCTGCCTTAGAATTTGGAAGGCACTTGATGAAAATAATTCATTTATAGTAATTATATTTTATTAATAATGATAAAAACACCTCATTGAACCTTTATAAAAAAATTTATAACTATAAAAATTTATCTTCTCCTATAATCTAAGGCATTATAAATGTCAATGGTAAGAAATGTTATTTTTTTGTTATTTTCATTACATTACATACTATCAAGGTAACTTTCATTAAAAAAATTCTATTATCTTGTAAAATTAAAAATAATAGTAGATATGGTAAAATTTTTGTCATGATATAGCTTCTAGACAAGATTCAATGTCACTATAACCGTTATGAATAATGTTTATTCCCCACATAAATAAATTTTACCAAAACCATTATAATTGATTTTTAATTTATTTTACTTTTATTTCATGTAAAATTCTCATTCTAGAAAATTATATGGAAATATCAAAATTATTAAAATCATTTTAAAAAATATCATTAAGACATTATGATAAAGATTACCAAAACCATTATAATTAAATTTTTTATTTATTTTACTTTTATTTTACTTTTAGTAAAATTTAATTCCAATCTAGTAATGTTGAATGAATGTTGGTTTTATAATAGAAAATACTACAAAGTTCATTAATACATTTTTTAAAAATTAAATATAAAAGTTATTCAAATTAAATATATATTATTAATAGATATATATTTTAGTTTTTGATTATTTAAAATAAATATAAAATATACATTAACATTAATTATTTTTTTGACAAAAAGGTGGTTTTAAATTAAAATAAAATATTTTCCTCTATTCATCAAAAAAAGAATCTTCTCAGAAAAATACAAAATAAATTTCCCAAAGATTATTTTGATAATCAAAATTATAAAATTTATTTTATTTTGAAAAATAAATTTTATAAATGTTTTAGTATTTTATTGAAAAATAGGTGCCCAATTAAAATGTAGAAAAATGCGAATTTTTGTGTACCACAAACTTAATAGGTGTTGTGTGTATCGTAGTCCTAAATATGTTTATTAATCATGTTAATAAAAAATTTATTCAAAATGATAATATTGTGAATTCATGTTGTGTTACATTCAACCCCCCATAATTAAATTGTGTCCTTGCAATTTAGACTTGATATGAGTAATCAAAGATTTAATATTTGAAAATAATATTATTGGAAGAACCTACATCTATAATAGGTTTAATAACTAATCATCATAATAAAATAGAATCGAATGTAAAATGGTTACAGAATAAGGTACTTTATTAAGATAAGTCACTTTGGAAATCGAATTATGGATACAAAAAATATAACAATCAGGTTCTCCTGGTGAGTGATAGTGTTCGTGGTCATTTTAATGATGATGAGAAAAAATACATAAACCACTATTATAAAAAATTTCATTGATTTCATCAAAATTATTGATGATATAGAATATTTTCGTAAAAATATTGTTTTCCAATTTTTGATGAATTATTTCCATCAATAATATTATAATGTAAAATACTTTTATGTCTCATAAAAACAATGTTATCCTTTGGTTGTGCATTGAAATATGTATAATACAATTTTTATCATGGGATAAATCATATGTTAATTCAATACATTAACCTATAAAACATCATCCAAATATCAACATAAACCATTTCATTATTGTTTAACATTTCTGAAATATTATGATCTAACATGTTGGAAGGAAGCTCACTTTATTACCCAAATGAATTTATCACTAGCCTTTAATCAGCATGATGTAGCTATTTATTCCTCCATATTGAACATGTGGGCTCTATAATAATCTATTATAATTAAATATAGTAGAAAATTGTTTTACCATAAAACATTAATGGAAACAAACATTATTGCCAATTATTTATATTAGAATATTTTTATTACATATATTTATTAAATATAAAAGTGTTACACACTCTATCAGTGGAAGCATGAATTTTTTTTATTAAATTATTACTCAGTTCCATGGTCATCGACACCTATTTGATTTATATTATGGAATATAATAATTACGTGATCCAAATTTCATTATAATAACATTATAAATATATTAAAGGATATAAGTCCCTCATCCATAAGTTTTTTAATAACATTTTATATTCGAATAAATAACTTTTCTTAGTACCATTCAAAATATGTTTTCAAATCTTTAACCAAAATGTACTCTAGAAAAATATTCATATATTAATTAAATCATATGAATATTTAATCATTTATTAAATTTTAAAATGACGTAATTATTTAATCTAAACATAATATCTTTAATCACTCATCATTTTATGTGTTCGTAGAATAATCATGACTATAATCCATTAATTTAATTTGGGGTATGTTCCATTGATTCAAAAGATATTTATTTTCATATTGTACCATACGTTTATAGTGGAGGCATTGAGAAATATAATTTTCTTTATATTCATTTCAATCAGGAACATATTGGCCATTTTCTAAACAATTTTATCAATATCTCATTTATTTTAAACAAGTACAAAGGTGTTTCATTGTACAATTATAACATGTGGGAAAGTATTTGTATCCCTTATTCACATTATTCAACTTTTTATCTTCTATCCTATTATTTTTTCATTCCTTCAATTCCATAAGACATAAAGTATTGTTTACCAATATTTTTGTCACATGACACTATGTCATCATATAGGTAGAATTATTGGGGGATTATTTCCCTTCATAATACTATCCTATGACCATATGATATCTAATAATTATAACTCGTTGGAACACATGTAATGGTGAGGGTAAAATTTCTAAAGCGATGATATATTAAAATGAAATGACATATACTACATTATTTGATAAAATTATAATTTATAATTCCAAATACATAACATAACTTTATGCATCATAAATGTGAGAAAAATTATCATTGGTTTATTTGGTTACTTCATTACTTTTAAATCACTCATATTTTTTGGTACAGAAAAAGTGATTTATCATAGGAATATCCCATAAGAGTTTCAAACCATGATTTTAGTAAGGCATATTGTTATGTTCCAAGTTATTCTCTAGTTAATAGTGACACACATTGTTAGAGTTATTACACATAGGTCAATATTGGACCTAACCACATCCACTTGTAGTATCCAGATAGGGATGTATTTATTGGAATACCCATATAATATTTATTGTTCCAAATATCAAGGATATAAATATATAATTATCCTTAACATCTATCTTGTGGTTATGTTCACTAAAACGAATATTCTAAATATTATTTCTAATGATGCTTCTAAACCTATTCTGATACAAACATTAATGCACCGACACTAGATTCTTGATGATGGCGCATTTTTTAGTAACATTATCATCGAAAGAAGGATCAAATACAAAGGTAACAAACTTCTTAGAGATTTCAAAAACCAATTTCTGTACATGATACACATAATATATTAGTAACTAAAAATAAAAACATTATTCATAATAAAATGATATTAACAGTGTCATTGATACTTATTCAATGGAATATTATTCATATGATGGGGAAGAAATCATAATAAGGGTGAGCTCAAATGACTAGTAGGTATAGGTAAATCCAAACTAATAATGATTTTTTGAGTGTAAATTAACATGTAAATCTAAATAATCATAAACATATTCCATTTAATCAAAAAATTGGGAATTAAAATAAATCCATATATGTGTCAAAGTAAAAATTCCATAAATAATAATAATAAATAAATTCTCAAATGTGGAAATGATTAAATATTGGATGTCATGTTTCCAAGGATTGTAATAAATTTACTATCAATATTTATTGTCTAGATAAATTTAACTATTCTGATTTGTCCATCTTATTCATCTCATGAGAAAACTCATTCATAGAGGTTCTGCATTAACAAGTCCCCAAGCCATATATTAGTTGTGTATTCTTATTGGAAACAAATTTGAATATTTTTTCCTAAATGGATTTTATCTCATGAGACCCCTGATTTAGCATAGTTCTTTTAGGTATATGTCCACAATACATAGGGGTTGTATTAAATATTCCACAATATGTGTCTTGCATGTCCAAATCATCACTCATATATCTAATAATCGAATTCAACAATAAAAATATTCCTTATCTTAACATATCCATATGGAATTAATAATATATAATTATAAATGATTCCGCAGTTGTGGAAATGTTACAATATGTTTTTTGATGTTAATTAATGGAAATACTATTTAAAGAACATTAAAAACATTTGTGAGGAAAATAATGAATAAACATTCAAAAAATGTCTGACACAACATTAAAACATTTGAATAATTATCCCAATTAAAGAATAAAAATAAATGAAACCTATAATATCATGATAATAAAGAGATTAATTATATAACAACTAAAATGGTGGTATATACACCATATAAATTTGAATTGGTACATAAGAAAAAATAAGTCTCAGTGGAATGTTTATTGAGATTGAATAAGTTATCCTGATTCTGACTGGTCATGTTTTTCTCTATATTCATGTAACTAAAAATATGATAGATTATTATCATTCATATCATTTTGTATTTTTATTATTATTTTTATTTTATATATTACAATTTTTTAAATAACTACTTAAATAATTATGTTTACATTGGGTGTTTTTACAATATTGTGTTTATGTGTCAAAAATGACTTTTTTAGGTCAACTAGGGTCAAATAAATAGTTTTATAAACATCTAAAAAACTAATGAAATAATTATATTATTTATAAATAAATAATAATTTTAAAAAATGTCAAGAACGATGGTTATGATAAATGAAAACATATTACAACAATGGAGTCGTTATCTCGTACATATGCATGTGTACCGTTCTTATTTTCAGTTATATTTATTGAAGGATTGTATGTAACAGTATATAAATCCATAATTATCATTATGAATTTAATAACATTTGATTTAATTATATATTATTATATATATAATTATTTTTTTTAAAAGGAATCATATCAGGTCGGGGTGGCAGTAGTCCAGATGTCAACGAACGACATTATAACTTTCTAGTGTGTCAAAGTGGTAATAAATAAAATGATATATTATATTTCAAAAAATATAATTATTTAAAAAATATCATATATATTTCAATTATGGTACATATTATTATAAAAATCAATCCTTTATATACTCAATTTATAGAGTGAACGAACTACATCAGTTTGGCAAGGTGGTTGTCCACACTCCCACTAATGATGTTATATTATTCCCAAAAAATGAAATAAACAATGATATGTGTTAGTAAATAATTTAATAAGAAAAAAAATTATATATATCATATATTTCATATATATATATATATAATTTTATTTATCATAATTCACCACCATTATTTTTCATAAATGGAAAACAAACAACATTGTTTTATAAGGAGGTAGTTCACTATACATATAAATGGGAAGTTTGTTACCCATTAGAATGATGTGTGTATGTGTGTAGTTAAAACCCATCGAATAAAAATATATCATTATATTTTTTATACTGAGGTAATTATGTAACCTGGTAATAAAAATATTTTAGTGGGTGGATAATGAAATTAAAACAAAATAATGTGATGAAGGATGTTACCTCTTATTTAGGTAAATCATTATGGTTTTAACAAACGAGATTCCATATATGGGTGTATTCCTGAAGTGAGAATTTTATGATTTTTTAATTGGATTTGGGTGATTAGTTGAGAAGTGTTTGTGTTATCCAAGTGGATTTATATGTGTGAGGAAGTGGGATTGGTTAGTTCCTTTTATAGTGGAGGGGGAGTGAAATTCATATAAATATAAAATGGTTAGAAATATTGGTAGGTGTAGCATACATCATGTGCCTAAAATGTTACATTTAATGAAGAAATGAAAAATTAATGTCGATAAAATCCACAAATATACAAAAATAAGTTTATTTTTTTAATTTTGTTCCATAACATCTGTGTTTACCCACTTTTGACAATTTGGTTTTTACTAAAGGGAATGTTTTCTGTTGTATATAGTTTAACCATTAATACTAAATTAAATTAATATATATTAAAAACTATATAACCTCTAAATTATATATTTTATAAATAATTTAAAATTTAAAAAACCCATTTTTTTGAAATTATTTTCATAATAAATGCATCTAACGCGAAAAAACATTGCTTTAACCTGAACCTTGTTAACAATATTTTTACTATCAATGGGTCATTATGTTAAATATAAAAGATAAATTTGTCCATAACTATAGAATATTTGATATTCGATTAAATTTAAAAATAAATTTAACATTTTATGTTTTTTTATAAATTTAGTACATTTTAATAACATGTCATTAATTATAAAATTTCATTGTGGTAAAATTTGAAATTATTTAATAAATTTGAAATTATAAAATATTAGGAAAATGATAGAATTTAGATATATGAAAAAAATGTATAAATTTATATATTAATATAAATGAAAAGACCCAGAAATTCTATGAAATTATGTTTTTCTTAAATTCATGAAATTTTTTATGAGTCCGTGAAAATTTACAGCGCTTGATTATGAGGCCCATTGTTCCCGGAATCATTTTCTGAAGTTTTCTTTTTGTATGTTCAGTTAACGTATGACATAGATTTTATATCTATTGAACTGGTGCTCAGAAATGAAATCTGAGGGTACTGTTGAACTCACAGCGTCGGTGATTGCATAGTGAGACCTTCATCGCAGTTGCGTTTTGATGAGAATGGAAGTTACTTTTAGGGTTTTAATTAAATTATATAAAAATAAAGTGTTGCATTATTTTTATTTGTGGTAGTTTAATCCTCCAAGTGGAGGTTGGAGGTGGGTACCATGACACGCTAACCTCCCATGAGAGGTTATGTTGATGGGGCCCACCCACCCATAACCTCCCTTGGGAGGATATCTTTGGTGGGCCCACAGAAGCTTTGAAACCCCCTTTTTACTCCCCATTTCTGACGGATGTCAACTATCCACCTTCCCCTATTAATTTTGTGCTATCCCTCGCAATTAATTAATCTATCTTCTTTTAATTAATTTGAACCCTTTAGAATTCATTTGAATTATTACCAACCATTAAAATAATAGATAGTCTATTATTTTTGGGCTGGTAAATCTTTTGGTGGAGCTTTGAGTGGGAGAAATCCATCCTTCCAATGATGAATGCCACACACCACCATTGAATGAAAAACTTCATCATCGATCTTCGACCATGGAAAAAGAGAAAAAGATGACAATGAAGAACTCCGACGACGCTTCTTCCCCGAACGCATCCCGACGTTGACGAATTGACGTCCACTTTTCCTCTCCTTCAACCATCAATGATCGACAAATACGAGGTAGGGATTTTTTTATGTAAGAATTTTACCCACCGTTTTTCGTCGCTTGTTGAGCACTTTGTTGTCGTTTGATATCACCACAACAAGGTGGGCTCGTATCGCACGAACATGGCCAACCATCCTCCTTTATTGTTCTCTTTTTTGATGATGGTGGCATAGCAACGACAGCTGGTATCGAGCCGACCGTGAAGAAAACCATCAGTTCAAGGCCGCCGGGTTTCCAATAGGGAGCGGCATCGCCGTTCTGTGTGGAAGAAGAGTTAAAGTCCTTGTGGGCCGTTGCGGAGGCGCACGACACCGTCACGCCTCGCAGAGGCCAACAAAAGGCCAGGATCAGGGCGGGCCGCGGCGGAGCGGCACGACGCTGTCGCAACGCACCGGGGTCTGGAGCGGCTGGCCGCTCGGGCCCGCTGGGAGGTGATATACCCCTTCAGGTCCCATGTGTGCTAGTCCGGCACAACCTAGCACTGTTTTTAGTTCCCCCTGAACTGCTCAACCGTTCGGGTGCCAGGGTGGCATGCTCCTCCGCCCTGGGCGCAGCTAGGGCAGCCCACCGAGACACCTTCAGTCGGGCCACCCTCGGGCCATGCCACTTCATTAGACAAGTTCATACCCATGGGCCAGGTTAGACCCTGGTACATACTTGGATCGGGTCGGGTCAGTCCAACTAGGTTGGACCAGACAGGACCCGCTATGGCCAGTTTACACCTTTTCGCCCATATCCTAGGCTACGAGTGTCTGATTGATGAACTGTTTGTGGAGACAGAAAACTCATAGTGAGATGGTTCAATTGGAATACCCCAGATGAGGTTTGGACATATTTGGCATAAGTTAGTGTTGGTTTGAACCTAAAAACCAACCGTCCCCCTAGAATAGAAATGCCAATAACCCGCATACCAGGCGTCCGATTGACACACCGTCTGTCTCATTGGTACTTTTACAACATGGAGGTCCTTTGGGTTACTCCTTTGGAGAGTTTAGTGGTGGTCATGTTATGACCGATATCTCGAGATAAGATTCTACGGGACTTGAGCGCACCGGGTACGCGGAATCCAGTTTCTGAGAGTGAGGCGGAGGTTGGAGATAGATCATACGGAGGTCAGTGCTCAGCGATCCCATGCGGGTATCAAATACCGATCCTGTGTGGGTAAGATCTGGTGTAGGTCAGCGCTCATCGATCTTGTGTGGTTTAGCACATACTGATCATGTGTGGGTCATAGATGGGGTTAGTACCTATCGATCATGTGTGGGTCAGACTCTAAATGGTCTGAAAGAGTACCACTTGACAGAAATAGATGATCTAGCTTCGCGACTAATCATATGTACTTATATACTTCACTAAAAACCTGGTTTGGGATGAAACACTATTTGAGTTGAGTCAATGAATTTCGTTTTTTTCATCATTATTGAGATGGGTTACTAAATAATATAGGTATATGTATGGGAATAAACCTAAGTAAGATTTATTCATTGATTTCATACTTGTGGATTCCTTGTTGGATTTTGTGAAACCTTGTGGGTCTCGAGTCTCTACTGAGTATTGTTATACTCACCCATGCACGGGAAATGCCCGAATCTCATTGTGTTGGTTGCAGAAGATGGACAATGTTGATCGGGGAAGAGATTAGCAGAACTGGATGGTCCCCGGAGGTGGAACACTCGGTGATACTTACCCGGAGCAGACAGATGGGCTTGGGGTGCAGAGGAGGACATCTGTACCCACCCTTCAGTTGGGGATTCTGGATGATGACCCAGTAGCTGCTTTACTTATTTTCTTCAATTGTACTAGATTTTCAATTGTTTTGTAATTTACTATTGGGCTTGTATTTATGGCCCCTTTAGATTCAGCACACTCTTTTGTATTCTGTTTCACTTAGTGTTTTTACTTCCAGTTGTGTAGTCTGTTGTGTTTTTTTACTGTAATAAACACAATGCCTTCACATATTACTGTTTTACTCCTTTTGTGCTAATTGCTAGCCCCTGGCCTATGGAAGGTGGGCGTGGGGTAGTCACGATACGAGCCCTGGGGGAGGTGTCGTGAAAAATCTGTATCAAAGGAGACGGTTCTACCACCAAACATTGGACTGTGATATTTCTATTCTGTGAAGAAATAGTGTTAAGGGTACTGAGTGCGGTATTCAATTCGGGGAGTCTTGGGTTGGTGTGGCGGCCGATGTATCAATACTCCAAGACCCTGACTATGGATTTTCGACTAAGTTCACGAAAACAATGATTGTGTGTGTGTTTTCAAAAGTTTTTTATTAAGTCAGCTCAACCAGGTCAGCTCACTAGGTATAAATCGTTTGACGGTGTCACATCTGTTTCGTTCAGGATGCCTCCCTGTGGATGACCAGTCAGAGCCCCGAGAGTCATACGCTCTGACATCCCATCGAGCGACGAGGACTCGGTGCAGGACCCTTTACTAGCGGAGGGACCAACAATACCACTTCTTATATAGCCACTGATGCCACTATCCCAAGTAGCAGACAATGCACGCCACTTGAGTGCATTGCATGAGTTCCAGCACCCGAGGACACCCAGTTTCATGGGATATACAGACCCACAGGCAGCTGAGGATTGGCTAGAATCTATCGTGAGAGTCTTCAGTCTGGTAGGAACACCAGCAGACCTTATGGGGATCCTTGGTGCAAGTCTCCTACAGGAAGCAGCAGGAAGATAGTGGAGCCTGATGCTTCATGTCAATGATGAGGTTGACATTACTCTGGAAAAAAATCGATATCATGTTCCGGGGGGAGTTTCTTCCAACCCCCCTTTGTGCGGTGCGAATATAGGTGCTACTGCATCTATAGTAGGGTAGCATGACAGTGGCCAAGTACTCGGCGAGTTTCACCGACCTCTCGCGCTACTCCGCAAATATGGTGCGGGACCCATTCCTCAAGGCTCGGACCTTCGAGCATGGGCTCAAGCGAGAGATCAAAGCCTCGATGATCTCACTAAACATACCAACACAGGCGGGTGTTTAGATAGATCCATCATAGTAGAGTGTTTCTTTACTGATTAGTCACCAGCAGTGAGATTCAGTACTAGTCGACATAAAGTAGAGTCATATGCAGGTGGCAGTAGACACAAGACACATAGGTCCAAGAGGACCAGACCCATAGGGGGTTGACCACAGGACTCAGGATCGGTTGTCCGGGGCACACAGTGTAGAGACACATATTCCAAGGGCAGACAGTGCTACTCATGTGACGGGTAGGTTCACATGTAACTTGATTGTCCGACCCGCTGTACAGACAATCAGTAGTCAGTTGAGGGACCTCTCAAGAAGAGGAAGAGGTTCGATTGAGTCGGTCTACAGGGCCTTGGAGGACATGGAAGAAGAGCTGGTCGAGCAGCTGGCGGAGGATGACATTTCTAGGTGTTGTCACCACCACCACCACAAGGTCCATCCCGACCGCCGGAAGCATGTGGATAAAAATGATCTCAGCTTCAGGTAGCTAAGGCCTAAGACCATGGAACTCTGAAGATGATTCAAGGTACGATCTATGTCTACTCCACCTTAGCAACAGTTCTTATAGTCAAAGGTTTTAGTCATTCTTTCTTAGCCACTTCCCTTGTTCAGAGCTCAGAGATTCCGACGGAGCCGTTGGCAAGATCATTACGGCTATAGACTCTTACGGGAGTACAATTTGTGATTACACAATGGTGATGAAAGTTTGAGCATACTCTAGGAGGTAAGAGCTTTGGCTGGGATCTCATCGTAGTGGTGTCGAGGCCTTACAATGTCATCTTGGGTATGGAATGGTTATCTACTATCCTTGCTCATATTGACTGTATTTGGCACAAAGTGCGGTGTGACAGCATGGATGGGACCAGGTACACCATCAATGGTAAGAAGGGAACCCTTACAGAATATGATGGACTTACTCAGAGGAGAGTGTAGCTGATCCCTCAATTGTTGACCAGCCTTACCGTCAGAGTAGTTGATGTGGAGAGTCCGAAAAATCCTGTATTGGTGGACTATTATGTGGATTTTATCCCTGAGGATGTTCTGGGACTACCTCCTCATAGAGAGGTGGACTTATACATTGACATGTACCCTGGGACGACACCGATATCTATTCCATCATATCGGATGGCTCTCGCTGAGCTTCGTGAGCTGTGGGTACAACTAGAGGACATATATTTGAAGGGATTCATCTGGCCCAGTGACTCTCCATTGGCAGCCTCGATTCTATTCGCCAAGAAGGAGGATAGTAGCTTGAGGCTTTCTATTGACTATCGTCACCTAAACTAGGTGACCGAGAAGAACAAGTACCCACTCTTGAGGATTGACGACCTATTTCGTTAGATCATGGTACCTCGGTGGTTCTCGAAGATATACCTCGGATCTGGCTATCACCAGCTAAGAGTTCCAGACGAGGATGTGACGAAGACGACCTTCAAGTGTCGGTACGACAAGTATGAGTTCATGGTTATTCCCTTTGGAATAACCCGTGATCTAGTAGTGTTCATGTGTCTCATGAACAGGATCACCCAGCCATACCATGATCTCTTTGTCATTGTCTTCATCGATGACATTTTGATCTACTCAACTACAGAAGAGGAGAATGCCTACCATTTGAAAGAATTACTAGACACACATCAAGAGAACCAGCTTTATGGTAAGCTCTAAATGTGCCAGTTTTGGATTCAAGTGGTTCACTTCTTGGGACATGTCATCTCAGAGGCTACAGTTGCAGTAGATCAAACGAAGATTGAGGAGGTTCTTGCTTGGGAACCACCTAGGAGTGTGAAGAAGGTACAAAGTTTCTTGGGATTGGCTAGATACTAGCGGAGATTAGTTCTAGACTTCTCCAGAGTTGCAGCAACACTATCAGCTTTGACAAAGAAGGGGAAACCATTCGTGTGGTTGGAGAGATGCCAGCAGTGCTTCCAGGAGCTGAGGCAGAAGCTGAATAGTTCCCCCGTATTGAGGCTTCCAGAGTAGGGCATATGGTACATAGTTTACAACGATGCATCAGGGACCAAGCTGTAACAACCCGATATTTTATGAAAAATATTCTTTTTAATATTATTAATGACTTACCAAAAGGATCTTCCACAACACGCATCCTTGACTTGCCTTGCATTACACGCAATCGCAACCTTCCTCGATAGCGTGTGTAGTACGTAATACTGAGTTTCACGAAACAACGATATGCTATTAAAATATTATTAAAATTAGCCGTTATGAATAGTAATAACCACTTTTTAAATTTTAGAAAATTTAGCTCTCAAAATGGACTTTATTTTTGGATTCGGTGTATCGAATTTAGCCTAAGGTGAAATTTTGGTACTTTTCGGATAACTTTCATATTCTGATTAATAGTGAAAATTAATAAATTATAATTAAAAACAACTTTTTTTAATCGAAATAATTAATAGTGATAAATTATTAATTTTAGTGGTTTTAAAGTATATTTATAATATATTTTTACAATTTAATACGATGTTGGTCATTGGATGTAATTTTACATTTAAACCAGACATAATCAAGTGACAATCTTTTGGTAGATATTGTTTCTTAAAAACACGCTATTTGTTTTAACAGCGGGATTTAATTATAAAATTAATTAATTCAACTTCTATGTTATGAATTTGGTAAAATAGACTTCATTTTTGAATTCGGAATACGAAATATAGCTTAGGATAAAATTTTGGTATTTTTCTGAAAACTTTCAATTTTTGATGAATAGTGAAACCACTAAGTGGTAGGTTAAAAACTGAATTTTTCATAAAACTTAATTTTACCGCTTCTGTGAATGGAATTTCAAAAATCCGAGAGACACGGTTGATGTCAGTAAGTAAAATGTGGTTCAATGAGATGAAAATAATTTTTGGTGAATAGTAACTTTTTACTTTTATTTACCACGGTTAAAAGTAAATAAGGTAATTAAGGGTAAGAATGATATTAATATTACCCTAACACATGTCCTAATTCTATTGGACAAGTTTATCTCGACCAAAAACAACCTTAGGTGTAAAATATTATCATTTAGGCCCACTTGGATTAGATTATGACATTTAATATTATTTTATTTAATGAATAGTTAAAATAGTTAAAATCAAAGTTTAATAACTTAAACATTTTTAATATGGGGTTATACATAAGATAAATTCGACTATAAATATTCATTAGAAAGCTAAAAAGATTTAATACATAATTATATTTTATTTATAATTTTTATACTTTAAATAAATTAATTTATTTATGACACAACGATGATGCAGTAATTACCCTTTTTAAGGAAATATTAACATAATTGATGTTATAAATGCTCAAATGAATGTAATTTGAGACTTTTTATGAATTCCACTAATTTTCTAGGTTACAATGATATATTAGTGCTGATTTAATCAACTTGGTTCGAACATATAATTCAGTTATGACTTTCAAAAAAATCATATATCAAATAGTGTCAAAATTGACACAAAATAGTTTTTAAATCAAATATTATATTATTAATTGTTATTTTATTCCTAAAAATCTAAGGTTCGGCCAAATGACTTAGATAAGGATATATATTATTAATAAACAATTTTGGGTTCGTTTTTCATTTTATAGTAAGTGTATTAACCATATAGTGAAAGAAAACAAAAAGACACGGTAAAAGTTAAATTATTTAACTTAGAGTTAAATCTAATTGATAAGGTTAAAATTATAACCTAAACTTGTCTAAATCTTATTGGTTGATAGTATTTCGACCCATCCCCAATTTAGCTTCTAAATAAGACCCTTTGGAACCATTATAAACCGATTTTGACATTAATATAAAATAATATTTTGAGGTATTCCTAAGGTGCCCCTCTCCTCCCTTATAAAAGTACACCTCCTCCCCCTCCTCCTCACACCAATTTGAGCACTCAAGCTCGGCCAAACCCGGAAAAAATCTCTTCTCCACTTCCCTAGCAACATCCTAGAGGTTCTGGTCTTCCACAAAGACCAATTTTAGTGCCCTAAGAGGAGGTCTCAAAGAGGCGCTTCAAAGAAGAGGTAATTACCGTTACCAATTCTTTCATCTTTATTTCTTCTTCCACATCTTCTTCTTAGGTTGTTTCATTATGATGCAATAACATAAGTATCACTCATATACTGATATGTTATTATAAGTATGAAACAATCCTAATTCACCATCTATCCATCCCACGGAAAACGAAATCACCGCGCGTGCGTACGTACGGAATACCGTCTCCACGCCGTGGTGTAATCTGTTTTTCCACCAACACCTTACATGGATGGGTATAATGGTGTAAAGAATAACTATACATAGTTATTACAACATCATATTTATTCTGATATATTGTATAATCCACTCCAATTCAATTCAATATTTATGGAAATGATATCATCGCTCGTGCGTACGTATGGACTACCGTCTCCACGACGCGATGAAATTCATTCAACATGTTAACCATTTAAGAATGATTATAAAGTATATATAATAAATAATAATGAAATATATGACATTATAAATCTACTGGATTTATGTATATATATATATATGTATGTCATCTACTTACTTCCATTCAAGACAATAAGGAAAGGAAAACAGCGTTCATGCGTACGTACGGACTACCGTCTCCATGAACGGTGTTTTTCATTTCATTTATCTATCTATTATATATATATATATATACTGAATATATATGATATATAAATCATATTTTATATTCTGGAAGTAAGTAAATCATGATATAAGTAATAATAATGTCAAGAACAACAAGTCAAAACACCTACGATAAATGAAAAGATATTACCAAAAACGCTTCTTTAACATGGAATTTACAAAAGAACGGGTAATATAATGTCATAAGTGAACCATATATTATATAATAACAATGAATATGATTCTGTAATAAGTCAATGACATTATTTAAATCATTATACAGGAGGTTTGGACACATACGAAGCAAATCGGACCTAAGGTAAGGGAAATATCACAATCTCATTTTTATCCGAGATTGTTTATACTTTGGTATTTACTGGGGTGTATTTTATCATCCACATCCATGTTTTCTCAATATGTAATATTATTTCCATCCACCTACAATTGTTTAAATCCAATTTTACCCTTTGGTGAGTTTTTAGTAAAAGATATGAAAGGAATTTTTTGTCGTTTTTCATACGAGGTACTTTTTGACTTTTCCGACAAAAGTACGAAGAATGTTTTTTTAAACTTATACGACATGAATGGATTTTTAAAACATTATTTCCAAGAAGATTACTTTACAAGTTTTCAAGTTTATTTTTAGTCAACTTATTTTAGTTTAAAATTGTATGACATGTTAAGAAAGGAAAAGTGTTTTTGAAGTAGAAAGGATATTTTTCTCAAGAATGAAGTTCAAGTATTTTATCAAAATTATTTTCCATCTAAGATAATAAAAAGGGTTATGTTTTTATCCCTATTATTACATGGATTTGATTATGTTGTGGTGGAAATATTATGAATTCCTTTATCTTATATGAATTGTTTTATGATGTCATGTTGTTTAAAAATCCCATTTTTATTACATGGGTTACGCTATGATGTATGGTTTATGATTATGTGGCACACATAAGAAAGGATTCATTATAAGATGGGTGGGACCTATATCTCCTTCCAATGCATTGGGTAAAGATTTTATATCTCATGAGATAGACATGGCTGGAATGGTAGGTTATACCGGTTCAGTGAAACAGGACTGAAACGAGGGTTACTCGATTCAGAAAGGGACTTTGTCCACTAAGATAGTCTTGGCAATGAGTCTTGACTAACAAGAAATGATTCTATATGATTATGTGTGAATGTCACAAAGTTTCATGTTTTAAGTTATGATTATTGTGATTACATTTCACTACCATGATTTATCCCATGTTATGAAATTATGCTCTCTTTTGCAGGTTATGATTTCCAAAATGTTATGTTCTTATGAATACGATGTGATCGATATTTCTTTTGTTTACCCTTACTGAGCATTTGAGCTCACCCTTTTATGTTTTCTTCTCCTCAGGATATAAAGAAAGGTTTTAGGTAAAAAAAAGAAGATCTTTATGGGAGATGTTGAAGATCTTTCACCACGATTAGAAGATTTTATTCCGAGTTTCCAAAGACACTAAACTATTACGATCCTTATGTGTGTGTTTTTGTTATGTACTAAGTATTCCGCAAAAGTAATGTAAAGTCCACGTAAGTCAAGCTTCAGGTCTCTACATTTGGTATCAGAGGAAAGGTTTAGTCAACCTTTGGAAACTAGGATGCGAAAACGTTAGTGAGATCCCTAGAGATATTTCTAAGGTATGTCTAGGGATGTCCCTAAGGATAAGTATACGTATAGTATATGGTCCTAGAACTACGGTAACGATCTTAGAATTTAACCTAAGATGTTAGATATTAAGGGTACTTCCCCTTTACTATGTTGTTTTCCCTAGCATGATTTTTTCCTCTCACAATATTCTTTTTGGGTTTTAGATGATGGCTGCAACCCGAAGGAACCGTGTTGATCAATGCAATGGACAATGCAATGATTGCCCTCCTGAACAAACAAATGTTATGGGAGATGGAGTGCAAAATCTTATTGCTATACTTACACAAGCTATGAATCATTCTGGACTTCCAAATGAGCAGAGAAGGGAACAATATTCTATTGAGTCCTTCATGAGGCAACGTCCACCTACTTTC
The DNA here is from genome assembly GCA_963277665.1 of Viscum album. Classification (NCBI taxonomy): domain Eukaryota; kingdom Viridiplantae; phylum Streptophyta; class Magnoliopsida; order Santalales; family Viscaceae; genus Viscum; species Viscum album. The sequence continues at coordinate 881,621,319 of OY728166.1, forward strand.
AGTGGGACTTCCGATCCACTTGTTGCTGAACAATGGATCAGTACCACTGAAAAGATATTTTCAGTTATTCAATGTTCTGAACATGATAAAGTCATCTTAGTAGTATATCGTTTGGAAGGTGAAGCTAATCAATGGTGGAATCTTATCAAGAATACGAGGCCAAGAGATGAAATTGAGTCCATGGAATGGGACGAGTTCAAGAACATGTTTTTCAGTAAGTACTTCCCTCGTATTCTTCGAACAAAGATGGAAAAGGAGTTTCTTGAGCTGAAGCAGAAGGATGATGAATCTGTTGGTATATACGAAGCGAATTTTACAAGACTTGCAAGGTATGCATCTGGCATTATCATCCAACCTGAAAGTAAAGTTGATCGATTTTTCAGTGGCTTAAAACCAAGTCTTCGAAGGGAATTAGCTATAAGAGACTTCAGTATCTATGAAGAAATTGTGCGTTGTGCTATCAAGGTAGAAATGGAAGTTGGTGTTACATATCCATCTCATGGTTTTGACAAGAAACGAAAGATGGAGTTCAAGGAGAAAGCGCAGAATAATGGTGAAAAGAAGATGAATGTTTCCTTATGCTCAAAGTGTGGAAATAACCATGGTGGAGATTGTCTTAAAGGGACTAGAAAATGTTTTAAGTGTGGAAAAGAAGGTCATCGAGCAGCTGAGTGTCGAAGTAATGGAAAAAGGGTTTCTAATGATGTGAATAAAGCAAACACTGCAGAGAACGCACCACCAACACATCAATGCTTCAAGTGCAAGGAGATGGGATATTATGCCAATAAATGCCCTAATCCAAGGGTTAGTGATGATCGACATGAGCAACAACTTAAGGCAAAGGACAAAGGGAAGTCACATGCGCTCACAATTGGTGATGTTGAATATGACAACGATGTGGTGGAATGATTAAGTGTTTATGTAATGGGATTCCAAAATAATGTTGTATCATGGAGTATTGGAATATCTATGTATTGGTCTAATGTGGTATTCAAAGTGATTGAGATATTTTTGGAAATAAGTTGATATGCGCATAATGAAGGGAAAACGAGAAAATTAAATGTTTAACAGTATTCATGAGCTCATGATTGATATAAGGACTAAGTGATATCATGGTTTGAGTATATAGAATTTCGAGGATTTTTGTATATGGAAACTGTTAACTTTTAACTGCATTCAAGTTTTCACTATGGTTCAATGGGTATTCAAGAGAGTACAAGATTAAGGCCTTTGAATGTTTGGAATGTGACCAATAAGATATATCTTATGATATATGGGGATCAATGATGGTATTAAATCTCTGAGAGTAGACGACAGTGTTATGGATAAGCCTAATGATTTGAATGGATTATGTTAACCATAAGTTAGTATTGTTTATGGATAGAAGTTTTTTTTCGATATTATTGATGGGATGTTATAGTAATATAGTTTTAGAAAAAGGACAACCTGCAGGACGGGCGACAGCCCATCGCGTCGGACAAGGATGTGGGAATCGAACCCACAACCGAAGTGCGATTGGCGTTTATCGCCTACCACTGGCCTACAGGAAGTCCCTGTTTAGTAGAAACTAGTTTTATTATATGACATATGATGTATAAGTCCATTTTAGGAACCATATATGATTAATCTCACTATAGGATGACTTATGTATATTTAATAACGTTTTGCTAACCTTTTGGTTGAGACAGATAGAATGACCCGTCATTCTATCACATGATCTGCTAACACTTCACGAATAACAAATTCAACTTCATTTATTTAAGAGATGAAGTGGAAATTGTTCAAGGCACGAACAACAGTGAGATTGTACCAAAATAAAGTAAGTATTTATTCTAATTAAAATTCTTCAACTTTAGGGAAATGATCTTGAAAACCAAAAATGTTGTCCTAGTGATCTTATACCTGATTAATCAGTTGGTACCTTATATCATCACAAATCTATGGATTTGTGATTACTGTCTTTTCCATAGCCATGTTCTCTACCACTCTCCATCAGAACATGATGGTTAGATTTCTCTTCCATATCCATATTTTCACCTATGTGGAAACCCAGTGATTAGTTTATTTGGGTAATCGTTACATTTCATACTTTAGTTTTTAAAGCCATGTTTTGGTATTCTTTTTTACGATGTGGGTTTATATTAAAGAAACTTTCGAATAGTAAACCATTTATAACCCCGACGAATTTTGAGGGCGAAATTCATTTTAAGGGGGGTAGAATGTAACAGCCCGGGATTTTATGAAAAATATTCTTTTTAATATTATTAATGTCTTACCAAAAGGATCTTCCACAACACGCATCCTTGAAATAAGACCCTTTGGAACCATTATAAACCAATTTTGACATTAATATAAAATAATATTTTGATGTATTCCTAAGGTGCCCCTCTCCTCCCTTATAAAAGGACACCTCCTCCCCCTCCTCCTCACACCAATTTGAGCACTCAAGCTCGGCCAACAACTGCCAAAATCTCTTCTACACTTCCCTAGAGACATCCTAGAGGTTCTGGTCTTCCACAAAGACCAATTTTAGTGCCCTAAGAGGAGGTCTCAAAGAGGCGCTTCAAAGAAGAGGTAATTACCGTTACCAATTCTTTCATCTTTATTTCTTCTTCCACTTCTTCTTCTTAGGTTGTTTCATTATGAAGTAATAACACCAGTATCACTCATATACTGATATGTTATTATAAGTATGAAACAATCCTAATTCACCATCTATCCAACCCACGGAAAACGAAATCACCGCGCGTGCGTACGTACGGAATACCGTCTCCACGCCGTGGTGTAATCTGTTTTTCCACCAACACCTTACATGGATGGGTATAATGGTGTAAAGAATAACTATACATAGTTATTAAAACATCATATTGATTCTGATATATTGTATAATCCACTCCAATTCAATTCAATACTTATGGAAATGATATCATCGCTCGTGCGTACGTACGGACTACCGTCTCCACGACACGATGAGATTCATTCAACATGTTAACCATTTAAGAATAATTATAAAGTATATATAATAAATAATAATGAAATATATGACATTATAAAGCTACTGGATTTATGTATATATATATATATGTATGTCATCTACTTACTTCCATTCAAGACAATAAGGAAAGGAAAACAGCGTTCATGCGTACGTACGGACTACCGTCTCCATGAACGGTGTTTTTAATTTCATTTATATATCTATTATATATATATATATATACTGAATATATATGATATATAAATCATATTTTATATTCTGTAAGTAAGTAAATCATGATATAAGTAATAATAATGTCAAGAACAACAAGTCAGAACACCTACGATAAATGAAACGATATTACCCAAAACGCTTCTTTAACATGGAATTTACAGAAGAACAGGTAATATAATGTCATGAGTGAACCATATATGATATCATAACAATGAATATGATTCTGTAATAAGTCAATGACATTATTTAAATCATTATACAGGAGGTTTGGACACATACGAAGCAAATCGGACCTAAGGTAAGGGAAATATCACAATCTCATTTTTATCCGAGATTGTTTATACTTTGGTATTTACTGGGGTGTATTTTATCATCCACATCCATGTTTTCTCAATATGTAATATTATTTCCATCCACCTACAATTGTTTAAATCCAATTTTACCCTTTGGTGAGTTTTTAGTAAAAGATATGAAAGGAATCTTTTGTCGTTTTTCATACGAGGTACTTTTTGACTTTTCAGACAAAAGTACGAAGAATGTTTTTTTAAACTTATACGACATGAATGGATTTTTAAAAAATTATTTCCAAGAAGATTCCTTTACAAGTTTTCAAGTTTATTTTTAGTCAACTTCTTTTAGTTTAAAATTTTATGACATGTTAAGAAAGGAAAAGTGTTTTTGAAGTAGAAAGGATATTTTTCTCAAGAATGAAGTTCAAGTATTTTATCAAAATTATTTTCCATCTAAGATAATAAAAAGGGTTATGTTTTTATCCATATTATTACATGGATTTGATTATGTTGTTATGGAAATATTATGAATTCCTTTATCTTATATGAATTGTTTTATGATGTCATGTTGTTTAAAAATTCCATTTTTATTACATGGGTTATGCTATGATGTATGGTTTATGATTATGTGGCACACATAAGAAAGGATTCATTATAAGATGGGTGGGACCTATATCTCCCTCCAATGCATTGGGTAAAGATTTTATATCTCATGAGATAGACATGGCTGGAATGGTAGGTTATACCGGTTCAGTGAAACAGGACTGAAACGAGGGTTACTCGATTCAGAAAGGGACTTTGTCCACTAAGATAGTCTTGGCAATGAGTCTTGACTAACAAGAAATGATTCTATATGATTATGTGTGAATGCCACAAAGTTTCATGTTTTAAGTTATGATTATTGTGATTACATTTCACTACCATGATTTATCCCATGTTATGAAATTATGCTCTCTTTTGCAGGTTATGATTTCCAAAATGTTATGTTCTTATGAATACGATGTGATCGATATTTCTTTTGTTTACCATTACTGAGCATTTGAGCTCACCCTTTTATGTTTTCTTCTCCCCAGGATATAAAGAAAGGTTTTAGGTAAAAAGAAGAAGATCTTTATGGGAGATGTTGAAGATCTTTCACCACGATTAGAAGATTTTATTCCGAGTTTCCAAAGACACTAAACTATTATGATCCTTGTGTGTCTGTTTTTGTTATGTTCTAAGTATTCCGCAAAAGTAATGTAAAGTCCATGTAAGTCAAGATTCGGGTCTCTACACAAGCTCAGGTGTGACCTCATGTAGAAGAGAGTTTTGATCACGTATGGTTCTCAGCAGTTGATACAACATGAGAAGAACTATTCTACCCAGGACATTAAGTTAGAAGCAGTGGTCTTCTCCTTGAAGATGGGGTGGCACTATTTGATGGGAGAACGTTTTACCATGTACCCTGATCACAAGAGTCTTAGGTATATCTTATGTCACAAGGACCTGAACCTGAGATAGCAACGATGGCTTGAGTTCCACTAGGACTATGACATCGTGATAGTCTATACTCATGGGAAGGGGAACGTTGTTGAGGATGCACTCAGCATGAGATCTGGTATACAACTTCTAGGAGAGGTGACATAGAAGATGGCTGCCTTGTAGATATCATTTGTTTATAGGGATGGAGCAGCATTTATACAGTCTTTTACAATCCCTCCTCCACTTCTTCAGCGAGTCCGGGAGGCACAGCGTTGAGACATTGAAATTGAGATGTGACGTGCTCAGATATCTATAGGGCAGGAACCTGATGGATTTTATGAAGGTGCAGAGCATGTCATCCTATTCATAGGACGTAACATGGTACCAGTAGCACTTCAAGAGGAAGTGTTGAGGGTATTCCACAAATCTCCTCTTACGGTACATCCAGGAGTGGAAATGATGTACCCGGACATTCTATGACAGCACTGGTGGCCATGTATGAAAAAGGTAGTAGCCGAGTTTGTCTCACGATCCCTCATTTGACAGAAAGTGAAGGCGGTGCACCAGGTACCAACGGGCTTGGATCATTCCTTAGTGGTCCTGGAGTGAATGTGGGATGGGATATCCATGGAATTCGTGAATGGTCTTCCATTTAAATCGTGGAGTCGTGATTCGATATGGGTGATCGTTGACCAACTCACCATGTCAGCCCACTTCCTACTGATCAGAAATAAGGGCTCAGTAGAGATCTTGGGATGCCTCTATATGAAGAAGATTGTGTGTTTTCATGGAATAAATTATACTATTGTCTCTGACCGTGACCTATAGTTTACTTCTCGGCTATGGAAGGGGATGCATGAGGCTTTTGGGATGTAGTTTCACTTGAGCACCACCTTCCATCCTCAGATAGATGTCCAGACTGAGGGGACCATTCAGAACCTTGATGACATGCACCGTGAATGTTTTCTCGACTTCGTTCACAGCTGGGAGGATCACTTAACTTTTGTTGAGTTTTCCTAAAACAACAGCTATCACTCCACCATCGGTATGGAATCTTTTGCGGCTTTGTATGGTCGACCTTACAGATCACCAATATACTAGACAGAACAAGGAGAGTCAGCACTTGTGGGACCCGAGATGGTATGCGCTACCATAGAAGAGGTGCAGATCATCTAGGAGTGGATGAAGACTGCACAGAGTAGGCAGAAGCCGTATGCTGATAGGAGACAGAGACCTCTAGAGTTTGAGGATGGCAACCAAATCATCCTACGAGTCTCACATTGAAGAGGCTTACGAAGATTTGGCTGAGGCGGAAAGTTATATCCACGTTTGATCGGACCATTCTCGGTCCCCAGCATAGTAGGAAAGGTGGCATATCGCCAGGATCATCCACCTTAGTTGCATCGGGTGCACGATGTCTTCCATGTATCTCATTTGAGGAGATACGTGCAAGACCTTTCTCATATCATTGACCATGGGAAGCTGGACATCAATGATGGATAGACTTTCACAGAGGTTTCAGTGGAAATTGATGATCGACATGAGCGGGTCCTGCGTGGATGGTCGATACCTCGGGTGCGCCTTCCCTGGCAGTAGAGGAACCTCCAGAAGAGCATATGGGAGTGGGAGGCTCAAATGCGTGCTCAGTACCCCCATTTTTCTCTTAGTGTGATTTATAGCTTACAGGGATGTAAAGCCCTGAGGTGGGGAGAATGTAATGACCCTAATATTCAGTGGAATTTTTTTTATAAAATCATGGGATTTTTTTAAAAGGCAGTGAAAATATATGGCGCTTGATTCCGAGGCCCAGTGTGGCCAGAATAATTTTCTGAATTTTTTTTGGGTACATTCAGTAAATGTATGAGAGGGATTTTATATCATTTGAACTGGTGCATGAAATTGAAATCTGAGCGTAGAGTTGATCTCGTAGTGTCGGTGATTTCTTAGTGACACCTTCACCATAGTTGCATTATTATGAGAATGGAAGTTAGTTTTTGGATATTTTATTTAAATTAGATGAAAATAAAGTGTAAATTCTTTTATTTATGGTGGTTTAATCCTCCAAGGGGAGGTTAGTAGTGGGGGACATGACACTTGAACCACCCATGGGAGGTTATGCTAGTGGGGTCCACTAGCATAGAACCTCCCTTTGGGGGATATATTTGGTGGGGCCCACACAAGCTTTAAACTCCCCCTTTTAACTCCCCATTTATGTTGGATTTCAACTCTCCACCTTCCCCATAAATTTTGGGCCAACCCACACAATTAATTAATAGAAAATATTTTAATTAATTGTCACCCTTTTGAATTCATTCCAACCATTAAAATAACAAATAGTCTATAATTTCTGGGCTGGAAAATCTTTTGGTGGACCTTTGAGTGGGAGAACTTCATCCTTCCAATGAAGAATTCCACAAACCACTGAAGAACAACATACTTCTTCATCGATCTTGAACTGAGCCAAAAGAGAAGGAGTCATCTATGAAGAATACCGATGACCCTTCTTCCCCAGATGCTTCCCGACGTCGACGAATCGACGCCCGATTTTCCTCTCCTTCAACCGTCAACGATCGACAAATACGAGGTAGGGTTGTTTTATGTAAGAATTTTACCCTCCATTATTCGTTTTTTGTTGAGAATTTTTTTCCGATTGATATCACCACAATGTGGAGGGCTCAGACAACACGAACATGGCCGACCCTCCCCCCTTTGTTGTTCTCTTTTGTTGATGACAGAGGCAGAGCAACAACGGCCGGCATCGAGCCAATCACGATGAAAATCGGCGGTGGAAGGCCTATGGGTCACCAAGAGGGCGTGGCACCACTATGCCACATAGAAGAAGAGCCACGGCCTGGGCAGGCCAAGGCGGAGGTGCATGACACAGCTGCGCCCTACGGAGTCTAGCAGAGGGCCGCGACTAGGGGGGTCGCGACGTAGGGGCTCAGCTCCGGCACACACCACTGTGGTGTGGAGCGGCTGGCCGGTCGAGCCATCCGAGAGGTGCATGACACCATCGGGTCCCGCATTTTTTAGACCAGCAACACCTGGTTCCGGTTTCAGTTCCACCCGAAAGGTCTAACTGTTCGGGTGCTAGGGTGCGTGCGCCTCCCCCCTGGGAATGGCTTGGGCAGGCCGCCGGGATGCCTTCAGTAGGGTCGCCCTCGACAGTGCCTCCCCCGCGGGACGCGCCGCTTCCTTGGACCGGGTCCAACCCAAGAACCGGGTCGGACCCATATTCAGACCCGAATTAGGTCAGGTCAGTCCAACTGGGTTGGACCAGACCAAACCCATTATGGCCAGTTTACTCATTTTCGCCCATATCCTGGGCTATGGATGACCGATCAACAAACCGTTTGCAGCAACAAAAATCTCAGTGAGAGACGGTTCTATTGGAATACCCCACATGAGTTTTGGACACTGTTGGTGTACATTTGGGTTGTTTTGATCCTAAAAACCATCCGGGCCCCTGGAACGGAAATGCTAGTAACACACAGGCCGGATGACTGATCGACCCACAATCTATCGCTTTGGAACCCTTACAACATAGAGGCCCTTTATGTTACTCATTTGTGTATTTTAGTGGGGGTTGAGGCTCGAAAAAATATCTCGAGGGAATATTCTATGGAACTCGAGTGCACCGGGTGCATGTAATCTTGTGGCTAATAGTGAGGCGGAGGTTGGAGACAGATCATACGGAGGCCAGCACTCAGTGATCCTATGTGGGTCAGTGTATACTGATCCTGTGCGGGTTAGATCCTGTGTGGGTCAACACTCAAAGATCATATGGGGGTCAATACATACTGATCATGTGTGTGTTATATCCTGTGTAGGTCATTACTGGGGTTAGTACATATCGATCATGTGTGGATCAGACTACGTATGGTCATAAACTGTGCCACTTGAGTGAATAAGATGATATAGCTTCACAACTAATAATTTTTACTTCTATACATCACTAAAAACCTAGTTTTTGATGAGACTCTATTTGAGCTGAGTCAATGACTTCCTTGATTTTCCTCATGATTGAGATGGGTTACCAAATAACTTAGGTATTTATATGGGAATATAACTAAGTATGGTTTATCTGTTGATTTCATTCTTGTGGAATCCTTTTTGGATTTTGTGAGACCTTGTGGGTATCGGGGTCCCTACATAGTATCATTAAACTCACCCCTGTATGGGCTATGCCCACACCTCGTTGTATTGGTTGCAGACGACGAACAACACTGATCGGGGCAGAGAGTAGCAGAACTGGACAGTACCCGGAGGAGGAACACTCGGGGGGACGTACACGGAGCGGACAGACATACTTGGGGTGCTGAGGAGGCCATCTGTACCCACCCTTCAGGTGGGAATGCCGGAGGACAACCCAGTAGATGCTTTACTTATTTTCTTCAGTTGTACTAGATTTTCAATTGTTTTGTACTTTACTGTTGGAATTGTATTTCCGACCCCTTTACATTTAGCACACCTTTTGTATTCTATTTTACATAGTGTTTTTACTTCATGTTGCGTACTCTGTTGTGTTATTTTACTATTATGAAGGAAATTCCTTCCCTGTTTAGGGGTTTACACCTTTGGTGCTAGTGGTCAACCCCTAGCCTATGGAAGGAGGTCTTGGGGTAGTGACGATACGGGCCCAGGGGACGGGTCGTGACGATAAAAGAGTTATTTATGATAATAACTCCATCATTTTGCATAACTTTTATTATTTCTACTCTTATTTTTTATCTACTTATTATATAAATAATACGTGTGTTTCGTTTTTATAAGATTTTAATGTAACTAATTCATCATTAATAAATTATATTATAATTATCATGATAATAACAACATATAAATTTCAAAATAATGTTTATAAACCAATCTATATTTTCTTTTACAAGGTCTAATGATTTATAAATGTTAAAGGTATGAAAGGGTAATTTTTATCATTTTTCATAATTTAGATATTATATGGTTCACATTCATGAAAATGTTTCCTATTAAATAAAAAATTTATCTCAAATAGGTGATATGGTTCAAGAACATGCCTCTATTGGATTATGGAAAAGTTTCTACTTTTTTTTCTCTTATGATTGTGGTTTAGAGCCTTGTTGTGATTTTTCTATGATAAAAGACAAAAAAGGCTATTATAATGTTAAAATAAATTAAAATAATATAAAAGGAACCAATTTAAATTTTTTTCATATGAATAATGTGTATTATATCAATATAGAGAGTGTTAATGTAGATACACCCATCATGATCCACAATGTTGTTTGTAAGGTCCTCAAAAAGATATTTTTTCCTCATGAATGACATGGGTAATAATATATTTCATTGAGGAAAAAATGTCAACGAAATTATGCAGTGTTTCCATCAACATTTATGAGAGATAAATATCCCCATGTCTAACCTCTTGATCTATTTTGGTGAAGTTTCATTAAAACCAAATGTTATTCAAATTTCATTTGATTCTCCATGTGAACAATAGTGATCACCCTAATAAATTTTTCATTCAATGGAGTGATGAAACCAAAGGTACTAGAGATATATTCAATTTCATCATAATGATTATGTCTTAAGATACCCACATATCCCACTAGTCTAGATTGACCCCTAATGCCCCATCTAGATTTCACATGTACCAGCCATCAGTGAGTGGTATCAAGGCCTACATTATATTAAGAGGATATGGATTTAACATGGATACATTAGACATCTAAAAATAGTTTAGTTATATAATTAGTCGATAACACATCCCCCTAACATGAGTTCACATGTTAAATAGACAAAATAATATTAGAAATTGATGACTTATAATTTAATAGTATCCAGTAATGAATTACCTAATTTATTTCTCGCCAAATGGCTTGCACAAAATTCTAATGGGACACAATTACTGTATTCATCAATTTATAAGACAACTATATGTTGAAAAAGGAAATAATAACACTCAAAAAAGAATGTGTGTTTAGGGGATGGAGAACAATGATTTCAAACACATTTTCCAATGATAGGAGGCACTATAGAATAATAAATTATTATGTTCAACATCATCCTGATGTTAATGACCCCTTATTAGAATTAATTTTATATCAATCAAATTAATTCATTTTATGTACTTGAATTATTCTTTTTATATGAAAATTTTGTTTTTCTATTGATGTATAAAAATAATATTATTAGAACTATATATTTTTATTTTCAAAATTCAATTCTTAGAAGTGGAAAAATGTTATTTAACACAAAACTCATGGATGTGGTGAGGAAGAATGTTTTTAAATTTAAAATTCTCCAATGTTCATTAATTAATTATATCAAAATAAAATAAAATAATGATTAAACTTACATAAATTGAATTAATATATATAACCTTCATCTATTTAAAATTTAAAAAATATTTAAAATATACTTCAACATTAATAAATATTTAGACGAAAAGGCATCTTTCAACTATAATGTATTATGATTCTCTATTCTTCATAAAATAAATCTTCTCGGAAAAATACAATAAATTCTCCCTAAGACAATTTTGATACTAATAATTCTAAAATGAAATTTATTATGAAAAATATTTTCTATAAAAGTTTCAAATTTTACTTTTAAAATAGGTGATCCATTAAAAGGTGGTAAACATAGTCTTGTAAGTAGGAGAATGTAACTCCGTGTAATTTTTTGTGTAAGATTAAATTTTTGTATAAATGAATCTAAAAAAAGTTATTATATTCTTATAGGAATGTATTGTAATTTCTGGGGGTGTTACATACATTTTCATTAATATTCTACGATAGTATGTATAAATATATTTACTATATATAGAATTATTTCCCCATGATCTATATTTATTTAAATTTGATAAACATAATCAATTAATTAATTAAATTTCTCATCAATTTTATGATCATTTAAAGGGATTACATTAAAACTTTTGACAATATGTATTTTTTATTCATTAAATTATAATAAAGGAAATTATATGATCATTTTTTAATAAACCAATTTTGACATTAATATAAAATAATATTTTGAGGTATTCCTAAGGTGCCCCTCTCCTCCCTTATAAAAGGACACCTCCTCCCCCTCCTCCTCACACCAATTTGAGCACTCAAGCTCGGCCAACAACTGCCAAAATCTCTTCTCCACTTCCCTAGAGACATCCTAGAGGTTCTGGTCTTCCACAAAGACCAATTTTAGTGCCCTAAGAGGAGGTCTCAAAGAGGCGCTTCAAAGAAGAGGTAATTACCGTTACCAATTCTTTCATCTTTATTTCTTCTTCCACTTCTTCTTCTTAGGTTGTTTCATTATGAAGTAATAACACCAGTATCACTCATATACTGATATGTTATTATAAGTATGAAACAATCCTAATTCACCATCTATCCAACCCACGGAAAACGAAATCACCGCGCGTGCGTACGTACGGAATACCGTCTCCACGCCGTGGTGTAATCTGTTTTTCCACCAACACCTTACGTGGATGGGTATAATGGTGTAAAGAATAACTATACATAGTTATTAAAACATCATATTGATTCTGATATATTGTATAATCCACTCCAATTCAATTCAATACTTATGGAAATGATATCATCGCTCGTGCGTACGTACGGACTACCGTCTCCACGACACGATGAGATTCATTCAACATGTTAACCATTTAAGAATAATTATAAAGTATATATAATAAATAATAATCAAATATATGACATTATAAAGCTACTGGATTTATGTATATATATATATATGTATGTCATCTACTTACTTCCATTCAAGACAATAAGGAAAGGAAAACAGCGTTCATGCGTACGTACGGACTACCGTCTCCATGAACGGTGTTTTTAATTTCATTTATCTATCTATTATATATATATATACTGAATATATATGATATATAAATCATATTTTATATTCTGGAAGTAAGTAAATCATGATATAAGTAATAATAATGTCAAGAACAACAAGTCAAAACACCTACGATAAATGAAACGATATTACCCAAAACGCTTCTTTAACATGGAATTTACAGAAGAACGGGTAATATAATGTCATAAGTGAACCATATATGATATCATAACAATGAATATGATTCTGTAATAAGTCAATGACATTATTTAAATCATTATACAGGAGGTTTGGACACATACGAAGCAAATCGGACCTAAGGTAAGGGAAATATCACAATCTCATTTTTATCCGAGATTGTTTATACTTTGGTATTTACTGGGGTGTATTTTATCATCCACATCCATGTTTTCTCAATATGTAATATTATTTCCATCCACCTACAATTGTTTAAATCCAATTTTACCCTTTGGTGAGTTTTTAGTAAAAGATATGAAAGGAATCTTTTGTCGTTTTTCATACGAGGTACTTTTTGACTTTTCCGACAAAAGTACGAAGAATGTTTTTTTAAACTTATACGACATGAATGGATTTTTAAAAAATTATTTCCAAGAAGATTCCTTTACAAGTTTTCAAGTTTATTTTTAGTCAACTTCTTTTAGTTTAATATTTTATGACATGTTAAGAAAGGAAAAGTGTTTTTGAAGTAGAAAGGATATTTTTCTCAAGAATGAAGTTCAAGTATTTTATCAAAATTATTTTCCATCTAAGATAATAAAAAGGGTTATGTTTTTATCCCTATTATTACATGGATTTGATTATGTTGTGATGGAAATATTATGAATTCCTTTATCTTATATGAATTGTTTTATGATGTCATGTTGTTTAAAAATCCCATTTTTATTACATGGGTTATGCTATGATGTATGGTTTATGATTATGTGGCACACATAAGAAAGGATTCATTATAAGATGGGTGGGACCTATATCTCCCTCCAATGCATTGGGTAAAGATTTTATATCTCATGAGATAGACATGGCTGGAATGGTAGGTTATACCGGTTCAGTGAAACAGGACTGAAACGAGGGTTACTCGATTCAGAAAGGGACTTTGTCCACTAAGATAGTCTTGGCAATGAGTCTTGACTAACAAGAAATGATTCTATATTATTATGTGTGAATGCCACAAAGTTTCATGTTTTAAGTTATGATTATTGTGATTACATTTCACTACCATGATTTATCCCATGTTATGAAATTATGCTCTCTTTTGCAGGTTATGATTTCCAAAATGTTATGTTCTTATGAATACGATGTGATCGATATTTCTTTTGTTTACCATTACTGAGCATTTGAGCTCACCCTTTTATGTTTTCTTCTCCCCAGGATATAAAGAAAGGTTTTAGGTAAAAAGAAGAAGATCTTTATGGGAGATGTTGAAGATCTTTCACCACGATTAGAAGATTTTATTCCGAGTTTCCAAAGACACTAAACTATTATGATCCTTATGTGTGTGTTTTTGTTATGTTCTAAGTATTCCGCAAAAGTAATGTAAAGTCCATGTAAGTCAAGATTCAGGTCTCTACACAAGCTCAGGTGTGACCTCATGTAGAAGAGAGTTTTGATCACGTATGGTTCTCAGCAGTTGATACAACATGAGAAGAACTATTCTACCCAGGACATTAAGTTAGAAGCAGTGGTCTTCTCCTTGAAGATGGGGTGGCACTATTTGATGGGAGAACGTTTTACCATGTACCCTGATCACAAGAGTCATAGGTATATCTTATGTCACAAGGACCTGAACCTGAGATAGCAACGATGGCTTGAGTTCCACTAGGACTATGACATCGTGATAGTCTATACTCATGGGAAGGGGAACGTTGTTGAGGATGCACTCAGCATGAGATCTGGTATACAACTTCTAGGAGAGGTGACATAGAAGATGGCTGCCTTGTAGATATCATTTGTTTATAGGGATGGAGCAGCATTTATACAGTCTTTTACAATCCCTCCTCCACTTCTTCAGCGAGTCCGGGAGGCACAGCGTTGAGACATTGAAATTGAGATGTGACGTGCTCAGATATCTATAGGGCAGGAACCTGATGGATTTTATGAAGGTGTAGAGCATGTCATCCTATTCATAGGACGTAACATGGTACCAGTAGCACTTCAAGAGGAAGTGTTGAGGGTATTCCACAAATCTCCTCTTACGGTACATCCAGGAGTGGAAATGATGTACCCAGACATTCTATGACAGCACTGGTGGCCATGTATGAAAAAGGTAGTAGCCGAGTCTGTCTCACGATCCCTCATTTGACAGAAAGTGAAGGCGGGGCACCAGGTACCAATGGGCTTGGATCATTCCTTAGTGGTCTTGGAGTGAATGTGGGATGGGATATCCATGGAATTCGTGAATGGTCTTCCATTTAAATCGTGGAGTCGTGATTCGATATGGGTGATCGTTGACCAACTCACCATGTCAGCCCACTTCCTACTGATCAGAAATAAGGGCTCAGTAGAGATCTTGGGATGCCTCTATATGAAGAAGATTGTGTGTTTTCATGGAATAAATTATACTATTGTCTCTGACCGTGACCTATAGTTTACTTCTCGGCTATGGAAGGGGATGCATGAGGCTTTTGGGATGTAGTTTCACTTGAGCACCACCTTCCATCCTCAGATAGATGGGCAGACTGAGGGGACCATTCAGAACCTTGATGACATGCACCGTGAATGTTTTCTCGACTTCGTTCACAGCTGGGAGGATCACTTAACTTTTGTTGAGTTTTCCTAAAACAACAGCTATCACTCCACCATCGGTATGGAATCTTTTGCGGCTTTGTATGGTCAACCTTACAGATCACCAATATACTAGACAGAACAAGGAGAGTCAGCACTTGTGGGACCCGAGATGGTATGCGCTACCATAGAAAAGGTGCAGATCATCTAGGAGTGGATGAAGACTGCACAGAGTAGGCAGAAGCCGTATGCTGATAGGAGACAGAGACCTCTAGAGTTTGAGGATGGCAACCACATCATCCTACGAGTCTCACATTGAAGAGGCTTACGAAGATTTGGCTGAGGCGGAAAGTTATATCCACGTTTGATCGGACCATTCTCGGTCCCCAGCATAGTAGGAAAGGTGGCATATCGCCCGGATCATCCACCTTAGTTGCATCGGGTGCACGATGTCTTCCATGTATCTCATTTGAGGAGATACGTGCAAGACCTTTCTCATATCATTGACCATGGGAAGCTGGACATCAATGATGGATAGACTTTCATTGAGGTTTCAGTGGAAATTGATGATCGACATGAGCGGGTCCTGCGTGGATGGTCGATACCTCGGGTGCGCCTTCCCTGGCAGTAGAGGAACCTCCAGAAGAGCATATGGGAGTGGGAGGCTCAAATGCGTGCTCAGTACCCCCATTTTTCTCTTAGTGTGATTTATAGCTTACAGGGATGTAAAGCCCTGAGGTGGGGAGAATGTAATGACCCTAATATTCAGTGGAATTTTTTTTATAAAATCATGGGATTTTTTTAAAAGGCAGTGAAAATATATGGCGCTTGATTCCGAGGCCCGGTGTGGCCAGAATAATTTTCTGAATTTTTTTTGGGTACATTCAGTAAATGTATGAGAGGGATTTTATATCATTTGAACTGGTGCATGAAATTGAAATCTGAGCGTAGAGTTGATCTCGTAGTGTCGGTGATTTCGTAGTGACACCTTCACCATAGTTGCATTATTATGAGAATGGAAGTTAGTTTTTGGATATTTTATTTAAATTAGATGAAAATAAAGTGTAATTTTTTTTATTTATGGTGGTTTAATCCTCCAAGGGGAGGTTAGTAGTGGGGGACATGACACTTGAACCACCCATGGGAGGTTATGCTAGTGGGGTCCACTAGCATAGAACCTCCCTTTGGGGGATATATTTGGTGGGGCCCACACAAGCTTTAAACTCCCCCTTTTAACTCCCCATTTATGTTGGATTTCAACTCTCCACCTTCCCCATAAATTTTGGGCCAACCCACACAATTAATTAATAGAAAATATTTTAATTAATTGTCACCCTTTTGAATTCATTCCAACCATTAAAATAACAAATAGTCTATAATTTCTGGGCTGGAAAATCTTTTGGTGGACCTTTGAGTGGGAGAACTTCATCCTTCCAATGAAGAATTCCACAAACCACTGAATAACAACATACTTCTTCATCGATCTTGAACTGAGCCAAAAGAGAAGGAGTCAACTATGAAGAATACCGATGACCCTTCTTCCCCAGATGCTTCCCGACGTCGACGAATCGACGCCCGATTTTCCTCTCCTTCAACCGTCAACGATCGACAAATACGAGGTAGGGTTGTTTTATGTAAGAATTTTACCCTCCGTTATTCGTTTTTTGTTGAGAATTTTTTTCCGATTGATATCACTACAATGTGGAGGGCTCAGACAACACGAACATGGCCGACCCTCCCCCCTTTGTTGTTCTCTTTTGTTGATGACAGAGGCAGAGCAACAACGGCCGGCATCGAGCCAATCACGATGAAAATCTGCGGTGGAAGGCCTATGGGTCACCAAGAGGGCGTGGCACCACTATGCCACATAGAAGAAGAGCCACGGCCTGGGCAGGCCAAGGCGGAGGTGGATGACACAGCTGCGCCCTACGGAGTCTAGCAGAGGGCCGCGACTAGGGGGGTCGCGACGTAGGGGCTCAGCTCCGGCACACACCACTGTGGTGTGGAGCGGCTGGCCGGTCGAGCCATCCGAGAGGTGCATGACACCATCGGGTCCCGCATTTTTTAGACCAGCAACACCTGGTTCCGGTTTCAGTTACACCCGAAAGGTCTAACTGTTCGGGTGCTAGGGTGCGTGCGCCTCCCCCCTGGGAATGGCTTGGGCAGGCCGCCGGGATGCCTTCAGTCGGGTCGCCCTCGACAGTGCCTCCCCCGCGGGACGCGCCGCTTCCTTGGACCGGGTCCAACCCAAGAACCGGGTCGGACCCATATTCAGACCCGAATTAGGTCAGGTCATTCCAACTGGGTTGGACCAGACCAAACCCATTATGGCCAGTTTACTCATTTTCGCCCATATCCTGGGCTATGGATGACCGATCAACAAACCGTTTGCAGCAACAAAAATCTCAGTGAGAGACGGTTCTATTGGAATACCCCACATGAGGTTTGGACACTGTTGGTGTACATTTGGGTTGTTTTGATCCTAAAAACCATCCGGGCCCCTGGAACGGAAATGCTAGTAACACACAGGCCGGATGACTGATCGACCCACCCTCTATCGCTTTGGAACCCTTACAACATAGAGGCCCTTTAAGTTACTCATTTGTGTATTTTAGTGGGGGTTGAGGCTCGAAAAAATATCTCGAGGGAATATTCTATGGAACTCGAGTGCACCGGGTGCATGTAATCTTGTGGCTAATAGTGAGGCGGAGGTTGGAGACAGATCATACGGAGGCCAGCACTCAGTGATCCTATGTGGGTCAGTGTATACTGATCCTGTGCGGGTTAGATCCTATGTGGGTCAACACTCAAAGATCATATGGGGGGTCAATACATACTGATCCTGTGTGTGTTAGATCCTGTGTGGGTCATTACTGGGGTTAGTACATATCGATCATGTGTGGATCAGACTACGTATGGTCATAAACTGTGCCACTTGAGTGAATAAGATGATATAGCTTCACAACTAATAATTTTTACTTCTATACATCACTAAAAACCTAGTTTTTGATGAGACTCTATTTGAGCTGAGTCAATGACTTCCTTGATTTTCCTCATGATTGAGATGGGTTACCAAATAACTTAGGTATTTATATGGGAATATAACTAAGTATGGTTTATCTGTTGATTTCATACTTGTGGAATCCTTGTTGGATTTTGTGAGACCTTGTGGGTATCGGGGTCCCTACATAGTATCATTAAACTCACCCCTGTATGGGCTATGCCCACACCTCGTTGTATTGGTTGCAGACGACGAACAACACTGATCGGGGCAGAGAGTAGCAGAACTGGACAGTACCCGGAGGAGGAACACTCGGGGAGACGTACACGGAGCGGACAGACATACTTGGGGTGCTGAGGAGGCCATCTGTACCCACCCTTCAGGTGGGAATGCCGGAGGACAACCCAGTAGATGCTTTACTTATTTTCTTCAGTTGTACTAGATTTTCAATTGTTTTGTACTTTACTGTTGGAATTGTATTTCCGACCCCTTTACATTTAGCACACCTTTTGTATTCTATTTTACATAGTGTTTTTACTTCATGTTGCGTACTCTGTTGTGTTATTTTACTATTATGAAGGAAATTCCTTCCCTGTTTAGGGTTTTACACCTTTGGTGCTAGTGGTCAACCCCTAGCCTATGGAAGGAGGTCTTGGGGTAGTGACGATACGGGCCCAGGGGACGGGTCGTGACGATAAAAGAGTTATTTATGATAATAACTCCATCATTTTGCATAACTTTTATTATTTCTACTCTTATTTTTTATCTACTTATTATATAAATAATATGTGTGTTTCGTTTTTATAAGATTTTAATGTAACTAATTCATCATTAATAAATTATATTATAATTATCATGATAATAACAACATATAAATTTCAAAATAATGTTTATAAACCAATCTATATTTTCTTTTACAAGGTCTAATGATTTATAAATGTTAAAGGTATGAAAGGGTAATTTTTATCATTTTTCATAATTTAGATATTATATGGTTCACATTCATGAAAATGTTTCCTATTAAATAAAAAATTTATCTCAAATAGGTGATATGGTTCAAGAACATGCCTCTATTGGATTATGGAAAAGTTTCTACTTTTTTGTCTCTTATGATTGTGGTTTAGAGCCTTGTTGTGATTTTTCTATGATAAAAGACAAAAAAGGCTATTATAATGTTAAAATAAATTAAAATAATATAAAAGGAACCAATTTAAATTTTTTTCATATGAATAATGTGTATTATATCAATATAGAGAGTGTTAATGTAGATACACCCATCATGATCCACAATGTTGTTTGTAAGGTCCTCAAAAAGATATTTTTTCCTGATGAATGACATGGGTAATAATATATTTCATTGAGGAAAAAATGTCAACGAAATTATGCAGTGTTTCCATCAACATTTATGAGAGAAAAATATCCCCATGTCTAACCTCTTGATCTATTTTGGTGAAGTTTCATTAAAACCAAATGTTATTCAAATTTCATTTGATTCTCCATGTGAACAATAGTGATCACCCTAATAAATTTTTCATTCAATGGAGTGATGAAACCAAAGGTACTAGAGATATATTCAATTTCATCATAATGATTATGTCTTAAGATACCCACATATCCCACTAGTCTAGATTGACCCCTAATGCCCCATCTAGATTTCACATGTACCAGCCATCAGTGAGTGGTATCAAGGCCTACATTATATTAAGAGGATATGGATTTAACATGGATACATTAGACATCTAAAAATAGTTTAGTTATATAATTAGTCGATAACACATCCCCCTAACATGAGTTCACATGTTAAATAGACAAAATAATATTAGAAATTGATGACTTATAATTTAATAGTATCCAGTAATGAATTACCTAATTTATTTCTCGCCAAATGGCTTGCACAAAATTCTAATGGGACACAATTACTGTATTCATCAATTTATAAGACAACTATATGTTGAAAAAGGAAATATCAAAAAAGAATGTGTGTTTAGGGGATGGAGAACAATGATTTCAAACACATTTTCCAATGATAGGAGGCACTATAGAATAATAAATTATTATGTTCAACATCATCCTGATGTTAATGACCCCTTATTAGAATTAATTTTATATCAATCAAATTAATTCATTTTATGTACTTGAATTATTCTTTTTATATGAAAATTTTGTTTTTCTATTGATGTATAAAAATAATATTATTAGAACTATATATTTTTATTTTCAAAATTCAATTCTTAGAAGTGGAAAAATGTTATTTAACACAAAACTCATGGATGTGGTGAGGAAGAATGTTTTTAAATTTAAAATTCTCCAATGTTCATTAATTAATTATATCAAAATAAAATAAAATAATGATTAAACTTACATAAATTGGATTAATATATATAACCTTCATCTATTTAAAATTTAAAAAATATTTAAAATATACTTCAACATTAATAAATATTTAGACGAAAAGGCATCTTTCAACTATAATGTATTATGATTCTCTATTCTTCATAAAATAAATCTTCTCAGAAAAATACAATAAATTCTCCCTAAGACAATTTTGATACTAATAATTCTAAAATGAAATTTATTATGAAAAATATTTTCTATAAAAGTTTCAAATTTTACTTTTAAAATAGGTGATCCATTAAAAGGTGGTAAACATTGTCTTGTAAGTAGGAGAATGTAACTCCGTGTAATTTTTTGTGTAAGATTAAATTTTTGTATAAATGAATCTAAAAAAAGTTATTATATTCTTATAGGAATGTATTGTAATTTCTGGGGGTGTTACATACATTTTCATTAATATTCTACGATAGTATGTATAAATATATTTACTATATATAGAATTATTTCCCCATGATCTATATTTATTTAAATTTGATAAACATAATCAATTAATTAATTAAATTTCTCATCAATTTTATGATCATTTAAAGGGATTACATTAAAACTTTTGACAATATGTATTTTTTATTCATTAAATTATAATAAAGGAAATTATATGATCATTTTTTAATAAGCATGTTAATTTTTGTCTCCTATAGTTAATAATGTCCATTTTCATGTTATAGTACCATTTTTCTATTATTTTTTCTATAAAATGTTTTATAAATTGTTTTCAAAACAATCCATACTCATCTCCCACTTTGGTGATATATTTGTTTTTCATCCAAAACCGTGTTTTCAAAATATTTTTTCCAAAATGTTTTCATTATTATTTTAAAATGGTTTAATAATATACATCTTCACCAATTTTAAATTTTAATTTTTTTATTGAATTATATGGTTTCATTATGAACAATTTATTGAATGACAATTATTTTTTTAGAGATCCAAAACACTTTTGAGGGAAAACTGAGAAACCCCAAATCCGAATAACATGTTCAAGGAACCAAAAACCAGAACCAAACAAGAAGAACCATTCCTCCCAAGCCAATGAAGAATGAAAAAAGCCCTCACCCGTATCTTACCATTCCGTAAGATGTCCCGTGTACGAATAAATGGGCCCGGACCCGATGGTGTGGCCATACCCTCTCAAGATTCCCAATGGTATGAACAGGTGAAGGTTGTGCTCCGACCACCATCTGGAGTGGCCCCTCAAGAATGCTGGGAACATCGCCAAGCCACCAACAAAACCAAAATATTCTCCAACATTTACCCATGCCAGACCAACATGCTAAACAATCACTTAACAGGTTCCATACCTTCCATCAAAATCATTTAAGTAAAATTTGATCATACTTGTAACCAAATCCCTAGACAACTTCTAATAAATGGAGGATAACTGGGTGCTTGTGATAGATAACAACAGGTGTTCAAGATCACAAGCCAGCTGGTCCCAGGTCAAAAAGTACTCCTCAAGATTTATCTTCCCTTTGTTAAAGCCTCCAACAAGAATTAAATAATGTTTATCAACCCATGCGTATTGTTCCTCATTTTGTGACACATTTAACGGTGTCCCCATTATCTTAGATGCCTCCTCTTCTGTCGCATTCAGCAACAAAACCTGTTCGACCACCACTTCTTATGAGGTTAGTAGTAATTCCAGATTTTGAGTATCACCAACCTCTGATTCCGGTCTCATGGAATTTATCTTTTTTGCTGACCTTCCAGACCGAGTCTCCAAAGGAGGAGGTAATGAGGAATAATCCTTCATACTTCTCCTCCTCCTATTGCTTATGTCTCTCATTGGGCTTGCATCTTCACCAACCTATAGAGAATGATCATTTCCCTTTGTTTCAACCAAGTGTTCTCCATCAACATCAATCGTGTTGTTGAGTACAGCAACCGGGCCAGCCTCCTTAAGTGCTTCAAAACTGTTGGACAACATAACTGGGTTGAGAGATCCTGAAGCCTCACCCCCTGTCCACTCAGAACTGACCTACAAATCCAGATTCTATTTCCCTTTAACTGTAGCCTCCTTGACCAGCCTCAGGACCCCCACATAAGGATCAACTATCTTATCCACCTCTCCACATTCCTTCAGCTCTATAATAGTTAAATCCCCACCCGATGGTGCAGCCACATGGAGAACCTCATACTGAACCAAAGCCTCCCCTACTCCTACACCCTCAAAAGGACTTGGTTCCTTACCACAAGAAGGATCTGCATGACCCTACTAATGTTTGTTAGCAACTTCTAAAACCTGCAGATTGCCCCCCATTTCCAGTGTCTTCTCCCCCAAAGTTGCACCTAGATTACCCTCCAATGTCCCCTTGGAAACCACCAAATGACAGTCAAGATTCTCCAGCACCATAGGTGGAAATGTTGGAGACACAGCCTCCCCATACATGTTTCAAACAGTGTCCCCTCGCCTAATACCTTCCGATCCTCTAACCACCTATCCCGGGAATTCAGAACCATCCTGGTTCTCTGTAACCATACCACTGCTTCATCCTCTCTTACGGAGAGGATTAACATCGCCCCGATGGAAATTAACTATAGAATGGCCCAGTCAATGACAGGTAGAGCAATATCCCATCCACGACTCATAGAGGACCTTCTGTTTCCACCTGTAATCCTCCCTAATGGTAACACAAACAAAATCAAATGGATTCCTTGAAAGATCCATTTCCAGAAAAACCCTCAGGTTGATGGGGTGGCATACTGCTTCAGATCGACTATCAGTGCTGATGAACCTACCCACAAGGTTACGAAGCATCCTAATGACAGACGTATTTTGAAACGGAAAATGTAAATTTGGAAAACTCACCTAGATCGCTGCAGAAGGCGGGTCACTCTTCATATGGAAATCGAATGACCAACAAAATAGGATGAACTGAAATCCCATTAAGAAGCAAGGAACACTCGACCAGGAATGGATGAGGTCCTCCTCCGACATAAATCGAACCATGATATGAAGAGGATCCAACAGGACCACCGTCGCCCTCTCCTACAAGTTCCATGAGTCGAATATGAAATGATCAAAGGAATCAACCGGCGGCCGCCTATAACAGAACCGGGCCACCAAGGTGAGGTTGAGAATAGATGAAGTTTATGTGAACTCCGATGTCGATAACTGAAGATTCGGAAACCCATCAACCAGATCAGCAAATTTAGGGCATAAGGATGCCATCGGGAAAGGTGGACGAAAATCAGGGTTACAAAAGGGCTTGAAGGCTAAACCAGCTCTCATGGATGGCGTCGAAGGTCCATCCCTCACAAGGAGGAGAGGAACTGGTCCGACAGTGGCCATCATCACGGAGGTCTCATTGTCATCACGCTACGAGCGGTAATTATGAACAATTAACTTTTCATACTTTTTTACAATGAAAAATGAATGGTATTTTTAATATTCATCGGAATTACCGATTATAATTTCTAAGAAGTATCATTTTAAATATAATGGAGTTATTATTATTTGGAATGTTTTTAAAAGTGATTTTCAATTAAAATATATTTCATAAAAAGCTAAAATTTTAATTTTAATTTTCTTGAATATTTTTTTTAAAATAGGTCATTTCTATACATCAATGTTAAAAATAAATTTGGTTTCACCAATTGGGATATTCGATATTTCCTCCATCCTTGTTCTTCCTCTCTATATCTTTTGATTATTTTGACTGTAGAGAGTATTGAAATTATTTTCCATGAGTCATTTTCGTTGTAATTAACATAACCTTTTGTTATAAACATTCTAGTGAGTAATAAATATTAACTTCCAAAACAAATCCACCTTATTTATCATGGATAAGATTATTAACTAAACCATTAACAATTTCTAGATATGGTTTTCACATTGAATGATATTTGATTATTTGGTGATATATTGTAAAATAAATATTCTTTACTAGGAATGGATATTTATTAAGTCTCATTGTTTATTTATTAAATTAATTATTATAAATATGAGAAATAGTATGGAGTGGTATGAAATTGGTTTGGACTATTTAAATTAAGCTCAAAGGCGAATCATTAAACTCATGATATGACTCAGTTGGCCTAATTTGATGTGTTTCTACCTATTATATTTAAAACCTTCTTACAAAAGGATCTGAAGATATATATTCCCTTAACCTAGGAATCATGGAATCCAATAATTTAAAGGATCCTTCATTCAAATTAAACTAATAACATAAAAAATTTATTTAATATAAAAAAATAAATGGATTCATTTCATTTAGATTTTATTTATCAAATGAAATGGTTTTTAGTTATTCTCTTTTCTATATTGATTATTCCTTATATAGTTATTTAATTAGAATGTGTGTTAATTTATTTACCTTTCAATAATGATTATGCTTTATATAGTTATTTAAATGGAATTTGTTCCCAATTATATACCATTCCATATTTATAATTATTTTGGATTCATTATTTCATCAGATTTACTTACAAATTTTCATTATTTTTTGGTCACCATTATTTTTTTCCTTTCCACAGAATTCAATAAGTTTATTATGATACATATATAAGGATACACTATATGTAAGATAGTAATTATCAAAAATGAAAAAAATATGTTTTAATATTTGTATTCTTTAGAAATACTAATTCCAGTTATGCATATTGTTTACCAGGACTACATAATTGTTCGACCCTTTGAAAAATTATTTCCATGTATATAATGATAATGTTATAGTAGTGGGAACCAAATATGGGGTTTAGGGTCTGGGTCTCTACAATATTTGTCTTACGATTTGTGGTGTAATTTTTCATGAATATAATAGTATAGAAACATAATTATTATATGTTACAAGAAATATATAATCATTTATAGAGGATTTAATTTTCATCATTATAAATTCTATTTTTTAAATAGACTAATTACATGATATAAAATTTTATTTGATAGATACCCCAAAACTATTTTTATTCCTCACATAATGGCATGAAATATCATTCAAGATAACTCATATCCATATAGTTGAAATGTATGTTTTTATTTTTTAATTTAATAACATCAATTCCCATCCATATCGGTAATCTAACACATTATGATACTAGAATCACAATATAAGAGTATACAATGAGAATACTTGGTAATATGAATTACCATCTGATTTGAATATCCTTTTTTTAATCATTGTAACAAAATACATTCTTTTAGACCTATGCAACCTCATTATATTTAAATATATGTGTCTTAGAAACTTTGGAAATGTCATCACGAACTTTAATAAAATATATAACTTAGCACATGATTTTTAGTATGGAATGAAATTTCTTTCTTATTACCCTAATATTCAAACATACCATTATATATTATATTCCTATATTATAACAAGTATAATAGAACTCTGTATTTTTAAATATTTCTAAATTTTTATGATTTAAATGAAAAATTATAAATAGAAATAACATGGAAGAAATAAATTATAACTCTCACAAAAATGAGTTTTTTCATCATATGAAAACATTCAAAATGTTTATATAGTTATATTGCATTGAAAATATTTATCCAGGTCATTGTAATGTAATACACCAATGATTTTTCTAAATAAATTATAATATATATCTTCATATTTACCATGGTTTCTACGATATAATCCATCTTATATGAGAGTTGAAAATGTCCTACACTTCACTAAATCAAATTTATCTAATACATCCATTTCATACATCTTTTCTGAAATGAATGGATTCTCTTCATATGGATGAACATACAACCCAAAAATATTTATCCTCATTTTTATAATTTAAATTTTAATATATGAACCGATCATTTTGGAAAATTTATCATATAAAATATTCTTTCACTTACCAATTGTGTTGACATATTCATATACGGGCCATAGTAACTATAACTATTTTAAATTATTCCTGTAAATGATGTGATTGAAACCTTTTATTTTTAATTCCTTGACCTCAAAAATTATTCATACATTAAAAGAAATTCACAAGGATGTATATATTTTCCATAAATATATGTTTTCAACCTGAACACCTTTTAATCATCATTCCCAAGATCAAATAATTCATATCAATCAATATTTTTGACTTCATTTATATATCCATTTGAAATCCTTTTCTTGAAATCATTTCTCATTATTATTAAATTTATATTAAATTACTCTACTTTAAATAGAATAATGCAATCCATTCATACCACTAGAGTGAATGAATTTTCAATAACAATGTCTTTATGCCGATAGTATCCTTGATACACATAAATAAAATTATTCCAGAATACTATTCCATTCTCATATATATTTTTTTAATGGACATTTTTCTTCTGGACATAATATATTCATATAGTATATTTATAATATCCAAATATTTTATCATACATTTTTTTATTCATTTTAAATTTGATATATTTCACTAATGATTCAAAAAAATAAAATTCATAAAATAATTTTTTTTAATGATTGATAATAATTTATTATTCTCTATTGTCATCATCATTCGAGTCTGAGTTGGTGTTGAGTTATCACCAATGTGTATTCTTGGATAATCGTAGGACATTTTATTTCTTGTAAGATCCATATTATTAATCACTTATTCACATTTTTTATCCATATGCAATAACAGAATAACCATTATCTTGATAATTATTGGTTTATCCCAATCCATTATACTATTCAAAATATTCATATTAAAAACAATAGAAATCGTGATTCTATACTATATTTTTGATTTATTCTCAACAAAAATTAATTATTTCCTCTAAATTATTTATTTGACCATCATATTAATTAAATTATAGGTTATAAAAGTTATTAATTTTCCTATTAAAAACTATCATTCACTACATCATTATATTTCTCCTAATTTATTTCATTATTTCAGACAAATAAAATTATTTCAATCAATATACTCTTAATCAAAGAGGGATTCCTTCAAGGATTTTTAATAGAATATATTATAATATTGTTCAAATTAATAATCTATTTTTATTATAGATTTCCACATGAAATAATTCATTCCATTAATGATATGATATTCCATTATCAATATATATTGTATTTACTATATTTTTGTAAATTTTATTTCTTCTTTATAGTGTACCATTTTGTTTAGAGGATCAAACAGAATACACTACATGTTGGAATCCATATTATTCAATTAATTTTTCATCCCTTTTGGATGTGTACTATAGTACACATTCTGAGCATTGAATTTTAAAAAAAATTCAAATTTTGTTTTATCCTCTTTTCCAAAACATCACAATGTAATAAGAAACTACCATTTTCAATCATATGACCAAAAAAACTATATCAAACAATATAGATTCATAAATATGTTAATCAACCAATAAAAAAATGTTTTATAATGGGAAATTGAACCAAAGTCAATTTTATTAATTTAATTAAAAATAATATATTCCCATCATTATTTAATGAAATATAATTTTGAACTATACGTCCTTAATTTAATTCTTCCAAAATTCTTTTTCGGTATCCCTTAATATAGAAATATTTATTAACACCGTGAATCATAAAATTTTCATATCACATTTTTAGTTGACATGGAATGTCAAATAGTACCACATATTGTTTTCTACTTCCACGGAAAATTTATATGTTTCATCCATGATATATATAAAATAAAAACTCCCATTACATCTCGATTCAGTCATCAATTCATTATAATATTTTCATTCATTATATAATTCTATTATACGCAATTGAATTGCTAAATCAATGATACAAGGATGACTAATACGAGCTAAATTAAGTTGTAAACCACATCTATAAAGTTCGATTATATTAATAAACACATCTCTTAACAATAAATACTTTCAACATCCTATTATCTTCAATGCTCCATCATTTAGAAAATATATGTTTCCATTAATACCACCTTTAAAATAATTTTATATATTCACAATACCAGTCATATGAGATGAAAAATTTCTATCCAAAATCTAGGTGTTAATAATTTATGTTTTCAACGTATTAATTTTTTCCATGATTTAATTTTCCTTTATCCTTCAATCATTTTTCTAAATTTTCATTCTAGTTAATGAATTATTTGGAATCCTCCATTTATTTTTTTTAGAGTCCATTATGTAAAATTTATTCTTCTTAATTGGGTAAACATTGTTCAATTTGGATCATAATTAAAATATATTATAGAAACATTCCATTTTATTCTATATAAATATCAACCTTCATTATACCGATAATTTAATAATTTATTTCAAAAAAATTAAAATTATAATAGTAACCATTTATAGAATTTATAACCTTAACGGTTGTGTATGTTGGACCCCTTAGTTGAATTCATCAAATATTTTCAGAAATTAAATAAAATTCATCATCAGCCAAAGATGAAATATAAATAAAATGAAAACCACATTACTAAAATTGAATGAATTGAAAAAATTTTAATATATCCCCTATCTATTAATCTATAATTTTTACAAACATACTTGATTGTTTTAATTTTATCAAGGATAGAGAACTTTCCCAAATAAACTTCTACATATTGTATTCTTCTTATAGAAATTGCCTTTAAATTTTCAAAATCAAGTCCAACACTTGATTTTTTCATTATATTTTTCATTTAATGACTCAAAATTTAAAAAATAAAATTAAAAACCAACTTCATCACAATCTTTCAAAATTTTATCTAAAACACTATAAATATAATATTTTTTATTGAAATTTTTTATGATAGTTCTTGTTCAACCTTATTTCTAAATTAAAAATCTTCTTATTTTTGTTTTTAAATAATATTGACTTCCCCATTAATGGAAATGATAAAATAATATTTAATATTAATATTCTCTTTGATTATTAATATAAAATTCATAGTATATTAAAATTTCAATTATCATTTTTTAAACTCATAAGAAATAATATAATAAAGATAATTATAGGATTAAATTTCATTAATTTATATCAAATACTTCTTCAAGAAAAATATAATTTCCATGTCCACCATTCTTTATAAAACAATCAATTCAAAATTTCTTTCCACATCCCCATGAACGCCTTGAACTATAACCTGTGGATTATTATATTCAACTCTTTATATTTTCTCATTTTATATTATCAGTACATATTATTATTTATAATATTCTATATTTCAATTATTTATGATAGTTTTTCTTCATAATGAAATTTTTTATTGATAGAAAACTCCTTCCATTTAATTTCCATCCCACTTAAAATTCATAAATTAATATTCCTACAAGATGGAAACATGTTATTATTATTTCTTGATAACATATTAATACAAACCATGTCATTAATCTTATTTATTCTTATATAAGTGATGTGTCTAACCATTCCAAAACCGAAAAAATCAGGTTGTATTTTTCCATCAAATTACAATTTTACTCTTTGAATCATTATTGAAATTAGTGATTCGAATTCATTAGTAACATTATCTCAACTTTAATATTTTAAAATTTCATACCTCTCAATATCATTTAACTATGTGTCATTAGAATATTCTCTTTATGAAATTTTTAGCTTGACCACTATTTCATAACCAACCAGTTGTATGTAAAAGTCATCAAAGGATAACTTACTATGATTCACTTCCTCATGTTCTAATAAATTCATATTTTACATAGGAATAAATATTTCGATAATATAATTCACTATATAATTATATTTATTTTTATATTAATTAATATTAATTTTCAAAACAACATTTTTAATATGGTCAATGAACCCTTCAACATTTTCATTATAAATCAAATTTTAATCATTAATGTTGTTCAATATGACATACAAAATTGGAAAAAATACATTCATATCATCGTCAATGATATTAGAATTTTTATATCAAATATATTTTGACATTTATAATATAATCACCTTCATTTATATTTAATTATATGTTCTTCAGAAAAAGAATAGTAAGACTTCTCGTCCTCATTCCGCAACCTTTAGTCACCATTCCTAATTGACCTTCATATGTTAGTAATTATTCGCATCCATCGTGGACTCGATTGAGGCTAAAATCCATGCCTGGACCCCTAAAAGAATTTCGAAATCAGGAAAAGAGACTCCCTTCAAATCCATCATCCAATCTGTCCCCAGCTACTTTATATCCCTTTTTAAGCTCCCGGTGGCCGTCACCGATCAGATCCACACACATACTGCCAATTTCTGGTGGGGGAAGCACGATGGAAGGAATCAACCCCATTGGATGGCCTGGGAGAAACTCTACAAACCCAAATCAGAGGGTGGGATGGGGTTCCGAAATCTTCTTCTCTTCAACGAAGTGCTTTTTTCCAAGCTAGGATGGTCCCTTATTGACCATCCATCGTCTCTATATTTGTGAGTTCTACGAGCTATGTACTTTCCCCATACTGACTTTCATGCTTCCTCTCTTGGCCCCCTTCCTAGCTTCCTCTGGAGAAGCATCTGGGGGGCTAAAAATCTTTTGGATAAAGGATTGGGTTGGAGGATTGGGACTGGATCATCTGTCAAAATTTTTTCTGATCCATGACTTGTTGATAAGGATGGTTTACGGGCTACATCCCCCACCCAACCAAGTCTGTAAGATGCCACTGTCAACTGCCTCCTTTCTGACCAGGGACAAGGGTGGTGTTTGGATAAGATCGTTGAATGGTTTAATGAAAGAGATCAATGAATTATCCTCAGCATCCCCTGGGTACCAGACGTAGGACCTGAATTCCACTTTTGGATCAATGACATTTTGGGCGTTTACACGGTGAGATCCGGCTACAGACTTTCTCTTGGAATCCACACAGTTGGCAGGGATGAGGGTCATTGGAAATCGATCTGGTTGCCCAACGTCCCCCCAAAAATTCTTCATTTCTAGTAGCAGTTTTGTACGGGCACTTTCCCAACAATGATCCTTCTCATTTATCGATATATGGCTCGCACCACCTTTTTCCCATTCAACCCGAACACTCCTGAAACCCCTATTCATTCTACGATTCTCTTCCTGGGAGCTCAGGAAACCTAGAATCAATGGGGCATGGCTTCTACTACATCACTGGCATTGGCCTTTGACCTTCTTGTTCTTCTAATGCATTGGTGGTCCTCTCTCTCCCCAGCTGATGTTGGTTCACTTTGCACTCTGGCCTGGATTATTTGGGTCAGGTGCAACGATGCTATTTTTCATCATGCCCACATACCCCACAAATTCAGGATTGATCGAGCTACCTCTTGGATTGAAGGTTGGGAAGGAGACAATGGATTCTCTATGCTAGGTGTCTCCCCCTCTCCTTATGTTCCTTGGAATCCCCTAATGGAAGGGATTCTCAAGATCATTGTGGACGCGTCACTTCCAAAAGCTGGGCTTGCTACTCTCGGCCTCCATGCCCAAAATCATCTGGGGAAAATCCTTGCTGCCAAGTTTGAAGCACATCAGACATTCTGGGAACCGGCAGTTGCTGAAGCCATGGCCATCCTTGCTGGTATGATTCTAGCCATTGGATGTGGTTGGGGTGACATCATCATTGAGTCTGACTATCTTTCCGTTATCGACGCTATAAATCACAACGACGGAGGACTCTAGTCATTTCGTACCATTTTCCAGATAATTCTCTCACTCCACCAATGTTTCTCTTTGTGCACCTTATCATTCACCAAAAGAGAAGGAAACAACGTGGCCCATCAGCTGGCGTCCTCAGGCTCATTCGACACTAACCGGTTCTGGCTGGACAATTTCCCTTCATGGCTTCGTGCATATACTTATGACGATCTTTTTTATTAATGTTATATGCTTTTATCAAAAAAACGGAAACACTATAGATTTTAATAATGTACTATGTGATTTTAAGAATTTTCCATGAATTCATAAAATAAAAATATATATGATACTACTATTGATAATATTTTACCATTTTAAAAACAAATATATGGAGGGTTGGAGTTGAATTTAGGGGATGAAAATTATTTTTATGTGAATTAATTTTCAACTTATATGCACATTCTTAATGAAATTGTGAATTTTATTCTCAAACAGAACTATAAGAAGATAATCAAGAGATGGTGAACCATTATGTTAAATCGATCACCTATAATAGAAACTAAAATGATCACATAAAAATTATTTGATGATATGATGATTTACGACAACATTAAGAGTATGTGAATAACACATTAAGAAGGCCATTCTACCATCCATGGAGAATATATTGTTATAGTATTCTAATCACTTCTTTTTATATGAATACAAAAGCTAGAGTTGGCATGATGTTGTTGTTACCTGGTTTCAATATGAAATTAAATATTAAACCTAAATTTTATTCCTTTTTAAACTCAAACCCTTTATTCCATATCATCAATGCTACTTAATTTCAATAAAACATCAAAAATAAATAATGTATGATCTATATTTTCATCAAATATATTTATTTAATCGAAAATCATTATGTTTTATCTATAAATTATTCAATATGAAACATTTCCCTTATATATTGTATTATATAATACAGATAATAAGTTGAATTAAAAATATCTAAATAAAACTATAATAAAATTACATCTTGGTTTATATAAAATCTAGTATTTGGATCATCCTAAAATATATATACTTAATTAAATTTCACATTGGTAGTATACAGTTTCAATGTAACTTCTAGAACCACCGGAGATATCAAGAATAGTAAATTTCATTAATTTGTATATAAGATATATATTAAAACACTACATAATCACTTTTTGATTAGCATGATATTTTAATCTTCAATATTATTTTAGTATAACAAATCCCATGACATAGTTCTAATATTCATGGTAAAAATCATAATGGTCTTAATGAGAGCTCTAACTATCGCACTACTAGATATAGTTAACATATGTATAAATCCTATACTACATAATGAATGAATTTATCACCTTCATTGCTATAGAATGATCTATATCATCATAATTTAATTTATTTTAGACTACGAAAAACAAAAAAAATAAACATCCAAAATACATACCCTTGTCAACATAGTTAATATGTTGCAGTGTGGGATTATCAAAATATATTATTCAACATAAATTTTATTATAATATATATTAATTATATTCATCTTCAAAGGTGTAGCCAAAAAAATTATCAAAAATTTATTAAATAATATTATATTACGTCATGGATACCACGCTTGTAGTGCATCCTATCATGTGGAAATCCCTTGTGGAACATAACATTAGGATTTAAATTATTGATTGCCATTATTGAATAAAAATAACTATAATAAAACCTATTAGGTTCCACCCTATATCAGCATTCCATCAGGAAATGTTTCTTGTTACCCTTTTATATGGATACACTGTGCACTATCGTACTCCATATTTTTCATCACTATCCCACATTAGGAACTACCCCATCACTACCCAGGATGAAGGTTCCATTGTAGTTGGTGTTATTACAATGTTGGTCTATTATTGTGATAATATATATAGTAGGCCATCTTGATTTAAACCAGAAAGTACCCATGTATCGTGGTTATAGTTACTGTTGAAATATTACATTTTTTATTTATTTTCCAAATTTTTTATCATTTACTAATGATATAGTCCACTCTCTAGAATTATAGTTTTCGATATGGATCCTCTATATTTCAAAATTATTCAATCATGTAAACTATTCCCAAAATTCCATTATCAAAATTTCAAGTAACATTTAAATTGATATATATATATATAATAAATTCAATATATACCTTTTTATAGAAATATGATATTTATTTGTATTTCCAAACATCCTTATAATGATTTTATAATGATTTTTCATCTATGTCAAATTAATTTAGTGTTTCATTGGTGTATCATAAAGTATACTATAATGATACCATTCATCATTATATTTCCTATGGTTTAAGAAATTTTTTATAGAAATATTAATGAAATACATATATTTCATATGGATAAATTAATATATAATAGAACCATTAATGTTTTCATGTACATGTAAAAAACATATATATTTATTTTTACTATTTGGTTCCTAAGATTGTTATATCCTTTAAGTGAATTGAATAAATAATTATAAGTAATGACATGACATCTAAGGGACAAGTGTGTAAACCCAATCCACTATGATATTGGTAATAGTGAGATTTCTTAATCCACTCTTAGACTATGTACACTATGTGATGATAGACGTGTAATAATACCATGAAAAAATAAGTTATTTTCAATGGTCATATATCAACTACATTTTTATATCTCATTTCTATGTTTTTACATATTATTCTTTTATTGTTTTCCATGATTATGATAATTATATCATTATAAAAAAATCATATGTAGTATTTTTACTATAATGTTGAACTAAAAATTTCATGATTCATGACATAGGATATATTTTTGTTTTTATTTTATTATGTTAAATTCATTATAAATTATTATGTTCTCATACCCACATATTCCTCTTATGACAACATATGATACATAAATTATATCTCTTTTGTTCACCACTTACAAATAATCCCATCTAACCCATTATCATGATTTAATTTCACTAGTATTTTAAGAAGATTATTGTTAATGATATATTAATAAGTGTATCTCTTGGGATAAATATTTTTGGGAGATGTTATAGAGTTTCTTATAATTATATGGTTATGTATCTAATATTTAAGGAATATAACTTTTAGGTCCTTGATGGGTGATTCAATTTTCTAATGATATATATAGAAAATATGATTTATGGACACAAGGCCATTGGAAGAGTGTCAAGGGTGTTGTAGTTATACTAGATTGAATGTCGTATATTTTTTAAAGAATACATTGAACACATAATATTGGATTAGTAATGTGGATATTCAAAAAATGAATGAGATGACCAGATGCATGTGAAGGATCCATGGCATTGTCTTCTACAAAAATATCACATTATATTTCATCATAGATAAATTCTAAATTAAATGATGTCATATAATATTTCCACTATATTTTATTGTTGTATAATATCGACTGTATAATGGGTTTTCTTTTTTATTAGGAGTTTTAAATTATGTTAGTAAAAGTGTCTAAAATGGGTGGTTTTATTTTTCCCATTTATAAAATTGTTAGAATATGTACATACTGATAAAATATTTACCATTTAATTAAACATAAACTTTTCCAATTATTATTTCATAGTCCATAGTTGGTTGTGAATCCCTTGATATTATCATTAAAAATCAATATTTATGGTATTCAAGGTCAATAATTTTTTATTTGGAGGGGCCTCTATATAATGATAAGATCCAAAATATGATATAGTGGACTGAGTGGAAATATGGATACATGGATATAAATGTGTATTTTATATTTACATGGTTATAAATTTTTTAGGTGGTAATATGTAATTTTGATGAATTTTGTATTCTAAATGTTATTTTTATGGTGTCCATGTTTTAAGGTATCAATTAATTTAGATATACAGAGAGTTATTAGTATATTGATGGGTTGGGTTAGTGTTTTTGTTACAAATGAGTCATCAAAAGAAGGTATATTGTATGTGATAAAAAATTAAATTACAATATTTCATTAATAAATTTATATAGTTCTCATTCCTTATCTATTTAGAGGAAACATTATCAGAGAATTTATTTGGTTTAATCAAAACCCATTAGGTTATAGTCGTCAAGAATTTATAATCCTTATTCGTTTTTAGTTAGAAATTTATTATTAGAATAGTGGTGGAGGAAAATTCTGAAAATGTTATTAAAAATAGAAGGAAGGATATGTTAAGATGAGGAATGATGACTTTTTGGAAGCCCGAAGAAACTACTTTCAGTGTGAAATTATTCGGTTAAAATGTAAAACTTGTTTACAATTGGGTTTTTTAAAAGTAGGATTATTTTATAATAATGTTTAGGAATATATAGATCATTTATTATATATGTTAACTAATGAAACTAAATAGATATAGTCCATTCAAATCAATAAATTTGAGACTCTAGGTAGTGTCATTTGAGAAAAAATTCTTATGAGAAAGGATATTCTGGTATCATGAACTTTTATATAAGGCACGAAATGTGATTATTGAATCCTTCAATTATTTAGGATAAGAGGGAGGATATAATATACATATATCGAAACATTGAAAATAGATTCTTGGTGATGGCTTGATATAAGGTATTTAGAAATTTCAATGTAAGACTAATCATACAGGTTATGTAATGTCGATTTGATTTTGATATCGAGTTTAGATTCTATATAAAATTGAATAAACAAGAAAAAATATTATTTAAATACAGATATATTATTAAATTGTAAGATAATGGATGCATAGAATGTACTACTAACCAAATAATGAATGTTAAGTTTTCTTTCTAGCCTAGAAGCTAGTACTAGCCCTGATCATGATTTGTTACTCTGTGAAGATCGAAATGCAGTGAAACTAATGTATTTAGATATATACTATATATTATCACATATTAATTTCTAATAATTTGTCATGTGTTTGGTAGAGTGAATGATCATGTTGGATTTCAGTAGTTTTAGTTTTAATTTTATTCGAATTACTTAATATATAATATTCCATCTAAAAAGAGTAGGAAAAATTTTCTAGGGTTCGTTTTATTTATTTTGGATGGTTAATTTAATTTTACAAGTTAATCATGGATATCATATTTTGGGTTCCAAGTTATAGGTCAATTTTAACATAGGTTT
This sequence comes from Viscum album, assembly GCA_963277665.1. NCBI lineage: Eukaryota > Viridiplantae > Streptophyta > Magnoliopsida > Santalales > Viscaceae > Viscum > Viscum album. The sequence goes on from OY728166.1 coordinate 881,658,804, forward strand.
TTTCTTATATTCTCTTATTAATGTATTGTGTGAAATTATTATCTATTTAGAATGAATTATCTTCAAACCACACAATTCCAATCATGTTCTTTTTTTGAATAATTATCATTTTATCGATGTGTCATCAGATTGGTGGAATAAGTTGTATAAATATTAGATTTGTACACAACTATAAGGGGTAGACTAGTGAGTTTATTAGTTTTAAATGTATCCCATGATATATAAAGGGATTTTAGAGGGTTATTTTATATTCAATATTTTCAAATAAACAGTTTGGATTTTTAGGATTCGGTTGTTGGGTTATTCAGATTTATTGGTTATAGAAATTGTGAGGGGTTAAAATTTATGGAGTTAAAATTTAAATAATAATATTATTATGCATAATTGTATATTAATTTTAAAAATTCATCAATTTTATTATATTTGAGATTTATAACGGTATAAATTATTATAGTAAAATGTTATAATATAGATATAATAAATCATTTATTTATTTCTTGAATAATTATAATTAATAAAAATATATATAACTAGAAAATTTGAATATTTTTTAATAAATTTTAAAATTAAAAATTATCTATCATATAATACATATTTAGTGGATGAAACTTATTTATTCAGTTTAGTTTAAAAAATAGATTTTTAATGATATTTTTTTCATGATATTGTATTAAGTTTTTTAATAAATATTTCTTTATTTAATGTAATCATAAATTGATATATATTTTTTAAATAATTATATGTCACATCAAAATTATCATTTGGTGACATTATGGTAATATAATAAATATTTTAATTTTTCCAGTGACCATTAATAAATTTATTTCTTCCAATATAAAATAAATATTATGAAATAATAAAATGGAAAAATGATTCAACGTTTTAAAAAATACTTAGCATGTCTTAAAACATAAATAATTACTGAAATAATTCATAAAAATAATAAATATACTATCTATGAAAATTAATAAATTTTCAAGGACTATGAAATATATGTTAATGAATAAAAATCTATACCTAAATCTCAATACGTTATAAAATGTTTGTTGTTTCTATTCTATTTTGGTTTTGATTAATTGAAAATTAAAATCGTATTTATTAAATTTATGTAAAATAATAATAATAGATACTATTAATATTTATTATTATAAATTATTATTAATCAATATATTAGTTAATGATACCCCATACCTATGACTATCGAAACAACTATTTTCAACAATTCTCGCCACTCCAAAAGAATACATTTTTAAATATCTATGAAAATTCTACACTATATTTCATATGTAAATAATTTTGAAACATTTTGTAACCGAATAAAACTTCAATGATGATATAATAATCAATTAAATGAAGGTACCTCAAAGAGAAATAAATGGGATCTTATTCCTCCCCATTATTCGAAATGATTTTATTATAACATATTCTAAATATCAACATTATATAAATGTATACATCATTTTAAATGGTATTGTAATATCATTTATCTAATATATGTGAGAGATATACTATTATCGGTCATATACCAATTTTCATATTTCATTTCATTTTCAATGTAAGGGAATTTAATTATCAATATCTATCTCTTATTTTCAATTAATTTTTATAAGTCTATTTTAATATTTCTCATATTTTTCTTTGATAAATATATTTATAGGTTGTTAAATTATCTATGTTACATTACAATTGAGAATCTACCATTTTCTTAAAATTAATACATTTTTTCATGTTATTACAATATCAATGTAATGATTACAAATTATTTTTTTCATCACTTTTATATGAATATTCCTTCATAATTTTATTTTAAAAGCCTTATCAATTTATAAAATAATAATATTTATATTTCATTAACATCCATTCAATTCATTTTTAATGAAATATTTCTTATTCTATCTTAATGAAAAATCATGATAAGTAGTTACTATATGGACAGAAGCGATTAAAAAATTGATTTCAATCATTAAGAGATATTCTATATATAAAACCGATTTTCATTTATATTGATAATATAACACCTCATTGACATATTTTAATCACAATTATTAATTTATGGTTTTTTAAATGAATATTAATTTATTTCATAATATTAATACACATTTTTATATTGATAGGTTATAAGGAGTTTCTTGAACTCACAATCCAGCCATTAATCTTGTCACTTTGTTGATTAATCAGACTATTTTATATTGTGAATAAAATATAATTTTATTATCTCATGATTTATTTCAAATGTATTCATAGAAATTATATATTTTCATCCAATGATATTATTTATTTTGGATTCTTAAAATAGAACATGTTTGTAAAAAACAATATCTCTCTGTGATGGATATTAATCTTTTATATACATTTTATTTCTTACTAGAAGTATTTTTTTTCAAATTTAACAATATATATATATAAATATATATATCTATGTGTGTGGGTGTGTCTGTTTGATAATCTCATCCTCCCATATTTCATAATAAAATCTAAATTTATGTCCCTTATGGTGGAACAAAAAAAAATTGATTGTATTAAAATGTTTTTTTGTTTTCAAAATTCAAAAAACTGATTATATAATACGTTTTATTTCCTCAAAATTAAAAATATCTATTTTTTAATGATTTCATATTGTTTATTTTTATTTTAAAAATTTCTATATTCTATATATATTTATTTTAAAATGTTTCCTAATTAATTTTCTAAGTTTATTTAATGAATTGTTATAAATATTATTTTCATAATTTGTCATCAAATTTCTATATTAAATTTAATGTATATTTGTTTTAAAATAAATTATTATCATCGTATTTTATAATAATTAATCAATTTCGATGTATAGTTTAATTTAAATATATATATATATTTATTTTATAACAACCCTATTATTAAGTCTTAAAAATACTAATTTAAATAACCAAATTAACTATTATAATTTATATTTAAAAGAAATATTATTTACTATTAAAAATATTTGGAATTAAATGTACTTATTATATCCATGTTATTAAATTATCATTTATTAATATGTTTAAATATATAAAAAATTAAGTTTATAAATATCACACACAACAAAAATTTATTTACTACTTACTAGATAATAATTACTCATTTTGTTGTGATGTAATTTTATGCAACTAAATTATATTTTAAAATAAATAATAATTTTATAAATTTTTGTTAGAAAATATTATAACTAATTTATAGAACATATAAAAAAAATATTTTTTCAAATTGAAATATTTTTTCTACTTATCAAATCAAAATTATCATTTAGTAAAATTTGTGGTTTTTTATATCAATAATTATTTCTAAATAAATAGTGATTAATAGATTTTATAAAAAATGTCTTTTATAATAAAGTATATAAAAATTTATATTTTTTCATCATTTTATTTTAATATTTATTTAATTATTTTATATTACCCACTGTCCAATTATTTTAATTGGAATCAACATTATGATAAATGTTGGTATCAAAACATGTTATACGTAACAAAGTATTTTTTAAGAAAAACTTATTTTCTATTTTTGTGAGATTATTTTAAATTTAGTATAATACAATTAAATTTATTTAATTAGATAAACTTTATTGAATATTTTGACTAATAATGTCGATATTTTATACATAATAATCTTTTTTATCATAATGAATAATTTCCTTGATTAAAAAAATCACCATTGAAGGGTAAAATGAGGAGAGTTGGATTAAAATTATGATATATTGTATAAATATAAACTATAATAAAGACTATATTTAATTTGAAATGTTTAATCCAACCAAACCAGGTATATATTAAAAAATATGGGAAATGAAATATTTATTTTATTTGTAAGGAACTTTATATTATTATACGTAATGTAAAATTTCAAAATGTCTCTTTCATATATTCAATATCTACAATAATTTTTGGTATGGATAATACTAGGTTATGGACTATTAAAAAATGTTATTTTTATGAATAATAATTTTATAGGTGAATTTTGATTAATATTTAAATTTTACTAATGAAATAAGTTTCGAAAATTCTATTGTAATGCCTACATAATTCTTACACAATCATAAGAAAAATAATGTTAATTATTTAAAAAACTATAATGAAATTTTTTAGAGTGTTGAATGGTGTTTCATGAAGGTTATGGATACATATATTATATTATTGATGTCTAAAAAGATTAAAATTTTATTACATTACTATCTTGATTTTTAAAAATTCAACTTTGTGAATAGTCAAAAATTTGTATTTAATTATATCTTACATTATATAATAATTTATAAAATAATTTAAAATGTATGAAAGTATTATCCTAAAAACATGATTTTTTTATGGAATATAATATCAACCATCATCCACATATGGGCCAAATGACTAGTTATTTTAGTTTTCATCACCCCTTGCCTGTCAAAAACATTGATGTCACTATAATCATCAAAATTGATAAAGTGGTGAATATAAAAGATAGAGGATAAAACCTCATCTAAATATGTCAAAATTAATTTAGATTATATTATTTAATGATATATTGATATTATATAATATATAAATAAATATTGATACACATGAATATGAAAAGTATTCTATATTATTCTGATACATTTTGTCCAATGGTGCCCCTTTTCCCACTAAAATTAAGACACAGCCTATAATCTCTTCCCCAAACAACCTAATACACTTATCTCAACCAGAACCTACCCAAACTTGTTGAATACTTCTATACATACCTGTTAAATGTTTGTTTCATCTTTATTGAATATCTATATGGTCTATATAGAGTGATCTAATTGAGGTTCTTAAAATAGGAGGTATTCATCTTAATCGACCGTTTTTTTTCACATCTTATTTTTCCTTGAATAATTCATTTTGGGAAATTTAAATTTAATAAAATAAATAATTTAAATATGCTGAGAATTTATTTTTTATAATTACAATAATGTATTCATTTATTTTATTCCTTAATAAGGGAATTAAAATTATTTCACATATATATGTGTGGAATATGTCGTCCTTGTATCGATTTAAATATTTTTTATCACCACATCACATGTTTGTTTATAATAATGGATTTAAAAAATATAAAATATATATATGATTTTATGAGGATTTTTAAATGAAAAATATTTTTTTATCTTTCATTATAACTTTTCTATAGAAAATGAAAACAACATTCAAGCGTATGTACGAACAACCATCTCCATAAAGAGTGTAATTAATTTTTATATCTATACATTTTAAGGATAATTATAAATATGATCATAATAAATATAAATTATAAGAATATCATGATTATCAAATTATTTCCAATGGACCTAAGATAGGGAATCAAGGAAAAAAATTTCTTGACTGACATTTACAAGAAAAACAAAACCCTTGACATATTAGATGATGATTTTAACAAATAATTCAAAATAAATTTGTGTTTGAATGTTAAAATGGTAAGTTTTCTAGTACTATAATTATTAATATTGTTATATTATAGAATTATTATAAACTTTTTTTATTATATATGATTTAAATATTCATACAAGTCATATAAGACATGGTTTGAGGGTTCATCATCTAAATATTTCATCGTTTATACATATTTTATTGTATACACTTATTTCGGTTTATGTGGTGTATATAATACACCTTTACAAATATTATCATGTATCCTTCATAAGTAATTATGAGTAATGTTAATGTTTAAAATATTTCACCAATAGAGTTTAGGATCGAATGTTTCCAAATCAGTAAGGATTTATCATTACAACAATGGCTTCTTTGGGACATAAGTTATAAAACTATCATCATTTAAAAGGTTTATCTACTCTAAAATTTCTTTTTGTTTCAATAAAATCTGTATTTTAATTTTATTTAATGTATACTTTAATTTTATTCCTTTCAAATGTGTTATTATTAATATTATACCAAATTAGTAATTGTTTTGTGTAAGAGTACAACTTTTACATGGATTGTTTATGCATAATGTTTTTAAGATATAGTTATATAATATATCAATAATAAGCCAAATTAAATTAATTCTCATATATTTGTGTCTAATGATTACCTGATTACTTTTTTTCCTCTCTTTATCTACTGAAGAAACTAATACTTTTATTTAATGTAATGATGATATTTATTTATTTGGTAGAAATTAATTTTCTTCTATACCCATATTTTGATAAAATGTTTCCATGAATGGCTTAAATATTTACCGGTGGATTTTAAAGCCATTATTTACCAATAATTATTTTACTGGAAATTATATAAATGTAATATTCTTGTTGTTTTAAAAAAAATAAGAACTTTTGACTTTTATAAAGAAATTGTGAAAAAGATCATTGTTTTTAGGTATACCACATGAATGGATTTTCATGCCTTCAAAAATAAATTTTTATTTGAGAAACCATTACATGATTCCATTTTTGATTTGAGATAAAATTAATTCATTAATAGTTTGTAATATTTAAATATTTCAAATATGTGATTTCAAAATGGAAATATAATTTTTCTATAATAAATATTAAAATGACATATTGGTGCCGATTTTTATATATTATAAAAACATTTTATGTTATTTATGGTAAACATAGAATATGATTAAATGATATAGTACTTATTATTTATATGGATGATATATTACTATGATAGAAAAATATTGATGAAAAACATTTTCTATTCATTGTTTTATTTTATGATGAAATGGAAAATATTTTCATGATCTCACGGAATTCATATAAATGTATTATGTTTTGTAATTGGTGGGTTCATCATATCCCACCAATTCATTGGACAAGATTTATGTTGTATTATCTAAAAATGGTATATGAGAGGTAATCCCAATCCAAAAATAGGGTACAACTGTTGTTTTTACATGACCAAAAGGTGGAATTCATGATGGTATCTTATGGTTGTTGCATGTAAATGGGTGGTTTTACAAAGACAAATATGTGAAGATTGTTTTTGCACATAGACTTGTTATAAGATATCTATGATTATGATAATTTAAAATGGTAAGAAAACCATTAATTACATGATCAAATGACAACCTTATGCTCGCCACAATTATTTTTGATAATTCCATTATGATTAATATCTAATATATGGAAAATTTTTATTCCATGAATAATGTTTTTTAAATACATATTACTGATAATTAATTTAAAATGTTAGGATCATGTTTTTGTGCTCTTATTCACATGTAATGAATATATAAGAAAAAATAACTCCAATTATTACCCATATAGAGCACCTCAGATCACCCTTTATTATGTTTTGATTTCCACGATTCTTGAGGAAACTTTTTTTCTATGATATTTCTATCATTGTTGAATTATTTCAACAACCTAGGGGGAGATAATATAGATTTTTTAAATTCTAGTTGAATATGTATCCAATTATCAAAAGAAACATAATCGTTGTCATTATATATTGGGTTTTAATGATATGTGCTAAATATTAATCAATTATTCGGTAATATTAATATAAGAAATGATTAGATCACCCCAATTGGTATAAAATATGGGTTTATTTATTTTTATAAACACCTATGTGGAATATTTTATGGGAACCCTTAGGGTAAGCCTATTAATATTTGAATATCATATGCCCTTATAAATAAATGATTATGTTTTTAATAAATAATATATCTATGATTGGATATTGGAATTTGGATGCAGTTGCTGGAAAAAAATCCCTGAGTGGTTGTAACATTAAAAATTATATGGTCAAAAACTAAACCAGGACACCCAAAAGTGCGAAACAAATTCGAGTAGTTCTATGGCCTCAAGGGAGTTCTCGATAAAAATGGGCTTACCAATAGTAAATGAGAATAAATAAAAATTAAATGCGACTGATTTCCCCTATAAATAATATTCAAATGTTGAAATGAATTTAAAGGAGAAACCAACTACAATATAGAATGAGATACCCATTAGTAATATAAATAATAGAAGAATTATTTTCTTCAAAAAAATCTAATGGTCAGTGATATTTACAACTAGGTAATTAATAAATACCATCAACAGAACCATATTAAAATTAGGTCATTCAATATGATTATATATCATAAATCAACCATAAATATATGTGAATGTCAACTATGATGAGAATCTAATAGAGACATGAAAATATATAATTGTGATCTAAAATCCTAGTAAGTTGACCCCTTCAATTAATATCTATAAAATATTCAATGAAATTCCATTTCATATCGGTTTGAAAATAAATATAAAAAATATTTTTTTATTTGAGAAAAACAAGTATAAGAAATTTCAATTTAAAAAACATTTTCAAAAATCCCCGACCTTTCTAAGTTATTCAAAAAAAATATTCAATTAAATATAGTCATAAATTATCAGTAAAAGAGAATTTATGGCCCCATATAAAACTAATCATGATATCATATCTCAAATATCAAATAAAAATACTTTGCATATATATATATATATATATATCATTTTCAAGGAATATAATGGTGCTAAAGAAAAAAATAGTATAGAAAAGTTATAATAGACTTTTAAAAGATATAATTTCTACCTACTTTAATATTATCAATAGTTCAACCAAAAATATCCCAAATAACTGATAATACCCTTCCATTCCAAAATGTGTGGAAAAATTTATTTCCTGGAAAAAATCTCATCAAGGGCCACTACCGAGAGCATAATTGTAATCTAGTTCACAAATGTACCCAGATCTACCCCATAGTCACCAATGTCTTTATATAACATTAAAATATATTTGAAAAACTCAATGTTGTATTATAAAATATATCATATTATATCATAAGGTTTCCAAACAACCATAAGTATGGCTCACACCTCCAAAAACCCACATAATAACATCCCATTTCTCAAGAATAAAAATTTTATTCAGTTAAACCAACATAAAATGGGACATATCTATATAAGAATTCAAAAATAAATCATTTATATTACATAAAGAGGGGTATGTACCATGGTTTTAAATTTTTAATAAATAATATAATGTTACAAATGAGCTTTTCCACATTCCTCTCATAACCCATAGTCATTCAAAATAATTTATGACCACTTACAACCCCCTTTTCAGATTATTTCATTTTAATGAAATTACATTTTTCAAATAATTCTCATTAAAGGATCAATCACAGTCAGGCAGAGAAAAATATTACTTTTCCATAATTTTTGATATCAAAATTATATAAAATTCATGGACATTTTTCATGATCAAGCTATACATTTCAATATCAAAAAAGGGAAAATTCAATTACTGCAAAAAATCACATTAAATAATATCAAAATATGCCTCATATAATTTTATAATAATATTTCAAAAACATAATTCATTGATTAAGGAACTATATATAATAGGAAATAATTATAATATAGATAAACTCATGATGAAAGAATATATAAGAATATATTTAAAAATAATGGTTTGTGATTGGGACACCGACCTCAACTACATTTTAATTCTGAAAATCAAATAGTTTACATAAAAAAACGGGTTAGAGGGATCCAATGAAGTAATACATAAAACTATAGTCTTAAATTACTACTATATATTATTAAATAGTGACATAAGAAGTGTATAATCATTCAATGTTTTTTCTTGAACAAAAAAAGTGACAATTATAATCCAGCCACAAACATTCTATATTTGAAAGAGATAAAAGTGATGATTGGATACATATTTTTAAATGTAAAAATGATTTAAATAATTATTAAAAAAATTAATGTAATGATGTGTCTCATTTTAAACACACAACACTCAATTTAACATCAAATGGTGAATGAACAATTTGAATTCCAGAAAAACAACACCACAGTGTGGTGAAGTTTCACCACGCATATGGTGGTATTAACCACACCTCACCAAGAGTCATGTCACACCCAAAGACAAGATAATTTCCCAAAAACATAGTCCGTTTTCATGAATCTATGTAGTAATAGACAATATATATTCATCAAATAGTATCACCAGAATTAGCCTACCAGAATATCAGAGGTGTGTTCAAAATCCCCATAAGAAAATGATTAGCCTCAGGTAATCATATAGTGAAAAAATTAATTATTAAACAATAAGAAAATATTTTATATGATAGAAACAAATACTGTATCATAACTAAAAATGGGAAATATCAATTCTCAAAATTCGTGAAACTATAAAAGGTTAGTTCGAATAAGTAGAAAAAAAAACAAAAAATAAACTGATAAACCTTGAATATGAATCATGAACCAACACATGGATCTATATCAACATGAAAATATTTCACCACTATCACAACCCAACAGAATCCAAAATGATCTTGGAGATACATCCTCTATATGAGGATTATCACTTTTTATATATCATGTAATATAAAAGATACAATCTTATAGTGGCCGAATGAGAGTGTGAGGAGTAAAGATTAATATATTATAAAAATGTATATATAAAATTTCTTTCCACATGAATCATGTATTTAATTTTTAAATCATATATCAAATTAACTTGAATGGAAATAATTTCCCATATTAAATCATTCTTTTGTTTTCCATTAAAAAACAGTCCATATTGATTTGAAAAAAAAATTTGACATAACAGATCTCCATGTTGCTTGAGTAGATAAGATACAAATATTTCATATTAGTAGAAATATTAAGAATTTCATTATCCATATAAAATTAACATACAAATGATATATCGAGATACACCAAAGAGTAACTTCATAACTCCAGGACATACACAACATTGAGGAATAAGACCACTGGATGAAATATTGAACTCCCAATATTCAGGGGCTTTGGTCACCAAGAAATTCTATCTAATAGAAAAAATATTATATCTTTGAAACATCAATTAGTGATAGATAACTCCACTTCATCTCCAAATGTAAACTTTCTAACCATTCCCAATAGTATAAAATATTTGTTAATATATATTCATTCTATTACTGAATCCAAATTCTAATTTCCTAAAATATATTATAGGGTAGAGTAATTTCATTCTAAAAACAATATTTTAATAAATTGATTTCAATTAATTTATTGTCCCAGTCTAATTATTAATAGATAATTTATTTTTAAAAACCTCCATTGAATCATTTTAATAGGAATATATTGTGTATTAAAATGATTTTAAAAATAAACTGTAAATAATTTCCATATCCTTAAATTAATAATTCACCAATCATGGATTTAAAATAATTATTTTTATCAATAAATATAATGGAATTACATATGACCATATGTCTTTCAAAGTGATAGATAGAAGGCCAGATACAGCAACCTCAAGACCAAGTGTATCCCTACATTCTTTAAATAATGTGATGGAAGAGAAAGATATATGATCTTTATGAACTTATTATCAATAAAGTCTAAGAGAACAATAGAGAAAATACCGAAATTTTCATCCAGAAATGTATGAAATTTAGAAAAACCCCTTCAGGGAAGACACTGTAATTATAATTGAAGAAATATATGTGCGATAATTAGTTTAATAGAATTAAATTAAATGAAGTGACTACCTAAACCTCCATATCATGGTCTTACACGACTAGAATATGCTGGGGAGAAGATGGTGGGGATGTTTTAATATTTTTGAAGAAGTTAAAGAAGGAGTTGTCTGTGATGGCATTTTATAAGATGGTTTTTTTATAAATGTTACACACATATCATTGATAAATATAATAATAAAAAAATTGACTTCCTTGATTGACTATCTGATGAAAGAAGGCCATCTTTCAATGAAATATGATCAAACAGTGTTATGGGACCTTAAAAACAATTTGACTAATATTTTCCAAATCATATCCATTGTACATTCAATGTTTCTTTGGAAAACAATTTTTGTGAATACAATAAAGAGATGCATTTATTATTTATGTTTCTATATACATGATTTCTCAATATCTCATGTGACCATCTTCTATAAATGGAAAAAATTGAGAGTTTTTTATAGATATATATTATAGTAATATATAAATGTGGAATAAAATATTTATTACATGAATTCTATATTCAATTCATGTTTTCCAAGAAGTAGATGATAAATGTATTAATTTTTAGTTAAAAATAATGAATTTTTTTAATACCGATATTTTTGGAGTAAATATCTTGTTTATAAAAATTATGTACTATAATGTTTACGGATACTGAAAAGATTTCATATTTGTAATTATTTTATATCAGTTTATCATTTATATTGTGGAATGACATCGAATGAAGTCTTTCATGGATAAATTCCAAATTATATAAAATCCATTTAGATAAAAATAATAAGGGAAACATTTTAAGATAAAAGTTATCGATGTTAAAAATATAAGTTTTTGTGAAGTTTCTTTTAATGAATATTACATCAGATAGTGTCCCATCAGAATATTTTCATTTGAAACACATTTTTCATTATAATATGTTTTTAAATAAAAACCATTAACTATATAAATTGTTTTCTAAATAATTTTATGATGTCCTAATAAATATTGTACATGTACTTTTGGGAGAATATATCTGTTAGAAGAAGATTCAAATTGGTTTGAATATTTTTTAGAATTATTCTTATAAAAAAACCATCATGTGTATTGATATTTTTTGGATTAATTTCCTTTAATTATATATCATAAAGATAATATAATTGATGATGTTTACATAATATTTTATTGTTCAAATTATCATGGAAAATATCATGAGAATCATATACTTTAAATGATTTTTTATGAAGGGTGAATTCATTTAATATTCTCATAGGTTTTCAATAATATTCAACAATTGTTGATATAAATTTGGTGAATGGTTTTGAGTGGGTGTTTTTTTATTTTTTTCCATTAAATTGGAAATAATACTATAATTATAAAATATTATCCATCAAATGTTTTGATATAAAGGGTGAGAATTTAAATATATAGTAAATTTATAGTTCACATGTGAAAACGATGAATCTCTAATGATATAGTTCTAGATGAATCAATTAGTAAAAGAAAAAATTATCATTCTGATATATATATATATATATATATGGGAAGTCCCTAACCAAGTAATATATTTTTTGAAGACGAATTTAAAATAATATGGATTACTTTTAAGTATGTTTATATATTTCTTAGAAGAAACTAGTAAATGTTACAAGATGATATTTCTAGGCCATCTTTCTAAAATAACATTTCGGATGGGAATCCAACTAACTGAGAAAATTCTTACCAAATAATTGGTTTAAATGTTATGATAGTTCTTTATATGGTAGATCTAACATATATATTTTATAGGAAATATATTGAAAACACATTTTATCCTATTGGTGAATTTTTCAAATGATTTTATGATATTTTTTAATTATTTATATGATTCTATAGAAAAATGAATTTTTTTCTTTGAAGTTCACTAAAAGTGTTAAGAAATTTCTTTATAGTTGTATACCAAAAAATTGTTTCTTTATTCTTTATTTTGTGGTATTGGAATTTATCTGAACCATTAAAAGTATTATCTACTATTTTTTAGTATAAAAACTTTTATATTATTTTATCCTTGTGGATGTGTTTAAATTCATGTTTAAAATAAAGTCAAATTTCATTATAATTAGGTAGTTCTTATTATAAACGAGGAGAAAATAAAAAAATATATCATTGGCTCCTTCCATACCCTTTATAATGATCATATTAAATCATTTAATTAGAATTTGAATTATGTTTCCCTTCATATATTATTTTCTAGTGTTGAAGGAAATGATTTGATTTCATGGTTGGTAATATCATAATGAATAACCTAGTGATTCCAACATTTTGTGTATTGAAATATAGTATTTTAAATCATTTAATTCTTATTTCTATTATGTCACTTTTTTATGAATTTATCAAAGTATATAATTATCATAATTATCATTATATATATAATATTCCTATAACAACTACAAATATAAAAAATATCAAAAATGATTTAGAGTAAGACATTTTATAAATTCCTCTCTCACATAACGAAAGATTCAGATAGTTAAATGAGTACAATATACTAAATAAGTATTTGTTTAATTTAAATATCATTTATGAAATATATTAGTTCGTAAAAATTTCATGTTATTAATATATATATTAGTTTAAGAGGATCCTAATTTTGTTTATTATGAGACTACTGGTGAATTATTTTCATGATTTATTGATAATATTTCACCATAAGATTCCATAGTGAGAAATTAAAAGATTCAGTTATTATTGAAATTATCATAGAAAATTCTCTTGATAAAATTGATTCTGGTTTTCCATTTCTATATGATAGAGATACTGATACTCTATATCTAGATTATCAAAATTCCACTTTTATAAAAATTGATATGATTAGAGAGAATGTTATGAATGGTGAAGGGAAGGTTGATCAGGAAAATTAAATTAAAACATTTACCCAAGGAAAATAAATAAATATTCATGAAGATGAAGATGAATGTTAATCTATCATAGATGATGAGGTTTGTAAATTTTATAATTTTTTATCGAAAAATGTTAAAAGGGGAACTAAAATGATTAAAGGGGTACAACATTTAAAAATGTTTCTATATATTTATTATTAACATTACAGTATATTTTCATTAAGGATTAGAAGATTGAGAAAGTGATTGAGATGAAATAAATTCAAAATTATATTAACGAATAATTAATTCTAATAAAAATACAATTAAAGGGGAAATATAATAGTATGTATAAATAAAATAGAATAAAATTATTTTCTAAATGTTGCGATAATGGTAACATTGATGAATAAGGTAAATACACAAGAGTTGATGTTTTGGAAAATACATTTTTTGAAAATGTGACTGATAAAAAACTAACCCATTTTAAATGAAATTGATATATATAAGAATGCACCCCGATGATTTTTATGTTGAATAGATAGTCAAAAAAGTCAAATTATAAATATCTTATGCTTTGAAACAGGTAAAAGAAGATGAATAATGATAACCTCACTTCAAAAATCATGATTAATTCATTAGAAGAAAATACTTGTTCCTAAAACTAGTTGATATTGTAAAAATTATGGTTTATAAGGGTAAGAATCATAATATATATCATGATGGAAGGTTTATGGGGATGTATTAGGATTTATAACTTGATCAAAAATCATCCAAAACTAATCTTCTCATGGTTGTAAATCATATGATAGATGAAATACATGAAATGTCAATAAAAGTGATCATCAATAGTTGATATAAAATAAATATTATTATTTATAATAAGATTTTATGAATACAATATATGTATATAAAACCTGAAATGTTCTTATGTAATAAGTTTCATTGGTTGTAATGTGTTAAATGAAATTCTAAAACAAGTGATTCTCTTAATATTGAGATGAAAATGTCAGGATGTAATGTTAACTTTTTTATTAAATGAAATACCAATTAGGAAGGTAAGAAATGTGAGGAAAATCAAAATCAAAACAATAAATAGTATTATAGCTATATGGGGATATATTGTTTCTATATTATCTAATATAATGTATATGATTTGTAAATATATACTCTATCTGTTAGTTCATCCACCAATATTATTTTGATCCTCAAAAATATGAGGAAAATATTTGAGGGTGAGTAAAACTACTCAAAAGAAATAGATTGAGAATGATGGTATGAAAATCGTACATATATTCCATACATTTGAATATATATTTTAATTTTGTGATAAACCTTGAAAATATGTCAAAGGATGTCTTTTTTGATACTAGCACAACATTGTTTTAATAATAATACTCAAGGGTTGTGTGATAAAAAATCTAATGGAATGGATAAACCCATTTTTATTGAAACTATTCTCAAAGAAAAAGAAGTATAAAATCTATTGTTTATCTATAGTTTTTGATCACCACATTCTATGTAATATTTGTGGTTGTTAAATAATTTAAATGATTTTAAATAATTAATTCTAACTTTTGATATTATTGAGTGAATCAAAATCAATTGAATTGAGATGTCCATCATTTGGGAATAAAACATGAAATACAAAAGACCATTTTTTAAGGTAATGAAACATATTTTCATCATGTTTTTTACCTCATATAGATGAAGGTAATAATTTTACATTTAGAATATATGGTTTTTTTCTAAAGATAGTTGATGATGGAAATGTTTTAATTAAAGTAAAACAGATAATGGGATATTTATTTCAAATTCGTTATATGATAAATTGATGAATTCTTTGTGTGAAGTAAGATAATTATAATTATAATAATGTGATGGGTATCATGTGTTAAAGGAATATGAGAATGTTAACTATGATATATTTTATTTTTAATACTCTAAAAATAATAAGTAGAAGAAACATGCATTTTTCCATTTTACATAATGGGATGATAACCAACTCCATTGATAAGACTTTTGTATACATTAAACTCATCCAATAGAGGTTATTCCCTCAGATATCAATGGACCAATGATGGAAATATCAATATATAGAAAAATTAATTTATTATTTAATTGATTATTTTAATCATATTACATTGATTAGGTTTTAAAAAAATTTATCATAGGATAGAAAAAAATTATGAGTTTTAAGAGAATATATGAAAAAGAATGTGGATATAAATTCATGATGTAAATAAGTCATAATAGAGATGAATATAAAAATGAAGTTATATTATCTTATTCTAAAATTAATTGTATTAATTAGGAGTATAGTTTACTACAAAAAAATGATAAAAACTGCTATGTTGAAAGAATAAATATAATATTATTAGAATTGATCTGGAAAATGTTGATCAAACAAGATACTTCTCATTATTTTTGGAGGAAATAAATCAATACTGAAATTTTTATTCATAATTGATATTACTATAGACCAAAATCTTATTTTACAAATTAAAAAATTTCAATGAATAAACATGTTTGGATCAAATAATGGTGTTCAACAATCTTGTTATTATATATTTATAGTTTGAATTTTAGTGAGCTATGAAAATAGAGGTTATGATAGAACCATTATTGGATATGATCATAATGGTAGAGTTAAAATGTGTATAAATAATGTAAACATAATGGTAGTTTATTATATTGATGTAATCACTCTAAAAAATATAACATGAATGATTCAAATAAATCACATGTGGATGATAGGGTAAATGTGGTGATTGCAATGGAGAAATAAAATAATTCATTAATGATAATAAAATTATTGATTCTACAAAAAATAGTGATTCATACTCAGTTATATCATGTGATGAAGAACAATTACATTCCATAAATAACATTTCATGGAAACAATTAAAAGTTCGTAACATCATTAGATACAATAACAACTGTTTCTACTAGATGAACATCAATGTTAATATCATATAAATCATTATTTTCTGATGTTGATCTCGAAGACGTCAATAAATATTGGCAGCATCATGAGTGTACCAATTCTATCAATGAATATTTTGAGGTGATATAGAATAATGATACATGAAATATTTTACCAAAACTAACCAATAAAAATGTTATTGGTGTCATAAGGTATTCAATAACAGGTTGAATTTAGATAGAAATGTCTTTAGAAATATGTAATGGTTTGTTCCCAAAGGTTACTCACCAAATAAATCCATTAAACAAGATTATTATGTTTATCTGTTGGATACATCATAAAATATGAGAATATTTATTACAACTAATTTCAAAAAATATATATATAATATTCTTGATTATTTTTATGTTATATTTTCTTAGTGGAGATCTAGATTAAGAAGATTATATTTTGAAATCTTGTGCATTTGTTAATGCGAAAGATGAATGATATTTATGATTAATAAATAATGATAAGAATGTGTTGAATCAAGTTATATAATCATCGTATTCCATTTTGGATAATTTGTTAATGATGTTAAAATTCATGAACAAATGAATTTATTATATAATATAAATACGATTTGATTAAAAGGATGTACTAAATTTAATGGTTTGTGTTTAAGATATAATAATTAATGGTAATGATGTATAATCATATGAAAATATTACTACAGATATGAAAAATTTATCTCAAATGTCTAATATAATAGAAATGAAATAATTTATAGGTGTAAAAATATTGACAAATAAGAACTATATTTTCCAATATCATAGGATGAATACTATCAAAACTATTAAGAAGTTTATCAAGGAACATTCAACTACAAATTCAGCATCAATTTTGGTGGTAAAGTATTTTTTAGAGTTTTTGAGGGAACGAAGGTATATCTTAAGGAGTTCATAAATCTTGTTAAATGTTTTTTATATCTATAATAATTTAGGATAAATATTGTATATGATATTAATTTATATGAATGGATTCATAATGTTCTAAAAATATTCTCTTATTATGAAATGAAAATTAATTAAAATATATATCAGATGCATTACTAATATAACTATACTGTATAAAAGTTCAATAAATATTGATTATTTAGTTATATTGATGTTGATTGGATATGCTGTTTTTATTATAGAAGAGCCACATATGTTTGAGTATCCTTTATGAGAGAAATTTGTGTGATTTATTATATAATTAAGAAATACATTTTAACTCTTAATATTATTGGATTTGGGTATGTGTCTTACTACAAAGCTATAACACAACTTGTGTGGATGAAGTCTCATTTGGAATATTTTATGGTAATTGTGATGTTACCCCTACTATGATTATGTGTTAATAAAATATTTATAAATATCATTACAATTATTGTGTAACAATCTCATTTGAACTATATTAATATAAAATTTTACATAATCGAATAGAATATTGAGAAGATTGAGTTATTTCTAGATTTTGTTTTTATAATGAGATATATATTAGATATATTATCTATGCAGACATCGATAGAATATTTAAATAAGAAGAAAATTTTCAGGATTATACAACAATATTATCTTAAATGTAATGTTATATATATATATATCTTCTATCCATATTTTCATTGCATAGTTTATTCAATGGGGATACAAATTTTTTTTTTTAATTTTTTATCCTATTATATGTGTATAACAATTATATAAGAGTATGTATTTTTGGGGATTATATAAAAGGGGTAATATATAATTTCAGCACGTTTGAAATGTTTTAGTTTTTCATCAAACGGATATCAAAAATTAATTAAACATGTGGTGGAGTAGGTATGAGGGAAAATTTCATTGATCGTTACTTTTAGGAAACATGGTATTTATTACATTAAATATTGTTTAATAGATATAATTCACTCAGATATGATAATAATTATTGAATTGTTGATCCCTTTCAGGAGTTACAATGTTTTAGTTATTTATGATCATTGTTTGAAAAAAGGGGGGGATTGACGTGTTCATGATGGTGGATAAGTGTTAATTCTTCTAAATTAGTCAATGTATATTTTGTTTATATATATGAATCTTAAATATTAGTCTTTTTTATCAATGATTATACATAGAACGTTTTTGTTTAGATAAGTCACCAAAAAATTATTTCTTCGAAAACCCAATGGATAGTGGACAACCCATTGACATTGATTGTTGATTAAAAAAAAGTTTAGTGATTGGAAATTGATATTTGGCTGATTTTTACTAAATTAATTCCCTCATACATACAATTTTCCATCAGAGTAATTTTTTGGGGAATATATTCTAGGGATGATTTATTGTTCCTATGTTTTGATATTCTTGAGGTCTAAAAATTTCTTGTTTCCCTATTGAGTAAAATGAGTATAAATGAAATCTAGTTTAAATGATAAATATGACCCGTATATATATATGTGTAATAAAATTTTTCATTGAATCAAAAGTTTATAATGATATATAGGGTTATGTATTACTATTGAGTTGAAGATAATTATTTTTTCCATAAGGTAAAAGTTGATAAATTAACTTGTATATATAAATTACATACTATAAAGACTCTGGATACTACCAAGGTTCAGTGTATATATTTTTTTTCCTTTGAGGATAAGTTTTTTTAGTGGAATAAAATCTAACAATGTCTAACATAGATGATTTCCAAATATGAGAAATCTAAATGCATAAAATTCAATTAGAAAATGATAATAGGGAAATCATTTTAAAAAAGATTATGATGTGAAATATTTATGTTATTGTTATGTGTCATTATACATGGTCTACATCCAATTTAATTTAAAAAAACGATTCTTACTGGAAGAACATTGTCCATTGGTAAATTCATTCTAATGCAATCCCTCATGAAAAGAATGTGACATGGAAATATGGTTGAGATGTTCCTCTATTGATTGTATAGGTACAATCATATGGATATTTTCATCGAATGATGATTCCCATTAAACAGAATATTTTTAATGCATCTTATTATAAACTCATTCAACTGGAATAATATTCATGATGGTTTATGGTTTGTTATTATTTTTATATAAACAATAAAATTTATATTTCTATGTTGTTACTTTAATCATCGCAATATAATGGTCCAAAATCATGATACTCTTTGAGTATTAAGGTAATTTGAATAATGGTGATGTAAATTGTGTTACTCATATGTGTTTGAGAATATTTTATAAGGATTGAGATGATTTTGGTGAATTTTTTAGGAAAATATTTTATAATAACATGTTATCAATTGGTTGTAAATAAAAATTGAATTCCCACATAATGAGGGTATAATGATTCTATATAATTCTTCAATATTAATGTATGTAGTTTTAGTACATTTCATCTATGAAAAGTTTATGTTCTATATAAATTTTTCTAGATGAACTCATCATAAAAAATTACATGATAGTTTAGTTCTGAAACCCTATATTTTTGACGAGGTGTTTATAACCAAGGTTTCTCTTAGTTGATGAAGAATATGAAATAAAATGAAATCTAAATATGGGAGATGGACTATTTTTATGATGGAATATGTTGAATATACCAAATGAATTTACTAAAAACAATTTCTAGAAAAACAATCAAAATATATGTCCCATTAACATAAGAAGTTCTTACCAGTAGCTGGTAATTATTTGAAGAAGTTTTTTCTCATGGAAGTACTATGGAGTTTTACACACAATACAGGGAAAATATAATAATACTATCAGTGAGGGTTTCTAATCTTGTTATGGATATATTTGTTACATATTTGACTACTGGGAGAGAACACGACTTGTTGGTTAGATGATATAGCAATGAAATTGGAAGGATATTTACAACATGTAGTAAAAATAAAAAAAGGATTATATTATAGTTGATTTACTAGAATTGAATTATTTTCAAAACATGGTAAGGACTAGCTACTCATGATGAGTTATAAACATTAAAAATGCATTTGATCATTTAGTTTTGGTTTAAATGGTTGTAACTTTTTTTTGGTCTATATTATTTTTTTCTATATAGGATACAATTATTCCCTAAAAAACCATTTCATTTTAAAATGACCATAGGCTCATAAAATACCTTGGTGGGCTATGTTATTAATGGAATAATGGGAGAAAACCCCTATGACACACCCTGAACATGGAAGGGAATATAAATTTTTATTAAAAATGATTCCCTTGGTATACAATGGAATCCACCACCACCATAGTGCTTCCAACATTTCAACTAAATGAGTCAATCCCTGTTTTAAGACACCAACATGTCAAAATCCTACAACCAAGTAATCAAACAATAGAAATTGAAAAGAAATATTTTGGAGTGTCTTTTTATCTAATTATACATATCACGGTAAGACACTAAACCTATACCATATTCAAGGAGACTATAATTTTGGGTGGATCAAATGGAAACCAAGAAATGTATATTCCATAGAACACACCTTACTCTTACTGTGGTGGGTCTGGATGTTTTGTACAAGAGTCACACAAAAAAGGCATGGACACATCTATAGTCACTGAACTCTTCCTTATTAATGATAAACCTAAAAACCTATTAAATAAAAATTTTCAATCCAAATACCTCATCGACATAAAATAATGTTAAAAAACATTATACAAGGATTGGTTGTTACAGACTCCCCACCATATCACTTATTATCTTGAGATAGTTTTATGGATAAAGATCGATTAATATTAATGATAATGAGAATTCTCATGAGAAAATGAAATCTCAAGCTACACTACCAAACCAAACATGAATGAGAATCCAAATTATAGACTCTATTATATTATAAATGAACAATGATATAGACTATAATAGGAAAGAAATTTAAATTACTATATAATAACCCAAAAATCATTATCCATGAACCTAGACATAAAATGAGAAAAAAATATATTGATATAATACATCTAAGAAAGTATAAAAAGTAAGAAACACAAAGTGGTCCCTTATTATATACTAGAAAAATAAAAAATAATTTTATGGTTATCTATACCCATTTTTTACTTTATAACACCACACTAAGACGTTGGATATAGCCACGGGCCATATACTAGCCCTGAAACTCTTGCTATTTTATTCAGGTCATGGACTCCACTGTATTAATTGTGGAAAAAATTTGTAATAGTGAACATAGAGAATGATAATTAGACACACCCTAGTGCTATTTGTTCTAGAAAAATGGTGGTTCATATGATTTCGGATCTGCTAAATTTGGGGACACCATGACCTCCACCATTTCAATTGTCCTACAAATTTTTAAATTTTTTTACCAAAACCCTATCCCATACACTATTCCATTACCAAAGGATATCAAATATAAAATTAAGCTAAAAATAATATATATTATAGGTATATTACAACCTCCCAATCATATTACTAACTTTATCTGTAGACATCAAGGTTATATGGTTAATAAATATAAAAGTGGAATGAAAACCCATTTGAAAAAGAGAACCCTCGATACATTATTAATATAATAAATCAAGGAAAATATTGTATCATGAAGTTAGTATAGCACAAATGAACATGTTTTTAGATGATAAAAATAATTAACATGGTATTATAAGTCAATAAATCCAAAATTAATCCATAAACCCCAGTATGCAATGAAAATAAGTAAAACTTTTCAATAAATATTAAGAAACACTCAAAATAAAAAATACCATTGATCATTTTCACATGAGGTATAAGAATTCTGGAGTACTCAATCAGTGAGGAATAAAAATATCATCTTTATAAGGAAAACCTAAAATTACCACACACAATAATCCTTAGACATCACACTTATTCATGGGCATCAAAAATATTTTCTTCCAATGAAAACAATATTGATAAAATAAGTAGGAGGAAAAATAAGATCAATAGGAAATAACCATTAAAAAATCCTCAAATTGAAACATGACTAAATAAATAAAAAATCAAGCATTAGTTTTGGTGATAATAACCTATGGTATATATTTTAGAACATCATATCTTGTTAATGAAAATCAAAACAACATTGAGAAATGATATTGACTCGGATCACATCAGTCACCACCCAAAAACATTATATAAGATAAATTATAAAAACCTAGCCCTATCAAATTCCGAATATAAAAAAATATGTTATATATACACAATAACCATGTAAGACACTAAAAATGACATCATTTTCCTCCATCGTGTTTCATATCAAATGATTAACATGAAAGAAAACATCACATGAAAATATCAAAGGAATCATAATTTTGGTATGATTACATCTTATTAACCTATAATACAAGTGCTACAATCAATCCTATTTTTATTGGTAAAACCATTACACATGGTATACTCATGGATGGTGGTCTCCCAACCATATATTTATTTCCCTAAAAATCTAATACTTCTTGCTTAGCTGATGAACAGATGCAAATCAATGTCAAGAGAAGCATATATCAAAAATCAATAAATTTTTGTTTTCAAAAAACTAACACAGAATTAAAAAAAGAAACTAAAAACCTAAAATTATCACAACATAAAACCCAAAAATCATAAAATATAAATTTCTAACCTCAAAAGATTAATATGATGAAACATGATTCATCAAATAAAACACAATGGGTATTCACTCAGAAATGAAGGATAATAATAAGAAACAGATGACCTTTTAGTGTTTACACTATAGTAAAAAATTATTTCTAATATATCCACATTAATATTTGAAAAAACACTCATTTTACCCTAAAATTAATATGTTTTAGCAGACTTTTGAAAATAATAATTTTTTAACCCATCTAATTAAAATTTAAGGAAACTGTGTTCATATTACAAAATAAAATTTACAAGAAGATACATGAAAAAATATTGATAATAACCATCAAAACTGATATACAGGGATTCATTTTTCCCTTTCTTAGGTTCATCCATCAGACCTATGAAATTGAAAATTCATATATCTTGTGATATTATTATTCCATCTTCAATTATTAATTGATTATTTTCCATGGAACCCTACTACTTGTGTCTAAGAGGAATAATTTTATAAGATGATATATTTGAAGACCTTCATGAATGTATCTAGAAATTAAAGAATGATCCAGGGAAATATAAAGTGGATATAATAAGAAATATATATTTGAGAATTACTGATCCAACGTCGTTTTCACCGACCATGCCACTAATTAATGAGAATCATGTTTCTTATTAAAATTAGAAGGATTAATATTTTACTAATATAGAATAAAATTATCACACTATGGAAAGGAATATAGAACACCACACTCAGAGATCAAAACATATGGAGCAACCTTCCCATGAGATTCATGACAAACAAATGTTTTTATTTATTTTAGAATGGGAAAATTTTTTAAAAAAAGAAAATAAACCACATGATAAACCATAAAATTAAAATACCATATGGAAATTCATAAATTATTAATCATTCAAATAAATAAAACTGCAGAACATTTCAAAAAACCAATTTTTTAAAATATATAATAAGTTCACAACTTTACCCATGAAGGTTTTATCAAAACATATTGCTAAAAAAGACAAAAATTTAATAAATAATATTTTTTATTTATGAATAATATTAATGAAAAATGACATTAAAAATATAATATATTGATTCTTTTTAATTTAAAAATTTATATAATTGAACTCTTTAAATTATGATCAATAAAAAAATTTGAAAATCATTAGTAATAGATCATTCTACACAAAACTTCACAAAGAATTTGAAAAACACTAAAAGTCTTAAATCCTTGAAATTTTTGAAACATTATAAAAACATCACAAAATTTTGAATTAAAATTATTTTTCATGAATATTCTAATTTTACTATATTGTTTCCAAAATATTTACTAAAATTTGTAATACTGTGTTACTTTTTTACTCATTTAAAAAAACAGAATACCTTAAATTTTATAAGTAAAAAATTATATGAAATAATAAATCACACTATTTGGATGCATGGATTGGGGGGCCATACACCCACTGTGTGATGTTTATATGAATTTATCTTGGTTTGGGTACACAAAAAATACGCATTTTCCATGGTAAAAAAAATGAATAGTGATCATGTGTTGGGAAGTATTATTGATTGAGTTATATAATCTAGAGTGTATAGTAGTCCATTTAAATAATAAAAAAAAAACATTTTGAGTATTATTTATTCAACAATATAACAAATTATTATGACATTGGAGTTCAAATAAATAGGTAGAGAAATATATATAATGATTAATAAAAAAACTATACTTAGAGTAGTTTAATTTACATTGATCAAAATATACTCTTATTTCCAATATTACATAGTGGGAAGTATATTACCCATTAGTGCTATTAGAGAATAGGTAGTCTACAAGTGCAGACTCAGCCTAGTGAGTTATTACCTTATCCAGTAATTTACAATAATTTTTTTGAATGTGATAAAACCATATTATTCTATGTATTGAAAAAAATGATTCTAAATTTGGAAAAAGGATTGAAAATATTCTAAACACATTGTACCCATTGATAGATCAAGGTATAAGATGTGAAATACTATTTATTACAAATTTTTTTCAAGTGATCATATACCAATAATACATTTTAAATGGAGTTATAAAAATGTCTAAACATTCCATTTTTTAAAACATTAAGAGAAAATAAAAACTAGCTAGCAAATGAGAAGATATTGATATAGAATATTAGTGTGTAATAGTGTTTTTCATACACTTATTTATTGATACAAAAAAAAAGGAATTCATGGGAAGCCATCATTACCTCTGAAAATTAGAAAAATAAAACATTATAATGTTGCATCTCTTTTTTCATTTTTTCATGACTTTTCCCCTACCATTATTTATAGAGAACATCTAAAAGGATAATTTTATTTGAAAAATATCTAATAAATATTCCCCGTATAGGTTTATTTGAACAACTTCAATATATTTTTAAATCCTATAGTTAAAATGAAAAATGAAAAAATCCATTAATTTTATGTTAAATATGATGAAAACATTATTATTTAATCTATGTTATTTATTCCATGTATCATGGTATAAAGGGATCATTTTATATTGAAGATATGATACAATGATACTGTGAATTTAAATATATGAAAAGGTATTAAATAGGTCATTTGTGACTAAAAAAATCATGAACATGATAAATAATGGAAATTCATACATTGTGTAAAGTTAATAACTTGAATAATGGTACTCACATTACTTATGTAGTGATTATATGAATCTTACATAATGCTAAAAACTCTTATAATTTTTATAACATAATGGTATCAACTAATGTAAGTGTACTCACATAAATTTAAACATGTAACTTCTATTTTTGAATGAAACATATGATATCAAATATCTATAATATCTGATATTTCATGATTTTTTTCATAATGAAAAAATTATTACAACTCATTAATATCTTGATGCCTAGTGTCCATCATAAATTTAGTAAATAAGAAAACAACATTCTATATCATTACAAATACAAAAAAATAAAATTGACTATCATTTCCATAAATTCACATAATCCTCTAAAACTATGTTGGATAACCTGGGAATGAACATAAGAATATAGTGAGCTATAAATACAAGAATGGTAATAATCAAGGAATAAAATAATGGATATAATATGTGATAGTTGATTGTAAAGTTAATTTTATATAAAAGGGGTCATAATAATAATTATGATCATCAAGTAACGATTAACATTATAATATATGTCCATCAAGAGAATGTGTAAAAAATAAAAAAACATCACATCATAAAAATAGGTCAAGGATAACTTAAAATCAATTTAAAATTAATTTTTTTATGAAACCCTCTTATACACTATACATGGATTCTCATGAGATTAAAACCTGAAACAATGCATTGGAGGGAAATATAATTTCATACCCACCAATCTCAATCTTATCTTGTACATGTGTATGTTTTTGAAAAAGATCATTCAATATAAGGATATATGTTGTCACATTTAATCCAATGATTAAATAGTAGTGGTTATATGAATGTATATCCAAAATAAATAATGGATAATTACAAATAGAGTAATACATTAGAGTGTAAATGGGTATATGTATTCTCTATACAAATACATAATTTGAAAAGTACATGAGTATTTATTTATAAAGAAAAGGTACATATATATTCATTGAATTGATTAATTAGAGTTAATGTGTCTTTACATGAAAAAAATATTATTTCTATAAGAGGGATGTGTAAAATAATATTCCAAAAATAAAATTAGGATGATGATAGTAATAATATAAATAAGGTTCTTGAATAAAAAGGAGAATGACAGGTTCTGTTTCCTTAGGAAGGAGCTTCTTATAGTTATTGAGAATCTTCTTCAGATATTGGGGTCACCTTGGTATGACTATGGATAGAGAATGGTATAGTATCTTCAGGCTCATAGAGATTTCAATAAATATGAATGGGTTTTTATTGGTGGGGTTATTTCTGATTGTAGGGGAATTCATTATTAAATTCTAAACATAGTTCTTTCACTAAATGTAATTATTTTATCCAACCCAAAAACTGTCACGTTGTTTTTAATCACTTTTTCTACAAAAAATATTAGTGGGAATAATTATTTTATGAGTCTAAGAACCTAACTCATTAGTATAATTACCATTTTGATGTGTAATAAATACATTTTTCTTATAAATTTAATATAAAATCATAAATATAATATACAATTTTGGGAAATCATTAACTATTAATTAAAATAAACAAATTACATTAATAAAAAATATTTAAATATGGAATCATGATTTTGTTATTTTTTTCAAGTTATAATATTTATTACATAACTGGTGTGCTTTTTTGATGCCTTAATACCAAAATTATAATAATAAATTATTTAATTTTAACACTATAATTTCTCTTTCAAATACAATAAATAAAATTTATCATTTGATAATATTTTCTTGAATATTCCTAATATATATTTATTTTACAAATAGAAATATACAAATAAATTAATTTACACTTTTAGATTTATAATTTCCACTTCTTGAAATTTTCATCCAATAACATTATTATACCCTTATAATAAGTAAATTTATCACTGAAATATTATATTTCAATTTAGATTTAATAAATATTAATTAATAAAAATACTATAATAATTTGTAATATAATTTAAAAATTATATAAATATAATAATGATGTTTTAGGATAAAAATAATATATTTTTGTAAAATTTTATATGTATTCCATACTATAGAAATATATATTTTTATAAAACAATATTATTTAACCATTATAAGAAATAGATGATAAATATAATAATTTATTCTAGAAAATAAATTTCCAAACAGTATACATTTAGGGTCTAGATACAATTCCATTATAATTCCATTGAATGACCAACTATTATGTTTTCTAGTGGTGATATCTTCATGGGATTGTATAAATAACATGGGTTGGGAAACAATTTCTTTGCGTTTAACCTTCTCCCACAAATGGGTTTCCTTAAGATTTTTATTTTGAATCTTCAATTGGTATAAGTAATTGGAAAGACAAATAATTAGAAATCTTTTATGTGCTTTGATAAATTCTATAAATAGGGTATGATCCAATAGGTCAATTACATCACTTAATTTTCTTATACCAATAAAATTGATCATGACCCTATATATATTATAATCATATAATCATTATATAAAATACATAAAATCAACATTCATGTTGATTAATGGTGTTTTACTTAAATAATATATTACCTAAAATTGACCAAAAACTGAAGTAGTTCAATTATTTTTGTGTATTTTCATTTTCTAATATGGAATATTATCATTTAAAAATTTAATTTCATTTATTAATATTTATGTTGTTAAAATATCCCCCCTCTAAAAATTCACCTGTTATATTTCTCTCACACCCTAAAGTAATTTATGTTTCTTCTATTTCATCACCTCTCCTGGTACCCATGTTTATTTATCGAACAAGTGTGTCTTGCACAACACTATGAGCAGTTTGTTTTCTATTTTCGTATAACCATATCTATGTGATATAATATCACCAAAGAATATTAATAAAATGAATGTTATTTATCTAATATTATCACCTCTATATTCAGTGCAGTTGATGGGTACAGTTTGAACTTATTCAAGACATATATTTGGATCATATCATGTGCATGAAATAAGTTATGTGGATGTGTTATTAGCTCAAGAATATATCTAATGATATATTTGATATCAATAGAGATGATGTATCCTGGACTAAGAATTTCCCTCTTCCCAACCCTCAGGACATTCTTCTTTTCGATAATCAAAAGAACAATTTATCATTGACCACAAAATCACGGTATCATTGATGATTGTCTCAATTTATTTTTTGTAAAATTGTGCCCATTTCATTTGTTTTTGAGTGGACTGAATTTTATTTATCACATCTAGAATAAAATTAGGTCCCAAAACATTCCACTCTCCAACTTCATCCCAACATATTATGGTTTCACACCTCTTCCTATATATAGTCCCATATGGTTTTATTTTATTTCTATATTGGAAACTATTAATGTATGATATATCCACTAGGGTATGCTGATGATCCCAACATCCATTAAATTCCATTGGCCATTATCGGATCATATCTTGTAGAGTCGAAATAATCTTATTAGACTATCCATCCCACATAGGGTGAATATATTGTTAATGTTAAGTATTGTGTCTAACTCTTCCTAATGTATTCTCCAGAACTTCTATGTTAAAAATAGATCTAAATATAATACAATATAGAGTATAATCCCTTGATTTCTTAAAACATCCCATATTTACATCATATAAATTTCGAAAATATAGAAAAAAAATTTGATAGTAATGAAACTTGATAACTTTGTATGCTGATTGAATACATCCTAGATGATTTGTTTCACATTAGGTTTCCAAGGGTGTCTTATAATAAGCTAAATATTTGTGTGTTACCATATCAAAAATATTATTGAAAATTGTTTCATTTTACCAATGTTTTTTTAATTTGACCTAAAAATTTTAAATACAAATAATCATGATACATACTCTACTATATCACTCTTCATGATATATCAAAGATTATTTGCATCAAATTAGTGTAAAATTTTGTTATTTCAAGATAAATAGAGACGAATGTTATGTTTTTAATGTATAGAATATCATACTTCAATTTTTTTTTGATGGGACACATATTTAGATTCCAAAATATATAACTCCATTATTAGAAAATTGGAACACCAAAAATATTGGAATCCTATTATATTGAACATCATAATTTTTTAGGCCTCTTTGATCCTCTCTAAAAAATATGAATGATCATCCATTAGATCATTTTAGGATTAATTTACTTTTATTATTATATTTTTCATCCATAATTTTTTATAAATATTTGATCTTAGATACTTATAATCATTGATATGGTTGTATGAAACCTATTTTTGATAGCCTCATTCACATTATTAACCATTTTAGGATAGAAATGGTTTGATAATAAAAAATTTTTATTTATCTATAACCACCATTATCCAGGCATATTGAGATCTTTTTTATTAATAGATTCATAATTAACATATTATCTTAATATATACCACACTTCACCCAAAATAGGTAATGATTCCCAATATTCTTTACAAATATCACAAAAAATTATTTTTGGACATCTATAAGGTGGTTCTATACATTTACCTTTTATTTTAAAGAGGCATAGGCTATCACTTTTTCATATTGAAGTAGTACACAACCTAATCCTTCTTTGGATGAATCACTAATGATCAAAAATCATTCCACCCTTCTGTGTAATGTGGGCACATGTGCAGTGATTATACATTAATTCAAATCATTAATTAATTTATTACATTAATTATTCTAGAACAAAATCACCCTTTCTATGTTATCCTAGTTGGTGTGCTTAAAAATCCTGAGTTTTTTCTAAATAATATTTAATAAATACCCATCTAATATAGGTAAACTCTGGATTTCCTTCAATGATGTTAGTCTGGTATATCCCTCAATTGCCATTATTTTTTATAGATTTATATATAAATTTTTTTAGCCATAATATATCCATATAATTTTTATTAATCCATA
This sequence comes from Viscum album, assembly GCA_963277665.1. NCBI lineage: Eukaryota > Viridiplantae > Streptophyta > Magnoliopsida > Santalales > Viscaceae > Viscum > Viscum album. Next base: position 881,690,049 of record OY728166.1, read on the forward strand.
TAAAACTCACAATGACTATACATTTAATATTTTATTCATGGTCATCATTACAACATCAAAATGATCCATGTGATTTTCAATAATTTTGGTATTGATAAGAATATCATCTAAAAAATGAATTATATTTGAATATGTAATCTAAAATGACTCTATTCATTATTTTCATTATGTTTCATGGTTTATAAAAGTGTTTAAATGGAATTATAATAAAATAATTGTTCAAATACATTTTATTGAAACTATCATTCATGATATCTTCCTTCAAAACATTTATATATTAATTTCCCAATCAAATATCATCATTACAGAAGTAGAAAACTCTATGTACCTTTTAAAACAATTAATGAATCTATATTAGTTTATACATGTATTTTATAGTGATTTTTATGAGTTCACATGAATTAATTCAAAGGTTCTTTTACTAATCCTTCATCTTCATGAAGAGGATGGGTGCACCCCTGGTGATGTACTTGGGAAAAAACACGATTTGAAATTATTTTCATGTAGTTTATACTTGATCTATTCTTCTTCACTAATGAACATTATATATATATTTTTGTATATTAGAAATGATCTAGGTATATGTTCTATCAATAACTCAACCACTTCAATAGGAGGAAGACTATAAAATTCTACAAGAGACTTGTTAATAATTTACAAAATAATTGGAATGTCATTAAGGATCATATTTTCCTCATTCTCAATAATTTTTTCATTGAAGGCTTGATTATAATATAAATATATCTATTCTATATATGATGATACCAAAATATATTCTTCATAATTCAATCACATTAGTAGAATTAGTGCGTGATTTTCATTATGGAATGTTATTTATTCTCTGATAAATTTATGTTTTACCAATATAAAAAAATCAAGTACACTCCCATAATAATATCATATTTGGTTAAAGGGACTATCAAAATGTTCACAATAAAATTTATCATTTAATTTTTGTGGGTAGGAGTTATATACTTTTTATGTAATAGTAGATCCATTTTTTCATTGATATATCTATTTAAATGTTCTTTAATAGTGTGTTAATATTTACACAAAACATGTTTGATATTGACAAGATTATATTACCATTGTAAAAAATAACATTTTATGTCCATGAATTGGTGATAAACCTTTCATTAAATATTATATTTTAGGTCAAATAATTTACTTCAACCAAAATCGACTAATTGATGGGAATTTTAATACTATAAATCATATAAATGTTAAATTATAATCATTGATCGGATGAATCATAAATGACGTAAATTTATTATCCAAAATATTTCAATGTTTAAATATATTTTTTCATAGAAAATTTAATAACATAAAATTTTATAGTTATTTATATTCAATTTCTAATTTTTTATAAGGATCATGGTAATTTACCGAAGCATATCACATGGTAGTGTCAACCCATGTGTACATATATTCATATTTGACATGAAAAATTTGATGATCAAGTCTATACTAATGTTCCCTTTTCACGGTTACCACCCCATTGTTTAACTCTATTAAATACACCTCCACATGTTGTATCCATATAGAGATTTATTTCCATATAAACATCTTACTCGATACATAAAAAAATTAGAGATGTTCTCTTATGTTTAGTATTATCCAAATGACATTCACAATGGTTCTATAATCTCAATATAATAAAATAACAATACATTCCCATGTTTCCAACTATGAATACTCGTATCTACAAAACACTTCAATTGATTTTTTATTTCATAAATCTACACATAAAAAATTGGATAAGATCATGATTTTTATTGTCCTTATGTAATTAGATACATAGCATAGATGATTGAAACATTAATATAAATATATTAAATAAATCTATATAAAATTATCTTTAATTCAAATGTTCTTTTAAAATAGTAGGAGACAATGTTTGGTTGTATATAAGAAAGGTTAGAGATTTTGTTACTAGAAAAGGGAATATTTAGATAAAAACATGATGGATGTAATACTTGTTATTAAATATGGATATCATTGTGACATAAAAGGGGTGATAAAATAAAACAGGATCTTTGAGGGATGATCTAAAATCATTAAAAAACAACATAAGTGTGTGTAATAAACCTAAAACATGGAATAATAAACATTTATAAATGCTAAAAACATAGACATAATAAAATTGTGTTCTTAGGGTAACCCCTCATTCACCATACAAAAAATATAATGAGATAAAACTATTAACAAAATCACTACATAGATATATTATTTTTGACCTATCCATCATATACATTACATAAATATTCATAAATTTTGCACATATGTCAAACAATAGTTGGATAAATTTATTAATTTTATATCCCATCATCATTTAATGACAGTTATATAAATAGAATTAAATAGTAAATTAATTATATATACAATTAAGTGAATAAAATTGTGTGTAAATATATATAGGTATTAACAACATATATTATTGGCATATAAAATCATATGACATTTTCAACAGAAAAATGTGAGTAAATAATGAATCATGGAATAGTTTAATGAGTGAGATATGGGTGTCTAATCACATTTAAATAAAAGGGGACGTATTATGTATGTTAAATAACATAATCCAACATGTACATTTAGAAATGAAAAAGTAATAATATAAATAACATGCTTGAATAATAAGGAAAAGTAGGGAATTACATACCTTGAGATTTTTTTTATTAAATCATTGTAGGTGATTCCTAAGAGACTAGGGAAACATGGGAAGAATAAAGAGGGATTGGTAGAACAACGTCAAGATTTTAGGGTTCTATGTGATTAAAATTAGGTGGTTTAGTCTTTGTTATTGCAAAAATAACGGGGTTTCTTTTTTAACCTCTCATAATTGGTTTTACACTCAGTAGGATAAATTTATCCAAATCACATTGCACACAATGGTTTTTTTCTAAATATTCTACCAAAATGGAGAGTGTTTAAATATATTATATTCTTGTGAAGAAAAATAATTAACATAATTCACATGGTGATGTAGATTTTAGTCATTTTAAAAATAAATTATTTAAACCCATAAAATATAATATAAATTTTTGAGGATTCATTATCGTTTAAAATTTTATATAAAATCAACATTAGAATCAAATTATTTTAAATGAAAAATATAATTTTATTCATGGATCAAATTTATATTATTTTTTATATCCCTTTTGGGATTTAATTATTTCATAATATATATAATATAAATTTACCATAATTTATATATATTATAATTAATATTTATATGTTATTAAATATAATTTATCTAAAATATTCATGAATTTATCAAAATTTCTTCCGTGATTAAAACTACATATTACCCAAAAAATATATTTTTTAAATATCAATATAAAATTATTATCAATTATTATAATTTTACCATTATAAATTTATAAAGGATTGAAATTATTAATATTTTATTTAAAAAATTAATTATTTATACTATCGTGGACACAATAAAAAGATATCGATTACACTTGACAATTCTCTAAGGGTATTTTAATGATTTTCATATTTTCATGGGAAGCTTTAGAAATCATGCTTTGGGACGTGGCCTTAATGAGCATGATATTATCGAAAAAAAAATCACTAATTCTATTATTTTTGAATCCATACATAGGATTCATCTTGAGAAAAATATATGTGATGCGATCTCAAAAGGATTCTCTAATAAATAGGTTTTTATAGTGTAAAATCATAACTATTGACGTTCTATCCTCTTTTGTTTGTTTCAATTGCATTAATCATAAGAGTATATATATAGAAATTAAAGTATTATTTTATAATAGCTATAATTTCAATTTTTATGATTTTTAATATTTTTTTTAATAAGATAGTATATAACATTATATGGTCTGAAAAACAGAGCATGAGTTTTCTACAATTTCATTTTTTCATTTGGAAATTACTACTTTTAAAAAGTAATTTCATTTTTAAATGTACTATTTATATCATTGAAATTGAATAAAGGAATCAAAAATTTTATATATACCATGTAAGAATAAATATAATTTTATATAATGTAAAGACACAAATTCTTAATAGTATAGAAAGTTAATCGTCATTTTTAATATATTTCATACTGTCTAAAAAACATCTATTCATTCTATAAGAGTTGTGTTAATATTTCATAAGGGTAATGTGAAAAAATTATGCACTCTAAAAAGGTAAAAAAATTGAATATGCTATTTACTAGAACATCCAAAAATATAAAAATGTAATGAAAAATAAAAAAACCTACGTAAGGGTACAATTGATGTTTCATATGTTTTCAAACGTATATGTAAAGGAAAAATACAATTACCATATGTTAACTAATGGTAAATAAAATGTTACATAATTGTGAAAAATTAAAAAAAAAATTATTTTTAACAAGGTTTAAATAAATTAATAATATATATAAATAAAAATAATAACAATATATGTTTATCAATTAATGATATATTTTATTTAAAATTTATAAAAAATAATAGTATAATATGATTAAAAATTAAAAATTAACTTTTGTAATGTTATGTCTTCAATTAAATAATACATGTGATAAAACATTAAACAAAATAATAATATTATATCATTTTAATTATAGTGAGTAATTTTTTTGAATATCAATACATCATATCAATTTAATTCAATGTAATTTAAATATTATAAAAAATTATTATGGAACAAAATAACGATATCAATAAAAAATCTAACAATAGTTAATCAATAATAATTATTATAAAATTATATAATTATTATAAAAGAAATATAAAATTAAATTGAGAGGAGGTTTTCAATTAATCAGAACAAAAATATTGAGTTTACCAAAAATCCAAAAATCTCATCAATAATAATATCCCCCTCTATAAATTTATGATATGAATCATTAAATCAAAACTCCAAAACATTCTACCTACTTTAAAGGTTTATCGTAAAGAATGTTACATATTTTTTAGAAATAATTTACCCTTTTTGATGTTAACATCTGTATCTAATAAAAAATAAAAAATATGAATTTTGAATTATGTTGAATATAATTCATTCATCATATGTAAAAAACATTATGGATTTAAAATATTGACATAGTAACAACTTATTTAATAGAATAAATATAATTTCATTAAACAATTAAAAAAATATTCTTCAAAAATTATATAGTAACACAATTCTATAATGTTTACTCCCACAATGTACCAAATTTCGTATATTAAACAAAAAATCTCATAAAACATATATATAATACAAAAATGGTTTTTCTCAAAAATTTATAATACAAATAAATTTATTAATCATAGAAAAAATCCCGATAACTTGATTCAGTAACACATACAATTGATTATAAATATAAACATTATGTTCATATTATCCACCAAAATTGATGAATATATTCTAAAATATTCAGTGAATTAGGAATGATTTATTCCCTAGAATTAGAAAATAAAATATTACAAACATGAATTTAAATCATCCCATAAAAAATAAAAATATTCTCACTCTCCATAATGAAAAATATATTTATTTATGCATGATAGAATACTAATTTTTATATCAAAAATAGTATATAGATGTTTTTTAGAAATATAATTTTAGACCTTGGCATGTATATCATCTTGGGTCTTGCTGTATTGGAATATGATCCTTCAAAACTGATGCTGTAAAAGTGAAAATAAACTTTTCATTGAAAAAACCGGTCAATTAGAATACCTTTTTTTGTAAATTACAGATCCAAATTTAAAATAAAATCTCCATCATAGTTTCCAAATGATCCTTGTTGGGAAAAAAACCCTCAAGGTAATATTGTAGTATTTTTGGGTTGATTGTATTTGTTGAAAAAGAAGGTTTCCATGTAGAATTGTCGAGTTCCAGAGAATTTGATGACAATCCATGTTGAAAAAGAACGATGTCAAAGTAATGGACGATCTGGAGGCGGTACAAAAGAGCAGTACAAGGTTGCATCATTTCCCAGTGCTTGCCAAGTTTTTGGGGTCCAAAATTTGGAGTTTGGCGAGCATCATGAAAAGTAGATTTCCATGAAGATCATATTTTTATATAGAAAAGGCATGAATTTCGCGAAGATAGGATTCATCGATTAGATTTTGCGAAGACCAGAAAAATGGAGGCAGTGATGCTTCACGATTACGTCAATGGTTCGTGAACGACAGAGTTAAAGTGCATCGCGGCGATGAAGTGCTTCACGAGGGAGCTTCATGGCGAAGGCATGAAGGAATGTTGATGGTAATGCTCTGTGATTATGATGATCTCCTCGATCAGAAAATTTCCGGGGTGCATCGCGATTTAGACAGAATTCTGGCAGAAACTTCGGAGCTTCGTGATTTCAGATGATGTGGCGCTGACATCGCGTGAAAAGTTCGAGGGTCGGTGGAATCACTTATAAATACAGGTCGACCCCCTTGAGAGAAGTAGATAGAATTTTCAGAGAAAATCATTTACTCTCAGTTCGCGAAGGTAGTCTGTGTAGCCTGTGTGATTCACGAAAGAAGAGCTTCGTGGCGGCTATTGTAGTTGCGTGGAAGTTGCGCGCTCCACGTTGTCTCAGTGAGATTCTCAAGGGAAGTTTCGCTGCAATGAAATGAGCTTTTCGGTAGTTCTTTGTGGTAGTGCTTTGCGAGAGTGTTTCGCGAAAAAGAAGGAGCTTCGCGAAGTCTTGTTTGAGCTTTGTGTAATTGGGAGCCTCGCGAAGTAGGGTGCTTTGCGAAGGTGTTTCCAAAAGAATTTCCTAGTGTTTGAGAGGAAAAGGGGTATTCATCAGTGGATGAAAGTTGGATTTTAGTAGAGCATCTATCTACAGTTGAGGATGCATGCTTTCATGCCAATGAAGAGACCTACAGGCCTATAAACTGTGAGTGAAACCCTTCAATGTGCAGTGACCATAAGAAGTGGAAGAAGTTAATCCTCTCCACTGGTAGTGAGTCAGAGATAGAGAAATAGGGAGTGAACCTTGGGAAAGTAGTGAGCTAACCCTAAACTTTGTAAAGGTAGTGAGCCTGGGCATAGAAGTGATCTAGCATGAACTTTGTATCCACATCTAGTGAAAAATAGTTGAATTTGGTACGACCGAAAACTTATCGGTGTATGCTCCTTTGACGTAGCCCAGTGAGAGTGAACCAAGTAAAAATCTCTATGTCTTCCAGTTTGCGTCCCTGCATTGCATTCAAATCATCATCATTAGATAAAGATGTAATAAAGTGATCATAGAGTACACACAAGAGAAAAAAAAGTGCCTCTGGTAATAAAGAGGTCAAGATCATGTGGGGTATGAAGAACATTGAAAAATAATATTAATACCCTGATTCACCCCCCCCCCCTCTCAGGGTATATAGGCCCCAATTAGCCCTAACAATTGGTATTAGAGGGAAGGTTGTTGTAATCAGATTTGTTTGCTACGACTTATTGTAGTCAATCTGTGTGGTTAAAGAATCAGTCTGCTCTTATCTCGGTGTGCCATGGAAAAGGTAAAAACATCAATGAAGAAGCAAAAATCTGGTGGAATTACCCACTATGGAAGTATCAATGGAAAGAGAGTGATTCGGCAAATGGAATCATGTAGTGAATATAAAAATGATTTGGATGAATCAAACTATGAAAATACTTACTCATTCAATGATTATTATGGAATGAGTAAAGAACCTGATTTTCCGAGTGATGTTGGAATAACTGATGGTGAAGAAACACCAAGAAGTCGAAAAGTGGAAGTTGACCACATGTCAAAGGGAAAAACATCAATGAAGAATCAGAAGTCAGGTGGTATTCCTCAGTGTGTATGTGTGTATGGAAAACGTGTGATTCAACTAAATGAATCAAATATCTTACTGAATGAAGGCATGGATGAATTTGATAGGGAAAAGATTGATTCACTCAATCATGATTTAAGAATGAGTGATTTACTAGAATATCATTGTGATGCTGAAACAACTGATAATGAAGAAGTTTCAAGAAGGAGGCCACCAGTAGATGTGGTCAAAATGACAAAGGAAATAGACCAGAAATTGGATGAAGAAGTCAAATATAATGATATCTGGATCATTGTATTGGAGATTGAAGTCAAAAATATAAGAGGTTTGAATCAAAGGCTTATTGACGTAGCTACTAATCTGAAGGCGAAAAATTATTCTGAAGATGAATAATTGAGAAAGAGATCTGCAAAGGTAGAAAAATAAAAAGATGGTTTCAGGCAGACGAATCTGAACATAGATTGGATTCAAAATGTGAAATCCAGAAATGATGATCTTGCTACACATCTGTCTGAGCTAGTTCAGAAGATTAAAAGGCTACAAAAACAAAATGCATCTGTCTCTGAATCTGTTCCTCAAGAAAAATTGAACGTAAAGGAGCATAGTGACATGGTGGATAAGCTGACACGTGAATTGGAAGATGAGATGAGTAGAGAAAAGTTTTTAAAGAGAGAACTTGATGCTCAACATGAATCAAGGGATATGAGGATTAAAAATTTGGAATAAGGGATCGAATCAGCAAAGAAGGATATAAAGAAATCCAATATCAAGGGAAAGTATAATATGAAGGATGCATTGCACTTTCTATCTGATTATCCTTCGACATGTGATGACAAAATGAAGAACAAATATGTTATTTCTGAAGAGAAACAACAGAATATTTTCTCAACTCAGAGACCATATAGTTTGGGAAAACCGGCATTGGATTTGATGAATCCCCTCCCGTGAAAGATAGAAAGAGAGCTGTAAACAGTTCCAGATATGAAAGAAATCCTATAGGTTTTGGAGATAGGCCTATGAGGACTGTTACAAAAATTAGTGATGAGATGTGATATTTCTTCGGGATTCACGGCCACACATCAAGATTCTGTTTAGAGGCTCATGAATACATATCAGGCTGTGAAAATAGAAACTTTTCTAAATCTTAGAATAAGAAGAAGCGTCTTGAGAAATCAGGGAGTAGAGTCTCTCAAAGGAAAGCATTCATAAAATTCTATTTCTGTGGAAGAATGGCACACAACATGAATATGTGTTAGGAAGCTCAAGAGATCAATTCCAGAAGAAGAACTCTAGATAAATCAACATCTCGACATAGAAATTATGAAATGAGGTATGTCTTTGATGGAAGATGTTTCATATGTTCTGATCATGGGCATTTGTCCAGACGGTGCAGCAAGAAGAAAGAAGGGAAGGAAAAGGAACCCAAAAAGAGAATTTCGACTCCAGCGATGCATAATGAAAAATTATACACTGGAAGACAAAGTGGTAAGGTGAATAATAGTTTTAGAGTCTCAGGGGAATCACATGGAGCTGAATGAAAGGTGTATTTGTCACCTCCTCTGTCATACTCACAACCGTCCTCTAAAAAAGAACATGAACATATCTAGATGAAAAAGGGAGGAAACACAATAGTTGTCAGTAAGGAGAATGTACGTTCAGTGGAGGACCTACCACCAATGAAAAATAGGGTGGAGACTTATAAATCTGACAAAAGTCAGATAAATAAGGATGTGTTGAAAAATTCACAAGTCATGTGCCATAGAGAGGACTGGAATAAAAAGAAAAATCCCTGCAATGGTGGAAGAATCAAGGGAAGATGACAAGCAAGGATATTCCTGCTCAGAGAAATAATCAAGGAAAATGGAATTTTGGAAGAACCTCAAAGAAGGGAATGTGTACTAGTTGGTCTACACCCAATGTGATGAGAATGGTCAGGCCTACAGAATCTACATATCAGAAAAAGGCTCAGCATGTGGGTAATGAATGCTTAGTCATATGTCCAGAGCAGTTGATGTTGTCCAGCCAGCTGGAGGAAGCAAGAAAGGAGTGTGATTCACTCCAAGAAATAATCAAAGGGTTGACCCTTCATGATCAACCAATACCCTCTTCTTGAGGATTCGAGAAGTTCCCCTCTCTCTATGTATATAAATTCTATTAACTAATGATTCATGTGTTTCAGGTTCTAGGGTGATACGGTCTGAGGGGAAGTGGCATCTAAGGATGCGAAGTGGAGATGTGATATGCTATATAGTTTCAATTGATTCAAATCAGGTATCAGAGTTGAAGAAGAATGGGAGAAAATAGGAGAATAGAAGTGATTTTTTTATTAACTTTATCTCTTGTTTCCTACACCGAGTTTCAACTTAGTGGGATTAGATATTTTTTTAATGGCTCAACTCTGAGTGGAAGATGAGAACAAATGATCAAGGAGGAATAGACTAGTTATGGGTCTAAACTGGTTGGCCTAACCCTAGGAAGTGTTGCATAACATAGGGGGGATCATTCAATAACAAAATCAGGTGAAAGAGCCATGAATGAAATAATTGGATGACTCAGCTTAGGAGTTTCCTATTGAGGGATGAAAGAAACACAAGGAGAAGCAACAATAATCATGCATCTCATGCTTATCTATTTTGTTCTAACATGTGGTATTAGCTGATAGTTTTCAGGATACCAAGATGCTGCAAGAGATTATCAACCCTGTATCAACAAGAAGCTCTGAAAAGTAGCTGAAAGAAATGAAGCCACTAAAAAATTGAAATAGTGAGCAATTTCCTGATGAAAGTGTTCAGGAAGATAGAATCAAAGGGGGAGCATAAGTGACTGTTTCTAATTCATAAAAGAATCAGACGTGGGAGATTGTTTCGAGGCCAGCAGATAAGAATGTCATTGGGACTAAATGGGTCTATCGCAACAAGATGAATGAAGATGGAATAGTGATTTGGAACAAATCATGACTAGTGTGCGAGGGATACTCCCAGATAGAGGAAATTGATGTCTTTGAGACATTTTCACAGGTTGTATGGTTGGAGATGATCAGACTATTCCTAGTCATTACAGTACAACGGAAGATCAAGGTGTTCCAAATGGATGTCAAATCTGCATTCATTAATGGGTTTCTAGAGGAATAAGTACATATCGATCAGCCAGATGGTTTTCATATTTATAAGGTTTAGAATATGGGTTTTCGGCTGAAGAAGGCATTATATGGGCTGAAACAAGCACCAAGAGCATGGTACTGAAGGATATATCAGTGTTTGAAGAAGCATGGTTTTCAGTGTGGGGGATTTGATTATAATCATTATTTCAACAACAACTGTAATCAAAGGATGATGAGTCTGGTCTAAGAAGAAGAAATTTTTTTTCGAAGATCAGAAGAAGCATAGTGCAGGCAATCTTCTAAATACAAGAAACATTAGTTTGAAATGTGTATGATTATTGAGCTGATGTTTTTCCTTGGTTTACAGGTTACACAAGGTAGAAATGACACATTCATTTCTCAATCCAAATATGACAAGGAGGTTTTGAAATGATTTGGAATGGAAACATCCATGGAGATGAATACTCCAGTTGATAGCCGGATAAAATTCTCAAAATATGAGGATGGAAAGGTCGTAAATATCAAAAAATAAAGGAAAATCATTGGCAGGTTGTTGTACATGACCGCAACAAGGCCTGATATTGTTTTCGCCACATGCCAAGCAGTGAGATATCAGAGTAATCCCAAGGAAATCCACATGCTTGCAGTGAAAAGAATACTTCGGTATATCCATGGCACTGTGGTTTTCGGCTTGATATATACTGATAAATCTCAGACAGAGTTATTGGGATATACTGATGCAGACTGGGCCGGTTCAGCAGATGATATAAAATCAACGTCAGGTGGTGCATTCTATATTGGTGGATTGTGTATTTCTAGGCTAATAAATAAGCAAGAGTGCATTTCATTGAGCACTGCAGAAGCTGATTATATTGCAGCCACTCAAGCATGCACACAGTTATTGTGGATGAAGAACCAGCTTGAAGATATGGGAGTTGAAGTGAAGTCTCTGATCGGAATACAGTGCAATAACTCAAGTGCTATAAATCTCAGAAATAATCACATCCATCACTCAAGGACAAAGCACATTGAGTTAAAGTATCATTTTATCAAGGAGAAGGTTGATCCTGGAATCGTGAAGCTGGAGTATGTGCCTACAGAGCTATAGGTTGCAGACATTCTGACAAAGGCCTTACCCAAGGAAGCATTTGAAAGGCATCGACTGGCTCTGGGAGTTCAGTCGATTCTTCACACTTGAAATAGTAAGGATGTGGGACACCCCCTCTCTCCGAGGTATGATGTGTTTTTCCCAAATGTGCAGATGTGTTCTCTACTCTGTTACAGACTGCAAAGGAGTGACCTTTGGGTTCGTTGACCAAGGGGGGGAAAATAGTGATTGTTTAAGGGGGAGACAGTGTGGAGGTTTGATAAATCATGAATGATATGGGGAGAAGCTGACAGGTGGAGCAGCCAGATAGGGGGAGTGCAATGAGATAGGGGGAGAGTATTAAATATGAAGATGCCAGAAGTGATCGATCAATTCATTGAAATCACGACAACTAAAGAACCTGATAAAATTAGAATAGTGGTGTTGGAATGGTGAGAGAAGGTTTCCAGCTATCACCAATTGGGATCAGATTTGTTCAACAATTGGTATCAATTTAAGAATTGGTAACAAGTTGGAATCGACAATTGGTGTTTGACATGAAGTGATTCATTGATGAACTTTTCATACTACTCTTGTTTCTCACGCTGATCATTGATCATGTGGGTTTAGAGTACATGTTATGTGAATCCTTGAATGCTATCATAATTGCAAGAGGCGAATGGTGGTAGCAGCTAGAAGAAGACTCAGTCAGGTATCAACGTGCAGAAAATCATTCTAAGAAGAGTCACAAAGAGTTGTCAACAAACCCAAAGGGGGGGATTGTTGGGGAAAAATCCTTCAAGGTAACATTGTAGTATTTTTGGATTGATTGTGTTTGTTCACAATTCTGGTTTCCATGGAGAATTGTCGAGTTCCATTGAATTTGTTGACAATCCATGTTGACAAAGAATGATGACAATGGAAATGACGATCTGGAGGCTGTACAAAAGAGCAGTACAAGGTGGCGTCGTTTCCCAGTGTTTGCCAAGTTTTTGAGGTCCAAAATTTGCAGTTTGGTGAGAATTGCAAAAAGTGGATTTCCATGAAGATCATATTTCGATATGAAAAGACATGAATTTTTCGAAGATAGGATGAATGGACTGGATTTCAAAAAGACCAGAAAAATGGAGGCGGTGATGCTTCGCGATTACGTCAAAGGTTCGCGAACGGAAGAGTTGAAGCGAATCACGGCGATGAAGGGCTTCACGAGGGAGCTTCACGATGAAGGTGAGAAAGAATTTTGACGGTAATGCTCCATCATTAGGATGATCTCCGCAATCGGAAAATTGTCATGGTGTTTTGCGATTTAGACAGAAATATGGCGGAAACATCGGAGCTTCGCGATTTGAGATGACGTGGCACTGGCTTCGTGCAGAAAGTTCGAGAGTCAGTGGAATCTCCTTTAAATACAGGTAAACCCCCTCGAGAGAAGAAGAGAGAATTTTTAGATAAAATCATTTGCTATAGGTTCACGAAGGTAGTTCGCGTAGCCTGTGTGCTTCGTGAAAGAAGAGCTTCACGACGGCTATTGTAGCTCCGCGAATGTTGCACGTTCCGCATTGGCTCAGTGTGCTTCGTGAGGGAAGTTTCTCTACAATGACTTGAGCTTCGCGGTAGTGCTTCGCTGAAGTGCTTCGTGAGAGTGATTCACGAAAAGTCAGGAGCTTCGCGAAGTCTTGTTTCAGATTTGTGAAATTGGGAGCCTCGTGAAGTTGGGAGCCTTGCGAAGGTGTTTCCAAATGAATTTCCCAGTGTTTGAGAGGCAAAGGGGTATTCATCAGTGGATGAAAGTTGGACTTTATTATAGAATCTATCTACAGTTGAGGATGCATTATTTCATGAAAATGAATAGACCTACATGTCTATAAACTGTGAGTGAATCCCTTCCAAGTGTAGTGAGCATAAGAAGGGGAAGAAGGTGATCCTCTCCACCGGTAGTGATCTAGAGTGAGAGAAATAGGGAGTGACCCTTGTGAAAGTAGTGAGCTAACCCTAAAATTTGTAAAGGTAGTGAGCCTAGGCAATGAAGTGATCTTACACAAACTTTGTATCCACATCTAGTGAAGAATAGTGGAATTTGGTACGACTGGAAACTTATCGGCGTATGCTCCTTGGACGTATCTCAGTGAGGGTGAACCAAGTAAAAATCTATGTGTCTGCATGTTTCTGTCCCTACATTGCATTCAAATCATCATCATTAGATAAAGAAATAAAGAAGTGATCATAGACTACACATAAGAGCAATCAAAGTGACCCTTGTAATAAAGAGGTCAAGATCCAGTGGGGTAGGAAGAACATTGAAAAAGAATATCAATACCCTGATTCACCCCCCTCTCAGGGTATATAGGCCCCTATTGGCCCTATCAATCCTCACATAAAAATGTAAAATTAAAAACTAATACAACACTACTCTGAATATACATTGTAATATACATCATATTAATCTTCACAGTACAAAAGACATATTTCTCTTTATGTTGTCCATTCATGGAAATAATATTTATCAAACCGTTCATTTCTTTTGACATATTTAGAAATTATTCAATTGAAACCAATAATTTCATTTTTATTTTTAATTCTACAATTAATCCTTTCAAAATATACATATATTTTACTATTTATTCATCATTCTAAATCCCATATTTTATTATTTTCCTCCATTATCATGTTTCATTATTTCTCAAATTTATCATGTCACTAAAAATGAACTTGATTCCCCATTACTTTTCTCAACTATTTTTACATATTTAATGACTACTTAACTCCATATGATTTAATTAATTCTAATTATTATTTATTATTACTATCTATATCTTCAAAATTATACCATGAGTAAATTATTTATAATTATTTTTATATTTAAACATCATTTTATTTTTCCTTTACAAATAAAAATTTTTATAAATGTTTTTCCAAAAAATAAATTTCTATAAATTTAACGACTTATATATATAAATACTCCTTTTTAAATTCTTTATAAATATATCGTTCTATTTTTATTTCATATGATGAACATGAATCTCTCACAAAATTCATTACATTGTAAATATTTCTGAAACATGATCAAGGCTTGTTAATTATATACAGAATGATTTAGGAACCACTTATTTTGTAGAACCCAAGGAAATACTACCTGTTTGGTTTTCATGTTAATATTTCTCACTACATTAGTCCACCACCACAATATAACTCTAGGAATGATGATAAAAATATCGAATTTCCATATTGATTATCTTATCAGTACCATATTTCATTAATTTTGGACTACCATATATAATGTGTCAAAGCATTAAAAATTCATACCAGGTTATTTTTTGGATTTTTTACTTATATAACCTACCATTACATTTGAATCCCCAATTATTTGACCATCCTTTTATTATAATTTGTTCCTTAATTACCTATACAATATAATATCTAAACATAAGATTCAAATTAGTAACTTTTTCTCTTCTAGTAGATCCTATCCATTAAATTGATGTGTTAGAAGAAATATTGAATTAATATTTAAATAAAAGACCGATATTTTATCTAAATATTGACACTTATTTATCATTAACTGAAATTTTCATTACTGAAGTGATCCTATCAGTTCATCTATAATTTTTATTGATTAACATCCATTAATTAATTGACAAAAAACTTCCAGTATTTTCACTTCATAATTAATTCTAGATGTATTATATCTATAATTACTTAATTATTTATAGTCACCCCAATAAAAACCATTCAATCTACAATTGTGGTATATTATTTGGATATCTCACGAATGTTATAATGAACATACATTCAGAAATCATAAAATCATCAATGAAGTATTCAAAATTTGGTTATCTATAACATATCAATATTATTATGAGTGAATTTTAATTTCTGATATATTTAAATAGTTGTTTTTAATGATGAAGTTTTAGTATTATTTTTTCACACAAAGAATTATAAAGTAAATTCTTGCAATTTTCTTCTCTACAAACATGGTAGGATCATTTCCATTCTATGTGTCAAAATATACTTCATGATATTTTTAGGGTATTATCATAATAGTATAATAGTATACATCTATGTTATTAAAAATACGTCCATATGATCCTTATAATATCCATAGCCTCTTCTGATAGAGTGATGTTGTATAAGATCATGTGTCAGATTAGTTTTCTAACATTCTACTTAACCATTGTTTTTCAAGAGACTATTGTGTGTAATGTAGTGTTATTATAATATAAGTTATGAAATCATGAAATATCCTATCTAAAATAGGTAGATAATACCATTATAATAAAAATAGACTAAACTATAACTTATGGACCCTTATATGATTACTTTTTATAGGTTGTGTTAGTGGTGAAATGATAGACTATAGATGGATGAATAGTCCATTCAATAATTTTATATTTAATTAAAAATTATCAATAAATTAATTATGAAATCATGTTAATAAATTAATGTGAGTATCCTGTTGAAATAAATATTTTGTGGATCAAATATAAATTATCAAAATAAATTGATATTGATATTAGTTTGTTTCATAGTGATCATAAGGTACTCTTTAATAACCTCTAATTTATAAAGAGGAATGGTACTATATAAAAAACCGGGAAGAATCCTTTTACAATTGTTATATCAACTTAGTCAATTAGAAAAGAGACAAAACCTTACATACAAGATGTCAGAATTGAAGGAACTCATTCTATTCTATGGAATGACAAATCCAATCAATATTTTTAAAAAATATTATGAATTAAGAAACAAAAACATAACTTATAATGAACCATAGATTTACTTGACCCAAACAGTTTTTTTTAATTTTGATGAAGATTTTATTACCAAATAATAACATTAAAATTATATATATAACCATGGAGTTCTATGATATATAGACACTCTGTAAAAAAATAACTAATTTCTTGGAATATGTCAATGAACAATGTTTGTGTTGAGTAGTGATATTTTGCTCATAAATTAATCATTCATAAAATTGGAATTCTAGAGACAATAAAAATTCCAAAATAAATCATTTAAATGATATTTTATAACCATTGGTCTCATTTTTCTTGTTATTACTCCTTTTTTAACTCCATTTATAAAGAAACAATAACGACTACTGTTCCCCATGTTTTCCAAATAAATATTCTCCACCTGGGTATTTTTAATATCTTGAACATGAATATAAAATAATCAGAAATAAGTAATAATGGAATCATTTAATACCTATATTTTGAATATCCCACACGAAGTCAAAAATTTAAACCCCATTAATCACTTGTGATTGAATTTAATTTTGTATATTTTATCACTGGATTATTGAAAAAGATGAAAATTTCTATTTGTTTTTCTATAATGGTTTTTAAATATCTTAGTTATCAGTAAAAATAATCTTTCACATGTTGTGTAAGGGTAAAATATATGTAGTGACCTTTTTTTAAGTCCATTAAGTGTACTCTCTTATCATATTTCTGTGTGATGTGAATCGTGAAAAAGAATAATGACACACATAAGAGTAATCAAATAATTTTAGTAATATATCAAATGAAATTGTAATATATAGTTTCAAAAATCAAATAATTATATTACATATGATGCATATGGGTAAATATAATGATATATAGGGGTAAAAAGTTTAATTTTTTTAATTATAAAATTAAATTTCAATATAATTAACAAACATTAAAAAAGATTCTTATGTTGTATAAGGGTTTTATATAAGTCAAAAAAGTGTAAAAAAGATAAATATTGTTCAACATAAAGGTAAAAAAAATTAAATAGGATACATAAGGTTACATCTATAAATACATAAAGTTAATTTTTTTTTAATATCCAACATAATGTTATGATAAATGATGTGTTAGAGTAAGAAATGACATGTATATGTAACATGGAATTAACAGATGTTAATTAAAGGTTAAAAAAATGTTATTTATTGTTAAATGAAAAAAATATAAATTTATATTTTTTCAGGGTTCGAAAAAATATAATAATAATGAATTTTTAAAATATTTTAAATAAATTATCACCACCTATAGAATAAAAAAATTCAACAAAATTATTATGATATATACATAATTGTGTTTGAAAATATAAAAATATAAACACTTGTACTATGATTTTGAGTATAATATAATAAATTTCCGAAATTATTTTATAAAATAATAATAAAATTATATTTTTCTCAATAATGAAATTCAAAAAAAATCAATTGATAAAAAATATATATTCAATTTTATTTAATAAATATATAAATTTAATATTGAAGAAAAAAATATGGATATTAGAATTAGAAAAATATGACTGTTTATTCTTGTAAAAAAATTAATCCATAATTCATATTGAAATTGAATACTGAAAAAAGAGGATTTCTTCAATTTCACATAAAAATACATCTCAATTTACCAAAACTCTTTCCTCCACACTTGGGTGGGGTGGTATGTGTGGGGAATGTCTTTGGGCTTGGTCAAGGGGTCATTACTCAGGGCCAACGATTTAAATGTAGTTTCTTCCTTTCGTCGTGTTCCGCTTTGTCAGTTTTACCAATTTTCGTTATTTACTAAAACTCCCAATCCATCAACAATAATATCATTTTCCCACTAAGATACACTAAATACATAAATATACATTATATTTCTTATGAATCCTTGAAATAACAAAAGGAACTAAAAATCCAACGATTTCAACACATTTGAGAAGTGATGTAAAATTGGAGACCTAATGATCTAAAAATTATTATAAATTCGTGTTTCTGTAAATGGATGTGATCAAGAACACATTCATTACAAATTATATGAATTTCTACATTCATACGTCCTACATCATAAAATACCATAGTGAAAAGATGGAACCTTTTCCATTGATACATAATTATTAATAAACCATCCTATGTAAGTGCATAATATGAAAATCAATTAAATCAAGGAATATCATGAAGGGCTTCCCCAAATAACACATCAAGATGAAAATTTTTCTGGATTCAACAAGAAAAAAATGGAAACACTCTCACTAGTAATCAGAAATCATAAATATATAAATAATTCAAGTAAAATCTAGATGAGTAATAATTTGAGATATTCATTTGAAAAAGAAAAAATATATTTTCATAAATATTTGAATAATAAGATCAATACCTAATACATTAAACAAAATAAAAAAATATAAACAAACTCAACACCTCCATGTGAAAATACATAAATAGTACAAACACCTCCACAAAAATTCAAACCTTTAGTAAAAATACATTATAAAACATTAAAAAACTATTTTACTTGGATGATTTATAGGAATTAGAAAAATTTGTAGAAGGTCTTCTTCTGAAAATCCACCACAAAACACATAAAATGTAAATCCATTTTCTAAAAGTCATAAAAATGATCTACACATAGTATTAGACGTTTTTTACTTAATAAAGTAACATTATAATGATACATTGAAGAAACCCTTCTTAATAAATATGACCACATTTAAAAAAATTAAAAATTATTTTCTTATAAAAAAATTTCAAAATATTATAGTTGAAACTATTTTTAATGCATACCACTAGGGATTAAATGATTTACCTTAGTAAAATACAAATAAAAACTGATTGGTTCATAAAACATTGCAAATGGAAGTAAATACTACCACAAGCACTTTGCGGAATGAATCTAACATTATTATAGGTCTATCAAGGAAAATGAATGCAAATTGAATTTCAAACATGGGAAGAATCATGATGAAATTGAATATTTCTATGTTTTTTTGTGACCCATGTACCATCCCTGGGAAGGGATTGCGGAGTGCCTGAATCATAAACCACAAGTACATAGAAGGACCCGTGAGGAGCTGGCTCATGGGACAATGACCAATTAACCCATCAATCCATGAACCGCATCATTATAGAAACCTAGTGCACGAAATCCATCAAAATACCATCTTGAGAACTCAACATTTCAGTAATGAAGTAAGCCGGCATGATTTTGAGAACCATGGACCATGAATAATAACGTCCAAAAACATTGGTTGCAAGAGTATTCGATGGTTTTAAATATTATCTCATGGGATTCTGAAAATGGTGTTACATGACCTTATATATGATTTTCCATGTTCTTTATAAAAGGATCACTTGTGGAATTAAGAGGAGGATTGACGAAGAAAGAATAGTGGAGAACCTAGAGGTTGGAATAAAAAATATATAGAGGATTCCAACTTTGGTTTTGAATCATTGATGAAGGGAAACCCATGAATTACTTTTCCATCGGTATAACCAAATGTGAACCATAAAAAGAAGTTGGTTAATAATAATGGGTAGACCACGAACCTAATTGGGGTCATCATGAACCATAAAGTCTATGTGAATTAACACCCCATGAACTAGAGGTTCCAGGAACCTCTTTTAATATGGTGCTCCACATAGTGCATCACTTTGTGGATCGAACCCAAAGATTCATATTGCATCAGTACATGGATGGTACCCGATGAGGCATAGAAAACCACATACAAAACTGTGTACCACTATGGTACATGGTGGGGCATACCTGAGTTCATGTATTAATTAGTAACAAGGATGACCCCCTATACGCATACAACTATTCTATGTGGTTATCCCCCATCCTGCATGAGAAAAAAGTGTGTAGAATAGGTCATCATTAGTTGTCCTTCCGTTCCGCTCCAATCTCTAACATCTATTACCGTTCAGTCCTCCAAAGCTCCTCCGCTAACCAGTCCACCAACATCATGCCAAATCATCCTCTAAATCAACCAGACATGTATAGTTAAATCATTGGGATCATTTTCATGCCCCTTTGTGTCTACATACCCATGTAAGAGGAGTCAACAAGGTATACCTCACAATATATCATACTCTAAGGATGTATGTATGTATAAATTCCCATCGTATCACGGGGTAAAACCATTTGATGCTAGCATAAACCTCTCTATTCTAGGGATTAAGGGTGATCACTTTCATGTCTATTCAAAGAGTAATGATGATTAGTCAACGGAATCAGGATCTATTGTCCTTTTGTACAGTGCCAACAATCCCCCCTTCCCAGAGCACCTTTTGGGGAACTCCCACTATGATAAGTATGTAACCTTTCGAGATTTAGGTCGCAATTCCTCCATTATAATCCCACATTGAAGGGTTAATTGCTCTGCACCCTCTCCCACTATTTCCTAGGATTCTTCTGCCATTGGCTTGGCCTATCCCTTCAGCGAGAGTGAAGATGTGAGGTTTTCTCAATATCTCACATCCCCTAATTTCTCACAATTATTATGACTCACACAGGCATAGATATTTTTGATGATTACAACATCCACACTAATAACCTATCTAAACTAAGAGAAATATGATTCCTATTCAAACTAGGATATGTATGATTCCTTATTTATGATCCTGGATCTAAAGTGGTGCCCTTATGGAATGGATCACCCAATCATGTCCCCCAAATGTGAACCTTCCATGTTCAATCCCAAAACCCGTATATACAACAATAACACTAATACCTATTCAAAACTGGATACATATGACACTTTCATAAAAGCCAGATGTCTAATGGGTACGCCTAAAAAAGGGTCCACCCACTTACGCCCCCACTAAATGGGCCGCCCCCCAAGTCTAAGAACCAATCTAACTAAACTATGTCGGCTATGATTCCCATCCTGAGGATACATAGTAATCTCATCTTATGGTTCTAATACCAACATCAAACCACCTTCTATCTTTAGGAGATGATGATGAACTTCAGAGTTCGTTATTACATTTCTTAAGTCAGTTTTACCTCCATAACATCAAATACATGAATATCCGGGAGGATCCTGCAAAACATGGGTATCCCATTGATACACTCAATGGAAATGATCCAAGGATTCACAAACATATGACCATGGCTTGAATCTATATGATATTCATGGAATAGGAAATAATTTCTCGAACAATAGTGTGATGAGCCCGACCTTCCATCCCCTCAACCAATGGAGTCCATAAGTATTGTAGGGAAAATATTCCCCTAACATGAACTTTCATTTGGAAAGAATGTCCCTGAATCATAGATTCTATTATTTTAGGGTGTTCCAGGCTCCATGAACAACCCCATTACAGACCATCTGATGATTTTATATCCTGATAGGACCAATTTCACATATACAAAATCCCATTAAATCACCCACAGAGACCATTTGACTATGGATCATCCTTTATAATGTGAAAGAGATAAATTTCCCAGTCCCCATGGGGTCAATACTGTTCCCTATAAAGGATAATGACACTGATCAGGTTGAAACAAAAAGGGAAACATGCAATTATCTATAAAAATAGAAAATTTCAAGCCACCCATTTGACCACATTATTCTCCAAAATGAAATACATCATTTTGAAACAAAAATGGTTAACTTGACGTGAATCATAAATGAAGGTGGAAGTTATAACCCACTCAAGCCCCTTTACCTCACATAAAAATTGGAAGGGGGCCAAATAGAATAGTCAGTTGTGCATATGTTCAAGAGATGATATTTTGACAGGGTTTTATTGTCTGTATATGTCATTTATATATTGAAGGTTTCACATAGCAACCTTAAATCCAACTAAAATCCAGAAAACAAATGCAAACATGATCATTAGTGATCCTGCAGGTGGCCAGGGTCCCGATGAAGAGAAGGAACACTTTTCCAACCCAGCCTCTTCAAAGATGGGTATCCAACAAATAGATTAAAGAGTACCATGGAAATTATACTCTCCACACATTGGAGGATTCCAGAAAATCCCTCCAATGTGAAAAATATCACAAACTGCCTCTTCATCTATGATCAACACCACATCACAAGGCCGCCTTGATGGTCGTCTCAATCCATTTCAAGAGTCTATCCAAGTAGCATGAAAAAAGTACCTCCCTTATCATAGGGTTATAGATGAATTTAATTTTGACGACTTCATCCGAGCTACACATGGGTCCTACTCACAGATCACAACTAAAGAGAAACACCACCATCACTGGGTGACCAAGTATCCTCACCATAAAGAGTATCTTACTCTGAGAGCACCTGCTAAAATTCAAAGGACACAGGATCCTTGGGACACCCACTAAGTGAAAAAAACCAACAATAATGAACTAACTATTACCATGATTCCTAAGAAAGAACTTCGCCGTACGATGGTGGAATCATTCAATGGGAAGACATACAACTATCCCCCCTCCACTCAAGCCCACCACAATTATTTTTTGGCACAGTATGAGTATACACACATTCCTTCCAGTTCTCACCGGTCTTTCAGTGTATGCAGAGTGGAAACTTACAGGCAGATACATAAATCTAATGAAGCACACGAATCATGTAATCAAAATAGGACATAAACCATCTACAGGAAGGCCAAATACTTACTGATTTTTATCAAGTATTCCATACAAATAAGGAGGAAAGGAAATATGAGAAGATTCAAATTCTTATGGATTCATACAAATTTTCTGAGCAAAATATTGTGGAAAGAGATTAGATACAATTTCCTGCTCATAAATATGAAGTCCACCGGTCAAATACAGTGTAAACCAAAGAATAATTCCAATGGAAGACGCGTTCATCTATCCCAGCATAGGATAACTTCTGGTATCTACTTACAACCAACAGAGGACCGATGAAGGAAAATACTATGGTTCTGACATTGGAATGGGGCTTCATACCCATTCAAACAAAATATGTATCTCATCACATCTAGGAAATTATTTAAGATCAAATGTAAATTATAAACCATATCCTCCAAATAAGAAATGATATAATTTCATTAGAAAAAAAGTAGAGGATATTGGCCCATGACATAGTTTCCTTAAACAGATTGACTTAGTCACAAAATGGGTTAGTCACTCCAGAGCATTTATGCATACCAACTCTAATACAAGAGGGTCAAAAGAAATATACCATTTTACACAAATAATCATATTTGGGAAAAATACACTTTCCAACTGGGGGACACAGTCCAACATGGTGGATACTCTAGGGAAGGCATATATCCCTACAAAAACACTATATGTCAATCAGCATACCCAGGCGGCATCACGGGAACCATCAAAATTGGGACCCATATATGCAGGCTTTTACCAATAGAAGATGACCCCAGTCAACCACAAGAGAGTTCCCAACAATAAAATGTGCCAAAGGCAACTAGAAAATGATGAGTACATACATAATATTACTTTGTAGGATGATAGAGTTTTTGACACACCAGTCTAATATAAATAATGTCTCAAGACCCAATCAATAAATTACCAAATTATGGATGTGGATGTAAAAGTTGTGAAGGTCCTACCTACAATATTTCTACCAATATATCTAAAGGTCCTCCCCAGAGTAGTAGCGGTGGATTACTTTGTGGGATAGGAATGGTTTACCATGAGATAAAATCTCTTGATGTGTGTCAATGTAGACCTCCCTTGACAAGAATGTTAGGAGGTAAGAAGATCCTCCATTTTCTTCGTCCACCCAGATGGTCATCCCCTAGAAATACACTACAAATATGCTTCTCCCTGTTATCAGACGTATAGTCATGATGGTAGTCCCCGCCATGATGACAAACATTCTGAAGGCCCTCCATGAAATGGTAGTTTTTATGATGGCCCTCCCCATAGTATCATTGAGGAATGATATGGTCATCCCCTAGTTTTAGGAACAAATCCTAAATTCCCTACCCATGATGTCTAGTGCATAAATTCTCCCTACATCCCGATATCATGCTATGATTTTAGTCCCCACTATCATAGAACTCATCATGTTGTTATTCCCCTCAGTTACACCACATAACAATAAGGTCCTCGCTCAATGTAGCCTTCCATGATGTTCCTCTCCAATGTATACATCTAAGAAAAATTCCCCGTGGTAGGGCATTAAGTTACAATGGTAGTCCTCACAATCGTATCACCTATTGTGAAGATCCTCCCCACAATCAAAAATCACAATAGAAATATGGCCCTCTCCAGGCTGGGATAAATTTGAGAAAGACCTCCTATGTTGAGGTGCACATAAATATAGTGTCAGATGTGTTAGAAACTCTATCAATGTTGAGTGATTTATTTTCTCAACTAGAGGACGGCCCAGGTCCACGCTCATCATCAGAGCCACCCCTATGTCGTTCATATATCAAGAATTATTTGATCATCTCTACTTCTTGGAATGATATTATTAGGTTGCAGTCAAGTTGGGATTATCATGTAGAGGAGTCCTCTGTGAAAAACATCTGGATATGTTTCTCATTATATGAAAACTATATAAGGTTAATATATTAGTGTTGTATTATACAAAGATTAATTCGCACATTGACATACCAAGGGAGTTGTCTGAGGAATGTATTCATAACATTATTTTGAATATCTGGACGACTCATCGCCGACTAGAAGACAATTTTTTTCCCTATGATTGGTTTGGACATGTTAGTAAAGCTTCACTGCCTAATCGACCTAAAAGCCCTCCTTTATACATGGGGGCGATGATAAAAAAGGTGAATGAAAAACCTTGAACTGGATTTCCTCCACATACTACAAATGTTGAGTTGCCTCATCAGAGATTTCATGAACCAACCTGGGTCGACCCTGAACCGGTCACCCGAGCTGGTTCGTGACCTGGCCCGAGAGGCGTTCTCGATCCTCCTAGGCTGGAGACAAGTGCCAGGGCATCAACAGAGGCTATGGTATCACTTTCTCCCATTAGAAATAAATAAATAAATAAATCAGTAGAAATAAAACATAGTAGTGGAAAATAAATAAACAAATAATAAACCGAGTAAAGTAACTGAACTAGATCAATTGAAAATAAAAATAATATAAAGAGACCACCACTATCTCCTTCTAACCTTTAGGGTCACTCTCCAACTAATGACCAAACATTTCCGAAGGCGAACACACCCAAGTTTTAGCCTGAAGAAACACTAAAAACATTAATGAACTGTAGGCATGAGTATTAAAACTCAGTAGGCTAGCCCGATATCTATTACCAATGCACTACCTTTAAATAAAGAAATTTACTACTTCCATGTTTGAACATAATTATCTAAAATATTATTTTCCACACACACTTTCATTTCTAAAACAAGTATCAGTCCATTGCCCTTATTAATTTAAAAACAAGTTTAACGTTTTAAAGGAATAGGTATATATCATTTTAAAACATTTTCTTGTGAACCATTTAGAAATACAATCTCCAATCATTAGCCAAAAAGGAAAATTCACACATAATACACAACAGACAGCAAGGGAAATGGAAAGAGTGGCGCACATGGGCCAGCAACCGAACAAGGCCTCTCAATCATCCGCCCCATACAAATAAACACTAAAGGAATAATTGGTCGAACCTAGGAGATCGTGAACAATATAGAACCTACTATACATGTGACTCATCCTGAAACCATGATCAAAGTCGATGACGTCATAATTCCCTAACGCACGGTATATCCCTTCATGGCCTAACTGAGGTGCCCAATCCCCATATCATCAATAACTCAGTATTACCCTTATATGGGGCCACTAGCCAATGCGTAATCTAAACTAGTGTAGAAATCGTTATCAAGAGATTCACTCACTATGACAGGTTCCCATGTCAACACATGAAATACAAATGTGTGTGTCCACAATGTAACTCAATTAGTCACAAGGCACAAATATCATACACAACTCACACAATAAAAACACACCAACGATCACCCTTGTGTATCCCGAAGGTGTTTTTTCCTAAATAATTTATTTTATTAAAGTGCCAAACAGGGATTTCCCAACATTTAAGAAAAACCAAATTTCTCAAGAAAATCCAAAACACTTGTTCAGAAGAAATAATTTATCATTAAAACCAGAACTATATTTGAAATTCCATGAATTCTTTTTAAAGGCCAAACTGGCATTATTTCACTACTCGGTGTGCGCTCATCATGAAAATATTTCAAGTGTCGTGTATAAAATTAACGGCTATTTTTACACCAAATAATCTTTTAAAAATTAATTATCTTATATTATTTCCAATTTATTAAAATTTAATAAAACATCAGGAAATTAATAAATTCTAAATTTAATGGTACGTGTAGTGGGGGACCTACCTCGCCTCGCAGCTCAGTTACGATGACGATGTGGTACGTCGAAACTTGTTCACAAGTTCGCACCACTTAGCGACGACCGAAATATCACGGAAAAACCATGACAATGCGCTAAAACAAACAAATCCATCTAAAAACACATAACAAATGTCTCAAAAACATCCAAATGAATAAACAGAGTAAAATCCACCTCAACACTGCTGCAGATGAAATGAAATGATCCCAAAACATGCGGTAAAACCAGAGGTGCCTTGTAAATATTGGAAGATAGTCTAAAGCAATCCGAATCAGTTCGCCTTCATTGGGGGTTGACAGAGAACAGTCAGACATGACCTGAGACACCCTTTGTGAACCCAGCGAGGGGATTCGCGGCCTTGTCGGAGCTATACGGCGGAACTGTGCGACGAGATTCGGGTTCAACACTACTGGTCTCCAAACAAGAGGGTTCGTGTTCTCCGAAAGCACACTGATAAGGGGGAAAAAGGTTGTGTCACGTTGGCTGGAAGGTCAGACGTGACGCGGAGTCCCGAGAAAACGCAGAGGCAAGAAGGGAAGGTGAGAGGTCGTCGTGTCGCTGCATGAGAGCAGGAGCAAGGGCTGGTCGGGATGAAGTCACACATGGAGGAAGGGGACGACGAGGGCCTAATCATGGTAGGGGGCTGCAGGGGGCGCACGACGGAGGAAGAAACCCCAGAGGAGGGGGGTGTGGGCGTTGGAGGTCAAGGCGAGCACCGTTTGTGCGCATGTTGGCCAAGTAGAGGACATATGAGGGAGTAGGGGCCTGCACGGGCTGCTGTACAGGGAGTAGGAGGGTGCCACGGGCGAGTTCAGCATGATTTATCAGGGGATGGTGAGAGAGGAGGCGATGTGCAGTGCTAAGAGCAAGAGAGGGTGCCGGGTCACATGCACGGCTGCTGTACGGTGGAAGCCGGGGAGGACGAAGGCGGCGTTGTGCAGTCCTCCTGCGGCAAGGAGGGACGACCGGGATGAAGTCAGACTGGGGTAGCAAGAGGGTGGTGCGGGGTCCCGGACAGGGAGGCAGTAGGGTCGGGACGAGGGTGAGGCAGCGAAGGTAGGAGGAGGAGATGGGGTGGCTGGGAACCTGGTGTACCAGAAATTACTGGGGCGCACCAGAGTTGGGGTCGAGGGTGGATCGGCGCAAGGCAAGATGGGAGAGGGAGGCCGTGAGTCCTGGCAAGTAGGGAACAGGGGCCCGCCGTAGTCTAGTGTGGTGGAGAGGTGCTGGCGGAGGGTGAGTCGGATGAGTAGCCGAGGGGAGGCTTAGGGAAGACCATGGGGTCGCGCGCAGAACAAGGGGACCAGAGGAAAATGTGTGGAAAAGAAAAAAAGAATAGAAGAAAGGAGAAGGAAAGAGAGAAAGAGAAGGAAATAGAAAAAAAAGATAAATTAAAAAAGTTATTAAATAATAGAATATAAAGGATAATAATAATAATAATGATAATAATAATGATCCAAAAATAACAATAATAATTACAGCAACAAAAACAATAATGCTAATAATAATTGGTCAACCACCTAGTCTCTGGGACCAAACGCATGGTTTTCACTAGTGGTGCGATGACAGCATACCCACCTGGATCAAATGTGTTGTGACCGCTAGCAGTGTGGTGACTGCGCACTAGCTCGAGACCCACCAAAAACATCAAAGCTTATAAAAATCAACCCCGGACCAAAACCCAACTCTACCCAGAGTTGCAGGACTAAGAAAAGAATAAAAACATAGGTGTTCATGGTCAGGGTGTGATAATTCTACCCACCACAGACACTTTCTACCCCCAGAAAGTCACCAAGCCAATAGTTTACATATCTTGAGTTCATTCCAAAAAAATCATAGAGAACCGAGAGTTTCGGTGTAACCATTCCCAACACACATCACAGTCGACCAATTCATGAAAAAACACTACTAGAGACTGATGGGATAACATGAGAGGGTTCTCCCAACCACAAGAATTTACGAAGATCTTTCTAAGGAACAATCCAAAAAATTGAGGATGAGAAATTAACTCAACACCTCCCTTAAATTTCACAAAAAGAACAACCCCCTAATGAACACACATGAGACCAAATCAAAATTAGAATAGGTCTATTTATTCACGGGCCCACACCATTTAGAGAGGCCAAACCACATAAGAACCAAACTGACAGCAGATAAGACCGCTTGGATTGTTGGATAACGCGCTCATCACGCCACCACAACAAGGATAAGATTACGACAGCGACGAGAATAAAACAAATTTCTTTTGGATATAACCATCTCAAAGGTGAAAACATTATTCAGACTGAGGTTCCAAACACCCTCGACAACTCCTGACTATGAGCGAGCTTTACCCCGAGAACTATGGCTGGGGCCCTGATGACTGAAGCATCTTCTGCTTCATAGTCAATCATTTTCATCCTGTAGTCCCTAACACCTTCCTCAAGAGCGACACATATTCCAGAACTCTCTCTTGTGGCCTAAACTGTCTCATGGTTGGAAGACATTAGAGGGATGTGACAAGGCGGCTTAGAATGCCTGAACTGGCCATACTAGGGGTAGGCTAGAGAATCCTCTAACAAAATTGGAGTCAGTACAGATAGATATCCTTGACAGATGGGGAATTATCACAAGAGACGACTGCCAAAAACTACACCTGAGACTCTAACGACAATGATACATCTCACCTTTACTCGTCTAGAACTGAACCCTCAAATAACTCTAGGATGGTACGATCCATATCAACCCTAGGATTTCCCAACACCTCGAAGAGACACTGTCTTTATGAACTATACAACAACCTCCAACAGACATCTATTACCTCATAAATATAGCAACAAACAAAATGAACTGAGAACTGAGAATAACTCATTAACAACTTTTGGAGGCTTTCTGGGCACAATACTCATGACAACACGAAAACACCACCAAAACTGGAATCAATCCCAAACTCAATCAAGGAAACAACACAAGCAAAGGGCAATAGGCCCATAGGCCAAACATATACAACACAAGGAGAAATCACATTTCAATAACCATTATGTCTTTGTAATTTTAATAAAAAATCACCTATGGAACTTTATGAACAATCACATGTGCGTTTATTCAATCCCACTCACATCACCTGCGAACGAGTTCCCCCATGCACTTACATGCATTCCCACACACGTGTGACCATCCATAAGGAGTGCCAAGGTCCAAACACATACCATGTTTATCCAAAACAATATCCCTTCTGTTTAAAAACCCACATTAGTAATTTCAAAAATAATTTGGAAGAAACACTTTTCCATTTCAAATACATTTTCACTTTCAACACACTCATATCAACTGATATTAAAAAAAACACAAGAAGTAATAACCCACTGGAATGAGGAACTAGTGCATATGTCTGATCCAACATCATGGTTATGAGCCATGCCCCAATCAATGCATAACACCAAGAGGACCTTGATCCAGACACTTGTACTTCACCTGGGTCACCCCCCATGTGAGGCCGCAAAGTTAACCAATTCACCCCCCATTGTAATTCCTCAATCCAAAACATCTAAAGATAAATGATTCAAATCCCAGACTAACCCTTATAACTCAGGTCTCATCACGAGCGGTGGTGATTAGGTACCAACCCGTAACCTACCTCCTGAGCCCCGACAGTCCTCATATCCATCTACCGGACTTACCAAATAACAAAGGGTGCCCTAAAAAGCGGCGTCCGCTATAATCCTACCTCCTTTGATACCATTTTATCATTAAACAACCCATGTCAACCCTAAACCTGTCACCCGAGCTGGTTTGCGACATGGCCCAAGAGGTGTTCCCGTTCCTACCGGGCTGGCGACAAGCACCAGGGCATCGATAGTGGTGGTGGGAACGATTTCTCCCATTAGAAATAAATAAATAAATAAGAAAAAATAAAATAGAGCTTCACAAAATAAATAAACAAATAATAGATAGAGTAATGTAACTAAACAAGAATAGAGAAAATAAAACTTACCGAAAGAGACCACCACTATCTCTGTGTGACCTCGCGGGTCACTCCACAACTCACGACCAAACGTCACCCAAGGCGAACACACCCAAGTTGTATCCTACACAAACAATAAAAATAGAAAAGAACTATAGGTGTGATGATTAAAACTCTGTAGGCTAGCCTGATATCTATTCCCAATGCACTACCTTTAAAGAAAGAAATTTTTTAATTCCAGGATTGAACTAAATTATATAAAATATTAGATTCTACATCCACTTTAATTTTTAAAACATTTATTTGTCCACTGTACTTTTTAATTTAAAAACAAGTTTAATGTTTGAAAAGAATAGGTATTTTTATTTTTTTAAAAATTTCTGCGAACCATTTAGAAATCCAAACTTCAGTCGTTATCCAAAAAGGGAAAATCATACATAATACACAACACACCACAAGGGAAATGGAAAGAGTGGCACATAAGGGCCAGCAACCGAACTAGACATTTCAATCGTCTGCCACATACAAATAAAAACTAATGGAAACATGGGTCGAACCTAGGAGATCATGAACAATCTAGAACATACTATAATTGTAACTCATCTTGAAAGTATTCTCTAACTTGATGACGTCATAACGCCCTAACATTCAGTATAGCCCTTCATGGCCTAACCGAGGGTCCCAATACCCATAGAAACAATAACTCAGTATTCCCCTACTATGGAACCACTTTCCAGTGCATAATCTAAACTATTGTAGCAATCATTTTCAAAAGATTCACTCATTATGCCAGGTTCCCATGTCAACACATGCAATAATATGGGGAGCATCCACAATGTAAATCAATCAATACCGAGGCACAAATATCATACACAACTCACACAATCAACACACACAAATGATCACCCTTGAGTAACCCCAATATGTGTTTTTCCAAAATAATTTATTTTATTGTAGTGCCAAATGGGCCTTCAACAACATTAAAGAAAAACCTCATTTCTCAAGAAAACCCAATACACTGGTTTAGAAGAAATCATTTATCTGTAAAACCATAACTATATATGAAATCATGTGAATTATGTTTAAAGGCCAAGCTGGAATTATTTCACTACAGGGTGTCCGCTCATCCTAAAAATATTTCAAGAGTCGTGTATTAAATAAACAGCTTTTTTACATGAAATAATCATTTAAAAATTAATTATCTTTTATTATTTCACATTATTTAAAAATTATTAAAACATCAAGCAATTAATACATTCTAAATTTAACGGAAAGTGTGGTGGAGGACCTACCTCGACTCGTATCCCGGTTACGTCGACGATGCGGTACATGCCAACTTGTGCACAAGTACACGCCACTTGCTGATGACTACAATATCATGGAAAAACTGTGCCAATGCACTACAACAACATAAGGCATATAAACACATAGAAACACTGTCTTAAAACCATCCAAGTGAATAAACAGAGTAAAATCCCCCTCGACACTAGTGCAGACGAAACAAAACGAACCCAAAACATGTGGTAAAACCAATGTTACCCCGTAAATAAAGGCGAATAGTCTGAAGCAATCCAAATCACTTCGCTTTCGGTGGCGGCGGATGGAGCCCTATCCAATGTGACTTGAGACACCCTTCGTGAACCCAACAAGGGGATTTGTGGCAATGTTAGAGAAACGCGGAGGTGTTGTGCGACGAGATTCAGGTTCATCGATGCTTGCCGCTGGACAAGGGTGGTCGGGTTCTCCAAAAGCACACCGAGAGGGGGGCAGGGAGGTTGTGTTGCGCTGGCTGGAAGGTCAGACAAGAGGCAGTGTCCCAGGTGAATGAAAAGGCAAGTAGGTGAAACCGGGAGGTCGTCGGGTTGCTGCATGAGAGCTGGAGCAGGGGGTGGCCGGGGTGAAGGCGGACATGGAGGAAGGGGCCGACGGGGGCCGGATCACGGCAGGGGGCAGCAGAGGGCGTGCAACGGAGGCATCCAACCTGGGGGGGGGGGGTGATGTGTGCGCTGGAGGGTAGGGTGAGCACCGGCTGTGCGCGGTCTAGCCGGGTAGTGGACAAAGGAGGGAGCATGGGCCTGCACGGGCTGCTGTGCGGGGAGTATGAGTGTGGCGCGGGTGAGGTCGGCAGGCTGAATTAGGGGCAGAGGAGAGAGGAGGCATTGTATAGTACTAGGAGCAAGAGAGGGTGTTGGGTCACATGCATTGGTGATGTGTGGCGGAAGCAGGAGTGGAAGAAGGGGGGTTCTGGGCAATCCTGCTGCGGCATGAAGGGGGTGGCCGGGTTGAAGTCGGACCGTGGTAGTAGGAGGGTTGCACGGGGTCCGGGACATGGAGACAACGGGGTTGGGATGAGGGCAAGGTAGCGAAAGCAGGATGAGGAGCCGGATGTGGCTAGGAACCGGGTGTGCCAGAGGTCGTCGGGGTGCACAGGAGCCGGTGTCAAGGGCGGATCAGTGCAAGGCAAGGCAGGATTGAGATGCCTACGGTCCTAGCGAGCAGGGAACAGGGGCCGGCCGCAGACTGGTGCGATGAAGAGGTGATGGCAGAGGGTGAGCCGGACGGGTAGCTGAGGGGAGGCCTCGGGAAGGCTTGGGAGGTCGCGCGTAGAACAAGGGGACAATGCATGGAAAGGAAAAAAAGAGAAAAAAGAAGAAGCAAAGAGAGAATGAAAGGAAAGGGAAAATAAATAAAAAGAAAAAAAAGAAAAGTTAATAAATAATTTAATTTAAAGGATAATAATAATAATAATAATAATAATAATAACAACAACAATAATGATAATAATAATAATAATAATAATATAATAATAATAATAATAATAATAATAATAATAATAATCGGTCAACTATACAGTCTCTGGGAACGAACGCATGATCGCTACTAGTGGTTCTGTGACCGCGTACCCACCCGAACCGAATGCATGGTGACTGCTAGAAGTGTGGTGGCTATGCACTGGCCCGATACACACCAAAAACATCAAAGAATCAAAAATTCAAACATGGACCCAAACCCAACACTATCAAGAGTCGTAGGACCGAGAGAAGAATAAAAATATAGGCGTCTGTGATCAGGGTGTGATAAGAGACATCAATCATATTGTTCAAATTCAAGAATGAAGAATACATGGAGATCTATACTTCACCCTATGTTTAGATCAACATACCTCTATGAAAATGACATCATGTATTGTAATTATCCAAAGGTATAAATCAAATGAAATCCCATATCAAGAAAGGTGGGATGCCCTACAAGATCTATCATTGAGTAGATATCTAATGTGTTAGGCATTACAATATGAAGCCACGGAGAATCTCATAATCCATGTAACTGATAACATTCAATAGGCTTCCTACCTCAGAGAATCCAACCAGTATGTAGTGTTCATTTCTTCAAAATAAAATGATTCCCATAAAAATATTGGACCATGTTTTTCTTACACATGTTCAGAAGTGCATAAAATTTGAAAGGTGGCAATAGAGGAGGCAAAAGATGCAATATAAGAACATCCCTAGTCCGCAAGGCTAGAGGATTTTTTAACTAAAAATTCTAATATAAGGCATACATAATTGGGCCATAGTGCATCAACAGAAGAATAAGAGAAATCCTTGCCCACAAAGTAGGGGTATTTTATCCACATATTCCCAAAAAAAGAATGGTTGTATTCTCTTATCTAGGAAGAACTATGAGCATAGGGGTAACCCGTTCAACCCCTTATCGCTGATCATTTACTCTTGGATGAATTCATATTGTAATTTCAAAATAGGTCTCTCTCTGAGTCGGTCTTCTTGAATACCAAGTCAATCATCCTAAAGAAACATAATTAATACCACAAAATGAAAGGAGGATGTCCAATGAAGTATACATGAAGATTTCTTGCCATTCGGAAATTGGTACACCTCCCCCAAAGTGGTATGAATCATTGAACATGGTAAACATCAGCCCCACAGAACTCATAAGAAATGATACAAATTGATAGGATATAGTAGAAGATGGTTCCCTCCCTGAGGAATCCCCCCTTGAGGCTAGTGGTGTGCATATATGAAACCAAATAGTTTCCCTAGATTTGGGCACCCCTCAGCAAACCCAATACTACATCCCTCAAGAATCCTTAACAATGATAAGAATAAATCTTAGCTATTATTTGACCCACCTCCTTCTTACCCTGAGAATGTGTCCCTCGCTCTCGAGGAAATACTCACCAAGTAGGAGGAGATAATGAAAGAGCTCAATAATATCAATGTCGAGCAACATTGAAGGAGATACATTCTGGATGTGTTCCTCAAGATGATCATCAATAAGTGTTCTTAGAAGTGATTACCATGGAATAAGCCATCATCCTAGTAAATTAATCTAATATTTGATGCTTATACAATCTTGCACTGGGACCTTTAGCCGACATGAATCCAGACCTTGAATGACATCAAGATATTCCACAACTAGAAAATCACCTAGAGTATATTTATGATAACCCATAAAAGATACCCTTGACTGGATATCCACAAAAATTTATAGAATTGTAGACACATAGATAATTTCCCCCTACTGCACCATCCCAAGATCAACTCTGTTTAGTTATGCATCTAGGGATCTTGAATACTATCAAGAAAATAACATCTAGACTAGAAGACATGGAAGGGTTGTGTTCTCTGATAAAATTAGAGCACAAACCCTATTCTAATTGGATTACTAGAATTCTTCCACTACCAAGAATTGAGAGCCCCATATTCCTAGTGTTCAATGATTCGGGGGACCTAGAACAACACCTAATTCCCAATGCATCTTACTATGACCCCATGATGGGAACACCTGAGAATCTAGAAGTAGTAAAACTCAGGTTCTTTAAGCAAATACTGCATGGTTAAGCCTTTGTGTGTAATACTAGCTTTCCATCTAATTCAATCATAGGTTGGGATGACCTCTGGTGGTAGTTTCTATTCATTATCAATTTGATATATCCTAAGACACCAATATGTGATCCAATGAACTTCAGTCAATGATAGAATGAATGTGTTTCATACTTCGTTTCCAGATGGAAGGGTAGAACATAATCCCAAAACTGGCCACTCCCCCTCGGAGTGAAATTCTCGTGATGTGCATTGATAATATTCATGATGAATTATGATCACCATGCATCCCAGTAAAGTCCAAAAGTTGTTTCTGAGATTTGTCAACCATGGACGAAAGAATATAATACTCCTTTCAGTCGAACAATCTAAAGTCCCTAGATTCCCCATTGGCCCCAAGAAAAATAATGGGAAAAGATAAAGTGGATTATGTCATGTTTAAGCCACCACGACACCAATTCATGTTGTGAGGCCTCCTCAAAACCATGTAGGACCCCCAGGATTCCAACTACCACCCCCACCTCTGGAAGATGATTGAAGGTTTACTAAAAGAAATAAGTTCTAGAAATGAAGAAATAAAGTCGACTCATTCTGAGATGACCACCTCAATGGATACTTCCTAGACTCTATGAATTTCAGCTTGTTCTAGCTACCAGTGCCAAAGATAGAAAATAAAGTGTGTGTCAACAACCATCCAAATTATTATCCCTCTCACTGAATACTAGGGCACACAATCTAGGAGTGCTTCGTCTTCAAGGATCTCCTAAAAAATATGGTGGATTCCAAAAAAGTCATGTTTGGTATGCCACCAACACATGTGGTGTATGTCTCCACCATAAAACTGATGGATGAAGAAGAATGGGAAATAGTAACCAGCATAAAGGATAAAAAATAGATAGTTGTATGACTATAAAAATAGTCAAATGAGATTGTTGAATCATTCTATAATAGTTGATGATACCAAAAATACCCCAAATATCTCCAGAAGCAACACAAGTATCATCTTCAGCACTGCAGTCCTCTAAGTTAATGAAGGGCAGAAATAAAGAGCATGATGATGAGCCTGTACCAATGATGAATCTGGTCTTGAAACATTAAATCTTCATTCCATATGGCATTTCATGATGGGAACTACCCATCCAAATGAGACAACAGGCACCACCACTCCAAACCGGACAACGGGCACTACCCCTCCAAATTTTAACTCACAAGAGGATAATCATACATAGGAAATTTCATATCAAGAACTAATATTTGAATTCATTAATGTCATTCAATTGATGGAACCCTTTTCTAATTGAGACTATGTCCATGAACATGAGTTTTCCATGTCAAACCGGATAGCCAGATGAAGAGTCTATAGAGGTTGATGGTTTTTGGGAAGGCATGATCTTGGCAGGAGACAAATTTATAGCTATACATTAACTCAAATCGTTAATGTTTTTCAATCTCGGAGAAGAACACTCTTGTAGACACAATAGGAACAAGTGTGTTTCTCAACACTCGCTGATGTAAATATGATCCCGAACATCTAAAAGAATCCATTGGATAAAGAATATCTGTCTAACCAAACAAGGCATACATTCCGACCCATTGGTTCATACTCAAAAAGCACAACAATGCCATCAACTGCTGTCATAGAGTCTGGACCATCAACATCCAAAGAACAATCCCCTGAATCTCTTATGAAAGAGTTTACCCAAGCCAAGATGCACCGACCTATAGATAAGAGATAAGATAATTTGAAATAATTATACTCATTACCATCAAATATATAGATCAGAAATTCATTATGTCTGTTAGCAGAACATAAGGAGGAACTCTTTGAAGCCTTACTAAATAACCAAGAATTTATGGCCTAAGTAGTAGTGACCAAAGACTATACAACATTGACCAATTCTAAATATTTCCACTTCATCATCCCCTTCAGAGATCAGGATGAAGACTCAGTCATGAAAGGACACAAAAACCCCTTATATGTGTCTGGAAAGATAAACACCATTGATGTTATGGGATTTTTCATTGACAATGGATTTTAAGTCGACCACCTCCCACTATGAACACTTCAATAGTTGGGCTATGATAAGGAAAATATAACACCATGCTCCAAAACTCTACTGGGATATGAAAATAGTGAGCAGAAGATATTGGGGAAAAACAAGCATAAAAAATGTGGCCTCATGTCTAATTCTGATTTTAGGGTAATGTGGAAAAGTGTGGCCTTCAATGCCTTGTGGCAGAGGCCATGGTTTCATCAATATCTTTCAATCCCATCATCCTACCATTAGTGCATAAAATAATTTAGTAATGTAAAAACAATATATCTTATGTTGATAAACCCCCAATTGAGTCACGTGAGTCACATTACATTGATGCAGGGTTCTATGAACCGAATGGGAAGCACTCTTTGGGTGAAAACATTGATAGGGTCACCACACCAAATGGATTTGAAATGGTTCCTGTCAATCCCTTCAAATGGATTGGTGAAGAGTATGAATTCCCTATCAACTAGGTTATGTTCATATATTCAATCATAGATATGGACTCATCCATATTCATGTTTTCTGTTATGACCACTATATCCAAAGATAGTGAAAAGAATGTTGGCACCTATGATGTTATGCAAGGCCCAAACAAAGATGCTCTCATCCCGTACTCGGGAACCCCAAAAATTTTCCACCTTATTCATGGAAGAATATTACATCCTATAACTAAAATAAATTGTTCCAATTAAATCATCTTCAGGGAACTCCTTAAGGTCATTCATGGAAAAAGCAGTTGTTTCGGTTTCCATAAAAAAGAGTTGTTATTTCACTCCCAACTTCGATGAGTTCATCTCAAAAATCATCTCTCCATAAAAAGAGGAAAAAGATGGTATTGAAGAAGATAAAGAAGAATAAAAAAGGAAATAAGACATCAAATATTCCTCTACATCATTGAAATAAGGTGTCTCTTCCACAATTGATGAACATAGTGAGGTAAAATAGGGCACTTGAGACGACTTGTGGCCCACTATGATTAGAGTTGATTTTCCTTTAGGGGAAAGAAGCATATACATCCTTCATAGAGAAGGATATAGATGTGTTTTCTTGGAATTACATATAAATTATTGGCTCAATATAGGGGTCACCACTCATCATCTGGATCTACCAGAAGGCCATCGTGGCTATAAGAAGGCTGCAAGAAGGGCCCACTGGACACATGCTGCCAAAATAGTGGTTGATGTTGACAAACTAATCAAAGATAAATTCATTAGGGAAGTCCAATATATGATTTGTCTAGTAAAAATAGTCCTTATTAAAACATAATAATAGACATATTATATTCTGTATTGACTTCAAAGGCCTCAATCAGAACTAGTAAAAAGATAATTTTCCAATATCGATCACAGAATTGTTGATTAATGAGACCGTAGGATATGAGGTTCTCTCCTTTATGGATTCTTATTCTGGATACAACCTAAATTGAATTGTATGAGGGGATGAAGAAGCCATTTTTTTGGCCCCCCAGGGAGTGTTCTGCTATAAGGTGATGTCCATTGGTCTAAAAAATGTCAGTGATACTTGTCGGTGCACCATGCATCATATTTTTAGTCCCTTACTAGGAAAATTGTTCATGTGCTATGTCAAAGACATGGAGGATAAATAAAAACAACTCTAGAACCACCTGATAGATTTTGAGACAATCTTCAACAAACTACGAAACCATAGTTTAAATATTAATCCCCTAAAATGTGGTTTCAACATTAACTATTAGAAATTCCTCAACTTCGTCATATTCCATCTCAGCCACGAAGATGAACCTGTGAAGACAAAATCCATCCTCTACATGACCTGACCTTGAAACCACACCGAAATTAGAAGTATTCATAGGAACCTAGATTAAATTTTGTGCTTCATAGCCAACCATGTAGATCATTGTTCCCCGTACACCATGTTAATGAATAAATGGGTCAAATATGAGAGGGATAATGATTTTCAATAAAATTAAGGCTATATAAAAAGATATCTCTTAATAACACAAGTGTAGATTCTTCATTTTTACGATAGAACACTCATTTTTTATGTAACCTCCTTGTAACTGTCATTATGTTCCTTCCTCATGAAGAATAATGATGCTGGTAGAGGGAATAATCTATATTACCTCATCCAAATAATGGTCAATGCTGAGTCTCGATATTCGATAATTAGAATGAACTGCCTAGATATAATCTTTGTTGTTCAGAAATTCAGGAATTACCTACAAAATCATGAGGCCACTCTCTTCTCCCACTAATACCTGCTCAGGTTTATCCTCAACTGACATATGCTAACTGGATGCCTATCACGATGGGATGTAATCCTAAAAAAGTTAGACATATGGTACGTTCCCTAGAAATTCATCAATGTCCAGAAGTTAGAATAATTTCTAGTTGAGAAACCATCAAATTAAATGACTCCATTGGATACTAAACTTCACAATGAAGAAATATTATCAATCCAAGAAGGTTCCAAGGCATGGTAAATGTACTTCGAATGAGTCTCCATAAGCTGGGCAGGGAAAAAGATGGAGGATTTCAAGCTCAAAAATGTTGGTCTGGGTGTCATTATCATATCCCAAGATATGGCCATCTTTTCATACTCATTCTTTCATTCAAATGGGTGAACAAATAAAGAAAACAGAATAATAGGCCATCATGGAAGGCCTAGAGATGGAACATCATGCACACGCAGAATTTCTAGAGATAAAAGGTGATTTAGAGCTGGTCATCAAGTAGGTACATGGTGACTAATACATTATGAAATAAGTATTGGTAACTAGTTGAACCATGTTTGAGAAATGATGGATGAATTCCCATCAGATCCAACATTGACTCATGTCATCCAGTCACACAATGTTCATGAGGATGCATTAAAAAATGCAGTTATAACCATGACTGATCCAGACTGGGAAGAAAAATTATCATCATTTCCCACTATCAGATAATCGTTCCATTCAATTAGATCAATGAAGAGGAAATTGATTATATTAGACCTATTTCTGGGCCTTATTGTCACACTACATGCTGGATTACTCCCATTTCAAATTGCCCCTGGAGGGAGTACCTCCCACAAGATAGGGATGGATGTGAACAAATATAGAGGCAGACTGTCATTTTTTTCTTGTAAAATTGTTCAAACTAATAGAAGATTCTATACAAACTATGCCTTATCGGGTTCTTTCATATGTTCTCGATTTAGAAGGGACTGTTTTCCTCCTGAATGAAGTACACAATAGAGTTTCTGGAGAACACAAATTATCAACCAAAATCTCGCATCATATTCTAAGGCTTGGTTACTACTGGACTACTATGATACAGGACTGTGCCCCATTCACCATTAACTTCCATTCCAACAAGGTTCATGAAAATTTTATTCAACAACCCCTTGATTTACATCACACATCTATGTAATCCATGCCATTTTTCTTATGAGGTTTGAATGTTATAGGACCATATCCTCCTGCCACAACTAGAAAATTCAAGATCATTTTCACAAAAACCGACTTATTATCCCTTTGGGAAAAATCCATACCCATTAAAGAGTTCAGGGTAAAAAACATTGTTAGATTTTTGAAAGCAAACATAGTAACCATATTTGGTGTCCATCATACAATAATGATAAAAAATATCACCAATTTCTTCTCTAATAGGTTTGACAAGTTATACTAGTAGTATGGAATCAAATCCAATGATTTATCCCATTAACATGTAGTTTCCAATGGTAGATTGAGTTTTTCCACAAGAAATTGTCCACCATACACCAGAAGATTGGGGAAAAGGATAAGAAATTATTGCCAGATAACCTCTTTCAAGCTTTATGGGAATACCGGACCACAATCCTCACTACAACCCAAGCGATGTACACTTTAGTATAAAGAATAGATGGATTTTTCCCTATTGATGTTCAATTTTCCTTTCTCTTCATTGTCGTTTTGGATCAACTGTATGTGGATGAGCAATCCCAGAAACTGTTTGATGAGATGGAGTAGCTTGATGAGAAAAGACTTCACACTTTTCACTATTTGGAAGACTACCAAAATCAGATATCATGGTCCTTTAACAAAAATGATTTCCTCTTGTCTTTCCGCGATGTGGAGATGGATTTAGTCCTCATAACCTCGATGATAGTCTAAAAGAAACCCTCAAATATTGAGCCAATGTGAGACGGATCATATGGCATACATTGGGTCTACTCTAATGGAGAATATTCATGAATATAAATGGATGGAAAGCACATCAAGGTTCTCGCTAATGAAATTTTTTAGAGTAATTATACTGAGAAATGGAGATAAATACATCCTCGCAACATGATTCTAAAAATTACATCATATCATCATAGCTTAAAGACGTTAAACAGAATAGTATAAATCATCCTAATCACATGATGCTGGACTACGGGGTAAAATTTTTCCAAACCACAGGACATTAAACAATATGGTACTCGTCCTTTCCGGAGGACGTTAAACTGCATGTTACCCAAAGAATTTCATACGTCGTGATTTTAATTCATCAGTGGGATACATAGTGACTCCTAAACCCCCGATCATTGCCCAACCCCCATATAAAAAATACCACTTTTTTATCTTCTTTCAACCCATACATTGGGGAAAAAAATTATCTTAACTTGTTTCTCAGATCAAGAATAACTGACTTGGTCTTAGGATCAGTGGAAAGGATTAAAATACATAAAAAACCATGGAGGAATATGATAAACCTAACACCCATTGAGAATGAATCCGAAATTACCCTACTCTTATGTTCAAGTCAAATCGGT
The DNA here is from genome assembly GCA_963277665.1 of Viscum album. Classification (NCBI taxonomy): domain Eukaryota; kingdom Viridiplantae; phylum Streptophyta; class Magnoliopsida; order Santalales; family Viscaceae; genus Viscum; species Viscum album. The sequence continues at coordinate 881,732,579 of OY728166.1, forward strand.
ATATGGAACATTTATAACTACGTATGGTTTGATTCCTACACTGGAAGGATACATAGTGATGCACGCAATAAACTCCTTGGTCCAGCCACCAAATAAAGAAAAATAACCTATCATTTCCTTATATGTAGACTAGAAATCTGTAGGGAATGTTTTAAACAACGTAAGGCATGATTCACACCCTTGCAGGATACATTGTGATGTTGAGATCCTTTATCCCTATCCGGCCACCCAAACAAAAAATACCCCTTTTTCCTATGTATAGGTTGGACTTCCTCAAGGGAATACATTAAATGTCCAACCTGCAAGTCATTAAACTACAAGGTTCTTCACGAATCATGTGTGGCCCGATTCTTTGCATTGTGAGATCCCAAACATGCCCCCAATTTCTTACACAAAATGTTCAATGAGATAATGAAAATTATGAGTTTCAATTCTAAAAGCATATGGAGTCAAAAGATCAGGATTACCTATACATTTGAGTCGGATCTATGTAGGATATTGAGTAGTTCATATCTTATAACGGTATATATATTATTATGTTCTGAGACACATCTTCCCCATTTGTCAAACTATATACTCAGAGAATGCTTGGATCCCCATAATCGTCCTTGTCTAATGGATATTGAAGGCCAGTATCCTGCAGACACATTTGTTTGACTATAAACATCATTCCATGGTGGTTATGCATATGTTTACTACAAAACTGCCCTCAACCAAAGGAAAATTTGTCCTCCGGAGTGTCTTTTCCTACCTCCATACATCCAATGGTTTCCACCCCCCATGTCATTCCTCCTAATCCACGGCCCCCCCTAAACTATGTTTTACACTTTATATCATCACTCATGTCTATGGAATGCTAAAATATTGTTACCATGATTTACTCAATTCTATTTATGGTCTTTGTGAAAAATATTAGACAACACAATGGTGCACGGTGCTTCCAACATCCTCATTGCATGACACAAAACTATTAGGCCAAAAGGGTCCTAGTTGCACGAAATTAAAATAAACTACATAATGGAAATGTGTAGATTCATATATTAGCTCGGAAACCTAAAAAAAATTCCTTCCCCTGCCTCAAAAGGTAAAAACCTCTATAATGAATATTAATTGGGAATCTTGCGTAACATGGTCTCCCCATGATATGATGGGCAGTGGACCTAAATTATAAGATCCAAACATAGCCACATATATTGTTGAAATGTCCCCATTTCTATGCACTAATTAAATCAAATATGGAAATCCCTGGACAAGACATAATTGTAGGGTTGGTTAAGGGTGATAATACATCCCTTCTCTCATTTTGGGATTACCCTACGTCCACCTATGAAGATGATAAATTGTTTGGGATTCATCCTTGTATCAAAATGTTAAACTATATATCAGTGGTGTATGTATAAAATGATTCCTTTCAATGAACATGTTATTCTTAAATGGTGACCTAGAATCCTCGCAATACCTTGTTTCTCACACCGAGTGTAGCTCATGTGTGCTTAGGGACCTCAGTAGGGGATCCACCATGACATAATTGAAAATCTTACTAGGAGTTTTGTTTTACAATCATGACCTTAAAAGTCATTTTATGGGTCCCTTCCCTATAATGAACCATGGGTCATATCCGTACGACGATAAAATACATGGTACATCAATTAAGAGACAAAATTACCACCCTCCATATGAATGACATCTATGTTTTGGGTTACCTTATCCCATGGATGAATCACATCCTTGAAATTTCTAATTTATCTGGATACACTCTATCCATACATCATGCTCTGTGATTTGAGTAATCTTGAATCCACATTACCTTGAATGGCCATCAAAGCTGGAAGGCCCATGTCCTATGGAAACCATTGTTTGACTATGCACATCATGCTCTAGTGGATAGGCATATTTTTCCAACAAAACATCCATAAACCAAAGGAAAATGTGTCCCTTAGAGAGTCATCTCCACCCTCTATACGCCTAACGGCTCCCATCCTCATGATTCCCTACTGATTCAGAATCCTCAAAATCATTGTTTATGTTATCATTATTACACACATCTTGAACATATCATAACATCATTTTCTAATTAACCTTTGGTCTCTTGATGCTTATATAAAATAATGATACTCTATCCATATGTGTGATGTTGATCCATGTATGAAAATAACTCCCCCACTTCTTTCAATACTTCCTGGTAAATTTAAGCCAATGAAATGTCCCCTGTCATGTTTAGGTGAACCCCCATTCATAATCCATACCCCGTGTTCAGAAAGGACCCAATCTCCATAATCTGTCATGGCCATTCGATATTTAAGGAATATGCCTTGTGAACACCCTTGTTTGAATATGAATATCATGCCATGGTGGCTATGAATATGTCTAATACAAAATGTACATCAACTAAAGGTCAATTCAGCCTTAGATGAGTCCTCAGCAATTTCATTATGCCTACATGAAAGTTCACTCCCATCTCACTCCTCGGATTCAGAAACCCCCAAGATTGCATCTTACATGTCTTTCCATTTTCAAATTCCTATATATGAAAAGAATTTCTAATTGAACTAAGGATAAATTAATACACCCTTACACTAGTAAAATTTATATGGGAGTGGTATCCCATTCCATGTTGATAAAATTACCCTAATACATTCGAATATCATCCCTTAGATAGGCCACTCACTATGGCCCCCCAACCTCAAAAACTCAAAAGTGATATAAATCCCCACATGTCATCAGAAATGGAAGGCCAGTATCTTGTGGACATATTTTGTTTGACTATTCACACCATGCCCTAGTGTCTCTGCATATGTATCCTTCAAAAAAGTTTCCAACCAAAGGAAAAATCTTCCCAATGAGAGTCATATCCTATATATGTAAGCCTAAAATGTCTCACAAGCCACTTATACATACAAAACTCAATATTCCAGGTTCAAGAAAAATCCCTAAATCATGTCTGATTTTATTAGGACATTCTGGGATGATGAATACCAAATTTGGGACCATGTCACATCATGTTTTATCAATGTTGTTCGACCTAAATCACCATTAATACGTATGATTATCAAGAATATAAATATCAAAAAAAAGATGCAATAGTCAATAAAGTGAAAACCTGTAAAGGGAACCCATGGATAAAAGTCACATATCAGCTCACAAAATCTATACTATGTATAATTTAGGAAAGAAATTTTGAGAAACCGAATACTCAAAAGAGACATAATTCTTGTTATGATAAAAACACTTAAATAGAAGCTTATGGAAATTCCATGTCATACCCACTAATCCCATATCAAACAGTATTTGGGAAAATTAGGGTAAGAATGAAAAAAGACACAAAAGTTCCTAAGGATTCCCATAACCCCCCCCCCCCAATAGTCATATTACGCTCACAGAGTCCCGTGACTCAGGAAACAATTACTGAATGATTTGATTATTTCAATTTAAAATTTTTGAATCATGGTTTTAGATTAAAACCTAATCCAAATAATGTTTATATATTTAATTTTGATTAAATAACATTATATGAAATGTAAGAGAAGAAGGAATAGAAGGAAAACTCATTCAATTAGTCCCAAAAATGACAAGTTACAAAGAAAAATAGAGGGGAATCCCTAATTTGGAGCCTCTCTATAGCATCAAAATAAAATGAGTACACCTTGATTTGGTTATGTTATAGAAAGGCCTTGCTCTCCCATTCAAATGAATTGGATGGGATTGTCGTGGTCCATTAAGGGTATTATCTAAATTAGATCTCTCTTCTGCCTCATCCTCGGCCATCGGGCATATGCATTCCATAATGGATTCAAGGTCTCACCCTTTCTTCATGATGGTTCATAATGGGTACCCAAAGAGGCCATTTGAGTCTTAAAAATTTCAATGAAACCACATATTCTAACAACTCTTCTGTTTTGGTAACCATAAAGTCGTGAGACTATGCCTATTCAGTCTTCGGATGATCAAGATCCTTAGGGATGTCTCAATAGGTTTTTTCCTAATGATGTGAAGAATTGAATTTCAAATGTTTGTCCTTACAAGATGCAAGATCTTCTTGATTTATGGAAATATGGTAGATAATAAATTTTAGATGCTAGTAACCAAGACCACCTGAGCCTAATTCGGCAAATAATCACCGCATGTTGTTAGTTTCATCAGTAAATCTAGCTAGAGGTGTTTCCACAGCAAGGGTGCATAACTGACACCATGCCTATTTCCATGCCTCATGATGCAAACCCCCTGAAATAAGGACTAGGTACTCCAAAATAGAAATGAATCTATTTGTAGGAAGCATCATCATTGGAGTTGGAATGGACCTAAGATAGGTTAACTAAGCAGGGGGGCTCCCCCTCCCCTTAGATGGTTCGACCTCTGCAGTCAGATATGTAGGGATGACAATAACTTCTAGGGTATCTGGTGACACTATTTTGGGGCCTTCCTCATTAGGGTCATAGGTAGTATCCATAGGAGGGGAGTTGTATAAATCACTCCATACTCATATAGGCCACACAAATGAATCCCATTCCATTAACATCTGACAGTGGATCGAGTGTCTCCTCACCCAAGGGGTGGGAATTGATGGTGTAGCCAACGTGGTCACCACAGGGACATGAATATATGGTGTAGACATCATATTCCAAACTGGGATAGGTATTAATGACATAGTCGTTAGGATCAAGATGGGGTGAAGGAAGTTTAATGGATTTTGGACCCGTCGAATTAGTCTTCTCATCACCACGTCATGGAAATATTCCACCAACAGTTGGGTATATTCAAGTGATAGAAAAGTGGATCCATTCCTATTAGGGATGATATCCTTCATAGTGAAATATTCCTGCAACATTATATTCCATAAATATAGGAGAATTTACTGATGAGATTCTCCCCTTAAATGAATGACAGTAAGAAGTGCAGTCTATTAACAGCAACCTAATTTTCTGGCAAACTCATAGTGGAGGTATGGATCACAAATGGACACTCCATCTATGCAATCAGTGAGCATCATTTCTTGAAGCACGATAATGTATGAGATCTCCTCTTATGAACTACCTCTTTCACTACATAGTTAACCATGAGGGGTTGGGTATGGTGAAAATGAGAAATGAGTAGATTCATTTAGTAGTCTGACTACAACGCTAATGGTTAATGTCCGAGGATGAACATTGGAGATGTTATGAAGGGTGGGTTGAATGTCATAGTGAGGAAACCTTGCAGTTTGTTGGTATTCATATAAAGGGAAGATTTCTTCTATTCATCCATATAGAAATTGAAATTTCCCACCGAGACGATGTAACAGTTTTCCATCTTGTATATGACCAAACAACACAAACAGTCAGGAAAGAGTTGGAATTTCCAGATTAATTGGCTAAATCTCCACCAGTATAGCCACCATCATAAATGTAAAAACTTAAACCCAGAATATTCATCTTGGGATTAGAATACACATACTCCCAGAAAAATTGAAAATAAACCTGAAAATCTTAACCCAGGTGACACATCCAATCAGATCTTGTATCCCCAGATAATGTATCATCCCACCTCGATGGTTGTATAATTTTCCCTGGAATATTTTGAGAATAATGGGATAGATGAGTTTAAATGTGGCAGGCTCTTGGACTAGTCTCATTCACCTACAGAAATAACCATATCAAAACCTCAAACGTGATGAGAGAGAGATCCTAGAGAGGGTAATCATGCAGTCCCATTGTCATGACGAGTAAGATCATTGTCAATGAGGTCACATGGTGGGTATTATCCCAAATAGTAGTTATTGGAATAAATTATTCATATATATTTCCATGTAGGGGATGTCCTCCGAGATTTTTGATGACCCATATTCTGATTATCACATCCCCATGCAATAAATTGTATTTATAGGTGCTTGAACACTAGTGGCTTAGATGCTCAATAAGTATTTCTCATGGAGAGAAAGCTGCGAGCTGGGAGACCCGAGCTGTCGGTTATAAGATCACCACTTCCAACCAATATTGGGACTCTAAATATTTTTTCAGTACCCATAATGCCCCTACCCATTCATTATAGATGAATCATCTCAATCACAGGCCCAATTTGTTACTCCTCCCACCCTTAATATTTTCTCATGAATGGTTGATAGTGGAAGGGTACTCCTTGGTAAATAGTCTCAAGGTAGTGTTGTGAAAACATTGATTTCCCTGAGTCCACATCGAGCCTTATAGTATGAACAAATTATCATGTATGGGAATATATATGATTTCTACTATTGGGTAAATATTATCTCAATTATGCTCTTGGGGTGCTTCTAGGAAAATCAAAATGAGTATTAAGTTCATCTAATGGAAAAGCAACGTCATCCGGAAGACCAAAGCTATAAATCAGCAACCGCACAAGAAAGTTGGTAATCTAGAAACTCTGTCATAAAGAAATCATTTACAATTATCTACTATGGTACAATGAAGGATCGAAGATGGAACTCAGTTTCCTCATCCATGGCTTCCCTCATCTTGGTCGATATCGTCAAAGTCTTTAGATGAACCATTACAACCTAAAAAGAATGATCCAAAACCTCAAAAAAAGTCAGTCCAATGAAGAAACTATGGGATAATGGCCATAAAAATGGCCAAGGGACATAAAAGAGGTTCTAAACGGGGCTCTGCATACTGCTATTGGAAACGGTATGCAGATGTCACGACCCGACCCATATCGGGGCTCGAGCCGCAACTACCCCAAGCCCGCCTCTATAGGCCAGGGGTTAGAGACTAGCGCCGAATGCGCAAAAAACTAGGGGAGTCCTTTTCCTAAGAAACAATACACACACATGTAGCTAACTCAATGAAAAGGTTTAGAGATAAGAAAACAAGATACAACAATGCTACAAAAGGGAAACCAACATACATGCATCGACCTCTAACTATTACTAGTAAAGTGCTTAAAAGTACTGATAAGATAACTGAATAGAAAAAGGGGAAAAACATGTGCCTAATTAGAATGATGCCACAACCCAGCAACAGGTAAAAAAAAGTAAATATCCATTGGGTCTCACACCCAGAAATCCTCCTACATCCACTGAATTCAGCACATGCTTCTTTGTCCTCTAAGCACTTTTGTAGTCTCGATCGACCTGTTTGTCGCCTACAATGGAACACCAAGTGCGGGAAAAGCCCAAGCAGGGGTTAGTATAAAGATACTCAGTAGGATTCCTCGAAATCTCGAGGGAGAAATAAAGGAGATACTATAACGGTGATTAGTAGACAGATCATGAACAATGTAAGAGTAAAATAGAGAGAGTGCAACCCAACCTGATAAGAGAAAGGATGCATGATCGTCTAACAAAGAGGAGCTAGACACGTAAAGCACATTTCATACCTAGAGCATCTTGGTCCCTCCTAGAAAAAGAGTATTTGAACCTAAAGAGTGAGTAAAAAAGTAGGGTGTTTATATATGCTCAACAAGAAACCCTAATGAGTGTGTTAGGGGATCTCTATCTCCAAGATCAGCCCAATAAGAGTCGACAACAGTTCAAAGGATATCTATCACAAATTCTCGGCAAACCCATACATCAAGTGGCCTCATCACTGTACCGTACAACAAAGAGTCTCACTCCGGTAACCATAAAGATAATTCACTGACCTGCCTCATTGAAAGGTCGTGTCTTAAAGAAGTCATCGAGTAACCCACTGCCCATCCCAGATGGAGGATAAACCATAATAGGTCTTCAGGTTACCCACTACCTAGCCCCACTGGAGGGTAAACCACAAATGTCTGTCAGGTAACCCACTCCCCAGCCCTGCTGGAAGGTAAACCACAAAAGGTCGTCAGGTAAACCACCGCCCAACCCCACTAGAGGGTAAACCACAAAAAAACATCAAGTGACCCACTGCCCAGCCCCGCTGGAGGGTAAAACACACAAGTTCGTTAGGTGACCCACTCCCCAGCCCCGCTAGAGGGTAAAACACAAAAGTTCTTCAGGTGCCTTCACTGCCCAGCCCCACTAGAGGGTAAACAACAAAAGGTCTTCGGGAAACCCACTACCTAGCCCCGCTGGAGGGGAAACATGGAACTGGTCCGATAACTCCGCAATGGTCGTGCCATCACTGGGTGTCACTAACACCTCTACCGTGCATAGGTTTGGAGTGTGTCAAAGGAACCACCGACCAACGCCCTTTTATGTTTCCACATTTATTTAAATCTCGAAGGAGGATCTACTCTCCCATAAATATTACACCATTGTAATCCTCGGGAAAAAACATGCGAGATAAACCAATTACTCGCTAGAAATGGGCTCCCGGTGGAATAGTTTTTCAACACAGCTTTATGACCATACGGTGACTCGTGGGGCTTTCACCTCAGTCCCGAAAGAGGTTGGACGAACTACACCATCTCGATGCTCTCAGAATAACATGCTGAAAAGAGTTCTCATACGCCCCTAACGGACAAATGAAGAAAAAAGAAAAGAATGCTGCACACAGCTAAAAAGACGTCCTGTGGGGCCCATGCGTCAACTCCAACTTGAACACATGAATCCACCCCGGTCAATGTTTCCTCGATGTCATGGTTACAACGCCGTTAACAGCGCCTAAAACGGACTCTCGATGTAGAATCGGCAACTCCCTACGTTATATGAAAACAGGTCCCTGTGGGACCGACACCTCGACCCTGAAACATACCACACAGATCGTACCCAGGCATTCCTTGAAGATAACCATTCGGCATAGGCTATTCATTTTCCTAGAACAGACTTATGAAGCACAGGTCATAAAAATGTAGCATACTCTGAAATCCCCCTCGTGGGGCCCAAGCCTCAGGCACTAATTTAAGCGGGCAGATTGCACCATCACAATACCGTAGTAAAAACACTCATAAATGTGTACTCATACATCCCAAATGGATGTCAGGTGAAAAAGTGGTGTTTCACCGTAAAACGTGCGAACTGGGCCTGGTGGGGCCCGCACCTTGTTTCCAACCTGAACACTTCGGGAAGTGTCTCAAAAAGTCCGTACGAGGACTGAGGTCATGCTGCCGCTAACGGCGCGTCAATCAGACATCCCAAGCAATAGTTTGGTCTGAAGCAAGAATAATTAATTAATTAATTAATTAATTAATTATTCTCATTAAGCATTTTATGCCACCGAGTAACGAAACCAACCCAAAATGGTTCTGAACTAACTTTGGATGGACCGTCTCAACTCCGAGAATACAACGCCTCTGGTGGCGAGTCAAACAGACACCCGGCTTGCAAACCACGTCCGTCGCAAATTTCATAACAATTTAATTTTATTAAAGTAAAGTATTTTGGGACACATGTCTTTAGGTTCAGAACCGAAAATCCTCAAACCCACTTCAAAAATTCTGCATTACCCACACAAACCCGCAGCCGCAGATGGCGCCTCAAATGGAAGTGTCGTTTGGATGTTATGGCTCCCCGAATGCAAGGGGCTGAACCGGGCCAGTTCACCCCGGCCGGCCCACTCCGAACTGCCTGCCCGCGGCCTAGCCGTGGGTCTGACCCGACTCTCCAGGGCCTACTTGTTGCGGCCCACTCCAACAAAACTAGACCCCTTCCTTGGGTCTAATTATTCAATGCAGACCGACCAAATGACTGGTCTTCGTCCGCGTCGCCCAGCAGGACCTGCGAAGTGCGGGTCCTTATCCACGGCGCACCCCGTGGCAGTCAGTGCCACAAGTTCCCGTGCCGAGTGCGACCAGCCACCCCTCGGACGTTGGTGCATCCGCCTCCCATAGTTCACCACCACACTACCCCGGCTCCACACCTGCAGTGTACCGCCCGCACGACGCCACCCACGCCGCCTGGTCCTCTGCGCTCCGCTACACCGACATCCGCCTAGTCCCCCCGGTCCGCCGCTCCACTACGGCCTACTGAAGCTGCCTCATCCGCACCGGCCACACCCAACCTATGACTCTCCAAAGTCTCGGCCACCCCTGCTCCGCACCACGGGGCACCGCCACTTCGGGTGCCTGTTGTGCAAAAAATGGTGGTCATCGCGCTCCTGGTTCATCCTCCGGTCGCCGCCCCTCACCGGAGCCAACCTTCGGATGGTCCCCCCCAACCACTCCTATGTGCTGAATAATTATCTGACTCTAGTTTTGGGATCCTCGGGTCCAGAGCTTCATAACGCCGCCCCTCGGTCGTCGATCTATCACGGTTTTGGAACATCTGAATATTGGGACAAAGAACGCCCAAGAACGAGAAGTAAAAATGGGGATAAGACGATGGTCGTGTTCATCCAGCCATCGTCCAAATTCAAAAATTATAGAAATTGAATGAAATTTTTTACAAAGGATCAGAAATTGATTAGAAATCGTACCTTGATTTGGCCATTCGACGTTGGTGACGCGTCCGCTGCGATCCCGCTTTATTCTGCCAACTTTCAGGCAGAGATCTCTCCTTGATTCGTTGAAGAATGGTGAAGAACAATTGATAGAAATAAAGAGATAGAGATAGCTTGGGTGTTAGATAGGGAGTGTCAATTTGAGTTCTCCCTTAACCCTAAATACCCACACTCTATTTATAGGGATCCCACTCTGTGTAGAATCTGAATTCACCGCGCCCTCTCATTTTATGTCGTGCCTAGGCAAAATGCCCTGTTTCGATCTCAACGGAAGACTCAGTTTTCCATTGTGTGAATTTTTTCGAAATTTTTTTGAAAATAACACCAGTGACAATTAAAACAATGATGATTTTTCCCCAGGGTGACATCTCTCATAGCAGGCCCGCACTGTAACACCCGAGACATTTATGTTATATAAATCATCAAAGGAATCTTTTTCTACACACAACACTTTCTTGGCTTACTTTACATGAAATCGCGACCTTCCTGGATAGCTTGCGTCGTACGCAATACCGAGTTTCACTAAACAATGATATGCTAATAAAATATTATTATAAATAGCCATTATAAATAGTAATAACTACTTTTTGAAATTTTATAAATTTTATTTTTCAAAATGGACTTCATTTTTGGATTCAGAATATCGAAATTATCATAGGGTGAAATTTTGATATTTTTCTGAAAAATTTCAATTTTTGATGAATAGTGATACCACTAAGTGGTAGTTAAAAAACTGAATTTTTCAGAAAAAATAATTTTACCACTTCTGTGAGTGGAATTTCAAAAATCTGAGAGACATGGTTGATTTCAGTAAGTAAAATGTGGTTCAATGAGATGAAAATAATTTTTGGTGAATAGTAATTGTTTACTTTTATTTACCACGGTTAAAAGTAAATAGGGTAATTAAGGGTAAAAATGATATTATTATTACCTTAACACATGTCCTAATTCTCATGGATAAGTTTAATTTGACCAAAAACAAACTTAGGTATAAAATATGACCATTTCGTCCCCCTTGGATTAGATTAGGACATTTATTATTAATTTATTTAAATAATGGTTAGAATAGTTAAAATCAAAGCTTAATAAGTAAATAATTTTTAATATAAGGTTATATATAAGATAAATTCGACTATAAAGATTCATTAGAAATCTAAAAACATTTCCTACATAATGGTATTTTATTTGTAATTTTTAGACATTAAATAATTTAATTTATTTTTGACACAAAGATGATGAAGTAATTATCTTATTAATGAAATATTGACATAATTGATGTTATGAATACCCAAATAAATGTAATTTGAGACTTTATATGAATTCCAAAACTTTTATAGGTTAATATGACATGTTATTATTGATTTAATTAACTTTTTTCGAACTAATCATTCTGTTATGATTTTCAAAAAAATCAATTACTAAATAGTGTCAAAATAGACATAAAATAGTTTTTAAACCAACTATTATATTATTAATTGTTATTTTATTCCTAAAAATCTAAGGTTCGGCAAAATTACTTATATAAGGTTATATATATTAATAATAAACAACTTTTGTTTCGTTTGGATTGTTATAGTAAGTTTATTAACCTTATAGTGTAAGAACACAAGAAGACACGGTAAAAGTAAAATTATTTAACTTATTGTTAAATCTAAATGATAAGGTCAAAATAGGAACCTAAACTTGTCGAAATTCTATCGGATGAGAGAGTTTCGACCCATACCCACCTTATCTTTGAAATAAATCAATTTGGAGATATTTAAAACCGAATTTGTCTTTATAATAAAATAATATTTTTAGTTATTCCAATGGTGCCCCTCTCCTCCCTTATAAAAGGGCACCTCATCCCTCTCTTCCTCACACCACTTTGAGCTTTCATGCTCGGCCAACCCCTGCCACTTTCTCCTCTCCACTTCCCAAGAGACATCCTAGAGGTCCTGGTCTTATTTAAAGACCAATTTTAGTGCCCTAAAAGGAGGTCTCAAAGAAGCACATCAAAGAAGAGGTAATGTCTGTTACCAATTCTTTCATATTTATTTCTTCTTCCACTTATTCTTCTTTAGTTATGAAGTAATAACATCAGTATCACTAATATATTGATATGTTATTATAAGTATGAAACAACCCTATTTCACCATCTATCCATCCTACAGAAAATGAAATCACCGCGCGTGCGTACGTACGGAATACCATCTCCACGCAGTGGTGTAACCTACTTTCCACCACCACTTTACTTGGATGGATATAATGGTGTAAATAATGACTATATATGATTATTGTAAAGTGATATTGATTCTGAAATAGTATACATACACTCCAATACAATTCCATGATCATGGGAATGATATCATTGCTCGTGCATATGTACGAAATACCGTCTCCACAATGTGATGTGACTCGTTCAACATGATCTTCATTGCATAATGATTATATAAATGAATTGAATGAATTAATATGATATATATTACACTAATAACATTCTGGAAATGAGGTATCTATAACCTAAGGAAAAGAATAAGAATTTATTCGACAAAACACGCATAAGAACAAAAAGTAATAAACACCCGAATAACAAGTTGTAATGAAATATTACTAATAAGAAGATAAGAATATAACCATATATGATATCATTATGGAATAAGTCAAAAAAAAATTTAAATCATTATAAAGGAGGTTCGGACACTTACGAGGCAAATCAGACCTAAGGTAAGGGAAATATCACAATCTCATTTTTATCCGTGATTGTTTATACTTTGGCATTTACTAGGGTGTATTTTATCATCCACATCCATGTTTCCTCAATATGTAATATTATTCCCATCCACCTAAAAGTTTTTAAATCCAATTTTACCCTTCGGTGAGTTTTTAGTAAAGGATATGAAATGAATCTTTTATCATTTTTCGTACGAGGTACTTTTTGACATTTCCGACAAAAGTACGAAGAATGTTTTTTTAACTTATACGGCATGAATGGATTTTTAAAACATTATTTCCAAGAAGCTTCCTTTACAAGTTTTAAAGTTTATTTTTAATCAACTTATTTTAGTTTATAATTGTATGACATGTTAAGAAAGGAAAAGTGTTTTTGAAGCAGAATGGATATTTTCCACAAGAATGGAGTTCAAGTGTTTTATCAAAATTATTTAACATCTAAGATAATAAAGGGTTATGTTTTTATCCCTATTATTACATTGATTTGATTATGTTGTGATGTAATTATATTTTTATGAATTCCTTTATCTTATATGAATTGTTTTATGATGTCACGATGTTTAAGATTCCCATTTTTATTACATGGGTTATGCTATGATGTATGGTTTTCACATGTTGTGGAACACATAAGAATGGTATCATTATGATATGGGTGGGACCTATATCTCCCTCCAATGCATTGGGTAAATATTGTATATCTCATGAGATAGACATGGCTGGAACGGCAGGTTAAACTGGTTCAGTGAAAGAGGACTGAAACGAGGAGTGAACTCGGTTCAGAAGTGGACTTTGTCCACTAAGATAGTCTTGGCAATGAGTCTTCACTAACAAGAAATGATTCTCAATGATTATGTTTGTATGCCAAAAACTTTCATGTTTTATGTTATTATTATTGGGATTACATTTCACTACTATGATTTATCTCATGTTATGAAATTATGATCTGTTTTGCAGCTTAAGATTTCCAAAAGTTATGTGCTTATGTATATGATGTGATGGATATTTCTTTTGTTTACTCTTACTAAGCATTTGAGCTCACCGTTTTGTATGTTTTATTTCCCCAGGTCAGGAAGAAGGTTATTAAGTAGAATATGCCAAAAAGGGACTCTAGATATGATGAAATAAATGGGAGGCAAAGTAGATGCTTTATGAACCAGTTGTTTACGCTTTCCAGTTTCTAAAGACATGATACCTATACGGTCATTTAATGGTTTAGTTATATGTTTTAATAAGTGTGCATCAATTTTGAAGTAATAAAAATGTATTTAAAGTATGGGTCATTATAGTTGGTATCAGAGGAAAGGTATAGTCAACCTTTGGAAACTAGGATGTGAAAGCCTTAGTAAGGACCCTAAGGATAATTCTAATCATCGATCATAATCTTAGTGTTTTATAAATGACCATGAATAACCTAGGATAAAACCTTAAGTGTGACATTTTATTATTGATTATGTGGTTTTCCTATTGTAATTAGTGTTTCTCACACTATTATTCTTGGTTTTAGTCAATGGTTGGAACCCGAAGGAACCGTGTTAATGCGGAATGCGACGGGCAATGCCATGATTGTCCCCTTGAGAAACCAAACATTATGGGAGCTGGAATGCAATATCTTGTAGCCATGCTCACACAACTTTCTCAAGCTATGAATCATGAAGGACTTCCAAACGAGCAAAGGAAGGAGCAACATTATGTTGAATCTTTCATGAGGCAGCGCCCACCTTCTTTAAGCGGGTCTACTGATCCATTAGTTGCTGAACAATGGATTAGTACTACTGAAAAGATATTTTCAGTTCTTCAATGTTCTGAACATGATAAAGTCATCCTAGCAGTGTATCGTTTTGAAGGATATGTTGATCAATGGTGGAATCTTATTAAGAATACGAGGCAAAGGGTTGAAATTGAGTCCATGGAATGGGACGAGTTTGAGAACTTATTTTTTAATAAGTACTTCCCTCGTATTCTCTGAACAAAGATAGAGAAAGAGTTTCTTGAACAGAAGCAAAAGAATGATGAATATGTTGGTACTTATGAAGAAAATTTTACAAGACTTTCAAGGTACGCTTCTGGTATTATTATCCAACCTGAGAGTAAGATCGGTCGATTCTTTAGTGTCTTAAAACCAAGTCTTCGAAGGGCGTTAGCCATAAGGGACTTCAATAGCTATGAGGAAATCGTTCGATGTGCTCTCAAAGTCGAGATGGAGATTGGAGTAACTCATCCATCATATGGGTTTTATAAGAAGAGGAAAATGGAATTCAAAGGAAAATCTAAAGAGAACATTGAAAAGAAGATGAGATTTACCTTATTCTCATAGTGTGGAAAGAAACATGGAGGGAGTTGTCTTAAAGGGACAAGTAAATGTTTCAAATGTGGAAAGGAAGGTCATCGGGCATTTGAATGCCGCAATGATGGGAAGAATATGTCTAATGGTGAAAACAAAGGGATACAGAGAATGACCCTACTGCACTTCAATGTTTCAAGTGCAAGGAGATGGGGCATTATGCCAATCAATGCCCAAATCTGAGGGTTGATGATGATGGTCGACGTCAACAAAATCTTAAGGCTAAAGACAAAGGAAGGTCACATGCAATTTTTATCAGTGATGTGGAGTATGATAACGATGTGGTGAAAGGTACACTTACCATCCACTATAAAGTAGAAAATGTTTTATTTGATTCTGGATCCACCCACTCCTTTATTTCTGAATAATTTTCTAAGGATATCACCGTATTACCTCAACAGTTAGATGTTGAGTTAGCTGTGACAACCCCTAATGGCACAACAGTCGCATCAAAAGTTTATAATTCTTCTCTGATTGAATTTTGTGGGAAAGTGCTTCCTGCAAATCTTGTGATCCTTCTTATAGTGGAATTTGATGTGATTCTTGGCATGGATTGGTTTTCTCAAAATGGAGCTCATATCAATTTCTAATGAAGGGAAGTCACATTTCATATTCCAGATCAATCTATGATCGTCTATCGATGCAAGGATGAACATACCTTCCAGTGGAAATTTATTCCATTTTGTGGGTATTAATTCCACTAAATGAAGGTTATTTATCTCAAATGGTTGGTGATATACTCACGATTAAGAATATGCCCATTGTACGGGAGTTTGATGATGTCTTTCTGGAGGAATTACCAGGTCTTCCACCGAATCATGAAGTTGAGTTTTCAATAGAAATCGTACCAGATTCTTTTCCTATTTCAAATACACCTTATAGAATGGCCCCAATTGAGTTTCAGGAATTGAAGAAGCAACTCCAAGAGAATCTTGATAAGGGGTTCATACGACCTAGTGCGTCACCTTGGGGAGCGCCTTTTTTGTTTGTTAAGAAGAAAGATGGATCAATGAGACACTGCATTGATTATCGAGAACTTAACAAGATCACTATCACGAAAAAATATCCTCTCCAGCGCATTGATGACCTATTTGACCAACTACGCGGAGCTCAATACTTTTCCAAGATTGATCTTAGTTCAGGGTATCATCAATTAAGGGTCAAAAGGGAGGATATACCAAAGACGGCTTTCAGTACAAGGTATGGACACTATGAATTTATAATGATGCCATTTGGTCTTACTAATTCCTCTGCTATATTCATGGATCTAATGAATTGAGTCTTTAGAGACTATCTTGATCAATATGTGGTAGTCTTTATAGACGATATTCTTGTCTATTCAAAGAGAAAGGAAGATCATGAAGATCACTTGAGAATTATATTGAAGACCCTGAGAAAGGATAATCTTTATGCCAAATTTACCAAGTGTGAATTTTGGCTTCAAAAAGTTTCATTTTTTGGGTCACATAATCTCAAAAGAGGGGATATCTGTGGATCCAGCAAAAACAGAGGTTATCGAAAGATGGTCGATACCAACAACAGTAACTGAGATCCGATGTTTTCTTGGTTTGGATGGATATTATCGACGTTTTGTGAGATATTTTTCACGATTATCTAATCCACTCACCAGGTTGACTCGAAAAAGAGTTAAGTTCGTGTGGACGGACGAATGTGAAGAGAATTTCAAGGAGCTGAAAAGAAGGTTATCCAATGAACCTGTACTCAAACTTCCTTGTAGTGGAGAAAGGTTTGTGATCTACAGTGATGCATCCAAGATGGGTTTGGGTGTGTTCTTATGCAAAATGATATGGTGATAGCTTATTCCTCACGAAAGTTGAAAACACATGAGCCAAATTACCCAACTCATGATTTGGAGTTAGGTGCGGTAATCATTGCATTAAATATTCGGAGGCATTACCTTTATGGTGAGAGGTGTGATATTTATAATGATCATAAAAGTTTAAAGTATATTTTCACACAAAAGGAGCTGAATATGTGCCGAAGAAGATGGTTGGAGCTGATTAAGGATTACGACTGCTCAATTCATTACCACCCTGGGAAAGCAAACAAGGTGGCAGATGCATTAAGTCGACAAGACCATGCTAGTTTGTCCATGATGAGGATCACAAAAGATCCAATATTTATGGATTTACACAGGATGGATCATGGAATTATAATGAAAGGGGAAATCGTATCTCTCTCAAATGAATGTTCAACCATCTATACATGTTAAGATTAAAGAGGCACAGAAAGAAGATGTCGAGTTACAAAAGAAGGTGAGAAATGTTCCTGAATTCAACCTTGATTATGATGGGATAATATAGTTCAGGAATCGGGTTTGTGTTCCTCCCATCCCCGATTTAAAGAATGAGCTGCTGGATGAGGCTCATAGTTCTTCATTCTCTATTCATCCTGGAAGCACGAAGATGTATAGGGACCAGAAAGAGTACTTCTGGTGGGATGGCATGAAAAGAGATGTTGCTGAATATGTCTCTCGATACATGGTTTTTCAACAAGTTAAAGCTGAGAGACAGAAGTTTAAGGGGATGTTACAACTATTACCCATACGCGAATGGAAATGGGAAAACATCACTATGGACATTGTCATAGGACTTCCTAAAACGTCCAAAGAAAATAATAATATTTGGGTCATAGTGGATCGTTTTACAATGGCTGCACACTTCATTACTATTAGAGAGGATTTCTCTCTGGATCATCTTGCCAGGAAATATGTAATGGAAGTGGTAATGGAGTACCACTTTCTATTATATCTGATCGGGATCCAAGATTTACCTCGATGTTCTGGAGAAGTCTTTATCATACTCTGGATACAGAGTTGAGTTTCAGCACTGCTTATCATCCTCAGACAGACGGTCAGTCTGAGGGATCAATTCAAACTCTAGAATATATGCTGAGAGCTTGCTCTATGGATTTCAAAGGTGTTTGGGATCAACACCTACCTTTGGTGGAATGTTCTTAAAATAATAGCTTTCACTCCAGTATTCAGATGGATCCTTATGAAGCTCTCTATGGAATGAAATGCATGACTCCAACTTGCTGGGATGAAGTTGGGGAAAGAAAGCTACTAGGACCCGATCTCGTTGATGAAATGGCAGAAAAGGTCAGATCTATTCAACAACACATAAGAGCGGCTTAGAGTCGATTGAAATGTTATGCCTATAACCGAATAAAAGACCAAGAGTTTGAAGTAGGTGATAAATTGTTCTTACGAATATCTCCCTGGAAGAGGGTCATGAGATTTGGAAAGAAGGGGAAGTTGAGCCCTAGATATATCGGTCCTTTCAAAATACTGGATCGTGTTGGGAAGGTAGCTTTCCGATTGGCGCTTCTACTGAATCTCTCTCAAGTTCACGATGTGTTCCATGTATCTCTCCGGAGAAAGTACATACCTAATCCTTCACATATACTGAGCTCAGAAGTTGTACCGCTGGAGCAGGATCATTCTTATGAAGAATAGCCAATAGAGATTCTGGATCAAAGCGAAAAAGTCCTACGAAACAAGACAACTCGATTGGTGAATGTTTTATGGAGGAACCACCAATTAGAAGAAGCCACATGGGAGCTTGAGGATATGACGAGGTAGAGGTATCCTCATCTATTTGTTACAATGTGACGAATTTCAAGGGTGAAATTCATTTTAAGGGGGGTAGAATGTATCACCCGAGACTTTTATGTTATATAAATCATCAAAGGAATCTTTTTCTACACACAACACTTTCTTGACTTGCATTACACGAAATCGCAACCTTCCTCGATAGCTTGCATCATACGCAATACCGAGTTTCACTAAACAATGATATGCTAATAAAATATTATTAAAACTAGCCGTTATGAATATTAATAACCACTTTTTGAAATTTTATAAATTTTATATTTCAAAATGGACTTCATTTTTGGATTCGGAATATCGAAATTATCCTAGGGTGAAATTTTGGTATTTTTCTGAAAACATTCAATTTTTGATGAATAGTGAAACCACTAAGTGGTAGTTAAAAAAAGGAATTTTTCATAAAACTTAATTTTACCGCTTCTGTGAGTGGAATTTAAAAAATCTGAGAGACACGGTTGATGTCAGTATGTAAAATGTGGTTCAATGAGATGAAAATAATTTTTGGTGAATAGTAACTTTTTACTTTTATTTACCACGGTTAAAAGTAAATAGGGTAATTAAGGGTAACAATGATATTATTATTACCCTAAAACATGTCCTAATTATACTGGAAAAGTTTAATTAGACCAAAAACAAACATGGTAATAAAATATGACCATTTAGGCCCACTTGGATTAGATTATGACATTTATTATTAATTTATTTAAAGAAGGGTTAAAATAGTTAAAATAAAAGTTTAATAAGTAAATAATTTTTAATATAAGGTTTTATATAACACAAATTCGGCTATAAATATTAATTATAAATATAAAAAGATTTCATACATAATGGTATTTTATTTGTAATTTTTAGACAATAAATAATTTAATTTATTTTTGACACAAAGATGATGCAGTAATAATCTTATTAATGAAATATTGACATAATTGATGTTATAAATACCCAAATAAATGTAATTTGAGTCTTTTTATGAATTCCACTAATTATATTGGTTAATATGACATGATATTATATATTTAATTAACTTTTTTCGAACTAATCATTCTGTTATGATTTTCACAAAAATAAATTACTAAATAGTGTCAAAATTGACATAAAATAGTTTTTAAAACAAATATTATATTATTAATTGTTATTTTATTCATAAAAATATAAGGTTCGTCCAAATGACTAAGATAATGTTATATATATTAATAAGAAACAACTTGGGGTTCGTTTGGATTTTTATAGTATGTTTATTAACCTTACAGCGTAAGAACACAAGAAGACACGGTAAAAGTAAAATTATTTAACTTAATGTTAAATCTAAATGATAAGGTCAAAATAGGAACCTAAACTTGTCTAATTTTTATTGGATGAGAGTATTTCGACCCATCCCAACATTAGCTTCGAAATAAAACAATTTGGAGCTATTTAAAACCAAATTTGGCTTTATAATAAAATAATATTTTTAGTTATTCCAAAGGTGCCCCTCTCCTCCCTTATAAAAGGGCACCTCCTCCCTCTCTTCCTCACCCCACTTTTAGCCTTCATGCTCGGCCAACCCCTGCCACTTTCTCCTCTCCACTTCCCTAGAGACATCCTCTAGGTCCTGGTCTTTTTCAATGACCAATTTTAGTGCCCTAAAAGGAGGTCTCAAAGAAGCACTTCAAAGAAGAGGTAATGTCCGTTACCGATTCTTTCATATTTATTTCTTCTTCCACTTCTTATTCTTTAGTTATGAAGTAAAAACATCAGTATCACTCAAATAATGATATGTTATTATAAGTATGAAACAACCCTATTTCACCATCTATCCATCCTAAGGAAAATGAAATCACCGCGCGTGCATACGTACGGAATACCGTATCCACGCCGTGGTGTAATCTACTTTCCACCACCACCTTACTTGGATGGGTATAATGGTGTAAATAATGACTATATATGATTATTGTAATGTGATATTGATTCTGAAATAGTATACATACACTCCAATACAATTCCATGATCATGGGAATGATATCATCGCTCGTGCATACGTACGGAATACCGTCTCCCCGATGTGATGCGACTCGTTCTACATGACCTTCATTGCATAATAATTATATAAATGAATTGAATGAATAAATACGATATATATTACACTAATAACATTCTGGAAATGAGGTATCTATAACCTAAAGCGAAGAATAAGAATTTATTCCACAAAACACGCATGAGAACAAAAAGTAATAAACACCTGAATAACAAGTTGTAATGAAATTTTACTAATAAGAATCAAAGAATATGACCATATATGATATCATTCTGGAATAAGTCAATAACATTATTTAAATCATTATACAGGAGGTTCGGACACTTCTGAGGCAAATCGGACCTAAGGTAAGGGAAATATCACAATCTCATTTTTATCCGAGATTGTTTATACTTTGGAATTTACTAGGGTGTATTTTATCATCCACATCCATGTTTTCTCAATATGTTATATTATTTCCATCCACCTACAATTTTTTAAATCCAATTTTACCCTTCGGTGGTTTTTTAGTAAAGGATATGAAAGGAATCTATTGTCATTTTTCGTACGAGGTACTTTTTGACTTTTCCGACAAAATTATGAAGAATGTATTTTTAACTTATATAGCATGAATGGATTTTTAAAACATTATTTACAAGAAGATTACTTTACAAGTTTTCAAGTTTATTTTTAATCAACTTCATTTAGTTTATAATTGTACGACATGTTAAGAAAGGAAAAGTGTTTTTGAAGCCGAAAGGATATTTTCCTCAAGAATGGAGTTCAAGTGTTTTATCAAAATTATTTTCCATCTAAGATAATAAAGGTTTATGTTTATATCCCTATTATTACATTGATTTGATTATATTGTGATGCAATTATATTTTTACTAATTACTTTATGTTATATGAATTTTTTTATGATGTCACGATGTTTAAGATTCCCATTTTTATTACATGGGTTATTCTTTGATGTATGGTTTTATGATTTTGTGTCACACATAAGAATGGTATCATTATGAGATGGGTGGTACCTATATCTCCCTCCAATGTATTGGGTAAAGATTTTATATCTCATGAGATATACATGGATGGAACGGCAGGTTAAACCGGTTCAGTGAAACAGGACTGAAACAAGGAGTGAACTCTGTTCAGAAGTGGACTTTGTCCACTAAGATAGTCTTGGCAATGAGTCTTGACTAACAAAAAATTATTCTCAATGATTATGTGTGTATTCCACAATGTTTCATGTTTTATGTTATGATTATTGGGATTACATTTCACTACTATCATTTATCCCATGTTATGAAATTATGATCTCTTTTGCAGGTTAAGATTTCCAAAAGTTATGTGCTTATGTATATGATGTGATTGATATTTCTTTTGTTTACTCTTAATAAGAATTTGAGCTCACCCTTTTGTGTGTTTTATTTCCCCGGGTCAGGAAGAAGGTTATTAAGTAGAATATGTAAAAAAGGGACTCTAGATATGATGAAATAAATGTGAGGCAAAGTAGATGATTTATGAACCAGTTGTTTATGCTTTCCAGTTTCTAAAGACACTATACTTATACGGTCCTTTCATGGTTTTGTTATATGTTGTAATAAGTGTGCTTCAATTTTGAAGTAATAACACTGTATGTAAAGTATGGGTCGTTATACGCACCCACAAATTTTACACCCCACCTAGGGTAAACGGCATGCTCCGGATGCAACTGTGCCCTCAGATTTCTGATCCGCGCTACCATTTAGGAGAAAACACAACCCCAACACATGGATAGTATAAAAACACTTAACATTTTTTATAAAATTATTTTTGGGCGCACCGGTCTTTGGAATCGCATGCTGTCTTCGTGCCATGCTCTAGAATCATATTTAGAAATATTCCAAAGTCTTACAGGTCCAAAAATGGGTCTCTACATCATTCCATCATTTAATATATTTATCCCATAAAAGAAAAACTAGTAATTACGACTCGATATACAAAGATAACGCCTAGTTCTCCCAATCCCATGAAAACATGCACAACACCATGTTGGCACAAAACACAAACCAAAGGGGTGGTTCGTACTCAAAAGGTCTGTTATTTTTGATGAAATGTGTAGGAACACGAATGAACGTCATCAGTTGTGACATGTGGAAGTCGTCATGCGCCCACTCCTACTATTGGGAGGGTAGGTAAAGATGGTAGGCAACCTCTCAACTGCTTGCACGATTACCAAACTGCCCAAAGAAACTCGGGGGACTTCCCTGGACAAACCGCTCCTTTCGACATTGCGACCGAAATCACAGCTTGTTCCTAGAACATGGTCTCGTGATTCCCTTCTTCATAATATCCATCTCGTGAAACACCCACGGAAATCCGTTCAAAAAAGTTCACATAGTCGGTGAATCACAACTGAGACTCTCTTATACACTCAACAAAAGAAGGAGACAACATCATTGACTACGGAAAATCTGTACCCTCCTATAGAAACTCCAGCCAGCACCGTCATCTCCGGTCCAAGTCTCTCTATGTGGGGATGCAATTGAGAAACCGGTGGTCTGAGCAAACCACAAACCTCTCTCCCAAAATATAGCGTCTCCACACTCTTAGGGAAATGACTACCACCACCAGCACCACATAGTGAATCACGTAGTTCTGTTCATGGGGTGTTCATCACCTCGACCTGTACATGATAATTGTATCATGGTTGATGTTGAGTACGTGAGGTACCAATGAACATGGTAGGTGAGAAAAATCATCCAACCGCCAGAAGCTAGACACGGAAAGCACGTGGCATACATCGCGTGTCTTTTCCCCTTTCGGTAATAGAGTATTCCCTAAAATAGGCACTCTACCAAACCCAGTAGAGGAACCTCAAGAAAAAAAGTGGGTCAAGAAGAAAATTCCCAATGGAAAATCACAGATCCTTCTCTTATACTCCACCGCAAAACCCCACCATGAATGCACATGTCATAGGGACTCATCCACCGCACCTCAATACTATCCGCTTTGGGTGGCACTGACTCTCCCTCACAGTTTTTATCGCACAACAAAATTGATTCTAAGTAGGGGAAGAACCCCTCTTCCTTGTGAATTCAGAGCTACGTTGGACAACACCAACATAAGGTTACACCGATGCCCTGCGTCACTCTCGGTAACCCCTCAAACAAGGAGTTTGACAAAAAGATTACCTCACGTAGTGTCTAACATGTTATACTGAGAAAAGTATAAAAATACATATAGAATACCTCTTATCATATCATGTGTTGTATGATTGTAGAAATACATAGAACACAGCTGCCTGCGGCCTCGTTCGTCAGCTCCCTGAGCCTGAAATGGGCCACCTTGTCGTGGTGGAAGGACCTCGAAACATTGTCTGCCAACCACAGTTCATTCTGCATTTCTTCCAACATAGCCTCCCTGTCCTCACATGGGGGTCCTCTGATCACGACACGGCATGTGTCGTGGTGGTGCATCTACCAACTATCTAGAAAACCCATCACATTTTGTTGAGTAGTCTCACTGCATGTGACCCCACACATCACAACCATATCACTATTCCTCTCTGAGTTGTCTCGGTGCTCTATGCTACCCCCTGACCATGGGATTGTGTCTCATCAAGGGGAGACCTTCGGCGTCAAGGCCTTACTAGTCAACGTCCCTCTACAAGAAATTTCTCTATCACCAGTTCCTGCTCCAGCACCATTAGATGGGCGAGGATGCACAAGGGCACTACTCTGGCATGAATCTCCTCAATAGAGATATCTCTCAATCTTCTGCGCTCAAACGTTGTCGTCATGGACCACGTCCAAAGAGTACCGAGTAAGGTCTGCAAACCCAATCACGTTCTTATCCACTGCCATCACTCCCCGCTGAAGCTCCAGTAGCTCCCAAAACCGTATAAACAGTAAGTAGGAGGGGTAGTAATCCTCAAGAAATAGCTGCTAGAAGAAATCCCGCGAGAGTATTGACTCATCGTACAAAAGAGTAACCCATGCCCTACTATCGCCAAACTGCCACGACTACAAATATGCCCTTTATCAGCGCTAAAAATGTCTTTTAACAGCGCTAGAAAAAGCGATGTTAAAGCTGGGGAACATAAGGGGGTCCCCTTTTAAGCGCTCAAAAAAGCACTGATAAAGACCCCTTTTATCAGAGATTCTTTTATCAGTGCTTTTGTTTTAGCACTGATAAAGGACCCATTTATCAGTTCTTTTAAAAAAGCACTGATAAAAGTTAAAAAAAAGTAAAAATTAAAAAAAAAGTAAAAACAATTAAAAACAATTACAAAACTAAAAAAAATCATGCCAATTCGGGGGCCTTTTATAGCACTTTCCACCACCTCCAGTGCCCCGTACACACCCCCTCTAGCCTTTATCAGCGCTAGCCCCCCACATCAACCCCCATGCACGTGCCTCTACCTCCAATATGTTCTGAACTCGAGACCTCCCCCATGCGCGCCTAAGCCCTTACCAATACTCTATTTTGTTTTGTTTACTATTTCATGATATCAATATATATAGTTATATTTATTCGTATATAAATATATATTTATATTAATATATATATAGTTATATTAATATATATATAGTTATATTAATCAATATAGTTATATTAATATATATATATATATAGTTATATTCATATATATATAGTTATATTCATATATATACTGTTATAGTAATATATATATAGATATATTAATATATATATAGTTATATTAATATATATATAGTTATATTAATATATATCTATATATATATAGTTATATTTATTCGTATAGTAATATATATTTATATTAATATATATATATATATAATTATATTAATATATATATAGTTATATTAATATATATCTCTATTTATATATATAAAGTTATATTTATTCATATAGTAATATATATTTATAGGAATATATATATTTTTATATTTATATGAATATATATATTTATAGTGATATTAATATATATGTTTATAGTGATATTAATATGTATATTTATAGTAATATTAATATATATGTTGTTATATTAATATATATATATATATGTAGATTAATATATATATATATATATCTAGATTAATATATAGGTATATAAATATTCATATATTTGTATTTTTAATAAAATGGATGTTAGTTATTTTTTAGATAAAGAAAATATATTTTATATGTAAATATTTTTTATTATTTATATATATAATAAAATTTTTAGGAGTGAATATATAAAAAAATATGCATATATAGTTATATATTTGATTATAAATAGCAGTGAAATATAAAAAATTATGAAATTTATAAGACTTAATAATAATATGAATGTAATTCCTTGAATAAATTCAGTCACCACTAAAAGATTCCAATAATAACTCTTTAAATGAGGCTGAAAATCCACAAAATGTTAAAACATTGGGGTACCCCGACTAAAAACTCAGTTTTGGAGGCCTTCTGGGCCTCTTTTGGCCTCGAAAATCCCTTAACCAAGGTCCTCCCAGGTCAAAGAGATGTAAAGCTTGCCGTAGGGTTCAATTTGATATTTGGTATAGCTCAAACGAACACCCAGATCAAATTTTATGGTCGTTTGAAGTTTGAGTTGCGTTTTCAACATATTTTGGATCTTTTTTTATTTTTTTTATTTTTTAGTCTTCAAATTGTTATTAAATGACAATTACACCATAATAATTAGCAAATTATTAATTAAAAATAAATTTTTTAATTTTTTAAGAATCCATTTTCACTAAATATCTTATATATTATGTATATTAAGTGTAAATATACATTTATACTTATCTAAAATATATTTAATAATTATATATTATATTTATATCAATATAATTATATTTATATATTAATATATTAATATATCTTTTTTAATTTTTTTAAGTCAACCCTTTATCAGCACTACTAAACAAGCGCTGATATAGGGGGTCCATTTATCAGCGCTAAAAAACGCTGATAAAGGGTGGGGGCTTTATGAGCGACAAAAAAAGCGCTGATAAAGGGGAACGTATATTAGCGGTTTTTTAGCACTGATAAAGGAACCCTTTATCAGTGCTTTTTTGAGCGCTGATAACGCCCCCCCCCCCCTATCAGCACTTTTTCATTAGCACTGATCTAAGGGGGGCATTGGGAAAAACTGTTTTTATGGTAGTGTGCTTGGTGGAAAAATTGGTTGTCAAAGACACCATCTAACATGTCAGTGTCCAAACAAGCCTGAAGAGGCCGACCGTCGACTCTAGCCAGCCCTTTACTCTCTGAGGTTATGGCTCACCGTGGGACCTCAGCGGTCTCTAACGCTGGAATTCACATAGCGCGCCCAACCTGTGCTCATCATCGACCCTCGCTGACAGTACTATTTTCTACTCCATAGGTGGAGGTGCTATTTCCTATCCTCCTAAAGAAAGGGTAATCATATGATGGATCCTGAACTGAGGCCTCGTCACTCACAGAGTCATCATCACAAACCAGAAATAGTATCCTAGAAGGAAATCATTGCAGAGACATCCTGAATCTGATCAAGGAGTACTGCGGTCAAAGGAGAATATATATATCGACAATGATGGGGAGGTGACTTGAGAAGGATAGTCAAAGACTCAATATTATATAATGCACGAACCAAATTTCTTGCAACAAGTTTCTCAGTGTGTCGAGTCGACAAGCGGGTTATCAGGGCCCTCGTGGATGGATACATCGGACGTCGCACCATCATTAGACTCCCTGGACTAGGAGTCTCTCTCGAGATATGTTCACACAATTGCCCAAAAACTAATCCAATTCCTTTTTATGGACTTATGAGAAATGCCAAAAGGAATTAACCACCTCTGATACCACATTGTCACGACCCAAACCATATCGGGGCTTGAGCCACAACTACCCCAAGCCCACCTCCATTGTCTAGGGTCTGGCCACTAGCATCGAAGGCACAACAAACTAGGGGAAGTCTATTCTAATGAAACTGTACACACACACACGCAGCTAACTCAATGAAAAAGTTCAGAGAAAAGAAAACAAGATAGAACACTACTAAAAAAGGGAAACCTATATACATGCATCGACCTAAAAGTAGTACAAGTAAAGTGCTGAAAATTACTGACAAGATAACTGAACAGAAAAATGGGAGAAACATGTGCCCAACTAGAAAGGTGCCACAACCCGGCACTAGGTAAACGAAAGTAAATAGCTGGTGAGTCACACACCCAGAAATCCTCCTACGTCCACTGAACGCGGAACAAGATTTTGTGTCCTCTACACTCATTCATTGTTTTGATCGACCTGTCTGTCATCTGCAAGGGCACACCAAGTGTAGAAAAGCCAAAGCAAGGGTGATTATAAAGATAATCAGAAGGATGCCCTGAAAGCTCGAGGGAGAAACAAAAGAGATACTAAGTAGATAGATAAGGAACAGTGTAAGAGTACAATAGAGAGAGAGAAGCTCAACCCGACAAGTGAAAGGAAGCAGGCTCATCCAACAAAGAGGAGTTAGATATGGAAAGCACATGGCATACCCCGCACGTATTCGCCCCTCCTAGAAATAGAGTATCTGAACCCAATGTATGGGAACAAATTAGGGTGTATATCTATTCTCAATAAGAATCACGAACGAGTGTGTAAGGGGATCCTTATCTCAAAGCTCATCCCAAGAAGAGTTGCCAACAGTTCAAAGTATATCGATCATTGATGCCCAACAATCTCTAACTTCAAGCGGCCTCATCACTAAACCGTACAACCAAGAGTCACTCTCTGGTAACCATAGAGAAAAGTCACTAACTAGCCTCATAGAAAGGCCAAGTCTGAAATAAGTCGTCGAGTAACCCACAACTCTGCCCAGGTGGAGGGTAAACCACAATAGGTCGTCATGTAACCCACCGCCCAGCCCCGCTGGGGGGGAAACCCCAAAAGGTCCTCAGGTAACCCACTTCCCTTCCCCACATAAGGGTAAGCCACAAAAGGTCTTCAGGTAACCCACTGCACATCCCCTCTAGAGGGTAAATCACAAAAGGTTGTCTGGTGACCCACTGCCCAGCCCTGCTAGAGGGTAAACCACAAAAGGTCGTTAGGTGACACACTGCCCAGCCCCAATAGATGGTAATCCACATATAGTCTTCAGGTAACCCACTGCCCAGCCCCACCGGAGGGTAAACCACAAAAGGTCGTCAAATAACCCACATCCCTGGCATGCTAGATGGAAAATCCAGAACTGGTCTGATAACTCTGCACTACCCATGCCATCAGTTGGTGTCACTAACTCCGCACTGTGTGTTGGTCGGAGTGCATCAATGGAACCTCAGACGAATGCCCTTTCATGTTTCCACATTTAATGATGTCTCGAAAGAGGCTCCGCTCTCCTAAATAGATTACACTGTTTATTTATCACAGAAAAACACATGAGTTAAACTACTTACTCACTGGAAACCGGATCCCGGTGGAAAAGTTATTCATCACTGCCTTATACCCAAACGACTTCTCGGGGGACCCGCACCTCGGTCCCAAAAGTGTTCGGGTGAACTGCGCCATCGCGATGCTCTCAGAAAAACATGCCGAAATGACTACTAATACTCCCCAAATGGACTCCTGAAGAAAAAGTCAATGAATTCTACGCACAGCTTAAAAGACGGCCAGTGGGGCCTATGCCTTAGCTCTGGATTCAATGCCTGAAATGACCCCAAGAAATTTCTCCTCATTTTTAGGGTCACAACGCCACTAACGGTGCCTAAAACGGACTCCGTATGCAGAAGCTGCAACTCCCCACGTTATATGCAAACAGGGCCCTCTGGGGCCCACACCTCAACCCCGAAACAAGCCACACAGATCGTACCATTGCATTCCTTGCAGATAACCATGTGGCGTAGGCTATTTATTTTCCCTTAATGGACTTATGAAGCATAAGTCATAAAAACGCTGCATACTTCGAATGCCGCCTCGTGGGGCCCATGCCTCGGGTCCGAATTTAGGCGGGCGGAATGCACCGGCGCAATCCCATCAACAAAACACTCAGAAACGGGTACTCAAACACCCCAAATGGATATCGGGTGAAATTGTGGTGTTTGACCATAAAAAATGTGAACTAGGCCATGTGGGTCCATCACCTTGTCTCGAACCCAAACGCTTCACAATGCCTCTCCAAAAGTCCACACAAGGGCTGGGGTCACACTATCGTTGATGGCGCGTCAATTGGATATCCCAAGTAGGAGTTAGGTCTGACGCAAGAATAATTAACTAATTAATTAATTATTCTCATTAAGTGTTTCATGCCACCGATCAATGAAACCAACCCGCGAAGGTTCCAAACCAACTTTTGAAGGTTCGTCTCAATTTCAGGGTCAGAGTGCCTCATATGGCACATCAAACAGACGTCCTTCTCACGAACCACGTTTGTCGAAACTTTAATAACAATTTAATATTATTAAAGTAAAGCAGTTTGGGACACCCGGCTTCAGATGCCAAACCCAAAATCCCTGAAATCAAATTCAGAAATTTTGCCTCACCGACACAAACCTGCAACCACAGACGACCCGTCAAATGGATGCGTCGTTTAGAAGTTATGGTTCCCCAAACATAAGGGAACCAACCGGGCCTGTTCACCCCAGTTGGCCCAGTTCGAACCACCGGACCATGGACCTGTCGCGGTTCCGGCCGGACTCGCCATGGACCATCGGCCACAACCCCCTCCAACAACACATAACCCACTCCTCGGGTCCAATTCTCCAAAACATACCGGCTAAATGGCTATTATTCGTCTGCATCGCCCAGCAGGACCCGTGAAGCGTGGGTCATAGTCCAAGGCGCACTCCTAGGCGGTTAGCGCCTCAGGTTCCCCCTATCGACAGGATCGGCCACCCCCATACGCCAGCGCCTCCGCATCCCGCAGCGCCCCGCCGCGCTGCCCCAGCATCGCACCGGCCGCCCACCACTCATGCGACGCCACTCGCACAGCCTTGTCCTCTATGCTCTGTGACAACGGAAGCCTCCTGGTCACCCAGGTCTACCGCTCCGCTACGGCCAGCCGAAGCCACCACATCCATGTCGGCCACACTTGATCTATAGCTTTCCGAAGTGCTGGCCACCTCGGTGCCGCACCACAGGTCACCGCCACTTCGGGAGCTCCACCGCATAAAAACTGGCGGCCGCCGCGCTCTTGGTTCATCCTCCTGCTGCCGCCACTCCCCAGAGCCAAACCTTCGGCTGATCCCCCCGACCAAACCGGTGGTTGAAAAAATTAAATGACACCAGTTTCGGGATCCTCGTGGTCATAGCCTCACAACACCGCCCCTCCCTCGTCGATACATCACAGTTTTGGCACGTCCGAAAAATGGGATGAAAAATGCCCAAGAACGAGAAGTAAAAATGGGCATCAGACGATGACTGTGTTTGTCTGGCCATCATCCCAATTCTAAAATTATAGAAATTTAACGACAAAATTTTCAAAGGTGTGGAAGTTAATCTAAAATTCTACCCTGATCCGGTCGTTCAATGTTGGCGACATGTCCGCTGCGATCCCGCTTCATTCTGCCAAGGTTATGGTGGTAATCAATCATCGATTCGGTGAAGAACGGCGAAGAACGGTTGAGAGAGGTAAATAGAGAGAGAGAGATTGGGTGTTAGAGAGAGAGGGTGAATTTGAGTTCTCCCTTAACCCTAAACACCTACTCTCTATTTATAGGGATCCCACTCAACGCAGAATTCGAATTCACTGCGCCCTCACATTTTATGTCGTGCCTAGGAAAAACGCCCCGTTACAAACACAATGGATGTCACAGATTTCCATTCTAAGATTTCGTTCGAATGTTATTTGAAAAGAACACCAGTGATAAAAATCACTAAGTCATTATTTTAAAAAAATTCAATTTCTCCCATGCATGACATCTCTCATAGGAGGCCCGCTCCCGCAACTTTTACATCCTACCTCGGGTAAACGTCATGCTTCGGACGCAATTGTGCCCTCAGATTTCTGATCCGAGCTACCGTTAAGGATAAAACACAACCCCACCACGTTCATAGTATAAAATCACTTAACATTTTTTTATAAAATTTATTCCGGGCACCCCGGTCCTTGGAATCGCACGCCGTCTTCTTGCCTAGCTCTGGAATCATATACAGAAATATTCCAATTTCTTACAGGGAAAAAACCGGGTCTCTACAGCAGAATCCATTTCCCATATACTGAATGGTACACAGAGACCATTTCTCATATACTACAGTGGTATGTGGAAGCTATATCCTATGTATAGCCATTGTATATGAATGTCTTGTGAGGAACTAGACTGCAGAGCGTTCGCCATATAATAGAAGGGTTCACATATGAATGAAATAATGAACAAATGCCTCACTACATCGATATTCAAAGAATAACGACTAATAGTTTAAGTTAGGTTTATAAAGGAATAATCTTCAGGTCATCAGTTCGGTGTGAATAACATGTATATCATGATGAGTTATCCAATATGGAAGTATGGACATTAGTTTTTAATTCTATAATGGAATTCGCAAAACCAAAAATTTTGTTCTCGGGCATAAGCACTTTTGAAGAGTTCAGTTTTCAGGACATACAAGGTGGTTCAAAAATATGGATATCAAAATAGAGGCAATATGAAGACATAGATAAAGCTGAGGGACAGTCAAGATCCCATTTCACCATGAAAATCTTTAAAATTCAAATGACTTGGGTCCCTATAAAAATGTGTTGTCCCATCCTACTAGAGCTATCGGTTTTACCACAAACTCCTTTCAGTTTTGGACTACTTGTACATCATAATAGCATCCTCTTCATTCTGAATGGACCCCATTCTGATGGAGGCATTTTTAGGGTCCTAAAAAGTTTGAAAATAGAAGTAAATACCCCCACAAGAACTCTGTATATGGAATCAAACATTCTTACAAGTCTGGCAAGGCAAATGGATGATACTTGAATTGCAAACTTGTGAAGAAACTTGAAGAAATCGAATTTATCAATTTTTTTATGTGAACTACCAACCATAAATGAGAAGGGTTAGTGGAGCACCTAAGTCACAAACCACCAGTATACAGAAGGACATGCGAGGCGTTGGTCTGCAGGGCGATGGCATGTGGACCTGGGTAGTCACAAAACACATCGTAAGCGAAATCAAGCGCATGAAGTCCATCATCATACAGTATGGTGAACACTGTATATCAAGAACAAAAAAAGCTGAAATGGTTCCACATACCTTGAAGAATAATCCAAAACCTCCACAAACCCTGATTAACTGAGTCTTTCACGGGTTGAGATATGTCTTCATGGGTTTCCGTAATTGGTGATACAAGATAATAGATATGATTTTCCCATTTCTATTTAAATATAAAACATTCAGAATTTAGAGGAGGAAAGATGAAGAAATATTAGAGGATACCATAGAGGATAGACGATATAATTTTTATATAATTCTATCATCATCTTTTAATCATCGATGAAGGGATAACATAAAATCACGTTTCCACCAGTATAACAAGCCGCAAACCAGAAAAAAAT
This sequence comes from Viscum album, assembly GCA_963277665.1. Lineage (NCBI taxonomy): Eukaryota > Viridiplantae > Streptophyta > Magnoliopsida > Santalales > Viscaceae > Viscum > Viscum album. The sequence continues at coordinate 881,766,028 of OY728166.1, forward strand.
AATGGGAAAACAATGAAACTTATTGGGGTCATCGCAAACCATAATGTCCTTGTTGATAAACACCAAAAGAACCAATGGTTCTAGGACACTCTTTTATTACATACCTCCACACAGTGGATCTCTATGTGGATCGAACCACGTGGCTCGATAGGTATCATTATGAAGATGCAACCCAAAAAGGTGTAGATGACCACATACAGGACATCATACCACGTTGGAATGTGGCAGTCCATACCATATTCCACATACTACTTCAGTACATAGATGATCCCACTAGACTCATACCAAATGTTATACAATTCTCCCCCATCCCACATGAGAAAATAGTTTATGGAATAGGGCGTCTTTGGGTGTCCTTCACTTCAGCTCCAATATCCCCCCTTCATTACCATCCAGACTATCATAGCTCTTCCGCTAAAGAGTACACTGACATCAAGAAAATGCCATATTCAATTACACTAGACCCGTATGATCAGATTCTCGAGTTCATCCGTGCTACCCTTTTAGTGTATATACACATGGTAAGCGGAGTCACAATGGCAGCCCCCACTACAGTTCGGAATACAAATATGTCTGTATGTCTTAATTCCCATTGTAAATGGGGTCTAACATTGGGATGATGATGTGAACCTCCCCATTCTATGGATTAAGGGTGATTACTTTTTTTCTATTCAATGAGTAATTTTGGTTAGTCGAAGGAATCTTGCTCGCTTCTTCCTTTGATGAGAGGTTACATTCCTCTTCATTCCTAGAAAGTCTTCTAGGGAACTCCCACTACGGTAAGTCCATATCCTTCTAAGAGTTGGGATGATGGCCTACAATTTCATCACACATTGAAGGGTTCATTACTCTTTTCCCTTTCCCGCAATTTCCTCGGTTTCTTCCACCATATTCCTAGCCTCTCCGATCTACGGGAGAGAAGACATGTGGTTTGTCAAATCTCTCACAACCTCTTCTTTGTCACACAGATTATAAATCACGTGGGCTTATAGATTTGTGATGATTACAACATCCACATAATTAACCAATCTGATCTATGAGAACTCTAATTCCTGTTCATACCAAGATACATAGGACTCCCTCTTGAAGGCCCAATCTAAAAAGGGATTCCCTTTAAAAAGGGGTCACCCAATCATGTCCCCCAAAATGTGCATCTACCATGCATAAGAACCTAACCCATCTGAAAAAATAGAACTCTAATTCCTATTCAAACTACGATACACATGTCGCATTCTTAATGGTCTAATATCAAAAGGGTACCCCTCCAAAAGGGTCCAACCAATTATGCCCCCACCAAATGAGCCTCCCCGCCAAGTCTAAGCCCTGACCTAACATCATGGGCTCTAATTCCTATCTCGATGAAATGTAGGTATCCCATCTTATGGGTCCGATCCAAACATAAAACCATATTTCATCCTTTTGGGGTGATGATAAACACCTTAGCACCTTATAGCACGGTTTATGTCTGTATTCCCTCTATAACATCAAATCCATGTATATCCATGGTGATCCTACAAACCAGGGGTATCCCATGGATACACTATCACGGTGTGAATCAAGGATTTGAGAATATTTTTCCATGACGTGTACCTATAATTGAATCCCATAATAGGCAATAATTTTACCAGAATGTGTGTAATGACCCAAACTCCCATCGATTTGACCAATGGAGTCCTCACGTATCATTGGACAAATCATCATCTAAAAAGGAACATGCCTTGGGAATGTAGGTCCATAAATCATGGATACCCGGACCATTGGGTGTTCCTGGATCCACAAAAAAACCACTTAGATACCATCTGAGGAAGTCATATCCTGATAGGATTGATTTCACAAATACTTAACCACATACAATTTCTCACTACGACCAATTGACTATAGAACCTTCTTCATAATGTGAAAGTGATAACTTATGAAGTCCCCATGGGGACAATCCAATTACTCCTAATAAATAACTATGTGGATCAGGCAAAATCAACAATGGTGACGTGAAACTCACTCTAATAATAGACATATCCATGTCACACATTAGAACATTTTGTGTTCTCCAAAACGCGCCGCCTTAGAGAGAAACAATAATACATTGAAAATTAAAATGTATTATCACCATGTAATATAATTTTGATAAATCTAAATAATATAGATTAAAGATAAATTTCTCCAACAATATATATGGTCTGCACACCAAAAAAAATAATTCATCAATTTCCCCCAGCTCAAACACCCACTCTTTCCCTACATATATTAACCACGGAGAAAATACCATATGTTAATCTATGAAAATCCAAGTGACAAAAGAACAAAATTAATTATAAAATAGTGTCCATGTGTATCTAGTCTTCCCATAATGTCCACATTGTATTCAAATGAAACTCAAATGGAGGTTTGAATTTCAATGTAGTATCATATATTATGTCATATAATTTTTTCATGTTTACATAAAATCCCGAAGCTCACTCACAACATTAAAACCCCATATTGGAACATCCTATTTTTTCTATCTAAATAATTAAATACAATTCAACCCCATTAAAAAGGAAATTCACATTAAAAGTGTTAAAAATTCCATCATTTCCATTATGAAAAAAGGTTCTAGTAAAATATATTTTCATTTTCAAAAATAATTGATTATATATCCAATAAGGTACTTCCACATTCCACATAGAACACCAATTATTTAAAAATAATTCATTTCCAAATATTAACCCATTTATAAATCCTTTTAAGTCATCAAATTCCATATTTTAATGAATTTTATTGAAAATGGTTAATCATAAAAGAGTATATAGAACAACATATTTCTTATAATTTGTGAAATTGACTACATAAAAAAATTTCGAACTTTTATCACAAGGAAATTGATTATTTAAATTTTCAAAATAATGGAATATTATTCTAAATTCTATATCATATTAATTCAGATAAAAAATATACTATTAAATTTTATCAAAATAAGAGTAATACACACTTCATTATTATCTTAGCGTGATATAAGAATTAATTATTGGAATACATGAAAATCCAAGATATTAGAATAAGAAATCAAAGATTACAATTTACTGGTAGTTTTTTTAGACATATAACTCAACATTCTATAAATTTCCCTTGTAAAAAAGAATGCATAAGTCAACATGAGAAATTGATATAATATCGTAGAGTGAATCGTTTTTCCTAGAATCACTGCCTACTATACAAAGGTGGGATAATGAAATGGAGTAATGGACAAATGTGACTTTTTCAATGAAGAATGAGACACCTATAATAACCCATATAAATTACATGAGTGAAATGATCCATCAAAAAAGGATTTTGAGGGATTTCAAATGGTAAAAAAGGTGTTCACGAAGCACTAAGACCCATTCCACAGTTATAGTATATACATCATTTAGAATGTGAAAATCCAACATTAAGATTTCCAGGTCAATCAATAATTTTTACTCCAATTATAAATGAAAACATGTAATAATGATGATTGTCCTAGATAATGGTGGTATAGGTCACACCTCATTATGTGGCCTTAGTTGACCACGAACAAAGAAAATCCACACAATTTGTTCCATTTTACTCTATAAAAGTCTTGTACCACATCCAAGGTTATGATTATTTGATGTAGTGCACTGGTATTCCTCCAATGAGTTAAACCCTATACCACTCCCTAATTAAGGTGTAGTGGATCAAATAGTTTTTGATTGAATTCAAATTGGAACATCATCACCTGAAACATAATTTTACTACTACCCCTAGAGTTAAAATTCTTCAACAGTCTACATTAATTAAATTATACTATCCATAAATCATCCTAAACTCAAAATAAATTAATTATATAGTTAAATTGAAGGTGGATATATTATTGGAACACTTCGTAGATCACCACTATTGCCTCATAAGTGGGCCTAATACTACACACCCATTAGTCACTCTTATGGGGTTTTCTTGGGTTAATATATATTTTATTTGTGATGAGTTATGATGGTTTACAAAAGATGGTGACATTTGAGTTATAGGTAAACTGTAAGGTGTAATACACTGAATAAGAATTATAATTTGACATACCATACCTTATTTTCATGATTAATTGGTTATTATATCTATGATATTTCATTGTAATCAATTGATGGAAATAGAAATATCTTGGTTAATTAAAATTTTGACAGATATTGAATTTATTTCAATCCTATGAAAGAAATTGAAATTGGAACTGGAATTTGAAACCATGTAATTAGTCTTAATGAGTAGTCACACTAATAATTTAACAAACTCAACATGGGTGATGTTACTAAAACACATAATAAGAGTGAAATGATTTTTTATGAAATTTAAATCGATAAATTCTAAAGAGGAATGATTATTTAATTACATGTACGTATATAATATTTAATGACATTCTAAAGTGAATTTATTATTTCTATAAGAATATTTTTTGTGTCTAGACATGTTAATAATGAAAGTAACTACTGAAAAATAATAAATCCTTCGATGTATGGAAATAAAGCTAATCCTAATTTACCCATTTATAGGTCAATTAAATATATTTAATGTACAAGGGGATTGAGTATGTGAATTTATTAATCATAGGGATAACTATGAGACCATGGATGTTTCTATTGTATTCCAATAACAAATGTGGAATTATTAATGTTTTTATGTGTTAGGAATCCAGAAAAGTTTTTTTTATGTTTTTTATCAATGATATTCTAATTATAAGAATCATAAAACATCTCATGATTGTTTGAATGTATATTTTTCATGAATATTAAAACATATTGTTAATGGTTCTAATAATAAAGAAATGTGATTTATTGTTAAGGTGATATTTTTTGAAAATAGAAGATTAATGGATAGATACCACTTAATATGTTCTTGATGATGAAAAAATTATGATTTGGTGGGATAAATATATGATGGATACTGAAGATGTAATTTAGATTTATATATATTGTAATTTTTTATTTAGTGTTATTCAGATAATTATCATGTATTTGGATAGTATCCAATGATGGTAAACAAGTGTTTAGTATGTCACATTTATATAAAAATAATGTTTTATATGGAACAAAGTTATTTTTATATTTCCAATTATTTGAATGATTTTATTAATTGGATAATGGTTTTGAAAATAGTTAATAATTCTTCGAATATGTATAAAGTTTATCTATTTATGGGAGGTTATTTTTAGGTTTTTGGGTATTTAAATTGAGATATATTAGAATGATGTTTAAAATGGTAGAATGATCATATTAGTTTTTAATAGAATGTACTAAGAACATTTTGTTTGAATTACTGAAAAAATGTTTGAGGAATATACTAACTCTCTTTTGTAGAACATCTGATATATTAGAATTATATTTTATTAATATAGGAAATAAATAATTTTAAAATAATTAAAAAAATAAATTTTTATAATAAAGTTACATATTTAATGAATTCATGTAAGTATAATTTATAATATTCCTTTTTAAATTAATTATAAACCTCTAGTAATAGTATCACGAAAATGATTTTTTTCATTATATCATTACTGATGAATTAATGTCATTTTCACCCTTCATTGGTTTGTAGTTTTTTTGTCATTAACTATTTAAGGACGTGTTCTATATCACTCTCTAGTAGTCCATGGATGTTATTTCGTCAATCATGTCAAGATATTAAATTCTATCCAACAATCAACATTTATTGGAACTATGCTATGGTTTATATCTAGTAACTACTATATTCACCACTTCACATCTTAATGTATGTTTTTATACCTTTTATACATCTGGGAATTCCAAAAAAATTAATTTTCATATTTTAAATGATTGTTGTCCAAGATAAAATTTCATAGATGAAATTTATTTAATGGAGATATAATATAACAAATAATAATTTTAATTCTTATGAATAATAATCTCTATATATTTCTCAGTATGCAAAAATGATCATTTATAAAAAAATATAATATCGTACAAAAACATTAGTACTTCAATATGGCCACAATAACACACCTATTTTGATGGTGGGTATGTATTAGAGAAACTAAATTATGAAATATATTATTCATATTTCACCTCAATTAAAATAATTTTATTAATTTTTTGGATGTTAGAATACAAATTTTAGTTAAGTCAATTTATGCTTCAAAAAATCCATATTCTTCCAAAATGGTTTTTATTTCATTTATTGAGAAAAATTGTTTTTTGTTTCTACCACGTTTATAAATTATACACTATATAATGATATCATTTTGGAAATAAACTTTTAAAAAATATCATTACTTGGTATTTTTATACAATTTTTGTTTGGATAATTTTTAAATGAATTCACAAAAGATAATTATTTCAACGAAAACATTATTTCGATTAATATACGTAAAAATTTCATTTTCTTAAATTGATTGTAAAATATAATTATCTCTTTATTATTGATCATACTCCAATTAATGTCATTTTAAATTAAAATTTTCTTAATTTTGGTATATTTATATTTTTATAATTTAAAATACATTCTTTTTGGAAATACAATTTTCATTTATTTTGGTGGGTTTTATTTAAATGTAATTTTATAGCATTATTCTGATTAAATATTATGGATTTTGTTCAGTTTTTTTAATCTTCGTGTACAAATTTGTTAAATACTTCCCCGATAGTTTTTTATAAGGAAAAGTGGCCTTGTAAAACATATTGTCACTGTAGTAATGTTAAAATGGGTAGATCAAGGTTGGTACAACAAAAAATTGTTTCAAAATCATCCATAAACTTCTTATAAATATTTGGATGAGTTTAATTCACGTAACCATTAATATATTCATAAATATACATTTTTTGGTTACATTTTTCTTTGATGAAGACCTTTATTTACTTATACATAATGAAATAGTTAAACAAATATCATTCTTAATTTCACTATCTATAATATTTTATGAATATTATATAGTTAATAAATGAATGTTTATAAAAGGTTATATTGATTTTGAAAATTTTAATTGATGGTTTTTTTGAAATAATTACATTTAATGAATTTGCAACAATCATACAATTCATCCGTAAAAAGATTAAAAAATATGTGAAGGATTTTAAAAAATAAATTGGTGTATAATTTGGGAGATTTATAGTGGAAAAATATTTTTTTGTATAAATTTATTATATTTTTCAGGTTATAAATGTTTATATCAAAATTTAATTTCATTCTAAATATTTTAATATCAACTATCTAAATTGTCTAAAAAATTCCATTAATGGTATCAAATGTCAAATAATATTTAATTGAGTGGATTGAAACTCATGAAAACATTATTTTAATAAAACTAAATAGTATAGGTTATATAAGATCCATTATGTTACAAAAATAGTAAAATTATCATTTTACTGTAAGTATCTTGACCCCTTGAGAGTAGAAAACTTTTATAGGACTCAAAATATCAAAAGGTGTCACATGGGTCAAAACTAATATATAAGGAATAATAAATAAATAACTCATTAATAAATGTTATTATGTGAGAGGATTTATGTTTATCAACATCATAGAAATGAAAAATATCAATTTATATAAATGTGAACCTAAAAAATAATTTAATTTAATTTAATTATTTTACTAATTATAATGGAACCACACAATTATTTCAAAAAATGAAACCACATATCAAATATTCATCTATCATCTAAATACAGTTATCTAATCCAAAAATACTTATTATGTTCCATATATAAATTACAAGTTTTCTATAATTCTTGAAATATTATTCCTAATTTCATTGAGGGGTTATTTAATTGTGTTTCTTCTAAGTAGAGGCAATCTTCATAACATAGAATTTACATTTTACTTCTTCTTTTACATAATTTTATTCTATTATAAAAAAATAGAATATGATAATGACACCATATAACATATTTTTTATTTTATAAATATAATTTAAAAACCTTACTCACATTGTTTTACCTTCCAAAAGGAATAGTACATATTTCTCGTGCATACATGTGCACTACGACGTCCACCAACTGATAGAATTTATTTTCCATGACCACCTAAAATATGTATTTATAATGATAGATATAATAAATATAAAATTCATTTATAATTAAATAATGATTATATAATGATAAAATATTATTTATCATACTTTTTTTTCTTTCTTTTAGAATATGAAAATAGTGTTCTTGTATACGTATTGACAATCATCTCTTTGAAAAAGTGTAATTAGTTTTTATATCTACACCAATTATTAATGGTTAATAATATTGATATAATAAATATATATTATATTTTGATAAGAATTTTAATTCCAAAAAAGATGTATGCCTGGTCATGATGCAAGTACTGGAACCGCCGAACCAAAACATACATGAAAAATGAAATGGGTAACAAAAGTAAATTAATATTTTACCAATAGATTATTAATATATTAGTGTTTAAATGTTATAATTGGATAATATATGATATCATAATATTTTATATGGTCCTTTTATATAATTTAAAAAAAGTAAAATATATTATAAATAATTTTATCGTACTTACAAAGCATGTAGATGTGATGTAAGTGTTCTTTTTCTTAATAACGCTTCCTTGAGGAATGATTTATTTAATATAGAAATTAATTTATATGATTTTTATATCCTACTCACTTGAATTATAATATCATATACACAACATAATTTATTAAATTTGATCATACTACTAATATTATAGGTAACCAATTTCTGAATGATACCAATGTTATATAGGTTTATCGTCTCAGATTGTCTATATTAAGAAATATATTATTTTTACATCTATATTATTTTATGGTCTATATCTATCACAATGTATATATTTTTTATAATTAATAAAAATATATTAATGTATTTTTAGGTTAATTTTAAGTTGCATCATTGATGGTCGTTATGATTCAAAAAGTACCAAAGTGGTAATTGTTTTAAATTTAATTTTTTTGACTGTTTATTCCTAAAATTTTGATGATGTAATTATAGGATATATATATATATATGATGATAATTACCAAAATTATTCAATAATTCAAAATTATTAATAATAAAATTTTCTCTTAATTTAGCTCTCTGTATATACTAAGATACTGAATGAATCCATTTCTGGGAAACAAACATTGTTTTTCTAATTCTCTAGATAAATTTATTATTCACAATAAATATTTTATTAGAAATGTTATTTGGAATTTTCTTAATAGTTCTCAATGATTTATTAGTATAATATTTACTCAATCTCTAGTATCTATATAAATACATAAAATGGAATATTCATATGATTTTCCAAGTGGTATATATGATATTTTATAAAATCTATGTACGGAAAATATATTTTAATTTATACCAAATGAATCAAATTTACTACCATTATGGTTGTAATTTTATTAATGATTCATTTACAAGTTTCTATATTTTCTGTAAATAGAAAAATATTTCATTAATATTTTTAATATTTGTAGATTTATGATATTTTATTTGAATATGAATATTGAATTGTCCCACCAGAAATATTTAAATAATTTTTTATTGTAATTTTTAATTAATGATAAAATAATTTAATGTTAATTACAATTAATTAGGTAAATAATTTTTTTATATGTATTATTTATTGATATTTTTTCAGGTTTTGATTACTAAATATTTATTAAAACAATTTTATTATACATAGATTATGTTATGATGAAATTCTAACTATTTCTATAATATTGTCACATACATATGAATTTTTTTTATTTATGTGAAAAGTATTTATGTTATATCATTATAATACAATTCATAAATATTAATGTTTTATGAGATCAATGTGGTATATTATATTTTATCCCAATCACAAATGTTGTATCTCAGGTACTTTTCACATTTGTGAGAGATATTACATGGGGGATTATCCCAATCCTTATGTTTTTTACATTTGGGTCCATCCCTTGACTAACTCATTATGAATGTATTCGTGGGTATCCTTGACATAATATTTGTTTTGTTTGTTATTATGATACACTATATATCAAAATTTTATTAAATTATATTTTTTCAATTATATTCTCTCATAGATATTTTTTCCATTTTTATTAACGTCATATAAAATTACATGATTTATTCCTTGACTCATTATAAAGATTGTTGAATTTGTGGGTTTAATTTTAAAATTTTAATATCATGGTCACATACTGTTTTTATCACATTATTATTAAATGATCACTTATATCCCTCTTGTTTACCCTTATTAAGCATATAATCTCGCTAGTGTTTAAGTTTTCATTTACCTAAGACGTGACTAAAATAATATGAATGGTATGTATTAGATGATAGCATTACATCATAAACTATGTGGGAGATAATGAAGATATATTATGTATCAACTTTTTATGTATCCATATTATGTAGGTAATAAATAATTATACATATATCTTGGATAGTAGTGTTATATAGGGAATATTCATTTATAATAACCTAATATTTATGTATTTAATGTTTTGGTGTCCACATATTCATCAATAATTTCATATCTTCTTATGAATCTTTTTTCATATGTTTCAATACCATTTAAATTCTCAATTATTGATTTATGTATAATTTCGTTCCATTCCCATAATACAATTTCCCATGGTTTAGCATAGTGAAATAATTTCATAATTCATTATCTAAATTTATATGTGTCCATTATATTGTTGAAATGAAATCATGTTCATTACCATGCTACATTTTCTCCTCTTAATGTACCCAGTTATCAGTAGTACCTAACTAGAATCATTTTTCCATTGATTTCCTTTTTGAGTACCTGATATATATTTCTTCAAATGGAAAGGTAAAATAGTTCATCCTTTCATACATATTTATTATATTATATTATTTAGATTTAGGGTGAAACATGGATTTGAAATCAAATTACATTAATATATAAAATTTTATTAAATTTTTACACCCAAAACATTCGTGAGGAGTAGAAGGGAAAAAAATATTCAAATAATATCCCAAAAAATATACACAAATACAAGCTATGTTGATGAAAAAAACATGTATCTATCATCAACAATGTAACTTCACTAACATTCCAGGAAAACATGAAAACATCTAAATGAAAACTGAAGTAAAATTCACTACAAATATAAAATTTAGAAAGGATCCATTAATTATACATTATTTTTCAAAAAAATTTATGATCCATATTACATACATAAAATTAATGCAACCCTTATTCAAATCCAAAAACCTTGTAACACCAATTGAGCTTGTAAATGAAGCAATGCATTAGTACCCACCACTAGCATCTTGAAAACTATCAACATCTAGATGTCATCATATCGAAAACATATTCATTCATTATTGATAATAATATATAATCTATGATAATAGACAATACATCTACTAAATATAAGTATATAGAAAATTGAAAACAATATTTTATACAATGATTTAACTTTTAATTAAAAATGAAATCACACACCCCATGAAAGACCAATAATGTGTCCAAAATTGAATTATTTATGCCAATTATCAGAAAGAATACTAATGAGAATATTTATCTTGTAGAAAATTATCCCAATTAGTGGAATTAAGCATCAAAAATCAAAATCATTTAAACGCATATACTGATATATCCGTACTACAATTGTATTGATTAAAATAAATATGAATCATATAAAAAACAAAATACAAAATTATTTCCTGATTGTTGTTTTTATAATCCAAATTTTGATAACATGTTCCATCATCATAAGTTGTAGAGATAAAAAAATTATTACTCAGTGGAACTCATCACTACTGATCACACTATCATCATCATTCATAAAACTACATTTAAATTTTCATGAATACATTGTCAAGTATCCACATAAATATCATCATGAATGTGAATAAAAACCCTCAATTTCTACTTTTCCAACATATGGGATAAGATTATATATATTGTAGACCCTACAATAAAAGATCATACAATAATGGTGTGTTCAAATAGAAATAATCATTCAGGGGATTAGTTATTTTGTTGAAACTTATAAGTACCACCCCATCTGGTAAATTAATTTTACCATTCGTGATATATGAGATAATATTTTCCCCCTTATTGTTGCAATTATATTGATAAACTTTATATATATTAATATAATGGAAATAACTTTTTTAACTTGTGAAATATAGGGCTTTGATATTAATCATTTTAATGTTCCTGACAGTAAATTCCATATCTCTTTAGAGATCATTTCTAGAGATAGATGAATCATCACTATCCATAAAAATAAGTTTTATCTTAATGGGATATTTATTTCATACTTCAATATAATAGAAAAACTCTATTTTACCTATTATGTAATCCCCTTCTTTGTGGTAAAATATAGCACCCCATTTCATATATGGAGTCACCTATAATGGGGGATGTTCATCTAGTAAATACCCCACTAGTATTTCACGTGTAGAATTCAATGAACTATAATTAAAAATTAGAAAAGATTCAATAAGGTATTAATATTTCATTTCATAATTAAATTCTGAATATTGAACTTATAATGGACAGTTTCACTATAATTCCCCAATTTTTTAATGTCACAATATTTCATTATATAATGATCATTATTTTTATTTAATTTATAATTATAGCTAGAGTGAAATATATGTATTTTTTAAATCATAATTCATAGAGAGATGATACCACCAGATGTGTAATAAATCACATAATAAATCAATGGTTCATAATGATCCACCACAATAAGAGTAATATAAATGATCTCATATCTGGACTATTTGGTATGTTTTGCAAATATATTTTATACTCCAATTGAATATGCAACATCATATATAATTTTGGGATATTAATAAATACCACTAAACTAAAACATCGAACCTATATTTAGGTTTTATTGTTTATGATATCAAATGAATTAAAATTCATAATCCACTCATGAAAAATAAATGTAAATTTTTGTAATAGATATAGATCCAATAACACTCTCCATCCACTTCAGATCATCTAATGTTCTGATAATGTGATAGATATTATAGACTAAAATAATCATCTTCAAATCCTTAGAATAAAATATAATATTCAAGTTATTGAGGATCTCAGAAAAATTCAGTCTCTATATTCCTCTTGGTAATAAGATATTTATAATTATGTATTATAAATGTAATTTAATACTCTATAAGTTCATTCAATGATTATATTAAATGTTATTAACCATACATTTATTAATCACTCATCTTGTTGTGAAATAATGAAATGTTGGGAAATTGTATTGATCAACTATTCAATTATGTTTTTCTACCCCTAGTTTCCATGCACATACTGTAAAACCAAAAACCCTTTTTATGCTGTGAGAAAAAACATTTTTAAAATAAAATAATATATCTATAATGAAACCCATGTTTTTTGTTATCTCTAAGATCTCCATTGAGAATAACATTTTTTGTATATATGTCAAATAATGATAGTTAAACAGATGTATACATTATATGTTAAGAATTATATTATTCTTCCAGTATAGTCCCCATATTAGATTTTATATTCTCCTAGTAAATGCACCCAACAAAGGATATACGTACTTTAAATGGTGTTCTAAAATCCTATTATGTGAATGAATAATATGACTATAATAATAAAAAGTAATCAACATCATAAATTAGAGGGAAACATTATCTACATTATTTCTAAAGAAAATCCTAATCATCATAATTATGATGTAATAACATTAAAGAGAAATGTTTAGAATACATATTAATTAAACCCATTATTATTTTCATCATGTCCAACACATATGTTATGAACATGGATAAAATTATGTTCATGAAATATTTATGTGTATTAACCGTCACTTTGTAAAATTAAAGAAATAGTAAGCATAATATTCAGGAATAATAAACCTTATATCGTGAGATATATCCAATTAACTATTTAATGTTAGGGTATTAAATTATTATAACACTATTCCATTCATAATATCATTATAATATTTCATAATAATTGAATGGAAAATAAAGATCAATAAAAATAATTAAATAAACCCATGACAAATGAAATGTTTGTGTCATGATGTGATGAATTATATATAAAAGAAAATACCAAAGTGTTCCAAAAATATAAATGGAAAACCATATTTTCGTCATGGATTTTTAGAATTAGTATATAATAGATCATAGTTATTTATTAGGTGTTTAGGGGTAAAATTACAACTAAACACACACACACACCACAAAAATAGTCTTGAAAAGAAGTCTATATCCCCAAGTGGATATCCCACCCATCAAGCCATATTTAGTTAGTAGATGGACCGTAGGCCTATTTGGCATGGATACCATTACATGGATGGATATCCCATTGTAGTGTAATTCCATCAGCATATTTCTTGTGTCACCATACATATGTGATATCTGCACCACCACCATCCGATGTTACCAGCTACATAGTAATTGAATAGTATTTATTCAAAAGAGGGAGTGATCCCAGAACCTACTAGATTCCTTGTAGTATCCTTTTATAGTGTGAAAGTGTATTTTTCAAGGAATTTGTATTGTAAAAAATGGTAATGGTCTCTTAGAATTCATTCCAACATTAAAATAAAGTTTGAATCCCCAAAAGGTAACTGGAATGAAATTATGAGATGATTTTGAATACATTTTTTATTATTATATTATTTTTATTATTTTTAATTCAATAATTTTATAATTTATGTTTGTAATCATGGAATAAATTTAAAAATATAAGTCAATTAATAATCCATAAATATAAATTGTTTATGATATAATTACATAGTTGAACAGATCCACATCAGTGGATGAAATTGATCATTAATATGACATGTTAAAAGATTGGAAAATATAGTTTATTATATAAACAGACTAAAATGGTTATAATAATATCATCATAATATTTTTATGTAATAAATTTTATATGAAATATTTTATGAATATTCTGAATTAAAATTTATAGATATATTTTATTTAAGATTGGATACAAATAATGAATAGATAATCCGGATAACCTATTCATTCAAGATGTACTTCTTTTACAAATGGTTGTTTTCCATGGTATTTTTTAATCCATGACATCTCAATGGGATCCGTGGATAGGAGGAGAAGGTAATTGGGATTATTTTTTTGGTTATGAATTTCATGGTATATGGTTTATCAAGGGATAATATAGTACTATTTAGAGTTGGAGAGAGTGATATTTTTGGGTTAAATAATTGAATAAAATATTTTTTCTATAGTAAGTCTATTAAATGTTATTTTTTATCATTGTTAATCATATTTTATTAAAATAACAAAATCATAGTAAATATTTTTTTAATAAACAATATATGTTTAAATTTTATGAATGAACTAAAAATAATTTTTTTTAAATGAAATACAACATGTTTTTAGTATTAATAAATTAATTTAAATGGATAAAAGTTATTTTTATTAGTTTTTAATTAATCATTTATATTATTATATATTTTTATGGGTGAGAAAAAATTGTAAAACTGAAAATGTAAATATATCAACATTATGGATACAATTAATAAATAATGGTTATGTAAAAAATTTATTTTTACAATTCATTGAAGTATTAATTTTTTCTAGAGAAATATTAAAAATCACACATATTAAATTTTTAGGTGATGATTAAAAAATTAAATTAATTTTCTAAAAAAATTTAATATCATTATAAATATTAAAATTTTAAATAAAAATTGTTGATTTTATATAATTTGTTATAATGATCATTACCACAAAATTTACTTATATGTTAATTATTTTAATAATTTGAATATTCGTTCTATCAAATTTTAATTTTTATATTTATTGATTTCTTATAATAAAAAGTAATTAAATATAATTATAATTCTTTATTTAAAATGATTCCATAAAAATGGTTTAATTATCATTCCATCATTCAAGTGACTATTACAATGTACATATTACAATTCTATTTTTCACATTGTTATTAAAAATCCTATTAATAAAAATAATTATTTTTTAATTGTTAAATACAATCCTTATAATGATTTATGAATCTCAATTTTTTTGAAAATGTTCATTGAATTACTTTTATGTTGTTTTTTTGGTTTTTTTGAATGATTGTGATAATTCATGGTATTGAAAATGATAAAAAATCCAATTCTAGTAGATTTATATCTTGAAGTTATTGTAACGTTTTAACAATGATTTTCATTTTGGGATTATTTATTCTTTAATTTTTTCAATTAATGAAATAATTTTTTGTGGTATGTATTTTATGTTACATGTGTTTTAATCTATAGTGTATTAAATTTTATAAAAATCATGTTTATTCATAAGTATAATAACATATATAAAAGTTTGAGTGATTTAATTCTTCACTCCATACAAATTTCATCCATGATATTTCAATTAAAAATATATGCTGAAAATAGTTGTGGGTACACTAATTTCATTCCTTCCAATAGTATGTATGGTAATTCTTCAAAATAATAATACCATAAAAGTATGATGAAAAGTTAATTTTCTTATTGTGTAGAATATTATCTCTATTTTCTTAGAACATCACTTGTTCTGACTCATAAGATATATATTTCTCTCTATGTATATATATTTTATTCGGATTTGAAATATGAAATTTCTCGATAGTGTAGAAGATATACAATACCAATCATAAACATACCTTAAAATATAATTATTTAAATATGTATATTAGAAGCACTATGTTGAGTTAGTGGGTATGAATATGATTAACAATATTATAATATATGTGTGTATAATTATATCGTTCTTAATTATTAATATTTTTTAACTGTTAGTAAATAATAACTTAAGGTTTTCCATTTCAAATTTATACTTCAAAAATAGGTTTTTATGAAAAAATATATGTATTTATTTTTATTTGAAAATATTTTAATAAATATCTGTGAAATATAAAAATTATATTTCATAAAAGATATAATTTTAAACTACTCTTTAAAATTATCTTATATTAAAATATTTTTTTTCATCTTTTCCAGTTGTTAGTGAAAAAATAATAATGATCACAGAATAATTTATTTTTTCATGAATTTACAATGTTCATTTATTTTAAAAGGGATTTACTATAATATTAGTTAATGTGTATTATAAATTATCCATTTATGTATATTCGAATAATTATTTTTGTTGAATTAGTTATAAAAATATTTTTATAGGTAAAAGTTCATTTCAAAAAATAATCATTCTCATTATGGTTTTAGAGGATAATATTAAATTAAATTTAGTAAACT
The DNA here is from genome assembly GCA_963277665.1 of Viscum album. Lineage (NCBI taxonomy): Eukaryota > Viridiplantae > Streptophyta > Magnoliopsida > Santalales > Viscaceae > Viscum > Viscum album. The sequence goes on from OY728166.1 coordinate 881,783,186, forward strand.
CTTTTAATTTATTCCAAAAAAAAATGATTCCCATATTTTGTATCATTATTTAATTTTTATAGAATTTGTTCTATTTATTTTTTATTATTATGAATATAAATCATAGGAAATAATTATCAACACATGTACAAACTGTCATAAAACTTCAAATTGATTATTATTTTAAGGATGATTTTTAGTCTATGGAAAACCCTAGGTCTTTTCTCATGGAGAATTTGTGGGTATAGAATGTGTTTTTTAACTAATAAGTACTAAAAGAGGGTTCATTTTAATATAGTTTAAAGAAAATGACTTATTTAATGAGTTTATTAGTTGATAAATAAAAGAAGTGTTTTGGAATTATGAGATAAGGAGATCCTTTCACGGTAACTACACATCTTGGTGAGTTTATCATTCTGCTAAAATTCACCTACTTTATTGTAATCCTTTGTTTGAGGGTTTTCAAGATACAAACATCCCTCTTGCATCTTAAACGATGCTCAAAGAACCACCCAATGACACCACAATCATATTTTCAATGATAGGGTATAAAATAATAGATAATAAATTCTACCAAATCATACTAAAATGTTTTGTATTTGTGAGATAAATAGAAATTTTGTCTTGTCCAATCGGAACAACCAATGATTCTCACTTGAAATCTCATCCTAATCGGTGATGAAATAAAATGTGTTCCACTATATTATAACAATATAAATGCTGTCAGAGGAGATTCATGTCAAGATAAGATATATGTGAAATATTTATCACTCAAATTAAAAAAAAAACAGTACATTAATAAGTGTTGGAACTCTTTACCTAGTGCATGTTGGTCCCTCAAAATGATCGTCCAACGATTAGCTTGACATCAGGGGGAAGATGAAGCATGGGTAGAACTCCATCTTCATTCTTGATCCCCTTTTAATGATAGGGGCCTAAAAACATATAGTTTTATGATAAGACTCCTATGGGATTGCAAATTGACAACACTTCACTCCTTGGTCGAACTTACAAAGGAGGTTACCATGGTGACTTTTTATAGCCAAAATGGGACATGGTTTTGGGATCCCTGTTTTTGAGAAACCACTTGTGTCTCAGTTTTGGAATAGTAGAAAGCCATATCACAACTTGACCCAAAACGAAGAGTTGTTGGGTTTCGTCTAGAATGTCTCTTTACTGAATTTGGCTTCCATTAGACATTTGGATTGGGAGATATGGTCTAAAGACCAAAACAAACATTTAAATTTGGGAATATTTTTCCCCGGGATAGAATTATACGGATGGGCCACCAAATGGCCAAATTAGGCTTCGGTCCCTCTGTAAGAGTTGTATACCATTATGTTTTGGAGAGGAACATCATGTTTCACCCCATTTGGATTCATGTAATTCTCATACTGTTCAAAATTGTGGATAGATATCCATGGGATACCATGCAGTTTTGCCTATTTATCTTTTGGATGATCTTCGAGCCTCCAAATCACCTCCTCCTTCAATGAGAATAATCAATAAATGTATAATTTCCCTTTTTAATAGTAATAAACATCAATTCAATGAATAAAAAATGATGTTATATTTATTATTATATTTTGAATATTCATTAAAAAACTAGTTTAAAAGAGTAGTGTAAATGTGGAATTAAATAGTGAATCACTATGTGATCACACCCCCACACCTAAATATTGGAACACCTAGGAAATGTCACATTTCCAAAAAAATGATGCATGTATATATTCCAAATATCATGAATATTGAATATTTGAGGAAATTTTAATTCATTAATGTAATGTGATCAATACACGGACAACACCAAGGAGTTCTTTATAGAGAAAATGGAAAAATATGACTCTTAAATAATATCACAAGGAAATTCAAAGAGATTCATGACCCCAAATAGAGAATCGAATTCAAAAGTCAACCATTTCACTAACTCTCCATGTGTGTGTGTGAAAACCATTTCATGTTATTCAGTCCTCTTTATATCCAATAAATATAGGTTATTTTAACATTGTTCAGCTTTAAATGATTTTTTCCACCAAACCTGCACTACATCATTTTAAATCATATTTGAAGACCAACTCACAAATGCATTCCTAGAATTAAAACCATAAGCTCTCGACCTACATATCCCCATAAGTTTCACATTTCATCATTCCCTTCATGTATTATTTTTTTTGAGATGTTTCATTTGGAAAAAATCTAATAGTCATCTCTCAACCCTAGTTTGATCATATCAGAAAACTAATTTCAATAGTTATAATAAGATAAAAGGTTGAGGGGGATTGGTTTTTGACCTACCCTAGAACAACCCAGTTTTTTAGGGAATATAATAATCAGATATTAAGTACACACACATAGGACTATCTGGTATAGTAATGAAAGAGATCAGATTACGAACAAACATATAGATATATCATTTAAAGATGAAAAATATTAAACTAAAATATATTTAACTTATATTAAGTTATAAATATTTACAATTTGTGGTTTGGTGCAAAAATGTGTGGAGATAATAGTGACATTTTTTTCTGAGAAACTACTCACATTAGGGGCACCTATCATCTAAAATGTTTCACAGTGATCCAAAAATTATATCATTGAAAGAAAACCAGTTCACTAAAAATAACACCCTGATGTAAAATACATACAGTAATTCAATCCAAATCAGAGACATGTTTTTTTATAAAATGTTAAATCAACATGGAATAAAACATTTCAACATGCATTTTCAGTATGTTCCATGATATGGCGACCATAAGGGGGGGTAAAGTAAAAATACAATAAGGAGGTGAAGAGAGAATAAAGAGGAAATAATGGGAAAAAAATAATGAACTCAACAGGATGAGAATAATTAAATATACAATAAAGAAGGAGAAAAAGAGAAGAAATAAAAATGATGAAAAAAATACTTAACTAACCCAGGAATGTACCTATCCCGCCACACATAATTTGTGAGGTTTACTCACTATAATAAAAGAGAATGTGGGAAGGAAAGATAAAATCTAGATATTTTAATTAATATATTTTTTATAGAACATGTACTTCCTCTATCTGGGACTCTGAAATGTATTCATGGAAGTGCTTTAGGTACTTCCATTTGGAAGTGAATTTTTTCTTGCTTTCTTTTTTTTGAACCTGGACAACACCGAATTGACAGATGTTAGTAATATTGTATGGTCCAAACCAGTGGGAATGAAGTTTTCATGGATGAAACTTCATCCTTGCATTTTAGAGGAGAAGATTCTCCCCAATTTGGAACTGGTGATGAAGGATAAGATGGAAGTTGGCTGCCTTGGTTCTCTCTTTATAAATCTTAGAGTTCTCATATGTATCTCTTATCATTTCCTCAAACTCCCAAATCTGTAACATCCTTTGAGTACCTACACCCGAATGATTATAATTTCATTGTTTGATGGCCCAGTAGGCCTGGTGCTCAATATCAACAAGCACGTGACAACTCTTTACAAACACTAGCCAATATGATGACATGGCAATGGTACTTTTGAAAGTAGTACGTTACTCCCATAATGAATCATCTCGACGAAGACTGCAATATTTTCTAATGGGTTGAACCATTTTTTCAAGAAATTTTTTAATGTCTCTAATTGACACCTTGGTTTTAACATTTTTCAGTGGGTGATAAGCAGTAGACACTCGAGGACCGACCCCATACCGATGCAAAAGTTACTGCATTGTTCGGTTGCAGAAATGAGAAATCTGGTCACTGATGATGGATCTAGGTAAGCCAAACCGGTAGAAGATTTCGGTTCTCAAAAATTATACATCTACCTAAGAATAATCAGTCCTTGTAGCTTGTGACTCTTCCCATTTTGATAGATAATCAACTTCTAGAATAATGTTCATTTTTCCAATATAATTGTGAAATGACCACATAAATTCAATGACCATTACATATAATATGTCATTAAATACTAATGGTTGTTGTGGAATTTCATTTCTTTTAAATAAATTGCCCATTTTTTGATAATGAGGAATAGATTTACCAAAATCATGGGCATCCCAAAATAATTTTGGCCAAAAGAGACCAGAATCAACGATTTTGTGTGCAGTCCATTGGGTACCAAAGTGGCCCCCACAAGCAAGAGTGTGACAGAATATATGGACAGATTTATACTCTATATCAGGTACAAAACACCTAAGGAATTAATTACTACCAGTGTTCCATAGGTAGGGGTCATCCCAAATGTACCAATGAGTCTCATGTTTTAGACGACTATCTTAGTTTTTATTGAAATCAACGGGAATGTAATATTCAACCAAATAATTTACAATTTCATCATACCATGGAATACCACCTTACTCTCGGTATAATTTATCATCATGAGACATGTAGTTTTGAGTAATGTAGGGGGATGAGTCCATACAAAACGATGGGGGAATCCACTTGATATGGCCAACCACTACATTCTCTGCTCCTTTATATCTCTAATTTCATGATTGACTTCTTAAAGGAGTAGCATTTATCGAATGAGATGTAGTTTGGCTTTGGGTTACTTAAGGAGACATCAGTGGGCTGTATAGTCTGAGAACACAATGAATAGACCATAAAAGATACAATATGAATTTATCTAAGGAAAACACAATGTAATTGATTTTCTTTTCAATAGTGGTGTAGTATTCATGGGTAGGGTCCAAAATATATGAGGCATATGCAATGACATGTGGTGCTCAATCGATCATTGGTGACAAGACGACCCCAACTCTATTGTTATATGCATCAAGCATGAGCTCAAACGGTAAATCCCATAATGGTTATTGGATTACTGAGGGTGCGCAAGACTCCATTTTAACTTATTAGAAGCCTCCACACATCCTTTATCAAAAACAATTTTTTTCTTTTTGGAGTAACTGAGAGAGAGGGAGTGCAATCATACTAAAGTGACAAATGGAACGACAGTAAAATATAACATGACCTAGTAAATACCGCACATCATCTACATTTTTAGGAAATTTTAGGGAAGAAATGAAATCCATTTTTTATTTTTCTACTTGGATACCATCCCCAGAAATGACATGTTCCAAAACTATACCTTGTTGCACCATAAAATGGAATTTCTCATAATTTAATATGAAATTATTTTCAATAAAGGGACATAAAACTAAATAAATACTACTCAAACATTCATCAAAATAATATCCATAAATAGTGAAATCATCCATGAATACTTTCATTCAATACACCAAGTAATCTGAAAAAATGCTAATCGTGCGCCATTAGAATTTACAGGGAACATTGCACATACCAAATGGAATCGTTCTACATACAAATGTGTGAAAGGGTAAAGTGATTATTGTAGTATCCTAATCCTTGGGGTAAATATGGATCTGAAATTCTCCTGAATACCCATCAAGAAACCTGTAGTGGGACTTACCAACTAGCCTCTCTTGCATTTTGTCAATGAATTGAAATGGGAAAGGGTCCTTCCTAGTGTGTTGGTTTAGTCAGAGATAGTTTATACAGACTCGACAACTATTCCTCACACGAGTTGGAACCTATTAACTGTTTTCATTTTTGATTACTATATGGAATGTTGTTTTTAGGAACTACTTAAATGGGACTGACCCATTGGCTGTTAGAGATGGGGTAAATGATTCCAGTAGAAAATAATTTTGTTACCTCATTTTTCACAACTTCTAAATGGATTGGGTTCAGTCAACATTATGACTGCCTCACTGGTTTATCCTCATCATTTAATAAAATATTACGTGTACAAATTGATGGTCTAAAACCATAAATGTTAGCATGTGTCCATCCCAATGCATGTTTATACTACCTCAATAGTTCATGTAGTCATAATTCATGATCACGAGGGAGTGAACCTGGAATAGTAAAGGAAAATTTGTTTCTATTCCTAATATATGAATATTTTATATCTTGAGGACGTTGTTTCAGTTACAATTCATGTGCATTTTGGATTGATGGGAGTGTACATAAAATTGAGAGGTCACTGATCGCATCTATCTGCTCAATGCTGTCATCCTCAGATGTAGAATGAGATTTTACAAGAATAGCAGTATCATCGATGGTCATAAGATATTCAGTGTTCAAGAAATCATAAATTAATAAAGATGAATGACATTTTTCAATAACACCACAACAATCAATGCTTGATTCATTACCCAGAATTTCAATCAAGGTTGAAAACATAGAAAGGGGATTAGGGGAATGGAATGATGTGTTTTCAAGGGAACTGAGTACCTCGATTGAATTTACTAAGAGAGAGGAATGTTCTTCTGAGAGGTGCCTCATGTCATCAAGGATATTTAAATTGACTATTTCACCACATGATTCCATAGATAATGTACCATTTTGGATATTCATATTTTTTTTGGTAGTTTTCAAGAATGGTATCCCCAATATAATTGATGTGTGTCCATTGCTCATATCATCTTCTCATTAAACATCATAAAAATTAGTCGGAAAATTTAAATTTTGAACCCTCACAAGAATATCCTCTTATACACTAGAGGGGTGTGTGGTACTTCGGTTATCCAGTCGAACAATAATTCCAGTGGGCTTCAATTCCCCATCTTACACTATTGAGTAAATGATTTGAGGCATATCATTTATAGAAGAACCTAAATCAAGAAAATCATTAGAAAAATAATACTCCCCTAAGGTGAATCGAATTGATAATGTCCCATGATCCATTCACTTTGTGGGAAGTGATGGCTCTAGTGATGATGATACATTTCTCCCCAAGCTCACCTTTTAATCTTTATGAAGTATCCTTGAATGTGTACACATCCCATTTAGAAAAATTGTATATCTTGGAATTTGTTTCATAGAATCAATCAAGGGTATGTTTACCTCCTCTTTTTTGAATTTTTTCAATATTTCCTTTTCTATTTTAGTGTCCTTTTGTTTCCTTGGTTAGGTGGCCCTTTGGGGAAATAAAAGAGGAGTGGGTCGGCTGTGAGACTCATCAACATACACTCTCTTTCCTTTGGATGGGCATCTCTCAATACATTGTTTTTCAACATTTGGAAAATTTTGAAGGGTTGGAGTGGAGGTTTCCTAAGGAGGGGATGACTCTATTAAAGGATTCATATGACTCTCTAGTTGTTTTATACTCCTAAGGGTGATATCACTAACATTTCCTTTATCCCTCAGGTGAACTACTTATTGATAGGGTAGTTAACGTGACCCATGACTTTGAATTTCCTCCACCGAGTTAGCTAGATGGCTTAATTGGGTTTTGAGGTATTGTATGGAATCTTGGGTGGTTTGATGTAATTGGATATTATTGGTAGCCATTTGGTTCATCATATCTTCTATTCTAGATGTTGTTTTGGGAGGGGAGGTTGGAAAGGCCTTTGGGTGGTTGATGATTTCTGGGTGGTGGTGGTGGATGACTATTCTGACCATGTTGGTTAGATGGTTAATGAGGCTGGTTTGAATACCCTCCTAGCCTATAACATTGGTTTTCATTCCACCTAAAGTTTGATTGATAGTATGTTTCTTTCCTAATTGGTTGGTTATAGGTGTTTCCTGGGAATATTTCCTCACCGCTCTTAGAATGTTCCCTTAATTGGGGGAATTGGTCATTATAATGGGTGTTAGAAGAAATGATTCCACAATTGATGGGAGGAGAAGATTTAGATTTCCCATGCGGGAGAGCAAGTTGTAGTAGAAGGGTACATTCATCCTCAAACATTGTGTCCATCTTCTTCTATAATTCAGTACTTTTCACCACATGGACACCTTAAATAGGGATAATTGACCTTGAACCAAATTTGTAGAGTATCTTTCACCATGTTCTCAATTATGTTCCTTGAAGAAATTGGGGTTTTATCTACATGAAAACCTCCTATGGTAGCATCAATCATTTTTCTATCAATAGGTATTAAACATTTCTGACAATATTTTATTAAAAGTTGTTCACTTATTTGTTGGTTTGGAAAACTTGAACATAATATTTTAAATCATTCCCAATATTCATGAAGTGCTTCCCCATGAGATTTTCTTATCCCACAAATTTCATTCCTTATAGTTTCAGTTCGAGCGGATGTGAAATATATTTCCTAAAAAGGCGTTTCATGTCCACCCTGCCTCTTATAGGGGATTTAACATAATATAACCAATATTTGTTGTATTTTATAAGGAAAATGGGAATGTTCTAGGCATTTCATATTCTTAATTATCATTAGCATGTTTTAATGTTTAAAAAAAGTATGAAATTATTTTTAATTCTTGTGTGGATATTCTCTAGATAGTCCATGGAATCTTGGTAATAAATGAATTAGATCGGATTTTCATTCAAATTTGGGTGTATCGCCCTTCAATTGAATGTATGTGGGTTGGATTTCAACATTAGGTAAAGTTAGTTATTTTAATGTCTGGTAATTTTCATCCATTTCAATTTTTTTTTTCAGTTTTGATAATGTTTATTGAATAATATGATGAAGGATAAAGAAAAGTGTAGTTTTCTTGTGTGTCCTCTTTCAAAGGGTTCAATAGTGTGTATCGGGGTCGTGGACGTAAGATCCTCTCCGGTTCGGGTTCGAAATGTGGAAAATCCCCCGCATTATCATGCATCATTCACAAAACCTATATAATAAATAAACCAAAACACAATAATATATGTAAAGTTATAAGATAAAACAAATAAATTTTCACAAAATTTTCAATAGTCATATAAAAAACTTGCATTAAAAACCAAAGTGCTTCCGGGAAACGGTGCCAAACTGTGAACGTGCAGTCATGAGACTTCAAATTTATTATTATTTTAAGTTTGATTTGTAGTATATGGAAGACCCTAGGTAATCTATATAACAGAATTGGTTGGTTTAGATTGTGTGTTTTTTAAAAAAAGTACTAAAAGTGGGGTGGTATAAAAATTTTTGTATAGAAAATGACTTGATTTAAAGAGATTAATAGTTGATAAATAAAGGTGGTGTTTTAGAATTATGATATAATGAGATAATTTCAATTACACTACCAATTTTTTCGAGTTCATCATTCAGAAAAATAGACATGGTTTAATGGAATCCTTTGGTTGAGGATTTTCAAGATCTCAACTTCCCTATTTCCTTTAAAAATATACTTAAAGAACAACCCTTTGACATAGCAATCGTGTTGTCAAGGGCTGGGAATAAAGCATAAATAAGAAAAGCTACCAAAGAATAATAAAAGCTTTATTATGTGTGAGATAAATATGACTCTTGTCTTGTCCAATAGGAATAACACATGATTCTCACTTGAAATCTCAAATCAATCTGTGTTGAAATAAAAAGGGTTTCACTTAATTATAACAATAGAAATAAAATTAGAGGAGAATAATGTTAAGATAAGAAAGAAGTGATTTATTTATCAATAAAATTAAACAATACCAGTAGAAGAACAAGTGTGGTAAATCGCTACCATGTTTGTGTAGATCCCTCGAAATGACCATCCAACATTTAGCACGACATCGGGATGAAAATGAAGATCGAGTGGAAACTCCTTCTCATTCTGGATCCCCCTATGAGGATAGGGACCTCTAGGAATTCTAGGATGATGATAGGACTCCTATATAACTCCAAATTTGCACCACTTAACTCCTTGGATGAACATACAATGAGGTTCCCATGGTGATTTTTATAGCCAAAACGGGACATGGTTTTGGTGACCATATTTCTGAGATACCACTTGTGATCTAGTTTTGAAATAGTATAAAGTCATATCACAACTCTAGAAAAATATAAGAGATGTTAGACGGCCCATTTCATGTCTCCTTGTAGATGTTGGTAGCCATTAGACTACTAGATTTGGAGATATAGTCAAAATACCAAAACAAACATTTGAATTCTGGTAGATTCTATCCCCTAGACAGAATGGTTCAGATGGGCCACCAAATGGGAGAATTCAGATGAGGTTCCTCCATATGAGTTGTCTCTCATCATGTTTTGGAGAGGAAGACCATGTTACAGACTATTAGGATGCACATTGGTCTCTTAATGTGCAAAACAGTGTACATATGTCTATGGGATGCCAGACAGTTTGGCCCATTTTTCTTCTAGATGATCTCCAAGCATCCAAATCACCTCAACCTTCAATGAAAATATCAAAACAGGTATACTTTTAATTTTAACTGTGATAAACATTAAATCATTGAATAAATAATTATTCTCAATTTATTATTATATTTTGATTATTCATTACAAAACAAGTTTAAAACAGAGGTGTAAGGGTGGTGTTGGATAGTGAATCGCTATGTGATCACCATGTTAAAGGAAAAACGAGAAATTAAGGACAAACATATTCTAGTAAGAACTATTATATTATAGAAACAAATTCAATTAATCTATTTTTAGATTTAGTTCGTCAATTTTGATCAAATTATTGAAAAAATTTAATGTTGGTCTAGTGTTTCATTGATTTTTTCAATTTTAATATTTAACTAAAAGATAAAACCAAAAAGAACACTTTCTTGAAATGTCCATAAAATTTTGTGCCAAATATCAAAAAAAAATCTATGTTTTGTTATAATTAATTAATTTTAAATATAAATGATGTATTTATATCATTTTACTTTTTAAAAATATTTTTTTAATGAAATTACTATCCTAATTGAATATATAATAGTGACATAGTGCTTATAGAAGCACTAGAAAAACATGTATATGTACGTATAGTCTCATAAATTTATAATTACCCGTATGGTAAAATTTCATATAAATATTTTATATAAATATAATATTTTAGTTCTATTTTAGTTAATAATATTTTAATTCCAATATTTTTATATTGTATTCGATGTCAATTTAAATAAATAATTCAATGATTAAATTAATGAAATAATATAATAAATAATATTTTATTAAATTATTTAAAATTATTTAAAATTATTCCCACGTGAAAATGATTTTTTTGTAGTTGAAAATTTCATCCTTGGTCTATTTATTGGAAAAATATTTCTTTTAGGATAAATATCATGTCCCATAGTGGGTAATTTATTCATTGTAATCAACTAATGGGTTCTCCTATTGTTGAATATCATAAAAAAAGATGAATATTCCAAATTTTATTATATATTATATCAAAACATAATCTAATGATATTTGAAATTTATCATTATACCTTAATTTTTCATGCGGAATTATTTATATTAATTTAATATTTTAGGTAATAAAAGGGTACCCCAGCCATTATTTATTAAACGGAACCTATAATACTATATTTATTGATCTTAATAATCCATTATACATCCACAAAAAACCCAAATATCATCCTCAAACTACCACCCACATCGTAGAGGTCTTGTATTGTTCAGAAAACCATACAATAAATGAATTTACTGTATTCCTTAAGTGATTGTCTGAATAATTGGTGTCATCCTTATCCAAGTGTTATCATATTATTTATTATTCTATCTTTTTGTAAACTTACTCTATAATGGTGAAATTATAACATCATTATATTAAATAAACATGCATGTTATTATATTAATCCAATAATATATATGATCATCCTCTTCAATTAAATGGGAAATTAAACTATCGCTCATTCGTTCAACAGAATACTTCTACACTGACCTATGTAATTATTCTACCATTAATGAATATCAAAAAGAAACTAATGATGTATTTTAAGTTAATGTATTATATTAATGATATACTTACTATTATGTAAATCTAATATTTCTTTTCATTTCATACAATTCAATTCACTGAAAATTGATTATGTTGTTCTGGTGTATCTGTGAACTACCATCTCAATAAATATATGTGAATCCTTTTTCATCAACACATAAAATAGATGATACATAAAAGTTTTTTTAATTAAATAATATGGTATTTGTGATATAACTATAGAAATATTAAATAATTTTTATGTCATATTAATATTTATCATTAATAAATTGAAACGTTATCCATGCATAAATATGTCATACTATCTGTATGATTGTAACATAGTTTATTTCTCATAACCAACATTCATAGTTAGTTTTAAATGTATTAATTATTTATAAACATGATAATTATGTCCTGATTAATTTGGATATGATGGATTAATGGCCTTTTTCACTATAGTCATCCTGCAAAAAAAAATTTTATATTGGTTCTGTATATTGTCAAAACGTCCAAAATGAATATATATGATTATCTAATAAAATGTTAAATGAAAATAAAAAAATAATATGGAATAAGAAACATAATTAATGATTTGAGAACCAAAAATAATTAACATAATTATATTTTTTATGAAGATAATGATCATGTGTGGGGATTGGATATTGAGGTAATGGCCACTTAACTTTTAACTCATTGATTAAATTGATTTTTTAATTGATTTATAAATCCTTATCTTCCATTTACATAAACATGAAAACATTATTTATATGATTTTATAAGGAAATTAATGATTTTTAATTGGAATTTTATGTATATTGTTAATTTCCTAAAAATATATTATTAGAAATATTTTCATTTATTATATAGAGAATGATTTAATTTTCATTATAATAGACAAAGTTAATTTTCTATATTAAGGTACACCAAATCACATGATCTTCCCACCACTAAAACAATTATTTTTTTCACACATTACATGATACCATTTCTACTAAAATTGAAACAATCCTTACCATTGTTCCCGTTGTTTTTTGAAAAATGGGATTTAATAAAAACAAATATATCAATATCTAAAATAGAAAGAATTATGGGATAAAAAATATTAATGAGGTTAAGATTTTTAATTTTTGGTATGGTCCTTTTATATATTTTTAGTTTGCGTGATCACGGTATACCTCCAAAATAACATATGTAATGTTTCCCATCATTGAGGATTTCTTTTTGAATTTGGTCGTATAGTTATTCAAATGGTAAGGGTTCCTAAAATGGTATTATATTATTTCAATGAAGATGATGTCACAATGAACCTAAATGACTTTTTTATTGTTTATAATTACTTTACATGGAATTTATTGACTCCAAAGAGTATGCAACTAATGTTTTTAATTAATTTTCTAATTCATTTTTCTTGTAAAGTTGGCTATTTTAATAATACTATTATTCACGGGTTCAAAAGTATTTTAAAGACACCACATTTTTATTAAATTTACTTTATTTCAATAAAAATTATTTTATGAAAAAATTTGGTATAAATGGAAATTTATTGTGAATGTAAGGGATCATATTGTAATAAATTTTAATATTTTTAAAGCAATACTCTGTTTTGGATTTAAGGGTTATAAAACAGACTAAATGGTTTCTCTATTTCATTCTTTTTGTATCTATTACTGTAAGTTTTATTATCTTCCCTCATTGTAATTTTTTTTCACAGATTTCATGGATTTTATTGAATCAAAATAACATATATAAATTTATAATGATTTCCAATGAAATGAAATGGTTGTTAATTTTTATGTTTTGAATTCAGATAAAAATTAATACCGTGGGAATTGGTACAAAATTTATTTTATGGTTTCTTATGTAAGAGGTGTGAAAAATTTACATTAAACACTAATCCAAATATATTTTCTAATATAATTGAATGAATTATTGGATCAATTCTCAATATTTTCTAATGTTTATTTTATGGTCCATACTTTTGGAATCAAAAAAATGTTTTAGATAACTTTATATGTTATGATATTGTTATATGTATATATATAAAATATTTATAAATGTTTAGTAGATAATATGAGAAGTTGTAGTATTGTATAACCTTATTGGTTATTATGTTCAGGAGAAATATTATTATTTTTGGATATTATATTTATAAAGATAATGAATTTTTGTATAACAGATTTGATGTTTTCGAAAATATAAAAATTTTATTCGTATTTTATTTCTATGGATCATTTTTATTTTAAGAAGAAATTATAAATTTCATTGTTTATTAACCTATTATTTACAGAATAAATATAGATTAACTGATCAATAGAAAAGGATCTATAATGTCTTTATTATTCCTTAAATATCATTTTTTTCATCAAAATAATGGAAAATGATTGTTCTAATATATTTTTAATTCAATTTTAATTGAAATTATTCTAAAATAAACTATCTTATATATAAAACAACCTTTTATTAAATAAAAAATTATATTGATCATTGTATTGCTATTATAGGATTTGAAAATATCCACTGATACATCTCATTTTGATATTGAAATTACACCAATGACTTAACAATTTATTTTTTGAGATATATACTTTATGTTGAATGATAAAGGGGATATCAACATCATAAATGGATAACCTAAAATAAAAAATTTACGTAAAAATTATCTTCATATGTTCTATGTGTAAAAAAATTTTGGGATTATATTTTAAAATAATTAAGACACAATTAAGGTCAAAGAGTTGTGGGAATTAATTATTATAGAATATGATGATAAAAGATTTTAATTATTTAATAAGGATGTTGAATGAAAGATTTATTTATGGATAATGTTTTTATAAATATGATGATGTGGTATTTTACCCTTGACATTATTATATCATCTAAATGGTCTAGGAATCATTAATCTAAAATAAGGTATTCTAAAATATGTTTTTATTTAAAATAGTAAAATACATATTAGATAGAATTAAAAAATTTAAAAATTTGTGTGGAGAAATGGATATAATTTTGGATAAATTTGTTGAGTTTTCATAGATATTTGTGGAATTTTTTACCCATAACAATAACATGGGAAAATGATGTTTATTTTAAAAAAACTTAAATTTCTATTGAAATAATATTATTGGATTTTGTTACCATTAGGAATTAATTGATCTTAAATATTATTATGATTATAGGATATTAAAAGTTTAGAATATATGTTTTATCATATAGATAACCATGGAAGTGAAAAGTGATTTTTTGATTAAGGGATTCATATTATTTCAAAATAAGTACACTATTTATGAACCTTATATTATTATGGATAATGGATCTACATAAGGATAATATGGGGCTTATTTAACGAAAAATGTTTAATTTTTTTTATCAATATATTATATTAATATTTGTTATTTTAAATCATGTTATATATGAAAATTAATATCATTTTGTAGAATTTTAATGATTATGGAATTTATATTGGGGTATAGGAATTTCAGAGCAATTGATGTTATCTATAGATAAATTTAAATCTTATCTTCAAATAATATGTGTTAAACTCTTTCTAAAACATTGGACTGAATTTTAGTAATAAATATTTTGATCAATTTTGAGGATCATAATTTATTTAATGATTCAGTTTGATATTTGGGTATTGTGGTTTAATTTTTAATATTAATGTATTATTTTATCATATAGTTGTTTATTAATTTTTGGAATTATATTAACATGTTATAAACATTTTGGTTATTTTAAAAATGTAAATAAAAAGGATTATTATTATTATTATTATTTAAAATTATGTAATATTTTACCTATTGATTTTAGTGCTTCCATCAGAAAAGATTAGTTGGAATTATCAACTTATGGGAAAAAATATCACAATATATTGGAACATTATTAAAGGATGAAATAATGTATAATGTGAGTATATTTCCTTATGTTCTTAGATTATATCATAATTTAATTCCTTAACATAAGGGAATGCATATTTAATTAAACTAATAATAATATTATAAATAGTTCAATTGAATAGATGTTATTTTTCACACATATTTGGTTTATAATTGTGTGGCCATTAAAATTCTCATGATCATTCACTTTTTTTGTGTCTAATATCCTCCATCACACTCTATAATTATTTTGAAACTATGATATCCGTCCATGTCGATATTTTCAATTGTCCATAAAATTACTCTATTTTGAACCATAGTATTTATCCATTCATTGTAAACTTCATACATCCCATTCTTTATTATTATAACTATGTATTACTAATCATTTTCTGTTGTGGGATTTCAACATATGAATTTTAAAATGTAAAATCCTTGGTTACCAAGATCAAGATAAAATTACAAAAATGATATTTTAAAAATATAGGGAATTTAAATATATTTTTATTTCAAAGTAGTGAATCAATTTTATAGTTTACAGAACATGAAACAACAAGATTAAACGAATTATGAAATTTAAATTATTAAATGTGACCATTTAAAAATTTAATTGAATTTTAGGGAATGAATAGGGTTAATGTAGTTATATAAAGTATATATAATATTGTTAATAAATAAAAAATAATAAATTTATTCTCACTAACAAATTAATAAATTTTAGTAAATCAATTTAATTACAAAAAAATTTGTTTTCTTAAAAAAAATATAGATTTTTGATAAGATGTTTATAATGAATTTATTTTTATTTTATAAATTTCATTATATAATAAGAATATAAATTTTGAACATAGTTTGTAAAATTTTTCATAGAGTTATATTTTAGAATTTATTTGATAATCCAGAATTCTAGTGAATAGTGAAAAAATATATTTAATTGAAAATGTATTTTTATTTGATGATTTCAAGAACTACCATTATGTCTGTAAAAAATATTAATGTAAAATTATTTTAATTAGCATACTATTTATCAAATAGATTTCTATGTAATAAATTTTATAGATGAATTTGTTATAGAAAAAAATATACCACTTAAAAATTCAATTTGTAACAAAGTTATTTTGTTCACAATTGGTGGGATACAATTTAAATTAAATTATAATAAATCTATAAATTTAATCATAAAAAATATATTCTATATTTAAAATCAACTTTTATAATTTGGTAATTATTTAAATTTAGTTTTTAGTCATACAAAGAGTAACACTATAAAATCATTATCATAATAGTAAGGGTAAATATGGTAATAAAGGATAAAAGTGTTATGATAATGATTATTAAATGATCCAAAAAAAAATTATACAAAATTTTATGATTATTATTTTGATATTTACATCCTTTTTTACATAAATATTTCAACATGGTTCGATATTTTATTGATTATGATAGTTAAAATATTTAAGTGAAAATACAAATACCAAAATTTCCCTTCAATTTTTTAAAATATATAATATTTTTTGACAAGGATTCAAAAAAATATATTTTTATAAAATATTCATTGAAATAATTTTTTTATTGTAATTTTATTTTATCTCTTTAGTAATGAACAATTTACAAAAAATTCTTATACAAATCCATTATAGTACTGGTGCATATAGTATAAGAATTTTAAAAATTAATATTAAAAATATAAAATTAATATTGCATGAGCAAAATAATATGAAAATTGATTTCAAAAGTATATATATCATATTAGAGCTATATAAATGTATTACAAAAAAATTACATTCTATTCATCTAGTTTTAAAAAAAATTAGATGAATAGTTTCCAAAATCACATTAATGATATTTTATAATAAATAATATTTTGTTAAATGATTAACGATCCCTATAAATTTTATCGTCATAAAATGAATTTAAATATGGTTTTAAATATCATACATGTTACATTTTTTATCCAATTTTCATTTTAAATTAATAATCATTACCAATAATGAGTAAACAAATTCATCACGGTAGTGCTCAAAAGGGTAAACCATGGGTTAAACTGAAATATAATGATCAATACACAACATAAACATGTCCAATTTTTTGTTTTATGAGATTTATTGACCCAGAATCCTAATATACTAAAAATATACCATTTTGGTTCCATTTTTTCAAGAGTAATAACATATTTTAATTTACTACATTATATAATTCCAAGGGAGCCTTTATCCTCACATATTAAAGGACACATCCTATCATATTTTATTAAAATTTTATAAGAAATTTTTTCAGCCAATCCATAAAAATTATTCTTCACATACCTCACCACTTTTTATATATTTTTGTTTTTTATAAAACCATCTGATGAAGGAATTATTTTGTAATACTTAAGAGGTTGTTTGAAGAAGTTGTATAATACATATCCAAGAGTTTTCATTTTATTAATTCTTAAAAAAAATTAGATATTCTCAATGATAAAATAATAACATAAGTATATTCCATATATTTGGATGTTATTTTATTATTTTAAAAATGTATATCATTATACTCTACTATTAAATGGGATATGAACTATCATTTGTGTGCATGAAACACTTCTGGTTCACAAACTATTGTTATTTGTCATCCATCATCTCTCTCGCATATATTTAAATATTTGATTTGTAGAAAATATATCATATTTTTTAAATAATTTATATTTTGGTAATGTAATATATAATATATTTTGATATCATTCTACTCATTGATGAATTATAATAGCACTCATGGGTGAGTGTGGGTACCCATATTCAGAAAGTGATGTCATTTATTTTTCTACACTAAACAAAAGGGATACAATATATATATTAAAAAATTTACTTTTTATTTATGATAAACTGATTAATCATGAAATATAAAATAACACATACATTATTTTCATCACTATCATTGAAAAATTGAATCATTGTTCATGTTTTGGAACAACCTGCCATCTCCATGAATCTAACATAATTTATTTTTCATACCCATTATTCATGGTTTGTTATTAATGTATAATTGATTTATGAATATGATAATTATCTCATGAATATTTTTCATATGATGGAATAGTTATCATATTGACCATAGTCCACTCTCTAATCTCATTTTTGATATATCATATGGATATCATCAAAATGTATTAAATGAATATAAATGATTCTGTAATTGAATATAAGAATATAATAAAATTTAAAATATGAATAATAAACATGAATATTATTATTATGAAATTAAATATTTAAGATATGTTCATTATTTTGGACGATAATGAATGTATAATATGAGTCAGACTTGATGTAATGAAAAAGTTATTTTAAAAACACCATCTAATATTTTTTAATATTTATTGTATAAATATTTTTCTTCTATATCCATATTATTAAAAATAACATTGTTATTTAAATGTAAGGAATTAAATGAATTATAAAGTAAATTTTATGTCACATTTTACATTATTTCAATTGTTTTCATAAATATTATTTTTACAAATTTTATATAGAATAACCTTATGGTATTTGTAATATATAAATGGAATTTAAATTTTCAATTAAACAACATCAATATAATTCCCCACCAGAGCATATGATATTTGATGATTTGGAAAAAAAATTAGTATTCCATGTTATATTGAAAGTAGAAAACTCCACCCACTTATATAGGGTATTTTTTTTGAAAATGGGATTTTAAAGAAATTGGATAGATCAATATCTAAAAATGATATAAATATAGTTTCATAAGGATATAATTATTATTTTTATGTTTTTTATGAACAATATAGTTCATAGATATAGTTTTTTATTTGGTGAGTCTGATATAAATCTCTAAAAAACATGGTGTTGATTATGTTATCTACAAGAATATTTTGGGAAGATGAATATTTGGTTATTCTAATTTTATGGTTAATGTAATGGTTCTATGAAAATGATATCCCAAGTCTCATATTTGACTTTTCAATAATTCCTGATGTGTTTCCATAGAATTTATTGATTTAAATTGGTTATATAATTGTCTCCTTAAATGATGAAATATCCAATTAGTCTAAAAAAGTTTTTAAGGAAAATATTTAATGGTTTGTTTGGTTATATATAAAACTATAAAAATTATAATTTTTCTATTATTTTTTCCTATAATGTGTTATGTGAAAATACATTGGCCGAATTGATAATTTCATGTGTATGAAAATTAATATTAACATGTTAGTTTATATTTTTTAAAACAAAAAATGTATTTGCGATTTTATTGAATTAATTTGGACAAAAAAGTTTCTACCTTTATTTAATCTTGCCACTTACTATGGGTTTTATTCTCTCATTCTATTTAAAAATACATTTCATATGTTTTATGGATTATTAGGAACAATGAAGGTCAAATGATGAAAACCGAACATATTTTACATGAAAAAATAAAATGATTATATTTACAAATCGAAAAGGTATAATAAGAGGAATTTTCCATCATTAATTAAATTGGGTTATTTATTATCATTTATAACCTATTTCTATAAAATAATAAAACATAACTATCATAAAATAAAAGAGATTGATTTAATGACATTAAACTCAGTATTATTTAATGTTTATGGATATGGAATTAAACATTATGACATTTAAATGTAGTACATGTGAGATATTTTGTATATACATCCCAGAGGGAAATATGGAACACATCATTCACATTTAATTATTTTGGTGTAAAATTATATTGATATGAACCGACACATATTTGATCATGAATCTGAAATATCCTATTGTGTCTTGGACAAGGAATTCCCTGCATTAAATACTTCTTATCTCTCTTTTTTTATCTATATTAAGGAACCCATTCTATACATCCTAAAACTCAGTGTCTCCTCAATGATTGTATGAATAAATATTCTCTCAGATATTTGAAAATATTGTTTAATGATGAATGCTTTTAATCCTATTTTACAACCATTCAACCAACTCAGGTCACAATAGATTACATTCCCTATCATTATCCCTTCATATTATAGATATAAATTATTTTGACATAAACCATCATAAGGAAACAATTTTTTTTAGTGGAAGCTATATTATATGAGAACTAGATGAGAAGAATATGCTTATCCCAACCAAATTTTATTTTCATATAGTGTTTTCAAAATATACCACCATGTTTATTTTTAGTCCTCTATGATTTTCGATCATTTTATAAGAGAATTAATATACTAAAGTACAACCATGTGATCAAATAATATTGGGGACTTTTATATAGAATAAAGATAAATTATTTCCTAGATTATTTATAATTTAGTGTTGTGTTCCATGTAGCCTCAAAATTTATGATGTATACACTTTCAATTTATTTGGGTGAAAAATAATTCCTAATGGAAATTTAGCGAATATTCATTTTAAGATAGACCACTACACTCAGTAATACATTATATGTTATGGATTAATTGAAAATATAAAAAAATGGTGATATTACTGAAAATAAATATAGATATTGTTAATTTTAACATTAACTCCTTATACTATATTCTATTTTCATTCTCATTCAAATAGACCAAAAACATTGATGTCTATTAATAAATTCCAATATACATTTTGTCCAACAAGTAGTTCTTCTGGTGATCACTGTAAATATTTATTCTCTATTAATGTATAGTGAATGATGAGTTATGTGAATAATTCAAAATTTATTTCTTTATCTAAGGGATTGATGTTATTCGTAATCAAGTATCAAATATGGAACACATTAGTTATCAAGGATAAAATCTAATTGATTATAAATTCTTATAGAATCCATCTTCTTTTGTTTCACTATATCATACCTTTCATCTACATAATCTTATCTAGAATGGATTGTTAAAATTTCTATTAAACAGGGTAATAATATATTCATTTATTTATGACTTATAAATACATCCCATTCATATCAATGAATATCGGTTATTTGAAAATCATTATAATTGATAGGGTAGCATGGTATTTTCTACAGTGAGAATCAAAAAACCCATTATATTATTTTCAATTATGTTGTATTGATTAATCATGGACCATGGAAAACTCGAACATTGTCCATTTATAAACATTCTCTTATTTATGTGTGAATTTATATTTTAAACTATTCTAATTATTTTATATGACCCAAATCTCACTAATTTTTAATACTTACAATTAATCAATTTATATATCAATGTAGCCATGTATATATTATATTTTCTATGGTTATAGTTAGGTTTAAAAAAAATTCATGAAATATTCTGTCAGTTTACCTTTTTCTTGATTATTCAACAAATTCCATTAATTAGTTTTTCCATCTATATTAAAAACATCACATGAGGGTACTCATAGTATATGTGGAATGATTAAATACTCATTATCATATTAGATATTACTCCATATTCATTGTTAAGTTTTAATATTAATCCCTTAACTATAAGATCAGTTATTGGCATTGAAAATCATTATATGGTTCCCACCGGTTATCAATGCTACCTAGAAAATATAATAAATCTATGGTTCTCTATAACACCTTTCCATAAAGTGCATTTTTCAATTTCATTTTTTGTCGATGGATTCCCCAAGATTCATTCAATCATGATCAATTATCCCAAGAAACTAATTTACATCATCTAAAAGTCACATTTCAGGACTAATCATACACCATTTCATTAAATAATAATTCCAACACAATCCCTTAATGATATTGAAGTTCACCCTTAACAATTGATTTTATTATAATATATTAAATATTCACCACTATAATGTTATTATGGTAGCAACTAAAGTTTCAATAAACATTATATATAGATATTTTAGTTGGATTTGTATGTCTGAATAGAATATCTTTGAACACTTATTGCCCATATCATGTATAATAGATTATATTTCAAATATATTCTCTCCTTAAAATTATATAATGATATAAATGTTACATATCTACCTTTATAATGTATAAATAACATTTAAGTGGATTAATCAAGTTCTCAATACCTTTTAATTCAGAATATTTCGTTTTGGTGATAAAAATATTTTTCAGTTGTCAATGAATAACTATATATATCAAGAAATCTTCTTGATAAAGAGGACATATGCACCGTAAATGTAATAAACTACTTAATATGATGTATATTTTTTTGAAATTCTATTGTCATTTATTCTACAACTCTTCTAGTTATATTACGTCCATATTAAAGTGTCTATTGGTTATATATATGGCTACTGACATAAGACTAATTTATAAATCCTCCTAATAATTAGGGGGAAGACTAGAAAATTTTTTGGGAAATAAATTTTTTTTCACCCAAAACTATCGTATTGTCATTGTAAATACATTAAATACATTAAAACAATCGAGAAAAATATTATTTTTCATTTCATCTAAAAATAAAACTAATGTGGAACTCTATAATATAAATTTATACACATCCTAACATTTTCGCATGAGAGTGGACTTTAATGGGATATCGAAATAGATTTGTTTTTTCTAATATTTAACATAATCACTAAATAATGAGTGAAAAAATATTCTTCATATATCATGATAATATTCAAAATGATGAATTATTATATTTCAAAGAATAATATTCCTAGAGACACAAACATGGGATGTTTACAACACATTGGTTGTAATTAAAGGAGAATATGCCTTTTATAAATAACTGTACTTCATAGTATCTAGAAGGTGATTCAGCTATTCAATAATATATATCATATTTTAATGTAATGGATAAAATATAAAAGAAAAAACAATTATCACCCATGAGTGAGAAGTATGTGGACAATTAAATATATATTTTTTCAACTCCACCTATGTTGTTCTAATTGGGTATGATTTACATTACTTATATTTCCTATATAGAAGTGGGCATTTCTTCCCCTCTATTTACTTTTTTTTCTTTCAATATATTTTATACGTCCAATGTTCCTTTCAATTCAATCATTAAATAATGTTTGGTGCATTGTATGGTTCTGTAAGGACCCGGCCAAAAACATTACATATTCAAGTTATTTTTGAAACAGGGAATCAAGTTATTTTTTCAAAGATATTTTAGCTATATAGTTTTGGAGAATAGATAAAAAATAGTACACCCATATAGTATATGTGAATACATTAACCCATGAAATATTTTTTCCACAAAACATGTAAAGACCCAGAATTTCCTTTTAATTTTTTTAATTAAATGGGAATTTTACGAATCCGCAAAAAATTCTGGTGCTTGATTCCGAGTCCCGGTGTTCCCGGAATAAATTTCTTATATTTTCTTCATTGTATGTTCAATAAATGTACGAGCGGGTTTTTATAACTTTTGAACTGATACTTGGAATTGAAATACGAGGGAACCATTGAACTCGTAGTGCCGGTATTCGCTAAAGGAGACTTTCACGTCAACGACAGTTAGTCAAAAGTGAAGGATGGTTTTTGTGTTTATTGTTAATGAATTAAATATTAACATGTTTGGGTAAACATTATTTTTTTGTTGGTTAAAGCCTCCATGTTGATGTTGGAGGTGGGTACCACCACACCTTAACCTCCCATGAGTGGTTTTGGTAGTGGCGCCCACCCAAGGTCTAACCCCTCTTCTTGTTTATTGAGGTGGGGACCACCCGTGGTTAAACCCCCTTAAATCTCCCCAATAATGGGGATAAACCCTCAATTTTTCCATTAAGTATAGGGGAGCCTCTTCATCACCCCTAATAATTAATGTTCCAAATCCCCGTCAATTAATTAATTAACTCATTTGAATTTTTGTGCCAAAAATTACATAATATATAAACATAATCTCTTATTTTGGATGGAATTTTCCTTTTGGTGGAACTTGAGGAGAAGAGAGAGCTTAGGGTGAAAATCTCTAACCAATGAAGAATGAAGAACGAAGAATGCTCCCAATGAAGAGAGAACTCCTTCGACTTTCTTCCTCAGAACCCCCTCCGACGTGGGACGTCTTCAAACGACCTTCCCTCCTCATCATCGTCAACAAACTGACCCACGAGTTTGGATTGAAAGTCTATGGCAGACGTGACGAATGACGACAACACTGACACCTTCCCTATGACTTCGTCAATGAACATTGAACCAAGGTAGGGGTTCAAACATTGTTTTTATTTCTTTTTATTCATTTTCCATTGAGGTTTATTATTCGAAGATGCATGTTATCACTCTAATGCAGAGGGTGTGGGCTAAACGAATACTACCTGACCCCTCTGCCGTATTTTTTGGATTTTGACACTAAATGCAGAATGAGTCTAGGTTGAGCGATTTTCATCAACAATTATCGTGGACCGAAGGGGATGTCCTGAGTTATGCGTGTCTACTTCCAGAATGAGTATCGTGCAACCAGAACTTGTTTGGTGACCCTTGGATGGTTCACTGGTGATCGGAACTGATGAATACCACCGAAGGGACGATGGGAAGGGCGGCCGACACTCCAGTAGTCCTCGTGGACAGCGGCGAAGCAATCAAGCCGTCAGGTTGACAGTGGAGGCGTGGTGAAACTGTGATGCACGTTGGAGAAAAGTGGGGCCAAGGCCTAAGTCGCGGCGTCAAAGGATGAGCGTCCAACTCTGCCAGTCACCGAAGGAGGCGTAGGAGAAAACAATCAGCTCGGCCATCCAGGAGGAGAGGCACTCGTTGCATGGGTCCTGCGTGACACAGGCCGGTTCCACGTGGCACCAATTTTGATCTCCACCCCCCATAATGTTTAATCGGTTCAGGATTCCAGGGGATGCAACCTTCCCACTAGACACGGCTACGGTGGACCCCACGGTTCGTCAGTCCTGGGCCGAGCCCAGTGCTGCACGGACCCAGCGCTGCGCGGACCCAGTGTTGGGCAGAACCAGCTCGGACCAGGCCGCCTAGCGCGGGCCGGGATGCCCCAGTGGGTAAGGTCTCCCCCACGGGCTAGTTCGGACCCTCGGACTGGGTCAGACACCAGTTTGAACCCAGGTTGGGTCGGGTCGGTCCGACCGGGTCAGACCGGACTTAGACCTTTTTGACCTCTTTCCACTATTTTCCCCATAACTTGAGCTACGGACGTCCATTTGACAAATCTTCTACGGTGATAGAAACCATGGAGGAAGAAAGTTATTTTGGTATAACCCACTCAAGATTTGGACATAGTTGGTGTACATCGATGTTGGATTGAATGTAAATCCAACCAGGCCCTCGGAACGGAAATTCCAATAACTCTCAGACTGGGTGTCTGATTGATGTGTTGTCTGTCACGTTGGGTATCTTATGCTAGGATGGATATTTTGGAAACATAAACATGGGACATCATGGATGTTAATTTATCAAAACTTGGATTGATGAGTGGACCCTCCCGGAATCCAGAGTGCCTTTTGCGGAAACCTTGTGGTTGGATGCTCTCTGACTACAGTTCCTAGATCCTATGTTGGTTCGACAGCTTTGACTACTATTCCTCGATCCTGTGTAGGGTCGACAACTCTCACTATTATTCCTAGATCATATGTTGGTTCAAAAGCTCTCAATACTGTTCTTGGATCCCGTGTGGGTTCGATAACTGTGAATACTTTTCTTGGATCCTGTGTGGGTTCGATAGCTCTAACTTCTGTTCTTGGATCCTGTGTGGGTTCAACAACTCTAATTTTTATAATAGGATCCTATGTGGGTTTGACAAAATAGATGATTTAGTGGCTATATCTAATCATCTCTAACTCTCAAAAAAAATATGTATACCTGTGTGAGATGAGTGAGTAACTTTTGTGTTTTCCACATGATTGAGATGTATTACTTGATAACATAGGTATATTTATGGGAATATACTTAAGTGGGGTTATTTTTTGATTTTATTCTTGGTGGTTTATCCTTGTTGGATTTTGTGAGACCTTGAGGTTATCGGGGTCCCTACTAAATATCGTTATACTCACACCTGCATAGGTTATGACTACACCTCATTGTGTTAGATGCAGACGATGGACAACGCTGATTAAGGTTGAGAGTACAAGAATCGGACGGTACTCGTAGGTAGTTCATATGGCATGACCGTACAAGGTGGAGACGGATGGAGCTGGAGTACTGAGTAGGCGATCTATGCCTACCCTTCAGGTAGGATCCTTGGAGGATTACCCAACGACAGTTTTTATTTTCTTTAGCTGTACTTTCTGTTTTCTTGTACATTACAGCTGGGCTTGTATTTCCAGCCCCTGTACTTTTTAGCACTCTTTTGTTATAAAGTTTTACTTAGTGTTTTTCTTCCAACTTGAACTATGTTGTGTGAATTTTTAGGTTTTAAAGGCAATGCTTTCCTAGTTTTATGGATTTACAACTTTGTTTCCAGTCTCCATCACCTTTCCTATGGATGGCGATCTTACGGTATTCGTGGAATGGGCCCCGGGGGACAGGTCATGACAATTGGTATCAGAAAAGTCAGTTCTACCTCAGAACATATGAATCTGATATTTTTTATGAAGCGTTAAGGGTACAATTTGTGGTTTCAATTCATGGATTCCAGTGTTGGTGTGAAGGCTGACGTATCCATACACAAGGACCCTGACTTCTGATTTTTGACATAGTGCATGAAAACACTGATTGTGTGTGTTTTTTCAAGAGTTTTCTTTGTTATATCTTGAGTCATCTAACCAGTTATACCTTATTGATGGTCGTGAACCTGTTTCTTTTCAGGATGCCTCTACGCAAATAGCCAACTGGGTTCCAAGAGTTGTACACACAGATAGCCCATCGAGAGACGATGCCTCAGTGCAGCGCCCTTTTCCTGCGGAGGCACCAGTGGTACCACTCCCCATTGGGACACTACTGCCACAAGCCCCAGCAGAAAAGAGTGCCTGCTTCCTGAGCGTGTTGCATGAGTTCCAGTGCCAGAGGCCACCCAGGTTCAGCGGCGAGATGGACCGGCAGGTAGCTAAGGATTGGCTGGAGGATATGGTGAGAGTCTTTAGACTAGTAGGGACACCAGCCGACCTCATGGGGATCACTTGAATGAGTCTACTTTAGTCAGAATCAGGCATACGGTGGAGACTGATTCACTAGGTGCATGACGATATGACACTACTCTGGGCAGACTTTGAGGGCCTCTTTCGGGTGGAGTTTGTCCCTTCCACCCTTCATGCAGTGCAGATACAAGAGATACTTCTTCTATAATAGGTAAGCAAGACAGTGGCATAGTCCTTAGAGAGGTTCACCAACCTCTCGCGCTACTCCACAGATAAGGTATGTGAACCAGTCATCCGGGATTGGTGTAGAGACCCGAAGCCTGACGTACATAGACTTTACATTACTTTTGAGGAATACTTAGTACATAACAAAAACACACACTAAAGGATCGTAATAGTTTAGTGTCTTTGGAAACTCGGAACGTAATCTTCTAATCGCGGTGAAAGATCTTCAATATCTCCCATAAAGATATTCTTTTTTTTCTACCTAAAACCTTTCTTTATATCCTGGGAAAACAAAACATAAAAGGGTGAGCTCAAATGCTCAGTAAGGGTATACAAATGAAAAATCAATCACATCATATTCATAAGAACATAACTTTTGGAAATCTTAACCTGCAAAAGAGAGCATAATTTCATAACATGGGATAAATCATAGTAGTGAAATGAAATCCCAATAATCATAACTTAAAACATGAAACATTGTGGAATACACACATAATCATAGAGAATCATTTCTTGTTAGTCAAGACTCATTGCCAAGACTATCTTAGTGGACAAAGTCCCTTTCTGAATCGAGTAACCCTCGTTTCAGTCCTGCTTCACTGAACCGGTATAACCTACCATTTCAGCCATGTCTATCTCATGAGATATAAAATCTTTACCCAATGCATTGGAGGGAGATATATGTCCCACCCATCTCATAATGATACCATTCTTTTGTGTGTCACAAAATCATAAACCATAAATCATAGCGTAACCCATGTAATAAAAATGGGATTCTTAAACAACAGGACATCATAAAACCTTTCATATAAGATAAAGGAATTCATAAACATAATTCCATCACAACATAGTAAAATCAATGTAAAAATATAGATAGAAACAGAACCCTTTATTATCTTAGATGGAAAATAATTTTGATAAAACACTTGAAATGAATTCTTGAGGAAATTATCCTTTCTTCTTAAAAATCAATTACTTTTCACAAAACATCATGCAAGAAAGAAATTTTATTGAAAATAGTCATGAAATATTTTGGAGGAAGGTTCATGAAAATAAGGCTTTATAAAACCGTAAAAATCCATTCGTGCCATATAAGTTAAAAAACATTCTTCTCGTACTTTTGTCGGAAAGTCAAAAAGTACCTCGTATGAAAAAAAACAAAAAAAGATTCCTTTCATATCGTTTACTAAAAACTCACCGAAGGGTAAAATTGTATTTAAACAATTGTAGGTGGATGGAAATAATATTTCATATTGAGGAAACATGGATGTGGATGATAAAATACACCCCAGTAAATACTTACGAATAAACAATCTCGGATAAAAATGAGATTGTGATATTTTCCCTTACCTTAGGTCCGACTTGATTTGTAAGTGTCCGAACCTCCTGTATAATGATTTAAATCATGTTATTGACTTATTACAGAATAATATTCATTGTTATGATATCATATATGGTTCACTTATGACTATATATTACCCGTTCTTTTGTAAATTCCATGTTAAAGAGCGTTTTGGGTAAAATTGTTTCATTTGTCGTCCGTGTTTTGACTTGTAATTATTCATATGATTACTTAGATCATGATTACTTAATTCCAGAACATAAAACATGATTTATATATATATATATTCAGGATATACATATATATAATAAATCATTAAATGGAAAGAAATACACTGTTCATGGAGACGGTAGTCCGTACGTACGCATGAACGTTGTTTTCGTTTCCTTATTGAATTGAATGGAATTAAGTAGATGACATACATATAAATATATAAATAAATCCAGTATCATTATTATGTCATATATTCCATTATTACATATTATATATACTTTATAATCATTCACTAATGGTTAATCATTGAGAATGAATCTCATCGCGTCGTGGAGACGGTATTCCGTACGTACGCACGCGCGGTGATTTCCTTTTTCCGTAGGATGGATAGAAGGTTAATTAGAGTTGTTTCATATTTATAATAACATATCAGTATGTAAGTAATACTTATGTTATTACTTTATCATGAAACAACTAAAGAAGAAGAAGTTGAAGAAGAGAGAAATTGAAAAGATCGGTAATGGATATTACCTCTTCTTTGGAACGCCTCTTTGAATCCTCCACTTAGGGAACTAAGATTGGTCTTTGAAAAAGACCAGGACCTCTAGGATTATTCTAGGGAAGTGGAGAAGGGATTTTGGCAGGGGTTGGCCGAACTTGAGTTCTCAATTTGGTGTGAGGAGGAGGGGGAGGAGGTGCCCTTTTATAAGGGAGGAGAGGGGCACCTTAGGAATATCTCAAAATATTATTTTATATTAAAGTCAAAATCGGTTTATAATGGTTCCAAAGGGTCTTATTTCGAAGCTAAAGTGGGGAAGGGTCGAAATCCTATCAACCAATAAGATTTAGACAAGTTTAGGTTATTAGTTTAACCTTATCAATTAGATTTAACTCTAAGTTAAATAATTTAACTTTTACCGTGTCTTTTTGTTTTCTTTCACTATATGGTTAATAAACTTACTATAACATGCCAAAAGAACCCCAAATTGTTTATTAATAATATATATATCCTTATCTAAGTCATTTGGCCGAACCTTAAATTTTTAAGAATAAAATAACAATTAATAATATAATATTTGATTTAAAAACTATTTTGTGTCAATTTTGACAATATTTGATATATGATTTTTTTGAAAGTCATAACAGAATTATATGTTCTAACCTAGTTGATTAAATCAACACTAATATATCATAGTAAACTATAAAATTAGTGTAATTCATAAAAAGTCTCAAATTACATTTATTTGAGCATTTATAACATCAATTATGTTAACATTTCCTTAAAAGAGTAATTACTGCATCATCGTTGTGTCATAAATAAATTAATTTATTTAAAGTCTACAAATTATAAATAAAATATCATTATGTAGGAAATATTTGTATCCTTCTAATGAATATTTATAGTCGAATTTATCTTATGTATAACCCCATATTAAAAATGTTTTAGTAAATAAACTTTGATTTTAACTCTTTTAACTCTTCTTTGAATTAAATAATAATAAATGTCCTAATCTAATCCAAGTGGGCCTAAATGATAATATTTTACACTTAAGGTTGTTTTTGGTCGAGATACACTTGTCCAATAGAATTAGGACATGTGTTAGGGTAATATTAATATCATTATTACCCTTAATTACCCTATTTACTTTTAACCGTGGTAAATAAAATTAAAAAGTTACTATTCACCAAAAATTATTTTCATCTCATTGAACCACATTTTACTTATTGACATCAACCTTGTCTCTCGGATTTTTGAAATTCCATTCACAGAAGCGCTAAAATTATGTTTTATGAAAAATTCAGTTTTTTTAACTACCACTTAGTAGTTTCACTATTCATCAAAAATTGATGTTTTTCAGAACAATGCCAAAATTTCATCCTAAGCTATATTTCATATTCCGAATTCAATAATGAAGTCTATTTTACCAAATTCAAAACATAAAAGTTGCATTAATTAATTTTATAATTAAATCCCGCTGTTAAAACAAATAGCGTGTTTTTAAGAAACAATATCTATCAAAAGATTGACACTTGATTATGTCTGGTTTAAATGTGAAATTACATCCAATGACCAACATTGTATTAAATTGTAAAAATATATTCTAAATATACTTTAAAACCACTCAAATTAATGATTTATCACTATTAATTATTTTGATTAAAAAAGTTGTTTTTAATTATAATTTAGTAATTTTCACTATTCATCAGAATATGAAAGTTATCTGAAAAGTACCAAAATTTCACCTTAGGCTAAATTCGATACTCCGAATCCAAAAATGAAGTCCATTTTGAGAGCTAACATTTCTAAAATTTTAAAATGTGGTTATTACTATTCATAACGGCTAGTTATAATAATATTTTAATAGCATATCGTTGTTTAGTGAAACTCGGTATTGCGTACTACACACGCTATCGAGGAAGGTCGTGATTGCGTGTAATGCAAGGCAAGTCAAGGATGAGTGTTTTGCAAGCTCCTTTTGGTGTAGCGTAAAACACAAGACATTAATAATATTAAAAAGAATATTTTTCATAAAATCTCGGGCTGTTACATTCTACCCCCCTTAAAATGAATTTCGCCCTCGAAATTCGTCGGGGTTATAAATGGTTTACTATTCGAAAGTTTCTTTAATAGAAACCCACATCGTAAAAAAGAATACCAAAACTTGGATTTAAAAACTAAAGTATGAAATGTAACGATTACCCAAGTAAACTAATCACTGGGTTTCCACATAGGTGAAAATATGGATATGGAAGAGAAATCTAACCATCATGTTCTGATGGAGAGTGGTAGAGAACATGGATATGGAAAAGCCAATAATCACAAATCCATAGATTTGTGATGATATAAGGTACCAACTGATTCATCATGTATAAGATCACTACGACATCATTTTTGGTTTTCAAGATCATTTCCCTAAAGTTGAAAATTTGAATTAGAATAAATACTTACTTTATTTTGTTACAATCTCACTGTTGTTCGTGCCTTGAACAATTTCCACTTCATCTCTTAAATAAATGAAGATGAATTTGTTATTCGTGAAGTGTTAGCAGATCATGTGATAGAATGACGGGTCATTCCATCTGTCTCAAACAAAAGGTTAGCAAAAATTATATACATAAGTCGACCTATAGTGAGATTAATCATATATTGTTCCTAAAATGGACTTATACTTCATATATCATACTGCTTAATATAATAAAACTAGTTTCTACTAAACAGGGACTTCCTGTAGGCCAGTGGTAGGCAATAAAGGCCAGTCGCACTTCGGTTGTGGGTTCGATTCCCACAGCCTTGTCCGAAGCGATGGGTTGTCGCCCATCCTGCAGGTTGTCCTTTTTCTAAAACTATATTACTATAACATCCCATCAATAATATCAACATAATCCATTCCAATCTTTAGGCTTACCCATAATACTGTAGTCCACTCTCATAACATAGTGAAAACGATTACCAGAGATTTAATACCATCGATGATCCCCATATATCATAAGATATGTTTTGTTGGTCACATTCCAAATATTCAAAGTCCTTAATCATGTATTCTCTTGAATACCTTAGTGAAAACATGAATGCAGTTTAAAGTTAACACTTTCCGCATACCAAAATCCTCAAAATTCTATATACTCAAACCATGATATCACTTAGTCCTTATATCAATCATGAGCTCATGAATACTATTAAACATTTCATTTTCTCGTTTTCCCTTTATTATGCGCATATCATCTTATTTCCAAAAAAATATCTCAATCACTTTGAATACCACATCAATAAATATTACAATATTATTTTGGAATCCCATTACATAAACACTTAATCATTCCACCACATCGTTGTCATATTCAACATTACCAATAGTGATCGCATGTGACTTCCCTTTGTCCTTTGCCTTCAGTGGTTGCTCATGTTGATCATCACTAACCCTTGGATTAGGACATTTATTAGCATAATGCCCCATTTCCTTGCACTTGAAGCATTGAAGTGTTGGTGGTGCGTTCTCTGCAGTGTTTGCTTTATTCACATCATTAGAAACCCTTTTTCCATTACTTCGACACTCAGCTGCTCGATGACCTTCTTTTCCACACTTAAAACATTTTCTAGTCCCTTTAAGACAATCTCCACCATGCATCTTTCCACACTTTGTGCATAAGGAAACATTCATCTTCTTTTCACCATTTTTCTGAGATTTCTCCTTGAACTCCATCTTTCGTTTCTTGTCAAAACCATGAGATGGATATGTAACACCAACTTCCATTTCTACCTTGATAGCACAACGCACAATTTCTTCATAGCTACTGAAGTCTCTTATAGCTAATGCCCTTCGAAGACTTGGTTTTAAGCCACTGAAAAATCGATCAACTTTACTTTCAGGTTGGATGATAATGCCAGATGCATACCTTGTACGTCTTATAAAATTCGCTTCGTATATACCAACAGATTCATCATCCTTTTGCTTTAGTTCAAGAAACTCCTTCTCCATCTTTGTTCGAAGAATACGAGGGAAGTACTTATTGAAAAATAAGTTCTTGAACTCGTCCCATTCCATGGACTCAATTTCATCTCATTGCCTTGTATTCTTGATAAGATTCCACCATTGATCAGCTTCACCTTCCAAACGATATACTGCTAAGATGACTTTATCATGTTCAGTACATTGAAGAAACTGAAAATATCTTTTCAGTGGTACTGATCCATTGTTCAGCAACAAGTGGATCAGAAGACCCACTGAAAGAAGGTGGACGTTGCCTCATAAAGGACTCAATAGAATATTGTTCCCTTCTCTGCTCATTTGGAAGTCCAGAATGATTCATAGCTTGTGTAAGTATAGCAATAAGATTTTTCACTCCATCTCCCATAACATTTGTTTGTTCAGGAGGACAATCATTGCATTGTCCATTGCATTGATCAACACGGTTTCTTCGGGTTCCAGCCATCGTCTAAAACCCAAAAAGAATAGTGTGAGAGGAAAAAATCATGCTAGGAAAAACAACATAGTAAAGGGGGAGTACCCTTAATATCTAACATCTTAGGTTAAATTCTAAGATCGTTACCGTAGTTCTAGGACCATATCCTATACGTATACTTATCCTTAGGGACATCCCTAGACATACCTTAGAAATATCTCTTGGGATCTCACTAACGTTTTCGCATCCTAGTTTCCAAAGGTTGACTAAACCTTTCCTCTGATACCAACTGTAGATACCCGAAGCCTGACGTACATAGACTTTACATTACTTTTGCGGAATACTTAGTACATAACAAAAACACACACTAAAGGATCGTAATAGTTTAGTGTCTTTGGAAACTCAGAACGTAATCTTCTAATCGCGGTGAAAGATCTTCAATATCTCCCATAAAGATCTTCTTTTTTTTCTACCTAAAACCTTTCTTTATATCCTGGGGAAAAGAAAACATAAAAGGGTGAGCTCAAATGCTTAGTAAGGGTATACAAATGAAAAATCAATCACATCATATTCATAAGAACATAACTTTTGGAAATCTTAACCTGCAAAACAGAGCATAATTTCATAACATGGGATAAATCATAGTAGTGAAATGAAATCCCAATAATCATAACTTAAAACATGAAACATTGTGTCATACACACATAATCATAGAGAATCATTTCTTGTTAGTCAAGACTCATTGCCAAGACTATCTTAGTGGAAAAGTCCCTTTCTGAATCGAGTAACCCTCGTTTCAGTCCTGTTTCACTGAACCGGTATAACCTACCATTTCAGCCATGTCTATCTCATGAGATATAAAATCTTTACCCAATGCATTGGAGGGAGATATAGGTCCCACCCATCTCATAATTATACCATTCTTATGCGTTCCACAAAATCATAAACCATAAACCATAGCGTAACCCATGTAATAAAAATGGGATTCTTAAACAACATGACATCATAAAACCTTTCATATAAGATAAAGGAATTCATAAACATAATTCCATCACAACATAGTAAAATCAATGTTAAAATATAGATAGAAACAGAACCCTTTATTATCTTAGATGGAAAATAATTTTGATAAAACACTTGAAATGAATTCTTGAGGAAAATATCCTTTCTTCTTAAAAATCAATTACTTTTCACAAAACATAATGCAAGAAAGAGATTTTATTGAAAATATTCATGAAATATTTTGGAGGAAGGTTCATGAAAATAAGGCTTTATAAAACCGTAAAAATCCGTTCGTGCCTTATAAGTTAAAAAAAACATTCTTCTCGTACTTTTGTCGGAAAGTCAAAAAGTACCTCATATGAAAAAAAATGAAAAAAGATTCCTTTCATATCCTTTACTAAAAACTCACCGAAGGGTAAAATTGTATTTAAACAATTGTAGGTGGATGGAAATAATATTACATATTGAGGAAACATTGATGTGGATGATAAAATACACCCCAGTAAATACTTACGAATAAACAATCTCGGATAAAAATGAGATTGTGATATTTTCCCTTACCTTAGGTCCAACTTGATTTGTAAGTGTCCGAACCTCCTGTATAATGATTTAAATCATGTTATTGACTTATTACAGAATCATATTCATTGTTATGATATCATATATGGTTCACTTATGACTCTATATTACCCGTTCTTTTGTAAATTCAATGTTAAAGAGCGTTTTGGGTAAAATTGTTTCATTTGTCGTCCGTGTTTTGACTTGTAATTATTCATATGATTACATAGATCATGATTACTTAATTCCAGATCATAAAACATGATTTATATATATATATATTCAGGATATACATATATATAATAAATCATTAAATGGAAATAAATACACCGTTCATGGAGACGGTAGTCCGTACGTACGCATGAACGTTGTTTTCGTTTCCTTATTGAATTGAATGGAATTAAGTAGATGACATACATATAAATATATAAATAAATCCAGTATCATTATTATGTCATATATTTGATTAGTACCTATTATATATACTTTATAATCATTCATTAATGGTTAATCATTGAGAATGAATCTCATCGCGTCGTGGAGACGGTATTCCGTACGTACGCACGCGCGGTGATTTCCTTTTTCCGTAGGATGGATAGAAGGTTAATTAGAGTTGTTTCATATTTATAATAACATATCAGTATGTAAGTAATACTGATGTTATTACTTTATCATGAAACAACTAAAGAAGAAGAAGTTGAAGAAGAGAGAAATTGAAAAGATCGGTAATGGATATTACCTCTTCTTTAGAACGCCTCTTTGAATCCTCCACTTAGGGAACTAAGATTGGACTTTGAAGAAGACCAGGACCTCTAGGATTATTCTAGGGAAGTGGAGAAGGGATTTTGGCAGGGTTTGTTCGAGCTTGAGTGCTCAATTTGGTGTGAGGAGGAGGGGGAGGAGGTGCCCTTTTATAAGGGAGGAGAGGGGCACCTTAGGAATATCTCAAAATATTATTTTATATTAAAGTCAAAATCGGTTTATAATGGTTCCAAAGGGTCTTATTTCGAAGCTAAAGTGGGGAAGGGTCTAAATCCTATCAACCAATAAGATTTAGAAAAGTTTAGGTTATTATTTTAACCTTATCAATTAGATTTAACTCTAAGTTAAATAATTTAACTTTTACCGTGTCTTTTTGTTTTCTTTCACTATATGGTTAATACACTTACTATAACATGCCAAACGAACCCCAAATTGTTTATTAATAATATATATATCCTTATATAAGTCATTTGGCCGAACCTTAGATTTTTAGGAATAAAGTAACAATTAATAATATAATATTTGATTTAAAAACTATTTTGTGTCAATTTTGACACTATTTGATATTTGATTTTTGTGAAAGTCATAACAGAATTATATGTTCGAATCAAGTTGATTAAATCAACACTAATATATCATAGTAACCTAGAAAATTAGTGGAATTCATAAAAAGTCTAAAATTACATTTATTTGAGCATTTATAACATCAATTATGTTAACATTTCCTTAAAAGAGTAATTACTGCATAATCGTTGTGTCATAAATAAATTAATTTATTTAAAGTCTAAAAATTATAAAAAAAATATAATTATGTAGGAAATCTTTTTAGCCTTCTAATGAATATTTATAGTCGAATTTATCTTATGTATAACCCCATATTAAAAATGTTTTAGTAAATAAACTTTGATTTTAACTCTTTTAACTCTTCTTTGAATTAAATAATAATAAATGTCCTAATCTAATCCAAGTGGGCCTAAATGATAATATTTTACACTTAAGGTTGTTTTTGGTCGAGATAAACTTGTCCAATAGAATTAGGACATGTGTTAGGGTAATATTAATATCATTCTTACCCTTAATTACCCTATTTACTTTTAACCGTGGTAAATAAAAGTAAAAAGTTACTATTCACCAAAAATTATTTTCATCTCATTGAACCAAATTTTACTTACTGAAATCAACCGTGTCTCTCGGATTTTTGAAATTCCATTCACAGAAGCGGTAAAATTAATTTTTATGAAAAATTCAGTTTTTTCAACTACCACTTAGTAGTTTCACTATTCATCAAAAATTGATGTTTTTCTGAACAATGCCAAAATTTCATCCTAAGCTATATTTCATATACCGAATTCAAAAATGAAGTCTATTTTACCAAATTCATAACATAAAAGTTGCATTAATTAATTTTATAATTAAATCCCGCTGTTAAAACAAATAGCGTGTTTTTAAGAAACAATATCTATCAAAAGATTGACACTTGATTATGTCTGGTTTAAATGTGAAATTACATCCAATGACCAACATTGTATTAAATTGTAAAAATATATTATAAATATACATTAAAACCACTCAAATTAATGATTTATCACTATTAATTATTTCGATTAAAAAAGTTGTTTTTAATTATAATTTAGTAATTTTCACTATTAATCAGAATATGAAAGTTATCTGAAAAGTACCAAAATTTCACCTTAGGCTAAATTCGATACTCCGAATCCAAAAATGAAGTCCATTTTGAGAGCTAACATTTCTAAAATTTCAAAATGTGGTTATTACTATTCATAACGGCTAGTTATAATAATATTTTAATAGCATATCGTTGTTTAGTGAAACTCGGTATTGCGTACTACACACGCTATCGAGGAAGGTCGTGATTGCGTGTAATGCAAGGCAAGTCAAAGATGCGTGTTGTGCAAGCTCCTTTTGGTGTAGCGTAAAACACAAGACATTAATAATTTTAAAAAGAATATTTTTCATAAAATTTCGGGCTGTTACAATTGGACCTTTGAGCATGGGCTCAGGAGAGAGATCGTGGCTTCGATGACCTCCCTCAACATCTCAATTCAGTTAGGGGTGTTGGAACGAGCCCACTTAGTGGGGAGATTCCTTGATGAGTAGTTACCATCAACGAGAGGCACCACCTAATGTCATGTAGCGGAGTCTTCTGCAGCTAGCAGTAGACAGATTTCACAAAGATCCAAGTGGACCAGGCCATTTGGTGGACGAACTCAGGACACGAGTTCGGTTATGCGAGACACACGAGATAGAGCTAGTCATACAAGGAACATGCAGTGTTTCACATGATACGAGCAGGTTCATATGGCTCATGACTGTCTGACCCGCCTTCTGGATGATAAGAAGATAGTTGAGGGACCTACAAGGAAGAGGCAGAGGTTCGATCGAGGCGGTACATAGGGAGCAGGCAGATGTGGAAGAGGTGATGGCCGTGCATCTAGTGGTGGAAGACATTTTGAGGTGTTACCGCCACCACCACTAGGATGTCCAACCCAGCCACAGGGTGTGGGTGGACAAGGGACAGCCTTCCTCCAGGTAGATGAGGCTTACGATCATGGAACTCCAGAGATGATTCGAGGTATATGATCTATGTGTATTCCACCTTAGCATCAGTTAATATAGGCACAGGGGCCACTCACTCTTTCATTTCTACTGCCCTCGTTCAGAGTTTAGAGATTCCAATGGAGTTGTTGGCATGATCTGTACAGTTAGAGACTCCTACAGGAGCATATTTGATGATTACGCACTATTTCTGGTAGTGTGAGCTTACTCTAGGTGGCGAGTGCTTCGTTAGGGATCTCCTAGTAGCGGCGTCAAGTCCTTATGACGTCATCTTGGGTATGGACTGGTTATCTAAAGTCCATGCTCAGATAGATTGTATTAGGCACAAAGTGTGGTGTTTCCGCACAGATGGGATCAAATTTTCCGTCACCGGCGAGAAGAAAGACTTTACAGCACATGACATACTTTAACGGAGGAGGGTGCAACCGATCACTCATCAGTTGGCTTGCCTTACCCTTAGAGCAGTTGATGTGGAGATTCCGACTTATCCTGTAGTGGTGGACCAATACTCCTATTTTTTCCTTGATGATGAATTAGGTCTACATCATCGTAGAGAGGTGGACTTTTACATTGACTTGTACCTCAAGAGGACACCAATAACAACACCAAAGAATCAGATG
The DNA here is from genome assembly GCA_963277665.1 of Viscum album. Lineage (NCBI taxonomy): Eukaryota > Viridiplantae > Streptophyta > Magnoliopsida > Santalales > Viscaceae > Viscum > Viscum album. The sequence continues at coordinate 881,822,694 of OY728166.1, forward strand.
GATCACAAGGAGCTTTGAAAACTATGGGTACAACTAGAGGACTTGATGGGGAATGGATTCATCTAGCCTATTGTTTCTCCCCAGCCAGCCACGATTCTATTCTCCAAGAATGCGGATGCAGAGTTTGAGGCTTTTTGTTCACTATCGGCACCTGAACCAGGTGACCGGGAAGAAAAAGTACCCACTTTCGAGGATTGAAGACCTCTTTGATCAGTCTAAGAGAGCACAGTGGTTCTCATAGATAGACCTCAGATCACGCTATCACCATCTCAGAGTTTGAGAGGAGGATGTGCAGAAGGCAAAATTCAGATGTCGGTATGGCCACTACGAGTTCTTGGTTATGCCTTTTGGTGTAACCAATGCTCTTGTAGTGTTCATCGGACTCATGAACAAAATTTTCCAGCCATACCTCGATCGCTTTGTCGTAGTCTTCATCGATAACATTCTGATCTACTCGACAACCGTGGAGGAGCATACCTACCATTTGCGGGTAGTACTAGACACACTCTAAGAGCAACAGGTTTATAGTATTCTCTTGAAGTGCCAGTTCTTGATTTGATAGGTTCCCTTTCCAGGTCATTTCATCTCGGAGGCTGGAGTTATATTGGATCCAACGAAGATTGAGGCAGTACTTTCTTGGGATCTAACCAAGAGTGTGACAGAGGTATGATGTTTCTTGGGTTTGGCTGGATATTACCAGAGGTTTGTATCAGACTTTTCCAGAGTTGCATCACCACTATCCTCTTTGATGAAGAAGGAGAAACCCATCGTGTGGTCGGAGAGATTCCAACAAAGATTTTAGAAGCTAAGGTATAGACTGACTAGTGCCCCCATATTGAGGCTCCAGAGGAAGGCATTGGGTATGTGGTCTACTGCGATGCATTAGGGACCGAACTCGGATGTGTGTCGATGTAGGAATGAGCAGTGATTGCTTATGGTTCACGATAGCATAGAAAACATGAGAAAACCTATGCTACCCATGACCTGGAGTTAGCAGCAGTGGTGTTCACCTTGAATATGTGGTGGAACTACCTGATGGGTGAGAGTTTTATCGTGTACTCAAATCACAAGAGTCTCATGTATATATTCTCTCTGAAGGACATAAATCTAAGACAAAGACATTGTCTTGAGTTCCTCCAGGACTATGACTTCGAGAGAGTCCATACTACTCGGATGGGGAACTATGTTGCATATGCGCTCAGTAGGAGATCTGGTATACAGCTGCTAGGCGAGGCAATAGAGCAGCTGGCTAATTTACAGATATCCTTTGTGGATAGAGATAGTGAGGCCTTTCTTTATTCTCTTATAGTCACTCAACCACTTCTTCAGTGAGTCTAGGAGGTGCAGTGTGGGGACGCTGATAGTGAGACACGATATGCTCAGATATTTACAGAGAAGGAACCTGATATATTTTCTGAAGGTGGGGAGCATGTCATCATATTCAGAGGATGTACCATGGTACCTGTGTCACTTCAAGATGAAGTGTTGAATGAGTTTCACACATCCCCTATAGCAGTACATCCAGGAGTGGCGAATATGTACCAGGGACTTCAACGACAGCACTGGGGGCCTGGTATGAAGAAGGCATCAGCTGTGTTTGTCTCTCGATGCCTCACTTGTCAATAAGTGAATGCGAAGCACCAGGTACCAGCATGATTGGTTCAGCATTTAAAGGTCCCAAAGTGGATGTATGATGGTATACACATGGCCTTCTTGGTAGTACTTCTACATACACTGAGGGGTCACGACTCGATTTGGTTGATCATTGACTGACTCACCAAGTCGGCCCACTTCCTACCGATCAAAGAACAAGGTTCAGTGGAGAGCATGGGACGCCTCTATGTGCAGTAGATTTTGGGGCCACATGGATGACCATCTTCAATTGTATCTGATCGTAACATGTGGTTTACTTCCCAGATTTGGAAGGGGTTGTAGGAGGCTTTCATAAAGCAGCATTGTTTGAGCACTGCCTTCAATCCTCATATGGATGGCCTGACTGAGCAGACCATTCAGACCCACGAGGACATGTTGCGTACTTGTGTCATTGACCTCAGTCGCTACTGGGAGGATCACATACCTTTGGTGGAGTTTTCATACTACAACATCTATCACTCCAACGTAAGGATGGATCCTTTTGAGGAGTTATACGGGTGACATTGCAGATCACCCTTGTGCTGGACTGACCCATGGGAGTCAGCATTGTTGGGACCAGAGTTGGTAAGAGCTACCACGTAGAAGGTTAAGACCAGTTAGGAGTGAATGAAGACTAGACAGAGGAGGCATAGGTCGTATGCTGACAAGAGATAGAGACCTACGGAGTTCGAGGATGGCGACCATGTCTTTCTAAGGGTCTCACCTAGACGAAGTTTACGGAGATTTGGCTAAGGCGGAAAGTTATCTCAAAGATTAATTGGTCCTTTTAAGGCCCTTATCAGAGTTGGCGAGGTGGCATACCACTTATCTTTTCCACCTTAGTTGCACTGGGTGTAGGACGTCTTCCATGTATCACAGCTGAGTAGATACCTGCCCGACCCTTCCCACATCATCAACCATGAAGAGATGGAGGTCGAAGATGGGGAGACTTTTACGGAGGTTCCTGTGGTGATTGGGGATCGACATGAGTGGGTCCTTCACAGACGGTCGATACCTCTGGTGCACCTTCGATGACAGCATGGGAACCTCCAGGAGAGCTCATGGGAGCGGGAGGCTCAGATGCGTGATCAGTACCCCCACTTATTCCCTTAGTTTAAGTTGTAGTCTATGAGGACGTAGAGCCATATGGTTGGTAGAATGTAAAGAACTATATTTTCGATGTAATTTTTTTTAAAAATTAAATTGAAATTTTATGAGTCCTGCGGAAAATTACAGTGCATGATTCTGAGGCCCGGTGTGACCGAAATCAATTTCCAATGTTTTGTTCCGGTACATTCAGTAAACATACGAGAGGGTTTCTATAACATTATAACTGGTGCTCGGAATTTGAATCTGAGGGCACCTTTGAACATGCAGTGCCAGTAATCGCATATGGAGACGTTCACCTCAACGGTAGTTGGTCGAGAGTGAATTTTGTTTTTTGGGTTTTTTATGAATGAATTAAATACAAATAAGGTTTTGTAAACTATATTTTTATTTATTGGTTAAAGCCTCCATGTAGAAGTTGGAGGTGGGGACCCCCACACCTTAACCTCCAATGAGAGGTTATGGTGGTGGGGCCCACCCAACGTCTAACCCCTCTTCTTGTTTACAGATGTGGGGACCACCTGAGGTTAATCCCCCTTGAAACTCCCTAATAATGGGGGGAAACCCTCAATTTTCCACTAAGTGTAGGGGAGCCTCTTTAACCCCCCTAACACTTAATGTTCCAAATCCTCCTCAATTAATTAATTAACCCATTTTAATTTTTGTGGAAACAATTAAATAATAGATTAACATAATCTATTATTTTGGTTGGCATTTGTCTTTTAGTGGAACTTGGGGAGAAGAGAGAGATTAGGGAGAAAAGCTTTCACCAATAGAGAACGAAGAACAAAGACTGTCCCCAACAAAGAGAGATATCCTTAGACTTTCTTCCATGGAACCCCCTTCGACGTGGGATGTCTTCAACTGACCTTCCCTCCTCATCATTGACAATGAACCAATGCACGAGTTTGGATTGGCAGTGTGTAGAAGACCCGATGAAAGACGACAACACTGTCACCTTCCTCGTGACATCGTCAATGAAAAATGAACAAAGTTAGGGGTTTGAACTATGTTTTTATTTCTCGTTCTTCATTTTCCATAGAGGAATATTATTCGAAGCCACATGCTATCAATCTAACATGGAGGGTGTCGACTAAATGAACACAGCCCAACCCCTCCGCCTTATTTTGTGGATTTTGATTCTAAATGCGGCACGAGACCAAGTTGAGCGATTTTTGTCAACAATGATTTCAGATCAAGGTCAACGTCTCGAGGAGTGTGCGACTACTTCCGGAAGGAGAATCGGGCCAACAGAACTTGTTCGGTGACTTGTGTAATGTTCACTGTCCCTTAGAACCGATGAACGTCATCAAAGGGATGAATGGAAGGGTGGATGGACCTGCGTTTGTCCATGTGGATGGCAGAGGCGCAATTGTGACATTGGAGGAGTAGGCCACGACCGACAGGCTGCGACGGTGCATCGGCGGCCACAAAGAAAACCGGCGGCTCGAGCCGCCGGAATGCCGAGGAAGGCACGTCGCAACTAAGCCGTGCAATGGAGCAATGGGAGGACACGACCTTAGTCGCGACATCGAAGGATGGGCAGTCATCTCTACCGGTCATCAGAGGAGGAGTGGCGCAACCGCACTGCATGGGAGTGAGCTGGCAGCTCGTCCATTCGGGAGGAGTGGGATCCATCAGGTGCGTCCCACGTGAAATGGACCGACGCCACATGTCACCGGTATTGAAACCCCCTACCCCCCCCCCCCCCCCCCGGAACGGCTAAGCCGTCTGGGATTCCAGGGGGCATGGCCTCCCTTATAGATGTGGCTAGTGAAGACCCCATAGGCCACCAGCCACAGGCTGAGCGCAGGCTGAGCCCAGCGTGGGCCGGACCCATCATGGGCCTGACACAGCGCATGCCGGGCCTAACGAGAACAGGACCCCGCACGGGCAGGAACCATTGTGAACTGGACACAGCATGGGTCGGGCCACCCCCACGGGCTGGGTCAGACCAGCAAACCGGGTCGGACCCGTGGTCCGGGTTGGACCTACGGACTTGACCCGAACCCGTTTGACATGTTTCCACTCGTTTTCCCGTAATGTGAGCTATGAGCATCCATTTGATGAACCGTTTATGGATACAGAAACATTAGAGGAAGACGTTTATTTTTGTATACCCCACTCGAGGTATGGACATAGATGGGGTAAGGATGGGTTGGATCGCACATAATTCCAACCGGGCCCTCGGAATGGAAATGCCAATAACTCTCAGATTGGGAATCTGATTGACGCACCGTATATTGCATTGGCTATCTCATTACATAAATGATCTTTTGGATACATCAACATGGGACATCATGTAATTAGATGTGTCAACACATGGCTTGAGGAGTGGACCCTCCTGAAGTCAAGTGTTCTTTGTGTAGAAACCCTGTGGATGGATTCTCTCTGACTATTGATCCTGGATCCTATGTGGGCATGACAACTCTATCTACTATTCCTGGATCCTATGTGGGTTCAAAAGCTCTGACTACTGTTCATGGATCTTGTGTGGGTTCGATAACTCTGAAAACTATTCCTGGATCCTGTGTGGGTTCTACAGCACTTACTACTATTCCTGGATCCTATGTGGGTCTGACAGCATTGTTTTATGTACTGGGATCTTACATGGGTTCGATAGAATAGATGATTTAGTGGATACATCTAATCATCTCTAACTCTCAACAAATGTTGTATAACTGTGTGAGATGAGTTAGTAAATTTAATGTTTCCTCATGGTTGAGATGGATTAAATGATAACTTAGGTATTTGTATGGGCATATACCTAAGTGGGGTTATCTATTGATTTTATACATGGTGGTTTATCCTTGATGGATTTTGGGAGAACATGAGGGTCTCAAGGTCCCTACTGAGTATCATTATACTCAACCTTGCACGGGCTATGCCCGCACCACGTTGTATTTGATGCAGACAACAGACAACGCTGACTGAGGCTGAGGGCAACCCGACCAGACGGTACCAAGAGGTGGTTCATATTTGTGTGATAGTACACGGTGGAGATGGACGGACCTGGAGTGCTAATAAGGGGATCTAAACCTACCCTTCCGTTTGGAACCTCGGAGGATGACCCCACAGATGTATTTATTTTCTTTAGGTGCACTTTTCGTTTCCTTGTACATTACAGTTGGACTTGTATTTCTGGCCTCTTTTACGTTTCAACACTCTTTTCTTATACAGTTTTACTTAGTGTTTTGATTCCAGATTGAACTCTGTTGTGTCGGTTTTTAGGTTATAATTTCAATGCCTTCCCAATTTTAGTGATTTACACCATTGGTGGTAGTCTCCAGCCCATGGCCTAGGGAAGGCGGGCTTTGGGTAGTTGTGGCACGATCCCTGGGGGATGGTTCATAAAAAAACAAATGAAAAATTGTTTAAAATAAATAATGATTTTTATTTTCAAAAAATCATTTCAACATACCCTTGACTTCATAATTCTCCCAAATCATCCATTAAATATGAAAAAATCATTATAAAAAATGGGATGACAAAAAAATTACTAATTTACAAAAAAAAATATTGATCAATTAGTCTCATGAAAACCCTTAACAATATTTCCTTAAAAACATACCTTTTTAACCAGAAAAATGAATTATCTTTTCATGATGTCAATTATATTACATTTGTAAAATCAAAACATTTTCATAAAACTCTTAATAATTATTATAATTAATAATTAGATAGCATGGGACAAAATTATACTAATATGGAATAACCATTTTGTTAACATCTATTCATGAAACTCTTAAAAATTGAATATCCAAACGATCGACCTCAATGCACAATTCGTTGGAGGTATATCATAGACCCAATCGACGTTAGTTTATCATGAAACTACCCATCAGTGGTTTATCATATAACATCCCATAACATGTCATATTAAAATTTAATTACCAAAACATATGATATCTTGTAATTTCCAACATGTCAATATTAAATTTCCTTTCAAGATATAAGAAAACATTAAAAGTTATTGAAAAACTCATTCATTTTCTAAAACCCATTTTAAAAAATAATACCATGAGAATGGAAAATAGTGGTTTATACTTCTTCTAAGAAAATAATAAATGTATAGGAATCAAATATATAAAATCATTATCATGGATTAGGAGAATGTTTTTCACTATATACATTAAAAAGAATATTAATTTGGTTGTTGGTAATGAAAGAAATGTGTTATGTATAGAAAAAATTAATTTTTGAATGCCATTTATTGACATTAAATATATATATATATATATAATTTCATATATAATTACTTTATTAAACAATAATGTAAAATATTAAATCATAAATGGAGAAAAATATTTTGAAAATAAAGAACTATTCATTTAAAAGAATTTTGTAAAATCAATGTGTCTTATACCACATTGAATCATTAGAATAATAAGCCCCATACCAAATTAATATTTTAGAAAACATTAAATAAAATTAGAATTAAAATAATATTGATATTATCTAGAAATTTTTTTCTTATACCAGAGAAAATAATGTGGATGTATAATATCAAATTATTCTTCAATAAAATGACATTTAGAAAGTGTCCCTTAACATGAGTCTTCCATGTAACATAAATTCATTATGTTCCTAAGTAATAAAAATATTTTAATTTTTTAATTTTTTATTAAATTATTACATTTTGTTATTCCACTTATATAAATAATTATCATGTTATAACAATCAAATTATTTTTCAAGTTCATGTTGATCATTTTGACAATATTTAGTAATTGAGTCAATAATGGATTTGGTATGATGTCAATAGTTAAAAAAGTCATAATTCCATCATCATTACAATATATATAAGGAATAATATTTAATTTTATATATCAATTATACTTTTAAAATCAATTCATTAAATATGGACATAAAAAAGGAACAACGTCACAACCATAGAGAATGTAAGTATTATATATGCATGAGTAATGTTTTAATTTTTCAATTATTATTATGAAATGAAGGTATGCATAATTATATCATTATATATTGATAAAAAATTAATTAAGTTCATATTAATATTTAAAATATCCATACTTATTTCATCCATGTGATGTGGGGATGAAAAACAAATCACATCGCCTCATAGAGGTGAAAATTCACCCAAACACACGAATGATGTTATCTACAAGCACACCCTAACTATAAATATTCACATACTGATATGGTAATAGAGAAAAATATATAATGACCCGAGTCATACATACAATAGGCCTTGGTTCAACAAACAGCTCCAAGGGTATATAAATATCACAAAATGGGAGGCATTACCTTGTTTACCGTAACCAATATCAGTCTATAATATGTATCAACCTCAAAGAAAATCCCACACATATATATATGTGTGTATATATATAAGAAACCAAAAATCTATCCCACATGTATTTTTTTTGAAAAACTACAACAAAACAATACTCTACATTGTAAATAGAAAAAGTATAGAGCAAAGTAGGGACAAGACAATGGTCCAAATGTCTGAGCTAGTAATGCACTAAATGGTCACCCAAATCCTGAAGGAAACAAGAAAACAGTTTTATATACGTAGGGTGATAATACAAGTATACTCATTTGGAATAGAAAATGTCTCTCTTTCACAAGTGGCGGAGACATACTAGTAACCCCATGAGAAAACAACAAAACCCAAAAGCATCTCACATGGTATATTATCTATCCTAAAATCAAACCACACACACAAAATAATGAAACTAATGTAAAGTAATATATTAAGAATATTTATTATACGGTACCCCACACCATGTTCCCAATGATCACTTTCTCTCAAACCCTGAAAATAGAGGTCATGGTGCTCTTGCCTCTTCTAAACATACCAAAACAAATACCCACTGCAAACACATGGGCCTGACCACCATATATCATCCAACCCATATATAACAAGGTCACAAACCACACAACACACAATAGAAACCAGGGAAGAAGAAATAAATCATATACCAAAGTCGCCTGGGAATAAAATATCACATGCACACACCTTGTACTCCTAAACCCCAACCATTCTGAAGAGTCTTAAGATATCACAGATTGGAAGAGGGAGAAATATAGTGTGTTTTTTAGCCATCCATACTTATGTGGGGATGTTTTTTATAGAAATCCTCCTACAGAACAATGAGGGTGTTTAGTAGATAATTCTAATCTAGTGTGGGGTGACTATAGAAATCAGAAGGAACCACATGTATATATATAGTTATAAAACTGTAAGAACTCGGATCTTCTTTTAGGGTTTGTTTTTTCTGGTGTTTTTCAGAAAAAGAGGAGTTTTTGGAAATTTTGAAGTACATGTTGTGTAATTTATGAGTACATGCCATGTAACCGGTTACTGTGGGTACCCGGGTGCTGGTCATGCAGTGTCCATGCACACAGCTGTGTGTGGTGACCTGGAAATCAATTAATTCAGGGCCCAATGAAGTCAAGTACATGTTGTGTACATATAAATTACAAGCTATGTACTTTATTTTTTTTCATTAAAATCAAAGGGGTTGTGTCTGATGGACAGAATTCCCTACTTCTCGACCTAGTTCATCCGAGAGAGAACCGAACGGCCGTGAATCTTCTCCAAGGCCCCGACCAAGCATCCTATCTATGATTCGACTTCCATCAATTGCATTGGAATCACTGTAGTAATCTCTTCTTTATTCTAGAGTTTGTTTCATGATTCCTTCTCTTTATCATGTTCTCTTCAGTTGATCATTTTTATCATTTTGTAGATCTACCATGTTCATGGGAGATTCAAGTATTGATGTTCATTAATAGTGATCTCCCAACCCCAAGGTAGGTGGTTTGTACCTTCCCGTTGAATGTATTTGAGTTATATGTGCAATTTTTTCCAATACCCATGAATGGGGTATTGTGTGTTTACTGTTTTAACCCTGTTAATTTCCTGCTATGCTGGTATGCGTAAATAGCGGTTAATTGGATGTGAATAGGGTTGTATTCTATTCTTCGGTTGTGTTTTCACATGCATATTCTTTTAACATACATTTGGTCCTATTTAGCTGTTAGGCTTCCTTGAGGTTTTTCCCATTCCGAGTACTATAGGATGGAGTGATTATCTGATCTAACATGCTTGATATATTGTATTCTTTTTATCCATGTATTTCATGAGGTTTACTAGGGTTGTATTTCATTCCTATGCTCATTTAACATACACAGGTCCGTGAGAACCTGGTGTAGTAGACTATAAGGGAAATTGATCGTGTGAGCTTCCTGAGAGTGTCTTGGATCATTTTGGACTATAGGGGTAATTGATTGTGAGAGCTTCTTCAAAGCGAATTTAATCACATTGGAAAATAAGGGGAATTGACCGTGGGAGCTTCCTCATATATTTGTTTTGTCAATTTTGACTGTAATGGTAATTTACCATGTGAGCTTCCTCAAAGAGTCATTACCACTTGGGACTATAAGGGGAATTTACTGAGAGAGCATCCTCAGAGAGTCATATTTGTATCATTATTTTGGTTGAACTATAGGGGTTAGGGTGAGATAACTACCCAAGGGGTTACCTGATTGTTTTTATGTTGTTGATATATGGAAGAGATTTCATTGGAACTTCAGTATTGGTTACTACTGATTATATCCTTTTTTAGTGATTTATTTTGTTTATAAACTTCCATATATTCATAGGTGGTTAGGCACAAATTGTGTGGTGATTTCTTACTATGATTTAGTGTTACACCCTGTTTAGGATATGCATTTAAGCCCAAACAAAGTATATTGATGCATGTATAGATAAGGAAAAACACCCTTCTACATCAGGTACTTTATTTTCTGTGGAGATAGAGAGCATGGGACTACGCTAAGGCTTGCAATGCTGAAGAGCTATTTATCTATTTTCTTTTGAACTTTGGCTTAGTCCTATTTTGTATTCCAGCATTGTGATTTATTTGGATGCTTTATTAGATGTATGAATCATGCATCATTTATATATATGTGTGCTCAAGTTTATTATTTCCATTCTTCCATTTTTTACTTTTTAATGGATTATTACTCCATTCAGTTTTTCCATTTTTTAACTTATGTTGTGTTACCCTACCAATGATGGAATTGTTTCCCCACTATCACACAAATTTCCTTCACTGCTAGTCAGCAACCTCTTGCATTAGTGGAAATGTGCTTGTTTCCATGTGACCAACCGAGTACGGGGTAACACTGTGTGGCTTCTGGAACTAGGACGTTTCAAAGTGGTATTAGTGGAATTATTTTCTCTTGTCATACTATTTATATCCTATAAGCAGGGATATGAAGGAATAGGTACTTTGTAATAAGTTGTTCTTAAGAGTAGGTAACCCACGTATAGGGAAATGCCAATCTACCTCGTTATTTCAATTTTTCTTGTTTTACAATTTTATGATTGATTCGATTTTCACCTTGGGTGAATCACTCTTATTGTGTTGATATTGATGATGTTATTGATGTTCTATTTATGTTGCAACCCGATTAGATGAGGGTATTCCATCTTGTGCATCATATAGTCACTTACTAGGGATCACATAGTATGCATTATTTCCATGACATTTAGGGTGAATTAGTGATTGCATGTTGTTGTGATAGGTGTTGTGAACGTTTTTCATGTTGTTTTGATAGAATCCATAATAAAAATATCTTCTATTCAATAGGGTATTGTTGGGCACATTTTTTTTAATGAATGGTCTACTTTGGTTCTTGAGATGTCATGGGCCCTCATGAACTGGAATTTGGTGGATCATTGCCATGTTATCCTTTTTTATAACATGTAGATGATGCCATACCTTTATTTGTGTGGATTATGGGCCCTCAAAGAATGGAATTTCGCACATTGGTGTTCGTTTCAGTGTATTTTTCGGCTCCAGAGTAGTTTTTGAGGATTACTATCTGGAAAACCCAGAATACACGTCGTGTAGTTTTGACTACAAGCCATGTGATCTTCTGTTTGGGAATAAACATTTTTTCTTAAGTACACATTGTGAACCTTATGTACATGCCATGTAGTCTCTAACTATGTTGTAGGACGTGCGTGTAGAGAAATGAGATAGTGAAGTTCTTGGGGGAACACACTGTGTACTAGTTGTACACGACATGTCGTGCTGACCCTGTGTCCACTTGTGTGACTATAACACGAATGGGGGAATCTTAGGTTATACACACCGTGTAAGTTCTAAACATGCAGTGTAGTGTAATCTTTGAATTCGGCCATGTATCTAACAAAACAGGTTGGTGTTATCTTTCCTGGTACACGTCGGGTCCGTATGGATCACATCGTGTAGTGTAACCTGAGTATCTGGTCGACTAACAAGAAACACGGGTCAGATAATCTTTTTGTACACACTGTTTTTAGCACAAACATGCCATGTAAACTCATTCTAAGGAGAACAATTTGACTTATCCTTGTAGATGTACTTGGGAAGGGGAAAAAATTCAAGAACACACCATGTGTAAGGACAATACACCATGTGTTTGAGGTATTACATGACCAGTTCTGGTAGAAGTACATGCCCATGTGAAAGGCTTAAGGGAACATGTCGTGTTGTAATTATACATGTCTAGTATTCTTGTTTTTTAATTCTTGACTATTTTCATTCTCATGCTCACTTATTACTCTTCTAGTTTTTAGTTGTTGATAATCTTGATATAATGTGTGCTCTTGACCTTGTAAAGTCATGCCACTGAAACATCCTTCGGTTTTATGCCAGTTGAAAGGCGATGATCCGACACTAAACATAACTGATCAAGGACTTCCTTTAGATCCTACAGTGGTGCCGGTCTTGGCATATGACGTTATTCTAGACACGGGTGCTGATGCACAGTTCCAAGAGAGTTTTATGAGGTTTATGCAGACCTTCCATGGGGTACCGCATCCTACACCGTCTATGGAAGAGCTATCATAGGTTTTCCAGCAGAAACATCCTCCCACCATGATAGGGGAAGGAGGACCATAGGCTCTAGAGTCGTGGAAATAAAGTCATTTTGACAATAATCTATCATCTGGGGATACCTCTAGAGATTATGGTGATGATAACTATGTACATGATATGGGATACCGCCAATATATGGTAGGATGTGATCTCACAGGTGGGACACTAGCAGAATATGGCTTTGGATCAGTTTCAGTGCATCTTCTATGATTACAAATACCTAGTGATATTTAGGGCCAATCGAGCTTGAGAATTTATGATTTAAGGGAAGGGTATTCATCTTGTTTTGGAGTATTCCTCACGGTTCCCCATGTTGAAGCACTTTACACACTTTTGGGGGGTAGATGAGTTGTTCCTTCCACAGAAGATTGAGGAAAGACTCAGGAATGATATTCGATCTCAGGTAAACATCTTTAGGTTTAATTTGATATCTTCTATAGTCAACCACGCACTATTCAATGAGCGCAATCTAAGGGATTTAGGAGCTGTGGGCCAGGGCGCTTCGGCCTACAGGGTTAGTGCTCTAGCAGCTAATAGTAGGAAGCACCATAGGAAGACAGCACAAGGATATCATACAAGGAAGTATGCATCTTCTGGTATGCATGTGCTATGCTACCAGTGTGGGAGGAGGGGGAATACGAGACCACATTGCCCGAGGGACCCAGTGGGGTGCCGATCATGCGACAAGATGGCTCATCATCAGTGTTTCTGTCAGTTCTCTTCACCAGCATCTAGTGACAAGGGTTCTTCTATGACTGCTCGTTCAGGAGCATTACCTCCAATTTCTCACAAGTATAGGAACTTGAGTTCTTCCAGCTGTTTAGGATGAGGTGGAGGTCATGGTCACGGTAGCTAGTCTGATGTATTTCAGAGACAACAGGGTGGATGATCTCAGGGTGGTCAGTCAGGGTCGTAGGGTCGGGGTGCAGGTCATACTTTTGTAGTTGAGCAGACCTAATTTGATTAGGATCCCAGACCCTATATAGTTTGAGGTACGATCCTAGTTGTCTCAGTTTTATCTTTTTCTCTTTTTGATACAGGATATTCCTATAGCTTTATATATGTTTCTTTTTTGGAAAGCCTTGTGCTCTACATCTTTTCTTCTGCCGATTTCATGACTCTAGATACTCCGTTGGGGAAAAGAAAAGCTAGTGTATGTCAGTGCAAGGAGTGACCTCTTGAGGTTGGTGGGTGTCACTTTTTATGGGGCCTTTATTTCCTAGATATTACCGGCTATCTATTCATTCTTGTAATGGAATGGTTAGTTCCCTTCCAGGAAGTTTTCGATTGCTATCGTTGTAGGGTGAGTTTCACTTTACCAAAGGGCAGATCATTTCTTTATAAGGGAGAATGGGATGTATAGGCGATCAGAGCGGAACCCGAGCATCCTGTGTTGAGAGGAGTTACAACATAGATTTATAGTCTTTATCTAGATGAAAAGAGGGACTTCTCATATGAACATTCCTACAGTGGAGTATCGTTTTAGGAATGACTTTATAGAGGACTTTTCTGGTTTTCCTTTGGAGTGAGAGTTAGACGTATTTTAAGCTCATACCAGGAGTGAAACTGGTGTCCATTCCTCCATATATGATGGCTACGCCAAAATTACATGATCTCAATATGCTGTTGGAGGAGTTGCAAGCATAGAGTTTCATCCAACCTAGTAGTTCTCCATGGGGATCGTCTGTCCTATTTTTGAAGAAGGCAGACGGTACCCTCAGACTTTCTGTAGATTATCAGAATCTGAACCAGTTCACTGTCAAGAACCCATATCCATTGTCGAGGATTGATGATCCCTTTGATTAGCTTCGAGAATACCAAGTGTTCACGAAGATTGACTTGATATCTGGTTATCATTAGTTGCTCGTTAGACTATCTGATATACCACTTACAGCCTTTTAGAGTAGGTATGGTCTATATGGGAATATGGTTATGTCGTTCGGTCCCATGAACGCACCTACAGTTTTCATGGAACAGATGAACCAACTATTCCATCCATACATGGATTCATTCATGGTGGTATTTTTGGATGATATCTTGGTGTACTCTCACACTCGACATGACTATGCTACCCATCTTGATATTGTTTGGTTCCCACTAATAGAGCATCAGTTATATGCTATGATCTCAAAATTCCACTTTTGGTTGAACCAGATTCATTTCTTGGGTCATGTTATCTCATAGATAAAAGTATCAGTAGACCCTGAGAAAGTGAGAGCAGTAGATTCCTTGGAGAATCCAAAGAATGAATTTTAGGTATAGATTTTTCTTTGGATTGCTGTATAATACAGACGTTTCATACAAGCCTTTTCATGCTTAGTAGCACCACTGTCTGGCTTGACTATGAATGGTGTGATGAACTTGTGGTCAAAATCTGGTGAGTCAGCCTTTCAGGAGCGGAAATAGAGGATTACTTCAGCACTAATACTAGTTTTTTCAGAGCCGGGTAAGATCCATACTGTGTACTGTGATGCTTCTGGTATCAGGCTGGAAGATATGCTTTAGCAGGGAGAAGGAGTCGTCGCGTACAGGTCTCGACAGTTGAGACCACATGAGAGGAATTAACCGACACACGATCTCGATTTGGCTGATGTTGTTAATTCCTTGTGTTGTTGGTGACATTATCTTCTGGGAAATAATTCTGTGGTTTTCACAGACCACAAGTGTCTCATGTATATCTTCACTCAGTGTGATTTGAATTTAAGACATCGATGGTGGGTTGAGTTCCTTCAATCCATTTTCATTGAGCTTGCCTATTTCCTAGGAATGGAAATGTAGTGGCTGATGCATTGAGCATGAAGAATCAGATATAGGTAGTTTAGGAGGACAATAGTGATTGGAAGGTTATGGATCTATTCTCTGAGATACATTTAGAGGTGCACGACAGATAGGGGAAGACATTTCTTCTTCTATGGCTATTACCTCTACTCTTCTTGATCGAGTGAGAATGAGGCAGCTATCAGAATATGATGGCCTAGTCCATTGGGATAACATGAAAGGAGAGGACCCAATTATTAAATTGACCATATGCGAGGATGAGATCTTTCATTTCCAGGTGTGCGTATGGTTGCCAACAGACATAAATGAGGAGATGATGCGGTAATTTCATTCCATATTTTGGGTAGCTCATCCTGGTGTCAGCAAGATTTATCGTGATCTTCACTATCAGTATTGGTTGCCAGGTATGAAGAGAGATGATACTGGTTTTGTTATGAGGTGTTCCACCTATCAGTAGGTAAAGGTGGAGCATCAATGACCAGCAAGGATTTAGCATGAGTTACCCATTCCCGAGTGGAAGTGGAATGATGTCAGAATGGATATCATGATAGTTTTACTAAGGTCTCCTTGTGGGAATGATGTAGTGTAGGTTGTCATTGATAAACTCATGATGGTTTCTCACTTCTTTTCGATCTAGGAAACCTTCTGTGTTGATGAGCTAGGATGGTTGTACATCCGAGAGATAGTACATCTACATGGAGTTCCACGCTCTATTGTTTCAGGAAAAGATGCACATTTTACTTCTCAGGTCTGGCAGAGACTGTAGATGGCCTTGGGTACACAGGTAATTCTGAGTACATCATACCACCCCCAGATAGATGGTCAGTCTGAGCGTACGATTCAGGTGCTTGAGGATACGCTTCATGCCTGCATACTAGATTTTGGAGGTTCTTGTGAGAAGAAAATTCTTATTGTGGGGTTTACTTATAATAATAGTTTTCAACAAACTATTTAGATGGAACCTTATGAGGATTTGTACAGTAGGTGGTACTGATCACACTTATGTTGGCTAGTGGAAGGAGAGGAAGCTTTTCTAGGACCTCATCTTGTCTAGGAGACCACTGTGCTGGTAGAGTTGATTCAGAAGAGGATGGCAACTGTACAGTCCCGAAAGAAGTATTTTGTTGGTCCGAGGAGACGCCCTTTGAAGATCGAGGTTGGAAATAAGGTTTTCCTATGTGTCACACCGAGGTTGGGGCACATGTGGATTATAAGACAGGGTATGCTTTCTCCAAGGTACGTCGGATTGTTTGAGGTGTTGGAGAGAGTTTTTCTGGTTGCCAATCGGTAGCAATTGCCTCAGAGGTACCGGGCTATGCATGACGTCTTCCACATTTCTCAACATCGACGTTACATCTCAGACTCGTCTCATGTCTTCCAACCTGAGGAGGTTGAGTATGAAGTTGATACATCTTTTGAGGAGCATCCTATCCAGATTGTTGAACGAAGTAGGAAGGTTCTATGTGGCTGGTATGTTCTTCTAGTGTGAGTGCTTTGGTAGCACATGTTGTATAGGATGAGACCTCGGAGAGGGAGGAAGACGTACAATCGCAGTTGTTGGATCTGTTCAGGGTTTCTTCTTCTACACCTCCTTGCTAGGGAAAATCGGGGACAAATTTTTTTAGGGAGAATTTTTTAAGAACTAGGTTCTTATTTTCATGTATGTTTTTCTTTTTATGGTGCTTTTGAGAAAAAGAAGAGTTTTTGGATTTTTTTTAAGTACATGTCATGTACTTTATGAGTACATGATGTGTACTCGGTGACCGCAGGCAGCCAGGCGATGGTCGTGTAGTGGATGTGCACACAGCCGTGTGTGGTGACATAGAGACCGCTTAATATGGGGGCCAGTGAAGGCAATTACCCACCGTTTACATATAAAGTACACAACATTAAACACATCAGGTTTGCGTCAGACGGACTGAATGCCTTGCTTCTCGACCTAGTTCATTCGAGAGAGAACCGAACGGCTACGATTCTTCTCCGAGCCCCCAACCAAGCATCTGATCTCATATTCAACCACCGTCGATTGCATTGGAATCAACTCAGTAAGCCCTTCCTTTTTATAGATCTTCGTTTCATGATTCCCCTAATTTCTCATGTTATCATCGATTGAGTGTTTTTAGCGATTTGTAGATCTACCTTGTTCATGGGTGATTCAAGGCTTGAGGTTCACGTATAGAAATCTCCCAACACCGAGGTAGGTATTTTCTTCCTTTCTGTTAAAATTCTTTGAGTTTTATGTGCAATTTTGTCCAATACCCATGAAAGGGGTATTGTGTGTTTACCGTTTTAACCCTAGTAATTTCCTTCTATGTTGGTATGTGTAAATAAAGGTTAATTGGATGTGAATTGGGTTGTTTTATATGCTTTTCTTGTGTTTTCCCATGCATGTTTTGTTCACAGCCGTTTGGTCTTGTTTAGCCATTAGGATTCCTTGTTGTTTTTACCATGACTAGTTTATAGGATCGAGTGATTATCTGATCATACATGCTTGATATGTTGTAGACTATTTAGCCATGTAGTTCTTGAGGTTTACATGGGTTTTGTTGAATTACTCTGCTCGTTTGACTTACACAGGGTCGTGAGAACCTGGGGTAGTAGACTATAAGGGGAATAGACCGTGTGAACTTCCTGAGAGAGTCTTGGATCATTTTGGACTATAAGGGGAGTTGAATTTTAGAGATTCCTCAGAGAACCTTTAATCACATTGGACTATTAGGTTAATTGACCGTGTGAGCTTCATTGGAAAGTAGTTATAACTATTGACTATATGGGGAATTGACTGTGTGAGCTTCCACAGAGAGTATTTATCACATTTGACTATAAAGGGAATTTAGCTCGTGAGCTTCATCAGATATTCTTTATCGCTTGGGACTATAAGAAGAATTGATAGAGAGATCTTCTTTAGAGTGTCTTTGTAGTATCCTTATTGTGGTAGAACCGGAGGGGTTAGGCTGAGAGAACTACCTAGAGGTTTACCTGTGTGTTTTTCTGTTGTTGATATATAGAACGGATTTCATTGAAACTGTATGATTGGTTACTAATGAGTACATCCTTTTTTACTGAATTCTTTTTTTAATACCCGCCACATATTCACTGACTATTAGGCACAGATCTTGTGGTGATTGCCTACTAGAATTTAGTCTCACACCCTATTTGGGATATGAATTTTGGCACAAACAGATTATATTACGGTAGGTATAGATAACGGAAATCACCCTTCTACTTCAGGTACATGACTTGATGTGGAGGTAGAGAGCATGGGACCAAGCTGAGTCTTGTGGTTCTGAGGAGCTATTAATTTTTTTCTTTTGTACTTTGTCTTAGTACTGTTTTGTTTTCCAGCGTTGTGATTTGTTTGGATGCTTTATGATACATATGTATCATGAATCATTAATATATACGTGTGCTCCAATTTTTTATTTCATGTGTTCCACTATTTAATTTTGTATGGATTATTACTGCTTCTGTTTTTTCCATTTTTTTACTTACGTTGTGTTACTCTGCCAATGAAGCCATAGTTTCCCCATTATCACACTCATGGTCCTCACTGCTAGTCAGCATCCTCTAGCGTTAGGGGATATGCGCTTGAGTCCATTTGACCGACCCTGTACGGGCGCCTTTGGGTGGCTTCTAGAAATGGGATGTTAAAAAAACACCTAGCCCAACCTATAGGGTTCAAAATAATAACCATCCCGCAAAACTACTTTTTTTCACCGCTAAAAACACATAATAGGACAAATGGAATTCACTTCAAAAGTTGTTAAAAAATAACTTAACACCCAATAATTTGGATTTTATTAGTCATTTACTAGTTATTTCATATTTCTATAAGAAATTATCAACCACAACACACAACTATCCTCACACCCATGCCAAACTGAGGAGGAAAATTGTGATTAAACACCCCAATGCATAATTTGGTCCTACATAGCAACCATGAAAAGCACTTCCATTATAATTATTCAACATAATATATACCTAAAAAAGGAAAATAGCACTAAATCACAACAACATAATCCTATATATCACATCACAACCATATTTTGCTACCCCGCAGCATAACCACACCATGCCTGACAAAAAAACAAAACACAACTCGGTTGCAGTCCCACTACAAAACACCACTCACCCACTCGACAATCAATTAAACGTTCAGCCCAAGATACCATTTCACCACTTGTATCATCCCAAAAACACCTATGCACTCAACCCTATAACCACAAATCAACACAAGGAAACAATAAAGAACAAGGCCACACACATCACACATCCACACCAACCAATCAAGGCATATTAAGAGTTATCAAACACTTTTTCTTTAATTCCACATTGATATTTTTAGTGGTGAGCACCGAAGGTGTATAATCTAGGGAATACATTTAGTTAACCAAATATAAGTGGTTAATCAATTTATTGTTCATATATAAGTTCAAATATATAATAATAGCAAGAATCTTGAGCCATCACCCAGGCCAAAACAATGTCCATGAACAAACATGATTTTTAGTTGGATACAGTACACAATATATATCAAAAAATATGTTAACAAAACAATGATCATCATCATTGTCATCATCCCGTCTATTAATTTATTACATATTTTTATTTTCATTAAATTTGGATCTAACTATATTAACAAGGAGACATTAGTACACCCCCCTGAATGATACACAAACTAAAAGATAGGAAGGGATCCCTTTTGGGAAGAATAGTTGACCAAAAACTCATCCTTGCACTAAATCATGGGTGTGTGAGTAGTAGGAACGAATCAAAGGGAAAATAAATCTAAAGGACATAACACAACACACAAATCATCATGGAATAATGGATTTTGTATCACTAATATAAAATGGAAGTGTTCAAAGATAATGGGATCCCAAAATTAGAAAAGTACATATCTTATATAAATGGAAGGGAGATGATTTCAATGTACATAAAATTTAGGTCTTTCCCATAACCAAGAGGCTTTTCCATTTAAATGTATCATTGTGTTAGAATATTAAATAAATGAATAAAATCCATTGAATCAACTTCATAAATGGTCAAAAAGGTTTTAATCTCTATTGACATCAAATAAAATATATGAGGGGAGAAACTGGAAAACTGGGAAAATGCTAGAAATGACACACCATTGGGTGAGTCACTGATACGAGTCACCAACACGACTCA
This sequence comes from Viscum album, assembly GCA_963277665.1. NCBI lineage: Eukaryota > Viridiplantae > Streptophyta > Magnoliopsida > Santalales > Viscaceae > Viscum > Viscum album. The sequence goes on from OY728166.1 coordinate 881,843,284, forward strand.
CAGGTGCCACACACTAAAGCCACACAACAATAAAACTTATTAGAGCCAAATACTGATGGAGCCTATCGACACAACCTAGTGATGTTACTCATTAACTTCTGTTGATGATTCCACTCTCTAATGTCGCTCATCAATTCCACTCACTAATGCCAATCACTGACAGTGAGTCACATATATGAGCCACTGACATTACCTACCGACAACGAGCAACTAAAGCAACTTTCCAACATTGACTACCAACTAAGAGACACCTATGGGACCCACCGAAACAACCTACCAATAGTGAGTCACTGACCTGTTCTACAAATTAATCATACTAATTCCACATACAGAAATATCTTACCAATGCCACCTATCAACATCACTAACTGAGGCCACCTACCAATCAAACCTACCAATGCCAGCTACCAACACCACCTACCTATGCCACCTACTAACACCATCTATATACGCAACCTACCAACATAACCTATAGACACCACCTATTGACACCTCCACTTACCAACAACACTTACATACATCGCCTATTGACACCAACTATTATTAGAAATTGGATTTTTGGAAAACTCATGAAATGAGACACCGTGACCTATAGAACACCTAAAACAATATATTTTAACAAATTAATAGATAGGGATGGTCCATACCATTACATGAGATACCCCTCCAACTATTCTCATCCCCAATAATTCAAAATATACACTGTCAGAAATGATGAGTATGAACTACTACCACATGAGATACCTATTGATGATCTTTCCTTGTGTTTCTTAAATGTTCTATTTGAACATAATCATCCATTAAAACCTCTTGCAACATATAATACCTCAAGAAACCACATGATACACTAGTCAGTCACCAAATCCACACAATCTGGACACATGAGTTAGGGAATCACATCCTCCTCGTCGAGAGAGTATCCTCCCCAGGACGCATTTACTCTCCCACACAGGCTTATGCACATCTCAGTTAATACGTATTGATTAAGAATTGGGTCCTTCCCTCCTCATGTTTAAGACATTATGAAACATATTAGTTCATTGAAACAAATAGTATTATAGAAAAAATGTTCAAGTATCACATTAAAATACAAAATTAAAATTAAAAAAACAGATTACTCGGCACACATGTGTGATTCTTTCTCCTAGGTACTCTCCTCTAGGCCACCATTCGACTTCAACAAATGAACTAAAGGAATTTTCCATACACACAGAACCTTATCCTGATAATATTGGATCCCCACAAGTAACTCCATGAATATTGTGTGATCCTAAATATCTTAATCTCCCCACTCAATACCTTTGGATTCATTCTGATGATACTGAAAAACATGGGAGACATTAAAGACATAGTGGATCCTCTCTATCTTTGTTGGTAGATCCAACTATTATTCCAGATGGCCAACTCACCCCAATACCTCAAAGGGTCAGATGAACATCAGATAAATCTTCCTTCTTCTAATGTATATTTTTTCCCGACATCAACAGAAACCTTCATGAATACATGGTCCCCAAGATAGATCTCCAAGGGATTCCTCCTACAATCAATATATGACTTATTCTGGTCTTGTGCTACCTTTATCCTCTCATGGAAAAGATTTACCTTCTCTACTGTGGAATGAACCATCTTGTGACCAAGAACAGCTCTCTCTTCAACCTTTATATAGCTCAATGGTTAACAAAAAACCATCTATATGATGCTTCAAAAAGATACATTCCATTAGAAGTGTTATGTATATTATTTTAAGGGAATTCAACCAAAGGCAAGTGTCACACCCATGATACATCAATTTCCATGTTGCATGCTCACGACATTTCCTCCAATATTTTGATATTCTGCTCAATCTGCACATCTATCGGAGCCTGAAAGGTAGTTCTAAGGCGTAACTGGTTACCACTTTAGTGTTTCAATACCCTCCAAATTAATGGTTTCAATCATGTATCCCAGTCCATTAAAATGTACCTAAAAACTATATAACACATCATCCACATACCTCCTAGCCAAGGATTTCACTATGCCTAACTCATTGATTTCCAAAAAGTGTGCTGATTCAATCAATATATCAACTACTACCAAGATATCATCATAGCTTCCCAGAGCTCTAAGTGACTATGTGATGAAATCCATCGATATTTCATCCCAATTCCACTCGGGGTCATCTAAGGGATGCACAAACCACTGGGAAAATGGAGCTTAATATTCACCTACTATCACACTAAGAACTTCTCTGCAAACTCTTCCACTACCCACATTATAGTTGGACTCCAAAACCATTCTCTCAAACCATAGTACTTAAATAAAATTCACGGGCGTTCCACTAAGGGTGAGCTATGAAACTCATTGAGAAATCCCTCACACGTTTATTTAAGAACAAATAGCCTCCCATAGAATATCATCTAATCCTGATGATCCTCCAACCATCCATTTGGAGAATCTCTTTAGTGAATGTGATTTGGCATGACCTCTTCCTTCGAGTCTCCCTATTGAGACTCCTCCACCTGCTATATCAGAGTAGACTATACCATTATCTGAAATAGAAATCCCTTATATCCATCGATTCTAGCATCTATGTTCAAGGATTTTAAATCCTTTATCTCTTTCCAAGTGTAAATAGATTCAAAAAATTTCTTTCAATGACTTCCTACTCAAATCATCCACCAAAACAGCCACCTTTCATAATTTTTAAGAGATATTGAAATTATATTCTATATGAAAATCATTCAATATTTACGTCACAAGTTCATATCTCACTGGGAAAAGATATTACTCTTGCACTTATGATCCATGCAGACCATGAGGACCTCCCCAATGAGGTAATGTCTCTATAGAATTATCAAAAAAACAACCACCACTAGATCTATATCATTGGTGGAATAGTTAACTTCCTGAGTATGTAAATTCCTCGGCCCATTATATATCACTCCCCACTATTGCATTAGAACACATCCCAATACTATATGGGAAGCATCACAAACTACCAAAAACATTAAACCTTCCTTTGGATACCATGGCACTAGAGAATTGACCAACATCCCATTCCAATAGTTGAACGCTTCCTGACACTGCTCACTCCACACAAAAATCATGGTCATTCCGGGCCCATGATGTCAATTGATCTTCTACTAGAGAGAAATCAAGTACGAATATATTGTAATATCCTACAAGACTGAAAAATAAGAAATCCTCCATAGCATTAATGGGTTCTTCCCAAGAAACAACATCCTTGACTTATGATGGGTCCACTGCTACACCCTATTGCAATACCACATGTCCAATAAAATCGACCTCTCTTGTCTAGATGTTATGCGTAGACTAATTTATGTATATATTATTGAATCGAAAAACCTACAAGAAATTCCTGAGATACTCATTATTATCCTCCTCTAAAATAGATTAGATCATGATATCATGGATGAATTAGACATCAAACTAGTCCAGGAACTCATGAAATAAATATTTCATGAGTCCAATGAACATGGACGGTTTGTCTGTAACACCTAACAACACAAACACAAACATTAACTGCCCATACTTTCACATAAATGCATTAATTCGGATATCAACTTCCTTCACCCTTAGTTGGTGATACCTACAACAAATATCGATCTTTAAGAAAAAAATTCAACCCCTCAACTCCTCTAAAATAGTGTATATTCTTAGTAGGTAATTACAGTTCTTGACTGTTAACTAATTCAACCTCTGGTAGTCTATGCACAACCTTATAACACCATCCACCATCGTCAATAACAATATGAGATCACCCAACAATGACACAGAGGGTCTGAGAAAGCCCTTCCTAATCAAATAACTGATCTGAATCCTCAACTCTTACAGCTCTGATGGTGCCATATAACATGGATCCACTGATAACGGAGAAGCACGAATTTGTAAGTCTATACTAGGATCAACATCGTCTTAAGAGGGTATAGACACAACCTCCTTGGGGAAGCCATCCATTAATTCCACAAAAACACGGTAAACCACATCCATCTTATCATCAATTGATTCCACTAAAATCATTCCCATGAAGGAATGAAGGGTCCCCATCTACTAACTGACCATCTGATAACACTGCTTGACAATGAATGCCACATTATTTCCATCCACATATGGAAATAGATATCCTCTAAAATAATTCGATAATATCATGCATAGAGAGGAAATAGTTGATTCCATGGATGAAATCGTATAGTTTCATCAATAATAGGAATATATCCCCATGGGACTGATGCAGCCACATCACTAGTCCACATCCCTAGAATATGTTAGACAGGCTTGTCTGACCTCTGACTGGTGTACACAACAATATGGGAATGGGAAGCCTCTCTATGTCTAGTTTCAAAGCATAGAATAAACCGGGTGAATCAAAGGAGTGTGAAACTCATGAATCAAACAAATTTCAAAAAAGAATACTAATTAGTCTTATCGTACCTTGAACTATCATTGTATCTATTGGTACTGTTGCCTCTATGGTGTGTAACCAATTACAACAATCTTATCTTCTCCAATACTAATGACAACCTCTTTAACTACTCTCAGGTTGAGTTTCCTGATAAACACCCTAAGGCCGGAATTTACTTTTTGTTTCTCCCCTCGGTGGAGCTTGAGGCTACTATATCTACTACTAGAACTATCCTACCAACAACTGCTTCAAAAACATTCACTAGGTCTACCACCTCCACTATACTATGATTGAGCAGCTACTAGGTACTGACTCTGAGTATTCTCATATACTCCATAGACAAAACACATTGTCGCCAGTCCCATAGGATGGGCATGATGACCAGATGTTCTAAACAGATGTTGATGAGGTTTCCTCCCCATCAATCGTAACCTTGAAGGACCTAGAACCTGAAACATGATGTCAATAACCTTGAACATCAATGAACTAGGCTTACTAATGTATTGATGTAAGAATCCTCATGATTTCATCCTCTCAACTACCTCTTCCTTCTTCTAGACTTACAAGTACATCGGAAATGAAATGGGAGTAACCACAGACTAGAGAGAAGGATGAAGTCCATTTTCTAGGTTCCTTTCACGATACTACTCATCCTAAATGAGATCTAAAGACAAAAAAGTTTATTTTGTTTGATCCCCATATCCCACAAAAAATTACTCCCCTACTGGAGGGAGGCTAACACATTCCCTCTTCATAGCCTTCATGGTGGATGAAAGGAATTCCTCCCAGGACTCCTTATTATATTCAACCCACAAAACATCATCCTATTTTTTCTCTCCCAAGTAAAGAGTCCACTACTAACTTGTATCTCTCTACCATTGGATCACGTCCATGGGAACCCAGTACACCATTATATCCCAGATGAAGATGATGATGATCATAATCTCCTCGATCAAACTCTCTATATCACTGACTGAAATTCAGACCTCATCGTCCTCAATATCTATCACTAGAATGAAAATAATATTTTCATCCACTGGTCATCCTCCTCTATTGGGACATGCCTCTTTCGATCAAATGGGATGGCATGTTGAGCCTTTGAATCCTGTACTACATGTGGAAAATGTTCATGTGACATTACTGAAGGGTGAACACCAAATTTTTAATCCCAAGTTGCATGATAATTTATTTAAGACTCAATTTGACTCACTTAACTCATTTTTACATATATTTCAATTTCCCAAAAATCCAGCAATAAAGACAAGATCCTAATACATTATGATACATGTACCTTTCCTATGGTCTCTACATTACACGCAGTGTTACCTCACTTGGATGTTTGATAGGATCAGAGTCCTTTCATTACATCCTGAAATGAATGAGAATCCCATGTATAACTAGTCTTCTATGGCCTATTTCATTCACCAACATCACCTTACACTATTGTAACACCAACCCAAGAAATCACTACTATTCATAACTCCAAAATCCATCATATCTTTCAACCATCACCTTTGATACAATTTTGACATGAACCGAACCTCAAAATATTCCCTTCCTGTGCAGGGAATGGAGAATTGGTGATAATAACCCCCCCTGAGTTCGACCTTCAGTAGTCGTTATGGAAGACACCAGCACTATGTGTATAGAAATATCACAAAATTGGTGGCATTTTATTTTCTTATAGTAACCGAGATAATGAGATAAGATTTACCATCTTCAAAAAAACATCAAAACACACACATGTATATGAAAACAAATCCATACCACATACATATATCAAAAAAACTACTACATAACAAGAGTATCCAAAATAAATACCAAAAGAAAAAATCTATGAAGAAAAACAAAAATTGTCCCATGTCGGAGGTAGTAATGCCCAGTACGGTCCCCAAATCATCCTGGAAACCTATAAATATTTTTATATATGTAGGGTGAGAATACATGTATACTTATTAAGAAATCCAATGTCTCTTGTGCACAAGTGGGGGAGACATTCTAGTACCTCCATGAGAAATTGATAAACTCAAAATCACCTAAAAATGTAAAATATCCATCCTAAAATCTCATCGAGTTACATTCACCAAATAATACATGACATGCAATGTAATATAGTATGAACATTGATGATAGTGTAACCCACACCATTTTCCCAATGATTAGCCTCTCTCACACTATAACAGAGGACATCTTGGCGTTGCCACATCATCCAAATATTCCAAACTACTTCCCAACCACATACGCCTTGGCTCCACAACCACACTTCATCCTGCTCGTAAGCACCTGGCCCACAAACCACCCCACATCCCGAAGACATTTTGGAAGCACAACACATCTCATCCCAATGACACCTTGGAATCACAACATGCCCACCCACACCTAGGCCTGAAAACCCATAACATTCCTAAATATTATTGGGCTAACACAACCAAAAAGTGGGTTCTGGGAAGACTAGGTGACCAGTCATCCATCCCCCCACTAGGATGTATTGGAAAGACACCCTCCCCCATTTCAATTTGAGTGTCCGATAAATAATTCTAAACTAGGATGGGTTAAGTATAGAAATATAAATAATCAAAATGAATATATTTATATATATGTATGTGTGTGTGTGTTTGTGTATCAAAAAATCAGCCCAACCTATGGGGTTTTGATTAATATCCATCCCACAAAACTACCTTTTTATTACCTCTAAATGCTTGTATCAAGATGATCAATGGTAACATACAATGTCGGTAATAGAAGGCCTCATAACACCCAATAATTTTTATGTTATTAATAATTTACAAATTATTTCATCCATACCTAGGAAACTAAAAACAACTAAATATAACCATTCTCACGACCAAGCCAAACATGGGAAGAAAAATATGATAAAACACCCCAATTCACACTTCGTACCCACTTAGCACCCAAGACAACAACTTCCATTATCATTCATCCATGTAATTCCGCCCAAACTATTGAAAACAAAAACCATCTCAAAACATCGCCCTTCATCATATCTCGTCACAACCATATTCATCATCCCCACTATATATACACACCATTCCAATTAAATCAAACAAAACAAAACCTAGTTGTATTCCAACTGACCATCATCAATAACCTATTCCACAATCAATCAATATCTCAACCTGAGATACCATTCCCTCAACAATATCACCCCAGAGACACCTGTGCACTCAACCATAGCAACACAAAACTACATATGGTAACAATAATGGACAAGGAGACACACAACACACATGAACACAAACAAATCAATGAGTATTATTTTTTAGAAAACACACATTATTTAATTCCACTATGATAATTCATGGGTGATCACCGAAACTATATAATCTATGGGAATCCATTTAGTTAACTGAATATTATCAATTATTCAGTTTTATGTTACTATAGACATTCAAAAAATTGCAAAGTGACCATCTAGGATCCATCACCCATGTGAAAATAATGTCCACCAAGGGCCATGATTTTCTATAGGGTACACTACACAATAATTATCAAATAATAGATAAAAAACACGATCATCATCATAATTTTCCTAGCCCTTCTTTTATTACTTATTATTATCATCGTTATATTTGGATCCAACTGTATTCACAAGGTTACAATTGTGCACCCACCATGCATGGTACTCAAATTAAACGATAAAAAGGGATCCCTACTTGAAAAAATAGTCGATCAAAAACTCCTCCTTTAATTTACACTACAACAAAACTAGGATTCCACAGCACCACTGTTCATTAGAACTAACTAAATCATTGATAGTAGAATTGATAGGGGGTTTATCACTGCTTCTTTTCTTAGCTTTTATAAACTGTATATTTCAAAAAAATCACATAAAATATATATTGATATATAATTATAATTATTTTGATATAAAAATAATATACATTTTTTTAATATGGTTTAGATCCATTTGATATGTGGTATTTGAAAAATGGACACCCGAATCAGAATATATGATTGTCTAAAATTGAGAAACCCACTTTGTTCCTAAAAACCTATGAAACCCAAAACTCACTAAAACAACCATAACATTTGCTCCAGGTGTCCAATTGAGTGCCACGACCAGTCAAATCAAATCTCATGAGACGATTGAGGACCAATTCAAATTGAAACCATGAGACCATCATTAATATATAAGATATATTAGTTATACCACATTAAAAAACACCAAGTTCAAATGACCATTACATTCACTCCAGGTGTACGTTTGGGATCTACCATAAATCAAATAGAAGGAAACGAAGAGATATATGTAGAAGGTTGACTTGAATACGTTTCAGTTACAACCAAAAACATAAAACCCAAAAAAACGTCATAACGCCTCCAAAACCCTGTTTCTGTGTCTGGTGCCCTTTAATAATTTTTGTAAACTGGTAATAATTCCTGATATGTGTGTTTGTTTGTCCACCGAAACATATTATATCGTTGTATGTTCCATGATATTCAGTTTCACTAGTCATAGAGATGAAATAAACACACTAATCAGATGTTATTCTCATTTTAGTTACTCTATGGTTTGTTAGGCTTTTCAAGCCACCATTTCTAGCACTTTTATCTTGTCTACTGTTATTTCAAACAGCTTTAACTTATGATCTTCATGTTCATTTGCCCGAACACCTATCATATCAATGATTGTTTGATGATATTCGATTTTATTGATCACAGAGGTGGAATAGACTCTAAATCGTAATTTTTCATTCTTACCATGAGTTTAGTTTTTATATGACTTTCTAACTGTATTGAAGGTTTTTGAGGGTTTCACCATTTTTACCTATTTTTTTCATTTTCAGGGAACGTTATCATGTTTATTAATGTGCTATTATTTATAATCAAATATATAACAATATATACATATTTATTTATATATTTACACATAATATTTTAATTTTGTAAACAAATAATTGATCATATTTACATATGAAATATATTTCACAATATATAAGCCTTTTCTAAATAATAAATTAATATCCATTTTATTTAAAATAAATATATATGAATATTTATATACCTATATAATGTGTACTTGTATATATATGTGTGTGTGTGTGCGTCTGTATTAACAAACTGATGTATATTATCTACATATTCCTTAAATATGTATATACATATTAAAATATAATATTAATAAATAAATATAATTATTTATAATTATACATATTGATAAACATATAATATATATATATGTGTGTGTGTTTCTGTTGGTGTGTTTGTGTTGTATATATATATTTATTTATTTATAAAGACACACAAAAAGCATATTTTATAAATGTATTCAAAACTGATCCTATAAATATATAGTACTATACGAATAAATATATAAATATATAAATATTACTATATATATATTAATATACAAATATATTTATATATATTAATATAACTAAATATATATATCAATAGGACTGAATATATATATATATATATTAATATATATATATATATATTAATGTAAATATGTATATATATTAATGTAAATATATATATACAAGTAAATATAAATAAATATATGTATAAATAAATATATCTTCTAATAAATGAAATGAAAAGAAATATGTTCTTCTGGTAAAGGCTTAGGCGCATAGGCAATATGTCCCAAGTTTGAATCCGAGGTGCGGCAGGTCGCGCACGCGGGTGGAATGAGGGCTACCACTGTTAACGGGTAGGCTAGCACTGTTATGGGGGGCATGTGGGTTGGGGTCAGGGGTGCTGTTGGAGGGGGGGTTGAATCATGGTTAAATCCCCACTTGTATTTTCATATTTTCTTAATGTTTTTTTATCTTTTATCATTACTAAAAACACTATTAAAGGACCTATTTATCATTACTTTTTTAGTGCTGATAAAAGGACCCTTTAATCAGCAGTTTTTTTGTCACTGATAAAAGGGTCCATTTTCAATTCTTTTCTATGCACTGAAGTAAGGGACCCACCTTTATCTTCGCTGAGATTAATAGTGCCTTTTTAGAACTGATAAAGGAATTTTTAGCACTGATAAAAGCTAGTTTTGTGGTAATGTGAAATAAGGGGTGCACGAGCATCAGGAATGACTTCATGGAGAAACTGGATCCAAAGGCAAAATCATAACACACGAATTCTTAGGGAAGAATGGATCTGGGAGAACCAATAGAAAATAAAAGAGTTCAAGGAAGGGAGAATCTCATCTTTCAAAAATTATAGATCCTATATCAATATAAGGGAGACATATTTAATGTACTTAAAAGTTAGCTTGTGGCCAAGATGATATAGATTGGTTGTTTCAAAGTCTTGGTGGCATTAGGATATTAATTATATAATTAATATCCTTTAAAACTACATCAAAAAAGGTAAAACAGTGTTTTAATATTTATTTACATCAAATAAAATGATAGTGTGTTAAAATAGTAAAAAGTGTGTAATGAAGGAAATTACTTGTCATTGGGTGTGTCACCAACGTAAGTCACCGATGGGACTCATCGATTCCACTCACTAACACCTCTCACTAATGCCAAATACATAGGCCCCTAACTAACACCGCAAACTGACGCCGCCTAATGATGTCGCTCACTAAAACCACCTACTGACACCACTCACTGACGTCGCTCATCAATTCCACACACCAACAAAGAGTCACTGACGTGACCCACCGACATTACCTACCGACACCGAGTCACTTATGAAACCCAATAACGTGACCAACCGACCGAATATCCCCGATGCGACCCAGCAAGATGACCCACCGAAACTGAGTCACCGACGTGACACACTTACGTGACCTACCGATGCCACCTACCGATGCCACATAATGATGTCTCATATCAATACAACCAACTAATTCCACTTACCGACGCCACATACTGATGCTACCTACAAGACCATCTACTGACACCACATACCTACACCACCTATCAACCCCACCTACTGACACCACCTATCAACACCACCTACTGATTCTACATAAAAAACTCCCATACTGACGCCACCTACTGAAACCACCTACTGAAGTCACCTTCTATTGGAAAACTATATTTTTTGAAAACCATTGAAAAGATTCCTCGTGATCTCTAGAACACATCAAACACTATATTTTGACAAATTAAAGGACCGGGGATGTCCATGCCATTACCGTATCATATCTTCATGTATTAAAAGCTAAAAAATAAATGTTATATTATCATTTTATAATAAAAAATAAGTCTTTAATATCATAAATAACCATTAATTCCATAAATATAACTATTATTTAGAGACTTTTATTAAAATGATTTATATTGCATCATGAGGTGGTAGTTCACCACACACTCGAACGATAATTTTTTTACCATTATATGGAAGTAGAGATAGAATTAGGTGATTATATGAAAATTATATACTATAATTATATTAATTATACTATAATTTTATTTCATCATGGTTTAATAATACTTTTTGGATTTTTAACTATAATCAATATAGAAACACATAATTAAAAAAAATTCACTTTCTTAAGAAATCTATTTATTATAAAACATTATGACCACTAAGGGTGGAGTTATTATTAAATAATAGATATCTAATATTGGGAGGGGTCCTAGGAATAGATTATAGAATATATTGGACCTAATAAATAGGTTTTTATGTGTGAATAAGTGAAAAAATAGGTTCCCTTTTTTAAGATATGGGAGGGTATCAATTGGAATTCTAGAAAATATTAAATAAAAACAAATTTATTTTATATTAAAATTGGATCCAATAGATTTATATAAAATAAATTATTATTATTTGTACAATTATATTAATCCATAAAAAAGTTTACATGTTTTAAATGTTTTTTATCATTATCATTTTTAACCATTATTTAACAGTAATAATGTTTCTATGATAACAGGGGGTTTTAATACTTATGGCAAATATAGTCACTATAAAATTTAAAAAGAACAAAAAATCATCAATTTGGAAAATTATCAACCATATCCCAATCACTAGGATAAGTTTTCTTGAATTTTAAGCCATTTGATAAAATATTATTTTTTAAAAATTAATTTAATTCATTTTTGGACAAAGACATTTGGTGACTTTTTAAAAATATTATCACAATATAGTATCTTAATGAACTATTTTAAATAATAACTACCTTGTCATTATGATATATAAAATTTTTCTATATGATAAATTCCATCAAATTATATTAATTTATACATTTTTTATAACATTTTTTGATATTTTCATTAACTAATCTATTAATACATCATCATTATTTAATCCTTTAAGTTAATTATTTCTCTTTCAAAAATGAAAAACATGATACCATGATGATGATAAATTTTTTATATTTAAAATATCTATATATATTCAATCATATCCATTATATAAATGCATATAAAAATTATCTAACTTGTTAAAAAAATGTATGAAAAAGTTGATTTAAAATTTTATAAAATACAATAAATGGATTCAAGTCATCCATGTGGCTCCATGAGATCAAACTATTGGCCCAAGGATTTCTTTTTTCCTAAAAAACTTAACCCATAAAAGTATTGATGTTTTAGGGTAAATTATGATAATTTATAAAAAAAAATAACCCATAACTACTCGATTAACCAAAAATATGGGAAAAATACTAATGTTATTATTCATATTTCCCAACATAAAAGAGACTTATTTAATAATTTTTTAAATTAAAATTTCATATATGGAATCATTTTTTCAATATTATAATAATTTCATTCTAAAAATTATTTAATGTTATTTCCATTTACAGTATAAGAAATCATGTCTATAATGAGAAAAAATCAATAGAATGAAATGTTTTTATATCCAATTTCAATTCCAAATTTATTCAAATGATCTAAATTTTGATAAATGATATAAAATTTCTCGAAATATAATTTACTGTGAATTAAAAAATCATTTAACCTTATAAATTATTCGGATGAAAATTTTTCATTCAAATATAATTTAGTATTTTTCATTATTTATCTAGACGTGAAATTTTACCGAAAAATACAAATCATTGAACCAAAGTAAATTTTAATATTGTGATTAAAAGTAATATTTTTTCAAATATAATTTATAAATGTTTAAAAACTATATTCAAAACATGGGTTCTATAAAATGTTGGAAAAAAAACTTCTTAAGAAAAATACTTCTTTTATGCATAAATTTTTTTTTCCTCTTACATAATTTTTAGAAAACCCATAAGATGTATTTTAAATAGTATACTGAAAATATTATATAATATAATTCATTAATATAATCTACTAATAAATATTTTTATATTTATTTTTAAAAAACACACCTGTTCACATTTAAATAGTTTATAGAAAATCATATGCTTTTATTTTAAAAAGGATTTGTATTCATTATAGAATTAATTGGTCCCCATAGAAATAATTATATATATAGGTGTAAACCATAATTTCATAATTTAGTTAAAACTATACATTATATCCATTATAATGGAATGATTATAATGATATCATCTAAAATTTAATATTTAGTTCCACATTTAATCTCAATGCATCGAATCATGAATGATTTCGATCATAATGTTTCTTCATTAAAATCTATGGATGTTATGTCCTACAAATATTTTGGAACATTCATCATCTAAATTTAGAATTAAGTCGTGGTAACTCCAGTTTAACTAATCATATTACATTTATTTAAATCCTACGTTGTAAATTTGATTATTTAAATTACATCGTTAAAATAACTAAAGGGTATTATGAAGGGCTCGTAAAATACAACGTAGTAGGGTTCTATGTAAGAAAATACGTAAATGGAAAATAATATAGTCTATCATGTTCGGATGGTAACTTATAGAGACCATGTTTATGAGATTATTTTCAATGAAAAAATATTAAATATGTGATGGGTTAAAAAGGTCATTTTTGTTTAGTATGAATAATAAATGGACCACTATTTCGTTTTTATATTTTACTTATTGAGTTGATTAATTGTTTTTTCTAAAATTACTAATAAAATAATAAAATATTTACATTTCACAAGTAATGCTTAATCCATTAATAATTTTCCACCACAAATTAAACCATCTCATCAAATGATGAGTATTCAAGATGAATATTTCATGCCTGAAGAACAAGAATAACCTTACAGATAATCACATAGCCCAAAAAAGATTTATTATATATTCCTAATTTCACATAACATTAATTAAAAATAATATTTTTAGGATAAGATAAGATAACTAACTAAAAATTCAAAACCGTTATATGATAAAAACCTACCTTAATCTCGAAAATTCAGCAGTTATACCCAATGTTCAACATAGACCATAAAAAAATAACTATCAATAAAATCAATTAAAATTTAAATTCTAATTTTTTTCTAACTTAGTCATATAGGATAACAAAAATAATGAAAGCCTTCAAAAGGAAAATTAATCAATTATTCACTTTATAATTTCATATCCCATGGTTTGCTATAAAACATGTGTTCCCAAAATGAACATAACCATTATCCATATGATGGTTTAAATAATGAAAAATATTATACTATGTAGGAAATCATGTATGCTAGTGGAAAGTGATGCACTGTTGTTTTCCTTCGGTTGTGGGTTCAATTCCTATGGCTTTACCAGACTTGACAGGTTATCACCCATCTTGTAGATTTTCATTTTTATAAAACAATATTAATATAATCCCTATAAAATCATATAAATATGGGTAAAAACCTCAATATAACCATAATATAAATTAACATCTATGGTTATCTCATTAATTCAATTTTTTTATCCCAATATTTAATAAACCATAAAAACAATAAAATAAATGCCTCAAAAAATAAATTTATTTAACATTTTAGTTTGTATCTGAAATCCTAAAAATGGGTTTTTAATTTAATTTACATTTAATAATAATTAATATTATTATCCCATGATGATATCCATAACTCTTAAGAAACATTATAATATCTAATGTTGTCTAAACCCTGTTTTGATACCATCTTTATGTACCCAACCATAATCATTAACAATATGACATCATTATTTTAACGGTGGATTTTTCACAGTTGATTTAAAAACCAACGCAAAAAAACCAATGCTAAATTATGTTTAAAATAATTTTAATAAATTTTTTAAAACATCATCTAAAAAAATAAACTTTTATAGCGGCGAGGTTTTCAAAACCGGCACAAAATTTATAGAAATTTTTTTAAATAATTATTCTTTATTTATTATTTTTTATTTATTTTCTAAATTAAAATATATTTTATTATTTATAATTTTATATAATTATAATGTTTTAATTAATGAATATTTATATTTAATAGTTAATAATATATTTAAACTGAAACAAATCTTCAATTTTTAGAAGAATAGAATTTGGCATCAAATGACAATAACTTCTGATTCCAGAGTCCATTTTAGCTCCACAAATAGTAAAATAGAAGTTTATAAAATGAGAAAAAAACAATGTGAGATTTAAATAATGTGATAATCAAAGGAAATAAAAATTTTCAAAATTCAAAAGTTGAAAAACAAACTCAAATTTCCACAGCCATAACTTTTAATACAGGTGTCCATTTGAGCTCAACAACAAATTAAACTAAATCCTACGACAAGATCTATACCACATAGGTTTGGTAACAACTCTTAGAGTATTATACATAATTTTGTTTCACCAGAAAGGCCAAAAAGTACTATTAAACAAAGGTTTTAGTTGCAGACACCAATTTCGTAAAATTCAAAGGATTACAACATTCGATCTAGTCGTCCGTTCGACATGTACCACATATCATATTGAAGCTAATTTCATGATATTCGATTTGACTGGTAGTGGTACTTAAAAAGAAAAAGCAGATAATATTTTATGGCCATTTTAGTTTTTTTAGGGTTTTAGAGCTATGTAACGTTTTATAATTTATTTATTTATTTATTTATTTATTTATTATTAAATATTAATTAATTAATTAATAATTATTTACCTATTAATAATTATTTATTATTTATTATTTATTTATTTATTTAATATTTAATATTTGTTTGTTTGTTTATTTATTTTATAGTTATTATATATACATGTATTATTAATATATTTTTACTTGTATTAAATAATTAATTAATTAATTAATTAATTATATTTTATTATTAATTTATTAATCATTTATTATACATATTTATTATTTATTTATATATTTATTAATTATTTATTATTTATTATTTATTAATTATTAATTATTTATTAATTAAAATTATTAATTATTAGTTATTATTTATTAATTTATTAAATATTTAATGTTTAATGTTTAATATTATATATTAATTATTAATTAGTAATTAAGAATTATTAATTATTAATTATCAATTATCCATTATTAATTAATAGTTAGAAGTTATTATTAATTATTAATAATTTATTAATTATGTATCTGTTTATTTATTTAGGTATTTATTTATTTAATATTTATTATTCATTATATATTATTTTTTCATTCTTATTTATTCATTTTTTATTTTTCATTATTATTTATTAATTGATAATTATTTTTTAATTTAATAATTATTTATTTATTATTAATTTATTTTTCATTTATTTTTTATTTATTGTTTATTTATTTATTAATTATTTTTTAATTATTTTTTTTTATTTTTTATTAAATAATGAATAATGAATATTAAATATTAAATATTAATTTTTAAATATTAATGTTATAATTATCAATTTTTTATTTTTAGTAATTTTAATAATTAATTTATAATTATATAATTATTATTTACTTTTTTATCTATTTATTTTTTATGTATGTATGTATTTATTTATTTACTTACTAGTTATTATTTATACTTTATTATATTTTATTTATTTTTTGTTTTTTATTTTTTATTTTTTATGTTTTATTTACTAAATATTAATTTTTTATTATTTGGTTATTAATTTATTATTTAGTTGTTTATTATTTATTTATTATTCAATATTCAAAATTTATTAACTATTAATGAATTATTTATTAATATTTATTAATAATTTACTGATTATTTATAAATATGTAAAATTATTTATTATTTATTAATTCTTAATTATTATTAATCAGTTATTAATTAGTAGTTATTAGTTATTATTTTTTATTTTTTATTTTTTATTTTTTATTCAATATTCACTATTTATTATTTATTGTTTATTATTTATTATTTATTATTTATTATTTATTGTTTATTTATTATTTATTATTTATGTATTTATCTACTATTTATTAAATTATTATTAATTTGTTATTAATTTATCATATCTTAAATTATTTTTTATTAATTTACTATATATACATTACTTATATATTATATGTTATATATAATATATTCTATATTATAATCTATATATTATCTATTATCTATTATCAAATATATATTATATATTATGTAACTAATATTATATATTATAAAATATATATTATATATTATATAATATATATTATATATTATGTCTTATGTATTATATGGTATATATTATATGTTATATATTATTAATTTTTAATTAATTATTAATTATTATTGATTAATCATTATTGATTAATAATTATTTAGTGTGTATCGATTCGTAATGTATTACATGTTTTTCCAATATATATATATATATATATATATATATTTGTACTAGTATATTAAATTCAATTTATTGACCACATAAGGAGTTTGTTGGAGTGTTAAAGTCATTGGAAAATAAGTAAGAGGAAAGGGGTTCAAATCTCACCCAACGTGAAATTTCTATAGATGGAATGGGCATGTGTATGGACATGGACTTTTGCATAGAATAAAATTGTACATTTGTACTTACTATCTAGTTCTTCAACACAAAAAAAATATTTTAAAAAAAAATTAATCAGGGTTTATCTTTATGAAAAATAATAATAATTCTCTTCTTGATATCATATTCTACCAAATATTCTTTATACCCAGTGATAAAATTTAAAACATGGGATTACCATATAATTCAAGCATGGGAAATGAAATAAAGGGATGCATTTTAATTGTGAAAACACATAACAACATTTCATTAAAACATGCCTTTTGTACACTGAAAAAGAAATCTTCATTTAAAAAGTTTATTTTATTACACTTTGAAAATAAAATGATTTTTATTAATACTAATAAGAAATATTATGACATATATACACAAATGGGGACATAATTATATTAAAATGGAATAAACTTGTGGTTATATTCCATACATGTCACTCTTAAAAATGGAATAACCATATTTTCAACATCCATACCTAATTAACTAGGGGGATACCACAAATCCACATTTAGTAGTTTATCATGAAAATATTTATCAATGGTTTATCACATAACCACCCTTAAATTTTCAAAGATCTATTATATAATCAAAACACATAAAACATTTCAAATCTGAACATGTCACTTTTAAATATATTTTCCACTCATAAGTAATCATTTCATGTTATTGAAATAATCAATCCATTTCTAATACAAATTTTTGAAAAAAACTACAATGAAATCGAAAAAGGGGTTTATTTTTATTTTAATATCATGAATTATAGTATATAAATCCAAATATCAAATATTTTTAATAGAGGACAAGTTGTTGCCACTATAAAGGTTAAAAATAACATTTCTTTTTTTGTTTTTAAAAAAGACAAAAGAATCATACTCAAAACATAAAATGATTCGTTTTTGAAATAATTTCAACTAAATTAAAATAATAGACTTAAACATTAATTTACAATTCTTTTATTAAATAAATATTTAAAATATTATCAGGAATATTAACATGTATAAAATCAATTTGAAATTAAATATTAATGAATTTAAAAGAACATATTTAAATCAATGTGACTCATACCACTTTGAGTCATTTGAGTCACAATACACATGAAGGAATAAAATTTCAAAAACAATAATTAATATGAGAATAAAGTAATTAATTATATGATTTTTCAAATGGGGTTTTTATACACTATAAAATAGCGTGGGGGTAAAACAGTAGGATATGCCTCAACGAATGGAGATTGAGATGAAGTCCCATACCTATAGTTTCACTCCTCACATAAAACATTATATTTATAAATATTGACAATATGTTATTTATTTAATTTATTGATAAAATTATTGATTTAAATTATTAATTTAATATCACATATTATTAGTTTATAATAATTACTTAATTATTCATGTTCATGTCAAAGATATTGATGATATTCTATACTTGAGCCCAAAATAAATTTAGAATGATGTCAATAGTCAAAGTTTTCCAAAGTAAATCATCACGCATATAATATTAATTAAATAATTATAATGATTATATATCAATTAAACCATTAAAATCATTCAATAATTTTTGTAATGAAAAATGAACTAAGTTACAATCATGGATATGATAAGTCATACATACGCATTAGTAACGTTATCATTTTTCAATGATCACAATCGAAAGAATGTTACTGTAAAATTTTTTTTCCAAAATGATAAAAATATAATTAAATCGTATTAATAATTAAAATATACTTATATATATCATCCAAGTGATGTGGTGATAAAAAATGAATCACATTGATTTGTGGAGGTGATAGTTCACATATCACACAAACCACATTATAATTATTCTATGTATGGAAGGGTAAGAAAATAAATGAAATATTTTCCTTTAATAGTTATAAATAATTCTGTAATATAATATATAATCTTAAATTCCACAATTATATAAAGTCTTGATATATGAGGGTAGAAAACGAATGATATCGGTTCACGAGACGGTAGTTCACTGTACACACAAATGATAATTCTTTTCCCATTTGATGGAAATGTTGATGGAAGTTATAAAAATATGATTAATTCTATAATAGATGGGACATGAAATCTTGGAATTTATCCAAATATTAAAATAATATAAATTAGATTTATATTAAAAATGAATACAAACATATATATTTCTAATACATGTTTATATTTTATTGAAATAAATTCTCCCAATTAATATTAGAGTAGTATTTAAATGTTTTAATTGTCAATGTTTTTTACCCTTATCTAACATTTTTCATTCTAATTATGACGACCAATATTTTTTAAAAATAAGCATTAATAGTATTCAAAACAAATTTCCAAATGACCCAAAACGTGATAATTGATGAAATTTTAAACTTTATCCCAATAATTTGGGAGATTAATTTATTTTTATGAATTATATTTCATTTAATATAATATTATTTATTTAAAAATATCATTTTTTCAATTTTGAATCTATTCAACACAAGAAATTCTAACAATTTCATAAAAACTAGATATATTACAACCATCTATATTATATAACCACTAAAAAGTCAAATTGATATATAGAGATTTAGTAGATAAATTATAAAAAATTATCTAAATTTTATTATTTTTAATAAGATTTATCTGATATTTTCCCCAATAAAAATATTTATACACTATCGTTGTACAAGACTATAATGACATAATTTGTCTATTAAAAATGAAATTTAAATTATCATGATAATGATAAAAAAATATTTCTAGAACTATATATAGTCGAACATATCTCATATAAAACTGCATATTAAAAATATTTCTTTTTTTAAAAACAACAATATAAAAAAGAATTTTCTTAAAAAACATTAAATTATATGGATAAAAGTCATCTAAGTGTATCCAAGAGATCACAAAATGGTCCCATTGTTGATTTTTCTAACAATATTTCAAATTATAAAGGTATGACATGTTTTTGAGTAAATTTGTATTATTTATAATAATATTTTTACCCTTAATTACCTAATTTACCCATAACAAAGACAATAAAAAATACTAAAGTAAAAAATCATATTCTCCAAAAATGGTATATTTTTAATAGATTTTTAAATTCTAACTTTAATTATGAAATCATATTTTTAATGTAACAATTACATAATTGGATAAAATTATTTTAATATTATTCACATTGATGAATCGAGAAAATGAGTTTTTATGTTGAAAATATGGAAACAATTTCAATGTTTTTATAATAAAATTCAATGTGAAATTGATTAAAATGAATTAAATTGGATTAAATAATATAAAATTGAAATAATTATACAATAAAAAAATAAAAAATATAATTGAACATTATAAATTATTTATATTAAAAGTTTGTTTTCAAATAAAATTCTTTATTTATCACTTTTCATCAAAAGTTGAATGTTATTAGAAAAATACAAAAAATATCCATTAAAGTAAATTTTGGAAATATTATTTAATAAAATAATTTTTTTAATATAAAATTTATAAATGATTGATGAACTAGATTTAGAAAACATGCTCCCTCAAATGTTGGTAAAACTAGCTTCGTAGAAAATGTGTTTTTTATGTATGATTTTTAAAAAATACTTTTTATATAAAACAAATAAGATCACCTTTAATCATTTGATTGAATGTTATGTATATCAATACAAATATTTTATTAATTTAACACAATATGGTAGATATGTGTATTTATTGTTATAAAACAAAACTGTGCAGATTTAAATAACTTTTTAGAAAAACTTTTCCTTTTATTTAAAAAAGGGTATTATTTAAATTTATAATTAATAAGTCACCAATGAATTGGTTATATATACATGAGTAAAAATATTCACATAATTCATTTAATATTGTTCATTCTCTTCATTATTATTGCGGTATCTAATTGTAACATTTAAATAATTATATTTAATTGTTTCATTATGCTCAATGTGGCATATCTTGTATGCTATAGATTACAAATATTTTTAAATCTTGGGATGATAAATTATCCAACATTTTGGAACATCCATCCAGGAAATTTTAATTTCAGTAATGTTAACCATGATTTAACTATTATTATTACCACTATTCAAATACCGCAGAGCAAAAATAATTAATAAGTGTCCCACATTAAAAGAAAAATAATTAAGTACATAGTTCACATGAGATAACCCATACTAGTATTCCTTGTAGGAAAACATGGAAATGGATGTGAAAAAGTTGTCATGTTCTAATAGAGAGTGACAGAGAGCATAACAATGATATATATAACAATCAGAAAACCATAGATAGTTAACTTGTTAAAAAGGTAATTGATGTCTCAGTAAAAACAAATTAAACATATAACTTTTTTGTTTCAAGATTCATTTTATGGTTTTGAGGGATTATTTTACAACAAGTACAAAAAAAATGAAATATAAATACATGAAATGTAGAGTTTAATACATTGATCTATTTCCCCCCATAAACTTGTCTTTTTCTTCAAATGATGAGTATTTAAAACGAAATTTTCACATCTAATGTAAGAGAATCAGATTATAGAGAATCATATATTCCAAAAAAAATTAACTATATAATTCTTTTGTTAAGAATCATTAACCAAAAAAATGGTCATGATATGACAAGATAATTCCACAAAAAATAATAATAATTTATGTGATGAGAAACTACATTAATAAGTAAAAGTCAACAGTAATAATAAAAGATTCACATAGAATATTCATTAAATAACTTTCCTTAAAATTCATCAAAAATACCACTTTATTTAGTATACCATAATCTTATTGGATTCCAAAAGTAGTGAACGTCTTAAAAAATAAAATTAATCACTTAATACCCAAATCATTTCAGTTTTAATGGTTATATATAAAACATATTTTTTAAAAATTAACATAACCAATACCTTTATGATGAGTTAAAGAAAGAAAAAAAAATTAAACTAACTAGGACATCACATTGGCCAGTGGATAGAATCATACCATGTATCCCTTCAGTAATGGTTTCAATTCTCATGGGATTTCTAGATATGACATGTTTTTAACATTATATGGGATGTCCTTTTAGTAAAACTATATTAATATATTCATTATAAAATTATAAAAATGTTAGAAACATCCTAAAAATATAATTAACATTTCTTAATCTCAATTTCTATCTCACACATTTAATTTTTCATCCCCTAAAGTAAAAACCCATAATTACATTGAAAATTAATACCCATAAAAATATTGTTTGAAACCATAAATGATCTAAATTAACTCCTCAAATGGGTCCAATAAGATATTAAAAATATGATAAACATAAAAATTATATACCCATGATTATATCCATAACTCAAAAGAAAAGAATTACACACTCCAAATATGACTCACCCCTACTCTAATACCAACTTCAAGGACCCAAGATAAAATATATTCATGTTATTTATGAATCTAAATATCTCATTACTTTTCCAATTATATTTTAGAATTAGTTTTTTTGATAATTTGGACACATACTTCTAGTGTACAATGATACATTACATGTTGAATCTTATAATATGTACCCATTTTCAACAAAACTAATGAATATTTTTTTTAAATATGGTTTCTCTTTATGAAAAAATAATCACAATTTTCCCACTCATAACAACATTGTCCTAAATCATTTTCATTCCCAATGATTTTTTTGAAATCATGGGATAAGAAAAAATTTCTATCAAGGGGCATAAATGAATGGGATCTATTAGTCACATGGAAACCCATAAAAAATTTCCTAAAAAACAAACATTTTTACCTAAAATATGATTAATCTTTTCAAAAAAATCATTATATACCATTAGAATATAAAAGTATTTTTTAAAAATACTCATATTAAATAATATAATATATAAGTAGGTTACATGGTGCATTATTATTTTAAAATTGAATTACCATATAGTCAACTTCGACAAATGTCAGTCTTATAAATGGAATAGTTAAACAGTTGACTTCCATAACCAATGCATTGGAGGCATATCACAGAACAACAAGTCATTAGTGTATCAAATAAACACTCATGAATTTTTTATCACATAACTTGTTGTCACATTTCCATGTACCATTATATAATCACAATAGGTAAAGACATTCAATTTCTTATATTCAACTATTAAATATCATTTCCACTAATAAGGAATCATTTCATGTTATTGAAATAATGAAACCTTTCCCGAAAAAGATTTTAAATTTAAAAATGTCCATAAAAGAAAAAAATGGTTTATAATTATTTTATAAACATGATTTTTTTATGAAAAATCCAAATATAGAATACTTTTCATGGTTTAAAAGAGTTATTTTTTCATTATATACATTAAAAAGAACATTACATTTGTTGTTAACAAAAAAAATGTTATGTACCAAAAATATAAAATGATTACATTTTGAAAGCCTCTGAAATAATCAAAAAAATAGAAGACAAAAAATTAATTTATAAGTACTTAATTAAATAATAATACAAATAATATCAACAATACTAACATGGAGGAAATTAATTTAAAATTAAATCATCAAAAATATTATACAGGATTTTTAAATCCAATTGTCTCATAAAACATTGAATCATTGGGATTGTATGCCCCATGAGGTAATAAAAATCAAAAAATCATTGAATTATATTAGAATATAAATAATTATGATATGATAAATAAAATAAGATATTTATACACATTATAAAATAATTTGGGTGTCCAATATCAATATTTTTCTCAATGAATAGAGATTCAGATGAAGTCATCTTCCTTTTGTCTAACTCGTCATGTACCTAGTTTATATCTCGAAATAATAATCATTGCGAAATTATTTAAATTCATTAAAACCATATCAAATTTTATTATTACATTTATATCCACTACTCTCATTTTATAGTAATTATATAATTAATCATGTTCATGTGGAATGTTTTAACAATATTTGGTACTTGTGTCCAAAATGAATTTATTATGATTTCAATAGTTAAAGTTTTCATAAGACAATATATATGCAAAATAATATTAATGAAATAATAATCACATTAATATATAAATTATCATCATATATTTATTCATTAAATATGGATATGAAAAATGAACAATTGTACAATCAACGAGATTATTAGTTGTATGTACGCATGAGTAACCTTTTCATTATTGAATAATAAATATAAAAATAAACTAGTCCAATTTTATCTTTTTATAACTATAATAATATCATAAATATAATATAAAAAGGTAAAATATACATATATATATACCATCCATATGGCATGGTGAGGAAAATTGAATCACGTCACATTATGGATGAGATAGTTCCCATGAACACACAAATTACAATATCATTTTTCTGTGTATGGATTAATAAGAACATAAATGATATAAAATTATTATATAATGCGAAATATGTCATGAATATAAAATATAAAATTTTATTCCATAATTATAATGATTATTTATTAATGTTGATGGAAAAAGAATTATATCAGTTTTTCAGGTGGTTGTACCATGTACACACATACATTAATACATTCCCCTTTCATGGAAGTTGAGATGTATATTGGTGATGGTATAAAAATAATTTTATAAAAAACTATATAGGACAATGAATATATAATTTCGTTATTGTTTAATGATATTTTAATGTGTTTGAAGAAGAATCAAAAAACAAACACTTAATAAAAAACAATACCTTTTATTCAAACAATCGCCATTTCTTAAAAAATTAAAACAACAAAAGGTGATGTAATAAAAAAAATTATCCCTCAGATTTTTTATTTTGTTTTAAGTATGTATTTGGGATATATATTGATCAACCATAAATCCTTTTTTGTAAATAAATGAGAATATGATGTTCCCTTTTATAAGAGTTGGGGAGTGGAAATTTTTTGAATTCATCAAAATATTGAATTAATATAAATTAATTATATATTTAAAAAGGCTTAAATTTTATTTATTTAGAATGTAGAATGATTTTCTATAAAAATAATTTCTTCCTTTTAAATTTAGAAATTTTTACATTATATTAATTTTTATCTTTTTTAACTATTGTTTAATCTTTTTAATTTTTACAATAAAAACATGTGTTTTTACTATTTAAGGGATAATATTGTCCTTATAAAATAAATAAATGAAAAAAATGATAATTGCTGAAAGTTTAAATTTTATATCAATCATCTTGGTAAATTTTAAATTTTAATGATTTTTATAACATTTAAAAAAATATTATTTATTTAGAAATATAATTTCTCTCAATTTTGAGACTATTCATTACATGACTTTTTAAAAAATTCATCAAAACACGATATATTAGAACTGAATATTTTTCCTCACCACTAAAATGTCAAATAAATATATAAATGTTTTGGATGAAATTACTTTTATTAAATTATATTTATTTTTATATTTATTTTTATATATATAATAACCATTATTTTATATTTTCATTAACTGAAAAAATATTGTATCATCATTTTAAAATCATTTATGGTCATTATTTATATTATAAAAATAAAAAATAAATTATATTGACAATGATAAAAGGTTTATACTTAAAAATAACATATAGATTTGATTGGATTTTATATATAACACCATATTAAAAATATTTCACTATTTTAAAACCAATTTATGAATTAATTGACTTTTTCGTTGAATAAAATTCAACTAATTGAATCGTATCATCCATGTAGCTCCACAAGCTCAAAAAATTAACCCATTAATACTAATTGTCGACTATAACTCATCCAATAAAACTAGTTCAATTTTTAGGCTAATATTATATTATTTATTATATTAATGTTACTCATAATGACCCAATTCACCCTTAACCATCGTAATAAAAATTTTAATGGAGCATTTCATATTGTCCACAAATAAAAGGGACCATTTTACTAAATTTGGAAAATATAATTCCAAATACCGAATCCATTTTTAGAAATTGAAAATAAAAATTTTGATAATGTTAATTAAAATTTTATCCCATTATCGGAACTTGAAAAGTCATTTTTATGGTGAAAAGGTTCAAAATATTGAAATGTTATTATAGCCTAGTTTAATATTAAAGTGATTCCAATGAGATAAATTTGATTATATGAATTAAAATTTATGTAATTATAATTTAAAACTAATCAAAAATATAATTTTAAAATATTATTATTTTATATTGAAAAGTGTGTTTCAATTAAAATTCATTATTATATACTATTCATCAAAACATGAATCTTTTCCTAAAAATAACTACAAATATACCAATTTAAACATTTATATTCCACATTAAATTATAAATTTTATTTAGTTAAATGGAATTTATAGAATATCCAAACACGATATTTAAAACAAGTGGTCCATTAAAAGGTAGTAAAACTGCATTTTTAGAAAAATACATCATTAATGAGTAAAATTTCATTAGTTATGTCCCCATATCTAGAAAATACATTGGATGAATTTTATTCATTATAATGAATTTATTATATATATATCAGGAATACAATTGAACAATAGTTATTTTTTGATTAATTTTTATTAAACACACTTGTGTATATTTAAAATGTTTTTTGACGAAAAACATTTCCCTTTATTTTTAAGAGGGGATTATTCTTATTTATAATTAATTCATCCGAAAATAATTATTAATATATATATTTGTATCACATGATTTCATACATCAATTAATCTGGTTCATTCCATCCATTCTAATGGCTAGGTTATAATAGCAATATTTATATAATAATATTTAGTTTTTATTTAATAATGAGGTGAAAAATATTGTATATTATTGATCAAATTATGTCTTTCTTAAAATATTGGGATGTTACAAATTAATTATTATATTTCATTATAATAGTTCTCATCTTCAATTTTCTATGAAATTTATGATATTAATACCATATCTCTTACACATGAATCATTTCATCAACCCTTTGGGGAATATTCTTGGTGCCTATTTTTAAATAATTGGAATATGGGTGGTTTGATATTGTTTCCTCGTTTATAATTATTTTATGCACATATATATCCCATTATTTAATTATTATCTATATATTTATGTTACTTGTCTGTACACTCCATCTTTGTTTTAAGATCAAACCAAAATACATTTCCATAACTCCAAAATTCATAGATATATTGAATGATTCAAATCTATGGTTTCAACACATAAATAATCTTTATTTGTTATCTTTATTGATAATATATGTGAACTGTACGTTGACATACATTTCACATTAAAATAACATAATATTAAAAATAAAATCTATAGTTTACTACTCTCCAAAATTAATCCATTCATATTTGCGAATAGTGGTCAAGGGAAATACATGTTCAGAAATATTTTCTTGACACCATCCAACACAATAGATTCAAATTATCACTTTAGATTTTAATTTGTGATTAATTTACACTGATGACTAGATACTCCTTAAAATTTCTTGATAGACATAGTAACATTATCCTTCTCAAAAAAGGGATAATATATAAAATTTAATAGATTGGGCCAGTATAACAAAATAAATGGATTAATAGGTCTACTAAATAGTGGAGGCTAGTGGTATAAAACAAAAAATAGATAATTTCACCATTTTGGGTGAATGAGGATGTTCTAAATAATTAACTAATTATTTTCCACCTAATAAAAATATATATATTCCACCATGTGGTTTTTAACTCCACCTCTCATTACAATAGGAATTTCATTTGAATATTCAATGTTGACATATCATATTGTTTATTGGCCTTGTTTTACTATGTACCCAATATTTTATAAAATTGAAATCGTTATAAAAAAATAATTTATTAAAGCATGCATAAATTATATTTCAACATTTAAAATAATTAATTTATTCACAAATGGAATCCCTAAGTGTATACCGGGTTATCTTATTTATTAATAACGTAATAACAATTCATTCGAGGAATAATTGGTTAAGTATCATGTTATATATAGGTTTATACATCAGAATAATATTGATAACATAAACAATAATTTCAAACCAAAATTATATTTATCATATTTTCCATTATGTTACCATTTCTATAGTTAGTCACTATAGGATATAAAATAATCAATGAGTGAGTTAAAATATTAAATTAGGGATGAATAATACATAAATATTATGAAACATAAATCATCCTTGAACACATGTGATCATAATAATCCTCATTATATCAAAAAAAATATCATAATTATAAATATGAAGAAATAATTTTGAGGAGTCATGGAATATATAATATTAATAATATTAATCAACATAACGTATTGGTCTTATCCCAAACATATGATGGAAAATATTTTTGTCATGGTCATACATAAAATATGTGTATAATCATTTTATCTCATTATATACATATGAATCAACGAATATTCACACATAATAAATCTTATGGCATGAGTTATGTCACATTCCTCAATACATTTATCAGATATATAATTATGATCCCACCCAAAAAAGTTATAAGAGTTTCCTAATCATGGAGGGAACATATAATGTCCAACAAATGTAAATAATAATAATGATATAAACCCACTAGAAAAGAACAATTTTTATAGTGATGTCATCAATCATATGTAAATGAATACACCCATAGGCATCCAAAGTATTTAGGGAAAAATATTATTTTAGTCATTAAATGGATGTATTATAAAAATTTATATCATACCTCAAGGATAGAAAAATAATAATATTACGATGTATAGAATATAATATGTTATGAATTTTTAATGATTATAAATCCTGATGGTGTCTCAAAAAATATCTCAATTTTTTATGAAAATCCATACCGTAATAAAATTTAAAAAAAATATTGAAAAAATATTTTATATGTTATTTTGAAGATTAGTTTTGATGAAAAATAAAATTTTTTTATAATATGAAATGGAAGTATTTTGTTGCCAAAAATATTTACATCATAGGTCCCATTATATTTAACAATAGTTATACCTCATATATAACATGTTTTTTGTTTATTAAAACATGATTCATTATATGAATTATCTAGATTTTTTAATTCTTGATCGATCGTAATAATTTTATTCTCTATATTAAAACATCATTTTAGAATTGAAGTCTTGAATATATGTTTTCTTTTAAATTATTTTCATGTGTGTTATTTTTTGATTTTGATTAATTGAAGATGATATATTGTAATATAGTTTACTAAAAAATAAAATTAACTTCATTTCATTTATATTTCATATTCTAATATAACAAATAATATATAGTGAAAAGTTAAATATTGACTATTTTTACATAGACAGATAAAACATAATTTTAATAATACATGTAGAAAAATGATATATAAATACAATATACTATAAATGTATTGATATTGTTTTACTTGTATAATAATAAACTTAATAGTTTCTTTATATGATTTATAAAATATAATAGGATGGTTGAAAATGGATATTGATTCTATGTGTATAATAAAGAAGTTATAAAATAATGAAAATAGATTCGAGGATAACATATTGTTGATGATTAAATACTTTGTGATGGAATTTATGGCCTGGGGTTTTTTGACCCTAAAAATAACCTCAGGGAATGAATGGGAATAAGTGTATGTAATTATATTTATTTCGTAATTTTATTAATGTATTTGAAAAGAGGCTCTATGTAACATGATGGGGGTATTCATACATGAGGAAAGATATATATTTTTGTTTAAATATTGAATAAATTATTAATCTCAATGTATTGATTCAAAAAATTGTATTTTTTATATTATTCATCATAATAGAACAAAATAACATGTTTCTAGTAACATCAAACAATGATATCAACAAATTAATTAATTTAAACTAATGGAATGATGAAAAATTGATAATATATTTTAGACATTTGAAAATTACTTTATTAGGTTTTGAAATAAAACTAATAATATTTAAATGACCTATTAATCCTATTAAATATTTTTTATCATTTGAGACAACCATTATTAATATTATTATTCCATTGTAACATGATAAATCATATAATTAAAATATATCTTATACATAAATGCTATTTTTTAACGATTCTAATAGAAATATTTCCCTTCTAGAAAATTCTAAAAAAATTTACACATATTCATTTTAATCATGAATAATCATTAAATAAAATAAATATTTTCATAATAATTTTATATATTAAGAAATCATCATTATTAATATAAATACAATAGTTTTTAGAAAATTTATTAAATTAAGTTGTACGAAACAAAATCATAAAATTTCCTAGAGTTTCTAATTTGAATTATTTATTTTTGGGATTATAATATTAATATTATCTTAGTTTATCTATTTTAAATATTATGTTCATGTTATTATAAAATTTAATGTTATTATATATATTCATACAAGCAAATATATATTATAACTTGTATGTTACTTTTTATATTTGTCATGTTACTATTATAATAATAATATTATAATTATAATGGTCATTTTGTTTATTTTACATTAAATAATTCAAAATTCATCCATTCATTATTTATTTAAATTCCACTAAAGGTTCTAATGTGATTTTTTTTTATTATTGAATTTAATTACTAGGTCTCTATTTTTTATTTTCATGTTTATTGGTGTGATAATTAAAGGATACAGAAATGATACAATTTTTCTAATTCAAGTAGTCTTAATTATTTTTATTCATTATACCATGTTAATATTATAAATTTTTTTATGTAATTTAAATATGTAATGATTTCAATAAAGGACATTTTGTATTGATTGGTTTGTTGTGCTTCCATGTGTATTATACTATAACCGACTACATTGTTATATATCAGTGAAATTCTATGAATACATGATTATAATAAAATAAAATGAATATGATACGATTAGTTAGATTTATTGTTGAATGTATTTTTTATCCTTATTATTTTTTGTTAAGTAAAAATTATAATTGGATAATATTATTTGTGTTGTAAAAATTAATGAAATTATAATTCTTATCTATATATGAATATATATATATATATATATATTATGATTTATGAATATTGATTAATTAAATAGTAATAATAAAAATCAAATGATAATAAAAATAATAATATAATTTTTTAAAATTTAAAATTTAATGTTAAATAATTTAATTTAAAAGGAAAATAATAACTAAAATGATGCATGTGTGCATGGTTACTAGAAAAGGAAGGGGTTATTGAATAATATATGGGTAATAGGGGAATCTAAACCAATATTTCAAATAAATAAGTATAATGGGAAAATAAATAAAATAAAACAGAATATTTTGGTGGATAAAATGGGGGAAATAAAAATATGATATATAAATTTATAAACCGGGTGTGTATAAATTCCTAGAACATAAGGCATGTAATTAATACCACTCTATCTCTAATATTTTTTTCTCGGATTTTCCCCCTATATCTCTAAAATTCTTCCAAACTCATTCATCAGAATATCATTTCATATTAATATGAATGACATGTTGTCAATTGTTTTTAGATCTAGTATATTAATATTGTTTTTACATCATTATTAAAATAATTATTTTTTATAAATTTAATGTTTTTTTAGATGATTTTTCTTATTGACATTTATCACCATTGGTTTTAAACAATAAAAATATATATAATATATTTTTTGATGAAATTAAATAATATATTATCTTTAGAAATATGTCATTCAATTGACACTTTCATTTTGAATATTATATAATATTAATTAAAATGTTTATTTTTGTAAGTGTCTTATTAGAGAATTTTCATTCATGGATTATACTGAGTTTATTTAAATGAGTTCAAGTGCATGATTTTAAATGATTAATTTATATTTTAAATATATAAATGATGTTTTAAATGTATTAAATCATTTTATAATACCTTAGAGTGGTGTTAAAAAATATAAGTAGTTAGAGAAATGGTTTCATAAAAATGTTATAAATTCTGATTAAAAAAATAGTATTTAATGGGTTGGTTGTTGTAGGGTCCTAAAAATCCCTTCATGGGATGAAAAACCCCCATAATCACTTTTATGACTGTTGAAATTAATCCTACATGCATATCTTGGTTAATGGACTAAAATTGATATATGAATTTCAGGAGAAATATGATGGAATTCATGTTTTGAAAGAATTTCATGTTGACCACATGCCATCACTATGAAGGGTCCCTCTACCGCCTTGATCTCAAACCACCAGGTACGTGGAATGATCCCCGAGGTGCTGGCCTGTTGAGTGATGGTCCACAAACCCAACGGACCACGAGCCATGTCTTCGAAGGAATCATGTGTGTAACGAACATCAGTGTACTGTCCCGTGAAATCATCAGTTTGCAAACAATGAAAACTAGATGGGTTCTACGAACCATGATCGTGATCAGCATCCTCTGCAAACCCAACATTGACCAAGTCTTATGTGGGTCATAATATCTTTGTATGGGCCCCCACAAAGGGTGTTAGATTCCCAATTGAAACGATTTCTCCAATTCCATATAAATTCAGCTCAAAATTAATTGATAGGGTAAGATGTGATGAACAAAGGATGATTAAAGTGAGATCTGAGGATTATAGAACGACATTGGATAATATTTCGGCTTCTATCTTGATTCATCGGCAAAGCCTGAATTGTGAACCACACTCTCTGTATGTACAACCGGCCGTGGACCACAAAATTGGGGATCTTAATAATAAAAAGAGTACAATGAACCTAAATTATGGAACCGGAAATCATATAATTCTCATATATGATATTCCCACGAATGGAAACACCCTATACCCTCCCTCAATAGAGTGCTCCATGTCATGTACCGCAATACGGACAGAACCTGGTGCCACGTACAACATCAGTACGCATATGGAATGTCACACCCCAACCTGATTTATTTTTTAATTTTTTATTGTTTTAATTATTATTTTGAGATTTGGATGAATATCTCTATTCCACGGTCAGTCCGCACTTATAGAAGTAACCGCTTGTTTCCCGCGCGGTTACCAAAATGGGTCAGAGTTATGGCGCGTGACCTGCATGTGGTTTATAAAGGTGCATGAGAAGTGCGCCACTTAACCCTATAACCTGGCGGTACTAGGTGGCATGGTTCGAGCGCAGTTTTCTCAACCATGCGTCTTACTATAGGCGAATGATGCAGTTATTCGTTTTGAAATAAATAAAAAAATTAATTTTTTTGGTGAATGAAAATAAATAAATAAATAAATAAATATAATTTTGAGAAATGAATTTTTTAAAATGGTTATAAATAATAATATTAATAATATTATGATTTTTAATATTATTATTAGGATTATTATTGTTATAATTTTTATTATGATGAATGTTAATATAATTATTATTGAATTCTTTTTATTACAAATTTTATTATTATGGTTTTATTATTATTATCATGTTTTTTATATTGTTATTATAATTATTATTTTTATTAATTTAGTATTATTATTATAATTATAATTATTACGATAAGAAATAAAAAAACATGAAACCCTAGATACATGTGGTACCCTCACCCTTCTACTGTTCCTCTAGCGCACAGCCCCCCCCCACACTGGATCTCCCTTCCCCCACACCACTAGCTCCTCCTCCTCTGCACAGCAGTACCCTCCTGGCAGCGAACCCCCCCCCCCCCCCACGCCGGCCTGCTCCTCCCTCTCCTCGGTGTCCGGCACCATTGCCTCACCTCGCACCATCTGACATGTGCCACCTCCTTTCTCCGGGCGTTTTTCCTGCACTGCGCACCTCAAGTATCCCTCTCCCACTCCGGCCAGCCGCAGCCATCTTCGGTGGACCCGACTCTGGCGACCCGCTTCCTCGAACCCCCTTGTCTGTCCTATTTCCAGTGGCCCAAACCCCTACACCCTAGTGCTTCTGTTTTTCTCCAACACGACCATGTTTCCCATTGCTTCCATCCCTATTTCTTTTGATCTATGGGTATTTCATTTCTTTTTGGTTTCTTTTCTACAAATTGACCAGACCCTAATACCTTAGTTTGTGATTTACTTATTTTTCTTGGTTCCTAGGTTATGCGATTAGTGTATCGGGACCCATTGGTCAAGGTTCCAGAATCCTCCGCCAAGTGCGAGGTGGATTAAATCGATTTTCATTGCCGCCATTTTTTTGGGTAAGGTTAATGCACCTACTGTTTTGTTTTGCATCATCCAATTTAGTTTCATATGTTGTTTTTGAGTCCCTATTATTTATTTGGTTCTGCGTTGGTCTTCGTCGCACTGACATTGGGTGTCGACTATGTTGTTAAGATGTGGAAATGTTTTTTTCTAGTGTGTGCGCCATTTTGGGAGTGCGTGTACATGAACTGGTGGCCATGAGATTTTGAAAGCATTGTCTCGTCCAATTCATTGTGGTAGGTGCTTCTATGACTTTTCTTCCAATTTTGTTCCTTGCGATACTTGTATTTTAGTATTTAATTGTTACACCCATATTCTTACTTTTATTACAAGTGCACGTAGTTTATGGTAATTATTTATTGTTAGTTTAACTTTCTAAATATAGGTTTTGACATGTCCTTCAATTCATGCACATGTTTTTCATATGTTGTTGAATGTGGATAAATTGTATTGATTAAAAAAATTATATTAATTGCTTTGAGTTTTATTTATAATTGTTTTATAAGGTGCTTCAATGGTATATAAAATTAAGTAAGAAGTGTGAAACTATTTTTGGAAAATATTTTAGAGTGTGTATGATTTGAAAAGTGGATTTCAATGTGTTTGGTGCATTTTCATCATGTTTCACTTACCGCGTGTTTTCATTAAATGGCCTGATTGACACTTTTAATATTATTGGTGAATTCTTGGGGTAAAGGCGAGTTTCGATTTTGAAATCGATTTTTGGAAAAACCCTTCTTGGGTTGTTATCCCTGCCAAAATTTTTACTCGTGAGATGGAAGGGTCCTCAGTATGTGACTTTTTTGAATGAGAATAATTTTGTAGCAAGGGACAAACCCTTGAGGTGGCCAGGGCGGTGCCAGTTTGTGTGGGGTGTTTGATTATATGTATGTGACTTGTTGTTTGAATGATATGGCACACCCCCTTGAGAACATTACATGGGAACCTAGCATAGAAAATAGGTTTACTGTGAATGATTTCTGCACTGGTTTAGCTTATGCATTGGCTAGTGTCCCCATAGTATGAGAATATTGAGTTATTGATGCTGTGTGGATAGGGCCCCTTGGTTAGGCCATGTAGGGCTATGCCGAGCGTTAGGGCGTTATGACGTCATCTATTTTGGGCATGCCTTTAGGATGATTCAAATGTATAGTACGTTATGGTCTTCCTCTACGTTCCTAGGATTTCCCGTGTTTTCCCGTTACGAGTACTATTAGAGCCATTGCACACTTTCTGTGGACACTTTTTCTTTGCATCTGGTTTTTGGTATATATTTAGAAAACTGTGAATTTGTGATTTCATTAAAAATGAATTCAAGTTGATGTTTTGAAATATAAAGCACAACTCCCCTTTCTTTTCCCTTGTATTTGGTTTTAAACATGAAGGGCAGTGGATCATGTTTGTTTGTTTTAAGTGAAGTGTGTATGAAAACATAATTTTATAATGTAGTTCAAACAAGTATTAATGTAATTCCTTGGTGAAGAAATGACATGGAATCTATGGTGTTTTCCTACTGAGGGATTAGCACACACCCTACCTATAACACTCGGTGTCAGTAGACGTGAGCTGTTTAGTAGGTTCAGTCATTGTTCAGGTTTCCCTGGAAGGCGCTTGATGTTAGAGCATAGCTAGTCTTATAGATGGTGGTGACCAAGAGGTCACATGGAGATCAGGTTGTGGCAGTTTGGTTTGTTCGTTTGTGTTTTCAGTTTTGTATTTTAGTTTTCAGTTTGTTGAGTTGCACCTTGTATCTGGATTAGTTTATTTTTTTTATTTTCAGCTGTTCATACTGCTGCGTCCTTAGTTTATTTCATTTATTTATCTGGTCTGGGTTTTTTATTTGTTTTGGGCTTAAATTGTTCCCAGGTGTATGTTTTGATGCCCGACACTGGTTGCCAGCCTGTGGGGATCTGGAATGTCATTCAGGTTATGTCGCGGACCGGCTCGGGTGACAGGCTCAGGGTCTACCCGGGTTGGTTCATGAAAAAGTGGTAATAGAGGATTTTCTTGTTATTTGGGGTGTCTGGTAGATGGAGATTAATACTATCGGGGCTCAGGAGGTAGGTTACGGGTCGGTGCTAGATCACCACCACTCGCCACAAGACTTGAGTTACCATGGTTAGTCTTGGATTTGAGTCACTTGTCATTTTCCTTTTTGGATTGAGGGATGAAAATGGAGGCGAATTGATTCACATTGCAGCCTCACATGGGGTGGTGACCTATGTGGAGTCCAAGTTCGTGGATTAAGTTCCTCTTAGTTTTATGTCTTACATGGGTCATGGATCACCACCATGTTGTTTTCTCAGACATGTGCACTAGTTTCTCATTCCAGTGGGTTATTTTTTCTTTTTTTTTTGTTTTAATCTTGTATGGTTTTAGTGTGCGTCAAAAGTGAAACTGGTTTTGAAATGGAAAGATATTTCTTCCAAAAATATTTTAATGTACTAAAGTGCGTTTTTATAGAAATTGTTTATTGGTTTAGAAAAACTTAGTATGTGTTTGGATTTGGTAAGAAAGAGAAATTTTTGAACCTAGTCAGTCCTTATAGAGGGTCACATGTGCGTGGGTATGTATGGAAGTGAGTGGGGGCACTTTTTCGTAGGTTATGTGAGTGGGATTGAATAAATACACATGTTACTGTTCATAAAGTCCCATAGGTGAGTATTTTTAAAATATCAAAGAAATAATGGTTTTGGAAAAGTGATTTCTCCTTGTGTAGTATATCTTTGGCTTATGGTCCTATTGTCCTTGGACTATGTTGTTTATTTGATTGAGTTTTTGGTTGATTCCAGTTTCGATGATGTTTTTCTTGTTGTCATCACTATGCCACCCAGAAATCTTCCAAAAGTTGTTAATGATTTATGCTTTGTTCTCATTTCATTTTGTGTGTTGCTTTCTTTTCTAGGTAATCGATGTCTGTTAGAGGAAGTTGTATTGTTATGAAAGATAGTGTGTCTTTGGGTTGTAGGGAAATCCCAGGATAGTTATGGTTCGTACCACACTAGAGTTATTTGAGGGTTCAGTTTTGGACTAGTAAAGATGAGTTGTCTCATCGTCGTTCCGGTTTTGGGTGTGATTAACGATGGTTTTTTTTCGTGAAGGTTCCCCACCTATCATGGGGTGTGGGCCGGTGGAACCTGTCTCAAAGAAACCATCCTCATCGGTTCTGGCTCCAAGTTCGTCGGACCGCTCTCTTGTGTGCCACCAGTATGGCATATCCGGACATTATTAGTCAACATGTTTCATTCCTTTGAAAGCATCTGACCATCATGATTGTTTGAATTATCAAATGGAAGAAAGGGATAGAGACCAGAAGATGAAAATGTCTGACTATGAGTTAGGAGATGCTTCAGCCATCAGGGCCCCAGCCACAGGTCTCGGGGTGAAGCTCGCACACAGTCTGGAGTACTCGAGGGTGTGTAGAACCTCGGTCCGAGTAATGATTTCAGCTTTGGGGGGATATATCCAAATTTCCCTTATTCTGTTCTTATCATCATTGTAAGCTCATCATATTTGTGGTGATGTGATGAACTAGTTCTACCGTAGTGTAAGCAGTCTTATCTGTTCTCAATGTGTTTTAAAATCGTTCAGATTTCCATGAAGGGTGTTGGGCCCATGAATAAATGGGACGTTCTAATATGGAGTTTTGTCTCAATTGAGTTCATTAGGGGGTGTTTGGTTTCGCGAAATTTACGAGCGGTGTTTCGGGTTCCATTCTAAATTCGGGCTATGAATTCCCTAGTATCTGATTGTGGTGAGGATTTTATTCAGTCGGTGTGTTTGGGGTTTAGTTAATTCCTTATCCTCGGGTTATTGTGTCATTTCATAGCATGATTTCTGTTTATGTTGCTGAGTGTTGTTCGTTCCATGTGGAGAAATTAAATTGGTTCAATTCGGGAGTTCTAATGTTGGCCCCCCTCGAGGGTGGTATGATCAGTTTTCAAGGTTTCCATATTAGTAATTTTGGGGGGTGGGGAGAACCCTCTCGTGTTCTACCCTCAACCTCGAGCTTCAGTTTTCTCTTGAATTGGTCGGGTGTGACCTGTTGAGAGTTAGGTCATCCCAGGATTACGAGTTTTTCCTCAGTTTTGTCTGGGCGTGGACTCGAGTTGTGTCAACTGTCGGCTTGGTGACTTTCTGGGGGCAGAATGATTTTTGGTGGGGAGAATAGTCACACCCCAACCTGATTTATTTTTTAATTTTTATTGTTTTAATTCTTATTTTGAGTTTTGGATGACTTTCTATATTGCGTGGTCATTCGACACTGCTACAATTAAATGCACGTTGCCCGCGAAATTACCCGGATGGGTCAGAGTTATGGCACGTGACCAGCACACAGTTTATAAATCCGTGCAATAAGCGCGAAAATTAACCCTATAACCCGGTGGTACCGGGTGGCACGGTTCGGGCGCAATTTTCTCAACCGTGCATCTTACTACAGGTGAATCATGTGGTAAGTCGGTTCGGAATGAATAAATAAACAAATATGGCTGAGGAATGAAAATAAAGAAATAAATCAAGATAATTTGGATGAAATGAATTTTTTAAAATGGTTAGAAATAATAATATTAATAATATTATGATTTTTAATTTTATTATTGGGATTATTATTAATATTATTTTTATGATCACTAATGTATTTATAATTATTTTTGAATTGTTGTTATTACAATTTTTATTATTATGGTTGTATTATTATTATTAAGTTTGTTATATTATTGTTATAATTATTATTATTATCAATTTAGTAGTACTATTATTATAATTATTATTATTAATAAGATATGAAATAAAAAAACATGAAACACTAGCTACTCGATGTACCCCCACCCTTTCCATGTCCCTCTTCTATGCAGCCCCCATCCAGATCTCCATTCCCTCTCACCTTCATCTCCACCTCCTTCGTGCAAACTCACCCTCCCAGTGGCGTACCCCCCCCCCCTATGCTGGCCTACTCCTCCCTCTAACCGGTGACTGACACCACTACCTCGCCTCGCACAATCAGATTCATTCCGCCTCGATTCTCTGGGAGTTTTTTCGGCATGGCGCACCTCTGGTAGCCCTCTCCTACTTCGGTCGGCCGCTCCCTTCTTTGGTGGACCTGACTCCAGTGACCCGCTGCCTCGAACCCCCTTGTGTGCCCTATTTCCAGTGGCATGAACCCCTTTGCCCTAGCGCCTCCCTTATGCTATAACGCGACCGCCTTTCCTGTTTCCGGCATCCCTCTTTCTTCTGATCTATGGGTATTTCATTTCATTTTGGTGTTTTTATTCAAATTGACCAGACCCTAATACCTTAGTTTGTGATTTTCGTATTTTTCTGGGTGCCTAGGTTATGCAGTTAGTGTATCAAGACCCGTTGGTAAAGGTTACGACATCCCCCGCCAACGGTGAGGCAAATGAACTCAATTTTCCTTGCCTAAAATTTTTCAGATAAGGTTTATTCACCTGCTATTTTGTTTTGTGTCATCCAATTTATTGTCTTATGTTGTTTTTGAGTCCCTGGTATTTTTTTGGTTGTGTGTTGGTCTTCATCGCACTGACTATGGGTGTCGAATGTGTTGTTAAGGTGTGGCGATGTTTTTTTATAGTGTGTAAACCATTGTGGGAGTGTGTGTACGTGAACGGGTGGCCTTGTGAGTGTGAAAACATTGGCTCAACCAATTCTTTGAGGTAGGTTCTTCCATGCCTTTTCTTCCAATTTCGTTCCATATGATACTTGAATTTCAGTATTTAATTGTTACACCATGATTCGAACATTTATTTCAAATTCACTTAGTTTATGGTAATGATTTATTGATAGTTTAACTTGCTAAATATTGTTTTTGACATGTCCTTCAATTCATTCACATGTTTTGCCTATGCAGTTGAATGTGGATAAATAGTATTGTTTTAAAAAATGATTTTTGTTAAATTCTTTGAGTGTTATTAATAATTGTTTTATAATTTTCTTCAATGGTTTATTAAAATATTGAAGAAGTGTGAAACATTTTTTGGAAAAAATTTTAGAGTATGTATTATTTGAAAAGTGTATTTCAACATGTGTGGTGTATTTTCATCAAGTTTCGCATACCGCATGTTTTCATTAAATGGCCCGATAGGCACATTGAAAATGGTTGGTGAATTCTTGGTGTGAAGGCCTATTTGGCTTCTGAAATAGATTTTTGGAAAACCCTTCTTGGGTAGGTATCCCTGCCTAAATGTTGACTCGTGATATTGAAGGGTCCTCGGTATGAGACTTCTTTGAATGATATTTATTTTGAGGCAAGGGACAAACCCTTGAGGTGGCCGGGGTGGTGCCAGTTTGTGTGGTGTGTTGGATTATATGTATGTGACTTGTTTTTTTAATGATATGGAACACCCCCATGAGAACATTAAATGAGTACCTAGCAAAACAAAGAGGTTTATTGAGAATGATTACTGCACTAGTTTAGATTATGCACTGGCTGGTGGCCCCATTGCAGGGGAATACTGAGTTATTATTTCTATGGGTATTGGGCCCCTCGGTTAGGCCATGAAGGGAAATGCCGAGCGTTAGGGAGATATGACGTCATCGAGTTAGGGCATGCCTTTAGGATGAGTCACATGTATAATATGTTCTGGTGTTCCTCTGCATTCCTAGAATTTCTTGTGTTTCCCCGTTACGAGTACTATTAGATCCATTGACCTCTTTGTGTGCACACTTTTTCTTTGCACCAATTTTTGGTATTTATTTAGAAAATTGTGAATTTGTGATTACATTAAAAAGGATTTCAATTAGATTTTTTGAAATAGAAAGCACAACTGCCCTTTATTTCCCCTTGTATTTGGTTTTAAACTTGAATGGTAGTGGATCATGTTTGTTTGTTTTTAAAAAAGAGAACTGTGTATGAGAGCCTAATTTTATAATGTAGTTAAAACTAATATGAATGGAATTTATTGGGGAAGAAATTACATGGAATCTGTCGTGGTTTCCTACTGAGTGATTACCTCACACCCTACCTATACCACTCAGTGTCGGTAGACCCGAGATGTTTTGTAGGTTCATTCATTGTTCAGGTTTTCCTAGAAGGTACTTGATGTTGGAGCTTATCTGGTCTTATGGTTGGTGGTGACCAAGAGGTCATATATAGATCGGGTTGTGGCAGTTTGGTTTGTTCATTTGGGTTTTCAGTTTTGTAATTTAGTTTTCTGTCTATTGAGTTTCACCTTGAATCTGGATTAGTTTATTTTAATTATTTTCAGTTGTTCATGCTGCAGCTTCCTTAGTTTATTTCATTTATTTATCTGGTCCTGATTTTCTTTTTGGGGGATTATATCATTACCAGGGGTATGTTTTGATGCCCAGCACTGGTTTCCAGCTCATGGGGATTGGGAACGCCCTTTGGGTCATGTCGCAGACCCACTCGGGTGACCGGCTCAGGATCGACCGAGGTCAGTTCGTGACATGGATCCCAAAGTGGCATGATGGACCACATAGCACTATGGTATGTGGTTTTCTATACTAATGCTTGCATACCGAATTAGTATGGGGACGACCCCTGTTCCCGCAAACCACAACGGTGTGTGAAACCTACTCTATCCCCATGAGAAACCAGTACGTGGAATGGGGTGTTTTCGGGTATTATTTCAACTAGTTTAAACCTCACCCCTCCATTACCATCCATTCCTCCATAATCCCTCAGCGAACCAGTCCTCCAACATTAGTAAAATTCCTTCTCCAAAGCAAGAAGACCCATATGATCAAACCATTAGGTGCATCAACACGCCCCTTTGAGTCTACATACCCATGGTAAGTGGTGTTACAAAGGATCTACCCATAACTGTTCGGTCTTCAAAAATGCTTGTGGGTCTGCATTCCCATGGTAACATGGATTCCCACCGTGGGATGACATTGTGAACCTCCCTGTTCAAGGGATTAAGTGTGATCACTTTTTTTCCATTCAATGAGGAATAATGATACGTCAAAGGAGTTAGGTTTGCTTCTCCATTGAGATGGTTGAATCTACTCCCCTTTCCCAGAATATATTTTCGGGCCCTCCCATTGAGGAAAGTCCCCAATCTTCCTAGGCTGAGACACATGACCATTAATGTCATTTCACATTTAAAGGTTCAACTTTTCTTTCCCTCACCCACATACACCTCAGCCTTATCCATCATAGGCTCTCCCTCGCCCACATGTAGGAGAAGATGCAAGTGGTTGGTTGGATCTCTCACATCCTTTCATTTCTCACAATGAGCACAACTCACGTGTCCTTAGTGGGTTGTAATGATTACAATATCCATAAAATATAAACTAAGATAACACTATTTCATTATCCAATAAGGATACGTATGACGCATACTTTAAGGCCCGAGATGAAAAGCGTTCCCTATCAAAAGGGCGAACCCAATTATGTTCCCCACAAATGAGTAGCTTCCATGCATAATCCCCAAAAAAATATAAACTATGAGAACTCTGATTCATGATAATATAAGGACATGTAAGATGCCAGGTCTATGGCCTGAGCTAAAAAGGGTTCCCATCTAAAAGGGTTCACCCAACCATTTCCGCCAAATGGGCATCTTCCATGCGTAAGCAACATCCATTTTGAACAACATGGGTTCTGATTCCTCTCTCAAGGATATGTTTGAAACTCATCTTATGGGTCCAATCCCAACATCAAATCACCTTCCATCCCCCATGGATAATGATAAACTCTAGAGCTCCTTATTGTATGAATCATATCAGCATCACCTCTATATCATCAATCATATACAGGCCTATGACGATCCTACAAACCAAGGGATTCTCGTGGAAATATACTTTTAGAATTTACTAAGGATTCACAAAACAATTAACACGACATAAATCTATAAGTGAGTCCGAAAATATCAAATAATCTTCCTCTAGAATGGTGTAGTGAGCCTGAATTCCCATCATGTCGACCATTGGTGTCTTTAATTGTCGTTGGCTAAATCAACAATCAACGAGCACCTTCCTTTGAAATAAAGGTCCATTAATCATGGCCAATAGGTTTTTTGGGGGTTTCTAGCTCCACTAATTATCTCGTTGGAGAGTATATGAAGATTTTATATCCCTGAAGGAAAGAATTCACAAGTACTTGATCCCACTAAATCACCCATTATGACTGAATGACTATGGCACATCCTTCACAATGTGATAGGGGTTAGTTTCTCAGTACCCACAGGGTTAATCCAACCTTTATCTAAAGGATAATGATGTAGAATGGGTCCTAAAAAATAAAATGGTGAATTTGATAGGAAATAGTCTCCATAGAATGGGATGGGTGATAATCCTCGTCAGACAACTTCACAATCACCCGAAGCACTCCACCTCAGAGGCAGAACAATAACGGTGAACCTGACATGTGTCCTTTACCAAGGTGTAAGTTCATCCCCTATGATAAATAAAAAAATACACTGCACGTTGGCCCATTTTTTTTAATCCCAGTATGTGTGAAACGTGCCACCTTGGAGGCAGAACAAAAATGGTGAACTGGACAAGAATCCATAACCTAGGTGACGATTCTACCCCAATGATAAAAGAAAAAAGAAAATTGCACCTCAGCCCATTTT
This sequence comes from Viscum album, assembly GCA_963277665.1. Classification (NCBI taxonomy): domain Eukaryota; kingdom Viridiplantae; phylum Streptophyta; class Magnoliopsida; order Santalales; family Viscaceae; genus Viscum; species Viscum album. The sequence continues at coordinate 881,887,999 of OY728166.1, forward strand.
GTTCACCCTAGTATGCTTGAAACGTTCCACCCCGGAGGAAGAACAAAAATGGTAGCCCTGGTGTGAATCCTTATCAATGGTGGCAGTCTTAGTCCACTTAATACCTTTTCCCCACAATTTAAAAAAGAGGAAAGGGGGCCAATATGAATCACCAAATATTCATATGTTTATAAGAATTCTACTTTGGAGAGGTTTTTTGGTCTGTATGACATATATGTATGTCTCAGGTTCCCGCATAGGATCCTTCGATCCAAATGACATCCCGAAGACTGATGATGGCACACACATGAACGATCGAGCAGCTGGTCGGGTCCCCAATGAAGTGTTGGAACCGTCACATACTCTTCATTTTCAATGTCAGGTGTCTAACACATTGATCATTGAGTACCACCAAAATTGTACACTACCCCTGTTTGAGGTCATGAGAAAAGACCTCTATTCTGCAAAGGTCCCCCAGCCGCCTCCTCAGTCATGGCCGACACCATAGCATATGGCGGCCCCGATGGCCGTCTCAAACCATTTCATGATCCTATCACAAAAAAATGAAAAGAAGTACCTCCCTATTCTTTGGGAGGAAGATGATGTCAAAGTAGTGAAATTAATCTCAACCGCACATGGGTCCTACTAACAGGCCCCTGCCAAAGAGCATCGCCACCGGCACCGGACGACCAAGCCTCCACCAATGAATAGGAACATATGCCGAAGGTACCAGCTAAATTCCAGAAGACCCAGCCCTTTAGGGATGCCCACTAAGGGAGAAAAATATATATTTATGAACATTCTATCACCCTGGTTTTTGAAGATAAATTATAACATACTAATTCATCTGCTTTCAAGGGGCAGATATATGACTCTTCCTCCTCCACTCAATCCCACCATAGAAATATGGTGGCACATATAATTACATGAACGTTCTTCCTAGTGCTCGCTAGTCCTGCTATGTAGACAGAGCGGCAGACTATAAGAAGATGCAAATATATTATGAGCCACAACAAGCCCATCCAAAAAATAGGGAAGCAACTAGATATACATAGGCATAAATACCTATTAATGCATTTTAATCCAGACATCAAAAAAATAGCAAAACAAATATGAATTTAGTCAAATTCATGTGGATTCATACAATTCATGTGAGACATGTACAACGGCAAGCGAGAAGATAAAAAACCCCACACATGAACACGAATACCATGAGTCAAATAAAGTAGAAAATATATTAGAAAATCGGTGGTATACTCATTCCACTGTCCCAACACAACAGAACTACCCGTATCAACTGAAATCTCATGGAGGACAACAGCTAGCCCAAACCCCTACATCAAAATCAGAATGAGCCTTCATACTTGTTCTATATAAATATGTATATCAGCATATCCTAGAAATGATGGAAGATTAGATGTTTATCCTAGTCCATATCATCCAAACATGCCACGACATTATTGCATCAGCGACAAAGGAAGGAAATCGGGCCCATAACCCGGTTCCCTTAGACGGAGTGGCTTGCTTGCTAAATGAGTTGGTCAGTCCGTAGTAGTTATGTTTCCCAACTCTAGTCCTAGAGGAAAAACGACAATATCTCATGATACACAGATAACCATGTGGCGAAAAAATACCAATTCCAAATGGGGATGTCATTCCAACATGGTGGTCGCTCTAGGGAAGGAATATACTCTTGCCAAAACTCAAGATGTCTGTCGGCGTAACCCGATGACATCACATTACCCAACAATATAGGGACCAATACATAAAGGCCATTACCAATAGAATATGACCCCATTTACCTACAATAGAGAACTCAAAAATTAAATGTGCCAATGGAAACTGGGAAATGAATGGCACATACATCATCCTTCACTAATGGAAAATGGGGTTCTTGACACCGTCAGACATATATCAATAAAGGATCAAGACCCTATCAGTAAATTTCAAAATTATAGAAGTTGATGTAGCTGTTCTGATGGTCCTCCCCACAATGTCACTACTATCAGCTCTGAAGGTTCTCACCCGAGCACCCATGGAGGCTCACACCATGGACCATGAATGATCGATCACGAGAGCCAGTCTCCTGATGCATATTCGGTTATCCTCCCACTCAACCAGATGATTACACATTAAGAAGCTCCTCCCTTTGTTTTTATCAACACTGATATTCCCCCCAAGGGTATATGGTGCATATATGCTTATCCATGTAGTTGTACATCGAGTCATGATGGTAGTCCTTTCCATGATGACAACCATTTTCCAGGCCCTTTGTGAAATGGAAGTTACGATAAAGGTCCTCCACATTGTAACCTCATGCAAAGATAAGTCCATTCCCTCATTGTAGGACATCCTAGAGTCCCTCCTTGGGATGGGAACTACATAAATTTTCCCCACATCCAAGTATCAATACATGATAGTAGTCTTATCCATCACATCATTCATTGATAAGGTCTTCCCCACAGTGACATCATACAGAAAAAAGGTCTTCCCCTAATTATAGCCATCCCTAAAGGTCCTCCCTAGGGTATTAGACCTAAAAACATTTCCTGCCTTCAGGCATCATGTTTAAAGTGTTTCCCACTCCATTGTTGCACAAATTGGAAATGTCCTCCCACAACTAAAATTCATGTTGGAAAGAAGGTCCTCCCCTTTCCAGAACAAATGCGAGAAAGTCCTCCTATGCAGAGGCTCTCGGAAAGATGGTGTCAGATATATCTGGAAGTCCTTATATAATGAGTGATATTCATTCTCATTCAGAGGATGGCCCGGGACCACACTCGTCTTATGAGCCTCCCCCATTCCGTGCACAAATCAATAAGGCTCCCACCATCCCGGTATCATGAAACATAATTATTATGAATCAGTCGATCTAGGCATATCATGTAGAGGATCCCCCTAAAGAATGACATCAGGATATGTTTCTTGTTAGAAGACAACCGACTAAGGAAAATATAATAGTGATGAATTGGCCTACGACCAAATCTCACATCAACATACCATGATTTTTTTCTATGGAATATATGCAAGATATTCTCCTCAATATATGGATTACTCTTTTCCAGATGAAAAAAACTTTTACCCTATGAAGGGTATGCAGACCATGTCAATGTGTTAGAGGAGCTTCGCCATCTAATCATCCTCGAATACCTCATGTCCGCACATCATCAAAAATAAGAATGGAGAAATAAAAACATTGAACTAGACAACCTCCATGCACTGCATAAGTTCCATCACATCACTGGAAATGCCCCGACAGGAGTTCACATTCGGAAATGAGGATAACATGGAACTCTACAAATCACCCCTCATCCCATCTAGAAAACCCCATTGAAAATGACATCCAGTAACATCAATCCCCAAAGGTAGAAATCAAATGAAACCCCTACTCAAGATGGATAGGATACCCAACAAATACCATCCCGAAGTAAGTCTTAAAAGCATTAGTACACAAAAGATCAAACACTCCAAAAGCTTCTGATTCAGGAAACCAAAAATAGCTTGTAGGATTCACTCCTATGGGAATCCAACTAGAATGTAGTTATCACATCTTCAAAATACCATAGTCATTGTGTTGGCCTATTTCCATACACGGCTCACACCCATGCGGTTGTGTGTGAAATCCAAAAGGTGGCAACAGTGGTGGCCACCGCCACAATGCGGGAACAACCCCAACCCATAGGGCTAGCATAATTTGTAAGTCAATGTACCGCTATAAGACTAAGACATTTAGATAGTAGTGCATCAATGAAAGAAATGGAATAAACCTATCCAATAGGGTTGGGGGTGTTTTTTCTTCATGTCCCTGCACATCAGACATCTGTCTTCTACCATATGGGAAGAACGATGAATAGAGGATTCACCCATTCCATCCCTTCCTATGGTTCTCACCCTCCATGACAAAAGAGCATTACGAGGATCGACTAAGACTCCCTTTGAGTAAATATTTGACATAAAACCCAGAGAATACCACATAATATAAGGAGAAAATCCAACAAAGGAAACATAATGACTTCTTTACATTCTCAATTGGGTACACCACCCTAAATGAAGTATTCCTTTATGAACGTGTTAAACGTAAAATCTATGGATCTCACATGAAATGACACAGAGGGAGAGGACACGATGAAATATGGTTTCTCCCTAAGGCTTCTTTAATCAAGCCTGATGGTGTTCATATCCGAAACAATAGATCAGTCATAAATATGGGTGCCCCCTAGTAAACCGGACATTACCTCTTGCAAGAAACCTATACAAGGAGATGAATAAATCCACAGTTATCTATGAACATCCTTCTCATACCCCTGTAAAGATGTCCCACAATCTCGATGAAATGTTTTCCATGAAGGATGAAGAAATGAAATAGCTCAGGTGAACTCATTTTGAGAACTGTCGAGGGAGACACCTCTCTAGATGTGTCCCTCCAATAGAATGTCACCTAGTGATCTTAGAATAGGTTCCTTTGCCACAAAAACTCATCCCAATAAAATGAAGCCCTACTGGAAGGCGCCTCCAATCCAGAATTCGGACTAGAAACCTACATAAACCTAGCCCAAAAAGGAAATCAAGACTTCTCCCCTACTCAGAATACTACGAAAATATATTTAGGTAGTCCCACTAATGATAACCCAAAAAACGGTATCCACCCCATATTCTAGCAGCACTGACATTCCCAGTCATGGCCGCTGCCGCACCAGCCCACGCTCTAGCCCAACATGGTATGAATCATGTGATCTTGAATTTCACCGAGCAACTAACAACTCGACTATAAGCCATGGAAGTGCATCACACTCAGATATAGCCAAAGTAAAAACCCTACCAAGAGTGGGTAAGTAGTGTTCCACCACTGCCAAACATCATGAACCCCATATTCCCAATGATTAATGCCTCAAGGAATCCTAAACAAAATATAATGAACTATCTCTCTTACTGCGACCCCAGGATAGGAACTCTATATCCAAAAGATGTAGGGAAACATAGATGATTCATATAAATCATACAGGGCTCAGATTTCATATGGAATAATGTCCTGCAAGCTAGTTCATTCACAAATAGGGAGGACTTCCGACTATAGTTTCTATTCTAGTTCAGTTTGACACTACTTAAGATGATAAATGGTGATCTCATAAACAGAAAACAGTGAGAGTGAAAAATGACTCTCAAACTTCATTGGTAGGTGGAAAGGTCTAACTTATTCCATGAACCAACCACTCCCCTTGGATGAAATGCTCTCCATTTGGATCGACAACCTCCATGATGAATTGAGAACACCTATAATCTTAGTGAAGTAAAGAAGTGTGTTTAGATATTTTACTACCATTTCCCATAGAATATAATACTCCTTGTAGTGGAACAATCTTATGTCCCATGTGGCCCCATCAGCCACTAGGAAAAGAACTGGAAAAGCAGAAGTGGCTTCAATCAAACTTAATCCACCTTCAGCACCACCTCCAATTGTGATGCCCCCACCGGACTATGCAGGACCCCCTGGATGCCTACATCCAAGCACACCTCAGTAAAATGAAAAGTGTGGTACTAAACAAAACTAGTTCAAATACCATATAAATAATGATTAATCATTCTGAGACAACCAGGTCTGTGGCTATTTCATTGCCGCTGTGAATTACAACTTGCTCTGGCTACAGGATCCAAATCGATCCGATGAAGTGTTTTTCAACAACCATCCAAATTATTGTCTTTACCACCAAATATTGGGACATAAATTCCAAGAATGATTTGTTTTCAAGGATCTCCAACAAAATATGGTGGATTCTGGGCATGTCATGTTAGGACCACCACTAGCACAAGTGGTGTATGTTCCCACCTCAGACTCAAAAGGGGAAGAGTAATGGAAAATAGTCTCCATTTAGAAGGAGAATGTTTTTGATAATGGGATAACATGGAAGACCGTCAACTGAGTCCATGGAATCTTCCGAGCACACTTGAAACAACCAATTGTGCCCTAGAAGACCATCAATTGAGTCCATGGAATCTTCATTGCACATTTGAAACCACCAAGTATGCCCCCAAAGGATCCTAAAACAACATAGCCACCCCGTGGACCTGCAGACCTAAAAAGGCCAGAAGGTAAAACAAAAATGAGGAATAAGATGGGATGACACCATAGATGAAGTCAGTTTTGACACATTTTGACTTCATACCAGTATATTTGGCACAACGAGCACCACACTTACAAATAGAACTATGAGAACCACCCCCCCAAAATACACCGTCAAAAGTAGACAGTTAGATAGAAATAGTTACGGGTCATGAACTGATCATTGGATCCATTAATTTCATTCACATGATGGACCCATTCTCGGATGGAGACTATGACCATGCTGCCAAATTCCCCATGCCCAACCGGTGAGCCGGAGGATGAGGCTGTATAGACCAGATATTTCCTGAAATTCATGATCATGTATGGAGTCATATTCTTGGACACACCAATGGAAAAACCGTTAACATCATTGAAACTAGTGGAAGGACCCTCTGACAGACACAACAAGAACCAGAAAACTCCACTACCACCATCAGAAGAAATCCAAGCCCAATTATCCTATAATATTCATCTGGGGAAGAAAAAATACCAAATATCCCCAGGAATGAAGGTGGAACAGGTGAGCCAAAACTGAAAAAGACTGCATCACCACCAGCCCTAGCTACAAAGGTCAAACCATCTGTGTCCAAATCCCAATCCCCTAATGTTTCTATGAAAGAGAATCCCCGACCAAGGAAGCACCGACCTTTACAGCAGAATTATGATATTCTAAAGTAGTTAGATTCTATAACAGCACATAATTCAATCATGGATACATTAATCTAATCATTAGATCTTAGGGAAGAACTCATCGAAGAATTACTATGTCCCTAGGTGTTCGAGGTAGAAGTAGTTGAAACTGTAGTATTTCAGACAGAGACCAATCCCATAGATTGTCATGTAGTCATCTCGTTCACTGTCAGGGATAAAGACACCATCATTCAAGGGAACATAAGTCCCTTATATATGTCTAAAAATATAAATTGAATTGATTTAAAGAGGATATTAATCATCAACAGATCAAGAGTTAACCCCCTCCCACTGTGAACATCTCCTCTACACGGCTATGATGATGACAACTTGACACCCTGCACTACAACTCTGTTGAGATATGACAAAATCCAGAGGAAATGTTTGGAGGAATAAATCATAAAACTCAACTAAGAGTCCTCATGTTAGATTCATATGTCATGATAGAATGGAAAAGTATGTCCTTCAACATCCTGTTATGGAGGCCGTGGATGCATCAGCACAATGCAATTCTATCATCATACCATTTGTGCATCATATATTACAATAATGGAAAAAAGTGCATTGAATGTCGATACATCCACATTTGAGTCATGTGAGTCACGTTATATTGATGAATGGTTCTATGAATTGGAAGGAAAACATCATTCAGTCGAAAAATTTGATTACATTACTTCCCCAAATTGATTGGAAATGGCTCCTACCAACCCCCTTTAGCTGCCCGGGGAACAATATGTATTACCCATCAACCCATTTGAATGCACAAGTTCATGTATGGATGAAGACTCAATTGTATTCATGATCTTCTATACATCCACGAAGTCCAAATACTCGGTAGAGAAGGTTGAAACCCATGATGTTAGGAAAAAACCTATCATTGATGCTCTTGGCCCATTCACGGGACCTGAAACTACCCATCCATCACTCACTAAGTCAAAACTTGATTTATTTACCAACATTAGAGATTTCATCTCAAAAATCCTCTCTCCATCAAAAGAGGTAGGAGATGATGAAGAATAAGAAGAAGAGGAAGGCGTCAGAGATTCCCCTCCAATATTCGAAAAAGGAATCTTCACCATAATCGATGAACTTAATGAGACAAACCTGTGCACTGAAAATGACCTGCATCCCACTATAATAATTGTGGATATTCCTCTTGAGGAGTAGGAGGTACATACCTCCTTACTAAAGATGAATCTTGATGTTTTTTCTTATAATTAAACAGAAATTCCAAGCCATGATCCTTTGATTTGCGGTTATCATCTAGGAATGATGGAATATTATCATGGCAACAAGTATCCATCTAGAAGGACCCACCCAACACATGTTGCCAAAATAGAAACTAAGGTGATAAGATGTTAAAATAAAACTTTATAAGGGAAGTCGAAAACCTGATCTGGATGTACAAAATAGTCCATTTAAAAAAGAAGAATAGACAATTGAGAATCTTCATAGACATACGAGATGTCAATAGGAATTTCCAAAAAGCTGATTTCAATGTCTCGATCACTGAATTGTTGATCGATGCAACAACTGGATATGAAGCTCTCTCTTTCATAGATGGATATTCTGGATACAACCTGATCCGGATGGCCCAAGGATATGAATAAGATAACGCTTTTTGGGACCCTTAGGGAGTGTTCTGTTTTAATGTGATGACCATAGGACTAAAAAATGTTTGCACCACAAACTAGCACACCATCCATCGTATATTCAAGCCCTTATTGGAAAGATGTGTCATGTGTTATGTCAAAGATGTGGTGGTTAAATCACGACAATTCTCAAACCACCTGGTCGGTCTTGAAACTATGTTCAACAAATTGAGGAACCATATTTTAATGATCAATCCAATAAAATGTGCCTTTGGAGTTACCTCTGTGAAATTCCTCGGCTTCGTCATATGCCATTGTGACATAGATGTCGACCCCGATATGACAAAACCCATCCTTGGTATTTCCCCCACATGCAACCTCACCGAGTTGAGTGGTCTCTAGGGCAACCTCGGCTACATTATTCACTTCATATAAAACATGGTAGGTAAATGATTTAATTTTACAATGATCATGAGGAAATGAGTTAGGGATGAGTGGGATAATGATTTCAAAAAAAAACGTTAAACATTATAAAAAGATATCTTCTATTCACACCATTTTTATGCCACCAGTTGAGGGGTGACCAATCATTTAGTTTGTAACCACCTTGGATCAGTCATTAGGAACCTCCCTCACGCAGAAGAATGATTATGAGAGCGAGAATAACCTATATTACCTCATTTGAACTATGATTTATGCTGAAACATGTTATTCAAGAGTCGAAAAGAACTTCCTAGCCCTAATCTTCGCAGTTCAGAAACTTAAGCATCATCTATAGCAGCATGAGGTCCAACTGGTCTCCCACTCAATCTCGCTCAAATATATCTTCAATTGTACCAAGCTAATTGTTTCTCTATCATGATGAGTGGTCATCCTACAACAGTTTGACACATGATATGGGCCCCATAAATCCGTATATGGTCAGGAATTAGCACACTTCATCGCATATCACCCCTCGGAGGAAACAACATCGTTGGATACTGAACATCTGGATGAAAAATATTTTCCCGTCTAAGTGGATCCCCAAACAAGGTAAATGTACATTGATAGTGCTTCTATAAGCCTGATAGGGAAAAAGATAATGGATTATAAGATCAACAAAGTAGGTTTGGGAATTATACTAATATCCCCTGAAAAGGTCATCTTGAATTACTCTTTCATAATTTTGGAAGGGTGTACAAATAATGAAAACGAATATCATTCCCTTATTGTAGCCCTGAAAATGGTAGTTCTTATGCCATCCAAGCAGCTTAAAATAAAGGGTGAATCAGAGCTAGTCATCAAATAGGTTAGTAGTGACTATGCCATCAAGAAAGAAGTATTGGTCGCATTGATGAACCATGTTGAAGAACTAATGGAACAATTCTAATCAGAACCAATGTTAACCAATGTCCTCCATCCATAAAATACTTATTTCTATGCAAGGGTAAATATAACCACAACCTTGACTGATCCAGGCCAGGATGAAACTGTCATTAGAATTTCCCACAACCAGATGGTATTACCATTCATCCAGGGAAAAGTTGATGAAATCAATGAAATTAGTCCCAACACTGAGACCTATGGTCACAACAACGGATGGATGATGGCCATTTTATATAACCTTCATATCGGGGAACTCCCACCAGATAGGTCTGGAAGGGAGAAGTTCTGACGATGGGTAGTCAAATTTGTCTTGTACGATGGGGTAATTCATGAAAAGTTATCTACAAACAAGGTCTTGACGGAGTCCTTCTCAGGTGAATTGATATTGAAGAGACTGCTAAAATCATAGAATAAGTTCACGCCAGAGCTTGTGGAGTGCATCAATCAGTATCCAAGCACTCTCACCAAATCCAAAGGCTTGGGTATTACTGTCCCATTATGATACAATATTGTTCCAAATTCACCAAGAAGTGTCATTCCTACCATGTTCATGAAAATTTAATACACCAACCCCCAGGGTTAGATCATATAGCTACGTAATCCCAGTCATTCATTGTGAGGGGGATGTATGTTGTGAGACCATATCTTCCCAATACATCTAGACAATTCAAGTTCATACTCACATCAACCAAATTCTTTTCCAAATGGGATGAATCCATACCACATAAGGATTTTGGGGATAAAACATCATTATCATTGTGAAGTCCAACATAATTACTAGATTTTGGTTCCATTATACAATACTAATAGGCAATGAAACCAACTTCTACTCCATTGAGATGGATAATCTATACAAGGAGTATGGAATCAATGCCAACCAGTCGTCCTGCTATCACATAGTGGCCAATGGGCTGGTGGAGGCTTTCAACAAAACATTGTCCAACATACTCCATAATATGTTTGATAAGGATAACAAATCATGGCCAGACATGATCCTTCATGCTTTGTGGTCTTACCAGACAACGACCCATACTGCTACCCATGTGAGCACATACACAGTAGTATACAAGGAAGAGGTAGTTTTTCCAATCTAAATTCATGTTCCATCACTTTGTGTGTCCATATTTGATCAAATTTCCATTGACGATAAATCAAATAGATAGTTTGATGAGTTGGATCATCTAGATGAAAAAATGATTCACACATTACACCATATAGGAATCTACCAAAACTAGATTGTGCAATCCTTCAACAAAAATGTTATCCTTTGTTCTATCCTTGAAAGAGAAATGGTGTTAGTCTATAGAACACAGATGATAATCAATATGAAGCACACATAACCTAACCCAATGTGGGAAATCCCATATGTCATACATAGGGTATATTTCAATTGATCATATACACAGATATCAATGGATGAATAGCTTATCACGGCTCCCACAAATGAAAGGTTCCTAAAGAAGTACTTTGCGTAATGGCAATTCCTATTCCATGGTACAAACTATATGATCATAAAATATGAGTTATAATACACCCATGTCATTGTCCCAAATATATGACACTAACTATGAGTTTCTTCCCTTTCCCAATGTCATTGAACTGTATGAAACTCATCCCTGAAACATGAACTAAAATTGTGACTCTTGTCCTCACTATCAGACGTTAAACTACATGGTACAAAGAATCATAATCACATTAAAATAAACAGGCTGATCTTTCATATAACTATGTATTTTATGATTCTTACCCTTTCAAGATATGTAGTGTCAACTTGTTCCTTGATCCTGGTCCAGCCCCCAGAAAAAAACTGCCTCCATCGTATCCCCTACCTCCCAACACTTGTGAAAGAATCCTTGTGTCTACTCTTTGTTTATCACATCGAGTATAACTCATATGAGATTAGGATATGGGGTAAGGATTATCTTGCGCAAAAAAATGTTGATAAGTATGGTAGAACTGGAACCCATAGTGAAAAAAATGTCCCCACCCACATGGACTAAGCCAGATCGGTACATGGAATGTTTAGAACTATGTATGGATTGATTCCTGCCTCTATAGAATATACAGCGACATGTAGTTTTGGAATCCTAACCCAGCCAACATCATTAAAAAAATTCCCTCACATGGCCTTAAAAATACACCATGCTAAATAGGTATAGGGAATGTTTAGAACTACATATGGCTTGATTCCTGGCCTTGAAGGATACGTAGTGACACCCATATTTGTAATCCCGACATAGCCACCATAAAAAAAGTTACCCTTTCCTAGTGAAAAGGTTATATTTTTATGGGGAGTCCATTGAATAGTCCTAGTCGCCAGACGATAAACTGCAAAATTACTCAAAAGTTATGTGTGGACCAATTTCCATTTTCCGAGACCCCACACATGCCCCTCAATCATGAGATGTCCAAAGATCATGCTTCCCCCAATACATACGAGACAAACCTAGGTGGAAGCACCAGTAGTTCATAGTTAATCTTGGTTTGGGTATTCTATACGTTCTGAGGAACATCTTTCCCATTTGTCAAACTCCATATTCCAGCAAAAATTGGATCCCAATAATAATTCAAGTCCATCTAAGATGGAACACTGGTGTCTTTCAGACAACATTGTTTTTCCTGTAAAAAGCACGCCCTTATGGATCTGCATATGTTTCCAACAAATAAGACTGTCAATCAATGGAAAATTTGTCCCCTAGAGTTTCCTCTCCCATCATAGTATTCCCAATATCTACCAAGCCATAATGGCATTCTTCCTGATTCATGTTTTCCAAGATACTATAGTTTACACCTTCTATAATCACTCACATCTATGGAACTGACTTACGTCTATATTGTGATTAACTCAAAACTATTAAAGATAATTTTGACATAAAAATAATCCTCTCTGTATGACTCTAAACTGCATAGAATCATGTCCTCACCACACGACATTAAACTGTGGGACCAAAAATTATCCTTGTTTTATGATGTTATACTGCATTGCAATGGTTTATGACCAAAGTTCCCTCCAATATTGATTTTTCTATTCCTAGTTAAGAACAAGGAATCCTTGTAATACCTTATTTCTCAATCCGATAAAATCTCACATTAGTTTATAGATAATAGAGAGAGATCCATCATGACATTGTGGAAAAATATCCTAGGAATTAGGTCCTTCTAGAAGGATCCTAAAAGGCATGTCACAGTTCCCTCCCCCATAAAGAACCTTATGTCCTTGCGATAAAACATTATATGATAAGATACACCATATATGGAATGAATGCCTCAACCTGCATGTGAGTAAGATCCACGTAAGGGACACCTAATTCCATAATCGCAGCACAAATGATTCCATTATGTCCAAATAAACTCATTCTATACCCCAAAAATTGTGCATTGAGTGATATTGAATCCCCATAACCCTCCAAGGCCATCCGAGATGGAAGGCCATTGAACTGTGGACAACTTTTTTGGACAATTAATATCATTCCCCGAAGGCTCTGTATAAGTAACCAATAAAATGGCCTTTAGTCAAAGACAAATTTGTCCCTAGGAGAGTTTTCTCCTATCTATGTATTCCCAATGTTGTCCTAGCCTCATTCCATCCCTCCAGATACAAGGGCCCTCAATTTTGGGGTTTATATATTCCACCCAACACATATCCTAAATATATCATGATATACTGGCCCAGTTTATCTCTCTTCCCCTTTAAGGATTCTAAGGATACCCAACCATATTTGTGAAGTTGATCTGTATAAAAAAGAATGCCCCCTACAACTTGTTTCTATGTTTCAAAGGATTTTTTTTAAAATTCATCATTTTATGTTCAGTTTCACCATTTGTCGAAGGCCAAATACTATTTTTAGAAAGATCCCAATCGTGATAATCTACCCTATCCATCGGAAACAGAAGGCCAGTGTCTGGAAGACAACTTTTTTTACTATGAACATAATGTTGTTGAGGCTCTTCATATGTTTCCCACAAAAATGATCTCCAATGAATGGTAAATTCATTCTAAGGTGGGTCATTTACATTTTCCATACGCTTGGTCATCATTCATGCCTCGTTACACCCCCAGATTTGGAAATCATCTGGATAACGGCTTATATACCATCTTCTTTGAAAAATCCCCTAATATTAAAAAAAATTCTAACCTAACTACCAATTAACAAGCACTCCCTCACGCAAGTAATATCCATGCAGAAATGGTTTCCCACTCAAAGCCAATATGAATGTCTCTTATATTTGTTGACACCATTACTCATTCCAACCACCCATTGTGGCCCCCAACATTAAATTAAATTCAAAATGTAGCATAACCCCACCAGGACATCGAATATAGAAGGAAAATGTCCTACAAGAACTTGTAATTGACTATGCACATCATGCACACATGGATATTTTTGTTTTTCCCATAAAAATTGCCGTCAATAAAATGTAAATTCGTCCCCAGGAGAGTAATCTACTACCTCTGTACACCTTGAAGGGCTCTTGAGCCTCATGCATGTATATAATCACAAATATAGGTCCAATAAAAAACCATAATCGATGTATGATGAATATTAGAACATTCCCAACTGACAAATCCTGAATTAGGGCCGCACCCTGGGAAGCCTGGTCAATGTTGTTTGACCAAAAACATCAGTAATAAGTTTTATTGGAAGGAATTTGAAATTCCCAAAAAAAACCCATACAAGCCGAAGGAAAAATCCATAGAAGGAACCTATGGTTTAAATTCGAGTATCAGTATGTTAAAAAATATTGAGCCATCAAAAGAGACATAAAACATGTTCGGTCAAAAACCAAAAAATGGCGGCCTAAGTGAGTGTAAAGTTATGCCTGCTATTCCTGAGCCATGAAGTTTTAAGAAAATTTTTTTTTAATAATTAAAAAGACATACAATTTTGGGAGTATGTTCCATAAACCTCAACAATATTCAACCTACGCTCATTGTGTCCCGTGACTCAGGAAAAATTTGGAGGTTGAGTGGAATATTTTAGTACCCTAATATCAAATCATAGTTTAATATTAATACCTAATTGAAATGATGAATATATGATTGATCAATTGACATGACATGAAATTGGAAAGAAGAAGCATTCAAAGGAAAGTCGGTTCCATCATATTTCATAAAAATATATAGGGTCATCAACATCCTAGATCCTCTCAGGGTCTAAAAGACTGGATCATTATAAGAGACGTTTGACAGAGTCATATAGTTGAATCAATGTTTTCTAGGACTCATCAACTTCATAACAAAGCATCAATAATTTTTCTATCTTAGCCTCTGCATTCACCTGTAGTGCCTCCACGTCCCTCATGTCATGAGGGCATGTCCTTTCTACCTCTAGCAGTTTCCATCGCCCCTCCTCAATGGAAACTATGGCCCGAGCCTACTCATATTTGAGCTACTCTAGTTTCTGGATGTTATTCTCCACTTCCTGGTAAAAGTTTTTTTATCAAAGACTCTTCCTTCATGAGATCATTTTCTTTTCTTTCAAACATTCCATCATGAATGGAATCTTATTCAGAGAAAATTTGTTATGTAGATTCAAGAAAAATCATTGAATCTATCACAGAAAGTCAAAATTATAGTACACTAGTTTCTTCTCGACCAGCAACCACCTCCCTTAATATATCAGAAACACCATGATAGTAAAATCCACCAAAATCGCAGACCACAAACTAGTGGTGTAACTTGGGCAATTTCATAGTCGTCTCAGCCAATGGAGTCTTGGAAACTAATCTCTAAATATTAATCCATTCCTTTTATTGAGAGGGATGAAGATCGATTGGAATTATTGATCGGTCATGGAATTTGTCATTGATTATGAAATGTTGTCATGAATGAATGTTACTAGAGAGGGACGTGATTCAGAGTCTAGAATGCGGCTCAGTCCTGCAATAGCCTTGTCTCTGGTAATTATAGTGGAGGACAGACTGAGGACATCTTCTACTGTTACTAAGTATTGTTGTTGTGATTCTGAGGATATGGGTAGGCACCTTCAATACCACCCACCCCTACAGTGGTACCTCTTTCTAAAATAGGTGGCACTACATCTTTATTCATCAGTTGTTCTCTATTGATACATGAGAATACTGAAGAACTGGGGCCATGATCAGCCAAAATATTATCCCTCAAGGTGTCCCTCAAATTTTTTCTAATTAATATATGTCCAGTAAGGATGGTCATCCATGATAAGGGTACATGTCTCATTATCATGGTGGAAGAAAATATGACCCCTCTTAGAACTAAAAAAAGGAACGATAGCCTGCTCCACTTTTTTATGGGACGAAACATCAGCCTCCCAGATTGTGACATTCCCGGATCCACAATGAGGAGGTGGAATATCAAATTCTATAGTGACTCCCTCTATATGAAAAAACCACTAAATCGAGATTGATCAGCTCCTCAATATTTGAAGCCCTTCCATGATCCAACAAGGCATGGGGATCTTCACTGGACTCATCCCCTTCTATAAATACAACCCTATCTCTCTCTATGATAGTTGTCTCAATATGGTCACGTAAGCCATCAAATTTTAAAATTCCTTCTATTACTGTGGAAGAGATTGTTCGCGCAGGATTAGGAACACCTAAGGGGTCTACTACACCCCTGGTAACATTAAATGGCCACGTTTCCCTGTTTCAGTCAACTGAAACAGATGGACACCCTTCAACTTATCTAAAAAGAACATGAGATATATATTTCTTAGAGGACGTTGCCTGGTCACCAATTGGACCTACGTAAATGTACATATATCTACCGGTGTGTTGACAAGATAAGGGTACATGGTTCAATCACCAGCTGAACATAAAATTACATTTGATCCCCCTTTAGAATACACATTGAATGCTTGGAGGCTTGCTTGTGATTCTTTGATTGTTGGGGGGATGGATCGTGAATAAGATCAGCAAGAGGAGATGGAGAGGAAATTAACTAGAATATCTACAATGACTACTTCGATGTGTTCTTGGGATTCATGGAATTCTTCCATAGTACACCATACCATTTATGGGGCGCACTCCCCAAACACAGTACCTCTCAGAGAATAAATTTTGGAAAAATACATTTCATGATATTTGACATGCCCTTTAAAAAATTAAGAAGGAAAGTGGAAAACATTCACCATCTTTGTAATAAATGAATTTTAGGATGAAGTTTGTGGCCAGAACAACCTATCTTGTGAACCATGTGAATACTACCATCAATGTCACAAAATCCGACCAGTAATGCCTATCCATAGGAGCATTAAGAAATGTATAAATTTTAATCATGTAGGTAGTGACCTCCTCAGGATCTTCGTCAGCTAAAATACCAGTAGGAGCATTATCTCCCCCAAAACATGAAATATAGAAGAATTACCTCTAAAGAACCCCTATATATCATTATTTGATGTCCTCTCCCTCAATACATCCCAAACTATCCATGTGTCTATAAAATTAGAAATAATTAGGATGGACCATGTTGGAGGATTGGTGGAAGGGAGTAGAACGGGTCTCGAAAAACGCAAATGTTTCCTGGGTGTCCCAACGAACATGCGACCTCATCAAGAGGATCATTTATATGAATATGGGAGAAAGAAAGAAAATATTTTCATAATATAAGTAGTATGTGAGCTAATGATGTCTTCATCCTCATCAACAGTTTCAGGTCGCAGAATGGGAAGTACCATATGTGAGTACATACAACGACCACTTCAGGACTGGATGAGGGTCTTGAGGTCCTTAAGATAGTAACTCACCCCATTTGGATCTTCATAAAATGAAAGTTCATCCGTTGCTAAAACATATCCAATGATAGTATGAGTTACTTATCTAGTATAGAAGAGCTACCATAAATCATGAGGGGACATGTCACAAGTTGATGGATGACCTTTCAAAAGGTAACAATTCCTTGAGGCCACTAGAATATAGGCATCGGGGGGGGGTGATAGATGGTGATATCTCGGTAGTAGCTTCTGTAAATTGTTTTACATCCCTTGAGGTCACAACTTTATCATTCAAAACATTCCACAGGGGAGGAAATAAGAGGCTTGCTGGGGACTTTTCCCAGTCGTGAGTGTTCAGAAACATCAATTTTCTTCTCCATTCCCTTCACCTAGGATGCCTTGAAAGTGGACACAATAAGAACCAATTCGGATAATTGGCCATCAAGATATGATTTCACCGAGGCCTTGGCATAGTTCGTGGTAAGGAAAGGCATGGAATCCAAAGATCTGTATGACTGTTATGGATATTGGTGTCCTCTTGGGTAAACATTATCCATAGTTGATGGACTATCATATGATGTTTCTCCTGACGAGCACTATTGAGAGTAAGAAGGAACATCTTCTGAACAAAAATATAATTTACCACTAAACATGTAGGGATCATATCCCTCAAAAATATGTTCCACTCCGATACAGGAAACCAGTACTCCATCTCAAAATTAATAGAAGTAACCCCGGTTGATGAAGTCTTCAAATGCATTGTTTTTAATCGCAACAATAGGGGAATCATAATGGTGTTAAGGAAAACATTTGTAAATGTTGAGACAATACATAATGTACTATTAGTTCTTTTTAGTTTTCTCCTCTTTCTTATCATGTGAATCCCAAGACACCGACATGACCCCATTGTTACTTTGACATTACGTTTGGAGGGTGGAATGCGGAATTGGTAAAGAATTGATAAAAGAATAACAAAACAAAGTGGCCTCCCATCCATCCCCTATTAATTTGTAAGGGTTTAGTCATCTGATATAGTTCCCTCCCTCACTGATTTGACCAAGTATGTGATAAAACATATTACAAACTGGGATGAACAAATTGATGTATTTGTTGGTGGCCAACTGAGCGACCTTGATAAAAGTTGAGGAACTTACACCACTAGAATCCTACACTGGTAGGATCCATACACACTAAAACATGGACATGAATTCCACCAATCAATATAATCGATCGACAATAGGGATGATCCCCCATGCCCATTTCTAAAAAATCTCCTCTTCCAAGGTGGGCCAATAGGTACCCGCTCGCCTCTGGGTGGTTTTTCTAGGATAGTCCCTGGGACTTCGCAGATTGGGCTCTAGAATAGTATGCTTAACAAAATCACGAAACCTGTCATCAATAGAAACATCTTGCTATG
The DNA here is from genome assembly GCA_963277665.1 of Viscum album. Lineage (NCBI taxonomy): Eukaryota > Viridiplantae > Streptophyta > Magnoliopsida > Santalales > Viscaceae > Viscum > Viscum album. The sequence continues at coordinate 881,906,836 of OY728166.1, forward strand.
GATAGGGATCACTTTCCATCAGAAGAGCCTACTCATGGAGAATGAGTTTCTTGGCTGGGGGGGGGTTATTTCCCTGTTATCCCAAATATAGGAGGGAGGAAATAATTCATCATACTTTTCCATAATGACAAGGACTCCTAAAATTGGCTGGATGTCCTAATGACTAATGTCATCCTCTATATGGGTCAAATAGAAGTTGATTGTATGCGGACTCCACCTACATAAGAGCTGTGAAATAAGGGCAGTAGGATGATCGATGTATGTCTGAGAAACCAATGCAGCCTCATACAATCCCACAGTGTATAACTCGGTTCGAAATTCTCCCAAACTCTGTAGAACCCAAAAGTGACACCTCCAGTCCATGATGAACTATTCCACAAGGAAAAGATCCCAATAGTATAACCAATTGTGTTGCTTGTTCTCTATAGCTTTCTGCACGATACACTATTAACAGTGGGCCATCAGGTCGGGATTCTGCTACACTCCCTCTAAAGTTCAAGGTGTGTAGTTCAACAAAGACCTAGGTGTAGTATCTCAAGGAAGAAACTACCCCTTGGATGAAATCATTGCCTTCATGAATAGAGGTTATAATTATCCCATTAGTAGTCTGATCATTCGTATTTTTCATTGGGATAGTTGTGTCAGACACTATACCTATCCCAAAAGAAGCAATCCTATATGAAACCGGGTACTCCTGTTGGCCCACCGTATGTAGAATCTCCAGAGATTGGTGGAATCAAACGACCAGAATTTTAGCATCAACCAATGCTGCCATGTTCTTAAATAATTCACTAGAAAGTGAATAAAGGGTAGTAATAATATCCTTAGTTGAAGTAGTGACATCAATAGTATCCTGGGAAGCAGCCATTGCAACCTGCACAGGATTTTCCAGAAACCCTTAAAAAGTAAGTCCAATAAAAATTGATGAATAAAGGCTATGAAATAGTGGATAATAGACTTAAAATATGTATTCATATGGAATTGTGTAGTATATCCGGAAACAGTATTTGGTAGGATTGATCCAAGTATAGAATGACACACGGTTGCAACCCCACATATGGCTACGGTACACAGTTGTGTTTCACTGTGTATAGTCATGGTGCATGAACAATCCGCGAGGCGTTTGTCTGCCAATCATTGGCCGGTGAACGGAAAGGTTCATTGGAGGCCGATACTGAAAACCTATGCCTCTTTAATTTCATGATCAAAAATGCAGGTTAAATGTTCTTGTTCTGATTATTATTTATTAATGTTCAGTTCACCGATTCAATATCAGTATGCGGACACGCATGCTACGTAGCGTTATCCTATGTGGAATCCATATTTCAGTTTTAAAATACCACAATGCAATTAGCAAATCCCAAAATTCGGTATGCATACAGAAAAATGGAGAATGTTTTGCTTCGCGGTATGTATGAAGTGTTTCAAGAACGTGATTTTCATAAGGAGAACAATATGCAAATTTAGAGGAGGCCAAGGGAATCGAGATCACTCTCTACCATGGGAAACGGTAAATAAAAAATGACAAGGGCCTATATATATATATATATGTGTGTGTGTGTGTGTGTGTGGTCCCCTCATGCTGGTCTCATCTGTTCTACCGCAAACCATTTTAGTTCTAGACCGCTTCTACGTTAGAAAAGAATTTTTTTCATTCCGAACAAAACCCATTCCTATGGGGGAATTGGTAGAGTCCTGAAAATTCCATAAAGAAAATATACTACCCCCAAAATCGCTTTGCAGAAATAAGCTAGTAATTATATAAGTCTAGTAAGGTGTATGGACTCAAATTGTGGATCACATTTAATGAGAAACATGAAGGAATTCATGTTTTCCAAGAATTTCATGTGTCCCACAAACCATCAATAGGAATGGTCCGTGGACCACCATGATCGTGATCCACTAGGTACGCATAATGATTCGTCGGGCACTAGCATATTGATTGATGGCCGATGAACCTAGCAGACCACGAATAGCATCACCAATGGACTCATGTGGGTAATGGAAATCCGTTTACCATCTTACAGACTCATATGTTCGTGAACAGTGGAACTGGTAGGGTTTCACGAACCATGATCATGAACCGTAGCCTCCATATATACTAGATTGGCCGAGTCTACTACATGACATAATAACTCTACATGGGCCTCCCCAAATGGTGTTGCATGCCCAAGAGATACAATTTTCTCGATTCATTATAAATGGAAAAAAATGAATTGAGAGGGTACAACAGGATGGATGATGAAATATTAATGGGGACATAGAGGTTGGAAGAAAGGGTTTATAGAAGCTTCTAGCTTCAGTATTGAATCATCGACGAAGCCCGAATTGAAAAAGTTGCTCTCTGTAGGTATAGACGGCTTTAAAAAATAAAAATTGGATCATAATAATTAAAATGGAACCGCATAACTTAATTGTGGAACCATGAACCATATACTTCTCATGGATGATCTTCCCATGAACGATATTCTTCGGGAAACACTTTCAATATGGTGCTCTGCATGGTGTACCACGACGTGGAATTAACCTGATACCTCATACTAAATCAGTACACAAATGGAACCCAACGAGGGGTGATGGGATGCGTACCACTATATAATTTGATGGTCTATTCTCATGAACTTTAACCACATCAATTTGTAGATGACCCCTCTTCCCGCATACCACTACGGTATTTGTAGCCTCCCAACCCCGCATGAGAAACCAGTAAGTTGAATGGTGTGTTTTCAGATATTATTTCATCTAGTTCCAACGTCACCCCTCCATTACTATCGATTCCTCAATAATCCATCCACAAACAAGCCCTATGACATTTGGCCAAAGCCTAATATAATGCCACCATACCCATATGATCAGTCCATCGGGTGAAACAACACACCCCATTGAGTCTACATACCCATGGTAAGCGGAGTCACGAAGGCTCTCCCCATAACAGGTCGGGCATTGATAATTTCAACGGGTTTACATTCTCATTGTAACCTATAGACCAATCATGGGATGATGACATGAATCTCCGCTTTATAGGGATTAAGGGTGATCACTTGTTTTCAATTCAATGAGAAATATTGATTAATCGAAGGAATTATGTTCTCTTCTCCTTCACTTCACCTTTGATGAGGACGAAACTCCTCCCCTTTCCCAGAATGTATTTCAGGAACCTCCCATTATGGTAAGTCCATAATCTTTTGAGGGTGAGACTCAGGACCATTATTGTTATTTCACATTAAATGGTCCATCACTCCGCACCCTCACCCATGGTCTCCCCATCCATGTCTGTCGTAGGCTATCCCTCTCCCACCTACAGGAGAGGAAGCATATGGTTTGTTGGAGGTCTTACATCCTCATTTTTGTCACATCGTTCGTGAACCAATTGGTATTATTGGCTTGTAACGATTACAACATCCACACAATCTGAACAACGATAATTCTTGATTTCTAATTAAATCAGGATACATAAGATTCCTTGCTGAAGTCCCTAGTTCAAAAGGGTTCACCCAATTATGTTCCCGCCAAATGTGCACCTTCCATGCATAATCCCCAAACAATATGTGCTATGAGAACGTTGACTCCTGATAAAACCCATATATGTCAGATGCCTACTCAATGTATTGAGCTCAGAAGGATGCCTATCCAAAATGGTTCACCCATCCATGCCCCCCAAAAGAGAAGCTTCCATGTGTATGCCCCAACTATTCGGAACATAATGGGTTCTGATTCCTCTCTCAAGGATATGTAGGAAACTCATCTAAGGGGTCTGTTCCAAACATGAAATCACCTTCTCTCCCCCATGGATTAAAATAAACTCTAAATCACATTATTGAATGGATCAAGTCAGCATCACCTTCATAGCATCTAACATATGCATGCCTACGATGATCCATCATACTGATGGTAGCCCAGGGACACACACATCTAGAATAATATAAGGACTTAAAAATATGAAAATGTCTTAAATCTATAAGATAGTCCCAGAACAGGCAATAATCCTCCCCCGGAAAGGTGTGGTGGGCCTGAAATCCCATCATCTCGACCAATGGAGTCCTCAAGTGTCGTTGGCTGAATCATCAATCAATGAGTTCCTGACTTTTCAAAAAAGGTCCAATAATCCTGGATAACTGTGTCATTTTTTGTTTCTGGATCCCCGAATAAACCCATTGGAGACCATCCTATGAATTTATACCAGAGGAGTACATACTTTACTAGTACATGACCCCACACAATCGCCCACTAGGGCCGCCTGACTGTGGTACCTCCTTCGCAATGTGAAAGGGGAGAATTGCCTAGTCCTCGCACAATTAATCTGAAATTATTCTAAAGGATAATGATGAAGAACCTGTTGGATAAAAATAAATGCTGAATTTGATAGGAAAATATCTATGGAAAAAGGGATGTGTGATGATCCTCTTGATACCATTTCACTATCACCCAAATCATTCCACCTCAGAGGTGGAACCGTTACAACCTCAAAAGAAATTTATGAAAATTAAAATTGGTTTTAAATGGGGATTAAATTAGTAGTTAAAAATCATTTTTTGAGTTTAAAAAAATCCCCATTTTTCACTTTTTACATATTACTATTCAAAAATTATATGATCCCTCATTGGAAGCCTGATATTAGTATAGTTCATTTGAGGTTAGGTTTTTTGGTGAGTAAAAAAATAGTTGCATATTATAAAGTCAGTGTATGAATTAGATTTTGTATATTGGTATGATAAGGAGATGTGTTTTTGATATGGTTATTTTAGATTGATATATGAAATTTTTTTCCCTACCTCTTATCACTATCATTATGGGGATCATTTGCATCTTTGAGAGTGATTTAGTGTTTGTTACTAATTATACTTAAAGTTATGAACATGATAATATTCCATTATTGTGTGATAAATCATAATTAGAGGATTTAGGATAGTTAGTATAGATATATTAATCCCTTAGGTTATTGATTAGGAATACAATGATATGCTGATAGATGGTTTCACCTGATTACTTGTTGTATTTTCTCGTGAGGTGTTTGGGAATCTCAAACAATTATGTATACATTATTGATTATTATTTATAATTATTTTTTGATATTATACTATATATTTATAAAGAAGAACGATTATTATTTTTCCCATATTAAATTTTTATATTATTATCAAATTTTATTTTTAACATTTATCGCTTATAATCATTTATTTTTTCCCATTATCACTTTACTGAACAACATGTTATACTATTTTAATAATATATTTGGATGATCATGTTTTATTAATTAGTTGTAAATTCACACACAAACACACACACTCATATATATATATATATATATATATATTATCTATTCCCTTATACAGTACACCATTTGATTTTTTCTAGAAACATTGGGTTTAATGGTAATTTAAAATATGTAATTTTTAATAATGTTTCTAATGTTTTCATTATGTGAATCCTGAGTTTTAAAATTGAATATTTGAAAACATGTACATAGTCATATTCTAAAATGATAAAAATTAATTTTTTAATAATTAATCGCACACAATTATTAATATTTTATTTAGTTAAAGAAAATATATTTACGCTTTTTGTGAAATCCTATTGTTCTATTTATGATCCCATCCTACTCATGCCATGGTTTTTCTATAGATTGAGTCATTTTGTAGAAAATGGGATCATTCTGAGGAGTTACCTTTTATGGAAGCCTTTTTTCGGTAGAATTGTGGAGACTAGTTTCAGATTATAGTTGAATACTATCCCCATATTCACATGGAGATATCATTCATATATTTTGTTTTTGATTGAAATTATATTTTTTCAATGTCAAACCCATTAATAATTTTGTTTTGTGTAATAATTTATAATAATTGTGTTTGAGATTGAATTTTTAGGATATATTTTATCCCATATAGGATTTTTATGAAAGGATGTCCAATGTAGAGACTACACATGCCATAATTATGGTAGGATTTTACTACTCAAAGGAAAATATTTTCCTCAGGGAATGAATTTAAATTGAGTTCAATCTGAATTCCCAAAATATATTTTTAGACCATGGATATTAGGAACACACATTGTTCATTTTCATTATATTTATCAGTATCTCAGTTGAGGGGTTGCTGGGGCCAGATCCAAAAATAAACTAGACTACATTATAAAATATGAATCAAATTTTTATTAATAAATAAAATAACATATATAAATGTTGACATCATTTAAAAATTACTTCAAATATAAATTCATACCAATTTATTGATTTCGGAAGTATACAAATTTTTCTTTGAAATTTTTTTATTTGAATACACCAAACATTAATAATCCAATTCAATGGTGTTAATTTTGATAGATATATCATTCATTTCATTGTGTATATTTTCAAATTCCATTTATGGAATATTATATATATGAATTGTTACTAATTTCATATATATTTTTATATTTCAGTTTTTTTACAACTATATTTAGTAATATTATAATAAAATGAATTCATTAGTCATAATATGTTTTCGAGAGACCCAAATATAGCTCCTCACGGAACTGACCAATCACATGTGGAAGACTATCACATGTAATTTTTATTTACCTAACCATTAATGATTATGGTGTTTAAAAATACATATTTTCATTCGAATTCATTTTTTGAGATTTATTGATATATGGGATTGAAATATCTCCTTTGTTCACTAGTGGGTCTAATTTGACCACAAGCTATGGTATTCAATTTATTCCGATCATTATATGTATGATGTATCAACATTAATAATCATTCAATGGATTGTTTATGATTCCTAGATTAATCAAATCCATCATCATGATATCTATTATTTTTACACATTTTATAATATATTTTCTGATTAGTTTTACCTCTGATGTGTTATGATTATGAATTCATTTACACATTGTTTATTGAAACGTTAATGGTTATTTGTTATATCAATTATTAATATTCCATGTTTTTATACAATATAGAATCTTTTATGGAGTGTTTATGATTACAAACTATGTTATTTCCCCATTTCCCTATGATACCATGTAGTGTACTTTTTTATCCATTGAATACATGGTATAATGATAATGTATTATTTATTCATAGGATATATATTATGTTTGAAATGATATTTAATGATGAATTTTTTATCTTGTCATCCAAGACCACTAAACTCATGAAAATTTTGTATTGTAATTTATATATTATTTTACTAATATTATAAATGTAAATTATCATCAGATTTCATTAGATTAAATTGTTATTATTCCTATTAGGGATAGCTTATTAGAAACATCATGAACAACATTTTATTGCACATCATTATATAATTAAATAAGTTAATGATCCCATAGTAAATTATAAAAATTGTTTTATAGTAGGAATAAATGATTATATTGAATTTTTGAAAAATTTGATAAGACACATGAAACACGTTTTAAAACTAATTGTTTCATTCAATATATGATTGACTTGATAAATTTCATAGATATTATATTTTAGTTATTATAAATAAAGTGTGAAATATGAATTTTTTATATAGATATTAAATTTTAGTAATTTTAAGGGATAAAAACTAATTCATATAATTTTAGCTCAAAATATATACCTATTATTTTCATGCGTACAAGTTTAAATAACAAAAAAATAATGGTCCAGAATATTAATATCATCTCTATTTATGATAATTTGAATTGGGAAGGTAATTATTCAAGTTTAACAAAACAGTTAAACTATTTATTGTAATGGAGTAATAATTCTAAAAGGTTGAATTTGGGAGACTATTATTTACCATATTTATTTGAAATTTTCACTATTTATTTTCATATTAGATATGTATTTACTAATTTATGGGATGAAAAAAATATTATTAGGGGAGTGCAACATCCTAGAATTTTCAATTAATTGTTTCTCTTTTATATATTTTAAAAAATATATATTATTTTCCTTCATTTTCTTAAAAAATAATATTTATTATACATTAATTAGTCATGACTATTTTGAATATCATTATATTAACATGATTATATCTTGTATTTGTTTCATTATTTTTTATTAAATATCTTTTATAATAAATGGTATTACTTTTCAAGAAAAATTAAATTATTTACTCATAATATAATATAAGGGAAACATAATTTTAACAATGGTATTTTTTATTACAAATTTTAGGAAAAAATGTCTGCTAAATTGAATTTATTTATACATGAACTGGGAAAAATGGGCTTGATGTATTTATGTAATAATAGAATATACAAGCCATAAGAGAGTTAATATTTCATTCAAATTTGAGTAAATATTTATATATATTCATTTTAAAAATTGAACAAAATTATATTTTATGCATTCATTAGGTGAAACGGTCATTAAATATGACCATTATAAAAACATTGATACAAAACATTTATATAACATATTTTTATAATTATTAAATTTGTTGATATTAAAATAATATATCAATTTTTTTGGAAAATTATTAATAAATAATTCTTAATGATATAATATTTGATACTAATAAATAATATTAATGAAGTCATTGTATCAAAATAAATATGATTCCGTTTTAAATAAAAAATGTTTACGTTTTATATGGTTATATATTGATATAATTTTATTCATTTTCAAAATTTTCAATTTAAAATACGATCTTCATTTTTTGAAATAGAAAATTTAATTCTTTTGACAATAAATTTTTTATTTTAATAAAAAGATTATTTTTTGATAACAGAAACATGTTGTTTTTTAATTTTTGAAAAGAATTATGATATCATTTTGATGTAAAAGTGGATTAAGAAATTAAAAATTCTTTTTACCTTGAATAAAATACATTTAATTAGTAAAATATTTAATTTAAATATAATAAATAAAATTGTAAAATGTATAAGAAAATTATAATAACAATAGTTAAATTTTCTTTAAAAAAATGTATTTTATTCACAATATTGAATAAAAATAAAAAATATTCTATTTCATTGGTGTGTATTGTAACACCACAAGCTTCCATTGCTCACTTCTCTTTGAATAATACAATAGCATATGTTTTACGCAACATCGAGTTTTAACACACCACAACCATTCAAACTAGCCATTATGAATAGTAATACCCACTTATTTAAATTTTATAAATTTTATATTTCCAAATGGACTTCATTTTTGGATTTTTAATATCGAAATTAGAATAGGGTTAATTTTTTTTATTTTTCGGAAAACATTAAATTTTTTATGAATTGTGAAAAGCACTGAATTATAGTTTAAAACAGAATTTTTTATTTAAATAATTATTCATTTTATTTAATTTTATTTTAGGTCAATGTAGATACATAATACAAATATAAGTTCTATGTAATTCATTATAGTCATTTTACAATAATTTTGGATATATAAAAATTTTACAGAACTTTTTACCGTCTTTTACCCACCTAGGAGCATTTGAAAATTTAAATAAAACATAATTTTACCACTTATGTATGTTGAATTTAAAAAGTATGAGATAAATAATTGATATCATTATGTAAAATTCGGTTCAATAAGATGAAAATATTTTTTAGTGAATAGTATCTTTTTTACTTCTATTTACCACGGTTAAAAGTAAATAGTGTAATTAAGGGTAAAAATGAAATTATTATTACACTAAAATATGTCTTCATTCTATTTTATAAGTATAATTCGTCCAAAAACATCCTTTGGAATAAAATATTAATCTCTTTGGTCCACTTGGATAATATTAGGACATTTATTATTATTTAATTTAAAGAAGAGTTCAAATAGTTAAAATCAATTATTATTAACTAATACATTCTTAATATAGAGTTAAACATAAGATAAATTCGACTATAAATATTCATTATAAAGCTAATCATATTTCATACATAATGGTATTTTATTTATATTTTTTAGACATTAAATAATTTAATTTATTAATGACACACTGATGATGTTATAATTACCAAATTAATGAATGATTAAAATAATTAACATTATAAATATCCAAATAAATGTAATTTGAAACTTTTTATCAATTAAAAAACAATAATTGGTTATTATGACATATTAGAGTTGGTTATATGATTTTTTTTTTGATGTAATAATGCTGTTATGAATTTAGAAAAAACAAAATACTGAATAGTGTCAAAATTGACATAAAAGAGTTTTTTAAAAAAATATTATATTATTAAATGATAATCTATTCCTAAAAATCTACATTTTGTCCAAAAGACATATATAATGATATGTTTATCATTATTGAACCATTTGGGGTTCTATAGGAAGTATATAGTATGTTTATTAACCAAATAATATAAAAATACAAAGAGACATGGTAAATGTCAAACTATTTGACTAATAGTTAAATCTAAAAGATAAAGTTAATATAGTGACCCAAACCTATCTAAAACATATTGTATGAGTGGTGTTCGACCCAATCCCACATTAGATATTAAATAATCCATTTTGTATCCATTATAAACTGAAAATAATTTTATTATAAAATAATATTTCTTGCTTTTCCTAAGGTGCCCCTCACCCCTCTTATAAAAGGGTACTCCCCCTTATCTCTAATTCACATATTCAAATCCATTTTGATCGGCCAAAACCTGCCCAAATAACCTCTCAACTTTACTCCCTTCATCTTAGAGGAATTCCATTAGTCCGAAAGCAACCCTAAATATACCTTTTGATCAAATCAAAAGGAAGAACCCGATGATGATGTAAATATTTCATCACCTATTTCAAGTTGCTATTTGTTTCCACATAATCTTTCTTTGTTGTTTCCATTTTTAAATAATAACTCCATTATCTTATATATACTGTGATTTATTATAAATATGGTACAACCATATTCATTATTCTGTCCATCATTTGAATGACATGTCACCATACGTACGTGCGTACGGCTTATCGTCTCCATGTAGTGGTGTAATTGTTATGCATTAAATTATTATTTGGATGGGAATAAGAATTAGGTGTAATTGATTTAAATAATAAATATAACATGATAATGATTCTATATATATGATATACCATCCAATTGTATATTATTTTAATATCAAATTAATGATATTATCGCTCGTGCGTACGTACGGATTATCATCTCCACGAACGCGATGATATTTGTTACACAAAGGATCCATTCCTGAATAATTTTAATTAGATGATTAAAAAAATTGTTTAAAGACTTAAAATAATTTTTAATATGAATAAGATATATCTTATCCATAAATAACATTACTTACATAACAAATAATATATAGAAAAATGAAACAGTTGACACCAGAAATGACAATAATACTAAGATATTATTATCAAACCAATGTTAAAAGTCTATATATGATATCATATTAATGTATATGATTATTTTATAAATTAATAAAAATTATTTACCATTATATAGAAGGTTAACCTACCCTCGTCCAAAAAAATTACATGGTAAGAGTTAATTCTACAATCTCTTTATTATCCAAGGTTGTTTTTACATATGTATATACTAGGACCTCCTTATCATCCACATCCATGCTTATTAAAAATGTATTTCAAAACATTTTTTTACTAGGTAAATGGATAAAGTAATTTATAAACTATTTTTACCTTATATGTTTTTAAAGGAATCATTTCTTCATTTTCCAAACAAGGTACTTTATGACCTTTTCGACAAAATTAAGATAATAATGTTTTTTTAACTTATATGGTGTGTGCAACCATTTTCTTCTGTTATAACATCGTCAAAGAATCCCTTACAAGATTATAAGATTATTTTAAAAATAAATGTTTTCATTATAAATATGTGACTCTTAATTGATTTCAAAATAAAGTGATATATTTCTCTAAAAAGGATTAGATTTCATCTATGTCAACATCCTTTTATGGATTTTACATTTATTTAAAGTTGATTTATTATGATACAAAACATCCATATTTTATTTAAGGTTTTGTGATATGTTTATCTGTGGATGTTCTATTTTTATACCATTCATGGTTTATGGTTAATCTATTGACATTTCTTATGCTACTTTTAATATGAATGTTTATGTTATTTTTCAACTTTTTCATATGAGGAATGTATTGGACATAGTAAGTGACAGGTGGATCCCACTACAGCTCCTCGATGCATCGGTAGGTCTCATAAGACAACTATACATGGAATTGGTTGAGGCCTTTCCCAATTTGATATATGTTTTTGGCTGAGGGATCAATCATTTTTTAACATCTTGGATGAGGCCTTGAAAAAATGTTTCTGAATGTTCGGCATTGTATATTCTCTCATTATGAAAATAAAATTGATGGTTCCTGTGGTCATTTTACTATTTGAATACCCATGATTATGATTTATTATGGAATTATTTTCTCGTCTCATATTCCTTCCATAAAATTATTGATATTTATTATTGTTAAAGGCATGCGGTTTCAATTATTCACCATGATTAATATTTTTTTTATCTTCTGCTGTATTACTTACCCTTACTCAGCAATTGAGCTCACCCATTTCTTATGTTTCATTTTCCCAGGATATGAAAATTTTAGTTATGATTGACTTGCAGGAATAATCTAGGAGTCTTGGATGTTTCTAATGGAATAAATTCATGATGTATTTATTTTCAAGATGTAAATTTGAACTTATGTATAAATATTGTTACCAATAAAACTAAATTGATCGGTCTTTTAAGACATGATTTCCATGTGATTATGTTAATGTTATGTAATAATGCACCGACTATGGGAAACTAGGGTCGAATCATTACAGTTGATGTTAGAGGATTTTTAGTACAAACCTTGGAAAATAGATCTAGATAAACTCTGATTAGAGAACATAGCTCTAAGATAGACTTTGAGGATTAGTATAGAAGAATATCCTAGAATTTTTGTGTTGTAGAGATTTTGTGAGTTTTCCAAGAATTAAATCTCTATCTAGATATGAGCAGGTAGAGGTGGCTCTGGCACAGATGTACCTAGGGGTAAAACCTGAAAACACCGATTTGAGCTAGACTCAAACGGGAACTAGTGCACGGCAATGGGCCGTACTTCACTATTGGATATGAAACTCTCGGGGGATATCCTTAGGATAATTCTAGATTTGGTTACATACCATTATGAAGGGGTTATGAGTATATAATTCCTCAAATAAATTTTTTTTATGATGATGGATTATATCCATAAAGAGTTCAATTTTGGTTATTTTTTTTAAGTTTGGATTTATGTATTGTGATTCATAAACTGATCTAGTGTATGCATATTTTTAGGTATGGTTTTTAGTGGAAGGAATAGATACCATATCACTGCATGAACTCCATGTAGGTATTTCCCTCCTTCTTAAGATAACTATAGTGGAGCTAGTGATACAACTGGTGCTGATCAGCTTATCACCATACTGGGAAAACTCACATAGGTTATTAATAATAACCTTACCCGTATGGAGCACCATGATCCAAAATGTGGTGGATCAATTTTAGTCCACTTCATGTGGAAACAACCACCAACATTAAATGGGGGTATAAATACATTAGTAGCTGATAAATGGATAAATTCGTTAGAGAAAATATTCCACGCCTTGGGGAGTAGTGAAAGGGAAAAGGTTTTCATGGATGTTTACCGCCTCACTGGAGATGTTGATCAGTGCTGGTTATTGGTTCAAAACACAAAGGAAGATGACGAAGTATCAAATATGGAATTGAGAGAGTTTAATGAATTTTGTTTAGAAAAATACTTTCCTCATGACCATCAAGAGGATATGAAAATAAAAATTCTTAGTCTAAGGAAAAAGAGGATGAGAATGTCGCAAAGTATGTAGCTATCATTGCAAGGTTAGCAAGGCATGATTCAGATTATAAACGTAACCCAAGAAGTATTATTGACTGTTTCTTTGATGGTTTAGAACCATTTCTCCCTCGAGCATTAGAAACACAATTTTTCTGATCATACGAAGATATTGTCTCATGTGCTATGAATCCAGAAAAGGGATTCTCTAAGTCTTATGATAATAAAGAAAATTAATAGAAGAAGAGATCTATTGAACACTCTAGGAAAAGAAATAAGGAAATAGGGAATATGGGAAGAATGGAATTTCCACCCTGTTATAATTGTGGAAGGAAGCACCCTAGTGCATGTCTAAAAGTAAATTGTGTATGCTACCAATGTGGTTGGAAATGCCATCTTGCTAGTGATTGTAAGGGAAATAAAGACACTACCAATTTTTAATGCTACAATTGCAGGAAGACAAGACATTATGAAAATTAATTTCCTAAGTGTCCGGGAAAGATACCATAGAAAAGTCCATGGGATCAAGGTCAAGCTTATACAATCACTACTTCTAAATTTGAAGCCTCGAAAGACGTGGTGGCAGGTAATTTATTGGTTTCCTCAATTTTATCCAATTATTTATTTGATTCTGGATCATCACATTGTTTCATATCTTCCCAGTTTTCTACAAAAATAAATATTTTCAATTTGATTTAACAAGGGAGTTGTCAGTTAAAACTCCAAAGGGAATTATAATTGCTACAAAGTTTTGTGAATTAGTTCCCATTAGGGCATATAAATGATCTTTATATATTGATCTCATCATCATACCCATGATTGAATTTTATATAATCCTTGGTTTGGATTGGATTTCAGAACATGAAGCAAAAATTTATTGTAAAAAGAAGGGGGTTAATATTTTTGATGACGATGATAATGAACTTATTACCCTTAGAGAGGAATCGTCACCACCTAATTATTATTTAGATCCATCCCCATTAACGTAGTTAAATTAAATTTTTGGGGAGGAAGAGAATGAAATAATTGTGGGTGAGGAAAATGATGTTCAAATAGAGGATGTAAATATTGTGCAAGATTATGTAGATTTATTTCCAGAGGATTTACCTGGACATCCTCCAGAATAAGAAATTGAGTTTTCTATTGATTTAATTTCTGGTTCAAGGTCCATATCGAGGACCCCTTATGGAATGGCCACTGTTGAATTAGTGGAACTAAAGATGATACTAGAGGAATTGAGTAATAAGGGATTTATTCACCCTATTGTTTCTCTAAGGGGAGCCCTTGTCTTTTTGTTAAGAAGAAAGATGAATTTATGAGGTTTTTCATTGACTTCATGGAGATCAATGCTATAAAAATAATGAACAAGTATCCCCTACCTCACATTGATGATTTTTTCGACGAACTTCATTGAGCTCAATATTTTTCAACGATTGGCCTTAGATCTGGATATCATCATTTGTGTATGAAGAAGGAAGACACTCCAAAAATAGCTTTTCAAACTAGGTACAGGCATTACGAATTTAAAGTACTACCTTTTGGATTGAATAATGCACCCTCTGTATTCATGTATCTAATGAATAATGTTTTCAAGGAATATCTCTATGACTTTGTAGTGGTATTTATTAATGATATCTTGGAATGCTCCAAATGCTACGAAGATCATGAAAATAACTTGCGCATTATCCTGAAGACTCTAAGAAGACATGAATTATATGGTATGTTTAGCAAGTGTGAATTCTGGAATCAAGAGATTTCTTTTCAATGCCATATTGTCTCCAAGGATTGAATCTTTATTGATCATTATAAGATCAAGGAAATCCAATAATGGCCAGCACTAACGAGTGTAACTAAGTTACGATGTTTTATTGTTTTAGTAGGTTATTATCGATGTTTCATCTAGAATTTTGCCTGGTTGGCTTACCCATTAACAAATCTCATGCGAAAAGGGGTTAAATTTGTTTAGAAAAAATAGTGTGAAGAATGTTTTGATGATTTGAAGAGAATATTAGTCAATTATCCTATCTTGACTCTACCATCGGAGAATGATGGGTTTGTTAATTATAGTGATGCATCGAAGAAAGGACATGGTCGTGTCCTTATGCAGAATGATAGAGTTATTGCCTATGAAATACTACAGCTGAAAATTTAGGAGAAAATCTATCCTACTCATGATCATGAGTTAGCAGCTACAATGTTTTCCTTGATGATTTTAAGGCACTATCTATGTGGTAAAAGATGTGAGATATATTCTGATCACAAGAGTTTGAAGTATATTTTTTCACATAATGAACTCAACATGATGCAATGGAGATGGCTTGAACTACTCATGGATTATGAGTGCATGATACACTACCACCCAGGGAAGGAAAATAAGGTGGTAGATGATTTGAGCAGAAAATATCATGGAGTATTGAACAAGATGAGAGTTGAAAAGGATCCAATATACATGGATCTAGAAAATATGGATATGGGAGTCACCATGGAAGGTGAAAAATAAATACCTTATCAAATGGTTTCTAAAACATGTTTACTAGAAATGATAATGTGTTCTCAGTCCAATGATGATGAGTTTAAAAAGAAGATTAAAGCTGTGAATGACAGGAGATTGAGTGACATTATGTAAGAAAATATAATTTTAAAATTTTGGAAGAGACTTTGTTTTCCTGATATACGTGATCTAAAAAGAGAATTATCGGATGATGCTCATAGCTCCAATTTTTCTATACACCCTGGGAGAAAAAATATTTATAGATATTTTAAAGATCATTTTAGGTGGGAAAACATGATGAAGGAGATTTCTGATTTTGTGTCAAGATGTATGGTTTGTCAACAAGCGAAGGCGGGAAGGAAACATCATTGACGAGTCTTGGAACCTCTTCCCAAACATGAGTGGAAATGGGATAATATTATGATGGAATTTTTCATGGGACTACCAAAGACTCCTAGAAGGAACAATGCAATATGGGTCATTATTGACAATCTTACCAAGTCAGCACATTTTATGCTATAAGATATGATTTACCACGTGAATGATTAGAAAGACTATATATTAATGAAGTTATAAGACTATATGGAGTTACACTATCTATTGTTTGTGATCGTGATCCCCATTTTACATCAAGATTCTAGAAAAGTCTTCAGAAAACCCTAGATACTGAACTTCATTTGAGCACTACCTACCACCCCCAAACTGATGGTAAATCTAAATGGACTATTCAAGCCTTAGAAGACATGTTGAGATCAATCACACATGACTTTCAAGGTATGTGGGATCAATATTTTCATATGGTAGAATTTTTCTATAACAATAGCTTCAATTCATGTCTTCAGATGACACCACATGAAGTGTTATACAAAAATAGATGTTGCACACCAACCTGTTGGGATGATGTTGGTAAAAGTAAACTCATAGGCCCATAACATGTGGAGGAAACATTGTAAAAGGTAAAGGTAATCCAAAATCACATTAAAGCAACTCCATGTAGGTAGAAGAGTTATGCCAAAAACAGAAGGAAGGATTTATAATCTCAAGTAGGAGACCATGTTTCCAGGATGATATCTCCATGGAAGAGTTTTATAAGTTTCGGTAAAAAGGGAAAATTAAGTCCCAGGAACATCTGGCCTTTCGATATTCTAGAATTAATTGGGGTTGTAGCTTACCGGTTGGCAATGTCGCCAAGTCTCTAAAAAGTTCATGAGGTGTTCCATGTATCACTCATGAGAAAATACATGCCTGACCCAACACATGAAATCACCTATGAGGAATTACAGCTGAAACCTGATCTGTCTTATTGCAAAGAGCATTTCATGGTTCTTGATACAAGAGACCAAGTACTGAGAAACCAGACAACTTTTCTGGTAAAAGTTCTATGGAGAAACCATAAAATGGAAGAGGAAACATGGGAACTCGAGGAACTTATGATGATTAACCACCGGACACTTTTTACATAGTAATACTCTAGAAATTTCCATGATGAAATTATTTAAATTAGGGGAGAATGTAACACCCCAAATTTCCACGGTACCCTTCTATTTGATTAATACAATAGCGTGTGTTGTATGCAATTTCTAGTTCTAACAAACCCCAACAAATCAAACTAGCCATTATGAATAGTAATACCAACTTTTTGAAATTTTACAAATTTTATATTTTAAAATGGGCTTCATTTTTGGATTCGTAATTTCGAAATTTTCTTAGGGTGAATTTTTGGTATTTTTTTTACAACATTCATTTTTTGATGAATAGTGAAAAACACTGAATTATAGATTAAAACCGATTTAAATTTAAATAATTATTTATTTTATTTAAATTTATATTAGGTCAAAATTGATATATAATACCTATATAATGTCAATATAATTCATTGGAGTTAGTTTATTATAATTTTTGAAATATAAAAATTTTATTAAACTTTTTACCGTCTTTTACAAACCCTCTAATAGCATTTGCAAATTTACATAAAACAAAATTTTATCACTTATGTGAGTTGAATTTCAAAAATCCGAGAGACACAATTGATATCAGTATTTAAAAATGTGGTTCAATAAGATGAATTGTTTTTTGTGAATATTAACTTTTTTACATTTATTTACCACAATTAAAAGTTAATAGGGTCATTTAGGGTAAAAATGATATCGTTATTACCCTAACACATGTCCTAATTCTATTGGATAACTTTTATTCAACCGAAAACGTCCTTAGTAATTATATATGATCCTTTTTGGTCCACATGGATTAGATTAGGACATTTATTATTATTTAATCCAGAGAAGTGTTAAAAGAGTTAAAATCAATGTTTAATAACTAATATATTTTTAATATAGGTCTACAAAAAAGATAAATTCAACTATAAATATTCATTAGAAAGATAAAAATACTTCCAACATAATGGTATTTTATTTATATTTTTTAGATTTTAAATAATTTAATTTATTTGTGACACAATGATGATGCTGTAATTACCTAACTAATGAATGAATAAAATAATTTACATTATAAATATCCAAATAAATGTAATTTGAGACTTTTTATAAATTCCACTAATTTTCAAGGTACGTATGACATATTAGGGTTGGTTATATGAATTGTTTTCGAAGTAATAATGTTGCCATGAGTTTAAAAAAAACAAAATATCAAATAATTTTAAAATTGACAAAAACATTTTTTAAAACAAATATTATATTATTAATTCATATTATATTACAAAAAATATAATGTTCGGCCAAAAGACTTATATACTGATAATTGTATCATTAATGAACCACTTGATGTTATCTTGTAAGTATATATTTTGTTTATTAACAATATAATATAAAAATAAAAAGAGCCATTGTAAATGTCAGACTATTTAACTAAGAGTTAAATCAAAAAGATAATGTAAATATAGTGACCCAAACCCATCTAAAACCTATTGGATGAGTGGTTTTAGACCCATAACCACTTTTGTATTTAAATAATCCATTTTGGATCCATTAGAAACAGAAAATTATGTTATTATAAAATAATATTTCTAGTTTTTCTAAGGTGTCTCTCACCCCTCTTATAAAAGGGCACTCCCCAATCACTCTAATTCAAACATTAAAAGCCAATTTTCTCAGTCAAAACCTGCCCAAATACCCTATAAACTATCCTCCCAGAATCCTAGAGGCATTATATTCGACATAAAGGAAACCTATGGAGCCCTTTTGATCAAATAAAAAGGAAGAACCTGAAGAACATGTAAATATTTCATCACTGCTTTCAAGTTCCTTTCTTCTTCCACTTCCTCTTTCTTTGTTGTTCCAATTCTAAAATAAAAACTCCAGTATCTTCTATATACAGTAATGTTATTATAAATATGTTATAACCATATTCATTATTCTACCCATCCTTTGAATGACATGTCACCATACCTGTGTACGTGCAGCTTACCGTCTCCACGTCGTGGTGTAATTTTTATTCAATACATTATTATTTGGTTGGTTATATTAATGAAGTGTAATTGATGTAAATAATAAATATAACATTATAATGATTCTTTATATATGGTATAATATCCAATTATATATTATTTTAATACCAAATAATGATATTGTCGCTCGTGGGTACGTACGGATTACCGTCTCCATGAACGTGATGAGATTTGTTCCCCATCGTATCCATTAAAGACTAATTTTAATTAGATGATTAAAAATAATGTTTAAAGACATAATATCATTCTGAATTTGAATAAGATACATCCTATCCATAACAACCATAACTAACGTAACAAATAATATAATGTAAAACTAATCAGTTAACTCCCGAAATGACGATAATACTAAGATATTATTAACAAAGAAATGTTAAAAGATCATATATGATATAATGTTAATGTATATGACTATTTTATAAATTAATAAAAATTATTTCACCATTATATAGGGGGTTAACCTACCCTCAACCAAGGTAATGTACATGGTATTGTTTAATACTACAATCTCTTTATTATCCGAGGTTTTTTTACGTAAGTATCTACTGGGACCTCTTTATCATCCACATCCATGTTTCATAAAAATGTATTTCAATAAAAAATTTACGAGATAAATGTGTAAAGTAATTTATAACCTTATTTAACATTATATATTTTGGAAGGAATATTTCCTTCACTTTTCAAGAAACGTACTTTATGACCTTTTTCACAAATTTAAGATAAGAAATTTTTTTTACTTATATGGTAGGTGTGGCTGTTTTCCCTCATTATAACATCGTCAAAGCTTCCCTTACAAGCTGATAAGAATATTTTAAAAATAAATGTTTTATTTATAAATATGTGACTCTTAAATTATTTCAAAATATAACGGGATATTTCTCTAAAAAATGGTTTGATTTCATCTATGTCAACATCCTTTGATGTATTTTATGTTTATTTGAAGTTTATTTTTTATGATACAAAACATATGCATTGTATTAAAGGTTTTGTGTTATGTTTGACTATGGAAGTGCTATTTTTATATCATTCATGGTTTATGGTTAAAGTATTGACATTTTGTATGATATTTTTAATAGGAATGATTATGTTATTCTAAACCTTTTCATATGAGAAATGTATGAGACTTAGTAAGTGACTGGTGGAGCCCGCAATAGCTCTTTGATGAATCGGTAGGTCTCATTAGACAACTAGACGTGGAATTGGACATAGCCTTTCCCAATTTGATATATGGTTTTGACCTAGGCCTTAATCATTCTTAGAAGTCTTGGCCGAGGCCTTGACAAAATGTTTCAAAATGTCCGACATTATACATTCCCTCATTATGAAAATAATATTGATGATTCATGTGGTCATTCTACTAATAGAATACCCATGATTATGTTTTATTGTGGAATTATTTACTTAGCTCATATTCCTTCCATAAAATTACTCATGTTTATTATTGGTAAATGAATTTTGTTTCAATTATTCACCATGCTTAATATTTATGTTATCTTCCACTGTATTTATTACCCTTACTGAGGGTTTGAGCTCACTACTTTTTTATGTTTCATTTTCCCAGGATATGAAGAAGTTAGTTATGAGTGACTTTCAGGAACAATTTAAGAGTCTTAGATGTTTCTAATATAATAAATTCATGTTGTATGTCATTTCAAGTTGTAATGTTGATCTTATGTATAAATCTTGTCTCCAATAATACTAAACTGATCGGCCTTTTGAGACATGATTTTCTTGTGATCATGACAATGTTATGTAATTGTTGGGGCCAAAATATTTGAAGAAAATAACGAAGAAAAAAATTCCCCGCGGCCTACCTCGTGAAGCCATGGTGTGGAGCCCACCGAGAAACACAGCTTCCGCACGTCAATAGAGGTGGGATGCCCCATGAACACCCCCAACGTTCGTGAACCCACTGTGAAGCACCAGAGGAGGTACGCCCCGTGAACACCCCTGATGTTCGTGAAGAAGCCGTGAAGCACCATAGGAAGTACACCCCGCGAACGCCCCTGAAGTTCGTGAAGACATCGTGAAGCAACCAAGGCGGTACGCTCTGCGAATGCCCCTGACGTTTGCGAGCCCGCCACAAAGCAAAGAAGGCGTTACCCCTCTACGAACCCGGTTGACGTTCGTGACCCACCACAAAGTAACTGAATCCCACTTCGGGCCGCATAGGCTCTGCTTCACAGCGCCACATGCTTATAAATACCAACCTCCCTCTATTCCCCACAGATGGACAATCTGACCTTTCATCTTCTAAGCTATCAAATCGCGAAGCACTCTATGCTCTGCGAATCATGAGATACGCTAGATATATTTGCATCATGAGAGGCCTTCGCCTTGTCTCATTTTGAGCCCCTATTTCGAGAGGGGTGCCCATTGCAAAGCCTAAGGTCATTCACGAAGGAAGGGGATACACATGGGGACCCGGGCAGTTATAGAGAGTTTATGCTTCATGAAAAACCCCTTTTGTACATGTGATCCAAATGCCAAGGCAGGGTCACAATACTTCGTGAAGCACACTACCTCGCGGTACTTTGCGTCGCAAGGCACCTATGCTCCGCGAGGCAGTGATCTGTGATCACCCTCCCACTTCCTAAAGCACCTACCATTTTCAACTCTACCCCATTCTATGGCTAAGGCAGCCCACTTCACGAATCACCTCCCATTCACACCACTTCCCCGTGCTAAGGCTAAGGCACCCCACTTTGTGAGGCACACCCATTTGCATGTTCCCTCCACTACACAGAGCAACTGAGCTCCACAAGGCCCCTACCTGTGGACCCCTCTCCTTGGAAATTCCTTCTCTCGTGCGACCCTCCAGGTTTGAATGATGTGACTTCGAAGTCCCCTGAATGATACTGCCCATAGCACTGATTCTCCTAATGATTCTTTTCATAGGCATGATAATGTCTATTGATTCTTTTCATAGCCACGCTAACATGGACCCCTTGATGGTTCGCTCTGATACCCCCTTCTACACGGCATTGTTGGTACCTTCCCTCCCACAAGGAGAAGAGGGTACCAGTCATGTAAGTCCTAGGGGTGTGGAGAAAACCCACCTCGTCCAAGATGCATGACGTTAAAATTCATAGAACCATCGTCCTCAACACAAGACGTTAAACTATGATCTGGCCATGTGCTTCGCATGCAGGGTCCCCCGGCACGAACATTATTTACGTTGTTCATTTCCATGGGGATGTGATCACCCCTCACATGGGATGACATCCTCTTTCTCAGAGTGGAGTTTGTCCGTGGGAAAGGACATCCTTCCTGGTGTAAGCCCCTAGCCCCTCTTGCAGAAGGTAGCACCCATGCACCTTTGTACTTCCCAACCGCCAGGGCCAGTAGAGGGCATGATAGGGAACGAGGAACCTCCTTTCTTCGGCCCTGAATCCCTCTCTCTCTTCGCTTTTTCACCCTCATGCCACCATCCTGGAGTATGTCCCAGCGCCATGGGCTTCCTAACGTGTAAGCCCCTCTTCGCTTCTCACAGATTCACCCTTCGCGACGTGATCGTCGGGTCTCTACTGACTATTGTTTCTCTCACCGAGCATGACTCACATGGGATTAGAGTAAGCATTGAATATGACACTAAACCTCATCCACCATGACGTGAAACTATATCCCCCATCCAACATGATTTTAAACTGTATGCCCCAATCCAACAGGATATTAAACTGTATGCCCCCATCCAACATGACGTTAAACTGTATGCCCCCGTCCCGCATGACATTAAGCTGCACACCTGAACTACGAGTACATTGACCTGTGTCAAGGCATGGTACGTAGGAAGACTCCATGAGGATGAAGCCCAACACCAGTGGACCCCCGGGTTCACCTTCACGTCGGTTCGCTGACAAAACACATCCTAAACTACGAGGACTTTGATCAATGTCAAGTCATGGTACGTAGGAAGCCTCCCTGAGGTTCAAGCCCTCCATCCATCGGACCACGGTCCTTATTCACATCGTTCCTCCGACACTCCCTCACCCCGAATGAAGTTAAAATACATCCCAATCTAGTGGTAAGCCATTGTGACCCTACCATCCAGTTGTTCTGACACCCCTTCATGTCAGCTGAACAGCTCCATTTCAACCTGAAATATGAGGAATTTGATCCATGTCAAGGCATGGTACGTACGAAACCTCACGAGGTTCAACCCCAACACTGATCGGACCAAGGTCCATCTTCACGTTGGTTCACCGTCAACCACACCTGAACTACATGGAATTTTATCCTTGTCAAGGAACAATACATAGGAAACATCATGATGATCAATCCCAACACCCATCGAACCTAGGTCCATCTTCACATCGGTTCACCGGCATCCACCCCAGAACTACAAGGACATGGATCCATGTGAAGGCATGATATGTATGAAACCTCAGGAGGTTCAGGACCAACACCCGTTCATTCCGAGCTCATTCACGTCGGTTCACCCACCACCTTGGGCAGCCTTGAGTGTAATCCCCCACACATCCATTCTGAACTACGTGGAATTTGATCCATGTCAAGGCATGGTACGTAAGAAGCCTTACAAGGTTCAAGACCACCAACTATTGGTCCTGACCATCTCTATGTCGGTGTGACAAGCCCCATCCCGAACTATGTGGACTTTGATCCATTTCAAGGCATGGTATGTAGGAAGACCCCTGAGGTTGAAGCCCATCACTTGTTGGTCATTCCGACCCCCTTCACGCTGGTTCTCACCAACTGAACTACACAGACTTTGATTCCCTACCACAGGGATACGTAGGAGGTCTCTTCGAGGCTCAAGCCCAACTTCACTATCACCCTTGTGATGGTCCCATTTCATTCTCCTCCATTCCATTCAATTTTCCATCACCCATCCTGATACTTACCAGGGCCTCCACATCCCGGTGAGATCGTGCCATCTCATTCCCCCCGCCCCACAGTATTCGGGATGCCGCCCACGTGCTGACCACAATATCAGTGATCCTTCAAAGGTTTCCTCAATCTGGTCCACTCTAGCTAGTTTTCTGATCGGCCCGATCCGTCTTTGTTTCACGATAAACTTGTGGCATACCCCGTGTTAAAAAGTGGAAGCTGAGGAAAACCTCATATACATTCCAATGGAATATGATTCCCCACACTCTATTTGGGATTCCTTGGACTTCTGCACCCTCTAGAAGCCCTATAATAAGGGAACAAGGACAGACACACCAATTCCCCACCGTCCAGACACGCCAGTGATGTCTCAACGTGACTACTCCACCAACTGACGGTTTCTTCCATGATTGGACCCCTTGGAATGTCCTAACAGAAGCAATGTAATTAACAAGTGTCCATGGAAACATGTCATTGGGAAGATTTTCATGAACAACGTATTAAATCTATGAGGGAGACCCGGACTAGGTGACGAGTTCTGAGGAGGAATCCATGGAAGGAAGAACCGATATCCCATCATCCTGGTTTTGATCAAGGAGAAGAAATACCTAAATAAGGAATGAATTATGCCCACCTTTGGAAAGAGGTAATGCGGGGTAACAAAAAGCATCGCCTGTCGCACCCCAGCGGACAGACGTGCACTCCCTAGAGAAAGCATTGGAAATAGAAATGGTGAACCCGACGTGAAATTATTCTCCCCAATATGGAGATTAGTATCGCTCGAGACATCACTAGATTGACGTGTCACCAGATCTAGATATCCGGCGCCGGGTACTGCCAAGAAAATAGCGGGCCTGGTGTGAAACTCAACAGAAGATGGGGAAGTAGAACCTTGGGAATTCTTTCCTACAACGTTGTAAGTGTGGATCCCTCTTATAGGCCATGGATGATGGGATGGTGCTGGGGCACTGGTTGTCAATTTCTTTTCCTCACAGTGCTGATGAGTTAATCTCCCTACTTACCAAGAATCAGGATGCTGCTACAGGGACACAATCACCGCCCACCCGCCTACGCGGGGGCATGGGCAACACTAGCACAGCCGCTCCAGATGGATCCACTATTGCCACAATGGCATCTGCATCCATGAATGTGGGGCGCCCACGCACCATCTCCCCATTGGAAGTCACCCAATGAAGGGTGATTAATGACCTTGTATGCCATTACGAGGAGGAGGTCATAATCCCAACTCGGGATATGGCAAGCCTGGACCTAGAGGCGTCCGAGATCCACGCAGGGAGCCCCTAATCCCCACCCCAACCGTCAATCGTTTTGGTAGCCTGTCCCCAGAACACCTTGATGACTCCATGCATTACGCTGAGGAGGTGGGTGACATACAGCTTAGCCAGGTTATAGTCCCGATTCAAGGGCTCCATCCAAGGGCCCCCACCCGGCCGCGTGATTGCCGCCGTCTGACCATGTCATAGGAATAGGTAGGCTATGTGCCTGCACCGCCCGCACCGGCTCGCCTGACCCGACGCCAGCGTTGGGCCCGAGCTGAGGACACCGGTCAAGGGGAGTTAACGTCGACAGCTACTATGGCCCGAGCCACTGCTGACGCATATCATAAAGTCCATGCCCACACCGAGTAGGGGCGCTCCTATGGCCATCCTAGATCGAGGCCCCAACCTCCTCACGACTAGGCTGGGTCGACTTCCTGGGTAGCAGGCCCGAGTGGGGATCACTGCGAACCAACCCACAGTGATGTCACCCCATACGGAGGTCCACCCCATACCTCTATTCCACAAAGTGTGGGCCCTCTCCACTCGGAATCTCATCATGGATGTATGCCCCATGCTACCCCAACCCGAATGAAGGCCTTCCCCGTGACAGTGACACTCGGTGTGGAAGCCTCTACCATGCCTGTAAAGACCAGAAAATTTCATGGAAATTCTTTTTTTCTTCTTAATTTATTTGGAATTTTACGAGTACGCAGTATCTGACGGCGTTTGATTCCGAGGTCTGGTGTGCCCGGAATCAATTTCCGAAGTTAGGCTCAGGTACGTTCAGAGAATGAACGAGCGGGTTTTTCTAACATTTAATTTGTTGCTCAGAATCAAAACTTGAGGGCACCGATGAAATCACAGCGCCAGTAATTTCTTAGGAAGGCCTTTTCAGGAGTTGAGTTTTCTCAGGAAGAGTTGTTAAAAATAAAGGAATAAGTTTAAAATGAGATAAAAAATATGTTACAATTTTTATTTCACATCTTTGTGGTTTAACTTCCATGTGAGGGAGTTGGGGTGGCACCCACTAAAAATCCTAACTCTTGGTAGGATATTAGTGAGGTGGGGCCCACACGTGTCCCCACCTATTCAAATTCTATACCCCTCCAACCCCCCCCCCCCCATTAATTGTGTTACACACCCGCAGCCCCCCCTAAAATGTAAAGTCAACTCTCTTAATTAATTGATTGATTAAGTTTTCAATGTAATTAATTCGGGATTTCATTTCGAATATCAAAAAAGGTTTGGCATGATAAATAAAATAAAGAAAGTCCTTATTTTATTAGGTTTTTTTCATTGTGCGGGAAGGGTTGGAAGAGGAGAGCTCAAGTCTTTGACACCTTCTTCCAAGTCGAAGAACGCGATGAACGGACCTTCGCCGACGAAGAACTCCGCCCTGCGACAAAGGACGATGAAGAAAGCTGGTTCCTTGGAGATCGATGACGCGACGTCGTGTACCGCGACGCCGACGATTCTCTTCTCCGTGATTCCAACAATGCTTACGGAGCCTCGATCTGCGACGTCATCTTCCGCGATTCCATTTTCCACGACGTCCTTTTCCCGCGACGACCTTCGTTTGACGACTTCATCAAGTAGGGATTATATATTTGTTCATGATATCTTTACCATTCATCGACTTATATTTGGTTTGCTTGTTATCGTAATAATGGGAGGAGGTCGGACCACACGAACACGACCGACCCTCCTCCCCCTTTGATGTTGTTTTTGTTGCGGCTCGAATGAAGGCGGCACGGTGCAATGGCACCGAGTGGAATCCGGAAGGAAGACGGCGAAGAAGTGCGGCGCCGTCGTGCCGCACCATTGAGGCTGAACGAAACTATGGTCAGGGTCAGGGCCGCAGAGGCGACTCGAAGACTCCACAGTTTTTTTATTGACGTGCGGTTCGACGGGCGATGACGGAACGGGCCATAGAGACGATTTGAAGACTTCGTAGTGAAGAGCAGGTCCCGGGAGGACCACTGGCGAAGACGACAGGAAAAAAGGACCACCGAAGGGCGTCCGGTGGTCCGCGGAAGACCCTGCTGGCGCGCAAGGAGGTGGCGGCGCCCGGCGCGCCGCCAGGAGGAATCGTCGCGGCTTCAGCTGTGCGGGATAAGGAGGAGGAGGACGCGGCAGGCGCGCCGCGTCTGTGGGGAAAAAAAGGGGGGAACGGTTCCCCCCTGCTTGGCCGCTGGCTAAGCTAGCGCACCCCCCCCCCCCCCCCGGACGGGGTGGGGCGGATCGTGCGGACCGGTCCGGGCCGACTGAGGGGGGGTTGGGCCGGGCCGGGCCGGGCCCACACCCCCCATTTCGGACCGTTTTCAGTCTTTTGCACTATATCTTGGGCTATGGACTTCAGATCGACGCACCGTCGGTTGCGTAGAGATCCTTGGATCGAGAAGTTCATTTAGATATATTAAAGTGAAGGTTTAGGAGAACATTGGGTACGACCGGGTTGGTTCGAACCCGAAACCAATCGGGCCCTCAGAGCAAAAACACTTATAACTTGAGCTCCGGACATCCGATTAGCATGTCGTTGACTTTGTTGGATTCCTCTTGATGAGACAAGAACTTTTAGAATACTTTTCCTGAGGTTTGGTAACAGTTGGATAGTGTCCGGTTTGGATTGAACATGAAATCCAACCGGGCCCCTGGATCAGAAAAGCTGATAACTTTCAGATCGGACGTCCGTTTGACGAACCGTCAGTGGTGTTGGTGATCACGTTGAGAAATGGTCCATATGAATATACCTTATGAGAGTTCGAGTAATAGTTGAGATGCGTCCGGGTTGGTTCGCACATTAAACCAACCAGGCCCCTGGTACAAAATGTCTAATAACTCACAGACCAGGCTCCTGGTACAAAATGGCTAATAACACACAGACCGGGCGTCCGATTGACGCGCTGTCTGTTGCGTTGAGACCCCCATGACATGGTGGTATTTTGATATACTTTTTCGGGGAACATTGTGATACTTGGAGTATCGACCTGTAGCTCATGGAGCCGACCATCCTAGAGACGAGTGTACGGAGTACAGAGACCGTGTAGCCGGCTGAGACCTGACGCCTGCATGACCGAATCGACTTGGAGCGAGTCGAATAGCCCAGTGGACGGAGTGCCCGGTTTTTGGGGACAGACCCACGGTGGACGGAGCGCCCGGTAGTTGGCTGCAGACCCGTGGTACTCGACAGGAGGAGTACCTCTGTAGGCTATTAGGGAGACCACCCGATATTTGGCGGAAAACCCTCAGCAGACGAAGCGCCCGGTAGTTGGCAGCAGACCCACGATACTCGACAGGAGTAGTACCTCAGCAGTCTAAGGTTAGTTAGCAGTACCAAGTAGTCGTGACATGATAACTGTACTCGTCAGTGACGGATCTCTTCAGCAGTTACATTTTCGATAATGAAAATCCTAGTTTTAGCTGAAGTTATGACCTTTGTTCTTACCACATGATTGAGATGGGTCACATGATAACTTAGGTATATGTATGGGCATATACCTAGGTAGTGGTTATCCATTTAATTCATAACCATTGTGTTTCCTCATTATTGATATGGTTACTTGGTATCTTAGGTATAAGTATGGGCTTATACCTAAGTAAGGGTTATCTGTTGAGATTATGCTTTGTTGTTATCCTTGTTGGATTTAGAGAGATATTGAGGGTCTCGGGGTCCCTACTGAGTATCGTTATACTCACCCCTACACGGTCTATGCATGCACCTCGTTGTGTTGGATGCAGAAGACATACATCACTAACGGAGGCCGAGCGATCGAGGACTGGACGGTACGTGGAGGTGGATCTCATGACGAGTCGGTACCCAGAGTAGACAGACAGACAGATGATCGGACGTGGAGTGCTGAGGAGGACATCTGTACCTACCCTTCTGGTAGGATCTATGGTGGAAGAACCAGGAGCTGCGTGTCATCTTCCAGCTTCTTGTGTTTTCAGTTTTACTTTACTTTTAGTTGTGGTTGTACCTATCTGTTGGGCTTGTATTTCCGACCCCTTTGTACTTTCAGAACATTTGATACTACTGTACTTAGTGTTTTCTTTCGCTTGTACTCTGGTTGTGTTTTTTTTACATTTATAAAGGAAACACCTTCCCAGTTATAGGGATTTACGCCTTTGGTGCTAGTCGCCAGCCCCTGGCCTATGGAAGGTGGGCTTGGGGTAGTTACGACACGAGCCCTGGGGGACGGGTCGTGAAAAATTAGTATCAGAGGAGTTCGTTCTACTGCAGAACATAGGACTCTGATATTTTCCTTTCTGTGAAGCAATAGTGTTAAGCGTACTATGTGTGCTTTTCAGTTCAGGGAGTTTAGTGTTGGTGCTGGCGGCTGACGTATCCATACACCATGACCCTGACTTCTGATTTCGGACTCAGTTCACGAAAACACTGATTGCGTGTGTGTTTTCAAAAGTTTCTTTTAAAACAGGTCAAACCAGGTCAACTCACTGGGTAAAAATCTATTGATCGTGTCACGTTTGTTTCTTTCAGGATACCTCCCCGCGGACGACCAGCTAGAGACCCAAGAGTTGTGCGTACTGACAGCCCATCAAGCGATGTGGCCTCAGTACAGGGCCCTATCCCAGTTAAGGCACCAACAGAGGCACCAGAGGTACTACCACCAGTTGGGCCATAGATGCCACCAACCCCAGCAGCAGAGAGTGCACGTCACTTGAGCGAACAACACGAGTTCCAGCGCCAGAGGCCACCCAGGTTCATGGGAGAGACGAACCTGCAGGCGGCTGAGGATTGGATGGAGGTTGTGATGAGAGTATTCAGGCTAGTAGGGACGCCCTCAGACTTCATGGTGATCCTTGCTGCCAGCCTCCTTCAGGAAGTAGTAGGCAGATGGTGGAGCCTGATGCTCTGGATGCATGACGAGGTGACACTTCTGTGGGTAGACATTGAGAGTCTATTTCGGGCAGAGTTTGTACCATCCACCATTCGAGCAGTGGGTATACATGAGCTACTGCATCTACAGCAGGGTAGCATGATGGTGGCGCAGTACTCAGCGTGGTTCAGAGACCTCTCACGCTACTCCACAGATACGGTACGAGACCTATTCTTCAAGGCCCGAACCTTCGAGCAGGGGCTCAGGTGAGAGATTAGAGCTTTTGTTGTTTCTCATAGCATCCCGATGCAGACAGGGGTGTTGGAGAGAGCCCTCATAGTGGAGAGTTTCTTTGTTGAGCAGTCTCCAGTAGCAGAACCCACCACTAGCTGGCATGCAGCCGAGTATTTTGCAGCGGGCAGTAGACAGATGACTCAGAGGTCCAAGAGGACCAGAACTACCGGTGACCGACTGCATGACTCAAGTTTAGTTGTGTGGGGAAACCAGGGCGGATTCAGAGCCAGTTATGCCAAGAGTGGGTAGTGTTACTCCAACGACGGGTTCAGTCACATGGCACGTGACTGTCCGACCCGCCAGACAGATGATCAACAGATAGATGAAGAACCCCTTAGATAGAGGCAGAGGTTCGATCAGTGTGGATAACAAGGAGCAGGCGGCCATGGAAGGGGAGCTGGTCGTGTAGCTGGAGGTGGACGACGCTTTGATGTGTTTCCACCACCACCACCAGGAGGTCCACCCCGACCGCAGGGAATAGGTGGAAATGGGAGAGCTCAGCTTCAGGTAGCAGAAGCATATGACTATTGAGCTCCGAAAGCTGGAGGACAAGGGCAGGACTAGTTCCAGGCATGGGACCTTGATCTTGGTGCTTCTATTTTCCTTGTTGTCATTTTTGTGTGTCTTTGTACTTCGAGCTGTAGATATAAAAAGGCACTTTGCCTTGTGACATTTGCTCCTTTTTTTGTGTACTAAGAGGTTGCGGTTTAAACTGTTGACTTGACCCTCACTTTCGAGATTCCTACTGGAGGAGGCCCAGTGACCTCACTCTAATGCCGACAATGTGACTCGACCCTTAGAGGTGAGAGTGATGGTTGGATCTCTTGGTAGTAACGTCAAAGTCTTACGACGTCGTCCATTTCATGAATGCATCATTCATGTCCAGATTGACTGAATTAGGTAAAGAACGTGGTTCATCAAGGGGATGAGACCAGATTTCTCTTATTGGAAATGAAGAAATATTAGCAGCTCTTGTGGGACCAAAGATGGTTCAGGCCAGGACAGAGAAGGTGCAGATCATCCAGGAGCAGATGAAGACTGCACAGAGCAAGTAGAAATCATATGTTGATAGGAGACAGGACAACTAGAATTTTACAGGTGTCACCTTGATGAGGTCATTGGAGATGTGGCCGAGGCGGAATGTAATCTCCAAGGTTCAGCGGACCGTTTCATGTCCTCAGCAGGGTAGGCGAGGTGGCTTACCGTTTGACCCATCCACCTCAGTTGCACCAGGTGCACGACGACTTCCATGTATCTCAACTAGGGAGATACGTGCTTGACCCGACGCATAGCATCGACCATGGAGAGCTGGACATTGGTGACGTGGTGACTTTTGCGGGATTCCAGTAGAGGTTGAGGATCGACAGGAGATGGTCCTACGAGGACATTCGATTCCTCTTGTGCGATTTCGTTGGCAGTACGGGAACCTCCAGGTGAGAAGATGGGAGTGGAAGGCTCAGATGTGTGCTCAGTACCAATTTTTTATCCCTATTTTTGTTAAAGATTAATGGGGATGAAAATCCCTAAGGTGGGAGTAATGTAAAGACCCATCAATTTGAAGGAATTTTTTTTTTCATAATTTCTTTAAAATTTTACGAGTACGATGCTTCTTGACAGCGCCTGATGCTGAGGCCCAGTGTGCCCGGAATCAATTTTTGAAGATAGGCTCAGGTACGTTCAGTGATCGAATGACCAGGTTTTTCTAACTTTTATTTCGGTGCTCGGAATCAAAATCTGAGGGGACTGATGAAATTGCAGCACCGGTAATTGCTTAGGAAGACCTTTTCCGGAGTTGCGTTTGCTTAGGAAGAGTTCTTAAAAATAATGGAATATGTTTAAAATGAGATAAAAATTGTGTTACAATTTTTATTTCATATCTTTGTGATTTAACTTCCATGTGAGGGAGTTGGGGTGGGACCCACTAAAATTCCTAAATCTTGGTAGGATATTAGTGAGGTGGGGCCCACATGAGTCCCCACCTATTCAAATTATCTATCCTTCCAAACCCCCCATTAATTGTGTAACACACCCGCACCCCCCCTTAAATGTAATGTCAACTCTCTTAATTAATTAATTGATTAGGTATTCAATGTAATTAATTTGGGATTTCATTTAGAATTTCAAAAAAGGTTTTTCATGAGAAATAAAATAAGGTAAGGACTAATTTTATTAGGTTGTTTTCGTTGTGCGAGAAGGGTTGGAAGAGGAGAGCTCAAGTCATGGACACCTTCTTCCTCGTCGAAGAATGTGAAGAACGCACCGACGCCGATGAAGAACGCCAACCTCCGATGAAGGATGCTGAAGAACACTGGTTCCTCAGAGATCGATGATGCGACGCCATGTACCGCGACACCGACGACTCTCTTCTCTGTGATGCCATTGATTCTTACGGATCCTCGATCCGCGACGCTGTCTTCCGCAATGCCGTTTTCCACGGAGTCTTTTTCCCGCGATGACCTTCGTTCGACGACTTCATTAGGTAGTGTTTATTTATTTCTTCATGAATTATTTACTGTTCATCAACTTCTATGTGGGCCGCCAGTTATCATAATAACGGGAGGAGGTCAGACCGCACGAACACGACCGACCGTCTTCCCCTTTCGATGTTGTTTTTGTTGCAGCTCGAACGATGGCAGCGTAGTGAAACAACACCGTGCAGAATCAGGAAGGAACGCGACGAAGAAGCGCGACACTTTCACGCCATGCCGTTGAGGCTGAATGAAACCGTGGTCGGAGTTAGGGCCGTAGAGGATATTTAAAGAATCCGCTCTTTGTTTATGGACATGCGGTTCGACTGGTGATGACGGAACGGGCCGCAGTGGCGATTTGAAGACTTCATAGTGAAAAGCAGATCCTGGGAGTACCGTTGGTGAAGATGGCAGGAAAGACTGACCACCGGAGCGTTTCTGGTGGTCCGCAGAAGACCCTGCCTGCGTGCCCCACCGCCAGGAGGCGGAGGCGCCCGGTGCTCCGCTAGGCTGAACCGCCGTGGTGGCAGGCGGCCGGATCACGGGGCCGCGCGGGATCCGGAGGAGGAGGATGCGGCAGGCGCGCCGCGTCCATGGGGAGAAAAAGGGGGGAACGGTTCCCCCCTACTCATCTGATGGACAAAGTAGCACACCCCCCCCCCCCGGCCGAGCTGGGGTGGGTCGTGCGGACCAGGCCAGGCCGGGCCCAGACCCCCCATTTTGGACTATTTTCAGTCTTTTTCCCATATCTTGGGCTACGGACCTCCGATCGACGCACCGTTAGTTGAGTATAGATCCTTGGATCGAGGCGGTCATTTCGGTATATTACACTCTAGTTTTCAGAGAACATTGGGTTCGGACGAGTTGGTTCAATCCCGAAACCAACCGGGCCCTCGGAGAGGAAACACAAATAACTTGAGCTCTGGACGTCTGATTGATGTGCAATCGACTTTTTTGGATTCCTCTTGATGAGACAGAACTTTTGGAATACTTCACCTCAGGTTTGGACATAGTTTGATAGTGTCCGAGTTGTATTGAACCCAGAATCCAATCAAGCCCCTCGAACGGAAAAGCTGATAACTTTCAGACCGGACGTCCGTTTGACGAACCGTCAGTGGCGTTGGTGATCAAGTTGAGAAAAGGTCCCTATGAATATAACCTATGAGAGGTCGGGGTATAGTTGAGATGCGGCTGGGTTGGTTCACACACAAAACCTACCAGGCCCCTAGGACAAAAAGGCTAATAACTCACCGACCGGGCGTCCGATTGACGCGCCGTCTGTTGCGTTGAGAGACCCCCATGACGAGGCAGTCCATTGAGATACTTCTTTGTAGAACTTGGTGATACTTGGAGTATCGACCTGTAGCTCATGGAGAGGACCCTCCTAGAGACGAGCGTACGGCGTACAGAGACCGTGTAGCTAGCTGAGACCCGATGACTGCTTGACCGACTCGACTTGGAGTGAGTCGACTAGCCCAATGGACAGAGCGCCCAGTATTTGGCGATAGAACCACGGTGGACGGAGCGCCTGGTAGTTGGCCATACACCCGCAGTACTTGATAGGAGGAGTGCCTCTGTAGGCTATTAAGGAGAGCTCTCGGTATTTGGTGGCAAACCCTCAGCGGACAGAGGGCTCGGTAGTTGGAAGCAGACACGCGGTACTCGACAGGAGGAGTACCTCAGTAGTCTAAGGATAGTGAATTGTACCTCAGAGTCGTGACATGATCACTATACTCTTCGGATACGGAGCTCTTCAGCAGTTACAGTTTCGATAATGAAAATCCTGGTTTGAGCTGAGTCTATGACCTTTATGTTTACCTCATGATTGAGATGAGTCACTTGATAACTTAGGTATATGTATGGGCATATACATAGGTTGTGGTTATCCGTTGAATTCATACCCGTTGTGTTTTCTCATGATTTAGATGTTTACATGATACCTTAGGTATAAGTATGGGCTTATACCTATGTAAGGGTTATATGTTGAGATTCTGCTTTGTGGTTATGCTTGTTGGATTTAGAATGACCTTAAGTATCTCGGGGTCCCTACTGAGTATTGTTATACTCACCCCTGCACGGGCTATGCCCGCACATCATTGTGTTGGATGTAGACGACGGACAACGCTGACGGAGGCCGAGTGTTTGAGGACTGGAAGGTACCCGGAGGTGGATCTCATGACGAGTTGGTACCCGGAGGAGACAGACGGAATGATGATCGGACATGGAGTGCTGAGGAGGACATTTGTACCTACCATTCTGGTAGGATCCGTGGTGGACGAACCTGGAGCTGCGTGTCATCTTCCAGCTGCTTGTCTTTTCTATTGTCTTCACTTTCAGTTGTAGTTATACCTATCTGTTGGGCTATTATTTCCAGCCCCTTTTTACTTTCAACACTTTTGTTACTATTTTACTTAGTGTTTTCTTCCGCTTGTACTCTGGTTGTGTTTCGTTTATGTTTATAAAGGCAACACCTTCCCAGTTATAGGGATTTACACCTTTGGTGTTGTCTCCATCCCCTGGACTATGGAAGGCGGGCTTGAGGTAGTGACGTCATGGGCCCCGGGGGATGGGTCGTGACAGTGCCCACCACACTGAGTATAGAATGCCTCTTGCCCCTGACCGTCGATGTGAAAACATTTCCTATCTGGTCCCTCTCCAATGTGGGGATCCTCCCTACGTTCTCTCTGCAGCTGGAGAAGGTCCTCCTTTCCATGGAAACCAAAGGGGTGAAGGTTAGGCTCGCTCCACCTGCCCCAAACATGGAGGTCCTCCCCATGCTCCCGCCGGTTCCGATGGAGGTTTCCTCCACTCAGGTGTTATTCATGGAGGTCATGCACATGTCCCCATCGACATTTTCCCTGGTGCTCCTCGCACCACGGCAGTCTCAAGTGGAGTCCTCTCCGCCCTGGAACCAGCGCAACCCCAAGATTACATGTCAGGATTCATCCATGTCCTGAGTATCCACCTAGGGGACAGAGGTCGGGTCGTCTCTACCACAAAAATAATCCTAGGAAGGCCCAGACGGAGATCAAACCAGCCCGCTTCTCAGATTCTGATGGAGAATACGACTCGGCAGTGGGACCCTCCCCTTGGTCCTCCGTGTCAAAGACCGGGGAAGGTACACGGCGTGTTCGCCTCATCATTTTGGAATGTGAAGTCCACTGAATTCCCGACTCTCTTCACAGGTACATCAAGGAGGAAGAAATTTTGGGAGTCCCATAGGTTCTGACCTTACAGTCACCACTGTCGTCACCAGAAGTTCCCTCTACCTCGACCAGAGATCACGAAGAGCTATTTTGGGGACCGAAGGCAGTTAGGAACAACATGACCCATTGCCGGTAATCACGATCACTCCACCATAAGTTGTGGCTTTCAGACTGTCGTATTGTGACATTGTGATCAGGTCACTACACTATTTGGAGGATTGATAGGAATTCGGCGGCCAGTCGGCTCCTTCCCCATATTCTCCATCACCCAGTTTACTGTCCTAGTGGTCTTCCTCAGTACCGCTACTAGTTCCTCATCCACCTCTGGTTGACGAGTAGGGAAATACATGGCCAGACCCTAAATCTGATCCCAGGAGCATCTGGAACATTCTTGCGGTAGAACACTTCTTGGAGAATTTCTAGACGGCGGCAGTATCCAACTTTCGTGTGCCGGAATCCCTCACCCCAGACGAAGTTGAGTGCTTCCGTCAATCCCTATGGGCTACACAATTCCATCTTAACTATTATTGGGTGGTGTATCCAAGGAGCCATGAGCATTTTGAAGAAATCGACGAGCAATGCCATCTGGTCGATTTGGCCGCACTCCCCGTGGCCCCGCGACCTAAGTCGCCAGGTCTCCAAAACACCCTCCAACAAAAATGCATTCAGAGTTTCAAGGTACTCCACAAAATAATCAAGGAAGATACCCCCATGTGGAAGTCCATGGTGGGAAACAGTATGCCTCCATCCTCTTCAGTCCTATCTTGCAGAAGACCGACTCGTTATGTGACATTGAGGACATGCCCCTAAGAAGGGTTGCGGTCCACATGGCTGACATAGTGGACAAAGAGGACGAGTTGGAGTTTCTCAATGGAGGCTTAACCTCTGAGGGTGTACCACCACAGTTGGAACCAGCAGGGAGGATTACACATCAGTAGAGGAATCACCTAGGCCTCCATGCGCCCACCGAGTTTCTAGTACTTAGTTGGAATACCGGTAATGGTAAAGAGCATGTCGGAATTGTCAAGCACTGTGACCTGTCCGCCATAGTTCAGAAGATGGACGAAGACCCCGAGAAGGCCGCGTTGCGCCAGCAACTTGCTGAGCAGAAGAGGCTGGTCAATGAACTCTTGGACGAGTGCGCCATAGAGCAGTGACCCGACTATGGTGATCCTATGTCGAGGCAGCAGCAGCAGGAACAACTTCCCCCCGGTGAGATGCCTCCAAGCAACCCTGTTCATACCGCTCCCGCGGACAGGGCTGGATCCAGAACTCACAACAAGAGGGCGCGATACATCTCACCAAACCCACCCAAACGGCGAGGCAATATGAGGAATCCAGTCTGGGTACCCCCTGCATCCCCGCAAGCAACTCCACCAGTCGCTCCACGAGCCTTTGAAGCCGTCTACCGTGTCAATGAGTCTGGAAACACACTCGTGGTTATATACCCCCCATCAAGATAGAGACCCCTTCCTGGATGATCCTATAGTGGCACTCATTGCCCGCCTCGAGGCATTGGAAACACGGCAAGTGGTAGCCCCACCATATGGCAAGCCATATCCCGCATGGGTGGATGATATGCTTGCACCTCCAGGATATGGAAAATCCCACTTTATCGCACTTTAATAGGACAGGGGACACACCGCAGCACCTGGACCATTTTTCTATCAGGTGTGGACCCAATTTGGGGACCCCAACACAACAGGAGGCCGCCATTCTCCGATGTTTTGTGCAGAAAATGGAGGGCCCTACGTTTTTCTGGTACGACCAGCTCCCTATCGGGTTATTGGCCGGCTAGGAGGATCTTCACTAGAAATTCCTATACCAGTTCAGCTCCACCACATGAATGACCAACATCACAGACCTCTTCAAGTGCAAGAAAAGGCCTGATGAGCGAGTCGTAGACTACATTGCCTGGTGGAAGGGGCTCACATACTCCCTCGACATGCCACTTACTCAGGAGCAATTACTGGCGATGTGCATAGGGAATGTAAAAATAGAACTGGTTCCTCCCCTGATCACCCATAATTACCCTGGAGGGTTCCGAGATTTCCCAGATAAGGCCTATCACCTCGAGTAAGCTCTACAACATGCTAGCCAGGCTCGTCCGCTGCCCCCTGTGATCCCAGAAATAAGGGCTACCAGAGTCGAGCCCTCTGCGGTGGCCCAAATAGAATCCCCCAGGCAGCTAGAATTGCTGACAGTGGCACCGGCTTGGCAACCTTAAAGTGACCCTACACCTCATGAATAGCCTCCTTCCCATCAGTGATTGCCTCAGAATTGGAAGGTTCCCCCCAACAATGTGCCACCTCTTCCAAGGAGGGAAAATCAGGCTCTACCTCCTCGGTAGGCCCCTCCAGACCCTCATCAAGGCCAGGATCCCAGATCCCCCTATCCAGAATGAAGGCACCAGACTTACCCTTTCAACAAGAATCAAGTCCCTAGTTACTTCTTTAGTGCACTCGAGCAGAGGATTGTGCTCTTACCCTAGTGTAGAAGGCCGAAAGAAGCGAATCTCACCAGTCACACCAACTACTGCCCCTATCACAGGATTCTGGGGCACACCCTCAAGCAGTGCTGTAACACCCGAGATTTTTATGAGTAATATTTTGTTTTTATATATCATCAAAGGAAACATTCACTACATACTATCATGGATTATTTTACACGCAATCGTGACCTTCCTCGATAGCTTGCGTCGTACGCAATACCGAGTTTCACTAAACAACGATATGCTATTAAAATATTATTAAAACCAGCCGTTATGAATAGTAATAACCACATTTTGAAATTTCATAAATTTTATTTTTCAAAATGGACTTCATTTTTGGATTCGGAATACCGAAATTAGCCTAGGGTAAAATTTCGGTATTTTTCTGAAAATTTCAATTTTTGATGAATAGTGAAACCACTAAGTGGTAGGTTAAAAACTGAATTTTGCATAAAACATAATTTTACCGCTTCTGTGAATGGAATTTCTAAAATCCGAGAGACATGGTTAATATGAAGGACTAAAATGTGGTTCAATGAGATGAAAATAATTTTTGGTGAATAGTAACTTTTTACTTTTTTTACCACGGTAAAAAGTAAATAGGGTAATTAAGGATAAAGATGATATTATTATTACCCTAACACATGTCCTAATTCTATGGGATAAGTGTAATTTGACCAAAAACAACCTTATTAATAAAATATGACCATTTAGGCCCACTTGGGTTAGATTAGGACATTTATTATTAATTTATTTAAAGAAGGGTTAAAATAGTTAAAATCAAAGTTTAATAAGTAAATCATTTTTAATATGGGGTTATACATAAGATAAATTCGACTATAAATATTCATTAGAAAGATAAAAATATTTACTTCATAATGGTATTTTATTTATAATTTTTAGACATTATATAATTTAATTTATTTATGACACAATTATGATACAGTAATTATCTTATTAATGAAATATTAACATAATTGATGTTATAAATTCCCAAATAAATGTAATTTGAGACTTTTTATGAATCCAACTAATTTTATAGGTTACTATGATATATTAGTGTTGATTTAATCAACTTGGTTCTAACATATAACTATGTTATGACTTTCACAAAAATCATATATCAAATAGTGTCAAAATTGACACAAAATAGTTTTTAAATAAAATATTATATTATTAATTGTTATTTTATTCCTAAAAATATAATGCTCGGCCAAATGACTTAAATAAAGATATATATATTAATAATAAACAATTTGGGGTTCATTTGGCATGTTATAGTAATTTC
The DNA here is from genome assembly GCA_963277665.1 of Viscum album. Lineage (NCBI taxonomy): Eukaryota > Viridiplantae > Streptophyta > Magnoliopsida > Santalales > Viscaceae > Viscum > Viscum album. The sequence continues at coordinate 881,947,208 of OY728166.1, forward strand.
ATTAACCATATAGTGAAAGAAAACAAAAAGACACGGTAAATGTTAAATTATTTAACTTAGAGTTAAATCTAATTGATAAGGTTAAAATAATAACCTAAACATGTATAAATCCTATTGGTTGATAGTATTTCGACCCATGCATACTTTAGCTTCGAAATAAGTCCCTTTGGAACCATTATAAACCGATTTTGACTTTAATATAAAATAATATTTTGAGATATTCCTAAGGTGCCCCTCTCTTCCCATATAAAAAGGCACCTCCTCCCCCTCCTCCTCACACCAATTTGAGCACTCAAGCTCGGCCAACCCCTGACATTTTATCCTCTCCACTTCCCTAGAATAATCCTAGAGGTCCTGGTCTTCTTCAAAGACCAATCTTAGTTCCCTAAGTGGAGGATTCAAGGAGGCGTTCCAAAGAAGAGGTAATATCCATTACTGATCTTTTCAATTTCGTTCTTCTTCAACTTCTTCTTCCTTAGTTGTTTCATGATAAAGTAATAACATCAGTATTAATTACATACTGATATGTTATTATAAATATGAAACAACCCTAATTCACCTTCTATCCATCCTACGGAAAAATGAAATCACCGCGCGTGTGTACGTACGGAATACCGTCTCCACGCCGTGGTGTAGTCTATTTTCCACCATCACCTTACAAGGATGGGTATAATGGTGTAATGAGTAACTATTTATGATTATTATAAATTAATATTGATAATGAAATAATATATATTTACTCCAATGCAATTCCACGATAATAGGAACGATATCATCACTCGTGCGTACGTACGGAATACCGTCTCCATGATGTGATGCGACTCGATCTACATGATCATCATTTCATAGTAATTATATAAATTAAATGAATGAATAAATATGATAAATGTTACACTAATACCATTCTGGATATAAGGTATCTATAACCTTAAAAGAAGAATAAGAATTTATTCGGCAAAACACGCATAAGAACAAAAGGCAATAAAGACCCGAGTAACAAGTAACAATGAAATATTACTACCAAGAAGCAAATAATATGACCATATATGATATCATATCAATATGTATGATTCAGGAATAAGTCAATAACATTATTTAAACCATTATACAGGAGCTTCGGACACGTACAAAGCAAATCGGACCTAAGTTAAGGGAAATATCACAATCTCATTTTTATCCGAGATTGCTTATACTTTGGTATTTACTGGGGAGTATTTTATCATCCACATCCATGTTTCCTCAATATGTAATATTATTTCCATCCACGTAAAACTTTTTAAATCCAATTTTACCCTTCGGTGAGTTTTTAGTAAAAGATATGAAAGGAATATTTTGTCGTTTTTCGTAAGAGGTACTTTTTGACTTTTCCGACAAAAGTACAAAGAATGTTTTTTTAAACTAATACGACATGATTGGATTTCTAAAACATTATTTCCAAGAATCTTCCTTTATAAGTATTGACGTTTATTTTTAATCAACTTATTTTAGTTTAAAATTGTCTGACATGTTAATAAAGGAAAAGTGCTTTTGAAGTAGAAAGGATATTTTCCTCAAGAATAGAGTTCAAGTATTTTATCAAAATTATTTTACATCTAAGATAATAAAAGGGTTCTATTTTTATCCCTATTATTACATGGATTTGATTATGTTGTGATGGAAATATTTTTATAAATTCCATTATCTTATATGAATTGTTTTATGATGTCATGTTGTTTAAGAATCCCATTTTTATTACGTGGGTTACGCTATGATGTATGGTTTATGATTATGTGGAACACATAAGAAAGGATTCATTATAAGATGGGTGGGACATATATCTCACTCCAATGCATTGGGTAAAGATTTTATATCTCATGAGATAGACAGGGTTGGAATGGTAGGTTATACCAGTTCAGTGAAACAGGACTGGAACAAGGGTGACTCGGTTCAGAAAGGGACTTTGTCCACTAAGATAGTTTTGGCAGTGAGTCATGACTAACAAGAAATGATTTTCCATGATTATGTGTGCATGCCACAAAGTTTCAAGTTTCATGTTATGATTATGGGGATCTCATTTTCACTTCTATGATTTATTTCAAGTTAAGATATTATGATCTCTTTTGCAGGTTATGATTTTCAAAAAGATATGATATGATTTTTATTTCCTTTATTTTCCCTTGTTGTGCATTTGAGCTCACCCTATTATGTTTTCTTTTCCCCAGGATATAAAGAAAGGTTTTAGGTATAAAAAAAGAACATCATTATGGGATATGTTGAAGATCTTTCACCAGGATTAGAAGATTATATTCTGAGTTTCCAAAGACACTAAACTATTATGATCCTTGTGTGTGTGTTTTTTTTATGTACTAAGTATTCCGCAAATGTAATGTAATGTCAATGTACGTCATGCTTCAGGTCTCTACAGTTGGTATTAGAGGAAAGTTTTAGTCAACCTTAGGAAACTAGGATGCGAGAACTTTAGTGAGATCCCTAGAGATATTTCTAAGGTATGTCTAGGGATGTCTCTAAGGTTAAGTATAAGTATAGGTTATAGTCCTAGAATTGCGCTAACGATCTTAGAATTTAACCTATGATATTAGATATTGAGGGTACTCCCCCTTTATTATGTTGTTTTCCCTATCATGATTTTTGCCTCTCGCACTATTCTTTTTGGGTTTTAGACGATGGCTGGAACCCGAAGGAACCGTGTTGATCAATGCAATGGACAATGCAATGATTGTCCTCCTGAACAAACAATTTTTATGGGAGATGGAGTTAAAAATATTATTGCTATACTAACAGAAGCTATGAATCATTCTGGACTTCCAAACGAGCAAAGGAAGGAGAAACATTCTATTGAATCCTTCATGAGGCAACTTCCACCTTCTTTCAGCGGGTCTACTGATCCATTAGTTGCTGAACAATGGATTTGTACTACTGAAAAGATATTTTCAGTTCTTCAATGTTCTAAACATGATAAAGTCATCCTAGAAGTGTATCGTTTGGAAGGAGATGATGATCAGTGGTGGAATCTTATTAAGAATATGAGGCAAAGGGATGAAATTGAGTCTATGGAATGGGATGAGTTCAAGAACTTATTTTTCAATAAGTACTTCCCTCTTATTCTTTGAACAAAGATGGAGAATGAGTTTCTTGAACTGATGCAAAGGGATGATGAATCTGTTGGTACCTATGAAGCAAATTTTACAAGACTTTCAAGGTACGCTTCTGGTATTATTATCCAACCTCAGAGTAAGATCGATCGATTCTTTAGTGGCTTAAAACCAAGTCTTCGAAGGGCGTTAGCCATAAGGGACTTCAATAGCTACGAGGAAATCGTTCGATGTGCTCTCAAATTCGAGATGGAGATTGGAGTAACTCATCAGTCACATGGGTTTGATAAGAAGAGGAAGATGGAATTCAAAGGAAAATTTAAAGATCACACTGAAAAGAAGATGAGCTTTCCCTTATGCTCAAAGTGTGGAAAGAAACATGGAGGGAGTTGTCTTAAAGGGACAAGTAAATGTTTCAAATGTGGAAAGGAAGGTAATCGGGCATTTGAATGCCGCGATAATGGGAAGAAGATGTCTAATGATGCAAACAAAGGAAGGGATACACAGAATGAACCTACTACACATCAATGATTCAAGTGCATGGAGATGGGGCATTATGCCAATCAATGCCCAAATCCAAGGGTTGATGATGATGGTCGACGTCAACAAAATCATAAGGCTAAAGACAAAGGAAAGACACATGCAATTTCTATCATCGATGTGGAGTACGATAACGAAGTGGTGAAAGGTACACATACCATCAACTCTAAAGTAGGAAATGATTTAGTTGATTTTGGATCCACCCACTCTTTTATTTCTGAAAAATTTTCTAAGGGTATCACCGTATTACCTCAACAATTAGATGTTGAGTTAGCTGTGACAACACCTAATGGCACAACAGTCGCATCAAAAGTTTATAATTCTTCTCCAATCGAAGTTTGTGGGAAAGTGCTTCCTGCAAATCTTGTGATCCTTCCTTTAGTGGAATTTGATGTGATTCTTGGCATGGATTGGCTTTCTCTACAAGGAGCTCATATCAATTGCCAATGAAGGGAAGTCACATTTCATATTCCAGATCAATCTACGATCGTCTATCGATGCAAGGATGAATATAACCTTCCAGTGGAAATTCCTTCCATCTTATGGGTCTTGATTCCACTAAATGAAGGTTATTTATCTCAAATGGTTGGTGAGAAACTTACGATTAAGAATATTCCCATCGTACGGGAGTTTGATGATGTCTTTCCGGAAGAATCACCGGGTCTGCCACCAAATCGTGAAGTTGAGTTTTCAATAGAACTCGTACCGGGTGCTTTGCCTATTTCAAAGACACCTTATAGAATGGCCCCAATTGAGTTGCAGGAATTGAAGAAGCAACTCCAAGAGAATCTTGATAAGGGATTCATACGCCCTAGTGTGTCACCTTTGGGAGCACCTGTTCTATTTGTTAAGAAGAAAGATGGATCAATGAGACTCTGCATTGATTATAGAGAACTTAACAAGATCACTATCAAGAACAAATATCATCTCCCATGCATTGATGACTTATTTGACCAACTACGCGGATCTCAATACTTTTCCAAGATTGATCTTCGTTCAGGGTATCATAAATTAAGGGTTAAAAGGGAGGATATACCAAAGACGGCATTCTGTACAAGGTATGGACACTATGAATTTATAGTGATGCCATTTGGTCTTACTAATGCCCCTGCTATCTTCATGGATCTAATGAATAGAGTCTTTAGAGACTATCTTGATCAATTTGTGGTAGTCTTTATAGATGATATTCTTGTCTATTCAAAGAGCAAGGAAGAGCATGAAGATCACTTGAGAATTATATTGAAGACCCTGAGAAAGGAGAAGCATTATGCCAAATTTACCAAGTGTGAATTTTGGCTTCAAAAAGTTGCATTTTTGGGTCACATAATCTCAAAAGAGGGGATATCTGTGGATCCAGCAAAAACAGAGGTTATCAAAAGATGGTCAAGACCAACAACAGTAACTGAGATCCGAAGTTTTCTTGGTTTGGATGGATATTATCGACATTTTTTAAAAGATTTTTCACGATTATCTAATCCACTCACCAAGTTGACTCGGAAAGGAGTTCAGTTTGTTTGGACAGAGGAATGTGAAGAGAATTTCAAGGAGTTGAAAAGAAGGTTATCCAGTGCAGCTGTGCTCACACTGCCTTGTAGTGGAGAAAGGTTTGTGATCTACAGTGATGCATCCAAGAAGGGATTGGGGTGTGTTCTTATGCAAAATGATATGGTGATAGCTTATGCCTCACGACAGTTGAAAATCCATGAGTAAAATTACCCAACACGTGATTTGGAGTTGGCTGCGGTAATCTTTGCATTAAAGATTTGGAGGCATTACCTTTATGGTGAAAGGTGTGATATTTATATTGATCATAAAAGTTTAAAGTATGTTTTCACACAAAAGGAGCTGAATATGCGTCAAAGAAGATGGTTGGAGCTGATTAAGGATTATGACTTCTCAATCCATTACCACCATGGGAAAGCAAACAAGGTGGCAGATGCATTAAGTTGACAAGACCATGCATGTTTATCCATGATGAGGATCACAAAAAATCCAATATTTTTGTATTTACAAAGGATGGATCTTGGAATTATAATGGAAGGGGAAAAATATTATCTTTCTCAAATGAATGTTCAACCATCTATACATGTGAAGATTAAAGAGGCACAGAAAGAAGATGTCGAGTTACAAAAGAAGGTGATAAATGTTCCTGAATTCAACCTTGATTGTGATGGGATAATAATGTTCAGGAATCGGGTTTCTGTTCCTCCCATCCCCGAATTAAAGAATGAGATGCTGGATGAGGCTCATGGTTCTTCCTTCTCTATTCATCCTGGAAGCACGAAGATGTATAGGGACCTGAAGGAGTACTTCTGGTGGGATGGCATGAAAAGAGATGTTGCTGAATATGTCTCTCGACGCTTGGTTTTTCAACAAGTTAAAGCTGAGATACAAAAGTCTAAGGGGATGTTACAACCATTACCCATACCCGAATGGAAATGGGAAAACATCACTATGGACTTTGTCACGAGACTTCCTAAATCATCCAAAGGCAATAATGTTATTTGGGTCATAGTTGATCGTCTTACAAAGTCTGCACACTTCATTCATATTAGAGAAGATTTCACTCTAGATCAGCTTTCCAGGATATATGTAAAGGAAGTGGTAAGATTGCATGGAGTACCACTTTCTATTATATCTGATCGGGATCCGAGATTTACCTCGAAGTTCTGGCGAAGTGTTCAGCATACTCTGGATACAGAGTTGAGTTTCATCATTGCTTATCATCCCCAGACAGACGGTCAGTCTGAGAGAACAATTCAAACCCTAGAAGATATGTTGAGAGCTTGCTCTATGGATTTCAAAGGAGGTTGGGATCAACACTTACCTTTGATGGAATTTTCTTATAATAATAGCTTTCACTCCAGTATTCAGATGGCTCCTTATGAAGCTCTCTATGGAAAGAAATGCAGGACACCAACTTGCTGGGATGAAGTTGGGGAAAGAAATCCATTAGGACCTGATCTCGTTGATGAAATGGCAGAAAAGGTCAGATCTATTCAACAACACATAAGAGCATCTCAGAGTCGATAGAAAAGTTATTCCGACAACCGAAGAAAAGACCTAGAGTTTGATGTGGGTGATAAAGTGTTCTTACGAATATCTCCCTGGAAGAGGGTTATGAGATTTGGAAAGAAGGGGAAGTTGAGCCCTAGATATATCGGTCCTTTCGAAATACTTGATCATGTTGGAAAGGTAGCTTACCGATTGGCGCTTCCACCGAATCTCTCTCAAGTTCACGATGTGTTCCATGTATCTCTCCTGAGAATGTACATACCTGATCCTTCACATGTACTCAGCTCAGAAGTTGTACCGCTGGAGCAAGATCTTTCTTATGAAGAACAACCGATAGAGATTCTGGATCGTAGAGAAAAAGTCCTACGAAACAAGACCACTCGATTGGTGAAAGTTTTATGGAGGAACCACCAACTTGAAGAAGCTACATGGGAGCTTGAGGATATGATGAGGGAGAAGTATCCTCATCTGTTTGTTACAAAGTGACGAATTTCGAGGGCGAAATTCTTTTTAAGGGGGGTAGAATGTAACACCCGAGATTTTTATGAGTAATATTTTGTTTTTATATATCATCAAAGGAATCTTTCACTACTTACTAGATTGTCTTACTTTACACGCAATCGCGACCTTCCTCGATAGCTTGCGTCGTACGCAATACCGAGTTTCACTAAACAACGATATGCTATTAAAATATTATTAAAACTAGCCGTTATGAATAGTAATAACCAATTTTTGAAATTTTATAAATTTTATTTTTCAAAATGGACTTCATTTTTGGATTCGGAATACTGAAATTAGCCTAGGGTAAAATTTTGGTATTTTTCTGAAAACTTTCAATTTTGGATGAATAGTGAAACCACTAAGTGGTAGGTTAAAAACTGAAATTTGCATTAAACTTAATTTTACCGCTTCTGTGAATGGAATTTCGAAAATCCAAGAGACATGGTTAATATCAAGGACTAAAATGTGGTTCAATGAGATGAAAATAATTTTTGGTGAATAGTAACTTTTTACTTTTTTTTTCCACGGTAAAAAGTAAATAGGGTAATTAAGGATAATGATGATATTATTATTACCCTAACACATGTCCTAATTCTATTGTATAAGTGTAATTCGACCAAAAAAAACCTTATTAATAAAATATGACCATTTAGGCCCACTTGGGTTAGATTAGGACTTTTGTTATTAATTTATTTAAAGAAGGGTTAAAATAGTTAAAATCAATGTTTAATAAGTAAATAATTTTTAATATGGGGTTATACATAATATAAATTCGACTATAAATATTCCTTAGAAATATAAAAAGATTTCCTACATAATGGTATTTTATTTATAATTTTTAGACACTAATAATTTAATTTATTTATGACACAATTATGATGCAGTAATTATCTTATTAATGAAATATTAACATAATTGATGTTATAAATGCCCAAATAATTGTATTTTGAGACTTTTTATGAATCCCACTAATTTTATAGGTTAATATTATATATTAGTGTTGATTTAATCAACTTGGTTCTAACATATAACTCGGTTATGACTTTCAAAAAAATCATATATAAAATAGTGTCAAAATTGACACAAAATAGTTTTTAAATCAAATATTATATTATTAATTGTTATTTTATTCCTAAAAATCTAAGTTTCGGCCAAATGACTTAGATAAAGATATATATATTAATAATAAACAATTTGGGGTTCTTTTGGCATGCTATAGTAAGTTTATTAACCATATAGTGAAAGAAAACAAAAAGACACGGTAAAAGTTAAATCATTTAACTTAGAGGTAAATCTAATTGATAAGGTTAAAATAATAACCTAAACATGTCTAAATCCTATTGGTTGATATTATTTCGACCCATACCCACTTTAGCTTTGAAATAAGACCCTAGGAAACCATTATAAACCGATTTTGACTATAATATAAAATAATATTTTGAGATATTCCTAAGGTGCCCCTCTCTTCCCTTATAAAAGGGCACCTCCTCCCCCTCCTCCTCACACCAATTTGAGCACTCAAGCTCAGACAACCCCTGCCATGTTCTCCTCTCCACTTCCCTAGAATAATCCTAGAGGTCCTGGTCTTCTTCAAAGGCCAATCTTAGTTCCCTAAGTGGAGGATTCAAGGACGAGTTCCAAAGAAGAGGTAATGTCCAACACCGATCATTTCAATTTCTTTCTTCTTCAACTTCTTCTTCTTTAGTTGTTTCATGATAAAGTAATAACATCAGTATTAATGACATACTAATATGTTATTATAAATATGAAACAACCCTAATTCACCTTCTATCCATCCTATGGAAAAATGAAATCACCGCGCGTGTGTACGTACGGAATACCGTCTCCACGCCGTGGTGTAATCTATTTTCCACCATCACCTTACAAGGATGGGTATAATGGTGTAATGAGTAAATATTTATGATTATTATAAATTAATATTGATACTGAAATAATATATATATACTCCAATGCAATTCCATGATCATAGAACGATATCATCACTCGTGCGTACGTACGGAATACCGCCTCCACGATGTGATGCGACTCGATCTACATGATCATCATTACATAGTAATTATATAAATGAATTGAATGAATAAATATGATATATGTTACACTAATACCATTCTGGATATAAGTTATCTATAACCTTAAAATAAGAATAAGAATTTATTCGGCAAAACACGCATAAGAACAAAAGGCAATAAAGACCCGAGTAACAAGTAACAATGAAATATTACTAACAAGAAGCTAAGAATATGACCATATATGATATCATATCAATATATATGATTCTGTAATAAGTCAATAACATTATTTAATCCATTATACAGGAGCTTCGGACACGTACAAAGAAAATCGGACCTAAGGTAAGGGAAATATCACAATCTCATTTTTATCCGAGATTTCTTATACTTTGGTATTTACTGGGGAGTATTTTATCATCCAAATCCATGTTTCCTCAATATGTAATATTATTTCCATCCACATACAATTGTTTAAATCCAATTTTACCCTTCGGTGAGTTTTTAGTAAAAGATATGAAAGGAATCTTTTGTCGTTTTTCGTACGCGGTACTTTTTGACTTTTCCGACAAAAGTACAAAGAATGTTTTTTTTAACTTATACGGAATGAATGGATTTCTAAAACATTATTTCCAAGAAGCTTCATTTATAATTATTCAAAATTATTTTTAATCAAATTCTTTTAGATTAAAATTGTATGACATGTTAAGAAAGGATAAGTGTTTTTGAAGTAGAAAGGATATTTTCCTCAAGAATATAGTTCAAGTATTTTATCAAAATTATTTTTCATCTAAGATAATAAAAGGGTTTTGTTTTTATCCCTATTATTACATGGATTTGATTATGTTGTGATGGAAATATTGTTATGAATTCCTTTATCTTATATGAATTGTTTTATGATGTCATGTTGTTTATGAATCCCATTTTTATTACGTGGGTTACACTATGATGTATGGTTTATGATTATGTGGCACAAATAAGAAAGGATTCATTATAAGATGGGTGGGACCTATATCTCCCTCCAATGAATTGGGTAAAGATTTTATATCTCATGAGATAGATAGGGCTGGAACGGTAGGTTATACTGGTTCAGTGAAACAGGACTGGAACGAGGGTGACTCGGTTCAGAAAGGGACTTTGTCAACTAAGATAGTCTTGGAATTGAGTCATGACTAACAAGAAATGATTTTCCATGATTATGTGTGCATGCCACAAAGTTTCAAGTTTCATGTTATGATTATGGGGATCTCATTTTCACTTCTATGATTTATTTCATGTTAAGATATTATGATCTCTTTGGCAGGTTATGATTTTCAAAAAGATATGATATGATTTTTATTTCCTTTATTTGCCCTTGCTGAGCATTTGAGCTCACCCTTTTATGTTTTCTTTTCCCCAGGTCAGGAAGATGGATATTAAGTAGAATATGCTAAAAGGGACCCTAGATATGATGAAATAAATGGGAGACACTGTAGAAGATTTATGAACCAGTTGTTTATGTTTCCCAGTTTCTAAAGACACTATACCTATACGGTCCTTTGTGGTTTTTTCATATGTTGTAATAAGTGTGCTTCAATTTTGAAGTATTAACAATGTATGTAAAGTATGGGTCGTTATAAGTGCAATGTGTATAATGACTGGCTCCAAGACTAGGTCAATAACAACATAGTCAGGTTGGGCCCAGCCCCAGCATAAGTGGCAGGTGTCTTTGTGAGGTCTGAAAGGGGTATCGACGACAAACACGAGTGGTAGTAGATTCCAAGCCGCAGATCCTAGAAGTACGATGACTGGATGGCTTGTAAAACATTCTCACATGCCCATGGTATTATTCAGGCACACCTGAATCAACCGGATCCTTCAGAGGCTGCAGCCATCACCTCTACATCATAATCTTAGCCGGCCTCTTCCAAGAAGAGCAAGCAGCGGCGGTGAAAGAAGAAGCATCGCACTCCACCAATGCCATCACCATCCTGCACTCTTAGCAACTTCATTCCCCCTGATATGGGGATTCCTTTCCTAATCCTCCCTGTGGTGGATGGTTCATCAAGCGACAATCAGGGGTACACTTTGGTTAATACCAAAGAAGTGGTATATCCCTATATGACTCCCCAAGAGGGGGAGCACCAGGCGAACCTCCCTAATGTCCCCGGTCGACGTCAACGTCGGTGGACCCGTGACTACATGGGTCGTCGGGGTGCATCAGTTGGAACCTCTAACCAGACCATGCATGATAATAAAACCATATAGTAGGCCCATCGTAGAGCTCAACACGCACAACCTCTTCTTATGGTGCCCTCAGATCTACCTCCACCGCCGTTTGTCCTACTAGATCAGGCAGAGTTGCCTCGTCCGTACTGCGGCCAGTCTCGCCCTACTATAGGCCAACATCAGTTTTCTGGTTTTCATTCGGTAGCCGCTCATTAGGCATCAACTAGTGAGAAACAGGATGTAACTAGCATTAGCCAGCCATCGGTCCAGCCACTAGGCCCCGCCATACCTCCAACTACAGAGCGGCCTCCTGTAAGCTGAGGCTCGCGTCTGGCCCAGAAGTATTATGTTCTGAAGCACTTTCTAGCATTCCAGCGAGGCTTTATACCCTTAAATCTCTTCTCCTTTCATCTAAAATGTGTGAGGATATTGCCTAATCCCTAAGACACCCCATCTAGTTTGAGATAGAGGTAATAGCTACAGTAGATTTCCACACCGAGGCAGTTGAGAACGCCGAATGCCAGGGAGTTATCTCATTCTCTAGAGAAGATGAAGACCCTCCTATACAGGGGAACATTCGTCCACTATACATCACTGGCCAGTTCAATGGTGTGGAAGTCTGCCGCTGTCTTTTTGACATGGGTTCTGGGATTAACCTAATCCATACTCGGACACTGCGGAAGCTGGGTTTGTTAGAGGAAGATCTAACTCCCTCAGACCTATAGATCCAGGGATATGACAGGACCGAGCAGACCCCAATTGGAAATATCTATTTGATGAACTAGTTCAGTGGCCTAATTTACATTACCGAATTCATGTTTGTCTCCTAGTATACCGTGTACAATGCATTGATGGGAAGGACATGGCTCTACCTTCATGCAGCGGTCCCTACGTCATATCACTGATGCCTCAAATACTCCCTCAATGGTCGAGTAGGCATGCTCCAAGGAGATGTGTCTCCTTTTTTTCTCTTGTGAATCCCTATATCTGGACACTGACTATTACAAGAACATGGATAAGACGATTCCAGAAATTGAGGATGAACCCACCCCTATTAGAAGTGATCCCTGGGCAGGTCTGGATGACACCTACATCTTCCCGATCCATCGGTTGGAAGCCATGACCCCCGACATGGGGAAACTCTTTGTCGTTTTGGGTATAAGAGGAGGGAATATTCCCAGGTCCATGCGATGGTGGAAAATCAGCTCATACACCTACACTATCTAGGCTCAGGTGATCCCAGAACCTCCTACCCATATATAGTATCAGGATGTCAGGCTCATGGCAACAGTGGTACGCCACACATGTCTCTTCCGCCGGGCTGGAATCAACCAGATCAAGCTGACGTGCCACTATTGCATTGATTCCATTGTGTGTATCCCCTTGGACCAAAGACCAGATGGGATTAGATCAACTTCCTTCATCGCTATGGTCTCAGTGGCACATGAATCTCCTGATGTGATGACCACTGCCGCTAAGAATGACGCTAGCCTCCCGTCAGAGCTTGGTGGCTTGGAAGCGACTCGCCCCACGGACGATACCTCCACAAGTGGAGAAGAGGATGTAGAGGATCCCCCCGCCTTTGAAGAAGGAGCCTCTACAATGATTCATTAACTGGTATAGGTGAACCTTGGTATCGAGGTAGATCCAAGACCCACATTGATCAGTGCCGCTATGTCCCTCGAGGAGCAGCAGTGGTATGTGAACATCCAAAGAAACACATAGATGTGTTTGCCTAGAGTTACGGTGAGATTCTAGGACCTGATCCCCAGGTATCCTTCCACCTCCTTGGTCTCCCGACAAACCATCGCGGGTTCAATCAGCCTCCCAGAAAGATTCACCCTTCTCATGGTGCAATGGTTGAGGCCGAAGTTGACAAGCTCATTAAATAAAACTTCGTCAAGGATGTCTAGTACCCCAAGTGGTTAGCCAAAATTGTGCCAGTCAGGAAGAAGAACAGGCATATCAGCGTCTGCATCAACTTCCGCGATCTCAAATGCCACTATTCAAAAGATGGTTTTCCCCTCCCAGTGACAGAGTTGTTGATTGATGCTTCGGTCGGGTTCCAAGCCCTCTCCTTCGTGGATGGGTATTCCGGTTACAACCATATCTGGATGGCCCCCGAAGAAGAGGATTCCACTGCTTTCAGGGCCCCCAGGTTACGTTCTTGTTACTAGGTCATGCCCTTTGGCCTGAAAAATGCAAGAGCCACCTATCAGCGGGCCATGCACTGCATATTGAAGCCCATTCTCGGAACACAGGTGGAGTGCTATGTGGACGATCTGGTGGTCGAATCATGCCAATGTCAGGACCATCTCAAAGACCTTGATAAAGTGTTCTACTTCCTTCGTTCCCACCACCTGAAGATGAACCCGCATAAATGCACCTTTGGGGTCACCTCTGGGAAGTTTCTAATCTTTGTTGTCAGATACCGAGGCATATAGATCGACCCAGATAATATAAAATCCATCATCCAGATGCCTCCCACGAGTAATATTTGGGAGCTTCGAGGTCTTCAAGGCCACCTAGCCTACATATGTTGATTCATTGAGAATTTGGCTGGAATGTGTAATCCCTTTTCATTTATCATGAAAAAGGATCCGCCTACGAATGGGATGAAGAGTGTCAGGTCTCCTTAGAGGAGATCAAGAAGTATCTACTCTAGCATCCGATACTGATTCCACCCATTGTCGGAATGTCGCCGGTCCTTTGTGTGACTGCACTGGAATGGTCTATGGATGCCCTGATCACCCTGAAAAACAACGAGGGGACAGAGAACAGCCTCTATTACCTCAGTTGCATGCTCCTCGATACGGAGACTAGACACTCCCCCGTCAAAAAGAGCTTCCTTGCGCTCATGTTTTCTGTACAGAAATTGTTACATTACCTACAGAGCCATGAGGTATAGTTGGTCTCTTGGGTAGACCCACTGAAGTACATTCTGGAATGCCCCATGTTGAATGGATGTCTAGCACATTTGGAGGTGATCCTCCAGCAATTAGACATCAGGTTCGTGCCTCATAAGGATATCAAGGGGCATGCTTTGGAAGACTTCCTAGCTGCCCATCCAACCTCCATGGATTAATCCCTGGACCTGAATTTTCATGATGACGCAATCCTCTCAGTCGATCATTCCATTTAATGTTGGCAAATGCACTTCGACAGTGCCTCCCGGAGCCCCGCCAGTAGAAGGCTCAATGATCCTAAACTCAATAGAGTCGGTCTGGGTATCGTCTTCATCACCTCGGCTCAAGACGTTCTGGAATACTCATTCCTATTGTCAGAAGGCTGTACCAACAACGAGGCAGATTATCAGGCTCTCATCACTGGCCTCGAGCTGGCCCTTGAGATTGATGTGCCCAATTTTCACATTAAAGGGAATTCTGAACTAGTTATCAATAAGGTAAATGGTGACTATGTTTTCAGAAAGCCAAAGCTCATGTCATTGTTGGAGTTCACCATCCGTCCAATGAACCATTCCCATCTCGACCACAGGTGACCCATGTCCCTTGATAACAGAATGGTCGATCAGACACTTTGGTCGGCCAAGCTACGTCGCTTGCAGAACCTAAGCAGGATGATCTGATTATACATGTGTCACACCATAGAGTCATCGACCCCGTCACCCCAGAGGATGACAACGACCTGCGGGTAAGCCATCTTACTGCCAGATCCTCCATGTCAGGTGCCCCAGGTTCTTCAAATGTAGTGGTTGAGGCTACTCCCAACTGGAGGGAACCTTTTTTTGAGTATCTCCAAAATGGTTGCCTCCAGGATGATCGGTCCAAGAGTGAGAGAATCCGATGCCGCGCACTACAGTTTACCCTTCAGAGTGGTCCCAGTCGTGAGCGGATCCTCTATAATTGGGTTTTTTATGGTGTCCTTCTCTGTTTCATTCATGGAGTCGAGATTTATCAGGTCATGAAAGAGGTTAATGCCGGTTCCTATGGCGCGCACCAGGCTGGGCGAAAGCTATCCCATCAAATTCGGAGACTGGGGTACTTCTGGCCCTCTATGATCCATGATTCTATTGAATTTTCCAATAGATGATACGCATTCCAGGTTCATGATAACTTTCTCCATCGGCTGCCAGAGACTCTCAACTCCACCAAGTACTCTTGGCCATTTTCGGTGTGGAGACTCAATGTCGTGGGACTGTATAAACCGGCCATAGCTCGCCGGTGTAGGTTCATCATGACTGCTATAGATTTCATCTCCAAGTGCGCAGAGGCGGTTCCACTCAATGAGGTGAAGGATCGTTCCATCATTGACTTCGTGAACTCCAATATCATACAACGTTTTAGAGACCCTCACGATGTATTCACAAATAACGACACCAACATCCAAGAACCCGTGTTGAAGAAATTGTACGCCAAGTAAAATATTTGTTCGAACCATACCTCTCACTATCACGCGCAGGAAAATAGACAGATCAAGGCATTAAAAAAAGCCTTTCAATCATTTTGCAAGAAATGGTTGGTCAGAACATGAAAATATGGATGGAAAAGCTCCCCAATGCCCTTTGAGCATATCAGATGACGACTCTCAATTCCTCCCAGGTGACTCCATATTCCCTAGTGTATGGGGTGGGGTCGTCCTGCCCATCGAGATCCAGCTGCCATCGTTACGCACTGCAGTCTATGACCAGCAGGCACCAGATAAGGTGGCCGAAATATGTATAGTTGAATTAGAATCACTCGACGAGAACAAGCTCCATGCCCCAAACAATCTAAAAAGGCATCAGAATAAGAAATCCAGAGCCTTCAACAAAAATTATTGCATTCTCTCTTTTCTTCAAGGTGACCTTGTGTTGGCCCTCCGAGCGCCAATGATCCCCGGCAGGAAACCACCCAAGCTGGAGCCCAAATGGTAAGGGACTTACATCATTCATAGGAAATACCCTAATGGAGAATACTTCTTGGTAACCATGAATGGTGAGCGCATAAATCCTCCCACCAACATCACATTCCTCAAGCAATACATTTCATCAGCCTTCATATCCCGCATGGCCCTAAAAGGCACCCTGGTCCCGCATGACCCTAAAATGCACCCTGGTCCTGCATGACCTTAAACTATATGGTCCTATATGACCTTGAATAGGACGGTACCGCAGGACCCTAAACTGCACGATGGTCCTGCATGACCCTAAACTGTCTAGTCCTACCTGACCTTAAACTACGACATCATCCTGCACGATGTTAAACTACATCATCATTCTTCATAACGTTAAACTTCTCATTATCGTCTCACATGACAATAAACTACAAAACGGTCTGAGATCTATGTCCCAAAACTATGATCTCCATCGTCCTTTCTATAAGATGTTAAACTGCAAGCTGGTAAGGCCTTCTTGACCAAAACCTAGCATAAGGCCCCTTGTCCTCCTTAGGCCCCCGACCCTCGTCCTCACTTCAAGACGTTAAACTGGAAGCTAGTCAAACCTTCCTGACTGAGGCCCAGCCTCATGCCCCATGGACTTCCCCGACTTAGGCTCTCTTGTGAGATTATATACTGTGGTATGGGATCATGTCCTCATTCACATCAGGTTACTCGCCGCACCATACATGTCCCCGAATGAGATGCGTTTCATCGTCCTACACGACATTAAACTGTGTTTCTAGACCTACGTATGGATTTATTCCCATCCTCATGGGAAACATAGGAATGTTCAGATGCTATGTTTTGAGCCCAACCCCAAACTCTTATCTTTGGCTATCCCCCCTGGGTGTGTTTTCCTTGGAAGGTCATCACTTGATGTGGGGTAGTCTTCCATTTCCCCACTAATATGAGGATTATAATGGTCACCCCATGTGTCCACTCCTGTTATTATATTCTTCCATGTCTTCACTGTATGACGTTAAACTGCATGGCCTTCGAGAAATACGTACGGCTTAATTCTCATCCATATAGGATACGTAAGAATGTCCGGACATTTTTGTCTATTGGCCAGCCCAAAAGCCAAAATCATCCCCTTGGGTCAAGACATATGGAAGGGTGCATACTTTTTCCCCAATGCACATCGAGCTAGCCTCGGTCTGGCTGCACGTCCCCCTCCCTGGAGTTGATTGCTTCTTTAGTATATGGGAACATCCATGCGTCACCCACTCCTTGACTAGGATTCCATCACTTTCCCCATCTGGAAGGGACCCTGAATGGTATGGATTCTAGGACTAAGGGCTCTCTTACCACTTCAGGCCAACGCCCTCAAGGATTTCTAGCAACAATCCGATACAAGTCCTGCATTTTGAATGTGGTCAAAAGTCGACGCTCATTTGTTGCTCCCATCTCAGGTAACAATAGGGACGCTGTGTTTCGATCATGGTCAACAGCCACCCTGGATCTTCGGGTCCACCCCATGATGTCCAAAACATCAAGGGTAGTGTTTTATTCCACCCCGTCCTGTAGCGACGAACTCTTTCCAGGCAGGGCCAACCGTCGGGCCCCTGGCCCAAATTCTCTATGATGGTATTGTGCAGCATTGTGTGGGATTACGTCCTCATTCACGTCGGATTAATCACTATAACATACACTTCCTCGTACGAGACACCTTCTCTAGCCCTCATCCTTAATGCAAGACGTTAAACTACAAGCTGGTCAGTCCTTCCTGACCAAGGCCTAGCCTCATGCCCCTTGGCCTTCTCGGGCCCCTTAGCCCAAGTTCATACCCAGAGTGTATGGTGTGGTGTGGGATTACGTCCTCATTCAAGTTGGGTTACTTGTTGTACCGTACACATCCCCTGTCCAGGGAATCCTATTCCCCAACCCCCCGTCCTTACTAGAAGACATTAAACTGCCTGTAGGCCAGGCCTTCTAGACCAAAGCCCAACTATCAGGCCCTTTCGACTTTTCGGGCCCCTGCCTAGGACCTCTCTTATGGGGCTGTATGGTGTAGTGTAGGATTACGTCCCCATTCACATCGATTTGTCTGTCATACCATACACCTCAATTGTTTGAGGGTATCCATCTCCCCTTCTAATCATGCATGACGTTAAACTGCATCTTGAGAGCTATGTGTGGCTTGATTCCCATCCCTATGTGATATATAGGACCACCCGAATGTCTAGGTTTCATGTCCAGCCCCATCTCCCTGAAATCTCTAATTCACCTTGTCCCTTTGGCCTACCCTTCCCTGGAGAGGAGAATATATGGCATGGTTTGGGATTATGTCCTTATTCATGTCGGGTTTGTAATGACCACGCCATGTACCTCTCCCTCCTGAGCCACTTTTTCGACCCTTTTCGGCAGTTCACCAATGTTCGTAAGGGTACTCTGGTTTATTACCTGGAATTTCGAACTCTACTCGAACATGTTCTCGCCTGATTTTCAGGATTTGTGTTCCCCTTCATCATGGATTTCATCACATTTCACATCCAGAGGAACCCCCACGAATGGCCTGGATACCACGCCTAAGGGATCTCCTACCATTACAGGCCAACACCCCCAACGGTATCAGACAAAAAATTGATACAAATCCGGCGTTGCAAATATGGTTAGTGGTCGATGCTCATTTTTTGTTCCCACATCAGGTTAACGCGATATGGAGACTATTTTTCCGCCACTGCTAACTGTTATCCTCTACTGCCATGCAAACTGCATTAAGCCCAAAATGACAGTTACGTGATTCACACCCTTCTCCACCTCATCATGTCCAAGTAGAACATCGAAACTCTTGGTACTATTCCTCAGTGCACATCCACGTGTTTGGGGTACAAAGCCGCGATAAGGGAATCATTTGGGGATCCGCATCGATTTCCTCTTTGGCATGCATTCCAGGTAATACAATAAGGATCTTCATCCCTTTTTCCCACACTTAGTTTGACTCACGTGGGTTTACGGATTGGGTCGAGGTCTGCGCTTACTCAGAAAGCTACCACCCATTCATGGTATGTTCTCTAAGACCCTAAATTAATATCATCCCATAACTACGTTCATCTCGATTTCCATCCTCATGGGATATGTAAAAACACCCAGACCTTCTGAATATGGGTCTAGCTTGAGTTCTGCTAAATCATCTAATCTGTCAATTCCTTTGGGACCATGACTACGGGATTGCGTGGCATGGTATGGGACTATGTCCACGTTCACGTCAGTTTTGAAATATCTACACCACGTGCTCACCGTTCTACAAAATTATCCCTCATGTCTCTTGTCCCGCATGACATTAAAAGGCTACTTTCTAGAACTACGTGTAGCCTGATTCTCGTCCTCATGGGATTCATAGGACCACCCTAATGTCTAGACTTCGAGACCAGCCCCTCCTCTTAGAGATCTCCCGATCTTCCAATCACCTAGGCCCCTTGGCCTACCCCTCTCCACAAAGGGGATATATAGGTGTGGTACATGGTTCTTGGAACCATGCCTCCCTTCTCATGGGAATCCACCATCTTTTGGCTTCCCTAAAGTTGAGTCCCTCGACCCCTTCCAGTGGTTCACCCATGTGTTAAGAGTAATCTGGTCTAGGGCCGAGAGTGTCAGATTCTACTTAGTCATGTTCCTTCCACATTTCATGCTTTTTGCTCCCCTTAATTCGGGCTTCCATCAACTTTCACATGTGGGGGACCCCCAAGAATGGCCTAGATACCATGCCTAAGGGCTCTCCTACAGTTATGGGCCAAAACCCATGATGGTATAGGAAAACAAATTGATACAAATCACATGTTGCAAACATGGTTAGTGGTCGATTCTCATTTGTTTGTCCCCATTTCAGGCTAACGTGACAGGATGTTGTGTTACGAACATGGTCAGCTGTAATCCTTTGTCGTCAGACCAGCCCCTTCAGGCCTTGAATGTTGGTTACATGATTCACATTATGTTCCACCCCATTGTGTCCAGGTGGAATCTCGACACTCTTGGCGCTATCCCTCAGTGCACCTTTGCATGTCCGGGGGACAAAGCTGCAATATGGCATCCTTCGGGGCTCCCACATTATGTGATCTATGACCATAAACTAAGATCATAAGTAAGGGCTTTGTGCGGCTCAATCCTCATCCCTATGGGATATGTGGGGTCACCCGGACGTCTCATTTTCGGGTCCAGCTCAGTTGGGAGCTATTTCCTCATGCCCTTTTCCTTCTAACCCCTATTTGGTCCCCTTGGCCAGAGGTTCCTATCTTGGAATTGAATATGGTGTGATGTGGGATCATGTCACCATCCACGTCGGTTATGTTTCATGAAAATGTACACATTCCCCACCTAGCATCGTCTCTGCTACGTCTGCAATGCATGAGGTTAAAATGCATGCCTAGTCCTATCACATGACCCTAAAATATGACATTATCGTCCTGGCCGCACGATGAAAAACGACACCGCATCGTGATGACCTCATCATAGTGGACATCATGTTTGGTATCGGTCACGCGCAATGCCTTTTATCAACGCCTACTACGGCTTGATTCTTGTGGCGATGCCTGGGCTCGCTACCCTAGGCCTGTCGCTTCACAAAAAAATATGACTCACCTTAAAGGACAAACAAGATTTATCAAATACTGCTCCTCTTGGTGCGAGGTTTAGACGGTGCGCACCCCTTTCATCTTCTAGAACTACGTATGGCTTGTTTCTCATCCTCATGAGATACATAGGAGCGCCTGAGCACTTCTTCGTAGGCCCAACCAAGCTTTTGTGTTCGGTCCCTCGACTCGAGCTCCTCCCCAGAGAACTCATGGTATGTAGGGCTTATGTCCTCATTCACGTCAGGTTTTGTAACCACCTTACTATGTGTCCCCTGCACTTCGTACCCATTCATGGTCCGAGTTCTAAGACCTTACACAAAGACCTCTCAATAACTACATGTATCATGATCCCCATCCTCATGGGGTACATAGGAACTCCTTTTATCTTTTCTTCAGGCCCAGATCAACTCTCGTTTTCAGTCCCTCGACCTAAAAACACTCTCCGAGAAGCACATGGTGATCGGAAGCCCGAATTCCCATTCAGGACGGGTATTCATGTTTCCCCACCATGCGCCTCCTAGGTTTCCTCTCATCCATGGTCCGAATTCTATGACCCTAAACTAAGATATCCCAATGGGAAGGGACTCGAATCCCTCTATCCAATACGTCTCATTAACGTATTTAGATGGATTTTGAAAAAGAGCCCGAATTGTGGGATTTTCGTGGAGACATTCCTCTCATTCCATGACCAAGCTTCGTGAGCTTTCCATTCAGATCCTTATCCTCTTACACATCCAAAAGGACCCTCAGACGACATGGATGCTAGGCTTAAGGGATCTCAATGGATGCTGGTCCTAAGGGCCCTTCAATCGTTTCTGGTCAATGTCCTTACGGATCACTGACAACAATTGCGACATGGTCCCATGTTTCAAACATGTTCAAGATTTGACCCTCATTTTTCTTTACCCATTCCAGGATAACATGATATAGATGCTATGTTTCTGCCACGGTCAACAGTTATCCTCCATCGTCACGCCACTATCATTGTGATCCAAATCTCGATCATCACGATTCACACATTTCCACGTCCTCATGTTCAAGTGGAATTCCGACGAATTCAGATTTATCTCTTCGCGCGTCTAGGTGCACCTCATGGACAAGTTAGCATCATTGGGTCATTATTCATCTAGTGTCCCTTTGCCCTAACCTACCCCTTCCTGTGTCGGGAAAGTCCCCCATTACTTCTTGACTCCCAAATCGAGCATGACTCACGTGGGCTTAGTAGTTTTGGTTGGATATATACCAGCACAACCAGGTTTCTCCTCGTCCTACATGACGTT
Source organism: Viscum album (assembly GCA_963277665.1). Classification (NCBI taxonomy): domain Eukaryota; kingdom Viridiplantae; phylum Streptophyta; class Magnoliopsida; order Santalales; family Viscaceae; genus Viscum; species Viscum album. Next base: position 881,969,320 of record OY728166.1, read on the forward strand.
AAATTGTGCTTCCATAACTACGTGTGGCTTGATTCACACCCTCCTGGGATACGTAGGGACGCCCAGGTATTTTTCCTAGGGTCAAGTCCCCAGGAGTCATAAATCGTGTGCTTCCCCCCTTCCACCCCCTCACCGGATCCCACGTAGGGAACCATACAACTGTAACTCTGCCCTGAACAAGTTCAGGATGCCCCAAAATGACATTGGGAAGCGATGAATCCCTCGCTAGAGAGGCCATGTTTGAAGGAAAGAGTGATCCACGATCAAACCTATGTGTCCATCTAGTGTGCTTTGACCGTAATGGCGTAACCTCAATAATGTTGGATTCTGTTCGAACAAACTCTCACTCCAAATTCTACACTTTGTGTTCCCCCCTTTATTCGGACCCTCGTCCACTTTCATGTCTGGGGGAACCCCCTAAAAGATAGGATGCTCGGCCTATGTCCCTCCTGTTGTCTTGGTCCAATGTTTCGGAATACTAATGGATAGAATTGTGAGTTAGTCCCCATGTTTCAAACATAGTCAACGGTCGGCCCTCATTTTTTATCCCCGTTTCAATATAACGAAATAAGGATACTGTGTTTTTACTACAGTCCACAGTTATCCTTCATTGTATCGCCACCTCCCACAATGTTCCAAATCATGGGTATCATGATTCATAATTCTCATTCCCATCTGTTTGGTCCGATTTCAGTTCACCTGGCATTGCACCGTTCGTGCACAAGAGCACGCTGGAAAAACGGTAGTGTGGCAGTTCTGAGAACATCATTCTCCAGTCAAGTCTCTCCCATTTCCTAGAAATCTGAAATGGTTATCCAAACCCCAAATGTCCGAAGCGTGGTTTTCACTCCTATGTTTGGATGGGGCGATGAGGCGACTATCTTTTGTTTCTCACATCGGGCCTGACCCACGTGAGCTTAGGGAATTATCGCTGGATGTTCCGTAAACATCGTAAGGATGCAAAGAACCAGTGCAAACAATGGAACTCGTGCATGATATGGAATTAAAATAAATCAAAGAAGAATGTTTAAGGGGTTTTAATCATTACAGTAATCGAGGGTCAATTCCCCCCATGGTCGGATTGACCCCGTCAAAAGAGCGTTGCAGCTCCGCCAACCTTCAACTTGTGGAATCCAGGAATTGATGTCGCCGAATCAGCTCCCACTCCTCCTCAGTGGCGATGGGGTTCAGTTCATCAACCTCATCTCGGGACTGCTCTACGTCATCCTGAATGACGACCATCTCTTCGGAAACCTGCCTCATACACTCCTCTTCCCTTTCCAGCTGGGCCTTCAATCTCTAGATCAACTCAGATTGTGCATTGAGAGAGGTTGAGTTCTCATCCGCCTGGATCTGTAGGTGTTGGACTTCTTTTTCATCCTCCTGTAGCTTCATGATGTTCTTCACCTTCCTCTGCTGCCATCCCACCCTGAACCCGCGATCATACTCCCGGATCTTCTCTACCATAAGATATTGGATGAGCAGATGAGGGCATTGGGCATCCACTCCCCCAGCACACATTTCACGCAACCGTGAGTGAATTCTGTCCATCTCATCCAGCCACAGCACTTGGGGGTGTTGTTGATGAAGTGTGTGATTAGCTTCCATGATCGGCGGCTGACTATTTTACTATCCTCTTAATCGGAGGTCATCTCATCCTATTCTGCGCGATTCGCATGCTCGTATGTGGGGTATGCCCGCAAGAAGTCTTCAGTAGGATCTGCATCTAGCATGGGATCAGGGCCGACATCTGGCATTGCATCAGACGCAGCGGGACTCGGGATGACTGACAAGTCGTCATCGTCAGACCCCACCTCAATGACCTCAGGAACGGCCCAACTATGGGTCCCACCAATGATGGGGGAAGCTGTAGGCCGGGTGGGCTAGGAAACTATCTCCACGATTACTGGCATGCCTCTAGGTGGGGCGCCTCCCGAAATCCCAAGCAGCCTCACCGCAGCGGCCCATGCCAGTTGAAGAACTGTATGTAACCGAGAAGGGAATGGAGGTCAGTTTCCATGATCAACGTGTGGCAGTATGGTAGTAATGAATTAAGTAGAGAGTACTTACAGAGATTTAACTCCTAGTATTGCTCCTGAGTTGATCCTGACGGGAACCAAGAGTGTGGCCCTCCGTATATTTTCGGAAGGTCCAGAGATTTTGGAGGAGCCATCTCGGGTTCCGTAGCCCCGCAAGACACAGAACTGGACGCGACCACAGGTGCAGGTTCTGAGGGTCCTGCATCATCACCCCCGAGGGGAGAGAATGAGATCTATGTACCAGGTCCTCAGGCATGGTTAAGATGTTGGTATGAGTTCCATAATGGCATGAGAGCAGACCCTTAGGGATGAAACATGGAATGTTACCTCCACAGCCTCTGTGAAATCGTGTAGATCTGAGTCCTGATCGCCGACTTCACCTTCCTCCAATGGGATCTCTCCATCAGCCTCATTTCCCTGAGAGGATTCGTCTGAATCTTCTAAAAGGGGGAAGCGCTCCCCCATCTCGGTGGCCGATAGTTGTGGGGGAACCGTCCGATCTAGCATTCCCCTCGCCCGGTCTGTCATTAGATGCGGTGCACCACTTGAATGTACAATGTCCTCTAGCTCATCCAACTATTGATCTGCCTCCACCGAAGACACCGCGAAACCGGCCTAGACAGGGCCTATACCTAGTAAATACATCTCGAGGCGGTTCAGGTGTTCCCACATCTCAGGCGGACAGAGGTGTTGCCGGTTGACATCCCAAATGTCCCAAGCCTCCTGGAAAACAACATTATCTTGCATGTCGATATGGCACAATCGCTTCCCTGGAGCCTGAGTGGATATCCTGTGGAATACCCTCGTTGGCTGCCCCTCTAGATGGCTCTACTGTTCTGGGGCCACGGGGTCCACTACCATTGTTGGATCCACTACTGATATCTCATCCTCAACTGGTGCAGGTCTCGTTGCCAGGACATCCCCTCCACTGCAAGAGTCCATTTCTACCCTCTAACCCCGACATCGGGATAGGGGAGGCCCTCCATCACCAGCTCGAACGGTTTGCTGCATCAGCATTTCCCTCGGATAAGCCACCTCCTAGCTTATGGTGTAGTCTTTAACTATTCTGAAGGCAGTAGTTGGTGGAGGCAATGCATTTCGCATTTTCTCGTCTTCCTGTGTGAACATGAGCCACAATTGCCTCATCACACATGGGTGTTGCTCGTGGTTCACCAACCAGTAGACCTGTGGTGTCAGCTGCTGTAGGCACCGGAATTTCCTCACAATCTGGTGTGGGGTGTGCGGCTCATAGAGCGGCTCGCGGTCCACTCATTCCACTAGGACACTACCTCGGAAGGCCATGAGATAGGCCCGATTTTCCTTCATGCCCTGACCGTCATCAGTGAGTACCCCCATCAGCAATGGAAATGGGTAGAAATTAAACTCATCTGCCTTCCACACCCAGTTTAGTACTAACGACACAATTAATCAGGCTGGAAAGCTCCCAACATCATTCAGAATGGATGGGAAGATGTTTGATCCTGGAGGCGAGATGGGGTTAAAATATTCATAAACCCCCCTGATGTGTTCCATGATCCACCCATATAGAATTTGGAAGGGTCCACATATCCTCGACGGCTTCTTTCCCTCGCTAACATTCCGTAGCATCCTGTACAATCTGAAGAGCATCAGAATCCCCAGATTGACCCTCCTTCCTATGGCCAGCATGGATTCCATGATGAATGAGCTGGGTCGCACCCCCCATGTTAGTATACCACAATAGTAGGATCCAACCACAGATAAGGGCCGTGATGAATGCTGCCAGCCTGACTATCGGCTGCTGTTTAGTGCTGACACTGAAACCCCAGGTCTCCCATTGGCTGTCATCAATGAGACACCAATACTAGTGCTATTTTCCCCATCGAACCACCTTTGGGAATGTTTGAGGCCTAGGGGTAAACTCTCGGTCCATCCGGATGTTCAGCAACTGCTTGCACCCCTTCTTAAAGTGGACATCTCTCACTGCTTCTTTATCTTCCATGGGGACTAGTCCAATCAGTGCCAGCGCCAGCGGTGACATCTGCTCTGGATCCTCCCAGGCACTCATGATGAGAAGGAACTCATCATACATAGCTTACATGATCAGGACCCCCAAAATCGGGTGGACATCCCACAGACTGATGCTGAACTCCCCATGGTGCAGGTGAAAAGTGTTGGTCCTAGATGACCATCTTCTCGACAGCTCTTTAATCAGCTCTTTCGGTAGATAAATGTGGAATTGGGAGGCCCAGGACACCTCATACAACCGCACTCTCCTCAGCTCAGCTCCAAACTCCTCGCATGAGGCGCCATCCCAGTAGGACCATGCCCAATCATTGGCGATGTTTCCACCCTGGCGCATGTCCCTCTCATCGGACCACCCTTTCTTCGAATCTCTCAAGGAAGACATCAGTATTGTGTGGTACATTGGAGGGGAAATCTTTGGAAGCAATGGAATCAATGTTGTTCATAAGGTTGTACAGACAGTCGATGATGAAAGGTGTGAATTCCTCTTGTGCATGACCATCAGTCGCCCTAAACCATTGACGCTCGCATGGCATGCTTCTAAACTAGAAAACCGGTTCGTCCCTACTCACCTCAGGAATGAAGACATGATCCCTCAGCCCGAAGCCATACAAGGACGACATCTTGCACAATCGATAGTTCTTTTGGCTCTCTGATAATAGTTCCGTCAAAATATTATGGTCCGAGTGGGTTCAGACTAGCTCCCCCAGTCCCAGACAGTTGTCCATATCATCCCTCTGGGAGGAATCTGCAAGCACCCCCAGTGTAGCTTCTTGATGGGCCATTGGGTTTCATAACGCGGAAAAATTTCAGGTCGGGTCCCGGAGATCGTTCATGAAGACTTTTTGCGGAGCTCCTTCACGAAGCAGAATCATGGATCCTGGCCTTGGCCTACAAGCATAGGTTCACTTGGCGCAGTCGCGAAGTCAAAGACTCGCGGTTTGCCTCAAAGCTCGATTCGCAGTGAGCGGTCAAGGAGAATGCGGAGCTTCACGAATCGAGAGCACAAAAGTAAAAAATCACAGAGTAAGGAAAAGACAAGATAGGCCAGCCCCATATTTATAGGCAGCGACTCTCGGATGTTCGCGGCGCATCCAAACCTCGTGTCCCTCATCCACCTTGCACGCCCTCTTTGCAAGTCAGCACCACAAACTGCCGATAATTTTGGCGATTTCCCTCAGAATTCAACCCTTGATTGCTCCGCGGCTCCATGTCTGAGGGGGGGCATTTGTCGGTGCAAAAATATTTGAAGGAAGGAATGAAGAAAATAAGGCCCCACAGCCTACCTCATGAAGCCACGACATGTATCCCTCCGAGCGACGTGGCAGCCACGCATCAATAGAGGTGGGATGCCCCGTGAACGCCCCTGACGTTCGCAAACCCGCCGTGAAGCACCAGAGGCGGAACTCCCCACGAACTCCCCTAACATTCACGAAGACGCCGCGAAGCACGAGATGCGGTATGCCCCGCAAATTCCCCTGACGTTCGTGAAGATGCCGTGAAGCAACATAGGTAGTACACTCTGCGAATTCCCCAGACGTTCGCGAGCCCGTCGCGAAGCAAAGGTGGTGGTACACCTCCGCGAACCCGGTTGACGTTCGCGACCCGCCACGATGCAACTGATTCCCCCTTCTCACTAAGTACTCTCTAATTCACAGCGCCTCTTGCCTATAAATACCATGATCCCCCTGAGCCCCACGGATGGACAATTCGACTATCCGGCTTTTCAGCTCCCAAATCATTAAGCACTCTTTGATCTGCGAATCAGGAGTTATGCGAGGTATTTTTGCTTCGCGAGAGGCCTCCACCTTGTCTAGTTTTGAGTTCCTCTTCCGAGAGGGATTCCCTTCATTTCGGTTAGCTGACGAAACCCATCCCGAATTATGAGGACCTTGATCCATTTCATGGCATGGTACATAGGAAGCCTCACTAAGTTCAACCTGCCATCCATCGAACCAATGTCCTTATTCACATCTGTCCTCCGACACGCCCTCGTCCCACATGACGTTAAAATACATCCCAATCCCGCGGTATGCTGTTGTGACCCTACAATCCAGTTGTACCGACACCCCTTAATGTCAGTTCAACAACCCATTTTCAACCTGAACTATGAGGACAATGATCTATGTCAAGGCATGGTATGTAGGAAACCTCACGAGGTTCAAGCCCAACACCCATCGAACCCAGTTCCATATTAACGTCGGTTCACCGACATCCACACCTGAACTACAAAGACTTTGATCGATGTCAAGGCATGGTACGTAGGAAACCTCATGAGGTTCAAGCCCAACACCCATCGGACCAAGGCCAATCTTCTTGTCAGTTCACCAACATCCACTCCCGAACTATGAGGACTTTGATCCATGTCAAGGAATGGTACGTAAGAAAACTCACAGGGTTCCAGCCCAATACCCAATCGTTCTGACCTCATTCACGTCGGTTCACCCACCACCTTAGGAAGCCTCGAGTGTAACCCCCACACATACATTCTGAACTATGTGGACTTTGATCCATGTGAAGGCATGGTACATAAGAAGCCTTACGAGGTTCAAGCCCTCCAACTATTGGTCCCAACCGTCTCTGTGTTGGTGAGCCAAGCCCCATCCCGAACTACGTGGACTTTGATCCATCTCAAGGTATGGTATGTAGAAAGATTCTCTGAGGTTATATCCCATCAACTGTTGGTCGTTCTGACCCCCTTCACGTCAATTATCACCAACAGAACTACACAGACTTTGATTCCATGCCCCAGGGATACATAGGAGGTCTCTTCGAGGCACAAGCCCAACTTCACCATCACCCTTGCGATGGTCCCTTTTCATTCTCCCTTCATTCCATTCAATTTTCCATCACCCATCCCGATTCATACTCAGGCCGTCACATCCCGGGGAGATAATTCCATCTCATTCCCTCCCCACAGTATTCGGGAAGCCACCCATGTGCTGGCCCTAATATCGATGATCCCTCAATGGGTTCCTCAATCTGATCCACTCCTGCTAGTGTTCTGATCAGTCTGATTCGTCTCTGTTGGACATTAATATTGCGGCATACCCCGTGTTAAACATAGCAAGCTGAGAAAAAACTCAGATACATGCCAATGGATTATGATTCCCCGCACTTGATGTGGTATGCCTCGGGCTTCTGCGCCCTCTAGAATCCCTATAATAAGGGACCAAGGACAGACACACCAATTCCCCAGTGTCCAGACATGCCAGTGATGTGTCAACGTGACTACTCCCCCAAATGAAGGTTACTGCCCTGATCGAACCCCTTGTAGTGTCCTGAAAGAAGCAGTGTAATTAACATGCGTCCATGGAAACATGGAACTGGTAAGAGTTTCACGAACAACATATTAAATCTATGAGGGAGACCCGGACTAGGTGACGAGTTACGAGGAGGAAACCACGAAAGGAGGAACCGACATCCCATCATCCTAGTTTCGATCAAAAAGCAGATTTCCCTAAATAAGGAACGAATGTCATCCGCCTTTGGAAAGCGGGAATGTGGGGTAACAAAAAGCCAAGCCTGTCACGCCCATGAGGACGGACGTACGTGCCCCGACGAATGCGTCAGAAACAGTAATAATGCACCGACTCTCGGTAACTAGGGTTGGGGCATTACATGTATAAATTCAACCCAACCATTATGAATTTATAAACATTTAATATTCATAATATTTTATAAATTTTATATTATTGAATGTAAATAATAAAAAAATAAATATATTTTTCAATAACATGCCTCCGAATTTCTTCTTTGAAAAACTCTTCCCCACCCATTCACCCTCATCCTATAACCTACATCCATTGATGAATATATACATAATTATCATTATAAACATTCATAAAAAAATACATTTGTCCCCAGTATATCCAAAAGACTATATTCTAAAGGGTAAAGGAACAATTAAAAGGTGTGTCTCAAAGAGAAATGAGATTACATGGCTACACATTTTATTTGAGATTCTTTTGTTATAGTTTCTTTTAAATATCAACATAATAATTCATTATATAAGTACAATCATTATATCATAATCATTTTAATCTAATATTAATGATAAATTATGTATTTACTCTCTTAAATAACTTTTTATATGTCATTAATCTGTTAAACTAATGATTCAAAAGTCACTCCTTTTATCTCTTAATTGTAATTATTTTTTTATAATATTTTTATTACCACATTATTTTTTATCATGACATATTTTCATATTATATTGATTAAATTTATGCACTATCAATTTTATTATACACATTCTGTCTCTTTATAATATTTTTATTACCAATTACTTTTTTGATGAATGGGTTTGCAAGTGTGTACATTCATCACTAATTAGAAATTATTTTTTGGAAATATGTTATAATAATTGAGTTTATTTTTTTCCATGATATTATAAATTTTTTGTTAACATCTTATTATTCATTTAACAATTGTGGATAACATATTTCATCTATCAAATTTCTTTTTATAATTAGTTATAATGTTGATGCATGGAATTACCATCCCAAATATTATTCATTGAAAAAAGTTATCTTCTATAATCACATTTTATTTCCAATGGTTTATATACTATATTATTATAATTTAAATATGATTCATGTGATTTAAAAATATATTAAATTTTACCTCTTTCTCTTTCTTCTGATTCCCATTGTAGAAACGTCATAATAAGTTTCTATAATTCCATATCATTTCATTGGGTTATGCTATTTATTATTTAATCACATACTTTTATGTTATCGATATACTATTATACTCAGTAAAAATATATTAAATTTTTTAATAGGTAATTTATCTAATTTTTTTATATTTTATCGTGTTATTGATAATAAATAATTTATTTATCAAAAAAATAAACTAGCTATTTTGGATATTCAATTCTATATCCATCTGGTTTCATAATAATTTTTTAAAAACATTAAATGATAAATATATATATCTTCTTCACATATGATATATCAATTTAAACTATTATTTTATATCCCTTTTAATTATTTGTGTTACATTAAATAATTAGTAATTGATAAGAAATTATTTCATTTGAAATTCCATCAACTATCTTACGCCAACTAAAATTCATTCAAATTAATGTTATTTAATTACATAATGTTTAATTATTGAGTATTACTATAATTAAAATAAATTTTTTAAAGGATTTGAATCCAATTTAAAAAATAAATTCTATTTTGAATCATCTATAAAATTTATAGAAAAAATAATTTTATAAAAATAATTTTCATTATTTTTTAGACATTTTCATTACAATTTTTATCAATAATCTATTTAAAAGACATTATTTATTCAAATTTTAAAAACATTAGGAGATATAAAATATATTATAATTAAAAAAATTAAATAATTTTCTTAAAAAAATCCTATAATTATGATTAAATCAATATTTCATTATAACTAAAGAACTATTTTTGAAATAATCTATAATTTCATATATGATAATGAAAATTTATCTTTTATTTTAATACATTTTTAAATATAATTATTTGAATGTTAAATAAAATATTTTATTATTCAAGTCCACCACACCACTATTACCTCTCCTGGTATAGAAATAATGAGATGGAGTGACTATCTGCTATCAACTTCAATTGTCCATTGAGTGACAACCAATTCCTAGTGAATAAAATAAGAATATCAGAGTAATTTCCCTCAATAAATGAATTTAATGATAAGAGACTAGTGGATTTCCGCAAATAAATATAATAAATATACCATTATCTAATAAATTCAAATTTCATGTGTGATACTTATATTTCAAATACCCCATATCAGGAATACAAACCCAAGAGTAAATCCGAACATAATTTCATGACCCAAATCCATCCTAACATCTGAAATAATAGATTCAATATCCATATAATAAACCTAATAACTCATAGAAAATGAATGTAGGGTGGGGTATTTAGAGTATTCATTATGATCAAACTTTTGAAAAATCAAAATCCTAGTCTGTTAAATATGAAACAATAAGTACAAGTGTTAAAAATAAATAGAAAAAATCAAATAATATTAATAATCCAAATTCATATCATGAATATAAATATAATTAGAGCACACAATTTCCTTCCATATACAATAAAATGATCATACAAGACACAAAAACACGGAATTATCCTAAATCTATTACCAACAACCAAATAAAAAAAATTCCTTAACCATTAGTATAAATATAAATTATCTAGGACTATATATATATTTTTACCAATATTACTAATATGTATATCCATTTTCCCTATATGTTATGACTAAATGAATGGATAACCTCACTCATCTAGAGATATAATGTGAGAATATAATCACATCTACCACATAGAATAATTTATAAATAGTTTCAACACATATAATGGTTGGGTAATACAAATTTGAAGGACATCAATACAATTAGATACTCTTTCACTATATACACTACACATATTCACCACCACTGCATTACATGCCCACCAATTATGTCACCATTTTATATCACCAATAATTTTTCAATCAGAACCACTATATTAACATCATAGTAGGCTATCATAAAGATGATGATAAACAACCAATTTCCTCCCCAAATATGAATGAACCTTACAACGAAACATCCAAATCCTACCATCAGGTCCACCACATTCCTCCCAGACACCTTGAATCATATTAAATCCTACATTGATACATATATGTTCTGATTAACCACTTCCTAATCTAACAAGAATCTAATATTATGAATCACATTTAAAAAAAAGATAGCATCATAGAAAAATCAATTCAGTTCTATAGAAGATAATAAATATGAATAAGTTCAACGATCCACATAATTTCCCTCAAAATTTATTACCAATTTATAGCCTCATTATATTTATTTATTCAATAATTCATCCCATAATATATGACAATTATTATGAACCCATAACTCATTTAAATTATAGTTTTCATTCTTATCATTAATCAAATATAAAATATTAAATTTTATCCCACTGCCTAGTTTCCAATTTATTCAACAAAACCTTTTTTTGACTATTTTACTCAAATTTATATATTCAAAAATAATAAAATGATTACCCATATATAGAAGATTAATACAATTTTTTTGGGATCATATCAATAGATTTTTTTAATATAATAAGAATATCACACCATAGTTTATTTATATATAAAACTACAACCTGAAAAAGGATAACTCAATCCGTAAAAATACATGGGCCAGTACTAATCATTGTTTCAAATCCTGGTTTTCAATGAATCCAATTAAATATTAGATATAATTATTATCAAATATTTAAATTTCAATCAATTATTTAATCAAAACAATTTCTAATTTTAGTGGATACATATCATATAAACACATGGGATCACTCAAAACTGAAAAACACACAAAAGTAGTTAATTATGATTTAGATGCATTAAAGAAATATTAATTGTAGTCGTAATATTCCACTTAATTCCAATAATTATTATATCTATATTAAAGATACATTAATATTTGTTGAATCTTAAAACATTAATTTCCTGAAAATAATAGTAATAACATCATATAAAATAATTTAGAGAAATAAAAAGACGTACATATCCAATACATCATATTTTAACTTGGTATTATATTTATTAAACTAATTTCACTTTGGATGTATCCAATATAAGAAAATCTAAAATATATTTTATAGAATATTAAATTATATTTTATAAATCATTTACCATAAGCAAAATAAATACTCAAGAAATTTGTAAACGAATTAAAACACCAATTAAGCTATAATAAATCCCTCTAAAATAAAACACCACATAAACTCTCAATATATTCAGAGAGATATAGAGAAATTGAAAATCAACATTGAATAAATAATCTATATTGAATAAATGAAAATATATAATGGACAAAGGCGAATACGGAAATAAATCGATGGGAAAAATCCACTTGAATTGGGAAGATAATAATACACAAAAGGATAGCTAAAGAGTCCTAATTTGTAAATCAAATTACCCAAGGACTTGAGTGAAAGAAGAAGGATTGGACTTGGTATATAGGTAAATATTTACTCATATATTAAAGTAAACAATCCTTTTACTTTTCATAGAGTCAGTCAAAATTCCCAAAATAGAACCGATCGAATGAGACATGTAATGATCACATTAAAAATAATAAAAATTTAATTATTTCCATTTGGGAATGTCATCAATTTATCATACTCTATAATTCCAACATGGGATCCCGCATGGAATAGGTAATTTTTCATATATATCTTGGATAACTAGAAAAAATTGAGGACATGAGCTAAGATCATCAAAAATATTATCCTTTTTATTTAAGGGGAAGACACAAAATTAAAAAGACAACTAGGAAAATAGCATGGGGGGATAATGTAATAAATTCCAAGGGAATACCTTCAGATAAAATTCACCCCTTTAGGTTTGAAGAGAGAAAATATTTACTTACAAGTCACATTGGAGCCTTGGTTTGCTAGAGAGGAAAGACAATATGCTACTGTATTCCCCACACGCAAAGTATGGGTTATCATTACAATATCGTTTAAGAGGCCCTTATAGTTCTTAAAGATGTAATAGATTGAAAATTTGGTGGAGTCACTACCAAGTAAGGAATCATGAATGATCATTTAGTCTGTTACCACTAAAGAGAGGGGATTATTTTGGTGAGTGCAATGGTAGAGCCCTGTTAAGACTCATTTTTCCTCTGCTAGCTTGAAGGAGCCACATCCATAGTGCAGTGTGAAGGATATGAAAACACTTCCATTGTCGTCGTGAATAACCCCATCACCACAAATGTCCTTCGAGATGCATGATCCATATTTATTGAGCTTAAGGACAATTCATAGGGGAGAGAACCACACCCAGTGTCCCTACATCTTATAAATGATCGATGTGTGGGAATCATGTAGCATATGAAGAGATAGCGACTCGATCCTATTATTGAAGTGAAACCACATCAATCAATATACTCTTTTTTTATCATAATGATTGACCTCCCTATTGAAGTACTCCCCTTATATATTTCTCGGTTTCTGACTTCCCATAGGCACCATCACCCAGCACAAAGAACCATAGTTCTTTCCATTTTTTCTAGGACCTTGTTTTCTGTTCCCTTAATCCATCAGTCCAAGAAATGAGTCTTACGCAACTCCTTAGATGAATATGCAGTAAACCCATGGAATTTACTCCACACTTCATGAACCCACTCACATTTAATGAAAACATAATTGGTATTATCCTCCCACCCTCCTTACAACATTGACATTTGGGAGGCAGGTCGATGCCCATTCTTTTGATGTTTTCACCTAATGGTATTGCCTAGTTTTTTATCCTCCAAATCAGAATGTTGTATTTTGTGGTAATTGTACTATAGAAAACTGTTTCATTCAATCTGTCTTATTGATCAAGAGTGCAGGATAACCTATGATAGTCATTTGATTTGAACATTCCTGAGTTGGAGGGACTGATGAAACATCTATCATGGTAAAAATTATGATGTTTGAATCAAAAACCTCTTTTTGATTATTTTAATGTACTTTATTGATGGCCAATTTATGGAAGCACTCCTCCTTAAAGTAAATGGTAGGAGATATGAATCCTAGATATCCAATCTCTTTTCCTGCACAGTTGTTATACCGGAACAGAGTATTACCCGACCTACTATCCAATATGAGTTTTTAAGGTGGTTTAGTATGATGTTTCATATCTTGGAAATGAGGGGTGAAATGTGTGCATTGGATGTATCCACATTACTGCCCATATTATTGGGAATAAACATCTCACACATGGTATATTCTTCAATAGTTTCCCAAGAACATTTTGCGTGTATTTAGTCATTAATGATAACTAGACTGTTAACGATAATCCCCCCATCATGAAAATGTATTTTCATATTGTCCCACATAACCCTATTTCTTTTACATTCCGAGATAGCATTCCACATAAACCTAGCGAGAATTTTATCAATGGTATTGATGATACCTTTCTTCACAATATTGGAGGCCATTACATGGATCTACATAACTGACAGGATGCTATTAACTAACGCAACCCTACCCCCAAAGGATAAGAAATGATTCTTCCAGTTTAGGACAATTCTTGAGATCTTTCTCACCACATGGTCAAAATCACAAATGTACATTCTTCCTAGGGATATGGGGTTCCAAGATACTCAGTGGGGAATGATCCTAGCTGCATGCCCAGATAATGACATAGATAATTAGCGCTGCTAAAAACATGCCTGATTGAGATATATACGTTCCTTTTCTCTTTATTAACATCCTTAACACTTTAGGGATAATACTTTTGTAGTTCCCTGATCATGAAACACATTAATCTCTTTCCCACATTCATGAAAATTAGAATATCATCAGCGATCGTTAGGTGAGAAGTATAGGGAAGGTTCGATTTCCTATAGTAGGGTAGAAGGCCACCATTGCATATATCGTTATTGATCATATGACTAAGAGTATCCTATATGAGAATAAATAATCAAGGGTAAATGTGGCCACCTTCACACAATCCTTTATTTTCATTGAAAAGTCCCTGAAATTTCCCCATAAAGTGCATCACCATCCAAGAGGAACGATATCATCTGATGAGGATATCACATGCCCAAGAAGAGAAACCCATGCTCACAAGAACCATGATGAGGAAACCCCATTGAACTTTTTCATACACATTACTCATATCTAAATTTATAGCTATATTGGAATCACGAGTCATGGTATTAAGACCTCTTAGTATTTCCATAGACAATGCTATCACTCCTTGTATAGTGCGGCCTTTAACAAAGCTGTGTTGCTTGAGGGAGATCCATCGAGGTAGGAGCATAGGCAACCTTGCAATAATGATACTAGATATAATATTGTTTGGGATGTTGCCCATACTCATATGTCTACTACGATGGACAGAAGAGGGATCTTTGATATTTGGAATAAGAACATGTTTTGTCGCCCAAGTAACCCACTGTACGATTCCTCTATGAAATAAGTCATGAACTACTATGATAATATCCTAGTTGACCACCACCCAAGAGCTCCTGTAGAACAAGCCAAGAAATCATTCCAGGCCCAGCGCACTCTCATGAATCAAGTTCATCATGGGTTCATGAATCTCCTCCTCTTCTGGTACCCATTCCTTGAGATCATTATCAAGCGTAGAAAAATGTCTAGGAATACTTGCCCAAAAACCGTAAACCCCTTGATGATATCAATTATGAATGTTCATATTCAGAGCAACAATAAGTATTTTAAAGAAAGAATGTGACATACCCCCAATTATCTCTCTATCATCCTTGTACATTCCTTCTTCCAAAGCAATGTTGGGATTAATAGGACACATCTTATACATCATGCATGGAAAGAAATATGAATTATTTTTAACCCGTTCATGAATCCTTATTATCCATGTGCATCCCCTTTCCTTATATTCCTGAGATATAACCATCTCCCAAAGTCTTTCATTTTTATCTAAAAGGACTCTGATGGTTGGTCATCCAAAACAGCCTCTATTATGGATTCCATCGACTCAATGTCACGTTTAAAATCATCCATATACACAAATTATAGGGGTAGGAAGCATTCCCACACATGAAGACCTTGCATGAGACACATAAGCTTATTGAGAATGGCACCCATGTGTGAACTTGTGCCTGCTCTCCCAAAATATATGAGCCCAACTGCTGATAGCCAAGTTCACTGGTCCATTGGCTGATGATCATTAATGAAACATAAGGGGAATACATATGAGACAAGGAGAGTAACAACTAGGAGTGATAATAAATCCATTGGACCAGGATGGTGACCTTGGAATTCAGAAACATATTGGGGGATTGAATCTTGGTCAAGAAACAGTCAATACGGCTCCAGAATTGTCGACTCCCTCTTTGGTTATTACACCAATTAAAGTGATTAACATAATAATCCATGTCTAATAGGCATTATCCATCCATGAACTGGGAAAAGTCCATGATGGATTTTCAAGGAAATACCCCTCTTCCTTTCATATCATCTGGATCTGTTATGATATTGAATTTTACACATATAACCCACAACATACTGCATAGTTTGAACCCACTGAGATCGATCCAAAGATGTCATATTCATTGTGCGTCATAGGTGCCATACACAAAAGTTAATAAGAGAGAGATGTCGCCACTTGTGACTTTTTTCGTGATGAACTGATCAACCCCATATATCAAGTCGACCACGATTTCTCTGGTCCTGATGATCCATATGTGTGTATTGGTAGGATTTTCATGCTTGGAAACATGCATTTTCTGTTTCCATGTGAGGTCACTAATTCTATTAGTGATCTTCTTATCTTCAATGACAATAGCCATATAGGCCATGTTTCTCTTAGACTCTGAGGCTATGTAATTAGATTTAACCCATGCACCATTATCGTGTGACTTCAATATTATTAGGGGTGTCATTTGTGACTATAAGGTCTAGATTGGACCTGATGCACCAAGATCGCAATCGTAACGGAGGAGGGGAATTCCATGGATTGCATTTGCTCTAAGCGAAGTCTAATTCACATACCCAGACTCATTATAGATGGCTCTAGATATGGTGAGTGGAACCAAGAGAGGGGTTTTATGGGACATCAATCGCATATAATTGGGTGGGGATCCGATCTATGGGACCTTATTTCTAGATTTCCCAGACTCTATGGTGCTTTAACATCCTAATTGTAAGATTCTATACACCATCTTGTTCTGATCATTCTTCTACGTGAATGAGGTAAAGGCTTATAGAGTGGAATCTGGATGGGAATGATTCTCATCGCAAGATTTGGGAGGTGGATCAAGCTTGGGAGTGAGGGAGTAGGGATAACCTAGAGACCATGGAGGTATCCTAGAAATCATTCCAATATGGCCCGTACGGAGAACATCATGGAGGTATTGAAAAACCAAGCAACACATCGGGTCGCAGGAGCCCACAATGTGCTTGAAGACCTTTAGAGACGACATCACAGATCTGAACCGTGCCACGAGCGTCCATTGAAAGAATAAAACAACTTCATCAAAGGCTGCTATAGGGCCATCCGATGAGATGCACAGACCATCTCGAGATTCTGAGGTCAATAAAGGGTGGAATTCCAGGAAGCATGCCTTCTGATTATGGTCATAATGGGAATATTTAAGGATATATTCGAGCTCCAGGGCTTATGGTAGAAATTGTGATACCCCTATTCAAAGGGACGCCTTCGATAGGATAAGTAGATCTAGGATTGAAGGTAGTCATGGATAGAGGTTTCATTGTATAATGAGATGTCGGAGAGACAAGTGTCGAATTTGTTTGAATAACATCAAGCGTGTAAAGCATGTTCTAATGACCAGTTGAAGAAATTTAATTAAGACACGATCTATGACAAGGTGAATTTATGATTTATGTTTTTGTTCAAAAAAAACATCTTCATATACTTATAGTAGGACAATAGATTTATATTGATCATCTTGTTTACTGTTATAAAAAATGTGAAACATCATCACCAACCTTTCTTTAAAAAATATAAACCACTATGTCGTGGTGTATATCACTCAATCACATTGACATTAAATGCCTTCATGATTGTAATTTGGTTATCCATATTTTCCATGAGGGAGGCTAGCTATGAAAAACACACTTTGATATGGTCTTCTCTATCATTTCACTATCTATAGTGCACCAAGCACCACATAACCAATTATAATAACCATGAAAAGGGATATATATATATATATATATATGTGTGTGTGTAAAGAATATTATACAAAAAAAACATGATCACATCAAGAGTTTTTTTAATATATTTTTTTGAGTAAATTGATTTATTAAAAATGTATATTTTAATTTGTTTTTGAAAATCGATGTGAAAAGTGGATGACACTCTACCGACTTGCACCCAAAAACAAATTTTTATAAAATATTATATATATTACTTTTTATATATTTAAATTTTTTATTTAAATTTTGTTTTGTTTTATTATATATATAAATAATAAAAATAAAAATATAGCATAATTTATATTCTATTTAATATACAATATTACTACCATTACAACAGTCTGGATTCTGATAGAAACTCTCAGCCAGGGCTCCCATTAGAGGGCTGCTGTGGAAATCATTATTCATTTTGTATATGGGATTCAGGTTCTCCATTTCTTGCACAGAACATTTTCCATTTATAATGTGAGATTGTGTTTGAAATATGTTTTTTTACGATTATAAAATATAAACTATAAGACCAATATAAATGAAACATAAAACATGGATTAGAAAAAAGATAAATTGTTGAAAATATTAATAATTTCATAAAAAATATTGATAAAAATAATTTATATGATTTCCCAAAAACCTACTTCGATCATTAAAATGATTCAAGTATATATATTTGAATTTATATAAAATATAAATTATAAGATGTGTCACGACCCGTATCCCAGGGCCCGTGACGTCACGTTGTGTGGTCCTCCTCTAGGTACCGTCTAGTCCTAGTACAATCATCCTCGGTTAGAGATGTTTGTCGTCTACATCCAACACAAAGTGGTTCAGGCATGGCCCATTCAGGGTTGTGTATAAGTATACTCAGTACGGACCCCGAGACCCTCAAGGTCTCACAATATCTAATAGGAATAAACCACAAGTATTAAATCAACAAATAACCCCATTTAGGTATATTACCATACATATACCTATGTTATTGTGTAATATATCTCAATCATGAGATAAACACAAAAGTTACTGACTCAGCTCAAACAAGGATATTATTCTAGGGTTAGTATCAAGGAACATCCCCAGTCACACTGTCGAAACCTAGACTACTGGAGAAATCCTCCTCTATTGAGTATAGTGGGCTTTCTACGTCACCAAGGCGCTTCCCACTAACCTTGGACTGTTGAGGTACTCTTTCTGTCGAGTACCGGGGATCTACTGTGTCACCAAGGCACTCCCCCCCATGGGAATGTCGTGTCACCAAGGGGATCCCCCTCGTAGCCTGCTGAGGTACTCATCCTATCGAGTACCATGGGTCTGCCGCGATACTGAGACGCTCCCCACTGTGGGTCTGTCACGACTCCAAAGCGCTCCCCACTGGGCTAGTCGAATCACTCCTAGTCAAAACGGTCAGTAGCCGTCAGGTCTCAGCTAGGAACTATGTCTCCGCACTATCCTCACTCGTCTTTAGGAGGATCCGCTCTATGACCTACAGGTCGATACGTTAACTGTCATGAAGTCCCACATAGAATTATCTCAACATTATGCCACATCATTGCGGTCTCAACGCAACAGATGACACTTCAATCGGATGCCCGGTCTGTGAGTTATTAGCTTTTTAGTCCCGGGGTCCCGGTTGAATTCATGCACGATCCTACCTGATTGTACATGAACATTACCCTGAAATCTAGTGGGGTATACTTAGAGGGACCGCCACGCTCGATGAAAACTAGTGTCGCTGACAGTTCATCATGTGGTCGTTCGGTGCCAATGATATGGTCAAAGAAAGTAAAGGGTCGGCCGGGGTGCTGTCTGACCCAGTTTGGGTCAACCCGGTCAGACCTGTTGGCACTGGACCGACCCATTGGGTGGGCTATCCTATTAGGTTCGGTCCGGCCCACTGGGCCCTGCCCAGTGGGCCATGTGGGCAGTTCAGCCCGGGATAGGCCTGGAGCGCCACGAGGGTACGGCCTGGTGCGGCTCGGCCCAAAAGGCGCGACTGGGCTGGTACGACCAGGGCGCCGTGAGGGGGGAATATGAGCCGACTCGGGAGGTCGGCGCAGTTAGGGAACCAGTTTGTTCAGGTGGAAGATCAGGAGGCCGGGTGGCCGGGAGGTGGCCGGGAAGGCCGAGAGGTGGCCCGGTAGGCGTGGGCAGGCCGACGAGCGACCGGGAGGCCAGCGCGGCTCAGGACGGTGGTCATCAGGATGGATGGGCAACGCGGTTCGGCCAGAGGTGGGAGAGCCAGTTCAGTTGGAGGGTCGTGAGGGTGGTGCGGTTCACGGAGGCCGCGGGTAGCACGACCGTTGCCTTCACCGTTCTATCACCTCATCACCATGGATATGATCATCACAAACAAGAACAACGGAGGGGTCAGGGCATGTTGGTTTGGTCCACACCCTCCACGTTTAGGGTGGTAACATTGGGCTCATCAATGAGTAAGAAAGATGGATTTCAATTGTTTTACAACCTCTGCAACGATTTCTTTACAACCAATGAAGAGAATAAGGAATGTAGTATTACTCAAATTAACCCCCAACCTTGATCGTTGGTCGATGACAGAGTCACGAGAAAGAATACAGAGAAGATCGTTGTTCATCGCGTCAGCCACACACTTTCAATCATGAGCTCGTGCGTCAGATTGTTGATAACGATGTGGAGGGAAGATCAGTCGAAGATGTCCCACATCGGTAGAAGCTCTGTGGAAGAAGTCGAAGAAGGTTAGCGTTCTTCATTCTTCTTTCATTATTGGCGAGAGTTCTTCCCTCTTTTCCTATGTTTCCTCCATGATGAATATGCCAAGAAAAATAGATATCCCCTCCATATAATAGATTGTCTATTATTTTATATTGTTGGGTTTAAAATTTAAATATTAGCATTTAATTAAAAGAGATGGATCAAATAATTAATGTGTAGAATTTGGCATAATAAATTATGCGTTGGCTCAAATAATTAAATGGGAGGTGGGGGAACCACCAATGGTAGAGGAGGTCAAGGGGTTCCCTCTCATTAATGTGGGGAGTTGCTAGACTTTCCTCTCTTACCATTAATATGGGTCGGGTGGTCCCCACCCCAATTATTCAAATTGGGAGGTTTTGTGGTATTTGATGGTCCCCACCACATTAACCACAAATGGGAGGTTGAGGCGTGGTGGTCCCCACCACCATAACCTCACATGGGAGGTTATGGCCTGGTGGTCCCCACTTCAAACATCCAAAAGGTGGTTATAGATCTAGTGGGACCCACATTCAAACACCCACATGGTGGTTCAAATAAAAATAAGGAGAAGCTCACTTTATTTTATTATTTTCCATGAAAACCAAATAACTAACCTTTATTATCGACCAACTTCTGTCGAAGTGATAGTCTCCTTAAGCAAATACCGGTGCTACGAGTTCAACCGTGTCCTCAGATTTCAATTCTGAGCAGCTATTCAATAGTTATAATATCCCGCTCATACATTTTCTGAACATACCCAAACAGAACTTCAGAAATTGATTCCAGGCACACTGGGACTTGGAATATTGTACCGTCAATTTTTTTGGACTCGTAAAATTCCCATGTTTTATGAAAAACAATTCCACAGAATTTCCTGGTCTTTACATTCTCCCCACATCAGGTCATTACGTCCATGTATGCTACAACTCGAACTAAGGGAACATGTGGGGGTAATGAGCACGCATATGAGCCTCCCGCTCCCATGTGCTCTCCTAGAGGTTCTTGTGCTGCCAGAGAACGCACACCATAGGTATTGACCGTCCACGTAGGACCCACTGATGTAGATCCTCAACCTCCACTAGAACCTCAATGAATGTCTCCCCATCGTTGACATCCATCTCTCTATGGTCGATTATGTGATATGGGTCATTCACGTATCTTCTCAGCTGAGATACGTGGAAGGCGTCGTGAACCCAGTGCAACTGAGGTGTAAGAGGTAAGTGGTAAGCCACACCACCATCTCTGCTGAGGACCTGGAAATGTCCGATGAATCTCGGAGATAACTTTCCTACTCGGGCATATTTTCATAGACCTCATCTAGGTGAGACAAGTAGAAAGATGTGGTCACCATCCACGAACTCCAGAGGTCTTCATCTCCAATCAACATATGAAATATGTCTGCTCTGTGCTGTCTTCATCTTCTCCTGGATGATCTGCACCTTCACCGTGGTAGCTCGTACCATCTTTGTTCCCACTATTACACAATCCCCAGGGTTTGTCCTGGGCAAGGGTTATCTACAAGGTTTCCCGTTTAACCCCTCAAAAGGTTCCATCCAGATGGTTGAGTTATAGCTGTTTTTTATGAAAACTCCACCAAATTAAAGTGATCCTCCCAGCTACGACTGAAGTCGAGGACACATGCACAAATCATGTCCTCGAGAGTCTGAATGGTTCTCTCAGTCTGGCCATCCGTTTGACGATGGAAGGTGGTGCTCAGACAAAGCTGTATCCCAAAAGAAACCTGTAACCCCTTACATTTCCAGGAAGTAAACCGTGTGTAACGATCAAAGAAAAGAGAAGAAAATACTCCATGTAGCCGCATAATCTCCAAGAACATAGAGGGGTCCCAATCTCCCTATTTTACCCTGCTCTCTGATCGGTAGGAATTGGGACGACTTGGTGAGTTGATCAATGATCACCCAAATCGAGTCGTGACCCCTGGATGTACGTGGATGTCCAGTCACTAAGTCCTTGGATATCCCATCCCACTTCCACTATGGGACCTCTAAAGGCTGAACCAAGCCTACTGGTACCTAGTCCTCTTCCTTCACTTGCTGAAAAGTGAGGCATCGAGAGACAAACTCCGCTATTGCCTTCTCACACCTGGCCACCAGTGCTGTCGTTAAAGGTATTGGTACTTCTTCTGCACACTTAGATGTACCTCTAAAGGGGATGTGTGGAAATCCCTCAACACTTACACCTGAACTGACACTGGTATGATAGTACGTCCTCTGAATAGGATGACATGATCCCCACCTTCAAAAAATATATCAGCTTCCTGCACTTTGGATATCTGAGTACGTCGTGTCTTTTAGTCAACAACCCTATGTAGTGCCTCCCTGACTCGCTGAAGAAGTGGGGGAGTGACTGTAAGGGGTTGAAGGAAATCTGTTTCATATCTATCCACAAAGGATATCTAAAAAGTGTCCAGCTACTCCATCGCCTCACCTAGCATCTATATACAAGATCTCTGGCTGAGTGCATATTCTACAACATTCCCCTTTACTGGAGTATAGACTATCTCGAAGTCATAGTCCTGGAAGATCCCAAGACATCGTTGATGTCTCAGGTTCAGGTCCTTATGAGAGAAGATATACCTGATACTCTTGAGATCAGAGTACATGGTAAAACGATCTCCCATCAGATAGTGTTTCCACATCTTCAAGGAGAAGACCACTGTTACAAACACCTTGTACTAGTCAGCGTAGTTCTGCTCATGATGTGTCAGCTGTCATGATCTTTATGTGATCAATACTCACACTTACATTTGGACACACCCGACTCTGGTCTCTGATTCATCGCAGTTGAACACGTACTCTACGCCTTCCTCTGGAATCCTCAAGATGGGGGCACTTTTTAGCCTATGCCTTAGCTCCTAAAAGCTCTGCTGTCATCTCTCTGACTACATGAAGGGTTGTCTCTTATTCATAAAAGTTGATAGTGGTGTTGTAACTCTGGAGAAATCTGACACAAACCTCCGGTAGTACCTAGCCAAATCCAGGAAACACCGTACTTCTATCACACTCCTGGGTGGTTCCCAATCCAGTACCGCCTCAATATTCACTGGATCCATTGCAACTACAGCCTCCAAGATGACGTGTCCCAAAAAATGAACCTCTTAGATCCAAAACTATCACTTTGAGAGCTTACCATAAAGTTATTACTCTCAGAGTGTGTCTAGTACTACATGAAAATGGTAGGCATGCTCCTCCTCAGTAGTCGAGTAGATATGAATATTGTCGATGAAGACTACGAAAAAGTGATCGAGGTAAGGACGGAAAATCTTGATCATCATCCCACGAACATTGCTGGGGCATTGGTTATGCTGAATGGAATAAACAAAAACTCTTAGTGGTCGTACCGACATCTAAAGGCCATCCTCTACACATCCCAATCTCTAACTCTGATCTGATGATCGCCTGATCTAAGGTCTATCTTTGAGAACTACCATGCTACCATCAGTTGATCGAACCGGTCTTCAATACTCGAGAGTGGGTACTTGTTCTTCATGGTCACCTTTTTTAGGTGACAATAGCCGACACAAACCCTCATGCTCCCATCCGCCTTCTTGGCGAACAAAATCGGTGCTACCCAGGGAGAAACACTGGGCCAGATTATTCCCTTCCCCTGCAAGTCCTCCAGCTGTACCCACAGATCACGATGCTCGGAGGGAGCCATCCAATATGCTGATGTAGATATCTGTGTCTTCCTGATGTATATGTCAATTTAGATGTCAACATCCTTGCATGGGGGTAGAACTAGGATATTATCAGGGAAAGCATCTGCGTACTGGTCCACCACTACAGGATAATTCGGACTTTCCACATCAACTGCTTCAAGGGTATGGCAAGCCAACTAATGAGCGATCAGATGTAATCTCCTCCGAGATAGTCCATACTGTGTAGAAAATACTCCCTTCTCACTAGCGAAGGGAAACCTGGTCCCATCCGTGCAGACACACCGCACTTTGCGCCTAATACATTCGATCTGAGCATGGATTGTTAATAACCAGTACATACCCAAGATGATGTCGTAAGCCCTCGACACCGCTACTAGGAGATCCCAGCCGAAGATCTCGCCTCCTATAGTAAGCTTACACTGCCGGCACTAGTGCATATTCATCGATTATGCTCCCATATGAGTCTCTATCCATAAGGATATAGCCAATGGCTCTATCGAAATCTCTGAGCTCTGAATGAGGGAAGTGGAAATGATTGAGTGAATGGGGTTTGTGTATATAATAACTGAAGCTAATGTGTATTAGACACAAACGATACCTCAAATCATCTCTAGAGCACCATGATCATAAGCCTCACCTGCCTGAAGCTGAGCTCTCCCCTATCCATGTGCTCCCTACGGGTGGACCTCCTTGTGGTGGTGGAAGTAACAACTCGAAACGTCACCCACCGCTAGTTGCTCGACCAGCTCCTCTTCCACGACCGCATGCACCCTACGGAATGCCTTGATTGAATCTCTAACTTAGCCCGATAGGTACCTCAATTATACATTGATCATCCGAACGACGGGTCAGACAGTCATGTGCCATGTGACCCTGCCTGCCGCGTGAGAAAGACAACCCTCTCCTAGCATGTATGTATCTTCCCCGAGTTCCCTGCATAACTGATCCTAAGTCATGTGGTCGCCCACCCATGGGACTGGTCCACATAGACCTCTACGACATTTGTCTACTTCCACCTACAGAAGATTCCGCTGCATGTCAACTAGTGGTGGGTCTCACTGCTAGAGACTGCTCGGTAAGGAAACACTGCAGTAAGAGGGATCTCTCTAATAACCCTGTCTACATTATAATGTTGAGGGATATCATTGAAGCCCTGATCTCTCGCCTGATCCCCCTCTCAATGGTCCGATCCTTGATGAATGGGTCTCGTACCATATCAGTTGAGTAGTGCGAGAGGCGGTGAACCTCGCTGAGTATTGTGCCACCATCATGCTGCCCTACTGAATGTGAAGTAGATCCTGTATCCGCCCAACCCAAAGGGTGGCTGGGAAAAAATATGCTAGAAACATGCTCTCGATGTATGCCTGGAGTAGTGTCACCTCGTCATGCACATGTAGCATCAGGAACCATCATCTGACGACTGATGCCTGAAGTAGAATCCCGATAAGGATCAACATAATGATGGACGATGTCCTTACCGGTCTGAAGACTCTCATCACAGCCTCCAGCTAATCCTCAGTGGCATGTGGGTCCATCTCGCAACTAAACCTTGGCGGCCTATGATTCTAGAACTCGTGAAGCGTTCTGAAGCAGCATACATCACCTTCCGCTGGAAAAGGGCCCTGAATCGAGGCCTCGTCGCTCAGTGGGCTATCTGTGGGAACAAATCTCTGGTCTCTAGCTGGTCATCTGTGAAAATACATACTGAAAGACATAGATGCGGCATGGTCAAATATTAGACCTGGTAAGTAGACCTGGATGAGATGAATTTAATAAAACCTTTGAAAACACACACGCAATCAGTGTTTTCATACACTGAGTCGGAAATCAGTTTTCAGGGTCCTAATGTATGGATAAGTCGGCCACCGCACCAACACTTGACACCCGGAACTAAAAACCACACCCAGTAAACATAACACTACTACATCACAGAAAATATCAATGTCGTATGTTCTGTTGTACAACTGAATCCTATGATACCAATTTGTCAAGACTCATCCCCTAGGGCCCATCCCGTGACTACCCCAAGCCCGCCTTCCATAGGCCAGGGGATGGAGACTAGAACCAAAGGCATAATTCCCTAAAACTGGGAAGGTATTTCCTTTATAACCCACAAACGCACACAACAGATCATGTAGATGGACACAAAACATTAAGTAAATTGTATAACAAAGTAGTTCTTAAAAGTGAATGGGCCATAAATTCTATCCCAACTATAAAGTACAAAAAACTGAAAGTACTTGTACTGGAAAAAGAAGGAAAACAGCTCTTGGATCATCCATCGGGAAATCCTACCCAAAGGGTAGGTAAAAATAGACTCCATGATGCTCCACGTCCATTTGGTTCGTCCGTGTACCATCACACCATGTGTTCCACCTTCCGGTACTATCCAGTCCTGGTACACTCATCCTCAATCAGTGTTGTCTCTCATCTGTATCCAACAAAACGTGGTGTGGGCATAGCCCATGTAGTGGTGAATATAATGATACTCAGTAGGGACCCCGAGACCCTCAAGGTCTCACAATATCAAACAAGAATAAACCAAGAGTATGAAATAAACAGATAAACCCACTTAGGTATATGCCCATACATATACCTAAGTTATCATGTAATCCATCTCAATCATGAGATAAACACAAAAATTACTTACTCAGCTCAAATCATGATTTTATTTTATGGGTACTATCAGGTAACATCCCAAGTCACACTGTCGAAACCTTGTCTACTGGAGAACTCCACCTATATCGAGTATAGTGGGCCTTCTATGTCACCAAGGCACTTCCCAAAAACCTTGGACTGCTGAGGTAATCCTCTTATTGAGTACCATTGGTCTGCTGTGTCACCAAGGTTCTCTCGACCATGGGTCTGCTACGTCATTAAGGCGCTCCCCCTCGCAGCCTGCTGGGGTACTTCTCTTATCGAGTATCAAGGGTCTTCCGCAACACCAAGGTGCTCCCCCACTGTGGGTCTGCAGCAACTCCAAGGCGCACCCTACTGGGCTAGTCGAATCACTCTGAGTCGAATTGGTCAGTAATCATCAGGTCTCAGCCAGCTACTAGGACTCCTCATTATGCTTGCTCGTCTCCTAGATGATCCGCTCCACGAGCTACAGGTCGATACACCAACTGTCTTGAAGTCCCTTGTAGAAGTATCTCAACAGCATTCCACGACATAGGGGTTTCAACGCAATAGATGATGCGTCAATCGGACTCCCGATATGTGAGTTATTAGCCTTTTAGTCTCGGGGCCCGGTAGGATTTTTTCACGATCCAACCTGACCGTATCTCAAATGTACCCCGAACTCTAGTGGGTTATACTCAAAGGTATTCTAATGCTCGAAGAAAACTCATTCCGCTGATGGTTCTTTAAACAGTCATCCAGTGCCAATGATATGGCCAAAGAAAGTAAAGGGTCGGTAGTGGGCCCACGTCCGGTCCGACCCTGTCCGACCTAGTCTAGGCTAACTCTGTCTAGGACTACCTTGTCAGTCCAGTTGGGTCGGGTCTAACCCATTAGGTGGGCCATCCTATTAGGTTCGGCCCAGCCCATTGGGCCTAGCCCTGCCGGCCGCGTGGGCGGTTTAGCCCGAGCTTGTCCCAGAGCACCGTGGGGGTGTGGCTGGGCCGGTTTGGCATGGGAACCGTGAGGGGGGACCATGGACCATCGCGGGAGGCCTGCACGGCTGGGGTGAAATTTCAGTCAGGTGGCAGCTCGGGAGGCCGGGCGGACGGGCGGACGAGAGCTGGGAGGCAGCTGTGCAGGCAGGTAGGCGGGCCAACGGGTAGCGCGGCCGTTGCCTTCGTCATTCTGTCGCCTCATCGTCATACTGAAGATCATTACAAACATGAACGATAGAGGGGTTGGGCCATGTTGGTTTGGTATGCACCCTCCGTGTTTAGGGTCGTAAGATTTGGCTCTTCAAGGAGTAAGGAATATGAACATAAATTGTATTACATCCTGCGCAACGATTCCTTTCCAACAAAAGAAGATAATAAGGAATGTAGTATTACTCATATTAACCCATTACCTTTATCGTTGGTCGATGATAGAGTCGCGGGGGAGAAGACGGAGAAGATCGTCATTCGTCGCATCTGCCACACACTTTCAATCTCAAGCTCATGTGTTGGCTCATTGATGATGATGTGGAGGGATGTCCAGTTGAAGAAGTCCCACGTCGGTAGAAGCTCTGAGGAAGAAGTTGAAGAAGGTTGTCGTTCTTCTTTCTTCATTCTTCGTATGCGAGAGTTCATCCCTCTACTCCCAAGATTCCACCAAGATGAATATTCCAAGAAAAATAGATAGCCCCTACAAATAATAGATTTTCTATTATTTTAGATTATTGGGTTTAACAATCAAATTGTAGCGTTTAATTAAAAGAGATGGCTCAAATAATTAATGGGTAGGATTTGGAATAATAAATTATGCATTGGTTCAAATAATTAAAGGGGTGGTTGGGGTACCATAAATGGTTGAGGAGGTCAAGGGTCTCCACCTCATTAATGAGGGGAGTTCAGAAATTTTCCTCTGCTCCCTTTAGTACGGGTCAGGTGGTCCCCAACCCTATTATTCAAATTGGGAGGTTATGTGGTCTCGGGTGGTCCCCACCACATTAACCCCACAAGGGAGTTTGAGGCACGGTGGTCCCCACCACTATAACCTCTCATGGGAGGTTATGGCCTGGTGGTCCACACTTCTAAATTCTACAAGGAGGTTATAGATCTAGTGGGACCCACCTCCAAACACCTACATGGCGGCTAAAATAAAAATAAAGTGAATCTCACATTATTTTATTATTTTCAACAAAAACCCAAAAACTAACAGTTATTCTCCACCCAATGCCGTCAAAGTGAAAGTCTCCTTAAGAGAATACTGGCGCTAAAAGTTGAAAGGTGTCCTCAGATTTCAATTCTGAGCACAGGTTCAAAAGTTAAAAAATGCGCTCGTACGTTTACTGAACATACCCGAACAAAACATCTAAAATTGATTCCAGGCACAATGGGCCTCAGAATCATGCACGGTCAATTTTTGTGGACTCGTAAAATTACCAAGTATTTCTGAAAAAAAATTCCACCGAATTTATGGGTCATTACAAGATGAATAAAAATGAAACATAAAACATAGATTAATCATATAATAAATAGTTGAAAATAAATATATTTTTTTTCAAAAAATCTCAATGAAAAATAATTTATATTCATTCAAAACCACCAACTTGAAACTTAAAAATGTTACAAATATGTGTTTTTGAAAGCCTGTAAAATATAAACTATATGAAATATATAGATGAATTTTAAAATATGGAATAAACATATAACAAATAGTTGAAAAAAAAAACAATTCATTAATAATGTTGATGAAAAATAATTTATAAACATCCAAACACACCTACTTCAATCATTAAATTGTTTTAAGTATATGCCACTGAAATAATAAAATATAAATTATAAGATCAATATAATTTAATCCTAAAACATGGGTTAAACACATAATAAATAGTTATTAATTAATTAGTTAATTAAATATATAATTATTAAATATATAAAATTATTTAGTTAATTATGAATATAATTATTAATAATATATTTATTTAGTTAATTAATAATATTATTATTAATTATAGAAACAGTAATTAGTAATATAATTACTAATTACATAATTAATAATTAAAAAGTTGTTAATTTTATAATAATTAATAAGTTAATTAATAAAATAATTATTAATTATATAACAGTTAATTTGTTAATTAGTAATGCAATTATTAATTATAATTATTCATTGTATCAATTAACTATTAATTGTTAATAATTAATTATATAATAATTAATTTTTTAATTCGAAATATTATTATTATTTATATAATAATTCATTAGTATGTGAGTAATATAATTTTTAATTATAATTATTCATTTTAATGAAAAAATTATTCATTATAATTATTAATTATTAGTTAGTAAATTAGTAATATAATTATTAATTAAAATTATTAATTATTAATTATTAATTATTTTTTATATAATAATTAATTAGTTAATTTTTAATATAATTAGTAATTGAAATTAATTACATTTTTAATTATTTATATAATTATTAATAATATTTATTAATTATAAGTAATATAATAATTAATTACACAATTTGTAATATAATTACAAATTAGAATTACTAATTATTTATTATATAATGATAAATTAGTTAATTAGTAATATAAATATTCATTATAATTAATATTTATATTACTAATAAACTAATTAATAATTAATAAATACTATTTATTAATTAAAAATTAGAAATTAATATGAATTATTATAATGAATAATTATATTACTAATTAAATAATTAACTATTATATATTAATTTTTAATAATTACCATTTAATTATCATAATGCATAATTATATTTTAAAATTATATTATAAAATAACTAATTAGTTATTATATAAATAATAATTATATTTCTAAATAACTATATAATTAGTATATAATTAATTATTATTAATTACAAATTAACTTATTAATAATTATACTAGTAATTAAATAATAAATTATTATATAATTAATAATTATATTACCAATTAACAAATTAAAGCATATATAATTAATTATAAATAATTACAAATTAAATATTAAATATATTAAAAATTAATTATTATATAATTAATTATTAATAATTACCAATTTACTAATTACTAAATAGTTAATAATTATATAATTAATAATTAAATGACTACTTGTTAATTAATATATCATATTTAATAATTAATAATTAATATTTATATTGAATTATTATAATGAATAATTATAATGATTAATTATATTACAACATATCTAAATTAATTATTGTATAATAATTTTAAATAATTAATAGTAAGTAAAAATAGTAAATAATTATAATTTATAATAGTATTACTTATTAACTAATTAATTATTATGTAATTATTAATTATATTACTAACTATCTAATTAATTATTATATAATAATTTTTATAATTTCAAATTATTAATTATAACAAAAAAATATAATTTATAATTATATTACTAATTTAAAATTTAACTAATTAATAGTAAATAATTATAATAATAATTATCTAAATAATAATTATTTAATTATTTAAAAATAATAATAATATACTAATTAATTAATATATAAACAGTAATTATATTAATAATTAAACAATTAAATATATTCTTATATGATTCATCTATGTATGAATTTTCAATTATATTGTTTTTAGTTTATATTTTATAGTCATTCAAAGCCACATACTATGAATATTTTTAAGTTTCAAGTAGGCACTTTTGAAGTATTATAAATTATTTTTCATCAATATTTTTTATGAAATTATTTTAATTTTAAATTATTTAATACATGTTTAATCCATTTTTTAATTTCCATTTATGTCAGCCTTATTGTTTATATTTTATTGGTTTTCAACGTTACAAACATGAAATATTTTTAATTTTCATGTTGGTGGTATTGAATTTTCATAAACTATTTTTCATCATCATTTTTTACAAATTTTTATTTGTTTTCGACCATTTCATATATGTTTAATGTGTGTTTTATGTTTCATTTATTTTTGTCTTATAGTTTATATTTTATAGTACTTCAAATCCACATACTAGAAACCTTTTTATGGTTCATGTATGTGGATTTGAATGATTATAAATTATTTTCCCCCATTTTTTAAAATTATTTTTGTTTTCAACTATTTATTATATTTTTAAAATAGATTTTATGTTTCATTTATTTTGGACTTATAGTTTATATTTTATAGTCTATCATAGAAACATATTTGAACCATAATCCCACATCCAAAATGCATAATGTTCTTTGTAGGAAAGGGAGAACATTAATCACAAATCGAAAGTACTGAATGACTTCTACGACATTCCATTTTATAAATGGGAGCCCTAGTTGAGGGATTTAGTTAGAATCTATAATATTCTAATGGTAGTACTACACGATATTATTTAGCAGATAAATTCTTTTAAATTATATAGTTTTCTTATATATAAATATAAACAAAACTAAACCAAATAAAAATTAAAAATTAAAATATAATAAGTAGAATATATAAAATAATATTTATTTGGTGTTTTTTGGTGAATGTGGAGACACCACTATAGCCTTTCGGCTTAATCGAAAAGGCAACAACATGCATTCCGCATTTGCATGTATACAAAAAGTCAGCAACACACCTACCACCTTTCACAGAAATTATCAACAAAATAAATTAACCTAAGAATTTTTAAAAAATGGTTTTTTCAAAAATCATATTAAAAAAACTCACATGTCACACATAAGTTAGATAAAAAAATACATATAAACGAGGTTCATATATACTCAAGACGAATATATAGATGTTATATACATGTGATCTCTAACATACATTTAATGAATTTGTATATCTAGGTATAATTAATCTATAAAAAACATATGTCCCATATGTAATTTAAATTTCACATTAACATAGCAGTTGAAACCAATCTGACCTTTATGTAGGTCACATAAATATATTCTAACCCTTTAACAGGTTTAGGACTTATATATGGTCATAAAAAATAGAGATTAAACATCCCTCATATATCACCTTGACATACACATTATAGAACCAAAACAAGGATTACCCATATATGAATAAAAAATGATCTATATGTAAACTCGAACTACCTTTTTTAGGAAAGAACTACTATTAAACAAAACATGAATTGTATTTATGCACGGTGGGATTAAATTACAATATTTTAAATTTTTAAAAATAACAAATATAATTTCAAAAGGATCTGATTTTTATTTTAATCTTTTTAATGACATTGAATCACAGTAAAATTTTTGGAAGAATTCTAGAATTTATAAAATAACTTATATGAATTCCAAATCATTTTTTATAATAAGAAATAAATTTTATGGCCACATTTCATATTGAATGCATCTGTAAATATTATAAATTTCTATAAAGAAACCATATATAATTGAATATTAAAATATTAAATTAAAAAATATTTAAGTAAAATTCAGGATAGAACATTATATACTACTCGAATAATTCCCAACATTGAGCATTAAAACAATACCCAATAAAGAATAAAAAATTCCTAAGATAATTAAATGGGAAACATAACACATCACATAAATTCCAACGTAATATTTCTTATTTTGAGGACTCTATTAGTGATAAGGATGATAATTCATAAATATAACGTCCATGGGATGTTACCTAGGAAATTACATAAATCACTAGTAATATTCCATTGGGAGGGGTTGATCCACACTTATTAATTTAAACATCATAATTTAATTTTTTTATTTATATTATAATTTCTATTTTGTCTGGTCTTTTTAATCAACATTGAAATTTATATACAAATCCACTGAAATAATCAGTTAAAAATGATTAATTATTATTTTTATCACATAAAAAATTTATCATTCTAAGAAATTGTAAATAATAGTTAGTAGGTGAACATATAATATTTATCTCATGTTTTATTATAAAATATATTATTATTTTTAATTACTATTATTCCCATCAAACTAATCGTGAAACATCATATCATTATTTTAATTATCACTTGAATTTCATAGGTGTCTGCTTTATGCTTTATACTTAGTCAAAACATATAAGAGTATCCCATATAAAATTTTAAATAATTTTTTATCATCTGGAATTGGCATGTTTAATTTTGTTCCAATAATAAATATCATGGTACAAAAATTAGAATTCGTGCATAAATAAATCTTATGAAATTCAATTTTTATTTCAATATATAGTTAAAAAACTAGTTGATTTATCACAAAACATCATAGTGTAATATAAATCAATATATAATAATAACATTTAAATTTACTACAAGTTTCAGGTTTAATGATATGTCCATAACACATAGATTGATACACTACATTCATTTATTTTATATTTTAAAATTTGAAAACCATTCCATGAATCTAAATAATTTTTTTAAAAAAATCACAGGATTTCAGTTATTTATGATGTCTTCCACAAACTACATTAGTGAAAATAACCTATAAAAAATATTTAAAATTATGTAGAAATATATTCCTAATGTAAAAACCATTAAGATAGATTTAATATCATAACAAAATCACGGATAATTGAATCATTTTATAAAAGAAATATTATCCTATATATATTTCCCCCTTATAGTATGACATCAAACCCCCTACATCACATAATTATCACTGCATCGTGAAACCCACTGAAATATTCCATAACATAAAATATATAAAAATATTCATTTCCCATTAATATATAATCAACCATTTCTTCCACTCCAACTTGAAAAAACCTCAATGTAACAGAAAATTCAAAACTACCTCCCAACCAAGTCAACCAACTACAACCCCACAGTCCAATTCCCAAAAAGCATAAAATCTAGACATAACATTACCTTAAATACTACCACTAATTTCATATTAAAAAAACATTAGAAATAAAAATAAACTTAACATTCATAAAATAAAAAAAAATCACATTTCATTATTATTTCAAAAAAGATAATGTATAAAAATCATAACACAATCTCCCAGTTTTTTCTAAATAACCTCATTCATTATATCTATTAAATTATTATCCATTTTAATTTCTGGTGATTAATATATATAATAATGGTAACAAAATCTTATAAAATCAAGGGGACATATATTAAAAATAACATCATACATATTTTAGAAAAAATCATATTATTTGAAAGTGAAAAGTGCATCATGGGATAATTCTAGTGAATCGACATTTAGCTAGAATATTGTTTGCTCATGGAAACTGATTTTCTATATCACATTTTAAGACTTCAATGAAATCAATAATCATGTTTGGTTTCAAAACATACATTATATATTTTATAGATAAATTCTATAAATTTCATCATTTTCTGTATTTTAATAACATTACGTACTTGTAATTATAATATTAAATAAATATTATGACCTGAAAAATGTATAAATATCAATATATTCATTCTTAAATGAATTTTTCATTAATAAATCCATCACAAAGAATGAAATAATTCAAATAAAAAAATATAATTTCATGGTATATTATTTTTTTCCATCATTCATACTAATTAGGTTGTAGTTAATTATTATATAATCATATTACAACTAAAGTAACATAATTATATTATGCATTTTTGGTAATCCATTTTCATCAATATATCTATTCAAATATCTAAATATAAAACAAACTTATGAAGGAATTTTTTAATTTGGTAACTTAAATTAGATGCAAAATTAAATAATGCATCAATATTATTCCTTATAAATGGACCTTATGTGTAGAATTACATACCATAATAAAACATTATTTTTCCCTTTTATAAGACAATATATAATTTAAAAACACCAATTTTCATAAGAATTGTTTTTTAATTTCGTCATTTAAATAGTGTTGTATTGAGAATAATTGGTTATGTTAAAAACGAAAATCCAGTTTAAATAATGAAAAATGTCATTAAATTTTTATATTTTCCAATGTAAATCATTTATATGTCCTTACGTTAATTATAGAAAAAATACCAAACAATATTCTATAGTATAGCCATAGTAAAATGACGATATTTATAATGATTATAAGATTATACACAATATATATAATTTTAAAAAATTTAATAAAATCTATTCCATGTTTCATGATTTTGGATTTCAGATTAATTACATTGACTGTATTACTAGAAACATTAAAATGAATCAAAAAAGTTATTTACACACAAAATTTACACCTTAATCTTACTTTACTAACAATTATACCTATCATGTATATACTCCAACATCTTAACAACATAAACATATAATTATATTCCATAGAAAAAAAAGTTAATAGTAATATTTAGAAGAACATGTACAAATTTTTGAAAGGTGTTTTTTGGATACTTATTACAATTAACATACTTTGTTACACATTCATTTAATTTTATGAAATCATCCAACAAATAAAATTATAACCATTAATATTCATCTTATAAAATGTTAGTCATAAAAACAAAAACAAGATCATATAAGTAATTAATAATTCATAAAATCACACGAGGCATGTAACTCATAGTGATTTCATCTATAAAAAGTTAATCATTCACCTAAACATTCCCAAAAGATGAAAAATAATTTTGGATTGGAATATTGGTGATAGTAAATATATATTTAATGGGATGTCTATTTTTCAAGATCAAATTTCAGACATTCATTTTTATTCTCACAATCTAAAATGATAAAAATATCACTTCGTCATACCTATAATCACAATCCTATTGTTCAATCATTTTCTCTGATACTACTCTTTTTTAAACCACTCAATTATAACCCTACTACAATGTATATGAATAGATTCAATGATCCTTGATTCACACATCAAAATAGTGAGAGTGTATCGATTAAAATTTATATAATAATATTTCTATATTGGTAAATTTTTCCTCAATAAAAGATTTCAAGGAAATGAGATCTGGTGTAATAAAAAAATAAAAACCAAAATATTCCATTCCTTAAATAATTCCACCAATAAGAATGCTAATTTCATTTTAAATTCATCACATTTAAAGGACAACTATAGTGGAACTATAATATCCATGTCATCAACTAACTCTATGAAGGATACAAGAATAATATCTCCAATCTATACCAGATAATCCAAAAATAATTTAGCACCCTTATGTGCGGTTTGAAGTATGGGTGTACTCAGAATGATCATCCTTATTAAACTAATACATATCATTGTGTAATAAATATTCTGGAGTAGTATTGAGTGAAAAAATAAAAGGAAATAATTACATACATAATCATTTGTAGAAAAAATAACAATATACTGAATAAAATTATAATCTATAATTTCTATAAAAATTTCACAACACCGTCAAGTGAGCCTCCTACAAAAGGAGAAAAACCAACCACCATCATTAACAATCAATCCAAAAAAATTTCTATAAACTTTCCTAAAACTATCCCATATCTAGTATAAGGAAATTATTCACCACTCTTACCACCCTTTAGATTTATTCAACCACAAAAAAATTAGCTATGAAGAAGGTGTGCCTCTCCCTATCATGGAAGGAACATAATGATATAACTAGAACATAAAGACATTATCATTTCATATCTACACTCCAACCATATTTTGTAGGTTAATGTATAAGAAAAGTACTTACACCTCAAACTCTATTCATTTCATGTATATCACTTTCCAATGAAATATAACATCTAGATATTTCCACCAAATCCATATCACCATTATTCATTTCAACCATTTATGAAATTATCTAAACAATGTATCAATAAATATATGTTATTGTGATCATTATGAAAAGAAACCTTATTCCCTCCACCAACAATGGAAAAACGCCCCCCATGTAACATAATTATCCCATCAAATGGTATACCACATACTATTTGCATTCCATGGATGAGAATAACATCTTTGATCCATTACTTCCCAGGAATGTATGTATCACTTAATCCATCCTTTCATAAAAAACTTACCCAAAAAATAATTTATCAAATAGAAATTTTATAAAAACCATATTTCATATGTCACAATTTACAATAAAAAAGAAATACATTGAATGTCAAAATTCATTTTGAAATTATTTCACACAATAAATACATCAATGATTTATATAATTTTCATCCCCATGTATTACTAATTTTGAACATCTTGAATTTTTTTATTCAGTCATCCCATAATACTCCAAATTCCTCATCAAACCATAAATTTATTAAATATACTCGTTTATTATAATAATTAAAAAAATATAAATTAATAAATTGCATGGCACTACCCAGTTTCATTTTTTTGAACAAAACATATTCTATTCTAGTATATTATAACCTCTAGATTCAGAAAAAACTAATTAATTATCCGGATTAATGATTTGTAACAAATTCTAATAGTGGGGATCATATAAACAAAATATTCCAATAATATCATAGTATCACACCATAATTAATCCATTAATATAAATGTATTAAGAACAACTATAACTGTAGGTATAAAAATAAACGTTCTTGAACAAATCCTTATTTCAAATCCTATTTATTAATGTAACATTTTATGTATATGTTATGATTATTATCAATTAATATTAAGTGATTGTAGTATTTTATCAAACCATCAATTCATACATTCAGTGGTACGAAAAATTCACAGAATAATTGAGGCCCATGCAATTATGGTAAATATACAACAATAGTTATATAATATTTAAAATTACCGAAAAACATAAAAATTATATGGTTCTCATGAAACATCATTAATAAAATTATTACATCAACATCACATTCTTATTTATATTCCAATATTCTCAAATTTTTTAGTTTATGTAAATAATAATTGTAGCATCATATATATGATACAGAAATATATTGTAACATTAATATGTAATATATAGAATTTTTAATTGCCTATTATTTTTATTTAATTGTTTTCACATTAGATGTATTCACTATAATAAATCCTATAATAAATTTTTACATAATAAAGAATAAGAGTTTTAAAATCCACTACCACGTGAAGATGTTATAATCTAATATAATATAATTGAATTCAAACATCAATAATGACACATGAAAATAATTCAAGTCTTCATCACCACTTATATTATTAAAAAATTAATCAACATGTATTAAAAATACTCATGTAAAATTAATTCCATAATCTAGTTATAATTATTGATATGAGTGAAGGTGGATATGGGAATATACCATAATTAAGGGAATACAAAATAACCACAAATTTAGATGTCAGGAATCTATGAAATGAGGGGTAAACTATCCCAAGAGAGACCCTTAATGAGGTAAAGTTGTTAACAGAACAAATTCGATTGATCCTAGAATATGGGTTGAAATTAATCTTTTAGAAACCTACAAAAGATTTTCTTATGACATAAAGGTATCGAATAATTCCATAATATAATTAATCAAATGAGCTCCATGGCCATTACTTTCCAAATAATAGGTTATCCCTATTTTAGTATTTATGTTTTTATTATATAATATATTCTAGACCTCTTCCATGAGCACTCGATGTGTTACGTAAATTTATGTAGTCTATTTGGCTTATGAAACAAATTCTAGAGAAGGATCTAAGGATTTGTAATGACATGATTTTTGTTTGATCCGAATCCTCATACTACTCTCCTCTTAAATTCAAAATAACTTGGTACATATCTTTTCAACCATACCACTTTATAATTTAAAACTCTAAAATATCAATACCCACTAAAGTTGAAAAAGGTACAATTTTATGGCATGTTGGAATTTATACATACACTAGGGTGAAACACAATATCACCTAAATCATTTTTCCATGATTTATAAAAGCGAAAATCACTAAGTATGATAATAATTGATAATACATTAATTAATGATGTACTCCCATTAGATCCCCAATTAGAAAATATCTTGTTCAAATCACCCTAATGTACGATCTTTACATTTGTAATTTCCAATATTAAAACAGATAAAAGATCGGGAAAACCTTACATCGACTAACATATAACCTATATCTGAGAAGCATCTCTACCCAAACATATAGATCGAAGTTATAAACATGTGTGATCCGACATAAATTTATAAAACCTATTGATGAAACATTACATGGGCTAGAAGTAAAGCCTAACACGTATTCTGCTAAGAATTTATATTTACTAATGTGATGAAAATAAAATGGACCATTATTCATGTCTTTGAAGAATGTGATTACCATTACATAGTTGAGGGCCATGGATAATGGTAAAAAATGGAAATATATACTTCTTTAATATCTTAGGGTGAATTTTACAAAGGATAATAGAACCTATGAAAACCCATATGTGATTAAAAAATTACCCATTTATGAACACGAACTACCTTTAAAAGGGTGGGTAAAACTATAATATAAAACATTAATTGACATTAAATAATTAAGGACTCTATTTAAATACTAAAAGGTAGGATTTTATTCATTTCCTCAGATTATTTACATAAAATTAACATATATATTTTTTATGTAATTTAATCCCATTAATAATTGACAATTAATTATAGATTCTACAAACTAAATTTATAAATAAGAAAATTAATTTATATAATAACAAAACCTTGTTAATGCCACATTTAAAATGGAAAAATATAATTCAATCTCTTAACTCACTGGGAAAACTATTGGAAATTCCTACTACCAAAAAATAATGAAAAATATCTAGCATAAAATAAAAATATCTATATTCATACTCATTGTATATTTTCTTTTGGGCTAAAATGGTGGAATAAAATATTTATTAATTATCTCTAAACAAATATATCCATATTTTTAAATAAATGATATCATTTTGTGTAGTTTCACCCATCACAACCTTTGTCTTTCATTATAATCGGATATGGATAAATATAGTATTTCATAAAAACAATTTCTCAATGAATACATCATTATATATTATTTATAATTAAAGGTGATATAATATATAGTTAGATAATTTTATTGACTTTAAAAGTCTAATTACATTATCATGTTTAATATAATTAATAATGATGAAATTTCTTATATAATTTTATTATAATATATTGATATATTTATAGAAAAAATAATAATTATCGGCTAGGAATGTTTTGATAATTCATAATCCTAGTATATCAACATGGATAATTATTGATTATATAGCCCTATTAAAGAGTGGGGTTTCTTAGGAATATAATATCATTTGTTAAATTCATATGATGAACACATTTGACTTACTTTGTGATATATGGATCCTATATTTTCTTTGAGGTTATTTGATAGGTATCATGGGAAAAAAATCTTGGTATTGGGTATATGACCCCACATTATTAATTATGATGTTTGGGATTTTTATTATACGTTATTATGAATTAAGAAATATGATTTAATTTCTGGAGCTAGATATAGCTATAAATTTCACTAGTAGGAATCTTTAGATAAATATTTATGTAATTTATTGTATAACTACTCTATTATAGATGATTTCAAAGAATAAGGCCATTTTAGTATTGTTATGATGTCTGTCACTATGAAATCCTTCATTATGAGTTGTATTATTATTATTCATATAATTATTTGTTTATATTTTTGTACCAAGGTTATTTTATGTATATATAAAAATTATTAATATACGTAATGATTATATTATTCCAACTATGTAATCTATATTGTTTATATTCTATGATAGCCTTGGTTATGACATAAAATATTATGTGTCCCATCTAACAAGATAATTTTTAACAATTTTACAAATTAACCTTGAAGTATGATTCAAAGGATATAAGGATAAACATGGAATGATAATATAGATTAATGTATTCATAGTTAGAATATTATGTATCTAATATATCTAAATGATCAAATATGCTTCATATTTCTATTAATGAGACCAACTATTTCTAATGAATAGTTTTTATATTTGTTATGAATATGACGAATAAGAAGGAATAATAAAAATAGTGTTAGATTATGTTTTCATCACATGAATTAGTTTTTTGTGGTATTAAAATTTATAAAATATTTGATCTTTCAAGTCTAAATATAATGATTCATTTTATCCTGATTCGTGTAATGATGTTATTGGGTAATGTATTTAAATAATGAAATAAGGTTAAAAAGGGAAGAAGGTGATGTCTAATTACTAGAATAAGAGGTGATGAACCATATATTGAAATTTACATAACCAAATATTTGTTATATAAGGTATAAATACCAAAATATTTTATTACATAGATTTGTAACTTAATATCCATATATGTATATATATAATTATAGAAATTTGGAAATGTGATTTGTTTTGTATGAAAATATACAATATCAATTGTTCATATATGGATATAAATTTATTTGTACATTAATTTGGATGTGTAAACATTCATGTTGTAAAATTTTACATGTATTTGGATCTATAAAATTAGTGAATTAATAATATATGATAATATACAACACTTTGGATGTAGTTAAATGTGAAATAAATTCCAGATTAGTTAAATTTCACATTAAAGTAATAAAAAACCATAAACAAAATGCCATGACACAAGGGAGATACACTGAATCTCCTTCATGTTAATCATATATACATGGATAAAAATTTTATTTTATAATTTTCTTGAGGATATGAATATAAAGGATATTTTTTTGAATGATTTAAAAAGGTAAGTGTTCATGACTTGAAACTAGGTATCATTGATGCATTATTGAAATCTGTATCTACAATTTTTAAATGGAAATTATAAAATGGGGTATTTAAGGATCTATATTTTAAAAAAAATTTGAAAAATAAAAAATGAATTAAGAGTCACTTTGAATATCAATGAGAGGTACTGAGAGAAATATGATTTCACTATATATTATTTATTATATATACGACCATAGATGATGATTTTCATTTTCTAGAGTCAGAGTGAGGAATCAAATAAAGAAAAAATAAAATAGTAATGGTACAAATATTATTTCTTTATTATTATGTGCAGGATGAAAGAAGAGGAAAAAACAAACTTTTAGATGAAGAAATATTATGTATTCAAGAAGCACAATGAAAATATATTGAAACCCATGGGTTATGTACTATCCAATTGTTGCAATGTCATTGAGGTCAGATAAACTATGTGAGAATAACATGAAGTATCAAATTACTTTAGTGTAATAGTAGTGATGGATATACAATTCATTTAGTTATCCCTATGGATTTTTTTTTCAAGTGGGCTATGTGATATAAAATTATTCCTAGATTATTCATTTGATTAATTAACCGTGTTTATAAGTAAAAATCATATAAAATAGAGTGTAAATGGGTTTATTGTTATATTATGTTTAAGAAGAATTATTTCCCACTATCTAGAAGAGAAAATTATTTTGAAAACAAGAAGATATAAAATGATATTGACCACTTCGTCACCCCCACCTCATAGTGGTAAAAAATATCATGACATGACGTTACAATTTTTTTCAATTCCATGCTTCATTGATTTACACATGGTTTTTTGAAGTCTGAAGAATAGGAATATTAACATTTATTTTTTGGAATTAGTCAAAAGTATTGGAATTTTGGTCATTGATATGATTAATTATCATATATCAAAGCGTAAAATTCTATCCTATATTTCATCCATCATCTATGATGTTTTGTCTGTTAGTACAATTTGTTTCATTCCACATGTTTAATATTCCCCATTAATTGATGTAGATAATATGAATATCAATAATGATGTCTGATGTAGAAATTTTATACTTCCCCCCTCAATGAAATTTCATTTCTAATGGATAATGTAATGGGATACTTTTAATTATTTTGGAGAAATTTAAGAATAATTATGAAGAGAAAATTAAAGTGAAGGAAAAAATTTAAAGAAAATTAAAATTAAATATAAATATATAATAATAAAAGATGAATATTTTATTAGTGAGTTCATGACAAGGTATAATGAAATTTTAAATAACATTAATAACTTTGAATAAAAAATAGAGGACTCAAATGATAAAGAGAATATCATGAAAATTATTTAAGAATGATTGGACACCAATGTAAACTCATTAGAACGTGGTGATAAAAGAATACTATGTGTGGATCTGTAATTCCCCATGTTTTTATGAATTTTTATTATATTTAATATAATCATTTTTATATCTTTCTTTTCACATAATGTAGAATAGAGCATCAGTTACATGAATTAACTATGTCACTTATTCATTATATGAAACATGATGACAATATTTGTATACATGAAAAATATACATTGGCCTCTGGTCCACTCAAAACAATTATTGACTTATGTTATAAATTTTTTTTGTTCCTTCGATAGGTTGCGTTACACGTAAGACATAGTTTTACAAAACTAAAATGTAATATTAATATATTTAATAAATAATATTTATAGTTTCACCAATCCATTTGAATGTGGGTACTAAATAAGATTAATTCCAGTTTAAACATATGGTTTACCCGAGTATATAATAATATTTATTTGTTAGTTAATTAACTACAAAAAATATAATTACCTTTAAAAAATTTTGGGAATCATTTGCTGGAAGACTATATTTATAAAATAGAATATGTTTTAAATAAGTAAATTAATTTAAAAATTTATAATAAATGATATTAATGACATATATATATTTTGTAATATTAAATATTTAATGTTCATATTATGTATTTCTTTATATGGTAGAAAATAATAAATCATATTTTCGGCATAATGATTTATATATTTTCCTAAAAGGTAACTTTATAGTATTTCAGTGGCACACATATTTGAAATCTAATTGATGAAAATTTTAAAAATAGTATTTAAAAAATCTTTTCCTAAAGTAAAATATCAAAATATAATTAAGTAAAAATTTATATTCTTTTGAGATGAATAATTTTTTGAGGAATATTGGAAAAAACTGAATTATAATTAAAAACTATATTTTTGTCTATTTTATTTATATATAAAAATTATATTTTAAATTATATCTTAATCTATATTTAGATAAATTACAAATAAATTAATAAAATCATGTTTATTTTAATCATTTCAAATTTAAATTTAATATAAAAACATTTCGATTTTGTGAACATTTTTACATTAAAAACTCATTTTTCATCGTTTTGGTGTGATTAATTTGAATTTAATTTTTGAAAAATCTATGAATGGAATATTAATAAATTCATATCTTATTATGAATAATAATAATTTTTAGATTCTATTATGGTCAACATAGTTTTTTACCAGTAATATTATCAAAAATATTTATAATTAATTATAGCAATTACAGTTGAAACGAGATTACCTG
This sequence comes from Viscum album, assembly GCA_963277665.1. NCBI lineage: Eukaryota > Viridiplantae > Streptophyta > Magnoliopsida > Santalales > Viscaceae > Viscum > Viscum album. The sequence continues at coordinate 882,014,188 of OY728166.1, forward strand.
GTGGGAAAACATTAACTTAAATGGACAAACTACCTAATAAAAAGCACAAAATCCATTTCATTTCAATATTTATACCATATTGATATTTTTATATATCATTAACCATTATTTTAGGCACATTATGTTACTGATACCTCTAAATATTGTTTAGCTATTTATAATTAGAAGAACGCCACTCGTCCTATAGTAAAAATGAAACTAAATTCCCCCTTCTTAACAAATATAAAGCACTCTTTAATATACCAAAAATTAAAAAATAAAATCCCAAAATAAAATAGTTCATTAAAAAGATCTCAATTTTTAATAAATCTAAAAATGGAATCCATTTGGCTGAAACAAAAATAGTTACAAAAAGAAGTGGTAACATCTATTAGCAAGCTCTTTTGTTTTTTTTCTACACACCTCCAATTATTATATTTATATGATTATTTAATAACCAAAAAATTTATATATATATTTTTTATTTTATTTTTATATACTAACCTCATAAAAAGTTCAATGAAATTGGTAACACAATCATCATTCATGTGTTTGGCGGACTAGAACCTCACAAACTGATGGCGTTTATTCTTATATTCCCACCTCTCATGGTTTGTAATAATTATGTAAATATAGGTTTTATATAATATATATGAAATTTATGATGTAGTTATTAATTTTTTATAAATTAAATTACACATACCTTCATACATTCTATTTTTTGGAATATAATAAAATCAATTGTCGATGTGTGGTATATCACCTCCTTACAAAGATTTTATTCGTCCACACATTACTGAGAATGTAATAATGATGGGTTTTGTAAATTTATATGACATATATGGAATAAAAATTTTCTATGATTATAATATATATATATATACATATATTTAATTTATATTCATTTATTTAATATGACAAGAAAAGAGAAATAGTGTTCATACAAACATATGACCCATTATCTCTATGAACGATGTATTGCATTTAATATTTATCTATTATATATATTATTATAAATAATTTTATAATAAATAAATATTTTATTTACTAAAAGTTATAAATTCTTCGATTTATAAAATCATGATCTATGTAAGATGATGATGAATAGAAAGTTAAAAAATTTATAAAAAAAAGTGATTATTACCTGAAAGGTAAAATTAACATAATATTATTTATAAAAGTGTAATATATAAGGTAAAAATAAAATTAAATATGGAATTATATTTAAGAATATAATTTTTTAATATGTACAAGATACATATATTTGTTATATAAGAGGTTTTAAAATTTACTAACAAAGTCAATAAATAAGGTAAGGGTTTCCTCATCTCACATTAATTTCTCAGTGGTTTATGCTATATTTACCACTTATTATTGTACTGTGGTGTATATATTACCATATGAAATGTTATATAAGGAATTTAATTAACTATATGTCATTAAATTTATTTATTTATGTTAAAATTTCAGGTATCTAGTAATTAAAATGTTACTCATGTAGTTGGGTATTTAAAGTCCCACTTTTATTTCAGTAAGACTTATGCCTTATTGACCACTCCATTATCTTCAGTGGTCTATATATACATCATACGAATTTATTATATTTTTTAATACTATCCTTAATTTAAATTTTATTAAAATAACAATTTTATGATCTGTCTTTAATGGGGTTTAAATTTAAAATTTTACCAAATATGTAATGTAATATTGTTTTAATTGGTCTTCTTTGTGACACATGTTATGTTACAAACCTATATTATTCTACAAGGTGTGAATGATTTACATTAACATATTTTATCATTAATATATTATATTAAATTATATTGTAATATTTATATAATTTTATTCTATCTTGGTGATTTTGATACAATGTTACCAAAATTATAAGAGTTTATTGCTACAATATCTTAATTTTCATGATTGTATATTATTACACCTCCATTTATGAAATATTATGATCCATATGTCAGGAAATGTCACAAATTTTATTATCCTTAGGTTATTCATTTTATATTAATGTATTTTCAACATTTTTCCATTCTTTAGAACTTAAGTTTATTAAGAAAACATTTATGTTAATTTGAACTTATTTCTCTCGTCATTAATGAATATATGTTCTTCCAAAACCATGTTTTATAAAAAAGATTTCAAAGATTTTCTTATATTATATTCTTAAATTTAAATTTAAATTTTAAAATTTTCTTACAATTTAAAAAAAGTTTTTTAAAAAATGATATATTTTTAATTTTTTGGTCGGGGAATATTTTTAAACATTTTACGTCTTAAAATTAATGTCCTATATATGCAGATTTATCAACGGCCATGAACATTGATTCATTGAATAATATTTTTAGGTTTACAAGATTAATTTTTATGGTATTATATACTTGATTTTTGAGATATTTATTTTTTAAACTGGTTTTCAAAAAATTGTATTAATAATATTGATGTTTAATACATGTATTAAAATATTTTTCTGAGATTCTATTGAATGTTTTCAATGAAACATTCAATGAAATAACTTTTACAAATTGTTTTTTAATTATTATGTCTTTTAAATGATTTTAAAAACATAATTTATATGTTTTAAATTATTCATATTCAATGAAAATTATTTCAAATAGTTTAAATATTATGTTACATGTTTCTAAATCTATTTTCAAAGAAAAAAATGTAAACATTTAAATATTTAGAAACAAAAATTTCCAATTTCAAAAGGGAATTTTCCCATTGAAAAGTTTAAATTATTCAAATTTTTAATTAATATATATTTTTCTTTTTTTAAATAAAATCATTTGAAAAACGTTTTATATTATATTAAAATTGGTTTTCAATGAAAGGTCATTTCCATTATGAAATGATCCAGAGGAAATAACAAAATCTATCTCTATACTAGATGATATACATTTATAGTTTATTTGTAACAAGGAATGTGATACAAGAAAACCATTCTATACATTCCTTGAATGGTTTATTATCATGATGGAATGTGGTGTACGAAATTTTTTTCCCTTCTATGATAGATTGTACGATAAAATGATTATGAAAACTACATACATTCATAGGATTTTATATGATTATGATACCTACCTATTTTCCATGGTTTATGATATTATGAAATATTTATGATTCCCATTAAATTTCATGGGTTATGAGATGATGTTTATGAATCCCATATTTTTTTATGGTTTAGGATATGATGAATAATTCACTATCATTTGGAACTTATATGTTTGTTTTCATTATGATATTTTTGGAACCTATCTCTCTTTCTAATTCATTGTATAATGATATATATCCCATTAGATAGACATGGATGGAATGAGGAGTTATCTCGATTATGTAAAGGAATTTTCTAAGAATGTTGGTCTTTGTAGTGATCCTTAACTTCTAAGATGGGTTTGGAAGTGAACCATGACAAATGATATGGTTTAGAGGGTGAATCCATTCTAATATAATAAAAGTGATACAATTGGGTTTGGTGCTGTGTTATGCACAGTAGTTGTAGACCACATGAAGTACCCTAATGAGTTGTGGCAATGAGCTGTGACATATAGGGAAATATTTTATATAGTTACGTTTTCTACAAAATTCCTTATCTAATTCATATGTTATGAATTCATAGTTTAATCCCTTCATTATGATATGATTAATTTATTGTAAACATAAATTATTTATTCCATAACTCTTGATTATGATCTTTTATATTCTATGTATATTTTTATAATGTTATGGTGCTGATATCATACACTTATGCTCATAATTATTCTTAAATTTCTCCCATTCTTCCCTTACTGAGAGTTTTATATCAATGTTCCTTATGTTTCTATTCCCTAGGTTAAGAATATAAGTACTTTGATTCCTCTTCCTTATAAGGGTTATAGTAATGGAGAACTTTACGGTTGGTAATGAAGCTCACTTATATACCAATGCATATGTTTCCATTTTTCAAAAGGACTAAAACAAAAATATTCCTCAGGTGTTTGTTTGTGTAAATTATTTAGTATTCCACTAAAGTGAGGTAATTTCTATGTATGGGAATCAAGGGTCACAATTGTTTTTATCAGAGTAATATTTTAATAAACATTTATAAAATAAGATGAGGAATATTTCATGATATTCCTTGGGATATTTCAAATGATAAGGATCTGAATGTCTCTAAGGATAAGCCTATGTACTAGTTAAAGTATAATAAAATTTCAAAGATGTGTGGTAAATGATTGAGAAATTTATTCCCTAGAAATAATTCATCTATGGTAACTACAAGTGGATGTGGATCTCTCATTGATGTACAAACGCTAAAAACCCCAAAAACATTATATTGCTCATGAGTCAATTAGGAAATAGTGAATGACAGTGGGCCTTAGTAGAAACCCAGTTTAACACACCCAGTGGATATGGTTTATAAATTTAAAAACAATTTATGAAACATCCTTAATTATTTTTATATAATATTAATATGAATGAAATACATTTTTAATGATTAAATAAGTTGTAATAATTTAGATACCTTATAAGTTATTTTTCATGATTATTTGTGTTTCCTCTATGATTAGTCTTTCTCACATTATGCTTTTGGTTTTATTTAATTACTACAACTAGACAAGTTCATGTTAACAAAAAATATGATGGAAAATGATGTTATTATTATAAAAAATAGTGGATGATGACTTTTAAGAAAAATATTTCAATGATTAATAATATAAAATCACATAAAATAATTAAAAGCATGAGATTTAATAAAATTTGTAATGCATTTAATAAATGTAATATTTGATTTTGTGGTGTCATTTGTCTAAAGTGTTGTTTTCAGCACTAAAATAATTTCCCTATTTTGTAACTAGCATAGTGTTCATGTACAGGGTCAGTCCACAGGGAAAAATTGTTCATGTTTATGTCACTTTATTTGAAATTGCTCTACTAAAAATGCTGAATTTAAATTAGATTTTTTTGGTTCAATATGATGGATCTCAAAAGAGAACTAATTGTTTGGACTTCTCTAACTCACTATGAATTAACTTCAAAATCGAATATTACTTAAAACTGGATTTTACTGGATAAAGATAAAAATGTGTCGGGGATGGAAATTTAAGTGGGTAATTAAACCTTATTACCTATTGTGTTATGTTGTTCATAGTAACCCACATTTCTAGGTTTTATTTGGGTCAGAACTACCTTGTTCCAGTGAGTTCCTATTAAGTTGGTAGAAATAAATCCCTTGGTCTGAAAATTGATTTCTACTGACTATAAATTTAATAACTACCCTCTAGAAACAACAATTATATCAAATGGTCGTGGATATCCTTGTCACAATTCTCCCAAAGATCCCTGTAAACCCCATTATTTATCAGATATGTGGTTTCCTGTGAAATAAGATACAGAAGTTGTGATAATTGGGTGAGAGATGATGAACAAACACAAGAATAGAGAATCCAGTTCAAATGAACCCAACCTTTTCCCCTTCCCAACACAATGGGGGGGGGGGGTTAGCTACTCATGATGTAAATGATAATAAACATACAAAAATTCATAAGAGAGTTAATTACAATATAAAATAGATTAATCTAAAGCACAAAAAATACTGAGAAAAAGTTCTCCAAGACCTTCCTCTCTAAAAAAACTCATTTCCCAACCCTCCAATTCTCCTCTCTCAAATCCTCTTCTTATCTAGGATCACCCCCAGGTTCTTCTCAGTTAGAAAGGACCTTTTTAGAGTTTTCCAAAAGCACGTAGAAAGGGTACCCTAGGTCAAGGAATAGGTGATAATTGAAAACCTAAAAAGATACGGTTGTAGTAGTCCACACATTTTTGGGTGCATAGTTTTTTAGGTCGTGCGCCACCCGTGAAAATGACTCTGTCTCAAGTCCTTATGTCCACATGGTTTTCCTATATGGGCTGCATGATTTGGCTAAGCTGTGGGAAAACCATGTGGATGCCTCTTTTTATATGTGCATGTCTCACACGATTTCTTTGATGGGCCGCACAGTTTTGGTATGTTGGGTGCCAAACATAAAGTCCTTTCAGTCATGGGAATCTTCTTCTACACAGTTTGAACAAAATTTGGATAACTGTGTGGTAGTCATGTTGTTCCCTTTCTCTTTGAAATTTCTGAAATCACATATCCTTCATGTCTCGTTGCTTGATCCGCGTGACTCCAGTCCGACATAATTAGGAAAAGGGTCCAAAAGTCATCAATTCCCTTCTGAATCTCCAAAATTCCCAGAAATTTGTTGGCACCAAAAGATTGGACGCAAATAGAAGAAGAAAAACAATCACGCGTGCTGCCTCACGAAGCGCTGATGTAGAGGACCCCCGAGCAATGCGGCCACCACGAAGCAGAGGAGGCGGTAAAACTCTGTGAACACACTGACATTCGTGAGCCCACCGCGAACCCCTCGAGGCGGTAACCCTGCATGATCGCCCTGACGTTCGCAAGGCCGCCACGAAGAAACGGAGGCGGTAACGCTCTACGAACCCCCTGACATTCGTGGGCCCGCCACGAAGCAGCGGAGGTAGTAACCCTCTATGAACCCTGTTGACGTTCGTGACCCGCCACGAAGCAACCGCATCCCCTTCGCGCCACATGTGTTCTACTTCTCGGAGCCCCTGCCTATAAATACTATGCTCCCCCTGAGTCTTCGGGACAGAAAATCCGACCTTTCTACTTCTCAGCTGCCAAATCGCGAAGAACCCTTCACCCCGGGACTTATGAGCTCCGCAAGGGATTTTTTTCTTCGTGATATGCCTTCAACTTGTCTCGCCTTGAGCCCCTCTTCCAATAATGTTTCCCTTCGCGAAGCCTAAGGGAATTCATGAAGGAAGGGGATCCCCAAGGGGACCCAGTCAGCTGCGGAGCGTTCATGCTTCGCGAAACACCCATCTGGTACATGTGATCTGTATGCCAAGGCATGGTAATTGTACATCGCGAAGGACATTACTGAGCGGAGCCTTGCTTCGCGAGGCACCCCTGCTTCACGAGCCTATGCTCCTTGATCACCCTTCCACTTTACAAAGCACCTCCCACTCTCCCCTTTTCTCCATGCTAAGGCCAAGGCACTCCACATCGCAAATCACACCCCTTCGCAAGTGTCTTCCACTACGCAGTGAAACCGAGTCCTACAAGGCCCATTCCTGTGGACCCCTCTGCTTGGAAACACCTCTTCTCGTGTGGACCTCCAGGCTTGCACGATGTGATTTCAAAGTCCCCTGGATGACACCACCCATAGCGTATCTTTTCCTAATGCTTTTTTCGCAAAGGCACTCTAATGGCTATTTCTTCTTCGCATAGCCATGCTAACGTGGACCCCTCGATGGTTCGCTCTGTGACCCCCCTTCTACACAGCCTTGCCGATGCCTTCCCTCCAACAAGGAGCAGATGGTACCGGTTATGTAAGACCTAGGGCTATGGAGAAAGCCCACCTCGTCCAAGCTGTAGGATGTTAAACTTCCATGCACCTCATCCTCAACACATGAGGTTAAACTGTGATCTGACCATGTGATTCACATGTAGGGTACCCCCGTCACAGACATTATTTACGCCACTCTTCTCTACGGGGATGAAATCTTACTCAAATGGAATGAGATCATTCCTTTTGGAGTGGCGTTTGTCCGTGGGGGAAGGTCTACCTCAGAGAAAAATCCCCTAGCCTCTATGGCGGATGGTTGTACCCATGCACATCCATACATCCCCACGGCCAAGGCCAGGGGAGGGTGTGATAGGGAACGAGGAATCTCATCTATTCGGTCACAAATCCCTCTCCCTATGCGCCTTGTCGCACCCTGGGCCTCCATCCTGGAGTAAGTCCCTGCACCATGGGCCGCCTAACATGTAAGCCCCTCTTTGTTTCCCACGGACGCACCCTTCGCGACGTGATCGCCAGGTCCCTGCAACCTCTTGTTTCTGACACCGAGCATGACTCACCTGATCTTAGAGTTAGCACTGACCCTGACCCCCACCTCTAGAGAACTACAAGGACTTTGATCCATGTTAAGGCATGGTACATTGGAATCCTCCATGAGGTTCAAGCCCATCACTTGGTCGTTCCTTCACGTCGAGTTCCACCGTCATCCATCATGACGTTAAACTGTATGCTCGCGTCCAGCATGACGTTAAACAGTATGACCCCGTCCAATATGACTTTAAACTGCACACCGGAACTACGTGGTCTTAAATTCATTCTAAGGCATGGTACGTAGGAAGCCTCCCTGAGCTTCAAGCCCATCGCCCGTCGTTTATTCATGTCAGGGTTCACCCTCGTCCCGTATGACGTTAAACTGCATTCCGGTCAAACGGTAAGCCATTGTGACCATTCTGAACTACGAGGTCATTGATTCGTGTGAAGGCATGGTACATAGGATGCCTCCACGAAGTTCAACCCCACCACAATTGGACCCCCTGGGTTCACCTTCACATTGGTTCGCTGATTAAATCCCATCTGAACTACGTGGACTTTGATCCGTGCTAAGGCATGGTACGTAGGAAGCCTCCACTAGGATTAAGCCCTCCACCCGTTGGTCACACCGAACTCCTTCATGTCGGTTCACCGGCACCTGGGTAGCCTAGAGTGTATGCCCCACACCACCTGGACCAAGGTCCTTTTACACGTCTTTTCCCCGACACACCCCCATCCTGCATGACGTTAAACTACATCCCAGTCTAGCGGTAAGCTGTTGTGACCGACCTGAACTACGTGGTCTTTGATCTATTCCAAGGCATGGTACGTAGGAAGACTCCACGAGGTATGAGCCCACCTGGATCCCTATTCCCCTTCACGTTGGCCCACCGGCGTCCAACCTGAACTACGTGGTCTTTGATCCATGTCAAGGCATGGTACGTAGGAAGCCTTCATGAGGTTCAAGCCCACCAGTACCCCTGGTCCCCTCACACCGGTTCACCGACCCCATATCCTAGGGCCGCCTCAGTGTGTAAGCCCCATTCCATACCAAACTATGCAGACATTGATTCCCTGTAACACCCCGAGCTTCCATGATAATCTTCTCTTTCAATAATGCAATAGCTTGTATTGTACGCAACTTCGAGTTCTAACACACCGCAACTAAACAAAGTAGCCGTTATGAATAGTAATACCCACTTTTTGAAATTATATAAATTTTATATTTCAAAATGGACTTCATTTTTGGATTCGGAATATCAAAATTATCCTATGTTGAATTTTTGGTATTTTTCTGAGAACTTCCAATTTTTTATGAATAGTGAAAAATACTTAAAAACAACTTTTTTAATCAAAATAATTTATAGTGATAAAATTTACTATTGATTGGTTTTAAAGTATAATTATAATAGATTTTTACCATTTTATCCAATGGTGGTCATTATAATTAATTTCACTTTGAAATTGGACATAAACAATTGTCAATCTTTTGATATATATTGTTTCTTAAAAACACGCTATTTATTGTGATAGTGGGAATTAATTAAGAAATTAATTAATGCAACTTATATGTTTGGAATTTTTTAAAATAGAAATAATTTTTGAATTCTTAATGTCAATTATAGCTTAGGGTGAAATTTTGGCATTGTTCTGAAAAACTTCAATTTTTTATGAATAGTGAAACCACTAGGTGGTAGTTAAAAAACTGATTTTTCGTTTAAATGAAACATTACCAATTCTGTGATTTGATTTTCAAAAATCCAACATATATGGTTGTCATTAGGATGTAAAATGTGGTTCAATGAGATTAAAATAATTTTTGGTGAATAGTAACTTTTAAGTTTAATTAATCGCGATTAAAGATAATTAGTGAAATTTAAGGTAAAAATGATATTATAAAAATATGAAAATACCTTTAAACTAGTAATACCCCTATTGGATGTGTCATGTCTGAAAATAAAATCCATGGGTCAACTTGGGGACCCCATGGAGCCACATTGGTAGGAAAATGACATAAATACCATTTATTTAAAGATAAAATAAAAATGTCACAAACATAAGTTGTTTTACTAAAACAATTTTTAAATGGGGTTATACAAGTCATATTTTTTAATATAAATATTTATTAGAAAGATAAAACGATTTCCTGCATAATGATAGTTTTTTTTAAATTTTTAGACATTAAATATATTAAATTATTTATGACACCATGATGATGCAGCGATTACCTCATTAATTAACGATTTAAATAAAATGAAAATATAATGTAAAATCCAAGGCTTACACTTGTCAAAAACCTATTTGACGAGTAGATTTAAAAACCTTATCACCTAGGCTCGATTTATATAAGTTTGCGACCTTTAAAATCCGAAACGCATTATATAATAATGTAACATTTCATTACATTCCATGAGTGCCCCTCCTCTCCACTTATAAAAGGCCCCCACCACTACCACATTACTCACACTTTTGAAAGCCTTTTGGCTCGGCCAACCCCTGCCCAAATACTCTCCCAACTTCCCTCCCTTACTCTTAGAAGCCTCACTTTGGGCAGAAGTCTTCCCAAGGAAGACTGTGGCTCAAATCTAAAAGAGTTACCCGATTTTAAGGTAATGTCTTCCCAAATGTTGTTTTGTTTTATTTTGCTTCTCCAACCCCTTAAACTCTTTTTATTCTTTTCTTTTGTAACAAAAAAGTATCTTCAATATACTAGGATTTTGTTATAATAATTATTCGAGATACACTTACACAAACCTACATCTAATGGTTATAGAATATACTGTTTCTGTGGATGACGAATTTCTGCCTCACGAAACAATGATTGTTCGACACTCATATAACACCTTCAAAGGTGGCCATTAAGATGTCACTATATTTATATATGATATATAATATGTTTATGTTTTACTTAAGCTTCTTTATTTTTCATTTACGGCATACCTTTATGGTTTCCATTATGGGTAAACACGACATTTTCATTTTAGGAAGTGCGGAATACCTCCCCCTCAAAGTGATTTGAATCGTTAATACCATATGTGGGATGTATAAAGGATTGAGTAAATGGTATTATACATTATAGTATACTGGAATTATATTATAACTTTATATAATAATGTTTCATTCCATTAAAATATGAAATAGAAATGAAAGTAGCGTTCATGCGTACGTACGGCTTACCGTCTCCATGAACGGTGCATTTCATTTCATACCTCTAAATATTATGAAATATTATAAATGCATGTAAATACTGGATTTATATGTTATATATGATATCTAAACATGAATATAATTCTGGAAATAATGAATATTTCACCACATGAACAACTTGTAATAATAAGTATATTTTTGACTCAAGTACCAAAGATCGAAAAATGACTATTATTAACATAAATAATTACATAATGTTCATAACATGGTAATAAGTGATATAAAAGAAATAATGAACACGAAAAAGGTTCTTAAGTAAATAGAAATTAACTCTAGTTTATTATTCTGGAGGTTAAAGAATGATCGAGTCAAGTCGGATATGAGGTAAGGGTATTTCTTAACCCAATTTCCATTCTTTGAGTTAATCTCCTACTTTAAAATTATGTCATGATATTATTATGTTCTATCTTGTATTTGTACTTTATTTATGTGTTATTATAGTGGATAAACATAATTGATCTATTGTATTTTTTTAAAAAATGATCTTTGTAAGGGAACTTCTTAACCCAATTTCTATTCTTTGGGTTAATCTCCTACTTTCAAATTATGTCATGATATTATTATGTCCTATCGTGTATTTGTAATTTATTTATGTGTAACTATAGTGAATACACATAATATATCTACTTTATTTTAAAAAATGATCTTTGTAAGGGTCTTCGTCTCAATCTCCTTTCATTGAGGCATATTTTGTTTTATAGACAACTTTCTTTTATACAGTGTATAAACCCCTTTGACTTTTACGTTTATTCAAAAGGAATCTTTTTTATACGAAGCGTTTTACTAAATGACAAAAAGGGAATGTTTTTCTTTCCATACATATGCAGCGAAATTGACTTCTCCGCCTTCGTGACCATTTTTTGAGTTTCGGCTTCCTCTACAAGCGATAACTTTTTTAATGAAAAATAAATACAAAGTTTTAACTTTATTTTAGTTTGGTATTGAAAATGGTTTTGAACGTGTTTTTATTATATCAATGTGTTGTATTGATATCTTGTGATTGAAAAGTGGAAATGTTATGTTTCCTTTATGCATGTTTTATGTGATACGATTATGTTATGGTTTATGATATGTTTAAACCTATTCATATGAGGAATGCATTGGACTTAATAAGTTACGGGTGGAGCCCGATATAGCTCCTCGATGCATCGGTAGGTCTCATGAGACAAACTAGTGTCCTGGCACGAGGCCTTGACAAAATCTTTTTTGTAGTCTTGGCACGAGGCCTTGGCTACATGGTTATTATAGTCAGGCATTATGCATTCCATCATTATGAAAGTGGTTATTGATATTGCATGTGATTATTCGACCAGTAGAACATCCATGTGAATAAGTAAATGGCATTATCTCCTTTCACTTTTGCCATATTATGTTGAAGTTCATGTTTAAAAGGCTTTTGTTTTAGTTATACATTGCCTTAAATGTTAATGTTTATTTATGAAAGCTTCCACAATATTGTTATCCTTACTAAGAATCTGAGCTCACCCCTTTCAATGTTTTAATTTTTCCAGGATGTGAAGAAGTATATTATGAATGACCTGTAGAGATAGTACGAGGGGATATGAAGACAAGAAGTTTTTGTAGTTTTGTTTTACTTAATTATGTAATGTAAGACTTATGAATGTATCTAGTGTTTCCAAGGCTACTAAACTAATCGGTCTTTCGAGACTTGATCTTTTGTGATCATGCCAATGTTACGAAATAATGCACCGACTCTGGGTAGCTGGGGTCGGGGCGTTACAGTTGGTATCAGAGGTAGTTTAGTACTAACCTTGGAAGAAATATTTAGATAAACTCTATTTAGAGCACATAACCCAAAGATAGACTTTTAGGATTAGAATAGAAGAACTTCCTAGAATTTTGGTATTATAGAGATTTTGTGAGTTTTCTGAGCAATACATCCCTGTCTGGATACGAGAAGGTAGAGTCAGCTCTGGCACAGATGTACCTAGGGGTAAAAACCGAAAACACCGCTTTGAGCTAGAATCAAACGGGAACTGGTTCAGGACAACGGGCCTTGCTGCACTCTTGGTTAGGACACTCCCGAGGGATATTCTTAGGATAATTCTCATTTTCCTTACAAACCATTATGAAGGGTTTATGAGCATATACTTCCTCCAAGAAAACATTTCTTTTTACGATTATGGATTATGTCCATAAATATTTCAATTTATGTTAAGTATTTTACAAGTATGGAATTATGTATTTTGATTTGTTAACTATTCTAGTTTATGCCATTGTTTAGAAATAGCGCCTAGTGGAAGGAATGGAAACCGTATCAATGCACGCACTCCGTGTAAGGATTTCCCTCCTGCTCAAGATAATTATTGTGGATCTGGAGATACAACTGGTGCTGATCAACTTATTACCATACTGGGACAACTCACTCAGGTTATGAATAATAACCTTACTCGTATGGAGCACCCTGATCCGCAACATGGAGGATCAATGTTAGACCACTTCATGAGGCAACAACCACCAACATTTAACGGGGGTACAAATGAATTTGTATCTAAGCAATGGATAAACTCCTTAGAAAAAATATTCCATGCCTTTGGGAGTAGTGAAAGGGAGAAGGTTGTCATGGCAGTTTACCGCCTCACTGGAGATGCCGATCAATGGTGGTAGCTGATTCAAAACAAAAATGAAGATGAAGAAGTAACAAATATGGAATGGAGAGAGTTCAATGATCTTTTCTTAGAAAAATACTTTCCACATGACCATCGAGCAGATATGGAAAGACAATTTTTGAGTCTGAGAAAAAAGAAGGATGAGAATGTCGCAAAGTATGAGGCCAACTTTACAAGGTTAGCGAGGCATGCTGCAGATTATATACGTAACCCAAGAAGTACGATCGATCGTTTCTTTGATGGGTTAAAACCATTTCTCCGTCGAGCTTTAGTATCGCAATCATTCTCAACGTAGAAAGATATAGTCTCGTGTTCTATCAAGACAGAAAAGGAATTCTCTAGGTCTTATGAAAATAAAGTAAAGCAAGAGAAGAAGAGAATGGTGGAACAAGAGACAGATAAAGGGAAAAATGGAAAGAATGATTTTCCATTTTGCGATAATTGTGGGAAGAATCACCCTGGTACTTGCCTAAAAGGAAAGGGAGTTTGTTATAAATGTGGGGGAAAAGGTCCTCAGGCACGAGATTGCAAGGGAATGAAAGATGATATCAATGTTTAATGCAACAATTGTAGGGAAATGGGGCATTATGCAAATGAATGTCCTAAGCTTCAGGGAAACTTACCACAGAAAAGGCCAAGGGATCAAGGCCAATCTTATGCTGTTACTACAGATGAAGTGGAATAATTAATGTAATGGTGCTTTTGGACTCATGGATTATATTCTGGTTATAAAAATAATTTGATATATATAAGGATTGTACTGTAGTACTTGTTGTTATCATTAAGGTTTTAATATTATGAAGGAAATCATATTTTTAATATGTGACAATAAGAGAAACATTACTTTGTTTAGGGAATCTAATGTTATGATTGATTTTGGAATTTAAGGACCCATTAGAGAATGTCTGGACAGAGGTATTTTGGAAAACTATATAGGTTTGAATGCATTATGTTGAACCTTTGATAGTATTATTTAAGGTTAAAAAATTTCTGAAGATTATTTTTGGAATACTATAGTTTTAGGAAAAGGACAACCTACAGGGTGGGGCATAACCTGTCGCGTCGGACAAAGCTGCAGGAATCGAACACACAACCATAGTGAGACATGCCTTTATTACCTACCACTAGCCTACAGGAAGTCCCTGGTTATTAAAAAATAGTTTTACTAATCTAAATGGTGTGTGTTAATATTTTTAACCTTATACAATTAGGATAAATAGAATATTTTTGAGTTCTATTACCTTTTAGAGTGAAAGATGGGTTTGTGGTAAAAATTTATTAAAGAATGAAAGTCTACATAACATGTATGTATATTCCCTTACGTTCTTCGTAAATCTCCTAAATAAATTCCTTAACTTTATAAAAGGAATCTTAAAACAAAAATGTTACTGGTTAACTTTTCCAACTGGGGATTCAATGACCGTTTAACCAATCACACGTTTTTGATTTTCTTATGGTTAACATTCTCCTAATCCTATTTTCTACAACTCTCCATCAGACCTTGATGGTTTGTTTTTCTTCCATATCCATATTTTCATAGAATCCAAGTATGGGCTATCTCGGGTGACCTTTGTAGTTTTCTTTCTATCTTTTAATGTTATATTTTTATTAACCCTATTTCCGATGTGGGTTTTCTAAAAAAGTATTTTCTATTTTAAAATTTTTATATTCATAGAAAATTTTCAAATTGCGAGGACTCAATTTATTGAAGGAGGGGAGAATGTAAACCCCCGAGCTTCCACGATACGCTTCTCTTTCAATAATGCAATAGCTTGAATTGTACGCAACTTCGAGTTCTAACACACCACAACTAATCAATGTAGCAGTTATGAATAGTAATACACAATTTTTGAAAGTAGATAAATTTTGTATTTCAAAATGGACTTCATTTTTGGATTTAGAATATCGAAATTAGCCTATGTTGAATTTTTTGTATTTTTCTGAGAACTTCCAATTTTTTATAAATAGTGAAAAATACTTAAAAACAACTTTTTTAATAAAAATAATTTATAGTGATAAATTATACTATTTAGTGGTTTTAAAGTATAATTAGAATATATTTTTACCATTTTATCCAATGGTGGTCATTAGAATTAATTTCACTTTGAAATTGGACATAAACAATTGTCAATCTTTTGATATATATTGTTTCATAAAAACATGCTATTTGTTGTGACATCAGGAATTAATTATGAAATTAATTAATGAAACATATATGTTTAGAATTTTTTAAAATAGAAATCATTTTTGAATTCCGAATATCAATTATATCTTAGGGTTAAATTTTGGCATTGTTCTGAAAAACTTCAATTTTTGATGAATAGTGAAACCACTAAGTGGTAGTAAAAAAACTGATTTTTCATTTAAATGAAACATTACCACTTCTGTGATTTGATTTTCAAAAATCCAACATACATGGTTGTCATTAGGAAGTAAAATTTGGTTCAATGGGATTAAAATAATTTTTGGTGAATAGTAACTTTTATGTTTAATTAATCGCGATTAAAGGTAATTAGTGATATTTAAGGTAAAAATGATATTATAAAAATATGAAAATACCTTTACACTTGTCCTACACCTATTTGATGTTTCATGGCCGACCACGACAATTCATGGGTCAACTTTGGGACCCCATGGAGCCACTTTGGTAGGAAAATGACATAAATACCTTTTATTTAAAGATAAAATAAAAATGTCACAAACATAAGTTGTTTTACTAAAACAATTTTTAAATGGGGATATACAAGTCATATTTTTGACTATAAATATTCATTAGAAATATAAAAAGATTTCCTATATCATGATAGTTTTTTTATAATTTTTATACATTAAATAAATTAAATTATTTATGACACCATGATGATACAACGATTACCTCATTAATTAACGATTTAAATAAAATGAAAAGATAATGTGAAATCCAAGGCTTACACTTGTCAAAAACCTATTGGAAAAGTATATTTCGAACCCTTATCACCTTAGCCTCTAATTATATAAGTTTGGGACCTTTAAAATCCGAATCTCATTATATTATAAAGTAACATTTCATTACTTTCCAAGAGTGCCCCTCCTCTCCACTTATAAAAGGCCCCCACCACTACCACCATACTCACACATTCAAAGCTGTTTGGCTCGGCCAACCCCTATCAAAATACTCTCCCAACTTACCTCCCTTACACTTAGAAGCCTCAGTTTGGTCATAAGTCTTCCCAAGGAAGCCTTTGGCTCAAATGAAGAAGAGTTACCCGATTTTAAGGTAATGTCTTCCCAAATGTTGTTTTGTTTTATTTTTCTTCTCCTACCCCCTAAACTCTTTTTATTATTTTCTTTTGTAACAACACCAGTATCTTCAATATAATAGGATGTTGTTATAAGAATTATTAGAGATACACTTACACAAACCTACATTTAATGGTTAAATAACATACTGTTTCTGTGGATGGCGAATTTCTACCTCACGAAACGATGATTGTTCAACACTCATATAACACCCTCAAAGGTGGCCATTAAGATGTCACTATATTTATATATGATATATAATATGTTTTTGTTTTACTTAATCTTCTATATTTTTCATTTATGGCATACCTTTATGGTTTCCATTATGGGTAAACACAATATTTTCATTTTAGGAAGTGCAGACTACAGCCCCCTCAAAGTGATTTGAATCGTTAATACCATACGTGGGATGTATAAAGGATGGAGTAAATGGTATTATACATTATATTATACTGGAATTATATTATACCTTTATATCATTAAGTTTCATTCCATTAAAATATGAAATAGAAATGAAAGTAGCGTTCATGCGTACGTACGGCTTACCATCTCAATGAACGGTGCATTTAATTTCTTACCTCTAAATGTTATGTAATATTATAAATGCATGTATATACAGGATATATATGTTATATATGATATATAAATCATGAATATAATTCTGGATATAATGGATATTTCACCACATGAAAAACTTGTAATAATAAGAAGTATATTTTTGACTCAAGTACCAATGATCAACAAAACGACTGTTATTAACATAAATTATTATATAATGTTCATAATATGGTAATAAGTGATATAAAAGAAATAATTAACATGAAAAAGGATCTTAATTAAATTGAAATTTACTCTAGTTTATTATTCTGGAGGATAAAGAATGATCGTGTCAAGTCGGACATGAGGTAAGGGAATTTCTTAACCCAATTTCCATTCTTTGGGTCAATCTCCTACTTTAAAATTATGTCATGATATTATTATGTTCTATCTTGTATTTTTACTTTATTTATGTGTACTTATAGGGGATACACATAATTTATCTATTGTATTTTTTTAAAAAATGACCTTTGTAAGGGAACTTCTTAACCCAATTTCTATTCTTTGGGTTAATCTCCTACTTTCAAATTATGTCATGATATAATTATGTGCTATCTTGTGTTTGTACTTTATTTATGTGTACCTATAGTGAATACACATAATATATATACTTTATTTTAAAAAATTATCTTTGTAAGGGTCTTCGTCTCAATCTGCTTTCATTGAGGCATATTTTGTTTTATACACAACTTTCTTTTATACGGTGTATAAACCCCTTTGACTTTTACGTTTATTCAAAAGGAATATTTTTTATACGAAGCGTTTTACTAAACGAAAAAAAGGGAATGTTTTTATTGCCGTACATATGCAGCGACAATGAATTCTCCGCCGTCATGACCATTTTTTGAGTTTTGGCATCCTCTACAAGCCATAACTTTTTTTAATGAAAAATAAATACAATGTTTTAACATTATTTTATTTTGGTATTGAAAATGGTTTTGAAAGTGTTCTTATTATATCAATGTGTTTTATTGATATCTTTTGATTGAAATGTGGAAATGTTATGTTTCCTTTATTCATGTTTTATGTGATATGTTTATGTTATGGTTTATGATATGTTCATACCTGTTCATATGAGGAATGCATTGGACTTAATAAGTGACGGGTGGAGCCTGCTATAGCTCCTCGATGCATCGGTAGGTCTCATGAGACAAACTAGTGTCCTGGCACGAGGCTTTGACAAAATCTTATTTTAAGTCTTGGGATGAGGACTTGGCTACGTGGTTATGATAGTCTGACATTATTCATTCCATCATTATGAAAGTGGTTATTGATATTGCATGTGATTATTCGACCAGTAGAATATCCATGTGAATAAGTAAATGGAATTATCTCATTTTACTTTTTCCTTATTATGTTGAAGTTCATGTTTAAAAGCCTTTTGGTTTAGTTATACATTGCCTTAAATGTTAATGTTTATTTATGAAAGCTTCTGCAATATTGTTATCCTTACTGAGCATCTGAGCTCACCCCTTTCAATGTTTTAATTTTTCCAGGATGTGAAGAAGTATATTATGAATGACCTGCAGGGATAATATGAGGGGATATGAAGACAATATGTTTTTGTAGTTTTGTTTTACTTAATGATGTAATGTAATACTTATTAATATATCTAGTGTTTCCAAGGCTACTAAACTAATCGGTCTTTTGAGACTTGATCTTTTGTGATCATGCCAATGTTACGTAATAATGCACCGACTCTGGGTAGTTGGGGTCAGGGCGTTACATTCCCTGCCATGGGGATACGTAGGAAGTCTCTTCGAGGGTCAAGACCATCACCGCCATCACCTCCATTATGGCACCATCTCATCCACCCTGATTCATACTCGAGCCACCACATCCCTGTGAGATCATGCCACCTTATTCCCTTCCATAGCATTTGGGAAGCCACCCATGTGTTGGCCCCAACATCGATGTTCCCTCTAGGGGGTTCTTCAGTCTGATCCACTCCAGTTAGTGTTCGGATCAGCCCTCATCCCTGTTGGATGTTAAACTTGTGGCATACCACATGTTAAACATGGGAAGGTGAGAAAAACCTCAGATATAAGCCTATGGTATACAATTCCCTGCGTTTGATGTGGGATGACTCGGGCTTCTGCGCCCTCGAGAAGCCCTATAATAAGGGACCAACAACAGACACACCAATCCCTCAGCGTTCAGACACATTAATGATTCCTCAACATGAATACTCCCCCAAATGAAGGTTTCTTCCCAAACCAGACCCTTTGGAATGTCCTGACAGAAGTAGTGTAATTAACCTGCATCCATAAAAGGATGGCACTGGAAAGAGTTTCATGAACAACATATTAATTCTATGAGGGAGACCCAGACTAGGTGACGAACTCCTAGGATAAATCCATGGACGGAAGAATCGACATCCCATTATCCCGTTTCGATCAAGGAGCAGAAACCCCTAAAAAGGAGCATGTGCCGCCTGGCTTTGGAAAGAGGGAACAAGGGGCAACAAGAAAAGCCGCTCGTCTCACCCAACAGGACGGACGTGCGCGCCCTGGAAAAATCTTCGGAAACAGAAATGGTGAACCCGACGTGAAATTCTTCTCCTCAAAATGGAGATTAGTTGTGCTCGAGATATCACTAGATTGACGTGATACTGGATTCAGATATCTGGCACTAGGCCTCGCTAAGAAAATAGCGGGCCTGTCGTGAAACTCATCAGAAGTTGGGGTAGTAGAACGTTGGGCATTTCGTTCTGCAATGTGTTGGTGTGGATTCCTCCCACCGACCATGGAAGATGGAATGATGCTGGGGCATTGGTTTTTGATCTCTTTTCCTTGCAATGTTGATGAGTTAACCTCCCTGGTTCTCAGGAATCAGGATGCTGCTGTCGGAACTCGATCGCCGCCCACCCGGCTACATAGGGACAAGGACAATACCAGCATGGCTGCTCCGCGTGGCTCCACTATCGCCACCATGAAATCTACACCTATGAATGTGGGACGCCCATGTCCCCTTTATCCGTTAGAGATTATCCAACATATGGTGATCAACAACCTTTTATGTAGTTACGAGGAGGAAGGGGTCATCCCAACTCGGTATATGGCATGCCTGGTCTTGGAGACATCCATGCCCCGCCATCAATGCTGCCCTCGAGGGCCACGATGGGAGCCTCTGCTCCCCACCCCAACATTCAATCATTTCGAGGGCCTATCCCCATAACTCATCGACGTCTCCTTGCCTAATTATGATGAGGTGGGTGATGTCGGGATTAGCTCGACCAGGGCCCGGTCCATGGACTCCAGGCTAGGGTCCCCACCAGGCCACGTCAGCGCCGCCGTCCGGATTTGCAAGAGGAGCAGGGAGGCTACAGCCCTACACCACCCACACTGGCTCGTCTGGCCCGACGCCAGCGTCGGGATCCAGCTGAGGACGCTCATCAAGGGGCGTTAACATCGACGGCTAATGTGGCCTGAGTCACCACCGGCGTGCATCACAAAGCCCCTACTCACACTGAGCATGGGCAATCCTACACTCGACTAGGATCAAGGCCCCAACTGCCCCATGGACAGGCTAGGTTGACTCTCCGGGTCGCAGGCCTGAGTGATGATCACTGCGAACCAATTCGCGGTCATGTCACCCATTAAGGAGGCCCTCCCTATACTGCCACTCCACCGAGCGTGGGCCTTCCCCACTCTGAAGCTCTTCATAGAGGTATGCCTCTTGCTACCCCCATCCTGAATGAAGAACTGCCCCACGACAGTGATAGTCGGCACGAAAGCCTCTCTTGCGCCCACCACAACGGGAATGGAGTTCCTTCTCCTTCCCCCAACCGTCGATGTGATGGTATTGAACATCCGGTCCCTCTCCAACATGGGGATCCACCCGTCGTCTTCTCAGCAACTTGAAAAGGTCCTCCTCGCCCCGGCAACCTGAGGGGCGATGGTCAGCCTCGCTCCACCCGTGTCAAGCATGGAGGTCCTCCCCATGTTCCTGTCGGTTCCAACAGAGGTTCCGCCCACACGAGTGATGTTCACGGAGGTCCTCCCCATGTACCCTTAGACATCTTCCCTGGTGACCCTCATGCCCCGACCAACTCAAGCGGATGTCCTCTCCTCCATGGCATCAGCACGGCCCCACGACTACATGTCGAGAATTAGCCTTGTCCGGAAGAGCCATCCAGGGGCAGGAGAGCAGGTCGTCGCCGCCATAAGATGAATACTAGGAAGGCCTGGGTGGAGATCAAACCAGACCGCTTCTCGGATTCTGAAGCAGAATGCGACTCAGCGATGGAGCCTTCTCCCCACTCCTTCGTGTCAAGGACTGGGGCAGGAACAAGGCGTGTCAGCGTCATTCTCCTAGAATGTGTTGTCCACCAGATTCCCGCCTCTCTTCACAGGTATATCCAAGAGGAGGAAATTGTGGAAATCCCATAGGTTACGACTGTGAAATCACCACTGTCATCATCGAAAGTTCTCTATACCTCTTCCTGAGATCACAGAGAGCTGTTTTGGGGACCAATGGCGGTAGAGCAACGGCGTGACCCATCACCGGTGACCGAAATCCTTACAACAGAAGCTGTGACAGTCAGCCCTTCATATCGCAACATTGTGGTTAGGTCACCTCACTCTTCTGTGGATGGCTCGGAGTTCGGTGACCATTCAGCTCATTCACCATATTCTCCGCCACCTAGCCTATTGTCCCAGTGGTATTCCTCGGTACCGCTACCGGTTCCTCAGCCGCCCTCGGTTGAAGAGTGGGGAAATATGGGGTGAGACCCTGAGTCCAAGCCCAGGAGCTTCTGGAACATTCTTGTGGCAGATCATTTCCCAGAGAAGTTCTGGTCGACGGAAGCACCAAACGTTTGTGCGTCGGAGTCCATTACCCCAGAGAAAGTAGGGTTCTTTTTTCAAAACTTATGGGAGATGCACTTCAGACTTTGTTATGAGGAGGTGGTGTACCCTAGGAGCCGAGAGCACTATGGAGAAATCGGCGAGCGATGTCGTCTAGTGGATTTGGCCACACTCCCTGTGGCCCAGCGCCCTGAGTCACTAGGCCGCCAGAGCACCCATCAATGGAAATGCGTTCAGAGTTTCAAAGTACTCCGATGAATCATTAGGGAAGCTACCCCCCATGTGCAAGTCTGTGGGTGGGGACAGTATGTCGACCTTCTCTTCAGTCCTATCCAGCGGCATCCTGATTCATTATGTGACATTCAGATCATGCCCCCAAAGAAGGGTTGTGGTCCACATGGCTGACGTAGTGGACAAAGAAGACGAGATGGAGTTTCTCGATGGAGACATACCCCTTGAGGTTGTGCCACCACTATTGGACCCATCATGGAGGATTACCCAATAGTAGAGGAAACTTCTAGGCCTCCATGTACCCACCGAGTTGCAAGTACCCAGTCGTATGGATGGTAAGGTTAAGGAGCATGTCGGAACTGTCAAGCAATCCGACCTATCCGCCTCAGTGCAGAAGATAGATGAAGTCCCCGAAAAGGCCGTATTGCGCCAATAGCTCACCGAGCAGAAGTGGTTGGTCAACGAACTCTTGGATGAGCGTGCTATAGAGAGGCGACCCGACTATGGTGATCCCAAGCCGGGGCAGTAGGGGAAACAACAATTTCCCCCCGGAAAGATGCCTCCAGGCAACCCTGATCATGCTACTCCCACAGACAGGGCAGAAGTCGGAACTCACAGCATGAGGGCGCGATACGTCTCACCAAACCCTCCTGAACGGCGAGGCAATCCGAGGAATCCAGCCTGGGTTCCCCCATCCGTCCCACAAGACATTCCGCTAGTCACTCAATGAGCTGCTGGAACTGGATACTGTGTCGAAGAGCCCAGCAACACACTCGTGATTAGGGATCCCCATCAAGATAGGGACCCCCACCTGGATGATCTTATAGCGGTACTCATCACCTGAATCGAGGCATAAGAAATGTGAAAGGTGGTAGTCCCACCAGATGGAAAGCTGTATCCCACATGGGTGGATGATATGCATGCACCTCATGGATTTCGGAACCTCACTTTCTCGCCCTTTAATGGGATAGGGGACCCGCCGCAGCACTTGGCTCACTTTTCTTCCAGGTGTGGCCCATTGTTGGGAAACTCGACGCTGCAAGAGGCCTCCAAGCTCCGGTGTTTTGGGCAGACATTGGAGGGCCCTGCGTTCATCTGGTATAGCCAGCTCCCCATTGGATCTGTGACTAGCTTAGAGGATCTCCGCCAGCAGTTCCTATACCCGTTCAGCTCCACCATGCGGAAGACCAGAATCACAGACCTCTTCAAGTGAAAACAAAGGCCTGATGAACGAGTTGCGGATTTCAACGCCTGGTGGAAGGGGCTTACATACTCCCTCGACATGCCACTGACTCAGCATAAATTACTGAAAATGTGCATAGGGAAAGATAAAGCAGATCTGGCACCATCCCTGATCACCTAGAACAATCATGGAGGGTTCCGGGATTTCTCAGATATGGCCTAGCACCTCGAGGATGCTCTGCAACAGGCTAGTCAAGCGCATTGACCGCCCCCTGTGATCCCAGCATGGAGGGCCAGAGCTGAGGCCACTACGGTGGCCCAAATAGAGGCCCCAAGGTAGGTAGAGTTACTACCAATAGCACTGGCTATGAAACCTCACAAAGGACCTCCACATCAGGCACAACCTCCCACCCAGCAACGACCGCCTCAGAACTGACAGGTTCCCCCGCGCAATGCGCTACCATCGCCTAGGTGGGACAATCAGGTGCCGCCTCTCTGGCAGGCCCCTCAGGCCCCTCGTCAGGGTCAGGCACCAAGAGATCCATTTCTGTAAAGAAGGCACCATACTTACACGTTCAATGATAATCAGGTCCCCGGTTATATCCGAAGTGCCTTAGAGATGGGGATTGTGCTCCTACCTGAGTGAAAAAGGCCGACAGAGGTGAACCATACCGATCGCCCCGACTACTTCTCCTATCATTGGATCCTAGGGAATACACTCAAGAAGAGCTTTGTGTTTAGATACTGAATCCAAGACTAGGTTAACAACAACATAGTTCGGCTAGGCCTGGATCCAACACATGTAGAGGGTGTTTTTGTCAGGTCAGAAAGTGGTAGTGATGACGAAGGAGAGTGGCAGTAGGTTCCCAGCCCCGGGTCCCAGAAGTATGATGACTGGATGGCTCGTAAAATAGTCTCCCCTGCCCATGGTATCATTCGGGCACACCTGAATTAGCCGGATACTTCAGAGGAAGCATCCAATACCTCTGCGTTATCATCTCAGCCGACCTCTTCTCAAAAGAGTAAGCAGCAGCAACGTAATAAGAAGAATCGTGCTCCCCAAATTCCATTGTCATCCCGCAATCTTGGTGACTTTATGCCCCCGGAAATGGGTATTACTCCCAGAATCCGGCCAGTGGTGGATGATTCATCAAGCGAACTTCAGGGGTACGCTTCGGTTAATACCGTGGAGCTGGTAAATCCCAACATGACTCCCAATGAGGGGGAACGATGGGTGAGCCTCCCCAATATCCCCTATTGATGTCAATGTCAGTAGAACTATGACCAATTGGGTCATCAAGGTACATCAGTGGGTACTTTCATCCAGGACGTGCAGGCTAATGAAACCAGGAAGTAGGCCTAGCGCAGAGCTCAGCACGCGCAACCCCATCTAGTTCCCTCAGATCTACCTCCACTGCCGTTTGTGCTACTAGATTAGGCAGAGCTGTCTCGTCCACACCAAAACCAGACTATCCCTACTACATGCCAGTCATAGTTGTTCGGTCTTCATTCAACAGCTACCCTTTGGGCCTCGACTAGAAGGCAGCGGGATGTACCTAGTACCATCCAGCCGTCAGTCTAGCCAGCAGGGCCTGCCATGCCTCCAATTGTAGAGAGACCGCCTGTATGCAGAAGCTCGCATCTGGCATGGAAGTAGGACATTCTGAAGCACCTTTCAGGCATTCCATCAATACATTCAATCCTTGAGGCTCTTCTCCTGTCATCTAGAAAGCGTAAGGCACTTGCCGAGGCCCTAAAAAGCCCCCTACAGTTTGAGACGGAGGTAGCAGCTGCGGAATCCTTCCACACTGAGGTAATTGAGAATGCCGAATTCCATGCAGTTATCTTGTTCTTTGGTGAAGATGAAGACCATCCAATAGAGGTGCACATCCACCCACTATACATCAGTAGTCAGTTCAACGACATGGAAGTCCGCTGCTGCCTCTTTGACATGAGTTTTGGGATCAACCTGATCCCGACCCAAACATTTCGGAAGCTGGGTTTGTCAGAGGATGATCTAACTCCCTACGACATCAGAATTCAGGGATATGACAGGACTGAGTAGACTCCAATCGGAAAGACCCTTTTGATGACCCAGTTCGATGGTCTAATTGCCAGCACGGAATTCATGGTTGTCTCCCAGGACACCGCATACAATGCATTGATAGGCAGACCATGGATCCATCTGCATACAGCGGTCCCTTCGTCATATCACCAATGCCTCAAATACTCCCTCAACGGTCGAGTAGGCGTTCTACAAGGAGATGCATCTCCTTTTTCCTCTTGTGAAGCCCGTTATCTGGATGCTGACTATTACATGAGAAAGGACAAGAAAATCCTAGGAATTGAGGTTGAACCCGCTCCTGCCACAAGTGATCCCTGGGCAGGTATGGAAGACACCTACATCTTCCCAATCCATCGGTTGGAAGCCACAACCCTCTACATGGGGTAGTGTTTTGTTGTTTCAGGTGCAAGAGGAAGGCGTGTTTCCATGTCCAAGCGACGGTGGAAAAACACCTCTTACTCTTACACCAACCAGGCTCAGGTGATCCCGGAATCTCCTACCTCTATGCAGTCCCGAAGCGTCAGGTGCATGGCAACAGCAGTACGTCATACGTGTCTCTTCCATCGGTTTGGAATCAACCAGATCAAGCTGACACACCGCTAAACCTTTTATGTCATCAAGTGTGGCCCCTTGGTCCGAAGTCCGGATAGAATTTGATCAACCTCTTTCATCGCCATTCTCTGAGTAGCGTATGAGTCTCATAACGTGACCACTACCGCTTAGGCCGGCACCAGCCTCCCATCAAATCCTGGTGGTTCAAAAGCAAATCCCTCCACGAAAGATCCCTACACAAGCGGAGAAGAAGATCTAAAGGATGCTCCCCCACCATTGAAGAAGGATTTTCTACCACGGTCGATGGACTGTTACAGGTGAACCTTAGTAACGAGGCAGATCCGAGACCCACCTTGGTCAGTGCCACCATGTCCCTCGAGGGGCAGCAGAAGTATGTGGAATTTCTCAAGCAGCACCGTGATGAGTTTTTCTGGAGTTACGGCATGATGCTAGGACTAGATCCTCAGGTAGCCGTCCACTGCCTTTGTCTTCCGACAAACCCTCGTGGATTCAAGAAGCCTCCCAGGAAGATTCACCCTTCTCATTGTGCCATGGTTGAGGACAAAGTTGACAAGATTATCAAATCCAACTTTTTCAAAGAGGTCTAGTACCCCATGTGGCTAGCCAACATTATGCCAGTTAGGAAGAAGAACGGACAGATTAGAGTATGCATCAACATCCGCGATCTCAACCGCCACTGTCCGAAGGATGATTTTCCCCTCCCAGTGACAGAGTTGTTGATTGATGCCATGACTAGGTTCCAAGCCCTCTGCTTCATGGATGGGTATTCTGGGTACAACCAGATTCGAATGGCCCCCGAAGATGAGGATTCCACAAACTTTAGGGCTCCCAAAGATACTTTCTGCTACCAGGTCATGCCATTCGGCCTGAAAAATTCCGGTGCAACTTATCAGCGGTCCATGAACCGCATATTGAAGCTGATTTTCAAGACATTAGTGGAGTGCTACATGGATGACCTGGTGGTTAAATTTCACCTATGCCAGAACCATCTCTAGGACCTTGAGAACGTTTTCGGATTTCCCCATTCTCGCCACCAGAAGATGAACCCGCTGAAGTGTGCCTTCAGGGTCACCTCCAAGAAGTTTCTTGGATTCGTTGATAGGTACCGAGGCATTGGGATCAACCCATGGAAAATAAAATCCATTAGCTAGATGCCTCCCCCGAGCAATATTTGGGGGGTCTGAGGTCTCTAAGGCCACTTATCCTA
Source organism: Viscum album (assembly GCA_963277665.1). NCBI lineage: Eukaryota > Viridiplantae > Streptophyta > Magnoliopsida > Santalales > Viscaceae > Viscum > Viscum album. Next base: position 882,041,838 of record OY728166.1, read on the forward strand.
CATACACCGATTCATTGAGAATTTGGCTAGTACCTGTAAGCCCTTTTCCCGGCTCATGAAGAAAGGTTCCTCCTATCAGTGGGATGAATACTGTCAAACCGCCTTCGAGGAAATCAAGCAGTATCTTCTATAACCTCCGGTCTTGATGCCACCCATCCCTGGAAAGCCGTTGGTCCTTTACGTGACCGCCCTGGAGCGGTCCCTTAGTGCACTTCTCACCCAGAAGAACAAGAAGGGTACAAAGAATAGTCTCTACTACTGCAGCCGCATACACCTCGATACGGAGTCCAGATACTACCCCATCGAGAAGAGATTCCTTGCACTCATATTCTCCATCAAGAAATTGTGGAATTACCTACAACACCATGAGGTATAGTTGGTCTCTCGGGTCGACCCATTGAAGTTAATTCTGAACCGCCCCATGTTGACTGGCCAACTAGCACGGTGGGCGATGATCCTCCAGCAGTTTGACATCAGGTTCATGCCCCAAAAGGATGTTAGGGGACAAGCATTGGCAGATGTCTTAGCTTCCCATCCAACTTACACAAATCAATCCCTAAACCTGTATTTTCCTGATGAGGAAATCCTCTCAGTCAATCATGTCGTCTCATGGTGGAAAATACACTTAGATGATGCCTCTCGGAGCCCCACCGGTAGGAGGCTCAACGATCCTAAGCTCAAGAGAGTGGGTCTGGGTGTCATCTTCATCACCTTGGCACAAGCCGTCTTGCCTTAATCATTCTTGGTATCAACAGGCTGCACCAACAACGAGGCAGAGTATCAGGCCCTCATCACCGGCCTCGAGCTGGCCCTTGAGATTGATGTGCCCCATTTGCATGTAAAAGGGGATTCCAGACTAGTCATCAAGCTGGTCAATGGTGATTATGTCATCAGGAAACCAGAGCTTGTGAAATTATTGGAGTGCACCCTCCTTCTAATGTCCTGATTTCTTTCTCGACCGGAGGTTACCCATGTCCCTCGGTCACAGAACGGTCGAGAAGATGCTTTGGTCGCCTTAGCTACATCACTCGTAGAACCTGGGCAGGATGATTTGATCACACATGTGGCACCCCGGAGGGTCATTGCCCCCATCACCCCGAAGTATGACAACGACCCGCAGGTAGGCCATCTTACTGCCGGATCCTCCATGCCAGGAGCCTCAGGTTCTTCAGATGTAGTGGTAGAGGCCACATCTGACTTGAGAGAACCCTTTGTCGAGTATCTCCAAAATGGTTGCCTCCCGGATGATCGGGCCGAGCGTCAGTGAATCCGACATCGCGCATCATAGTGTACCCTTTAGATTGGTCCCAGTATTGAGCAGATCCCTTATAATTGGATCTTCGATGGTGTTCTCCTTCGTTGCATTCAAGGAGTCGATATCTCTCAGGTCATGCAAGAGGTTCACACCGGTTCTTGTGGGGCGCACCAAGCTGGGCCCAAGCTGTCCCATCAGATCCGGAGATTGGGGTACTTCTTTCCCTCTATGATCCATGATTGTATTGAGTTTTACAAGAGATTCAATGCATACCATGTTCATTCCGACTTCCTACATCGTCCGCCAGAGCCTCTCCACTCCACCAAGTACTCATGGCCATTTGATGTGTGGGGAATTGATGTCGTGGGACCATACCCACCAGCGACAGCTCTCCAATGAAGGTTTATCTTGACTGCTACATATTTTTTCTCCAAGTGGGCGGTGGTAGTTCCACTCAAGGAGGTCAAGGCCCATTCCTTCAATGACTTCGTGGGCTCCAATATCATCCACCGGTTTGGAGTCCCTCACGCGGTCCTTACCGATAACAACACCAACTTTCGAGCAGCTGAGATGAAGAAATTTTATACCAAGTACAATATGCGTTCGAACCATACCTATCGCTATCATGTGCATGAAAATGGGTAGATTGAGGCTTTCAAAAAAAAACCCTATCTAGCATTCTGTAGAATATAGTTGGTCAGAAGAAGAAAAGTTGTCCGTACAAGCTCCCCAATTCCCTCTGGGCCTATCGGATGACGACTTGCCATTCCACCAAGGTTACTCCATATTCCCTACTGTATGGGGCTGAGGCCATCCTGCCCATCAAGATCTAGCTGCCGTCATTACGCACTGCGGCCTATGACCAGTAGGCGTCAAATAACGTGTCCGAAATCCGTCTACCTGAATTGGAAGCACTGGATGAGAACATGCAGCGTACCCTGGAAAATCTAGAAAGGCATCAGAATAAGATAGCCAGAGCCTTCACCAAGAAGGTTCTCCTCCACTCTTTTCTTCAAGGTGACCTGTTGTTGGCCCTCTGAGCGCCGATGATACCCTGTAGGAAACCACCCAAGCTGTAGCCCAAATGGGAGAGACCCTATTTCATTCATAAGGTTTACCCTAATAGAGCATACTCCTTGGTGACGATGGATAGTGAATATATAACTCCTCCAACCAATGCCATGTTTCTCAAGAAATACTTTTCCTAAGCCCCAGGGTCCTACACGACCATAAAATGCATGGTCCTGGAAGACGCTAAACTATATGGTCTCACATGACGCTAAACTGTGCATTACGGTCCTGCACAACCTTAAACTGCATGGTCATGCATGACCTTAAACTGTATGGTCTCACATGACCCTAAACTATGAATTATGGTCCTGCACGACCTTAAACTACATGGTCCTACATGACCATAAAATGTATGATCTCGCATGACCCTAAAATGCACATTACATCCCTACAAGACCTTAAACTGTATGGTCATGCACGACCTTAATATGTACGGTCTCGCGTGACCCTAAACTATGCATTACGGTCCTGCACAACCTTAAAATGGATGGTCTTGCACGAACTTAAATTTTACGGTCTCGCATGACCCTAAACTGTGCATTACGGTCATGCATGACCTTAAACTGTAAGGTCCCGCAAGACCCTAAACTACGCATTATGGTCCCGCACGACCTTAAACTGCATGGTCCTGGACGACCTTAAACTGTACGGTCTCGCATGACCCTAAACTGCGCATTATGGTCCTGCATGACCTTAAACTGCATATTGTCCTATATGACATTAAACTACAAGCCGGTCAGGCCTCCCTAACCAAGGAATTGCCTCGAGCCTCCGACCCAGTCTCCCTTTTAGGGGATTGTATGGTGTGGCATGGGGTTATGTCCTCACTAATGTCGGGTTTACTCGCCATGATGTACACCTCCCCAGTCAAGGGGAATCTTATTGCCCCCCCCCCTCGTCCTCACTAAAAGATGTTAAACTGCAAGCTGGTCAGGCCTTCTTGACCGAGGCCCCTTGGCCTTCCACAACTCAGGCTCTCTTACGGGATGGTATGGAGCGGTGTGGGACTATGTTCTCATTCATGTCGAGTTTCCCACCATACCGTATGTATTCCCTAATGAGATGTGTCCCCCATCCCGCATGATGGTAAATGGAATTTTGTCCTTCACGACGTTAAACTACTCTTCAAGAACTATGTATGGCTTTATTACCATCCTAATGGGATACGTAGGAACGCTTAAACACCCCGTCTTGAGCCCAGCCCGAGCTTTTCCTTTTGAATGTCCCCCTTGGGTATTTTTTCTTCGTTGGGTCCTCGCATGGTGTGGAATATGCATCCTTAGCCTCACTCATATGGGGATTATAATGGCCGCACCATGTGCCCACTCCCATTGTTCTATTTTCCCACTTCTTTACCGCACGACGTCAAACTGCATGGCCTTCCACAACTATGTATGGCTTGATTCCCATACTAATGGGATACGTAGGAATTCCCGGACATTTCTTCCGTTGGCCCACCCCAGAAGCCCAAATATTCCCCTTAGGTCAAGACATATGGCAAGGTGCACACTTTTTCCCCAATTTACGTCGACTTGGCCTCGACCCGGCTGTACGTCCCCCTCCCTGGAGATGTTCGGCTCTTTCGTAGATGGGTAAAGCTATGCCTCACCCACTCTGTAACTGGGATTCCATCATTTTTCACACCCTAAGTGACCCCCCAGAACTGCCAGGATACTACTCCTAAGGTCTCTCCTACCGATACGGGCCAACTCCCCTGAGGGTTTTCGAGAAACAAGCCAATACAAGTCCCGCGTTTTGAATTTGGTCAGTGGTCGACGCTCATTTATTGGCCCAAATTAGGTCACCATAGGAAAGATGTGTTTTGAACATGGTCAAGAGTGTCCTAGATCTTCGGGTCAACCCCGACATGTCCCAAACATTGAGTGTAGTGATTCGTTCTGCACCATCCCGAACCGACAAAATTCCCTCCGAGTGGTGCCAACGGTTGGGCGCACAGCCCCGATTCTCTTATAAGGGATTTGAAATGTGGTATAGGATTACGTCCTCATTCACGTTGGGTTACTTTTCATGTCATACACATACCTAGATGAGATATAGTTATCTCTCCCCCCCCCGTCCTTGCTGCAAGACGTTAAACTGCATGTTATTCAGGCTATCCGGGCCGAGGCCCAGCCTCAGGCCCCATGGCCTTTTCGGGCCCCTGAAATCATCCTTGCTGTAAGACGTTAAACTGCATGTTAGTCAGGTCGTCCTGACCGAAGCCCAACCTCAGGCCCCTTTGCCTTTTCGGCCCCTGGCCCCATCCATGCTGCAAGACGTTAAACTGTGTGTTAGTCAGGCCGTCCTGACCAAGGCCCAGCTGCAGGCCCCTTGGCATTTTCGGGTCGCTGGCCCCGTCCTTACTGAAAGATGTTAAACTGCAAGTTAGTCAGGTCATCCTGAACGAGGCCTAGCCTCAGGCCCCTTGGCCTTTTCGGTCCCCTGGCCTCGTCCTTACTGTAAGACGTTAAACTGCAAGTTACTCAGGCCGTCCTGACCAAGGCCCAGCCTCAGGCCCCTTGGCCTTTCGGGCCCCTAGCCCCATCCTTGCTGTAAGATGTTAAACTACATGTTACTCAGGCCCTCCTAACCGAGGCCCAGCCTCAGGCCCATTGCCATTTTCGGGCCCCTGGACCCGTCCTTGATGCAAGACGTTAAACTGCAAGTTAGTCAGGTCATCCTAACCGAGGCCCGGCCTTAGGCCCCTTGAACTTTTCGGGCCCCTGGCCCCATCTTTACTTCAAGACGTTAAAATGCATGTTAGTCAGGCCATCTTGACCGTGGCCCAGCCTCAGGCCCCTTGGCCTTTTCAGGCCCCTTTCCCCATCCTTGCTGCAGGACATTAAAATAAAAGTTAGTCAGGACGCCCTGACCGAGGCCCAGCCTCAGGGCCCTTGGCCTTTTCAGGCCCCTGGCCCCGTCCATGCTGCAAGACATTAAACTGAAAGTTAGTCGGGTTGTCCTGACCGAGGCCCAGCCTCAGGCCCCTTGGTCTTTTCAGGCCCTAGACCCATCCTTGCTGCAAGAAAATAAACTGTAAGTTAGTCAGGTTGTCCTGACCATGACCAAGCCTCAATCCCCTTGGCCATTTCAGGACCCTGGCCCCATCCTTACTGCCAGACGTTAAAATGAAAGATAGTCAGGCCATCATGGCCGAGGCCCAGCCTCAGGCCCCTTGGCCTTTTCCGGCCCCTGGCCTTGTCCTCGCTGCAAGACATAAAACTGCAAGTAAGTCAAGCCATCCTGACCGAGGCCCAGCCTCAGGCCCCTTGGCCTTTTCAGGCCCCTAGCCCCGTCCTATCTGCAAGACGTTAAAATACAAGTTATTCAGGCTATCCTGACCGAGGCCCAGCCTTAGGCCCCTTGGCCTTTTTGGGCCCCTAGCCCCATCCTCATTTCAAGAAGTTAAACTGAAAACTGGTTAGGCCTTCATTGCACAACACGCATCCCAGACTTGTATTTCATTACACGCAATAAAGACCTTCCTCGATAGCATGTGTAGTACACAATACTGAGTTTCACTAAACAACGATATGCTTTTGAAATATTATTAAAACTAGCCGTTATGAATAGTAATTACCACTTTTTGAAATTTTGTAAATTTTATTTTTCAAGATGGACTTCATTTTTGGATTTGGAATATAGAAATTATTTTAGGGTGAAATTTTGGTACTTTTCGGATAACTTTCATATTCTGATGAATAGTGAAAATTACTAAATTTTAATTAAAAACACCTTTTTTTAATCGAAATAATTAATAGTGATAAATTATTAATTTGAGTGGCTTTAAAGTATATTTAGAATATATTGTTACCATTTAATAAAATTTTGGTCATTGGATGTAAGTTCACATTTAAACCAAACATAAACAAGTGTCAATCTTTTGATAGTTATTATCTCTTAAAAACACGCTATTTGTTTTGACGATGAGAAATAATTTTTAAATTAATTAATGCTACTGATATGTTTTGAATTTGGTAAAACAGACATAATTTTTTAATTCATAATATCAAATATATCTTAGGCCTAATTTTTTGTAGTTTTTTGGAAACTTACATTTTTTGATTAATATTGAAACCACTAAGTGGTAGTTAAAAAAATGATTTTTTCATAAAACATAATTTTACTGCTTCTATGATTGGGATTTTGAAAATACGAGAGACATGGTTAATATCAAGGACTAAAATGTGGTTCAATGAGATGAAAATAATATTTGGTGAATAGTAACTTTTTACTTTTTTTACCACGATTTAAAGTTAATAGGGTAATTAAGGGTAAACGTGTTATTATTATTAACCTAACACACATCCTAATTCTATTGGAAAAGTGTAATTCAACAAAAAACAATCTTAGGAATAAAATATGACCATTTAGGCCAACTTGGATTAGATTTTGACATTTAATATTAATTTATTTAGAGAAGGGTTAAAATAGTTAAAATCAACGTTTAATAGGTAAATCATTATTAATATAGGGCTATACATCAGATAAATTATACTATATTTATTAAATAGAAAGATAAAACGATTTACTACATAATAGTATTTTATTAATATTTTTTAGAAATTAAATAATTTAATTTATTTATGACACAATGATAATGCAATAATTATCTTATTAATGAAATATTGACATAATTGATGTTATAATATCCAAATAAATGTAATTTGAGACTTTTTATGAATTAAAATAATTTTTTAGGTTAATATTACATGTTATTATTTATTTAATTAACTTTATTAGAACTATTCATTCTGTTATGAGTTTCAAAAAAATAAATTACCAAATAGTGGAAAAATTGACAGAAAATAGTATTTAAAACAAATATTATATTATCAATTGTTATTTTATTCCTAAAAATATAAAGTTTATAATAATGACTTATATAAGGTTATATATATTAATAATAAACAACTTGGGGTTCGTTTGGCTTGTTATAGTAAGTTTATTAACCTTATAGCGTCAGAAAACCAGAAGATATGGTAAAAGTAAAATTACTTAACTTAAGGTTAAATCTAAATGATATGGTTAAAATAGAAACCTAAACTTGTATAAATTATATTGGATGAGAGGATTTACACTCCTCCCCACATTTTCTTTGAAATAAATCAATTTTTATCTATTAAAATCGAATATGAGTTTATAATAAAATATTAATTTTAGTTTTTCCAAAGGTGCCCCTGTCCTCCCTTATAAAAGGGCACCTCCTCCCTCTCTTCCTCACACCACATTGAGCCTTCATGCTCGGAAAACCCCTTAAAAATTATCTTATCCAATTCAATATTAATATCCTAGAGGTTCTGGTCTTCTTCAAAGACCAAATTTAGTGCCCTAAGAGGAGGTCTCAAAGAGGCTCTTCAAAGAAGAGGTAATGTCCGTTACCGATTCGTTCAACTCTATTTCTTCTTCCACTTCTTCTTCTTTAGTTTTTTCATTATGAAGTAATAAAATCAGTATAACTCATATACTGATATGTTATTATAAGTATGAAACAACCCTATTTCACCATCTATCCATCCTACGGAAAACCAAATAACCACACGTGCGTACGTACAGAATATCGTCTCCACGCCGTGGTGAAATCTGTTTTTCCACCATCACCTTACATGGATGTGTATAATGGTGTAAAGAATAACTAAATATGGTTATTATAACATCATACTGATTCTGATATATTATACCTTCCACTCCAATTCTATTCAATAATTATGGGAATGATATCATCGCTCATGCGTACGTACGGACTACCGTCTCCACGACGTGATGAGATTAATTTTCCATGTTACCCATACATGAATGATCGTAAAGTTTATATAATGAATAATAATATAATATATTAATGAAACTGGATTTATGTATATATATATGCATTCCATCTATTTAGTTTCATTCAATTCAATATGAAAACAAAAATAGCATTCATGCGTACGTACGACCTACCGTCGCCATGAACAGTGTATTTCATTCCTTTTATCGATCTATAATATATATATGTATATGATGAATATATATTATATATAAATCATGTTTTAAATTATGGAATTATTTAAATCAGGATATAAGTATTATTATCAAGAACGACAAGTCGAAACACATACGATAAATGAAATGATTTTACCCAAAATACTGCTTTAACATGGAATTTACAAAAGAACAGGTAATATAAAGTCATAAGTGAATCATATATGATATCATAACAATGAATATGATTATGTAATAAGTAAATGACATTATTTAAATCATTATACAGGAGGTTTGGATACGTATTAAGCATATCAGACCTATGGTAAAGGATAATTTTGCAAATTTTATTTTTATCCGAGATTACTTATACGTAACTATTTACTGGGGTTTTTGTTATCATCCATGTCTATGTGTTTCTAAAAGTGTTTTTATGTATTTTTAATTCCCTTTTTACCCATTTTTTACTTTTACTACATGGTATGTATGGAATCTTTCTTTTACGTGGTAATTTTTGACTTTTCTGGAAAAAGTATGAGAAGAATGTTTTTTTTAAACATATACGCCACCAATGGATTTTTATGATTTTATAAAGCCTTATTTTCATGAAGCTTCCTCCAAACGATTTCATGACTATTTTCAACAAAATCCTTTTCTTTTAAAATTGCATGACATTTTGTGACAGGGGAATGATTTTGAAGAAGAAAGGATATTTTCCTCGAGAATTCATTTCAAGTGTTTCATCAAAACCATTTTTCATCTAAGATGACATTATTTCATATGTGTATGTTTCAAGTATCATGTCTCTATGATTTACATGGTTTCAGTTTTCATATTATGTAATGATATCCATTTATTTTATATGAATTATGTGATGATGGGGTGATGTTTATGAAACCCATTTCATTTATTGGGTTATGTATGTTTATTTTGTGGCACAAGTAAGAATGATTTCATTATGTGATGGGTGGGACCAATATCTCCCTCCAATGCATTGGGTAAAGATTTATATCTCATGATATAGACATGGTTGGAACGACAAGTTAAACCAGTTCAGGAATACGTGACTGGAACAAGGAGTGAACTCGATTCAGAAATGTACTTTTTCCACTAAGATGGTCTTGGCAGCAATGCCTTGGCTACTATAGAAATCATATCATGTGCTTAACGGTTGCCACAATTTCATGTTTTATTCCCATGTTATTTTATCATGATTGATGTTCCCTTATAATATATACCTTACGTACTTCCATGATTAATGTCTTTGCTCAGGATTTTGATGATTAGATTTTATGTTCAGGTTTTTACATTCAAAGGTTTTTGGATTTTTTTATGTTCTCTATTTTTACCCTTACTGGGCATTTGAGCTCACCCCATTTATGTTTTCTTTTCCCCAGGATATAAAGAAATTTTTTAGGTAAGAAAAAAAGGGGAAGATCTTTATTGGGTGATGTTTAAGATCTTTCATCACGATTAGATGATTTTATTCCGAGTTTCCAAAGACATTAAACTACTAAGATCCTTGTGTGTCTATTTTTGTTATGTATTAAGTATTCTACAAAAGTAATGTATTGACCATGTACATCATGCTTTGGGTCTCTACAGTTTGTATCAGAGGAAATGTTTAGTCAACCATAGGAAACTAGGATGCGATAACTCTAGTAAGATCCCTAGAGATATTTCTATGGTATGTTTAGGGATGTCCCTAAGGTTTAGTATAAGTATAGGTTATAGTCCTAGAATTACGGTAACGATCTTATAATTAAACCTACGATGTTAGATATTGAAGGTACTCCCCCTTTATTATGTTTTTTCCATAGTATGATTTTTACTCTCACACTATTCTTTTTGGGTTTTAGAAAATGGCTGGAAACAAGATTATTCACGATAATGGAGGATATGATGGACAATGGAATGATATTATTAATGAGAAACCAAATGAAATGGGATTTGGAAGACCAAAAATCATTATTATGCTGAATCAGCAATATCATAATATGATCAATAAACTCAAATTTTGTAAGTTTCTCGACTCATCTAATAAGACAATGATGGAGTTTCATGATGATCATAGAGGAAAGAAAGTTCAATTTCCCCTATGTAAATCATGTGGGAAGAGGCATTAAGGATAATGTTTCAAAGGAACTGGAAGATGCTTTGGGTGTGGGTAAGAAGGACACAAAGCCAGTAAGTTAAAAGGAAAAGGATTATTTAACACCATGGATGAGGATAATGGTATTGCTACGACATCAACAATGGTTAAATGTTTTAAATGTGATTTTTATGGGCATTATGAAAACCAATTCCCTAAGGGAAAGTCTCATGAAGAGAATCAGTATGGTCGTATGGGTAATATTTATGTTGATGGTGGTGAAGAGACTACAAATGATATGTGAGATGAAAGAATTGTTGAAGATCGGTCAATGGTTTAAGAAGGTAGTGGAATGATTACATGATTATCAAGTGTAATGTTGTATAAGTAATCTCATGGTACTATGGAATAAAGAGACATCTAAGGATTGTTACACTGTTGTCTTTCCTTAAGTTTTGAATGTGTGTGATGAATGGTACCAGTATTTTTGGAAAGTAGATGATATGCACATAATGAAGGGATAAGGAGAAAATTAACTGTTTGATAGTATTCATGAGCTCATGACTGATATAAGGAGAAGGTTATATCATGGTTTGAGTATATAGAATTTTTGGATTTTGGTATGTGGAAAGAGTTAACTTTTGAAAACATTCATGTTTTCAATAAGGTTTAATGTGTATTCATTTTTCAAGAGAATACATGATTAAGGTATTCGCATGATTGGAATGTGACCAATAAGATAATGGGGGATAAATGATGGTTGGTTGATGACATTTCAAGTAATAATTTTCTTTATACTATGAGCTTGGACCGAAGTATTTTAGATAAATATTGGAATGGATTATGTTGGACATAAGTTAGTATTGTTTAAGGATATAACTTCATCCGATATTATTGATGGGATGTTATAGTAATGTAGTTTTAGAGAAAGGACAACCTACCGGATGAGCGACAACCCATCGCGTCGGACAAGGCTGTGGGAATCAAACCCACAACCGAAGTGCGACTGGCCTTTATCGCCTACCACTGGCCTACAGGAATTCCCTGTTTAGTAGAAACTAGTTTTATTATATTAAGAAGTATGATATATGAAGTATAAGTCCATTTTAGGAACCATATATGATTAATCTCACTATAGATCAACTTATATATATTTAATAACTTTTGTTAACCCTTTGTTTGAGACAGATGGAATGACCCGTCATTCTATCACATGATCTGCTAACACTTCACAAATAACAAATTCAACTTCATTTTTTTAAGAGATGAAGTGGAAATTGTTCAAGCCATGAACAACAGTGAGATTGTACCAAAATAATATAAGTATTTATTCTAATTCAAATTCTTCAACTTTAGGGAAATGATCTTGAAAACCAAAAATGTTTTCCTAGTGCCCTTATATCCGATGAATCAGATGGTACCCTAGATCATCAAAAATTTATGGCTTTCTGATTGTTGGATTTTTCATAGCCATGTTCTCAACCACTCTCCATCAGAACACGATGGTTAAATTTTTCTTCCATATCTATATTTTCATCTATGTTCTCCTACGTGAAAACCCAGTGATGAGTTAATTTGGGTATCCATTACGTTTCATACATTATTTTTTAAAGCCATGTTTTGGTATTCCTTTTTATGTTGTGGGTTTCTATTAAATAAACTTTCGAGTAGTAAACCATTTATAACCCCGACGAATTTCGAGGGCGAAATTCATTTTAAGGTGGATATAATGTAACACCTCGAGATTTTATGAAAAACTATTCTTTTTAATTTCATTAATGTATTGTGTTGTACGATACACCAAAAGGAGCTTGCACAACATGCATCCTTGACTTGGCATTCATTACACACAATAAAGACCTTCCTCGATAGCGTGTGTAGTATGCAATACTGAGTTTCACTAATCAACGATATGCTATTAAAATATTATTAAAACTAGCCGTTATGAATAGTAATAACCACTTTTTGAAATTTTGAAAATTTTATTTTTCAAAATGGACTTCATTTTTGGATTCGGAATATTGAAATTATCTTAGGGTGAAATTTTGGTACTTTTCGGATAACTTTCATATTCTGATGAATAGTGAAAATTACTAAATTTTAATTAAAAACAACATTTTTGTAAACGAAATAATTAATAGTGATAAATTATTAATTTGAGTGGTTTTAAAGTATATTTAGAATATATTTTTACCATTTAATACAATTTTGGTCATTGGATGTATTTTCACATTTAAACCAGACATAAACAACTGTCAATCTTTTGAATGTTAATATCTCTTAAAAACAAGCTATTTGTTTTGACGACAAGAATTAATCTTTAAATTAATTAATGAAACTGATAAGTTTTGAATTTGGTAAAATAGACATCATTTTTGATTTCATAATATCAAATATATATTATGCCTAATTTTTGGTATTTTTCTGGAAACTTTCATTTTTTGATGAATAGTGAAACCACTAAGTGGTAGTTAAAAAACTGAATTTTTAAAAAAAAACTTTATTTCACCACTTATGTTAGTGGAATTTCAAAAATCCGAGAGACACAGTTAATATCAAGGACTAAAATGTGGTTCAATGAGATAGAAATAATTTTTTGTGAATAGTAACTTTTTTACTTTTTTCCCCACGATTAAAAGTAAATAAGGTAATTAAGGGTAAAAGTGTTATTATTATTAACCTAACACATGTCCTAATTCTATTGGATAAGTTTAATTTGACAAAAAACAACCTTAGGATTAAAATATGACAATTCAGGCCCACTTGGAATAGATTAGGACATTTAATATTAATTTATTTAAAGAAGGGTTAAATTTGTTAAAATCAAAGTTTAATAGGTAAATCCTATTTAATATAGTGTTATACATAAGATAATTTAGACTATAAATATTCACTAGAAAGATAAAACTAATTAATACATAATGGTATTTTATTTATAATTTTTAGACATTAAATAATTTAATTTATTTATGACACAATGATGATGAAGTAATTATCTTAGTAATGAGATATTGACATAATTGATGCTATAAATACCCAAATAAATGTAATTTTAGACTTTTTATGAATTACAATACTTTTCTAGGTTAATATGAAATGTTATTATTGATTTAATTAACGTTTTTAGAACTAATCATTCTATTATGAGTTTTACAAATATAAATTACCAAATAGTGTCAAAATTGACATAAAATTGTTTTTAAAAATATATTATATTATTATTTTTTATTTTATTCCTAAAAATATATGGTTCGGCCAAATGACTTAGATAAGGTTATTTATATTAATAATAAACAACATGGGGATCGTTTGGCTTGTTATAGTAAGTTTATTAACCTTATAATGTAAGAAAACAAGAAGACACGATAAAAGTAAAATTATTAAACTTAAGGTTAAATCTAAATGATAAGGTTAAAATAGATGACTAAACTTGCCTAAATACTATTGGATGAGATGATTTCGACCCCTCCCCACATGAACTTTGAAATAAGTCAATTTGGAGCTATTAAAAACCGAATATGACTTTATAATAAAATAATATATTTAGTTTTTCCAAAGGTGCCCCTCTCCTCCCTTATAAAAGGGCACCTCCTCCCTCTCTTCCTCACACCACATTGAGCCTTCATGCTCGGACAACCCCTGAACAATTGTCTTCTACACTTCCATATAAACGTCCTATAGGTTCTTTTCTTCTTCAAAGACCAATTTTAGTGCTCTAAGAGGAGGTCTCAAAGAGGCGCTTCAAAGAAGAGGTAATGTCCATTACCGATTCTTTCAACTCTATTTCTTCTTCCACTTCTTCTCCTTTAGTTTTTTCATTATGAAGTAATAACATCAGTATAACTCATATTCTGATATGTTATTATAATTATGAAACAACCCTATTTAACCATCTATCCATCCTACGGAAAACGAAATCACCAGGCGTGCGTACTTACGGAATACCGTCTCCACGCCGTGGTGAAATATGTTTTTCCACCAACACCTTACATGGATGGGTATAATGGTGTAAAGAATAACTATATATTGTTATTATAACATCATAATGATTCTGATATATCATTCCATTCACTCCAATTATATTAAATAATTATGGGAATGATATCATCGCTCGTGCGTACGTAGGGACTACCGTCTCCACAACGTGATGAGATTCATTCTCCATGTTAACTGTACATGAATGATCATAAAGTATATATAATGAATAATAATGAAATCTATTAATTATACTGGATTTATGTATATATATTTATGTCATCTATTTAGTTTCATTCAATTTAATAAGGAAACAAAAACAACGTTCATGTGTATGTACAGCCTACCGTCTCCATGAACGGTGTATTTCATTCCTTTTATCGATATATAATATATATATGTATATGATGAATATATATTAAATATAAATTATGTTTTACATTCTGTAATTATGTATAACTAGATATAAGTATTAATATCAAGAACGACATGTCGAAACACATACGATAAATGAAATGATTTTTCCCAAAACGCTGCTTTAACATGGAATTTACAAAAGATCGGGTAATATAATGTCATAATTGAAACATATATGATATCATAACAATGAATAAGATTCTGTAAGATGTCAATGAAATTATATAAATCATTAAACAGGAGGTTTTGTTACGTACGAAGCATATCAGACCTAAGGTAAGGGATAATTTTTCAAATTTCATTTTTATCCGAAATTGCTTATACGTAACAATTTACTGGGGTTTTTGTTATCATCCATGTCCATGTTTTCTAAAAGTGTTTTTATGTATTTTTAATGCCCTTTTTACCCATTTTTGACTTTTAATACATGGTATGTATGGAATCCTTCTTTTACGAGGTACTTTTTGACTTTTCCGGCAAAAGTACGAGAAGAATTTTTTTTAAACATATACGGCACAAATGGATTTTTACGGTTTTATAAAGCCGTATTTTCATGAAGCATCCTCCAAAATATTTCATGATTATTTTCGAAAAAACCCTTTTCTTTTAAAATTGCATGAAAGTTTATGAAAAGAGAATGATTTTGAAGAAGAAAGGATATTTTCCTCATGAATTCATTTCAAGTGTTTTATCAAAACCATTATTCATCTAAGATGACATTATTTCATATGAGTATGTTTCAAGTATCATGTCTCTATGATTTACATGTTTTCACATTTCTTATTATGAAATAATATCCATTTATTTTATATGGTTTATGTGATGATGGGATGATGTTTACGAAACCCATTTTATTTATTGGGTTATGTATGTTTATTTTGTGGCACAAGTAAGAATGATTTCATTATGTGATGTGTGGGACCTATATCTCCCTCCAATGCATTGGGTAAAGATTTCTATCTAATGAGATAGATAGGGCTGGAATGGAAAGTTAAACCGGTTTAGTAATACAAGACTGGAACGAGGAGTGAACTCGATTCAGAAAGGGACTTTGTCCACTAAGATGGTCTTGGCAGCAATGCCTTGGATACTATGGAAATCATATCATGTGCTTAATGGTTTCCACAATTACATGTTTTATTCCAATTCAATTTTATCATGATTGATGTTCCCTTATGATATATGCCTTACGTACATCCAAGATTCATGTCTTTTCTCAAGATTTTGATGTTTAGATTTTATGTTCAGGTTTTTGCATTCCAATGTTTTTGGATTGTTTTAAGTTCTCTATGTTTACCCTTACTGGGCATTTGAGCTCACCCCATTTATGTTTTCTTTTCCCCAGGATATAAAGAAAGGTTTTATGTAAGAATAAAAGGGGAAGATCTTTATTGGGAGATGATGAAGATATTTCATCACGATTAAAGTATTTTATTCTGAGTTTCCAAAGACACTAAACTATTATGATTCTTGTGTGTATATTTTTGTTATGTATTAAGTATTCCGCAAAAGTAATGTATTTTCCATGTACATCAAGATTTGGGTCTCTATACCTCCTCTTCCTTACTGCAAGACGTTAAACTACAAGCCAGTCAGGCCCTCCTGACCAAACCACCGACTAGCAGGCCCCTTGGCCTTTTTCGGGCCCCGGCCCAGGTCCTCTCTTATAGGGAGCGTACGACGTGGTACAGAATTATTTCCTCATTCACGTCGGGTGTCTTACAATTCCGTATGCACCCCCCTCACCGAGGCCCAGCCTCAGGCCCCTTGGCCTCATCTTATAAACGGAAGGTATGGTGTGGTGCATGATTATCTCCTCATTCGCACCGGATTGTTCGACGTACCATACACTTCACTTTCTTGGGGGTATCTTACCCCCCTCCTCATCCTGCATGACATTAAACTGCATCTTGAGAACTACATGTGTCTTTATTCCCATCCTCATGGGATACGCAGGATCACCTGAATGTCTAGGCTTTGGGTCCAGCCCCATCTCCTGGGAGTCTCCATCTCACCTTGGCCCCTTGGCCTACCCTTCCTCCACGAGGGGAGTATATGGAATGGTATGGGATTATTTCCTCATTCACGTCGGTCTTGTAATGACCATGTCATGTACCTCTCCCTCCTGAGCTGTTTCGTCGACCCTTTTCTGCGATTCACCAATGTGCCTAAGGGTACTCCAGTTTATTACCTGGAATGTCAGACTTTACTCGGACACGTCCGCACCTTCTTTTCAGGATTTTTGTATCCCTTTATCAGGGCTTCCATCATATTTCTCACCTGGAGGGACCCATAAGAACGGGCTGGATACTACACTTTAGGGATCTCCTACCGATACGGGCCAACTCCCCCGAGGTTTTTGGACAACAAATCGATAAAATCATGCGTTGCGAATATAGTCTGTGGTCGATGCTCATTTTTTGTTCCCACTTCAAGATAATGTGATATAAATAATGTTTTTTCCACTATGGTTAACAGTTATCCTCCAACACCATGCCGACCCCACTAGGCTCAAGATGTCGGTTACATGATTCACACCTTCCTTCACTTCATCATGTCCAAGTAGAGTTTCAAAACTCTAGATATTATTCCTCAGTGCGCATCTACACGTTAGGGGGACCAAGCCGTGTTAACGGTGTCCTTAGGGGATCTCTGTCGACTCCCCTTTGATGGATGTCCCGGGTATTGCAATAAAGATCTTCCCCCTGGTTTCCTTGACTAAGTTTAACCCACGTGGGCTTAGGGATCGGGTTGAGGTCTGTGCTTACTCAGAAGATTATCATCCACCTAAGGTCTGAGATCTAAGACCCTAAACTAAGACCCTATCAAGAACTACGTGTATCTTGATCCCCATACCTATGGGGTACGTAGGAATTCCTGTGCATTTTTCCTCGGGCCCAGCTTTACTCTCACTTTCGATCTCGTGACCTAAAACCTCTCCAAGGAACACGTGGTGGTTGGAACCCCAGGTTCCTATTCACGTTGGGTATTTGTAATTATCCCACCACATGCCTCCTATGTTTCCATCCAGCCATGGTCCGAGTTCTGAGACCCTAAACTAAGACCATCTCAAGAACTACATGCGGCTTGATCCACATCCCTGTGGTGTACGTAGGAACGCCTGTGCATTTTTCCTCGGGCCCATCTCAACTCTCGCTTTCGGTCTCTTGACCTAAAACCACTCCCACGGGGTTTGTTGTGTGGTGTGGTATGAGGTTATTTCCAAATTCACGTCGGGTTGTTCACCGCGCTGTACACATCCTCGGTTCCCATTCATCTCGGGTCTTTGTAATTACTCCCCATGCGTATCCCGTGCATTCTCCCATCAATGGTCCGAATTCTACAACCCTAAACTAATATCTCCCTATGGGAAGGGACTTGACTCCCCTGTCTAATACTCTCGTTAACGTATCCTTTTTCATTTTGACAAAGAGCTGAAAGTGCAGAACTCTCACTGGGACATCCCCTCATTCAATGTCCAAGCTTCATGTGCTCGCTATCTGGATCTTCATCCACTTCCATGTTTGAAGGGAACCCCTAACGGCCTAGTCCCATGCCGCATCGTCTCACCTACCGTCCAAGGCCAACGCCCCGAAAGTCTCCCGACGACAATTGTGACATGGTTTCTTATTTCAAACATGGTCAACGGTCAACACTCATTTGTCTGTCCCCATTCTAGAATATTGTGATTTGGATGCTGTTTTTCGACCACGGTCAACAGTTATCCACCATCATCAAGCCATCATCATTGTGATCCAAATTCCGAGCATCATGATTCACACATTTCCACATCATCATGTTCAAGTGGAATTCCGACATACATGTCTCTACCTATTCACATGTCTAGGTGCGCCACATGGGAGTGTTAGCATCATTGGGCTGGTATTCACTGAGTGTCCCTTCACCCTAACCTTCCCCTACTTATGTCATGAAAGTTCTCCATTACTTCTTGATTCCCACATCGAGTATGACTCACGTGAGCTTATTAGTTTTGGTGGGAAATGTATTGATGCATCCCGGCTTCATTTAGTCCTACATGACGTTAAACTATTCCTCTAGAACTACGTACAACTTGATTCTCATCCTTATGGGATACATAGAGAGACCCCGACATTTTGCCTAGGGTCCAGCCACCATATGTTATAAAACCCATTCTTCCCCTTTCCGCCCCCCTAGACGGACACCTCGTAGGGAAACGAACAACCATAACCCTTCCCTGAATAGGTTCAAGATGCCCCAAGATGATATTGGGAAGCAACTGTCTCCCTCGCCAGAGATGTCCTTTCTGAGAGAAGGAATGATCCATGATCAAAAATATGCGACCATCTAGCATATTCCCACCACGGTGGTGTAATATCATGAGTGTTGGATTCTGTTTGAACAAACTATCGCTCCAATTCCCACTCGTTGTGTTCCCCTGACTCGGACTCTTGTCCCCTATCATGTCTGAGGGACCCCATAATAGTATGGATTCCTGACCTATGGTCCGCCTGCTATCCTGGGCTAACGTTCTGGAAGACTAGTCATGTTTGGAAGGACCCCCTAACAGTATGGATGCCTGACCTATGGTCCACCTACTTTCCAGGGCCAACGTCCCGAAGGATTGATTGACGACATTTGTGACATGGTCCCGTGTTTCGAACATGGTCAACAGTCGACCCTCATTTGTTTTCAACGTCTCAGGCTAACGCGGTAAGGATACTGTTCCTCTGTCATGGTTAACGGTTGACCATTATTATCATGCCACCCTCAAAATGTTATGAATCTTGGGTATCATGATTCACACTTCCCATTCCCATCTGTTCGGAAAGATTTCAGCACCACTGGAATTGAACCGTTCGTGTGAAAGAGCATGCTGAAAAATGGTAATTTGGCTGTTCTGAGAACTTATTTATCCAGTCAGGTCTCTCCTACTTCCCGGAAGTCTGGACCGGTTATCCAAAACCAGGATGCCTGAAGCCTGGTTATGTTGGGTTGGACGATAAGGCGACTCTATCTTGTATCTCACAAAGGGCCCTGACCCACGTGAGCTTATGGAATTATCATAGGACGTTCTGAAAACATTATAAGGGATGAAATGAACGGGTGTGAACAGTGGAAATAATGCATGATATGACATACAAGAAGAAAGGAATCGAAGCACGAGAGTACCATTAAAGGGTTTTTAATTATTACAGTACCCAGGTGTCAACTCCTCCCATGGACAGATTGACGCCATCAAAAGAGCGTTGCAGCTCCGCCACCTTTCTATTGGTGGCATCCAAGAATTGCGGCCATCGACTTAGCTCTCGCTCCTCCACAACAGCGATGGGGCGTAGTTCATCAGCCTCAGCTCGGGCCCTCTCTATGTCAGCCTGAATGTTGGCCATCTCCCCAAAAACCCACTTCAAGCCCTCTTCGGCCTCTGCTAGCTGGGCCTTCAATCATCAGATTCGCTCAGATTGTGCATTGAGAGAGGCAGAGTGTTCGTCCGCCTGCTCCTGTAGCTGTTGGGCTTCATTTTCAACCTCTTAAAGCTTCTTGACATTCATCGCCTTCCTCCGCTGTCCACCCCATGCAACCCCTTCGCGAGTCCGCACCGTGAACTATCGAGAATTTTGGTGACTCTTCCTCAAAATCCTACCCTTGATCCCTCCATTTATATGAGTATGAGGGGGGGGGGCATTTTTTGGCTCCAAAATATTGGACGCAAAGATAATAAGAAAAAAAGCACGCGTGCTGCCTCGCGAAGCACTGAGGCGGAGGACCCCTGAGCAACGCGGCCGCTGCGAAGCAGAGGAGGCGGTAAAACTCCGTGAATGCCCTGACGTTCAGGAGCCCACCGCGAATACCTTGAGGTGGTAATGCTCCACAAACGCCCAAACGTTCACGAGGCCGCTGCGAAGAAATGGAGTTGGTAATGCTCTACGAATGCCCTGACGTTCACGAGCCATCCGCGAAGCAGAGGTGGTGGTAACCCTCTGCAAACCCAGTTGAGGATCGCGACCCTCCACGAAGCAACCACATCCCCTTCGCACCTCATGGGATCTGCTTCACGACGCCCCTTGCCTATAAATACCAGCCCCCCCCCCCAAGCCATCGGGATGGAAAATCTGACCTTTCGGCTTCTCAGCTCCCGAATTGTGAAGCACTCTTCGCCCCGAGAATTATGAGTTCTGCGAGGGATTCTTACTTTGCGAGATGCCTTCGCCTTGTCTCATCTTGATCCTCTATTCCGATAGGGATTCCCTTCGTAAAGCCTAAGGGAATTCGCGAAGGAAGGGGATCCCCAAGGGGACCTAGGCAGCCGCAGAGCGTTCATGCTTCACGAAACACCCATCTGGTACTTTTGATCCGTATGCCAAGGCAGGGTCACTGTACTTCACGAAGCACATTGCTGAGCAGCACCTTGCTTCGTGAGGCACCCCTGCTTCGCGAGGCTGTGGTCCGCGAACACCCTTCCACTTCACAAAGCACCTCTCACTCT
This sequence comes from Viscum album, assembly GCA_963277665.1. NCBI lineage: Eukaryota > Viridiplantae > Streptophyta > Magnoliopsida > Santalales > Viscaceae > Viscum > Viscum album. The sequence continues at coordinate 882,063,075 of OY728166.1, forward strand.
CCTCTTGTCCCCATGCTAAGGCCAAGGCACTCCACTTCGCGAAGAACACCCCATCACAAGTGTCTTCCACTATGCAGAGCAACCGAGTCCTATAAGTCCCATACCCGTGGACCCCTCTACTTGGAAACTCCTCTTCCCGTGTGGCCCTCCAGGCTTGCACGATGTGAATTAAATGTCCCCTGGACGACACCCACCCTAGAGTTCATTTTCTTGATGCTTCTTCGCATAGGCATGCTAATGGATATTGCTTCTTCTCATAGCCATGCTATCGTGGACCCCTTGATGGTTCACTCTGTGACCCGCTTTTTACACATCCTTTATGACAACCGTGCTTTTATTGCAAACTTACACATGATTTATTACATAAAACATCACTTGATACAACAAGAAGATCGAGAGGTTTTGTGTCTTTAGGGCTTAGGATCATTACATAAAAACATAAAACATGAAATGCAACATCTTTATTGAAAAATTCCTTTACATGACCACTACATTCCCTTGTACTTTTCATTTCATGGGATAACCTGAGGACATGAATAAGAAAAGGGTGAGCTATAAAGCCCAGTAAGGCAGTACACATGGAATAACATGAAGAGTACAATACATGTTAGACAATGGGAATTTCAATAGAGAATAAAATAACATTAACATAAACACATTATAATGCATGATAATCATAACATTGAAATGTGGCAACAACAATTAACATGGAATTAGCATGAGCCAAGGCTCATTTCACATGGAGCCTGAGTAAATCCTCATTGCACATAAAGCACGAGTAAACCCTCGTTGCCCTTGAATTATCATGAGTGAACACTCATTTCACATGACGTATCATGATACTATACTTTACCCAATGCATTGGAGCACTATAAGGGCACACCCTTCTTAAACATTTCATTTCATGCATAAGTTTTTCACATGGATCATAAAACATTGATTCATAAAACATAATCATCTATTACATGATAAAGGAATGTGGAATTCATACATGAATCATTATAATCAATAAGTAAATGTGAATAAAGGTGAATACCCTTGATGGAGAAATGTGCATGGTATTCATTACACAAAGGCATTGGCTTGGAAAATCAGTGCAATTTCGGCAGCGTAACGGCGTGACCTAAGAATTCATAAAAATGGTAGATGAGAGAGAAAGGTGTTCCTCATAATATTTACATGTAATGGAAAGTGATGAGGTCATATAGATACATTTCCCAACAACTGTAATGGAATTTATATTCATGATACAAAATTATTGCTTGAATGTAAATGAAGGGAGATAAGTTCTTTTCGGAATTTTGGCATAGTAATGGGTGTACATGGGAGTCATTTAATGAGAGGGAATGGGGTATCCCATCATTAAAACAATAAGTGGGCAGTTTGGGGGAGGTGCAAAACCATACCACAACATTCATAATTGAAACTAAAAGGGCAATACAAGTTAAAGAAAATTGAAAAAAGGAGAAAGGAAGAAAAAACCCTTACTTGGAAGTGTGCTTCCAAAGGCTAGATAGAGGCTTGTGAGAGGCTTCATGGAAGATTGGGGAACCTTGGGAGTATTATAGAGAGAGTAGGGAAGAGGTTGGATGAACTCAAAGGGCTTTGAGTGAGGAGGAAGTGGGAGCTTGGGTGGGTTTATATAGGAAAGGTGAGGGAATTCATTATTATATAGGTTTGGGTCCCCTTACATTAAATTAAACCATACCATGGTTTTTCCCATGATTTTTGGAAAAGTTAAGAGGAAAAAAATATTTTATAAATCCAAATTCTGAACTTCTTAAAATATTAGGGTTTCTTATGTGGAAGTGAGTCACACTCCCATGAAAATCAATTTAAAAAGGAAAGGTGTTGAATATGTCTTGAGTGGTCCATCAATGCTTTGAAAAGTAAGTCAAACAAACCCAAAATCGCAATTTTTTAGTGGTAAAACATATATTGGCCGAACATAAATATTATAGTATTTTTTTACATAACTATTGGGTCATTATGATGTCATAAAACACATTATATATTTAAACGGTATTTAATATTTACCCAAAAATTTGACTGTCTCAGAAAATTATGAAAAATTCACTGTTGGATAATTTTGACATCCTGATTCTAGAAATGAAAATTATTTAATCTTAAAATTTTTCTAAATATGTTAATTTTCACTTTAAAAAAACCAGGTCTTTATCGAAAATTCACGGGTTTTGACATAAATGGATTTTAAACCTTAATAAAATTTTTTTATTGCATTCATAAAATTATAAGATCATTTATATTTAATAAAAATTAAATTAATAATAATATTATTATTTTATTAAAATTATATCTAATTCACAAATCCCTTAATTTAATAAAATATATTTCTTAATTAAATAATAACTAAAAACACCATTTTTACTTTAAAAACTATTTACAATGTATCAAAAATTACAAGAAATTATATTCATTATTATATACAAAAAAATAATGTACATGAAGATAGTACTACTTATTTGTTACATAACCCCTTAAAACAGCCACATAAGACCTAAGGGTAAGGTGTGCGATGGTGACAGACTCTTGGGTTGGCTTGGATAACAACGCTCGAGTGGTAATTTCAATCAACTCACTCTTTTCCCGTAGACCGTCACGTTCGAGCTTGACATGATGAGGATCAGCTTGGGCTTGGTCATGGGCGAAGCCCAAAGACGCCACCTCTTTTCCGAGATCCAACAAATGGGCTTCGTATGGGGAAATTCTACTGGATGAGGCCATCACATCCTTTTTCTGAGTAAATTGGATTTTTTAAAGTCTTATATTTATACTAATCATGTGATTACTGTTCAACGGCTTTATTAGAAATGGTCAAAATTCTTAACATAAGACCAAAGAAGTTGACATCTTATAAAAAATTATTTTTCATAAAGAGACATTTAACTGGATCAAGAGGAATTTTCCATTAATGAAAATTTCGGTCGTTATAATATCCCCCCCTTAAGAAATTTCATGCTCGAAATTTTACTTTTCCCACACTAAAACAAATGTGGGTTACTCAACTTCATCATATCCTACGATTCACAAGTTTCTTTTCCAAACTTTTGGTTTCTCCACAACACCTTGACGAGGGGAATTGTCTTATTTCATAGAACTATTTCTCTATGATCTAAGATCTTCACTGGTTGCTCCTCATAAGAATGATCATCTTCCAATTGTACCACCTTAGAAGAGAGTACATGTGAAGGGTCCGGTATGTACTTTTTTAGGAGGGATACATGAAAGACATCATGTACCTTGGCCATAGTAGGTGGAAGTTCTAGTCGATAGGCCACAACTCGACACGATCAAGAGTCTCTAAGGGGCTGATGTACCTTGGACTTAACATTCCTTTATTTCCAAACCTCATGACCTTCTTCCACGAAGATATGCGTAGAGAACCCATGTATCCAACTTTAAACTCAAGGTCCCGTCGATGATTATCTGCATAACTCTTCTGTTGACTATGAGCTTCTTTGATATGCTGCTGAATAGTTTTTACCTTCTCCACCATTTCCTCCACCATTTCTGGTCCAAGAAGATTACGTTCACCAAAATCATCCCAACATTCAAGTGTTCTGCACCTTTTCCCATACAGGGCTTCATATGGTTCTATTTGGATGATCGAGTGGAAACTATTGTTATAAGATAACTCAACCAGAAGAAGATGTTGATACCATCCTCCGTTAAATTCCACTGAGCATGATCTCAACATGTCCTCAAGTGTTTGGATTGTCCGCTCGGAATGGCCATCAGTTTGAGGATGATTGGCCGTACTGAAGTTCAGTTCAGTATTCAGAGCATGTTGAAGACTCATCCAAAACATAGAGGTGAATCTTGGATCTCGGTCAGACACAATAGATAGTGGTACTCCATGCAACCTTACCACTTCCCTGATATATATATGTGCCATTTGATCCAAAGAGAAATCCCCCCGAATAGCAATAAAGTGTGCAGTCTTTGTAAGATGATCCACAACAACCCAGATTGCATTGTTGCCTTTGGATGTCCTTGGAAGTCCGGTGACAAAGTCCATGGTGATATTCTCCCATTTCCATTCTGGTATGGGCAATTGTTGCATCATCCCCTTAGACTTCTGCCTCTCTGCCTTCACTTACTGACACACCAGGCACTTTGATGTATATTCAGTGATCTCCTTCTTCATATTATCCCACAAAAATTTTTCTCGGAGATCTCGATACATCTTTGTGCTCCCTGGGTGAATAGAGAAATTTGAACTATGTGAATCATCCAAAAGTTCCTTCTTCATCTCCGAACATGATGGAACACATAGTCTTTTCCCAAAATGCACAATTCCTTCTTCGTTAACACTAAACTATGAGGATTTCTCTTTTTTGATAGCTTCCACTTCTTCCTAAATTCCCATATCATATTTTTGAGCATCCTTTAACCTTTACAAAAGAGATGGTTGAGCAATCATTTGTGAAGGGATTGGTGATGTTCCCTTCTTTATGATTCCCACGTCCATCTTCATCAAGTCTAAGAAGATAGTATCCTTCTCAATTATCATCATTGATAGAATTGCTGGGTCCTTTCTACTTAAGGCATCTCCCACCTTTTTCACTTTACCAAAGTGGTAATGTATTGAACAGTCATAATCCTTAATGAGCTCTATCCATGTTCTCTGGAACATATTATGCTCTTTCTGTGTGAATATATATTTAAGACTCTTGTGGTTAGTATATATCTCACATTTCTCTCCATAGATATAATGCCGCCAGATTTTCAAGGAAAAGATCACCGCCGCCAACTCCAGAACATGTGTTGGATAGTTTCTCTCATGGATTTTCAACTGCCTTGAGGAATAGGATATAACTTTATCATTCTAAATCAGCACACAACCTAATCCCTTATTTGAAGCATCATTTAATACCAGAAAAAGTTCCCCACTTGTGGTTAAAATGAACACGGGCGCAGTGATAATCCCCCTTTTCAACTCCATGAAGCATTCTTCGCATTCATCACACCAAGCAAACTTTACTCCCTTTCAAGTTAGCTTGGTAAGAGGGTTGGACAATCGTGAGAAATTCCTCACAAATCATCCATAATATCGAGCTAACCCCAAGAAGGTAGGAATATCCGTTACCGATGTTGGCCTCGTCCATCCCTAAATTGCATCTGTTTTGGAGGGGTCCATAGATATCACATTGCTTGTGATGATATGGCCCATAAATGATCCTCATGATCCTCCTTGGTTTTGGAGTATATTAGAATATCATCTCTAAAGACTACCACAAATTTGTCAAGGTAATATCTAAAGACTCTATTCATTAAGGCCATGAATATTGCTGGAGAATTGGTGAGTCTGAAAGGCATTTATATGAATTCATAGTGCACGTACCTTGTACGAAAATGAGTCTTGGGGACATCTTCCTTTATCACCCTTACTTGATAATATCCCGACTGCAAATCCACCTTGGAGAAGTATTGTGCTCCACGTAGCTGATCAAACAAGTCATAGATTCTTGGGAGAGGATACTTGTTCTTTATCATGATTTTGTAATGTTCAAGATAATCGATATAAATATGCATTGACCCATCCTTCTTCTTGTCGAAGAGGACTGGTGCACCCCATGGTGATGAACTTGGGCGTATAAACCCTTTATCCAGATTATCCTGTAGTTGTTTCTTCAGCTCTTCAATCTCTTCAACAGCCATTCTATATGGAGTCTTGGATATTGGTAGCGCCCCAAGTATAAGTTCAATTGAGAACTCAACATCTGTTCTTGTAGGAAGGCCGTGCAGTTCCTCGGGAAACACTTCAGCGAATTCCCTCACAATAGGAATTTTTCAAGGATGGTTTCTTCCTTGGACTCAATGATTTGAGCAAGATACGCATTATCATAAGGAATTAATATCCATGCTTGATATGATAGTGCTAAATGAGATTCATCTTCCTCCTGACACTTGTAAAGAATCGCGGGTCGATCCTCTATATGGAGTGTGATTTACCTCTCCCGACAATTTATGTTGGCTCTATATAAAGAAAGTCAATCCATGCCATGAATTGCATCAAATTCCATGAGAGGGAGTATGAAGAGGTTCACTAGGAAATTAAATCCACATATTATAACAGGGGAGGACTTATATTCATGGGATGCAATGATTGCCCCATTTTCCGTACTCACCGACATCCTAACTTCCATGATTTGTGGTGGTTCTAGTATTGTTCTACTAAACTTTTGAGATATAAAATAATGTGTAGAACCAGATTCAAAAAGTACGTTTTCTATTCTTGAATGAATAACTAGCATACCTGTCACCACTTCATTGTCGGGGTTCACTTTGGAAGAAGTGATGGAAAAAGCTCTTCCTTGCTGCCTTGGAGATTGTTGGTTGTCTCCGAAAACCCTTGGATTAGGGCACTGATTTGCAAGATAACCCGGTTATCTGCATTTGTAGCATTAAACAATGAGTTGATGTTCGAATGGATAATTCCTCTCCTCTGTCACATCCGTGGGTCTTTCTTTCTGACAGTTAACAGCTAAGTGCCCTTCTCTTCCACACCTGAAGCATTTTTTCGCCCCCTTAAGGCAATTTCCAGGGTGCTTCTTTCCGCACTATTGGCAAGTGGGGTGCTGTATTTTCTTAGCACCATTGGATTTATCCATCAGACCAACAACATCGAAGTCCACCTTATGCTTCTTGTCCCCATGATACCCCTGTGATTCCCCGATCTCCATTTCGACCGTGAGGGCACATCAGACAATTTCCTCGTAGCTGTCGAAGTCACAGATCGCTAATGCTTTCCGCAAGTGAGGCTTCATCCCACCAAAGAAGTGGTCAACCTTGCATTCAGGTGTAACGACAAAGCCGGAAGCATATCATGCAATACTCGTGAAGTTTTCCTCATTCGCTCCAACAGATTCTTCATCTTTCGGATTGAGGGAAAGGAAGTCCCTTTCAATCTTAAGCCGGAGGTTGCGCGGAAAATATTTATCGAAAAACATCTTCCGAAAATCCTTCCTTTCCAACGCCTCGATCTCCTCCCCCGGCTACATATTTTTGATCAACGTCCACCATTGATCAGCTTCACCCTCTATACGATAAGCCTCCAGGATAACCTTCTCTTGTTCAAAACATTTGAGGATGGTGAATATCTTTTCAATGGAGTTGATCCATTGTTCAGCGATCGTGGGATCGAATGACCCACTAAAAGTAGGAGGCCCTTGTCTCATGAAGCTCTTGATAGCTACTTGTTCATTCTTAGGGGGGTTGAACATTCCTCTAGACCCATGTTTCTATTCAAAACACGAGTTAGTTGAGTGAGAAGTGTGACAAAGTTCGTGATTCCCAGTCCCATTGGATTGGGCATCTCATTAGTACAGTCATCACACTGATCTTCACAACGGTTGTTAGCCTGAGTCCTCCTATTACCGGCCATTGGCTGGAATAAAAGGAAAGGTAGGGGTAACACATAAAGGGTAATCCAACGTCAAAAGTTGATGACATATAAATAATCTTTTATTTTCTTAACTCATGAGTATATAGGCTTCAATCTAGGATTTTCATGGTCTAATTTCTAACATATATTCTTAGGGTCATTTTTTAATTCCCTTAATAAGGGTTCATACTAAGCTTTCAAATTTATCAAAACACATCCCCCGGAAGTGTCGTAACCAAAAGTGCAGCAAGGCCCGTTGTCGTGCACTAGTTCCCGTTCGAGTCTCGCTCAAAGCGGTGTTTTCGGGTTTTACCCCTAGGATACATCTATGCCAGAGCTGCCTCTACTTTCTCATATCTAGACAGGGATGTATTTTCCTGATAACCCACTTACTCAATACTCACAAAAACATAGGGAATTTTTTGTTGTACTTAGTCTTGTATATAAGGCTTTACTAGGGTTTTCTAATCCTAATCCCAAAAATTACCAAACCTATCCTCTGATACCAACTATGACAACCCTACTTTTATTGCAAACTTACACATGATTTATTACATAAAACTTCACTTGATAAAATAAGATGATCGAGAGGATTAGTGTCTTTGGGGCTTAGGATCATTACATAAAAACATAAAACATAAAATACAACATCTTTATTGAAAACAGCCTTTACATGACCACTACATTCCCTCGTACGTAGCATTGCATGGGATAACTTGAGGACATGTATAAGAAAAGGGTGAGCTATAAAGCCCAGTAAGGGAGAACACATGGAATAACATGAGGTGTACAATACATGTTATACCATGGGCATATCAAAAGAGAATGAAAGAAACATGAACATAAAGACATGATAAAGCATGATAATCATAACATTTAAATGTGGCAACAACACTTCACATGGAATTGGCATGATCCAATCCTCATTGCACATGGAGCATGAGTAAATCCTCATTCCACATAAACCACGAGTAAACCCTCATTACACTTGAATTATCATGATTCAACACTCATTGCACATGAAGTATCATGATACTATACTTTACCCAATGCATTGGACCTCTATAAGGGCGCACCCTTCTTAAACATTTCATTTCATGCATAAATGTGCCACATAGATCATAAAACATTGATTCATAAATCATAATCATTTATTCCACGACAAAAGAATGTGGAATTAATATATGAAACATTATAATCAATAAGTAAATGTTCATAAAGGTGAATACCCTTGATGGAGAAATGGGCATGGTATTAACTACACAAAGGCACTGGCTTCCAAAATCGGTGCAATTTCGGCAGCGTAACGGCATGACATAAGAATTCTTAAAAATGGAAGATGAGAGAGAAAGGGGTTACTCATCATATTTACATGTAATGTATAGTAAGGAGGTCATATATATACATGTCTCAACAATTGTAATGGAATTTTGATTCATGATACAAAATTATTTCTTGAATGTAAAAGAAGGGAGAGAAGTTCCTTTCAGAATTTTGGCATAGTAATGGGTGTACATGTGAGGCATTTAATGAGTGGAAAAGGGGTATCCCATAATTCAAACTATAAGAGGGAATTATGGGGGAGGTTTGAAACCATACCCCGACATTCATAATTGAAATTAAAAGGGCAATACAACTTATAGAAAATTGACAAAAAGGAGAAAGGAAGAAAAAACCCTTACATGGAAGTGTGCTTACAAAGGCTAGAGAGAGGCTTGTGAGAGGCTTCTTGGGAGGTTGGCGCACCTTGGGAGGATTCTAGAGAGTGTATACCAGAGGAAGGACGAACTACAAGGGCTTTGAGTGAGGAGGAAGTGGGATCTTGGGTGGGTTTATATAGGAATGGTGAGGGAATTCTTTATTATTTAGGTTTGTGTCACCTTACATTAAATTAACCCAAACCACAAACCATCCCATGGTTTTTGCCCATGGGTTTTGTAAAAGGAAAGAGGAAAAAAATATTTTATAAGGCCAAGGTCCGAAATTCTTAAAATATTAGGGTTGCTTATGTGGAGGTGAGTCACACTCCCATGAAAATTAATTCAAAAAGGAAAGGTGTTGAATATGTCTTGAGGGGTCCATTAATGCTTTGAAAAGTAAGTCATACAATCCCAAAATCAAATTATTTTAATGGTAAAACATATATTGTCTGAACATAAAGATTATAGTATTTTATTACATCACTATTTGGTCATTATGATGTCATAAAACAAATTATATATTTAAACTGTATTTAATTTTTACCCAAAAATTTGACTGTCTCAAAAAATTATAAAAAATTCACCATTGGATAATTTCGACATCCTGATTCCATAAATGGAATTTATTTTATCTAAATTTTTTTCTATATATGTTTGTTTCCCTCAGAATTCGGGGATGACCTCCTGGATGGGAGATTCAAAAGTTCTGATCGGTTTCTAACGGGTTTGTTAGTAGAACTGGAAACATCCAATGATTCCACATCCATTTGGACATACTTTCCAAAGGTAGGCGCTCATTAGCTTGTGGACTGATGAGGCTTAGGAATTTTCATTGGTCGAGAGGATGGGAGGTCGGACTCATCACACCTTTTTGAGTGGAATTATTGTCTATTCCGAGACTCTCTTTATAGATTTATGTTATGTTTGTGAATCCTTATTACATTACCAAGTATAAAATGAGCTTTTCCTTTAGTTTTGACAATAAATGATTAAATATGTAAGAAATTTAGAGAATCTTTTATATGTATTCGAGGTTCTTCATCAATAAGGAATCATCTATATCTATTTATACATTCTTGGTCAATAGTATCCTTCAAAACATTTATATAAAAGTATATTGGTCATTATGATGACCCGACTGGTTTTAAACCCACTCAGTGGGGCACATGAAGTTTATTTTCATTCAGAAGGACATGGATTATTTCATAGTTGGGATCGAACCCGTAGATGGGATACATACGTATCCTTTGTTTTGGAAAAGGAATCAGAACCCGCGTAGTTCGAGTAAGGGAGTATGATGTTGATGATTGATGGCTCAAAGAAGGATGTCATAATTACTTTTACTCTCTAAGCTCACGTGAGTCATGCTCGGTGTGATAAACAAGAGGTATTGGTAGTAAAATAGACAATTGGGCCATGAAAGATGTAATCATAAGAAATGGTTTGGGGATTATGTATGTATGACTGCCCAGATAAATGAATATTAGGATTTACATTAGGGAGAAAATCCAGGAATAGGGTCCATAAAGGTATATGTGCTTCATGGAGATTTGAATACTCTAATTTGGGACTTATTCCTGAAAAGGAATCCCAGATTAGGAGAGGATTGATAATTTGGTTTTACTCCTGAGAAGGAATCCCAGATCAAAAGTAAATTAGGACTGGTTAAAAGAAATTAAGGGACTTGGGGCTTACTCCTGAAAAGGAAGCCCAAGTTTATGACTGGGAATTATTCCTAAAGACGAAGCCTAGGTTAGGGGAATTGGGGATTACTTCTGAAAAGGGAACCCAAAATTATGATTGGGACTTATTCCTGAAAAGGAATCCCAGGTTAAGGATTAAGGTTTGGGGCTTACTCCTGAGGTGGATACCCAGATTTGGGTACTTTATGAATTTGGGGCTTACTCTTGAGGAGGATGCCCAAGCTTGGAGGACATAGGACTGGGGATTATTCCTGAAAAGGAGACCCAGGTTAAGGATTTAAAGGATGAGGTTGAATGAATGAACTCTCAATCTTTAGTGACATAAATATATGTAAATCACTAGGTTTTGAGAGATATTCCACCGAATTCTTTTTAGATAAGGAAGTCAAATCAAGAAATCATGCCATAAATGGCTTTAAAGATTGTCCTGAAGACTGAATCTTGTTTAGGAAAGGGGTAACGGCTTAAGGGGGGTAAAATGGGAAAGAAGGGCACTCAAAAAAGGTAGGGGCGCACAAGTCTTGGAAGGTGCACATGTACTGCGTGGGCGCGCAAGTATTGGTCGCGCAGGTATACCTGCGCGACATGTATAGGGTACTTGCGCGGTGTTCAACCAGCATTGTAATATTTGAGGAACTATTCATTAAGGCCTTTAGAATCCTCTTAAGATTCTTCTAGAAAAGGGACGCGCAAGTTCTATTGAAGGGGTAAGGCGGCGCGCAAGTGTGGCGACTTCCCTTAAGGACTGGCCACTCAGGCGTGCAAGTGTTGATGAGTTTCAACACTTAGGCCTTTGTCCCTCTCTTTAGATCTTCCTTTCTAGGTAAGAAATTACCTTAGAAGTGTTCCGGAAGCTTATAGAAAAGACTTGGGCGTCGGGGGCTTAGATTTGAGTTTCTGGAAAAATTCCTCCTTGAATGGGGGGCCCGCAGGGTCTATTTATAGGCAGGAGAAGACCCTGAGCGGTTACCGGGCGGTTATCACTTAGGTCGCGCAAGTCACTTGCACGACCATAAGGCATCGTGCAAGTAGACTTGCACGACCACTAGCCGGCACACAAGTCTACTTTCACGACCATGATGGAACTTGCGCGACCTATGGGCAATGTTCTTCTCATTCATCCCTTTGTCGATTTTTGATGTTTCTTCAAAGGATGTATCACTTTGGACTAAGGTATTTCCCTTTTTTCAGTCGTTAGACTCTGTGACGTAAAGGAGCGTCAACAAAAGTCTCCCCTCAGAGTTGGATCCGGAGAGAAAAGAGGATTTGATTCTGAGGTGAAAAGAAAAACAAGAAATCTGGCAGTTTAAAGTCATGCATGTCGGACATACAAAGGCTAATGTTTAAGGTCGAAATATCTTTGACCGAAATGTATTAGAATTGACTCAATTCCTTGACAACTCATCTGAAAACATAGTACCATACTCAAGTATGAGGGAACTTATGTAAGCTATGGCTTAAGATAATTTGAATCTGAGGAATGATATGAAAAAGAGCTAAAAGGCATAAAAAGAAGTAGTTTCCAAGAATGAAGTTACCATCATTTAACAGACCTGTTAGGGGGGTTGAATTATGCAGGGCCACCTAATGGAATTGGCTTCATGGTCAAACAAATAGCATCTTTTGGATGACAAGTCTGTTACGTGGACTGCTTATGCAAGGCAACCCATGGGCATGTGCTGCATAGTCAGGCAAAAGATCTCTCAAAAATTTACATTCCTAGTGTTAAAAGCCAGTGAAAGTTTATGGAGATTCAAATTTTCTAAAGTATAGAGTTTCTTCTATGGAAAGAGGAACTTGAATATGGAGAAGATATTTCCGAACAAGACTATCGAAGAATTGAATAGATATCACTCCTCCGAAGGTCTCACCCAAACGTAGGGAAGAAGAATAAACCATAGACATGAATACTTTCAGATCATGAAAAAGGATATGGGACAAATATTTTAAGGATGGATATTTTTTGTGGATCCCTACATTATGTCGTTTATGACAAATAAGGACAAAAGAGGCATTCTTCCCAAGAATGAAATTACCACTATCTGACAAACCCGTTAGGGGGTTGAATTATTCAGGGCCACCTAAGGGCATTGGCTGCATAATCAAATAAATAGTATCCTTCGGATGACAAGTCTGTTATGTGGACTGTTTATGCAAGGCCGCCTATTGGCACGTGCTGCATAGGCAGGGAAAAGAATTCTCAGAAGTTTGACATTTTTGTGACCTAAAGTCATGAAAAGGGTTATAAAGTTCTGAAAATATTTAAGGTTAGGGTTATAACACATAAAGATGGGAATAGTCCAATGTATACAGAGATATGTAGGTCAATGATAACCATAATCATGTTGTGGCTGGGTCCTGAATTGAAATTTTGGACTTCCCTACGTATCTCATAAGAATGAGAATCAAGACATACGTAGTTCTTGAGATGCATTTTAACTTCGTGCAGGACAAAAGTATGAGAGATCTTAGTTTAGGGTCATAGAGTTCGGACCATAATAATGAATACACAGTGTGTATTTTTGTGAGGACTTTTCAGCCAAGGGACTGAATGTGAAATTTGGGGTTAGGCCCAAATGACTTGGGGCTGGATTCGAGGGATACTCGAATGTTCCTACGTATCCCATAAGGATGGGAATCAAGCCCACGTAGTTCTAGAAATACCCTTTGTACAAATTTGGTTCGTACATGTGAAGGGTGAAAGGGGACTTTAGTACAACGATGGTTTAACCCGAGATAAAAAGTTTAGTCATTACCATGTATGCACGTAAACTTTTTAAATGAATGATGATTGAAAAATCAATGTAAATAATGGTTCCCTCTCAAATGAGGAAATCAAAGAGTATTGTAGTTTATTGTCGTACCGGACAAAAGTGTTGTATCGTTTAACGTCGTATAACAAGGAAGAAATTGAATCAAATGTAAAGATATTGATTCTAAGGGTGGTTTCACATACCAACATCGTATGAGATGAAGGTGAACCGAAGTGAAGAGATTGTTTTTTGGGATTGAACCTTGGGAGGTTGCCTACGTACCCAACCTAGAAGGCAAGGATCAAAGTCCACGTGGTTCAATTAAAGAATAAATTAATGATCAAATTATTATTGGGGACAATGACCTAAAAAATGATGTTGTTGGGACATATACATGGTTAGCGGCCCAAAGAGAGTGTTATGGTTGAGTTTTTCTCTAATCTGACATGAGTCATACTCGGTGTGAGAAACAAGAGGTAACAACAACCTTAACGATGCATATTTTAATGTCATGTAGGACATATAAAGGGACTCTGCAGTTTAAAGTCTTGTAGTTAGGACTATTGGTGCTGCACAGTTTAGTGTCATGTAGCAGTGACAAAATATAGTTTAATGTCATGTAGGACGTATCAAGGACTTTCTGTACAGTTTAGCGTCATGTAGTTAGAACGATGGGGACAATACAGTTTAACCTCATGTTGGACAAAAAGGGGACTGCGCAGTTTAATGTCATGCAGTAAGGAAAAAATAACACACCATTTACGTCATGTTGGACGCATTGGGGAAATTTTCTATAGTTTAGTTTCATGTTGGACAAAAGGGAGAATAGTTTATGGTCATATAAATGGACCGTAGATGGTGTAGTTTAATTTCATACAGGACCATGGTGTAGTTTAAGGTCATACAAGACCTTTGATGATTATGTAGTTTAACATCTTTCTAGACGTAAGGGACTTTCAAATAGTTTAGGGTCATATTCATGGACCATGGATGGTGCAGATTAATGTCATACAGGACCATGGTGTAGTTTAAGGTCATACAGGACCTTTTAGAGCACTTTTTCACAGTTTAACATCGTGTGGGATGAAGTTGCAGTTTAATGTCATACTGTACCATTGCTGTATAGTTTAACGTCATATACCAAGGACGAACTGGTGCTGCATAGTTTAATGTCATGTTGCAAGGACAATATAGTTTAACGTCATGTTGTACAAAAGGGGGAGTTTAAGGTCTTACTGGACCATTTCTGTATAGTTTAACATCATATAGCAAGGACGAACTGGTGCCGCATAGTTTAGTGTCATGTTGCGGGGACATTTTATGAATACTTTGTAGTTTATACAAAATACTTCTTCAAAAATCTGGAATTAGTTGGAGTAGTAATGAGTTCTTCATCCATCAAGATTAATGAATAATCTCCATTGGAGTAGACCCTATGTATTGAATAAGGTCCTTTCCATTTTGGCTCAATCTTGGGAGGTTTCTTTCCTGGTATCATTGGATTTATGAGAACTAATACCAATTCTCCCTGAATGAATGAACGAAGACGAACTTTTTTGTTAAAAGCTCGTGCTATTCGATTCTGATAGATTTCCAAGTGGTGCAAAGTGCACAATCTTTTCTCATATAACCGTTCTAATTCATTCAATCGCTTTTGGGATTTCTCATCTGTAGATAACTGATCACAAATGGCTACTCTAAGTGAGGGCAATTGAACTTCAATTGGGAAGAATACTTCCATTCCATATACCAATGAATATGGAGTTGACCGCGTTGCATTGTGGGTGGTAGTCCAATAATCCCATAAAGCATGAAAGACTTTATCAGGCTATGACCTCTTATTTTTATCCACCATCTTTTGCAGTATATTTGAAAGAGTCTTGTTAAAGGCTTCTATTTGGCCATTGGCCGCCGCATGATACCGAGATGAATGGTTGGATTTAATTTTGTATTCTTGATACAATTTCTTCACATCAGAAGAACAGAAGTTGGTGCCGTTGTCCATCAATATGGTATGAGGGACACCAAATCTAGTAATGATGTTAGACTTGATGAAGCTAACAATGCATTTAGAACTGACTTCTTTAAGAGGTACTGCCTCTGCCCATTTGGAAAAGAAATCAGCAGTAGTAAGAATGTACTTAAACTGCTTGGTCGTAGGTGAAGGGTAAGGTCCCACCACATCCATTCCCCATGTGGAAAATGGCCACGAGTATTTAGCTGTATGAAGAAACTCTGGAGGTTGATGAATGAAGTTGGATTGTACTTGGCATGAGTGAAACTTCTTTGTGAAATTAACACAATCATGTATCATTGAAGGCCAAAAGAATCCAAGCCTTCGAATTTGATCAGACAATCTTAGTCCAGACTGGTGGGCACCACAGACTCCTGCATGCACTTCTTTCATGACAGCCATTGTCCCTTCACCATCAATGCATCTGAATAGAACTCCATCAAAACCACGTTTGTAGAGAATTTTCTCTAGGTGGTTTGGGCTATCATAAAGAGTAAAATTTACCACACATTGCCAGATTTGTTCTTTATCGGCTCTATCAGGTGGAAGTGTTCCATTTTGAAGGTATTCTCTGATAGGTGACATCCATCCTGTAGTATGACCATACAGTTCAGGAATGGGACTAATTTCATTAATTTCCTATGTTCTAGCTTGAACATAAGGTGAAATTGCACGACGGTGGGCAATACAGATGGTTGTCTCATCCCGATTTGGATCTTCTAGAGCTGTGGCTATATTAGCCAGCGCATTAGCTTGAGAATTTTGTGATCTTGGGACATAAGAAAATGTTGGTTCTGAAGGGAATTCCGCCATTAACTCTCCGACGTAATCATACAAAGGGATTAATTATTCTTTTCTGATGGCATAATCCCCATTGACTTGTTTGATTACCAGGTCTGAATCACCATTCACCTTTAAGTGATTCACTTGTGCTTGAAGCGCTAACTCCAAGACTGTGATAAGAGCTTGGTATTCGGCTTCATTATTGGTACCACCTTCCCACAATAAAAATGAACAAGGAAAGAATTCCTTATCTGGAGAAATGAGCACAATTCCTAAACCAACTTTGTTGAATTTAGGATTTTCCATTTTCTTCCCTGTTAGACTTCTGGAAGCACCATCAAAATACATTTCCCATGTTTGAGGACTCTCTTGAATAGAGAAAACTTCCTCATCAGGGAGTTCAATATCTGAAGACATGTCTTACACTGAAGGATGTTCAGCCAAGAAATCAGCCCGATCTTGGCCCTTTATTTCCTTTTGAGACACATATTGAATGTCGAACTGCTGCAAAATAAATGCCCACCTTGCTAGACGCCATGTAAGCATTGGACGACTAAGGATGAATTTGAGAGGATTATTTCGAGATTCCAATTGGACCTCGTGATGTTGCAGGTAGTGTCTCAATTTTTGAACTGCAATGATTAATGCCAGGCAGCACTTCCCAATACTTGAATATTGGGTTTCTGCTTCAAGCGTAGTTCAACTAAGATAGTAGAGGCTATTTTCATTCCAAACATCATTCTTTTGAGCAAGAAAGGCACCAAATGATCACTCTAGAGCAGTCACATAGAGGATAAGTGGTCTTCCTTCAACAGGTGGAATGAGTACCGGTGGACTCAAGAGGTATTTCTTGAGAACATCAAACACTTCTTGACAATCTTTAGTCAACTGGTATGTGACACCTTTTTTCATTAATTTGGTAAAGGGTAAAATTTTTCCTGCCAAATTGGCGATGAAACACCGAATATAGGCTAAGTGTCCTTGAAGTCCGCTTAATTATTTCAAATTCTGAGGAGGTGACATACTGAGGATTGACTTGGTCCTCTCAGGATCGACTTCAATACCACTATGGCGTACAACAAAGCCGAGAAATTTTCCTGAGGTTACCCCAAAAGCACATTTTAAGGGATTCATCTTCAAATTATGTTGTCGAAGCTTGTGGAATATGACTTCCAAATCAGCCAAGTGATTAGAACGTTGTTTGGATTTAACCACCAAATCGTCTAGATAGCATTCAACAAACTTCCCTAAGAATGATTTGAAGATATGATGCATGTCGCGTTGATGTGTTGCACCAGCATTCTTTAAACCAGAGGGCATCACCTGGTAACAAAACAAACCTTGTGGGGCTCTGATGGCTATGGATTCCTCATCTTCTGGGTCCATTCAGATCTGATTATATCCGTAATATCCATCAATGAAGGAAATTACTTCATAACCAGACGTAGAATCAATTAAGAGTTCTGTAATCGGAACTGGGAAATCATCATTAAGACAATACCGATTAAGATATCTGAAATCGATGCAAACCCTAATTTGTCCGTTCTCCTTCTTTATAGGGACAATATTAGCCAACCAATTGGGATACTGAACTTCTCTAATAAATTTAGCTTTGATCAGCTTATCCACTTCAGATTCAATTTTGGAAGCATAAGTTGGGTGTGTTCTTCTCGCGGCTTGCTTAAATCCTCGATGTTCTTTTGGTAAACCCAAATGATGAGTAGCAAAATCAGGATCAAGCCCAGGCATTTCTGTAAAGTTCCAAGAAAAAATATCTTTATTTTTCTTTAGAAAAAAATATACATCTCTTGCTCTTCAAGGGTCATGGCCGCACTAATTAAAGTGGGGCATGGATCTTTCTCTATACCCAGATTTATTTCTCTGAGTTAATCTATTGTGGTAGAGATACCCTATTCAATTGCTGGAGGAGCATCTTTAAGATATTCTTCTTCCTCTTCATCATGTGCTATTTCTTCCATTTCTACATGGATATTAGATGACAAAACGTAATTTTCATGATCAGAAGAGATGTCAAAATTTGAACATTTTGAAGAAGAAGCTTCCATTTCCGACCCTATTGATGATAAAGGGTCTTATTTGGGAAATATAGAGGAGATGATGGATTGAGAATTGACATCATTATTCACCTCCAATGTTTCTATAACTTCTTCTGGCCTGATTGGAGAAGTATAGACCTATTGGATTTCAGCAGATGAAATGAAAACGTCACCACTTGTGCTTTCATCACTGTTTGGTAGGTTACCAATTTCTCCCATGTTGTCTGGCTCGATTTCCGTAATTGACATTATGGATCGTTCCATAAGAGTATTTTGATTTGGGCCTATTTTGTTAATTTGAATGATAGGTAACACATAATCTGTACTCACATGTGTAAATGGATTTATTGGAATATTCTCCAAACCATATGGAGCACTAACTTTGGTAATTTCCATTATTGTAGATTTCTCTCTTCCCTTCATGTGATAAAATTCCGCCTCAATGTACTGAGACTCGCATGTCTTCAATGGGGCCTTATCACCATACAATGTTCCAACTTGTCCATTGAAATAGTATTTGAGACATTGATGGTATGATGAAGGGATAGCCTCATGCTGATGTAGCCAGGGTCTTCCAAGCAAAATGTTGAAAGCTGAGTCTTGATCAACAATCATGAAATCCGAATTGGATACCAGATCTCCAAACTATGTTCTGAGTTTAACTTCGCCTAGTGGTTCTTGTTCATTTTTATCATATCCTTGTAACATCATGGTATAAGGAGTTAAATCAGATTCTGTGAGTCCCAATCGACGAAGTGTACGAATGTGCATGAGGTTGACTCTTGAACCATTGTCAATGAAAGCTCTTCGGATATCTACTCAATTGACATTGCCAGATAAGTACAGAGGTTTTATCTTCCCATGCACAACATCATCTTCATCTTTATCAGTAAAAGATATCACTGTATGGCATTCTGCAGGATTATTCTCTATGTGATAGACTTCATCTGCATCAATTTCAGCTTCAAACTCCCGATGACTTGACAAAGCTTCGATGAGTGATTCCCAAAGATCTTTTGACAGATTCAAAGCATCCAAAATTGATAACTTGTCTTGTACTTCGGAAAAGTGTTTCAATATATCATACTTTTGATCTAGAGGTCTGCATTTCCCAATAGGAATATGCGGTTTAGCAGGTACCTTGGAAGCAGATGCTTTGGAAGCTGATGCATCTTGTATTGGGATAGAAGTTGGCAACATCCTTGGTTTTGGATGATTAGACCGATTAGATCCATTTACTTGCTAAGATAAATAAGATGGAACCTTCAATCCGTCTTCCAAAATAACTGTACGAAGACTGAGTTGGCTATTTGTAGAAGAACATGCTTGTTCTTTTTGAGCTCGCTGAAGGGCTCTACCACGAGTTTCTGCTGCAAACACAGTGCTAGAAGGGGTAGAATTGGAGTAGTGGCTTCGGAAAGATCCATGTCTTCCCTTGTATCCTGAACCTCTGGATCTTCCTCAGATTCATTTATTTGATATAGGGAATTTAGGCTCATCAAAATTGAAATTACGACTGGAATACGGATCTGTTAATTGAATCGTATTAATAGAACCGAAGATTAACTCTTCATCTGATAAAGACTCTGCCTGATTAGCCTGTTTAGGCTGTGCCGTTTGATGGTGTGGTGCCCGTGGCTTTGAAATAGATGGCATAAAGTCTACCAGAGTCAAAGAAAATTTAGGCTTTGAAACATACTAATCTTCTTCTGATTATTTTTCCTTCTTTGAATAAAACCGTTTCTTTGAGGACTTTCCCTTTGACGAAGAGGGTTTTACCGCAATATTCATGGCAGAAGACACAATTGGTTTTTTAATTGTGTTCGCAAAATGGCATGAGTCCGATTGATTGTATTTCTGACCATCCAATCATCATACTTCTGTGCATTTCTGCTTCTGACTTCTTTCCATTCACCTTCTTCTTCTGGAACTGTAGTAGTAACACATTCTACCTGAGTCGAAGAACCTTTCAACTTGACTTGTCCCAAGTCGACCATATTTTGCAGGAAGTCTTTGAAGACAAAACACTCATGGATGGGATGCCCCATCATTTGATGAAAGGGATAATAATTGGGACGGTCTTCATCTCCTTCCTTGTTTGGCCTCTTGGGCACTGGTAATTGAACCAAATTATTTTCCAGAGCTGAAATGAAGTAACCAGGAACTTTCTCATTTCGGAAAGAGTATGTTTTACTCTTCAAATCCTAAAATTGTTTTTGTTATTGATCTCTTCGATCAATTGGAAGAAACGATCATTGTTGGTGGCAATCAGGAGGTGGAGCCCTTCGAGAAGATGAAGGTTTTGAAGTAGAAATAGGTATAGGTGCTTGTTTAAGCATAACTATAGCGGTTTCTGCTTTACCCATTCTCCTTCCTAGAGCTGATGTGATTACAAGAGATTTAGCCTTAGCCTGTATAAGGGAATTTTCAATCTGCTGAGTGATTGAAGTAAGGTCTCGAAACCCTCCTGTGTATTTCACAGGGATCAATGGCGTGTGTAATTTGTCACACAAATTTTCCACACAGATTGGCAACAGCTTCTCCTGAGGGAGTGCTAAACTCAGGGAATATGTTAATCCCTTCCAACGAGTAATGAAATTAGAGACTCTTTCATTCTCCCTTTTATTGCAGTTTGTAAGAACAAAAATTGTTGTTTTTGGCAAAGTTGAGTTGAACTAAAGAAGGAATTTTTGGTGAAGATCCTCCCATCCGATAATTGACTGGGATTGCAAGCTTGTATACCAGACAAAAGATGGTCCTTGCAAGGTTCACACGAAGCATCTGAGTTTCACTGCTTCTTGCTGCTCTGGAGTTTCCATCATAGGATCACAACAAGACACGTAATGTGTCAAATGTTGTTCAGGGTCACCTGATCCATTAAATGTAGGGAAAACAGGGTTTCTAAAACTGGATGGAGGAGAAATTGAATCTACCCATTCAGGGTAAACTTTCTTTTCTGGTTGAACTTGCGCCTATTTCCCTTCCATAGTTTCTAACCGAGCTATTAATGACTCAATAGTAGTTATTAACTTTTGAGAAACATCCGGTTGAATTTGGTCTTGGGTAGGTGCAATGAATGGAGCTTGGATAGATGTGGTGGTTGGTGCTGCAATTAATGGTAGCACTGCCAACCGTTGTTGCGCTTGTCCCATAGGATTAGACCTCTAAGGGTGTACTGATAAAGGAGGATATTCCTGATCCATCTCAGTAGATGCAACTAATTCCTTCGGTTGTCGGACTCCAACATTCTTAAGAAGAAGACTACTCTGAAGTAGTCCTGCATTCATCCTTGTTAATTCTTTCATTTCTTCCTCCTGTTGTGCAAACCTTTGCTCTAATGAGAGCGATTGACCTTCTCAGAGGAAGGATATGTAACATGATTCTTTCCCCTCTCTTTGTTATATTATTTTTGGAGAGAGGGATGCGGATTACCTATGTTTTGAGTAATCCTTTGACTTCATGTACGCACACCTTCTTCATTTGTATCGGTGCATACATTTTCTTGAGAAGGATGCTCTTTATCTGAGTCCCCTGAGTGATCCTCCTCTGGTGGATTAGCAACAACAGCATTGATGACATTGATTGATGCATAATGCATCGCATCCCTTCTATCAACATTTCTGCGATATTGCCTTCTTTTATGTCTTTGATAAGACATTGCATTTTGTTGATTCAATCCTTTAGGAACTTCTTGACGAGCTATAACTTGGAGGGAATCTCCTGATAATTTTGCTCTTCGTTCCTCTTGGGGATTCTTCCCCAATTGATAAAAGACCGAAATTCTCTGAGGAGGGGATTGATGATTTGAAAGAGTCCACAGTCTCGTAAACTGGGAATGTTCATGCTGTTTCCACTCAACTCCTCGAATCCCATTTGTTGATTATGAGGGTTGGGTTAAAGGAGTTCCCAGTCTGACAAGCTGGGGTGGCTCTTGACATGCTATGTCTGAGATCTTCTTAAAACCACTCTTGATCTTTCGAATCTTAGTTTGGGAATTAGCTGGATTCATTAACCTGTATCCACTTTTATCACCTGGTTTAACAGACCGTTGGATGATTTCCGAAACTTCTGTCATTTGATGACGTGTTTTCTCCATACGAGAGGCTTGTGCAATATTCTCGCCTACATTATGTAGGAGCAATTCAACAACTTGTTCTCTATATGCTTGATTTTGAGAGAACTAGTTGAAGCCTATTCTTGAGCATGCTTTTGATTACAAACAATGCCCATTGACTGTGGATAGCCATGGGAAATAACATTTCATGCGACCATTTTTGGTGGGCTTTGCTGACTGGAAAGAACTGTGAAATGTAGTGCTCCATGAACACCCCATCCTCTGATATGAACACCAAATGGGGCATTGGAAATTAACTGACGCAATTTTCATAGTGTGCCAAGGCATGAACGTTGAAGGGTTCTCTGCTTCTTTTCAGCCTTCGGATACCGAGAGACTGATAGAGATGCCAAATCAATCTGACGTTGTAGCCCTTCTATTATCATAAGATAATTTTCATTTTCATCATAAGATAATACCTTCTTCTTCAATTGAAAAAGAGTTTTCCATTTGATGTGACGAATATCATGGACTTCATCTTCCGTCAACATTTTTGGAATGTCATACTGGGAGTCAGCCAAAGGCCAAAACATGACTGGTATCTCACTTTTCGCCTGTTTTTTCCTCATGTTCATCATTTCCTCTTCATCATTAAATGATGATTCTTCTACTTGTTTTGACCAGAGTTTGTGTTTCCTTGTTGCTTCATCGGATTCAACAATATTGGTATAGAGATCATTGTTCAAACTAGAAGATGCATGACTTAGGGGTGGTTCGGAGAATGACCTACACCCTGGGATATCTTCTAATTGAGAAAGTAATTCACTTGCTAGCGATAAATCATCATACATGTCTGGTTTCTCATTGGCAAATGCCTCAAGATAAGAGGGCTTTATCGGTACTACATTGTCCACTGGAGTATTTTCCAGGCAATGTGTATCACTAATGCACAGAGGACTTTCGCAGTGAAATTCATCATCATGGGTAGGACCACCATAATGGGTTACAGCAAAAGATGAGATCTCTTGCTCCTTGGTCTTCTGACCACACAGAGGGTTCATGTGACTCTCATCTGAAGATGAAAATTCAAGATTGACCGAATTTTCATGAAGCAGGCCTTCATGAGGAAGTGTCTGTTGAAGAACATCGGAATTAATGTTCCCATTATTGGGAACTGCGGGAGTAGAATCTTGAATTTCAACAGATAAATGTCTGAGGGCTTCAATAACTCCAGCATCAAGCAAGGCCTTGTTAAAGATTGGCCTTTGATCTCCTGACTGTGCTGGGTGGATCTTTTTCTTAGATGCCTTCTTACTCGCTTTGGAAACCTCTAGTTGATGAAAGTGGTTGCTCTGAGCAGGTGAATGTGCCTGATCAGGAAAGATGGTCAGTTTAGGCTGACGATCTTCACTCAAATCAGGTGTATGTTCCTGACTTGGTTGTCCATATGATATGGGGGAGTATGCCCCATAACCCTCTTGGACTGGAACATATGTGTGTGTCTGTTCTGGAGTGAATCGTTGATGTGTCACTCCACTACTAGGGATAGATGTATGTGTCTTTCCCTGAGATGATGCTGAAGCTGTTATGATATCCTAGAAAGCATCCAAAATATGAGCAGGAATTTGCTTCTGCTCTTTCACCATTGACAAAATATGCTTGGTGACTTTAGCTACCAAAACGGGGATATATGTCCATTCCGGGCTTGGAGTAGGTGTATGTTCCTGCTCCTGTCCTCCTTTTCCTGTCAGTGAATCCTGACAGTACTCAAGTGTGGGGGCAGAGAGTTGAGTCTGCCTCCTGTTTGTCATCGGATCTTTCCGACTGACTCCTCCATGCGCTACCATGAGATACTGTTGGTAGGCTTGATTAGTAGTAGCAGGTGTATGTGCCTGCTCATTACACTTCGCCAAATGCGGTTGATGAAATCCATCATATGTAGTCAGGCGAGCCTGCTGACTAACTAATGATGTATAAGAAGCTGTATGTTCCTGCCTATTGTACTCCGCCGGAATTGCCTGATGGGATTGGCGTGATGCTACCAGACATGTCTGCTGGACAGCGGAATTAAAACGGCTAGGTGTATGTTTCTGCTCGTTGTTTGCCGCCATGTTAGGTTGGTGGACTTCTCCGGAGATGGCAGGGATGAGAACCTGCCCATTGTTAACCGGATTCCGCCTCTAGCGGTTTGTCTTGCCTGCTCGGGTTCGAGGAACATGAGACGAACGCCTGGAGTCGGTACCCTCATCATTTTGAGGGCACAGCGCCTCACAAGCCTGGTGGCGATTTTTGATGGGATCTCTCGGGAAGGACTTCTGTCTTTTTGAATTATGGTCCTGAGGGACCTGCTCATTCACTTCCTTAGAGTAAGGGAGTGAATAGAAATTGTGTTTCGGGGATAACGACCCGAAACGGTTGGAGACGGTAGTCAGCACCGCCTACCTCTTGATCACTGGTCGTCATTGTCCAGACGACCTGTGTGAGTTGTTCACTTGGAGGGCCTTTCAGGCAGCCTCCAGAGTTGGGATGGTACCGTGTTGATGGTACTCCTTACCCACTGCGTTTGATATCCAGCGTTGAAGACGCTGAGTAGGTGAAGACATCCTCAGAGCGGATGACGATCCAGTAGGAATAACAGCAGTGGTATTTGCAGTAGTAGTATTTACAAGTGTGAATTTGAGAGCAGCCATTATGGAAATACAGAAGATATTGGAAAAGAGTTCATGTTTGATATAATAGACGTAATCAAGATAAATTCAGCCACGTCATCTTTTGGATCAGCACACATGTCAATGATTGTTTTTGTTATCCCTCTTATTGAGTTTAAAATAGCGGCTTAACAAATAGGTAAAACATTAGTTTAACTTGGTTAAGGATTCACCTCGGGTTCACCATTTTTTGTTTCCCTCGGAATTTGGGGATGACCTCCTGGATGGGAGATTCAAACATTCCGATCGGTTTCTAATGGGTTTGTTCGTAGAACCGGAAACATCCAATGATTCCACATCCATTTGGACCTACTTTCCAAAGGTAGGCACTCATTATCTTGTGGACTAATGTGGCTTAGGAATTTGCATTGGTCGAGAGGATGGGAGGTTGGACTCATCACACCTTTTTGAGGAGAAGTATTGTCTATTCTAGGACTCTCTTTATAGATTTAAGTTATGTTCGTGAATCCTTTTTACATTACCAAGTATAAAATGAGCTTTTCCTTCAGTTTTGACAATCAATGATTAAATATTGAAGAAATTTAGTGAATCTTTTATACATATTCGAGTTTCTTCATCAATAGAGAACCATCTGTATCTATTTAGAGATTCTTGTTCAATGGTATCCTTCAAAACATTTATATAAAAGTCTCTTGGTCATTATGATGACTAGGCGGGTTTTAAAGCCACTCAGTGGGGCACTTGAAGCTTATTGTCATTTAGAAGGACATGGATTATTTCAGAGTTGGGATCGAACCCGTAGATGGGCTACCTACATATCCTTTGTTTAGGAAAAGGAACCAGAACCCACGTAGTCGAGTAAGGGAGTATGATGTTTATGATTGATGGCTCAAATAAGAATGTCATAATTACTTTTACTCTCTAAGCTCACGTGAGTCATGCTCGGTGTGAGAAACAAGAGGTATTGGTAATAAAATAGACAATTGGGCCATGAAAGATGTAATCATAAGGAATGGTTTGGGGCTTATGTATGTATGACTGCCCAGATAAATGAAGATTAGGATTTACTTTAGGGAGAAAATACAAGAACATGGTCCATAAAGGTATATGTGCTTCATTGAGATTTGAATACTCTAATTTGGGACTTATTCCTGAAAAGGAAGCCCCGATTAGGAGAGGATTGATAATTGGGTTTTACTCCTGAGAAGGAATCCAAGATCAAAATTAAATTAGGACTGGTTAAAAGAAATTAAGGTAATTGGGGCTTACTCCTGAAAAGGAAACCCAAGTTTATGACTGGGACTTATTCTTGAAGAGGAAGCCCAGGTTAGGTGAATTGGGGCTTACTCCTGAAAAGGAAACCCAAAATTATGACTGGGACTTATTCCTAAAAAGGAAGCCCAAGTTAAGGATTAATGTTTGGGGCTTACTCCTGAATAGGATGCCCAGATTTGGGAACTTTATGAATTTGGGGCTTACTCCTGAGGAGGATGCGCAAGCTTGGAGGACTTAGGACTGGGGATTATTCGTGAAAAGGAGACCCAGGTTAAGGATTTAAAGGATGAGGCTGAATGAATGAACTCTCAATCATTAGTGACATAAAGATATGTAAATCACTAGGTTTTGAGAGATATTCCACCGAATTCCTTTCAGATAAAGATGTTAAATCAAGAAATCATGCCATAAATGGAATTGAAGAGTGTCTTGAAGACTGAATCTTGAATAAGAAATGGGTAACGACTTAAGAGGGGTAAAATGGGAAAGAAGGGAACTCTAAAAGGCAGGGGCGCACAAGTCTTGGAAGGCGCGCAGGTACTGCATGGGCGCGCATGTATTGGTCGCACAGGTATACCTGCGCGACATGTATAGGATACTTGCGCGGTGTTCAACCAATATTGTAATATTTGAGCGACTATTCATTAAGGCCTTTATAATCCTCTTAAGATTCTTCTAGAAAAGGGACGCGCAAGTTCTATTGAAGGAGTAAGGCGGCGCGCAAGTGTGGTGACTTCCCTTAAGGGCTGGCCACTCAGGCGCACAAGTGTTGATGAGTTCCAACACTTAGGCCTTTCTCCCTCTCTTTAGATCATCCGTTCTAGGTAAGAAAATACCTTAGAAGTGTTCCGGAAGCTTTGAGAAAGACATGGGCGTCGGGAGCTTAGATCCGAGTTTCTGGAAAAATTTCTCCTTGAATGGGGGGCCCACAGGGTCTATTTATAGGCACGAGAAGACCCCGAGCGGTTACCGGGCGGTTATCACTTAGGTCGTGCAAGTCACTTGCATGACCATAAGGCATCGCGCAAGTAGACTTGCGCGACCACTAGGCGGCGCGAAAGTGTACTTGCACGACCATGAGGTAACTTGTGCGACCGATGGGCAATGTTCTCCTTGTTCATCCCTTTGTCGATTTTTGATGTTTTTTTCATAGGATGTATCACTTTGGACTAAGGTATTTCCCGTTTTTCAGTTGTTAGACTCTATGACGGAAATGAGCGTCAACAATGTTAATTTTTTCTTTTAAAATAAAAACCGACATTTATCGAAAATTCACGGGTTTTGACAGAAATGGATTTCAAACCATAATAAAAAATTGTAATGGCATTCATAAAATTATAAGATCATTTATATTTAATAAAAACTAATTTAATAATAACATTATTATTTTATTAAAATATTATTTAAATAAAAAATCCCTTAATTTAATGAAATAGATTTCTTAATTAAATTATAACTATAAACACCATTTGTACTTTAAAAACTATTTACAATGTATCAAAAATGACTAGAAATTATATTCATTATTATATAGAAAAAATAATGTACATGAACATAGTACTACTTATTTGTTACATAACCCATTAAAACAGCCGCATAAGACCTAAGGTTAAGGTGTGCGATGGTGATAGACTCCTGGGGTGGCTCAGATAACATCACTCGATTGGTAATTTCAATAAACTTCCACTTTTCCCGTAGACCATCACGTTCAAGCATGACATGATGAAGCTCAGATTTGGCTTGGTCAAGGGAGAAGCCCAAAGACGCCACCTCTTTTCCGAGCTCCGACAAATGGGCTTCATATGGGGAAATTCTACTGGATGAGGCCATCACTTCCTTTGTCTGAGTAAATTGGATTTGTTAAAGTCCTATATTTATACTAATCGTGTGATTTCGGTTCAACGAATATATTAAAAACGGTCAAAATTCTTAACATAAGACCAAATAAGTTGACATCTTATAAAAAAATACTTTTCATAAAGAGACATTTAACTGGATTAAGAGGGATTATACATTAATGAAACTTTGGGTCGTTACAGCCTTGCCGATGCCTTCCATCCCACAAGGAGCAGAGGGTACCTGTTGTGTAAGTCCTAGGGGTGCAGAGCAAGCCCACCTCATCCAAGCTACAGGACGTTAAACTGCCAAGCACCCCGTCCTCAACACATGACGTTAAACCGTGATATGACACTGTGCTTTTCATGCAGGGTCCCCCCAACTCAGACATTCTTTATGCCGCTCTTCTCAATGGGAATGGAATCTTCCTCACATGGAATTACATCCTCCCTTCTAGAGTGGCGTTTATCTATGGGATAAGGGCTGCCTCAGATTGTAATCCCCTATCCTTTCTGGCGGAAGGTTTCACACATGCACCTCTGTATATCCCCACCACCAAGGCTAGGGGAGGGTGTGATGGGGAATGAGGCTTTTCTTTTGTTCGGTCCCAAATCCCTCTCCCTATATGCCTTGTCGCACCCTAGGCCTCTATCATGAAGTATGTCCCAGCACCATGGGCCGCCTAACGCGTAAGCCCCTTTTCTTTTTCCACGGACGCACCCTTTACAACATGATCATTAGGTACCTGCAACCTCTTGTTTCTCACACCGAGCATGACTCAAATGAGATTAGAGTAAGCACTGACCCTGACCCCCACCTTCAGTGAACTATGGGGACTTTGATCCATGTTAAGGCATGCTACGTAGGAAGCCTCCATGAGGTTCAATACCACCACTAGGTCATTCCTTCATGACGAGTTCCACCCTCATCCAGCATGACGATAAACTGTATGCCCTCATCCAGTATGACGTTAAATTGTATTCCCCCATCCATCATGACATTAAACTGCACACCGGAACTACGTGGTCTTTTATCCATGCTAAGGCATGGTACGCAGAAATCCTCCCTGAGGTTCGAGCCCACCGCCCATCATTTATTCACGTCAGGGTTCACCCTCTTCCCGTATGATGTTAAACTACATTCCGGTCAAGCGGTAAGCCGTTGTGACCATCCTGGACTATGAGTACGTTGATCCGTGCGAAGGCATGGTATGTAGGAAGCCTGCACGAGGGTCAAGCCCACCACCAGTGGACCCCCTGGGTTCACCTTCACGTCGGTTCGCCAATGATATCCCATCTGAACTACATGGACTTTGATCTGTGGTAAGGCATGGTACGTAGAAAGCCTCCACGAGGTTCAAGCCCACCACCCGTTGGTCACTCTGACCTCCTTCATGTCGGTTCACTAGCACCTGGGAAGCCTAGAGTGTAAGCCCCACACCATCTGGAGCACGGTCCTTCTCCACGTCGGTTCCCCAACATGCCCACATCCCGTATAATGTTAAACAACATCCCGATCCATCGGTAAGCCGTTGTGACCAACCTGAACTACGTGGTATTTGATCCATGCCAAGGAATGGTACATAGGAAGCCTCCACGAGTTACTAGCCCACCTGGACCCCTGGTCCCCTTCACGTCAGCCCTCCGGTGTCCAATCAGAACTACGTGGTCTTTGATCCATGTTAATGCATGGTACGTAGAAGGACTCCATGAGGTTCAAGCCCACATGGACCCCTGGTCCCCTCATGTTGGTTCACCGACCCCATATCCTTGGGTCGCCTAAGTGTGTAAGCCCTATTCCATACCGAACTACGCAGACATTGATTCCCTTCCATGGGGATACATAGGAAGTCTCTTTGAGGCTCAAACCCATCACCGCCGTCACCTCCATGACGACCCCATCTCATCCTCCCTGATTCTTACCCGGACCGCCACATCCCGGTGAGATCATGACACCCTATTCCATTCCATGGCGTTTGGGAAGCCGCCTACGTGCTGGCCCCAACATCGGTGTTCCATCTAGGGGGTTCATCAGTCTGATCCACTCCAGTTAGTGTTCTGATTAGCCCTCGTCCTCATTGGACGTTAAACTTGCGGCATACCCTGTGTTAAACATGGGAAGATGATGACAAACTCATATACAAGGCTATGTCATATAATTCCCACATTCGATGTGGGATTCCTCAAGCTTTCGCGCCCTCCAGAATCCCTATAATAAGGGACCAACAATAGACATGCCAATCCCCCAGCGTTCGGACATGTTAATGATGCCTCGGCATGACTAATCCCCCAACTGAAGGTTTCTGCCCTGACATGAACCTGTGGAATGTCCTGACAGAAGCTGTGTAATTAACCAGTATCCATGAAAATATGGCACTGGGAAGAGTTTCATGAACAACGTATTATATCTATGAGGGAGACACGGACTAGGTGACGAACTCCGAGGTGGAATCCATGGAAGGAAGAACCGACATCGCATCATCCCATTTCGAACAAGGATATGACGCCCCTGAACAAGGAGTGTGTGCCGCCTGCCTTTGGAAAATGGGAACGCGGGGCAACAAGAAAAGCCTCCCGTCGCACCCAAGCGGACGGACGCACACACCCCAGCGAACGTGTCAGAAACAACATCCTACTCCATCCTGTGGTGACTGAAAAAGCTATTTCGGAACATAAAACATGTGAAATCCATGCATAAACCATCCATGATAACCATTTTATAGATATCAAAACAAGTGGAAATGCCTTATGGACAGCAGTGCATCATACTCCCCCTCACTTGATTGGTTGTTTGTCCTCAAAAAAGGCATAGAATGTCATTTACATTGAGTTAGAAAAGAGACATGTAGAAACATTATAGATTAAACATATTAAATAAATGTGAACTTTGATCTAATTACCGTTAAAAATTGAAACATTCATACTTCATGGTTCCCCATGTCTATGAGGTTAGCTATCAAAGTAGGCCTAATCCAAAATAGTTAATCATATATTCATCAATCAATTTTTCATAAAACTATGTTTTCTCTACTTCATTCAAATAATTTTCCTAGCTCTATTTTCATCTCATTATACACTTAGATTTGTTAAGCCTCGGTTTCGTCTTCTCCAAATGGCAGGATATCACTTTTATAGGTCACATACCCTCAGTGACTTGAATTTTTTGGAGCATGATGAAAGGTGTTCAAAATTATTTGGAATGCCTATGTATATATCAATTTTTTTTGTAGTGGGATGATATACCATCAAAAAAAAATCTCAATTTTTTCATATCAATACATAATGAGAATGTTTTAGAATGTCCAGAGTTCAAGGACATAAGACCGTATAATAGCCACTAGTGCGACTACAACAATTCCCGAAACCTCACCTCTCCTAATGCACAATTTGACTTCTATTTTAAGGGGATAATCAATTCGAATTAATCAATAACAAATATAATATTTAAACAAACTGTTTTTCAAAATTAATGGTCAAATTTTATTTGTCAAGTATTACAAGGTTTATTCACATCTCAAACTTTGTTTGACTAAATAGACATAGAATCCATATTTATAGATAATTTAAAAAAATTCATTTTTATCAAATTGATATAAACACATGACATCTATATCAGCTCTTTAGACACACCTAAAAAACAGGCTACCCTTTGAACCTGGGCATGAAATCAATCAAAATGGCGTCCCAATTAACGACGCCCTACCCAACTCTTAAAACAGATCACGTTCCCCCATTCTGGTAATAATTTATAGAAGGATGTGAAAGGAAGCATGAAAAGAAAGTGGAAAATTAAAGAATAGAAAACAGTGAAAAAGTGAAAACCTCCATAGAATGTTGGTCAAGTGTGGAAAATAGGTGGTGTGTGAGATCCTGATGTGAAGAAAGGTGGCTAGCATAGAATAGTTGAACGCCCCTGCTGCTTGTTTTGCATTTTCTAACCTCACTTCTTAGTTTCCTAGGTCTCAAAACCGTCTCCTGAAATATGGTAGGAGAGAGGATGGTTGGGCGCAACTTCATACAGTGTGGGAGGCTGAAGATCATCCAATATAAGGCCCTCCACCTCCAAGCGCATCTGCTCAAGCAGCAAGTGGAACATGGATTAATCGTCCTACTACCACTTCTAGAAGAGTTCAGGGTCAACATATGGTGTTCCCTACAGGGTGGGGTAGTATGGATAGGGAGGGTAAAATGATGGGGCCACAGATGGGTGAGTGGTGTAAGCATGAGAATTTGGGGTCCCCAAGGATGTGGAGTGGGGGGAAACAGGCGGATCGGTAGGACATTCCTCTATAGCCAGGCCCACTATTGGATGTGCAGCTGGGGTGACCCCGAGAACACCCCGCAGTCATAAACTGTCACTGTCCGGATCCAACATCTACATCCGGTGGAGAAGAGTGATATCAATGAAGGGTGCCCTAGATAGCTCCACAAAATCTGCGACATCATTATTAAGGTGTAGTCGGTCCTCCAAAAGATTGATAAATAGTCTACCAAAAACATCTCCCATTGTATTGGAAAACATTTTCTTCAAATACTAGGTGAAGAGGTAGGAGATATTGACATCGATGCCCGTAACCATGGATTACAAAATTAATCTTTCCTGATTGTTAACTGTGACTTTGTTATCCTACCGAGATGTAAAGCAGGTGGTAATGATCCGATGAAGGACTAAGTGGATGAGGTTAATGAATCATGAAGCATTGGTTATATGCGGTACATATGGGTCCCCCGTGGTAATGTTGGACCCGAAAACATGAGCTGGGTCGGATCCACCTCGAATGGTGCCAGAAGATAAGCATCACTCTACACGTACTCGCTTTCATACATGCTAATGTAGGTGGAGAACTCACTTAGTCGAAGGTTGTGCCACTAGTTCATCAAGCAGAAAGTGACATCATCGACCACTTCAATTTTAAATCCCTACTCATCCTCATTGTATTTCTTGTTGTAGTGAAAGGTAGCCCCATATTATTATACAAGATCCTTATAGATTGGTTGATGGACCCCTAAAGCATGGGGGAGATTTCCTCCGAAAATATGCATATGTAGGTCATCAACAATTCCTAAAAGAGGAAATGAATTCAAAAGTAAACTCATGATGGGGACTGATTTCATGGTTCAAAAGGGTGTGGTATCACATAAATACCTGTTTCGTAGTAAACATGACATGCAGGCTATGGGAGGATCTTGATCTAGAGCCCCAGGCTCTTTTTGAGGAAGACATGAAATGATAGGGTTGGTTTTTGGGAACGTGCAGAAAAAAACAACAAAGAAAAATAGCACACGATCACTACCTGTGTGGGTAGAAAATGGAATTACTGAAATGGAAAAAATATATATTCCTAAGGAAAATCCCACATTTTGAAATGATGGTTTTGAAAAAACATGTTCATTGGGAAATCAATGGTGCACATGTGGGTGATGAAGTAATTGTGGAAAAACAAAATAAGAGAATGGGAATGGATGACCAATAACAAACAGGAAGAAACGAAATAGAGTATGGAATTGGGGGGAAATGAGGATGAACACTAGGGAGAGAAGGAAAAAAATATAAATAAAGATCAAGAAGTAATGAAGAAGAATTGGAGGAGAAGAAAAATAACTTTGGAGGGAGTGATGGAAAAATAACTTGCTCGAGGAGGATGAAGAAGAAGATGGAGGAGCCTGGGGTAAGCATGGGCAGAGTAGAATGAAGCCACTAAATTTTGAAGGGGGGTGGGAAGTTCCATGATTTTATAAAATTTAGGGTTTTATGTGGTTGCACAGACTAAGGCACACAATTTATCAAACCGTGCACCAACTGAGGAGAAGTGACTGGAGTGAGGGGTTCGGGGCACACACGCTATGTATGGTTTGGATAAACGTGCACCAACCATGCGATGTTACTCTCATGGGTGGTCTATGGAGAATGGTCAATGCACAATTTGTAAAACCATTATTAAACCATGTGGTAGGTTATGCATGATGAAATTTTTAAAATTTTCCCTTTTGGAACCAAAAACAAATCATTTGCATTAAAAACTATTTCTCCCCTCGAATGAGATAAAATATCTTTAGATTTTCCATAATTAGTGTAAGAATTTTATTATATAAATTCAATAAGATACACCAACATGTAGTGAATATTATACACCATAACACACAAGAAAAGAAAAGAACTCTATCATGCAGTCCTAGGCACACTCAAAAAGAAAAATCATTTGAAGATTTTTTTTTTCAGAATGTCGGGTTACCTCCTAGTCAGTTCTACGTTTAAATTCTCTACCTGTATATACCTGGTCCTTGAGCTACCCCAATTGCATAGTCGAAACTATTCAAACCATGTATTTCATTCTATAATAAGGCTTCATGCATTTCTTATTGACATTGAATGTTCGATCATCCATGCCAACCACTTTCACCGCGCCATGGTAGAAAACTGTAATCACTATAAGGGGTCCCAACAACCGTGACTTTAGCATACCTGGAAAAAAAATCAGACCAGAATTAAAAGTTAGACTTTACCACCTGGATGGATGGGTTTTCAAGAGATCATGCAGTCATGTACCACCTTCGTCTTCTCCTTATATGTTTCTCATTTTCATATCCCCCCTGGCATCTCTCATCAAGCGCAAATAACTGGAATTTCCACTTTTCTTCTGTAGCCTTGAGATCATAATTCAGGGCTCTAACAGTCCAATATGCCTTGTTCTATATCTCCACCAACAAGTGGTAGGGTTTACCATAGATCAAAAAGAATGGTGACAAACCGAATGGTGTTTTGAAGGCTATCTGGTAGGCCCATAACGCATCATCTAATTACTTGGAGCAATCCTTTCTTGATGCGCCTACTGTTTTCTCCAATATTTTCATTAACTCGTTGTTTGACTTCTCCACCTGACCATTGGATTGAAGGTGGTATGGTTTCCCTAGGTTTTAAATGACCCCATACTTTTATAGAACATTTTTCATTATAATGTTGTCAAAATGTTTACCGTGGTTGCTAATCAAAACCCACTGGGTCCCAAAACACCCGAAAATATTTTTCTTTTGAAATGTGATGATGACCGTAGCTGTAATTTGAGACATTGATGAAGATTCTACCCCCATGGAATCATAATTGACACATACCAGAATGTATGTGTACCCAATGGATGTGGAAAATAGACCCATAAATTTGATTCCCCACAGGTAAAAAACATCAACATCTAGTATTGGGTGTTGTGGAATCTTGGCACGATGGCCCACATTTCCTGTCTGCTGGCACTGATCACAAAATGAGACAAAACGAGGAGGGTCCTTGCACATGGATGGCCCGAAAAATCATAATTGTAAAACCTTTACAATAGTTTGACTTATCCCATGATGTCCTCTTATAGGAGAAGAGTGACAGAATTACATAATACATTGAATCTCTTCATCCTGGACACAACGAAAGATTTCCCCATTGCTACATGAGTAGAATAGCATGGGTATTCCCAGAAATACCTCTTTACCTCTAACAAAAAAATCTTACTCTGCTGAAATGGTAAGTCCATGTAGAAAACTCATGTGGCTATGTAATTTTCACGGTGGGTGTACCATAACCAAGGTGGTACTCTAATAGAGAGTAGCTGCTCATCGGGGAAGACTTCCTTGATCTCCCGGTATTCTTCACTCACTAAATAGGGTATCTTCTTCCAAGAGAGATGATGCTCCACCACATTCTCACTTCCCTTCATATCCTTAATAGCCAAATAAAACTCCTGGAGGAGGAGCAATCAAAAAATTTGCTATGGTTTGATGTCCTTCTGGTTTAGAAAATACATAAGTGTGGCATGATCTGTATAGGCTAAAACTATAGAAAGTATTATGTTGAAGTGGAATATGTCAAACGAAAAAACCACATCTAGCATTTCCTTCTCTGTGGTGGTGTAATTAAGATGGACTTCATTTAATGATCAGCTGGCATAATAGTTTGTTATGAAAATATGGTCCAGCAACTATCCAAGCACTACCCCCATGGCATAATCGCTTTCTTCACACATATGTTCAAACTCCTCCTCCCAATTCATAGCATTAATTTATAGTTCGACGACCAGTTATTCCTTCAGAATATAGAATTCCGTGATACATTTATCATCAAACTCAAAAAATGAATCCTTGGACAGTAGATTGGTTTTGAGATGATCAAACTTGGAGAATTCACATAAAAATCTTTGATATAAACCAGAATGCTCTAAAATTATCTGAATTTCTCAGACTGATATAGGAATGGGCAGCTGAAAGGTAACTTCAATTTTTTCCAGATCCACCTCAATTCTATTCATTGAGATCCCATGGAATAGTACGATTCTGTTATGCACCATTAAATGTCACTTCAATCAATTGTAAACCAGATTTGTTTGATCACATCATTCAGAAAACAGCTCAAGCTTCATCAAGAAATTATTGAATGACTTCCCATATACCAAAAATTCCTCCATGAAAACCTCTATAATATGCTCTACACTATCATGTAATGTAGATATCAAGCAACTCTAAATGGTTTCTAGAGTGTTTCCCATCCATAATGTCATTCAGCGGTAGGTGAAGGTTCTATAAGGACAAGAAAGGTACACATTTCATGATCCTACAGGGCGATATAGATTTTGATACATCTGGAATAGCCATCTATGAAACCAAAAAAACCATGCCCCACTAATCATTCAATAATTTCATCCATGAATGGATGAGTGAAATGATCTTTCCAGTTTGCATCATTCAACATACTATAATCAACACAAAC
The DNA here is from genome assembly GCA_963277665.1 of Viscum album. Classification (NCBI taxonomy): domain Eukaryota; kingdom Viridiplantae; phylum Streptophyta; class Magnoliopsida; order Santalales; family Viscaceae; genus Viscum; species Viscum album. Next base: position 882,100,072 of record OY728166.1, read on the forward strand.
CTGCCATCCTGTAACTGTTTGGGTCGGGATGTGCACATTCTTTTCATTGGTCAACATAGGGATGCCTCCCTTTTTAGGAACCACATGGAGAGGACTCACCCATAGGCTGTTAGAGATTGAGTATAGAATTATATCATCTATTAATTTGATCAAATCATTCCTGACCACTTCATTCATGGGGGGGTTCAGTCTTCATTGTGGTTGGAGAGATGATACATCCCCTTCCTCCATATGTACCTTGTGGGTGCAGACCATGGAGCTTATACACATAAGGTCAGTGACCGTCTAGCCAATGGAATATTTACGCATTTAAGGGACTTGTATAAGAGCCTATTATTGATCTTTTTAGGGAGATTATATTAGGATCACCAATAGTGTGTGTTACTCTCCCATATATCTATATTTCCATGAGAATGGGAGAGGTTTAAACTCGATCTAGGGAGCCTTGAGAATGGAAGGTATGATCGGCTCGACCTCAGCTCGCTCTTGTAAATCTGGAACAACTTCCCTCTGCAAATAATGGCCACCTTGGCCAAAAATAAATCTTAATTCATCATGGTTTCAATAAAGCTAGAAATCCTCTAGAACGGGTTCATTTCTGAATGAATAATATTTTATATCATCTTTCACTAGGCCTAAGAAGTTAGCCGCTGTTGTCATGGAACAAAAATCTGCTTCCTTCATCAGTGAAACCTGTTTCACTACCTTGAGGATGTTGTAGGAAACCTTCTCATCACCCACACAGAAGATCAGCTCACCTTGGTGCACATCAATTAAAATATTCTCGGTATCTAGAAAGGGTCATCCTATAATTAATGATGCCTCTGGGCCTTCTTTAATGTCCATGATAAAGAAATTAGCTGGCATAATTAATTTTCCAACTTTGACCAATACGTCTTCCAACATCCGCCAAGGGTATTTAATGGAACTGTCTTCTAGTTGGAGTGCTACTCAGGTAGTCTTGAGACCATTTGGTCCTATCTTCTTGAATACTATAATGGGCATTAAATTAACTCTGTCCCCCTAATCACAAAGGGATTTTACAAACATGCAAGGTCTGATGGTGCATGTGATAGTAAATTTTCCCAGAACCTAGAGAATAGTAGATAGAGTGTGTTGGACTACCACTGAGCATTCCATTTTCAAGGGAATAGTTCCCAAGAATTTTATATTCATTTTATTTGAAAGGATCTCTTTCATGAATTTTGTATATGTTGGAATTTGAATTGAATTATTCTGCAAAGGGAATGTTGATGTGAAGATTCTGGAAGACATCCACGAATCCTATGGGACTTCTGGTTCTTTATCCAACTCATGTTTTGTGGATGATTCTTGACCACTTATTTTCTCAGTATTTTTAGTGAGTGTATCGGGCTATATATGAAAGAGCTTATTGGAAAGCTACCCAATCTGGTTCTTGAGGATTCTAATTGAAACCTCCTAGTTTTGAAATCATATTTCAGATGTAGTTATAAATTTAGACACCATTTCTTCTAGTATTGAGGGTGGTTCTTGCAGATGTTGTTGGGATACTTGTTGGGGAGGTGTCCATCACAATGGTTGAGATGGATGAGGGTATTGATACCCCTACTGCTGATATACTCATTATGGAAATTCGTTACCATGTTGTTGCCTTAGATATGGAGTCTGACACTATTGTTTAATGTAAGAAGGGGGTCATTGTGAATGGTGATGAGTATTTTGATATTGCTTCCCCCAACCTATATTTTTAGTATCTTTCCTCCCCTGGTTTTGGTACTGAGGGTTGTTGTTGGGTCCTCTATTCTGTGTGACATAAATTAACTCAATGGTTGATGCTCTTGCACTTTCCCCTGGGCACTCGCCCATCGCATGGTTGTCACCACAATCACTACATAGTGGTTGACTGACAACGTGATCTTGAGATGGATGTTTTAGATTCAGAGAATCGATCTTCTTTGAGATGGCATTGAGTTGAGCCGCACACATGGTGGTGGAATCTATATTATGCATGACCCTTTTCTGAGTTCCCCATTCAAAATGCCACAGAAATATATGGGATGACATGTCTTACAAAAACTCAAAAAGCTATTCAGGGGACATCCTCATGACTGTCCCTCCAACAGCTACATCAACCATAGATTTTTTATTAGTTGTTAAGTCTCCATAGAAACTATGGAATTGCATCCACAATGGCAGTCCTAGTGTGGGAATTTCTTTTTCATATCCTTAAATCATTCCGACAAATAATATAAATATTCTAATTTATGATGTTAGAAGATATGGAATTAATTCCTTATGGTGGTTGTCTTCGAGGGAGATAATTATTTCAATAAAAATGCTTGGGCCAATGCCTCCCAGTTAAGAATTGAACATTGAGGTAACCCCTATATACAATCCTTTACATTATCCCTTAATGAGATGGGAAATAGCATAAAGCAGATTGCATCCTCTAACACTCAATGGTAACTAAAAGTGTAACTATCTTTAAAAAGTCAGATAGGTGATCATTTGGGTCTTCACATTGCAAAAAACCAAACTGAACTGTATTTTCAATTAACAACCTTATCATCGTCTTGTTCTCAAAATCTTGGGCCTGCATCGGTGGTCTTACTATTCTCGTGTATGCTCCCTGAATGGTGGGTAATACATACTCCATAAGAGTGCGGTTTTGTGGCAACAGTTCCTGAGGATCTTGGGGAATTAAATTTTGTTTCCCCAGATGATGAGAAGACTTCTTATTCTAAGGTAAATAGGGAGGATGCCATGGCGGAAAATATTGCCTTGACTGTGGCCGCCCAAACACTGAAACATATTGCAATGGTGGACTTTGTTTGTTACTCTATAGGCATTTCATCTAATCCCCAGGTGGAATTGGATGTTTCCCTTCTGCAACACCCTATTGTGAATTTCCTTAAATAAAGAATGCATGACCAACTCATTGGAAAACCCCCGGGTCTTCCTTCTATTGCTCCATATGATCATTTGGGTTGTGATCAACCTTAACGACATGATGTCACTTGGAAAAATTTTTGTCGATTTCTGGATATATCAGGTGTAACTCCAATTACTCAAAAATCTGGGAATGAGTTACCCGACTAGTCATATTCCTACGATCCTACACAACACAAACAACACACCCAACATAAAAGAGAATAATATAATGAAAAACAGAAATATGATGTAGAAAGGAATTTATAGAAATTTTTATTTTTTGATTTCACTCAATGACTCGAATTCAATTAAAAAAAGACCACTTCCTTGGAAACGAAGCCAAAATTTTGTGTTTCATTTGGCTAAAGTGTCGTTTTCAGCACCAAAATAATTTCACTAATTTGTAACTTGCATTGTATTCATTTATGATGATGGTTCACATGGAAACCATGTTTGCATTTATGTATCTTGATTTGAAATTGCTCAAGTGAAGATGTTGATTTTAAATACAGGTTTTTTTGTTCATAATTTTGGATTTTGAAAGAGAATCAATTTATTGGACTCCTTTAACTCAATACAAATTAACATCAAAATCTCAGATTACTTAAAACTAGATTTTAATGGATAAAGATTAAAATGTGCCAGGGATAGACATTTATTTGTTACATTAAACCTTATTCTATATTTTGTTATGTTTTTTATAATAACCGACATTTCATTATTTCATTTGTGTCAGAACTCCATTTGTTTGGTGAATTCTGATTACATCGGTAGAAATCAATCCCTTGGTCTAGAAATTGATTTCTACCGACTCTTAATTTGGGAACTGCCCTCTTGAAATGATATTTATATCCAATGGTCAAGGTTATCCTTTTGGTAATTATCACAAATATCCATGGAAACTTCATTCTTGGTCCTATAGGTGGTTTCCAACGAAATAAGACACAGAAGTAGGGTGAATTAGGTAGGAGACGATGAAAAAACACAAGATTGGAGAAACCGATTTCAACGATCCCACATTTTACCCAACCCCAACACAAGGGGGTAGGGTTTATCTACTCATGATGAAAAGGATAAGAAAATTACTAAAATTTATAAGAGAGTTCAATAAAATAGAAAATATAAAAAACAAAAACACAAAAAAGTAAAGAGGACAAGTGCTCTGAAAACTTCCTCTCACAAAAAACATAGTTCCTAGCCCCCGCCTTCTCTTATCTAGAATCCTCACCATATCTAGGCTCACCCCCAGAGACTACTCAGTCAAAAAGGTCCTTTATCCATTTTCCCAAATGTAGGGTGACAGGGGAACCCAAGTCAATGATTAGGTGAAATGTGAAAATGATAAAAAGAAAAGGTTGTAGTTGTCTACACTGTTTTGGGTGCATGGTTTGGTAGGTCGTTCCCCATCCATGAGGAATTATATGTATCAAATCCATAAGGTCACACAATTTTTCTATAAGTGCCACATGGTTTGGATAAGTCGTGTACCAACCATGTTGATGTCCCTGCCCATATGTGCATGTCTCGCATAGTTTCTCTGAATGGCCTCAGGGTTTTTGTAAGCTAGTATCCAACCGTGAATACCTCTCTATCAATGGAATCTTCTCTTGGACAGTTTGAACACAGTTTGGATAACCGTGCGTCGGTCATGCGGGTTTCCTTTCTAGTTGAAATTCCTGAAATTTACCATCCTTCATGTCTCGGTGCTTGATCTGGGTGACTCCAATATGGCATAGTTAGGGGATAAGGGTCCAAAAGCCTCCAATTCCCTTCAGACTCTCCAAAATTCCTAGACTTCCTTCTTCATCCTCCCGTGACTGAAAACCTATTAAGGAACATCAAACTTATAAAATACCTTCAAAAAACACCAATAAAAACAATTTTAGAAATATAAAACCAAGTGGAAATTCCTTATGCACAACACTGCATCAGATTTTATGAAATTTCATATGTGAATTAACCTAAAGGGAAGAATATTTGACTTTTATATGTCAAGGATAATAGAATATGACCCATAAAGAACTCCTAAAAAGGAGGTAAAAATGTTTTCTATGTGGAAAAGGGTCATAGATTGAAAATTTTTTGATGGGTTTAATGACTTATATTTAGAGAACATGTGAATTAAAAAACTCAATTCCCAGTCCTAGGAATGTACATAAAAACAATGAAGGAAATATTACATTACCACAATAAATGTGGATTAAATGAATTATATATTAATTTGGATTCATAATTTTTGACATATATTAAAGTTACTTAGTTTTGGTTCTTTGAAATGGATTTATAAGAATATTTGAGTGGTTCAAAGGGAATATAACAATTCATTAATATAAGGGTTATATATTCATGGAAAATAAATTATTTTTTGGAAAATAACCTTCAAAATGATCATTCTATTGAAAGAATGATGTTAAGAAAACGATATGTAGCATTAAAATAAGTAAATTGGACTATGTAGATTACCTCAGAAAAAATAATAGGTTTGATGAAAAATAACATCATACTATCATGGATAGAGGTTATAATTTTTTTATTTAAGTTATATATCAATTTATCTTGGGACGAAGAAATTATACATGTTTTCAATAATTATTCATTGTAATAAAAAGGTTTCTAGATAATAAATGATGCATTTATTCATATATTTGGAATGTGACAACAAGGAACTAGTTTATCAAAACATGTGGGATAAATATTTTGATGATTTTGATAAAATTAGGTACTTTATTTCTAAATATTATCAAATTCATCTTTTAGAAGGGATAAAGCGTAACCATTTATAGAATGCTTAAAGTTACACTTCAGATAATGTCTTATAGATTAATATATTATCTATCCGTATGAGGATTTATTCATATCATGTAATCAATTTTAACCAAATTTTATAATAATATCTAATTATAAATGGAATGATTTATTGTTATATATATGTATCTTATGATTCATGAGTGGTATATGTATAAAAATTCACAGTCATTTTTGTAGTAAGAGATGATGTTGTAATTTTTCAAGACACAACCAGAGGATGAGGTTGTATATATGAAATGAAATGAAAATTTTTATGTATATCACATTGTAAAAATTATTTAACATTACAAAAATGTTCTTGATAGAAACTTTTTTCATGTAATCATCATTTCTAATGATTTAAATGACTATTTGCAAGCCTTTGCTGGTAAGGAATTTGAGATCTTTTTTTCTTCTTATCATCTTCTCTATCAGTCACCATCAGTACATGATATTTGTATTTCTCTTCCATGTTTGTATTTTAACTATTCAGATATGTTCCCTTATGTGGAAAAATATTTATGACTTTCTTTGGGGAACTGTTATATTTCCATCATTATCTTTTTATGTAATGTTTTGGTATTTATTTTTATGATGTGGGATTCTATAAAAGGTACATTAAGGTATTAATATTATGAGAACCAAAAATTATTTTTAAAGTTAAATTAATTTAAAACGATTTAGAATGTAACTCCAAGAGTTATTATGAATAAATTTTTTCGATTTAATTTAATTTGTTTGATATATTCAATTAAATAAGAAATTAATATAGCTTGTGTAATCTAGAAGCATCATGTTATTATTACTTTGTATGAAAATTCTCGTTTATCATGGGATAAACACAACAAACATAATAAAATTTGGTACACAGAACTCTACATTTTTCTTTTGTTACACAAATTGTAGAGTTCCTTTGATGACATTCATTATATAAAAGACTTAGTTTCACAAAACTAAAATGTATTATTAATATTTTTATTACTATATTATTATATTTTTAACTGAGATATTGGTATGAGGATTATGAATAATAATAATAAAATTATGAAAATATTGTTAAAAAATTTATAAAAAAATATTTATTATGTAAATGATTTAATTGAAATGAAAATAAAATACTTTTGAAAATATTAAGATTACTTTACTAGAAAACCATATCTATTCCATAAAACACAATTTACCTCAATAAATTAATTTGAACACATTAAATAAATAATTTTAATGATATATATATTTCATTTTTAAAAATATTTAATGTTCTTATTTTTTTTTTCTAGACAATAAAAAGAATTAAGTCTAATTTGACACCTAAAAATATTATTTAAAATCTACTTCCACTTATTTCTATTAAAGTAAATTTTTTAAATATAATATTCCCCATATTTATAAATTTAATCTTACAAAATTATAATTGGTTTTTTATATATAAATTCAAATATTTACTTTGGGTAGATGAATGTATTTTTCGAAGAATTTACATTTTATAGGAATAATGATAAATATAGATTTTTTATTAAAAACTTATTTTTGTGTAGTTTATTTTTATTGTTAAATTATATTTAATTTTTTTAAAAATTATATTCAGATATATTACAAATGAATTAATTCAATTTTGTTCATTTTAATCAATTTCATATTGAAATTTATTATAAAAACATTTCTTATTTTTTGACTTTTTTCAAATTAAAAATTCATCGGTTCGTCCCATTTATAGAGTTAATATCTAATTAATGTAATCAAATAATGTTATTAAAATATATAAAATTGTATCTCATACTTTTGAATCAGTATATTTTATAATTTTTATTTCGATAATCCTAGTTATTTACCAAAATTATTAGTGAAATCCTAAAACATTAATTACAAAAATTAAAGTAAAAACAAGATTACATATTGGTTTACCATAACCTAGGGGACCAAATAACTTATAAAATTGTCTAAAACCAATTTTATGGAAATTTTTCAACCATATATTCCCTTGTATAAATCATTATACATTATTGTATTCATATGATTGAAAGTAGACCGCTCAATAGTTTTTACAATAATACATTTATAAGAATGTCACTCCTCCTCCACTATAAAAAGGAACTTATCCCAGCGTTCTCACTAATTCACACATATAATGTTATATTTATAAACAAATCTCTCCAAATATCATTATAAAATCCATCTCTTCATCCTAAAGGCACACATTTTTCCCAAAAACATCCATGGAATCCATTTGTCATAAAACAAAAGGAGTTACCCAAAGAAGATGTGACATGATTTAATAAGAAGAATTATATTATTTAATTATCATACATTAAATTATTCTTATTTCATGATTATATAATAAAATAATTTATTCAATATACATAAAATTTTTAGGTTATGGTTATGACCTAGACTCACAGAGTCATCTATGACATGGGATTCACACTCATTATTCGGGTGTTTTGGAGGACTACCGCCTCACAACCCGATGTTGTTCACTCTCCCATTACCACCTTTCAGGCTTGTGAATAATGAAAAATATAATATTATTAAAATATATTTTTTATATTTTTTTATTCTTTATAATTTTGTGATTATTTTATAATATACACCTTCATAGTGTCTTTTTTTTGCGAAATACAATAACACTACATTTCGACGTGTTGACAACTTCCTCTTTAATGTGATGTGATTCGTTCACACATTACACAGGATGTATTAAGGATGATATTGTTAAATTAATAATATATAAATGAAATATCAATGGTACAGAACTGATAATTTATATACATATACATATCCTTCATTGAAATATATTCTATTAATATGATAAGAAAACAGAAACAACGTTCGTGTGTACATGCAGTTTATCATCTACATGAAAGGAGAAATGCATTTCTTTTTAAATTTTTTTTTTACATTTTTTATAAATACATATATACTGAATATATATTATATTTAAATAATCATTTACATTATGTAAATAAGAAAATCATGATTAGAGTAATATGATCTATAATAAAAAGACAACACATATTAAAAAAATGCAGTGATTACCTAAGATGAAAATTAAAATGAAATTAATAACGAATGGGTAATATAATATAAAAATAAAATAACATATCGTATGATATATAAAAATATGGTTCTATGTAATATTTAAAATAAACATTCATTTATTATTTATAATTTTTGAACTTTTATAATGAATTTCAAGTCTTAAGGTATGGATTTTCTCATCTCACTATAATTTCATTGAGATGTTTTTTTATTTTTTAGACTGTATTTTTCAGTTTATATAATTAAATATTAATTATTATATTATTAATATAATATATTTCATTATATAAAAAGTTTCAATTTATATTATTCTTTCATGGATCTCACGATTCTAAAGATACTCATGTAGTAAGGGGATTTCTTGTCTCACATTTATTTTTGTAAGATTTATGACATATTCAATAATCATTTGTTTGTGTGGTTTATATATATTTTCGATGAATGTATTATATTATAAATATCCTTAAATTTATTATTATTAATATATACATTTAATTATATTACTTTCATGGGGTTTACTATAAAGATGTTACCAATTCCATAATGTAATGTTGTCACAAATTTCATTCTTCGAGAGACAAGTTAAGTTCTGCACCTATATTCATTTTTGAGGTGTATATACATAATTTAAAAATGTTTTATAATGAATTTAAATATTTTAATGATATATTATGCTTTAATTAATATTTTTATTCTATGGGGAATTTTATTGGAAGTTACATAACTGTTCTGAGTTTATTTCTACAATCCTATCATTATCATGATTGTATAAGATAATGATTCCATTGATTAAATATAATGATTAATATATCTTGAGAGTTCATGATATTTAACCTCATATGATTATTAATGATATATTCATGTATTTTTACCTTTTACCACTTATTGGTACAAAAGATAATTAATAATTATTTTATAAAATATGGAATTCTTCCCTCATCAATTGACAATGTATATTACTAAAAAAATCAATTTTCTGAAAAATGTATTAAAAAAAGTTATACTATTATCATATGATCATTGAAATTAATTTTTACCCATGTTTTTCCTTTTTTATAAAAAAATATTTTAAAAAAGTAATATCATTTCTATTTTTTGATCAAGGTGTTTTTGTAAAATATTTACAACACAAAATGAATATTTAGAATGTAAGGATTAATCAACCATCATGGATGTAATTTCATTGAAAATTAATTTAAAATATTAAAAGAATATTTTTTTCATAAAAAACATTTTATTATTACTATTTACATTAATTGTATATAAATAACTTTTTTTAAAAAAAAATATACTTCCAAAAAATTTATTTTCAAAATGTTTTTTAATGATTTTAAATTCTTGATTTATATTTTTTCAAATAAATTATTAAATAAAAGGGATTGAAATATGTTTAATTTTTAACAATAATTTTAAATGATTTTATGAACTACATTTTTATTTTTTCAAATAGTTATTTTAAATGAATAATATTTCAATTATTTCAAAGTTCCCTATATATAATTTCAGATATATTTTCAATTAAAAAGGTTTTCAATTATTTACATTATGGAAGTATTTTTATTCAAAATTAAATGTATATTTTCCTTTAGAAAATATTAAATGGTTTTAGATTTTAAATATTATGTTTTGAATATGGGTTTAAAATAATAGTATTTTCAAACTGTTTTACATTTTAAAAAATTGATATTCAATGAAAGGTATTTTTCCATAATAAAGGCTCGAATTGATTTTAAAAAATACACATTAATGCTAGATGATATCCATTGAAATAATTTACAATTTATTACAGATATGAGACATTGATACAATTTTTATTATTTCCTTGAATGGTACATGATAAAGAATAAAATCTATTTGTGGAACCCTTTTCTGTTTAATGGTTTATAAAATGAATAATTCTTAATAATTACACTTACATTAAAGTGTTATTCCACGATTACGAACAATGTTTCATATCCAATGCTTATGATATAGTAATTGTTTTTATGACTATTTCATTTCATTATTTATGATATAATTATTATATAACAAACCTATTTTTGTGGATCATAACATGATGAATTATTTATTACCTTGGGGAAAATATATGTATGATTTAATTATGAAATAGATGGGACCTATATATAGATCTATTTAATTGGGTAATATATTATATCTAATGATATAGATATGGTTGGAATGGGGAGTGAACTCAGTTTTATAAAGGGCTTTGTATGCTAAGATGATCCTGGCAGTGATCCTTGTATACTAAGATAGTTATTAGAGAAAACTTGAATACTATAATGGTTTTGGGAGATAATTCATTGAACTATAAATAAAAGGATAAAACTAGGGATGGAGGTGTGTTCCACTTAGTGGGTGTAGCCCCATGAAGTGCCCTGGTTATTTTGGGAACTGATCATTGAATTGTAGAAAATTATTTTATATTTTTATATGTCTTCCAATATTTCATGTATTGTTTCTATGTTATGATTTCATGGATTATGATCTTTATTCTATTATGATTAATGTGTTATTAACATTTAATATTTTTTACATGACTAATGATTAAATAATTTGATATGTAGGGTATAATATTCTAATTCTATGATCATGTTATTATACTATTATTAACATGATCATGCTTACATATATCCCATGTTTACCCATACTATTATTATAAGATAACCCATTATTATATATTCTTTTTACAGTTTATGATTATATGTATTATGATTGATGTGTCCAAGAAGGGTTATAGTCATATAGAGACTAGCTGGAGATAATTCAGCTCACTTATGTACCAGTGTTTATGATTGGATATTTTCAAATGCACTAAAATAATACAGTATTTGGGCGTCTCTATTTCTATTATTTTATTTATTCTACAAAATTGATGTAACATCTATGTATTAGAATCAAAGGGTCATTATAAGACGATTTTCATTATATTATCATCACATGTGAGATGTGAATATTGAATAATACGAAATGGATTGTAAATGATTATCATGGAATTTATTTCAAATCCAATAAGATATTAAATGAAATTATAGATATTTCTATGAACTAACCCATTTATTATAATTCAGAAGTCATATTTAGTAATTATGTTGATGAATTCCCAACATTATTTTAATGAAAAGTGAAAACAGATAAAAGGAAGTACAATGTAATTTTATTAGTTGGTGTTATTTAATTTTAGAGGCATTTGAATTTTCCTAGTTTAGATCCAAATATTAATGGGATATTGTAACACAACATGATTTTTAAAAAACTATTCATTATATTTTATACGACCCACTGCCCCTACCTTATATGTTCCGTACGTATTATCATTTAAATATGACTCTTATGACATTAACATTAATTTTTTTTATAAATATGATTAACAAAAAATTATAATATATATAATGTAAATAATAAATAAAAGTTTCTATAGAAATTATTAAGAAATAAGAACATTATTTTTAGTAATTCTATATCATTCTTCAATAATATAATTTCACAAAAACAAATTTCAATTTATTTTATTGAAATTTTTTTTAATTAATATTTTGAAGCATTGAATTTTTTTAATAAAATTATCTTATTTTTTAATTATCATTTCAAAATTAGCATTGGGTGAATTTTTGAGAATTTTATGAAATTTTTTATGTTTCTCAGTATAGTGAAAATAAAAATTTTTGTAGAACAAATTATTTTTAACTATTCTATTTAAAACCATATGTTCAAAATTGTGTTTGTTTTAATAATTAATTACATTATATTTATTTATAATAATCTAATGATTTTTTAAATAATTTTTGAAAATTAATTTATTATTAAAATAGTTTATACTTAATTTTTTTTTAAATTGCCATTTTATTTTGTTGATTTAGTTTTAAATTTAATTTATTCACTTCTATATTATGCGTCATGATAAATTTATTCATTATTTGAAATTGTAACTCCAATTTATTTAAAAAGTAACATTTTATTATTGTATATTATGAAGTGTAAACTGCATAATTTTTATGACCAATGTAATGGGTAAATTAGGTGGTTAATGATAAAAATAAAATTATAAAGACTAAAATATGACTCTAATACATGAATTAATTTTGATTTATGATTATATGTCATCAATAATAATCTAAAAGTAAGTGATATGGACCTTTTTTCTTTTGTTAGTGACTTTTACCATTATACTATATTATTTAATGAAAATCCAAAAAAAATCATTCTCATTGATTAATTATCTCTAAAATTTTTATATTTTGATAAAATGAGGAAATGTTGAGTTATAAGTATTAATTTTAAGGATAATTATTTTTTCTTGGTTATTTATTTTTATTGTTTAGTGATTAAAAAATTATGTTATATTATTATGTAAAATGGAAGGAGTTCCATTATAAACAATAAGTATCAATAAAATGATTTTAAAAACTATATGTGTAATATTATTTTGATTGATTTATAGTGTACCGGTTTTTAAAAAAAATATTATAAAATCAGGATATTTTATAATTATACATTAAATTTCCATTTTTATAATGTTTTTAATGTCAAATTGAATGAACAAAATCAAAAACACCTTAATGATATTTTATAATAAATTGTATTTTATTAAATAATTTCAAATTCATAAAAATTATATCATCATCTGAGTGACTATTATATGGGTATAAATATAATACATTTTCTATTTATTCTCATTTATTATATATATAGTAACTATAATAACACCTTTAGAAAACAAACACAGATACGATTGTAATTGTTAATAGGTCAATAGATGTTCAAAAAATGATAAGGTTAAAAATGTGATCTATCCATGTAAAATATTTAATGTATGATATTATTTTGACTAGTACTCATAATATATTACAAAATAATCAATATATATCCATTTGGATATAAATAATTGATATAACCGAATATCATATTTTATGAAATTCCAAGAGTGCATCTCCCCTATATTATAAAAGGGAACCACTTCTTATCAATTTTTAAACATAAATAATTATTTCTCTCAACCAATAAATTCCCAAATACATTCATAAAATAACTACTTATATTATAGAGGCCTTGTTTTCATTTTCAAATAAATTGTAAAATTCTTTTTGATTAAATAGTAAGAGGTTTTTTTGAAGAAGAGTTATCATTCATAAATAAGAATTTTTTATTTATTCTTCCTTTAATAAATCATAAATAAACCTTATAATATAATAAATTTTTTATTCCCATATAATGATATATTATTTTAACATTAAAACATATACCCATCTCCAACCACTATTAAATGGGAAACAATCCATTAATATATAATTTGTTTTCCATTACTACATCTCAAAGATGGTTTTAATGATTAATTTAATGGATATATATATGGTATTAATTATTGATTAAAAATTACTAAAATATAATACATCAATTAAAATCATATCATTCGACTCCCTAAAAAATGATAATGTTGTTTTTGCGACAATTGTGCAATCACCTCTATAAAGTTATGCGATTCGTTTTCCCCACCAAATAACATGGTTTATATATATAAGTATATATAAAGATATAATATTGTCTTTATAGTTTAATTATAATTATATAAAAAAAAATCATAATTTCATTAATTTTATAACGATCAATGAAAAATGGAAATGTACATCATTAATTCGTAAGACCTTCCATATCCCAGAATATATTAATGTTTAATTTTCATAAAATTTTTTATTATTAGTTATTAATAAATAATTAATGAATTAAAATGAATATTATTTGATGATTATAATTTTTGGAATTATTTTGTAATTTTCACATTGACTATAGTCACAGTACCAATGTCATGTTTGATATATGAGATTAACTTCATCAAAAAATATCATATTGACTAAATTAATTATGGAATTTAATATTACATGGTAGTGAATAAAATATTTAATAATAAATATAATTTTTTATGTTTTTAAATAATTAAAATTAGGTAATTTTTCTGAATGATAAATAATCTATATAAAATGACATCTTCAACGTCAGAGACAATTTAAATCGAAACCATATTTCAAAATATTTTAATTAATTATTCCCTAACAATTATTCTACTGTGACCATATTTTCCAAATTATTTTATGTATTTATCTTTATGAAAATAATATAATTATATAATCCATTTTTTCTATGATTAATATATTTTAATGGTTTTATAGGGTAATAATTTTATATAATTTTTTTACATTCTTTAAAAATGAAAACATGAATTTTATATTTTAAAGCATATTTTCCAACCACCAAAACCATTTTGAGATATCTTACATACTTTATAATATTCTATGTAATACTAAAATAAAAAATCGCTTTTTGATAATATTTTATTATTTTAAAATTGGTTTTTAAAATGGAATGGATATATTAATATTCATAAAAGTTTTCTTATGGTTTGATGGAATAATTTTATGACTGTAATGATGAAATAAAAAAGATTACATGTTTTAAGATTATGGTATGGTCCGTTGGTTTTATTTTTGGATGATGATTGGTTCCATTATGATCCATGTTTGTGTGGATCAATTTTAAAATAAAGATTGTTGGTAACATTTATACCCATGGAATTGTAGTTTCTTTATAAACCAAGGTTTTGTTTGTGAGTGATCACCCTCAAATGCCTTGGGTATATAATTCTATCCTATCATTATTCCATTTTGGTTAGTGATATTAAAAAATATATCTCATGTTACATACATTCTTTATCTATTCATTATATAGGATTTTAGAAATCTGACGATTTATCATGTAAATATAATGATGATATATTTATAGGAAATTATATCCTAATTTATAAGAGTTAAAAGTATAACTTTGTGAAAAATATTTATGAGTACTCCTGAATGAAATTAATATTGTGTGAGTTTAATTTTATCCAATTAATAATTCTTATGAAATGTTTTATGATATTCTTTTAATAGATATTAATATTTTGTTGGAAATAAATTTTTGATTTTAATCTGAACTATTTATTTTGAAAATTAATGTTTTTGTAAGTATTAATATATTAATGATTTTATTTATATATAATTTTTATGTTCCATAAAAAGATACCTATTCCCATTCCACAATGTTAAAAAATAAATTTTTTTTGATGATGACTATCGAATGCACAATTTTTTGATGAAAACTAGTGAGATGTGACATGAGAATAAAATTATTAACATAATATGGGGTTTTTTTAAAATAACAGAGAAATTTTAGATGTATTGACATTATGAGGTAATTTCTATTTTTAATAGAGATTCTAACATAGTTACCTAAAAATACATACCTAAATTATCATCTAGAATAGATAGAAATAAATTATAATAATAAATGTCATTTTATGTAATATTTAAGGGAAAGTCCTTACATTTGGTATCAAATAACATGTTTTTATTACTTTAGAAGATACAATGTTATTTTAGAATAATATAAAAGTAATTTAAAAAAATGAATGTTACTATGTTAATGGGAATTATTTTTATTTTGTTAAAATAAAAAATAGTTGAATATAACATGGTTATGGATATCTTAGTGTTTATCCTCATCATAATATGGATTATTGTGATTATAGTTATATACTCAGACTACATATTTTTTTTGTTTTAGTTAATGGATAGATTTAATAAGAATCAAATTAACAATGAATGTTAACGAAAATGTGACTGTTTTCTGAATAAGAAACTTAATGGAATGAGAGACGCAGAAAACAATATTTTTTCAATTTTAATAAACATATAATTAGTTATAGTATATAATATGGACCTATATGAGTTTATTTATAAATTTAATAATAGATAAATGAAACGTTATAGAAGTTATATTTATAAAATTCACTAATGTGAAAATGTTCAATGTCATAGGTCCAAAGAATGAGTATAAATGAAACAAAATTGACTTTAAATAACATGAATATGTTTTTTTGGTAAATTATTTCATAAAGTAATAATATTTGACTGAAAAAGTACTTTTTATATAAATTTTCTAAATGGTAAAAAGTATCTTTCCAATTATTTAATTTAATGTTTTAAATGTGTGGAGCATAATGATTATTAATATAAATTTCCTATAGATAATGATCAAGAATGAGGTTAGTAAGACCATGTACATAAATGTTTTCTAATGGATATTTTTATTTGAGATGAAAATGTGAAAATGAAAACTAATATACAGACATAATAAATTATATTTTCTTATATTTTCATATTTCTTGTTCATTGGACATGATTCAGAATTGAAATTATATGGAGTAACTATTGTGGATGGTTGAGGAAATGAATATTTAATAGATTGTGGATTGTTTTGATGATTAAAGTGTGTACATATTTGATATAATGAATTATGATTTAAGTATGATAATATAATAAAAATATTTTTTTTATTTTTATGTTTTATTTTATTCTATTTTATTATAATTAATGACATTTAAAGATAATTTTTTATGTCTAGGTTTATGTAACACTTATGTTTTACAAATGTAATATTTTAGGTATAATTCATTTATAATGTCGGACATATGGTTCAGGTTATTTATAAAATATAAAATTTATATGATTTCTTATATTTAAGAAAATATGGGTTATTTTAATATAGGAATGTTTTTTTAATATATAAATAACCATGGGATTGAAATATGATAATTTGAATAATTGATTAGTGTTATTTCAGAATGAGACAACTATAATTTTTGGGTAATGCTATATGATTATGAAAATCTAAATATTATTGGATTTAAATAGGGGACTAATTTTTTACCTATCATATGGTGGAACATATGATATTAATATAGATTTATGGTTATTCATGTTGTTTGTTTGTTTTATTATCTCATATTTTAGATTATAAAAATAAGGAATACATATTTTGGTATGAAACATTATGAGTGATTAATGTTATGTAGAGATAAATGTTGAATTTATCTTCGGATAATATGGGATGAAATAATTTTGATTATTAGGTTTCAACCATTATAGGTAATATATGGAATAATTTTATGGTTTTTTTTCTTCTAAAAAACGATTTAGTTTTATTATTACAAATTCATATTGAATTTTATAGATTAATGCTATATTTTTTTGTATAAATATTAATTCATTTTGGGACATATATTACCTTTTTCTAATAATATTGATTTTTTATAATTTCCAATGATAGAAAAATAACGTGTAATCATTTTCAATATTTTCATGATCTAATAGAAGATAAATCGTGTTAATAAGGATGAAAATAATTATATATACTCATTTTTTAGATGTAAAAGTATTGATTATTGTATAAATATATTAAATGATGAAATTTTATGTAACAAGTTGGAGTATTTTATTTTTTCCGTAGTTTAGTGTCATAAAATCTAGGAAAAAGACATGAAAATGGAAATTTTATCCAATTTCTTTTTTATAAAATTTATAAATTTCCATATCCACACTACATTAATTTAGGATTTTGTGGTCCTTGATGTTATCATTCACATTCACAATCATTTGATCCATGATCTCTGTCACTATCCAACATTATTTTCAAATTATTATTTCCATTCATGTCTATATATTCACTATCACTAATTTTATCCAATATTGATTTAATGTCATGTGTTACTCTAGATGGCCATCATATTTAACTTCACCTCTTTTCAATAGGATATTTTATATACCCTTTTTAAGATGCGAGTTTCAAATATAGCTACATTCGAATGGAAATTTTTTGTACCAATATATTGTTACAATTGAATAGTTGAAATTTATTAAAGGGGAGATATACAACCTCATGATTTTTAGAAAACAAAACTATGCTTAACCAAAATTATAACAATTTAACATGAAGCCTAAACTAACCATGAAATATTATTATTTAAATATAAACATAATAAAATATTGCATAAATTGGTTGATATGAATAAGAATAAAAAGATATTTAAATATATTTAATCACCCCAGTCAATAGAAATGTGCTGATTAATTCTTAAGGAATAAGAAAATGATTTTTAATGTAAATTAGTTCTTAAAAAATACATTTTATTCAAAAAAAAATTTCTACTTTGAATGAGAAAAATATAAATAAATTCATATAAAATATTAGAAAATTTATTTCAGAAAATAAATTTAATTTTTTAAAATAGCATGTAAATCTTATATTATTGTATATTTTTTGAAAATCCCATAAAAATAATTAGTTTTCATTTAATTGTGAAAGCAATTTATTTTTTATGTTAATGTATAGAAAATGAAATTTTATTGTTTTTATTGGTTTTAAAATATTATTAATTTCCATTGATTTATTAAAATTCAATTCTTATATTTTAATTGAATTTTACAATTTAATTTTTTATAATTTTGTTTTTAAAATTCATTTTTCTCAAAAGTATGTTTTTTCATGTTTTTTTGTTAATAATTAATCATATTCATGAATTTATATGTTTCAAATCATAAAATAGGGATTAAATATTCATAAATATTGGTTAAAAATTTAGTAAATATAATACTTATATTTTTGGGAATTATTATTACTAATGTTAATAATTTTTGTTACATTGTAATGAGTAAATCAAGTAATTAACGCTAAAAATAAAATTATATGATATGCAAAATTTCCCAAATAGTTATGTTGATTTTATTGGATTTTTATAGGTCAACATAATCATCAAATAGTAAAATATTTTTATTTTTTCCCTATGGATATTATTTTTAGCATTATATAATTTTATATAATGAAATATAAAAAATAACAAACTATTTGATTTTTTATATAAATATTTTATACAAAGGTATAGATGTGGAATATGGTTTGTTATAAATATTATTTTGAAATATAATTTTTTATTAATAATTTCATATATGCTTATTTTTTACTGATGTTATAATTACCTTAAATTCTTATTTAAAACTCACCAAATGATTATTTGGGTAACAAAAAATCATTATAATTATTTTCAGAACACGTTATAAAAAATTATTTTAGATACTTATAGATTACACTAACTATTTTATTTTTTTTTCAAAAAATAATGGTATTTTAAGGGTTAAAAATCAATTTCAATCCTTTATTTATTTTATTAATATCAAGTTATATGAATAGTAGAATAATTACATTAATGATATTTTTTAGTTAACGTAATTTTATAAATTGAATTAAAATTCGTAAAAATACTATAATCATAAATTTGATTAATATATGGTTTAAAATATTATAAATATTTCATTTATGATCAGTTTCACCTTTAATCATAATGTCGTTAACCGATTATTTGCAAAAAATATTATTATCACCATAAATGTCAAGAAGGATAATAATTGATTGAAACTAAATTATAAGGATAGAAATGTGATATTAATTGGAGAAACATTTAATTCATGAAAAATGTATTACTCATAATCATATTATATTATAATAATATTAATTTTTATCCATTTTATCATTAAAAATAACTTATATTAATTTATTATTTTTTAAAATTTTAAAAGATCACCTACCCACTCTTATAAAAGGGAACTTATTTGTCTCATCTCATCACACATCCTGAACCACATTTTTTCAATAACCTTATAAAATAATTTTCATAAATCCATCATAAAATTATAGATTTATTGGGGTTTATTCCAATTTATGATTTATTTTTGTGTATACAATAAGAGGATATGCGGAAAAGATATATCATTCTTAACAATGTGTTTTTATTTTATTTGTTGTTCCACATCATAAATATATTCTAGAACTATGAATATATAAAAAATAATTATATCGATAATATTGTTCTATTTTAGGTTAATTTCAAAACACATATCTATCTATACCATCCATAAAATTGTATTCAAATCCTTTATCCATGTGTATGATAGATTACCATCGTACAAAAAAATGTAATTCGTTTTCCATAAACACATTGAATTACTGTTTATAATGAAGGATTCAGTATAGATTTATATATTATATTGATGACATATTTATAATTTATAATTTATAATACATTACATGTTTTATTACCTATCCATTCATTGATTTTTGATAATTTGATTTCAGTGTACTTGTGGACGTCCACCAATATGAAGAGATTTGATTCATTTTAAACACTAAATAACGTGGATGATATAAATAAATACATATAAATAAATAAAATAGTATCTATTTTCTAATTATATTACTTTAAATATTAAATTATACTAAACTCTTTTCTATAATAACTATTTAAAAAATGAAAATTTTCCCCAAATGTATGTTTAACGTATAGTATAAGGACTGAATCATAGATCATTTTCAATAATTTTATATAATTGTTTGTTTTAAAATAATAATTTATTTATAAAAATATTAATTTTTGAATTTTATTATTCTACAGATGGTTAAATAATTACATCAGAGACCATAGTAAACCAACTAGTTTGATTTTGGAAAATTGAGTCAAATGTGGTAAAATCATCCATCTTGAATTTATTAATTGAGGAATTGAATATTAAGATATTGTGACATTACTGAGATATATAGAGGTGATGGAGAGGTCAGGATAGGGGGATGAACGTGGAATAGATGACTCGTGAAGCTTGGCAGATGTGGTTGCGGGGAATGTTTAGATCACATATATTGATCTTGTTGTCCCTCCAACAATCTCAGATTACTATCCTCTGCACCATTTTATCTATAGAGGTAATCTGGGCATTGCATTTCAAATGAGGAGGTTAAATTTCTATCTTATGATCTATGATTTATTCCTGTTTTTAAAATTTATAAGTGTCACCCTCAATGCGTTTCCAATGGAAATCATACAAATCTATTGGATTTGTTGATTTAGAAATTGGCCTACTCAATTTGATGAATATTGAGATTCGTTTCTCCTATAGAAATGACTACCATCATCTTTTTAAGGGGTTCTTAGTTCTTTAGGGATGTGAGACGAATGTCCTAAAATGGTCCCCAATGTTTAATATCAGCACTGAATCCCTTATTGTCCCTAATTGGTTTGGTTTCCCAGGTCTACCGATAAATTTCTTCAAATAACATTCCTACTTCCTTATTGCTAAACATATAGGGAATCCCATTATGTTTTAATCTTATACTCAAAACCTCACAAGGCCACCAGCATCATGTGTGTGTATTGATGATGAACTTAAGTAACATCTTCCTTCAGATATTTTGATCTAGAATGGAGATACAAGTTTTTTAAAGAAGTGGTATATGAAAACGTACATAGACACGTCTATAATTACTTACATATTGGAATCTCCCTTGGAGGTTGTGGATTTAGGAAGTACCCAATGTTAAATAGTAATATTGTGAATCTTATGACGAGTAAAGGGAAATTAGTTCAGATTGATAATTATAGAAGGCATCCTAATAATCAAGTTGAACCCTATAACATTAACTCCCCTATAATGTCTTCTTGTGACCGAGATTCCTTCCCATCACAACCTACTAAATATGATTTTTTCTATGGGACTGTGGATGCAGTATAAAATTCATAACTGATTATAGATAATTTAGGAGCTGTTCCCACTAATCATGAGATAAAAAAAGAGACTCACATTATTTCTAATGATTGTAACCCTAATGATAATAAGCATTCACATCAAATTGAGGATGAATATTTACACAGAAAAGACAGAAAAGGTAAGAATCCTCTTACTGATCTGGATGTTTTTATCATTATGAATCCTAATAAGACTCAAAAAAACATTAATTACTCAATATAGGAGGTAATTTTTTCCCTAGATCCTCAAGGATTCTAATGGTGTAAATTAACATCCCTCAACTGCCACTGCTCAATGAAAATCTATCTGTATCAGCATCCTGTGAATAATAGAGCTCCTCCTCATTAGATAAAGATGACTCCTAGCTTTGGTTTAAAAAAATAGGACAGGATTAAGCTTAAATATTCCAGTCACGTTATTAATTATGTATTGAAGGATGATTTCTAACCTTGGATTGAGGAACAAGAAAGGATGTCTTTTGGATGATATCGTAACATGTAAATACCTGTTGATGATTATCTAACTATCAGAGAGTGTATGTTAGATCGAGTGGAATAAGATCTTGACTAAAACACTGATTTTTATTATATTTAAAATAAATTGGAATATAGATACTATAGGAACGGTATTTTTTCTTCATTGTTTTCAGTTTTTATGTTGTTCCCATATTTTGGATTCAAGATAATGTGATTTTTCTAATATATGAATCTTAATTATCTTATAGTTATTTGTTAGCTAGATGTGTCTACTCAATAGGGAAAAATTCTCTACTGACATCTAAGGATGTTTTATAAAACAAATGTGTATTTGGAAATCATTTTCTATGATTTAGAATGACAGTTCATTTAGCAGTGGACTCAGTACATCATGAGATCTAGTTTCTTCTCATCCAATGATGTTGTCAGGATCATCTGTAGGAGTGTATCTGGGCTTGCGTGGCTATTTTGATATCCTTATTAGAGTTCTTTGGGTGTGAAACAATATTTCACAATCCTGGTTGTTCTAAATTTCTAAATCTCCAAGAGGTATGGTACCATACTTACGGTTGTTTCTTGGGTGCTTTGTGAGTCATCGGTAATCATCTACTTCTCTTGTGTGGTGATGACTACTAAAATTATCCAAGGAATGCTTTATCATGGTCTTGAGATTTTGAAAGAATTTTCATGGGCTATTTTTGATGAAATACATTACATGAAATATCATGAATGAGGGCTGGTTTGTGAAGAGGGTATAATTTTTGTTCCATCAATGATCAAGATGGAGTCAGAAATACAGGGAGTTAAGTCAAGATTTTTTGGATGTTGGAATGATGATAGACTAGTTTTCTTCAATGAAGTCATGGTCATTGGGGGATATCCCCTGGCCTTGAAATGATGGTTATGAGGTATTACTTGTCACTTTTGATCATGTTTTCATTTTTTCTCTTGCTAGTACATATTCATTATACCTCATATAATCAACATGCTTTTAAATTTTGAATACTAAATTTTTGGGGGCATGGCTTCCACTAAAGCTCTAATCCATTCTAAGTAATTGGGTATTAAAATTTAATAAAAAAAATTAAAATCATAAATAACCATGAAAATGTATTGTAAACCAGTAAATAATTTACAACATAATTTTATTTAATAAGATGAAGACTATATGTGACAAATAAAACTCATTATGGGGGAAACATACTTTGAATCCTTATATTAAAATGTATTTATGATTTAATATCATATAATATTTATTTAAAGCTCATATTTTATAAATTAATTTATGAATGTATTTAGATGTATAATAAAGAATTATAATGGAATTTTTATGTCTGTTTTATCCCTATTAATGGATTTCAAAATGTAACATTTTATTTAATTCATGGACATTATATTGAAAGGAATCAATGGATGATCAATTATAATTTAAATGGAATAAAAAATTTTCATACTTTCATAAGAATTATTTTTTTTCAATTTATTTATAAAAATCCATTTTTACAAAAAAGAAAAAAATAACATTACCTATTTTATAATTATTTTTCTAATATTTTCTAAATATAATAGATAATTTGGTATTAATAAATGTTTTATTATAGTCGAATCAAATAATTTTATGTCTAAAGATGAAAATTATTGATTCTATGTTTTATGATTTGGTTATGATTCATGGAAATTGATTATAATTACGTGTAGTTTTATTATAAATAACGGATTGGTTGTATGATTATAAACCAATGATAGTTGTTTATGTTATTAACCATGGATAAGTTCTCTATTATAAACCAAGGATCGGTAGGTCCACAATAGCCGTCAAATGAATTCGGTGCTGAAGTCAATGGTAATATTATTCTATTAGTATAATTTAAATGAAAAATTAGTCCACAATATACTTATAACTATTATCTAGGATTAAATGGAGTTTTAGAGATATATTTTCATTTCATAAGGTAGGTCAAGGATCTTATGTTTAAAATAATGTAAATGTTTCTTTTTGAGGGTGAAAAGTATAAATTTTTGATTTTTTAGTTTTTTTATGACTACAAAATAACTTTTATGGGTTTTAGTTTTCTTTTAATGTATATTAATAAATGTTTTATGAAATTATGTCTGCAGATATATTGATATAATTATATTTTGAGCACAAACATTTATTTTTGAAATGAAAAAATTTTAAGTCTGTATATACTATGAATTTAATTTATTCCATCACTTTTATGTGTTCCTTATTGAATATTTTTTATGTAATGGAAATTTTAAAATTTTCATCATATGGTTTTATGGATTAATTTTTAAAATTATATTGTCATCATGAATATGGTAAATATGTTTCACAAACAAATGTTTCACAAATTATATGTTATGCTTATTCATAAAAATTGATATTAAGTGTGAGTTTCCAATTTGTGAAGCAATACATAATTATATAGGGTGAATAAATATTTATATAAAACACTAAAACAAAAATATCATTAGGAATTCATGAAAATTTATATTGATTTAAAATTTATTTTTTCTATTGTTTATGTCTAGATCAATACAATGATGAAGATAATGATGAAAGATATAAATATTCATGAAGATGTCATAACAAATGATGAAATAATAATGTGAATATTTTATAAAAATTTCACTAAATATAGGAAGAGATTTTCATTTAATGTGAGGGAATTGGTGATAGTGATTATGATATTAATGATAAATGTTCCAATGATTATGGGGTTGATATATTTTTTATTTAAAAGGTGAATGGTAAGACTTGGTATAGATATTAATGTAGAAACTATAATGTGGAATAAAAGGAAACTAAAATTGTGCTCATTCATATTGAGTAATTGAAATGTTTTCATTTTAATATTGAAAATTATGGGAAATGGAAGGCGATGTATATGAAAGAAGACAATTCTGTAGAAAATTCGGATGTAGTACCTAATGTAAAATGTAGTTTCATAAATTATATAAATGATCTCTATAAATATCATCATAAGTATAATACACATTATATAAATTTGGAATAGAAAAATTAATTGGTGGAAAATAATTTCATTTTGAAAATAGAAATATGTTTGTGGATGACAAGAAAAATATTGATTGAAGATTTAAAATGATGAATATTTTGAATTCTATAAAAAATGATATGCTTAGGGGGGTTATCAAATATCATCTTCATCTAATGATATTATGTCCAAGAATATATAAAAGCATTTTTATATAAAATTTCATGTATATGGGATATTTTTTTTCCAAATCATAAAATATGAAAATCCTGAGTTTCTTAGAAATCCAATATTGATTCAAAAATTTATATAAGATGCGACTCTATTAAGGAAGATAATAATTATAGTATAATAATGATTCTATTTTGTTTCTAGTAAATTTATTGTTCACTAAAAAAATCCATGACTTGTTGTAAATTAATTGACATGTAATTGTTTATAGTTTAAGAAACCATGATGTTTTTAAATGATGATATGATTTTTATAGATACTGGTTGCTCTATGGTGGATTTTGGAATACAACAGTGATGTGTCAGTTTATAAAAAATGTAAATGTAATTGGAAGAATTGATTAAGGTGGATTCCACTCACTCAAATAACAAAACACATTATCAAATTTTAAAATAGACACTAAATACTAGAAAATGATTAATAACAGAAGAAAAAATTTCTAAATGATATAGTTTGCTAAGTTATCATTTTGAAGGGATTATTGTGATGCTGGTATCTGAATATTTCATGACTGAAAAATAACAATATCATTAAGATAAAGTGGAACAATTCCATGTAAATGCCCCTGTCATTGAAACTACCATCTAATTCATAATAAAAGAATATACATGGACATTAGGTTTTTGGTGTTTATCCATATGAATAGTGAACTGAAATTTTTAATAAATATTTAAAACTAATGTTATAGTACATTGATTTTTTAAACTAATTTTTCAGAGAAAGTGGGTGGAATTAGATCAAATGTAGTTATAAATGCTAAATTGAAATCCCAAAGTGTTGTGTTATGTATGTACTAAAATATAATCCATTAATTGTTACAAAACATTGATGATGTTTATCAGTCTAATCACCAAATAAAGTGTAAAATAATCTCATTATTTAATGAAAACATATAAAAAAACATCTCATAAACAGAAGACATAATGGTTTATTATTCTAGAGAGTATATATATAAACATATTATTTTGAAAAACATATTAAAATGTTTACAGAATTATACTCATTTATAAACTTCTATATATATCCCAATTTATATTTTCATCCTCACTGTATATAATATATAATGATAATAATGGGGTGATCATAAATTATTAGTTTTTGGAAATACATAACATAATGTATTTGTACATTAAATTGAAGGAAAATAATAGACATATATATTAGTAAATTTTAATAATACTAGGTATGATGACAATAAAAAACGATGAAGTAAAATAATATAAAACATGTATCATTAATGAACCATAAAATTAAATTTTTGGATAAAAAAAATTACAATAATATTATTTATTTTGAAGATAACATAATAATAATGAATAAATTCAAAATATACCATTAACATGAACAAAATGCTTTTAAGGGTAATTAAATGAATATTATAAAATTGTAATAACATGATAAAAAATATTAATGTTGTATAGATTTGTTAACATCATTATTAATTGAAACAAATATAGGAATAGTAAAACATGTATGAGAAAATCCATCATGCTAGTTCTAGTAGAAAAAATATATTTATATTCATTCATGAAATGTGAGAAATCCCATAAGGCTGAGGGTTATGTTAAAAATCATTTTATGTACATACCTATCTATTTCCTAAGATATAATCTTAATCCAATGAATTTGGTGGTGATATTTGAACCCACTTATCAATATCCATAAATATTCATACCTTATAAAATCAAACCAGAACATTACATAAATATAAAATTGATGAAGAGTTGGTTTATTACAAGTTCATATGATATGATCTTAAGATATAATATTATATAAAATTATTATTTCTCAAAATGATTCATAACATAATATAATATGTTGGGTAATCAATACATCCATTCATTAGATATTAATATTATAGGAGAAGTAGAATTGAAATTAAAAAACAATCAAAAAACCTTTTTAATAATTATTATAAAATATGTTATGTGATTTACATGAAAAAATATTTGTATTATATTAAATATAATAAATTTTGAAAATATTATTATAAATTCCACCAAGTAATGTATACTCGAAAGAAAATATAGATTCAAAATAGACGATTAAAAATATATAAAAACAAAATACATTAAAAAAACAGATAATGGAAATATGAAAAAAAAATATTTTCATATAGGAGAAATAAAAATAAATTAAAAAATTCACATTTAAAATAAAAGTGACAACATGAAAATAAAAAAATTAGAAAATTAGAAAATTTGGAGTAGATGATAAAACATTATATTAATTAATTAAGTAAAAAAATTTATTTATTTCTAAATAACCTTATTCAACACCCACATCATCAAATAAGATGAATAAAAATATAAATTACATTTATATAATATAATAAAAGGATAATTGTTGATAAATATAGGTTTATTTTACTATAGTGAAAATAGTACGTTGGTGGAAAACAAAAAAAATTGATTAGGATGATAATTTAATTAAAATTAAAGGGAATTTATTTTAACAAAAAAAAATTTAAATGAAACCGTGAAAACATATAAAAAATGATATACTATGAATCATTATTTACATAAAAAAATAAATATTAATAAATCATAATGTATTTAGAATTTATAATATTTTAAACCTAAAGGACAATCGACAAAGAGAATTGATTATAAACCATGGAAGAGTATTTAATAATGGAAGACCCATTATAAAATTAACAATTTTTAAATTAAAACTATATATATTCCTAAAAATATAAATTTTCTATAAATCACATTTATCTATTAATGAATCATTTGAAGATAAATTTTATGTCACTATATATACCATATAAATAAGAATCTGGGTCATAAAATGAAATCATATCTCAATGATGTGAATTTATAACAAAAAATAGTTACATAATTATATTTTTTCAATCAAAAACCAAAGATGAATTATAAATAATAAAAAATTATACATCTATAAAGATAAAAAAATATTATTTTAATTTAATTTTTTTTATAATTTACTCCATCAAAAATAAAACATGTCATATAACATAACCATGTATTTATGGTCTTAATTTTAGACAAGGAGACATGAACCATAATTCCCTATTTAGTCAAATGCACTATTAACTCCTTTATAATAAACCTAAATTATATAATTTTAATGAACCATGCTCAAAAATAAAAAAAATTATAATTATAATTCATTATACTTTTCTATAGGTATATTAGATAGTTTTTTTTAATATTTCCCCTCATGGGGTGTTTAATGTTTTTACTTTTTATAGTAGTTTGAGTAGGGTTTTATTGGTGTAAATAAATATTTTAATGCTAATATTTCAATGATAATTAAATGAAATACAATTAATGAGTAATAGATATTTATTTTTTAATATTTCAAATCATTATTTCAACAGTATTTATCATAAAAGTTAAAACTGACATCAATCATTTTTTCGATGATTTTCAACCAATAAATGGTGGTATTATAATTACTGATTTAAATAATGATGTATTATTTCCAAAAAAATAATTAATTCCATATATATGATATATTATTCCTGAATTATTTTTACATAATAACCATTTATATAATTTCGATTCATTATTCAAGTAGGTGGTAAGAACAACAAAATCTGAACCATGCATAAATTATATTGGTGAGTCTGGTAAATGATGTGTTCATATTGACATAATGATGATCATCTCCCCAATCATGACATCGTCATGTTACACTGAGAAAGCCTTGGATTGATGACTAGCTACCTAAATGTTATTTGGATAGATATGAACCCCTTATAGGATATTCTTTTAAAGTGGTATATATAAGGATCAAGATGGGGAGATGTACACCATAAAGGTTTTACACAAAATGCTCTCATGATAGACTTCAGTTCAATAATTACTATGGGATATGGGTTGTGGTGGTTGAGTTGCTTGATAAGAGGTGATGAAATTATCTTATGGTGGATTTTCATGTGTCTATAGATTGTTTATGGTGTATGACCATTGTTTTTAAGTAGAAGCATAGAAATTTCAACAAGGAACTTGTAAGGTGAATTTTTAAATTCTTCGTAGTATGGCTGAGTGAGCCCTTGAGGTGGTGAATATAGATCTATTCCAAGTGGTTTTAATTGAATGGATATGTTCCAATGTTAGATTGTGTTATTGCGGTTGTTGGGAATAAAAAATGTTGAAATTATATTGAAATGTTGTCTAAGTTTTTAATAATACTAATTCATCCTTTTATTGTGATCTCGTATGGGTATTTTATCCAAGAAAGAAGGTATTGAGGGGAATGAAAATCCTTTTTTTAATGTACAGTGAAAACATTGACATGAGTTAAGAAGGAAAGATGGGAGATAGAAGTAGATAAGAGGGATTAATGTCCAAACATTCTTTGAAAAAAAATCTTAGAAGATCTAGGGAATATAGCTCGAGGATGAGCTATGATAAGGGATGATGTTGTAAGCAACCTTCATTTTCCAAGTAGGAATCCTTTTAATTTTTTGATCAATATGGGTTGTTTTGAATTTAATTCTTGGCTTAAATTTATTTAAACCATCAAAAATTAACCACCATAAAATTTCACATGGTGAAATAGGATTTCACCATGTCAAATTTGATATCACCATATGTATGATTTCACCATGTGAAATTAGATTTCACCACATGTAAAATTGATCAACATGAAAGAGCATTTCACCATGAGAAATATGTATTTAATTATTTTAATAAATTGAAAGGAATTAAATGAAAAATTAAACCAATGAATCATGACATAATGTTAGGATTCACATCATGTAATTATCATGCGCAACTTATTAAAATATTGAATCAGGTGTCATGTAACCTTATGATGACCCTTCTTATCTAAAACATAGAATTAATGGACCACCCTTTTCGATACAGAGCATCCATTCACCTCTTCCATTGTCCAAAATGACTTGTCACGCCTCCCCAAAGAACCAAAACTCCTCGTTGCACCTCCACAATGCTTTCTCCAAGGACCTAATCCCCTCCTTACACCACCGTCTTCGATCGAAGACCTTTTTCACACCTCTTGGTTATGGGTGTTCTTCTCGTTTCAACCTATCTTTCTATTCTCCTCCTCATAGAAGTTAAAAGAATGATTTTTTCTTATGTTGGATCTTGATATAAATATGTTTAATCTAGATCTTGGCTTGTTGTATTTATATCTTGATGTAAGTTATTTTGTTTCTTTTATATTTGGATTTAGGTTTTGGATCTAGACTACATTCATTGTTGCGTTCTAGGTTGATCTGCTTCAAATTGGGGTTTTCTGTTGGAGAGTGTTATTCAACACCTTTCTTGAGTTTTTTGGTCTATAAATACAATCACAAATTTTTTTATTACATATATGTGTATGTAATTTCTGATTTTAAATAATTTATTTTTAAATTGTGTTTTTGATTAAATTAATTAATTTCGTGAATTAATTAATTTAGTGTCATTATAAATTATGATACTGGGATTATAGACATTGAATAAATATTTGTTAAATTAATTATATAGTAATTTATATTTACTAAATTTATTAATCAATTGGAGAATCAATAAATTTGAATGGATGGTATTATTAAATTTTGATTTGAAAACATTAATTTTTATGTTAACTATGTTGAGATATTTAATGATGAAATTGAATAATTAATTAAAGAATAAATTATATTTACATTGAAGATGTAAAATAAGGATAAATAATTTTAGAATTGATTAATAGAGATTTTTTTGATTATTAGATTTATTATGAAGGGTGAATTAACTAAAAAATTTATTGGGCTTGATAAATTAATCAATATTGTACAATTAATGGATGAATTAATTAGAGACATTGAATTGTTTCAGATGAAATTATTTAATTATTGAATTTATTTATTGGAGTATTGTGATTATATAATTGTTTAATTAGATATGTGGATTAATAAATTGGTCACTTAATCAATGAGGCAAACGTGATTATTTAATTACTAAAATAATTAACGGTATTAATTAAATTACAAATTAATTAATGTGAATAATGATTTTTTTAATTGTTGAATTAAATATATAGATTTATAAATTGATGAATTAGTTAATGGGGCTTATGTGAATATTTAATTGTTAATAAAAATAATGATAATTAAATAAATTAATTAATTGGGGAATTAACTAATGGATATTTGTTATTATTTAATTAGTGAATTAAATTGAATGATTAATTAATTAAAGACATAAATAGTTGGAGTATGTGATTATTTAATTTATAAAATAAACAATGGGATTAATTAGTAGATGAATTAATTAATGGATAAAGGTAATTATTCAATTATTTAATTAAATAATGGGATGATGTATTAATTATTTAAATAAATACTTAATTGATTAATTTTAAAATTAAATTTTAGAATTAAATAATAGGATTAATCGTGATTAATTAATTATTTAATTCATTAGTGGAAGTTATGGAAATAAATAAATGGTTATTTAATTAAATGGAAATTAATAAAATTAATTAATTAGGAAATTTATTAATGTAATGGTTGTGGATAATTCTTTGGTGAAATAATTGAATTAGAAGATTTTGGTTAGTTAACATGTGTTTTAATTTATTCCTTGGATACTTACAATTAATTGGAGAATTAATTACAGGGAATGGATACCATTAAATAATTGTGGAATTAATTTTCGAAATGGATGTGAAAAATTAATTAGTTTATTAACTTAAGAAGTTGAAAATGATTAATTAATTGGTGAATAAATTAATTTAATTATTATAATCAAATAATTTTTGAAATAATTGATTGAGGTAGACCAGATAAATAAATTTTGTGGTTAATTAGTGAAGTAGAGATTTGAGATAATTGAATTTTGAAATATTTAAGTGATTTGGATATTATATAGCATGAATAATTAGTTGTTAAATTTATTATTTGACATTATGTTTTTGAATTGAAAAATTAATTGTTGAGTTAATTATTGATGTGCTGAAATATTTGAATGAGATTGTTAATGGGATTTGATAGTGGAATTGGAGAGGGATATCTCTCTATTATCTAGTGCTTATGAGGACCAATTCAATCCAAGGAGTCTAAATATCAACTCATATGTCTCGAATTTACAGGATTCTTGGCAAGTACCACTTACTATGAGGATGATGAAGGATGGAGACTCGAATTATTTGAATGGATTTATATCCTTCTATAGTTTAATGTTATGATCATTTTTCTTCCCACAAAATCGAGTCACTCATCACATAGTCAGAAAAAGAACCGTAGCCCATGTTTTGGCTTGGAAAAATGAAATCTTAGAAATAATCAAACTATATATGTATTCATTAATTTTTCATGTTCTATTTTGAAAAGGTGTTATGCCCAAGAAAGTGTTTGATTTAGTTTATCTCTTCATTACTATTTGGGGTTTCTCTGAACTGAATTGTATCTCTATGGGATGTGATTTTTTCAGTTTTTTATTCCCCTCTATGGATTTGGAGGGTTGTTCATAGAGTGTTGGCTCAGTTAATATTAATCTGAAAACTCATAGGATTTGGGAGTGGAGTATATTGTTTAATATTAATTACTTTATAGACACATTTACATAGATTGGGATCAATATTTAGGGACTTAATTGGGTTTTGTGGAACTCTAAGATTCTGTATGATAAATCTTATACTATCGGAATTCCAATATGAATGGATTTGGAAACTGAACAGATGAACTTCAGACAATTTTTTAGAATATTAGTGAAATTGACTTATCTTTTCATTTTATTGACATAATTTTCTTCTCCACACCCAAGGATGAAATCCTCCACATGATTGTGTATGAAACAGTTACACTATTTTGTGAATGTTGATGTATCATTGGACACTCCATGTCCAACATTCAAGGGAAACTATTATGTGATAGATTTCATTTAAGGGGGCATGATATAGAAAATTTTGTAAGTAATTAATTTAATTTAAATGATTTGGTTGTTGATAATATCACAATAAACCAGGATAAATATAATGGTATTAGTCATGTTGATGACCGTGGTACATCAATAACTGGAACTGAAAATCTTGATTGGATTTGTATTAACAGTCCTAGACATGAACTATCCCATGATATGATGCATATCAAAAGGTCATAATAATAAGAAGAATACACTTTATATGATGCGATTTTCTCATTACATGTTGTTTTAATTGGGGGTATGTCGAAGGACTACGAATATGTTGATTCGGATGGGAGACAAGTTGTAAATGAAATTTCTGCTCAGGCTAAGAAAGATGATTGTCATTGGATGGAGAAGAATGTAGTTTCCTCAAAATTTTGTAAATGGAAGAAGAAATTAGAGGCTTATATTTCATCAAAATTAATGTCCGAGAGAGCTCATTATGATAAACATATCCTTGATAACAGATCTGATAATGAGTTGGAATCACCTTGTCAGAAAAATTTGAATAAATATTCTTCTTTTTACACGAGTGAAAAATTTAAAAGTTTATTATAGGTTTCTATTGAGTCCATTAAATCAAATAAACCATCATTATTTGTGTGGTCTTTGAATCCAACCCATATCAGGGATGTTTTTAATTTCAAGTGTATAAAATCCTCTATTTTGATGAGGGATGGGGCATTAATGGTGCAAGGGCTATGACATATACTCCTAGAAAGTCAGCTGGACATGTCCTAATTCTAGAACATGGGATTTATAATTACCTAAGATTACATATTGGCTTATTTCTTTGGAAAAATCAAGATAGAAAGGACGTGAAATTATCTTTATCACCATGTGTAGTGATAGAAAAGGATGCCATAGCCTTGGCTACAAGATTAGTGATGAAAACTGTAGATGCAGTGAAATTTTCAGGTTCTTTGGGAGAAGTATTTGTTCAAACAAAGAAATAGTTAGCACTCATAATGATTTTTAGGCGCTCTCCTGTGGGGAAGTGAGGAGGATTTACATCTTAATGTTCATGAAAGTGATAAATATGTGTTGAAATCATTCAGTGGTGAAGATCTATCCATTGATGGAGTTAGACCATGGATACATGCCAGATCATGGAGGAGGGTGCAACACACTCATGATTCTTAACTCAATAACTAATAACCACACAATTACATTAGTAATTCAAAATTGATTTGTTAAGTAAATACCCTTAACTAATTCATTGATTATGATTAATAGTTTTGTGAATTAATTAATTGTGTGTAAATGTTTAATTAATGATTTGAATTAATTAATGGATTTTGAATGATTATTAAATATCGAAAATTAATTAATTAAATCGACTTGATTAATTAATGATTGTATTAATTAATTGTTATAGGTTATGACAAATTAATTAGATAATTAATTAATTTAATGGATTTAGTTAATTAGATATTGAATTAATTAACATAATTGATGTGGTCAAATACTTGGTTAATTAATTGAACAGATTGTTATTATTAATAATATGTGGAATTTAATTAATGAAATTGATGTGATTAATTATTCAATGTATTAATTAAAGGAAATGGGGTATGATTAATTAATTTGTGAATTAATTAAATGGACATGGTTAATTAGTTGTTGAATTAGTTATAGAGATGGAATAAAAAATTAATTGTTGAATTAATTTATGGTTAGATAAGATTAATTAATTGTCAATTAATTAATGGATTTTTTAGTGACATGGATATTGATTGTGATTATGTTGGGATGGAGTATCACATGTGATAATAGAGGTTTGATAATGGGATTACTAGTATAGTACTATGTGAGCTTCTGATAATTGTTTTTCCAATGACTGTGTGAGCCATTGAGGAATAAGACCACATGAGATTATATTTGTTTTCTGAAGAACCTCATGAGCATTCAAGGGAGAGGATTGTGTGAGATTCTATTTTTTTAATGAAGTACCATGTGGGCCTTTGGGTAAAAAGATAGTGAGCGGTTTACCATTTTCCCTACATGGAATTTATACTTCTTTTTTTGTTACTCAATATAGACCCAGGAGGTTAGAGCCCATAGTGCACATTAGCCATACCAGACCAATTTACACAATAAGGATAAATCATTAAATAGAAACAGTTTACTTTATTACTTATATTATTTTCATTATTCATCTACATAGACTATTATTTACAAGAATTTTATATAAATTATTTTTGGTGGCCTACTGAGTTAGACTCACACCTTACTCAAGCGGCCTAATTGGTACCTGAATATTGATTTTGTGTTATAGAATGGTTAAGGTAAAAGGTATTGTGTTAGATGGATGAGTTGGGATGGATCCTGGATAAGGAAACCAGCATGGTTTAAGACCGACTTGGGAATTGTCATTGTTTTTACATTTGAGTGTTCATTTGAAACAAGGAACATACCTAGAATGGAATTTCTACTATTTAGTTGTGACATTTTATTTCTGGTTTTGGTCATCTTCATGTATTTATTTATTCTATGGATATATATAAATATGCATTCGATACTCTTTTTATTTATACTTGTGTATTAATCTAATAAAATTAAGAAAGAGTTATAGTCACCCAATGATTGATACTAGAACCTCACTACTATCTGGAAGCCTCTGGAATATGGAGAAGAGCACTGGAGGTCTTATGGAGAAAATGTTCAGGGAATAATTTGGTGGAACCCTTGTCGGGGCCATATATACCTATTCCCCCATATGTTGAAGTAGCATTTTAATAAAAACATATGATGTAGGTCAAGGGTGGTATTGTTTATTGGGATTAAAAATCCATAGATCTACTGAATTACCCAATTCGTGAGAGATACCAAATATTTCTCAATGATTATTTCATAGGATATATAGATTATGTGGATTATGATCCAAAGGACCCACATGTGTGGATTTATGTTATTTCCTACCTTATTAATGTATTTAAATATTTTTGTCTCTATATATATATTTAATTTTATATATTCACATATAAATATATTTCTAAATAATTCCACATTTACAATTTTATTAGGATCACTATCCTAAGGATTGAATATGGTTTCACATTATTTATTTTATTTATAATTTCTAGTTTTTTGATGTCTATGATGATCCAATTTAATAAAAAATATCCTATGAAATGATATTTATTTATTCATCTTTAGGGTGGAATATTGATATTAATTATTACTCTTATACATACACCTCTAGGGGTGTCTATACCTTATGTATACTATTTAGGATGATCACATATTAAATGATGGATTGGGTATAAGACAAGATTTACATGATCTAGTGGAGAATCTCTTGTGTATTATTTTGAACACGTTGGATTAGATTGGTAGGGTTTGGGGGTGCTATGTATGTGGTCTAGATTGAAGATTGTAGGAGATCTTGATACATTTCATCAATACAGTTTATGGAATATGTTATATTAAATTCCCCCAATATCCCATTACTATTTTTATGAATGACAAGTATATTATGAGTATAATAATGTTTCATTTATTATTACATTTCTGTTTATATTATCATATTCTAATCTATTTTCCTTTACTGATGTTATCGATAAATTTTTATTTCCATGTTTTTGTATTCTCATATTGTTGAAAAATATCACCAAAGTATAACCTTATCCCCTTGCTTCAAGTTGGTAGCATCTAGCCTGTGGAGTGGTGTGATTTACTATTTGTAGAGAACCATCTCAAGGAACTAGATTAACAGAATCTTGAACAATACATTAATGTTTGGTATCAAAATGATTCTATTACTATTGTATTAATATTTGGGATATAGTCCATAAGATTATTTAGAATGTGTCAAAATCTATGAGGAAATTTGGATAGGTTCATCGAGAAAA
The DNA here is from genome assembly GCA_963277665.1 of Viscum album. NCBI lineage: Eukaryota > Viridiplantae > Streptophyta > Magnoliopsida > Santalales > Viscaceae > Viscum > Viscum album. The sequence continues at coordinate 882,137,675 of OY728166.1, forward strand.
CTTGATCATGTATGATATCCAGTTCATGAGTATTATATTATAGTTTCTATAATCTACAATTTTTGGGTTTATATTAGTTTCTCTTTATAAAATTATAATTTTGTAGTGATTTTATTATTTTTTGTATATTTCTATCTTCTGGACCACTGGAAATATTTAAGTGATTAATTTTGTCACGCAACTAGCATAGAAAAGAGTTATATAATCAATCATATTTGGAATAGAGTATTCAATTTTCATAAACCTTATAATGAGTTTATTTACATATGATATGTAAAATGTTCTAATGATTCAATAGAAAACTATATGGTTTATTACTATAAATGAAATTGGTGTCCTTATACTCAATTCAAATGAAATGCATACATATATAATTTTGATTACAAATAATTGAAATTAATGTTGACATGTTTGATTGAGAGGTTGGATACTCAGTCTTAATGCCCAAGAGTTGACGTTACCATAGTAGGGGGGACAAAGATTTTGACTCCCATATGGTGGACATATTTTATAGTGATGTTTCTTGTTATTTTATTTAACCAACCATGATTTATGGTGATCGAGTAAGATCATTGAGTATGATGTCGATATTAACATGGATCTTTCAATTGAAAACAAACATGTGGGGGTATTACAATATATATATGCATAATGAGTGTCTATTCTATATCCTTTTATGTTTTTTATGTGACCCTCTAGGGAGAAGAACCTATGAAATATTTGAGAGGATTTGAAACCCTAGTAGCCTGATGTTTGATATTATTGAACCCCATTATTATGTTTTATCCATACATACCTTGTAGGGGTTTATATTTTATCAGATTTGGTGTTACTGAGATACCCTATTATGAGATATGATTATTAGGTCTAGGAGGGTTACCTAGATGAAATTTCTATTAAGTCAGACCCTGTAAGGTATATGTTTATTATATTTAAGGAAAACCAATTAGTGGAGTTACCTTGGGGTTACAAATTGATATTAGTTAGTGAGCTTCTGCAGATGCTCATTTTGAGAATGGAGGGTAGGATTTCTCTATTTTATGCGTTATATACATAATGAATCCTTTTATTCCTATGAAAACACCTAGTATTATATGAAAACCAGACTAAAAATGACAAGAATGACTACTTGGGCTCTTGGACTAGTTGACTAGTGCTTATTCTTGAAGCAATTCAATATAATAATTGGATGATTCTCATTATAGAAAATGATGTTTGGTGATGGTTTTTTGTGGGTTAAATCATGGATTTGGTATGGTGGCCTATCATGAGAGTGATTTTTAATGGATATATTGGAAAAATGAAACTGACATACCATATTGTATGGTCTAGTTGTATTTGTTAGAAAAAAACTCATGAGAAGGTCTGTACACCCATTTTACAATGAAAAGTAGAAAATCATCACAACTATTGTGAGTAGTGCCAATTTTTTCATAAATTATTGAGTAATAATATGTGATAAATTGTCATGTGATTTCCATTATAATGTTTGGGAATAGTTTTTATTTTTATGATAACATTTGTAAGGTACCTCCATGGAAGAGGAGGCATTAAAAATAAATCTGGTGGTGTAAGGTGGTTGACATGTGTTTGGACATTGACACATGATATTAGGGTACATGATGTCAAGCATTGGTTAAATGAATGCATAACCTTTTTTAAAATGAGGGTAGCTGGGATAGAGATATAAATTCCTTTAAATGAAATAGTATTATACTATTACTTTATATATGTGTGTGATCTGTTCTAATATAATCATGTGTATGCTAAGAGTGCATTGACTATGAAAGAGCTCAGTTCACTTTTTAATTATCATTAATTTTTTAATGAAATAACATTTCATGTTCTCTATTGAGTAATGGTATAAGGTAACCCATATTGTGGGGAGTGAACTACTTTACTCTTATGGGTGTTGACCAACATTTTATATAAATATACATAATTTTAAGTGGAAACAATTATCGAGAAGTTGGGATGGGAGATATCTTAATTATTTCAAGTTGGTGATATAATATGTGTTTTTCTTTCTTTCAATGAATATAATTCAAATACAGGTGGGGTGTGGACCTTTCATATTTCAATTTATTTTTGAGTTGTGATAAAAGTATTCTTATTGTGGGGAGTACTAGATCAGTCACAGTTAAACATCTTCCTTATTAAAAGAGTTGTTAATGATGAGAAACATGTCACTAAGAACACAATATAGAATAGTTATTTTCATTCTTTTGAGAAGAAAATGTTTATTATTATTTATCAAGGGTTATCTAGGATGATATGTTGAAATGTTTTTATTGATCGGGCGACTGTGCTGCTCTGTCTTCCTCCTCTCTCTCGTTAGGGATCATTTGATCAATAGCTGGAAGGGGGGCTAGCACCATCTATGACATCATCTCCCACAACATTACTCTTATTCCTTATTCCCTACAATTTCTCCCTTACATTTTTTCTTCCTTTTTCCTAATTTCCCCATTACTTTATTCATGTCTAATTCCATTGGTGGCCTTGGCCCCTAGTGGAGCCCTCATGAGCTCGTCCCCTACTCTGCCCACCTAGTCGGCTCTGTTTCCAACCCCACATATTTTGGGTGAACTGGTTCATGTTAGGACGGTTTGGGATATGATGTAAAATTCTTATGGGATTCCCATATCCATGGATTCTGTGTAGCCACATTGTGGTTTCTAGAGGTCAAGTGGGAGGTCCTGGTAAATATTATTCTTTATCGAGGCCACGTATGATTCATTATTACTATGGCATAATTTTTCTCCATAAAACTCTAGGTCATACTACAATGATGGTTTCATGGAGGCTCTAGGATGTGTTCTTGTTCAGCCATAGTGTTCTGGGAAGCGATTCCAGGCAGCCATATGAGTTGTGGGGGTTGTCTAGGATCTTATATGTGGATATTTCTAGTGTGGAACTATGAATGATTACATGTTAGTGACTGAAACGTCTACTTTGGATCTGGTTTTGTTTTAGTCTTATTTCTATCGTCATTGAATGATTTTGGTTTTTGGTTTTTCCATTTTATGTGATTCGAAGACCTCTGTTGAGTGGTGTTTAGATTGTAGCAACGATGATTTTGATGGGCAGTGTTGACATCAATGTTGAATTTTGTAGTATTTCAATTAGGATTGAATGTATTTATAGGTTACTTTTTCCCAGTCACCAAATCCAGTGGTGATAGATGTCATCAAAGAGGTTGGTTCTTCAATAATTCCAAATTGTAGGCAAGGATGGTAGATATAGGTGGAAAGACACTAGCGGTCGTAGGTGGTCTTTGGCTAAAGGCCTCCTCGGTGAAGGTGTCCTTTTTTTATTTTAAAATTTGGCTGAAACCTTGTATTTCGGTAGCCTGTGTGAATTTTTTGGTTACCTATTATCATCAAAGAATCTCTTTTGAATATAAAAAATATAATTTTTAGTTTGTATAATATAAGATGGTTTGTGGGTGGGGGTATAATAACAGGCTTTTTTATTGACTAAAATTATGAGCCAAAAATTGAATTTCTATTTTATGAATATTTTAATTGGTTAAGTGGTATTTCTGAGAAGAAAAGATATGATAATTTTTATGAATAAAAACCTGTTTTTAAAATAGGGGTTTTTACCAATTTAATGCATTTGGATGGAATTTTGAACTATTTGAACTATTGAAATTAATGATAGAATCAATAATATTAAATTTGTAATTCATTAAATTTTAATTTATTTGAAAACATTCATTTGGGTGTATCATTTTAATGGAGTTTCCGATTTATAATATTTCACCCCATGTGTCTGTAATAGGGGGTTTTCATAGGATAATCCGAAACTAATTTTGTGAACTATGGTGAAGCCCAATCCACCTATTTTTTTATTCTTCCTATAATTTCAATTTTATATTATCTTTATCAGTTGAATTGTTTTATATTATCCATATGGGGTTAATAGAATGTGGCTGAGATAGGAGATCATGAGGCAATGAGGGATATAATGAGAGTGAGGGATATGGGAATAGATATTGCAACATGGAGCTTAGGAAGTTCCGGACCATCATGCGGAAGACACAGATCAAAAAAATAGGTAGAGCATTGACAGATTATACAAAATGGTTTGAAATTTTTATACTTATGTTTTAGATCAAAATAAATTCACTTATTTCTAGTTTTATAGAACTGTAATAACAAATTATTTCCCCTTAAGGTTTGATCTATAGGCCTTGAATAAAACATGTAGTTTTAGAAATATTTGAGGGGTTTTCATTTAGAAAACCCTAATAAAACTGCATATAGTATAGGAACACAAGTTGTTTTTTCAACCAATAAGGTGAAGTTATTATAATTTTAACATGTATAGGGTATAAAATTCTTGTACAAGTACTTCATCGTGTAATATAGCTCATTGATAGAAAACATATGTTACCAAAATGGTTGTGTGGAGTACAAAACCAAACACCATGTTGTTCGAACACCAAGTATATTAATACAACAATGATATATACATTAACTTTCCCTGTAAGGTATATGAGTAGGTACCATATTGAATTTACATACAATATATGTGGTATAAATTTCATTTACATGGGTCTTACATTCCTTGTCTACTTAAGTACACACATAGGCTGGGCCTTGATGGTACAAGCTATGTACTAAGGCATCATGGACTTATAGTCCTTCCTTAATATCAATTATAGGGTATTATGTATCATTATTACTAGATATGGGATTCAAAAAATTATTTTTTCAATTTTTAAAGGAATCCACATAGATCACATTAGAAAATCACTTGATGGGATTTTGACGACCCATTATAAGAGTTACAATATTTTTACCAAATAAAAATGTACTTCCTCGAGTAATAGATTTCAGCTATCTCTTGAAAGTGATACCCCTGATCATAAATGGGATATGAGCCATATATTATGTTATATTATCAATTAATTTTACAATTATTTCAAGAGAATATCATATCATTTTACCAATAGGATCTTGTGTAGGATGCCTCCTCCTTTATACTATTAAAGAGTGTCCCCAAAATGAATACTTTCCTTAAATGATGACAGAGGAATCCTAGGTAGGATCCCAATATGTGATTAATCTTTCTGAGGATCCTATGTAGGATATATATGCCTTTTTATAACATTTTGAGGGTATTGATTAGGATGAATCCACTTTGGTTTGTCCAAGAAAATTCTATGTTAGATGCATCTTTTAAGAAACTAATTCCATGGATCCAATATAGGATAATTCAATTATTATATAGTTTCCAATAGTCCTATGAGTTATTCCTTTTATAATGTATAGACATGAAGGATAAATGCGGTGGTGACTCCCTAGTGTTTTGACATGAGGGAAATAGTGGGAGATGCATTATCTGACCAATCGAGAGATAGTACGTCGGGTTTGGGTAGAGATGATACACAATTTTACCATAGAACTCATACTGAAATTTTAAGCATGTTCAGTTTGATTTGATGAAAAGTTATTAGGATTTGGTCTATCCACGATATTTTTTAGGTATTAAATGATTATTATTTATTCACATATTAATACCATATGTACATCATAGTATCTGTCTGATGAGCATGACTAGACTAGGCATATGACATGGATTCTAAGAATTTGTTCTTTGAAACTAGCTATTTATCCCACCTGATTGATTATAAAAATAATTGTATGAAACCAAATTTGGGAAATTGTGGTTTGAATCTTAAAATCCATTTTATAATGGAACCTTTCATCATAGTTTTTATGTATATGCTCAATAGATTTGAGTAGGAATCCTAGGTTAAATGTCATGTGTCCGGGATCATGTAGTTCTATATTATTACATGTTTTCTATGAATAGATTATTAGTAATCGAGAAGGGATCCTTGGTCAAAGACCTTGGGCCCTGGACTATATAGGTTTATATTATTAAGATCATTCAATAGACTAACTTAATGGAAATTAGGTGGATTCCCTTGTAAATAATGTTGGATCCTGACCCCAATACGTCTATGTTATGCTATGTTTTCAATGAATGAGTTCTCTAGAATCTAATTAGATTCCTTGGTCAATAGTCATAGGTATATGCCCACATAGAATTGATAAATGAAACTTATGAGGAAATGAACGAAACCTAGAATCTCAGAGCTGGTATTTTTTTTATTTTTACATGATAATGATTACAATAAATCAAATCCTGAAGGAATGCTCAACTTAATAGCCTTGGAAGAACTATATACAATCATAAGTTTTACATTAAATGATGAAATAAAAAAATTAGTATCTCCATAGGAAACACTCACATCCCAAGAAATATACCTACATGTCAGTCATAATATACCTCCTCACAACCTATTGAATAATGAATAATTATAAATAGTTGTGCACTGATTCTCAATAAATTTGTCCTGTTGAATTATTATGTAAAAGATATCTCGTATAATAAAGTGATTGTGAAATTAACCTTTCCCTCATACTCTTCATTAGTCAATATTTAATTAAAAATATTTATAATTGTTAAATAATGTTATAATGCTATACCATAACTATATACATTATTTAAGATATCATATATGACCATTTTATATTGTTTTCATAGTTATATTTCATTATTATCATTCAATTGGACATGAAATGCATTATTTTATTTTGTTTATTTTGTCACGTGTGTCTTATTTATTATGTATCAGATAGATATTATTCATATGCATAATGAATAATGTTAACAAATATTAGATTCATTAATTATATAAATTTTCATAATAATTCTTAAATGGTTGTAGTGGAGGAAGAATCTCATCGTGTCGTGGAGACAGTATCTCAAACGTACGCATGAGCGACGATATCGTTATATTAATGGTTATATGATATGGAAATAGATAGTGTATTAATTTTAAAAAATCATTATCAAGTCCTATTTATTATTTATTTCCATTGTAAACATATTTATATACATCTAAAAAAGTAGATTTGAATAAAAAATTACACAATGATGGGGAAACTGTAAACCATATGTACGCATGAATGATGATATTTTTATTCGTATGATTGATATAAAAAAGAATTTGGTTGTAACATTATCATAATAAAATATCATTAGGTATATTATACTATATTTATTACATTTTTTTTGAAGCAACATAAAAAGATGATGTATTAGATGAAAATAAATTTAATTGAATTGATAAAAAAATTTCATCTTCATCGATTATCTCTATTTTATTTTCTTAGAAGGACTGCTTTTTTAATTTTCAACCCAATGTAAAGACACAAGGATGTTGTGAGAAAATTGTTTAGGATAACTGGCCAGGGATTGGCTCAGACAAATGGATTTGGTTATGTGAATAAAATAGAAGTATAGGTTCCCTTTTATAGGATAGGGGGGATATTAGTAAACTCTATTACTAAAAATTTACAATAAATTGATTTTTGATTACAAATAAAAAAAGTGTGTTATTTATTATATAATATGATGATGTTTCTAAATACTATTAACCAATGAATTTTAGAAAAGTTTAGGATAAAAAATAACCATACTCATTGGATTTAACCATTAGTTTACAAGTTTAGTCTTATAATGACAACATTACTTTTTAACACTATATGGTTAATATAGATACAATAAAATGTCTAATAAACTTCAATTGGTTAATTTATGAAATATTTAAATAAAATATAAGAAATTTAATAATATTACACTAACATCTTAAGATGGATCATATTTTTGGCATAAGGTTGATTTTGGTCGAAAAAAATCTATCAAATTAAATTTGGACACGTGTTAGTGTAATTTTATAATAATATTATATTATTTCATCTACCATTAATTAACTTATTAACTCATAACCAGTGTACATAAAATAATAATTACACAGATCAAAATTTTAAAAATACAAGTGGATCCTATTATATCAAAAATTTCATACAAATTAAATCCATGTATGTCCGTTTTTCTAAATTCAATTCAGAAAAATGGAAATTTTACTTTTAATGGTAATCCCACTGATGTGGAGAGAATGAGGGAAAATGTGACATTCAGAAATTCAAAATAATTATATCTAATTATATTTTAAAAATTATTCAAATGACGTACACTAGGTTAATGTTTGTTTTATTTATCTATGGTGACTTAAAAAAATAACAAAAAAATAACTATTTAAATAAAAATGACGATTTTTAACATAAAAGTAATATTTATCTCTATTAATAAAAAATTGAATCATTTCTAGAAAATACCAAAATGTTTCTGAATGAAAATTTTGATTTCTTAAATTCAAAAAAGATGTATATTTTGTAAAATAAAATTTATAAATTTCATAATGTGGTTAATATTATTCATATGTTCTGTTTAAATGACATGTTTTATAGATCAAGGTTCTGAAAAATTTATTGTTATGTGAAGCATAATCTATTGAATTTATTTAAAAAGAAATGAAAGATAAAATATTTCGGTGTTACATTACTCCCAGGTTCATGTAATGTTTTCTTTGAAATCTCTAGAATATCATCTCATAAAATAATGCAGGTTGTTCTACAACATAAATACCTTAGGTTTCCATGTCACCTATTCTATTTTAGGTTTTCTCTATATAAACATTACCAATAGAGTCATCCAATTAATCTATACATATTCCCTAGTATCATGAATTTTAATAGTCTCTTCATAATAGGACATATTGGGTTCCTATTCTATTTCTTCATAGTTGAGTAAAAGTGTTGGGTTTTTCATGTATTACCATATCATTGAAATAAGAAACACATCATGACCATTGCATATTGATGGTGGAATTTACATATGGAATGTTATAGTAGTAATTCGTTTCATAATTTCAAAAGGTCCGACATACATATGACTTAATTTACACTTTTTAATGAATCTTATAATAACATTCCATTGAGATACCTTCATGAAAACATGATCTCATACATGATAGTATAAATCTTTCCTTCCGTTACTAGAATAGAACTTATCCATACCTTCAGCTATTTTGATATTGTATTGAATGGACTTTACTTTTTCTATTTCTTCCTCCACATGTTCTGGGCCTAAAAGCTTCCTTTCACGAACATCCTCCAAAAAATATGTTGTACATAATCTCTTTCCACATATATCTTCATATGGTTCCATTTTTAAACATTAATGGATGATATTATTGGATACAATTCTACAATAGGTAAATAATAATCCCACAAAACTTGAATGTCACGTGAGAATGATCTCATAATGTTTTATAAGGTTTGGATAATCCTTTCTGATCACCCTACATTTTAAGGGTGGTATGTAGTGCTAAAATGAATCTCATTATCTAGATATGTCTTAAATATTTTCAATAATTTTGACGTATAATGGGGATATTGATTAGACACAATATATTGATGATCACTATAAAGTCATACAAATAAATTAATATTTATTCTTTTTAACCATTTATGAGGTAAATCATATCTTATAGAATGGAATTTTTTTGACATGGTAAGGCCATAAAAAATATTTTATATCACATCCGTTCTTATGAGAGTATTTGGTAGTCCCATGACAATTCATATTTTAATTTCTTCCCATTTCAACATATGTATAATAAGAGGTTTCATGATTTCATTATGATGTTTTCTCTTAGAATTCACTTGTTGGAAAATAAGTCATCTTGACATATAGTCATCTATTTTTTTCTTCCAATTATTACATAATTATTTTACTTTATATCCATATACATCATTGTTAAACCAAGATGTATATAGATGTTTGAGCTATGAGTATCATCCAAAAAAAACTCCATTTTTAGATCTTGTATAGGGGGAATAAATAGTCCCTCTCTAAATTTTAGAACACCATATTCATATATGATGCCTATCAATCTCCCATAATTCAGTCATTTTATTCTTTTATGAAAATATTCATCATTAGACTGAGAAAATTTTATCCATTCTATTAATAATGGTTTGGAATCCAGTTGAAAAAATATTTTATGTTTCACCTTCCATGATAATTCCAATATACATCGTTACCAAAATTTTGAAAATTGGAACCCATTCAACTATAATTTCATTTATAACTACGTGCTCATTACTTCTCAAATCATCCACCCCCTTATTTATCATCCTTAGGTGGTAGTGTATTGTGAAATCAAAATCATTGAGTATATCAAGCCATCTATTATGTCTCATGTTGAGTTCTTTCTTTGAGAAAAGATATTTGAAACTCTTGTGATCAATATATTTCACACATCATTTACCAAGGAGATAGTGTCTTTATATCTTCATAGAAAATATTATTGTAGCTAACTCAATATCAGGAGTTCTTTAGTTTTTTTCCGGAATTTTTAATTTCCATGATGAACAAGGAATTACTCTATCATTCTATATAAGAATAAAACCATGAAATTTCCATGATGTGTCACTATAAATCATAAATATCTCATTTCTAGCTTTTAATGTCGTGATAGAACCATTGGATAATATTCTATTAAATTATTGAAAACATTATTAACACTCTTTTTTCCAAACAATTTTAACCACTTTATGTGTTATCTTGGTTAACAGGTTACCCATTGTGAAAAATTATAATTAAAATACTGATAGTAACCTGAAAAAATAAAACATTGTACAACAGTTATGCTCATAATTTCTAACCATTCATGAATTTACTTTTACATTGTAGGATCGACAAAGATTCCATCCTTTGAGCCAATATTGCCACGAAAATAAATTTTTTGAATCCATAATTCACACTTAATAAATTTCCCAAATAGATCATTTCTTATATGAGACTTAAAAAAACCCCAAGTGGTTATCATGGTCTTCATATCATTTGGGGTATACCAACATATCATTAATACATACTATGAACAAATCATAATGATATTCCATGAACACTATGTTCATTATATCCATTAATTTAGAGGGTGCATTAATTAGTAAAATTGTCACCACTATAAAATGATAATGTCTATACCTAGTTCAGAATGTTGTCTTTCAAATATCTTCCTTCATTACCCATAATGGATGATATCCAGAACAAAGATCAATATTTGAAATTTTTTTGTCCTTGTGAAGTTGATTAAACTAATAATCAATGTGAAGTAGGTAATACCTGTTATTTATTATAATATAATTGATCTATCTATATTCAATGAAAAAACTCACTGATCTATTTTTCTTCTTAAAAAATTGATCTGGTTCTCCCCATGGGGTGACACATTGAATAATAAACCCATTATTACTCAAATCTGATAGTTTTTTCCATAGATATAGTAATTTCAATGTGGACATTCTAATAGGAGTTTTTTATATTGGTCTTGCATCAAATATTAATTCATTAGAAAAATCATCATCCACCTCTTGAAGATATCCATGTAAGTCAAAAGGAAATACATAATTGTATTCTTGAACATTATGTACATCCTCAATTCAAATATTTATTACCTCACTAAGGGATGATGTTTCTCTTCCTCGCCATGAATTTATTTAAGAAGATCTACATGAGGTGTATCATGATAAAGATCATATTATGATGTTTCCTCTCTAAAGATAATAGATTCTACATCTTCCTCAAAAATTGTAACATCCTTCTTCTTGTAATATATTTTCCCATCATATTTTTATAACAAGTCCATAATGATTATTATATCAAAGTATACCATAGTTATGATGATAAAGTATGTAAATAAAGCACATTTATATTCCATAATTAGACCTGTATGACACGTCATTTTTTTAAGGATACTTCCCATAGGGGTATTAACTGACAATACCATTTTTAGTGTGAATTGTAAACATCTTATTTTTAATGAAAATATGGAAGATATAATTGAATGAAATGATCTATAATAAAAATATTCTAAATTAGATGAAATTATTAAAGTAACTACCACTACATCAATATGAATATCAACCTCAGCTGTTCTGGTTACAAAACCATTGCCATTCACCAATAGACTTTTCTATAGAATGTTTCCTTAACGAATATGAAAATAATATTAATAATTTCCCAACTCTTTAAAATTATATAATTGAACATTGGTAGCATATTTTTTCCCATTAATTCACGAGCTTGGTGGCATTTTTATCCACAATTGTAACAAAATCACATACCCAATAGGCACGTTATATGATGTTTATTCCAAATTTATTGCATGATGGAATGTGAATTCTTCCATCATAACCCATTTAATTATATCTTTTTCCTGAGTGTTCTAAATCCCTCTTCTTTTCTTCAACTAATTTAAAGTCATAAGACTTATAGAATTACATTTCTATCTAGATAACACTTGAGGATATATATTTCTACGATGAGTTTGATTGTCTATCAGTTACTAATAGAGGAATGGTTTTTCCAAATCAAATGACCGATTAATTTTACTTCTTGGGTTACGTAGATAATATACAACATGCCTTGAAACAAGTTGAAGTTAAGTTCATATTCTACAACATTCTTATCCTCCCTCTTCTTCAGAAACATAAATTTATTCTCCACATCCATTCTTTGATCATAAGGAAATATTTTTTCATGGAATAGTTGTTTATATTACCTCTATTACATATTTTATAGTTATTATTCCTCCTAAATAATTTGAATTAATGAAAACCATTGATTTTAATCTCATGAGTGATGATAAAATATCTTGAAAAACTTTTCCCTTCCGTTAATACAACATGCGATAAGTAGTTTCTATATGGAAGTTATCCATTTCCCAGATACAAAAGTATTTTCAGTCTCATTGAATATGAGTGGATGTTTTCATTTGAAGTTTTCTAACAATTATCCTCCATGGTCGATCAGGCTGATCTGTATGAGTAATGTTATTATTCATAATGTGATTCAGCTGTCTTATTATACTTATATGTTGTTAAGCATAGGTTACTGTTATTTCTACAACATCATTATTCTGAATAGTAGGTAAATCCCTAAATAGATTACATGCATTGAAAATAATTCCATTTCTCCCTCTAGGTTCTGTTTTCAAATAACAACGTTCACTACATTAGGTTATGAATCATAATTAATAATTTAAAAATATGTAACATAAATTCAAATATTTATGAATATCTAATATCATAATCATTAACACAGATTATTTGGAATCATATGTTCTTGTAAATCCTTCATAATTTTTTATAAAGAAATTTTGAATCAACGTAAGCATATCCCCTAGGTGTGTCAAATCCAAAACACAGTTAGGCCCGTTGTCAGGTACCTTGTTACTCCATGTCAAACCCAAAACACTATTTTGATGTTATTACTCTTAGGAATAGTTGTTCTAGAACCACTTCAACATGTATTACCCAGATATAGATTTATTTTCTAGAAATAGGAACACAATCTCTATATTACAATCATTTTAGAATGTTCTTCTATACTTATCCTCAAATTCTATATTATTGAAATTCATTCCTAATAAATGTATTTCTAAATATAGTTTCCATGTATTTTAATAATCATTAAATGATGATAAGAATAACCCAGGACCCCTGATTCTCGAAACCATGGCATAATTATATTACATTTAAATGATCATAAAAAATCAAATACTAAAGGACTGATAAATTTGGTAGCCTTTTAAAAACAAGATACAATCATATGATTTACATTACATCATGAAATGAAAAAATATTTTATCTCCATTAATAACACTGGTATTACATAGATAATCCCTATTGGAATGTCATTATATACCTATTCAAAATCCGGGGAAAATTAAACATAATAAATGGGTGAGGTGAGATACTTCATAAGGATCAATAATACAAAAAAACAATCATCAACAAGAATAAACTTGATGGCATGGAATAAAACTAAAACACAATAAATTAAATCATATTATTAAGAATAATATGAACATAATAAATCAAATAATGTAATTTATACATTCAGATGAATATTTGATTAATAGAATAATAACATGTAATATCAATAATGTATTCTATAATGTGGGAATATATAGTGCCATAAATCATAATCCCATAATCAAAGCCTCATTCCACAACCATACATAAATTGGTAAAAACCCAAAATAGCATGTCTCATGAGACATAAATGCATTGTGGGGATATAGTAGGCTTTTCCCATCACCAACTAAGTCCAACTCATTCCTATTATAAAGGGGGTAACACATAACCAACATAAACCATCGTATTAAAAAAACATATTAAATGTCAAATCATTAACCATAAACATTGAATGGTATCAAAATAGAAAATCCACAATCAACCGATTCATAAACCCTTCAAAAAAATATGATAGTTTTTATCATAATAAATAACCCTCAATAAAATATAAGATCCCTAAAAGTAGGTTGACATAGATGAATTTGTTTTTAAATTAAATCATTAGGTACTTTTTATAGAAATACCATGTTTATTAAAAATAGTTATTTAAAATGACATAAAATTTAAAAATAAACTATTTTTATTGAAAATAATCTTGTAATGTTGTAAATGAATCTATATAACATTATGTTAAAAATCATCCTTCTTGTTCTTTGTCAAAAAAGTCATACATATAACCATCTAATGAAAATGAAAATAAGATTCATTTTTAAAAATCGTACGTTGCTATAAATTTAATTCAAAAATTGTAAAATAATAGTATAAATGTTTTGAAATATATTTTTATAAAACCCGAATAATGGATGATAAATATTTCTTATTAAATTATTATTGAAAAGAAATCTCGGATAATAAACAGATTGTGAAATTTACCGTTACCTTGAACTCTTCTTTAGTTTAGGGAGAATCAACCTCATGTATAATGGTATAATAATTTTATTTTGTAATAAAATAACTAAATAAATTATTTATGATATCTTATATGATCCCCATATATTTATATATTACTAATATTTCATTACTATCATTTTTGTGGGTATGAAAAACTTTATTTTCTTATATTTATTATGTCACATAATTATCAATTCTTATAAATCAGATTCATATTATTAATATAAATAATGATATTATGTTCATAAATTTTTTAATAATTCATTATAAACATTTTCATTTTCATTATAAAAATGTTGTAGTGGATGAAGAATATCATCGTGTCGTAGATAATGTAGGTCGTATGTACACATGGGTGACGATATCATTACCTTAATTATAAAATTGTATTGAAATGGATGGTATAGTAATTATAAAAAATATTAATCATTTAATTTTCGTTATAAATACCAATTATAATTTCCATTATACACATCTAAAATTATATGATTATTAAAAAATTACACCATGACCTCGAGACAGTAATATGTACATACACAGGTATGGTGATGTTGTTATTTGTCAGATGAATAAAATGTGGAATATGGTTGTAAAATATTCATAATAAAATCTCATCTTGTATATGATATTCTATATATTATTTTAGAATGGAAAAAAAATAGTAAGATTAATTAGAATAATAAATTAAATTTAGTTGAGTTGTAAAAATAATTACCTTTTCTATGAGTATCTCCTTTTTATTGTAACAAATGGACTTCTCAGGTTGGCTTTCTACACATAGTGTTTCCTCTAAGATAAACATAGGAGGAGTTTAGAGGAAAATTTTGAAGGTATTTTCTAAGACAAATGGATTTTTATATGATAATTAAATATAGGGATAATTTCCCTTTTATAAGACTAGGGATGGGAACTTTATGATACTCAAAAATAATTAATTTATTATAAATTTATTTTCGAATTAAAATATCTCAAAAGTGAGTTATATAAAATCTATGATTAGGCTGGGTTAAAATTATGAAAAATAAATAAATTTTAGTCATGCTTAGGCCACATAATTATCCTTATCCTTTGGCTTTATCCCTTAGTTATAGAATTTATCTATTACCGTCACAATTTGTATTTGAACAATATAGGGTTAATATAGATTCAATAAAATTCCAAATGAACCCCAATCGTATAATATATGAAATATTTAACATTCTATTATTTATTTGTATGAAATAAATATTTTATAGAATTTTATATCATTTAATAAAATATTATTTATTTTAAAGAATCATTTTCAAAATTTTGATACTAATCATTATTGTTATTTTTAAAAATATCAGAAAAACATGGTAAAATATAATCAAAATCTAAAATTTATCAATAAAATGTATTAGATATATAATAATTTTTTTATGTCATTAATTATGAAAAATTATATTCATTTTCATTTTTTTAATATCATTTATTTAATATTTCCATTAATAAATCAATTAATTTATAATTAATGTGTCAATATTTATATTAATTATATATTTTATAAAATTATAATCAAAATTAATATGAATTATATAATAATTTTATGTTTATATATACTATTTATATTCAACCATATCACTTAAGTAACCTCATATTAATGATGATATTGTTATGAATATTTGAAAGTGACATTTTCTAATATTCTTTAAAAAATATACTAAATGAAATAATCTACCATATGTGGCTTAAAACAGATAATATTATCATGATAAGGTTTATTTTTGTCAAATAACACTTATCCAAATAAATTATTACAAGTGTTAGGGTAATTTTAAAATAATACTATAATTTTTTAGCTTTAATTACACGATTAACTCTTAACTGTTCAAAAAAATTAAAAATTTACGATAGATACTATTCGGAGATAAAAAATTATGTTGAACCTATTAAATATATAAATTCATATTAATTACATCCATTTAGGTCCATTTTTCGAAATTCAATTCCCAGAAATGGAAAAATTACTTTTATTGCTAATCTTGGTGATGTGGTGAGAAAGAGGGTAAAAAATACATTAATTTTTATTATTATTTATATCTAACAATATTTGAAAAATTATTCAAATGAACTACATTGGGATACAATTTATTATTTATCTATGGTGATGGTGAAATCAACATAATGTTAAAAAGTTATATAAATGGTAGAAGTCAGTTTTAAACAACAATGTCGTATTTTTTTGTATTCATCAAAAATTGAATCATTTATGAAAAATATAAAAAATTTACAATAATATAGTTTGGTATAATAAATTCAAAAAATTATTCTATGTTGAAAAAATAAAATTTATAAATTATTTAAGATGATTAATGCTATTCATAACATCATTTTGAATGGTTATTTTTATGGGTCATTGTGCATTCTAACTTGGGGTTACATGTAGTGAAAACTATTGAATTTATTCAAAAAGATACATACAACATAATCATGGGTTTTTAAACATGATGTATTCTATATTTGATTAATTTACATATTTACAAGATGTCTTGTTATTAAATAAAAATATTCTTATACTATTTGGAAGAATGTATGGGTGAGTCCAAGTCTAGGAAATGTATCCCCCTACGGTGGAATTGCTTTATCATAGAAATATCAAGCAATGAATAATGTGGGTAATATTGATTATGATTATGGACCCATGGATCAAATTAATTATACAAGGCCTGATTAGTGTTGCATCTAGATCAATGCATTTTTCACATGATATCTAGTCTATAGAAAATAATAACCCAAAGATAGTCTAGTTTTCAATTATGTTATTTTTCAACATACTCAGGTATATACATATATGTATGTGTATATATATTTTTGGGAATATATTTTGAAACAAAAATATCAAGGAATATATATATATATATGAATAATTTCTTAATTGATCTAGGACACATACCTATAGAACAACTATGGATTCACATAATGTATTTTATTTATCATTTACAACTATCTATTTTCTTGTCTAATCATATTTCCTTACAATGAACTTATCACAGTAAATTTATAGGTTCAATGATGGGGTTTCCTAATTAAATTAACTCTAACCCCATGGCATTATTCTTTGTGTGAATGCAAGATTTATGTACAATTTTATGGCTAATCATAGATATCAAATCAAGATGGATAGGGATGAGACTCGGGGTCACATGATCGGGAAAATCTGGTCGTAAGGATTCATTTGATTGGGATGGATAAGATTAGATGTTCTTTGAGATGGGATATATTATTTGGATCATGATTAATTGTATATCCATGAACATTTATTTTAGTTCCTTTTAATTACTCTTATATATGTGATCAGCCATGTTGGTGGAAATTGGTGTTTCATGACATGGTCTTTCTATACTTTACTACAATAAATTCATTATAATAGTATTGTTTATAATTAATACTTACCATAATTTTTTATTATATCTATTTATTTTCATTTTTTACATTCATTCAAGGGAGTAGTATCCCCATAGATACACACTAGGCCCTCACATGTAGTAATAATCCCTTCTCTTATTGAGAGGAACACATGAGAAATTTAGGAGAACTAGCATGTACCACTAATTTATTGCAATTTGGGTTAGAGAGTTACATGAATTCCCTAAAAAATATTGTTTAATAATTCATAAAATCTTCCTCTAATATATTATATTAATCATGATATCCAATATAAAATGACGAGTGATTATGCCCCATGGTAGTGAACTTAGCCACGAAACCCCCTAAAATATTATTAATTTATGGCGTCATTGGAAGCATCATAATCATAAGATTCTATAAATCTGATCCACTAAATTATATATTATTAACAAATAAATTATTAGTATTTATATATAGCCTATAAATATTAAATTGGTTAATACCATAAAAACTTTTATTATTGAATATATTTGGAGACACAAAACACATTCAACATTTGTATAATTTAAATCAAGACAACAAGATAAAATAAAAATAGAAAAAACATGTCAAAACATGGAATACAATGAAATTAAAAATTGAAATTAAAATTGGATAGTATTTAAACCATAAAAATAAATCATGATTTAGAAAATATACATGTATAAGGGGATTAAAATTTAAGACAAAGAAACCCTAACTTTTTACCAACTTAAATTAATTCACTCTATAAATTTATACATGAATGATAACTAATTTAATATAATATTTTAAAAATATATTTATAAATTATCCTATTTATATTTTTAATTTATAAACCTTTCCTATATGAATAAAACTTATCTTTACCATATTTCCAAACATCTTGTGTTAACAATAATAACCATTTATATTTACTTCATAAAAGAAAATCCTGTGTTCATTATTTTAACACATGTCATAATTAAACATATATTAATGTTACTATAATTTATTAATTAAAAAAATATTTTACTTTTCTAATAATGAGTATATTAGTCTATAACCTAGAATATGAAATGGTCAAAGAACATTTTTTGGTTACATTTGGCTTGTAAAGTGTGTTTTCATAATTAATGGGTATATATTAACATATCCAAATAATTAAAAACCAATTATTTATATTTTTACGTGTTATTATACAATAAAATTTATATTCATAATCATCTATGATTTATTTTTATAGCATTATTCATGAAGGTTTTCATGTCTACACAATATTAGTCAAACATTTACTCGATCAGTTAGTATGGTTACAGTGGTGTTTATTGTTACATAATATCATTATTATTGAATAATAATTATAATTTTTTATTATTTTTATGATGGTGGGAAATATTTGAATATGTATTGTTGGAAAATGAATAACATGGGTAAAATAATTAAAATGAATCTCTTTAGAGTCGATAGACCCCACAATGCATGATTAACATTTTAATAGCTCATTGAATGATAGGTGTAAAGGTGGATATTAATTGATCATTTATGATCCATAAATATAATAGATAAATCATATTAATTATTAAATACCATCATTAATACTTTCACTAAGGGTTCTTTATGAAAGAAATTTAATGCATCGCTTCATGACGGTGGTAAACCATGCACACACAATGACCATGATTTTATTATTATCCTATTTGGGGGATTAGGTTATGTAATGGGTTTACCATTTTTATAATAATATTTTAACATATTGTGTTTAATTATTATACTAAAATATTATGGTTGTGATTTTTTAAAATTATAAGATTATGACATAAATGAAAAAAATGATGTGATAACTACATTGAGAACTTACAAATCATTATAAAGAATGATTTATCTTTCAGATACATAGGATAATTTATTATTGGAATTGGTAAATAGTGAGTTTAAAGGTATTAATATAGAGTACATATTGGTAGGGTTTCATGTAAATTTTGAAATAGGGGTTCATTATTGAATAGGATGATGTGATTACCCGTTTATAGGTAGAGAAAGTGGACATTTCCATGGAAAATATTGTAATGTAAGTGGTAGAAATGGAAATTCATGAATGGAATGGGAGTTATCTGAGGAAAGGACAATGAGTAATGTAGTAAATTAATCACACTATAAAAAATATTTTGTAGTTATCTCACATTCATGTAAATTTAGGAAAATTAATGCCACCTTACAGTACTCTTGTAAAATCATATTACTCCAAATTTTATGTTAATCATTTAATTAATTATTTTTCAATATTTTTAAAAATAGCCTCATTAAAAAATTTATATGTGTTGAATCATATTATGGTCTCTATTTAACTTTATTTTATTTTTTGAAAATATGAATGTTAATATATAAATCAAACAATATAATGAGTTGAAAAAATATTTTTTCTAGAAAAAAATCATTTCAATAATCAATTGGTCATTTTCTTATTTAACATTGATTACAAATTTCATTATTTTTAATAATGTATTATATATTTATAAACATTGTGTTATTTTTATAATTTAAAATTGATTCCATTAATTTTGAAAATAATCAATAAATAAAAATAAATCATTCTTTATAAAATAATCATTTTACCATGGTAACTAATATTTATCAATGGTAACTTTTTCAATATTCTGAAACACAAAATGTATTTTATTATATAAATAAGAAAAATGATTTTAAATTTAAAAACTCTTTTAGTTCATTCAATTAAAAAAAATATTTACTATTTTCTAATTTTTTTTAAGAAAATGTTTATTTTGTTCTGATATATAAAACACTTGAATTTAATTAAAATATTAAATATTAATATATATAATTCAACATAAAACGAATATATTTTTTCATTAAAATAATTTTTTATTTTTTATGTAATTCATATATCCAGATGATGTTTTCGAAGCCTCGTATAATCAAAACTAGTAATTTCCACTATTTACATAAAAATTAACAATTTTAATACAAATATAAAAATTTATATAAGCATAATATAACTGTGATAAATGGAAGAATTATTTTATTTTTTTATAATTAAAAGTTTAATATTAATTAATTTCCCAATAAAATAAAATAATAACATTTCAGGAATTTTTATTGGTAGGGAATATATTTTCGGTATATAAACTATTCTTATTAAATTACTACTAATTGTAAATAATTTGAGCATGAAAATATCTATATTATAAAATTTATTTTATATGTTAATATATATTTTTTTATTTCCATAGATATACTAATTGAGCACTATGTTTATATAGTTTTTTATAATATATATATGTATTAATTAATATATTTATTAATTTCTTTTTAGGTATTT
Organism: Viscum album; assembly: GCA_963277665.1. Classification (NCBI taxonomy): domain Eukaryota; kingdom Viridiplantae; phylum Streptophyta; class Magnoliopsida; order Santalales; family Viscaceae; genus Viscum; species Viscum album. Next base: position 882,159,062 of record OY728166.1, read on the forward strand.
ATGCAAAAAATTATATGGAAACCTTAGGATGTTATATATTATTTTTTTTTAATTTTTTGTATGGATTAAACAGTATATCATAGTATTTAATCTTGGTGAAAAATACTAGTCATTAAATTTTTTATTATGAACACAATGTTTTCTTTATAATACGTATCTTTATTGTTAAAATCATAAATGATTGGAATTTTTACATAAGAGGATTTCAACTATGGGAAAAATAATCTAGATTTGAGATATGGAAAAATAATGAAACTTTTTTATTAATGAATAATATAAATTATTTTATATAAGGAATGAACATATATTGTAGATAAATATGACCAAGTTGATACATTGAGAAATTTTTTGTGATGTCCTAGACATGATAAATAAATTAGATTACAATTGTTTGGTATTATAGAAACAGAAATGGCCAAGTTATATATGTTTGAAGTTTGAGGTACATTTATCTCATAAATTTGAGATTAATCGTTAGGAAATAAGTGGGCCAATGCGAATGAAATTGAAAATTTTAAATAAGTATTTTATTACAATTATTATTTATTCTATTGATATTTTATGTATTAAGATTTTTTTAAAAAAATAGTGGAAATAAGGATGGTCAAATATTTCAGGAGATTCTCTGGAAGGGATTTTGGCTACACAACATAGAATATTTTAATAGACAATGGTGTTTCAAAATAATTAATTTTTCAAGGTTATATTAATAATAATTGTACTATTCATGATAATCATGAACCATACACACCATAACCCAAATGGTGTGGATAAAATAGAGAAATGAATCTTTTTGAGATGGATCAAACCAAATAGATTGAAAAATATAAATATTTAGTCTTTTAGAGAGATTATATTATTCAAACAGTCCACATTACAAAAAATTTCATTTACATAACACATTAAGTCCTATCTTCGTATCAAATATATTATAAGAAGGCGTGAAATTTGATGTATTGAAGGTTTATTTTTTACCCCATAATTTTCCTCAAAAAGGTTATAGTCAAAAAATAGTTGATCAAAGTGGTTTGATTGAATTTTCCTCATCTACCTTTTAACTGGTATTTAATAGTAGTCTTAAAATTATGAATATGGAATATTTTTTGAATTTTATGAAATGAATGTGCTGGATCATTCATAAATTAAAAAAATATGCATTCACATAATTAAAATAAAATAAATATGGATATATAATTATCATGCAGACAAACAATGTTATGAATAAAATATAATATATTGATGTTTTAGAAGATAAAGAAGAAGATTCATCTTTAAAAATTGGGGAGGAAAAACCACATCCATAACATATATGTCTTATAATGAAGGTATATATCAAATAAATCACTGGAAATATTGAAAAATATCTTCAAAAATGATGATAATTAAATTTATTTTCATGAACATAATTTCTTACATAAAATATTGTAAGATTGGTTAGAGAAGAATAATAATATCAAGAGTAGATTTATTATATGTATGAAAAATTGGATAAGGTAAGAAAAAAAATGATACATGGTAGTTGGTATCCAGGTATGGAGCTGAAAATATTAGTGGAATGAATATTGTTTTCAAGAATGAGAGGAAGGAAATGGGGGAGGTGGTAATTAAATAGTTGATATATGTTTTTAGGGTCTATTATAAAGTTGAAAGAATTGATATTAATGAAAAGAAATTCTTGTTTCTAGAAATAAAATTAAATACAATCATTCTTGTTATGAATATAAAATATAAACATATGATTTTTTAAGGATTTCATTTATATAATTCTTATAGGAGTATATTATTAGGATTTCTATGTTGGTCATCCAAATGGATTTCTACTTGAGAAAGAAGAAAAATATTTGTCTTTGTTAACAAATTATTTATATGATTCGAATCAATAAAAAATATCAATGTATTTTATGTTGTATTTCATTTAAAGAATTGTTAATCGATGAATGAAATAGTAGAAAATAGTATATACATAAACTAAAATCTATTGGTTTCTGTAATAGTTACATTTTTATTGATTATATAATAATTTCATATAATTATTATGTATAATATATACATATTTCAAGAAATGTTTTTATTATGTTTAAAATTATAGGTATTCACTAAATAAGACATTTTAGTTTCTAAAAAATCTCTTATATTATAGATCAAATTTTCCTATATAAGAAAAACATTCCATGGAACAATATAAATGATTTGGAATGGGTTCTTCAAAAAAGATTTCAAAACATATCCTAGTGGGATAAATATGGTTTAATTATAAAGTGGGATCTAAAATCAATCATTAATAATTCTTGGTGTATATGTTATGTTTATCATACAATTATTTTTTTAGGTAATACTCGACCACACTTTTTGTTCACTTTTTTGTGGGTGTTCATCTTCGATTTTTGTGAGAATGAAGATGATAATTTTTTAAATTTATAGGATTTTTTAATTTTGGCACATAGTTTTCCCAAAGCATCCACCCCCCATTGGATACCTTGTAGTGTAAAATATTATAGGTTTTCATAGATGAATTATGGATTAATTAATCATTCTCCCACCATGGAAAATTGTAAAATCCCCCAACCAGGGAACAATATTAGGGTGCATGATTTGAAATACCATTTGACATTTCCCATCTAACATTTCAAGAAGATTTATATTATTTTGAATATTATTAAAAAATTCCACATTACCAATTTTGGATCTCCAATCATCCCTATATTTGGATATTTCATGTCCAAACATTTAGAGGGCTCTCAAAGTCCAACTCTTGCTCCTCCAAACCTTTTCTATGGTGGATTAAAACTAGGAAATCACCATTCAATCATTTCCTGATAAAAGATCTTATTATTTTATTTATCTTCATCTTGCTCCCTCCCTCCTTTATAGCATTTTATAGCGCTCAATGGTGTTTGAGGATTTAATCTCTATTGTTTTATATCTTGAATATAGTTTTTATTGGTGGATATATGTTATTGACATTATTTATTAGTGTTTCCCATTACACGCATCATGATATATGATCTCATTCTTTCAGTAGGTTTTTCATATTTATGATTATCCAATTGATTCAACCTTAAATTTTTTGATTAAAATGAAAATTATTTGAATGAGATTTTTAAAAATCATTTCATATATATTTTTATTTTTATATCCATTAGCATTAAAATTTGGGGAAACCCATAATTCCATTAAATTGGTCTCCATTTATGGAATTTGATAGAAAATTGTGAAATTAAATTGTGGAAATATGAAATCAATTTTTAAAATTGATTTAAAATCTTTTATTTTATAAAAATGGATTAATATATTATGATATGAAATAATTTTGTTTTCTTGAAAAAAATCAATAAATAACTAAAAACCCATTTTGGGTTCTAAATAAAAATATGAATATTGAAATGGGAAATGGGTTAGTTATATTTTGAGCAGTAAAGAATTAAATTTCTTATGATTGATTATTGTTAGAGAAAATTAAATCTTATGTAGTTACTAAGTAATTAAATACCGTAATATATTGATGCTTCATAACTCGAAAAAATACATTTAGCTCTTCACATCCTTAATGGGATGGTGATAGGTCCTTTTGGACCACTATCTAAGGAAAATGTGTACCCATATTGTCATTATCACCACTTTTAGTGTGTGAGAATACCATAACCTAGAACAATCACACCACAAGGAATATAACCATATTAATCCATTTTTATTATTTTTATATATATTCCATTGTATTTAAACAGTTTTAAATATGACATAGGAATTTATAAAAACATTTTTGTAAAAAAATGTTTATTAAGCCATTGTGTGAAATATTTTCATCAATTGAAATGAAAAGCAACATGTTTTAAATATTACTTTGTACTAAAAACCCTACTTATTTTAAGCTGAACTCATTATTTGGTTAGATAATTTCAAACATTCCAATGTAATCCTTGGTGAGACCCTACTAGGATTTTAAATCACACAAAATAGGTTCCTTTGGTTGTTTTTAGATTATATTCATCTAGGTTCATGGAATGGTAATGCACCACTCATATGTGGATCATATTGTTCCCCCTTATAATATAGATATTATTGTATGTTTGTACATGGGGTTTTATATTTTTTATGGTAATTTGTGTTATTTTTAGATTTACTTACATGTCTTACTTCTATAACATTTTCGAATAATATAGTTTTATTTTTAGCATAATAACTTGTAACTGTTTCTTCACATCATTGTATGAGGCTGTACATGATAAACATGTATCAAGGATATATGATCAACATCTTAACATAATTTAATTGTGTATTTGTGTATTCATGTCCGGACATTGGTGGTAGTAGCGATTGAGTTCTTCGAAATCTCTCATTATAATGAGCCTTATGTCAGTATCATTGGTTTGGGAAATATTTCTTAAGGATTAGTTCTATGCATTTCCATAAAATTTTATTTTGATAGATTGAAAAACAAATTTAGTTTATCTATCCACCTAGATTAATTTACAATGTTACATTGTTTGAGGATTAAAATTATTTATTCAATGATTTATAGTGATGTTTTATATAATAATTCTTCTATGAAGACAAGTGAATTGAATCTAGTAAGAATATTCTCATGAATAATATAATTTTAACCCTTCAATGGGCCAAAATCTAGTTGATGTTAAATTCCATGATGTCCATGATCTTGGAATAGCACCTACACCAATTATGATTGAGTCTCTAGGGATAGAAAATATGGAGGATGAATTTAGGATTCATTCTTATCACAAACCAAATCTAGTCACCGCAAAACTCCGGCACCAAACCCATCCTGTGACAAGGCCCTAAGGGAATTCCCAATCCCCACGGGATGGAACAATTTCTCGGGTATCATAAAATGTGAATTGGGAACGAATTACCTAAGTTTATAAAGTTAATACAACAAAAGAATCCAATAAAATGAATCTGGATTTTTCAAACCAAACAATATTTTACAAACATTCAGAACTGAATTACATATTTTAAAACAACTCAATAATATTATAACAAAGCTAAAAAACCAAAATGAAATAGCCCAAGGACCCTCATGTCAAGGACCACCGCCCTCAAGCCATCTATACAAGACTTCACCATCAAGGTCCTACTAGAAACCCGAACCAGTGGAACTAAAAAACGTACCCAACCTGCAACAAAAAAATATCCATGTCTACTTACACCAAAGGGTGTAATTATGGTGTGAGCCAATTCCCAATAAGTTACCACCCCATGATTCTAAAGAACCTGCAATACATTGTGAAAAAACAAGCAGTTTTAATATGCAAAGAAAATCAGTGAAAACTTCTAAGAAATGCATCCTTCAATTGAAAATAGTTTTGAAACTAAAATTTTCATAATGTTAAAACATTTAAATAGAAAAGTTATCTACTGTAAATTACCTCCAAAAAACACCCTAAATTCAAGATAAAATACCAAAAATACATTAAGAGACAAAATCGAGAACACCCCTAGGCACTAGATAGTCTCGGGCCCCATTTACCCTATACCTTAGTGTAAAGTAACCATATTAAAATATGTTCTCATGCACGAGCCAATAATAAGGAACATACCCTAACCTAGTGGTCCAAAATAATCATCCATATAGTTTAGATAGATTTTTCATTATCCAAATGTTTAGTGAAATAGGAAAAAAACCCATCCGATCCACTAGCCATACTAGTACACATCCGTCCCACCTAGGTACTCAGGTTTACCCATTGTTCTCAAACAATTTCAGTATTTAAAAAATATCAATTTCTAGGTAAAACACCACTAATGGTCACATACACCAAATAAAGTTGCTAAAACATTTTATACCACACAATATACACAAAAAACACTTTGATTTTTAATAAAACAATTTCTCAAAATCCCGTGTTGTTTTCCACACAAAACCCCTTAATGAACCACACTTGTACAATATGTTCACACTTGTAAGTTACCAAAACATTAAAGGAATCCCAATAGATTTTAATTAAAACAACATATCAATTTTAGGGAAACCAAATGTTAAACAAGAATTGATAACATTGTAAACACTTCATTTTCACACAAAAGTGGAACCAAAAGTTCCCTTTTTTACAAACATAATTAAAACCCATTTTTTATGCAAAAAAAATGGGGATAAAAAATATAAACAGTATTTTTAGACTTATTATAGGTCAAAAAAAACAACTATGTATTTATAGGGAACCCCCAAACAAACCAATAAAACATTTCTTTGGAAAACCATCAATTTCACACCAAATTGGCATTTAAAATTCAATTGAATTAGAAACATCATTAGAAACAATTTTGTCAGCAATAATAAAATGATTTAAACCTGAAAATACGACAAATACTACATGCTAATATAATAATATTGCATCAACATTGGAATCACCAACCAAATCAAATGAAACCCTTGAATCACCGTGCGAAAATCAAGTTGCACCACAATCACACCGAGAAGGAATTATATCGATCATAAAACCACAATTATTGACCAATAAAACTAATGGAGAAAGCCTAGGTTTAAAAACCCACCACCTATGAATTTTTAACTTAAAGGAAATTGAATGAAACTTCTTGGTAAGGGGAGAAACTAAGGATGATTGACACTTACTTGAGTTTCATTGAAGTCCATCCACCAAATACCCCTTCTAAATGGGGTTACAAAGGGTTTTTTGAGAGACATGGGGGGCTTCCATGTATTTTAGGATCGAAGGGGATGAATAATGGACTAATTAGGAAATGGAATGGAGGAATGATAGTATGAAGTGAAAGAGTTATCAACAGAAGAACGTACCTCTTCAAATTCGGACGATTTGAGAAACCATATAAAGTTCTACACCAAATCATGATGGAAATGAGCTCTAAAGAGTGGGGAAAGAGTAGGGCACATGGATTGGTTTAGTGGGATTATACGACAATTAAAATCACTGAAAAATAGATAAAATTGTGTAATATATTAAATAAAGAAAATTGATTTTTAAAACTGGAAAAGGGCTTCTAGGTATGCTCATTCCCTTAAATAAAAACCCAAATACACCATGGTTATGGATTTCTAAAGGATACAAAATTAAATGATGGTGTTAATAGGTCAAGGGAGGACAAGTAAGAATTAAAATGGATGAAAAATATTGAAATATTAAGATGATATAAAAGACACAAAATTTATTTTCAAATCTAGAATTGGGCTCATGGTTTGGCCCAATTCAGGAAAGCTCACACATTCCACCATCAATACATGGGAAACCCACAAAACAATGAAATAATGGAAGTTAAAATAAAAATACATTTAAAATAAGATATGTATGTGACAATTCTCTCCACCTGGAAAACATTCCACCCCAGAAATTCATAGCATGATCCAAGCAACAACCAAACCCAACTGAGAACCCAAGAGGTATTCCATTTCCAGGTTTCTCCCCCAAAGGCCAAAACCCCTCAAGTGATCAATTAAGGAATACTCTCACAAAACAAACAAACACCACATTCCTGAAACAATCAAGAACATTTAGTCTTTATCCCAAATGAAAACTCCTCAAACACAATCTGAACAATACTAAATCAATTTACCCAAACAAACAACAACATCGAACAAGGTTACACTTACCCTACTCTAACTAAATCATTGGGCACTCCCCAATCTAAATGTTTATCCAAGGAAGATGTAGGTAGTTATATTTCTTCGAATGATAATACCTACTTCCAAGACAATACCAAGGAAAAAATATGAGTTACTTATATGAAGAGACACAAATGGTCTCTCCACCATAAGAGAAAACTTAAATTTTTTCCAGAGACATAATTAGGACACTAACAGGGGGAGGCCCGAACGGAATCCCTATTACAAGGGGTACACATCCATTAGAAATATCCAAAAGAATATGCATGATACCTATAGTGGGTCTCTTCACCACAAGAACCAACCATCTTAACCGGCCGGCCTGGGTTGACACGAAGAGACCCTGAAATTAAGGAGTTGGAGTGACCGCATGGTTAGTCTGCAAAGTTTGAGAAACATTGCGATTACTATGTGGATCCTTATATATACATGGTTAGTTTTTTGTCATGGTTACAACTAACCATGTGAAAACCGTGTGCTCGACCTGTCTAGCCAAATTTCAAACCATTCTCTAAAGACTCAATGGAAACCAAATGGGGAGTTAATAACATTGTGTGATGACATGGGTACAATAACCTCCACCTATTCCCACCAAACGGGAACAACAGATGAAATATGAGTACACTAGAGGTTTAAACAATTCATATCTTTCATACTGAGGATAGGACTTTGTACAACGGTTTAAAAAACCCTAGGATTTCCCCTGACTATGAGCCAGCTTCTCTCTAAGACCTATGGATGGAGATCATGTGATTGGAGCATCTTAGGCCTCGCAGTTAGGCTTTGGAAACCCCTTGAATGATAATTATTCATGCGGTTTCACCAACCAATACATTGTACAACACAATAAGTTTTCCAAGACATAACACATTCCATACTCACTCTACCCTAACCTGATATTTAATTGAAACAAGGGCTTAATGGATGCACACACATCACATCTTTTTTGATCGGGTGATAAACAATAAAAGTAAAGAACACTTATACTCACCATCCTCTAAAATGGAAGGTTTTGATGTTTTCCAAGGGATACATTGTCCCATCATAACTAAGACTCTAATAGGATTTCCTGAATTTAACCTCTACGGTCTATCGAGCACATAACATCACAAGGTGTCACCAAACATGACCATTGTGACTGATATAAACACTGCATGGAGATGGACCTTATACAACATCACCTAATAACACAGAATTCTAGAAAGTGGCCACAATATCTTCTCATGACCACATATCTCACACTGGTCATTTAACGTGAACTCCTTAGAAGAGACTACAAAGGACTTAAAGGTCCTCTTAAACACCATCAAGATACTCACCAAGGCTAACAACCCCAGACCACTTCCACCTTCAATAAATCATCAAACTTAAGAAGATAAGGTATATTTAAACCTTCAAAGATCAATCTTCTGCTACAAGAGGTTACACAAAACCAATAAAATAAATGGTGTAGACTCAATATAAATATATCAAGAAAAATATTCCATATATTGATCAACTAGATGGTCTTCAAACGTCGAAACAATTCGGGTCTTCTATAACCCTTAATGGGGTGTACCTTATCCAACGATTGAACCTTAAAACTCAACCATGATGGTCCATCGGTCATGATATACTGTAAACCAGATCCAAACACATGATGGTATCCCCTGTAAAGGTATCCCAAATCATTTCTTAGAAGACACCACTAACCGTCCCTTCAACACAGATTACCGACCAAACATAAACCCAAAACACAGTTCGAACAGGAGGGGTTCATGGAGTCAAAACATCCCACAACATCAAAATTTTCAAAAACACATAATACAAACCATCCCAATATAGTCATAAAGACATAATTTTTTTCTTTAAAATCATCTATTTTGAAATAACATGTTCACAGGTTAGCGTATCCACCAATGGTACCCCAGGGGCCTTACACATACATGTTTCTGTGCCACACAGGGCACCCTTCTCATATCCATCTCAAAACTAATTAAGTCATACCATTAACCATACACCATCCCATATAACCCCATGCATGTGGTCTCTCACGAAAATACCAAAGGTTAATATAAAAACTAATTCCACTTTTCAAAACCAAAAAAATCAACCAATACATCCTTTTTCTCAAGATTGCTAACCACGAAATCGAACCAAAATTACCGCATTAAAAAAACTTTTCTGAAAGGCACAATAATTACAATCAAAAATTACTTTCATGTTATTCACATTAATTTCAAAACATCTCATCCCATTAAAACATCTTTCAATTGTTTAGAAAAATCTACTGGAAACACTTTTTCAAAACCAACCTTGACATACTTCATGCTTTCAAAAGAGGTGCAAACACAACATTTTCCATTCCAATAGATTTATGAAAATTTAGTTCTCCATTTTAAAAAAATCTTACCATTCATTATTTATTAGATAGTTATTTCACAAAAACATTACTCGGCTGAAAACAAACTCAATTTAAAACCAATGTTCTATGATTACAAAACTAAATAACACATGAAAATGCGAGAGAAAACTAGTTTTAGTGGGTGAAATTGATATATGGTTGGTAGCCATATCCTAATCACTTCACCATCACAAGGACTGTTATGGGGTAATATCCCTTTCTCCACATGGTTTTCCTGACCCTGCGAGATCAGTGAGACCTATAACCCAACTATCTTTTCCTTTCCACTAATCATCACCAAACCAAGAAAACCAAAGGACTTAGAAAAGTATCAACTTCCCCTAGTGACTTGAATCCTACCATGAGTTGTGGTGATTAGACACACTACTCCTAACCATAATGCCATTTCCTGATAATATTAACCCCATACTATCATGAATGTTACCCTAATAATATGACCCAAAGAGAGAGAACCTAATTTAATACCATTTTGTCATGAACTAAATATGGTCGCCGCCACAACCGGTAACAAACCCAGCTTGGGACAAGTCCCGAAGGGCGTTACCGATCTCCATGGGCTGGAACAAGTGTCCGAGTATCATAAAATAAGAATCTAGAACTAGTTACCCGAGTTGATAAACATAAAACACCAAAAGAATCCAATAAAAAGAATTTGAATTTTTCAAACCAACCATTCTTTTACAAAAATTCTGAACTGAATTACATATTTTAAAACAACTCAATAAGACTATAAAAAAGGAACAAAACCAAAAATAAATAGCCCAGGATCCCTCATGGAAAGGGACATCTCCCTCAAGCCATCTCCACAAGACTTCACCACCAAGGACCTACTAGAAACCTGAACCACTGGAACTAAAAACATTACCCAACCTGCGAAAAAAATAACCAAGTATACTTATTCCCAACGGTGTATGTAGGTTGTGATCCAATTCCCATTAGGATACCCCCTATTATTCGAAAGATAATGAAATACATTGTGAAAATCAAGTAGTTTTAATACGCAAAGAAAGGCAGGGATAACCTCCAAGAAATGAAACTTTCAATTGATAATAGTATTCAAACTAAAATTTTCATAATTATAACACATTTAAATAGAAAATATATCAACTGTAATGTTCTTTCAAAAACACCCTCACAAAAAGGGATAATAACAATAATACAATGAGCGAAAAAATCGGGAACAACCATAGGCACTAGATAGTTTCGGGCCCCAAGTACGTCATACCTCAGTGTGAAGTAACCATAGTAAAATGTGTTATCATACATGAGCCACTAGTAGGGAAAACACCCATCACCTTCTTGTCCACAATCATCAACCATATAGTTTATTTAGAGTTGTAGTTATTCAAATTCTCAGTGAAACATGGACAAAACTCATCTGGTTCACTAGTCGTACTACACATCCGCCCCACCTAGGTACTCAGGCTTCCCCATTTGTGCTCAAATAATTTCAGCATTTAACAGATATCCATTTTAAGGAAAAACACCATTACTGGTCACATACACCAAATACAGTAGCTATCACATTTTAAACCACTAAGAACACACAAAAACACATTGATTTTTTAAAAAAACTATTTCTTAAAATCCGGTGTTGTTTTTCACACAAAACCCATTATGAACCCCACTTGTACACTATGTTTACACTTGTAAGTTGCCAAAATAGTAAAGGCAAACCAATAAATTCCAATTAATACAACACATCAATTTTAGGGCATCCCCATTTTAAACAAGAAGTGATAACTTTGTAAAACCTTAATTTTCAAACAATAATGGAACCAAAACATCACTTTCATTACAAACAAAATTAAAACCCATTCTTTCAGCAACAACCAAAAGGGATAAACATTCTAAATAGTATATTCATTCTAATTACAGGTCAATAAAAACAACTAAGTATTTAAATGGAATCCCCATATAATCTAATAAAACATTTCTTTGAAAAAAACCCCAATTTCACACCAAATATTCATTTAAAATTCAATTGCAATAGAAACATTATTAGAACCAATTTTTGCAGCTATTATAAAATGATATAGACCTGAAAATATGATATATAAATCATGCTAATACAAAATGATTACATCAAAATTAGAATCACGTACCAAATCAAATGAAACCCTTGAATCAACGTGCGAAAATCAAGTCGCACCCCTGTCACACCAAAAGGGACTAATATCGAACCTAAAACCACAATAATTGACCTATTAAACCAAATTTCAATCCCTAGGTTCGAAATCCTACCCCCATATAATTTGTAACTTCACGGAAATTTAAGGAAACATCATTTAAGGGAGAGGAACTAACGAGGAGAGACACTTACTTGATATTCTTTGAAGTTCCTACAAAAAATACACCTTCAAAATGGGGTTACAAAAAGGTTTTTAGAAATATGGAGGGCTGACATGGATTTTAGGTTCGATGGGGATGAGGAAGGGTAGAATTTGGAAGTATAAAAGAGGAAAAATAGAAAGAATTGAATGAGTAATGAAGGGATGAACTTACCACATCAAATTCGGACGATTTGAGAAACCCTAGGAAGATATTAAACAAATCGGGATAGAAACAAGCTTTAAAGAGAGGGGAAAGATAAGGGACGTGTGGCTGCTTCAATGGGATTAGGTGAGACAAGGAATCACCGAAAAATACTTAAAAATGAGTAATTTATTAAATAAAAAAAAACTGTTTTTTAAAACTAGAAATGGGCTTCTAGGTAGGCAAATTCCAATAAATAAAAACCCAAATACACCTTGTTTGTTGATTTCTAAAGGATCCAAATTTACATGATTGTGTTAATAGGTCAGGGGAGGCCTAGTAGGAATTGAAATTGATGAAAAATGTTGAAAAATGAGGATAATATAAAAGAAACCAAAATTATTTTCAAATCTGGAATTGGGCTCAGGGTTTGGACCAATTCATTAAAACTCACCCATTCCTCCATAAAAGCATGGGAAACCCCCCAAAAAAATAATGGCAATTAAAATAAAAATACATCTAAAATAAGCTTTGTATGTGACAATAATTTAGAGTTCCTTCGCAAAAATCCTCTAACATTTCATGTGTCATGTTATCCTGAAATGGATGACTATTGGTTGGGAAATATAATTCTTCTATTTTATTTCATGGAAAGGAATGTGGAAATCCATGTGACATGGTCCACCTTCAATATAGTTGAACCTATAAAGAAATTGTTGTAATCTATTATTACAGAGTAGATTAACGAGGTATTATAGTGGAAGGAAATTAAGATTCTTTGCAATATCCAATTTTATATTGATTCAATGGCGTTGGGAAAGGCAATAGTGTTTTCCAAACTAGATCTATATGATAAGACAATGATAGAATTGAACATCTATTTAGTTATCTTCTTATTTTTTTTTTCCAAATATTGTATCGAATTAGAAGAATATGACTCAATAGTTTGATATGGAACATCAATTAGATATTCATTCTCATGTTATCATGCTGATGCATCCTTCTTATTCTAATGTTCTAGATACAACATCTATGGTTGAAATAAACTGAGTTGGTAATGCAAGGTTAATGGGCTTTATTTTTTCTCCAAATATAATTTATCTCAGTTATCATAATGAAATGAAGTAGTTTTAAGATTCTAATGGTGTTTCACAAAGTTATTTTTTTCTAGACCTTTGGTTGTTCTTGATAGAGGGCCTTTTATTGGAAAAAGTGTGGAATGCTTGGGAATTCTTAATAGGCCTTGGTTGATTGACAAAATATATGTGGTTCCTATAGATGATTAGGTCACATGAATAAGTTATTCCATTCCTACTAAACTCTATAGTAGTGTCATAATATCATCATAACCTAATAAAGATATTGTAAAATCATTTTTGTCATCAATATAGGCGTTCCATCCCAAAGCATTGGGAATGATTCTTCATTATGTAGTGGATGGGTCTCCAGAGGATGCAGATATGGGTGCAATGAATGTATAAGGTAACGCTAATCATACTTCATATTTAGTGAGTACATAATATCACATAGAAGAATCTCATTTGTTCTTATTGACTCATATTTTTAATATGTTAAATATTCCTACAATGATTTTATATTATGTGATGGATTTTATTAACCCCGAGAATGAAAAGAGTTCAGTTTTTCCTTTTTACTTATTTGGTTTTCTCTTTATAAGATATACATATTTCTTGGTCTTTTATATTTCTCAACATGAAGCTTATTGATGTACGTTTTAGGATAAATGAGTTTATTTCCAATAAATACTAGATTTATTTTAATCATCTAAGGGTCTCCTTTACAACACGTAGTGGGGTATACCATATCTATTAAGGGTAATGTGACTGAAGCTTGAGTAGATCGATACCTTCTTTTCCAATGTTGTGGAATTTAATTTCAGTTTTTTTTGCCTTAATTAGTTATCCATTACTGATGATATCCCTCTAATTCTCATTGATTTTTCCAATTTCTTTTCATCTGACTTCTTTGGTTTTACAACGGTAATGAATTTAGTTTTTTCAATTATTTTTTGTATGGTAGTCAACAAGTAACTATTACAATATACCATATATAATTAGTTGATGTAAAATATGTGAATAATAATTCGGATGATCAATTAGTGAAATTATTTATTTTCATGAGTATGTCACCTTGTGTGGCACCAGTTCTCATTGAAAATAATGGAGAAGGGTCAGTTATCCATTCTATTAATTACTGGAAACCGAAACGAGTTATGAAAAATAAAAAATATCTATTTATATTGAATGATGATTTTTTGAGAAGTTGAAAGTGGTGACATTTTTTTTCCACGAATAATCATTGGATGGGTTACCATAAGTTGAGAATAAAACAATCAAACATTTAGACAACATACTTTTAGAGTAGGTACAACCATTATAAGTTCTATGTCATTCCATTTAGTGTAATAAATTTTCTTATAGTCTCAATGTATTTAATGGATAGGATTTACCATAAGTATCTTAATAATTTTGTGGTCGACATTGTAGAATAATTCATATATTACTCAATGTACAAAAGGTTCATGTAAGTCAACTGAGAGAAGTTATAGAATTGTTAATAAATCGCTGAAATTATTCCAATCTATTGAAATTTTATTTATTAATTCAATAAATGAAGTTTTTGGTACATGTAGAGTCTGAATATGGAATATCAACTGATATTGACATTGTAATCGATGTTATGAAAAGAGATGAACCTTGAATAATTTGTGATATTCTGAGATTCCAGAGAATATTGGGGTATTAAAATCTATTTATAAAAGAATAGTTAATATTGGGTTCTCTAGTGGATTCCCAAATTTAGAATGGAGGAATTTTTTATTTGGAAGTAAAATTTCAAGTTTCATTTGTTTAGATGAAAAATGTTTTTAATAATACAGGAGTGGTTATGATTATATAGGATGAGAAAGGTTATATTGTATCTAGTGATGAAACGGGTTTTTGTTTGGGATAAATTCTCAAGCAAAGTAATCATGTCTTTTCTTATGACTCTTGATATTTTGGGACACAATAAGAGAATTACAAAAACCATGACCTTGATCATATAGTTTTGATGTCTGCACTAATGAATTTTTGGCATTACCAGTTTGGTGAAGGGATTAACAGGTATTAAAGACACAATATCATCAATTTTATCTTCTCATCAGAAGAAATAAATAATTGAATGATGTGTTTGGTTGTGTACTTAATATATATATATATATATTGAAATAAAATATTCCTCTGGTAAATTTATTGTCATCAGGGATTATTTAGGAGGGAAATTTCTTACTGATACCATGATAGAATCATCAGAAGAGTGTAATTTTATTTCAATTTTTTATCGTTTCAAATTGGTGTTTTGGAATTAGGGGCTGAAGTAATTTTTAGGTGTTCTATTGACATTTCACCTCTAAAGATTATTAATCAATAATTTATTCTTAATGATGTGTTTTGTAGAGTTTCAGATGCTTGTTATAGTGTGGATATGGTTGTTATATTCTTATTCTTTGGATAGGTAATTCTATGTTATCAGAATAAATTTGTTTCTACCTTTTTTAGTCTTGATAATGTGATTGGTGATTTTCATAATTCATAATGGGATGAACAACTAAGATATATGAAGATATTATATGTCATACATTTATTATTTTGGTTTCATGGAATAATATTGTATATATCTGATTTTTTTATTTTATTGTCAAACATTCTAATAAGTCCTGGATGAGCACTAGACTACATTGGGATTGAATTAGCCACATCCATTTATAACATGGATGTGTGGTGACATCGTTAGGGGATTTGTGATTGTGATTCCTAATAACTAGTTAATGTTGATTGTGATATAAATTGTGATCAATAACCTAGAAAAATAAGATCACTTTTTACACATTAGTGACATAACCCATGTCAAGGAGATGGAAAATCTCTATGTGATGTAGAGTTTCCATTTTAATGGAGTTACACCAGTTATGGTCTATAATATATATACGAATATTACACATCTCTTATATATAACCCCTTAGTAGGAAATGGTATCTCATGTTCGTTTGAGTATGGAGTACAATACAACATTGTATGTCAAAATAGAAAGAGCTATATTAATGATTGATCCAACGAGCCCATACCCAAGTGGTAAGGGCTCCTGCTTGGCATCCAAAAGACCCCACATCAAAACTGTGTGGAGGTAAATTTTTGAGTACTATAGCAGTATTGTAGCGAGTACTGTAGCAGGTACTATAAAAAGAACTATTTGGTACTGTAGCAGCAGGAACCATTCACCTGATTTGGGATTTCAGGCCATTGGTTTGGGCCTACAGATCTCAAGGGACTTTTGGTCATCAATGGCCTTTGGGACTTACATCCTTCATGCCTCAAAGACCACGAAGTAGCCCAGTTCACATAGAGTAGTCCTCATATAAGGATTAGAGAAACAAGAGTATCATTAACAAGAAGCAAATCTAATCAGATTGGAAGAATGAGAGGTTCTGACAACCACCATAGGGACCAGGCACCATGCATCTTTATATGGGGAAATTATAGCAGATCATAAATACCTGGTGGGGAGTGTAGCAATCAATTATGCATAAGATAGGGAGGGGTAGTTCTAGTGGGTTTGGCCTATGAGTCATGTAATGGTCATGGTGATCCATTGGGCCTTGAGGTCATTTTTTGGACTTTGGGTCATGTCAGGCCTTGTGCCATGGCCTTACAGGTCATGTACGGTTTCCCCACCAACCCTTAATAAGCAGATTATCATTAATAAAATAAAAAATATGGCCTTCAGGTCCTTTATTCTATACTGATGTTTGAGGATATGCTCTTCACCAGTGTCCTTAACATTAGTGGAGCTTGGTATAACCTTATAAATATTGATGAATTTTTTATAATAATAATTATCAGTGTCTGAGTAGGATTTCTACTTTTGAGGTTGTATATGACCATCAATGTAAATATCAATTGGATTAGTTAGATATTAGTGAATGTTCAAGGGTTGGACAAATATTGGTTCAATATTTGATAATAAATATTTATTTGATTTCCCAAAGAAATGGAATAAATAATATGATTATCAAATTCATAGTTTGTTGTAATTTTCAGTTGGTGATCATTTTTCCTTCATTGATTCACCACATTTGGGTCATCAATATCTTTTGAGTAAAAGAAATCAGGCTCATTTTTTTGGGGGACCCTTTCAGATGATTGATTATGTTGAAAAAATGTATTGTTATTTAGTACTTCCACCATAGTTTACATAGATAATATTGTGTTATATGTATCATAATTGAGAATGTGTCAATCTAAGTCATCTCGTGTTCTGAGCTGTAGTGATATTGATTTTCAACATGATTTATCCATTACTAAAAATCAAGTCAGGATAGTTGATTCTAAAAGTAATGTTGTTAGTTGGAGGATGATACTATGGTTTTGAGTGATAAGGTGATGTGGTTCTGATACTCTTGAGATGTGGTCGAGGGAGGCATTGATAAGAAGGAAGTGGTCTCATATTTTTTAAATGTAAGAGTTGCGATATTATTTTTTGGGAATGAATGTTTCTATGTTGGGGGTGTTATAAAATATTTTCACTATTTTCAGGTACAACGCAAACCCTCTTTTTGCAATCTTCATTAGTGGTTTTCCTCTAGTTGATATGGGAATGATTTTGAATCTTTTGTGAATTTCAAGGCTGTTCATGTTTGGTATACAGTTTTCCAATATTTTGTGACCTCCAAGTGGAAAACAATAAATATCAAAAAAATTCGGTGTTCTATGCTGTCAAATGATTTCAAAAACTACTCACCCACAAAGGAGATATCCTAGAACCCCACAACATGGGTTCCTGGTTTGGGCACACATTTTCTCACACCATATGACCCTTCCCATATTACAATGCAAGCAAATTTTAATTATTCCTAAAATTAATACAGAATTAAAAAATCTGTATTATGGACCCCAATCAACCGAAAATTTCTATATTTTATATTAAAATGAAAATATTTCTCTCAAGAAACCACTTTGGAACCTAAAAATCTTCTCTAAGGTGGATTTATTTTAGGATAACATCATTTGAGACTTTCTCATAAGGAGTTATTTTCTCGTTATTTATATCCTCCTATCATTCTCACTAATAATTATGTATTTATATATCTATATGTTTTTGGAAGATCTATTTGTCAATATTTTATGTCTTGAATCTTGGTTGGATTCTCAGATATGCATTGGAAAAATACTTTAATGAAGTCCTTCATTGCAGGAGTTGTGAGACAATATCGCTTTTTTTTGTAGGTGGTTCAGTTTAGGGTAGGCCAATTGATTCAACCCTATTTTTTTATTTAAATTATATTTATTTCAATTAATGATTTAAAAATAATCTAATTTTGAATTGGTATTCAGAATTTTATTGTCATGAAAATTTGGAAAAAATCCACAAATTCTAGTGAATTGTGATGTGTTTCGGGAATTTTATGGAAAATTGGGAAAATAAAAGGTGGAATTTAAATTGTTAAATTTCTTTTTGAAATTTCTTTAAATTTTTTATTTTTTAATAATGGATTAATTTTTTACTAATAACCCATACAGTTTTTCCTATAAAAATATTGAGTTGATTTAAAACCCTTTTTGGTTATTAAAAGGAAACATGAATATTGAAATTGGAAAGGGATTAAAACATTCTTTAGAATAGTTATGTCAATTGAAATTAAAAGAATTAATTTTTTGAAATATGATTTTGTACTACCATAACCGACTATTTAAAAATATATTCATTATTTGGATAATTTTTTGGGAATATTATTATAGAATTCATAGTGAGATCCTACTGGGCTTTTATCTCACACCCTATATGTGCCTTCATGTGTTCGTAGATCATCTTATACCATGTTTAAGAAATGGTAATGTTCCGCTTGAAGGTAGTTCATGTTGTTTATTTTTGGGACTTATAGAGCTATGTCCCTTGGGAATTGGTTTTTTATCTTTCTATTTGTAGAAAATTTATTTTTACTTTGGTTTATATTCCAACATTACTTTTAGTTCTTGTTTTCCCTATGAAATTTTTTTTGATCATTACAACTTGTAAGTGTTTCTCCTTTTTGTGTTAAAAATCATTCCCACATTATCTATAATGATTCCATGTGCAAGTTTCCATCACCTGGGGTATGTGAATTCCATTTGTTCTATGTCATGATTGGATTGGGTATTGGGTTATCATGATTTATATTCTATTTCACGACAAGAGACTTGCAATATTTAAAATCTTCTAGAGATGAATAGGTTTTTGTTGTTACAATTTATACAATATTCTAATGATCACAAAAAATTAATTATTTTTTTCTAGATAAATAATTATTATATACATGTATGGAACTATAGATTATGTGTTAAATTATGTAAGCAAGGCAATGTTTAATCTTTTAGAATTAAAAAATACATACTGTTTAGGTGTGGATGATGATAGAAGATCCACATCTGCAGGTGAATTCATTCATCAAAAATAATATTTGAGTTGGAATATAAATATGTAATATTTATTGAATCATAGTACTACAAACAGTGAGTGCATAGGGGTCAATCAATAAATAATGCATCAAATGATAATTAAGACATAGTTGAATTATATTATTCTTGAAGTGATGCTTCCACTAATGTTGGGATTTGGTAATCAATTTTCTATCAAACTATCCTTGATTCTGGTCTAATAGCCTATGTGAAATTTAATTTATATTTAATATAATATCATCATGTATCATATTGAATGAAATGATAAAAAACGTGATTTTATACATATATTGGAGTAGGTTGGAAAATGTTTCACAAAACCATTTCATGTGGATACATTTCTAATGTTGTGGTTGATTTTGGGTTTTATAAATCACTATTTTTATGGATAAAATATATGATTTTTTGAGATATTCCTTCTAGAAATTGTATATTTTTTTTCAGAGGGTTACAAATATGACTTCATAAATATATTAATAATTTATTTTTGATTAAAATGTTAATTGGAATAAAATTATTTTCTAATGTATACATAGATTTTTTCATAACATATTTAGGGAGATTATATATTTAAGTGGAGTTTTTTAAAGAGGTAATATATGATATTATCATGACTCATAAAAGAAACATTTGTGAATAGTATTTTGAAATTATTAAATGAAATATTACTTATAAAGTTTTTAGTAGTTTATATGTTTGAATTTTGGATTTTAATGTTTTATCTAATGTGATATTTCATATAGAGTTTTTCAATGACTACATTGTTGAAAGCATTTTTTTAAAAAATAATTGTTATCTATTTATTAGAAATGTTTTGTAGGATTAGATATTTTATGTAATGATCAATATCACTATTTTCATACAATTACTGTGATATGTTCCTTTGTTGAAAATAAAATAAAAATCAAGAGGTTATTTAGACTATGACATTTTGAGTTGAGTTTGTTGGACTTGTCTAGAAGTAGATGAATATGACTTGGGAATTATCATGGTGTAATCTATTTTGATAAAAAAAAATTTGTTGTCTTAATATTTATCAAATATAATATAGAAATTTATGTTTATATTCTTTATTTTAAATTTTCTTGATAATCATTATTAGGATTCCTGAAAATAAATTATGGGGTGATATTTTTGAGTAAATTCAAATGGTAAGAAAGGGAAGAAGATGAAGGCATATTGTTGGATGGGGGAGTTTTGAACCAAATACATGAATTTAAAAATATACATTTTATTTGTAGGGTTATCTATAGGAAAAAATGCAATTATTTCATATCCATATATCTATGAGGAATGATCTTGAGATTTGAAAATTTGGTTATGTCACTGATTACGTAAGAAAATCGATGCATATTATTTTTCTACTATAGGGGAATATTTACTAATATATGAATTTATATACATGTCTTTTCACATAGTATAAATGGTTACATCAGTGAATCAATAATAAGGGTGAATGAAGCATGTTTTAAAATAAGGCATTGTTTCATATTTTTTATACTCAAGATAAAATATTGATATATGAAATAAGATATTAAGGAATTCAATTGAGTTGCGCAATAAGTGCCATTATAAAAGGGATATATGACTACAAATATTATATATTAATCATTAATATGTGGATATGAGGATATTTTTCGATGAACATTTTTTTGAATCTGAATGTGAAGATGATTTTGTAAAATAATTTAAAATCAATGGTTTTAGAAACATTAAATTGATGATCTTGAGGATCTTTAGAAAATTCTAATATAATATTGTTATATTCGGTGTTAATATATTATTTTTTCATTTAATAAATTTCAACAAAATTGAAATTCAAAATGTTGTATTGAATTTTTATTATGAATATTAGAGATAGTTAATAAAATAATTGTATCATTTATTTTATATTATTTATATATAATGTTTCTATAGTTTTTGTAAATACAAAATATTCAAAGAGATTTATCTATGGAATATGAAGGAATATATAGGATTAAATAACAATAGTTTGATGTTTACTGGTGTAATATAAATTAAAGAATAATTACTGAATTAGAGAATCACAAATGTGTGGAATCCTTAAAGAATAATGAAAATTAGTGTATCATGTGGTTGATGTTTTATTCCATTATTAAATAATATATCATGTTATATAAAGATTTTGAGATGAAAATGCACTATAAAAGAAATATAGTTAAATTTATAAGATCGATATACCCCTTGTTGTACACCCATATTTTGGAAGGTATCCCTTATATTGTGATTTTTGTGTTTATAAGTATTTTGGGTAATTGATGGGATTGAAGGGTTATCATTCAAAATGTATGGTGGAGAAAGTGGATGCACATGGGATGCACATTGTTCATATATGCCATACTGATATCTGAGTAGAAGATATGAACAATAAAAATTTTATCTAGTAGCTTCAATAGAGTGGGTGCATGGTTTGGGAGACCATGCTAGGAGGTTGTGTGAGGGTTTACATAAGGCAGTCGATAAGGAAAGTATAGAACACATTCTGTCTAACCATGAAAAAAAATAGTGTAGAGATAAATATAGATAAAAATAGTATTTGACAATTTTTTCCACTAACTCCCTCATTTACATTCCCAAATATTTCATTATATGGATAAATGTTATTCTCTTCATCTCATGGTTTCCTTTGAAAACATGTAAGATTGCAAAATTTTATAGAGATATCTCAATATTGTATTTTGGTAGACTTTTTTCATTTTTTATTATATCTTTTTGAGTTTTAACATTGGATTTTTTTGGTTGAAACTATAATATTTTGGAAGGAAGTGGGTCAATGCATGGTTGGTTAACAGTTTTCCCAATACATGCCCCAAAATAGAAAAACATGACAGCACAAATAGAGTAAATTCTCATGGCTTTTTAATGGTGTTTTATACCATGTTCCCTTATAGTAGAAACTATATGAATCCCAATATTGTGGTAAATTGTTAGGCACATAGATGGGGGAAACTGTACACCCCGAGTAGAAAAATGTGCCCAGGGAATTTGAAAACCCATAAAAGTAGATTAAATTTTTATTGAACTAACTAAATTCACTCTAAATAGACAAAAGATCATTCAGAAACGTTTTATCTCTTTTTTGGAAATTCCTTGATGTAATCCAAGGCCTTTTGACATCCGTTCATGGAAATTCAAAACTCAGATTGATGACATTCTCCTATCACGTTATCATATTATCATCTCGTGTGGTCTTCATTATCTCATATCTATATTTCTATAAAAAATGTGTTTTGTTCCCTCTAATAGAAATTGTTTTAGATCTATTATTGATTTATATTGATTCTCTTAGTCATGGATATAGATTTTGGATCCAGATATTATTCTTCTTTGTGATTATTGTTGATCCACATAAATTGAGATTTTCTATTATTGAATGATCGAAATCAATCTTGATGTAGGTTGTATAAATTCAATTCAAATAGTATTTAATTTCAATTTCTAGTATCTATCCTATGTTATTAGTGGGTATGTTTTATAATTGAATTTTGAATTGAAAAAAATAATTGATTAATTAATTTACAAAATCAGGGAATTTTTTTAGTTTATTTCCAATGTAAAAACAAAATTTTGTTCAAATTTTTTATATTGGATATTTGTGTAATTATAGTAGTTGATTTGTTCTTAAATTAATATAATGATTTTATTATATATTTCATAGAGATATTTATATTGTGTAATTGGTCAATTAATTTTATTTTGAATTAATTTACAATTAGAATTACGAGATGGTTGAATTGACCTTATTGTGATAAGGTGTTATATAATGTAAATGATTCATTGTTGTATAACATGGAATTTATCATATTGTTTCATGTGATTAATTTATCGAATCCTGATGTTTTTATATATATTAAATGTTATATCATGAAGTGAAATTAGAAGAGGTCTTAATGTTTAATATCCTTGATTAGTTTGATATATGTGATATAAGTGTGATTTATTTGTATAAGACTATGGGATAGGGAATGAAGATTCATAGACTCATATGATAGTGTTAGTGTAGGACTGAGAACAAGGTATGAAATTATCATTTTTGACAAATGACTGTGGGATAGGGACTGAGGCACCAAATACACATATATAGTTACTAGTGTGGGAAATGGACTAAGGATCTAAATACCCAAATGACTTTGTGGTCTGGGACATAGACCTAACATATAAATAACCAAAATGTGTGATACATTACATTCAACGCCCATGATTTTGGTATTGGAATATGGTTGTAAATTACCATTGTGTGAAATGGAATGGAATGGATAATGAATGACCATGTGTAATAATTAATTTATATTTTCCTATGTGATATAGTTCAGAATCTATAATGGGATGATGTAGGTATTGATGGTGCATGTGTTCTCAGGATCCTGGTGGTGCATGTGGCTAAATTAAATAATATTGTAATTTTAGTAAATATTTACATATGAATATTAATTCTTTATTTATATAAATTAATACACTTTTATTTATTGTATATTGTGTTATATGTCATTCGTGGCGCCCGACTGAGTTTTACCAACACTATACTCTGGTTTCTTCATCTATACCCAAGTAGAATTCATTTTTGTTTTACATCATAAGAGAAAGAGACATATGATAGATTGATGAGTTTGAATAGATCAATGATGTGGGATCTAGACCGGATTCATGACCCTCTTGGGAGTTGTAAGCATCTTTATTTATATTTTTTTTATATTGACACTTGAGATGTACATGGAATGATATCTCTATAGTTTAGGTTAGGTCATTGTAGTTTGGTTTAATACATCAGTTGATGTCGATCATATTCGGATTATCGTTATATCATTTAGATATTGACCATTTTTTTCTCATGTTTTACTAATTTGATATAAAATTTATAGTCTCACCATGATAGATATTTGACCATCACTACTAGTCGACATACTCTATTGTACAAGGGGGGCATTCTAGATGTCATGCGACTGATTGACATTATGAATTACTTTGTGGAACTTGGATCAGTATGTTACGAAGTGGTATAAGAGGTTTTTTCTTTTCATTTTTGTTTTCTTAGTATTTTTCAAAGGTATAAATGAGAATATGATGAGTCACGCCTAGCCTATGAGGTCGTTCAAGGGAGTAGCTAACCCATGTATTCAGGAATCCTCATGTATCTATTATAGGATTATTATTATTGATATGTGATGATTCAGTTGTATGGTATTTCACCTTGAGAGAGTAATATCTAGTGTGATGAGATAATTTTTTTATATTTTTATGAGATTTCACTCTTGACCCATAATGGAATGATAGTTTAGTTTCATTCAACATCCTAAGAGATAATAATTATTATGTGGAACTTATCAATATAGGATTTCATAGGGATATATTTTTTCTCTATGTTGTTTAAATGAGAAAAGATTAATTCTTCTCTTATGTGTTTTAAATTATATATATTCCTAACATGATTTGATAATTATAAAAATGATTAAAAAATTAATACATGGGATTCTATTGAGAAATTAGATTTCAATAATGAGTTTACACTTTTTTAACAGTGTCCCAGATGTAGGATGGTTAAGGGTAGCGATAACGCCTCAATTATGACCGTCTGGGGGGTTTTGGTGGATGAATGGTTATAGTTTTTTTGAATCCCCATTAATATGTAACTATTTTTGAAATGATTCCTAATATGTGTGTATTGAAATATATATATAATCCTACACAAATATACTTATTGATATGATAATTGGAGATGGAGGATTCTAATTACCCTACCTCAGTTGTACCTGATGAACCAATAGTGCTTGGTTGAGGAGTAGGTGGAATGCTTTGGGGGAACATTCCTCAATTAATAATGTTCATAGAGATATACCTACAGAGGTTATTGTAGACTATTTCTGATTTGATATAGTATTTTTAGTGGCATAACCCTACGACATTCAATGATGTGGGTGGACCTATGGTAAAAGAGCTCTGCATTAAGTCCATGAAAACTATATATGGCCATTTAGAGACTACTGCAGAGAATAGTTTTATGTTGGCTACTTATATGTTATAGTGATTAACAATTTTTTGGTGGGATATTACATCTTGGACAATTCAAACATATTATATGAGATGTAATGAATTTTTCAGAGATGTTATAGGTGCTCTTTTGTCTTGAGACATTGAGACATGAGAGAGAAGTTGTGGTAATGTGTTTGAATCTGGGGAGCATGTCCATGATTGACTATGATAGTCACTTAACTGAATTGTATCTCTTTTATCAGGCACTATAAGGGGAGGAAATAGACATGGAATTGAATTTTCTGAATGGTTTATAATATGTGATTAAATCCAAATTAATATCGTTCAAGTGAAAAAAAAATTTCTATAGTGGTGGATCAGGATGTAATATTTGATGGAAACCAGAAATATGCTTTTCGTGTGGGGAATATTGTCTCTAATAGATGATCAAGAGATATTAAATTCATGAGTAGGAAGCATATTCCTGAAAATGTTGATGATATCATTGTAAGGAACAGTGGACTGGGGGATGGATCAACTAATTTGGATTATACCTGAGTGTTTTTTCACTAGTGTGGTACGTCAGACCACCTTAATGGATATTTTCATCAACCACTAATAGATTTCCAAGCATACGACATTATGGGACATATGTAAAGTTTCATTAAGAATCCATGGAATTTGATACGTGATGGGAAACCTAGAAAATACAAGAGTGAGTGAATGATATCTTCTACAACGTATCAGTATATGAGATTGAGTTATACAGGCTGTGGTGGTACATGCAGCAGTCATGATGGTTCTATGAAAGAGACCCATATCAACAGAGTGGTGCATCTTAAGGGACTTAGGATAAAACACATAAAAGAGGGTCATGTTAGATACATGCAGTTCATCGTATATTTGTGGAAAACAAGGTTTCACTATAGACAATTAGAGGTACAATTTCTGTGGATTCTACACTAGAGAGTTACATATTTGATACTGGTTCATCTCATTATTCTATATCTAAATAACATGTTAATGCATTGAGAATGGCATTTGTTCTTGGGATTAGGGTGATAAAGATCGATACACCATTTAGAGTACATTCGAGAGACCTTTGTTTCATCAAGTAGTTTTATCTTGATGTTGGGGAATATTGTTTTCTATGTGATATTTATATTCAAGATTTGTTAGGGCTTGACCTAATTTTGTTAATATATTATTTTGTGAAATACCAAGTCCATATTGAATTTTACAGTATTATATTGATATTTGTGTCTCTTTTTGGCAATATTTATATGATTTGTGGATAGTGGGATATCTAGGATCACCATATTTATTTGTTTCATCAATAACTAGGACATATCACACCCCAATTTTCAATTTGTTTGCTGGATGACAATGGTGCGAGGCATGATCTATTACCACCAATAGTTGACTGGTCATACTAAATTTTTCTAGATGACTTATTAGGGATTCCAATTAAGAGATATGTTACAACTCATCTCATGATAAGGGATGTGCTAGTTTATATTATTCCATAGAGAATGGAACCAATAGATAATCAAGCTCATATGGCTCGAGTAAATGAATAAATGGATAAGGGGTTCATCAATATGATTATGTCACCTATGGGTTCTCTTGCATTGTTTTATATTAAGGATGACGGGAATATAAACATATGTATTGATTGCCTAATGTTATACCATATGAAAATGAAGAATTGGTATCCCCTTTCACGTAACGATGATCTAACTGACCAATTTAGTGGATCTTATATTTTTTTCATGATTGAAATGAGATTGGGGTATCATTAGTTGAGGGTTTGAACTTATAAAACACCGTGAACAACATTCTAAATTAAATGTGTCCTTTATGGGTTTGTTTTAATTCCATTTGGGTTGGTGAAAATTCATGATGTAATTATGGAATTGATTAAAAACCCATCCTCCCATACATAGATCAGTTTGTGATTGTTTGTTTTAATGAAATCTTTGGGTACTCCAAGATAAATTACTATAATTACCAATATCAAGATATCATTCCTAGAACACTGATTGGGATTCATCTATACACTAATCTATATATTTAAATCTTATATATTTATCTAGTACATTTCATGTGTCCCATTATATCAGATTAATGAGTGGAAGTGGACCCAGAAAAGGATCATATAGCTGATTCACTAGAGAATACCTAGACTTATATGGATATATATAGATTTTAGACGTTGTAAGACTACTATCATAGTAATACAAATGAGGTTTACCACCTGAAGGGGAATCATTTTGTTTTTAACAAGAAGGGACTATTTTTTTATTGTCCTTGAGTATGGGAGAATAACATCTATGATAAGAATAAGCACTTGTGTATGGCACCAATATTGATCCAACTTGATATATGGGTGGAGTATAAAGTGTTTTGTGATTTTTTATGATTTGTAATAGATCAGTGCTGATATAGGGAGATCGAGTTGTTACGTATTGGTATTAGAATTTGAGGCCATAAGTATGAAACCAGCCTATACAAGACATAAAATTTGGTGTAGTGGTATATTATTTGAATTTTTTGAGGAATTATCTATTGGTATAAAATTTTACTATGTATAATCATAACAATGTCTTCATTTGTATCATTTTACTAGAGTGTTTTAATATATAGAAGGTGATATGGGTTGATTATATACAATCATTTGACATAGATCTAGAATATACAACTCGGAAGGGAAAAACTGTTGTTAATTATTTAAGTATGAAAACATATAATATGGTATTTTAAGAGACTTATGATAAGTGGAAAATGATGGCTATACTAGAAGAGATGCGTGTTCTCATTTTAGATAGCCAAGAGAATAAGCATTTCATATATGATTTAGTGGAGTCTACACTTGTGAACTAGATCAGGAAGAGATAGTATGAGGATCTGAAGTGTTTTACATTAAGGGAAATCATGGAATATTGGGAGTCACCATCACAATACACCATAGATGATGATGTGAGCATCTTATTTAGGTGTGTGTGTTTTTTATTATGAGTATGTGCGAGGAGTTGATATGTGAATTTCATTACTCAAAGAGGGATGTGCATCATGGATTTTCAAAAATGTACCAAGAACTTCATTGATAATATTGTTGGTTCACAATAAAATAGGTGACAACAAGATTTGTGACACATTTCTACACCAATCAATAGGTTGAGGAAACGAATCAAGATACTGGTGGTTTATTAAAGTATTTTACTATTCCAAAATAGAAGTGGGAATATTTTACTAGGGAAATTACAGTGGGTCTCCCAGTTACATCTTGTAATTATGACTCTATTTGATGGTTTTAGACTAAATGATGAAATAATAACATTTTTTCATATATGAGATTCTTTATCAGTAGATAAATTTTAATTTTTGAAATTTTGAACGATATTTAATATACATGGGGTTATTGAGAGTATTTTTTAGACCATGAATCTTATTTTACTTTATGCTTTTGGATGGTCTAGGAGAATTCACTTGGTACAATGGTTTTAATGTGTACAGAATTTCACCAACAAACAGATGCATTATTACAAATAATATATAGGTTCCAGAGGATATGCATAGAGTGTGCTTCCTAGACTTTTATGTGTCATGGGATTATCCCCTATAATTATTGGTGTTCACCTACACAAATAGTTATCATGAAACTATTCAAATGGATCCATACAAGAATTCTTATAGTTGTCCAATGACAATCACTATATTTTGAATAGAGGTAGGTGAGTTTGAGAATTTATGACTAAGTATCATACAAGGGACATCTTATTGGGTTTTTTATTTAGAAACATATGACTACATCTCAACTTCTAAAAACATTATTTGCTAATAGAAGATGGTGAAACTTTTAGTGTATGTATGGTGATAGTTTGTTCCATTAGGTGTCTCCTAGATATGGTCATCATAGGATTCTGAGTTATGGAATGATGGTGCCTATGTTTGATGGACCATTTGAGGTTGGGGAGAGAATCATTCTAGTGGTGTAATGATTGAATAATACATAAAGGAAAAATATTATTGATGTTGTTTTTCATGTGAGAATTCATCTGTGGTATAACACCTTACCATATAATGTGGATGATATGGATAATGTTAAACTTTAGAATAATGAATCATTGTAGGATAATCTGATACGTGTGTTGGTCATAATGATAAAATTATTTGGGAAAATAATATTTCGATATTCTCTGTGTTGTATAAACATGTGAATTTTTAGGCTAGATCATGAGGGATATATGAAGAAATGAGGGCTTAGTGGCCCAATATTTTTACTCGAAATCATACAGACAGTTGGGGGTATAACTCAAGGATGTGATATTATAAGGGGGAGATTGTAAGATCCAAAATATTTTCAGATATTTATGAAGATATTTTATTGGTACAGTTTTTTTAGAATATATTTTATGGGGTTTACCTTGGGATTGTTTTAGCTGAAATAAATTTTTTTTGGAAGGATGTGGGGTAGTGCACAGTTGGCACATAATTTTGAGAAACTGTGTGCCCCTTTACAATAAACAGTGCAAACCAAAACAGTAGTTATTTTCATTGATAGGGCATGGTTTTTAAAACCATGGACTAATCTAATATAAACCATGATAATCCCAAAGATGTGTTTCACTATTAGCTATATGGTTAGTGGAAACTATATTCCATTAGAAGGAAATCATTCACTTGAAAATTTAATCCACAAAAAATTAGTTTAAAAATTCAACATCCTCTAAAATTAACCTTATATCACCCCTATCTCCACCCTAATCATTTCCCTAAATTTATAGAGGTTCTTGGATAGAATTTATGTCATTAATACCTACATTCGTGATGATTCTAAACATGAATTTTAGATATGAACTTCTCTCAGTAAGAGATTTTCATATTAATTTGTTTCTTTACTCTCATATCTCTCTTTTTAGATAATAAAGAAAATTGTTTCCTCCTATATTGATTGTTCTAGATCTATTCTTGATGGATTTTTATTCTCTTGATCTCAGATAGTGGTTTTTTATCTTGACCTCAAACTTCTTCATTATTTTGGTCAAACCGCTTCAATTGGACTTTTCTATTAGCAATTATTCATCATCAATCTTGAGGTAGATGGTCTAAATTAAATACCCAAAGTATTAAATTCTAATTTAATTTATGTGTTCTTAGATTTCAATTATTAAACTTTAAAATTGAATCATTAATTGAATAAATAAAAAAAATAAAAACATTTAATTCATAATATATTTAGTTAGTTTATTTACCATGTATTAATTTAGATAAGATGAAATTAAGAAAATTAGTAATTTCATTTAATTAATTAATTAATTGGTTATTTAATTAATTTATTGTAAGATTATGTAATTTATGATTAAATTGATATTTTTTATTTTTTAAATTAATTTTATTTGTAATCAATTGAAAATTAGAATTATGATTATGTAAAAATTACATTAATTAGTTAAAAGGATGTATGAATTAAATTTTTCATATGGATTTAACGGTGAATTTACCAGGTTGTTCCATGTGTTTAGTATATTGGATATTGATTTATTTTAATAAATTGTGTAGTATATCTTTATTATAAGCGTGATAAAAGGGTTAATGTTTGTTAATCATGATTGATTATATATATGTGATATATTTGTGATTAATTTATATATCAGTGAATAATAAAGAATGAGTGTCCAATTACCCATATGATATAGTTAGTGTCAGATACGAACTAAGGATCTAAATACCCATGTCTGATAAATGAGCTTGGGATAGGGACTGAGGCTCAAAATACATATATTTAGTCACATGTGAGGGATAGGGAATCAGGATCCAAATACCCATATGAATTTGATGTGTAAGACATTTACATAGGCTCCAAATACCCATCAAGTTATGGAAACAATGTCCTATACACATAATATTGGAATTGGACAATGATTACAAATGACTGTGATATGAAATAGAATTAAATGCATAAAGAAATACCATGTGTTATAATGAATTTTTAATTCCATAGATGATATGGTTTAGAATTTAGAAAAAGATGAAATAGATAGTAATGGTGAGTGTATCTTCTAGAACCCATGGGTTTATGTTTATAAATTAATGAATAATTTATGTTTTATAATTTTTTACTAACATATTGTAATTTTATTCATTATACCACAATATACACTATTATGGAATGGATATTGATTTATATTCCATTTTGGGTGGCCTACTATGTTGTACTGACAGCCTACTTAGGCGGCCTAATCAGTACCCAAATTGACATCATGTTTTTCAGCCAAGATAATGGAAGGATTCCTTTGTATGATAAATGTAGTTGGATAAATACTTTATGAGGGAACCATACATGATATAGGACCCTATTGGGATTTTTCAACATCTTTTTTTATTATGGATTTTTCATATTGACAAGTGAACCATTGTTGGCATGGAATCAATATTCTCTTAGTTGTATATTTTATTCAGATTTCAATCATCATTTTATATTTATCTAATCATAGTTTTGGACATCCCTTTCACATAGTGTTTATTTATTTACACAAAGTTACTTCCTTGATAAAGTGTGTAAATTCTACCCATTATCAATATTAGGCCCTCGTAGATAGTAAGAAGAAATTGGTGCACATGAAGGCGCATCTGAGATCATGCGACTGATTTTCTCAGTGAATTGGTGTGTTCGACACTATTTGGGATATTACTAAATATCATATTTAGAGATCTCTTTAATTTCCAAGATATGTGACTGAAAAAAAATTATCATATGTAGAAAATGTTTGAGATTCAATTACCATTAATGGATTGTATTTCATCCATAGATTAAGGTATCTATATATAATTATAGATTGTATATGTAGTCTTTGAATGTAAATACTAATATATTAACGTTAATGTCAATAAAAAATCAATCATCTTATTTAATTTCATATATCCGTATATTTAAATTCTATTTTGGCCATTCTCATTCATTGAAAATACATTTCAAATAAAATAACCATAACATTTTTACCTTCCATTCTACCAATTACATACAATTTTTAGTGTTTATAATCAAATTAAAATATTCATCAACATATCTAATTAGATAATAGTGCTTTTATAACATAAACTCTCTCTCCCTATCTATCTAAAAAAATTAAATATCATTTATCGGGATATGATACATTATTAGATATCAAATAGAATATATGTTCCATTATATGATGGTGGTTTCCACCACATGAAGCAGTCAAACATTATTATACCATGCTTATGGGGTAATTTGTTTCTATGTGGGAATATAAATTAGACATAACCCTAGTAAACATACATTACATTGTGATAACTGTTTTAAACTGAACAGTGTTCTAATTTTATATTTTTGGAAAATAACCAAACATTGGTTATGGGAAATCACATATATACTATTATATCTATTATGAACCATTTCTATAAATAAATATGACTTAATGTATTTCACAAAAAACAATATGAAAATTACAATAATTGGGCATATAAACTCTTCTATGTGTAATCTCCTTAGGGGTTTTCCAATAGTTATATAGTCAATTTATGTTATTCAATGATTAATTTCTAAGGATTCTACTATGATTTCTATCGTTAAAATATAAGAACCCTAAATCTATAAACATAGTGTTCTTATATTGAATATTTAAAATTGAATAAAATGAATGAGATCACATTATAGTGGATCTGAAAGTTTTATAAAATTATAATACCAAATACGAAAATGATTTTGACAGAAAAGGTGAATTAAAAAAAATAGAACATAAATATTCATAGAAAATTTCATTATTCCTCTTACTATATCCCTCATACATTCATATCTCTTTATTTAGTTACCTAGGGAAATAAGAAACCATCTAACTGGTGGAGCTCAATTTTTTATTAAGGGGAATCATATATAGGATTCTATCACTGAAGAAACAATGAATAAATAATATAATATATATAAATAATTACTATATAATTATATATAAATAATATGATTAAAATTATAAATATCCATGGATAATAAATATATGGAATTAAATAAAAAAATGGATTACAATATATGATCTCATTTTATTAATTGTATAATTCCATAAAACCTAAACATTCCTCCAAAGAGTAATTCGAAGAAATATTTAATAAATTAGAATTTTTTTTTTTGCTAAATTGTAGAACATCTTTTTTCCGTAGACGTTTTAATGAATAAAGTGGATATATAATTTTTCCCCCTATCTCGAAGTAATAAGTCCATTATAACCATTTGGTGACTGATATTTTATAATAAAACACATCAAAAGGATAACAAAGTAACCATTTATAAACAAATGTACTAGTAATAAATACTTGTATGTATTGATGAAATGTTTATACATATATCTAATGATTCCCTAGTTAACAAAACTACATCTATATCTAAGATAATATCCAACAATATAGAAGTAATTATATAGTAATAACAATTATCATTATTGTATCATTGATAATTTTGGAACTGGTTGTGTACATTAATTGTATAGAGGTGTTAAAAGGTTTCAATGAATAAAATGTTAGGTGACCATTGAAATGGAAAAATAAATTTCTATATAAGGATATTTATAATAATATAATTTCCAATATGTTTGGTGAAAATAACGTTAATTAAAAATTCGTTTTAATAATAAATAATAACTTGTAATAATGAAACAAATCATAATTAAAAATTGATATGTAATGGAATTCATATAATTTTCATAATGAAATTAAGATAATTGATTATAAACACCTCCTTGTTATATCCCTTTAGAAATCTTGTTGATTAAATCCTTATATCATTATATTTTCATATCTCTAAAGATACATGAAGTGATGGGTTTAGGAACCCTTACAATACTATGAATATTGGGAAAAAAATTAAGACCATTTTAAATATAGAAATGACTACTATTTTAAAATATAATCTATATATGTCTCATTTAAAATCATATTTAATGGAAAATAAAAGAAAATCAATGATCATTTTTTTAGTGGAGAGGAATGTGAGAGTGGTTTATTGTTTTTTCATAACTTTTAGTGTATTTCCATGAATGTGTAATGAAAATCCTTAGAATTTATGAGGTCGAAAATTTTCTAACAATTTTACATCACATGTTTTGAAACACTTTTTTTTGTAAGTCATATTTTTAACATGTAATATATCAGAAAATAGAATCTAGATATTATGGTTATATGAAATAGAAAATATTTATATTTACTAGAGAATTCTACTGAAAACTA
The DNA here is from genome assembly GCA_963277665.1 of Viscum album. Taxonomy (NCBI): domain Eukaryota; kingdom Viridiplantae; phylum Streptophyta; class Magnoliopsida; order Santalales; family Viscaceae; genus Viscum; species Viscum album. Next base: position 882,194,253 of record OY728166.1, read on the forward strand.
TAACATATATTTTGTGATTTGGAAGCAAAGTAAAAAGGATGAAAAATATATATCAATATTGAAAATTATATTTCTTAATTTATATATATGTTTATGAAATCTACTAAAGTTTTATTAAAATAAATTTTTATCATTCTAGTGTATGAATACTTATGATATATCAAAATAGAATTATAATATATAAAAAGAAATTATTAATATTGTAAATTTTTATAATTATAATTAGTAGATAATTTAAAAAAATTATTTCAAATTTGTATTTAGTTTTATGAATATAATTTTTTAATAATATTAATATTTTTGAAATAATATATCATTTGTACCTCAAAATCACACATTTGGAACTAAATATTTTGAAATATATTTTTATAACATATGTATATTGTTAAATTTTTTGTATTGAATATAAATTACTAATAAATAATAATAGCTAAATTATTTTATATCTTTTAATGGAAACATATTTATATATGGGATTCATTAATATAAAAATGGTCATTTATAGATTATACTATTTACATAGTCAAAATCTAATTATTGATATTGTATTGTTAACAATACCCCTTCAGCAGTATTATTTTCCATGTATATACATTTCGATAAAAAATATTGAACCAGTAATATATTTCTATATTATATTGTGTGATTTGTATTCCAAAAAAAAATTTCTTCGAATTATAATGTATCTCATGTATCTATCATTGTTTTTCTTAAGATTATATAGGCATCAAGAATATTGGGTTTTCATTATTGTGAAGTATTCTGTTGAACTTTTAGTGTCCCTTATTTTTATTGTAATTATTAATTTTTCAATAAAATATATATTTTCCTATTATAATGAAATAATTTAATAATCATTTTGAATTAGTTTTTTTTTGAGGAAGTGATTATTTATAATAATAATTTATTGGGTCATACATCCTATGTATATTTTAATAAATCATATTTAATTATCATTATGAATACATATTAATGTTTAATTATTTATGTAATATTTTAATTTATTAATAATGTTTACACATATATCATGTATTCTTATCTAATAAATTATTTTTGGTTAAAATAATATTACATTTAATTTAAAATTGATTATTGATTAGTGTATTTTTAAATAATTTTGATTGAAATGACAATGTTCTTAATCAATTTTTTCATAGATTATTTTAATTTAGATAAGGAGTTTTTTAATATTTATTAGTTTTTATACTCCATAATTAAGGTTTGAAATATATACTTATAACCCTCTTGTGATTATCTTTTTATATCCAATATAGATTGCGTGTGGAATTATTATTTATTGAAATAGGGGAGATCAGTAAAACAAGGATATAAGAAATAGTTCATTCAATTGGAATGGTTGTATTAGGAAAAAATGGATGGGTATATATGAGTAGTGTTGGTTGAGCTGTATTTTTTGTTTAGGATTAAAGGAGAGAATAGTTATGTTAAAGTGTATTTTTCGCATAAAGTATCTTTCAAAAGTACCCACTCCATCCAGATCATGGGAATCATGAGATGATTTTTAGGATTATCTATGTGCCAAATGATATAGTTTTTATAAATTTATTCATTAATAATTATGAAATTCCCTCACCATCATGTATCTTCATTTTTAGACAATGAGTTGGAGATAAACTGAGAATACCACATCCAAAAGGCCATGATGCATAGATTTTTAACATGATAACAACATCAAAATATGGGAGGGAGTACTATAATTACTCAAGAAAATAAGACAACATAAATAAATTCAATTAATAATATATATTATATTACTAATTGGAATTATCATTTCATAGAAAGTATTAATATAAATAATAATAATAATAATAAATCTAAATAAATTCATTTTATATTCAATGAAAAATAAAATTGAATCCCAACACCACTGAAGAAATCTAACCACCATGTTCTATTATTAAATTTGGAATGAAAAAAACCTATATCATAATTTTCTTTTATTGAAAATGAATATATTATTAGTGTGTATACATAATACATAGTAGGATATTCACTAGAAACCCTTTTATTTGAGGGGACAATAAATATTATTACATTTATGAAATGTTTATCATGAAAGATTACTAACCATGAACATTTTTATTTTTTAAACATTATATATCATTATATTAACATTCACATAAAAAAAATGGACAACATTAATTATACTGTCTACCTAAAAATTATAATTTCAAAAAGTCCCCCACATCATTCATACCATTCAGTAATCCATTAAGGGAATAAGATATCTCAAAATTACTTGTGTCATTTGAATACATCTTCGACAATGGAATCTAATATTCTTTATAATACAAAATTTAATATGGATTTCATGATATGTTAGGATATGTAGATCCAATAAAATATAAATGATTGAGATTACATTGGTTCCACTAAAATTTAGGATTATAAACTCAGAGTTCAACATTAGTGGAGGTGGTTACAATGAAATAGTAGAATATTAATTCATCAATCAAAAGAAATAATGAAAATATACATCTATATAATTAAAATAATATCTATATATGGTTATTTTCTCTATAAAATCAAACATTAATAACACTATCAAAATCATTAATTCATATTTTATTAAACTGTGTTATACATAAAATATTCACCCTATAAATCATAGATTTTACAAAATTCTTTATCTGGATTAAATATATATAGATTTAAATCATATTATTAAAAACATAATATCTACAAAAAATTCCAAAACAAATTATCCTTCTGTCTATCATACCTAATCAACCCTTATATAAAAAATAAAAAACCACATATCTCTTCACTTCAATCGGCATTGTAATACAACATGCATTTATCTATTAATGATAATATGTTAGTCATCATAATAAAAACAATATATTTGTTTTTTATAAAAACAGAACCTTAATTCACACCCCCTAGTATAAAACACCTGATGAATAAATTTAGAATATAATAGCAAGGTTGGATTCTCAATTAGATTCCTCCAAGAAAATACCACATTGATAAAATAAAACTATCATATTCTAAACATTATTTAATAATATATCAATTAATTGTATCACAAAATCATGTTCACCATTACCCTAATTGCGTAATAAAAATATTCTATCCCCTCATAATAATTTTATGTATTTTAATTTCCCAAAAAAAATATAAATGAAGGTGAATTTTATCTGAATCACTAAACTTATAAATGATCCATTTTATTCCATATACATATTTATATACTATTTTCCATATAGAAAAAACATATCCCTAAAAACAATCTCTGTAAAAAATCAATTAACACCCAATATCAATAGAAAAAGGGGTATTATAAGGGTTCGAAAAATAATTAATAATATTATTTTTAATATTCCACTTTAACATACTGCATGAATTAATATAATACAAAAAAATTTGGAGTCAAAAATTTAACCATAATATATTAACAATTATCATCAAATATTTATTATTTTATATTTATAAGATTAATATAAATCTTATTAATAAATATAGAATCTTTAATATTTCTAGACAAATTAAATATATTTTTCAAAAAAATACTTGGAATGTTTTTAGATAATTGATTCTAATTAGTTTTTTCATGAAGCTATGTAGAATTAAAGTCACGTTTTTTCATAATAATAATTTTACATTGTAACACCTCTAACAGAATAACCAATTTCAGTACAGTGAGCTACATGATCTCATTTGTTCCTATAAATATAAAAGAGGGTTTTGATTATATTTGAGGGTATGAAATGTATAGTGGGGAGACTATTACCTTAGTATCAAAATCCATACCTCTGAATCATATCAAGGAAAAATAATAGCATTAACCATTCCCAAAATAACTAGATAATAAAATTTATATACCAGATAACACAAATTTTATCATATATTTATTCCTAAAAATAACCATATACCCCTAATGTGGTATGTCAACCAATATTGTATTTATGGAAAAAACAAATATCTAATTCAATTTTGGAATTACTCCATATTCTATCTTGATACCACCTATAAACCCCTCTATTTGTCTCATTATATCCCATATATCGGGATATTCCCCTTTCTTGGATCCATAAATAATGAGGTTTTCCTGAAAAACTATATTATTATATAGTGTGTAGCTATAAATCTATTGGAAAAACACCAATTCATACTAACCATATGTTAATATTCATAAGACGGGTATACAATTAAAATAAGAAAATGATGATGAAAAAAAATCATGTTTCAATCAGCCCTAGTTTTTGAAATTCAAATTATGGTGTTGTTAATTCTCTATGGGGATAGTAAAAAATTCCACATTTATAGAAAAAATAAAATAGTGAGACTGAATAATTAAAATATCATATGTGGAAATATCAATATCAAATCCATGAGATAATAATTTAGTTAATTGAGGATTTTATAAGAAATCTATTTTATTTAAAATAATTTATACAAGTGGAAACAAAAATGTATGGGATTTGAAAACAGTTGAAATAATGAATGCAGAGAATTGAACAAGCATCATATTGGTTGTTTTGAAATTGGATCTGAAGGGAAGTGATATTTTTTTAGCTTTTATTGTTTAGGAAATATTGTATAATGAAATAATTTTTTTCATTATTAGGGTTAGATTTGTGAAAAGATAGATTAAATAGTCCTGAAATACCATCTTAAATACGATAATTAACCTTTTCCCATTATCAATAAATTTAGTGCATCGCCGAATTAGGTTTGTCTCGATACTAAATTTTAACATGATTACCCAAATTTCAATACTATTAATGTCTCAATAATGTTAATAACTTCTGTAACTAAAATTTTTATACATATTTAAATTTAAATTTATATGATAAATGGAATATATATATATATACCAATTATTAAAAAATGCGGCAACCCAAATGCATGATTGAATATAATAAAAACAGTCGAATAGTATTATCCCCATTTGGATACATTACCCGATAAAAATGAATGATTTACCTCATCATCCTAGAAATAATGTTGTATAGGTAAATGATGAATGTTAAATAAATAATTATATTAAGAGGAGATGAAAATAGACAATTAACCTACAAAGTTCATATCCTTATAGAATTAATTGGCCTATGGAAATAAAATTTGGTAGTATTAACATGAAACTATGTTTATAGACTACACTAGGGATCATGATTCATTTAGTTTATTATTAATAAGGATAATACATGAGGTCCTAAAATTTATCGGAAAATAATATCTTCCAAGTTAATATTTGGAAATGTTTTATGATGAAATACCTTTGTATTGTTTCCTCAATGGGTCTACCTAGAATCATTCATGACATGAATCCAGGTTTCATAGTGGAAATTTATTATCTCAACCACAAATTTTCATAATGTCATTTAATATCTTCAATTCATAAAATGAATGATCTTCTTTTCATGATTCATAATTTTATTCATCATTACCAAGATCCTAAATCAAAATTTCTTACAAGTTCATTAGTTTCTTCCCCGTAAAGTGACTTATAGGAAACCATCATAGTAGTATTCCAATTTAATATGGGAATGTTTTTCCATTTTCCCCATTTACTCATAAATTATGAATTATTTATGTCCTCCCAAAAATGAACCAATCATTAAATTTAATCAAATTTATTAATAATTAAATTTAAAAAAATTAATGTGTTTATATATCTAAATATTCAGTATGAAATGTACTTATCAAACCCACAAACATAGAAATTTATAATTTTCATTAAGGGAAGAATCATAACATACTGAAATTGACTCACACTATACCTTGATTTAAACACAATGTTAAAAAAATACATTGATCAAACGTGAAATTAAATATTCATGTATCATAAAGGAAAATACCTCATTTCTTCATTTCTTTCAAATAAATAATTCAATCGTGTAATTTATGTTATCCTCTTTTGAAAAAATATAATTTTTCATTAATCCAATTTAATTATAAAATATATTGTTAATATGAATTATATTAGGATTATATCCTATGATAAATTATTCTATAATAATATAAGTAAAATTTTAAATATGATTCATTACATATGTGAAGAAAATGATAAAAACAATTAGATTGTAACGCATCTGGCATCTACACATATAAATGATATAAATCACAATTAATAATTATTTATTACCATTTAGGGTCCAACAACATGGAGGCTTCACTATGTTCTGAAAAAGATTAAGAATAAGTAATTAAAAAATGGATTTGTGTTTATAACATAATTTCCATGATATTAAATGTTATGTTCAAATAATACCCCTTTATAAATTTAATCAATGACATACCAAAAAAAAGTCAAATTGGTTCATGGTAAATGTAATAATAATGAATTAATGAACCTGTTATGTGGTTTTTTATTAGTTTTGTAATTTTTATTTCTTTTAAAAAAAAATTGTGTTTAAGAGAAATCACACATCCAGTACATAACCATGTATGAAGAAAATATCATATGTTTGGTAATGGTTATTTTTCATCATCATAAAAAAGAACCGAAATTGAAAATATGTAAATATATATATATATAATATCATTATCATGATAGGTGAATGATGTAAATGATTAATGAATAAAATCATGGCCTCTTCAAAAAAATAATAAAAAAACACTGAAATAGTTTTCTCAATGATGTATATCTTTATCCATCATGGAATGTATCCCCTCCACACATAACCATGTAAATATATTGTAATATATTTATATATTTGAAGGGATGGATGAAATGGGATTGTAACTTAATCCTTTTCCCAAACTGGTTTATTAAAGGCTTCTACAGCCGTAAAATTGATAAATGGAATATGGGTCCAGTGATAATGTGTAAAAAAGATTAATGAATCTTATTAAAAGTGATTCTTTTCAATCATATTTTTTTAACAAGAAAACAAATTTATAAAAGGAAATATTCATTATTATCTGAATTAATTTAATTTATAATATAATGAAAAATATTTTGCTCAATGTATTTCCAATTAATAAGATGAATAGTTCGAAAAACAACTCATGGAGATGAATATGAATAATTACACTAATTAATGAAAATCTAAAAAATAATGTAATGGAAGAATATCATAAAACAATCACCTAAAATAATTACAATTCTTTATAATACAAGATTTAATAAAAAAACCACATTTTATCTCTATTATTTCTTTTCCCCATTTTTCAAATTCAAATATTTTGACAATGAATTTTAAATTCATTGGAAATTAAAAATCTTCTGTAGTTATTCTCTACCAATTCAGTTTATTAAATAAAGAATAATGTCAATTTATTCATTTGGAAATTAAAATATTTTAAATATATTAATTGTGGCTAATATAGTAGAAAAAATCAAAATAGATATCATATTCCCATTTTGAAGATTTCTTCAAAAAGGATTGAATAGGTAATGTCTACACCAAACAGATGACATGAATGAGTTTGGTGGTTTTTATTTATAATGATTCATAATTTTATTGGGGTTTGTGATTTGTAGTGATCCTAGAAATTCGTTTCATTTTTCGTTACAATGACATGACAATTTCAATAAAGTAAAAACAAATTGGAGAAATCACATTCCATATTCAATGAAATTTGAATAAGTTTGGTGATAGTTCTTATGGTCATCTAGATACAGAAAAATTAATGATGAAAAAATATAAAAAATCTAGTTTCCCCTCCAAGAACATATTTCCTTTCAATTATTGTATAGAACATACAAAATATAAAATCATTATTGTTGATAAATGATTACAAAATCATTTATTGTTCAGGGTCTAAAAATGGACTTATTTCTAACTTATCCTCTTAGGTTAGGATTCTTCCAACCTATCTAAACATCATTACTCTTCATGATGAAAAATAATGATTGATTTTTATAAGGCCCTGACCTAAAAACATACTTAATATTGATTTAAATGAATATCTCACATTGAGGATCATTTCAGGTTTAGAGTTTTAGAGAATTAGATCATAAATCATGAATTACATTCCATATTTAAACAAAGTGGTTATATAAAAGATATTATTAGTTTTTACCATCAATAGAAACATATTTCAAATAAAACAGGGATTATTTCTTAACACTTCCTTGACAATATCATCATATCATACACCTTTCCCTTGACCTGTGAAAAAAATTTCAAAAACTTGGGATGAGCATAAAAAGCTCAGTAAGGGATATAATAGTACGAAAAGAAAACATTAGTCCATGTATGAAGTCATACATTACTCATAAAACATAATCATCTTAACATACCTCATCAAATCATGAATAAATCATAGAAATCATAAGACATAAAGGTAACTTGAGGCATTCATAACATTCTTACGTAGGGAGCAACCCTCATGGTTACGTTTAGAATACCCATCACAGTATATTCCCTAAATCTATTCAGAGAAACAATAAAATTTAACTCCTTCGCGTAACCCAATGCATTGGAGATCTATATCTGGCTCACCCGCCCTTAGTTTATCACGGAACCACCCATCTTCATAACAATGCCCAAGAACCATAACATAATCGTATCACATAAAACATGCATAAAGGAAACATAACATTTCCACATTTCAATCACAAGATATCAATACAACACATTGATATAATAAAAACATTATGAAAACCATTTTCAATACCGAAATAAATGAAAATTAAAATATGGTATTTATTTTTCATTTTAAAAAAAGTTATGGCTTGAAGAGGAAGCTGAAACTCAAATAATGGTCACGGTGGCGGAGAAGTCATTGTCGCCGCATTCGTAGGAAAAAAAAAATTTACTTTTGTTGTTTAGTAAATGATTCGTATAAAAAAATATTCCTTTTGAATAAATATAAAAGTCATAGGGGTTTATACACCGTATAAAATAAAGTTGTGTATAAAAAAAATTCCTTAATGAAAGGAGATTGAGACGATGTCCCATACAAAGTCGGTATCCTTGGATTAAGGATAAATCAATTACATAATTATGTGTGACAAATGAATACACAAAATATAAGTGGATATTAAGTGTAAAACAATTAGAGGTTATTCGCACATATTCATATAACGACATATTCAAGGAGTACAAGTTTATACCAAAGAATCAAAATTGGGTTAAGAAGTTCCCTTGCAAAAATTTGATAGCCTAACGAAGTCACTTCAAAATTCAGAAAAGGAGTTGATGAGAGATGAAAGGGTATCTCATAACTTGTACATTAAATTTTCTTCAATAAGTAGATAGAAGAACATATCCCAACATTACAATATGTAAATTAAACGACCCAACAAAAGAAGTCGTTCCAAAAGAGGAGGGTGAAAGGTTCCCTTACCGACTTTGGTATCTTTCAAAACATACACCCCATGTTTGAAAAACAATAAAACATTAATGTAAATACCCATAAACAAAAGTATATTACACAAAGAGTAGAATAATGGGCAGTACATATACCACTCAAAGTAAATGGTGGAAAATGCAGCATAAATCTCACGGGAATAAAAGTGAGATAAAAAATCCCTTACGAAAACTCGGCAGCCTAACATCGCCACTTAAAACATCCAAAAATGGTTTGATGATATCAAATAGGGTCTCTCATAATATTAACATAAAATGTACAGATATATTAATATAAAAGAAAATCCCCCAACATAATATAGAGGAGCTTAAAATAAGTGACATAAAGGAGAGTACTTAAAAAAGAAAGAGAGGTTGGATCTTTTACGAAAATTTGACAGCCTAACAGAGCCAATCAAAACATCCAAAATGGATTGATGAGAGAAAATAGGGTCTCTCATAATATTAACATAAAAAGTCCAGTTGGAGTAATATAAAATAAAATCCCAATCATAAGAAAGATGAGCTTAAAAGGAATGACATAAAAGAGTGTACTTAAAAAGAAAAAGAGGGGTAGGATCCCTTACCTCGTATCCGACTTGTCTTGTTCCTTTCTTTATATTCCTGAATAATATACTTTTGTCAAATTAAAATTTCCTAAGGACATCTTTAAATATTACTATTCATTTCATATAACATATTGTAATTTTTTAATAATTTTTTAATAATGTTAGTTCATATCAGACGTTTTTGCCGATGTTTGGTACCTGATTCAAAAATGAACTTGTTGGAAAATAATTTTCCATGAAGTTATAGGTACATCATCTCCAAAATATTATCAATGATTTAAATATCATATATAACCAGTATATATTCATTTTATTATATTCCATAAAATTTGGAGATAAAAAATGAAATGCACCGTTCATAGAGACGGTAGGTCGTACGTACGCATGAACGCTACTTTCATTTCTTTGTCATATTAATGGAATTAAAAATAAATGAAAGATATATATATTATAATTATAGAATTATATCCATCATTTAGATGTAATATATGACATATATATCCATTATATATATGTACTTATAATACTACATAACATTTGGAGATACGAAATGAAATGTACCATTAATGGAGACGGTAAGCCGTACGTACACATGAACGCTACTTTTATTTTTATATTTTGTATTAAATGGAATGAAATAATAATGATATAAAGTTATATTATAATTCCAGTAGGATATCATATGCAATACATTTAATTCCACCCTTTATACATCCGACATATGGCATTAACGAATCAAATCACTTTGAGGGGGTGGTAGTCCGTACTTCCTAAAATGAAGATATCGCGTTTACCCATAATGGAAACCATAAAGGTATGCCATAAATGAAAAATACAGAAGCATAAGTAAAACATAAACATGTTATATATCATATATAAATATAGTGACATATTAATGGCCACCTTTGAAGGTGTTAAATGAATATTGAACAATCATCGTTTTGTGAGGCAGTAATTCGCCACCCACAGAAACAATATATCCTTTAAACATTAGATGGAGGTGTGTGAAAGTGTAGCATGAATACTTCTTATAACAACATCCTATTATATTGAAGATACTGGTGTTGTTACAAAAAATGTAATAAGAAGAGTTTATGGGGTTGGAGAAGCAAAATAAAATAAAAGAACACAAGTGAAGACATGACCTTAAAATTAGGTAACTCTTTTTTATTTGAGATCAAAGGATTCAATGGAATGGATTCTGCCCAATGTGAGGCTTCTAGGAGTAATAGAGGGATGTGGAGAGACAAAATGGGTAGGTTTTGGCCGATCCAAATGCCTGAGAGGTGTGGGTAAGGTGGTAGAGGTGGGGGCCTTTTATAAAAGGAGAGGAGGGGCACTCTTGGAATGTTATAAAATATTACTTTATTATAAAATGATTTTCGGATTTTAAATGTCCCAAAAGGATATAGTTAGATGATAAAGTGACAAGGTTTCTAAATCTACCCATCCAATAGGTGTGGGACAGGTGTAAGACTTATATTTCACCCTCTCTTCTCATTTTATTTAAATCGTTCATTTATGAGGTAATCACTGCATCATCACGGTGTCATAAATAAATTTATTTATTTAATGCCTAAAAATTATAAAAAAACTTTCATGATGTAGGAAATCGTTTTAGATTTATAATGAATATTTATAGTCAAAAAAATGAAATGTATAACCCCTTGTAAAAATTGTTTTAGTAAAACAACACATGTTTGTGACATTTTAATTTTTACTTTAAATAAAAAAGTTATTAATGTCATTTTCCAACCAAAATGGCTCCATGGGTTCCCCAAGTTGACCCATGGATTGTCTTGGTCGGAAACGACTCACAAAATAAGGGTCGGACATGTTTCATGGTCATTTCATATTATTATAACATTATCTTTATGTTAAATTACACTAATTACCTCTAATCGCGATTAAAAACATAAGAGTTACTATTCACCAAAAAATTATTTTAATCCCATTGAACCACATTTTACATCCTAGGTACAACCATGTATATTGTATTTTTGAAATTAAAATCACAGAAGTGGTAAATATTCATTTAAAAAAAATCATTTTATAAACTACCACTTAGTGGTTTCACTATTCATCAAAAAATGAATATTTTTAGAAAAATACCAAAAATTCATCCCATGCTATATTTGATATTCCGAATTCAAAAATGATTTATATATTAAAAAATTTAAAAAATATAAGTTCCATTAATTAATTTAATAACTAATTCCCACTGTCAAAATAAATAGCGTGTTTTTAAGAAACAATATCTATTAAAAGATTGACACTAGTTTAAGTCTAATTTAAAAGTGAAATTAATTCCAATGACAACTATTGTATTAAATGGTAAAAATATATTCTAATTTAACTTTAAAAACTATTAAAAAGATAATCTAATCATACTAATAAATTAGATTAAAAAGTGGTTTTGAATTTAAATACAACATTTTTCACTATTCATAAAAATGAACATTATCAGAAAAATACCAAAAATTTACACAAAGTAAATTTTGATGTCCCGATTCTAAAGAAGAATTTTATTTTGTCAAATATTAAACATAAAATTTCCAAAAAGTGGATTTAAAAGAGGTTCTCCATCAAAAGGCGATTAATCGACCTTTTAAAGAATATTAGAATGTTTACGCTTAAAATTGGATTCATTCACATTTTTAATACTCTAACATTTATTGTAAAAAGTAAAAAATATTTGAAAAACATATATAAACATTTTGTAGTTAGTTTTATTCATTCCCTCCATTACAACAGCTAGGTGTTAACTACTATTTAAAATAATATTATTTTATTATTAGGGTGCAACTTAAGATTCCCAAGAAACAAGTTGTTGCGTATTGGGTACGCCATCGAGCATATCATCCCCATTAAAGTAATATTAATATTTTATTCAAAAATATGGATAAATGTGAAAATGTAATATTCTTTATTTACCTGGGGTGTTACATCCTTCCCCCCTTTTGGGAATTGCGCCCTTGCAATTTTAATATTTGGCTTGGAAAATTCATTGAAAATCCCACATTGGAACAAGAGTTAGTAAAACAATCAATTTAAAATAAAGAAAGATAAATAAAAAGGTCACCCGACATAACCCATACTTGAATTCCATGTAAGAAAACATGGATATGGAGGAAAAAACAAAGGGTCATGTTCTAAGGGAGAGTGATAGAAAAAATGTTTAGGAGAAAGTTAACCACCAGAAAATCACAAATTGGTGATGGGTTAAACGGTATTTGATTCCCCAGTTGGAAAATTTAACAGACAACATTTTTGTTTTTAAGTTATTTTTCATTGAGGATTTTTTTATGAGCTTAACTAAATCATAAGGAAACATACGTTCTTATCGTGTAGACTCTCATATCCTACTATATTTGTTACACAAACTCATATTTTATCCAAAAGACAAGTATTTAGGATGACTTGTTCTCATTAAGAGTGCTATAATCAACTTCTAGAGAATCACATATTCCAAAAAAGAGAACTACATATTTCCAATGTATTTAGAAAAAAACCAAAACCAAAATTGTTAGTACGAGATCAGATAATCTACAAAAGTATAATCCTTTATAAAAATAAAATCTATTCTTAATCTCCAAAATTTGTCCAAAAAAATCCAAAGTTCGATGAAGACTATTAGATAATCAATTGTCCATAAAATTCTTCAAAGTAAACCAAACGAAGATTGAAACACAAATATTTGAAGAATTTAATCACATAGTCTTCCATGGTACAAATTAAATTTTATCTCCAAATAACATCAGTTTCTCTTAAATTCTCATATTGAATAGTAATTAACCTAATCACATATCCTCCATGATAGGTTAATAATTTACATAGATAACCCAAAATAAAGTTACTCTTGATTCCTAAAATCATCTAACTAAAATGAATTAGTCAAACTAACCAGGGTCTTCACGTAGTCCAGTGGTAGACGATAAATACCAGTCGCACTTTGGTTTTGGGTTCGATTCCCGCATCTTTGTCCGACACGATAGGTTGTCACACGGTCTGTGTGTTGTCCTTTTTCCAAAACTATATAATTCTTAAAACATTCCCCAAAACGAGATAAAATATTCAAAAATAATCATAACATATTTTAACCTCATGTTTACCTCATGCCTTTCATTTTCCATCATAACATATAATAACCCATAATTACCTCAAAAGTAAGGATCATATAAACCTTAATGGTTATCTTTACAATTATTACCTGAACATCCACACCGATTGGTCATCACGTATCTGATGCATTACAGAACTTTCCAAGGTTCAAGTGGTTTATCATGACTCCTTGATAGTTGGATTAGAACAACCACAAGTTTCCTCTTTGAGTCCCCCATTTCATCCAGTCTCTTAATCAGAGAATCCCCACAGTTTCCTTCAAACCCATTGTCACTTTGGTTCCTACTAGACCGATCCATTCACTAAAAATAGAAATGTCAGTGTGAGTATATAAAAAAACCATCATGTACTAATGAGGAAGATAAACACTAAGATATACTTACTCATTCACTTTATCTAAAACTATGACTCTTTATAAAATCCAAACCATTATGGTAATGTCACTTATGCTTAGAGAAGACCCTAACCTCTAAAGTTATCTAAACCGTCATTTGATAGACACTATAAGGCCCCGACCTTAAACCTTACATAATATTGCATTAAATTAATAATTCACATTGAGGATCTTTTCATGTTTAGAGTTTTAGCGAATTAGATCATAAATAATGAATTGCATCCCACATTTAAAAAAGTGGTTACATAAAAGATAGTATTCATTTTTTCCCATCAACGGAATCATATTTAAAATAAAACATTGATTCTTTCTTGACAATTCATTGACACTATCGTCATATCATGCACCTTTCCCTTGACCTATGAAAAAACATTTCAAAAACTTGGGATGAGCATAAAAAGCACAGTAAAGGATATAAAAGTACGAAAATAAAACATTAGTCCATGTATGAAATCATACTTTACTCATAAAACATGAGCATTTTAACATACCTCATCAAATGATGAATAAATTAGAGAAATCATAAGACATAAAGGTAACTTGAGGCATTCATAACATTCTTACGTATGGAGTAACCCTCATGGTTATGTTTGTAATACCCATCACAGTATATTCCATAAATCTCTTCGGGGAAACCGTAACATTTAACACCTTCGCATTACCAAATGAATTAGAGAGCTATTTCGGGCTCACCCGCCCTTAGTTTATCATGGAACCACCTGTTATCATAACATTTCCCAAGAACCATAACATAATCGTATCACATAAAACATGCATAAGGGAAACATAACATTTCCATATTTCAATCACAAGATATCAATACAACACATTTCTATAATAAAAACATTATGAATAGCATTTTCAATAACAAAATAAATTAAAAGTAAAACATGGTATTTTTTTTCATTTAAAAAGAAGTTATGGCTTTTTGAGGAAGCCAAAACTCAAATAATGGTCACGGTGGCGGAGAAGACTTTGTCACCGCAGACGTACTACAAAAAGAAACATTCCCATTTGTTGTTTAGTAAACGCTTCAAATAAAAATGATTCATTTTTAATAAACATAAAAGTAAAAGAGGTTTATACACCATATAAAATAATGTTGAGTATAAAACAAAATATGCTTCAATAAAAGGAGATTGAGATGAAGTCCCATACAAAGTCAGTATCCTTGGATAAGGGTAAATCAATTACAAAATTATATGTGACAAACTTATACCCCAAATATAAGTGTATATTAAGTGTAAAACAATCAATGGTTATTCACACATATTCATAGAACGACATATTCAAGGAATACAAGTTTATCCAAAAAAAATCAAAATTGGGTTAAGAAGTTTCCTTGCAAAAATTCGACAGCCTAACGGCATCACTTCAAAATTTAGAAAATGAGTTGATGATAGATAAAAGGGTATCTCATCACTTGTACATTAAATTTAATTCAATAAGGATATAGAATAACATATCCCAACATTAAAATATGTTAATTAAAAGACCCAACAAAATAAGTCTTTTAATAAGAGGAGGGTGAATGGTTCCCTTACCGACTTGGGTATCTTTCAAAACATACATCCCATGAAAGAAGGACAATACAACATTGATGTAAATACTCATAAACGAAACTATATTACACAAAGAGTAGAATAATGGGCATTACATATACCACTCAAAGGAAATGGTGGCAAATGTAGCATAAATCTCATTGGAATAAATGTGAGATGAAAAATCCCTTATGAAAACTCGACAGCCTAACAGTGCCACATAAAACATCCAAAAATGGATTGATGAGATCAAATATGGTCTCTCATCATATTAAAATAAAATGTAAAGCAAGATGAATATAAAAGAACTGTAACACCCGAGACTTTTATGTTATATAAATCATCAAAGGATTCTTTTTCTACACTCAACACTTGCTTGGCTTGCTTTACACGAAATTGCGACCTTCGTCGATATCTTGCATCATACTCAATACCGAGTTTCACTAAACATTGAATTGCGAATAAAATATTATTAAAACTAGCCATTATGAATAGTAATAACCAATTTTTGAAATTTTATAAATTTTATTTTTCAAAATGGACTTCATTTTTGGATTCAGAATATCGATATTATCCTAGGGTGAAATTTTGGTATTTTTCTGAAAACTTTCAATTTCTGATGAATAGTGAAACCACTAAGTGGTAGTTAAAAAACTGAATTTTTCATAAAACATAATTTTACCACATCTGTGAGTGGAATTTCAAAAATCCGAGAGACACGGTTTATGTCAGTAAGTAAAATGTGGTTCAATGAGCTGAAAATAATTTTTGGTGAATAGTAACTTTTTACTTTTATTTACCACGGTTAAAAGTAAATAGGGTAATTAAGGGTAAAAATGATATTATTATTACCCTAACATGTGTCCTAATTCTATTGGATAAGTGTAATTCGACCAAAAACAAACTTAGGAATAAAATATGAACATTTAGGCCCACTTGGATTAGATTAGGACATTTATTATTAATTTATTTAAAGAAGGGTTAAAATAGTTAAAATCAATGTTTAATAAGTAAATAATTTTTAATATAAGGTTATATATAAGATAAACTAGACTATAAATATTCATTATAAATATAAAAATATTTTATACATAATGGTATTTTATTTTTAATTTTTAGACATTAAATAATTTAATTTATTTATGACACAAAGATGATGCAGTAATTATCTTATTAATGAAATATTTACATAATTGATGTTATAAATACCAAAATAAATGTTCTATGAGACTTTTTATGAATTCCACTAATTTTATAGCTTAATATGACATGTTAGTATTAATTTAATTAACTTTATTTGAACTAATAATTATGATATGAGTTTCAAAAAAATCAATTACTAAATAGTGTCAAAATTGACGTAAAATAGTTTTTAAAACAAATATTATATTATTAATTGTTATTTTATTCCTAAAAATCTAAGGTTCGGACAAATGAAATAGATAAAGTTATATATATTAAAAATAAACAACTAAGGGTTAGTTTGGATTGTTATAGTAAGTTTATTAACCTTATAGTGTAAGAACACAAGAAGACACGGTAAAAGTAAAATTATTTAACTTAATGATAAATCGAAATGATAAGGACAATATATGAACCTAAACTTGTCAAAATTCTATTGGATGAGAGGATTTCGACCCATCCCCACCTTAGCTTCTAAATAAATCAATTTGGAGCTATTTAAAACCGAACTTGACTTTATAATAAAATAATATTTTTAGTTATTCCAAAGGTGCCCCTCTCCTCCCTTATAAAAGGGAACCTCCTCCCTCTCTTCCTCACACCACTTTGAGCCTTAAATATAGGCCAAAACCTGCCAATTTCTCCTCTCCACTTCCCTAGAGACATCCTAGAGGTCCTGGTCTTCTTCAAAGACCAATTTTGGTGCCCTAAAAGGTGGTCTCAAAGAAGCACTTCAAAGAATAGGTAATGTCCGTTACTGATTCTTTCATCTTTATTTATTCTTCCACATATTCTTATTTTGTTGTTTTATTATGAAGTAATAACATAATTATCACTAATATACTGATATTTTATTATAATTATGAAACAACCCTATTTCACCATCTATCCATCCTACGGAAAATGAGATCACCGCGCGTGCGTACGTACGGAATACCGTCTCCACGCCGTGGTGTAATCTATTTTCCACCACCACCTTACTTGGATGGGTATAATGGTGTAAATAATGACTATATATGATTATTGTAAAGTTATATTGATTCTTAAATAGTATACATACACTCCAATACAATTACATGATCATGGGAACAATATCATCGCACATGCGTACGTACGGAATACTGTCTCCACGAAGTGATGCGACTTGTTCTACATGATATTCATTGCATAATGATTATATAAATGAATTGAATAAATGAATATGATATATATTACACTAATAAAATTCTGGAAATGAGGTATCTATAACCTAAAGAGAAGAATAAGAATTTATTCGACAAAACACAAATAAGAACAAAAAGTAATAAACACCCGAATAACAAGTTGTAATGAAATATTACTAATAAGAAGCTAATAATATGACCATATGTTATATCATAAGAATGAGTATGATTCGGGAATAAGTGAATAAAATTATTTAAATCATTATACAGGAGTTTTGGACACGTACAAATCATATCGGACCTCAGGTAAGGGAAATATCACAATCTCATTTTTATCCGAGATTGTTTATACTTTGGCATTTACTGGGGTGTATTTTATCATCCACATACATGTTTCCTCAATATGTAATATTATTTCCATCCACCTACAATTGTTTAAATCCAATTTTACCCTTCGGTGAGTTTTTAGTAAAGGATATGAAAGGAATCTTTTGTCGTTTTTCGTACGAGGTACTTTTTGACTTTTCCGACAAAAGTACGAAGAATGTTTTTTTAACTTATACGACATGAATGCATTTTTAAAACATTATTTCCAAGAAGCCTCATTTACAAGTTTTCAAGTTTATTTTTAATTAACTTCTTTTAGTTTATAATTGTACGACATGTTAAGAAAGGAAAAGTGTTTTTGAAACAGAAAGGATATTTTCCTCAAGAATGGAGTTCAAGTGTTTTATCAAAATTATTTTCCCTATTATTAAATTGATTTGATTATGTTGTGAGGAATTATATTTTTATTAATTCCTTTATCTTATATGAATTGTTTTATGATGTCACGATGTTTAAGATTCCCATTTTTATTACATGGGTTATGCTATGATGTATGGTTTTCTGATTTTGTGGAACACATAAAAATGGTATCATTATGAGATGGGTGGGACCTATATCTCCCTCCAATGCATTCTGTAATGATTTTATATCTCATGAGTTAGACATGGCTAGAACGGCAGGTTAAACCGGTTCAGTGAAACAGGACTAAAACGAGGAGTGAACTCGGTTCAGAAGTGGACTTTGTCCACTAAGATAGTCTTGGCAATGAGTCTTGACTAACAAGAAATGATTCTCAATGATTATGTGTGTATGCCACAAAGTATAATGTTTTATGTTATGATTATTGGGATTACATTTCACTACTATGATTTATCACATGTTATGAAATTATGACCTCTTTTGCAGGTTATGATTTCCAAATGTTATGTGATTATGTATATGATATGATTGATATTTCTTTGGTTTACTCTTACTGAGCATTTGAGCTCACCCTTTTGTATGTTTTATTTCCCCGGGTCAGGAAGAAGGTTATTAAGTAGAATATTCCAAAAAGGGACTCTAGATATGATGAAATAAATGGGAGGAAATGTAGATGCTTTATGAACCAGTTGTTTATGCTTTCCAGTTTCTAAAGACACTATACCTATATGGTCCATTCATGGTTTTGTTATATGTTGTAATAAGTGTGCTTCAAATTTTAAAGTAATAACAATGTATGTAAAGTATGGGTCATTATAGTTGGTATCAGAGGAAAGGTATAGTCAACCTTTGGAAACTAGGATGTGAAAGCCTTAGTAATAACCCTAAGGATAATTATAAGCATAGAACACAATATTAGTGTTTTAGAAATGACCATGAATAACCTAGGATAAGACCTTAAGTGTGAAATTTTATTCTTGATTATGTGGTTTTCCTATTATAATTAGTGTTGCTCACACTATTCTTCTTAGTTTTAGTCAATGGATGGAACCCGAAGGAACCATGTTAATGCGGAATGCGACGGGCAATGTAATGATTGTCCCCCAAAGCAACCAAACATTATGGGAGCCGGAATGAAAAATCTTTTAGCCATGCTCACACAACTTTCTCAAGCTATGAATCATGCAGGACATCCAAACGAGCAAAGGAAGGAGCAACATTATGTTGAACCCTTCACGAGGCAGCGTCCACCTTCTTTCAGTGGGTCTACTGATCCATTAGTTGCTGAACAATGGATTAGTACTGCTGAAAAGATATTTTTAGTTCTTCAATGTTCTGGACATGATAAAGTCATCCTAGCAGTGTATCGTTTGGAAGGAGATGCTGATCAATGGTGGAATCTTATTAAGAATATGAGTCAAAGGGATGAAATTGAGTCCATGGAATGGGACGAGTTCAAGAAATTATTTTTCAATAAGTAATTCCCTTATATTCTCCGAACAAATATGGAGAAAGTGTTTCTTGAACTGAAGAATAAGGATGATGAATCTGTTGGTACTTATGAAGAAAATTTTACAGGACTTGCAAGGTACGCTTCTGGTATTTTTATCCCACCTGAGAGTAAGATCGATCGATTCTTTAGTGGCTTAAAACCAAGTCTTCGAAGGGAATTATCCATAAGGGACTTCACTAGCTACGAGGAAATCGTTCGATGTGCTCTCAAAGTTGATATGGAGATTGGAGTAACCCATCAGTCATACGGGTTTGATAAGAAGAGGAAAATGGACTTCAAAGGATAATCTAAAGAACACACTGAAAAGAATATGAGCTTTCCCTTATGCTCAATTTGTGGAATGAAACATGAAGGGAGTTATCTTAAAGGGACAAGTAAATTTTTCAAATGTGGAAAGTAAGGTCATCAGGCATTTGAATGCCGCAATGATGGGAAGAAGATGTCTAATCATGAAAACAAAGGAACAAATACACAGAATGGCCCTAATAAACTTCAATGTTTCTAGTTCAAGGAGACGGTGAATTATGCCAATCAATGCCCAAATCCAAGGGTTGATGATGATGGTTGACGTCAACAAACTCTTAAGGCTAAAGACAAAGGAAAGTCACATGAAATTTCTCTCAGCGATGTGGAGTACGATAACGATGTGGTGAAAGGTACACTTACCATCCACTCTATAGTAGAAATTGTTTTATTTGATTCTAAATCCACACACTCCATTATTTCTGAAGAATTTTCTAAGGATATCACCATATTACCTCAATAGATAGATGTTGAGTTAGCTGTGACAACCCCTAATGGCACAACAGTCGCATCAAAAGTTTATAATTCTTCACCGATTGATGTTTGTGGGAAAGTGCTTCCTACAAATCTTGTGATCCTTCCTATAGTGGAATTTGATGTGATTCTTGGCATGGATTGGCTTTCCCTACATGGATCTCATATCAATTTCCAAAGAAGGGAAGTCACATTTCATATTCAAGATCAATCTATGATCGTCTATCGATGCAAGGATGAGCATAACCTTCCAGTGGAAATTTCTCCCATTTTATGGGTATTGATTACACTAAATGAAGGTTATTTATCTCAAATGGTTGGTAAAAAACTCACGATTAAGAATATTCCCATTGTATGGGAGTTTGATGATGTCTTTCCGGAGGAATTACCAGGTCTTCCACCAAATCGTGATGTTGAGTTTTCAATAGAACTCGTACCGGGTGCTTTGCCTATTTCAAAGAAACCTTATAGAATGGCCCCAATTGAGTTGCATGAATTGAAGAAGCAACTCCAAAAGAATCTTGATAAGGGGTTCAAACGCCCTAGTGCATCACCTTGTGGAGAACATGTTCTGTTTGTTAAGAAGAAAGATGGATCAATGAGACTTTGCATTGATTATCGAGAACTTAACAAGATCACAATCAAGAACAAATATCCTCTCCCATGCATTGATGACCTATTTGACCAACTACGCAGAGCTCAATACTTTTCCAAGATTGATCTTCGTTCAGGGTATCATCAATTAAGGCTCAAAAGGGAGGATATACCAAAGACGGCTTTCTGTATAAGGTATGGACACTATGAATTTATAGTGATTCCATTTAGTCTTAATAATGCCCCTGCTATCTTCATAGTTCTAATGAATAGAGTCTTTAGAGGCTATCTTGATCAATTTTTGTTAGTATTTATAGATGATATTCTTGTCTATCCAAAGAGAAAGGAAGAACATGAAGATCACTTGAGAATTATATTGAAGTCCCTGAGAAAGGAGAAGCTTTATGCAAAATTTACCAAGTGTGAATTTTGGCTTCAAAAAGATTCATTATTGGGTCACATAATCTCAAAAGAGGGGATATCTGTGGATCTAGCAAAAATAGAGGTTATAGAAAGATGGTCGAGACCAACAAAAGTAACTGAGATCTGAAGTTTTCATGGTTTGGCTGGATATTATCGACGTTTTGTGGAAGTGTTTTCACGATTATCTAATCCACTCACCAAGTTGACTCGGAAATGAGTTAAGTTTGTTTGGACGGAGGAATGTGAAGATAATTTCAAGGATTTGAAAAGATGGTTATCCAGTGCACCTGTGCTCACACTGGCTTGTAGTGGAGAAAGGGTTGTGATCTACAGTGATGCATCCAAGAAGGGTTTGGGGTGTGTTCTTATGCAAAATGATATGTTGATAGCTTATGCCTCACGACAGTTGAAATTACATGAGCAAAATTACCCAACTCATGATTTGGAGTTAGCTGTGGTAATCTTTGCATTAATGATTTGGAGGCATTACCTTTATGGTGAGAGTTGTAATATTTATGATGATCATAAAAGTTTAAAGTATATTTTCACACAAAAGGAGCTGAATATGCACCAAAGAAGATGGTTGGAGCTGATTATGGATTACGACTGCTCAATTCATTACCACCCTGGGAATGAAAACAAGATGGCAGATGCATTAAGTCGAAAAGACCATGCTAGTTTATCCATGATGAGGATCACCAAAGATCCAATATTTATGGATTTACAAAGGATGGATCATGAAATTATAATGAAAGTAGAAAAATTGTATCTTTCTCAAATTAATGTTCAACCATCTATACAAGTGAAGATTAAAGAGGAACATAAACAAGATGTCGAGCTACAAAAGAAGGTGAGAAATGTTCCTGAATTCAACCTTGATTGTGATGGGATAATAAAGTTCAGGAATCGGGTTTTTGTTCCTCCCATCCCCGAATTAAAGAAGGAGCTGCTGGATGAGGCTCATAGTTCTTCATTATCTATTCATCCTGTAAGCACGAAGATGTATAGGGACCTGAAAGAGTACTTCTGGTGGGATGGACTGAAAAGAGATGTTGCTGAATATGTCTCTCGATGCTTGGTTTGTCAACAAGTTAAAGCTGAGAGACAGATGTCTAAGGGGATGTTACAACCATTACCCATTCCTGAATGGAAATGGGAAAGCATCACTATGGACTTTTTCACAAGACTTCCTAAAACGTCCAAAGGAAATAATGCTATCTGGGTCATAGTGGATCGTCTTACAAATTCTACACACTTCATTGCTATTAAAGAGGATTTCTCTCTAGATCAGCTTGCCAGGATAAATGTAAAGGAAGTGGTAAGATTGCAAGGAGTACCACTTTCTATTATATCTGATCAGGATCTGAGATTTACCTCGAAGTTCTGGCGAAGTCTTCAGCATACTCTGAATATAGAGTTGAGTTTCAGCACTACTTATCATCCTCAGACAGACGGTCAGTATGAGAGAACAATTCAAACTCTAGAAGATAATTTGAGAGCTTGCTCTATGGATTTCAAAGGTGGTTGGGATCAACAGCTACCTTTGGTGGAATTTTCTTATAATAACAGCTTTCACTCTAGTATTCAGATGGTTCTTTATGTAGCTCTCTATGGAAAGAAATGCAGGACTCCAACTTGCTGGGATGATGTTGGGGAAAGAAAGCTATTAGGACCCGATCTCATTGATGAAATTGAAGTAAAGGTCAGATCTATTCAACAACACATAAGAGCAGCTCCGAGTCGACAGAAAAGTTATGCCGACAACCGAAAAAAAGACCTAGAGTTTGAAGTAGGTGATAAAGTGTTCTTACGAATATCTCCCTGGAAAAGGGTCATGAGATTTGGAAAGAAGGGGAAGATGAGCCCTAGATATATCTGTCCTTTCGAAATATTGGATCATGGTGGGAAGGTAGCATACCGATTGGCGCTTCCACCGAATCTCTCTCAAGTTCACGATGTGTTCCATGTATCTCTCCTGAGAAAGTACATACCTGATTCTTCACATGTACATAGCTCAGAAGTTGTACCGCTGGAGAATGATCTTTCTTATGAAGAACAACCGATAGAGATTTTGGATCATAGTGAAAAAGTCCTACGAAACAAGACTGCTCGATTGGTGAAAGTTTTATGGAGGAACCACCAATTAGAAGAAGCTACATTGGAGCTTGAAGATATGATGAGGGAGAGGTATCCTCATCTGTTTGTTACAAAGTGACGAATTTCAAGGGAGATATTCATTTTAAGGGGGGTTGAATGTAACACCCGAGACTTTTATGTTATATAAATCATCAAAGGAATCTTTTTCTACACACAACACTTGCTTGGCTTGCTTTACACGAAATCGTGACCTTCCTCGATAGCTTGCATCGTACGCAATACAGTGTTTCACTAAACAATGATATGCTAATAAAATATTATTAAAACTAGATGTTATGAATAGTAATAACCACTTTTTGAAATTTTATAAATTTTATTATTCAAAATGGACTTCATTTTTGGATTCTGAATATCGAAATTATCCTAGGGTGAAATTTTGGAATTTTTCTGAAAACTTTCAATTTTTGATGAATAGTGAAACCACTAAGTGGTAGTTAAAAACTGAATTTTTCCTAAAACACAATTTTACCACTTCTGTGAGTGGAATTTCAAAAATACTAGAGACACGGTTGATGTTTGTAAGTAAAATGTTGTTCAATTAGATGAAAATAATTTTTGGTGAATAGTAACTTTTTACTTTTATTTACCACGGTTAAAAGTAAATAGGGTAATTAAAGGTAAAAATGATATTATTATTAACCTAAAACATGTCCTAATTCTATTGGATAAGTGTAATTCGACCAAAAACAAACTTAGGAATAAAATATGACCATTTAGTCCCACTTGGATTAGATTAGGACATTTATTATTAATTTATTTAAAGAAGGGTTAAAATAGTTAAAATCAATGTTTAATAAGTAAATAATTTTTAATATAAGGTTATATATATGATAAATTAGACTATAAATATTCATTATAAATCTAAAAATATTTCCTACATAATGGTATTTTATTTTTAATTTTTAGACATTAAATAATTTAATTTATTTATGACACAATGATGATGCGGTAATTATCTTATTAATGAAATATTGACATAATTGATGTTATAAATACCAAAATAAATGTAATTTGAGACTTTTTATGAATTCGAAGAATTTTATAGGTTAATATGACATGTTATAATTAATGTAATTAAATTATTTCGAACTAATAATTCTGTTATGATTTTCAAAAAAATCAATTACTAAATAGTGTCAAAATTGACATAAAATAGTTTTTTAAAAAAATATTATATTATTAATTATTATTTTATTCATAAAAATCTAAGGTTCGACCAAATGACTTATATAAGGTTATATATATTAATAATAAACAACTTGCGGTTTGTTTGGATTGTTATAGTACGTTTATTAACCTTATAGTGTAAGAACACAAGAAGACACGGTAAAAGTAAAATTATTTAACTTAATGTTAAATCTAAATGATAAGGTCAAAATAGGAACCTAAACTTGTCTAAACTCTATTTGATGAGAGGATTCGACCCATACCACATTTTCTTCGAAATAAATCAATTTTGAGCTATTTAAAACCTAACTTGACTTTATAATAAAATAATATTTTTAGTTATTCCAAAGGTGCCCCTCTCCTCCCTTATAAAAGGGCACCTCCTCCCTCTCTTCCTCACACCACATTGAGCCATCAAGCACGGCCAACCCCTACCGAATTCTCCTCTCCACTTCCCTAGAGACATCCTAGATGTCCTGGTCTTCTTCAAAGACCAATTTTAGTGCCCTAAAAGGAGGTCTCAAAGAAGCACTTCAAAGAAGAGGTAATGTCTGTTACCGATTCATTCTCCTTTATTTCTTCTTCCACTTCTTCTTCTTTAGTTGTTTCATTATGAAGTAATTACATAATTATCACTAATATACTGATATGTTATTATAAGAATGAAACAACCCTATTTCACCATCTATACATCCTACGGAAAATGAAATCACCATGCGTGCGTACGTACGGAATACCGTCTACATGCCGTGGTGTAATCTATTTTCCACCACCACCTTACTTGGATGGGTGTAATGGTGTAAATAATGACTATATATGATTATTGTAAAGTGATATTGATTCTGAAATATTATACATACACTCCAATACAATTCCATGATCATGGGAATGATATCATCGCTCGTGCGTACGTACAGAATACTGTCTCCACGATGTGATGCAACTCGTTCTACATGATCTTAATTGCATAATGATTATAAAAATAAATTGAATAAATGAATATGATATATATTACACTAATAAAATTCTGGAAATGAGGTATCTATAACCTAAAGAAATGAATAAGAATTTATTCGACAAAACACGCATAAGAACAAAAAGCAATAAACACCCAAATAACAAGTTGTAATGAAATATTACTAATAAGAAGCTAAGAATATGACCATATTTGATATAATAACAATGAGTATGATTCAGTAATAAGTCAATAACATTATTTAAATCATTATACAGGAGGATCAGACATGTACAAAGCATATCGGACCTAAGGTAAGGGAAATATCACAATCTCATTTTTATCAGATATTTTTTATACTTTGGCATTTACTGGGGTGTATTTTATCATCCACATCCATGTTTCCTCAATATGTAATATTATTTCCATCCACCTACAATTTTTGAAATCCAATTTTACCCTTCGGTGAGTTTTTAGTAATGGATATGAAAGGAATCTTTTGTCGTTTTTCGTACGAGGTACTTTTTGACTTTTCCGACAAAAGTACGAAGAATGTTTTCTTAACTTATACGACATGAATGGATTTTTAAAACATTATTTCCAAGAAGTATACTTTAAAAGTTTTCAAGATTATTTTTAATCAACTTCTTTTAGTTTAAAATTGTACGACATGTTAAGAAAGGAAAAGTGTTTTTGAAGCAGAAAGGATATTTTCCTCAAGAATGGAGTTCAAGTGTTTTATGAAAATTATTTTCCATTTTATTAAATTGATTTGATTATGTTGTGATGGAATTATATTTTTATGAATTCCTTTATCTTATATGAATTGTTTTATGATGTCACGATGTTTAATATTCCCATTTTTAATACATGGGTTATGCTATGATGTATGATTTCTTTATTTTGTGGCACACATAAGAATGGTATCATTATGAGATGGGTGGGACCTATATCTCCCTCAAATTAATTGGGTAAAGATTTTATATCTCATGAGATAGACATGGTTGGAACGGAAGGTTAAACTGGTTCAGTGAAACAGGACTGAAACGAGGAGTGAACTCGGTTCAGAAGTGGACTTTGTCCACTAAGATAGTCTTGGTAATGAGTCTTTACTAACAAGAAATGATTCTCAATGATTATGTGTGTATGCCACAAAGTATCATGTTTTATGTTATGATTATTGGTATTACATTTCACTACTATGATTTATCCCATGTTATGAAATTATGATCTCTTTTGTAGGTTAAGATTTCAAAAAGTTATGTGCTTATGTAAATGATGTGACTGATATTTCTTTTGTTTACAATTACTGAGCATTTGAGCTCACCCTTTTGTATGTTTTATTTACCCAGGTTAGGAATAAGGTTATTAAGTAGAATATTCCAAAAATGGACTCTAGATATTATGAAATAAATGGGAGGAAAAAAAGATTTTTTATGAACCAGTTGTTTATGCTTTCCAGTTTCTAAAGACACTATACCTATACGGTCCTTTCATGGTTTTGTTATATGTTGTAATAAGTGTGCATCAAATTTTGAATTAATAGCTATTTATGTAAAGTATGGGTCATTATAAGAACATACCCCAACATAACAATGAGGATCTTAAAATAAGTGACATAAAGGAGAGTACTTAAAAAAGATAGAGAGAGGATGGATCTCTTAAGAAAACCCGGCAGCCTAACAGTGCCAATCAAAACATCCAAAATGGATTGGTGGGATAAAATAAGGTCTCTCATCAAATGAACATAAAAATTACAGTAAGAGTAATATATAATAACATCCCAATCATAAGAACGATGAGATTAAAAGGAATGACATAAAAGAGTGTACTTAAAAAGAAAGAGAGGGGTAGAATCCCTTACCTCGTGTCCGACTTGTCTTGTTCGTTTCATTATATTCCTGAATAATAAACTTTGGTAAATTTATAATTTCCTAAGGAACTCTTTAAATATTATTATTCATTTCATATCACATATAATAACTTTATAATAATTGTTTAATAATGTTAGTTCATATCAGACGTTTTTGCCGATGTTTGGTACATGAGTCAAAAATGAACTTGTTGGAAATAAATTCTCAATGAAGTTATAGGTAAATCATCTCCAAAATATTATAAATGATTTAAATATCATATATATCTAGTATATATTCATTTTATTCTATTCCACAACTTTTGGAGATAAAAAATGAAATGCATCGTTAATGGAAACGGTAGGCCGTACGTACGCATGAACGCTACATTCATTTCATTGTCATATTATGGAATTAAATCTAAATGAAAGATATATATATATTATAATTTCAGAATGATATAAATCATTTAGATTTAATATTTGACATATATATCCATTATATATATGTACTTATAATAGTACATTACATTTGGAGATACGAAATTAAATGTACCGTTCATGGAGACGGTAAGCCGTACGTACACATGAACACTACTTTTATTTCTTTTTTTTGTATTTAATGGAATAAAATAATAATGATATAAAGTTATATTATAATCCAAGTAGGATATCATATTAAATACAATTAATTACATCCTTCATACATTCCACATATGGCATTAATGAATCAAATCACTTTGAGGGGGCGGTAGTCTGCACTTCCTAAGATGAAGATATCGTGTTTACCCATAATGGAAATCATAAAGGTATGACATAAATGAAAAATACAGAAGCTTAAGGAAAACATAAACATATTATATATAATATATAAATATAGTTACATCTTAATGGCCACCATTGAAGGTGTTAAAATAATATTGAACAATCATCGTTTCGTGAGGCATTAATTCGCCATCCACAGAAACAATATGTCCATTAACCATTAGATGGAGGTGTGTGAAATTGTAGCTTGAATAATTCTTATAACAACATCCTAGTATATTGATGATACTGGTGTTGTTACAAAAAAAGTAATAAAAAGAGTTTAGGGGGTTGGAAAAGCAAAATAAAAAAAAGAACAAAAGTGAAGACATTACCTTAAAATCAGGTAACTCTTTTTGATTTGAGATCAAAGGCTTCCTTGTTAATGATTCTGCCCAAAGTGAGGCTTATAGAAATAAGAGAGAGATGTGGAGAGACAAAATGGGCAGGGGTTGGCCGAGCAGAAGGCTTTAGAGGTGTGGGTAAGGTGGTAGAGGCGGGGGCCTTTTATAAGAGGAGAGGAGGGGCACTCTTGGAAAATTATAAAATATTACTTTATTATAAAATGATTTTTGTATTTTAAAGTTCCCAAAAGGATATAATTCGAGGATAAGGTGATAAGGTTTCGAAATCAACCCATCCAATAGGTTTGGGACAAGTGTATGACTTAGATTTCGCCTTATCTTCTCATTTTATTCAAATCATTCATTTATGAGGAAATCTCTACATCATCACGGTGTCATAAATAAATTAATTTATTTTATGTCAAAAAATTATAAAAAAAATAATGATGTAGGAAATATTTTTATATTTCTAATGAATACTTATAGTAAAAAATATGACTTGTATAACCCCATATAAAAATAGTTTTAGTAAAACAACACATGTTTGTGACATTTTAATTTTAACTTTATATAAAAAGTTATTAATGTCATTTTCCAACCAAAGTGGATATATGTGGTCCCCAAGTTGACCCATGGATTGTCTTGGTTGGACATGACTTATCCAATAAGGGTAGGACATGTCTAAAGGTCATTTTCAGATTATTATAACATTATATTTACCTTAAATTACACTAATTACCTCTAATCGCGATTAAAAACATAAGAGTTACTATTCACCAAAAAATTATTTTAATCCCATTGAACCACATTTTACATCCTAATGAAAACCATGTATCCCGGATTTTTGAAATTCAAATCACAGAAGTAGTATCTTTTCATTTAAACGAAAAATCAGTTTTTAAACTTCCACTTAGTGGTTTCACTATTCATCAATAATTGAAGTTTTTCAGAAAAATACAAAAAATTCACCATAAGCTATATTTGATATTCCGAATTCTAAAATGATGTATATTTTACAAAAATGAAAACATATAAGTGTCATTAATTAATTTAATAATTAATTCCCGCTGTCAAAAAAAATAGCGTGTTTTTAAGAAACAATATCAATTAAATGATTGACACTAGTTTAAGTCCAATTTCAAAGTGAAATTAATTCCAATGACCGCTATTGGATTAAATGGTAAAAATATATTTTATTTTCACTTTAAAACAATTCAGAAGATAATATATTCATATAAAAAAATTAGATTAAAAAGTGGTTTTGAATTAAAATACAACATTTTCACTATTAATTAAAGAATGAAATTTATCGAAAAAATACCAAAAGTTTACACAATGTAAATTTTGATATCCCGATTCTAAAGAAGAGTTTTAATTTTTCAAATATAACACATAAAATTGTCAAAATGTGGATTTAATAGAGTTTCCCCATCAAAAGGCAGTTAATGGACCTTTTAAAGAATATTAGAATATTTACTCTTCAAATTGGATTCATTCACATTTTTAATCCTCTAACATTTATTGTAAAAAGTAAAAAATATTTTACAAACATATATAATCATTTTGTAGTTAGTTCGTTTCATTCTCTCCATTACAACGGCTAGGCGTTAACTATCATTTAAAATAATATTATTTTATTATTAGAGTGCAATGTAAGATTCCCAAGAAACTCGTTGTTGCGTATTGGGTATGCCATTGAGCATAGCGTCCCCTTTAAAGTAATATAAATATTTTATTCACAAATATGGATAAATGTGAAAATATAATATTCTTTATTTACATGGGGTGTTAAAATTTTCATCCAACTAATCCACAATTTCTTTGTTAATTATAAATGACTAAATACAATGACTTGTTTTATCATTACTTTTGGTCCCTTCTCAAATTCAATGGAATTAGTTACACTACCAATGATATAGGTCTAACCTCTAAGCTCATCATTGTTCTTCTTGGTAATTTGAATTTCATTCAACTCTTTCCCAACAATAGATAACTCATTGATCATTTCATCTTTAGATATGTCCTCAACTTCAGGTATTACCCATTATATGAACTCACCATCTACCCATAAATATTATTTATTTAATTATCTATTAAAATTAAAACATTCTTTCTCACAACCAGAACTCATAAGGAGTCCTCCGCTATATTTTTCAATTTTTCAATTCCTAGTGTCTAATAACAGTCTTTCAAGAATAAGTGGAGTCTTCTCTACATCTATATGAATCACATAGAATTTTTTGTGGGAGTTGAATGCTTCCACATTGATTGTAATTTATTTATATTTTCCTCATCCAAATTTCAATGTTGAGTTTGATATATCATTGGAAGCAATTATTGACTTATATCCCCTATTTTGTGGCTCTTCAATTTGGTGTATGACATAATTTTTATAGTAACACTTATCTAACATAAATATTAAGAACAATTTATTGTATCCAATTAATATATGAATTCTTAAACTTCCCATATCCCTATTATTAATATGTAGGTATTTTTATTCGGCCATTGATAACAATCGTGTGGGTGTAATGGTTCCAATATACATAAGAATCTCTATATTTTTCCTCATTTTATTGAATGATTTTTTCTTTTATGGCCTTTTTAAAGGGTCCCATGTGAAGGTGATATTAATATAATATTTTTGAAATATTTTAACAACATTTCATTTTTTTTTCATATTGATCTTCACTGTAACACCCGTAGATTTTATGAAAAAAAATATTTTAATTTCATTAATGTCTTGTGTTGTATTCTACACCATGATTACCTTGTGCTATATGCAACACCGTATTAGCTTGCAGTATAAGCAACACTACTCTTGGATCGTGTTACACACAATTTTGATAATAGTTATTCTACGCAACATTGATTATATATATATATATATTAAATTTATAAATGAAATATGGTTGGATTATGTTATACGAAACAACGAAGGATTCTTGCACAACAAGCAACGCTGACTTGGCTTTCATTACACGCAATCACGACCTTCCTCGATAGCATGTGTTGTACGCAATACCGGGTTTTACTAAACAACAATATATTGTTATAATATTATTATGAACTAGCCGTTATGAATAGTATTAACTAAAATTTTGAATTTTGTAACATTATTATTCATCTTACACATTTTATAGAACATGGTATAAGAACAAAATATATTTTCTGGTAAAATAAGTATTTTTCAAAAAATGCATTTTTTCCACCTTTTGATGGCGTACCCACTTTAAATATAGATTTTGAAATGTTTATAAGTTAAATTTGACAAAATAAAATTCTTGTTTAGAATCAATAAATAAAAATTTACTTTGAATAAATTTTTCATATTATTCTAGTAACATTCATATTTTGATGAATAGTAAAAACACGGTATATTTTAATTAAAAAAAAAATTTTTCATCACAATAATTTAAATGGATAAATTATAATATAGAATGGGTTTAAAGTATAAATAGAATATATTTTTACCATTTAATATAATGTATGTCATTAGCATTGATTTTACATTAAATTCGTAGGTTAAATCAATTCAATCTTCTGCAATGTTTTAAAGAAAAACCTGTTTTCTTTCGACAACAGGATAATTTTAATTTAATTTCTGAAACTTTTGTGTATTCAATTTGGAAAACTTTATTCCATATTTGGAATAAGTGTATCCAAACTATGTAAATAAGCTACTTTTTTTTTGCGATTTATGAATAGTAACTACGGTAAATTTTATTTACCATAGTTAAAGGAAAATCAGGTAATTAAGTGTTAATATAATATTATCAAATTACCCTAAAACTTACCAAAATTCTATTGGATGGATAACAATAGACCCATATAGCCAAAGGGTCGGATTAGATTCATTTTATGGACTTTTGACCATGAAAATAAGTTAATTATTATTAAAACCAAAGAAAGTGACAACATATCACTCTCTTAAATTTTATAAGTATAATAATTTTAATTTAGTGATAAACATCATAAAACATCGAACACGAATAGTCTCCAGAAATATAATAAAATTATCTACATCATGATATTTTATTTAGAATTTTTAGGGATTATATAAATGTCATTAATAGTGATACATTAATGATATAGAAATTATTTATTAAGTGGAAAATAAGTAATATAGTTTTTATTGAAATAATAATACCCATTAAAAGGCCCAAAAACCGGAAAACAACTTATTGGTAGTGTCTATATACACCTTAAGCATCCAATGACCTAATATATAACCGTTTGGAGCCTTATAAAAGTGATTATGACACCTATATTATTTTCTTTTAAATGATGCCAAAGTTGTCACCTTCATAATTTAATCAATATAACAATTTAAATATTGTGATTTTAAGATGATAAATTAGTGTAAAAGTATTATTTTTAAAGGAATTAGATTTATATTTATCATAGTATTTTATTTTAATTTTTATGCAACAAATAAGTATATTAAATAATTATACAAAAAATGATGTAGTAATTATTTTATTAAGAGATAAACCAAATAAATGCTTTTAAAAATAATAAAATAAATATTATATGAACTATTTAATGTTCTCCACTGATTTTATAGAAACCTATGAACTTTTAGGAATCTATTAAAGCTTTTAGTTTGAAAATATCTTCTTTATATATTTTATTTAAATTCAAATAAATGAATAGTGTCAAAATTGAAACTATTGTTATTTTATAAACATAATATATTATAAAATTGTTTAAAAATCACAAAAATATTTAAAAATTATAAATTTAAATTTATATGTTATTAAATGATATTAAGTATCCAATTATGGAAAATTAACAACAAATATGTAATTATTCGTTATAATTTAAAATTTAGAATGTTATTACCACAAATAAAATAAAAATGATTAAATAAGGATAAATCAAGTTGATAATGTTTAAAATAAAAATCCTAAAATGTCTTAATTTGATTGGTTGATGATATTGAAACCCTATCTAATAAAATCATCGTATATGAGTCATTTTTGGAGGTTTTTAAGTGGGGTTAGATTTATTATAAATTAATATTTTTTAGAATTCCAAAGGTGCCCCTCTCCTCCCTTATAAAAGGGCACCTCCTCCCTCTCTTACACACACCACATTGAGCCTTCAAGATCGTCCAAAACCTGAAAAATTCTCTTCTCCACTTCCATAGAAACATCCTAGAGGTCATGGACTTCTTCAAAGACCAATTATAGTGCCCTAAGAGGAGGTCTCAAAGAGGCACTTCAAAGAAGAGGTAATTTCCGCTACCAATTCTTTCACCTTTATTTCTTCTTCCACTTCTTCTTATTAGGTTGTTTCATTATGAAGTAATAACATCAGTATCACTCATATACTGATATGTTATTATAAGTATGAAACCACCCTATTTCACCATCTATCTTTCCTACGGAAAATGAAATCACCGCGCGTGCGTACGTACAGAATACCGTCTCCACGCCGTGGTGTAATCTATTTTCCACCACCACCATACTTGGATGGGTATAATGGTGTAAATAATAAATATATACGATTATATTAAAGTGATATTTATTCTGTAATAGTATACATACACTCCAATAAAATTCCATGATCATGGGAACGATATCATCGCTCGTGCGTACGTACGGAATGCCATCTCCACGACGCGATGAGATTCATTCTCTATGATTAACAATTCATAAATGATTATAAAGTATATATAATAAGTAATAATGGAATATATGACATAATAATGATACTGGATTTATGTATATAAATATATTTATTTCATCCAATTAATTCCATTCAATTCAATGAGGAAACGAAAACAATGTTCATGCATACGTACGACCTACCATCTCCATGAATGGTGTTTTTATTTCCATTTATCTATATATTATATATATGTATATTATGAATATATATTATATTTATATCATGTTCTACATTCTGGAAGTAATTATTCATGATCTAAGTAATCATATGAATAATTACAAGTCAAAACACGCATGACAAATGAAACGATTTTACCCAAAACGCTCTTTAACATGGAATTTAGAAAAGAACAGGTAATATAATGTCATAAAAATTAATATGATTCTATAGTAAGTCAATAACATTATTTAAATCTTTATACAGGAGGTTCGGATACATACAAACCATATCGGACATAAGGTAAGGGAAATATCACAATCTCATTTTTATCCGAGATTATTTATACTTTGGAATTTACTGGGGTGTATTTTGTCATCCACATCCTTGTTTCCTGAATATATAATATTTATATCCTTCTACAATAGTTTATATCCAATTTTACCCTTCGGTGAGTTTTTAGTAAAAGATATGATAGGAATCTATTGTCATTTTTCGTACAGGGTACTTTTTGACTTTTCTGACAAAAGTACGAGAAGAATGTTTTTTTAACTTATACGGCATTAATGGATTTTTAAAACATTATTTACAAGAAGATTACTTTACAAGTATTCAAGTTTATTTTTAATCAACTTATTTTAGTTTAAAATTGTATGACATGTTAAAGAAAAGAAAATGTTTTTGAAGTAGAAAGGATATTTTCCTCAAGAATGGAGTTCAAGTGTTTTATCAAAATTATTTTCCATCTATGATAATATAGGGTTCTGTTTCTATCCCTATTATTACATTAATTTTGTTATGTTGTGATGGAATTATTTTTATGAAATCCTTTATCTCATATGAATTGTTTTATGATGTCATGTTGTTTAAGAATCCCATTTTTATTACATGGGTTATGCAATGATGTATAATTTATGATTTTGTGGCACACATAAGAATGGGATCATTATGAGATGGGTGGGATATATATCTCCCTCCAATTCATTGGGTAAAGATTTCATATCTCATGAGATATACATGGATGGAACAGTATGTTAATCCGGTTCAGTATTACAGGACTGGAACGAGGAGTGAACTCGATTAAGAAAGGGACTTTGTCCACTAAGATGGTCTTGGCAGCAATGCCTTGGCTACTATGGAAATAACTACAAGGGCTTAATGGATGCCACAATTACATGTTTTTCCCAATGTTATTTTAACATTCTTAATGTTTCTTTATGATCTATTCCTTGAGTACTTTCATGTTTTATGTCATTTCTCAAGGTTTTGATGTTTAAACATTATGTTCATGTTTTTAAGTTCAAATGTATATGGTATGTTTTACTTTATCCATGCTTACCCTTACTGAGCATTTGAGCTCCCCCTTTTAATGTTTTCTTTTCCCCGGATATAAATAATGGTTTTAGGTAAGAAAAAAAGGGGAAGATCGTTATGGGAGTTGTTGAAGATCTTTCACCACGATTAGAGGATTACGTTCCAAGTTCCCAAAGACACTAAACTATTACGGTCTTTGTGTGTCTGTTTTTGTTATGTATTAAGTATTCATCAAAAGTAATGTAATGTCCATGTACGTCATGCTTCGGGTCTCTATAGTTGGTAGTAGAGGAAAGGATTAGTCAACCTTTGAAAACTAGGATGTGAAAAAGTTAGTGAGATCCCTAGAGATATTTCTAAGGTATGTCTAGGGATGTCCCTAAGGATAAGTATACGTATAGGATATAGTCCTAGAACTATGGTAACGATCTTAGAATTTAACCTAAGATGTTAGATACTGAGTGTACTCCCCCTTTACTATGTTGTTTTCCCTAGCATGATGTTTTTCGCTGACACTATTCTTTTTGGGTTTTAGAAAATGGCTGGAAACAGGAAGATTCATGATAATGGAGGATATGATAGACAATGGAATGATTTTATTCATGAGAAACCAAATGAAATTGGATCTGGAAGTCAAAACATCTTTATTATGCCTAATCAGCAATCTCACAATATGATCAACAATCTCAACTTGGGTAAGTTTCCCGACTCAGATAATATGAGAAAGATGGAGTTTCATGATGATCATAGAGGAAAGAAAGTTCAATTTACATCATGTAAATCATGTGGGAAGAGGAATCAGGGAGATTGTTTCAAAGGAAATGGAAGATGATTTGGGTGTGGAAATGAAGGACACAAATCCAGTAAGTGCAAAGGAAAAGGTTCAGTTAACACCTTGGACAAGGATAATGGTATTGCTACGACATCAACAATGATTAGATGTTTTAAATGTGGAATGTACGTGCATTATGCAAACCAATTCCCTAATGGAAAATCTAATGAAGAGAATCAGCATGGTCATATGGGTAGTATTTATGTGGAGATGATGAGGAGACTACAAATGATATATGAGCTGAATGAAGTGTTGAAGCTCAGTCAGTTGTTTTAGAAGGTAGTGGAATGATTTTATGTTTATCGAGAGTTATGTTGTATTGTTAATGACACTATGGAATAAAGAATCATCTAAGGATTGTTACACTATTGTTTTTTCTAAAAGTATTTGAAAGTATATGTTGAATGGCACCAGTAACCACGAAAGGTTATTCAGATATTTTTGTAAAGTAGACGATATGCGCATAATAAAGGAATAAGAAGATAATGAGATTTTTTATTGTATTCATGAGCTCCTAATTGATATAAGGAATAAGTGATATCATGGTTTGAGTATATAGAATTT
This sequence comes from Viscum album, assembly GCA_963277665.1. Lineage (NCBI taxonomy): Eukaryota > Viridiplantae > Streptophyta > Magnoliopsida > Santalales > Viscaceae > Viscum > Viscum album. The sequence goes on from OY728166.1 coordinate 882,232,365, forward strand.
TGAGGATTTTGGTATGTGGAAAGTGTTAACATTTAACTGCATTCATGTTTTCAGTAAGGTTCAATGGGTATTCATTTTTCAAGAGAATACATGATTAGGTCCTTCGAATGTTTGGAATGTGACCAACAAGACATATCTTATGATATATGGGGATCAATGATGGTATTAAATATTTGGTAATCATTTTCACTATATTATGAGAGTGGACTGCAGTATTATGGATAAGCCTAAAGATTGGAATGGATTATGTTGGACTTAAGTTAGTATTTTTTAAGGATATATGTTTTTTCGATATTATGGATGGGATGTTATAGTAATATAGTTTTAGAAAAAGGACAACTTGCAGGACAGGCGACAACCCATCGCATCGGACGAGGCTGTGGGAATCGAACCCACAACCGAAGTGCGACTGGCCTTTATCACCTACAACTGTCCTACAGGAAGTCCCTGGTTAGTAGAAACTAGTTTATTTTATTAAGAGGTATGATATATGAAGTATAAGTTCATTTTTGGAACCATATACGATTAATCTAACCATAAGATGGACTTATAAGTTTTTTTAACCTTTTGTTTGAATGAGATGGAATGACCCATCATTCTATCACATGATCTTCTAACACATCACGAATAACAAATTCAACTTCATTTCATTAAGGGATGAAGTGTAAATTGTTCAATTCACGAACATCAGTGAGATTGTACCAAAATCATGCGAGTATTTCGTTTAATTCATCAACTTTAGGTAAATGATCTTGAAAAACAAAAATGTTGTCCTAGTTACCTTATATCCGATGAATCAGATGGTACGTTAGATCATCACAAATCAATAGCTTTATGATTTTTGGCTTTTTCACATCCATGTTCTCTACCACTCTCCATCAGAACTTTACAGTTAGATTTTTCTTCCATATCCATATTTTCACCTATGTTCTCCTACATGGAATCCCAGTGATGAGTTAATTTGGGTAACCGTTACATTTCATACATTAGTTTTTAAATTCCATGTTTTGTATTTCTTTTTACTATGTGGGTTTCTGTAAAACAAAATTTCGAGTAGTAAACCATTTATAACCCCGATGTATTTCGAGGGCGAAATTAATTTTAAGGGGGGTAGAATGTAACACCCCAAGATTTTATGAAAAATATTCTTTTAATTTCATTAATGTCTTCTGTTGTATGTTACACCAACACTACCTTGCGCTATATGCAACACCGTATTAGCTTGCTGTATACGCAACACTATTCTTGGATCGTGTTACACAAAATTTTGATAATAGTTATTCTATACAACATTTAGTATATATATATATTCAATTTATAAATGAAATATGGTTGTATTCTATTATATGAAACAACGAAGGATTCCTGCACAACACGCAACCCTGACTTGGCTTGCATTACACACAATCACGACCTTCCTCGATAGCGTGTGTTGTACGCAATACCGGGTTGTACTAAACAACGATATATTATTAAAATATTATTATGAACTAGCCATTTTGAATAGTATTAACTATATTTTGAATTTTATAACATTATTATTCATCTTACACATTTTATAGAACATGTTATAAGAACAATATAATTTTTTCGGGTAAAATAAGTATTTTAAAAAAAATGCAGTTTTGCCGCCTTTTGATGGAGCAGCCACTTTAAATCTAGTTTTTGACATGTTTATAAGTTATATTTGACAAAATAATATTCTTATTTGGAATCAAGAAATAAAAAATTAATTTGGATAAATTTTTCATATTATTCTGGTAACTTTCTTATTTTGATGAAAAGTAAAAACACGCTATATTTTAATTAAAAACAACATTTTTCATCACAATAATTTATATGGTTAAATTATATTATTTAATGGTTTTAAAGTATAAATAGAATATATTTTTACCATTTAATATAATTTATGTCATTAGCATTAATTTTACATTAAATTGGTAGGTTAAATAAATTCAATCTTTTGCAATGTTTTAATGAAAAACACATTTTCTTTCGACAACGGGATTAATTTTAATTTAATTTCTGTAACTATTTAGAATTGAATTTGGAAAAAGGGATTCCATATTTGAAATCCGTGGGTCCAAATTATGTAAATAAGCTACTTTTTTTTTGGGAATTATGAATAGCAACTACGGTAAATTTTATTTACCATAGTTAAAGGTAAATCGTGTAATTAAGGGTAAATATAATATTATAAAATTACTCTAACACATGACACAATTCAATTGGATGCCTAAAGGTAGACCTATATAACCTAAGGGTCGGATTATATTCATTTTATGGACTTTTTACTACGAAAATAAGTTAATTATTATTAAAACCAACAAAAGTGACAACATGTCACTCTCTTAAATATTATATGTATAATAATTTTAATTTAGTGATAAACATAATAAAACTTTGAACTTTAATATTCTTAATAAAGCTAATAAAATTATCTACATCATGATATTTTATTTATAATTTTTACGGATTATATAATTGTCATTAATGGTGATACATTAATGATACAGAAATTATTTATTAAGGGGAAAATAAGTAATATAGTTTTTATTGAAATAATAATTCCCAATAAAAGGTCCTAAAACCAGACCAAAACTTATTGGTAGTGTATATCTAAACCTTAATCATTCAATTACCTAATATATAACCGTTTGGAGCCTTATAAAAGTTATTACGACACTTATATTATTTTCATTTAAATGATGCCAAAGTTGTCACCTTCATAATTTAATACAAATAAAAATTTAAATATTGTGATTTTAAGATGATAAATTTGAGTAAAAGTATTATTCTGAAAGGTAATAAATTTATCTTCATCATAGGATTTTTTTTTAATTTTTATTAAACAAATAATTATATTAAATAATTATACAAAAAATAAAGTAGTAATTATTTGATTAAGAGATAAACCAAATAAATGGTTTTAAAAAAACAAAATAAATATTATATGAACTATTTTATGTTATCCACTAATTTTATAGATACATATGACCTTTTATGAATCTATTAAAGCTTTTAGTTCGAACATATCTTCGGTATATATTTTATTTAAATTCAAATAAATGAATAGTGTCAAAATTGACACTATTGTTATTTTATAAAAATAATATATTATAAAATTGTTTAAAAATCACAAAAATATTTACAAATTATAAATTTAAATTTATATGTTATTAAATGTTATAAAGTATCCAATTATGGAAAATTCATAAGAAATAAGTAATTATTTGTTATAATTTAATATTTAGAATGTTATTACCATAAATAAAATAAAATTGATTAAATAAGGATAAATCATGTTGATAATGTTTAAAATAATATTCCTAACATGTCTAAATTTGATTGGTTGATGATATTACAACCCTATCTAATCCAATATTTGGATATGAGTCATTTTTGAACGTTTTTAAGTGGGTTTAGATTTATTATAAATTAATATTTTTAAGAATTCCAAAGGTGCCCCTCTCATCCCTTATAAAAGGGAACCTCCTCCCTCTCTTCCACACACCACTTTGAGCCTTCATTCTCGGCCAAAACCTGCCCAATTATATTCTCCACTTCCCTAGAAACATCCTAGAATTATTGGTCTTCTTTAAAGACCAATTTTAGTGCCCTAAGTGGTGGTATCAAAGAGGCTCTTCAAAGAAGAGGTAATTTTCGTTACCGATTATTTCACCATTATTTCTTCTTCCACTTCATCTTCATAGGTTGTTTCATTATGAATTAATAACATCCTTATCACTCATATACTGATATGTTTTTATAAGTATGAAATAACCCTATTTCACCATCTATCCATCCAATGGAAAATGAAATCACAGTTCATGCGTACGTACGGAATATCGTCTCCACTCCGTGGTGTAATCTATTATCCACCACCACAATACCTGGATGGGTATAATGGTGTAAATAATAACTATATTTGATTATTGTAAAGTGATATTTATTCTGTAATAATATATATACACTCCAATAAAATTCCACGATCATGGTAACGATATCATCGCTCGTGCATACGTACGGAATACCGTCTCCACGACGTGATGAGATTAATTCTCAATGATTAACCATTCATAAATGATTATAAAGTATATATAATAAGTAATCATGAAATATACGACATAATAATGATACTGGTTTTATGTATACAAATATATGTATGTCATCAAATTAATTCCATTCAATTCAATGAGAAAACAAAAACAACGTTCATGCGTACGTACGTCCTACCGTCTCCCTGAACGGTGTATTTATTTCCATTTATCGATCTATTATATATATAAATATTCTGAATATATATTATATATAAATCATGTATTACATTCTGGATGTAAGTAATCATGATCTAAGTAATCATATGAATAATTACAAGTCAAAACACGCACGACAAATGAAACGATTTTACCCAAAACGCTATTTAACATTGAATTTACAAAAGAACGGGTAATATAAAGTCATAATTGAACCATATATGATATCATAACAATTAATATGATTCTTTAATAAGTCAATAACATTATTTAAATCATTATACAGGAGTTTCGGATACGTACAAAGAATATCGGACCTAAGGTAAGGGAAATATCACAATCTCATTTTTATCCGAGATTGTTTATACTTTGGAATTTACTGGGGTGTATTTTATCATCCACATACATGTTTCCTAAATATGTAATATTTATATCCTTCTACAATATTTTATATCCAATTTTAGCCTTCGGTGAGTTTTTAGTAAAAGATTCGAAAAGAATCTTTTGTCATTTTTTGTATGAGGTACTTTTTGACTTTTCCCACAAAAGTACGAGAAGAATGTTTTTTAACTTATATGGCATGAATGGATTTTTAAGAAATTATTTACAAGAATATTCCTTTACATGTTTTCAAGTTTATTTTTAATCAAATTTTTTTTAGTATAAAATTGTATGGCATTTTAAAGAAAGGAAAATGTTTTTGAAGTAGAAAGGATATTTTCGCCAATAATGGAGTTCAAGTGTTTTATCAAAATTATTTTCCATCTAAGATAATATAGGGTTATTTTTCTATCCCTATTATTAAATTAATTTGAATATGTTGTGATGGAATTATTTTTATGTAATCCTTTATCTTATATGAATTGTTTTATTATGTCATGTTGTTTAAGAATCCCATTTTTATTACATGGGTTATGCAATGATGTATGATTTATTATTTTGTGGAACACATAAGAATCGTATCATTATGAGATGGGTGGGACCTATATATACCTCCAATGCATTGGGTAAAGATTTTATATATCATGAGATAGACATGGCTGTAACGGTAAGTTAATCCGGTTCAGTATTACAGGACTGGAACGAGGAGTGAACTCGATTCAGAAAGGGACTTTGTCCACTAAGATGGTCTTGGCCGTAATGCCATGGATACTATAGAAATCATTACAAGTGCTTAATGGATGCCACAATTACATATTTTATTCCCATGTTATTTTATCATTCTTAATTTTCCTTTATGATCTATGCCTTACGAACTTCCATGTTTTATGTCATTTCTCAAGATTTTGATGTCTAAACATTATGTTCATGTTTTTAAGTTCAAATGTATATGGTATGTTTTATTTTATCCATGATTAACCTTACTGAGCATTTGTATAAGGCCCAGACCTTAAACCATACTTAATATTGAGTTATTACAAGATTACACATTGAGGATCTTTTCAGGTTAAGAGTTTTAGAGAATTTGAACATAAAACTTGCATTACATTACACATATAAACAAAGTGGTTACATAAATATAGTATTCATTTTTCCCATCAATGGAAACATATTTAAAATAAAACATGGATTCATTCTTGAAACATTCTTGACACTATCATCATATCATGTACCTTTCCCTTGACCTGTGAAAAACATTTCAAAAAAACTTGGGATGAGCATAAAAAGATCAGTATGGGTTATAAAAACATGGAAAGGAAACATGAGCTCATATATACATAAGAATGAAATCATACATTACCCATAAAACATAGGCACTTTAACATACCTCATAAAATCATGAATAAATCATAGAAATCATAAGACATAAAGGTAACTTGAGGCATTCATAACATTCATACGTAGGGAGTAACCCTCTTGGTTACATTTGAAATACCAATCATAGTATATTCCCTAAATCTCTTAGGAGAAACCTTAATGTTTCACTCCTTCGCGTTACCCAATGCATTGGAGAGCTATATTGGGCTCACCTGCCCTTAGTTTATCACGGAACCACCTGTCTTCATAATAATGCCAAAGAACCACAACATAATCGTATCACATAAAACATGCATAAAGGAAACACAACTTTTCCATTTTCAATCACAAGATATCAATAAAACAAATTGATATAAAAAATTTATGAAACACACTTTCAATACGAAAATAAAAGAAAAGTAAAACATGGTATTTATTTTTCTTTTAAATAAAAGGTATGGCTTTTAGAGGAAGCCGAAACTCAAATAATGGTCACGGCGGCGGAGAAGTCATTGTCGCCACATTCGTACGACAAAAACATTCCTTTTGTCGTTCAGTAAATGCTTCGTATAAAAAAGATTCCTTTTGAATAAACTTAAAAGTAAAAGGGGTTTATATACCGTATAAAAGAAGGTTGTCTATAAAACAAAATATGCCTCAATGAAAGGAGATTGAGATGAAGTCCCATACCTTGGGTCCGACTTGACCTGGTCGTTCATTAATGTCCTGAATAATAAACTTGAGTTAATTTCTAGTTTCTTAATAACCCTTTTTCATGTTCATTATTCCTTTTATATCACTTATTACCATGTTATTAACATTATGTAATTATTTAAGTTAATAACGGTCGTTTTAACGATCATTGGTACTTGAGTCAAAATATGCTCTTTATAATTACAAGTTGTTCATGTATCTATTATTTCTAGAGTTATAATCATGATGTATATATCATATATATCATACATATCCAGTATATACATGCATTTGTAATATTATATAACATTTAGAGGTAAGAAATGAAATGCACCATTCATGGAGACGGTAAGTCGTACGTACGCATGAACGCTGCTTCCATTACTATTTCGTATTTTATGAAATTGAATCATAATTATATAAGATTATATTATAATTCTCTTTTAATATCATATATAATATCATAAAACCGTCCTTTATACGTCCCACATATTGTAATAACGAATCAAATCACTTTGAGGGGGCGGGAGTCCGCACTTCCTTAAATGAAGATATCGCGTTTACCCATAATGGAAACCATAAAAGTATACCCAAAATTAAAAATACATAACCTTAAGGAAAAAATAAACATATTATATATAATATATAAATATAGTGTCATCTTAATGGCCACCTTTTAAGGTGTTAAATGAATTTTGAACAATCATCGTTTCGAGAGGTAGAAATTCGCCTTCCACGGAAACAGTATGTTCTTTAACCATTAGATGTAGTTTTGTGTAATTGTAGCACTAATAATTCTTATAAAAACATACTAATATATGGTAGATACTGGTGTTGTTACAAAAGAAAATAATAAAATTATTTTAGGGGGTTGGGAAAGCAAAGTAAAACAAAAGGACTCAAGTGAAGACATTACCTTAAAATCGGGTAACTCCCTTTGGTTTGAGCTCAAAGGTTTCCTTGAGTAGACATATGCCCAAAGTGAGGCTTCAAGGAGTAATAGAGGGATGTGTAGAGACCATATGGGCAGGGTTTGGCTGTTCCAAAGGCTTTGGATGTGTGGGTAAGGAGGTAGAGGTGGGGGCCTTTTATAAGAGGAGAGGAGGGGCACTCTTGGAATGTAAAGAAATGTTACTTTATTTTAGAATGAGTTTCGGATTTTAAAAGTCCCACATTGATGTGTTTCGAGGATAAGGTGATACGGGTTCGAAATACACCCATCCAATATGTTTTGGACATGTGTAGGGATTATATTTTACATTATCTTTTCATTTTATTTAAATCCTTTATTAATGAGGTAATCGCTGCATCATCATGATGTCATAAATAATTTAATATATTTAATGTCTAAAAATTATAAAAAAATATCATGATGTAGGAAATCTTTTCAGCTTTTTAATTAATATTTATAGTCAAAAATATGACTTGTATAACCCCATGTAAATATTGTTTTACTAAAACATCTCATGTTTGTGTCATTTTTACTTTAACATTAAATAAAAAGTTATTTATGTCATTTCCCAACCAAAGTGGATACATTGGGTCCCCAAGTTGACCCATGGATTGTCTTGGTCAGCCATTACACATATAATTATGGTAGGACATGTGTCAATCTCATCTCATTTTATTAAAACATTATTTTTACCTTAATCTACACTAATTACCTCTAATCGCGATTAAGAACTTAAAAGTTACTATTCACCAAAAAATTATTTTAATCTCATTGAACCACATTTTAGTTCTTAATGACAACCATGTATGTCGGATTTTTGAAAATCAAATCACAGAAGTGACAAAGTTTCATTTACACGAAAAATCAGTTTCTTTAACTACCACTTAGTGGTTTCACTATTCATCAAAAATTGAAGTTTTTTAGAAAAATACCAAAACTTCACCCTAAGCTATATTTGATATTCTGAATTCAAAAATGATGTCTATTTTACAAAATTAAAATCATAAAAGTCACATTAATTATTTTAATAATTAATTCCCGCTGTCATGACAAATAGCATGTTTTTATGAAACAATAAGTATCAAAAGATTGATACTAGTTTAAGACCAATTTCAAAGTAAAATTGATTCCAATGACCACAATTGTATTAAATGGTAAAAATATATTCTAATTTCACTTTAAAACCAATTCAAAAGATAATATATTCATATAAATAAATTAGATTAAAAAGTGGTTTTGAATTAAAATACAACATTTTTTCACTATTCATTAAAAAATGAACTTTATCGGAAAAATACCAAAAATTCACACAAAGTAAATTTTGATGTCCCAATAATAATGAATAAGTTTTTGTTTGAAAAACATAGCTTATAAAATTGTCAAAAGATAGATTTAAAAATGTTTTTCCATAAAAAGGAAGTAAAACAATCTTTTAAAAATATTAGTGTATTTCACACTTAAGATTGGATTTATTTTCATTTTAAGCCTCTAAAACAAAATATAATTCCTTAATAGGAATAGATAAAAATATCTATTATTCATTACATAATTGAGATGTTACATCCTTCCCCCCTTTATAATGTTGCATCCTTGCAATTTATTTACTTATCGAATAAGTGGGGGTATTTATCCCTCATTGCATTTTAAGATTCCCATGTTGCCTCTTCAATCATATGGTTTTTCCAAAAAAACCTTTACCTGATGAATCACCTTATTCAGTAACACCTGCTCCCTGTGGTCAAGAATCTGGACTGGTTGTTCCTCAATAGATAGGTTCTCTTCCATGTGAACTACCTCTGGACTCAAAACATGAGATGGATCTGGCATATACTTTCTCAGCATCGAAACATGAAAAACATTGTGTACCTGAGATAAACTTGGAGGTAATGCCACTCTGTATGTAACTGATCCAAATCTCTCCAGAATTTCATATGGTCCAATTAACCTTGGACTCAGTTTTCCTTTCTTACAAAATTGCATCACACTTTTCCATGGAGAAACCTTGAGAAAAAACTTGATCACCTACCTCGAAAAATAGATCCTTCCTCCAGTTATCCGCATAACTCTTTTGACTGCTCTGAGATGTTCTCATGTGTTTCTGAATCAACTGAACTTTTTCCGCCATCTCTTCTACCAATTCTGGTCCCATCACCTTCCTTTCACCCACTTCATCCCACAATGCGGGAGTTCGACACCGCTTCCCATATAATGCCTCAAATGGTGTCATCTGTATACTGGAATGAAAACTGTTATTATATGAAAACTCAACCAAAGAAAGATGTTGGTCCCAACTACCCTGATAATACATCGAACAAGCTTGTAGCATATCCCCCACGGTCTGAATTGTTCGTTTTGACTGCCCATCTGATTGAGGATGAAAATTTGTACTAAAATTTAATTCAGTACCAAACGACTTCTGAATGCCTTTCCAAAAGATAGAAGTAGACCCGGGATCATGATCGGACACAATGGAGAGAGGAAAACCATGTAGCCTGACTATCACTTTAGGATACAAATGGGAAAGTTGATCTAGTGAAAAAGTATCTCGTATAGCAAGGAAATGAGCAGATTTAGTCAAGCGATCAACAATAACCTAAATTGCATTATTACCTCGAGATGTCCTCAGTAATCCCACAACAAAGTCCATGGATATGTGTTCCCATTTCCACTATTGTGCAGGTAAAGGTTGAAGCATCCCTTTTGGTAACTGTCGTTCTGTTTTAACCTGCTGACAAGTCAATCACTTCACAGTAAAATCAGCAATATCTCTTTTCATTCCATCCCACCAGTAATACTCCCGCAGATCTCTGTACATCTTAGTAATGCTAGGATGAACTGAAAACGGAGAACTATGAGTTTCACATAACATCTCTCTTTTCAACTGTGAATCAGAAGGCACACACAATCTCTTCCCAAATATCAAAACGCAATCATTATCAATGTTGAATTCAGGAAACTTACCCTTCTGAACCAGCTCTACCTTTTTCTGCAACTCACTGTCTTGCTTTTGTGCTTTCTTGATTCTGTCTGATAAAGATGATCTCACTGATACCTGAAACAAAACATAATAACTTCCTTCTCCAACAACTTCTATGCCAAATTTCATCAAATCATTAACCAAAGAATCACGTTCCAAACAAAACATTGTTAATGAAGCATTACTTTTTCAACTCAAAGCATCAACCACTTTATTTGCTTTTCCCAGATGGTAATGAATTGTACAATCATAATCATTGATTAATTCTAGCAATCTCCTCTATCTCATGTTCAATTCATTTTGAGTGAATATATACTTTAAAATTTTGTTATCAGTATATATTTCACACTTTACTCCATACAAATGATGCCTCCAAATTTTTAAAGCAAAAACAACAACAGCTAATTCCAAATCATGTGTAGGGTAATTTACCATATGAGTTTTCAACTGACGTGAAGCATATGAAATTACCAGATCATTTTTCATAAGGACACAACCAAGTCCCTTCAATGAAGCATCACTGTATATAAAAAACTCACCATTCTTGGAAGGAAGTGCCAAAACTGGAGCATTCACCAATCTTCTTTTCAGTTCCTGAAAACAATCATCACATTCTTTTTTTACAGATAAACTTAACACCCTTCCGAGTTAGCTTAGTCATTGGACTAGATAACCGTGAAAACATTCTAACAAATCTTCAGTAATAGCCTGCCAAACCAAGGAAACTACGAATCTCAGTTACATTTGTTGGTATTGGCCATTCTTCAACAACTTTTGTTTTAGCAGGATCAACAGTTATGCCATGTTTTGAAACAATGTGACCCAGGAAAGAAATTTTTTGTAACCAAAACTCACACTTGCTGAATTTTCCATATAGTTTCTTTTTTTAAGGCTTGAAAGATAACCCTTAAATGACTTTCATTCTCCTATTTACTTTTAGAAAACACCAAAATATCATCAATGAAAGCAACCACAAACTTATCCACGAACTCATGGAAAATTCTATTCATAAGTTCCATGAATACAGAAGGTGCATTGGTTAACCCAAAAGGCATAACTACAAATTCATATTGGCCATATCTAGTACGGAACACAGTCTTCAGAACTTCTGCTTCTTTTACTTTCAACTGAGGGTACCCTAACCTCATGTCAATCTTCGAAAAATACTGAGCTCCCTGGAGCTGATCAAAAAAATCATCGATATGAGGCAAAGGATACTTTTTCTAAATAGTAATATTATTCGAGGCTCTATAATCAATGAAAGGTCTCATTGATCCATCTTTCATTTTAACAAACAAGACAGGTGCACCCCATGGTGATGTGCTAGGTTGAATGAAACCTTTATCTAATAACTCCTGAAATTGTTTCTTTAACTCTAAAAGTTCAACTTGAGCCATTCAATAAGGGGGGTTTTGAAATTGGCTTAGAATCAGGAACTAAGTCAACAATAAATTCAACTTCCCGATCATGAATAATACCAGGCAACTCATCAGGAAAAACATCAAGATACTCATTTACCACTGGCACATCATTAATCTGAACAGTTCCATTATTTTCAAAAATATGTGCAAGGTAACATTCATTTCCATATTTTACTATTTTCTCAACATCCCGATATGTTATCAAAATCAAGGGTTCATTCTTGTACACAAACTGAAAATCTTTCTGAAAAGAAACCATTTTAGCTCTGCAGTCAATCTTAGCATGATAAACAGAAATCCAATCCATGTCCAAAATAACATCAAACTCTACTAGAGGAAAAAAATAAGGTTTTCTGGTAGATCCTTTCCACACACAAGGATATGAAGGTTCTTATAATTCATTTTTGTCTCAATGTTCCCTCCGGGTGTTTTTACCATAAGTTCAGGATTCATATCTTGATATGTAATTTCAAATTTACTAGAAAACTTCTCAGAAATGAAAGAGTGTGTAGACCCTAAATCAAACAACACATTAGCATATTCTGAACAAAAAAACAGTGTACCTGATACCACTTCATTCGATGGCCCAACATCTGCTGAAGTTGTTGCAAAACATTTCCCCACCCCTTTCTGCTTGTAGTCTGGATGCTTTCCCCCAGTCGAGTTCTTCGTTAGACACTCTGTCACGACCCGACCTCGGGGCCCGTGCCGTGACTACCACAAGCCCGCCTTTCATAGGACAGGGGCTGGCGACTAGCACCAAGGCGTAAAATCCCGGTAAACAGGGAAGGCATTGCCTTTATAAGTAACAACCACCACAGAGTCAGCAAGCGGAAAGTAACTACCAAGTGCAGAAAAGTAAAGGGGGCCGGAATACAAGCCCAACGGAAAGTACAACTGAAAAGGTGAAGAACAGCAACTGAAGAAAAGACGGCGGCCTCGTGTCGTCCACTGGCAATCCCACCTGAAGGGTGGGTACAGATAGCCTCCAGGCTCCTCGGGTCCCACGTCCGCTCCGAGCACGTCCCGCCCAGTGGTCCACCTCTAGGTACCGTCCTGCTCTACGCCCCAACCGTGATCAGCGCTGTCCGTCGTCTGCATCCAACACAACAATGTGCGGGCATAGCCCGTGCAGGGGTGAGTATAAGCTACTCAGTAAGGACCCCGAGACCCCCGAAGGTCTCCCGAAATCCACAAAGGATATAGCACAAAAAGAAGGTGCAATCACGAAGTAACATCTGACTCGACTTAGGTATATGCCCATAAATATACCTAAGTCCCCAATTCTAGCTCTGCTCACGAGCCCAAGAACAACTCAATCCACACAGGAAAGCAAGACTCAAATCCACAAAGGAGAGTAAACAGTAAATCCACATAGGATAGTTCAACACATTCCACAAAGGAGAGTAACATAAGATTCAGCTCAACCAGGTATACTTTTTCAGATGACGCCAAAGATGATCACTGATCCATCTAAGTCGTCGGACCCACGAAGGATCGATATGTACTAACCCCCGCAAAAGACCCACCCAGGATCGGGCTCACACAGAACCTGTAGGCAGTGGCTCACACAGAACCGGTAGTAAGGACCCACACAGGATCGGGCCCACACAGGACCTGTAACACTGATCCACGTAGGATCGCTGAGTGCAGTAGTCGACGTAGTCCACTGAGGATCTCTGTACAGTCATCGCTGCAGTCCACGAAGGATCTCTGCTCTGTCGTCGTCGCAGTCCACGGAGGATCTCTGCTCTGTCGTCGAAGTCACAGCCAACACTAGGGTTCCCGCACACAGCGAGCTCTTTTAGGAGGGTCTGCTCCATGAGTCGAGAGGCTGATACATCAACTGACACGTAGTCCGAAGTTGATGTATCCAAAGGTTCCGTATTGACAACAGGATCTCAACGCAACAGACGGCGCGTCAATCGGACGCCCGGTCTAAGAGTTATTGGCATTTTCGTCCCAGGGGCACGGTTGGTTTTTAGGGAAAAACCAACCCGACCATACTCCGCCTGTGTCCGATCCTCGGGCGGAGTATGCTAAAAGTTCCGTCTCACTTAGAGGAAACTACCACAGCTGACGGTACGTCGATCGGACGTCCGTAGCTCAAGTTATGAGCGTTTCCGCTCCGAGGGCCCGGTTGGTTTCGTGTACGAACCAACCCGGCCGAACCCAAAGTCTTCCGAAACCTTGAGTGTAATATACCGAAACGACCGTATCGATCCAAGGATCGCGTAGCTGCTGACGGTTCGTCAATCGGAGGTCCTAGGCCCAAGATATGGGCAAAAGACCGAAGAGGGCCCGAAAACGGGGGTTCTGGGCCCGGGGCGACCCGGCCCGAACCCCCCCTGGGGGTCGACCGAACCGGGTCGACCCGACCCGGCCCAGCCCGGTTGGGCTGGGTCCGGTCCGGCCTGGGCGCGGCCCGGCCGACCAGACCGGCCGGCTCGACCTCGGCCGAGCGGCCAAGGGGCGCCGTGGGTTTGACCCGCGGCTTAGGTGGAACGCGGCCCGCGTGTTGGGTGGCCGGACCGCGGACGCGGTCCGGCGGTTCGCCGCGGCCGCGGCCGAGCCGCGGCGGATCCTCTGGCGACCCGCGCCGCCGCCGCCTTCCGCGGGCCGCCGGAGTTGCTCCGGTGGCCCGATTCCTCTCCCGTCTGCGCCGTTGCTCCACCCGGGGGCCGATCTTCACTACGGGATCAACGGATCGCCCTTGCCGTACGGTTCGTCGTCGCTTGCCAAGACCGCACACAAAAAGGATCGGCGGAGGGTCGTCGGGTCTTGTTCGTTAGACCCACACCCTCCGCGTTAGTCATAAACAACGGGAGAAAGGGGCTACAACAATTTTTAATCAAGATAAAAATTGTTCACTTCTTTTTCTTTTAAACGGCAATTCAATTTTAATTAGTTGAAAATATTCATGCCGGTTCATTATTCAAAAAGAAATAAAAACATGGGAATGAATCATCAAGAATTAAATCCCTACCTTGTCGTCGTCGTCGGACGAGAGGTCGTCGCGGATTTGGTGATCGTCGCGGAAGAGACGCTCGTCGCACCGCGGGAAGGAGTCGCGCCGACGATCTCCGGATCAAGATCAAACGGATTTAATTAATTTAAATCCGTTGATATCGAATTATAGAAAGGGAGAATTTAGAAGATTCGATTCTCACCTTTAACCGCCGATCGTAGGTTCGCCGCGGAAGAAGAAGCGCCGAAGAAGAAGAAGAAGGTCGCGGAAAAAGATTGTCGATGTCGCGGATCACGGTGTGCGTCGTCGAATTTTGGTTCCGGCGTTCTTCGCGTTCTTCGCGTTCTTCGTGTTCTTCGCGTTCTTCGCGTTCTTCGCGGGGAGGGTGGAGGCCCAGAGAATAAAGAGTAATCCTCCAAAATAGACACGTTGGTCTATTTTATTATTTTTCCAACAAACGCAAAAGCGTAAGTAACGACCCATCAGTTCGTTGAATTAATTCAACGAACGAAACGGCCCATTTAATTCACGAAATAAACCGCTCAATTAAATGGTCTGTTAAGAATATAAGAAAACGCGTCGGTTGACTTTTCAGTTATTTTGACGGGTTTTTGCGGGTGCGTTACTTAGCGGAAGAAACGGCGGGGCTCGTGCGGGCCCCACCGCACAAATATCCTACCAAGAGGGTAGGATATTTCCGGATAGCACCCTATCCGCTTAAACTCAGCTCAAGTGGCTTTCAAGTGACTTCCAAGCGGCTTAAGTGAAATAAAATAAAGTTGTCGCACAACCTTTATTTTATTTCCGACTTAAAGCCCAAAATTTTAAAAACCACGGTTGAGAAAACGCAACTCCGGAAGAGGCGTTTCTAAGCAAATACCGGCGCTTCGATTTCATCGGTGCCCTCAGAATTCGATTCCGGGCACTGGTTCAAAAGATTGAAAAACCCGCTCGTCCGTTCACTTGAACGTACCCGAGCCAAACTTCGGAAATTGATTCCGGGCACACCGGGCCTCAGAATCAGGTGACGTCTGAAGCTGCGCTCTTTTAAAATTCCAAAGAAAATTAAAAAAAAATTCTTTGAAATTTGCGGGTCTTTACATTACTCCCACCTCAGGGCTTTACGTCCCCGTAAAGATACATAAAAAACTAGGGGAACAAATGGGGGTACTGAGCACGCATCTGAGCCTCCCACTCCCAAGTGCTCTCCTGGAGGTTCTCGTGCTGCCATCTGACGCGCACAAGAGGAATCGACCGCCCACGTAGGACCCGCTCTTGTCGATCCTCGATCTCCACTGGGACCTCCGCAAAAGTCGCCCCATCATCCACGTCCAGCTCCCCAAAGTCGATGATGTGCGTCGGGTCGTGCACGTATCTCCTCAGCTGAGACACGTGGAAGACGTCGTGCACCCGGTGCAACAGAGGTGGTAGAGCCAGGCGATAAGCCACCTCTCCTATCCTGCTGAGGACCTGGAAAGGCCCGATGAAGCGTGGAGACAACTTGCTGCCTCGGCCAAATCTCCGTAAACCACGTCGAGGTGAGACACGCAAAAAGACGTGGTCGCCATCCTCGAACTCTAGTGGCCTCCGCCTCCTGTCAGTATATGACTTCTGCTGGCTCTGAGCTATCCTCATCCTCTCCTGGATGATCTGGACCTTCTCTGTCGTGGCTCAGACCATCTCTGGTCCCACGAGTGCTGACTCCCCAGGGTCTGTCCAGCACAACGGTGATCTGCAGGGTCTGCCGTACAACGCCTCGTATGGTGCCATCCCGATGGTGGAGTGGTAGCTATTGTTGTACGCGAACTCCACCAAGGATAGGTGGTCCTCCCAGCTGCGACCAAAGTCGAGAACACATGCACGGAGCATGTCCTCGAGTGTCTGTATGGTCCTCTCCGTCTGACCATCCGTCTGAGGGTGGAAGGCTCTGCTCAGATGGAGCCGCGTCCCGAACGCCTCCTGCAACCCCTTCCAAAGCCGGGAAGTGAAACGAGCATCTCGATCGGAGACGATAGACGATGGCACACTGTGAAGCCGTACGATCTCCTGGACGTAAAGACGTCCCAAGCTCTCCACTGAGCCCTGCTCTCTGATGGGTAAGAAGTGTGCCGACTTGGTGAGTCGGTCGACAATCACCCAAATGGAGTCGTGACCTCTAGAAGTGCGTGGATGTCCAGTCACGAAGTCCATAGATATCCCGTCCCACTTCCACTCCGGGACCTCCAAGGGCTGTAACAAGCCTGCTGGTACCTGATGCTCTGCCTTCACCTGCTGGCAGGTGAGGCATCGTGAAACGAACTCTGCCACAGCTTTCTTCATGCCCGGCCACCAGTGCTTTCGACTGAGATCCTGGTACATCTTCGCCGCTCCGGGATGTACCGCCAAGGTAGAAGTGTGAAACTCTCTCAGCACCTCCTCTCGTAAAGCGACTGGTACGAAGGTACGTCCTCTGAAAAGGATGTCGTGCTCTGCTCCAAGGGAGAAACCATCAGGCGCCTGACCTGAGGATATCAGTGCAGGCCGGGTCCCACAGTCAGTGTCCCCACGCTGAGCCTCTCTGACCCGCTGTAGAAGTGGAGGAGAGACTGTGAGAGACTGAAGAAAGGCTGCTCCGTCTCTATCCACGAAGGATATCTGTAAGGAGGCTAGCTGCTTCGTCGCCTCCTCAAGTAGCTGAATGCCCGTCCTCCTGCTGAGGGCATCGGCTACCACGTTCCCCTTCCCAAGAGTATAGACTATCTCAAAGTCATAGTCCTGGAGGAACTCAAGCCATCTCCGCTGTCTCAGTTTCAGGTCCTTCTGAGAGAAGATATACCTGAGACTCTGGTGGTCAAAAAAGACTGTGAAGCGCTCGCCCATCAGATAGTGCCGCCAAGTCTTCATAGCGAAGACCACTGCTGCTAACTCCAGGTCATGAGTGGCGTAGTTCTACTCATGCGGCCTCAACTGACGTGATCCGTAGGCGATCACGGCCAGCTCCTGCATCAGGACGCACCAGAGTCCAGTCCCTGATGCGTCGCAGTAAACTACGTATCCAACTCCCTCCTCAGGAAACCTCAAGATAGGTGCGCTGGTCAATCTCTGTCTCAGCTCCTGGAAGCTCTGCTGACATCTGTCTGACCACACAAAGGGTTTCCCCTTCATTGTCAAGGCTGAGAGTGGTGCCGCAACTCTGGAGAAGTCTGGCACAAATCTCCGATAGTATCCGGCAAGGCCCAAGAAGCTCTGCACCTCCGTCACGCTCCTGGGTGGCTCCCAAGCTAGCACTGCCTCGATCTTCGTGGGATCCACTGCAACTCCCGCCTCAGAGATGGCGTGCCCCAAGAAATGGACCTCACGTAACCAGAACTGGCATTTTGAGAGCTTGTCATAAAGCTGGTGCTCTCGGAGTGTGTCTAGCACAACTCGCAGGTGGTAGGCATGCTCCTCCTCAGTCGTCGAGTATACCAAAATGTCGTCAATGAAGACCACGACAAATCGGTCGAGGTATGGCTGGAAGATCCTGTTCATGAGGCTCATGAACACTTCTGGAGCATTGGTTACGCCGAACGGCATAACCAAGAACTCATAATGGCCATACCGACACCTGAAGGTCGTCTTCTGCACGTCTTCGTCTCGAACTCTGAGCTGATGATAGCCTGACCGGAGGTCTATCTTCAAGAACCACCGCGCTCCCTTGAGCTGAACGAAGAGGTCATCAATCCGTGGCAGCAGATACTTGTTCCTCACTGTCACCTGGTTCAGGTGACGATAGTCGACACACAGTCGCAAGCTCCCGTCCGCCTTCTTGGCGAACAATATCGGGGAAGCCCAGGGTGAAACACTGGGTCGGATAAACCCCTTGCTCTGCAAGTCCTCCAACTGTACCCGCAGCTCTCGAAGCTCGGCGGGGGCCATCCGATATGCTGGAGTAGATATCGGGGCTGTCCCGGGGTACAAGTCGATGTAAAAGTCTACCTCTCTATGAGGAGGTAGCCCTGGAACGTCGTCGGGAAAGACGTCCACGTACTGGTCCACCACTGCAGGAAAAACTGGACTCCGCACGTCCACTGCTCCTAGGATGAGGCTAGCCAACTGATGAGAGATGGGCTGCACTCTCCTCCGCGGAAGTCCATCCTGTGCTGCAAAGGTTCCCTTCTCGCCGGTGAAGGTAAAACTGCTCCCGTCGGTGCGAACACATCGCACCTTGCGCCTAAAACAGTCGATCTGGGCATGAACAGTGGATAGCCAATCCATGCCAAAGATGACGTCGTAAGGCCTCGACGCCGCTACAAGGAGATCCCAGCTGAAGCTCTCGCCTCCTAGAGTAAGCTTACACTGCCGGCACCAGTGCGTAATCGTCGAGTCTGCTCCCGTAGGAGTCTCTAGCCGTAAGGATCGAGCCAACGGCTCAGTCGGAATCTCCGAGCTCCGAAAAAGGGCAGAGGCTATGAAAGATTGACTCGCTCATCTGACTATAAGTACTGCAGCAAGGGTGGAATAGACACAGATCGTACCTCGAATCATCTCTGGCATGTCGGGGTCGTAGGCCTCCACTGCCTGGAGCTGGGCCTGTCCCTGCCCACCAGCTCCCTGTGGTCTAGGTGGCCCTCCTAGTGGTGGTGGGGGTAGAGCCTGGAAGTGTCTCCCACCACCCGCTGCTCGGCCAGCTCCTCTGCCCCGTCCGCCTCCTCCCTGCGGACCGCCACGGTCGACCCTCTGCCTCTGCCTGGGTGGCCCCTCCACCGTCTGCTGCTCCTCTGATCGGCGAGTCGGGCAGTCACGAGCCATGTGACCCTGCCCACCGCAGGAGTAGCACAGCCTGCCTCTCGGAAGGCTGGCACTCCGTTGTGTGCCCCGCACTGCTGAGCCGGTGTCCTGAGGCCGTCTGCGTGGGGGTCTGGTCTGCCTGGACCCGAGAGTCATCCGTCGGCTACCTGCTGCCGAAGACTCAGCTACCTGCCGCCCTGTGCTAGGTCTCGCCGCTGAAGAAGGCTCTGCCAGGAAGCTCTCGATCAGGAGGGCTCGCTCCAGCACTCCCGCCTGGGTCGGAATGATGAGGGAGATCAGCGACGCCCGAATCTCCTGCCGCAAGCCCTGCTCGAAGGTCCGGGCCCGGAAGAAGGGGTACCGTACCATGACGGTCGAGTAGCGAGATAGTTCAGTGAACCTCGCCGCGTACTGAGCGACCGTCATGTTGCCCTGGCGCAGCTGGAGAAGCTCCTGGATGCGCACCGCTCGGAGGGTGGCCGGGACGAACTCAGAGCGGAAGAGGCTCTCGAAGTCCGTCCAGAGTAAGGATGCCTCATCGTGAACCTAGAGCATCATGCTCCACCATCGTCCTGCCGCCGCCTACAGGAGGCTCGCCGCGAGAATCACCATGAGATCCGCTGGTGTCCTCACTAGCCTAAAGATCCGTACCACCGCCTCTAGCCAGTCCTCGGCGGCCTGGGGGTCCGCCTCACCGCGAAACCTGGGCGGTCGCTGGCTCTGAAACTCATGCAGTGCCCTGAGGCGACGTGCATCGTCAGCGTCTGGTACTGGTAGAATCGGTGGCTCGGCGGGTAAAGCTACCGCTGGTGCCACTGCTGGCAAAGGGCCCTGCACCGAGGCCTCGTCGCTCAGTGGGCTGCCGTCGCGCCCTACACTCGGAACCCTAGCTGGCTGTCGTCGCGGGGCCATCCTGAAAAGGAGAACAAGAGCACCACAGTCAAAACAGTATACCTGGTGAGCTGGCACAAGTAATCACAAGGAAAACTTGAGACTTTCATGAAGCAGATCAGTATACCCGGTGAGCTGACACAAGTAATCACAAAGAAAACTTGGAACACACACGCAATCAAGGTTTTCATGCATTAAGTCAGAAATCGGGAGTCAGGGTCCTGGTGTACGGATACGTCGGCCGCCGCACCAACACTGGGCTCCCTGAACTGATAACCACACTCAATACACTAAACACTATTGCTTCATAAAGAAAAGACGATCAGAGTCTGCGGTAGAACCGACCACCTCTGATACCAATTTGTCACGACCCGACCTCGGGGCCCGTGCCGTGACTACCCCAAGCCCGCCTTCCATAGGCCAGGGGCTGGCGACTAGCACCAAGGCATAAAATCCCGGTAAACAGGGAAGGAATTGCCTTTATAAGTAACAACCACCACAGAGTCAGCAAGCGGAAAGTAACTACCAAGTGCAGAAAAGTAAAGGGGTTCGGAATACAAGCCCAACTGAAAGTAAATCTGAAAAGGTAAAGAACAACAACTGAAGAAAGGACGGCGACCTCGTGTCGTCCACTGGAAATCCCACCTGAAGGGTGGGTACAGATAGCCTCCAGGCTCCTCGGGTCCCACATCCGCTCCGAGCACGTCCCGCCCAGTGGTCCACCTCCAGGTACCGTCCTGCTCCACGCCCCAACCGTGATCAGCGCTGTCCGTCGTCTGCATCCAACACAACAAGGTGCGGGCATAGCCCGTGCAGGGGTGAGTATAAGCTACTCAGTAAGGACCCCGAGACCCCCGAAGGTCTCCCGAAATCCACAAAGGATATAGCACAAAAGGAAGGTGCAATCACGAAGTAACATCTGACTCGACTTAGGTATATGCCCATACATATACCTAAGTCCCCAATTCTAGCTCTGCTCACGAGCCCAAGAACAACTCAATCCACACAGGAAAGCAAGACTCAAATCCACAAAGGAGAGTAAACAGTAAATCCACATAGGATAGTTCAACACATTCCACAAAGGAGAGTAACATAAGATTCAGCTCAACCAGGTATACTTTTTCAGATGAAATCAAAGATGATCACTGATCCATCTAAGTCGTCGGACCCACGAAGGATCGATAGGTACTAACCCCCGCAAAAGACCCACACAGGATCAGGCTCACACAGAACCTGTAGGCAGTGGCTCACACAGAACCGGTAGTAAGGACCCACACAGGATCGGGCCCACACAGGACCTGTAGCACTGATCCATGTAGGATCGCTGAGTGCAGTAGTCGACGCAGTCTACTGAGGATCTCTGCACAGTCGTCGCTGCAGTCCACGAAGGATCTCTGCTCTGTCGTCGTCGCAGTCCACGGAGGATCTCTGCTCTGTCGTCGAAGTCACAGCCAGCACTAGGGTTCCCGCACACAGCGAGCTCGTTTAGGAGGGTCCGCTGCACGAGTCGAGAGGCTGATACATCAACTGACACGTAGTCCGAAGTTGATGTATCCAAAGGTTCCGTATTGACAACAGGATCTCAACGCAACAGACGGCGCGTCAATCAGACGCCCGATCTGAGAGTTATTGGCATTTTCGTCCCAGGGGCCCGGTTGGTTTTTAGGGAAAAACCAACCCGACCGCACTCCGCCTGTGTCCGATCCTCGGGCGGAGTATGCCAAAAGTTCCGTCTCACTTAGAGGAAACTACCACAGCTGACGGTACGTCGATCGGACGTCCGTAGCTCAAGTTATGAGCGTTTCCGCTCCGAGGGCCCGGTTGGTTTCGTGTACGAACCAACCCGGCCGAACCCAAAGTCTTCCGAAACCTTAAGTGTAATATAACGAAACGACCGTATTGATCCAAGGATCGCGTAGCCGCTGACGGTTCGTCAATCGGAGGTCCTAGGCCCAAGATATGGGCAAAAGACCGAAGAGGGCCCGAAAACGGGGGATCTGGGCCCGGGGCGACCCGGCCGACCGGACCGGCCGGCTCGACCTCGGCCGAGCAGCCAAGGGGCGCCGCGGGTTTGAACCGCGGCTTAGGTGGAACGCGGCCTGCGCGGGCCGCGTGTTGGGTGGCCGGACCGCGAACGCAGTCCGGCGGTTCGCCGCCGCCGCCTTCCGCGGGCCGCCGGAGTTGCTCCGGTGGCCCGATTCCTCTCCCGTCTACGCCGTTGCTCCACCAGGGGGCCGATCTTCACTGCGGGATCAACGGATCGCCCTTTCCGCATGGTTCGTCGTCGCTTTCCAAGACCGCACACAAAAAGGATCGGCGGAGGGTCGTCGGGTCTTGTTCGTTAGACCCGCACCCTCCGCGTTAGTCATAAACAACGGGAGAAAGGGGCTACAACAATTTTTAATCAAGATAAAAATTTTTCACTTCTTTTTCATTTAAACGGCAATTCAATTTTAATTAATTGAAAATATTCATGCCGGTTATTTATTCAAAAAGAAATAAAAACACGGGAATGAATCATCAAGAATTAAATCCCTACCTTGTCGTCGTCGTCGGACGAGAGGTCGTCGCAGATTTGGTGATCGTCGCGGAAGAGACGCTCGTCGCACCGCGGGAAGGAGTCGCGTCGACGATCTCCGGATCAAGATCAAACGGATTTAATTAATTTAAATCCATTGATATCGAATTATAAAAAGGGAGAATTTAGATGATTCGATTCTCACCTTTAACCGCCGATCGTAGGTTCACCGCGGAAGAAGAAGCGCCGAAGAAGAAGAAGGTCGCGGAAAAAGTTTGTCGACGTCGCGGATCACGGTGTGCGTCGTCGAATTTTGGTTCCGGCGTTCTTCGCGTTCTTTGCGTTCTTCGCATTCTTCACGTTCTTCGTGTTCTTCGCGGGGAGGGTGGAGGCCCAGAGAATAAAGAGTAATCCTCCAAAATAGACACGTTGGTCTATTATATTATTTTGCCAACAAACTCAAAAGCGTAAGTAACGACCCATCCGTTCGTTGAATTAATTCAACGAACGAAACAGCCCATTTAATTCACGAAATAAACCGCTCAATTAAATGGTCTGTTAAGAATTTATGAAAACGCGTCGGTTGACTTTTCAGTTACTTTGACGGGTTTTCGCGGGTGCGTTACATAGCGGAAGAAACGGCGGGGCTCGTGCGGGCCCCACCGCACAAATATCCTACCAAGAGGGTAGGATATTTCCGGATAGCACCCTATCCGCTTTAACTCAGCTCAAGTGGCTTTCAAGTGACTTCCAAGCGGCTTAAGTGAAATAAAATAAAGTTTTCGCACAACCTTTATTTTATTTCTGACTTAAAGCCCAAAATTTTAAAAACCACGGTTGAGCAAACGCAACTCCGGAAGAGGCGTTTCTAAGCAAATACTGGCACTGCGATTTCATCGGTGCCCTCAGAATTCGATTCTGGGCACCGGTTTAAAAGAGAGAAAAACCCGCTCGTCCGTTCACTTGAACGTACCCGAGCCAAACTTCGGAAATTGATTCCGGGCACACCGGGCCTCGGAATCAGGTGCCGTCTGAAGCTGCGCACTTGTAAAATTCCAAAGAAAATTAAAAAAAAATTTCCTTGAAATTTGAGGGTCTTTACACACTCATTTTCATAATGACACATTTCATTACACATAAAACATCTTACCGCTGGCTTTTCATTTCCTGATTGATAATCTTCCATACAGTTATGAGCAATATGACCAGACATACCACACTGAAAGCACTTACCAGACTTGGATAAACATTCTCCAGGATGCATTTTACCACACTTCTCACAGGATGGATATTTGGTTTTCTTACCTCCTTGCTTCTTTGATTAATTCTTCCCCTTTGTCTGCCAACTAGACCACTTATTCTTTTGTTTGTCATAGAACACCTAATCATTGGAAAACTCCATTTCCACCTTCTCCGCACATCGAACAAGTTTCTTATAACTTTTGAACTCACGAAAATCTAAGGACCATCGATACTTTGGCTTTAACCCTGAGTAAAAACGGTTTATTTTACTATCAAGATCTCGTATGAAGTTTGGAGGATAGCTTGCCAATCGAGTGAACTTTGCTTCATAAGTAGCCACTGAATCATCCTCCTGCCTCAATTCTAGGAACTGTTTTTCCATCCTAAGATGAACCACATTAGGAAAATATTTCTCAAGAAACATACCTTTGAATTCATCCCAGTGAAGATCCTCAATCTCATCATTATCCCTGATATTTTTCACCATCGACCACCACTGATCAACTTCACCTTCAAAACAGTAAACAGAAAGACTAACCTTTTGATGTTCTGAACACCCCATGACATCGAAAATCTTCCCCAGTGCTTTAATCCACCCTTCAACTAAGACAGTGTCAGGTGATCATCTGAATGATGGGGGATGTTGCCTCGTGAAATGTTCCACCACTGACAAGTTCCTCTGCGGTTGATTTGGATGATATCGCGCATGGATACCACCACCATTTATTGCTTGAGTCTACTTCACCATTACTGCAACAACCTATTCAGTTCCAATTTCGACCATCTCAGGATGCTGATTCAGAAGGTTATTTCCTTCTGAATGCCTTCCTAGCACTCCTTCCCAATTTCCTCTGTGGAAAACCATTCTGAACAAACATGTCTTATAAGAAGCAACATAGTAATCTTCAAATTCTATATCATTTCAATTTGACCATAAACAAAATATTTTTTGGATAATCATTTAATAAAATTATAACTCCTAAAGTTATCTAAACCGGCCTCTCATACCAACTATAAGGCCCCAGCCTTAAACCATACTTAATCTTGAGTTATTATAAGATTACACATTGAGGATCTTTTCAGGTTTAGAATTTTAGAGAATTAGAACATAAAACTTTCATTACATTCCACATATAAAAAAAGTGGTTACATAAAGATAGTATTCATTTTTCCCATCAATGGAAACATATTTAAAATAAAATATGGATTCATTCTAGACACTTCCTTGACAATATCATCATATCATGTACCTTTCCCTTGATCTATGAAAAACATTTCAAAAAAACTTGGGATGAGCATAAAAAGCTCAGTATGGGTTATAAAAACATGGAAAGGAAACATGAGCTCATATATACATATGAATGAAATCATACATTACCCCTAAAACATAGTCACTTTAATATACCTCATAAAATCATGAATAAATCAGAGAAATCATAAGACATAAAGGTAACTTGAGGAATTCATAACATTCTTATGTAGGGAGTAACCCTCTTGGTTACGTTTGGAATACCCATCACAGTATATTCCCTAAATATCTTCGGAGAAACCTTAAAGTTTCACTCATTCACGTTACCCAATGCATTGGAGAGCTATATCGGGCTCACCCGCCCAGAGTTTATCACGGAACCACCCATCTTCATAATAATGCCCAAGAACCACAACATAATCGTATTACATAAAACATGCATAAAGGAAGCATAACATTTCCACTTTTCAATCACAAGATATCGATACAAAACATTGATATAAAAACATTATGAACACCATTTTCAAAACCAAAATAAAATAAATGTAAAACATGGTATTTATTTTTCTTTTAAATAAAAGGTATGGCTTGTAGAGGATGCCGAAACTCAAATAATGGTCATGGCGGCGGAGAAGTCGTTGTCGCCGCATACGTATGACAAAAACATTCCCTTTTGTCATTTAGTAAACACTTCATATAAAAAAGATTCATTTTGAATAAATTTAAATGTCAAAGGGGTTTATATACCGCATAAAAGAAGGTTCTGTATAAAACAAAATATGCCTCAATGAAAGGAGATTTAGACGAAGTCCCATACCTTAGGTCCGACTTGACTTGGTCGTTCTTTAATGTCCTGAATAATAAACTTGAGTTAATTTCTACTATCATAAGAACCCTTTTTCAAGTTCATTATTCCTTTTATATCACTTATTACCATGTTATGAACATTATGTAATTATTTAAGTTAATAACAGTCGTTTTAACGATCTTTGGTACTTGAGTCAAAATATACTCTTTATAATTACAAGTTGTTTATGTATCCATTATATCCAGAGTTATAATCATGATGTATATAACATATATATTATATATATCCAGTATATACATGCATTTATAATATTATATAACATTTAGAGGTAAGAAATGAAATACACCGTTCATGGAGACAGTAAGCCGTACTTACGCATGAACGCTGCTTCCATTTCTATTTCATATTTTATGAAATGGAATCATAATTATATAAAGTTATATTATAATTCCAGTGTAATATCATATATAATTTCATAACACCATCTTTTATACATCCCACATATGGTATTAATGAATCAAATCACTTTTAGGGGGCGGTAGTCCTCACTTCCTTAAATGAAGAAATCGCATTTACCAATGATGGAAACCATAAAGGTATGCCCAAAATGAAAAATACAGAAGCTTAAGGAAAACAGAAACATATTATATATCATATATAAATATAGTGTCATCTTAATGGCCACCATTTAAGGTGTTAAAATAATGTTGAACAATCATCGTTTCGGGAGGCAAAAATTTACCATCCACGGAAACAGTATGTTTTTTAACTATTAGATGTAGGTGTGTTTAAGTGTAGCTAGAATACTTCATATAAATAATCCTAGTATATGTAAGATACAGGTTTTGTTACAAAATAATAGAATAAAAAGAGTTTAGGGGGTTGGAGAAGCAAAATAAAACAAAAGGACTCAAGTGAAGACATTACCTTAAAATCGGGTAACTCCCTTTGGTTTGAGCTCAAAGGATTCCTTGGGAAGACTTCTGCCCAATGTGAGTCTTCAAAGAGTAAGTGAGGGATGTGGAGAGACACAATGGTCAGGGTTTGGCGAAGACAAAGTCTTTGGACGTGTGGTTAAGGAGGTAGAGGTGGGGGCCTTTTATTAGAGGAGAGGAGAGGCACTCTTGGAAAGTAAAGAAATGTTACTTTATTTTAGAATGATATTCAGATTTAAATGGCCCCACATTAATTTGTTTCAAGGAGAAGGTGATAAGGGTTATAAATCCACCCATCTAATAGATTTTTGACATGTGTAGGTCTTAGCATTTACATGATCGTTTCATTTTATTTAAATCCTTTATTAATGAGGTAATCGCTGCATCATCATGATGTCATAAATAATTTAATATATTTAATGTCTAAAAATTATAAAAAAATATCATGATGTAGGAAATCTTTTTATCTTTATAATGATTATTTATAGTCAAAAATATGACTTGTATAACCACATGTAAAAATTGTTTTAGTAAAACTACTCATGTTTGTGTCATTTTTACTTTAACATTTAATAAAAAGTTATTTATGTCATTTCCCAACCAAAGTGGCTACATGGGGTCCCCAAGTTGACCCATGAATTTTCATGGTCAGCCATGACACATCCAATGATGGTAGGACATGTGTCAAGCTCATCTCATTTTATTAAAACATTATTTTTACCTTAAACTACACTAATTACCTCTAATCACGATTAAAAACTTAAAATTTACTATTCACCTAAAAATTATTTTAATCTCATTGACACACATTTTACTTCTTAATGACAACCATTTATGTCGGATTTTTGAAAATAAAATCACAGAAGTGAAAAAGTTTCATTTAAACGAAAAATCATTTTCATTAACTACCACTTAGTGGTTTCACTATACATCAAAAATTGAAGTTTTTCAGAAAAATACGAAAACATCACCCTAAGCTATATTTGATATTCTGAATTCAATAATTATGTATATTTTACAAAATTAAAATAATATAAGTCACATTAATTAATTTAATAATTAATTCCCACTGTCATGACAAATAGCGTGTTTTTATGAAACAATAAGTATCAAAAGATTGACACTAGTTTAAGTCCAATTTCAATGTGAAATTGATTCCAATGACCACCATTGGATTAAATGGTAAAATTATATTGTAATTTCACTTTAAAACCAATTCGAAAGATAATCTAATTGTATAAATAAATTAGATTAAAAAGAGGTTTTGACAAAAATAGCTTATAAAAATTGTCAAAAGATAGATTTAAAAATGGTTTTCCATAAAAAGGCAGTAAAATAATCTTTTAAAAATATTAGTGTATTTCATGCTTAAGATTGGATTTATTTTCATTTTAAGCCTCTAAAACACTATCTAATTCATTAATAGACATAGATAAAAATATCTATTATTCATTACTTACTTGGGATGTAACAATTAGAGCTCACCCTTCTTATGTTTTCTTTTCCCAGGATATAAAGAAAGGGTTTAGGTAAGAAAAAAGGGGAAGATCTTTATGGGAGATGTTGAAGATCTTTCAGCACGATTAGAGGATTACATTCCATGTTTCTAAAGACACTAAAATATTAGGTTCCTTGTGTGTCTGTTTTTTTTATGTATTAAGTATTCCACAAAAGTAATGTAATGTCCATGTACGTCAAGCTTCAGGTCTCTACATTCACTTATTATAATCACCTTCGTAAGTGATGTCTCAGTAGATATTGTTGTGGTTCATCTTCATGATCATTATCTTCAACTATGACTTTTTATTTTATATTTAAATTTTAGGTTTTGAGAATTTCCAATGTGATTATCCTACTCATTAGAGAAATGATTTAAAAATCATCACATAAGATCAATCTAGGTTATCTAGGATGTTATTCCCATGAATTTCTCTTATGTAATATTGCAATTTTCTCAACATGATGCTCTGAATTTCAGAAATCAATATTTTTGTTTGTGGATTATACCTTTATATAATTCATTAACACCATGGTTGTGTCCAAGAAAGTAACCAGTATCTCTTCCAAAAAATTGACCATTCGTAATATTGGGTTCCATTTGGGTGATTATTGTTAGTATCCACATGCTCTTAATTAGTTCCCATTCCCCTTTTGAAGTTTTCACTGCCAACCCTGCAATTCATATAAATGAATGATAAATAATTAATTTTCATCCATATTATAAATACTATAGAGTTTCCTCATATACATCATTTCATCTAATTTTTTATCGTGTATTTAATTTTTGAATCCATGCAATAATTTTTCAATCATGTAGACACCTATTATTTTCATCACTTCACCTTCCCAGGATATTTTATTTATCTCTATTTCATCAAGAAGGTTGTATATCTTCTCACATTAAATTTTCATTAGTAATTCTCCACCTACAAATTATATAATATACATATTTCCTTATAACATAAAATTGTAAACAATTATATTAATAACCATATCTACATAAAATCGTTAGGGTATTTTTATGTCATATTTTTGAAACATTTTCTATAATAAAAAAGTAATTATTCATCAAATTAGAAAATTTTAATAAAATTTGCGTATTTTTCAATGATATTAAGAGTTGGAAGAATATTTTCATAATCATAATTCCTACCTCATTCCATATTTGTGATGGAATGAAAATATACCTTGTTAATCCAATCCAGAACTCTATCACATAATATAATTCTAAATATTAGATGTTTCACCATGTCACGTGAGTCATTTATGAATTGGAAGGTGTTGTAGATATTTAAAAAGCAACCCAAATTTGTAGTTGGATAGTTGAGTAGATGTATGATTAACATAATGTTGTTAAAGATCACATAAATAACGGATTGTTTGATCTAACAATTATTTATTTCTATGGGATGTTCATGGATGCTTGGTTGCAATCATGTGTTCAATGGCTATTAATTTATTTTTGAGAATACCCATCATTGGACAAGTGTTTTTAACTCCCCCATAAACATGATTGATCTTTGTAGATCCCATTTTCAAAATGTCATTCATAGCTGGTATTTTTTCAAAATCATGATTGGTTTTAACAATGCCTTTACAATTTTTCCCAAGATTTATAATTTTTTATTAATTATTTTTTTTAAACCATAGAAAAAATACCAAATGTATAAAAAACAAGTTAAAATAAGACATGTTAAAATAAAAAAAATGAAAAATAAAATGTAACTATTCTATGAAATAGTGCATAATTTGTACGTGCTTCCGTAGGAGTCATTATTTCACTATGGGTCAAATAAAATTACAAAATTTATAAAAATGATCAAAATATTTTACTATTAAATTAAAATATAATGTGTTTAAATTTTTTCATATAACACAAATGATAATGAATTATTTTATTTATGTTTTTAACAGAAAATACTATCTGTTTATTGAATTTAATAAAGGTTAAAAAATATTTTTTTTGTAATTAGTTTTATGAAACAATGATATGAAATATAAGCACATGGTATTGGTTATTTTGATATTATTTTTTAAGGGATGGTTGGGTTTCGTGTCTTTTAGGGTTTATGTAAAATTATATTTCGAAATAATTTTTTTTTCAATTATTTTGATACATCAAAAATGAGGCAGACTCAATGGTCATTAATTCCCATACATGATATGTAAATTCATCCCTTCCAGTGGTCATGTAAATTAAGGTGTCATCAAATCATCTTTGTCTAAATACTAATTTTAATCCAAATTAAATTACATTCATCTAGGGGCATGCCTCATTTAAGGTAATCCTTTGTATAGTTAAAAAACTATTTCAAATTGAAATATCAGTGGTCCTGATAAAAGGAAAAGAGATCGAATGGAAAGTCATTCAAATTACACTAACCTGAATACATAATAAATAAATTAAAAATAGAATGCAACAACAACTTCCCCTTCTTTTGAATTACCATAAAAAATGTATAATTTAGTACATGATTCTTTTGATTATGGATTATATAATAAGTAGTAATAATAATAAAATAATACAAAAATCTAGAGATAAAATATGGTGAGGAAACTTCAAATGAGAGAGTCTCACCCAATGATTTGTATTTGGACAATCCTCTATTTGAATAACTGTTTAGATCTATATTTATAGAACTACCTTGGTGTGGTCATTAATTTAGTTCATTATAAAAATGGGTAATAATGGTGTCCCATGTATTTTTTGAAATTAATTTGATTCCCATATTGTATGTGGAAAAGATTACTACTGAAATCCTATTGAAAATATTCCTCCAAAGTTAATACTAGAATCATTCATGATTTTAATGAAGGTTTCATGCTAAAAAATTTCCTTCCCCACTATGATTTTATTAAAATTATTTAATCACATAATGGCATGTATATCTTTAACATCTTGTACCGAATTTATGAAAAAAAAACAATTCTAGCTCAAATATCCAATTTTACCCAAGTTCATTAGTTTAAGTGACCAAAAGTGTTCCATAGTCATCATTTATCATGAGAAACAAATCTAGTAGAAAATAATGGCCTATTTGGCATGTTTGCATCATAATAATTGATATTTTTTATCCTTCCAATCATAAAAAAATCTCGTACTATACATGCATGAATTAAAAATTATATTTAAAAAAATAATTTATTTTTATATAAAAATTATGTAAACTGATTTACATATCAACTAATTAATCCACCATAAATCCATGATGAACATAATCTAGATCAATATTGGGATGAATGTGATAAATATAGTAATGTTCATGGTATATCCAAATGCCACCACATTTTTCTATGAGCATCCACAAGGGCATTAAGTCTTGAGTTAGATCTAAAGGTTTCAAATCCCCATATCTATAATGAGTGAGGGCACAACGCTAGTATAAAATGTTTATTAATGGGTTAAGACATATGGGGAATCAAAGTTTGAAGACACATGATATCAATATAAATCATTGGTATTTCAGGCTATATACGTACACAATAGTGTTTAGTATTCAAGGAAAAATTATACAGAAGGTATATTATTCGAAAAGAACTTCCTATAAGTAATGAATTCATGAAAAGGGTGATTAACCCCATGAATCATCACCCAAATCAATCACACCATCTCTAGATTTCTATAAATATTCTCAATTAATCAAACTGTTATTCTAGAATAACATTCATGAATAATGATATGATTTGAAATTGAAATTGATGAGCCTTACCTAGAGTGATCCATCAACAATGGTCGATCTAGATCTATTTGATAGAATGAGCGAGATAGAAAGAGAAATATAATCTCTATAGGTAAGGGTACCATTTCCTAACAATGGTTTCACAATTATGAAAATATATTCATCGACCGTGAACTGTAAGGTTCATCTCCATCAGTCAGTATATGTTCTATGTATACATTAAGAGGAAACTGACTAACTCCTGTTAAAATGAACCCCCCTTTTGGTCTCTTGAATGACGATTGATCGAATGATAGAAAATTCAGCTTACACATTTAGATGTATATTTTTTTGGAAATATAAATATATATGGTTGTATTTACTAATAGTAAAATTTTATAATATAAT
Source organism: Viscum album (assembly GCA_963277665.1). Classification (NCBI taxonomy): domain Eukaryota; kingdom Viridiplantae; phylum Streptophyta; class Magnoliopsida; order Santalales; family Viscaceae; genus Viscum; species Viscum album. Next base: position 882,265,328 of record OY728166.1, read on the forward strand.
ATTTTTATTTCAGTCTCAATAACATGATTGATATATTTTTCACAATATCTTGTTTTACAACACATCCATTATGGTGATCAATGTAATGAATTATTTCTTGGTATGTATTTTAAACATATTGGGGATTGAAAATGTATGATTTTCACGTTACGCTTCATATCTATACATGTTTAATGTTACAAATATTTGATGATTGGTTAGGATACTGAGATCCATATGAACAATGGTTGTAGAGGTCAGAGAGTATGTATCTCCCAAGTGAAACACAACCAAGCTAAGGGTAACCACAAGTAGAGTGGAGGAAATTTTTGGGAATGATTGAACATAAATGGAAGGGCCATACACTAGTAGTGATCACGATGAAGATAGAGAAGTTTCCAACATGGACACAGCAGTGGGGTATATGTTTTTAGATTGGGGATGCAAAAAATGGTAAATTTGAAAGAGACTATGAATATGGTGGTCCATGTGGTAGAATTTAATTTTACTTTTCCAAAATGGGTAGAATCTAGATTATACACCCATTATATAAGTCAACATGATCAATAGATGAATTTTCAAAAAAAAATTATAATAATAGGAGGTCATGCCTTTGGTGTTGTTTAAAATGGAGTAAAATGGCCAACACGTTTTACCCAATCTATAAAGAGGAACTGGTGGGTGAGGTAAACAATTGACATTGGTGGATATGGGTGACACCATGCCATTTCAGTATTAATTTTGAACATTGGTTCATCCTATGAGATAAAATTCTTCCCATATGAACATTTCAAGTGTTAAGGCTCATAAAATTTCCAACTAAAAAAACACACTCCAATATGAAGTAGAGTTTATAACATTCATTGTTCTATGGAATATGGTCCTAGAGTTTTTCACCATTATATGGTCTATTCCATGTTTACAAGATAATTTTCAGATATTTAGGAACATATTGGAATTGGTTTTATCTTTTATAGATGATATAACCACCATGCAATTCTACATTTCGTGTATTTTTATGTTAGTTATTCTTGACATTATGGAATGATGTGAGTTTACATAGATAATGTGATTAAAAGGGAATTTAATATTATTTAATTTAATCCATAAATTTTGTTACAATAGTTTTCAAATTGAGTAATTTTTCCAAAATTGTGGTCGAAGTGGAGGCTTGTTTTGGGCAATTTTAATGTTACAATTCTTTTAACAAGGTTTAATTTTATTGGGAAAGTATTTATTAGTTGAGAAATAAATATTGAGATGGTATTATTATAAAATAATAGAGAAATTATGTTAATACATTTGATATTCATGTTAAAAATATATATGGTGTGTATAAATAAAAAACCCATCGGTATTAATTGATGAAGTAGAAGAAGAAGGATTTCATGTGAAGGAATGTTATGTATTTATAAAATATTTACATATTTTTTAAAAGAGGATAACCGTATAAGGAGGAATTCTATGATTGTGAAGCAGGAACAAGATGAATTTAATATAATCCATCCAAATTTGGTGAAACAATGTAACTATTGTGAATGAACAAACTAAAATGTGAATAAATAATATGTAGATACTACCCTAGATAATTGATGAAAGGGTAAGAGAGATGGTTGTGGGAAAAATGGTAGTAATACATTGTATGGGGAGTGATAATTGGATTACACTGAGTATTACTAAAATATTATTGGTTAGTTATACTATTTAATGAGTGAAATGGACAGAACTCCATAATTATTATGTGTCGATTGTGGATTTTGGTTCACATCAGATCTCAGAATCATGATCCCCAGAGTAGTATAGTGAGGGAGAACCAAGTAAATTCAAAATGAATATATATATTCTAAATTCACATTAGAATATGTCTAGGAAACCAAAGCTATATTATGGTCATAAGGGTAGGTCCAATAAGGTGGTAATTAAATCATGTTAATCAAAAGAGTGAAATGTACAAATTTTATCCATCTTAGTAGTCATTGTTCACTGCCAATCATATCATATAAAGAAAACCATTTTTCAGAACTGGTTTCACTCCCCATTATATCCATGTATTTTTCATGAAATATAATTATTTACCCAATTGGATTGGACTAAGATATAGGTCACAACCATCACATAATGAAATAAAACATACATGTGTGAAAAGAAATTAAAAATTTTCCTCGAATCATGACATATAAAAAGATTTCGGTTACATAGACATCATATAATAACCCTTGAAATTTAATGGGTATCATAATCAATTAATCAAGTCATATCATGTTAAAAAGATATATTTTACATAATCATTTCATTATAAAATAACCCGTTAAATGAACCAGGTTTCATAAGCGTTTAATCATGACACTATACATGAATGATAAAAAATAGTCATTATAAACATCGCTATATTAAAATAAACCATTCTGTGAAATAATAATAATTGTGTCCTTGTATCATATCCCTAGTAAAGGATAAAATATATCAAATAGTTTCATTAAAGATAGAGAAATATTTTGAACTATCACATATAGATAATATATTAATAAAAATAACCATTCTATTGTAATCAATTTTTTAAAAAAGAAAAATTTTAAAAATTAGTTTAGAAAAAGAAATTTGTAAATATAAAAAATAATATTTAAAATTTATTAAAAAAAATTGTTTTAAAAAATAACCTTTACTATTTAGAAAACACTTTTTATATTATAATACAATTTGAAAACGTTTTCCTGTGAAAATAACATTTTAAACATATAATGGAATCTTTTAAACCTATTACAATCAATATTTAAACCATAAAATTATTATAAAATAATTTCCTCATAAAATTATGTTAAAATAAAATATCAACACCATTCATAAATTTTTTTATAAAACTTATTTATTAAATAAATCATATTTCTAACCGAAGAGGGAAACAAGGTCATATCATGATAAGTATATTTTCAAAATTATGAAAAGTACCAAATTTTTTAAAAATGTTACCAGTAATTGAAGATTAATTAATATCAATTAGAGAAGAAACATAATTAAAATAATTGGTATTTGGATCATAAAATATTATAAATTGAAGCAGAATCATAAAAAATCCCAATTAATGATGAGATTGTAGCAACAATTTCTTACCTCTTTAGAAAATATGAATAAAAGTACCCATGAAAGAATAAAATTACATGAATTTTTTTTAAAAGTAACAAATTTATATTCATGATATTACATGTAAAAGTGTAATTTTATAATCTTTTAAAAGAATATAGGTTTTTAATATATCCTATCTCTCAAATAAGGAATGTTGAGAAAAAAATCATCTTACTGATTTGGTAACTTTGAATCGAAATCCACATGAAACAGAGATACTAAAATTTATGTGTAAATAAAAAAAATCTTATCAATATGGATCATAATTTACTTTCATGGTTATTATGTAAATCACATATAATAAAAAATAGGTGAATATAGGTGGTGTGTCACAAAAGTAAAAAGTGAATCATAAATCCCTTATATTAAATCAGGACTTCTTTTGTATTAATTTAATACACTTTTAAAATATGTATAAGTTGGATTTAAATATAATAATGAACCATATTTATCTATATCATATTATATAGGGGTTTTCATGACATTTTATTATCCTTTTAATGACCTTTCCATGTAAAAGTTACGTTCTGGCTAATAATTTCTTTTTTCATATATGTTATGATTAAATATTATTTTGACCATATTAATATAATAATATTTTTATCATATATATAATTATAAAAATGATATAATTATCATTTAAATTCAATATAAATGTTTTTATAATAACCTATATCTGATTTAAATAAGAAATTAAATACAGTGTTTATGAAGATAGTATGTGATAGGTACACATTAACACAGCTTCTATTTTATTTTTAGATTGAAGGAAATATTAATAAATGAGACACTATTATTAAAGAATAATTTTATTTGACATATATTTTAGATAATTTTATTAAACTGATCATAAATATATTCCATGTAATTATTGAAAAGTCGTATCACTTCGCAAGTGTAGTCTTCTTTACACATGAACGATGTTATCATATTCCCTATAAATAGAAATCATGAAATTATGTGTGATATAAAAATCAAAAATTGATAATTAAATAATATAAATCATTAATATCAATTATAAACATCATTCCCAACATTGCATCAACCGTTTAAAGGTTGTAATGGAATAAAAAACAAAATCAGAACGCGAGGTGGTAGTTTTTTTGTACACACGAATGATGATTTCACAAACCATTTAATTGATGTGTGAGTGGTTTTAGATCAAAATAATATTAAAAAATAAAATAAATATATTAATTTTTGTAATATATAATATATTATTGACTTAAAATTAATTATTTGTATTAGAGGATGAAATAAAACAAAACTGTTTATTGATGAACGCTACCTCTTAACTGGGTATCTCCTTTTGGTTTCAGGAAAATATTTCCCTTTTTTAAATCTATGACCAATTTAATGATTAATGTTTGGTAGGAGTTAATTTTGGAATATATTTTGATTGGTATTAGAAGATACAAAGTTCTTAAGTTGTTTTAAGAAATGGGAGAGGGGTGGCCCTTTATAAGGGATTTGAGTTGAATAATTGTATATATTTTAAAGAGAGAATACCACCTACATTTTTTCAATGTCAATTTGATAAAATAATTTATAAATTAAAATAATATAAGTTAGAAGGACAAAATATGAAAATATAATTTGTGTTTTAAAAATTTCCTGTACATTTTTCTCATTATGTTTAAAGGTTAGATCCTCCATAAATTCGTTTTTCTCATAATCATAGTGATTAATTTTAACTCATTCCTCTAATCACTTTGTTAAAAAATATGTTGGACATATTAAAAATTATATATTATTATTATTCCAAATATGTAATCCATTTGGCCAAATTAAATTCATAGAATATTTTAAATTTAATCAAAATTTAATCCTATTGATGTGAAGAAACAATGAGTTTTTAATGTGAAAAACAACATAAAAGTTGTCATTTTATATATCCAATTTCAATATAAAATTAATAGAAATGAACTAAATTTTATTTAATAATTTATTAATGATTTAAATATACCTTACAAAAAAAATAAAATATAATTTAACTATATAATTGAATTATATGAAAAGTAAATTATCAATTAAAACTCACTATGTTTCACTATCCATCCAAAAATTAAATATTTCTGAAAAATACAAACATTTTACCCTCACATAATTTTGTATTTCTAAATTAAAAAAATAATTTTTTCCTTAAAAAATTATATGCTGGGTGGTCTGGTTTTTTTAAATATCCTCTCTATGGTCTATAATATCCATGAATTGTTCCCCATATGCCTAATCATTCTCCAACAGTATGACCTCTGAGATCAATACATGTGAGGGGTTGGGTACATAGATCCGTTGAAGAGATTCATGGAACACACCATGGAATTAATAGAGGATTTATGGGATCAAAAATTGATTGTATATATTCCATATTTGATCAATAATTTCAACAGAACCTATATATATGTATTACATTCCCTCATGTTCTAGAATCTCATAACATTCTTCCAGGTAGAATTTATTAGATTCACCTTCTAAAAAACATCATATTATCGATAATGCAAAAATTTATTAGAATATTTTTCTCTGACTCTAATATTCTATCATATGTGGGATAATGTATCTAACCATAATCTCCATTATTTTAGCTATCTTAGGACCTAATAGCTATATTTCTCCATCTTCATTCCAACACATGAGTGATGTAATTTGTTTACATATATGGATACATAATGAGACAACTACATATTTGTGTGAAATAATTTTTTTATGAAAACTAAACAAGATGATGGTTTTTATCCCAAAAACATTTTAAATCAAACTAAAAATATTTTCACATATCCTCTACGATTTCAAATGTTCTTTTAGAATGACTATCCATCATAGGATGACATGAATTCCAGAATCTCATGTACCTACCAAGATATTATCGAAAACATCAAAAAAATATTCATGTAAAACATATATCCCAATAAATATAAAATGTAATTTTCTACATCATTGATATTTTCCACTTCCTTAATATATATTATTCAGAGGTAATCCATACATAGGACTTATATGATAGAAATAAAGTATGATAACATTGCATGGATATCATATAATAACCATTATATTTATTTCAAATTAACAATATATTTATTACATAAATTTACACATAATAAAACACATAGTAAATATATGTCTAGTGACTTTAGGAATTAGTTACATTATATAAAAACATAAAACTAGAAGAAAACATCATTATTGAAAACATCGTTAACATGATCGAACATAAAATTTTCTGGGATAACCTTGCGAAAACATAAGATAATGCTCAACTATAAATAATAGTATGGGAATAAACATGGAATACAGTGATACATGTTATAAAATAGTAGTATAAATGGGGAATAAATAGTGTATAAATCATATAAATGAATAATTAAAAGTGATATAACATGCTAATCAAAACATGGGAAATGCGACAATAACATACAACTCTATATCATAAATATAGTTCAATGCTATCTGTCATGAAATAAATAATGAAAATTCTTCTAAATTTTTTGTTCACTACCATTCCTAATGTTTCATTTCGTGGGACTACACATTACCCAATGCATTATATAAGTATAAAATTTTGGGCGCACATAGTACTTTATTTTCGTTCTCATGATTATGTGTGCAACCTAGATCATAAAACATTGATTCATTAATCATCATTTTATTTTATTCCATGATATATTAGAATGTAATAAAGAATATTATTTCCCATGTCAAATAAGCATATTTATATAATGATGAATGCCCTTGATTGAAACAATTATGGTATTCACTACACAATTTTTGGGAAGTGAAAATCACATTGAAACCTCAACAACATAATGACGTTACAGAAAATTTCATAAAATAGGTTGATGTGAGTGAAAGGTTTATCTCATAATTTGGACATAAAATGGGTATTAATAGGGATATGTAATGACATTTAAATAAATTATTAATTGTAAATATAAGTCATAACAAAATAAAAAAAGCACTAATAAAGAAGACAATGTGAGAATACCTTACACGAGTGTGTGACTAAAAATGCATTGGGTGTGATTTTAGAGAGATTGGGGTGCCATTGGAAGACATTATACATATTAGGGTAGTTTAATATGTGGACCAATGTAATTTTTCATGAAGAGATCTGGGATCTTGGGTGGGTGTATATAAGAAAAACATTTCGGAATTCTTTATCATTTCTCAAACATTTGTTTTTCACTCTATATTATAATATATCCAACACCAGAAAACTTCCCATGGTTTATACCAAAATTGATTAGTATCCATTTTTTTCTATGTCAATGTGATGAACATAATATCATATTACCCTTTCATTTGTATAATTTAGTCAAAAACATAATGAGATGATTTACAAAAACTCAAAATTTATTATATGTTTGGGAGGATTAATGATTGGATTTATAAAATAAAATACCTTAACATAAAACCACATTATTTTATATAATTATTATATATTTTTTCTGGGAAACTTTTTATATTATTTATTACATCAATTTTGGGTCACTATGATGTCATAATTATCAAATTATAATTACACAATATTTAATTTTTACCTAAAAATTATACCATCTTCAGAAATTATGAAAAATTATCAATTGGAAAATATTAATGTTATTAATCTTAAAATAATATCCACTTAAATAAATAAGTTTATAAATTTTTTATTTTTTTACTTTTATAATAAAATTTATATTTATTAAAAAATGATGACTTTTTTTTGAAAATTACAGTTTTTGAACTGTTTTAAAAATTAACTTTGATTTAAAAAATTATATTATAATTCATATATGAAAAAAAAATATTTAATAAATATATTATATTAAAATATTATTTCAATCAAAAATAAATTAATACATAAAAATAAATCCCTTAAATGAATTTTAATATTACACAAAAATATTATTTTTGTTATTTTGTCTGAAACAATTTTTTTAAATATATAGTAAAACAATGAAAATACATTCAATATTATTTTGTAATTAATGTACAGACACATATAATTAATTTATTGTTAAAAATACCATTAATACACCATCAAACTCGTTTATAGTAATGCATGAGATGTTGCAACGTCCAATGAGTAGTTTGACAAACAAGGTTTCCACGATTCTCTTGATGATCTTGATCTTCTCCCATCAATGGTTAGGATAATAATTATTGTGTTGAATCTAATTATGGTAGTGGTTAAGGTAATATCCTTTATATATACTATCTCCCTAAAAAACAATGATAAATGGGATTAATATGGCCTGAACTTACTAGTATTGGCCCCCACTTCCATTATATGCATCAGTTAGATTTATTAAACCCCAATATTTATAATAATCATGTGATAACTATTAAAGGGCTATTTCATAAATGATAAATATACATAATGTTTATTTAAATCGGATATTATAAAATTACGCCAAATAAGGGCATTTGTTTTTTAAAAAATACATAATATGACATTTAAATGAACCATAAGGGAAATTTTATTAATAATTGTTCGGTTCATTATAATATTACCCCCTTATGAAACTTATCCCTCAAAATATTTGTTTTCCATAATATAAAAAATGAGGGTAACAATGTTTCATCTCTTCTTATGGTTCCCATTTCTCTTATTCAATAATGTGGTTTCTGCAAAACACTTTGACCCTGTGCATTTTTGTAATTTAACGTAGTTTTTCTCTATAATCTAAGATCCTAACCGAATTCTCTTCTTATGATAGATCATTTTGAAAAGTTACCACCTCTGTATTTGGTACATGTAATGGTTGTGGTATGTATTTTCTCAAGATGGATACATGGAATACATAATGAATACGAGATAGGTTTGGTGGGAGTGAAATTAAGTATGCCATTAATCCAATTCGATCATGGATATCAAAGGGGATAGTGACTCTTTGAATAATAATTCCATTATTTCATGAATCTCAGGAATTTCCCCTTGTATATTTGCATTGAAAAACCACGCATCTAACATCAAACTCTAGGTCTCATCGATGATTTTTATCATGCCTTTTTTATCGTATATTTGTATCCTTCATTTGTTGCGGATTGGTCTTGACCTTTTCCTCTATTTTTGCAACCCTTTCAAGACCTAGCAATTTTTGTTCCTAAATATCATCCCAAAAATAATGTGTTCATCACGTCTTCCCATACATGGATTAATTTGTAGCCATTTGAATTATAAAGTGGAAAATTCATATTTTAGGAGAATGTGACCTTATAGAGATATTGTTCCCACCATCCATTGAATTCAATTTAGAATGCCTTAAACATATCCTAAAGTGTCTGGATATTCCACTAAGATTGACCATCCAGCATTATTTTCCAGAATGCGGAGGAGAATCATGGATCTCAATCGAATACAATTGATAGTGATTCTCCATGCAACGTTACCACAACTTTGATATATATCTATTCAGGTTGTTCAAGTGATAAATCATTTTGAATCACAATGAACTCTGAAATCATTGTAAGATTATCCACCATAACCTGTATAGAATTATTCTGTCTTTTTGCCTTTAGAATACTAGTAAAAAAGTTGATGGCTATGTTTTTACATTTATTTAATGGTATTGAAAATGGTCTCATCATCCCTTTGGATTTTTTCATTATTTCTATCACTTAATGACATACAAAACATATTGATGTATACACCATGATCTCTTATTTTATCTTGTACCACCAATAGTTATCTCAGAGATCATGATATATCTTTTTTCTCTCATGATGGATATAGAAGTTATAACTATGTTCATTATACAACAAATCCTTTATTAAAATGGTATTTGATAGTGCACATAGTCATGATCTAAACCTTATAGTTCATTCTTCAATAATATTGAACTATGAGTATTTCATTTTTCTTATTATTTCTACATTCTTCTAAATTCTGAAATATTATCTTTGAATATCCTTTATATTCTATAGAATGAAGGGTTGGGGAATCATTAATGAAATGATTTATTATGTTTCTTCCATTAATAATCTCATGAACATCTTTTTCATATATTATATGATTGGATATTACTCAATTCCAATCAATGATAGAATTCATGGATCCTTTCAACATAGACTATCTGTCATTTTTTCTCTTTCCCTAGATAGTAGTGAATTAGGGATTCATAATACTTGATCATATCTAACAGTATTTCTTGTCTCATATTCAACTATTTCTATTTGAATACATGCTTAAGACATTTACAATCCATATATACTCCACACATCTCCGCAAATAGAAAATTCCACCTTCTTTTAAATGAAATATCACTACAGAAAACTCCAATTCATATTTTGAGTAGTTATATTTTTTCAAATTTCAACTTTCATGAAGCATATGCTATCACATTTTCAGTTTTAATTAACACAAATCCCAATACATTTTTGAATGTATTGTTGAATACTACAAATGTTCTCTAATTGTTGGTAGTGTAAATATAGTTTTAGTGACTTGACACCTTTTCATCTTCATGAAGATCTCTTCAAATTAATCATTCCATGAAAACATGAATCCCTTTCGAGTTATCTTGGATGGAGGGTTTTCCAATCGCATGAAATTTCACATGAAATGATGATAGTACCCAAATAATCCAAGGAATGTATAGATATCTATAAAGGATTTTGGACTCATCCATGCATAAATTACATCTATCTTTTAATGTTACATAGTTATCTTATTCCTTCTGATTATATACCCTGTCAATGAGACATCCTTGAAATAGAACTCACATTTTTTGTACTTATCATAAATCTCCTCCTTTCAAAATTTCATTAGCACAGTGCCCTGGTGGTCATCATCCTACTCCTTTATTTTGGGAAATTTTAGAATATCATATACAAAGACTACAAAACTATTTTCAAGGAATTATATAAAGACTCTATTCATCATTTCCATTATACTTTATTGAACATTAGTGATTTCTAATGGAATTACTCTGAACTCAAAGTGTGTGTACCTCATAGGAAAATTAGTCTTCAGAATATCCTATTTTTTCTACCTAGCATGATAATATCTCACCTTCATATCCACATTTGATATTTGTTGTGCTCCATGTAGCTGATTGGACAATTAATCAACCTATATAAGGTAACACTCTTTCATTATCATGATATTTATGATGTCACGATAATCAATGAAAAGGAGAATAGAACCATCCTTAATCATGAAGAAGAGTACTGGTGTAACCCATGGTGAAACACAAGGGCATATTCACCCTTTATCTATATTTTCACTCATGTTCTAAAACATCCATTATATAAGGTGTATTGTAAAATGGAAACACCCTGTGTATAATGTCGACTAAAAATTCAAATCTATCTACTATGATAAAATGATGAAATTATCTGTGAAATGCATATGCATATTCCCTCAAAATTTGCTTTTCTTCACTTATAATTAATTCATTAGAATCAATAATTTTAGCTAGATATGTTTTATCGTAGGAAAATAATATTCATTCTTGAGATATTGTGTATAAAAAATATTCATCTGCGTCCTTTCATTTTTATAGAATATGGGGTAGATTCGAAATATGTTGAGTTATTTATTTTTTGTGTAAATTTATGTTTGACCTATATAGGGATATCCAATACATATCAATAATTTTTTAAAATTCGAAAAAAGGGTTTATGAAAAGATTCACTAAAATTTTCATCCCACACATTGTGACTATGAAGGACTTATATACATAAGATGAACTAATTTCTCCATTATTATTTTCACCTATAACATAACTTCAATGCTTTGTGGTGGTATTAAAATAGTTATAGTAGTCTTTTATTATATTAAGGAATGAAAATAAATAGAATAAAAATGTATGTTCTCTATCCATTAATGAATAACTAGAAGACCATTTACCAGAATCTTATTAGGATCCACCTTAGTCGATGTGATGTAAAAAAATATCCCTTGATTCCATCAAAGGTTTTTGGTTGTCTCCCAAAATTAATGGATTTGTAAATTGGTCTTAAAGGTTCCCTTTTCCCTATTAGTTGAAACAACAAACAATGTCTTGTTGTTTGACCACATCAGTCCTTTCCTTCATCATATTAGCGGGTTTCTCCTGTTAGTATTTATTATCTAGGTTCCCTTGCATCCCTCATCTAATTCATTTCCTTATCCCCTTATAGAATTTCTTTGGTTATTAATTCAACTTGATTGACAAGTGAGAAGTTGAAATTTCATGTAACCATTATATTTACCCATCAGACCACCATAATTAAACTGCACCTTCAAATTTATATACCCATGATAACGTGGAGATTCTCTGTACTTCATTTCAATATTGGGGACCCATTAGATAATGTCTTCATAGCTATCAAATCCAATCATCTCTATGTATTATATTGGACTAGGTTTTAGTCCCAAAAAGAAGTGGTCATCCATTCATTTGGTGGTAAAACATCTAGAGGCATATATTGCAAATTTTGATTGGCTTATACCAACTCATACGGCTTAATTGTAATGCCCCGACCCCAGTTACCTAGAGTCGGTGCATTATTACATAACATTGGAATGATCACAAGAAAGATCAAATCTCGAAAGACCGATTGGTTTAGTAGCTTGGGAAACACTAGATATATTCACAAGTCTTACATTACATCATAAAGTGAAAAAATTCTACAACAACATATTGCCTCTATATTCTACACTCATATCCCCACATAATATCCCTACAGGTCATTCATAATTTACTTCTTCACTTCCTGTGAAAAATAAAACATAGAAAAGGGGTGAGCTCAAATGCCCAGTAAGGATAGCAGTATAGCGGAAACTTTCAAAAATAAGCATAAACATTTTAGGCAATGTATAACTAAAACAAAAGCATTTTAAACTTGAACTTCAACATATTATGGAAAAAGTAAAATGAAATAATGCCATTTACTTATTCACATGGATATTCTACTAATCGAATAATCAACATGAAATATCAATAACCACTTTCATAATGATGGAATGCATAATTCCAGACTATCATAACCACATCGCCAAGGCCTCGTGCCAAGACTACAAATAAGATTTTGCCAAGGCCTTGTGCCAAGACACTAGTTTGTCTAATGAGACCTACCGATGCATCGAGGAGCTATAGCGGGCTCCACCCGTCAAATATTAAGTCCAATTAATTCCCATATTAAAAGGTTTAAACATAACATAAACATTCATATTAAAACTAGCATACAAAATGTCAATACTTTCACCGTAAACTATGAATGGTATAAAAATAGCATATCCATAGTCAAACATATCACAAAACCTTCAATACAATATAGAAGTTTTTTATCACAATAAATAAACTTCATATAATCATAAAATCCATCAAAGGATGTTGACGTAGATAAAATCAAAACTATTTGATAGAAATATCTCCTTTTTTTAAATCATTTAAAAGTCGCACATTTATAAAGGAAGTAATTAAAAAGAGATTTTTGAATCAAAGCGTCCCATACCACTTTGAAACTTTTGAAAGGAATTAACATTTCAAAAACATTCATGTCCATATAAATAAATCCTTAAAAACCATTTTAAGACATGGACATTTATTAAAAAGATTTAGAAAGATTAATCTTCAAAACATTTAAAATTTTGATTTTGATAAAGAGTACCTTTCCAAAATTCATAAAATATTCATTTTGAAATCATTTAAAAGTCACATAATTATAAAAGAAAAAAATTTCTTTGAAAATATTCTTATAATATTTTAAGGGAAGATATGACAATTTTATAACGGCGGTACATAGCTGCACCCGCCATATAAGTTAAAAAAACATTCTTACCATAACTTTGTCGAAAAGGTTAAAAAGAACATTGTTTGGAAAACGACGGAAAGATTCCTTTATAAACCTCTTATAAAAAGTCAAACAAGTGTATAAATGACTTTAAACCATATTCTAGTAAATAGTAAAAATGTTTTGAAATTCATTTTTAAGAAACATGGATGTGGATGATAAAGAGATCCCAGTAGATTATTACGTATAAACAACCTCGGATAATGAAGAGATTGTGAAATAACCCTTACCTTGTACTTTTCCTTGGTTGGGGTAGGTTAACCTCCTATATAATGGTGAAATAATTTTTATTAAATTATACAAGAATCATATACAGTAATATGATATCATATATGATCTTTTAACTTTGCTTTGTTAATAATATCTTAGTATTATCGTTGTTTCGGGTGTTAACTTACTCGTTTTCATTTATATGTTTTGTTACCTAAGAAATGTTTGTAATGGATAGGTTGTATATATTTAATATCCAGAATGATATCAAGGCCTTAAACATCCTTTTTAAATCATCAAATGATGATTATACTTGAATGGATACGATGGAGAATGAATCTCATCGCATTCGTGGAGACGGTAGTCCGTACGTACACACGAGCGACAATATCATTATTTTGATATTAAAATAATATATAAATGGATGTTATATCATATATAAAGAATCATTAACATGTTATATTTATTATTTACATTAGTTACACATCATTATTATACCCATCCAAACAATAATATATTGAATAACAATTACACCACGACGTGGAGACAGTAAGCCGTACGTACGCACGTATGGTGACATGTTATTCAAAGGGTGGATATAATACTGAATATGGTTGTACCATATTTAAAATAACATCACAGTATATATATGATACTGGAGTTATTATTTTATAATGATAACACCAATGGAGGAAGAAGTGGAAGAATAAAGGAACTCGGAAAAGGGTGGTGAAATCATTGCCTCTTTTTCGGGTTCTTCCTTTTCATTTGATCAAAAGGGCTCCTTTGGTTTGCTTTCTGATCAAACTAAGGCCTATATGTTGTATTGAGGGACGTTGGGAGAGTATTTGGGCAGAGTTTGGCCGATTCAAAAGGCTTTGAAGGTGTGAGGAAATGAGAAGGAGGAGTTCCCTTTTATAAGAGGGGTGAGGGGCACCTTTGGAAAATCTATAAATATTAATTTATATTAAATTCATATTCGGTTTCTAATGGCTCAGAATTTTATTATTTAAATTTTAAGGTGGGGATGAGTCGAAAACAACTCAACCAATAGAATTTAGACAGGTTTGGGTACTTATATTAACCTTATCTTTAAGTATTAACTCTAAGTTAATTAGTTTCACTTTTACAATGTCTCTTTGTATTTTTATATAATATGGTTAATAAAATTACTATATACATCCAAGCGACCCCCAAGTGATCCTTTAATGATGAACCTATCATGATATAAGTCTCTTGGCCGAACCTTATATTTTTAGGAATTTAATATCAATTAATAATATAATATTTGTTATAAAAACTTTTTTATGTCAATTTTGACACTATTCAATAATTGATTTTTTTGAAACTCATAACAGAATGATTACATCAAAAAAATTTAATTAAATCATTCCTAACATGTAATATTAACTTATAAAATTAGTTTAATTCATAAAAGTCTCAAATTATATTTATTTGTGTATTTATAATATCAATTATTTTAATTTTTCACTATTATGGTAATTACTGTATAATCATTGGGTCATAAATAAATTAAATTATTTAAAGTCTAAAATTTATAAATAAAACATCATTACGTTGGAAATCATTTTATATATCTAATGAATATTTATAGTCTAAAATCAAACATATATAACCCTATGTAAAAATTGTTTTTCTAAAAGATATATGCTTTTGTCATTTTTGTATTCATTTTAACTTAATTAAAATTAAATGTCCCTATCACCTACAAGTGGCACCATGGGGTCCCAAACGCGACCCAAATATTCCTATATTAGAACATGTATCAACCAATAATGTTAGGACATGATTTAGGGTAATTTTTTATTATTATAATATTATGTTTTAACCCTTATTTATCGGATTTACCCTTAACCATGGTAAATAAAATATTTACCGCAGTAATTATTCAAAATGTCTAAATATAAAAGTTACCTATTTACACAATTTGAACATCCTGATTCCAAATATGGAATCCATTTTTCAAAATTGAAAACACAGAAGTGGCAGAAATTAATTTAAAATTATTTCCCGTTGTTAAAACAAAAAGCGTGTTTTTAAGAGACAATAACTATCAAAAGATTGGCACTTGTTTATGTCTGGTTTAATTGTAAAATTATGTCCAATGACCAACATTATATTAAATGGTAAAAATATAATCTAAATATACTTTAAATCCTCTCAAATTCATAATTTATCACTATTAATTATTTTGATTAAAAAAGTTGTTTTTAATTAAAATTTAGTAATTTTCACTATTCATCAAAATATTTAAGTTTTCCGAAAAGTACCAAAATTTCACCTTAGGCTAAATTCGATATTCCGAATCCAAAAATTAAGTTCATTTTGAAATATAAAATATATATAATTCCAAAAAGTAGGTATTACTATTCATAACAGCTAGTTTGATTGGTTATGGTGTTAGAACTCGGTGTTGCGTACAACAAACGCTATCACATTATTTTAAGAGAAGCGTATCGTAGAATCTTGGGGTGTTACATTCTCCCCTACATCAATAAATTGCATCCTCATAATTTGAAAATTTTCTTTGAAAATAAAAGGTTGAAAATAGAAAATATCTTTGTGGGAAAACCCACATCGGAAATTAGGTTACTAAAATTTAGTCTTAATATGAGGAAAAGATAAATGAAAGTGTCACCACCAAATTATCATCTCTATTAGGAGAACATTGGTGGAAATTATAGACATATAATTGGAGGAAAAATGTAAATATTTATAGGTAGTGATTGAGGTCATCAATCACAAACAAGTATAAAATTGAGGTCCTTAAATTCATCAATCTATGATGATTTGAAATACTATCGGTTCAAAAAAACATAGGGTATTGGGATAACACATTGTTGACGTTGCAATATAACTTAGTTGAAATCCCACATAAAAAAATGAATTAATGAGGCCTCTATTTAAAATAAAGAGTGGAAAGTATGAAGATTACCGAAAATAACACATACTAGGGTTCCATGTAGGAATATATGGATATGGAAGAGAAATCTAACCATCAATTATCTGATGGAGAGTGGTAGAGAACATGGCTATGAAAAGGCCAACAATCCCAAAGCCATAAATTAGTGATGATTTAAGGTACCATCTAGGACAACTTTTTTGTTCTAAGTTCCTTTTCTTAATGTTGATGAATTTATTTATTAGATTGGCTACAATCATAAGGAGATATAATTACTTTATAATTAGAGTTTTATCCATTAATAAATTTCTACCAAAAACTCATCTTTCACTCTAATAGATAATAGAATGTAAAAAAAATTCTATTTATACTATTCATACAGGGTTCCAAAATAAACAAATTTATAATTTATCTACCAGATCTTTTAATAAAAACTACATTATTTAATCCAGGACATCTCGTGGGCCAGTGGTAGGTGATACACCATTGTCGCCCTTCGGTTGCGGGTTTAAGTCTCGCAGCCTTTCCGGTCGCGACGGGTTGCCGCCCGACCTCCGGGTTGTCCTTTTATGGAAATCCAAAATTAATCTCAAACTAGAACTATCCAAAATACTTCAGTCCAAAATTTATAAGGAAGGTAAACACAATGAATATCCTTTTTTCCGCGTAATAACATGTGATCATCTTCATCATGTATTCTTTTAAAACACTGCAACATCCTAAATTATCATAAAACCTTATTGATTACATTCATGATCCGTTATTCCTTATATAATAATAGATATACTCCTTCAATCCAAAAATGATGTAAACCCCAACAATGATGGAATATACAAATAATTAATCAGTATCAAGGTAGTCAAGAATATCCAATATAATTTATCCAAAACAATAATTTATTATTCTAAAATCACTACCTCGGTATCAGAACCATATTATGGTTTATCTTTCTCTCAACCATATATTTTCCAAAAATTTAACCTGCTATTGAGTCACTTTTCTTTGTTCCACACAATCTCAAGTAATTAATGAAATAGTACTGCAGTACAATCCTTATATACTCCATAATTGTTATAACAAGTACATTGTTGATACAACACTAAAATGACATAATCAACATAAGAACTATAATCATTCCTCTTCATCTGTGGTAGTATCATAACTTGATTATTATCCATTAGCATCATTTGCAGCATAGTCTGATGACTGGGACATAGGTTCGCGTAGTGTCCAAACTCCTTGGAAATGAAGCATTGTACATTTGAAACCATTTTCTTACCCTTGCAGTCACGTAATTTGTGCCCTTTTCCTCAACACTAATAACAAAATCCCATTCCTTTCAGGAAAGTTACAGGGTGTTTCTTTCCACAGTTATCACATATGCGAAAATTCTTCTTTTCCCTCTTCCCTTTATCCATCTTTCTCTCTTACATCCTTTTCTTCTCTTGCTTCCCTTCAATGTCACAGGACTCAGTAAACTCTTTAAATATCTTATCAACACATGATATTAATTCTTCATATGATGATAATACATGAGAGACTATTTCTCTTATAAATTCTGGCTTAAGATCATGAAATATATGATCCTTCTTTCTCTTTGTATCATGTGCATTGCTAGAGTTCTCATTCCTTCTACTGGGCGCCATTTCTATACAATGGAATACATTATATTAGTTTATGAATAACAAAACCTAATCCCAAACCTGTAAAACACATAACATAAATTAAATAGTTTATGGATATAATCCATAATCATAAAAATGTCTTTTTTGAGGAAGTATATACTCATAAACCCTTCATAATGGTTTGTAAAGAAAATGAGAATTATCCTATGAATATCCCTCAGGAGTGTCGTAACCAAGAGTGAAGCAAGGCCTGTTTTCGTGCACCAGTTCCCGTTCGAGTCTTGCTCAAAGCTGTGTTTTCGGGTTTTACCCCTAGGTACATCTGTTCCAGAGCCGCCTCTACCTGCTTGAATCTAGACAGGGATGTATCGCTCGGAAAACTCACAAAATCTCTACAATACTGAAATTCTAGGAAGTTCTTCTATACTAATCCTAAAAGTTCATCTTAGGTCTACGTGTTCTAATTAGAGTTTATCTAAATCTAGCTTCCAAGGTTTGTGCTAAACTTCCTCTGATACCAACTGTAACGCCCCGACCACAGTTACCTAGAGTCAGTGCATTATTACATAACATTGGCATGATCACAAGAAAGATCAAATCTCGAAAGACTGATTGGTTTAGTATACTTGGAAACACTAGATATATTCATAAGTCATACATTACATCATAAAGTTAAAATCTACTACAACAACATATTCCCTCCATATTCTACACTCATATCCCCACATAATATCCCTGCATGTCATTCCTAATTTACTTCTTCACTTCCTGGGAAAAAATAAAACAAAGAAAAGGGGTGAGCTCAAATGCCCAGCATGGATAGAAATATAGCGGAAACATTCAAAAATAAGCATAAACATGTAAGACAATGTATAACTAAAACAAATGCCTTTTAAACTTGAACTTCAACATATTATGGGAAAAGTAAAATGAAATAATACCATTTACTTATTCACATGGATATTCTAATAATCGAATAATCACATGAAATATCAATAACCACTTTCATAATGATGGAATGCATAATGCCATACTATCATAACCACATTGCCAAGGCCTCGTGCCAAGACTACAAATAAGATTTTTCCAAGGACTTGTGCCAAGACACTAGTTTGTCTCATGAGACCTACCGATGCATCGAGGAGCTATACCGGTCTCCACCCATCACATATTAATTCCAATGCATTCCCATATGAAAAGGTTTAAACATAACATAAACATTCATATTAAAACATGCATACGAAATCTCAATACTTTCACTATAAACTATGAATGGTATAAAAATAGCACATCCATAGTCAAACATATCACAAAACCTTCAATACAATATAAAAGTCTTGTATCACAATAAATCAACATCATATAATCATAAAATCCATCAAAAGATGCTGACATAGATGAAATCAAAACTATTTGAGAGAAATATATCATTTTTTTAAATCATTTAAAAGTCACACATTTATAAAGGAAGTAATTAAAAAGAGATTTTTGAATCAAAGTGTCCCATACCACTTTGAAACTTTTGAAAGGAATTAACATTTTAAAAACGTTCATGTCCATATAAATAAATCCTTAAAACCCATTTTTAAGACATGGACATTTATTAAAAAGATTTAGAAAGATAAATCGTTAAAACATTTAAAATTCTGATTTTGATAAAGAGTACCTTTTTGAAAATTTTAAAATATTCAATTTGAAATCATTTAAAAGTCACATAATTATAAAATAAAACATTTTCTTTGAAAATATTCTTATAAGCTTGTAAGGGAAGATTTGACAATTTTATAACGGCGGTACATAGCCGCACCCGCCGTATAAGTTAAAAAAACATTCTTACCTTAATTTTGTCGAAAAGGTTAAAAAGCACCTTGTTTGGAAGACAACAGAAAGATTCCTTTATAAACCTCTTATAAAAAGTCAAACAAGGGTATAAATGAATTTAACCCATATTCTAGTAAATAGTAAAAATGTTTTGAAATTCATTTTTAAGAAACATTGATGTGGATGATAAAGAGATCCCAGTAGATTATTACGTATAAACAACCTCGGATAATGAAGAGATTGTGAAATAACCCTTACCTTGTACTTTTCCTTGGTTGGGGTAGGTTAACCACCTACATAATGGTGAAATAATTGTTGTTAAATTATAGAAGAATAATATACATTAATATGATATCATATATGATCTTTTAACTTTGCTTTGTTAATAATATCATAGTATTATCGTTGTTCCAGGTGTTAACTTACTCGTTTTCTTTTATATGTTTTGTTACGTAAGACATGTTTGTAATGGATAGGTTGTATATAATTAATATCCAGAATGATATCAAGTCCTTAAACATCATTTTTAAATCATCAAATGATGATTATACTTGAATGGATATGATGGAGAATGAATCTCATCGCATTCGTGGAGACGGTAGTCCGTACGTACGCATGAGTGACAATATCATTATTTTGATATTAAAATAATATATAAATGGATGGTATATCATATATACAGAATAATTAACATGTTATATTTAATATTTACATGAGTTACACATCATTATTATACCCATCCAAATAATAATATATTGAATAACAATTACACCACGACGTGGAGACGGTAAGTCGTACGTACGCACGTATGGTGACATGTTATTCAAAGGGTGGATAGAATACTGAATATGGTTGTACCATATTTATAATAAAATCACAGTATATATATGATACTGGAGTTATTATTTTATAATGATAACAACAAATGAAGAAGAAGTGGAAGAAGAAAGGAAATTGGAAAAGGGTGGTGAAATCATTACCTCTTCTTCGGGTTCTTCCTTTTGATTTGATCAAAAGGGCTCCTTAGGTAGGATTTTTGATCAAAATAAGGCCTATGGGTTGTAGTGAGGGAAGTTGGGAGAGTATTTGGACAGATTTTGGCTGAACCAAAAGGCTTTGAAGGTGTGAGGAAATGAGAAGGAGGAGTGCCCTTTTATAAGAGGGGCGAGGGGCACCTTTGGAAAAGCTAGAAATATTAATTTATAATAAATTCATATTCGGTTTCTAATGGCTCCAAATTTGATTATTTAAATGTTAAGGTGGGGATGGGTCGAAAAAAAGTCAACCAATAGAATTTAGACAGGTTTGGGTACTTATATTAACCTTATCTTTAAGTATTAACTCTAAGTTAATTAGTTTTACTTTTACAATGACTCTTTGTATTTTTATATAATATGGTTAATAAACATACTATATATATCCAAGAGACCCCCAAGTGGTCCATTAATGATGAACCTATCCTGATATAAGTCTCTTGGCTGAACCTTAGATTTTTAGGAATTTAATATCAATTAATAATATAATATTTGTTTTAAAAACTCTTTTATGTCAATTTTGACACTATTCAATAATTTATTTTTGTGAAACTCATAACAGAATGATTACATCGAAAAAAAATTTAATTAAATCATTCTGAACATGTCATATTAACTTATAAAATTAGTTTAATTCATAAAAAGTCTCAAATTATATTTATTTGTGTACTTATAATATTAATTATTTTAATTTTGCAATATTATGGTAATTACTGGATCATCATTGTGTCATAAATAAATTAAATTATATAAAGTCTAAAAATTATAAATAAAATATCATTATGTTTGAAATCTGTTTATCTTTCTAATGAATATTTATAGTCTAAAATCCAACATATATAACCCTATGTAAAAATTGTTTTTCTAAAAGATATATGCTTGTGTCAATTTTTTATTCATTTTAACTTAATTAAAATTAAGTGTCCCTATCACCTACAAGGGGCACCATGGGTCCCAAAAGCGACCCAAAGATGCCTATGGTCAAAATTGTATCATCCAATAAGGTTAGGACACGTTTTAGCATAATTTTGTATTTTTATAATATTATGTTTTAACCCTTATTTACCGGATTTACCCTTAACCATGGTAAATAAAATATTTACCGCAGTAATAATTCAAAATGTCTAAAAATAAAAGTTACCTATTTACACAATTTGAAAATCCTGATTCCAAATATTGAATCCATTTTTCAAAATTCAATACACAAAAGTGGAAGAAATTAATTTAAAATTAATTCCCGTTGTTAAAACAAAAAGTGTGTTTTTAAGAGACAATAACTATCAAAAGATTGACACTTGTTTATGTCCGGTTTAATTGTAAAATTATGTCCAATGACCAAAATTATTTTAAATCGTAAAAATATAATCTAAATATACTTTAAAACTTCTCAAATTCATAATTTATCACTATTAATTATTTTGATTAAAAAAGTTTTTTTTAATTAAAATTTAGTAATTTTCACTATTCATCAAAATATTAAAGTTATACGAAAAGTACCAAAATTTCACCTTAGGATAAATTCGTTATTCCAAATCCAAAAATGAAGTTCATTTTGAAATATAAAATATATATAATTCCAAAAATTAGGTATTACTATTCATAATGGCTAGTTTGATTGGTTATGGTGTGTAAGAACTCGGTTCTGCGTACAACACACGCTATCACATTATTCAAAGGGATGCATACCGTAGAAGCTTGGGGTGTTACATTAATATAAATGTTTGAACCAGGGTTCATCTATATGTTATATGATAAATCCAAATTCTATTACAGAAAAAGAAACCCAGATATACTAACCCCAATATTATTCATTATCCTAGAGTTCACATTCAAATTTAATCATTTAACAATGATCATAATAAAAATAATATTCATCATGAATGACCATGAAATAAATCAAAAAAATAAATTTCTATGGTGGAGACTCGATCCCATCTGTAGGGATCCACAAATAATCTTAAGGGTCCCTATAGGGGTCTCTGTTGTAACTAATGCCACTGAATCCATACAAGGTGACCCATAAAAACATCCCTTATATCACTCACGTAAAGGTGAGATACATGTTCATACCAAGAATCACACATTGGGAACTAGGTATCACCCATGGAATGACGTATCCATATTTCCAATAGGTCCATTCTCATTTTTTATCTTGGAAACCAGTGTCACTCATGAGTATATAGAAGCATCATGGAGAGCTCGTACATGACAATATAATGTATCACTACCAGAACGTCATGTGATCCAATTGAACATGGAGGGTCCATCCATGACATCCTTAAAAGGAGACACATGTTCTCTCCCATCCCATAACATGTGTTACATAGAAATACAGGAACATATCATAAGACATATAATACATTTATGCACATATCATAAAAAGATATAAAAATAACACATTCTTAGAAGTCACACACCAACCCTAATTAACCATTATCTTTTCACCAAATAAAATCCATGGAAAGGCCCGAGGGTAATTCCTGATCTTCCAATGCTGGTGACGAGTGCCATGGGAATCGAAAGAGACAATTGGAATGGTTTCACCCAATAAAAGGAAAAAATGAAACTGAATATATAAAAGAGTTTACCCAACTAAATATTAATTAAAAAAATTTCGTTCTTTATATTTAAAATTAATGAAACAAAAAATGACTAAAAAATAATAACAAAAGGACCAGACTGAACCTGGCCCCAAGACACCTCCACGTGATACTGAGGGTCACTCTCCAATCCATAATCAGTTATCCCCCATGGCAATCAAACCAAATCTGGAACCTACAGTAAAAACTATACAAATAAAATAATATAGGATTGAGTATTAAAACATAGTATGTAGTCCTGAATTATTATATTCCCAATGCACATCAAATAAATAAAGAAACATTTATTAATAGGTTTTATATACTATATATAAAATTATCTTTTTCACACTATACAATTCAATCGAAATAGATCACATCACAATATATTTCCCTCATTCTTTAAAAAAGGCTCAAGGGAATGAGGAATAGAAGTATCAAGTAATCAGTTATAATTTTCATACAAATGAAATATGGGAAAAATACTTGTTCAATAAAAACACCCTACTTGAAAAACATTTTAATGAACCACACATTCAGAATGTTCCATGTAATCATAGAAAACAAGCATAATGATACTATCTACACACAATGAGAGGAACATAACTAACTATACTAGTCATGTAAGAAAACATGAAAAACCTAGGAACTTAGAAGAGAACCAAAACATACTAATATAAGTGACTCTATCCCTGGTAACCGACAACCCATGATAAAACCAAAATGCCCAAATGATCGGCCTTCTTAACTAAGGACAGACAAAGGGGAACAATCTCATAGTCCTAATCCCAATTATATCCACCTACTATGGACCACTAGTCTCGACATGACCAACCAATGTAGTATTCATTCTCAGAATTCAGTTATCTTATTCTAGGTTCCTATACAATGTTCATAATGGGGTGTGCCACATCAGATTATGAAACAAGCCATATACACATTTGTCATCATAATTACCACACAAATAGGTACCACCCTATCCACCCCATTGGTTTTCCATTTCATTAAAAACAATTATCACATAGGGGGTACCATACTGAGGAAAATCATATATCATAGTAAACAAGCAATGAAATTCACTGCCCATAGGAGGGTTTTTAAAATGAAATTATTAATAAAAATACCAAACAAGCCTCAGGACATTTCCAAATATTAAACGTTTTACTACAAACATTACACAAAACATTTTCCAATCAAAAACAAATTAGAAATCACTTTTATAAATAAAAATTACCATTTAAAGTTTCAAACAGTCATTTATAAAACTAAACATTGATTTTATGAATCAAAAACTTATTAGATGATCCAACCAAAAAATTTAACAAACAGTTGGAGTGAAAAAC
The DNA here is from genome assembly GCA_963277665.1 of Viscum album. Classification (NCBI taxonomy): domain Eukaryota; kingdom Viridiplantae; phylum Streptophyta; class Magnoliopsida; order Santalales; family Viscaceae; genus Viscum; species Viscum album. The sequence goes on from OY728166.1 coordinate 882,290,723, forward strand.
CCATTAAATCCCTATCAGACATAAAAATATATTAAGATAATCATTTTATTTCATATGAATAAATCATTCTAACCATGAAACAACACAATTTTATAACTAAGAGTGGTTCAAAAATAATTAAATCAATAAAAACATAACATTAATAGAGAGGTAAAATGGGATACTACCTCATATGAGGGAGAATTTTTGGAATCCAATGGGAAATCTTATTCGCACCACATCTGCACCCAAGGGTGGATATGTCTAACCACCAAGATCCCTAAGAACAAAATAACCAAAAAAATGAGTAAACATGTCCTAGAAAGTCAGCCAACATGGCCCCTAGGGTTAGGGAAGAAGAAGATAATTTAATGTAAGTAAGAGAGGAGATGATGAAAACCCAAACTGTTTGATATGGGTGAAGAATCACAAGGAGAACACCATGAATCCCACAAGGATGGGATTAGTGGTTCTCAAACCCTACCCCCATGGAAGGTCTTAATAGAGGAGGAGTTTGAATGGCGTGTCGACAGGATTAAACCAGAATTTTAAAAAATGTAAAAACCCAAAAATACCCTTTCTTATATGGGTTGAACGACAAGGTCACATAGTATAACAAACTGTGCGGAAATCAAATAATCTGCCCCAATCTAGTGTAGGTTGGGTGACACACATTTTGATGAATGGTTATCTAAATAGTTTACAAACAGTGAGACCCCCTAAAACATACTGCATGGCTAAACTAAATGTTCACCATAACCATGCAACCTGGAAAAGCCCAAAAAATCACCATTTTCACCGCAAAACTCATCTAACTCAATGGGTAAACCACTCGATAAACATACCAAAAAAAAGGTTCCACTAAGAGTGTTAAAAACACATTTTCTATGCCTCCTACACTTCATACCTTTCACTCAATCCAAGAATATGTCTAAAAAAAGAACCAAGAACCTCCATAACATATATTTTAAAACTAAAACACCAGGAACTCAAAAGAAAAACTATGATCCAAATGATAATTTGGTAAAAAGGATGAAATAAATACTAGTGTAAAAATTCACCATTCCATTAATGATATCCTTCCCTGGAAGGCCGCATCATTTTTTAAACTAATCAATGAAAAGGCTTCTAAATACCTAAAGATCCAACACCTTGATCTAAAACCATACAATCACAGTCAAATTGAACTTATGCATACTATATGAAATAGACTAATATGTCAGAACCACTCCTTTTGAATCAATCAGGGAAGCATGACCACACCATTCAAAACCAAATTGAAACAGAACCATCAGCCATACTCCAATAGCCTAGCTTTTACCCTAAAAGAAGATGAATCTTAGAAATATTACAATTTCAATAGAAATCCACTTCAACTAATCAAACACCAAAACCAAAACCGAATATACCACCAATATAGGGATACCATTATAGAATCCCAACTATTTGAATCAAACTAGTATTGATTTCTCATATAATAATTCTCAACGTGACCCATTGTGGGTCTTCCCACCTTTAAGAACTAAGGATATTATAACAACATGAATCGTTCCTCGCACGAGCCCCCCCCCCACCACATTTAGGGGAGGGGATGAGAGGCCCCAATTATTGGAACAATAAAACCACAACTGAAAAGTACATATGAATTATCACAGAAAGATGGCCAGAAACCAAATATGTAACCGATTCACATAGGATTCCATTGCAAGGAAACAGATCAAAAACATGCATGCAAGGATGAAAATTCAAAGAAATTTTATCAGGGATAATTACATCACACACTTAGAAACCAGAGTGAAATTATATTGACAATGTGACCATAATTGAAACATAGAAACAGATTCACCCTAATTGTGGAAACACTAGCTTATCCAAACATCACACACCCTTGGGATTCCTAACTACACACTGGCATCACTACAAGGATTTTTTATTGAGCCCCACAATATGAAGCATCAATTGCCTCATACTCAGGACCTGATAGTCTTCAATAGTAACTCATGATTTTGGTACCAAAAGAGCCACACAACACTCCAAAAAAATAAATGACCAAGAAACACCAAGAAACTCCATTCCATGGAAAACACATTTGTATCCAAACAATGACTTGGGAGATGAAAACATTAATCATTATCACTCTGAAAAAGGAATAAAAATAACAATGAAACCATCAAAACACAAAAAAACCATACAAACAACATATATAAACAATAGAAACACTATAACAAGATGTTAGATTAACTTGACCCTAAATATATCTCTACTACAACAAATGAGATGAAGTATCCTTTGAAGAGGTTTATTTAAATTTTGAAACTCACGAATGAAATCCTTAGGTGGATCAAATAGAATGATTCCTAATGGGGGACCACCCATTGGAAAACACATGGAAAATAGATAACCAGGAGCACTATAAAAACCATCTCATAAAACAATACCGACATAAATCATACTCTAACACAAAGTGAAACAAGAGTAATGATTCTAAAAAAGATTTATAGAGTCCCAATGAACACATATTCAAGAAAAATCTATAAAGAAAATTTCAATCTAAATACACAACATAAACATCACCTCCAAATCAGGAGGATGTATATGAAAAAACAACACTATTGAAGAATAGAAAAATAAACCACATGGCTATTTTATTAAAAAACACCACAATTTCACAAATAAGAACTCTTTTGAAAAACATATGGTGGATTTGTATACCCTATAATGGTATTCTATAGAGTCTCACTTACATGAAAATTCCCGTGCCACCCTAGGCACCCATCAACCAGGCCAAACTGGTCACATATCCCCTGATAATTCCACTTTCAGAACCTATCTTTGCATCAATGTACTCATGGAAGTACTAAAGGTTAAAAAAAATAATTTTTTATTTCCAAAACAAACCATTACATGAACATTTTAACAATCCCAACCATCTTCAAATCTTAATATTTATAAAAAATTGAAAAAATATATTAATAATTATGCCTGGAACCATTTTAGAAATCCTCATTACAAACAGTTGCATCATACTCAAAAACAAAATTCAATGAATTTTTAACAGAAAATATATTTTATATCATTCAAAACATTTTCTTTATTTCAAAAAATATAATTTCCTCAAAAATTATTTTATGAAATCCAACTCCTTTTAATTTAAAATAAATTTCAATATAATTATCCTCTTTCAAATGGATATTTTCTGTAAACCCCAAGTTATCACATCTTTAGGACACATGGAATGTTGCATGGTTAGGCCGCATGGTTTACGAATCTATGCACTACTTACAGGACAACATGGGAACTCACATGGATTGTCCACATTGTTTGGGAATCAATGAGACAACCATGAATCATGGTTGTATAAATATTTAGGATCGATGCACACACCATCCGCACAGTTTTCCTAATAGTTCATAGGTTGTGCTCCACGAACCAGAAGAACAAAAATGATTGCACGGTTACTTGGAGTAAGTCGCACAGTTTTATCAAACTGTGTGTTGGGTGTGTAGTAAGAGGAAACACCCAGAAACATAAAATTATATAAAAATCACAGAAAAAAATATAAATATAATCCAAGAACGAATGAACAAATCATAATAAAACTAGTACATCTCTTTAAAAATATTTATATTAATTCCTTTTCTCTGATTTCTTAAATACTAATTTGAATAGAATAACATTTTTTTATTTTTAAATTAAATTCTAAAAATAACTTAAAAATATTTATTCTTTCAGAAACAAATGTTTTTAGTAAACTCAACATTTAAGTTATAATGATCCAACCACATTAACCAATTTTTATTACACCCCAAAAATAATTTGACAAAACCCCACATTCCTAATCCTTCATTAATGTGAGTTATGAAAATCCATCTTCCACTTTCGAAAAAAATCAATTAACCACATTAAACAGATCTTTTGACAACTCCAAAACATGATTTATCAAAACATGTTTTAGAATCACGGCAGACCCAAAACAACACATAAAGGGAAATTATTGTTGATGGGTGATTTTTTCATATGGTTAGCATTCATATTCCAATCACACCACTGTCACAATGAGTTCTTTTGTAACATGCCCATTGATCCACATGTCATTCCATTCCCTATAAACTCATAGTGACCACATTTCCAACTGCCTTTTATTTTCCCAACAACAAGCAATCTAAAAGAACAAATTGACACCAAAAAGCCTGAACATCCAATGGTAACCTCAGATTCATAATGATAATGGGACCATGCAGTCCTTTTATTTAATTCATCCCCAGATCTGAAAATCCAATTCCATCAAAATAAAAATCTCCAAGTAACACTTGGTGCTCAAAAAACCATGGTCCACAAAAGAGTTAACCTTAAATGATACAATTTTATCACAAACCATACCAAGTTAACCCTAATCGGGCCACTCGAGATAATCTTTTTCAAGTCTCGATAGGAATTCTTGATCTTCCTGGGTTCCAAGGGCATCATAAGAATCATGGGAATAGTTTCATCCCATAAAATAAATAATAAAAATGATTTTATAAAGTAGAAAACCAAATTCAATAAAAATTAAAAACATTTCATTATTTACATTTAAAATTAATTTAACAAAAAAATGAACAACAAATGACACCAAAATAAATAGACTGCACCTCAAAACCAAGACACCTCTATGTGACCTCGAGGGTCACTCTGAAATCCACATCTAGCTATCACCCTATGCAGTCGAATGAAATCTTGAACCTACAAAAAAACTAAATAAAATAAAAAAATGTAGAATAATAATTAAAACTCTCTTGGAAGGACTGAATAATTATATTTTTAATGCACATCCATTAAACAAGGAAACAATTATTAGTAGGCTTCAATTAAAATATATAAATATATATTTTCCCCACATTACATTTTAAATGAAATAAATAACATTACTATAAATTTTCCTCATACATTAAAACAAGGATCATGGTAATGAAGAATTTAAGGATCAAGTAATAAGGTTACATTTTCATACCAGTTAAAAATGGGAGAAATACATGTTCAATTATTACACCCTTCTAAAAAATATTTTTAAATAACCACAGATTCACAACATTCCACGTAATCCCAGAAAAGAAGCATAAGGATCATTTATAAACACAGTGAGGGAAATGGAAATGACCATATCAGTCAAAGAGGAAGCCATGAAAACCTATGAACTCAGACGAGAACTAGAATATACTAATACATGCGACCATATCCCTAGTTGCATGTTATACATGATGAAATCAAAAATCACAAATTCCCGGCCACCATAAATAATGATAGACCGAGGGGCCTAATCCCGTAGTCATAAACCCGATTATAACCACTGACTATGGTCCCTTGGATAGATAATGACTTTTAATTGGAGTAATCATTCTCACAATTCTGCTTTTCTATTCAGGGTTCTGATGTTATGTTCGTAAAGGGGTGTGCTACATCAAACCAAGAAACATGCAACATACACAAATGACATAACATTTATCACAGAAACTAGAACCACTTCGTTGACCCCATGGATTGTGCCTTTCCTGAAAACCATTATCCAATAAGGGGGTCCCATACTGAGGAAAGATCCATCTCATATTCAACCAATAAGAAAAGTGAATCACCCCTATGAGGGTTTTTCAAATGAAACCATTTAATAAAAATAAAAAATGTACCTCATGTCATTTATGCATATTTAACCTTTTATAACAAACTTTATGCAAATCATTTTACATAAGAAAGATATATATAAATATTTTTTGTAAATACCAATCAAAATTTTGAATATCGTACTATAATTTAAAAAACAAAACCATGCATTTAACAATCACAAAATACATGAAAATCCAGCTTATAAATTCAACAAACACATGGTGTGAAAAACCGACCAAATCAACATCAAAAATACAAATAGAATACGAAAAACCTTTTATATCACATAGAAGAATCATTATAAGAAAGAATAAAAATAATTTAATAATTACGAAGGGTGTGAAAATCAATAAATTAGTGAAATTATAACAATATTAAAGAGGTTAAAAGATATATTACCTTATATGATAATGAATTTCTAGAATATGGTAGGAAACCTTATTCACACCTGAACCACACCTACAGGAGCCTAGGTCCAACCTCAAGGAGAAAATAAAAAAATACCCTATAACTAATCATTCATAGCCCATATAATCGTTCAACATAGCCCCTAGGATTATGTAATAATATGGAAATGTAATAAAAGTTAGAGAGGAGATGATGAAATCCATAACCTTTTCATTACGGTGATTAATCACCAAGAGAACACCTTCAATACCACTTTTAGGGGATCAAAGGTTTCAAAAAACTCCATGGAAGGCATCGAGGTTAGAGGAGTTTGAATGGGGTCCATGGGAAGAAACTCCAATTAAAAAGAAGTAAAACCCCCCAAAATATATTTATCGAGTTAGTTGAATTTTTAGATCGCACAGTTTGACAAACCGTGTACAAATCGTGAAACCCGCACCCTTCTAGTGTATGTTGGGCTACACACATTGGATATATAGTTATTTAATTCATATGAGAACCATGCAACCCCTAGAACACTTACTTCATGGCTAAACTAAATGTTTATCCTAATTATGCAACCAAGGAAAATTCCACAAAATCACCATTTCCACCCGAAAACACTTATAACTCAATGGTTAAACAACCAAAAAACATACCCCATAAAAATGATGCACTAGTAGTGTTACAAAATCATTTACTATGAATCCTACTCCTTATTCCATCCATGTTAACAAAGATTGTGTCTATATAAAATCACCCAAATCCTCCAAAACATTAAATTTCAATATTAAACACCTTGATATCAGATGAAAAACCAAGATCCAAATGATAATATTTTGAAAAGGAAAAATGTATCAATTTGTGACACATGAGCAATCCAATTAATGAAAATCAATTCCATCCATTAATTTTTCAAAAATAAACAACAGGCATAAAATATTTCAGCTGGAACTTGTAACATGGGATAATCCATTATATAATTAAATGTTAAATGAAGGGTAAGGGAACACAATAATAGGATAAAATATACAATCAAATACAAGGAAATAATTATATGTGGTGATATAGGGAATAAAACATTTTAAAATCTAATAAATAGTATGAAATGAGATTCAAGTAATGTTGCATATAATTTGAGGCATCATGAATAATAATTTTATTATAAGTTAATGACATCATGTTGAAAATACTATCTTAGGTTTCACAATTCAACATTATTAAAAATTTATTTCCATGCATTAAATGTAGGTGAAACACACAGACATGTGGATTTTACATTCTTATTCATGGAAGCATACCATTGAAGTTGGTAACATCCAAATGGGTGGAAAATGGCGAGGTGTACAACTCATATGTGGTCTTCTCCAAAGGATTTGGTCACTAATGACATGAGAACCCAAAAGATTTAAAAAAAATTAAAACATCTCTCGAAGGGTCTATCATGATGAAAAATGATGTATATTTAAAAAGAAATTAAATTATTTGGACATACCGTGAACACCTACATCTCTATAGTGTCACTCCACCAATCCTTTGTCGAAGCTTAAACCAAACTAGAATGGGAGAAAATGAATAATTTTTCAAATGAATAGAAAATAATGTTAAAGAGTTTGAACCTCAATAGAACCAAAATAGGGAAGAGAAAAAATAAAATAGAAGGGAATATATCAAAGATATTATCAAGATCATTCCCTTTCTTTTGACTATAAAAGATTTTGAGTCTTATTGAAGGATATTGATCAAACCCTTTAAAGAGGGGAGGAGGAGGTCCATGCTTTATAGAAGGTTATAAAACCACTTGATAAATAATGATGAAATAATTAATCAAATTAATTCATTTAAGTATTTAAATGTGGTAATTTATCTCACAATTAAAACAGAGTAGATTTTGGCCACACGATTGGATAAATCGTGCACCAACTATGCACTATTTTCTACAGTCAGGGGGAACCCCACACTTTTAGATGAATGTTTCTTCTAACCATGAATAGATCTAGAAAGCATAAATGTAAAAATATACAGATGTGTCACACAAATGTGTTCCTTGAGTTTCACAGATGTAGACAAAATATTCACCCTCCAGGCCCCCACAATATGCAACTACATTTTTTGGTGAAACTATGTTGGATGGGTTGTATAGTTTCTACTAACCGTGTGATCCAATCATTTCTACCCATTTCAGGGCTTCAATATCCATTTGACCATCTGAACCTAATGATCCCTATGTTACATTTTTTTCATTATTTGGTGTACTATTTTATGAAATTCAAACATAAAATAAATGGTCCATCCCATTGAAAATATCTTGGATTTTACAATTACCATTAATGACATTTTGGAATGAATAATGGTATCACTCCTTGGAGGAATCCAATCTCATTGAATGCTCTTCTATTTGGATGTAGTCTATATATTATTTCATGGACCATATCCTAATTTAGGACTGCTATACGAGAATAGTATGAGGTTGATATTACGTCGTATGCCACATGAATCATTCTTAGTACCTGTAATATAATTGCTATATTGTAAATCAATTCCCAGTCCATTCTAATAAATATTAAATCCAAATCACAAGTGAGTTATTTATTCTCCACTTATTCATTTTAATGGTTACGAATATCATACCGCCATTGATGTGAACTTGATAACAATTTTACCAGTCAATGTAGAAAATAAAATCGAAAATAGTCATGTATTAAATCATAAAATAACATAGATAGACATAGTTATAAACTACAATAGAAAACACCATTAAGTAATGTAACTAAATTCACTCCATAGATACTTGAGTAGATATAAATAAATGGGATGTAGTTTTATAATATATTAAAATTTTCATTGTTGTTTTCATAATTAATGTTTCTAAAAAATTCATCATTTCATCTATACCATCATTTTTAACCTCATACACTACATATTATTATCATACTACAGATATACAATCCTTCCCCTAAGGTGAATAACTCAATAGAACTCCAATGTTTTTTTTATTGATAGTGTCTTTTTCTAAAGACCATGAATATATCCACGTGTCATAGTATTTGATTTTCCCACAACCTGATGATAAATTAACTACAAAAACATAAAAATAATTGATATATTCCCCATCATTTCACAATTATTTCTTTTTCTCTGAGGTACTAGAAATATTTTCAATAGTTACCACTCCTTCCCTAGTTTTATCAGTGTGATATTCTTCCTCCCATTGGGGGGGATAAGGAAACCATCCTCTACTCTAATATCCAAAATCCAATATATTTTATCCCCTTACATATCTCCTTATTACTACTCCAAGAGATAATCACTACATCAGTAGGAAGTTATCTAGTATATCCACAAGGTCATACAAGAATACATATAGCTCTATCGTCCTACAGATCTTTCCTGATCATCTGGGCCATATGAGAAACCTATTTATATAGCACAAAATTAATGTAACTAAATTGACTCCATAGTTTTATAGAAATAATAATACAAAACATTTTTTAATTATTTTATTTATTATATTCTAAGAGTGAATAAATGAAATGAATCTCCTTGAAATGAGAAGATTGTGTTGACATTAATATCAATAAATACTATATCTTTTCAAACTCTTATGCATGAACAAAGTCTAGTATATAAGGGATAGAGACTTTGAATAAGAAATCCATAATGGTTCCACATGTTGGACACTTACACATTTTCCCTCACAGTTCATTACACGCCACCTTATCTGGTATGGTTCCATCAGTACGAAAACATCCATCTTTACAAATTGTTCCATTGTGGTCATTTCTAGGAAAAATATCCTATCAATTTTTTCAATACATACATCAACATCCTATTGTCCTATATTTTCTGATTAGGATGGGTTATAGTGAATCTAGAAATCCAAATAATCACTAATCATTTTTTTAGAAACATGTATACCTTGAACAAGAAGTATAATCATAAAAATATATTGGATATGTTTTTCAAACGTGACAAATAGTGTATGCACATGAGAAAGGATATAAACTTTTATCTATCCATAATGTTATGGATCATATGCATATCCCCTAATGGGTGGTTATTAACATACATTTACATACATTTACATGTTGTCCAATTAATAATATTCTATTTGGAATTATAAATAATTTATAAACTGAAATTATAATTCCATGAAATGTTTACATAAGACCATATCCTATGTGGTTTAATAGAACACATGATGTATTTCTATATAAAGAAATATCATAAAATGAAATTAATGATAATATGTTACTACCTAATGTATTAACAAGGTATACACTCATTTTTCCTTACCAGAACATTTATCCCAATAAAATATATATAATAATATTCATATTCAAATATAAATATTTAAAATGTTATTACAGTATATCACCAATGAAAAATGAAAAAATAAATAAATTTAGTTTGAATATCAATCATATAGAACTTATAAAATTTATACATATGTCATGCGATAATGTTTATCTAGTCATGAAGCCTGAACACGCCAAAATCAAAAATATAGTAACAACAAAACATACTCAGTATCTACTTGAAATCATAAAACCACAATTATAATAGAAATACATTCGATAGTAACTCAGAGGACCATCATAGAATAGTTGGTTAGTTACATATATGACTCCCATACCCATGCTCCACATAGCCAAATTCCATTATTCCTTTTCCAAAAAAATATTCTACAAGATTAGGACATCAAAAAATACCTATTATATTACTTTGTAACAACGTAACATAGATCTCCTAGTCAAGGATAGAGAGAAAAATTTCCCAAAACATTCCTCCCCATAAATGTATCATCCCAGATCTGGATGTCACTCAACTAGATCTCCATACTTTGTTGTCCACATGGCCTCATGTACATTCACTGAGACACCAGATGCTACCAACTAGAAGTGATGACATAGGGTGTGATAGTGGGGAATCTATGCCCTCATTGGCCAAGTGTAACACATCATAATAATAATATATAATAGTATAAGTAGTAAATAGCATTAACCTATAATAAATAGAGGAATAATGATTGTATAAATATCCAAGAATCATTAAATACCAATGATGATGTAGTATGTAACATGTTCTAGGAAATCAGAAAAACATGTAAACTTTAATAATACACAATATAATCCGAAAAGCATAAAATAACAAATGGATAATAGGAAGCATCACATGCCTCATCTCGGTTTAATTCTCTCCAACTCCTATGGTGCACATCATGTACCAATATCATGGTGCTTTCCTTGATCAAGACATAAAAACATATAATCTGTTTGGACCCAAAAGTAAGACACAAATATGGTGTGAGACTAAATCACATTTGGAAACAACCAATGGTCTATGCCAATCTATCTGTGAATATATATGTCAGGTAGTGTACAATAGTGAAACCAGTAAACATTAGGTACTTAAAAGTAATCACAACAGATATGTTATTATATAATGTAATCAAATCTATTTGAAGACCTAATCCAAACTTGTGACTTGTCTTGGAAGACACATAAATAGTCATTTTATATAATTATTCATTTTTCAACTGATTTTGGTCCTCACATCCTATTATGGAAACCATGTATCACTCTTGGTGCGTTTAACCCAAAATATATAGGCATTATATAACATAACACTAATAGGATCAAAACTGTCTATATATGAATTTCAGTAGTAAATCAGGGAAGAAACCGTGTGTATAAGAATTTCACCATGTTCTAGGGTTAAAACCTGATGTATACGTTTTTCATCATGTATCAGGTTCAAGACTCATGTATACACATTTCAACATTTAAAACATCACATGTAACTTACAACATTACACGTCAAAAAACCATATAACTCACTAGTGTAAATCATTCAAAAAAACAATTCCATTCAAAATAACCCATAATATAATTTCAAAGGCATGACCATAGTCATCTAAGGCCAAATGGCTAATGGATGATCATCCTAGGGAAAATGAATTCAAAAGGTGGCCTATATTCATGTCCAATGATCCCAAGCATTTTTTAATTCTTTTAATCAATTTACAATTTAACATTATGTAATAACATGTATTATTTCAATTCAACGAAAACTCCCTAAACATGTGTGTGTGGAAATCTGACACATATAAACTACATTACAACTAAAAAAATGCACAAGACCACTTACCTCATCGTAGTTTGACTCTCCTCATTTGGTGTCAACTATTGATTCGACCTATAATGGCGTAGATTAAAAAAATAGAAAATAATTTCAACACTTCATAACTAAATCAAGAGAATAAATCATGGAAAAAGGATCAAGAGGAATTGATAGCTTGGTTAGGGTAATCCAAAAGCTCCGATGGGGTTCTAATCACAGATCAGATGACGAATCAGGAGCCAAAATCCCATTCAGATATCCTTGGTGCACTACTCATTGAAGGGGAGGTCTGTTTTTGTCCTCCTAGAGATACTATGCACAACCAAAATTATTTAGCAATTAAAAAAATTACACGGCATGTACATGAGATTATGTGATGTGACTTTATAGTTTTCTGGCCAGATGTTTACATGGTCATGTACTGGGATTACATGGAGTGTAGCCTTATATAAATGGTGTGTACAAATATGTATGCATCATGATGTTTCTAGTCACATCATGTAACATGCCAATATAAATCCCCTTGACGTCATTTCACTCATTTTTATTAGGAAAACACTAAACAATAAATATTCATACATCAATGGAAGAACCATTTTCTTACAAAATTCCCACCATAAAAAAATTCGTCACAAAATTTTCCTTCTATTGTGGTGATGAAAAATATGAGAAGAACTATGGAAACTGTGATCATATGTCAGCCCCCCCACTCATGTGTCTCATCTTCAACACAACCATTCTTTGATAGCACCTATAACAAAGGATCAAACCATCCACAGATAACCATCATGTTATGAACATCAATACAAATGGGATGCTCCTCAAATGAGGCATCATCCTGCTACTCTACTTCCTCGGGTTGAAAGGTGTGAGATTGTTCTAAATATTAACTTCACAACTAATAAATGTGTAATACATCATGCATATCCCCGTACCTTTGAGGTAAATTCAATCTATAGGCCCCTTGGCCTGGACCTCTCTAGAATTTCAAACGGGTCGATGTATCTCGATGAAAGCTTACACTGTATCTTAATTCTATTGTGTCCCAACCTCGATGTAACACACAAGAAAACACAATCGCTGAACTTGAATGATAGAGGTTGTCTATGGTTATTGATATATGATATATGATAAGATTGCATAGTATCTATTATCTTTAGATACAACTAGAGCTTCTCAGAAGTCTCTTACAAGAGACGTCGTCCCAATAAGGCAACTTCACTTGCCTCCGTCCAGTATAGGGGTGATTCGCATTGACTAGTGTAAAAATCATCATAAGGTTCCATGTCTATAGTCACCTGGAAATTATTTTTGAAGGAAAATTATACCCAAGGAATATGCTTCACCCAATAGAACCCAATGTTTAGGATGCATGCTCACAACATGTCCTCCATCACCAATATCATACGCTCGGACTGTCCATCGGTCTAAACATATTATCTTGTTCTCCAAAGCACCTATGTAACCAACCCTATCTAAAAACTCTACTATAAATGAGATATAAAAAGGGTGTCTATATCTGAATCTATAGAACGAGGGACCCCCTAATGTCATACCACCTCACAAATATAAAGATTCCCAAGCTTGTCAACATTGAATTTATCCTTGGTTTGAATAAAGTGAAAGACATTAGTAAGTATTTAAACCACCACCCACACTGCTTCATTACCCTGGGGAAACCTCTATAAATCCATCACAAAAACCATTGTGACATCATCTCATTTCCACTCCAGAAAAGGTAACTACAATAAAATCCTAGCTGGACGATGATGTTCCACCTTCACCCGATGATTGGTGGAACACCTTTTTGTAATACCGTCCACCACTCTCCTAATACCTAGCCACAAATAGTGATGGTACAAGTCCTGGAAAATCATTGTCACTCCGGGACACACTAACCAAGCTAAAGCATGAAACTACTGCATCAGCTCCACACATAATTCCACTGGAACCAAAACATGTCCCTGTATCCACAAGACCTCATCATCACCTACCATGCAACCAGGTGGTGGATCCTCACCTGCTATACTCTTTTACAAGACTAGGAGTTCATAATCTAATAGCTCTCTCATCCCTAGTTTTTCTATGACTGTAGAAGTCACAGCTATAGAAGACATGAATGTTTGTCCCTGACTATTGTGCACCTCCATGTGCATCTTAGATAACCGCACCTTAAGCTGCCAATCTAGTCTTGTCTCCTACACAGCCTATATCTGAGCCCTCATGCTCAGTACATTAGGCTCTACATTTCCTTTTCCAGGCACGTAGACAAGATTGATGTTAAAAGGATGAAGGTATTCCACCCACAATCACTACCTCATCTTTATATCACGCTCATTAAATATGTACTCGAGACTCTTTTGGTCTGTTTACACCACAAAAATCTTCCCCAATATGTAATTTCGCCAAAACAATATATCATGAAAACCCACATCTATCTCAATATTCTGTGTTAGATGGTTCCTATTATACGAACTCAACCGCCATGACCTATATGATGTGACTCGGTCCCCCTGCATAAGCACTACTCCCATCCCAATACCCGATGAAACAAAGAACAATTTGTAACTGCTACCTATATTTGGAATATCAGTTTCAGTGTAGATGTTAATCTCCCTTTCAAATCCAGCAAGTTTGTATCCCAAGAATCTAACCATACGTACATCAAACCATTCATTGTAAAGCCCATAATCGGCACTGTTAAGAATGGTATGTCCTGTATTAAATGTTTGTAGTGACCATAAATTCCCAGAAAACTCTACACCTCTAAGATGTTCTTGGGATGGTCCCACATAACTAATTCCCTCACCTCCTCTGGGTCTACTAATAATCCTCTCTCTGAGATAATGTAATATTGGAAATTAATTTGATTCATCCAGAAGTGTCAGATTGAGAGAATAGCATATAACTGATTCTCTCTCAGTGTACTCAAAACAAACACAATATGTGTGTCATGTTCATGTCGATTATGAGAATATACCAAGATTTCATCCACAAAACCACAACAGAAGAATCGTGATAGGGATGGAACATCTAGTTCATCAGTTCCCAAAAGACCCCTAGAGGGTCTTTGAGACTGAACGACATAACCACAGACTTGTATAGACCATATCGTCTTCGAAAATCTACGAGGAACGTCTGAGGATCTAACACAAACATGATGATAACCAGATATAAAATAAATCATAGATAACACCAATGCTCATAGAAGCTGATGGAACATGTCATATATATAGTGACCCAAGCCATTTAAATAATACATTTCATGAATTTATTCATAATTAATCATCAGAGTACAAGCCAAGGATTGATAAGTCTAGTGTCTTGGAAGACTAGGTACATATAACATAAAAATGGGGCTAAAAAAACTTCTTTATTTAATCTTCATAAAGAGCTTCAAACTTCCTTTGAGCTCTTACATCTGCATAGGGTACCCTAGGGAACACATGAACAAAGGGATGAGGTACAATGCCCAGTAAGGGAATGAACATAAGGATACATCTCAAGCACATGAGTTAATAGGCATGACTTAAAGATATACAAAGCATGAAAGTCAAAAAATAATTTAATATAATCATGGTATCATATGAACATGGAATCATATGAATGAGGAAGAATCATAAGACATTTCTTTAGTAAGGGTCATGGCTAACTGCCATTCTCATTTCCCATTTTAGTGCGGGTCAAGGCTAACCGCCAATCTAGTTTCACATCGCATCTCATGAGACTTATCCTTACCCAATACATTGGAGCGCTATTTGGGCGCACCCATCTCGACATTTTCATGAATATTATTTCTACATAAATATTCTTACCACATAAACAATCATTCATATTCAACCATACACAAACATAAGGGTTCCCATGGAATGAATTCGGTACCACAATCATGACATAGATCATAACAAATGGGTGTATCATGAAAGTTTCAATATAAGGAAATAATTAGAAAATAAATGGACTTTCCTATGGTAAAATAGGGATATAACATGGTATGTGGTGTAAAACATATGGGACAACATATGAGAAATTTATTTTAAAAACATTATCATTAAAACATTTTTGTGCGGTTTTAAGGAAAATACTATAGTGGTTTTAAAATAGTAAAGAATACATTATTTTATATGAAACCATAATTGAACCAATAAGGTTTTCATAATAAAAAATTGGATTTTCAAAGACAATGGTGTATCAAAACAGATGATAGAGTGCACTTAATATTGGGTAAAAGTTCGGGATGTTCGTTTTAAACGAGTGTGTTTATTGGAAAGTATCAAGGAGAGATTCACTTAAAATCATGTATATCCTAGAAAGAGAATGAGAGATGTATCTTAGAACATGAGTTTGGAGCATATAAACAGAATTTTGATGTTATACATAAAAATAAAATACAACTATATTTTGGTTAAAAGAAAGATAGATCAACCCTGAAGGAAAATGGATGTTCGGGTAGAATCCATTATGGTTTATCACCATGGTATCAGGTGTAACTAAGAGGGATTGATGAGAGTGATATGGTGTTTCTCATCACTTATAAAACATTTGGGAAATATGGGGAAGGTGTATAAAAATACACCATCACTTGGTATTACACAAAAATGAATATCATAGACAACAATCTTGATTAAGAGCAGAAAGGGGAGGATCCATAACCTTAAATATATGGGTGTTCTCCACTTGTTATTAACGACCTGAATAAAAAAATTGGATTTTTAATTAAAAATTCCATAACCTATTATATATCCAATTTATTGATTATAACCCTTTGTATTTCATTCAATGCCTTTCTTATTTGTTACAAGGATCAATTTAATTGTTCGGGATCGTTTGTTTAGATTGCTTTAAAAGATCAGTTCACTTATATTCAAGATTGGATTATATGAAAGATGTAAGTGGTTTTCAATAATTGAAGTTATATTCATTAGTTAATATCCATTAGATTACATGGCTTAAATTATAATTATTTTACGTAGAGGGAAGTCAAATTTTTATATATATAACCATAGTGATAACCATTTTTGTTAATCAGTGGATTAGATTACAAAGAATGTGTTTTGCTTTATAACTTAATTCCATTTTTATATAAGGATTTAAGAACCAAAAATAGGATATATTACATATATAATAATCTACTTAAATCATATCACAAATGGTTTCAGGACCATTAATAATTATAACAATAGAAATTGATAAATCATTGTCCTTGAATGTGCTAAATTAGCACATCTTAAACGGTGCTTTCATTTCTTTCAAATAAAAGAGTGTGAAAAGGAGAGAAGATAATGATATATACTAATAGCTAGAAGAAATTAAATTACATTTATGTTACTAGATTTATCATACTATTATGGGGAAGGGAGGTGAGGAATGAAATAAAAAATAATACAACACAAAAGAAAAGTAGAAATTTGGAAGAGGAATTTACCCCTTTAGACTTCCTCCTTTCAGAACCTATTAATGGGATAGGTTTTCATGTTTTGAGTAGGATGGAGCTTCCTTAAATGGGGGAGGACCTTGGGGAGAGATTTGATCAGAATAAAGGCATGCCAAAATTCTTGAGAGGAGTAGAGAGAAGAGGGAGTGAAGGGGGGTTTTATAGTGGAGGGGAGGAGGGATTTCATAATATTATAATAATTAATTTATGATTTCTTCCCAATTCAAGGAATAGTAAGTTATCCATGACGAAGAATAGTAAATAAGTCATGTTATTTATAGATTTGGGTTCTTACATCACTTATGATGTCAGGAATAGGGGGTTTTAATTATAATGTATTTATACGGTAAATTAATGTATTTTATTATTCACCAAAAAATCCAGTATTTTAGAAAAATCCCAAAAATTTACCCCAACCATTTTTCGACAATTAAAATCAAAAAATGAATTCCATTTTTCAAATATAATTTTCTAAATATTATTAATATAATATTTAATTAAAATCAAAATTTACTAAACAACAATTTTTAAAATTAAAAATGATTTTATAGTGCTTTCAAAAATTATGTAGCGTCATATAAAATTATCTAAAAAATATAAGACATTTACTTGATAATTATTGAACAAATTTTAAGAAAATACATTTACTTTTAAATTATTTATTTAAATATAATTATTTATTTATGGCATACAAAATACCAAAACATTTTCTAAGGTCAAATTTTCACTTTCTAAGACGACTAAATTTTGTTAAATTATTCAAGGGTAAGGTTACTCTTATATTGGATGATTTACTATTCATAATGTTCATATTACTATTCATAAGGGTGGGTTACTATTCATAAGGGTAGGTTACTATTCACAGAAAATTATTTTTGTTTCATTAGACTCCAAAAATCATCTTGAACACAACCGTGTATGACAGATTTTCAAAATTCCTAACACAGAAGTGATGAAATTATGTTTAAAGGTCACATAGAACTTAGTTGTTCATTAAGTTGTGCATTCATGTGATTTTAGGACGTATTTATAAGAAGGGAAATTCTATTGAAAATCTTTGGGTCGTTACATTTTTCCCCCTTATGAAATTTTTCCCTCGAAATTTTGTTTTACATTATAAGCCAAAAACAGTTGTGTGTACTTTTCTTCATTGCTTCCTCTAATTCCCATGTTGCCTATTCATACATATGGTTTCTCCATAGTACCTTGACCCGATGAGTAGTCTAGTTGCGTAGATGTTTTTCTCAATGATCCATCATCTTCACTGGATTCTCCTCGTGAGAGAGATCATCCTCCAACTGTACCACCTCGGAAGAGAGTACATTTGAAGGGTTTATTATGTACATCATTAAGAGTGATAAATGAGAAACATCATGAACTCGAGTCATATTCAGTGGAAGTGCAAGCCGATAGGCCAGGACTTCTATGTGGTCAAGGATCTCAAAGGGTCCAATATACCATGGGCTTAGATTCCCTTTTATCCCGAATCGCATGACTCTATTCTATAAAGATATTCAAAGGAAGAATTTATCACCAACATCGAACTCCAAGTCCCTTCAATGGTTTTCAACATAGCTTATTTGCCGACATTGAGTGGCATTGATGTGTTTTTGGATTACATGAACATTCTCTATCATCTCTTGAACAAGATCGGGTCCCATTAGCTTTTATTCTCCAACTTCATGCCAACAGGTTGGAATTCTACAATGCTTTCCATAAAAAGTTTCCTATGGAGCCATCTGAATTCTCAAGTGGAAGCTATTGTTGTATGAGAACTCAACCAATGTGAGATTCTGATCCGATTACCCTTTGAATTCTAGTGATCAGTCTCTAAGCATATATTCAAGCATCTGAATAGTTCATTCAGATTGGCCATAAGTTTGGGGGTGATAGGCTATGCTGAAATTTAATTCCGTACTCAAAGAATGTGGAAGGCTCCTCCAGAATTTAGATGTGATCCTTGGATCACGGTCAGAGAAAATTGAGATAGGAACACCATATAGTCTCACTACTTCTTTCACATATATCTTTGCATGTTTTTCAAGCGATAGATCTTCCAGAATAGCGATAAAATGGGAAATCTTGGTGAGTCGGTCAACCACAACCCATATCACATTATTTCCCTTCGATTTCTTCAGGAGAACCGTGACAAAGTCCATAGTAACATTTTACCAATTCCACATGGGTATAGGAAATCGCTGAATTATTCCTTTGGACTTTTTTCACTCACCTTTAACTTGCTGACATACCAAGCACCTTGATATATGTTCCACAATCTCCTTCTTCATTTAATCCCACCAAAAGTGTTCTCATAGATCACGGTAGATTTAAGTACTCCCATGATGGATAGAGAATGTTGAGCTATGTGAATTATACAATAGATCCTTCTTTATCCAAGCTGATGATGGCACAAAAATATGCATTCTAAACCAAATCACACCATCATCGTCGATATGGAACTCTTGCAGCTTCCCTTCCTCTACTGCATTCACCCATTTTTGTATCTCCACATCGTCCCTTTTTACTTCCTTAATCATCTCCTGGATGGATGATTGCGCAATCATTTGGGAAATGTAGGATGTATCCTCAGCCCTTATGATTTCTAAATCTATTCATTCCATACCTAAGAAGATAGGGTCCTTCTCAATCCGTATCATGGATTGAGTAGTAGGGTCTTTTCTTCTTAGAGAATTAGCTACCATGCTCGGCTTTCCAAAATGGTAGTGAATAGGGAAATTGTAATCCTTGATTATCTCTACCCATCTAATTTTATTCATGTTGAGCTCCTTTTGTGTGAATATATACTTTAGGCTCTTGTGTTCGGTGTATATGTCAAACTTCTCACCATAAAGGTAGTGCGGCCATATTTTCAAGGAAAAAATCAAGGCTTCCATCTCTAGATCATGCATGGGATAGTTTTTCACATGGATTTTCAGCATCCTTGTGGCATAGGCTATCACTTTATCATTTTTCATTATCACACAACCAAATCCTTTCTTAGAATAATCACTATACCTCACAACGAGTTATCCACTTGAATGGTGTGTGAGTACCGGCATAGTGATAAGCCTATTTTTTCAACTCCTTGAAACAATCATCACATTCCTTTGTCTAGACGAACTTTACTCCCTTCTGTGTCAGCTTGGTCATTATGTTTGACAATCGTGAATTGTTCATCACGAATCGTCGATAATACCCATCGATACCTAAATAGCTGCGAATCTCTGTTACCGAAGTTGGCCTCAACTAATCTTCAATTGCCTTTTTCTTGGAAGTGTCAACAGATATCCCTTTCCTGGTGATAAAATGCCCCAATAATGATACTACCTCCATCCAAAACTCACATTTATTTTACTTTGCATACAACTTCTCCCTTCGCAAAGTCATTAACACAGTTTTCAAATACTCCTCATTTTCCTCTTTTCTCTTGGAGTATATCAGAATATCATCAATAAAGACAACCACAAATTTTTCGAGGTAATCTCTAAAGACTCTATTATTTAAATCCCTGAAAATTGCTGGAGTGTTAGTGATTCTGAAGGGCATCACTATGAACTCATAGTGTCAATACCACATTTGAAAGGTAGTCTTGGGAATATCTTCCTTCCTCACCATTAGCTGGTTATATCCCGACCGAAGGTCCACCATAGAGAAATAACTGGCCCCACGAAGTTGATCTAACAAGTCACCTATCCATGGAAGGGGATACTTATTATTTATAGTGATTTTATTGATCTCACAATAATATACATAGAGAAACATTGATCTATCCTTCTTCTTGACGAAGAGGACTAGAGAACCCCACAGTGAAGCACTCATGCGTATAAAACCCTTATCCATATTTTCCTGTAACTGCTTCTTCAGCTCATCTAGCTCTATAGTGGAAATTCTGTAAGGTGTCTTTGAGATTGGCAGAAATACAGGGATAATTTCTATTGAGAACTCAACCACTTAGTCCGGAGGAAGACCAGACAACTCTTTAGAGAATATCTTCCTTCCTCACCATTAGTTGGTGATATCCCGACTGAAGGTCCACCTTAGAGAAATAACTGGCCCCACAAAGCTGATCAAACAATTCATCTATCTGTTGATGGGGATATATGTTCTTTATAGTGATTTTATTGAGCTCACGATAATCAATGTAGATGCGCATTTATCTATCATTCTTCTTGAAGAAGAGGACATGAGAGCCCCATGGTGAAGCACTAAGGCATATAAACTTTTTCTTTATAGTGGTTTTATTGATCTCACGATAATCAATGCATTGGAACATTGATCCATCCTTATTCTTGATGAAGAGGACTGGATCACCCCACGGTGAAGCACTATGGAATATAAAACCCTTCTACATATTCTCCTGTAACTACTTCTTCAACTCTTCTAGCTCTACGGTGGCCATTCTGTAAGGTGTCTTTGAGATTGGAAGAAATCCAAGGAAACATTCAATTGAGAACTCAACCTCTCGTTCAGGTGGATGACCAGGAAACACTTCGAGGAATACATCAGTGTAGTCCCTCACAATGGGCATGTCTTAAAGAGTGATTCCATCCTTTGTCCCAATCATTTCAGCTAGATATGATTCCTCACAAGGAAGCAGTATCCAAACATTAGACTAATATTATAAAGGACACTCATCTTCCTCCTAATACTTGTAAAGAATCAAAGGATTATTCGGGGAGCGAAAGGTGATCTTCCTTTCATGACAATTTATTATGTCCTTGTACAATGATAGACAATCAATTCCCATGATAACGTCGAACTCCACCAAAGGAAGTCTGACAATATTTTCTAGGAGGTTCATTCCACAAACATTAACCAGGGAGGATTTATAAACCATGGATGCAATAATTTCCCCATTCTTTTTTCTCATAGATAACTATTCCTCCAAATTTTAAGGTGGTGTTTGAATAGATCTACTAAACATATAATATATGAAAGAATGCGTAGAACAAGAATAAAATAGCATGTTCGCTATTCTTGAATGAATAACAAGTGTACCTATCATGACATCAATTTCCGGATCCACCTCAGTAGTAGTGATAGCATATGCACTTTTTTATAGCCTAGGAGGTTGTTACTGATTGCCTCCGACAAACCTTGGCTTATGGCAACTTTTCGCATAATACCCAAGCTCCGTGAAGTTAAAACAATTCATTACAGGCTGAGTGTTTATCTGAACATTCCATTATTCTTCATCATTAGTTGTATTTTTCATATCCCATCGGCAGTTCTTTGCTAGATGACCAAACATTCCGCATTTGAATCAAGTATTGGTTCCCCTGAGACGGTCACCAAGATGCTTCTTCCCACAATTTTGGTAAAGGGGAAAGTGGGGCTTCATTCCACCATGGGATTTGATTGATGAACCCCCCGGGTTGTTCTCCATTTTACGATTCTTGTCACTAGGCCCATGAGACCACAGAGGGTCTCCAATCTCCATTTCAACCTTGATGGCATAACATACAATCTCCTCATAGCTGTTGAAGTCTGGAATCACAAACACTTTTCATAGACTCGACTTTAGTCTACTAAAGAAGCGATCCACCTTGCGTTCGGTGTTTATGACCAACACCGAGGTGTACCTTAAAGCCCTATAAAGTTCGCTTCATACACCCCAATGGACTCATCTTCATCCTTCTTTAGTCAAAGGAACTCTCTTTCAATCTTGATATGGAGGGGTCGATGAAACTATTTGTTGAAAAAAATCCTCTTGAATTCCTCCAATTATATGGAATCAATTTTCTCTTGGGACTTTGTATTATTGATCATTTTCCACCACTGATCAGATTCCCCATCATATTTATAGACTTCCAGTACAATTTTCTCTTCTTTCAAGCACTGGGGGACAGAGAAAATCTTTTCAATGGATTTAATCCATTGTTCTACGATTAGGGGAATAGAAGACCCGCTAAACATGGGAGGCCACTACCGCATGAAGTATTCTACGACAACATTCTCTTTCCTTGGTGTAGGGGGACGTTCCATCGGATTGAAGTTATTATTCATAACTCGAGCCAGCTGAGCAAGTACTGCCATGAAGTTTTGAGCACCTGCTTCCATCACATTAGACATGTCGTTAGGGAAATCATCACATTTCCTATCACAGTGGTTTTAAGGACGTGTTCTTCTAATTCCCTCCATTAATAAAAAAGGAACTTATAATTAGAGGTCTAGAATACTTAGCTATTGAGCATAAAACGAAGCTTTCAACATAAATGTATGAACTTATAATGAAGAAGTATATCCAGACTTGTGATTCCTTAGGTTTATATCTAGGTTATCCTCGATCTATTTCTTAACTTATATTCTTATGGGTTCTTTTTGTCCCTTAATGTTGGTTTGTACTGATCTAGTGAATCTACCAAATCAAATCCCCCAGGAGTGTCATAACCAAGAGTGTAGCAAGGCCCATTATTGTGCACCTATTCCCGTTTGAGTCTAGATAAAAGTGTTGTTTTCGGGTTTTACCCCTAGATACATCTTTGCTAGAGCCGCCTCTACCATCTCGTATCTAGACAGGGATGTATTTTCTTGATTAACCAATTACTCTATACTCACCAAAATTTAGGATTGTTTTCCTATAAATAGTCTCATCCTTAAGTTTCTCACAAAGTTTCTCTATTCATAATATCTAAAAATAACTAGACTATCATCTAATACCAACTATAGAAACCCAAGCCTTTAACATAAAACATTTAATGATTTTATGAATAATTAATTATCAGAGTACAAGACAAGGATTGATAAGTCTAGTGTCTTGGAAGACTAGGTACATATAACATAAACATGGGTCTAAAAAACTTCTTTATTTAATCTCCGTAAAGATATTCTAACTTCCATTGATCTCTTACATCTATATAGGGTACCATGGGGAATAGATGAACAATGGGATGAGCTAAAAAGCCCAGTAAAGGAATGAACATAAAGGTACATCTCATGAACATGAGTTAAGAGGGATGGAATAATGATATCTGAAGAATGAAACATATAAAATCATTTATTATAAGCACGAGATCATATAAACATGGAATCATATAAATGTGGTATAATTATAACACATTTCTATAGTATGGGTCAAGGCTAACCGCCAATCCCGTTTCTCATTTCAGTACGGGTCAAGGCTAACCACCAATCTCGTTTCACTTCGCATCTCATGAGAATTATCCTTACCAAATCAATTGGAGTGCTATATGGGCACACCCATCAAAAAACATTCATGAATATTCTTCCCAAATAAATATTCTTACCACATATACATTCATTCATAATAGACCATACACAATCATAATGTTTCCAATGGAAAGAATTGGGTACCACAATCATGAAATAGACCATAACCAATGGGTGTATCATGAAAGTTAACATGTAAGGAAAAAATTATAATATACATGGACGTTCATAGGGTAAAATATTCATATATCATGTTATGTGGTGTCAAAAATATGTGACAACATTTGTGAAATGAATTTTAGAAACACTAGCATTAAAAAATTTCTGTGTGGTTTTAATGAAAATACTATAGATCTTTTAAAATAGTAAAGAATGCATTATTTTATATAAAAAAATAATTGAATCAAAAATGATTTGATAATAAAAATAATGGATTTACAAAGACAATGCTGTCTCAAAACAGAAGATATATTTCACTTCAAATTGGGTAAATGTTCGGGAAGTTCGTTTAAAACGAGTGTGCTTGTTGGGAAGTATCGAGGAGATATTCACGTAAAAGCATGTATATCCCTGAAATTGAATGATAGATGGATCTTAGAAAATGATTTTGGAGCATATAAACATAATTTTTAAGTTCTACATAAAAATAAAATGCCACTATATTTTGGTAAAATGAATGATAGAGCAACCCTAAGGTGTATAAACATACCATCTCACTTGGTATTACACTAAATGTAATATCATAGACAACAATCTTGATTAACAGTGAAAAGGGGAGGATCCCTAACCACAAATCAATTGGTGTTCTCCACTTGTTATTAACGACCTGAATAAAAAAAATTAGGCTTATTAATTAATAAGTCCATAAAACCTTTTATATTAAATTTATTTATTATAACCATTTTTAGATCATTCAATTCCTTTCTGAGTAGTTCCAAGGCTCAATTTAATTTCATGGGCTCGTTTGTTTACATGGATTTAAAAGATCAGCTCACTTATATTCATGTTTGGATTATATGCAAGATGAAAGTGGTTGTCCAGAATTGAAGTTATATTAATTAGTTCATATCCAAGACATTTCAAGGTTTTAATTATAATTAGGTTACTTAGATTGAATTCGAATTTTTATATATATAACCATAGTGATTACCGTTTTTGTTAATCGGTGGATTTGATTACAATGAATGAGTTTTTCTTTATAACTTAATTCCATTTTTTCAAAAGGATTTAAGAACCATAAATATGATATATTACATATATAATAATCTGGTTCTACCATAAATAAAATGGTTTCATGACCAGAAATAATGATAATAATAGAAATTGATAAATCGTTGTCCTTGAATGTGCTAAATTAGCTCATATCAAACTGTGCTTTCCTTTCTTTCAAAGAGAAGATAATGAAATATAACACTAGCATGATGTTATTAAATTACATATATTTTACTAGATTTATCATTCTATTATGGTGAAGGGAGCTGGGGAAAGAAATAAAAAATAATAGAACTTAAAAGAAAAGAAGAAATTGGGAAGATGAATTTACCTCTTGAGACTTCCTCCTTGGAGAACCTCTTAAGGGGAGAGGATTTCATATTTTGAAATGTCTGAGAGCCTTTGGATGTGGGGGAGGACCTTGGGGAGAGATTAGGGAAGAATAATGACAAGAAAAAAGGCTTGAGAGGAGTGGAGAGAAGAGGGAGTGAATAGGTGTTTTTATAGTGGAGGAGAGGAGAGATTTCATAACATTATAATATTTAATTTATTATTTCTTCCCATGAAAAGAAATAATAAGTCATCCATGAACAAGAATAGTAAATAAGTCATCTGATTTCTTTATTTGGGTTCTTACATCACTTTTCATGTCAAGAATAGTGGGTTTTAATTATAATTTATGTATATGGTAAATTAATGTATTTTACTATTCACAAAAAATTCAAGTATTTTACAAAAATACAAAAAAATTAACCCAACCATTTTTTTGACATTTAGAATCCAAAAATGAAGCCCATTTTTCAAAAATAATTTTCTTAAAATTATTAATTTAATATTTAATTCAAATCATAATTTACTAAAAAAACTTTTTTTAAAATTAAAAATGATTTAATAGGGATTACAAAAATTACGTAGGGTCTTATAAAATTATCATAAAAAATATAAAAAAATTATTTGATAATTAATGAACACATATTAAGAAAATACATTTTCTTTTAAATTAAATAATTAAATATAATTAATTATATATTACTTAAAAAATACCAAAAGGTTTACTAAGGTCAAATTGTCACTTTCTAAGATGTCTAAATTTTATTTAATTATTCATGGGTAAGGTTACTCATATGTTTAATGAATTAATATTCATAAGGTTCATATTACTATTCATAAGGGTAGGTTACTATTCACTAGGGTACGTTACTATTCACTGAAAATTATTTTTGTTTCATTAGAAATCAAAAATCATCTTGAACAAAACCGTGTTTGTTGGATTTTCAAAATTCCCAACATAAAAGTGACAAACTTATGTTTAAACGTTACATAGAACATAGTAGTTCATTTTTTTGGGTATTCATGTTATTTTATGACATATTTATAAGAAGGGAAATTCCTTTGAAAAACATTGGGTAGTTAAAATCTATCTGTATATAGGGATATCAGTTTTTAACCATCATCTTGAACAATTTATAATAGTCCGAACATAGCCTAATACATCCATCCTCCTACTTTTCAAAAAGGACCGAATAACCCCACGAAAAAGTATTTGTTCAAATAATCACCTTTTCATATAAATACTCTAGCTGCCTCTTGATATATAGAAGCCCTATTGAAGCCTTCCTATAATGAGGGATGGAGAACAGTGAATCTCCTAACACTTTCTAAATAGATAACATAACCAATCTTACTGGAGGTAAACCTAAAACGTAGTCTTTTAAAACATCCATTTAACAATATACCACAATAGGAAAATATATATAATGTGGTCTCTGGTCATCCAGATATAAAATAGAGATATTTATTTTCATCCCTCTCAACCCATGATGCTTGTGTCCAAATTGAATTGTCTGGACATGCCACTCTCCCTTATGTATAAATGAAATTCCTTCTGGTGAGGTAAAACTCGCCCTACTGCGATAAAAATTGATGAAGGATTGAAAAGAAACTAGCTAATTCATTCTTAGAATGTCATCAAAGCATGTCATAATTAAGACATAGAGATACCAACCAACGTGTAATACAACTATCTCATGGAGAACTCATGGCACTAATGTACACATACCAATCTAATACATAACAGAGTGTCTTGTATCATAACATCATCATGAAGTGAACACACATATACAAAGGGTCCTTACAATAAAAAATGTTATGAAACATTTTAAACCCCTATATAAAAATATGAAGAAGCTAAAATATAAGAAACTGGAATTGTACCATTGGATGCATAAGGTCTAGGATCCATCTCATGTTGGGTATACTATACCGCAAAGGTATGTCATGTATTGAGGCCATGTTACATATCTTTGTTGCCCTGAGCTGATTAAAACATCTATCTCTGAAAACATGGGGTTTGGCTACCACAACCATGACCACTACCTCCGCCTGAACTGCCCGATGTATTCAAGTTCACCAACTTACGAGATGCTGATAGAATTACTGTACACCAAGGAGTTTGTGATTGTGCTCTCTCACTAGCCATCGGTGGAAATGTCCTACTGAAGCACTGTAGACGACTCATGTTTCCCCATGCTTGAAATTTTGACGGGTCTATTGGGAAATACAGTTTTAATTGACCAACTCTTTCACAATAGTATCAACTCAATACGATACCTGAAGAAACATTGTAAATAATTGGTTCGTTGAGAGTAATATCTAGATGACACTTTCCGATACTTGTTGAGACAATATCAGATCTCAATGCCGAACCACCCAAGATTTTACATCCATATTCCCTCTAACTATGCATGGTAATTAGTGTTAGGTTCACTAATACAGATATAGTAGTCTGACGAACATTATTTACCCACGATCAGATATTAAACTGGAGACCATCCTTGAATCGCATATCTTGTGAATGATCGTCACCCATCAGAACAGGTATGAAGCACTGGATCTTAGAAAAATGAACCGTGTAATCAATAAATGATAGAGCAACCTATTCCAGATTCAGGAACTCTTGGGATTTATTGGCCCTCAATGTATTAGGGTACAATTAATTATATAAGTCTTTCTGGAATTCTTCCCAAGGAATTTCTAAATGATTCCCTATCTGAGTAACCTCATACCGCCACCTCATAGCGGAATCACACAACATATAATTCTCTAGCAGAACCTTTTACATAAGAGTCATTTACACATGATAAATGATAGATAAAATGTCCTATGATAATGAATATGTATCCTATAGTCCCTCATGCCCATAAAAGTTGGAGGATGTTGCTTCAAGAAAACACTAGTCACTCATCCATAGAAGTGGTAGGCTGAGGGGCTACATGGAGAGTTTTTATAAAGAATGTGATGAAGTCATGGAACTATATATATGCACTTGAATCTATTATAATAGCCGGTGCTGCAACTGGAATGAATGGGGGGTCCACTAGTAGCCCATGGCATACCACCTCCAGGTTATGATCATTTCCACCCTATTGGAGTACTATTGGAGGTCATCATGTTGGAAGTACTCTCTAAAGTCCATAACATACACCTTAGTATAATCATATTTATCTAGGTATATAGTTTAAGATCACAAGAACTAAACAAGTGAAAAAAGTATCCAAATTTTTAAAATTGGTAGATTACATGGCGTGTAGAAAACACACATGATGTCTACAAACAAGGTATTACATAATCTTGTATGCATCCTAGATAAATGGAATGTCATCCCCAAATATAGAGTGTAATTATTTTCACTCTCTGGGCTAGGTGCCCCCAATTTTCTAGACCCACACAGTTTCGTCCTAGGTATAGCTACACGGGGTCTACATATGGTACACAGAGTGTTCTGATCAACACTCATCAACCCTTGTTTTCTCACAAATAGCCGATTACATGGCCAAAATCCATATGGAATGTACTCATAGTACACGATGTGTATTTGGAAAAGTAATTTATTCTTGAACAAATGAAGACATGGCATGTGTTCGTAGGACCACACACTGTATTGTATGGGTTTGGGATAGTAAGACACATAAACATCCACATAACATATATTTTTGTAAAATAAAGCAATGATGTTCCAAAATACGATCTATCGGGGGATATACTCCCTGTGAATAAAATCTTATCATCCTCGTGTAATGCATAACAACATAATTTATATCCAATCTAAAAAACATGATCAAACAAATTCGTGTCCCAGAGGGTCCATACTCCTTAGGGATCAAAGATTGGAATCCATCCAATTAAACCATAACATGTACCAATAAACCATATCACAATTTCAGGAAGATAAATCATGGTATCTATTACAACATAATTTATATCTACCATAACATCTATCACAATAGAATGAAATCAATTATTCCCTCAAAATGGCAAGGCAAGAATGTGTGCCATGTGATTTTAGTAGGTGCATGTATGATGAATGTGACGGAATACCCCAATCTTACTGGGTTTCAACAAAATAAAACCATAATGATCTCAATAATAATAGAAAAAATAAAATCGCGTCACACAACGGTGAATTCGAATATACTATAATAGCTCAAAATCCCAAATTTACAATTTCATTCAATGTAATTTGGCTTTTCTGTATACATAAGGTAGCTACTCCCAAGCACCGCTAATTACTAAATTCCATTTCCATAATATAATCTCCAATCAGTAAATCCAAACAATAAATATTCTCTCAGATACAACATTGTAACGTCATGGATCCAAATTCCACACAATTGGTGTCGCATACATGGTTGGCCACATGGTCTCAAGTGCATTTCCCAAAATGATATTGGCTACTGAGTAGCAGTGACGTCCTAGGGTGTGATAGTGAGAAATCTATTCCATATGTTGTAGTTTTTAATAAGGAGGAATAATAATATACAAATTGTAATGTAGTAAACAACATTCAACAAGAATAAATTGCGGAAGACAGATAAGACAAATAATCAAGCATCATTCAAAACCAAAGATCATTAAGCATGTCACATGTTCTAGGAATGAATAAAAACATCTACACAATAGTAATAAAAACATATAAGTCTAAAATCACAAAATAACAAAAGGAAACTAGTAATCCTCACAAGCCTAGGCTCGGTTCCATGCTCCCCAACTTCTAAGAACCACATCAAGTACCTATAACAGGGTGCTTGACCTGATAAACACCTATAATCATATAATCTGTTTAGGCAGCAAAGTATTACCCTAACATGGTGTGAGACTAAATCCCAGAATGAAAATAACAAAGGTATGTGCCAATCTGTCAATTAATATATATAATAGGTAGTGTACAATATAGAAAGCAGTATGGATTAGGTACTCAACAGTAAGCACACCAGATGCCTAGAAGACAATGAATCCAAGTGTGGGTGAATTAAAAAACCCAGATTGTGCTTCGAATTGGAATAATGTTCAATAATCTCTTAATTTTGTTATTAAATTTTAATATTATTGTTACCCTGGCATACTAATGTCGTAGCATTGTATCACTCACGGTGTGTCTAACCCAAACTATATAGCCATGGAATAACATAACACTAACAGGATTAGAACCAACTTTATAAGCATTTCAGTAGTAAATCAGGGTGAAAACCAATTTATAAGAATTTTATTATATTCTATGTTCAAAAACCGATGTATAATCATTTCAGCATGTATCAAGGCCATGTCTGGTGTATATAAATTTCATCATTTAAAACATCACATGTAACATACATTATTACATGGATAAAAAACAATACAACTCCGGAGGGTAAATCATAAAAATAAGAAATTCCTTTCTAAATGACCCAAAAAATAAATACAGAGGCATGTCCATAGGCATCCAAGAACAAATGGCTAAACATTGATCATCCAATGGAAAACACAACCACGGGGTATCACTTAATCTAGTTAAATGACATCAACCTTGTATTAGTTTAATTAATCAATTACCTAATCACATTAGGAAATAACATTTGTTAATTTCATTCATGGAGACACCATAAACATTTTAATGTGGAACTATGGAACAAATAAACGACATGAAAATTTATGAAATTCATAGGACCACCAACCTTGTCATTGTACGACTATCCTCATCCAACGTCATGCTTTGATTTTACATAGAACATGGTAGATCTACAAAATGAGAAACAAATTCCCAATATTTGATATCTCAATCAAGATAACAAATTAAGAAAAAGTATCACGAGGGATTGGCAGATCACCAATGGTAATCCAATTGTTCCGATGATGTTTGAATCAGAGATCATACGAAGAATTAAAAGCCAAAATAAAATTTGGATCTACTCGGTGCACTGCTCGTCGAATGCATTGTCCATTTCTGTCCTCCTTGAGAAACATTGAACTTCCCAACATATTAATCAATTAAAAAAAGTACAAGTCATGTAAATGGGATTACATTTTTTTCCATACAGTTTTCTTGCCTGACCATTACATGGACCTGTATTGGGATTAAATGGTGTGTAGCGATATCTTCATAGTATGTACCTGTAATTAAAAAATATATAGTTTCGAGTCACTTCGTGTAATTGGCATGCAGTCAGCCCCATGACCTCTTTTCCCCCATTTTTATTAAGATCAAACTAATCAGGAAAGACTCACACCTTAATGGATGAACTAGGTTCTTACAATATATAAGAGGGTTACTAGTAGTAGTGAATGTCTAAAAAGTGAATTGGGAAAACTATACCATCAGTTTTAAAATCCATATAATAATATTAAAAACAATGGATCATATCAAAAAGGGTCTCATTACATTTGAATAAAATAAATTCTATAAAATATGACATGGTTGATTTCTCAAATTGATAAAATGTAATAAAAATTGACAAAACATTTGAGATTTCAAGACAAATTCTAATAGTAAAATGAAAAATAATTATTTAAACTATGGAAGAACTCTAGTTTCATTCATATTACTATATCTATACACTAAGAATCATCTTTTCTTCCCCCTATTATTGCACCATTTCCTAGTCATAGGTCCTTAATAATGATGTCTATATGTACATCGAGATTACCTTATATGGATTGACCATAAATCTATCATTACAACAAAAAAGTTTCCATAACATAACTACAAATGCATAATAGTCATACATTATGGTAATAAATAAATATTCATGAAATTATTAGTAAATTACATGATGAGAAGCCATTTACTATCAATTCTACAATTAATTATATTGTTACCAACATCATATCCTTGTAATATGGATATTCCTAACAACAACCATGTCAAAAAGTCATAGACAAGACAACAACATATATCCTTATATCTCTAGAAGTCCAATTAGTCTTTGGTAAATCCATAAGTTTGTATAGCCCCATCCTAATAATTTATCAGGATGCATTATCCTCCAACCTAATCTCTATCATTGTCCATAAAAAAAGATTGTTATTACGTATAGTTTACATGGGAGAATACTCAGGTGAATCACACACATAACAATTGTATTCATCTATTTCCTTTAACATCACATAACAAAAAAATCCCATCTTATAAGGTATAACTAAAAAAATATAGTCCACATATTAACTAATACTACATCTAGAACCTCCAAAATCTCAACATTCACACAATATAAGTCATAATTGTATAGGAACAAAATAAAATATCAATAAAAAGTCTAGGATCACAAACACAAACACATGTGAAAATTATCAAGAATGGTCGCATGGGATCCCAATATAGACACAAGAAATACATATGTTACATGGGTCTCATGACCAATAGACACACATGTAATCATTTGTAATAAAACGAATTTGGACAAGGGATTTATATGTTATGGAACATCCTACCAAAGAGAGTTGATGGGAAATGGTAAAAAAAATGATTAATATCTAAAATCAGTCCCACCCTATATAGAGTCAAATATATATTAAGAATTCATCATAATGATATCATCAATTATATTAATGATGATAATAATGATATTGGATTTAATTTGATTATGATTACGCCATGAGAGCAACAACCAACGATAGTTCTAGATTTAAAAGGGGAAAAGTAATCTCAACAGATCTTCGCGTTGGTCCATCAATGTTCCATGAGTTATCTATTTGACCAATAGGAATCCATAGATATTCCATATAATCCATATCTATTATTTAAACTAATAGAACTAGGAATTATCATTTTTATTCAAGAATAATTTATACCAATAATAAAAAAAGTTGAACTATCATAGACCAAATCCTTTAGGTTCAATATTGTTATAGTTTAAAGGGTATAAAGTCTCCAAAAATAATATTTGGAGTCATTATATTCAATATTTGTAGTCATATTAGGCATGATGAGGCGTTTTGGGGAATTTTTGGGATTAAAGAGCATTTTTGGAATAATTTAAAAGTCGCACATTGTTTTCTCACATGGTTTACTATATTAGGAACTTACGACATGAGGGATAATACCTAATCTGTGTAGAAAAATAGATTGTTCACATGATTTTGTAAAATATTTTCTAATAATAATTTTCCCCTATTAGGATTCGAACTATTTAATATGTAATGTTTTATTATTAGGTATAATCTTGTTTAAGCCCTATGCCACTAACTACCCTACCCCAGCAATCGACAAGGTTTCAATGGGTGAACCACACCATTTCCCATAAATATTTACTTTTTTTCTCACCTTTAATAGAAGACTAAATCTCTCCAAATACATATATATTATATTATAGACTTCACATATATTGAAACAATAACTAAAAAATTAGTGAAGTGTTTCATGTTTGGCATAATTTACATAAACATTTTGGGACTTTACATCCATAATGACCTACCAAATAAATTATATTCATATTTATCTCCCAATATAACATAATATTTTAAAATAAATCATGTTTAAATACATATTTAAATAATTTCAAATAGATCCATGACACATAACACAAATAATGTTTATTAGTCAAAACTCAAAATGTATTATAAAATAAATCTCAAATTTTGGTTCTAATTAACCATGTTAGGTTATATACAACTATTTTTCTAGATGATTTACCAAAAACCACATTATCATATCATAGGAAATATTAAATTTTCATATTTACAAGATCTGGATCATTAATCCATATAACCATATTCATGTCTTATAAATTATAAATCACATTAATCTATGACATCTCAAAACCGTGAATGGGTTAAAAAATTATTTACATTTAAGTACAGGGAATTTTGTTTTAAAACATTCTAATTTGTTAGCCTCATATAAATTATACTAATTATAATAATTAATCATGCCAGCACATATCCATCAAATATAATACATAAATAATAAATTAAAATAATATTTTGGATTCAATATTATATTCCACAAAATTGATTTTCACCTTTGGAAAAGAATGAAAATTATTCAGTATATATTATAAATTATGAAAAAATTATAATAATTTTTTTCAAAAATCAAGATATTTATATGTTTCATTTCCTTTTACCACGCTCATATACTCTCATTATATTGATTATCCATCTTATAAAATGTATTATGTGAATTATCCATCCACCGAACACCCTCTCCCACCAATCTTGAATGTACCCATGTCTCGCATTATAAATTACGTCATTATCAATATCTATCTATCCCCAATTAACTAGTTGAAAATCATTATTAATTTCATTTATATGTAATTAAATATAAGTAAAATAGTGAATCCTTTCAAAATGGGGTTCTTGTACAATTTAATATGGATAATTGGAAACATATTATAGTACCATAATGTGTCAAAAAAACATTGATGATGATTATTACCATTAATAATTATTCTTTGTCCACTGTGAGGTGTTAAATTACTAACAACATGTTCACTAATATTAAAATTAAATGTTAATTTCCTATAATATTCATTAAATATTACATGTTCATATCCTTTCTTCATCATCTATTAAATAATGAAAACTCTACCGACCATATCGATTCAAATTTGTTCCCTATAATCACTTCTCTTAATTCATTGGTCTAACATCAGGGTGAATGAAAAATTCAAAAACTCATTTCAATTATTTATATTATACTAATGGATAAGTGATAATAAATATTATAGGAAATAACAAGGAGTAAAATTGGCATAAATTATGATTCTGAAAAATCTATTATAAAATTAAAAAATAGATTTTTAAATGATTGAATTCTTTTGTAGGTCTAACAATTAGTCATTAGCTTAAGAAATGTTCCATGATCCATTTTTTTTCTAAAAATATACTAAAACAGTTTCCATGTCAACGATGTAAAACATGTTATATTGACTATAACAAGTATGTTTCACCTATTTTGATAATTGTTTCTGGTTTTTATTATTATTATATTAGATGTAATCTATTTAGTTATGTTTTTTTAAGGGATCATGTTTTTCTAAAAAATGGATTAAAAAATTATTAAAAATATGTATTTGGAATGGATATAAAAGGATCTACCATTCTTATTTTACATAAAAAAAATATGAGATTCATCACATTTCAAGATGCTCTAAAATGTTAGAAGTTATTTTTTTACCAAATAATCTACAACAACACAAATGATATCATTATCTCTCAATATAGAATTCAATCCAGTACCATAATATTTATAAAATCCTTATAAATACACTCCTAATTATTTTAATTTTCAGATTATCATACTAGAATAATATGTTTTAACATC
This sequence comes from Viscum album, assembly GCA_963277665.1. NCBI lineage: Eukaryota > Viridiplantae > Streptophyta > Magnoliopsida > Santalales > Viscaceae > Viscum > Viscum album. The sequence goes on from OY728166.1 coordinate 882,327,244, forward strand.
ACCTATAATCATAAAAAATAACAATATTACAAATGGACATTAATATACTCATCGTAGGAAACAAAAAGTTATATTTCATGGAATTATATATATTCCCAACATCTATGTTCACAACTAATGGAACTAGATGAATGATACATAAAACCATTCCATGAAGGTCATAAAAACTAGTTTTCATAATGTATTATAATACAAGATGTTTCCCATCATCCACCGATACATAATTTGTTCCACTTTTTTACCATATAGTCCCTATAGATTTTGTCATTGGATTCTCCTAATTGCGTCTCTTCCCCTTGTCGAAATAATGGACACTTCACTATCATTTCATACAATAATATTTCCTAATAAACGCATCACAACACAATTGAAAATTCATATGTTTTTTATATTCCACTTATCTCTCTATTATCATAAAATCTCATTAGAGGATTTCATACTCAATTTTACATCTACATCATTAATTTTTAAAGGAGTATATGAAATATTAAAATAATTAACCTGGTAAACATCAATTGATATATATTGAAGTTATTTAATGAATTTTTATAGAAGTGTCTAAATATACTAAAAAAAATATTTTTTTTGATTAATTTAAATCAATCACTAAATTTTAACTGTCTCAGATATTTCAATGAAACTCAATTTTATCATTATTATAGTATTGTGATGTGTAGTGAAATTTATGGTTTCAATGCTATATTCACTATATGATCTGTATTTGGAGGTATATAGATTTTCTATTATATATATTTTTTATGGATATGTTTGGGTAAGCTTCTAATGGTAAATTTGGGGTTTTTATAGTTTATGTGTATATTTTTAGTTGCACATTATTTCCACATTTTTGGGGGAAATCGTGAAATATTCCCTAGAAATTATATATTATTGTATGAAATTCTCTTGGAAGAAGCATGGGACGAAAATGTTTTAGGAATAATATATTCCATGAGATAGGGTACTGCATTTTTTGGAATATGGATTTCAATCATTTTTGGAATGGTTTATATGACTATTTATCTAAATTTTGTATTCGTATATTGGTATAATATCACTCCCATGGTTATTGTATGGTTTGTTAAACAATTAATTCAAATAGATCTCTATTTGATAGGTCCCCTGAAATTTTATTTAATATCTATTATCTACCACAAAACACTTATTTATTACCTCCTATAATGATCTCTGGAACCATGATGCTTCATTGTGGTATTTTAGAGATCCACTTCATTCTATGTCTCGTTAATTTTAATTAAATTTTTGTTTTTCATAGGGATCAAAGGTATGACTCACATATCCCATTTTCTACTCTTCATAAATAATTTTATTTTTCATTGAAAACATATTTCATTCTATGAAAAAACCTAACACCTCAATAGTTTATGAATTTATTAGGATTTTTATGGGAAATACATATTGGTTATATTTTTCATCATCTATGTGGGGGTTTAATGATTTCTTCTCGAGAAGATTCTACATGGTAGGATTCATATCTATCACTCTCTTCTTGTGATAAATTTAAATGCTCTTTGTTTAAAATATTAAATTATTTTTTTTTCATGTAATAAAACATTTTATATTACAATTTTTAATATCTCTATGTTGTGTTTTTGTTATTCAAAAAATTTATTATTGAAGACACGAAAAAAATGTATAATAAAATGCATGTGGTGTACATTCATTTAAAAATGAATAAACATTTCTTGGGGTAGAAATTGAATTGAAATTGGATGGCCTACATTAATTATGTATATGGATGATGACATATTTATGAGGACCATGATTCTAGTACTAGAGTTGGGAAACATGGACTACATAACCATGTGATGAATTGAGTCTATTGGGATATGATATTAGTGAAGTTTATTTTGAATTCAAAGGAATGAATGTTTGGGTGATTCATTTATATATAATACAAATATCCTAAAATTTAGGGAACTTGGATGGAAAGATTTTGTGAGTTCATGGGGCATGTGTGTGTTTCTTACACTAGTAGTGTTTATCTTGAATACCTATTTTTAATCTTTTATAATGTTTTGCGTAATATCTGAGTGAAAATTTTGTTACATCAACAAAATGTGTGGGATGTATTTGGAGGATTTTATAAAAGGATTATATATCAACCCATTAATATTTTAGTCATGGATAATATTCATCTGTCCTTCACTATAATTTGGGTAATGAGAATAATTATTACTTATCAAGTGGGGCTCTATGACATTTCATTAATTGTGGATGATAGTGGGCCAATGGTGGTGGATGTGGACTATAAGATGGTGTTTCACTAGTTATGGAATTCCAATTTCCACCATTTGAGTATTTTGGCCCCATAAACATATTTGGAACATTTTTTGTTTTTATGAAAAGTTTTAATGTTATTTTATGTCATTAGAATTTTTCGTATCCATTACAATCAAAATTATCTATATTTTTCACTAGATTTATCCTATTATACATGGTTTCAAAATCAATGATAAATTTATTCCAATTATATTGAATAACATTGGTATTTAATACCATTATTTGGTGTATGAATGATATAATAAGATAGGTGGAATTATAATATAGTCCATGGTGGTGGATCATGGTTGAGATGTTTTAAATTATATCATTTTGGTACTGTAAATTAGATGGGAAGGTTATAATGGAGATATGTTGTATCATGATATAAAATTAATGAATTACAAATGAATTAATAACTCATTACACCAAACATCATGTTTCTATAGTAGGTTAGGTAAAAATATTATTCATGAATACTTTTAGTGATGTCATCACCCCCTATTTTTTAGTTTAGATGATAAGATTTATTTTTCAAGAATTTTTAAATAGACATCCAACATGAATTTTTAAATCATATTATATTTTTTCAAAATAGATTTTGAAAAATTAGTAATATAAATTTAATAGGTGTATGGTGTACATTAAATAAACAATTACTTAATGGTTATATGGTTACAAGTTATTTATTACTATATCTTATTCCATTAAAATAGTAAAATATCATCAACTTGAAGACCTAGAAATTTGTAACATGGTGTCACTTAAAATGTGGTTCCACCAAATCAATAGGACAATAAGGCAATCATACGAATTGTTTTCTTTTTTATTAATGTTTTAGAATGAGGATATCATTCCAAGGAAGTGTATTATGATGAATAATCATTTTAATTTCAAATGGATGTAAACTTGATCATTCATTTTTATTTTAGATCTCTATATATAGAGGAATGAATTTGATTGAAACATAAGACCATAAATTTCATTAAACTTCAATTGAAATTAATTTGTTGTTAGTAGTGTATATTAATAAAGACATGGAATGTTAATGGTGTGATCTATAAATATATGTTACCACCGATCAAGGACTTACATGGGAAACATCATTAGAAATCATAAGAAAAATGTATATTTATAAACATTTTGAGTATTAAGGAATACATATTCCCCTCATAATATGAATAGAATCAATCAATTATTGACATTAATCTTGATTTACATATCATTATTATTTTTCAAAAGAAGTTATAGATAGTGAGTAATTCAAAGTATACATGTTTGAGTTTTTTATATAACATGTTTTTTAAAATAATATTATTATATTTTCTATTGGTAATTATATTTTGTAGGTGAAAAATATTGTGGTGGATGAATATGAAATTATTTGGAATCTTAGTGCTAGGAAAAAATTATCCATCCTAGTATTAGGTATAAAATCTAGTGGACTAAAAATGAGTATAATGTAATATACCATTGAGTGTAGGAGACCACTAGACATAAAATATACATTTGAGTTTCATTTCCACCATGTCATGATAAACAAAATGTATTTCCCAATTATGATTAATTAAATAATATAAAATAGAGATTTATGACAACATCTCTAAAATTTTAGAACAATGTTTAAGTGGTTAATAAGAAAAATAATTATTATTCTCCACTAATTTCAGTTAATAATATTATTTATAATCAGTCATAGGCCTTTGATTTATTATTAAGATGTGTTTGTAGATACATTATCATCCTCAATATCAATTATTTAATAGTGATTCATTTTAAACCACAATATACCATCATATACCATATCAGTGTTTAAAAGGGAGTAACCTAGCAGGGGATGACAATAACCAATTTCTGGGAGATGTGGTCTGTGAAAATGATAAAACAGGTCCCTTACTAATTCATGATTATTTTATTATTGGTTTATCCTTTCTAGATGTATTGGTTGATACTAGTTCATACCAAAATTTTATTTTTACTAATGTGGTAAACTAGAGAAGTTTTATGTAGATATAATGCTTCCTATCAAGATAATCAATACCCATCTATAGAATCGTGAGTTAAATAGATTATAGGGTACATCATGATCAATATCAATGGAAGAATAATAGTTCTTATGGTAGTTTATTTTTTGTGAAATCGATTTCATTGATATTATTTTTATATAAGTAGTTTGTACAATTTTGAAAATAAAATTTACTATTATGGTTTTGAAGATACATTAACACCTCCTGATGAATGTGTACATAATTTTAGTGGGGAATTGGATTTGAATAATTTAAGAGTGAGGCCTCAAATAAATTTTTTAGGAAACATCTCATCATTTTTAGAAATAATAATATAGATTGATATTGATAAAATTGATGTTAAAGAACATCATATCATAGTATACAAATACAATTATGTTTTTTTAAAATTCATTAGATTTATACTGGAAGTGTCATGTTTATAATGATATTAAAAATTATATAAAAGATCAAAATTTATATTCCATAATTTATAATGAAAAAATAATATTTTACCATAGATAGACATCATATTAGTTAAATTAAATGACAGAGGATTTCTATTAATGCATATAACATCGTCGACATCTATTTTATTATAAAGAATAATATGGTAAACTTGATCATATTATGAAAATAAATTTACATCAACTTCCACAATTAGATTATTTCATTAATCAATTGAATGGATCCATGTGGTTCACTAAAATATATCTTACATAATGATGCACCCAACTTCTTGAAATTAAATTGATATTATAAATAACTTTTTTATAAGCTACTAAAAATTCCATAAATACTCGTAAAATCTATTTGGTCATTCATATTAACTAAATTTATTCATGTAATTAATAAACAACATCTTTCATATATACATGGACTCATTTTCTTTTGAATTTATTGATTAAATCATCATATACTCTCCAAATAATGAACATCATTAGAGGTTGTATAAAAAATTTCTGAGAAAATTTTCAAACCAATACCATTATTATAAATTTTCATACATTTAATATTTGATAAAAGAAGTTTCATTCCAATTTCATTAATTTTGAAAATTAGTAATATTAAATTTTTTGAGAAAATTGAAGTTGTAATTTCATGATTGTTGAAAAATATTGTATACAACATGTATGGTTTTATATTCAGAGATTCTTATTATCTTCAATGCATAAATGTATTATAACATATGACATCCAAAATTAATACACTACCAAATAATCATTTTCTATCCCATTAATGACATAATTTTATAGAATCAATCATGTACCATTTGTATTGTCATTGCTGAAAGATATCCATATCATTATAGAAATCTTATGTGCTCCCATTTCGATTATGATGGATCGATATCTACATCAGGATCTGTTCTCATGAATTATAATCATGTAATACAATATAGATTATGACATTTTCATTCATAAAAAAATAACTTCACGCGTTGTGACCTTAAATTATCCACATTGGTCCAAAAATTTAATGCTTGGTCAAACTGCCTCATTGGTTATATGTTCACTACATTTATTGATAAAAAATAATGAATCACATTTTAACACATTCATAAATGATCCACAATATGGGATATTGGATGGAATACCTCAAACTATTTAATAATAAACTGGTAGATATACGAATTAAAGGACATTTATTGGCTGATACATTGATTTTTAAGTCATAGAATTATGTTATAATAGAAAATTGAGATTAATGAAAATAAATTTACTTAATAACATAGATTTATTTAGATTCCATTGAGTATAATTTATTTTTTGTATTCTTCCATATCAATCATTCTTATGAATTTGTTGAATATTTGAAGGAGGTTCATTGATTAGACAATTATTTCCATACTTTCATGGGAAACCATAATAGTATAGAGATGATTGATGTATGGAAGGGGACATAAATTTCATATTTATTTTTCAAAAAACAAATAATGGTTTATTACATTATCTGATAACAACTATTTTAGGTTTATCAACATTCATGGTGTTTTTCCATAAATTTAATAAAAATTGTATAATGAAATTAATAAATGTTTAAGGAAATTTTTTATAAGGAGACCGGTGTAAAATTATGCATGTATGTTCTTGGCCTATAAAATAGTAATGGTTGAGTGAAACAACCCACTGTAATTTTATATTAAGTTAAAATACCCATTTAGTGATGCATGAAAATTTCCATGGACATTGTATTGGTTTCAGGAACAACAATGGTGCATAATGTGTTATGGAAAATTTATCTTTTCATCGTAATCAATAATAAATATGATATGTAAATCAATGTGAAACATTATCCCCAAGATAAATTAATCAATAATTAATTTATTAGATAAAAATGGACCCAAAACACATGATCACTATATTAATGATTAAAAATTAATTTAAATAATTTTGGAATTTTGTTTCAATGAATTATTTTATTGTTAAGGACTCCTAACAATTTCCTTACACTATACCCTCGTTGAATTTTCAATATGATGTATAGATAACCAACATTATTCATTTAAACATTCTCCAAAAACATTTAAATGTCATCATAATAATATATGGGTTCTAGTGTATAAGATCCTAATAAATTCATAATTATTATTTGATCACCGCATGAGTCATATTATGAAGCATTCCTAATGATAATTCAATAATAGAGAGTGGTGGTGACTTAGGATCACACTCCATTCATAAAAAGTTTTCATAGAGAGTGATCTCACTAGGGATTTGACAATGTTATTCAGGTGTTTTAATTCCACACCAAATGAAATGAAAATAATCTTTAAAAGTAATATAATTTAATTTAAATGAATCTAGGATAATAAATTGATAAATTTACATTTTCACTCATTATTTCTGTAATACATGTGGAAATCCAAATAATATATATATATATATATATATATTAATATTTTTTTGACATGTAAAAAACAAAATATTTATTTAAATATTATTTACTCAAATAATATTTAATATATCTTATTTATAACATGATTTTTATACTTGGTCTATCATTCCTCCACAATATCCATCATTCCTAAAATAATGACTACTAATTTATAAATATATATCAATATATTATTCACCATAATTAAATTAATAACAAAATAACAAAATAAAATATAAATATTTATTAAATATTCATCACATAAAATATTATCTAGAATATCCAAATACAAAAAACATTCGACCATGAAAACATGAATAGTTATTAAAACACAAGTAATAATAATATTTTCTTAAAGTGAAAAATTATAATATTATCTAATAGATGTTTTATATACACTTAGTGTGTGGCCCTAAAGGCCCCTTTCTTAGTGGAATTACGTGAAGTAACTCAAATACCACGGTTATGGTCTAGAAAAATTTCTATGAAACCATATAAAATGAATTTAAAGTTAGAATGAAAAAATCCATCATACAGATTCTTACACTATAACATAACTCTTATATCATCAGATATATATCAATAATTTTTTATGATTGTTCCATCAAACTATTTTCTAATTTTATAATTTATTAACTTTTTTAGACTTTAACATACTGATTAGACACCATGTATATGAATTTATTTTGACTACATAACTCTCATTGAAATAGAAAATTACATTGTCTAAGATATAATCTTCTAGTTTAGAAAATAAGGGACAAATACATTCTCATATTATTCATTAATTAACTATTATTTTTCACCACCAAATTTCTAGTACATCTCTAGGAACATATTTCATCATGATTTTCATAAATACATCAATTTACATTAAAGATATCATCCATTAATAATAAAGCTAATTAATAAATATCAATTCACATTTCCAAAGATATTTCCATTGAATGAAATATGTACATGTGATTTCTCAGATCACATATTGGATTATATTAATATAATAAACTAAAAAGTACCAATTATGTACAATATGATACTTTCACTAACTTTCCAATTAGTCTACACACATGATATCATATATCATTTGTGTCTGTAAAAAAATCTCACGTGGAAATGAAAACATATTTAAGAATTATACGACTGTACGTGTGGGATCAAATAATAATGGGGAACTTATATGTCTTTTTAGTGTAACTTCTAAACTGAGGACATTATCACATAATATGTTATGTATAGAAATTATCATAATGTGATGATTAGTTTTTTAATATTTAAAAAATTAATTATTTTAATTGTATATTAGATTTAATTTGGAACATGGGTACAAGGTCTAATATAATATTTGTTTCACTATAGAAAACTCTGAACATACTTTAGTGCTATAGATCTCTTGTGATGCTAATGCTTCTAGTGATTTAATTAATTAGTCATGTGGTCCACTACATTTTCTTCTATGTAATATCTACATACTATATCATTACACCGATGTGTAATGTCGCTCAGGATGTGATAGTTATGGAGTATGGGATATATCAATTATCACTACATTAGTTCTTTAGGAGGATCCAACACATCACTATTAACTAAATATAATTTGATAGGTTCATTACAACAAGGTATGACATCACACACCTATGATACTTCTCATATCAAATGGGATTCTATGGCCACATCCAAAGCAGCTATATACCTAGAATCCATTATATAATTAGAGACAACCAACTACATTAAACTCCCTCAATTCCTACCTCCTCATCTCATAATATAAATATTTCATGAATATGATTTCATACTGTTATGAACTATTTGAGAATTTCTATTAGTATGAACAATTATTGTCTAGCTCCTCATATCCCTTGTAAACTAGGTGCATATACATAGTTCTCCTCATGAACATATAGTATACATAATTGAAGACCGATGTTGTTCACTAGTATCAACTTCTTATTTTCCTAACATATTCAATGCACATTCAATCTCCATTATAATACATAACATAAAATTATTGTTAGATTCAATCATAAAAGTGTGTGAGATATTAATCATTCCCTTAATCTACGATTATGACTAAAGCTATATTTTCATAAAAGTATTTATAACATGTGACAATGAAACTGATCCCCTCATATATATTACACAATATATTTATTTTATATATTGTAAAAATATATTTCATGGCCTATTGCATTCATCCACATGGATCTACCACAAATATTATAAATGCCTATAATGTTGTATTACTCCACTATGTGAATAATGCAGAAGAATTTATTTAACCAAACCATAACAGACTCTAATACAACTATGTAATTTCCAATAAGTTATATTTCATCCACATATACTTTTATAATTAAATCATCATTTGTAAAAAAACACTAATAACCACATGGCTCACATTTTATCACAATGAAGTAAGGTTATTTAATAAAATTATTGAAATGAATAATCCATGAGCTAGATGCTCATGTTAATGAAAAAATGGTTCACTGTAAAATTTATAACACATTAGAATCTAATTGGGTTTGAAACCATTATGGTTATGACATATATACATTTTACTAAAGGTTAAAAGTATGTGATGTTGTTCTTTTATCCAACTACTATATTTTATAGTCATGGTAATATGCTATTATAGGTAAATTTTTTTTGGATTTAAAAAATTTTCTTGCATAAAAAGATTCAACATATTTTATTTCATAACGTTATTTAAACTATTTACTAGATAGACATATAATATGAGGACATAAAATGCATTACATGTCCAACTTTCTATTTAATACCCATTTTCACCCAATCTAATTTATATAAACTGAATTATCTTCCTAAACCCAAACAAGGTTTTGATAAATATAATCCATTTTTGATTTGAGGGATTCATTCCATCTTACATATATGGAAAACTAATCTTCCTATTTTGAGGATAAATGTTCATTATTTTATGGAAATAATTAATCACTATTATTTTTTTCTAGAATGAAATATATATATCATGTTATATTATGTATAATGTGGTCCTATGAAGTACATATATTTCAGGAAATAATTAATCTATGGAGACATCTATAATCTATTCTTGTACTAACTCTAGTGTATTATCCATATTAGCTTCATTTATGTCATACTTTTTCCATTTTCATTATTGAGGATGTGTCCCCTATATAAAAATACCTCATTTGTACAGAAATCAATGTTCATGTATGATTGGTTTATTATATATTATTACACACTTTTCATATGATACCCAATAAAGATACATATTGTATCTAAGGTTGTATTTACAATTTTAAGGAATCCTTACAAAATTCCACACTACCTCATACAGATGTATGCGATCAAATGGGTTTCTATAGACTCTGTAACTCAATGGGAATTCCATTTGACTCTTTATTTGGTACACAAATTAATGTTTCTTATGTGATCTTCAATTCATATACCTATAATGAAATTAGATGACTTTTATGAGTCATTTACAACTATACAATGTCTTTAAATTTATGGTTCCTCCTTTAACTAAGACTATTATATTGTAGTCTGTATAATAGTGTGTGTTGAAAGGAATTTCAAAATCAGATATAAATATGGTATACTCTACATTAATATATTCACCACCAAAATCAAATCGATGTTTCTTTAAATTCATTCCATGTGGATTCTCTACATAATTAATGAATGATTAGAATTTATGAATGGATTGGATTTTATTTATCTCAAACTATACATAGCTATTTCTACTATTGTTATTAGTAAATATTTTGAAGTAAGAATTTTGATCGAATTGTCTTATTGGAAGGGGTCCACAAACATCAATGAGTACCCATATCAGAAGATTTGAGACTAATTGAAACATAATAATAAATTCTTATTTTTGTTTTTTATTTTTCCTGGTAAACATGTATGAAATATTTCTGTTGGTATTACGTCTAATGATTCTAAATATACATATTTATATTTCCTGGAATAATCTTCTCAATTAAAAGTCTGATATGGTGATTCCATAACTTGGCGTTATAAAATTGATGTGAAAATGATTAATTTTTTACTTTATATTAAATAGGATTTGTAATTTTATATATATATTTCTTTATTTAAATGTCCCATACCATAAAATATACAATATTTTTAAAAGAAATAACTTTTATTTCCAAATATGAAAAAAAGAGAATATGTATATGTGATTTATAACAAAATTATTATTTTATAATATTATTTATAGAATAAAATTTTTTTAGATAACAATATCATCAATGTTATGAATAGAATGTGGTTTCCCCAATGGAAAGAGTATCCATCCTCACATCATTTGCCTCCCACATATCCACTTCCCTTAGAAACTCGTTCAGATTCTACTTTGTTCCTATATCTAGATGCATATGTTATCACTATATTATATATATGACACTCAATGTGTAGATATAGATAATTAAACTCATTAAACAACACACCTTCATCATTCAATTACTTCTCAGTTCAACTCCACTTATAGTGGACATGTTTTCAACATAAAGCACACACTAAATCGTCTTCTTTCACCAACCATCATATCTAACACTTTTTTATGGATGGGTATTTAATGATTTGGACATTTTATGAGTCTAAAAAAAATTCATTTTAATCACATTTATTTTTCATTATAAGGACCACATGTTTTCTATGATCAATGTAATTATAAACTAGGTGAATGAGAGTCAGGAGTTCAAAAATAATATTATAATTATTGATCATGTTATAATTAACTATAATTCTGGAGAAGGACTACAATAGTGAGAAATTTATTACAAATATTCCCATCATATTTGGGAGTGCAATTACCATGATTTATATGTGTTTAATATAGACTGTATGTGTTATTACATGAGTCCTCGCTAGAACAGAATCTCTATGTTTACATGTTATAAGTGAATTAGAGATCATACATCTCTCTTTTCCAACATTCTCATGAAAATGAATATAAAAGTTATATATCATGCTATATGCATATATTTCCTTGTTTTTCTTTAGAAGATAATTGATAATTTATGATAACATTAAACACTGGGAATAGGTGGAAGTTCAAAAGTGTTACTCATTGAGATGAAAATTCTCCTCACTGTCATTCTAGTTAAGAATATCAAGAATAGTTTTTTTGAACACATATTACTTTCTTTATTATTATCGGATAACATGTTATAAATCCTTCCATTCATGAAAATTATTTAAAGTGGGATGTGTATGAATCTCATCTATGGGTCTATTTGATATGATGAAATGAATAGTTTTTAAAATTTATAAAATTAAAATGTGTATAATTTTGATTCATTATCTGAATAAAGTATAAAAATAAATATTATACTTTTTAATCATCAATAATTTTATCATAAAATATTATCCCTCAATGTTGGATTTGTATCATCATCTTTAATGAAAAATAATGAGGCAAAGACCCACATATCCATTCTCAGAACCCATACATGGGGCTGAAATGTTATTTTATGGGTTTTAGGTTGAAAAAAAATTTTACAACGACATTAAATCCTAGTTCCATGATCTATTTAGTTGAATCCCCATACTAAAATCCTACGATTGTATTTAGTTAAACATTACATCTAATTTAATTCAAGCCCTTATTTTTCAATCAATAATTGACGTGATGTAAGTTACAAAAACCCAAAACATCATGTTATAATTCCCTAACAATTGAAAGAACCCATTCATGGGTCGATCAAACACTTTGACATCTAGTTTTAATTGATAATAAGTAATAGATGTATGTAAAAATTAAGTGTATATATATATAATTTAGGGGTTTATAGAATGATGATAAAAATAATTTTTTTCTATATTAAATTAATAATAACATTAATTTAATTTATATTAGGTATTATCAATGTTTCAGATATTTTTTATTCTTTAGTTAGTTTATTTTTGATATATCTTGAATTATTATAAATTCTTTAATTAGTATGATTATAAAAAAGAAACATAAATTTATCAAAACAACTTGATAGATATAAAATAATAATTATTTCTGACCTTGGGCTTTTACTAAGGGATAGTTCACATATAAGATGATAAACTAATCACGGTCCAATGAGAAAAAATACAATGAACCATGACTTGGTTCGTGTTGCACATTCCTCATATACACCCATGTACCAATTTCATTGGATTTTCCTAGGATCAAAACATTAAGAACCTCTCCTATATTTTGGTATCCATCTAGTATAAATTAATTTTTTCACATATCGGTGAGGGGAAACTATGTATCAGATAAGGGGATTGAATGACAGGAAAATATTGGAAAATGTTCCCTTAAATAATGACATGAATGATTAAATTAAAGAAATTATTTATTTTTTATAATAAATAACAAGGTATCCAATCGCATTAAATGTTTTGGTATGTACCCATTATCCTAGACATAATTGAAAAATATCCCATATATTAAAATTAATATTCAATAATAATCAGTATTATTTATGATAAATAGAGCTAGAACTAATTAATTATCATCATTAATTAGTATATTCTATTATCTCAATTCTAATCTTAACATTCTTGATATTCTAATCTATGGTAAATATTAAAAAACAATAAATCTTTTACAATATTAACTAAATAGAAAACATGTACATTTAAGGAAAAATATTGAGTACTCATCTAAACAACCCAGTGTGTATTATATTATTATAATACATGTGAATATTACTTGTAGAATACATGACATATCCGGAAATTTATTGGTGTGTTTTTAGTCAACTAAATGACACATAAAAAAACTTATATTAGTAACTTGTTTTATTTCAATGTTAACCAAGTAAGGAATTAATTATGAATTATAAATGATATTTAATTACAAACATTACACAAAAATATTTTTTTATTTTCAAATTTTAATAAAAAATTGATTCTAAATACAATAATATTGATGTGGTTCAGTAGGTAAATATAAGTAATAAGGGAACATGTGAAATAATTATTTTCTAAATATAACTATAATAATAAATATGAAATCAAAAATATTAAAATGTCTATGAGTAATTTATTTGACTATTTTAATTCCTGGTGATGGGATACATATATATTAAATATTTAATTAATAATTATGAAGGATTTTTATAAAATAATAATTTCTAGTAGAACCTAGAAATTTCTACTTGTCTAAATCTATATATCAATAAGGAAAATTTAGTTAACAAATAAACATCACATCATTATTCTATAATAATAATTTTATGTTTATATTAACTAAATAAACATAATTATTTACAAAACATTATTCTCAAAAAATATTCTATTGATGAACTAGTGATTTAATATATATAATCAATAAAACAAAAACAATTATTAATCCACATGTGTGAATAATATTCAATTAATATGTTAAATATTAAAACTATTTAACTGAGGATATGGATAATTATTTTGTGTGATCCTTTTGGACCATTTGATAGTTGAATTTAGGAATGTTATATTGAACATAAGAGATAGTATATTGAAACATGAAATTCCACCCATAAACAAATATGTTTATATGAAAATGACATAAAACGAATCATGGATTCTTAACATGTAATATAATCTCTTATATCATAATATCAATAATCAATAAGGATATATGTGGCCACCATGAACCAATGTTTCCCATGTACCTTTCATTGAAATTTTATGAAATGAGTTATTTCACAGAACACAGTGGAAATTGATTTATCAAGGAGTTATCACTTCCATCAAAGGGTATAATATATCAACATCCATTAAAGAAGAGGTGAGAAAAATCTTATATCATAATATTCAATGGTGAAGTTTTACTCATGACACAGCGAATATATTCTATATCACTACAAACATAATCAATCAAATTTTTATCCCTAAATACCTTTAAATTACTCATAATATAAATCAATAATAATAATATAGTCAAATTATCTATAAACACTTCCATATATATATATCCAATGAAACAATGAAATGTTGATTTTATACTAGGAGGTATCATTCTCATAATCTCGTACAATAGAAATGATGAAGATTATAAACCATGATAAGGTTCTTGAATTTTTTATGAGTCTCAACACATATCAAAATATATCATTTATGTCCCTAGAATTTTTTCATCAGGCTATTTACCATATATTTCGAAATACTGTCATGGAACTTCTAGCCTCTCCACATAGTGGGAAACTCCTATAAACATTCAGTATCACAAATAATCATAGGATATTATAAAAGACTATGTCATATAGAGGAATTATAATGATTTGATAATAAGAAAATTAATATTTATATCTACACAAATTTAGGTAATAATAATGTAAATAAACATTTGAATTAAGGTACTAACTCTAACAATTTATCACTGGTTTCTAAATGATGCCTTATAAACACTACTACATCTTTAATATTGTAGAAAATATCACTATGTCTACACACATAATTATAATAAAATTATATTTTAGTATGTCTCTTGTATAATATTTATATTTTGGATGTGGTGATGATTTATTTGGTTTTTTTATCTATTGCCTCAAAGAATGACACTGTTAATTTTATAATCTATATAATAATCCATTCAAATATAGGTGCTTATGAGTAGAATATACCATTCTAAAATATAATTGATATAAAAATATATAATCCTAGAACGGGAATGCAGATTTAGAGCATGCCTAATAGACCTCAATAGTAGATTAGATGATTATTTTTCTTTAAATGAAATATCACATAATAATTGATAATAAGAATCCATATATATGGATCTATTTGATGAATTTATAGGAAAAAAGGCCATTCCCCACTATTCTGGTAATATATAAAGGAAACCTAAATAAATGAATCATTTCTTATTCATGATCCTATCAATAGAATATAATGGTCATGAAACTTTTAGAAATTTCTATGTTCATCTTGAAATAAGTTGTGGATCATCATTATAATTATTTATTATTTGATGTGGGAGACCATGTATTGTTGGGACTATATTTAATGTTAAGTCTCTGTCATCTATGTATGAAATATAATCTATCTCCTTGATCTATTAGACCATATTAGAATCTTAATCATATTAATGATTTTTCATATCAGATGGATTTAACAATGAGATTTGGTTGACTTCATTATTTTTGACAATAAATATTAACTAATAAACTACCATCCCAAACCGGATCATTTGACTATTTTGTGTCTCTATCCACATGGTCAATACACTTCATTTATCTAAATCATGATTAGTTTTTTTGATAGTCATTAAAAGATAATTTATGAATTATATATTTTCTCTTTTTTTGGGTTTTATAACATAAGGTTCAGTTTTATAATGATAAATTGGATTGCAAGATGGACTGAATTAATAGTAGACTAATCGTTTCAATGACACCACTAAACTCCATCATTCTGAGGAATTATAATCCAATGGTGAAGAGAATTTTATACCAGTGATATAACATATTATGTGAATTCATTATTATTTTTAATCTATGAATAGTTTTTGTGTATTTTTTGTGGTCTTAGATAGTTATCATAGGATATGGCGATTTTTGGATGATAATACTGTTGATTCCCCATTGTGTGAAATAATGCATGATGTACAGGTACTCATATTGGATGGAATGGGGGTCACTAGATAAGATTCTAATTGTATCATAGTTTGTTTAGACCATATGATTTTTTTTCTATAATTAGGTTTCATATATGTTGTATTGTTGTTTCCCAGACCTTGTGGGACAATAATGCATTCCTAGGATACAGATAAAAAAACCATAATAGTATGAACATGGATGTGTAAATCATGCATTCAAGATTCAAATGATATTAAATATCCCTAAAGTAAGAAAATAATTATATTATTTCCCTATAACCCTCATTTAATAGGTCCTTACATGTTCTATTATCCTAGGGGATTAATTTGAAAATTTTCATGATCGTCTTAATTTTTTTGCTCCACCTCATTGATTCACAACGTTTTTGACCAATGGATCAATTACAAAACTCATCTCTCTAATTTTTACCTATTATCCTATTATTTTGTTTTTATGTTAAACATATGTTATTGGATGAAATACCTAGATCAAGGGAATATGATATATTTATGGTGGATTTTCTAGACCACATTATAATATGGTTTCATGATACAATATCAATGATGGTGTGCTATAATTTCATTATATTTGGTAGGAGGATTCCATATCAATATCAAATGTTCAAGAACATAATGCTTTATTTGTTTTAAAAATTATATGATTCATTTTTTTCATGGATGAACCTTGGTAGAGTATCATTTTAGTATTTCCTTATAGATGATTGGTTTATAGAAATAATGGTATTTTGATATTACCATAACATTATTGAATAATTTATTCAAATGTATTTGGATTTATAATTTTATGATCTTTAGTGGGAGTAAACCTAATGATGGAATGGATTAGTGTGTGTTCATAATGTATAGGGTTGGTGCATTGTTGATTTGGTATTTACTCCATTGTCTAGAGTTGGTTCACATGGATTGATCCATTACGTGAAAACTTCATAAAAGAGAGTCAAGATTTACAAATTAGTTTTGGTCATTCATATTAATATTTATTTGGTAGATTCATATAGGTTTTATGTTTTCCACCATAAAGGGATAAGTTATTTCAGGGATTGGGTGCATAAGTTTTTGATCTTAGTGAACATGTGTGTATGTTTTTGTCTTATAGTATTTGTGTTCAATACTTTCATGATAATTAATATTTATAACTAGTTTTATGTAATATTTCCGATACAATTTTATCTTTTTTAGAATTTAAGGGAAGTCATTATGGTATTTTTTACTAGGTTTATAAAGTCACATCTACATATTCATATTGAGGCATTTGTAAACCATTATAATCATGAAATGTTAGTGGGAGACAAATTATGGATTTTGTGGGGATCCATGTTATTGTAGTAGATGGGGATTGACGTTGGTATTTGGTGGAAACTATGGTATAGATTTTACTACTGTATGATGTTTGGAATTCTATATTTAAAAATATTTTGACTTTTCATTTAATAGATTTAGTGGATATAACTTTGTTCAATGCGTGTGTTGTTATTGTTTTGTTATATATTATAAATATATCTAAAATTTTATCATTTATCCATCTAAATATTAGCATTATAGATTTATCAAATTATGTGGTTTCATATTCTATAGTAAATTATCCCCAATTATTATTTTATTCCAACAGAATTTGTGTTCATTACATTTATTCCAATGCATACAACTATGCATAATTGTATTGATATCTAGTCCAGGGTGAGGTATTTTTTTTGGAATCTTATATAGATCCATATGGTATTACATCTCTCACACATATAATTATGTATAATAAAAAAATATGACAGGTTTGATTATATATCATAAAAATATCTCATTGTTGAAGAGAATAATTTTCAAGGGAATACATTTCATTTACATTTAAATAAATAAATTAAAACTAGTTAATCGATTCTTAATATAATAAAAAAGTAGATTGAACCACTAATAATATCTTCAAAACCTAGAATAAAAATTCACCATCGAGATATTTCATTTTATATAAAAAGACATAAGAATATATATCATATTTGGGTATACAGATTCTCAATATATAAAAAACATGAAATTAATTAATAAACAATTTATAAACATATGTAAATGATATAACGTACGGGATGTACCCACAATATATTCGAAAGAAATTCATGTTCATCCATTAACATAAAAAATATATCATCATTGAATAAAATAATAAAATAATTAACAATGTGATAAAACACTTAAAGAATCAATCCATGAAAAAAAAATAGTCTAATTAAAATAAAAATTCTATTAAACATTTCCTTAAAATTACTACACCAATAAAAAAGACTCACATTGGATTTCTCACAACCTTCACCAGTTTTTTTGGAAATACCAACCAAATATACAATTCATAAGTCTAAATGCCACCATTAAAATAATAAAAAAAACTAAATCACACTAAAAGATATCATTTGTTCACAAATATTATACTTATGAATTTTTTTACAATTCATTATCTATTCCACCATTAGAAATTAATATAAAAGATAAATTAGGGATCCCTATTGTGATACATTATTAAAATAAAATCATTCTATATTAAATAATTAAATTTGTCACGACCCATCCTCGGGGCCGGTTCCGTAGCTACCCCAAGCCCACCTTCAATAGGCTAGGGTCTGACGACTAGCACCAAAGGCGTAAATACTGATAAAAAGGTAAGGTGTTGCCTTTATGAAACGTAAAAACACACAACCAGAGTACAAGCGGAATCAAACACTACGTAAGCAGTATAATAAGTGTGATGAAAGTAAAAAGGGGCTGGAATACAATCACAACAATAAACTACAAGGAAAATACAAAACAACAAGAAGGTGTCAAGCTGCTCCTGGTTCATCCTCTGGAGTTCCTACAAGAAGGGTAGTTATAGATGGCCACCTCATCTCTCCACATTTTTCTATCACCTTTGGGTACCATCTCATCTTGAAGTCCATCTTCAGGTACCGTCCTGCTCTACAAGCCTCAACCACGATTATTGTTGTCCGCCATCTGCATCCAACCCAACGATTTGTGGGAATAGCCCATGTAGGGGTGAGTATAATGATACTCAGTAGGGACCCCAAGACCCTCAATGTCTCACTAAATCCAAAAAGGATAAAACACAAAGAAATATCTCAGTAGATAACCTTCACATAGGTATATGCCCATACATATACGTAACACATCTCAATCATGAGATAAACATAGAGGTCATTGACTCAGCTCAAACCAGGATTTTCATTAATGATATAGAAACCAAAACAGCTGAAGAACTCCTCCTCTATCGAGTACAGTGATCCTATCACGACACTGAGGCGCTGCTCAAAAACCTTAGACTGCCGAGGTACTCCTCCTTTCGAGTACCGCGGGTCTACCACCCCAAAAATGTAGTGCTCCCCACCATGGGTCTGTCGCCCCAACACAGTAGTGCTCCCCTTAATAGCCTACAGTGGTACTCGTTCTATCAAGTACAGTGGTTCTGCCTCCCCAACACAGTTGTGCACCCCACCATGGGTCTGCCACCCCAACAAAGTAGTGCTCCCCACTAAGCTAATCAAGTCACTCTGAATCGAATCAGACAAGCACTCATCATGTCTTAGACAACTATAAGGTCTTCGTACTCTTTACGATCATCTCTGGGAGGGTTCGCTCCACGAGCTACTGGTCGATACTTCAAAGTGCCACATAATCTCACGTGGAAGTATCTCAAAGGACTGCCTCATCATAGGGGTCTCAACGCAACAGATAGTACGTCAATCAGACACCCGGTTTGTGAAATATTATCCTTTCTGTTTCAAGGACCCAGTTGGATTTCGGGTAGAAACCTCCCCGACCATATCTCTACAGTACCAAAACCTCAAGTGGGATATTCCAAAAGGACCATCTCATTATGTTTAATTCAACGTAGTTGACGTCACGTCAATCAGACATCCGTTACTTAAGTTATAAGCGTTTCCGTTCCGAGGGCCCGATTGGTTTTGAGTTAGAACCAACCCACCATACCCAAACTTCACCAAAAACTTGAGTTTAATATATTGAAACTACTGTCTTGATCCGAGGAATCCTACACAACTAATGGTGAATTGATCAGTGGTCCACAACTCATGTTATGGGAATTTAACAGAAAAAGATCCGAAAATAGGGGGTCTGGGCCCTGTCCGACCCGGCCCAACACCCCCTGGGTCAGCCCGCACTGGGGTGACCTGACCCGGGTCCCGATACGGCCCGGTTGGGCACGGCCCGACCCGGCTGGGTACAGCACGGCCCGACTGGCGCAGCTCGGGCTGTGGCGGGCGCGGCCCGACCGGGCTGGGCGCGGTCCGGCACGGCCCGACCCACGTGGCCGCCCGCACCAACATTGGTCTCCCTGAATTGAGAATCACACTTAGTACCCTTAACATTATTTCTTCACTAATAGAAAATATCATAGTCTTATGTTCTGTGGTAGAATCGACTCCTCTGATACCATTTTTTCATGACTCATCCTTGGGGCCCGTGTCGTGACTACCCCAAGCCCGCCTTCCATAGGCCAGGGGCTGGCGAATAGCACCAAAGGCATAAATCCTTATAAAAAGGGAGGTTATTGCCTTTATGAAATGTAAACACACAAAACTAGAGAATAAGAGGAAGAAAACACTAATTAAGCAGTATAACAAGTGTGAAAAATGTACAAAGGCTCCATAATACAAGTCCAACAGTAAAGTACAAGGAGAAGACAAAACAACAGAATGGTGTCAAGCTACTCCTAGATCAACCACCTGAGTTCCTACCTGAAGGGTAGGTACAGGTGGCCATCTCAGCTCTCCACATCCATCTGTCACCACCAGGTACCGTCTCGTCGTGAAGTCCACCTCCGGGTACCGTCCTTCTCTACAAGTCTCAACCACAATCAGTGTTGTCTATCGGCTGCATCCAACACAACGAGGTGTGGGCATATCTCGTGCAGGGGTGAGTATAACGATACTCAGTAAGGCCCCCGAGACCCTCAAGGTCTCACTAAGTCCAAAAAAGATAAAAAAAAGAAATATCTCAACAAAAAACCTTTACATAGGTAAATGCACATACATATACCTATGTTATCAAGTAACCCATCACAATCAATAGGTAAACACAAAGTTCATTGACTCAGCTCAAAACAGGATTTTCATTAATGATATCGAAACCACAACTGTTGAAGAGATCTTCCACGGTCGAGTACAGTGATCTGGTCACGACACCGAGGTTCTGCCCACTAACCTTAGACTGCTGAGGTACTCCTCCTATTGAGTACTATGGGTCTTCCACTCCAACACAGTACAGCTCCCCGCCATGGGTCTGCGGCCCCAACACAGTAGCGCTCACCCTAATAGCCTACAGAGGTACTCCTTCATTTGAGTACCCCAGTTCTGAAACCCCAAAATAGTAGTGCTTCACACCATGGGTCTCCCACCCCATGAAAATAGTGCTCCCCACTGGGCTAGTCATGTCACTCAGAATCGAATCGAATAAGCAGTCATGAGGTCTTACCCAGCTACAAGGTCTTCGTACACCATACGCTCATCTTTGGGAGGGTCCACTCCACAAACTACTAGTAGATACTTTCTATTGTCACGTAATATCATGTGGAAGTATCTCAAAGGACCACCTCATCATAGGGGTCTCAATGCAACAGACGACGCTTCAATCGGACACCCGGTCTGTGAGTTAATAGTCATTCCATTCCAGGGGCCCGGTTGGATTTCGCGTAAAAACCATCCCGACTGTATTTGAAAAGTTCCCAAACCCCATGTGTAGTATTCCAAAAGAACCATCTCATCAAAAGGAATTCAACATAGTCGGTGACACGTCAATCGGACGTCTGATCCTTATGTTATAAGTGTTTCCGCTCCGAGGGCCTGGTTGGTTTCGAGTTCAAACCAACACAGTTGTACACAAACTTCACCGAAACCCTGAGTGTAATATACAGAATCGACCGCCTCGATCCGAGGAATCGTACGCCACTAACGGTGCGTCGATCGCAAGTCCAAAACTCATGTAATGGGCGTTTAACTGAACAAGGTCAAAAAATTGGGGGTCTGTGCCCAGTCCGACACGGCCCAACACCCCCTGGGTAAGCCTGACCCGGGTCAGGCCCGGTGGGGCGTGGTCCGGCTAGGTTTGGCGTGGCATGGCCTAGTTGGGTGCGGTCTAGCCCAGGTGGCATGGCCCAACCCACATGGCCCATGTGGCGAGCCGCATGGCAGGCCGACCAGCAGGGGTGGCGGTGCCCAGTGGGGCCCACCCTAGCTGCTGATCGGGGTGGGGGGGGGGGGTACACCTCCCGGTTCTTCGAAACGGCCGGCCATGAAGGCTGACCCTTGTGTAACTGCGAGACCCCCTCATGTCCTGCCTCTTGGTGGCATCAGCAGTCGGCACAGCCGGCCGCCCTTCCAGATCTGCCGCGAACATAGGCTGCAGCTCTGTTCAATGGACGTGGCGCATCGGCGCCGCTCCCCACAGCCGTGAACCACCCCTGAAGCGGCCCATGTAGCTCCAGCGTGGCGCGATGTTGTCGCGGCCCTCTTTCGTAGCCCACCCCGGCCATGGTCTGGCTCTACTCTGCATGGCACGAAGGTGTCGCGCCTTTGAGGCGACCCACCAATCATGCGCTGAAGATCCGCTCGTGGTCAGCCCGTTGTCGGCCGATTCTTTACAGTCTGCCTCCATCGTCCACAAACAACGAATGATAGGGGAAGGGTCATACTATGTTCATGTTGTCCGAGAGCTTCCTCTTCAAGATGATACCATGCGCTCAAAGGAAACTCAAGAATTCAAGAATGATAATGACCGATATTAAAACATGAACATAACAACCCATACCTTGTTAATTGACATTGTACGTCGGGCGTCATGGAGATCGACGTCGTGGATATCAGACGTCGATTCCATGGACATCAGCGTGCATCTGAGGAGGAAAAGACGTCTTCTTACTTTTTGTGGAGATGATGAAGGAAGGAACATTGTCGTTTGAATTCATAGAGGGTGGTTGTACTCCTTTGGCTAGGCTGAAGATAGAAGGTGAAGATGACGTTGCTCGGAATTTGTTCGTTGGAACAATGGTGTTCTTTCATTGAGAGAAGAACACCCTTATCTAATTCTCAAGAGCTCCCCAAAGTTCCAACAGAACCCAAATCCAAAATAAAATAATAGCTAATCTATTATTTTATTCACACAAGCCATTCAAAATTCAAAATTCATAACACTTAATTAATTAATTGAGGTGATTCAATTAATTAATTAATGGATGTTGGATAAATTAATCAAGAGGGAGAGGGAGGAAAAGAATAGTTACACAATTAAAGAGGAGTTAACATATTAAATGAAAAGTGTTTGGGGAAGATGGAAGGATGGGGCTAGTGTGGGCCCCAACCTTCATAAAACATCACACAGGAAGTTGGGTGGTTATGGGCCCCACCAACAACATCCCATGGGAGGGTTTAACTTCCAAGGTTACAAAATAAAATTGTTCAACAATTTTATTTATTTTAAATTAATTCCCAAAATAATAATTAGCAACCATCTTAAAACACAACTGCTGTAAAGGCCCCCTTAAGCAATTATCGGTGCTGCGAGTTCATCTGTTCCCTCAGATTTCAATTCCGATCACCAGTTCAAATGATAGAAAAACCCGCTCATTCGTTCACTGAACGTACCTGAGCTAAACTTTGGAAATTGATTCTGGGCCCACCGGGCCTTGGAATCAACTGCCATCAGAAGCTAAAGACTCGTAAATTTCCAAAGAAATTTGAAAAACAATTCCTTGAAATTTCAGGGTCTTAACAAAATTTAATTGGAATCATAAAAATATCTATAATCCTCATCCAATAAGGAGACTATAATATTATTGAAACATCATGTTAAAAACAAATCCCAATTTTATTCTCAGAAAACTGAGGTAATGATATATTCTCCTAAGTAATAGAATCCAAATAACATTCTACCACCCTATAGAACTAATTCAACATAAACCCTAAATTAAATTCCATGTTTATTGTAAACCATAATTTTCATAGATAGATAATATATATTATTAGAGGTATATTCCATATAAAACATAAATTTCCTTGCAATAAAAATATAGATATAAAATTTTTGGATGTATGGACAAGTAAACAAGTGGTTTATAAGTGAACGACATCATCACCCACTATGTTCTTGTTAAGAAAAACAGTTCTTATAAATATCATATAAAATAAATTTTCATAATATGGTGAATGGAAATATAATAAATTTTGGCCATAACAACATAGTAATGGTAAGAATAGAATATATGAACATGGGTATAAAGGTATTGAAATATGATAATAATATTTTAAAAACATAACCATCTTATCAAAGATCACAAAATGCAATTTTTGATGAAATCGTGGTCCCACAATGGCCTTGAATCATAATGGAAACTATGATCAAAATAAATTTAATCATAAAATTTTCACAATACATGAAATTGTTTCAACACACAAGAAATGAAAAACTATTGTCAATTTTAATAATAATGAAACAGAAAACATGTTACTCATGGGTAAACCAATTGTGTTCCGTCTTCATGTTTGAGTTACCCTATTTAATGCCATCTTTTTTGCTATGGATAACCACCCATTATAACATAAATTGATTCTAAAAGAAAATAATATTTTTGATAACATACAAGATATGAAACATTGATATTAATCAAACTACATAATATTAATATTTAAGAGTTCCAATTATAAACTAGACGTCAAAATATATTAAATGAATAGTATTAACCAAATTATTAACTACACAATTCTCATTCTCGTTTATAAAGTATTAAATATTTATATTAAAATAATTGTTATATTTTAATTAAAGTGATTTTATTCTTAAAAAAATTATGTTTTCTTAAAAAATAATTTTTATTGCTTTTTAAAGGGGATTATTATACTAAATCTGTATTGTTTGTTTGAAATTTTATTTTAAAAAATGGATTTTATTTTTTTACTCCAAATTTTAATATTATCATTGAGTTATTTTTAGAATATTTGAACTATATTTGGTTTTCATGGAAGAGTGAAAATACTAATTTTTATTTTAAAATGTATTTTACATTCATGTATTTTGAAGGTCAAATAACAATTGGTATTTTTTTAAAATTTCAATTTTTTCATTTTGATATTATATAATACAATCAATAATTTTGACATTTGTTTTATACATTAATTTTTTATAAAATCATTTTATATTAAAAAGGTTAATTTTTCCGAAATCAAAGAATTTTTCGTTTGGTTTTATAGATTAATAATTAATTTAATTTCTCAAACATCAGAGTTTTTAATATTGAAAAATGAATTAATTACATATAATTATATATTCTAATTTTTTTAAATACACAACATTTATTTTTGGACAATATGAATAGTAATGATAATAATTTTTATTACCACTATAAATGGTAACTTGTGTAATTTATGTTAAAAATAAAAATATAAGAACTGTCAAATGACACAAAAACATACATAAATATTATTTTAAAATTATATACCTTCCATATAAATCCAAGGGTATAATGTTTTATTCTTTTTGGACACCTAAATGAGATAATGATCTTTATATTAATTAATTTTATGATACATCCATCAAGCACACTGTTTTTTTTAATTTAAATTTTTTATACGGTGTTCTCTAGAGGGTATGTTCAACTATATATTATATTTGGTAGGATAATTTTCTTTCCTCATGGTATTATATTTTTAAAATTTATTTAAAAATAATTAACTTAAATACTGGGACAACAAAGATTAATTAATTAATTAAATAATTGAAAAATCAAATAACATTTGATAAAAAAATTGATGGCCGTTTAATTTTAAGGATAATATAATTACTTCTAAAATTTTATATGTTATTGTGATATTATTAAATTCAATATAATGAATAGTTCGGAAAATGTTATTATAGATATTTTTTTAGAAAATAATATTTTATTAAATGATCTGAATTTCCAATATATGTGTAATTTAGAAAACTTTTTATAATAAGGTTTAATATATTATCTAAATTCTATTTATGGATGATTTTTTCTTTTATTATAACTATATTGACCCTCAAATAGTATAAATCCATGTTGTCATGGTAAGAGTTAAAGGGGTTAAAATCCAACAATAATGGTAGAAATATAGTCCCCAAAAATATAATATTTATTTTATTTTGTTGTTTATATAATCAAAAGAATACATTCTAAATGAATAACTTATTCTACATTTTAATTTGAATATTTATTTATATTAATTTATTATTTTAAAAAATTATAAGAGTGCCCCAATGTTCTCCACTAAAAGGCAACCTATTCTACTCAATAATTGACAATTAGAAACTATATTGATCATGAAATTCAAAATCAAATACATTCTTAAAATCCATCACTACATTACACTAGTTATGGATTATGAATAATTTCAATATTAGAGGACATAAGGTGTTATATAATTGATGTTTTCTATTGAATATGTGATGTTTTTATTTGCATGTATTTTTTATTTTTTATTATTCCATATCCCATAATAATTATTCATCCGTGATTATATTGGAAAAATTATATTATATTTATTATTTTTTATGTTAATTTCATGGAATATATCTGTCACCTATTCCATTAAATAAAAAATGAAACTATTATTTGTTTGTATGATAGACTACTGTAACCTAAACCGATGTAATATATTTTCCAAAAATGTATATCAAAATATGTTATAATTATGAAATTAATGACTATAAATGAAATTAATCAAATATTTATCTTTATTAAAATATAATATATCATTTTATATCTTACATTTCCATGCACTGGAAAAATTAATTGTTGTTTGTTATTAAGTGTGGACTACCACCTCCAACAAGTGATGTGAGGCATTTTTCCTTACGACATCACATGGATGAAACATATTTTTTTTTTAAAGATTTACTTTCATTGATATGATATTGTTAACATTATGGGAGAATAAAATAACCATTACCTTCTTTATATAATGGTTGTTCAAAAATTGAAATGCTACACGTTTTTATAAATGGCCTACCATATCCACAAATGTAATGTAGTTAATTTTTCATAACCATATTTAATTTATAGATTTTAAAGTATAATTTTTATATAAAAATTATAATCATTTCATGAGTAATATCCTGAATTTGATGGAATAATGACCTCTTTTTAAATTTTCACTAGACTGAAGTTATTTTGAATTTAAGAACTAAATATCTTCAAAATAACCAATAGAAATATTTGTTATTAATTAATGCTTTATAAAAAATCATTTTAAAGACAAATTAATACTTAAATTATTATATTAATTACCTAATTTTATTACCCAATAAGATAAGGAACAAACAGGATGTTCCAGACTATATGTTTCTGATGTTCTATTAAAAATAAACATTCATGGTTCCCTTAACAACTCATTTATTATTCTTTATGATTTTTTAGTTTTATATAAAATTGAATAAAATAATTTTCTTATTATTATTCAATCATTATTTTAAAATAATTTTTTATATTTTTTAAAAAAATTTAATTAATGAATTTTTTTATTTTAAAAGAATATTAATTTTTTATTATTCCGATAAAATATGTAAGAAATATTTTTAAAATTTAAGTTAATAATACTGTTCTACTTCCACAAATAATTGTTATTTTAATCTTACATTATAGGAATACATATTTATTTTCAATGAAAAATTTATTCCTTTTTTGGTGCAGCATTAACTTTTTATATATATGTCACTTACATCAAGGAATGTTTTTATGATGCAATCATTGATGTTTTCTGATTCTGATAAGGTTTTTGTAAATTATAGGTTGTGAGGGGATATTCTATAATAAACAAAATAAGAGTGTTTATGATTTTATCCAATGATATGTGGCTCTGTTATGAATTAAGTATGTGTGGTTATGTTATAACTTCAAATGTATTGGGTTCTCAAGGGATAGAAGTTGATCGTATCAGTTTTTCCATTAATTATCATGATATTAAAAAAATGAGGTCCTAGGATACCTATATAACATTAATATTCCGGAAAATAATAAATTATAGAAATTTTATAATTATAAAAATAGTGTGATAATTATCTTTTAAAAAATAATATGAAAACATTTTCAGAGTAAGAAGGAATTTTTCAAAAATGACTTTTCTTGGGATTTATTATTTTTTTACTGGACTATAATATTTCTTATTTTTTACTTTCCATAAAAATTCCATTTAATATAATCGTACATTTTTAAACAAAAACATATGGTTTATGGATGAGTAGGAATAATGGATTCCACATAGTAGATAATTGTGATATTTTTCTTAAAATGAAGTCATATTTTATTAAAAAGGTCTTTTTTTGGAAAAGATAGATACTGAGTATATGGGTACACTTTTAATATATGGATTTATTGTGTATGTTTTTTTTAATTATATACAAAAATAATTCCAAAATATCCTCAAGATTTAAATAAATTTAATTCTCTCTCAGAGTCAATAAAATATGTAATAATTAGGGATGGGTCGTTACACCCATATAACCTCTAATTTTAGTATTCAGATAAATGAAAATGTAAGATATTGTTTCATTTATAGTATAACCACTTTTGTTTCTACTTTTTTGGGAATTGGTTAACCTTCTGTGTTATCAATTTTTTCAGAATGTTATAAACTCATGTTTTCCATTTACCTTAATGTACAATAATCATTAAAAAATCCATTCAATAACTATATAAATCATGAACCTCCAACCTCATAATAAAAATCATTGAACATGTTGTCACTGACTAAATATATATGGATTTCTTGAATATTTCATCATTGAATAATCATTGATAAGGAAATGAGCATCGTAACTTTTTTCTCATATTAAAAAACAATTTTGAGAAATCATTTGGATGACATCATTAAATCATGTCTTCATTAAATCAATAACATATTTAAAGGTTATTTTAATTAGATACTATAAATACTGTAAAAATATTATCAAAACAATCCTGTTTAAAATATCCTTCCCTTTAGGAAATAAATTCTAAAAAATATAAAAAATTTCAAAATACAATGGGAATTTTTTTCATAGAATATAACCTTGAATAAAAATAAATGAATCTTCAATTAATTGGTTATTCATTATTTATGATTTTTTTTCATTGAATGTATTATAAAACAAATATAATTATATATTTACAGTACCTGAATCAAACAATGATATGATAATTACATTTATACAATCTTTTTAACAGTAGAATAATAGTAAAAAATACTTTAAACTATTAATGAAGTATAATTATCATATTAATGAAAACATATTTAGAAAAATTCAACAATGTATGGAACGAATTTTATACATAATAAATGAATAATGATGGTTATCTATAAAATAATTATTTTGGAATCTTGATTACATACATAGTGTAAAATTTAATAGAAATGTAATCTCAAAAAAATACATTGGAGATAAAAATTCATTAGATTCTACCGAATGAGATTATCATGACCCGACACAAAACGTACCAATGAGAATGTATAAGGTTAAGATAGAACTAATCCAATCATAACTCTATAGGAATATAACTGGTGACAATTGTTGAAAGGCTTGACTAAAATGGGAGTAGTTTTCCTAATATACCTCTTTATTCACACTAAACCGTATCTATAAAAAATCTCATAGAAATAAAATTAAAAGAATATAACATAAATAGAAAAAAAAATTCATATAATAACCTATAAGAAATACATAAGAGTATGAAAATGTAATGTGAAGCGTAAATGAAAATATTTAAATGAAACTATAAAATATGTCGTAACATGAAAATAACATGAATTTTTATTGATTGTTCTTTAATCTTGATCTCAAATACCCAATACTAGTATGTTGTGACTAGCACCAAATTAACCTTATGTAATACCAATGCATTCATCAACTATTTTTCATATGAATAAGACACAACATGGGAGGGTGAAGACCTTGAAGAGGTGGGTATATACATAAATTGTAGGATGACCCAATGCAATCAGCAAACAAAACCCAATAAAAATAATATATTCTTATAATTGAATCTATGATGGGAGATTAAGTGGATATATATCCCATAAAATATCTTAGCAAGATACGTATTTCTGATGTAAAAAAGTGGCATCAACAATTACTAGAATCTTACATATAAATCAGAATATTTCATGATTAGGGTCTATACAACTCCCCTAGCCCAAATTCTGAGGGAATGTACATACAAAATATAGAGGACATGCGCCATGGTGTGACATCTGTTTACAACATATAATCTTTATTAAAAGTATTCATGACCATCACTCCAATATGATAAGGGATTGAATTTCTATGTATTGTGGACCATAACATTTTTATAATATGGGAGTGGTTCATCTTTAATATAATAATTAATATAGAGGAACCATTTTTCTGTATGAAATGGGAGTATAATATTTATATTTAGAGGTCCCACACCCTTGTTTTATTGGGGAATCCACCCATTTATCTATAAATAAAGTATGATAGGGGAGTACTGTCTACGTGGATAAATGATCCAATTCATATGGAGATATGTGAGTACCGCCTTTATAACATTACAACAAGTATGGATGAATCACACCCTGGTATGATCGTCAATTATATTCCCCACAAATAGAGTAATTATTCCTTAATATGATAGGGGTTGGTTTCTTATGTATATGTACAATGAGTACGGATGACCTACACCCCAATATGGTAGGTTAGTAATGTATCTTTGGATAGATAGTCAATGAACTATTGTGATAGAGGACATGTTCTTCTATACATTAGGGGAGGACAATATATTTGGATTTAGGACCCATTCTGTAACATCCCAAGTATGTAACGAATAATAGATATTCTTATCTATGTCTATATATTAATTTTATAGTGTTTTAGAGGCTTAAAACGAGAATAAATCCAATCTTAAGCATTGAAGACACTAATATTTTTAAAAGATTGTTTTACTGCCTTTTGATGGTAAACCATTTTTAAATAAAAAATTTGACAATTTTATCAGCTCTATTTTCCAAAAAAAACATTATTCATTATGATTGGGACATTGAAATTGACTTTGGATAAATTTTTGGTATTTTTATGACAATGTTCATTTTATTAATGAATAGTGAAAAATAATGCATTTTACATCAAAACTGCTTTTTCATCTAATTTAATTATATGGATAGATTATCTTTTTTATTGGTTTTAAATTGTAAATAGAATATATTATTACCATGCAATCCAATGGTGGTCATTGGGATTAATTTCACTTTGGAATTGGCCATAAACAAGTGCCAAACTTTTCATAGATATTGTTTCTAAAAAACCCACTATTTGTTTTGACAACGTGGATTATTTTTAAATTAATTATTGCAATTTATGTGTTTGGAATTTGGTAAAATGTATTACATATTTGTAATCAGAAGTTCCAAATTATGTAATCAAGACTCTTTTGTTTTTGGACTTTGTGAATAGTAATGACAGTAATTATCGTTAATTATCTTGATTAATTTGTAATCGGGTAGTTAAGGATAATAAAATAATATCATAATAATAAAAAAATGACACCATCATGTGTCCTAATACTACTAGTTATGTCAAAACCGACCATGAGATTCCTTGTGACAAACTTGGGAACCCCATGGAATCACTTTTGTGTGATAATGACTTTTAATCCTTTTATTTTCTAAAGAAAGATAAATATAACAAAGAATGTATCACCTGAGTAAAACATTTTTATTTTGTCAACATGAATGATACATTGGAATATAAATAGTCATTGGAAAGCTAAAAAGATTTCTTACATCATAGTATTTGTTTTTATAATTTTTGGACAATAAATAAATTAAATTATATATGAGATCATGATGATGCAGCGATTACCTCATTAGTTAAGGATTTAAATAAAATGAAAAGATAATGTAAAATATAAGACCTACACATGTCAAAAGTGTATTGGATGGGTTTATTTCGAAACCTTATCACCTTATCCTAGAAATATATCAATGTGGTCCTTTAAAATCCCAAACTCATTTGAACATAAATTAACATTTTATACCTTTCCAAGAGTGCCCCTTCTCTCCTCTTATAAAAGGTCCCCACCTCTACCTCCTTACCCACACTTCTCAAGCCATTGGAACAGACAAGATATGTTAATTTTGTCTCTTCACATCCCTATAATCATCCTAGAAGCCTTACCATATGAATAAAGATCTTCAAAAAACCCTCTTGGTTCAAACCAAGAGGAGTTACCCGATTCAAAGGTATAGTCTTCTCTAATTCTCTTTTGTTTGATTTTGCTTCTCCAACCCCCTAAACTATTTTTATTCATTTCTTTTGTAAAAACACCAGAATCATCAATATACTAGGATTTTGTTATGAAAAGTATTCGAGATACACTTACACCTATCTACATCTAATTGTTAAAGAGCATACTGCTTCCGTGGATGGCGAATTTCTGCCTCACGAAACGATGATTGTTCAATATTCTTATAACACATTCAAACGTGGCCATTATGATGTCAATATATTTATATATGATATATAATATGTTTATGTTTTCCTTAAGCTTCTTTATTTTTCATTTATGTCATACCTTTATGGTTTGCATTATGGGTAAACGTGATATCTTCATTTTAGGAAGTGCAGAATACCGCCCCCTCAAAGTGATTTGATTCGTTAATGACATATGTGGGATGTATAAAGTCTGGAGTTAATGATATTATATATGATATTATACTGGAATTATAATATATCTTTATGTCATTATGATTTCATTCCATTAAATATGAAATATAAATGAAAGTAGCGTTCATGCGTACGTACGGCTTACCGTCTCCATGAACGGTGCATTTCATTTCTTACCTATAATGTTATGTAATATTATAAATGCATTCATAAACTTAATATATATGATATATATAATATATACATCATGAATATAATTCTGGATATAATGGATATTTTACCACATGAACAACTTGTAATTATAAAGAGTTTATTTTTGACTCAAGTACCAATGATCGACAAAACAACCATTACTAACTTAAATAATTACACGGTGTTCATAACATGGTAATAAGTGATATAAAAGAAATAATAAACTTGAAAAAGGTTCTTAAGCAAGTAGAAATTAACTCAAGTTTATTATTTAGGACTTTAAACAATGATCGAGTCAATTCGGACCCGAGGTATGGGACTTTGTCTCAATCTCCTTTCATTGAGGCATATTTTGTTTTATACACTACTTTATTTTATACGGTGTATAAACCCTTTTGACTTTTACATCTATTTGAAAATTAATCTTTTTATACGAAGCGCTTTACTAAATGACAAAAGGAATGTTTTTTTCATACGTATGCGGCAACAACGACTACTCCGCCGTCGTGACCATTATTTGAGTTTCGGGTTCCTCTACAAGCCAAAAAAAATTTAAAATGAAAAATAAATATCATGTTATAGTTTTCATTTATTTTGGTATTGAAAATGGTTTTCATATTTTTTTTTATTATATCAATGTGTTTTATTGATATCTTGTGATTAAAATGTGGAAATCTTATGTTTCCTTTATGCCTGTTTTATGTGATACGATTATGTTATGGTTCTTGGGAATTGTTATGAAGATGGGTGGTTCCGTGATAAACTAAGGTCGGCTGAGCCCGATATAGCTCTCCAATGAAATGGGCAACACAAAATAATTAAACGTTAAGGATTCTATGAAGATATTTAGGGAATATACTATGATGGGTATTCCAAATATAACCAATAGGGTTACTCCCTACGTAAGAATGTTATAAATGCCTCAAGTTACCTTTATGTCTTATGATTTCTATTATTTATTCAGGATTTGATGAGGTATGTTAAAATTCATATGTTTTATGACTAAAGTATGAATTCATACATGGACTAATGTTTTCTTTTCATACTTTTAAATCCCTTACTGAGCTTTCTATGCTCATCCCAAGATTTTGAAATGTTTTTCACAGTTCAAGGGAAAGGTGCATAATGTGATGATAGTGTCAAGGAAGTGTCAAAAAGTAATCCATATTTTATTTTAAACATGTTTCCACTGATGGAAAAAATGAGTACTATCTTTTATGAAACCACTTTTTTTAAATGTGAAATGTAATGCATGTTTTATGATCTAATTTTCTAAAACTCTAAACCTGAAAAGATCCTCAACGTGTATTCCAGAAGTAACTCATGATTAAGTAATGATTAAGGATGGGGCCTTATAGTTGGTATCATAGGTCGGTTAAGATAACATTAGGAGTTATAATTCTATTAAATAATTATCCAAAAATATTTTTTTATGGTCAAATTGAAAATGATATTGCATTTGAAGATTATGATGTTTCTTTATCTAAGACATGCTTGTTAAGAATAGTTTTCCGTAGAAGAAAAAGGGAAGAAGTTCTAGGAAGGAATACATAAGAAAATAACCTTCCGAATCAGCATCATGAGATGGTCATAATTGGAATTGAACAGTTTGTTCTAGTAATGTCGCAGTTGACTTAAGCGATAAATGGTGGTGGTATCCATGCATGATATCAGCCGGATCAACCGCCGAGGAACATGTCAGTGGTGGAACATTTCATGAGGCAACATCCACCATCAATCAGAGGATCATATGACCCTATGCTAGCTGAAGGGTGGATTAATGCACTGGAGAAGATTTTTGATGTCATGTGGTTTTCAGACAATCAAAAGGTTAGTCTTGTTATTTACCGTTTGGAGGGTGAAGCAGATCAGTGGTGGTCGATTGTTAAAAATATCTGGGACGGTGATGATATTGATGTTCACAGCTAGGATGAATTCAAAGGTATGTTTCTTGAGAAGTATTTTCCTAAGGCTGTTCGACTTAGTATGGAAAATCAATTCCTGGAATTGAGGCAAGAGGATGACTCAGTGGTTGCTTATGAAGAAAGGTTCACTCGATTGGCAAGGGATGCTCCAAATTTTATCCGAGACCTTGACAGTAAAATCAATCATTTTTACTCAGGATTAAAGCCAAAATATCTCAGGGCATTGGCTTCTCGTGAGTTCAAAAGTTATGAAAATCTTGTTCTATGTGCTGAGAAGGTGGAAATGGAGTTTTCTGATGATTAAGTGTTTTATAACAACCAATAGATGAAGTGACCGTGGTGGCAGGAGAAATTGGAGAAATTTGCAAAAACGTCTGATGGTAAGAAAACAAGTATTTCAGTTTGTGATAAATGTAGTAAAAGACATGCTGGGGAATGTCTTCTGAATTCTGTAAAGTGCTACTCATGTGGTAAGATGGAACATAAGGCTCGTGATTGCACTGAAAAATATCAAGGTGATGGTAAGACCAAATTCTATTTACAGTTAGTGAAATGTTTTAAGTGCAATGAGATGGGTCACAATGAAAATGAGTGTCCGAAAAAGTGCTCGAGTGATGAGAATCAGTTATAATACAAGAAAAAAAGGGGTGGTGAAATCCATTGAAACTACTTTAGCAGATTTTGGGCCATCAAATGAAGTGGTATCAGGTAGTTTTTTTGTTTTTTCATATTATGAAAGTGTGTTGTTTGATTCAGGGTATACACATTATTTCATCTCTGAAAACGTTTCTACTAAAATGGGAACACCATATCAATAAATGACTCCTGAACTTGTGGTAAAAACACATGGGGGAAATGTTGAGGCAAAAAGAATTTATAAGAATCTTCATATCCTTATCCGTGGAAAGAACCTACTTGTTATTATAACATCATAATGATTCTGATATATCATTCCATCCACTCCAATTATATTAAATAATTATGGGAATGATATCATCGCTCGTGCGTACGTAGGGACTACCGTCTCCACAACGTGATGAGATTCATTCTCCATGTTAACTGTACATGAATGATCATAAAGTATATATAATGAATAATAATGAAATCTATTAATTATACTGGATTTATGTATATATATTTATGTCATCTATTTAGTTTCATTCAATTTAATAAGGAAACAAAAACAACGTTCATGTGTATGTACAGCCTACCGTCTCCATGAACGGTGTATTTCATTCCTTTTATCGATATATAATATATATATGTATATGATGAATATATATTATATATAAATTATGTTTTACATTCTGTAATTATGTATAACTAGATATATGTATTAATATCAAGAACGACATGTCGAAACACATACGATAAATGAAATGATTTTTCCCAAAACGCTGCTTTAACATGGAATTTACAAAAGATCGGGTAATATAATGTCATAATTGAAACATATATGATATCATAACAATGAATAAGATTCTGTAAGATGTCAATGAAATTATATAAATCATTAAACAGGAGGTTTTGGTACGTACGAAGCATATCAGACCTAAGGTAAGGGATAATTTTTCAAATTTCATTTTTATCCGAAATTGCTTATACGTAACAATTTACTGGGGTTTTTGTTATCATCCATGTCCATGTTTTCTAAAAGTGTTTTTATGTATTTTTAATGCCCTTTTTACCCATTTTTGACTTTTAATACATGGTATGTATGGAATCCTTCTTTTACGAGGTACTTTTTGACTTTTCCGGCAAAAGTACGAGAAGAATTTTTTTTAAACATATACGGCACAAACGGATTTTTACGGTTTTATAAAGCCGTATTTTCATGAAGCATCCTCCAAAATATTTCATGATTATTTTTGAAAAAACCCTTTTCTTTTAAAATTGCATGAAAGTTTATGAAAAGAGAATGATTTTGAAGAAGAAAGGATATTTTCCTCATGAATTCATTTCAAGTGTTTTATCAAAACCATTATTCATCTAAGATGACATTATTTCATATGAGTATGTTTCAAGTATCATGTCTCTATGATTTACATGTTTTCACATTTCTTATTATGAAATAATATCCATTTATTTTATATGGTTTATGTGATGATGGGATGATGTTTACGAAACCCATTTTATTTATTGGGTTATGTATGTTTATTTTGTGGCACAAGTAAGAATGATTTCATTATGTGATGTGTGGGACCTATATCTCCCTCCAATGCATTGGGTAAAGATTTCTATCTAATGAGATAGACAGGGCTGGAATGGAAAGTTAAACCGGTTTAGTAATACAAGACTGGAACGAGGAGTGAACTCGATTCAGAAAGGGACTTTGTCCACTAAGATGGTCTTGGCAGCAATGCCTTAGATACTATGGAAATCATATCATGTGCTTAATGGTTTCCACAATTACATGTTTTATTCCAATTCAATTTTATCATGATTGATGTTCCCTTATGATATATGCCTTACGTACTTCCAAGATTCATGTCTTTTCTCAAGATTTTGATGTTTAGATTTTATGTTCAGGTTTTTGCATTCCAATGTTTTTGGATTGTTTTAAGTTCTCTATGTTTACCCTTACTGGGCATTTGAGCTCACCCCATTTATGTTTTCTTTTCCCCAGGATATAAAGAAAGGTTTTATGTAAGAATAAAAGGGGAAGATCTTTATTGGGAGATGATGAAGATATTTCATCACGATTAAAGTATTTTATTCTGAGTTTCCAAAGACACTAAACTATTATGATTCTTGTGTGTATATTTTTGTTATGTATTAAGTATTCCGCAAAAGTAATGTATTTTCCATGTACATCAAGATTTGGGTCTCTATACCTCCTCTTCCTTACTGCAAGACGTTAAACTACAAGCCAGTCAGGCCCTCCTGACCAAACCACCGACTAGCAGGCCCCTTGGCCTTTTTCGGGCCCCGGCCCAGGTCCTCTCTTATAGGGAGCGTACGACGTGGTACAGAATTATTTCCTCATTCACGTCGGGTGTCTTACAATTCCGTATGCACCCCCCTCACCGAGGCCCAGCCTCAGGCCCCTTGGCCTCATCTTATACACGGAAGGTATGGTGTGGTGCAGGATTATCTCCTCATTCGCACCGGATTGTTCGACGTACCATACACTTCACTTTCTTGGGGGTATCATACCCCCCTCCTCATCCTGCATGACATTAAACTGCATCTTGAGAACTACATGAGTCTTTATTCCCATCCTCATGGGATACGCAGGATCACCTGAATGTCTAGGCTTTGGGTCCAGCCCCATCTCCTGGGAGTCTCCATCCCACCTTGGCCCCTTGGCCTACCCTTCCTCCACGAGGGGAGTATATGGAATGGTATGGGATTATTTCCTCATTCACGCCGGTCTTGTAATGACCATGTCATGTACCTCTCCCTCCTGAGCTGTTTCGTCGACCCTTTTCTGCGATTCACCAATGTGCCTAAGGGTACTCTAGTTTATTACCTGGAATGTCAGACTTTACTCGGACACGTCCGCACCTGCTTTTCAGGATTTTTGTATCCCTTTATCAGGGCTTCCATCATATTTCTCACCTGGAGGGACCCATAGGAACGGGCTGGATACTACACTTTAGGGATCTCCTACCGATACGGGCCAACTCCCCCGAGGTTTTTGGACAACAAATCGATAAAATCATGCGTTGCGAATATAGTCCGTGGTCGATGCTCATTTGTTGTTCCCACTTCAAGATAATGTGATATAAATAATGTTTTTTACACTATGGTTAACAGTTATCCTCCAACACCATGCCGAACCCACTAAGCTCAAGATGTCGGTTACATGATTCACACCTTCCTTCACTTCATCATGTCCAAGTAGAGTTTCGAAACTCTAGATATTATTCCTCAGTGCGCATCTACACGTTAGGGGGACCAAGCCGTGTTAACGGTGTCCTTAGGGGATCTCTGTCGACTCCCCTTTGATGGACGTCCCGGGTATTGCAATAAAGATCTTCCCCCTGGTTTCCTTGACTAAGTTTAACCCACGTGGGCTTAGGGATCGGGTTGAGGTCTGTGCTTACTCAGAAGATTATCATCCACCTAATGTCTGAGATCTAAGACCCTAAACTAAGACCCTATCAAGAACTACGTGTATCTTGATCCCCATACCTATGGGGTACGTAGGAATTCCTGTGCATTTTTCCTCGGGCCCAGCTTTACTCTCACTTTCGATCTCGTGACCTAAAACCTCTCCAAGGAACACGTGGTGGTTGGAACCCCAGGTTCCTATTCACGTTGGGTATTTGTAATTATCCCACCACATGCCTCCTATGTTTCCATCCAGCCATGGTCCGAGTTCTGAGACCCTAAACTAAGACCATCTCAAGAACTACATGCGGCTTGATCCACATCCCTGTGGTGTACGTAGGAACGCCTGTGCATTTTGCCTCGGGCCCATCTCAACTCTCGCTTTCGGTCTCTTGACCTAAAACCACTCCCACGGGGTTTGTTGTGTGGTGTGGTATGAGGTTATTTCCAAATTCACGTCGGGTTGTTCACCGCGCTGTACACATCCTCGGTTCCCATTCATCTCGGGTCTTTGTAATTACTCCCCATGCGTATCCCGTGCATTCTCCCATCAATGGTCCGAATTCTACAACCCTAAACTAATATCTCCCTATGGGAAGGGACTTGACTCCCCTGTCCAATACTCTCGTTAACGTATCCTTTTTCATTTTGACAAAGAGCTGAAAGTGCAGAACTCTCACTGGGACATCCCCTCATTCAATGTCCAAGCTTCATGTGCTCGCTATCTGGATCTTCATCCACTTCCATGTTTGAAGGGAACCCCTAACGGCCTAGTCCCATGCCGCATCGTCTCACCTACCGTCCAAGGCCAACGCCCCGAAAGTCTCCCGACGACAATTGTGACATGGTTTCTTATTTCAAACATGGTCAACGGTCAACACTCATTTGTCTGTCCCCATTCTAGAATATTGTGATTTGGATGCTGTTTTTCGACCACGGTCAACAGTTATCCACCATCATCAAGCCATCATCATTGTGATCCAAATTCCGAGCATCATGATTCACACATTTCCACATCATCATGTTCAAGTGGAATTCCGACATACATGTCTCTACCTATTCACATGTCTAGGTGCGCCACATGGGAGTGTTAGCATCATTGGGCTGGTATTCACTGAGTGTCCCTTCACCCTAACCTTCCCCTACTTATGTCATGAAAGTTCTCCATTACTTCTTGATTCCCACATCGAGTATGACTCACGTGAGCTTATTAGTTTTGGTGGGAAATGTATTGATGCATCCCGACTTCATTTAGTCCTACATGACGTTAAACTATTCCTCTAGAACTACGTACAACTTGATTCTCATCCATATGGGATACATAGAGAGACCCCGACATTTTGCCTAGGGTCCAGCCACCGTATGTTATAAAACCCATTCTTCCCCTTTCCGCCCCCCTAGACGGACACCTCGTAGGGAAACGAACAACCATAACCCTTCCCTGAATAGGTTCAAGATGCCCCAAGATGATATTGGGAAGCAACTGTCTCCCTCGCCAGAGATGTCCTTTCTGAGAGAAGGAATGATCCATGATCAAAAATATGCGACCATCTAGCATATTCCCACCACGGTGGTGTAATTTCATGAGTGTTGGATTCTGTTTGAACAAACTATCGCTCCAATTCCCACTCGTTGTGTTCCCCTGACTCGGACTCTTGTCCCCTATCATGTCTGAGGGACCCCATAATAGTATGGATTCCTGACCTATGGTCCGCCTGCTATCCTGGGCTAACGTTCCGGAAGACTAGTCATGTTTGGAAGGACCCCCTAACAGTATGGATTCCTGACCTATGGTCCACCTACTTTCCTGGGCCAACGTCCCGAAGGATTGATTGACGACATTTGTGACATGGTCCCGTGTTTCGAACATGGTCAACAGTCGACCCTCATTTGTTTTCAACGTCTCAGGCTAACGCGGTAAGGATACTGTTCCTCTGTCATGGTTAACGGTTGACCATTATTATCATGCCACCCTCAAAATGTTATGAATCTTGGGTATCATGATTCACACTTCCCATTCCCATCTGTTCGGAAAGATTTCAGCGCCACTGGAATTGCACCGTTCGTGTGAAAGAGCATGATGAAAAATGGTAATTTGGCTGTTCTGAGAACTTATTTATCCAGTCAGGTCTCTCCTACTTCCCGGAAGTCTGGACCGGTTATCCAAAACCAGGATGCCTGAAGCCTGGTTATGTTGGGTTGGACGATAAGGCGACTCTATCTTGTATCTCACAAAGGGCCCTGACCCACGTGAGCTTATGGAATTATCATTGGACGTTCTGCAAACATTGTAAGGGATGAAATGAACGGGTGTGAACAGTGGAAATAATGCATGATATGACATACAAGAAGAAAGGAATCGAAGCACGAGAGTACCATTAAAGGGTTTTTAATTATTACAGTACCCAGGTGTCAACTCCTCCCATGGACAGATTGACGCCATCAAAAGAGCGTTGCAGCTCCGCCACCTTTCTATTGGTGGCATCCAAGAATTGCGGCCATCGACTTAGCTCTCGCTCCTCCACAACAGCGATGGGGCGTAGTTCATCAGCCTCAGCTCGGGCCCTCTCTATGTCAGCCTGAATGTTGGCCATCTCCCCAAAAACCCACTTCAAGCCCTCTTCGGCCTCTGCTAGCTGGGCCTTCAATCATCAGATTCGCTCAGATTGTGCATTGAGAGAGGCAGAGTGTTCGTCCGCCTGCTCCTGTAGCTGTTGGGCTTCATTTTCAACCTCTTAAAGCTTCTTGACATTCATCGCCTTCCTCCGCTGTCCACCCCATGCAACCCCTTCGCGAGTCCGCACCGTGAACTATCGAGAATTTTGGTGACTCTTCCTCAAAATCCTACCCTTGATCCCTCCATTTATATGAGTATGAGGGGGGGGGGGGCATTTTTTGGCTCCAAAATATTGGACGCAAAGATAATAAGAAAAAAAGCACGCGTGCTGCCTCGCGAAGCACTGAGGCGGAGGACCCCTGAGCAACGCGGCCGCTGCGAAGCAGAGGAGGCGGTAAAACTCCGTGAATGCCCTGACGTTCAGGAGCCCACCGTGAATACCTTGAGGTGGTAATGATCCACAAATGACCAAACGTTCATGAGGCTGCTGCGAAGAAATGGAGTTGGTAATGCTCTACGAATTCCCTGACGTTCACGAGCCATCCGCGAAGCAGAGGTGGTGGTAACCCTCTGCAAACCCAGTTGAGGATCGCGACCCTCCACGAAGCAACCACATCCCCTTTGCACCTCATGGTCTCTGCTTCACGACGCCCCTTGCCTATAAATACCAGCCCCCCCCCCTAAGCCATCGGGATGGAAAATATGACCTTTCGGCTTCTCAGCTCCCGAATTGTGAAGCACTCTTCGCCTCGAGAATTATGAGTTCTGTGAGGGATTCTTGCTTTGCGAGATGCCTTATCCTTGTCTCATCTTGATCCTCTATTCCGATAGGGATTCCCTTCGTAAAGCCTAAGGGAATTCGCGAAGGAAGGGGATCCCCAAGGGGACCTAGGCAGCCGCAGAGCGTTCATGCTTCACGAA
The DNA here is from genome assembly GCA_963277665.1 of Viscum album. Lineage (NCBI taxonomy): Eukaryota > Viridiplantae > Streptophyta > Magnoliopsida > Santalales > Viscaceae > Viscum > Viscum album. The sequence continues at coordinate 882,370,354 of OY728166.1, forward strand.
ACACCCATCTGGTACTTTTGATCCGTATGCCAAGGCAGGGTCACTGTACTTCACGAAGCACATTGCTGAGCGGCACCTTGCTTCGTGAGGCACCCCTGCTTCGCGAGGCTGTGGTCCGCGAACACCCTTCCACTTCAAAAAGCACCTCTCACTCTCCTCTTGTCCCCATGCTAAGGCCAAGGCACTCCACTTCGCGAAGAACACCCCATCACAAGTGTCTTCCACTATGCAGAGCAACCGAGTCCTATAAGTCCCATACCTGTGGACCCCTCTACTTGGAAACTCCTCTTCCCGTGTGGCCCTCCAGGCTTGCACGATGTGAATTAAATGTCCCCTGGACGACACCCACCATAGAGTTCATTTTCTTGATGCTTCTTCGCATAGGCATGCTAATGGATATTGCTTCTTCTCATAGCCATGCTATCGTGGACCCCTTGATGGTTCACTCTGTGACCCGCTTTTTACACATCCTTTATGACAACCGTGCTTTTATTGCAAACTTACACATGATTTATTACATAAAACATCACTTGATACAACAAGAAGATCGAGAGGTTTTGTGTCTTTAGGGCTTAGGATCATTACATAAAAACATAAAACATGAAATGCAACATCTTTATTGAAAAATTCCTTTACATGACCACTACATTCCCTTGTACTTTGCATTTCATGGGATAACCTGAGGACATGAATAAGAAAAGGGTGAGCTATAAAGCCCAGTAAGGCAGTACACATGGAATAACATGAAGAGTTCAATACATGTTAGACAATGGGAATTTCAATAGAGAATAAAATAACATTAACATAAACACATTATAATGCATGATAATCATAACATTGAAATGTGGCAACAACAATTAACATGGAATTAGCATGAGCCAAGGCTCATTTCACATGGAGCCTGAGTAAATCCTCATTGCACATAAAGCACGAGTAAACCCTCGTTGCCCTTGAATTATCATGAGTGAACACTCATTTCACATGACGTATCATGATACTATACTTTACCCAATGCATTGGAGCACTATAAGGGCACACCCTTCTTAAACATTTCATTTCATGCATAAGTTTTTCACATGGATCATAAAACATTGATTCATAAAACATAATCATCTATTACATGATAAAGGAATGTGGAATTCATACATGAATCATTATAATCAATAAGTAAATGTGAATAAAGGTGAATACCCTTGATGGAGAAATGTGCATGGTATTCATTACACAAAGGCATTGGCTTGGAAAATCAGTGCAATTTCGGCAGCGTAACGGCGTGACCTAAGAATTCATAAAAATGGTAGATGAGAGAGAAAGGTGTTCCTCATAATATTTACATGTAATGGAAAGTGATGAGGTCATATAGATACATTTCCCAACAACTGTAATGGAATTTATATTCATGATACAAAATTATTGCTTGAATGTAAATGAAGGGAGATAAGTTCTTTTCGGAATTTTGGCATAGTAATGGGTGTACATGGGAGTCATTTAATGAGAGGGAATGGGGTATCCCATCATTAAAACAATAAGTGGGCAGTTTGGGGGAGGTGCTAAACCATACCACAACATTCATAATTGAAACTAAAAGGGCAATACAAGTTAAAGAAAATTGAAAAAAACAGAAAGGAAGAAAAAACCCTTACTTGGAAGTGTGCTTCCAAAGGCTAGATAGAGGCTTGTGAGAGGCTTCATGGAAGATTGGGGAACCTTGGGAGTATTCTAGAGAGAGTAGGGAAGAGGTTGGATGAACTCAAAGGGCTTTGAGTGAGGAGGAAGTGGGAGCTTGGGTGGGTTTATATAGGAAAGGTGAGGGAATTCATTATTATATAGGTTTGGGTCCCCTTACATTAAATTAAACCATACCATGGTTTTTTCCCATGATTTTTGGAAAAGTTAAGAGGAAAAAAATATTTTATAAATCCAAATTCCGAACTTCTTAAAATATTAGGGTTTCTTATGTGGAAGTGAGTCACACTCCCATGAAAATCAATTTAAAAAGGAAAGGTGTTGAATATGTCTTGAGTGGTCCATCAATGCTTTGAAAAGTAAGTCAAACAAACCCAAAATCGCAATTTTTTAGTGGTAAAACATATATTGGCCGAACATAAATATTATAGTATTTTTTTACATAACTATTGGGTCATTATGATGTCATAAAACACATTATATATTTAAACGGTATTTAATATTTACCCAAAAATTTGACTGTCTCAGAAAATTATGAAAAATTCACTGTTGGATAATTTTGACATCCTGATTCTAGAAATGAAAATTATTTAATCTTAAAAGTTTTCTAAATATGTTAATTTTCACTTTAAAAAAACCAGGTCTTTATCGAAAATTCACGGGTTTTGACATAAATGGATTTTAAACCTTAATAAAAAAATTTTATTGCATTCATAAAATTATAAGATCATTTATATTTAATAAAAATTAAATTAATAATAATATTATTATTTTATTAAAATTATATTTAATTCACAAATCCCTTAATTTAATAAAATATATTTCTTAATTAAATAATAACTAAAAACACCATTTTTACTTTAAAAACTATTTACAATGTATCAAAAATTACAAGAAATTATATTCATTATTATATACAAAAAAATAATGTACATGAAGATAGTACTACTTATTTGTTACATAACCCCTTAAAACAGCCACATAAGACCTAAGGGTAAGGTGTGCGATGGTGACAGACTCTTGGGTTGGCTTGGATAACAACGCTCGAGTGGTAATTTCAATCAACTCACTCTTTTCCCGTAGACCGTCACGTTCGAGCTTGACATGATGAGGATCAGCTTGGGCTTGGTCATGGGCGAAGCCCAAAGACGCCACCTCTTTTCCGAGATCCAACAAATGGGCTTCGTATGGGGAAATTCTACTGGATGAGGCCATCACTTCCTTTTTCTGAGTAAATTGGATTTTTTAAAGTCTTATATTTATACTAATCATGTGATTACTGTTCAACGGCTATATTAGAAATGGTCAAAATTCTTAACATAAGACCAAAGAAGTTGACATCTTATAAAAAATTATTTTTCATAAAGAGACATTTAACTGGATCAAGAGGAATTTTCCATTAATGAAAATTTCGGTCGTTATAATATCCCCCCCCCCCCTTAAGAAATTTCATGCTCGAAATTTTACTTTTCCCACACTAAAACAAATGTGGGTTACTCAACTTCATCATATCCTACGATTCACAAGTTTCTTTTCCAAACTTTTGGTTTCTCCACAACACCTTGACGAGGGGAATTGTCTTATTTCATAGAACTATTTCTCTATGATCTAAGATCTTCACTGGTTGCTCCTCATAAGAATGATCATCTTCCAATTGTACCACCTTAGAAGAGAGTACATGTGAAGGGTCCGGTATGTACTTTTTTAGGAGGGATACATGAAAGACATCATGTACCTTGGCCATAGTAGGTGGAAGTTCTAGTCGATAGGCCACAACTCGACACGATCAAGAATCTCTAAGGGGCCGATGTACCTTGGACTTAACATTCCTTTATTTCCAAACCTCATGACCTTCTTCCACGAAGATATGCGTAGAGAACCCATGTCTCCAACTTTAAACTCAAGGTCCCGTCGATGATTATCTGCATAACTCTTCTGTTGACTATGAGCTTCTTTGATATGCTGCTGAATAGTTTTTACCTTCTCCACCATTTCCTCCACCATTTCTGGTCCAAGAAGATTACGTTCACCGAAATCATCCCAACATTCAAGTGTTCTGCACCTTTTCCCATACAGGGCTTCATATGGTTCTATTTGGATGATCGAGTGGAAACTATTGTTATAAGATAACTCAACCAGAAGAAGATGTTGATACCATCCTCCGTTAAATTCCACTGAGCATGGTCTCAACATGTCCTCAAGTGTTTGGATTGTCCGCTCGGAATGGCCATCAGTTTGAGGATGATTGGCCGTACTGAAGTTCAGTTCAGTATTCAGAGCATGTTGAAGACTCATCCAAAACATAGAGGTGAATCTTGGATCTCGGTCAGACACAATAGATAGTGGTACTCCATGCAACCTTACCACTTCCCTGATATATATATGTGCCAGTTGATCCAAAGAGAAATCCCCCCGAATAGCAATAAAGTGTGCAGTCTTTGTAAGATGATCCATAACAACCCAGATTGCATTGTTGCCTTTGGATGTCCTTGGAAGTCCGGTGACAAAGTCCATGGTGATATTCTCCCATTTCCATTCTGGTATGGGCAATTGTTGCATCATCCCCTTAGACTTCTGCCTCTCTGCCTTCACTTACTGACACACCAGGCACTTTGATGTATATTCAGTGATCTCCTTCTTCATATTATCCCACAAAATTTTTTCTCGGAGATCTCGATACATCTTTGTGATCCCTGGGTGAATAGAGAAATTTGAACTATGTGAATCATCCAAAAGTTCCTTCTTCATCTCCGAACATGATAGAACACATAGTCTTTTCCCAAAATGCACAATTCCTTCTTCGTTAACACTAAACTATGAGGATTTCTCTTTTTTGATAACTTCCACTTCTTCCTAAATTCCCATATCATATTTTTGAGCATCCTTTAACCTTTACAAAAGAGATGGTTGAGCAATCATTTGTGAAGGGATTGGTGATGTTCCCTTCTTTATGATTCCCACGTCCATCTTCATCAAGTCTAAGAAGATAGTATCCTTCTCAATTATCATCATTGATAGAATTGCTGGGTCCTTTCTACTTAAGGCATCTCCCACCTTTTTCACTTTACCAAAGTGGTAATGTATTGAACAGTCATAATCCTTAATGAGCTCTATCCATGTTCTCTGGCACATATTATGCTCTTTCTGTGTGAATATATATTTAAGACTCTTGTGGTTAGTATATATCTCACATTTCTCTCCATAGATATAATGCCGCCAGATTTTCAAGGAAAAGATCACCGCCGCCAACTCTAGAACATGTGTTGGATAGTTTCTCTCATGGATTTTCAACTGCCTTGAGGAATAGGATATAACTTTATCATTCTAAATCAGCACACAACCTAATCCCTTATTTGAAGCATCATTTAATACCAGAAAAAGTTCCCCACTTGTGGTTAAAATGAACACGGGCGCAGTGATAAGCCCCCTTTTCAACTCCATGAAGCATTCTTCGCATTCATCACACCAAGCAAGCTTTACTCCCTTTCAAGTTAGCTTGGTAAGAGGGTTGGACAATCGTGAGAAATTCCTCACAAATCATCCATAATATCGAGCTAACCCCAAGAAGGTAGGAATATCCGTTACCGATGTTGGCCTCGACCATCCCTCAATTGCATCTGTTTTGGAGGGGTCCATAGATATCACATTGCTTGTGATGATATGGCCCATAAATGATCCTCATGATCCTCCTTGGTTTTGGAGTATATTAGAATATCATCTCTAAAGACTACCACAAATTTGTCAAGGTAATATCTAAAGACTCTATTCATTAAGGCCATGAATATTGCTGGAGAATTGGTGAGTCTGAAAGGCATTTATATGAATTCATAGTGCACGTACCTTGTACGAAAAGGAGTCTTGGGGACATCTTCCTTCTTCACCCTTACTTGATAATATCCCGACTGCAAATCCACCTTGGAGAAGTATTGTGCTCCACGTAGCTGATCAAACAAGTCATAGATTCTTGGGAGAGGATACTTGTTCTTTATCATGATTTTGTAATGTTCATGATAATCGATATAAATATGCATTGACCCATCCTTCTTCTTGTCGAAGAGGACTGGTGCACCCCATGGTGATGAACTTGGGCGTATAAACCCTTTATCCAGATTATCCTGTAGTTGTTTCTTCAGCTCTTCAATCTCTTCAACAGCCATTCTATATGGAGTCTTGGATATTGGTAGCGCCCCAAGTATAAGTTCAATTGAGAACTCAACATCTGTTCTTGTAGGAAGGCCGTGCAGTTCCTCGGGAAACACTTCAGCGAATTCCCTCACAATAGGAATTTTTCAAGGATGGTTTCTTCCTTGGACTCAATGATTTGAGCAAGATACGCATTATCATAAGGAATTAATATCCATGCTTGATATGATAGTGCTAAATGAGATTCATCTTCCTCCTGACACTTGTAAAGAATCGGGGGTCGATTCTCTATATGGAGTGTGATTTACCTCTCCCGATAATTTATGTTGGCTCTATATAAAGAAAGTCAATCCATGCCATGAATTGCATCAAATTCCATGAGAGGGAGTATGAAGAGGTTCACTGGGAAATTAAATCCACATATTATAACAGGGGAGGACTTATATTCATGGGATGCAATGATTGCCCCATTTTCCGTACTCACCGACATCCTAACTTCCATGATTTGTGGTGGTTCTAGTATTGTTCTACTAAACTTTTGAGATATAAAATAATGTGTAGAACCAGATTCAAAAAGTACGTTTTATATTCTTGAATGAATAACTAGCATACCTGTCACCACTTCATTGTCGGGGTTCACTTTGGAAGAAGTGATGGAAAAAGCTCTTCCTTGCTGCCTTGGAGATTGTTGGTTGTCTCCGAAAACCCTTGGATTAGGGCACTGATTTGCAAGATAACCCGGTTATCTACATTTGTAGCATTAAACAATGAGTTGATGTTCGAATGGATAATTCCTCTCCTCTGTCACAGTCGTGGGTCTTTCTTTCTGACAGTTAACAGCTAAGTGCCCTTCTCTTCCACACCTGAAGCATTTTTTCGCCCCCTTAAGGCAATTTCCAGGGTGCTTCTTTCCGCACTATTGGCAAGTGGGGTGCTGGATTTTCTTAGCACCATTGGATTTATCCATCAGACCAACAACATCGAAGTCCACCTTATGCTTCTTGTCCCCATGATACCCCTGTGATTCCCCGATCTCCATTTCGACCGTGAGGGCACATCAGACAATTTCCTCGTAGCTGTCGAAGTCACAGATCGCTAATGCTTTCCGCAAGTGAGGCTTCATCCCACCAAAGAAGTGGTCAACCTTGCATTCAGGTGTAACGACAAAGCCGGAAGCATATCATGCAATACTCGTGAAGTTTTCCTCATTCGCTCCAACAGATTCTTCATCTTTCGGATTGAGGGAAAGGAAGTCCCTTTCCATCATAAGCCGGAGGTTGCGCGGAAAATATTTATCGAAAAACATCTTCCGAAAATCCTTCCTTTCCAACGCCTCGATCTCCTCCTCCGGCTTCATATTTTTGATCAACGTCCACCATTGATCAGCTTCACCCTCTATACGATAAGCCACCAGGATAACCTTCTCTTGTTCAAAACATTTGAGGATGGCGAATATCTTTTCAATGGAGTTGATCCATTGTTCAGCGATCGTGGGATCGAATGACCCACTAAAAGTAGGAGGCCCTTGTCTCATGAAGCTCTTGATAGCTACTTGTTCTTTCTTAGGGGGGTTGAACGTTCCTCTAGACCCATGATTCTATTCAAAACACGAGTTAGTTGAGTGAGAAGTGTGACAAAGTTCGTGATTCCCACTCCCATTGGATTGGGCATCTCATTCGTACAGTCATCACACTGATCTTCACAACGGTTGTTAGCCTGAGTCCTCCTATTACCGGCCATTGGCTGGAATAAAAGGAAAGTTAGGGGTAACACATAAAGGGTAATCCAATGTCAAAAGTTGATGACATATAATTAATCTTTTATTTTCTTAACTCATGAGTATATAGGCTTCAATCTAGGATTTTCATGGTCTAATTTCTAACATATATTCTTAGGGTCATTTTTTAATTCCCTTAATAAGGGTTCATACTAAGCTTTCAAATTTATCAAAACACATCCCCCGGAAGTGTCGTAACCAAAAGTGCAGCAAGGCCCGTTGTCGTGCACTAGTTCCCGTTCGAGTCTCGCTCAAAGCGGTGTTTTCGGGTTTTACCCCTAGGATACATCTATGCCAGAGCTGCCTCTACTTTCTCATATCTAGACAGGGATGTATTTTCTTGATAACCCACTTACTCAATACTCACAAAAACATAGGGAAGTTTTTGTTGTACTTAGTCTTGTATATAAGGCTTTACTAGGGTTTTCTAATCCTAATCCCAAAAATAACCAAACCTATCCTCTGATACCAACTATGACAACCCTACTTTTATTGCAAACTTACACATGATTTATTACATAAAACTTCACTTGATAAAATAAGATGATCGAGAGGATTAGTGTCTTTGGGGCTTAGGATCATTACATAAAAACATAAAACATAAAATACAACATCTTTATTGAAAACAGCCTTTACATGACCACTACATTCCCTCGTACGTAGCATTGCATGGGATAACTTGAGGACATGTATAAGAAAAGGGTGAGCTATAAAGCCCAGTAAGGGAGAACACATGGAATATCATGAGGTGTACAATACATGTTATACCATGGGCATATCAAAAGAGAATGAAAGAAACATGAACATAAAGACATGATAAAGCATGATAATCATAACATTTAAATGTGGCAACAACACTTCACATGGAATTGGCATGATCCAATCCTCATTGCACATGGAGCATGAGTAAATCCTCATTCCACATAAACCACGAGTAAACCCTCATTACACTTGAATTATCATGATTCAACACTCATTGCACATGAAGTATCATGATACTATACTTTACCCAATGCATTGGACCTCTATAAGGGCGCACCCTTCTTAAACATTTCATTTCATGCATAAATGTGCCACATAGATCATAAAACATTGATTCATAAATCATAATCATTTATTCCACGACAAAAGAATGTGGAATTAATATATGAAACATTATAATCAATAAGTAAATGTTCATAAAGGTGAATACCCTTGATGGAGAAATGGGCATGGTATTAACTACACAAAGGCACTGGCTTCCAAAATCGGTGCAATTTCGGCAGCGTAACGGCGTGACATAAGAATTCTTAAAAATGGAAGATGAGAGAGAAAGGGGTTACTCATCATATTTACATGTAATGGATAGTAAGGAGGTCATATATATACATGTCTCAACAATTGTAATGGAATTTTTATTCATGATACAAAATTATTTCTTGAATGTCAAAGAAGGGAGAGAAGTTCCTTTCAGAATTTTGGCATAGTAATGGGTGTACATGTGAGGCATTTAATGAGTGGAAAAGGGGTATCCCATAATTCAAACTATAAGAGGGAATTATGGGGGAGGTTTGAAACCATACCCCGACATTCATAATTGAAATTAAAAGGGCAATACAACTTATAGAAAATTGACAAAAAGGAGAAAGGAAGAAAAAACCCTTACATGGAAGTGTGCTTACAAAGGCTAGAGAGAGGCTTGTGAGAGGCTTCTTGGGATGTTGGCGCACCTTGGGAGGATTCTAGAGAGTGTATACCAGAGGAAGGACGAACTACAGGGGCTTTGAGTGAGGAGTAAGTGGGATCTTGGGTGGGTTTATATAGGAAAGGTGAGGGAATTCTTTATTATTTAGGTTTGTGTCACCTTACATTAAATTAACCCAAACCACAAACCATCCCATGGTTTTTGCCCATGGGTTTTGTAAAAGGAAAGAGGAAAAAAATATTTTATAAGGCCAAGGTCCGAAATTCTTAAAATATTAGGGTTGCTTATGTGGAGGTGAGTCACACTCCCATGAAAATTAATTCAAAAAGGAAAGGTGTTGAATATGTCTTGAGGGGTCCATTAATGCTTTGAAAAGTAAGTCATACAATCCCAAAATCAAATTATTTTAATGGTAAAACATATATTGTCTGAACATAAAGATTATAGTATTTTATTACATCACTATTTGGTCATTATGATGTCATAAAACAAATTATATATTTAAACTGTATTTAATTTTTACCCAAAATTTTGACTGTCTCAAAAAATTATAAAAAATTCGCCATTGGATAATTTCGACATCCTGATTCCATAAATGGAATTTATTTTATCTAATTTTTTTTCTATATATGTTTGTTTCCCTCAGAATTCGGGGATGACCTCCTGGATGGGAGATTCAAAAGTTCTGATCGGTTTCTAACGGGTTTGTTAGAAGAACTGGAAACATCCAATGATTCCACATCCATTTGGACATACATTCCAAAGGTAGGCGCTCATTAGCTTGTGGACTGATGAGGCTTAGGGAATTTTCATTGGTCGAGAGGATGGGAGGTCGGACTCATCACACCTTTTTGAGGGGAATTATTGTCTATTCCGAGACTCTCTTTATAGATTTATGTTATGTTTGTGAATCCTTATTACATTACCAAGTATAAAATGAGCTTTTCCTTTAGTTTTGACAATAAATGATTAAATATGTAAGAAATTTAGAGAATCTTTTATATGTATTCGAGGTTCTTCATCAATAAGGAATCATCTATATCTATTTATAGATTCTTGGTCAATAGTATCCTTCAAAACATTTATATAAAAGTATATTGGTCATTATGATGACCCGACTGGTTTTAAACCCACTCAGTGGGGCACATGAAGTTTATTTTCATTCAGAAGGACATGTATTATTTCATAGTTGGGATCGAACCCGTTGATGGGATACATACGTATCCTTTGTTTTGGAAAAGGAATCAGAACCCGCGTAGTTCGAGTAAGGGAGTATGATGTTGATGATTGATGGCTCAAAGAAGGATGTCATAATTACTTTTACTCTCTAAGCTCACGTGAGTCATGCTCGGTGTGATAAACAAGAGGTATTGGTAGTAAAATAGACAATTGGGCCATGAAAGATGTAATCATAAGAAATGGTTTGGGGATTATGTATGTATGACTGCCCAGATAAATGAATATTAGGATTTACATTAGGGAGAAAATCCAGGAACAGGGTCCATAAAGGTATATGTGCTTCATGGAGATTTGAATACTCTAATTTGGGACTTATTCCTGAAAAGGAATCCCAGATTAGGAGAGGATTGATAATTTGGTTTTACTCCTGAGAAGGAATCCCAGATCAAAGGTAAATTAGGACTGGTTAAAAGAAATTAAGGGACTTGGGGCTTACTCCTGAAAAGGAAGCCCAAGTTTATGACTGGGAATTATTCCTAAAGACGAAGCCTAGGTTAGGGGAATTGGGGATTACTTCTGAAAAGGGAACCCAAAATTATGATTGGGACTTATTCCTGAAAAGGAATCCCAGGTTAAGGATTAAGGTTTGGGGCTTACTCCTGAGGTGGATACCCAGATTTGGGTACTTTATGAATTTGGGGCTTACTCTTGAGGAGGATGCCCAAGCTTGGAGGACATAGGACTGGGGATTATTCCTGAAAAGGAGACCCAGGTTAAGGATTTAAAGGATGAGGTTGAATGAATGAACTCTCAATCTTTAGTGACATAAAGATATGTAAATCACTAGGTTTTGAGAGATATTCCACCGAATTCTTTTTAGATAAGGAAGTCAAATCAAGAAATCATGCCATAAATGGCTTTAAAGATTGTCCTGAAGACTGAATCTTGTTTAGGAAAGGGGTAACGGCTTAAGGGGGGTAAAATGGGAAAGAAGGGCACTCAAAAAAGGTAGGGGCGCACAAGTCTTGGAAGGTGCACATGTACTGCGTGGGCGCGCAAGTATTGGTCGCGCAGGTATACCCGCGCGACATGTATAGGGTACTTGCGCGGTGTTCAACCAGCATTGTAATATTTGAGGAACTATTCATTAAGGCCTTTAGAATCCTCTTAAGATTCTTCTAGAAAAGGGACGCGCAAGTTCTATTGAAGGGGTAAGGCGGCGCGCAAGTGTGGCGACTTCCCTTAAGGGCTAGCCACTCAGGCGTGCAAGTGTTGATGAGTTTCAACACTTAGGCCTTTGTCCCTCTCTTTAGATCTTCCTTTCTAGGTAAGAAATTACCTTAGAAGTGTTCCGGAAGCTTATAGAAAAGACTTGGGCGTCGGGGGCTTAGATTTGAGTTTCTGGAAAAATTCCTCCTTGAATGGGGGGCCCGCATGGTCTATTTATAGGCAGGAGAAGACCCTGAGCGGTTACCGGGCGGTTATCACTTAGGTCGCGCAAGTCACTTGCACGACCATAAGGCATCGTTCAAGTAGACTTGCACGACCACTAGCCGGCACACAAGTCTACTTGCACGACCATGATGGAACTTGCGTGACCTATGGGCAATGTTCTCCTCATTCATCCCTTTGTCGATTTTTGATGTTTCTTCAAAGGATGTATCACTTTGGACTAAGGTATTTCCCTTTTTTCAGTCGTTAGACTCTGTGACGGAAAGGAGCGTCAACAAAAGTATCCCCTCAGAGTTGGATCCGGAGAGAAAAGAGGATTTGATTCTGAGGTGAAAAGAAAAACAAGAAATCTGGCAGTTTAAAGTCATGCATGTCGGACATACAAAGGCTAATGTTTAAGGTCGAAATATCTTTGACCGAAATGGATTAGAATTGACTCAATTCCTTGACAACTCATCTGAAAACATAGTACCATACTCAAGTATGAGGGAACTTATGTAAGCTGTGGCTTAAGATAATTTGAATCTGAGGAATGATATGAAAAAGAGCTAAAAGGCATCAAAAGAAGTAGTTTCCAAGAATGAAGTTACCATCATTTAACAGACCTGTTAGGGGGTTGAATTATGCAGGGCCACCTAATGGAATTGGCTGCATGGTCAAACAAATAGCATCTTTTGGATGACAAGTCTGTTACGTGGACTGCTTATGCAAGGCAACCCATGGGCACGTGCTGCATAGTCAGGCAAAAGAACTCTCAAAAATTTACATTCCTAGTGTTAAAAGCCAGTGAAAGTTTATGGAGATTCAAATTTTCTAAAGTATAGAGTTTCTTCTATGGAAAGAGGAACTGGAATATGGAGAAGATATTTCCGAACAAGACTATCGAAGAACTGAATAGATATCACTCCTACGAGGGTCTCACCCAAACGTAGGGAAGAAGAATAAACCATAGACATGAATACTTTCAGATCATGAAAAAGGATATGGGACAAATATTTTAAGGATGGATATTTTTTGTGGATCCCTACATTATGTCGTTTAAGACAAATAAGGACAAAAGATGCATTCTTCCCAAGAATGAAATTACCACTATCTGACAAACCCGTTAGGGGGTTGAATTATTCAGGGCCACCTAAGGGCATTGGCTGCATAATCAAATAAATAGTATCCTTCGGATGACAAGTCTGTTATGTGGACTGTTTATGCAAGGCCGCCTATTGGCACGTGCTGCATAGGCAGGGAAAAGAATTCTCAGAAGTTTGACATTTTTGTGACCTAAAGTCATGAAAAGGGTTATAAAGTTCTGAAAATATTTAAGGTTAGGGTTATAACACATAAAGATGGGAATAGTCCAATGTATACAGAGATATGTAGGTCAATGATAACCATAATCATGTTGTGGCTGGGTCCTGAATTGAAATTTTGGACTTCACTACGTATCTCATAAGAATGAGAATCAAGCCATACGTAGTTCTTGAGATGCATTTTAACTTCGTGCAGGACAAAAGTATGAGAGATCTTAGTTTAGGGTCATAGAGTTCGGACCATAATAATGAATACACAGTGTGTATTTTTGTGAGGACTTTTCAGCCAAGGGACTGAATGTGAAATTTGGGGTTAGGCCCAAATGACTTGGGGCTGGATTCGAGGGATACTCGAATGTTCCTACGTATCCCATAAGGATGGGAATCAAGCCCACGTAGTTCTAGAAATACCCTTTGTACAAATTTGGTTCATACATGTGAAGGGTGAAAGGGGACTTTAGTACAATGATGGTTTAACCCGAGATAAAAAGTTTAGTCATTACCATGTATGCACGTAAACTTTTTAAATGAATGATGATTGAAAAATCAATGTAAATAATGGTTCCCTCTCAAATGAGGAAATCAAAGAGTATTGTAGTTTATTGTCGTACCGGACAAAAGTGTTGTATCGTTTAACGTCGTATAACAAGGAAGAAATTGAATCAAATGTAAAGATATTGATTCTAAGGGTGGTTTCACATACCAACATCGTATGAGATGAAGGTGAACCGAAGTGAAGAGATTGTTTTTTGGGATTGAACCTTGGGAGGTTGCCTACGTACCCAGCCTAGAAGGCAAGGATCAAAGTCCACGTAGTTCAATTAAAGAATAAATTAATGATCGAATTATTATTGGGGACAATGACCTAAAAAATGATGTTGTTGGGACTTATACATGGTTAGCGGCCCAAAGAGAGTGTTATGGTTGAGTTTTTCTCTAATCTGACATGAGTCATACTCGGTGTGAGAAACAAGAGGTAACAACAACCTTAACGATGCATATTTTAATGTCATGTAGGACATATAAAGGGACTCTGCAGTTTAAAGTCTTGTAGTTAGGACTATTGGTGCTGCACAGTTTAGTGTCATGTAGCAGTGACAAAATATAGTTTAATGTCATGTAGGACGTATCAAGGACTTTCTGTACAGTTTAGCGTCATGTAGTTAGAACGATGGGGACAATACAGTTTAACCTCATGTTGGACAAAAAGGGGACTGCGCAGTTTAATGTCATGCAGTAAGGAAAAAATAACACACCATTTACGTCATGTTGGATGCATTGGGGAAATTTTCTACAGTTTAGTTTCATGTTGGAAAAAAGGAATAATTGTTTATGGTCATATAAATGGACCGTAGATGGTGTAGTTTAATTTCATACAGGACCATGGTGTAGTTTAAGGTCATACAAGACCTTTGATGATTATGTAGTTTAACATCTTTCTAGACGTAAGGGACTTTAAAATAGTTTAGGGTCATATTCATGGACCATGGATGGTGCAGATTAATGTCATACAGGACCATGGTGTAGTTTAAGGTCATACAGGACCTTTTAGAGCACTTTTTCACAGTTTAACATCGTGTGGGATGAAGTTGCAGTTTAATGTCATACTGTACCATTGCTGTATAGTTTAACGTCATATACCAAGGATGAACTGGTGCTGCATAGTTTAATGTCATGTTGCAAGGACAATATAGTTTAACGTCATGTTGGACAAAAGGGGGAGTTTAAGGTCTTACTGGACCATTTCTATATAGTTTAACATCATATAGCAAGGACGAACTGGTGCCGCATAGTTTAGTGTCATGTTGCGGGGACATTTTATGAATACTTTGTAGTTTATACAAAATACTTCTTCAAAAATCTGGCATTAGTTGGAGTTGTAATGAGTTCTTCATCCATCAAGATTAATGAATAATCTCCATTGGAGTAGACCCTATGTATTGAATAAGGTCCTTTCCATTTTGGCTCAATCTTGGGAGGTTTCTTTCCTGGTATCATTGGAGTTCTGAGAACTAATACCAATTCTCCCTGAATGAATGAACGAAGACGAACTTTTTTGTTAAAAGCTCGTGCTATTCGATTCTGATAGATTTCCAAGTGGTGCAAAGTGCACAATCTTTTCTCATATAACCGTTCTAATTCATTCAATCACTTTTGGGATTTCTCATCTGTAGATAACTGATCACAAATGGCTACTCTAAGTGAGGGAAATTGAACTTCAATTGGGACGACTACTTCCATTCCATATACCAACGAATATGGAGTTGATCGCGTTGCATTGTGGGTGGTAGTCCAATAATCCCATAAAGCATGAAAGACTTTATCAGGCTATGACCTCTTATTTTTATCCACCATCTTTTGCAGTATATTTGAAAGAGTCTTGTTAAAGGCTTCTATTTGGCCATTGGCCGCCGCATGATACCGAGATGAATGGTTGGATTTAATGTTGTATTCTTGATACAATTTCTTCACATCAGAAGAACAGAAGTTGGTGCTGTTGTCCATCAATATGGTATGAGGGACACCAAATCTAGTAATGATGTTAGACTTGATGAAGCTAACAATGCATTTAGAACTGACTTCTTTAAGAGGTACTGCCTCTGCCCATTTGGAAAAGAAATCAGTAGTAGTAAGAATGTACTTAAACTGCTTGGTCGTAGGTGAAGGGTAAGGTCCCACCACATCCATTCCCCATGTGGCAAATGGCCACGAGTATTTAGCTGTATGAAGAAACTCTGGAGGTTGATGAATGAAGTTGGATTGTACTTGGCATGAGTGAAACTTCTTTGTGAAATTAACACAATCATGTATCATTGAAGGCCAAAAGAATCCAAGCCTTCGAATTTGATCAGACAATCTTTGTCCAGACTGGTGGGCACCACAGACTCCTGCATGCACTTATTTCATGACAGCCATTGTCCCTTCACCATCAATGCATCTGAATAGAACTCCATCAAAACCACGTTTGTAGAGAATTTTCTCTAAGTGGTTTGGGCTATCATAAAGAGTAAAATTGACCACACATCGCCAGATTTGTTCTTTATCGGCTCTATCAGGTGGAAGTGTTCCATTTTGAAGGTATTCTCTGATAGGTGACATCCATCCTGTAGTATGACCATACAGTTCAGGAATGGGACTAATTTCATTAATTTCCTATGTTCTAGCTTGAACATAAGGTGAAATTGCACGACGGTGGGCAATACAGATGGTTGTCTCATCCCGATTCGGATCTTCTAGAGCTGTGGCTATATTAGCCAGCGCATTAGCTTGAGAATTTTGTGATCTTGGGACATAAGAAAATGTTGGTTCTGAAGGGAATTCCGCCATTAACTCTCCGACGTAATCATACAAAGGGATTAATTATTCTTTTCTGATGGCATAATCCCCATTGACTTGTTTGATTACCAGGTCTGAATCACCATTCACCTTTAAGTGATTCACTTGTGCTTGAAGCGCTAACTCCAAGACTGTGATAAGAGCTTGGTATTCGGCTTCATTATTGGTACCACCTTCCCACAATAAAAATGAACAAGGAAAGAATTCCTTATCTGGAGAAATGAGCACAATTCCTAAACCAACTTTGTTGAATTTAGGATTTTCCATTTTCTTCCCTGTTAGACTTCTGGAAGCACCATCAAAATACATTTCCCATGTTTGAGGACTCTCTTGAATAGAGAAAACTTCCTCATCAGGGAGTTCAATATCTGAAGACATGTCTTACACTGAAGGATGTTCAGCCAAGAAATCAGCCCGATCTTGGCCCTTTATTTCCTTTTGAGACACATATTGAATGTCGAACTGCTGCAAAATAAATGCCCACCTTGCTAGACGCCCTGTAAGCATTGGACGACTAAGGATGAATTTGAGAGGATTATTTCGAGATTCCAATTGGACCTCGTGATGTTGCAGGTAGTGTCTCAATTTTTGAACTGCAATGATTAATGCCAGGCAGCACTTCCAAATACTTGAATATTGGGTTTCTGCTTCAAGCATAGTTCAACTAAGATAGTAGAGGCTATTTTCATTCCAAACATCATTCTTTTGAGGAAGAAAGGCACCAAATGATCACTCTAGAGCAGTCACATAGAGGATAATTGGTCTTCCTTCAACAGGTGGAATGAGTACCGGTGGACTCAAGAGGTATTTCTTGAGAACATCAAACACTTCTTGACAATCTTTAGTCAACTGGTATGTGACACCTTTTTTCATTAATTTGGTAAAGGGTAAAATTTTTCCTGCCAAATTGGCGATGAAACACCGAATATAGGCTAAGTGTCCTTGAAGTCCGCTTAATTATTTCAAATTCTGACGAGGTGACATACTGAGGATTGACTTGGTCCTCTCAGGATCAACTTCAATACCACTATGGCGTACAACAAAGCCGATAAATTTTCCTGAGGTTACCCCAAAAGCACATTTTAAGGGTTTCATCTTCAAATTATGTTGTCGAAGCTTGTGGAATATGACTTCCAAATCAGCCAAGTGATTAGAACGTTGTTTGGATTTAACCACCAAATCGTCTAGATAGCATTCAACAAACTTCCCTAAGAATGATTTGAAGATATGATGCATGTCGCGTTGATGTGTTGCACCAGCATTCTTTAAACCAGAGGGCATCACCTGGTAACAAAACAAACCTTGAGGGGCTCTGATGGCTATGGATTCCTCATCTTCTGGGTCCATTAAGATCTGATTATATCCGTAATATCCATCAATGAAGGAAATTACTTCATAACCAGACGTAGAATCAATTAAGAGTTCTGTAATCGGAACTGGGAAATCATCATTAGGACAATACCGATTAAGATATCTGAAATCGATGCAAACCCTAATTTGTCCGTTCTCCTTCTTTATAGGGACAATATTAGCCAACCAATTGGGATACTGAACTTCTATAATAAATTTAGCTTTGATCAGCTTATCCACTTCAGATTCAATTTTGGAAGCATAAGTTGGGTGTGTTCTTCTCGCGGCTTGCTTAAATCCTCGATGTTCTTTTGGTAAACCCAAATGATGAGTAGCAACATCAGGATCAAGCCCAGGCATTTCTGTAAAGTTCCAAGAAAAAATATCTTTATTTTTCTTTAGAAAAAAATATACATCTCTTGCTCTTCAAGGGTCATGGCCGCACTAATTAAAGTGGGGCATGGATCTTTCTCTATACCCAGATTTATTTCTCTGAGTTAATCTATTGTGGTAGAGATACCCTATTCAATTGCTGGAGGAGCATCTTTAAGATATTCTTCTTCCTCTTCATCATGTGCTATTTCTTCCATTTCTACATGGATATTAGATGACAAAACGAAATTTTCATGATCAGAAGAGATGTCAAAATTTGAACATTTTGAAGAAGAAGCTTCCATTTCCGACCCTATTGATGATAAAGGGTCTTATTTGGGAAATATAGAGGAGATGATGGATTGAGAATTGACATCATTATTCACCTCCAATGTTTCTATAACTTCTTCTGGCCTGATTGGAGAAGTATAGACCTATTGGATTTCAGCAGATGAAATGAAAACGTCACCACTTGTGCTTTCATCACTGTTTGGTAGGTTACCAATTTCTCCCATGTTGTCTGGCTCGATTTCCGTAATTGACATTATGGATCGTTCCATAAGAGTATTTTGATTTGGGCCTATTTTGTTAATTTGAATGATAGGTAACACATAATCTGTACTCACATGTGTAAATGGATTTATTGGAATATTCTCCAAACCATATGGGGCACTAACTTTGGTAATTTCCATTATTGTAGATTTCTCTCTTCCCTTCATGTGATAAAATTCCGCCTCAATGTACTGAGACTCGCATGTCTTCAATGGGGCCTTATCACCATACAATGTTCCAACTTGTCCATTGAAATAGTATTTGAGACATTGATGGTATGATGAAGGGATAGCCTCATGCTGATGTAGCCAGGGTCTTCCAAGCAAAATGTTGAAAGCTGAGTCTTGATCAACAATCATGAAATCCGAATTGGATACAAGATCTCCAAACTATGTTCTGAGTTTAACTTCGCCTAGTGGTTCTTGTTCATTTTTATCATATCCTTGTAACATCATGGTATAAGGAGTTAAATCAGATTCTGTGAGTCCCAATCGACGAAGTGTACGAATGTGCATGAGGTTGACTCTTGAACCATTGTCAATGAAAGCTCTTCGGATATCTACTCAATTGACTTTGCCAGATAAGTACAGAGGTTTTATCTTCCCATGCACAACATCATCTTCATCTTTATCAGTAAAAGATATCACTGTATGGCATTCTGCAGGATTATTCTCTATGTGATAGACTTCATCTGCATCAATTTCAGCTTCAAACTCCTGATGACTTGACAAAGCTTCGATGAGTGCTTCCCAAAGATCTTTTGACAGATTCAAAGCATCCAAAATTGATAACTTGTCTTGTACTTCGGAAAAGTGTTTCAATATATCATACTTTTGATCTAGAGGTCTGCATTTCCCAATAGGAATATGCGGTTTAGCAGGTACCTTGGAAGCAGATGCTTTGGAAGCTGATGCATCTTGTATTGGGATAGAAGTTGGCAACATCCTTGGTTTTGGATGATTAGACCGATTAGATCCATTTACTTGCTAAGATAAAGAAGATGGAACCTTCAATCCGTCTTCCAAAATAACTGTACGAAGACTGAGTTGGCTATTTGTAGAAGAACATGCTTGTTCTTTTTGAGCTCGCTGAAGGGCTCTACCACGAGTTTCTGCTGCAAACACAGTGCTAGAAGGAGTAGAATTGGAGTAGTGGCTTCGGAAAGATCCATGTCTTCCCTTGTATCCTGAACCTCTGGATCTTCCTCAGATTCATTTATTTGATATAGGGAATTTAGGCTCATCAAAATTGAAATTACGACTGGAATACGGATCTGTTAATTGAATCGTATTAATAGAACCGAAGATTAACTCTTCATCTGATAAAGACTCTGCCTGATTAGCCTGTTTAGGCTGTGCCGTTTGATGGTGTGGTGCCCGTGGCTTTGAAATAGATGGCATAAAGTCTACCAGAGTCAAAGAAAATTTAGGCTTTGAAACATACTAATCTTCTTCTGATTATTTTTCCTTCTTTGAATAAAACCGTTTCTTTGAGGACTTTCCCTTTGACGAAGAGGGTTTTACCGCAATATTCATGGCAGAAGACACAATTGGTTTTTTAATTGTGTTCGCAAAATGGCATGAGTCCGATTGATTGTATTTCTGACCATCCAATCATCATACTTCTGTGCATTTCTGCTTCTGACTTCTTTCCATTCACCTTCTTCTTCTGGAACTGTAGTAGTAACACATTCTACCTGAGTCGAAGAACCTTTCAACTTGACTTGTCCCAAGTCGACCATCTATTGCAGGAAATCTTTGAAGACAAAACACTCATGGATGGGATGCCCCATCATTTGATGAAAGGGATAATAATTGGGACGGTCTTCATCTCCTTCCTTGTTTGGCCTCTTGGGCACTGGTAATTGAACCAAATTATTTTCCAGAGCTGAAATGAAGTAACCAGGAACTTTCTCATTTCGGAAAGAGTATGTTTTACTCTTCAAATCCTCAAATTGTTTTTGTTATTGATCTCTTCGATCAATTGGAAGAAACGATCATTTTTGGTGGCAATCCGGAGGTGGAGCCCTTCGAGAAGATGAAGGTTTTGAAGTAGAAATAGGTATAGGTGCTTGTTTAAGCATAACTGTAGCGGTTTCTGCTTTACCCATTCTCCTTCCTAAAGCTGATGTAATTACAAGAGATTTAGCCTTAGCCTGTATAAGGGAATTTTCAATCTGCTGAGTGATTGAAGTAAGGTCTCGAAACCCTCCTGTGTATTTCACAGGGATCAATGGCGTGTGTAATTTGTCACACAAATTTTCCACACAGATTGGAAACAGCTTCTCCTGAGGGAGTGCTAAACTCAGGGAATATGTTAATCCCTTCCAACGAGTAATGAAATTAGAGACTCTTTCATTCTCCCTTTTATTGCAGTTTGTAAGATCAAAAATTGTTGTTTTTGGCAAAGTTGAGTTGAACTAAAGAAGGAATTTTTGGTGAAGATCCTCCCATCCGATGATTGACTGGGATTGCAAGCTTGTATACCAGACAAAAGATGGTCCTTGCAAGGTTCACACGAAGCATCTGAGTTTCACTGCTTCTTGCTGCTCTAGAGTTCCCATCATAGGATCACAACAAGACACGTAATGTGTCAAATGTTGTTCAGGGTCACCTGATCCATTAAATGTAGGGAAAACAGGGTTTCTAAAACTGGATGGAGGAGAAATTGAATCTACCCATTCAGGGTAAACTTTCTTTTCTGGTTGAACTTGCGCCTATTTCCCTTCCATAGTTTCTAACCGAGCTGTTAATGACTCAATAGTAGTTATTAACTTTTGAGAAACATCCGGTTGAATTTGGTCTTGGGTAGGTGCAATGAATGGAGCTTGGACAGATGTGGTGGTTGGTGCTGCAATTGATGGTAGCACTGCCAACCGTTGTTGCGCTTGTCCCATAGGATTAGACCTCTAAGGGTGTACTGATAAAGGAGGATATTCCTGATCCATCTCAGTAGATGCAACTAATTCCTTCGGTTGTCGGACTCCAACATTCTTAAGAAGAAGACTACTCTGAAGTAGTCCTACATTCAACCTTGTTAATTCTTTCATTTCATCCTCCTATTGTGCAAACCTTTGCTCTAATGAGAGCGATTGACCTTCTCAGAGGAAGGATATGTAACATGATTCTTTCCCCTCTCTTTGTTATATTATTTTTGGAGAGAGGGATGCGGATTACCTATGTTTTGAGTAATTCTTTGACTTCATGTACGCACACCTTCTTCATTTGTATCGGTGCATACATTTTCTTGAGCAGGATGCTCTTTATCTGAGTCCCCTGAGTGATCCTCCTCTGGTGGATTAGCAACAACAGCATTGATGACATTGATTGATGCATAATGCATCGCATCCCTTCTATCAACATTTCTGTGATATTGCCTTCTTTTATGTCTTTGATAAGACATTGCATTTTGTTGATTCAATCCTTTAGGAACTTCTTGACGAGCTATAACTTGGAGGGAATCTCCTGATAATTTTTCTCTTCGTTCCTCTTGGGGCTTCTTCCCCAATTGATAAAAGACCGAAATTCTCTGAGGAGGGGATTGATGATTTGAAAGAGTCCACAGTCTCGTAAACTGGGAATGTTCCTGTTGTTTCCACTCAACTCCTCGAATCCCATTTGTTGATTATGAGGGTTGGGTTAAAGGAGTTCCCAGTCTGACAAGCTGGGGTGGCTCTTGACATGCTATGTCTGAGATCTTCTTAAAACCTCTCTTGATCTTTCGAATCTTAGTTTGGAAATTAGCTGGATTCATTAACCTGTATCCACTTTTATCACCTGGTTTAACAGACCGTTGGATGATTTCCGAAACTTCTGTCATTTGATGACGTGTTTTCTCCATACGAGAGGCTTGTGCAATATTCTCGCCTACATTATGTAGGAGCAATTCAACAACTTGTTCTCTATATGCTTGATTTTGAGAGAACTAGTTGAAGCCTGTTCTTGAGCATGCTTTTGATTACAAACAATGCCCATTGACTGTGGATAGCCATGGGAAATAACATTTCATGCGACCATTTTTGGTGGGCTTTGCTGACTGGAAAGAACTGTGAAATGTAGTGCTCCATGAACACCCCATCCTCTGATATGAACACCAAATGGGGCATTGGAAATTAACTGACGCAATTTTCATAGTGTGCCAAGGCATGAACGTTGAAGGGTTCTCTGCTTCTTTTCAGCCTTCGGATACCGAGAGACTGATAGAGATGCCAAATCAATCTGACGTTGTAGCCCTTCTATTATCATAAGATAATTTTCATTTTCATCATTAGATAATACCTTCTTCTTCAATTGAAAAAGAGTTTTCCATTTGATGTGACGAATATCATGGACTTCATCTTCCGTCAACATTTTTGGAATGTCATACTGGGAGTCAGCCAAAGGCCAAAACATGACTGGTATCTCACTTTTCTCCTGTTTTTTCCTCATGTTCATCATTTCCTCTTCATCATTAAATGATGATTCTTCTACTTGTTTTGACCAGAGTTTGTGTTTCCTTGTTGCTTCATCGGATTCAACAATATTGGTATAGAGATCATTGTTCAAACTAGAAGATGCATGACTTAGGGGTGGTTCGGAGAATGACCTACACCCTGGGATATCTTCTAATTGAGAAAGTAATTCACTTGCTAGCGATAAATCATCATACATGTCTGGTTTCTCATTGGCAAATGCCTCAAGATAAGAGGGCTTTATCGGTACTACATTGTCCACTGGAGTATTTTCCAGGCAATGTGTATCACTAATGCACAGAGGACTTTCGCAGTGAAATTCATCATCATGGGTAGGACCACCATAATGGGTTACAGCAAAAGATGAGATCTCTTGCTCCTTGGTCTTCTGACCAGACAGAGGGTTCATGTGACTCTCATCTGAAGATGAAAATTCAAGATTGACCGAATTTTCATGAAGCATGCCTTCATGAGGAAGTGTCTGTTGAAGAACATCGGAATTAATGTTCCCATTATTGGGAACTGCGGGAGTAGAATCTTGAATTCCAACAGATAAATGTCTGAGGGCTTCAATAACTCCAGCATCAAGCAAGGCCTTGTTAAAGATTGGCCTTTGATCTCCTGACTGTGCTGGGTGGATCTTTTTCTTAGATTCCTTCTTACTCGCTTTGGAAACCTCTTGTTGATGAAAGTGGTTGCTCTGAGCAGGTGAATGTGCCTGATCAGGAAAGATGGTCAGTTTAGGCTGACGATCTTCACTCAAATCAGGTGTATGTTGCTGACTTGGGTGTCCATATGATATGGGGGAGTATGCCCCATAACCCTCTTGGACTGGAACATATTTGTGTGTCTGTTCTGGAGTGAATCGTTGATGTGTCACTCCACTACTAGGGATAGATGTATGTGTCTTTCCCTGAGATGATGCTGAAGCTGTTATGATATCCTAGAAAGCATCCAAAATATGAGCAGGAATTTGCTTCTGCTCTTTCACCATTGACAAAATATGCTTGGTGACTTTAGCTACCAAAACGGGGATATATGTCTATTCCGGGCTTGGAGTAGGTGTATGTTCCTGCTCCTGTCCTACTTTTCCTGTCAGTGAATCCTGACAGTACTCAAGTGTGGGGGCAGAGAGTTGAGTCTGCCTCCTGTTTGTCATCGGATCTTTCCGACTGACTCCTCCATGCGCTACCATGAGATACTGTTGGTAGGCTTGATTAGTAGTAGCAGGTGTATGTGCCTGCTCATTACACTTCGCCAAATGCGGTTGACGAAATCCATCATATGTAGTCAGGCGAGCCTGCTGACTAACTAATGATGTATAAGAAGCTGTATGTTCCTGCCTATAGTACTCCGCCGGAATTGCCTGATGGGATTGGCGTGATGCTACCAGACAAGTCTGCTGGACAGCAGAATTAAAACGGCTAGGTGTATGTTTCTGCTCGTTGTTTGCCGCCATGTTAGGTTGGTGCACTTCTCCGGAGATGGCAGGGATGAGAACCTGCCCATTGTTAACCGGATTCCGCCTCTAGCGGTTCGTCTTGCCTGCTCGGGTTCGAGGAACATGAGACGAACGCCTGGAGTCGGTACCCTCATCATTTTGAGGGCACAACGCCTCACAAGCCTGGTGGCGATTTTTGATGGGATCTCTCAGGAAGGACTTCTGTCTTTTTGAATTATGGTCCTGAGGGACCTGCTCATTCACTTCCTTAGAGTAAGGGAGTGAATAGAAATTGTGTTTCGGGGATAACGACCCGAAACGGTTGGAGACGGTAGTCAGCACCGCCTACCTCTTGATCACTGGTCGTCATTGTCCAGACGACATGTGTGAGTTGTTCACTTGGAGGGCCTTTCAGGCAGCCTCCAGAGTTGGGATGGTACCGTGTTTATGGTACTCCTTACCCACTGCGTTTGATATCCAGCGTTGAAGACGCTGAGTAGGTGAAGACATCCTCAGAGCGGATGACGATCCAGTAGGAATAACAGCAGTGGTATTTGCAGTAGTAGTATTTACAAGTGTGAATTTGAGAGCAGCCATTATGGAAATACAGAAGATATTGGAAAAGAGTTCATGTTTGATATAATAGACGTAATCAAGATAAATTCAGCCACGTCATCTTTTGGATCAGCACACATGTCAATGATTGTTTTTGTTATCCCTCTTATTGAGTTTAAAATAGCGGCTTAACAAATAGGTAAAACATTAGTTTAACTTGGTTAAGGATTCACCTCGGGTTCACCATTTTTTGTTTCCCTCGGAATTCGGGGATGACCTCCTGGATGGGAGATTCAAACATTCCGATCGGTTTCTAATGGGTTTGTTCGTAGAACCGGAAACATCCAATGATTCCACATCCATTTGGACCTACTTTCCAAAGGTAGGCACTCATTATCTTGTGGACTAATGTGGCTTAGGAATTTGCATTGGTCGAGAGGATGGGAGGTTGGACTCATCACACCTTTTTGAGGAGAAGTATTGTCTATTCTGGGACTCTCTTTATAGATTTAAGTTATGTTCATGAATCCTTTTTACATTATCAAGTATAAAATGAGCTTTTCCTTCAGTTTTGACAATCAATGATTAAATATTGAAGAAATGTAGTAAATCTTTTATACATATTCGAGTTTCTTCATCAATAGAGAATCATCTGTATCTATTTAGAGATTCTTGTTCAATGGTATCCTTCAAAACATTTATATAAAAGTCTCTTGGTCATTATGATGACTAGGCGGGTTTTAAAGCCACTCAGTGGGGCACTTGAAGCTTATTGTCATTTAGAAGGACATGGATTATTTCAGAGTTGGGATCGAACCTGTAGATGGGCTACCTACATATCCTTTGTTTAGGAAAAGGAACCAGAACCCACGTAGTCGAGTAAGGGAGTATGATGTTTATGATTGATGGCTCAAATAAGAATGTCATAATTACTTTTACTCTCTAAGCTCACGTGAGTCATGCTCGGTGTGAGAAACAAGAGGTATTGGTAATAAAATAGACAATTGGGCCATGAAAGATGTAATCATAAGAAATGGTTTGGGGCTTATGTATGTATGACTGCCCAGATAAATGAAGATTAGGATTTACTTTAGGGAGAAAATACAAGAACATGGTCCATAAAGGTATATGTGCTTCATTGAGATTTGAATACTCTAATTTGGGACTTATTCCTGAAAAGGAAGCCCCGATTAGGAGAGGATTGATAATTGGGTTTTACTCCTGAGAAGGAATCCAAGATCAAAATTAAATTAGGACTGGTTAAAAGAAATTAAGGGAATTGGGGCTTACTCCTGAAAAGGAAACCCAAGTTTATGACTGGGACTTATTCTTGAAGAGGAAGCCCAGGTTAGGTGAATTGGGGCTTACTCCTGAAAAGGAAACCCAAAATTATGACTGGGACTTATTCCTAAAAAGGAAGCCCAAGTTAAGGATTAAGGTTTGGGGCTTACTCCTGAATAGGATGCCCAGATTTGGGAACTTTATAAATTTGGGGCTTACTCCTGAGGAGGATGCGCAAGCTTGGAGGACTTAGGACTGGGGATTATTCCTGAAAAGGAGACCCAGGTTAAGGATTTAAAGGATGAGGCTGAATGTATGAACTCTCAATCATTAGTGACATAAAGATATGTAAATCACTAGGTTTTGAGAGATATTCCACCGAATTCCTTTCAGATAAAGATGTTAAATCAAGAAATCATGCCATAAATGGAATTGAAGAGTGTCTTGAAGACTGAATCTTGAATAAGAAATGGGTAACGACTTAAGAGGGGTAAAATGGGAAAGAAGGGAACTCTAAAAGGCAGGGGCGCACAAGTCTTGGAAGGCGCGCAGGTACTGCATGGGCGCGCATGTATTGGTCGCACAGGTATACCTGCGCGCCATGTATAGGATACTTGCGCGGTGTTCAACCAATATTGTAATATTTGAGCGACTATTCATTAAGGCCTTTATAATCCTCTTATGATTCTTCTAGAAAAGGGACGCGCAAGTTCTATTGAAGGAGTAAGGCGGCGCGCAAGTGTGGTGACTTCCCTTAAGGGCTTGCCACTCAGGCGCGCAAGTGTTGATGAGTTCCAACACTTAGGCCTTTCTCCCTCTCTTTAGATCTTCCGTTCTAGGTAAGAAAATACCTTAGAAGTGTTCCGGAAGCTTTGAGAAAGACATGGGCGTCGGGAGCTTAGATCCGAGTTTCTGGAAAAATTTCTCCTTGAATGGGGGGCCCACAGGGTCTATTTATAGGCACGAGAAGACCCCGAGCGGTTACCGGGCGGTTATCACTTAGGTCGTGCAAGTCACTTGCATGACCATAAGGCATCGCGCAAGTAGACTTGCGCGACCACTAGGCGGCGCGAAAGTGTACTTGCACGACCATGAGGGAACTTGTGCGACCGATGGGCAATGTTCTCCTTGTTCATCCCTTTGTCAATTTTTGATGTTTTTTTCAAAGGATGTATCACTTTGGACTAAGGTATTTCCCGTTTTTCAGTTGTTAGACTCTATGACGGAAATGAGCGTCAACAATGTTAATTTTTTCTTTTAAAATAAAAACCGACATTTATCGAAAATTCATGTGTTTTGACAGAAATGGATTTCAAACCATAATAAAAAATTGTAATGGCATTCATAAAATTATAAGATCATTTATATTTAATTAAAACTAATTTAATAATAACATTATTATTTTATTAAAATATTATTTAAATAAAAAATCCCTTAATTTAATGAAATAGATTTCTTAATTAAATTATAACTATAAACACCATTTGTACTTTAAAAACTATTTACAATGTATCAAAAATGACTAGAAATTATATTCATTATTATATAGAAAAAATAATGTACATGAACATAGTACTACTTATTTGTTACATAACCCATTAAAACAGCCGCATAAGACCTAAGGTTAAGGTGTGCGATGGTGATAGACTCCTGGGGTGGCTCAGATAACATCACTCGAGTGGTAATTTCAATAAACTTCCACTTTTCCCGTAGACCATCACGTTCAAGCATGACATGATGAAGCTCAGATTTGGCTTGGTCAAGGGAGAAGCCCAAAGACGCCACCTCTTTTCCGAGATCCGACAAATGGGCTTCATATGGGGAAATTCTACTGGATGAGGCCATCACTTCCTTTGTCTGAGTAAATTGGATTTGTTAAAGTCCTATATTTATACTAATCGTGTGATTTCGGTTCAACGAATATATTAAAAACGGTCAAAATTCTTATCTTAAGACCAAATAAGTTGACATCTTATAAAAAAATACTTTTCATAAAGAGACATTTAACTGGATTAAGAGGGATTTTACATTAATGAAACTTTGGGTCGTTACAGCCTTGCCGATGCCTTCCATCCCACAAGGAGCAGAGGGTACCTGTTGTGTAAGTCCTAGGGGTGCAGAGCAAGCCCACCTCATCCAAGCTACAGGACGTTAAACTGCCAAGCACCCCATCCTCAACACATGACGTTAAACCGTGATCTGACACTGTGCTTTTCATGTAGGGTCCCCCCAACTCAGACATTCTTTATGCCGCTCTTCTCAATGGGAATGGAATCTTCCTCACATGGAATTACATCCTCCCTTCTAGAGTGGCGTTTATCTATGGGAGAAGGGCTGCCTCAGATTGTAATCCCCTATCCTTTCTGGTGGAAGGTTTCACACATGCACCTCTGTATATCCCCACCACCAAGGCTAGGGGAGGGTGTGATGGGGAACGAGGCTTTTCTTTTGTTCGGTCCCAAATCCCTCTCCCTCTATGCCTTGTCTCACCCTAGGCCTCTATCATGAAGTATGTCCCAGCACCATGGGCTGCCTAACGTGTAAGCCCCTTTTCTTTTTCCACGGACGCACCCTTTACAACATGATCATTAGGTACCTGCAACCTCTTGTTTCTCACACCGAGCATGACTCAAATGAGCTTAGAGTAAGCACTGACCCTGACCCCCACCTTCAGTGAACTATGGGGACTTTGATCCATGTTAAGGCATGCTACGTAGGAAGCCTCCATGAGGTTCAATACCACCACTAGGTCATTCCTTCATGACGAGTTCCACCCTCATCCAGCATGACGACAAACTGTATGCCCTCATCCAGTATGACGTTAAATTGTATTCCCCCATCCATCATGACATTAAACTGCACACCGGAACTACGTGGTCTTTTATCCATGCTAAGGCATGGTACGCATAAATCCTCCCTGAGGTTCGAGCCCACCGCCCATCATTTATTCACGTCAGGGTTCACCCTCTTCCCGTATGATGTTAAACTACATTCCGGTCAAGCGGTAAGCCGTTGTGACCATCCTGAACTATGAGGACTTTGATCCGTGCGAAGGCATGGTATGTAGGAAGCCTGCACGAGGTTCAAGCCCACCACCAGTGGACCCCCTGGGTTCACCTTCACGTCGGTTCGCCAATGATATCCCATCTGAACTACATGGACTTTGATCTGTGGTAAGGCATGGTACGTAGAAAGCCTCCACGAGGTTCAAGCCCACCACCCGTTGGTCACTCTGACCTCCTTCATGTAGGTTCACTAGCACCTGGGAAGCCTAGAGTGTAAGCCCCACACCATCTGGAGCACGGTCCTTCTCCACGTCGGTTCCCCAACATGCCCACATCCCGTATAATGTTAAACAACATCCCGATCCATCGGTAAGCCGTTGTGACCAACCTGAACTACGTGGTATTTGATCCATGCCAAGGAATGGTACATAGGAAGCCTCCACGAGTTACTAGCCCACCTGGACCCCTGGTCCCCTTCACGTCAGCCCTCCGGTGTCCAATCAGAACTACGTGGTCTTTGATCCATGTTAATGCATGGTACGTAGAAGGACTCCATGAGGTTCAAGCCCACATGGACCCCTGGTCCCCTCATGTTGGTTCACCGACCCCATATCCTTGGGTCGCCTAAGTGTGTAAGCCCTATTCCATACCGAACTACGCAGACATTGATTCCCTTCCATGGGGATACATAGGAAGTCTCTTTGAGGCTCAAACCCATCACCGCCGTCACCTCCATGACGACCCCATCTCATCCTCCCTGATTCTTACCCGGACCGCCACATCCCGGTGAGATCATGACACCCTATTCCATTCCATGGCGTTTGGGAAGCCGCCTACGTGCTGGCCCCAACATCGGTGTTCCATCTAGGGGGTTCATCAGTCTGATCCACTCCAGTTAGTGTTCTGATTAGCCCTCGTCCTCATTGGACGTTAAACTTGCGGCATACCCTGTGTTAAACATGGGAAGATGATGACAAACTCATATACAAGGCTATGTCATATAATTCCCACATTCGATGTGGGATGCCTCAAGCTTTCGCGCCCTCGAGAATCCCTATAATAAGGGACCAACAATAGACATGCCAATCCCCCAGCGTTCAGACATGTTAATGATGACTAATCCCCCAACTGAAGGTTTCTGCCCTGACATGAACCTGTGGAATGTCCTGACAGAAGCTGTGTAATTAACCAGTATCCATGAAAATATGGAACTGGGAAGAGTTTCACGAACAACGTATTAAATCTATGAGGGAGACACGGACTAGGTGACGAACTCCGAGGTGGAATCCATGGAAGGAAGAACCGACATCGCATCATCCCATTTCGAACAAGGAGATGACGCCCCTGAACAAGGAGTGTGTGCCGCCTGCCTTTGGAAAATGGGAACGCGGGGCAACAAGAAAAGCCTCCCGTCGCACCCAAGCGGACGGACGCACACACCCCAGCGAACGTGTCAGAAACAACATCCTACTCCATCCTGTGGTGACTGAAAAAGCTATTTCGGAACAAAAAACATGTGAAATCCATGCATAAACCATCCATGAAAACCATTTTATAGATATCAAAACAAGTGGAAATGCCTTATGGACAGCAGTGCATCATACTCCCCCTCACTTGATTGGTTGTTTGTCCTCAAAAAAGGCATAGAATGTCATTTACATTGAGTTACCAAAGAGACATGTAGAAACATTATAGATTAAACATATTAAATGAATGTGAACTTTGATCTAATTACCGTTAAAAATTGAAACATTCATACTTCATGGTTCCCCATGTCTATGAGGTTAGCTATCAAAGTAGGCCTAATCCAAAATAGTTAATCATATATTCATCAATCAATTTTTCATAAAACTATGTTTTCTCTACTTCATTCAAATAATTTTCCTAGCTCTATTTTCATCTCATTATACACTTAGATTTGTTAAGCCTCGGTTTCGTCTTCTCCAAATGGCAGGATATCACTTTTATAGGTCACATACCCTCAGTGACTTGAATTTTTTGGAGCATGATGAAAGGTGTTCAAAATTATTTGGAATGCCTATGTATATATCAATTTTTTTTGTAGTGGGATGATATACCATAAAAAAAATTCTCAATTTTTTCATATCAATACATAATGAGAATGTTTTAGAATGTCCAGAGTTCAAGGACATAAGACCGTATAATAGCCACTAGTGCGACTACAACAATTCCCGAAACCTCACCTCTCCTAATGCACAATTTGACTTCTATTTTAAGGGGATAATCAATTCGAATTAATCAATAACAAATATAATATTTAAACAAACTATTTTTCAAAATTAATGGTCAAATTTTATTTGTCAAGTATTACAAGGTTTATTCACATCTCAAACTTTGTTTGACTAAATAGACATAGAATCCATATTTATAGATAATTTAAAAAAAATTCATTTTTATCAAATTGATATAAACACATGACATCTATATCAGCTCTTTAGACACACCTAAAAAACAGGCTACCCTTTGAACATGGGCATGAAATCAATCAAAATGGCGTCCCAATTAACGACGCCCTACCCAACTCTTAAAACAGATCACGTTCCCCCATTCTGGTAATAATTTATAGAAGGATGTGAAAGGAAGCATGAAAAGAAAGTGGAAAATTAAAGAATAGAAAACAGTGAAAAAGTGAAAACCTCCATAGAATGTTGGTCAAGTGTGGAATATAGGTGGTGTGTGAGATCCTGATGTGAAGAAAGGTGGCTAGCATAGAATAGTTGAACGCCCCTGCTGCTTGTTTTGCATTTTCTAACCTCACTTCTTAGTTTCCTAGGTCTCAAAACCGTCTCCTGACATATGGTAGGAGAGAGGATGGTTGGGCGCAACTTCATACAGTGTGGGAGGCTGAAGATCATCCAATATAAGGCCCTCCACCTCCAAGCGCATCTGCTCAAGCAGCAAGTGGAACATGGATTAATCGTCCTACTACCGCTTCTAGAAGAGTTCAGGGTCAACATATGGTGTTCCCTACAGGGTGGGGTAGTATGGATAGGGAGGGTAAAATGATGGGGCCACAGATGGGTGAGTGGTGTAAGAATGAGAATTTGGGGTCCCCAAGGATGTGGAGTGGGGGGAAACAGGCGGATCGGTAGGACACTCCTCTATAGCCAGGCCCACTATTGGAGGTGCAGCTGGGGTGACCCCGAGAACACCCCGCAGTCATAAACTGTCACTGTCCGGATCCAACATCTACATCCGGTGGAGAAGAGTGATATCAATGAAGGGTGCCCTAGATAGCTCCACAAAATCTGCGACATCATTATTAAGGTGTAGTCGGTCCTCCAAAAGATTGAGAAATAGTCTACCAAAAACATCTCCCATTGTATTGGAAAACATTTTCTTCAAATACTAGGTGAAGAGGTAGGAGATATTGACATCGATGCCCGTAACCATGGATTACAAAATTAATCTTTCCTGATTGTTAACTGTGACTTTGTTATCCTACCGAGATGTAAAGCAGGTGGTAATGATCCGATGAAGGACTAAGTGGATGAGGTTAATGAATCATGAAGCATTGGTTATATGCGGTACATATGGGTCCCCCGTGGCAATGTTGGACCCGAAAACATGAGCTGGGTCGGATCCACCTCGAATGGTGCCAGAAGATAAGCATCACTCTACACGTACTCGCTTTCTTACATGCTAATGTAGGAGGAGAACTCACTTAGTCGAAGGTTGTGCCACTAGTTCATCATGCAGAACGTGACATCATCGACCACTTAAATTTTAAATCCCTACTCATCCTCATTGTATTTCTTATTGTAGTGAAAGGTAGCCCCATATTCTTATACAAGATCCTTATAGATTGGTTGATGGACCCCTAAAGCATGGGGGAGATTTCCTCCGAAAATATGCATCTGTAGGTCATCAACAATTCCTAAAAGAGGAAATGAATTCAAAAGTAAACTCATGATGGGGACTGATTTCATGGTTCAAAAGGGTGTGGTATCACATAAATACCTGTTTCGTAGTAAACATGACATGCAGGCTATGGGAGGATCTTGATCTAGAGCCCCAGGCTCTTTTTGAGGAAGACATGAAATGATAGGGTTGGTTTTTGGGAACGTGCAGAAAAAAACAACAATGAAAAATAGCACACGATCACTACCTGTGTGGGTAGAAAATGGAATTACTGAAATGGAAAAAATACATATTCCTAAGGAAAATCCCACATTTTGAAATGATGGTTTTGAAAAAACATGTTCATTGGGAAATCAATGGTGCACATGTGGGTGATGAAGTAATTGTGGAAAAACAAAATAAGAGAATGGGAATGGAT
The DNA here is from genome assembly GCA_963277665.1 of Viscum album. Taxonomy (NCBI): domain Eukaryota; kingdom Viridiplantae; phylum Streptophyta; class Magnoliopsida; order Santalales; family Viscaceae; genus Viscum; species Viscum album. The sequence continues at coordinate 882,404,221 of OY728166.1, forward strand.
GACCAATAACAAACAGGAAGAAACGAAATAGAGTATGGAATTGGGGGGAAATGAGGATGAACACTAGGGAGAGAAGGAAAAAAATATAAATAAAGAGCAATAAGTAATGAAGAAGAATTGGAGGAGAAGAAAAATAACTTTGGAGGGAGTGATGGAAAAATAACTTGCTCGAGGAGGATGAAGAAGAAGATGGAGGAGCCTGGGGTAAGCATGGGCAGAGTAGAATGAAGCCACTAAATTTTGAAGGGGGGTGGGAAGTTCCAGGATTTTATAAAATTTAGGGTTTTATGTGGTTGCACAGACTAAGGCACACAATTTATCAAACCGTGCACCAACTGAGGAGAAGTGACTGGAGTGAGGGGTTCGGGGCACACACGCTATGTATGGTTTGGATAAACGTGCACCAACCATGCGATGTTACTCTCATGGGTGGTCTATGGAGAATGGTCAATGCACAATTTGTAAAACCATTATTAAACCATGTGGTAGGTTATGCATGATGAAATTTTTAAAATTTTCCCTTTTGGAACCAAAAACAAATCATTTGCATTAAAAACTATTTCTCCCCTCGAATGAGATAAAATATCTTTAGATTTTCCATAAGTAGTGTAAGAATTTTATTATATAAATTCAATAAGATACACCAACATGTAGTGAATATTATACACCATAACACACAAGAAAAGAAAAGAACACTATCATGCAGTCCTAGGCACACTAAAAAAGAAAAATCATTTGATGATTTTTTTTTTCAGAATGTCGGGTTACCTCCTAGTCAGTTCTACGTTTAAATTCTCTACCTGTATATACCTGGTCCTTGAGCTACCCCAATTGCATAGTCGAAACTATTCAAACCATGTATTTCATTCTATAATAAGGCTTCATGCATTTCTTATTGACATTGAATGTTCGATCATCCATGCCAACCACTTTCACTGCGCCATGGTAGAAAACTGTAATCACTATAAGGGGTCCCAACAACCATGACTTTAGCATACCTGGAAAAAAATCAGACCAGAATTAAAAGTTAGACTTTACCACCTGGATGGATGGGTTTTCAAGAGATCATGCAGTCATGTACCACCTTCGTCTTCTCCTTATATGTTTCTCATTTTCATATCCCCCCTGGCATCTCTCATCAAGCGCAAATAACTGGAATTTCCACTTTTCTTCTGTAGCCTTGAGATCATAATTCAGGGCTCTAACAGTCCAATATGCCTTTTTCTATATCTCCACCAACAAGTGGTAGGGTTTACCATAGATCAAAAAGAATGGTGACAAACCGAATGGTGTTTTGAAGGCTATCTGGTAGGCCCATAACACATCATCTAATTACTTGGAGCAATCCTTTCTTGATGCGCCTACTGTTTTCTCGAATATTTTCATTAACTCGTTGTTTGACTTCTCCACATGACCATTGGATTGAAGGTGGAATGGTTTCCCTAGGTTTTAAATGACCCCATACTTTTATAGAACATTTTTCATTATAATGTTGTCAAAATGTTTACCGTGGTTGCTAATCAAAACCCACTGGGTCCCAAAACACCCGAAAATATTTTTCTTTTGAAATGTGATGATGACCGTAGCTGTAATTTGAGACATTGATGAAGATTCTACCCCCATGGAATCATAATTGACACATACCAGAATGTATGTGTACCCAATGGATGTGGAAAATAGACCCATAAATTTGATTCCCCACAGGTAAAAAACATCAACATCTAGTATTGGGTGTTGTGGAATCTTGGCACGATGGCCCACATTTCCTGTCTGCTGGCACTGATCACAAAATGAGACAAAACGAGGAGGGTCCTTGCACATGGATGGCCCGAAAAATCATAATTGTAAAACCTTTACTATAGTTTGACTTATCCCATGATGTCCTCTTATAGGAGAAGAGTGACAGAATTACATAATACATTGAATCTCTTCATCCTGGACACAACGAAAGATTTCCCCATTGCTACATGAGTAGAAGAGCATGGGTATTCCCAGAAATACCTCTTTACCTCTAACAAAAAAATCTTACTCTGCTGAAATGGTAAGTCCATGTAGAAAACTCCTGTGGCTATGTAATTTTCACGGTCGGTGTACCATAACCAATGTGGTACTCTAATAGAGAGTAGCTGCTCATCGGGGAAGACTTCCTTGATCTCCCGGTATTCTTCACTCACTAAATAGGGTATCTTCTTCCAAGAGAGATGATGCTCCACCACATTCTCACTTCCCTTCATATCCTTAATAGCCAAATAAAACTCCTGGAGGAGGAGCAATCAAAAAATTTGCTATGGTTTGATGTCCTTCTGGTTTAGAAAATACATAAGTGTGGCATGATCTGTATAGGCTAAAACTATAGAAAGTATTATGTTGAAGTGGAATATGTCAAACGAAAAAACCACATCTAGCATTTCCTTCTCTGTGGTGGTGTAATTAAGATGGACTTCATTTAATGATCAGCTGGCATAATAGTTTGTTATGAAAATATGGTCCAGCAACTATCCAAGCACTACCCCCATGGCATAATCGCTTTCTTCACACATATGTTCAAACTACTCCTCCCAATTCATAGCATTCATTTATAGTTCGATGACCAGTTATTCCTTCAGAATATAGAATTCCGTGATACATTTATCATCAAACTAAAAAAATGAATCCTTGGACAGTAGATTGGTTTTGAGATGATCAATCTTGGAGAATTCACATAAAAATCTTTGATATAAACCAGAATGCTCCAAAATTATCTGAATTTCTCAGACTGATATAGGAATGGGCAGCTGAAAGGTAACTTCAATTTTTTCCAAATCCACCTCAATTCTATTCATTGAGATCCCATGGAATAGTACAATTCCGTTATGCACCATTAAATGTCACTTCAATCAATTGTAAACCAGATTTGTATGATCACATCATTTAGAAAACAGCTCCAGCTTCATCAAGAAATTATTGAATGACTTCCCATATACCAAAAATTCCTCCATGAAAACCTCTATAATATGCTCTACACTATCATGTAATGTAGATATCAAGCAACTCTAAATGGTTTCTAGAGTGTTTCCCATCCATAATGTCATTCAGCGGTAGGTGAAGGTTCTATAAGGACAAGTAAAGGTACACATTTCATGATCCTACAGGGCGATATAGATTTTGATACATCTGGAATAGCCATCTATGAAACCAAAAAAACCATGCCCCACTAATCATTCAATAATTTCATCCATGAATGGATGAGTGAAATGATCTTTCCAGTTTGCATCATTCAACATACTATAATCAACACAAAACTGCCATTCTGTAACTGTTTGGGTCGGGATGTGCACATTCTTTTCATTGGTCAACATAGGGATGCCTCCCTTTTTAGGAACCACATGGAGAGGACTCACCCATAGGCTGTTAGAGATTGAGTATAGAATTCTATCATCTATTAATTTGATCAAATCATTCCTGACCACTTCATTCATGGGGGGGTTCAGTCTTCATTGGGGTTGGAGAGATGATACATCCCCTTCCTCCATATGTACCTTGTGGGTGCAGACCATGGAGCTTATACACATAAGGTCAGTGACCGTCTAGCCAATGGAATATTTACGCATTTAAGGGACTTGTATAAGAGCCTATTATTGATCTTTTTAGGGAGATTATATTAGGATCACCAATAGTGTGTGTTACTCTCCCATATATCTATATTTCCATGAGAATGGGAGAGGTTTAAACTCGATCTAGGGAGCCTTGAGAATGGAAGGTATGATCGGCTCGACCTCAGCTCGCTCTTGTAAATCTGGAACAACTTCCCTCTGCAAATAATGGCCACCTTGGCCAAAAATAAATCTTAATTCATCATGGTTTCAATAAAGCTAGAAATCCTCTAGAACGGGTTCATTTCTGAATGAATAATATTTTATATCATCTTCCACTAGGCCTAAGAAGTTAGCCGCTGTTGTCATGGAACAAAAATCTGCTTCCTTCATCAGTGAAACCTGTTTCACTACCTTGAGGATGTTGTAGGAAACCTTCTCATCACCCACACAGAAGATCAGCTCGCCTTGGTGCACATCAATTAAAATATTCTCGGTATCTAGAAAGGGTCATCCTATAATTAATGATTCCTCTGGGCCTTCTTTAATGTCCATGATAATGAAATTAGCTGGCATAATTAATTTTCCAACTTTGACCAATACGTCTTCCAACATCCGCCAAGGGTATTTAATGGAACTGTCTTCTAGTTGGAGTGCTACTCAGGTAGTCTTGAGACCATTTGGTCCTATCTTCTTGAATAATATAATGGGCATTAAATTAACTCCGTCCCCCTAATCACAAAGGGATTTTACAAACATTCAAGGTCTGATGGTGCATGTGATAGTAAATTTTCCCAGAACCTAGAGAATAGTAGATAGAGTGTGTTGGACTACCACTGAGCATTCCATTGTCAAGGGAATAGTTCCCAAGAATTTTATATTCATTTTATTTGAAAGGATCTCTTTCATGAATTTTATATATGTTGGAATTTGAATTGAATTATTCTGCAAAGGGAATGTTGATGTGAAGATTCTGGAAGACATCCACGAACATGGAAAATTGCTGGTCTAGCTTCTGTTGTTTAATACTTTTTAGAAATGAAAATGGATGTTCATACACATTAACATCATATTTTACCTTATCCTATGGGACTTCCGGTTCTTTATCCAACTCATGTTTTGTGGATGATTCTTGACCACTTATTTTCTCAGTATTTTTAGTGAGTGTATCGGGCTATATATGAAAGAGCTTATTGGAAAGCTACCCAATCTGGTTCTTGAGGATTCTAATTGAAACCTCCTAGTTTTGAAATCATATTTCAGATGTAGTTATAAATTTAGACACCATTTCTTCTAGTATTGAGGGTGGTTCTTGCAGATGTTGTTGGGATACTTGTTGGGGAGGTGTCCATCACAATGGTTGAGATGGATGAGGGTATTGATACCCCTACTGCTGATATACTCATTATGGAAATTCGTTACCATGTTGTTGCCTTAGATATGGAGTCTGACACTATTGTTTAATGTAAGAAGGGGGTCATTGTGAATGGTGATGAGTATTTTGATATTGCTTCCCCCAACCTATATTTTTAGTATCTTTCCTCCCCTGGTTTTGGTACTGAGGGTTGTTGTTGGGTCCTCTATTCTGTGTGACATAAATTACCTCAATGGTTGATGCTCTTGCACTTTCCCCTAGGCACTCGCCCATCGCATGGTTGTCACCACAATCACTACATAGTGGTTGACTGACAACGTGATCTTGAGATGGATGTTTTAGATTCAGAGAATCGATCTTCTTTGAGATGGCATTGAGTTGAGCCGCACACATGGTGGTGGAATCTATATTATGCATGACCCTTTTCTGAGTTCCCCATTCAAAATGCCACAGAAATATATGGGATGACATGTCTTACAAAAACTCAAAAAGCTATTCAGGGGACATCCTCATGACTGTCCCTCCAACAGCTACATCAACCATAGATTTTTTATTAGTTGTTAAGTCTCCATAGAAACTATGGAATTGCATCCACAATTGCAGTCCTAGTGTGGGAATTTCTTTGTCATATCCTTAAATCATTCCGACAAATAATATAAATATTCTAATTTATGATGTTAGAAGATATGGAATTAATTCCTTAAGGTGGTTGTCTTCGAGGGAGATAATTATTTCAATAAAAATGCTTGGGCCAATGCCTCCCAGTTAAGAATTGAACATTGAGGTAACCCCTATATACAGTCCTTTACATTATCCCTTAATGAGATGGGAAATAGCATAAAGCAGATTGCATCCTCTAACACTCAATGGTAACTAAAAGTGTAACTATCTTTAAAAAGTCAGATAGGTGATCATTTGGGTCTTCACATTGCAAAAAACCAAACTGAACTGTATTTTCAATTAACAACCTTATCATCGTCTTGTTCTCAAAATCTTGGGCCTGCATCGGTGGTCTTACTATTCTAGTGTATGCTCCCTGAATGGAGGGTAATACATACTCCATAAGAGTGCGGTTTGGTGGAAACAGTTCCTGAGGATCTTGGGGAATTAAATTTTGTTTCCCCAGATGATGAGAAGACTTCTTATTCTAAGGTAAATAGGGAGGATGCCATGGCGGAAAATATTGCCTTGACTGTGGCCGCCCAAACACTGAAACATATTGCAATGGTGGACTTTGTTTGTTACTCTATAGGTATTTCATCTAATCCCCAGGTGGAATTGGATGTTTCCCTTCTGCAACACCCTATCATGAATTTCCTTAAATAAAGAATGGATGACCAACTCATTGGAAAACCCCCGGGTCTTCCTTCTATTGCTCCATATGATCATTTGGGTTGTGATCAACCTTAACGACATGATGTCACATGGAAAAATTTTTGTCGATTTCTGGATATATCAGGTGTAACTCCAATTACTCAAAAATCTGGGAATGAGTTACCCGACTAGTCATATTCCTACGAGCCTACACAACACAAACAACACACCCAACATAAAAGAGAATAATATAATGAAAAACAGAAATATGATGTAGAAAGGAATTTATAGAAATTTTTATTTTTTGATTTCACTCAATGACTCGAATTCAATTAAAAAATGACCACTTCCTTGGAAACGAAGCCAAAATTTTGTGTTTCATTTGGCTAAAGTGTCGTTTTCAGCACCAAAATAATTTCACTAATTTGTAACTTGCATTGTATTCATTTATGATGATGGTTCACATGGAAACCATGTTTGCATTTATGTATCTTGATTTGAAATTTCTCAAGTGAAGATGTTGATTTTAAATATAGGGTTTTTTGTTCATAATTTTGGATTTTGAAAGAGAATCAATTTATTGGACTCCTTTAACTCAATACAAATTAACATCACAATCTCAGATTACTTAAAACTAGATTTTAATGGATAAAGATTAAAATGTGCCAGGGATAGACATTTATTTGTTACATTAAACCTTATTCTATATTTTGTTATGTTGTTTATAATAACCGACATTTCATTATTTCATTTGTGTCAGAACTCCATTTGTTTGGTGAATTCTGATTACATCGGTAGAAATCAATCCCTTGGTCTAGAAATTGATTTCTACCGACTCTTAATTTGGGAACTGCCCACTTGAAATGATATTTATATCCAATGGTCAAGGTTATCCTTTTGGTAATTATCACAAATATCCATGGAAACTTCATTCTTGGTCCTATAGGTGGTTTCCAACGAAATAAGACACAGAAGTAGGGTGAATTAGGTGGGAGACGATGAAAAAACACAAGATTGGAGAAACAGATTTCAACGATCCCACATTTTACCCAACCCCAACACAAGGGGGTAGGGTTTATCTACTCATGATGAAAAGGATAATAAAATTACTAAAATTTATAAGAGAGTTCAATAAAATAGAAAATATAAAAAACAAAAACACAAAAAAGTAAAGAGGACAAGTGCTCTGAAAACTTCCTCTCACAAAAAACATAGTTCCTAGCCCCCACCTTCTCTTATCTAGAATCCTCACCATATCTAGGCTCACCCCCAGAGACTACTCAGTCAAAAAGGTCCTTTATCCAGTTTCCCAAATGTAGGGTGACAGGGGAACCCAAGTCAATGATTAGGTGAAATGTGAAAATGATAAAAAGAAAAGGTTGTAGTTGTCTACACTGTTTTGGGTGCATGGTTTGGTAGGTCGTTCCCCATCCATGAGGAATTATATGTATCAAATCCATAAGGTCACACAATTTTTCTATAAGTGCCACATGGTTTGGATAAGTCGTGTACCAACCATGTTGATGTCCCTGCCCATATGTGCATGTCTCGCATTGTTTCTCTGAATGGCCTCAGGGTTTTTGTAAGCTAGTATCCAACCGTGAATACCTCTCTATCAATGGAATCTTCTCTTGGACAGTTTGAACACAGTTTGGATAACCGTGCGTCGGTCATGCAGGTTTCCTTTCTAGTTGAAATTCCTGAAATTTACCATCCTTCATGTCTCGGTGCTTGATCTGGGTGACTCCAATATGGCATAGTTAGGGGATAAGGGTCCAAAAGCCTCCAATTCCCTTCAGACTCTCCAAAATTCCTAGACTTCCTTCTTCATCCTCCCGTGACTGAAAACCTATTAAGGAACATCAAACTTATAAAATACCTTCAAAAAACACCAATAAAAACAATTTTAGAAATATAAAACCAAGTGGAAATTCCTTATGCACAACACTGCATCAGATTTTATGAAATTTCATATGTGAATTAACCTAAAGGGAAGATTATTTGACTTTTATATGTCAAGGATAATAGAATATGACCCATAAAGAACTCCTAAAAAGGAGGTAAAAATGTTTTCTATGTGGAAAAGGGTCATATATTGAAAATTTTTTGATGGGTTTAATGACTTATATTTAGAGAACATGTGAATTAAAAAACTCAATTCCCAGTCCTAGGAATGTACATAAAAAAATGAAGGAAATATTACATTACCACAATAAATGTGGATTAAATGAATTATATATTAATTTGGATTCATAATTTTTGACATATATTACAGTTACTTAGTTTTGGTTCTTTGAAATGGATTTATAAGAATATTTGAGTCGTTCAAAGGGAATATAACAATTCATTAATATAAGGGTTATATATTCATGGAAAATAAATTATTTTTTGGAAAATAACCTTCAAAATGATCATTCTATTGAAAGAATGATGTTAAGAAAACGATATGTAGCATTAAAATAAGTAAATTGGACTATGTAGATTACCTCAGAAAAAATAATAGGTTTGATGAAAAATAACATCATACTATCATGGATAGAGGTTATAATTTTTTTATTTAAGTTATATATCAATTTATCTTGGGACGAAGAAATTATACATGTTTTCAATAATTATTCATTGTAATAAAAAGGTTTCTAGATAATAAATGATGCATTTATTCACATATTTGGAATGTGACAACAAGGAACTAGTTTATCAAAACATGTGGGATAAATATTTTGATGATTTTGATAAAATTAGGTACTTTATTTCTAAATATTATCAAATTCATCTTTTAGAAGGGATAAAGTGTAACCATTTATAGAATGCTTAAAGTTACACTTCAGATAATGTCTTATAGATTAATATATTATCTATCCGTATGAGGATTTATTCATATCATGTAATCAATTTTAACCAAATTTTATAATAATATCTAATTATAAATGGAATGATTTATTGTTATATATATGTATCTTATGATTCATGAGTGGTATATGTATAAAAATTCACAGTCATTTTTGTAGTAAGAGATGATGTTGTAATTTTTCAAGACACAACCAGAGGATGAGGTTGTATATATGAAATGAAATGAAAATTTTTATGTATATCACATTGTAAAAATTATTTAACATTACAAAAATGTTCTTGATAGAAACTTTTTTCATGTAATCATCATTTCTAATGATTTAAATGACTATTTGCAAGCCTTTGCTGGTAAGGAATTTGAGATCTTTTTTTCTTCTTATCATCTTCTCTATCAGTCACCATCAGTACATGATATTTATATTTCTCTTCCATGTTTGTATTTTAACTATTCAGATATGTTCCCTTATGTGGAAAAATATTTATGACTTTCTTTGGGGAACTGTTATATTTCCATCATTATCTTTTTATGTAATGTTTTGGTATTTATTTTTATGATGTGGGATTCTATAAAAGGTACATTAAGGTATTAATATTATGAGAACCAAAAATTATTTTTAAAGTTAAATTAATTTAAAACGATTTAGAATGTAACTCCAAGAGTTATTATGAATAAATTTTTTCGATTTAATTTAATTTGTTTGATATATTCAATTAAATAAGAAATTAATATAGCTTGTGTAATCTAGAAGCAGCATGTTATTATTACTTTGTATGAAAATTCTCGTTTATCATGGGATAAACACAACAAACATAATAAAATTTGGTACACAGAACTCTACATTTTTCTTTTGTTACACAAATTGTAGAGTTCCTTTGATGACATTCATTATATAAAAGACTTAGTTTCACAAAACTAAAATGTATTATTAATATTTTTATTACTATATTATTATATTTTTAACTGAGATATTGGTATGAGGATTATGAATAATAATAATAAAATTATGAAAATATTGTTAAAAAATTTATAAAAAAATATTTATTATGTAAATGATTTAATTGAAATGAAAATAAAATACTTTTGAAAATATTAAGATTACTTTACTAGAAAACCATATCTATTCCATAAAACACAATTTACCTCAATAAATTAATTTGAACACATTAAATAAATAATTTTAATGATATATATATTTCATTTTTAAAAATATTTAATGTTCTTATTTTTTTTTTCTAGACAATAAAAAGAATTAAGTCTAATTTGACACCTAAAAATATTATTTAAAATCTACTTCCACTTATTTCTATTAAAGTAAAATTTTTAAATATAATATTCCCCATATTTATAAATTTAATCTTACAAAATTATAATTGGTTTTTTATATATAAATTCAAATATTTACTTTGGGTAGATGAATGTATTTTTCGAAGAATTTACATTTTATAGGAATAATGATAAATATAGATTTTTTATTAAAAACTTATTTTTGTGTAGTTTATTTTTATTGTTAAATTATATTAAATTTTTTTAAAAATTATATTCAGATATATTACAAATGAATTAATTCAATTTTGTTCATTTTAATCAATTTCATATTGAAATTTATTATAAAAACATTTCTTCTTTTTTGACTTTTTTCAAATTAAAAATTCATCGGTTCGTCCCATTTATAGAGTTAATTTCTAGTTAATGTAATCAAATAATGTTTTTAAAATATATAAAATTGTATCTCATACTTTTGAATCAGTATATTTTATAATTTTTATTTCGATAATCCTAGTTATTTACCAAAATTATTAGTGAAATCCTAAAACATTAATTACAAAAATTAAAGTAAAAACAAGATTACATATTGGTTTACCATAACCTAGGGGACCAAATAACTTATAAAATTGTCTACAACCAATTTTATGGAAATTTTTCAACCATATATTCCCTTGTATAAAACATTATACCTTATTGTATTCATATGATTGAAAGTAGACCGCTCAATAGTTTTTACAATAATAAATTTATAAGAATGTCACTCCTCCTCCACTATAAAAAGGAACTTATCCCAGCGTTCTCACTAATTCACACATATAATGTTATATTTATAAACAAATCTCTCCAAATATCCTTATAAAATCCATCTCTTCATCCTAAAGGCACACATTTTTTCCAAAAACATCCATGGAATCCATTTGTCATAAAACAAAAGGAGTTACCCAAAGAAGATGTGACATGATTTAATAAGAAGAATTATATTATTTAATTATCAAACATTAAATTATTCTTATTTCATGATTATATAAGTAAATAATTTATTCAATATACATAAAATTTTTAGGTTATGGTTATGACCTAGACTCACACAGTCATCTATGACATGGGATTCACACTCATTATTCGGGTGTTTTGGAGGACTACCGCCTCACAACCCGATGTTGTTCACTCTCCCATTACCACCTTTCAGGCTTGTGAATAATGAAAAATATAATATTATTAAAATATATTTTTTATATTTTTTTATTCTTTATAATTTTGTGATTATTTTATAATATACACCTTCATAGTGTCTTTTTTTTGCGAAATACAATAACACTACATTTCGACGTGTTGACAACTTCCTCTTTAATGTGATGTGATTCGTTCACACATTACACAGGATGTATTAAGGATGATATTGTTAAATTAATAATATATAAATGAAATATAAATGGTACAGAACTGATAATTTATATACATATACATATCCTTCATTGAAATATATTCTATTAATATGATAAGAAAACAGAAACAACGTTCGTGTGTACATGCAGTTTATCATCTACATGAAAGGAGAAATGCATTTCTTTTTAAATTTTTTTTTTACATTTTTTATAAATACATATATACTGAATATATATTATATTTAAATAATCATTTACATTATGTAAATAAGAAAATCATGATTAGAGTAATATGATCTATAATAAAAAGACAACACATATTAAAAAATGCAGTGATTACCTAAGATGAAAATTAAAATGAAATTAATAACGAATGGGTAATATAATATAAAAATAAAATAACATATCGTATGATATATAAAAATATGGTTCTATGTAATATTTAAAATAATCATTCATTTATTATTTATAATTTTTGAACTTGTATAATGAATTTCAAGTCTTAAGGTATGGATTTTCTCATCTCACTATAATTTCATTGAGATGTTTTTTTATTTTTTAGACTGTATTTTGCAGTTTATATAATTAAATATTAATTATTATATTATTAATATAATATATTTCATTATATAAAAAGTTTCAATTTATATTATTCTTTCATGGATCTCACGATTCTAAAGATACTCATGTAGTAAGGGGATTTCTTGTCTCACATTTATTTTTGTATGATTTATGACATATTCAATAATCATTTGTTTGTGTGGTTTATATATATTTTCGATGAATGTATTAAATTATAAATATCCTTAAATTTATTATTATTAATATATACATTTAATTATATTACTTTCATGGGGTTTACTATAAAGATGTTACCAATTCCATAATGTAATGTTGTCACAAATTTCATTCTTCGAGAGACAAGTTAAGTTCTGCACCTATATTCATTTTTGAGGTGTATATACATAATTTAAAAATGATTTATAATGAATTTAAATATTTTAATGATATATTATGCTTTAATTAATATTTTTATTCTATGGGGAATTTTATTGGAGGTTACATAACTGTTCTGAGTTTATTTCTACAATCCTATCATTATCATGATTGTATAAGATAATGATTCCATTGATTAAATATTATGACTAATATATCTTGAGAGTTCATGATATTTAACCTCATATGATTATTAATGATATATTCATGTATTTTTACCTTTTACCACTTATTGGTACAAAAGATAATTAATAATTATTTTATAAAATATGGAATTCTTCCCTCATCAATTGACAATGTATATTACTAAAAAAATCAATTTTCTGAAAAATGTATTAAAAAAAGTTATACTATTATCATATGATCATTGAAATTAATTTTTACCCATGTTTTTCCTTTTTTATAAAAAAATATTTTAAAAAAGTAATATCATTTCTATTTTTTGATCAAGGTGTTTTTGTAAAATATTTACAACACAAAATGAATATTTAGAATGTAAGGATTAATCAACCATCATGGATGTAATTTCATAGAAAATTAATTTAAAAGATTAAAAGATTATTTTTTTCATAAAAAACATTTTATTATTACTATTTACATTAATTGTATATAAATAACTTTTTTTTAAAAAAATATACTTCCAAAAAATTTATTTTCAAAAATTTTTTTAATGATTTTAAATTCTTGATTTATATTTTTTCAAATAAATTATTAAATAAAAGGGATTGAAATATGTTTAATTTTTAACAATAATTTTAAATGATTTTATGAACTACATTTTTATTTTTTCAAATAGTTATTTTAAATGAATAATATTTCAATTATTTCAAAGTTCCCTATATATAATTTCAGATATATTTTCAATTAAAAAGGTTTTCAATTATTTACATTATGGAAGTATTTTTATTCAAAATTAAATGTATATTTTCCTTTAGAAAATATTAAATGGTTTTAGATTTTAAATAATATGTTTTTAATATGGGTTTAAAATAATAGTATTTTCAAACTGTTTTACATTTTAAAAAATTGATATTCAATGAAAGGTATTTTTCCATAATAAAGGCTCGAATTGATTTTAAAAAATACACATTAATGCTAGATGATATCCATTGAAATAATTTACAATTTATTACAGATATGAGACATTGATACAATTTTTATTATTTCTTTGAATGGTACATGATAAAGAATAAAATCTATTTGTGGAACCCTTTTCTGTTTAATGGTTTATAAAATGAATAATTCTTAATAATTACACTTACATTAAAGTGTTATTCCACGATTACGAACCATGTTTCATATCCAATGCTTATGATATAGTAATTGTTTTTATGACTATTTCATTTCATTATTTATGATATAATTATTATATAACAAACCTATTTTTGTGGATCATAACATGATGAATTATTTATTACCTTGGGGAAAATATATGTATGATTTAATTATGAAATAGATGGGACCTATATATAGATCTATTTAATTGGGTAATATATTATATCTAATGATATAGATATGGTTGGAATGGGGAGTGAACTCAGTTTTATAAAGGGCTTTGTATGCTAAGATGATCCTGGCAGTGATCCTTGTATACTAAGATAGTTATTAGAGAATACTTGAATACTATAATGGTTTTGGGAGATAATTCATTGAACTATAAATAAAAGGATAAAACTAGGGATGGAGGTGCGTTCCACTTAGTGGGTGTAGCCCCATGAAGTGCCCTGGTTATTTTGGGAACTGATCATTGAATTGTAGAAAATTATTTTATATTTTTATATGTCTTCCAATATTTCATGTATTGTTTCTATGTTATGATTTCATGGATTATGATCTTTATTCTATTATGATTAATGTGTTATTAACATTTAATATTTTTTACATGACTAATGATTAAGTAATTTGATATGTAGGGTATAATATTCTAATTCTATGATCATGTTATTATATTATTATTAACATGATCATGCTTACATATATCCCATGTTTACCCATACTATTATTATAAGATAACCCATTCTTATATATTCTTTTTACAGTTTATGATTATATGTATTATGATTGATGTGTCCAAGAAGGGTTATAGTCATATAGAGACTAGCTGGAGATAATTCAGCTCACTTATGTACCAGTGTTTATGATTGGATATTTTCAAATGCACTAAAATAATACAGTATTTGGGCGTCTCTACTTCTATTATTTTATTTATTCTACAAAATTGATGTAACATCTATGTATTAGAATCAAAGGGTCATTATAAGACGATTTTCATTATATTATCATCACATGTGAGATGTGAATATTGAATAATACGAAATGGATTGTAAATGATTATCATGGAATTTATTTCAAATCCAATAAGATATTAAATGAAATTATAGATATTTCTATGAACTAACCCATTTATTATAATTCAGAAGTCATATTTAGTAATTATGTTGATGAATTCCCAACATTATTTTAATGAAAAGTGAAAACAGATAAAAGGAAGTACAATGTAATTTTATTAGTTGGTGTTATTTAATTTTAGAGGCATTTGAATTTTCCTAGTTTAGATCCAAATATTAATGGGATATTGTAACACAACACGATTTTTAAAAAACTATTCATTATATTTTATACGACCCACTGCCCCTACCTTATATGTTCTGTACGTATTATCATTTAAATATGACTCTTATGACATTAACATTAATTTTTTTAATAAATATGATTAACAAAAAATTATAATATATATAATGTAAATAATAAATAAAAGTTTCTATAGAAATTATTAAGAAATAAGAACCTTATTTTTAGTAATTCTATATCATTCTTCAATAATATAATTTCACAAAAACAAATTTCAATTTATTTTATTGAAATTTTTTTTAATTAATATTTTGAAGCATTGAATTTTTTTAATAAAATTATCTTATTTTTTAATTATCATTTTAAAATTAGCATTGGGTGAATTTTTGAGAATTTTATGAAATTTTTTATGTTTCTCAGTATAGTGAAAATAAAAATTTTTGTAGAACAAATTATTTTTAACTATTCTATTTAAAACCATATGTTCAAAATTGTGTTTGTTTTAATAATTAATTACATTATATTTATTTATAATAATCTAATGATTTTTTAAATAATTTTTGAAAATTAATTTATTATTAAAATAGTTTATACTTAATTTTTTTTTAAATTGCCATTTTATTTTGTTGATTTAGTTTTAAATTTAATTTATTCACTTCTATATTATGCGTCATGATAAATTTATTCATTATTTGAAATTGTAACTCCAATTTATTTAAAAAGTAACATTTTATTATTGTATATTATGAAGTGTAAACTGCATAATTTTTATGACCAATGTAATGGGTAAATTAGGTGGTTAATGATAAAAATAAAATTATAAAGACTAAAATATGACTCTAATACATGAATTAATTTTATTTTATGATTATATGTCATCAATAATAATCTAAAAGTAAGTGATATGGACCTTTTTTCTTTTGTTAGTGACTTTTACCATTATACTATATTATTTAATGAAAATCCAAAAAAAATCATTCTCATTGATTAATTATCTCTAAAATTTTTATATTTTGATAAAATGAGGAAATGTTGAGTTATAAGTATTAATTTTAAGGATAATTATTTTTTCTTGGTTATTTATTTTTATTGTTTAGTGATTAAAAAATTATGTTAAATTATTATGTAAAATGGAAGGAGTTCCATTATAAACAATAAGTATCAATAAAATGATTTTAAAAACTATATGTGTAATATTATTTTGATTGATTTATAGTGTACCGGTTTTTAAAAAAAATATTATAAAATCAGGATATTTTATAATTATACATTAAATTTCCATTTTTATAATGTTTTTAATGTCAAATTGAATGAACAAAATCAAAAACACCTTAATGATATTTTATAATAAATTGTATTTTATTAAATAATTTAAAATTCATAAAAATTATATCATCATCTGAGTGACTATTATATGGGTATAAATATAATACATTTTCTATTTATTCTCATTTATTATATATATAGTAACTATAATAACACCTTTAGAAAACAAACACAGATACGATTGTAATTGTTAATAGGTCAATAGATGTTCAAAAAATGATAAGGTTAAAAATGTGATCTATCCATGTAAAATATTTAATGTATGATATTATTTTGACTAGTACTCATAATATATTACAAAATAATCAATATATATCCATTTGGATATAAATAATTGATATAACCGAATATCATATTTTATGAAATTCCAAGAGTGCATCTCCCCTATATTATAAAAGGGAACCACTTCTTATCAATTTTTAAACATTAATAATTATTTCTCTCAACCAATAAATTCCCAAATACATTCATAAAATAACTACTTATATTATAGAGGCCTTGTTTTCATTTTCAAATAAATTGTAAAATTCTTTTTGATTAAATAGTAAGAGGTTTTTTTGAAGAAGAGTTATCATTCATAAATAAGAATTTTTTATTTATTCTTCCTTTAATAAATTATAAATAAACCTTATAATATAATAATTTTTTTATTCCCATATAATGATATATTATTTTAACATTAAAACATATACCCATCTCCAACCACCATTAAATGGGAAACAATCCATTAATATATAATTTGTTTTCCATTACTACATCTCAAAGATGGTTTTAATGATTAATTTAATGGATATATATATGGTATTAATTATTGATTAAAAATTACTAAAATATAATACATCAATTAAAATCATATCATTCGACTCCCTAAAAAATGATAATGTTGTTTTTGCGACAATTGTGCAATCACCTCTATAAAGTTATGCGATTCGTTTTCCCCACCAAATAACATGGTTTATATATATAAGTATATATAAAGATATAATATTGTCTTTATAGTTTAATTATAATTATATAAAGAAAAATCATAATTTCATTAATTTTATAACGATCAATGAAAAATGGAAATGTACATCATTAATTCGTAAGACCTTCCATATCCCAGAATATATTAATGTTTAATTTTCATAAAAAATTTTATTATTAGTTATTAATAAATAATTAATGAATTAAAATGAATATTATTTGATGATTATAATTTTTGGAATTATTTTGTAATTTTCACATTGACTATAGTCACAGTACCAATGTCATGTTTGATATATGAGATTAACTTCATCAAAAAATATCATATTGACTAAATTAATTATGGAATTTAATATTACATGGCAGTGAATAAAATATTTAATAATAAATATAATTTTTTATGTTTTTAAATAATTAAAATTAGGTAATTTTTCTGAATGATAAATAATCTATATAAAATGACATCTTCAACGTGAGAGACAATTTAAATCGAAAACATATTTCAAAATATTTTAATTAATTATTCCCTAACAATTATTCTACTGTGACCATATTTTCCAAATTATTTTATGTATTTATTTTTATGAAAATAATATAATTATATAATCCATTTTTTCTATGATTAATATATTTTAATGGTTTTATAGGGTAATAATTTTATATAATTTTTTTACATTCTTTAAAAATGAAAACATGAATTTTATATTTTAAAGCATATTTTCCAACCACCAAAACCATTTTGAGATATCTTACATACTTTATAATATTCTATGTAATACTAAAATAAAAAATAGCTTTTTGATAATATTTTATTATTTTAAAATTGGGTTTTAAAATGGAATGGATATATTAATATTCATAAAAGTTTTCTTATGGTTTGATGGAATAATTTTATGACTGTAATGATGAAATAAAAAAGATTACATGTTTTAAGATTATGGTATGGTCCGTTGGTTTTATTTTTGGATGATGATTGGTTCCATTATGATCCATGTTTGTGTGGATCAATTTTAAAATAAAGATTGTTGGTAACATTTATACCCATGGAATTGTAGTTTCTTTATAAACCAAGGTTTTGTTTGTGAGTGATCACCCTCAAATGCCTTGGGTATATAATTCTATCCTATCATTATTCCATTTTGGTTAGTGATATTAAATAATATATCTCATGTTACATACATTCTTTATCTATTCATTATATAGGATTTTAGAAATCTGACGATTTATCATGTAAATATAATGATGATATATTTATAGGAAATTATATCCTAATTTATAAGAGTTAAAAGTATAACTTTGTGAAAAATATTTATGAGTATTCCTGAATGAAATTAATATTGTGTGAGTTTAATTTTATCCAATTAATAATTCTTATGAAATGTTTTATGATATTCTTTTAAAAGATATTAATATTTTGTTGGAAATAAATTTTTGATTTTAATCTGAACTATTTATTTTGAAAATTAATGTTTTTGTAAGTATTAATATATTAATGTTTTTATTTATATATAATTTTTATGTTCCATAAAAAGATACCTATTCTCATTCCACAATGTTAAAAAATAAAATTTTTTTAATGATGACTATCGAATGCACAATTTTTTGATGAAAACTAGTGAGATGTGACATGAAAATAAAATTATTAACATAATATGGGGTTTTTTTAAAATAACAGAGAAATTTTAGATGTATTGACATTATGAGGTAATTTCTATTTTTAATAGAGATTATAACATAGTTACCTAAAAATACATACCTAAATTATCATCTAGAATAGATAGAAATAAATTATAATAATAAATGTCATTTTATGTAATATTTAAGGGAAAGTCCTTACATTTGGTATCAAATAACATGTTTTTATTACTTTAGAAGATACAATGTTATTTTAGAATAATATAAAAGTAATTTAAAAAAATTAATGTTACTATGTTAATGGGAATTATTTTTATTTTGTTAAAATAAAAAATAGTTGAATATAACATGGTTATGGATATCTTAGTGTTTATCCTCATCATAATATGGATTATTGTGATTATAGTTATATACTCAGACTACAGATTTTTTTTGTTTTAGTTAATGGATAGATTTAATAAGAATCAAATTAACAATGAATGTTAACGAAAATGTGGCTGTTTTCTGAATAAGAAACTTAATGGAATGAGAGACGCAGAAAACAATATTTTTTCAATTTTAATATACATATAATTAGTTATAGTATATAATATGGACCTATATGAGTTTATTTATAAATTTAATAATAGATAAATGAAACGTTATAGAAGTTATATTTATAAAAATCACTAATGTAAAAATGTTCAATGTCATAGGTCCAAAGAATGAGTATAAATGAAACAAAATTGACTTTAAATAACATGAATATGTTTTTTTGGTAAATTATGTCATAAAGTAATAATATTTGACTGAAAAAGTACTTTTTATATAAATTTTCTAAATGGTAAAAAGTATCTTTCCAATTATTTAATTTAATGTTTTAAATGTGTGGAGCATAATGATTATTAATATAAATTTCCTATAGATAATGATCAAGAATGAGGTTAGTAAGACCATGTACATAAATGTTTTCTAATGGATATTTTTATTTGAGATGAAAATGTGAAAATGAAAACTAATATACAGACATAATAAATTATATTTTCTTATATTTTCATATTTCTTGTTCATTGGACATGATTCAGAATTGAAATTATATGGAGAAACTATTGTGGATGGTTGAGGAAATGAATATTTAATAGATTTTGGATTGTTTTGATGACTAAAGTGTGTACATATTTGATATAATGAATTATGATTTAAGTATGATAATATAATAAAAATATTTTTTTTATTTTTATGTTTTATTTTATTCTATTTTATTATAATTAATGACATTTAAAGATAATTTTTTATGTCTAGGTTTATGTAACACTTATGTTTTACAAATGTAATATTTTAGGTATAATTCATTTATAATGTCGGACATATGGTTCAGGTTATTTATAAAATATAAAATTTATATGATTTCTTATATTTAGGAAAATATGGGTTATTTTAATATAGGAATGTTTTTTTAATATATAAATAACCATGGGATTGAAATATGATAATTTGAATAATTGATTAGTGTTATTTCAGAATGAGACAACTATAATTTTTGGGTAATGCTATATGATTATGAAAATCTAAATATTATTGGATTTAAATAGGGGACTAATTTTTTACCTATCATATGGTGGAACATATGATATTAATATAGATTTATGGTTATTCATGTTGTTTGTTTGTTTTATTATCTCATATTTTAGATTATAAAAATAAGGAATACATATTTTGGTATGAAACATTATGAGTGATTAATGTTATGTAGAGATAAATGTTGAATTTATCTTCGGATAATATGGGATGAAATAATTTTGATTATTAGGTTTCAACCATTATAGGTAATATATTGAATAATTTTATGGTTTTTTTTCTTCTAAAAAACGATTTAGTTTTATTATTACAAATTCATATTGAATTTTATAGATTAATGCTATATTTTTTTGTATAAATATTAATTCATTTTGGGACATATATTACCTTTTTCTAATAATATTGATTTTTTATAATTTCCAATGATAGAAAAATAACGTGTAATCATTTTCAATATTTTCATGATCTAATAGAAGATAAATCGTGTTGATAAGGATGAAAATAATTATATATACTCATTTTTTAGATGTAAAAGTATTGATTATTGTATAAATATATTAAATGATGAAATTTTATGTAACAAGTTGGAGTATTTTATTTTTTCCGTAGTTTAGTGTCATAAAATCTAGGAAAAAGATATGAAAATGGAAATTTTATCCAATTTCTTTTTTATAAAATTTATAAATTTCCCTATCCACACTACATTAATTTAGGATTTTGTGGTCCTTGATGTTATCATTCACATTCACAATCATTTGATCCATGATCTCTGTCACTATCCAACATTATTTTCAAATTATTATTTCCATTCATGTCTATATATTCACTATCACTAATTTTATCCAATATTGATTTAATTTCATGTGTTACTCTAGATGGCCATCATATTTAACTTCACCTCTTTTCAATAGGATATTTTATATACCCTTTTTAAGATGCGAGTTTCAAATATAGCTACATTCGAATGGAAATTTTTTGTACCAATATATTGTTACAATTGAATAGTTGAAATTTATTAAAGGGGAGATATACAACCTCATGATTTTTAGAAAACAAAACTATGCTCAACCAAAATTATAACAATTTAACATGAAGCCTAAACTAACCATGAAATATTATTATTTAAATATAAACATAATAAAATATTGCATAAATTGGTTGATATGAATAAGAATAAAAAGATATTTAAATATATTTAATCACCCCAGTCAATAGAAATGTGCTGATTAATTCTTAAGGAATAAGAAAATGATTTTTTAATGTAAATTAGTTCTTAAAAAATACATTTTATTCAAAAAAAAATTTTCTACTTTGAATGAGAAAAATATAAATAAATTCATATAAAATATTAGAAAATTTATTTCAGAAAATAAATTTAATTTTTTAAAATAGCATGTTAATCTTATATTATTGTATATTTTTTGAAAATCCCATAAAAATAATTAGTTTTCATTTAATTGTAAAAGCAATTTATTTTTTATGTTAATGTATAGAAAATGAAATTTTATTGTTTTTATTGGTTTTAAAATATTATTAATTTCCATTGATTTATTAAAATTCAATTCTTATATTTTAATTGAATTTTACAATTTAATTTTTTATAATTTTGTTTTTAAAATTCATTTTTTCTCAAAAGTATGTTTTTTCATGTTTTTTTGTTAATAATTAATCATATTCATGAATTTATATGTTTCAAATCATAAAATAGGGATTAAATATTCATAAATATTGGTTAAAAATTTAGTAAATATAATACTTATATTTTTGGGAATTATTATTACTAATGTTAATAATTTTTGTTACATTGTAATGAGTAAATCAAGTAATTAACGCTACAAATAAAATTATATGATATGCAAAATTTCCCAAATAGTTATGTTAATTTTATTGGATTTTTATAGGTCAACTTAATCATCAAATAGTCAAATATTTTTATTTTTTCCCTATGGATATTATTTTTAGCATTATATAATTTTATATAATGAAATATAAAAAATAACAAACTATTTGATTTTTTATATAAATATTTTATACAAAGGTATAGATGTGGAATATGGTTTGTTATAAATATTATTTTGAAATATAATTTTTTATTAATAATTTCATATATGCTTATTTTTTACTGATGTTATAATTACCTTAAATTCTTATTTAAAACTCACCAAATGATTATTTGGGTAACAAAAAATCATTATAATTATTTTCAGAACACGTTATAAAAAATTATTTTAGATACTTATAGATTACACTAACTATTTTATTTTTTTCTTCAAAAAATAATGGTATTTTAAGGGTTAAAAATCAATTTCAATCCTTTATTTATTTTATTAATATCAAGTTATATGAATAGTAGAATAATTACATTAATGATATTTTTTAGTTAACGTAATTTTATAAATTGAATTAAAATTCCTAAAAATACTATAATCATAAATTTGATTAATATATGGTTTAAAATATTATAAATATTTCATTTATGATCAGTTTCACCTTTAATCATAATGTTGTTAACCGATTATTTGCAAAAAAGATTATTATCACCATAAATGTCAAGAAGGATAATAATTGATTGAAACTAAATTATAAGGATAGAAATGTGATATTAATTGGAGAAACATTTAATTCATGAAAAATGTATTACTCATAATCATATTATATTATAATAATATTAATTTTTATCCATTTTATCATTAAAAATAACTTATATTAATTTATTATTTTTTAAAATTTTAAAAGATCACCTACCCACTCTTATAAAAGGGAACTTATTTGTCTCATCTCATCACACATCCTGAACCACATTTTTTCAATAACCTTATAAAATAATTTTCATAAATCCATCATAAAATTATAGATTTATTGGGGTTTAATCCAATTTATGATTTATTTTTGTGTATACAATAAGAGGATATGCGGAAAAGATATATCATTCTTAACAATGTGTTTTTATTTTATTTGTTGTTCCACATCATAAATATATTCTAGAACTATGAATATATAAAAAATAATTATATCGATAATATTGTTCAATTTTAGGTTAATTTCAAAACACATATCCATCTATACCATCCATAAAATTGTATTCAAATCCATTATCCATGTGTATGATAGATTACCATCGTACAAAAAAATGTAATTCGTTTTCCATAAACACATTGAATTGCTGTTTATAATGAAGGATTCAGTATAGATTTATATATTATATTGATGACATATTTATAATTTATAATTTTTAATACATTACATGTTTTATTACCTATCCATTCATTGATTTTTGATAATTTGATTTCAGTGTACTTGTGGACGTCCACCAATATGAAGAGTTTTGATTCATTTTAAACACTAAATAACGTGGATGATATAAATAAATACATATAAATAAATAAAATAGTATCTATTTTCTAATTATATTACTTTAAATATTAAATTATACTAAACTCTTTTCTATAATAACTATTTAAAAATGAAAATTTTCCCCAAATGTATGTTTAACGTATAGTATAAGGACTGAATCATAGATCATTTTCAATAATGTTATATAATTGTTTGTTTTAAAATAATAATTTATTTATAAAAATATTAATTTTTGAATTTTATTATTCTACAGATGGTTAAATAATTACATCAGAGACTATAGTAAACCAACTAGTTTGATTTTGGAAAATTGAGTCAAATGTGGTAAAATCATCCATCTTGAATTTATTAATTGAGGAATTGAATATTAAGATATTGTGACATTACTGAGATATATAGAGGTGATGGAGAGGTCAGGATAGGGGGATGAACGTGGAATAGATGACTCGTGAAGCTTGGCAAATGTGGTTGCGGGGAATGTTTAGATCACATATATTGATCTTGTTGTCCCTCCAACAATCTCAGATTACTATCCTCTGCACCATTTTATCTATAGAGGTAATCCGGGCATTGCATTTCAAATGAGGAGGTTAAATTTCTATCTTATGATCTATGATTTATTCCTGTTTTTAAAATTTATAAGTTTCACCCTCAATGCGTTTCCAATGGAAATCATACAAATCTATTGGATTTGTTGATTTAGAAATTGGCCTACTCAATTTGATGAATATTGCGATTCGTTTCTCCTATAGAAATGACTACCATCATCTTTTTAAGGGGTTCTTAGTTCTTTAGGGATGTGAGACGAATGTCCTAAAATGGTCCCCAATGTTTAATATCAGCACTGAATCCCTTATTGTCCCTAATTGGTTTGGTTTCCCAGGTCTACCGATAAATTTCTTCAAATAACATTCCTACTTCCTTATTGCTAAACATATAGGGAATCCCATTATGTTTTAATCTTATACTCAAAACCTCACAAGGCCACCAGCATCATCTGTGTGTATTGAGGATGAACTTAAGTAACATCTTCCTTCAGATATTTTGATCTAGAATGGAGATACAAGTTTTTTAAAGAAGTGGTATATGAAAACGTACATAGACACGTCTATAATTACTTACATATTGGAATCTCCCTTGGAGGTTGTGGATTTAGGAAGTACCCAATGTTAAATAGTAATATTGTGAATCTTATGACGAGTAAAGGGAAATTAGTTCAGATTGATAATTATATAAGGCATCCTAATAATCAAGTTGAACCCTATAACATTAACTCCCCTATAATGTCTTCTTGTGACCGAGATTCCTTCCCATCACAACCTACTAAATATGATTTTTTCTATGGGACTGTGGATGCAGTATAAAATTCATAACTGATTATAGATAATTTAGGAGCTGTTCCCACTAATCATGAGATAAAAAAAGAGACTCACATTATTTCTAATGATTGTAACCCTAATGATAATGAGCATTCACATCAAATTGAGGATGAATATTTACACAGAAAAGACAGAAAAGGTAAGAATCCTCTTACTGATCTGGATGTTTTTATCATTATGAATCCTAATAAGACTCAAAAAAACATTAATTACTCAATATAGGAGGTAATTTTTTTCCCTAGATCCTCAAGGATTCTAATGGTGTAAATTAACATCCCTCAACTGCCACTGCTCAATGAGAATCTATCTGTATCAGCATCCTGTGAATAATAGAGCTCCTCCTCATTAGATAAAGATGACTCCAAGCTTTGGTTTAAAAAAATAGGACAGGATTAAGCTTAAATATTCCAGTCACGTTATTAATTATGTATTGAAGGATGATTTCTAACCTTGGATTGAGGAACAAGAAAGGATGTCTTTTGGATGATATCGTAACATGTAAATACCTGTTGATGATTATCTAACTATCAGAGAGTGTATGTTAGATCGAGTGGAATAAGATCTTGACTAAAACACTGATTTTTATTATATTTAAAATAAATTGGAATATAGATACTATAGGAACGGTATTGTTTCTTCATTGTTTTCAGTTTTTATGTTGTTCCCATATTTTGGATTCAAGATAATGTGATTTTTCTAATATATGAATCTTAATTATCTTATAGTTATTTGTTAGCTAGATGTGTCTACTCAATAGGGACAAATTCTCTACTGACATCTAAGGATGTTTTATAAAACAAATGTGTCTTTGGAAATCATTTTCTATGATTTAGAATGACAGTTCATTTAGCAGTGGACTCGGTACATCATGAGATCTAGTTTCTTCTCATCCAATGATGTTGTCAGGATCATCTGTAGGAGTGTATCTGGGCTTGCGTGGCTATTTTGATATCCTTATTAGAGTTCTTTTGGTGTGAAACAATATTTAACTATCCTGGTTGTTCTAAATTTCTAAATCTCCAAGAGGTATGGTACCATACTTACGGTTGTTTCATGGGTGCTTTGTGAGTCATCGGTAATCATCTACTTCTCTTGTGTGGTGATGACTACTAAAATTATCCAAGGAATGCTTTATCATGGTCTTGAGATTTTGAAAGAATTTTCATGGGCTATTTTTGATGAAATACATTACACGAAATATCATGAAAGAGGGGTGGTTTGTGAAGAGGGTATAATTTTTGTTCCATCAATGATCAAGATGGAGTCAGAAATACAGGGAGTTAAGTCAAGATTTTTTGGATGTTGGAATGATGATAGACTAGTTTTCTTCAATGAAGTCATGGTCATTGGGGGATATCCCCTGGCCTTGAAATGATGGTTATGAGGTATTACTTGTCACTTTTGATCATGTTTTCATTTTTTCTCTTGCTAGTACATATTCATTATACCTCATATAATCAACATGCTTTTAAATTTTGAATACTAAATTTTTGGGGGCATGGCTTCCACTAAAGCTCTAATCCATTCTAAGTAATTGGGTATTAAAATTTAATAAAAAAATTAAAATCATAAATAACCATGAAAATGTATTGTAAACCAGTAAATAATTTACAACATAATTTTATTTAATAAGATGAAGACTATATGTGACAAATAAAACTCATTATGGGGGAAACATACTTTGAATCCTTATATTAAAATGTATTTATGATTTAATATCATATAATATTTATTTAAAGCTCATATTTTATAAATTAATTTATGAATGTATTTAGATGTATAATAAAGAATTATAATGGAATTTTTATGTCTGTTTTATCCCTATTAATGGATTTCAAAATGTAACATTTTATTTAATTCATGGACATTATATTGAAAGGAATCAATGGATGATCAATTATAATTTAAATGGAATAAAAAATTTTCATACTTTCATAAGAATTATTTTTTTTCAATTTATTTATAAAAATCCATTTTTACAAAAAAGAAAAAAATAACATTACCTATTTTATAATTATTTTTCTAATATTTTCTAAATATAATAGATAATTTGGTATTAATAAATGTTTTATTATAGTAGAATAAAATAATTTTATGTCTAAAGATGAAAATTATTGATTCTATGTTTTATGATTTGGTTATGATTCATGGAAATTGATTATAATTACGTGTAGTTTTATTATAAATAACGGATTGGTTGTATGATTATAAACCAATGATAGTTGTTTATGTTATTAACCATGGATAAGTTCTCTATTATAAACCAAGGATCGGTAGGTCCACAATAGCCGTCAAATGAATTCGGTGCTGAAGTCAATGGTAATATTATTCTATTAGTATAATTTAAATGAAAAATTAGTCCACAATATACTTATAACTATTATCTAGGATTAAATGGAGTTTTAGAGATATATTTTCATTTCATAAGGTAGGTCAAGGATCTTATGTTTAAAATAATGTAAATGTTTCTTTTTGAGGGTGAAAAGTATAAATTTTTGATTTTTTTAGTTTTTTTATGACTACAAAATAACTTTTATGGGTTTTAGTTTTCTTTTAATGTATATTAATAAATGTTTTATGAAATTATGTCTGCAGATATATTGATATAATTATATTTTGAGCACAAACATTTATTTTTGAAATGAAAAAATTTTAAGTCTGTATATACTATGAATTTAATTTATTCCATCACTTTTATGTGTTCCTTATTGAATATTTTTTATGTAATGGAAATTTTAAAATTTTCATCATATGGTTTTATGGAATAATTTTTAAAAATTATATTGTCATCATGAATATGGTAAATATGTTTCACAAACAAATGTTTCACAAATTATATGTTATGCTTATTCATAAAAATTGATATTAAGTGTGAGTTTCCAATTTGTGAAGCAATACATAATTATATAGGGTGAATAAATATTTATATAAAACACTAAAACTAAAATATCATTAGGAATTCATGAAAATTTATATTGATTTAAAATTTATTTTTTGTATTGTTTATGTCTAGATCAATACAATGATGAAGATAATGATGAAAGATATAAATATTCATGAAGATGTCATAACAAATGATGAAATAATAATGTGAATATTTTATAAAAATTTCACTAAATATAGGAAGAGATTTTCATTTAATGTGAGGGAATTGGTGATAGTGATTATGATATTAATGATAAATGTTCCAATGATTATGGGGTTGATATATTTTTTATTTAAAAGGTGAATGGTAAGACTTGGTATAGATATTAATGTAGAAACTATAATGTGGAATAAAAGGAAACTAAAATTGTGCTCATTCATATTGAGTAATTGAAATGTTTTCATTTTAATATTGAAAATTATGGGAAATGGAAGGCGATGTATATGAAAGAAGACAATTCTGTAGAAAATTCGGATGTAGTACCTAATGTAAAATGTAGTTTCATAAATTATATAAATGATCTCTATAAATATCATCATAAGTATAATACACATTATATAAATTTGGAATAGAAAAATTAATTGGTGGAAAATAATTTCATTTTGAAAATAGAAATATGTTTGTGGATGACAAGAAAAATATTGATTGAAGATTTAAAATGATGAATATTTTGAATTCTATAAAAAATGATATGCTTAGGGGGGTTATCAAATATCATCTTCATCTAATGATATTATGTCCAAGAATATATAAAAGCATTTTTATATAAAATTTCATGTATATGGGATATTTTTTTTCCAAATCATAAAATATGAAAATCCTGAGTTTCTTAGAAATCCAATCTTGATTCAAAAATTTATATAAGATGCGACTCTATTAAGGAAGATAATAATTATAGTATAATAATGATTCTATTTTGTTTCTAGTAAATTTATTGTTCACTAAAAAAATCCATGAGTGGTTGTAAATTAATTGACATGTAATTGTTTATAGTTTAAGAAACCATGATGTTTTTAAATGATGATATGATTTTTATAGATACTGGTTGCTCTATGGTGGATTTTGGAATACAACAGTGATGTGTCAGTTTATAAAAAATGTAAATGTAATTGGAAGAATTGATTAAGGTGGATTCCACTCACTCAAATAACAAAACACATTATCAAATTTTAAAATAGACACTAAATACTAGAAAATGATTAATAACACAAGAAAAAATTTCTAAATGATATAGTTTGCTAAGTTATCATTTTGAAGGGATTATTGTGATGCTGGTATCTGAATATTTCATGACTGAAAAATAACAATATCATTAAGATAAAGTGGAACAATTCCATGTAAAGGCCCCTGTCATTGAAACTACCATCTAATTCATAATAAAAGAATATACATGGACATTAGGTTTTTGGTGTTTATCCATATGAATAGTGAACTGAAATTTTTAATAAATATTTAAAACTAATGTTATAGTACATTGATTTTTTAAACCAATTTTTCAGAGAAAGTGGGTGGAATTAGATCAAATGTAGTTATAAATGCTAAATTGAAATCCCAAAGTGTTGTGTTATGTATGTACTAAAATATAATCCATTAATTTTTACAAAACATTGATGATGTTTATCAGTCTAATCACCAAATAAAGTGTAAAATAATCTCATTATTTAATGAAAACATATAAAAAATCATCTCATAAACAGAAGACATAATGGTTTATTATTCTAGAGAGTATATATATAAACATATTATTTTGAAAAACATATTAAAATGTTTACAGAATTATACTCATTTATAAACTTCTATATATATCCCAATTTATATATTCATCCTCACTGTATATAATATATAATGATAATAATGGGGTGATCATAAATTATTAGTTTTTGGAAATACATAACATAATGTATTTGTACATTAAATTGAAGGAAAATAATAGACATATATATTAGTAAATTTTAATAATACTAGGTATGATGACAATAAAAAACGATGAAGTAAAATAATATAAAACATGTATCATTAATGAACCATAAAATTAAATTTTTGGATAAAAAAATTACAATAATATTATTTATTTTGAAGATAACATAATAATAATGAATAAATTCAAAATATACCATTGACATGAACAAAATGCTTTTAAGGGTAATTAAATGAATATTATAAAATTGGAATAACATGATAAAAAATATTAATGTTATATAGATTTGTTAACATCATTATTAATTGAAACAAATATAGGAATAGTAAAACATGTATGAGAAAATCCATCATGCTAGTTCTAGTAGAAAAAATATATTTATATTCATTCATTAAATGTGAGAAATCCCATAAGGCTGAGGGTTATGTTAAAAATCATTTTATGTACATACCTATCTATTTCCTAAGATATAATCTTAATCCAATGAATTTGGTGGTGATATTTGAACCCACTTATCAATATCCATAAATATTCATACCTTATAAAATCAAACCAGAACATTACATAAATATAAAATTGATGAAGAGTTGGTTTATTACAAGTTCATATGATATGATCTTAAGATATAATATTATATAAAATTATTATTTCTCAAAATGATTCATAACATAATATAATATGTTGGGTGATCAATACATCCATTCATTAGATATTAATATTATAGGAGAAGTAGAATTGAAATTAAAAAACAATCAAAAAACCTTTTTAATAATTATTATAAAATATGTTATGTGATTTACATGAAAAAATATTTGTATTATATTAAATATAATAAATTTTGAAAATATTATTATAAATTCCACCAAGTAATGTATACTCGAAAGAAAATATAGATTCAAAATAGATGATTAAAAATATATAAAAACAAAATACATTAAAAAAACAGATAATGGAAACATGAAAAGAAAATATTTTCATATAGGAGAAATAAAAATAAATTAAAAAATTCACATTTAAAATAAAAGTGACAACATGAAAATAAAAAAAATTAGAAAATTAGAAAATTTGGAGTAGATGATAAAACATTATATTAATTAATTAAGTAAAAAAATTT
The DNA here is from genome assembly GCA_963277665.1 of Viscum album. NCBI lineage: Eukaryota > Viridiplantae > Streptophyta > Magnoliopsida > Santalales > Viscaceae > Viscum > Viscum album. Next base: position 882,435,726 of record OY728166.1, read on the forward strand.
ATTTATTTCTAAATAACCATATTCAACACCCACATCATCAAATAAGATGAATAAAAATATAAATTACATTTATATAATATAATAAAAGGATAATTGTTGATAAATATAGGTTTATTTTACTATAGTGAAAATAGTACGTTGGTGGAAAACAAAAAAAATTGATTAGAATGATAATTTAATTAAAATTAAAGGGAATTTATTTTAACAAAAAAAAATTTAAATGAAACTGTGAAAACATATAAAAAATGATATACTATGAATCATTATTTACATAAAAAAATAAATATTAATAAATCATAATGTATTTAGAATTTATAATATTTTAAACCTAAAGGACAATCGACAAAGAGAATTGATTATAAACCATAGAAGAGTATTTAATAATGGAAGACCCATTATAAAATTAACAATTTTTAAATTAAAACTATATATATTCCTAAAAATATAAATTTTCTATAAATCACATTTATCTATTAATGAATCATTTGAAGATAAATTTTATGTCACTATATATACCATATAAATAAGAATCTGGGTCATAAAATGAAATCATATCTCAATGATGTGAATTTATAACAAAAAACTATTACATAATTATCTTTTTTCAATCAAAAACCAAAGATGAATTATAAATAATAAAAAATTATACATCTATAAAGATAAAAAAATATTATTTTAATTTAATTTTTTTTATAATTTACTCCATCAAAAATAAAACATGTCATATAACATAACCATGTATTTATGGTCTTAATTTTAGACAAGGAGACATGAACCATAATTCCCTATTTAGTCAAATGCACTATTAACTCCTTTATAATAAACCTAAATTATATAATTTTAATGAACCATGCTCAAAAATAAAAAAAATTATAATTATAATTCATAATACTTTTCTATAGGTATATTAGATAGTTTTTTTTTAATATTTCCCCTCATGGGGTGTTTAATGTTTTTACTTTTTATAGTAGTTTGAGTAGGGTTTTATTGGTGTAAATAAATATTTTAATGCTAATATTTCAATGATAATTAAATGCAATACAATTAATGAGTAATAGATATTTATTTTTTAATATTTCAAATCATTATTTCAACAGTATTTATCATAAAAGTTAAAACTGACATCAATCATTTTTTCGATGATTTTCAACCAATAAATGGTGGTATTATAATTACTGATTTAAATAATGATGTATTATTTCCAAAAAAATAATTAATTCCATATATATGATATATTATTCCTGAATTATTTTTACATAATAATCATTTATATAATTTCGATTCATTATTCAAGTAGGTGGTAAGAACAACCAAATCTGAACCATGCATAAATTATATTGGTGAGTCTGGTAAATGATGTGTTCATATTGACATAATGATGATCATCTCCCCAATCATGACATCGTCATGTTACACTGAGAAAGCCTTGGATTGATGACTAGCTACCTAAATGTTATTTGGATAGATATGAACCCCTTATAGGATATTCTTTTAAAGTGGTATATATAAGGATCAAGATGGGGAGATGTACACCATAAAGGTTTTACACAAAATGCTCTCATGATAGACTTCAGTTCAATAATTACTATGGGATATGGGTTGTGGTGGTTGAGTTGCTTGATAAGAGGTGATGAAATTATCTTATGGTGGATTTTCATGTGTCTATAGATTGTTTATGGTGTATGACCATTGTTTTTAAGTAGAAGCATAGAAATTTCAACAAGGAACTTGTAAGGTGAATTTTTAAATTCTTCGTAGTATGGCTGAGTGAGCCCTTGAGGTGGTGAATATAGATCTATTCCAAGTGGTTTTAATTGAATGGATATGTTCCAATGTTAGATTGTGTTATTGCGGTTGTTGGGAATAAAAAATGTTGAAATTATATTGAAATGTTGTCTAAGTTTTTAATAATACTAATTCATCCTTTTATTGTGATCTTGTATGGGTATTTTATCCAAGAAAGAAGGTATTGAGGGGAATGAAAATCCTTTTTTTAATGTACAGTGAAAACATTGACATGAGTTAAGAAGGAAAGATGGGAGATAGAAGTAGATAAGAGGGATTAATGTCCAAAAATTCTTTGAAAAAAAATCTTAGAAGATCTAGGGAATATAGCTCGAGGATGAGCTATGATAAGGGATGATGTTGTAAGAAACCTTCATTTTCCAAGTAGGAATCCTTTTAATTTTTTGATCAATATGGGTTGTTTTGAATTTAATTCTTGGCTTAAATTTATTTAAACCATCAAAAATTAACCACCATAAAATTTAACATGGTGAAATAGGATTTCACCATGTCAAATTTGATATCACCATATGTATGATTTCACCATGTGAAATTAGATTTCACCACATGTAAAATTGATCAACATGAAAGAGCATTTCACCATGAGAAATATGTATTTAATTATTTTAATAAATTGAAAGGAATTAAATGAAAAATTAAACCAATGAATCATGACATAATGTTAGGATTCACATCATGTAATTATCATGCGCAACTTATTAAAATATTGAATCAGGTGTCATGTAACCTTATGATGACCCTTCTTATCTACAACATAGAATTAATGGACCACCCTTTTCGATACAGAGCATCCATTCACCTATTCCATTGTCCAAAATGACTTGTCACGCCTCCCCAAAGAACCAAAACTCCTCGTTGCACCTCCACAATGCTTTCTCCAAGGACCTAATCCCCTCCTTACACCACCGTCTTCGACCGAAGACCTTTTTCACACCTCTTGGTTATGGGTGTTCTTCTCGTTTCAACCTATCTTTCTATTCTCCTCCTCATAGAAGTTAAAAGAATGATTTTTTCTTATGTTGAATCTTGATATAAATATGTTTAATCTAGATCTTGGCTTGTTGTATTTATATCTTGATGTAAGTTATTTTGTTTCTTTTATATTTGGATTTAGGTTTTGGATCTAGACTACATTCATTGTTGCGTTCTAGGTTGATCTGCTTCAAATTGGGGTTTTCTGTTGGAGAGTGTTATTCAACACCTTTCTTGAGTTTTTTGGTCTATAAATACAATCACAAATTTTTTTATTACATATATGTGTATGTAATTTCTGATTTTAAATAATTTATTTTTAAATTGTGTTTTTGATTAAATTAATTAATTTCGTGAATTAATTAATTTAGTGACATTATAAATTATGATACTGGGATTATAGACATTGAATAAATATTTGTTAAATTAATTATATAGTAATTTATATTTACTAAATTTATTAATCAATTGGAGAATCAATTAATTTGAATGGATGGTATTATTAAATTTTGATTTGAAAACATTAATTTTTATGTTAACTATGTTGAGATATTTAATGATGAAATTGAATAATTAATTAAAGAATAAATTATATTTACATTGAAGATGTAAAATAAGGATAAATAATTTTAGAATTGATTAATAGAGATTTTTTTGATTATTAGATTTATTATGAAGGGTGAATTAACTAAAAAATTTATTGGGCTTGATAAATTAATCAATATTGTACAATTAATGGATGAATTAATTAGAGACATTGAATTGTTTCAGATGAAATTATTTAATTATTGAATTTATTTATTGGAGTATTGTGATTATATAATTGTTTAATTAGATATGTGGATTAATAAATTGGTCACTTAATCAATGAGGCAAACGTGATTATTTAATTACTAAAATAATTAATGGTATTAATTAAATTACAAATTAATTAATGTGAATAATGATTTTTTTAATTGTTGAATTAAATATATAGATTTATAAATTGATGAATTAGTTATTGGGGCTTATGTGAATATTTAATTGTTAATATTAATAATGAGAATTAAATAAATTAATTAATTGGGGAATTAACTAATGGATATTTGTTATTATTTAATTAGTGAATTAAATTGAATGATTAATTAATTAAAGACATAAATAGTTGGAGTATGTGATTATTTAATTTATAAAATAAACAATGGGATTAATTAGTAGATGAATTAATTAATGGATAAAGGTAATTATTCAATTATTTAATTAAATAATGGGATGATGTATTAATTATTTAAATAAATACTTAATTGATTAATTTTAAAATTAAATTTTAGAATTAAATAATAGGATTAATCGTGATTAATTAATTATTTAATTCATTAGTGGAAGTTATGGAAATAAATAAATGGTTATTTAATTAAATGGAAATTAATAAAATTAACTAATTGGGAAATTTATTAATGTAATGGTTGTGGATAATTATTTGGTGAAATAATTGAATTAGAAGATTTTGGTTAATTAACATGTGTTTTAATTAATTCCTTGGATACTTACAATTAATTGGAGAATTAATTACAGGGAATGGATACCATTAAATAATTGTGGAATTAATTTTCGAAATGGATGTGAAAAATTAATTAGTTTATTAACTTAAGAAGTTGAAAATGATTAATTAATTGGTGAATAAATTAATTTAATTATTATAATCAAATAATTTTTGAAATAATTGAATGAGGTAGACCAGATAAATAAATTTTGTGGTTAATTAGTGAATTAGAGATTTGAGATAATTGAATTTTGAAATATTTAAGTGATTTGGATATTATATAGCATGAATAATTAGTTGTTAAATTTATTATTTGACATTATGTTTTTGAATTGAAAAATTAATTGTTGAGTTAATTATTGATGTGCTGAAATATTTGAATGAGATTGTTAATGGGAATTGATAGTGGAATTGGAGAGGGATATCTCTCTATTATCTAGTGCTTATGAGGACCAATTCAATCCAAGGAGTCTAAATATCAACTCATATGTCTCGAATTTACAGGATTCTTGGCAAGTACCACTTACTATGAGGATGTTGAAGGATGGAGACTCGAATTATTTGAATGGATTTATATCCTTCTATAGTTTATTGTTATGATCATTTGTCTTCCCACAAAATCGAGTCACTCATCACATAGTCAGAAAAAGAACCGTAGCCCATGTTTTGGCTTGGAAAAATGAAATCTTAGAAATAATCAAACTATATATGTATTCATTAATTTTTCATGTTCTATTTTGAAAAGGTGTTATGCCCAAGAAAGTGTTTGATTTAGTTTATCTCTTCATTACTATTTGGGGTTTCTCTGAACTGAATTGTATCTCTATGGGATGTGATTTTTTCAGTTTTTTATTCCCCTCTATGGATTTGGAGGGTTGTTCATAGAGTGTTGGCTCAGTTAATATTAATCTGAAAACTCATAGGATTTGGGAGTGGAGTATATTGTTTAATATTAATTACTTTATAGACACATTTACATAGATTGGGATCAATATTTAGGGACTTAATTGGGTTTTGTGGAACTCTAAGATTCTGTATGATAAATCTTATACTATCGGAATTCCAATAGGAATGGATTTGGAAACTGAATAGATGAACTTCAGACAATTTTTTAGAATATTAGTGAAATTGACTTATCTTTTCATTTTATTGACATAATTTTCTTCTCCACACCCAAGGATGAAATCCTCCACATGATTGTGTATGAAACAGTTACACTATTTTGTGAATGTTGATGTATCATTGGACACTCCATGTCCAACATTCAAGGGAAACTATTATGTGATAGATTTCATTTAAGGGGGCATGATATAGAAAATTTTGTAAGTAATTAATTTAATTTAAATGATTTGGTTGTTGATAATATCGCAATAAACCAGGATAAATATAAAGGTATTAGTCATGTTGATGACCGTGGTACATCAATAACTGGAACTGAAAATCTTGATTGGATTTTTATTAACAGTCCTAGACATGAACTATCCCATGATATGATGCATATCAAAAGGTCATAATAATAAGAAGAATACACTTTATATGATGTGATTTTCTCATTACATGTTGTTTTAATTGGGGGTATGTCGAAGGACTACGAATATGTTGATTCGGATGGGAGACAAGTTGTAAATGAAATTTCTGCTCAGGCTAAGAAAGATGATTGTCATTGGATGGAGAAGACTGTAGTTTCCTCAAAATTTTGTAAATGGAAGAAGAAATTAGAGGCTTATATTTCATCAAAATGAATGTCCGAGAGAGCTCATTATGATAAACATATCCTTGATAACAGATCTGATAATGAGTTGCAATCACCTTGTCAGAAAAATTTGAATAAATATTCTTCTTTTTACACGAGTGAAAAATTTAAAAGTTTATTATAGGTTTCTATTGAGTCCATTAAATCAAATAAACCATCATTATTTGTGTGGTCTTTGAATCCAACCCATATCAGGGATGTTTTTAATTTCAAGTGTATAAAATCCTCTATTTTGATGAGGGATGGGGCATTAATGGTGCAAGGGCTATGACATATACTCCTAGAAAGTCAGCTGGACATGTCCTAATTCTAGAACATGGGATTTATAATTACCTAAGATTACATATTGGCTTATTTCTTTGGAAAAATGAAGATAGAAAGGACGTGACATTATCTTTATCACCATGTGTAGTGATAGAAAAGGATGCCATAGCCTTGGATACAAGATTAGTGATGAAAACTGTAGATGCAGTGAAATTTTCAGGTTCCTTGGGAGAAGTATTTGTTCAAACAAAGAAATAGTTAGCACTCATAATGATTTTTAGGCGCTCTCCTGTGGGGAAGTGAGGAGGATTTACATCTTAATGTTCATGAAAGTGATAAATATGTGTTGAAATCATTCAGTGGTGAAGATCTATCCATTGATGGAGTTAGACCATGGATACATGCCAGATCATGGAGGAGGGTGCAACACACTCATGATTCTTAACTCAATAACTAATAACCACACAATTACATTAGTAATTCAAAATTGATTTGTTAAATAAATACCCTTAATTAATTCATTGATTATGATTAATAGTTTTGTGAATTAATTAATTGTGTGTAAATGTTTAATTAATGATTTGAATTAATTAATGGATTTGGAATGATTATTAAATTTCGAAAATTAATTAATTAAATCGACTTGATTAATTAATGATTGTATTAATTAATTGTTATAGGTTATGACAAATTAATTAGATAATTAATTAATTTAATGGATTTAGTTAATTAGATATTGAATTAATTAACATAATTGATGTGGTCAAATACTTGGTTAATTAATTGAACAGATTGTTATTATTAATAATATGTGGAATTTAATTAATGAAATTGATGTGATTAATTATTCAATGTATTAATTAAAGGAAATGGGTTATGATTAATTAATTTGTGAATTAATTAAATGGAAATGGTTAATTAGTTGTTGAATTAGTTATAGAGATGGAATAAAAAATTAATTGTTGAATTAATTTATGGTTAGATAAGATTAATTAATTGTCAATTAATTAATGGATTTTTTAGTGACATGGATATTGATTGTGATTATGTTGGGATGGAGTATCACATGTGATAATAGAGGTTTGATAATGGGATTACTAGTATAGTACTATGTGAGCTTCTGATAATTGTTTTTCCAATGACTGTGTGAGCCATTGAGGAATAAGACCACATGAGATTATATTTGTTTTCTGAAGAACCTCATGAGCATTCAAGGGAGAGGATTGTGTGAGATTCTATTTTTTTAATGAAGTACCATGTGGGCCTTTGGGTAAAAAGATAGTGAGCGGTTTACCATTTTCCCTACATGGAATTTATACTTCTTTTTTTGTTACTCAATATAGACCCAGGAGGTTAGAGCCCATAGTGCACATTAGCCATACCAGACCAATTTACACAATAAGGATAAATCATTAAATAGAAAAAGTTTACTTTATTACTTATATTATTTTCATTATTCATCTACATAGACTATTATTTACAAGAATTTTATATAAACTATTTTTGGTGGCCTACTGAGTTAGACTCACACCTTACTCAAGCGGCCTAATTTGTACCTGAATATTGATTTTGTGTTATAGAATGGTTAAGGTAAAAGGTATTGTGTTAGATGGATGAGTTGGGATGGATCCTGGATAAGGAAACCAGCATGGTTTAAGACCCACTTGGGAATTGTCATTGTTTTTACATTTGAGTGTTCATTTGAAACAAGGAACATACCTAGAATGGAATTTCTACTATTTAGTTGTGACATTTTATTTCTGGTTTTGGTCATCTTCATGTATTTATTTATTCTATGGATATATATAAATATGCATTCGATACTCTTTTTATTTATACTTGTGTATTAATCTAATAAAATTAAGAAAGAGTTATAGTCACCCAATGATTGATACTAGAACCTCACTACTATCTGGAAGCCTCTGGAATATGGAGAAGAGCACTGGAGGTCTTATGGAGAAAATGTTCAGGGAAAAATTGGGTGGAACCCTTGTCGGGGCCATATATACCTATTCCCCCATATGTTGAAGTAGCATTTTAATAAAAACATATGATGTAGGTCAAGGGTGGTATTGTTTATTGGGATTAAAAATCCATAGATCTACTGAATTACCCAATTCGTGAGAGATACCAAATATTTCTCAATGATTATTTCATAGGATATATAGATTATGTGGATTATGATCCAAAGGACCCACATGTGTGGATTTATGTTATTTCCTACCTTATTAATGTATTTAAATATTTTTGTCTCTATATATATATTTAATTTTATATATTCACATATAAATATATTTCTAAATAATTCCACATTTACAATTTTATTAGGATCACTATCCTAAGGATTGAATATGGTTTCACATTATTTATTTTATTTATAATTTCTAGTTTTTTGATGTCTAGGATGATCCAATTTAAGAAAAAATATCCTATGAAATGATATTTATTTATTCATCTTTAGGGTGGAATATTGATATTAATTATTACTCTTATACATACACCTCTAGGGGTGTCTATACCTTATGTATACTATTTAGGATGATCACATATTAAATGATGGATTGGGTATAAGACAAGATTTACATGATCTAGTGGAGAATCTCTTGTGTATTATTTTGAACACGTTGGATTAGATTGGTAGGGTTTGGGGGTGCTATGTATGTGGTCTAGATTTAAGATTGTAGGAGATCTTGATACATTTCATCAATACAGTTTATGGAATATGTTATATTAAATTCCCCCAATATCCCATTACTATTTTTATGAATGAAAAGTATATTATGAGTATAATAATGTTTCATTTATTATTACATTTCTGTTTATATTATCATATTCTAATATATTTTCCTTTACTGATGTTATCGATAAATTTTTATTTCCATGTTTTTGTATTCTCATATTGTTGAAAAATATCACCAAAGTATAACCTTATCCCCTTGCTTCAAGTTGGTAGCATCTAGCCTGTGGAGTGGTGTGATTTACTATTTGTAGAGAACCATCTCAAGGAACTAGATTAACAGAATCTTGAACAATACATTAATGTTTGGTATCAAAATGATTCTATTACTATTGTATTAATATTTGGGATATAGTCCATAAGAGTATTTAGAATGTGTCAAAATCTATGAGGAAATTTGGATAGGTTCATCGAGAAAACTTGATCATGTATGATATCCAGTTCATGAGTATTATATTATAGTTTCTATAATCTACAATTTTTGGGTTTATATTAGTTTCTCTTTATAAAATTATAATTTTGTAGTTATTTTATTATTTTTTGTATATTTCTATCTTCTGGACCACTGGAAATATTTAAGTGATTAATTTTGTCACGCAACTAGCATAGAAAAGAGTTATATAATCAATCATATTTGGAATAGAGTATTCAATTTTCATAAACCTTATAATGAGTTTATTTACATATGATATGTAAAATGTTCTAATGATTCAATAGAAAACTATATGGTTTATTACTATAAATGAAATTGGTGTCCTTATACTCAATTCAAATGAAATGCATACATATATAATTTTGATTACAAATAATTGAAATTAATGTTGACATGTTTGATTGAGAGGTTGGATACTCAGTCTTAATGCCCAAGAGTTGACGTTACCATAGTAGGGGGGACAAATATTTTGAATCCCATGTGGTGGACATATTTTATAGTGATGTTTCTTGTTATTTTATTTAACCAACCATGATTTATGGTGATCGAGTAAGATCATTGAGTATGATGTCGATATTAACATGGATGTTTCAATTGAAAACAAACATGTGGGGGTATTACAATATATATATGCATAATGAGTGTCTATTCTATATCCTTTTATGTTTTTTATGTGACCCTCTAGGGAGAAGAACCTATGAAATATTTGAGAGGATTTGAAACCCTAGTAGCCTGATGTTTGATATTATTGAACCCCATTATTATGTTTTATCCATACATTCCTTGTAGGGGTTTATATTTTATCAGATTTGGTGTTACTGAGATACCCTATTATGAGATATGATTATTAGGTCTAGGAGGGTTACCTAGATGAAATTTCTATTAAGTTAGACCCTGTAAGGTATATGTTTATTTTATTTAAGGAAAACCAATTAGTGGGGTTACCTTGGGGTTACAAATTGATATTTAGTTAGTGAGCTTCTGCAGATGCTCATTTTGAGAATGGAGGGTAGGATTTCTCTATTTTATGCGTTATATACATAATGAATCCTTTTATTCCTATGAAAACACCTAGTATTATATGAAAACCAGACTAAAAATGACACGAATGACTACTTGGGCTCTTGGACTAGTTGACTAGTGCTTATTCTTGAAGCAATTCAATATAATAATTGGATGATTCTCATTATAGAAAATGATGTTTGGTGATGGTTTTTTGTGGGTTAAATCATGGATTTGGTATGGTGGCCTATCATGAGAGTGATTTTTAATGGATATATTGGAAAAATGAAACTGACATACCATATTGTATGGTCTAGTTGGATTTGTTAGAAAAAAACTCATGAGAAGGTATGTACACCCATTTTACAATGAAAAGTAGAAAATCATCACAACTATTGTGAGTAGTGCCAATTTTTTCATAAATTATTGAGTAATAATATGTGATAAATTGTCAAGTGATTTCCATTATAATGTTTGGGAATAGTTTTTATTTTTATGATAACATTTGTAAGGTACCTCCATGGAAGAGGAGGCATTAAAAATAAATCTGGTGGTGTAAGGTGGTTGACATGTGTTTGGACATTGACACATGATATTAGGGTACATGATGTCAAGCATTGGTTAAATGAATGCATAACCTTTTTTAAAATGAGGGTAGCTGGGATAGAGATATAAATTCCTTTAAATGAAATAGTATTATACTATTACTTTATATATGTGTGTGATCTGTTCTAATATAATCATGTGTATGCTAAGAGTGCATTGACTATGAAAGAGCTCAGTTCACTTTTTAATTATCATTAATTGTTTAATGAAATAACATTTCATGTTCTCTATTGAGTAATGGTATAAGGTAACCCATATTGTGGGGAGTGAACTACTTTACTCTTATGGGTGTTGACCAACATTTTATATAAATATACATAATTTTAAGTGGAAACAATTATCGAGAAGTTGGGATGGGAGATATCTTAATTATTTCATGTTGGTGATATAATATGTGTTTTTCTTTCTTTCAATGAATATAATTCAAATACAGGTGGGGTGTGGACCTTTCATATTTCAATTTATTTTTGAGTTGTGATAAAAGTATTCTTATTGTGGGGAGTACTAGATCAGTCACAGTTAAACATCTTCCTTATTAAAAGAGTTGTTAACGATGAGAAACATGTCACTAAGAACACAATATAGAATAGTTATTTTCATTCTTTTGAGAAGAAAATGTTTATTATTATTTATCAAGGGTTATCTAGGATGATATGTTGAAATGTTTTTATTGATCGGGCGACTGTGCTGCTCTGTCTTCCTCCTCTCTCTCGTTAGGGATCATTTGATCAATAGCTGGAAGGGGGGCTAGCACCATCTATGACATCATCTCCCACAACATTACTCTTATTCCTTATTCCCTACAATTTATCCCTTACATTTTTTCTTCCTTTTTCCTAATTTCCCCATTACTTTATTCATGTCTAATTCCATTGGTGGCCTTGGCCCCTAGTGGAGCCCTCATGAGCTCGTCCCCTACTCTGCCCACCTAGTCGGCTCTGTTTCCAACCCCACATATTTTGGGTGAACTGGTTCATGTTAGGACGGTTTGGGATATGATGTAAAATTCTTATGGGATTCCCATATCCATGGATTCTGTGTAGCCACATTGTGGTTTCTAGAGGTCAAGTGGGAGGTCCTGGTAAATATTATTCTTTATCGAGGCCATGTATGATTCATTATTACTATGGCATAATTTTTCTCCATAAAACTCTAGGTCATACTACAATGATGGTTTCATGGAGGCTCTAGGATGTGTTCTTGTTCAGACATAGTGTTCTGGGAAGCGATTCCAGGTAGCCATATGAGTTGTGGGGGTTGTCTAGGATCTTATATGTGGATCTTTCTAGTGTGGAACTATGAATGATTACATGTTAGTGACTGAAACGTATACTTTGGATCTGGTTTTGTTTTAGTCTTATTTCTATCGTCATTGAATGATTTTGGTTTTTGGTTTTTCCATTTTATGTGATTCGAAGACCTCTGTTGAGTGGTGTTTAGATTGTAGCAACGATGATTTTGATGGGCAGTGTTGACATCAATGTTGAATTTTGTAGTATTTCAATTAGGATTGAATGTATTTATAGGTTACTTTTTCCCAGTCACCAAATCCAGTGGTGATAGATGTCATCAAAGAGGTTGGTTCTTCAATAATTCCAAATTGTAGGCAAGGATGGTAGATATAGGTGGAAAGACACTAGCGGTCGTAGGTGGTCTTTGGCTAAAGGCCTCCTCGGTGAAGGTGTCCTTTTTTTATTTTAAAATTTGGCTGAAACCTTGTATTTCGGTAGCCTGTGTGAATTTTTTGGTTACCTATTATCATCAAAGAATCTCTTGTGAATATAAAAAATATAATTTTTAGTTTGTATAATATAAGATGGTTTGTGGGTGGGGGTATAATAACAGGCTTTTTTATTGACTAAAATTATGAGCCAAAAATTGAATTTCTATTTTATGAATATTTTAATTGGTTAAGTGGTATTTCTGAGAAGAAAAGATATGATAATTTTTATGAATAAAAACCTGTTTTTAAAATAGGGGTTTTTACCAATTTAATGCATTTGGATGGAATTTTGAACTATTTGAACTATTGAAATTAATGATAGAATCAATAATATTAAATTTGTAATTCATTAAATTTTAATTTATTTGAAAACATTCATTTGGGTGTATCATTTTAATGGAGTTTCCGATTTATAATATTTCACCCCATGTGTCTATAATAGGGGGTTTTCATAGGATAATCCGAAACTAATTTTGTGAACTATGGTGAAGCCCAATCCACCTATTTTTTTATTATTCCTATAATTTCAATTTTATATTATCTTTTATCAGTTGAATTGTTTTATATTATCTATATGGGGTTAATAGAATGTGGCTGAGATAGGAGAGCATGAGGCAATGAGGGATATAATGAGAGTGAGGGATATGGGAATAGATATTGCAACATGGTGCTTAGGAAGTTCCGGACCATCATGCGGAAGACACAGATCAAAAAAATAGGTAGAGCATTGACAGATTATACAAAATGGTTTGAAATTTTTATACTTATGTTTTAGATCAAAATAAATTCACTTATTTCTAGTTTTATAGAACTATAATAACAAATTATTTCCCCTTAAGGTTTGATCTATAGGCCTTGAATAAAACATGTAGTTTTAGAAATATTTGAGGGGTTTTCATTTAGAAAACCCTAATAAAACTGCATATAGTATAGGAACACAAGTTATTTTTTCAACCAATAAGGTGAAGTTATTATAATTTTAACATGTATAGGGTATAAAATTCTTGTAAAAGTACTTCATCGTGTAATATAGCTCATTGATAGAAAACATATGTTACCAAAATGGTAGTGTGGAGTACAAAACCAAACACCATGTTGTTCGAACACCAAGTATATTAATACAACAATGATATATACATTAACTTTCCCTGTAAGGTACATGAGTAGGTACCATATTGAATTTACATACAATATATGTGGCATACATTTCATTTACATGGGTCTTACATTCCTTGTCTACTTAAGTACACACATAGGCTGGGCCTTGATGGTACAAGCTATGTACTAAGGCATCTTGGACTTATAGTCCTTCCTTAATATCAATTATAAGGTATTATGTATCATTATTACTAGATATGGGATTCAAAAAATTATTTTTTCAATTTTTAAAGGAATCCACATAGATCACATTAGAAAATCACTTGATGGGATTTTGACGACCCATTATAAGAGTTACAATATTTTTACCAAATAAAAATGTACTTCCTCGAGTAATAGATTTCAGCTATCTCTTGAAAGTGATACCCCTGATCATAAATGGGATATGAGCCATATATTATGTTATAATATCAATTAATTTTACAATTATTTCAAGAGAATATCATATCATTTTACCAATAGGATCTTGTGTAGGATGCCTCCACCTTTATACTATTAAAGAGTGTCCCCAAAATGAATACTTTCCTTAAATGATGACAGAGGAATCCTAGGTAGGATCCCAATATGTGTTTAATCTTTCTGAGGATCCTATGTAGGATATATATGCCTTTGTATAACATTTTGAGGGTATTGATTAGGATGAATCCACTTTGGTTTGTCCATGAAAATCCTATGTTAGATGCATCTTTTAAGAAACTAATTCCATGGATCCAATATAGGATAATTCAATTATTATATAGTTTCCAATAGTCCTATGAGTTATTCCTTTTATAATGTATAGACATGAAGGATAAATGTGGTGGTGACTCCCTAGTGTTTTGACATGAGGGAAATAGTGGGAGATGCATTATCTGACCAATCGAGAGATAGTACGTCAGGTTTGGGTAGAGATGATACACAATTTTACCATAGAACTCATACTGAAATTTTAAGCATGTTCAGTTTGATTTGATGAAAAGGTATTAGGATTTGGTCTATCCACGATATTTTTTAGGTATTAAATGATTATTATTTATTCAAATATTAATACCATATGTACATCATAGTATCTGTCTGATGAGCATGACTAGACTAGGTATATGACATGGATTCTAAGAATTTGTTCTTTGAAACTAGCTATTTATCCCACCTGATTGATTATAAAAATAATTGTGTGAAACCAAATTTGGGAAATTGTGGTGTGAATATTAAAATCCATTTTATAATGGAACCTTTCATCATAGTTTTTATGTATATACTCAATAGATTTGAGTAGGAATCCTAGGTTAAATGTCATGTGTCCGGGATCATGTAGTTCTATATTATTACATGTTTTCTATGAATAGATTATTAGAAATCGAGAAGGGATCCTTGGTCAAAGACCTTGGGCCCTGGACTATATAGGTTTATATTATTAAGATCATTCAATAGACTAACTTAATGGAAATTAGGTGGATTCCCTTGTAAATAATGTTGGATCCTGACCCCAATACGTCTATGTTATGCTATGTTTTCAATGAATGAGTTCTCTAGAATCTAATTAGATTCCTTGGTCAATAGTCATAGGTATATGCCCACATAGAATTGATAAATGAAACTTATGAGGAAATGAACGAAACCTAGAATCTCAGAGCTGGTATTTTTTTTATTTTTACATGATAATGATTACAATAAATCAAATCCTGAAGGAATGCTCAACTTAATAGCCTTGGAAGAACTATATACAATCATAAGATTTACATTAAATGATGAAATAAAAAAATTAGTATCTCCATAGGAAACACTCACATCCCAAGAAATATACCTACACGTCAGTCATAATATACCTCCTCACAACCTGTTGAATAATGAATAATTATAAATAGTTGTGCACTGATTCTCAATAAATTTGTCCTGTTGAATTATTATGTAAAAGTTATCTCGTATAATAAAGTGATTGTGAAATTAACCTTTCCCTCATACTCTTCATTAGTCAATATTTAATTAAAAATATTTATAATTGTTAAATAATGTTATAATGCTATACCATAACTATATACATTATTTAAGATATCATATATGACCATTTTATATTGTTTTCATAGTTATATTTCATTATTATCATTCAATTGGACATGAAATGCATTATTTTATTTTGATTATTTTGTCACGTGTGTCTTATTTATTATGTATCAGATAGATATTATTCATATGAATAATGAATAATGTTAACAAATATTAGATTCATTAATTATATAAATTTTCATAATAATTCTTAAATGGTTGTAGTGGAGGAAGAATCTCATCGTGTCGTGGAGACAGTATCTCAAACGTACGCATGAGCGACGATATCGTTATATTAATGGTTATATGATATGGAAATAGATAGTGTATTAATTTTAAAAAATCATTATCAAGTCCTATTTATTATTTATTTCCATTGTAAACATATTTATATACATCTAAAAAAGTAGATTTGAATAAAAAATTACACAATGATGGGGAAACTGTAAACCATATGTACGCATGAATGATGATATTTTTATTCGTATGATTGATATAAAAAAGAATTTGGTTGTAACATTATCATAATAAAATATCATTAGCTATATTATACTATATTTATTACATTTTTTTTGAAGCAACATAAAAAGATGATGTATTAGATGAAAATAAATTTAATTGAATTGATAAAAAAAATTCATCTTCGTCGATTATCTCTATTTTATTTTCTTAGAAGGACTGCTTTTGTAATTTTCAACCCAATGTAAAGACACAAGGATGTTGTGAGAAAATTGTTTAGGATAACTGGCCAGGGATTGGCTCAGACAAATGGATTTGGATATGTGAATAAAATAGAAGTATAGGTTCCCTTTTATAGGATAGGGGGGGTATTAGTAAACTCTATTACTAAAAATTTACAATAAATTGATTTTTGATTACAAATAAAAAAAGTGTGTTATTTATTATATAATATGATGATGTTTCTAAATACTATTAACCAATGAATTTTAGAAAAGTTTAGGATAAAAAATAACCATACCCATTGGATTTAACCATTAGTTTACAAGTTTAGTCTTATAATGACAACATTACTTTTTAACACTATATGGTTAATATAGATACAATAAAATGTCTAATAAACTTCAATTGGTTAATTTATGAAATATTTAAATAAAATATAAGAAATTTAATAATATTACACTAACATCTTAAGATGGATCATATTTTTGGCATAAGGTTGATTTTGGTCGAAACAAATCTATCAAATTAAATTTGGACACGTGTTAGTGTAATTTTATAATAATATTATATTATTTCATCTACCATTAATTAACTTATTAACTCATAACCAGTGTACATAAAATAATAATTACACAGATCAAAATTTTAAAAATACAAGTGGATCCTATTATATCAAAAATTTCATACAAATTAAATCCATGTATGTCCGTTTTTCTAAATTCAATTCAGAAAAATGGAAATTTTACTTTTAATGGTAATCCCACTGATGTGGAGAGAATGAGGGAAAATGTGACATTCAGAAATTCAAAATAATTATATCTAATTATATTTTAAAAATTATTCAAATGACGTACACTAGGTTAATGTTTGTTTTATTTATCTATGGTGACTTAAAAAAATAACAAAAAAATAACTATTTAAATGAAAATGACGATTATTAACATAAAAGTAATATTTATCTCTATTAATAAAAAATTGAATCATTTCTAGAAAATACAAAAATGTTTCTGAATGCAAATTTTGATTTCTTAAATTCAAAAAAGATGTATATTTTGTAAAATAAAATTTATAAATTTCATAATGTGGTTAATATTATTCATATGTTCTGTTTAAATGACATGTTTTATAGATCAAGGTTCTGAAAAATTTATTGTTATGTGAAGCGTAATCTATTGAATTTATTTAAAAAGAAATGAAAGATAAAATATTTCGGTGTTACATTACTCCCAGGTTCATGTAATGTTTTCTTTGAAATCTCTAGAATATCATCTCATAAAATAATGCAGGTTGTTCTACAACATAAATACCTTAGGTTTCCATGTCACCTATTCTATTTTAGGTTTTCTCTATAGAAACATTACCAATAGAGTCATCCAATTAATCTATACATATTCCCTAGTATCATGAATTTTAATAGTCTCTTCATAATAGGACATATTGGGTTCCTATTCTATTTCTTCATAGTTGAGTAAAAGTGTTGGGTTTTTCATGTATTACCATATCATTGAAATAAGAAACACATCATGACCATTGCATATTGATGGTGGAATTTACATATGGAATGTTATAGTAGTAATTCGTTTCATAATTTCAAAAGGTCCGACATACATATGACTTAATTTACACTTCTTAATGAATCTTATAATAACATTCCATTGAGATACCTTCATGAAAACATGATCTCATACATGATAGTATAAATCTTTCCTTTCGTTACTAGAATAGAACTTATCCATACCTTCAGCTATTTTGATATTGTATTGAATGGAATTTACTTTTTCTATTTCTTCCTCCACATGTTCTGGGCCTAAAAGCTTCCTTTCACGAACATCCTCCAAAAAATATGCTGTACATAATCTCTTTCCACATATATCTTCATATGGTTCCATTTTTAAACATTAATGGATGATATTATTGGATACAATTCTACAATAGGTAAATAATAATCCCACAAAACTTGAATGTCACGTGAGAATGATCTCATAATGTTTTATAAGGTTTGGATAATCCTTTCTGATCACCCTACATTTTAAGGGTGGTATGTAGTGCTAAAATGAATCTCATTATCTAGATATGTCTTAAATATTTTCAATAATTTTGACGTATAATGGGGATATCGATTAGACACAATATATTGATGATCACTATAAAGTCATACAAATAAATTAATATTTATTCTTTTTAACCATTTATGAGGTAAATCATATCTTATAGAATGAAATTTTTTTGACATGGTAAGGGCATAAAAAATATTTTATATCACATCCGTTCTTATGAGAGTATTTGGTAGTCCCATGACAATTCATATTTTAATTTCTTCCCATTTCAACATATGTATAATAAGAGGTTTCATGATTTCATTATGATGTTTTCTCTTAGAATTCACTTGTTGGAAAATAAGTCATCTTGACATATAGTCATCTATTTTTTTCTTCCAATTATTACATAATTATTTTACTTTATATCCATATACATCATTGTTAAACCAAGATGTATATAGATGTTTGAGCTATGAGTATCATCCAAAAAAAACTCCATTTTTAGATCTTGTATAGGGGGAATAAATAGTCCCTCTCTAAATTTTAGAACACCATATTCATATATGATGCCTATCAATCTCCCATAATTCAGTCATTTTATTCTTTTATGAAAATATTCATCATTAGACTGAGAAAATTTTATCCATTCTATTAATAATGGTTTGGAATCCAGTTGAAAAAATATTTTATGTTTCACCTTCCATGATAATTCCAATATACATCGTTACCAAAATTTTGAAAATTGGAACCCATTCAACTATAATTTCATTTATAACTACGTGCTCATTACTTCTCAAATCATCCACCCCCTTATTTATCATCCTTAGGTGGTAGTGTATTGTGAAATCAAAATCATTGAGTATCTCAAGCCATCTATTATGTCTCATGTTGAGTTCTTTCTTTGAGAAAAGATATTTGAAACTCTTGTGATCAATATATTTCACACATCATTTACCAAGGAGATAGTGTCTTTATATCTTCTTAGAAAATATTATTGTAGCCAACTCAATATCAGGAGTTCTTTAGTTTTTTTCCGGAATTTTTAATTTCCATGATGAACAAGGAATTACTCTATCATTCTATATAAGAATAAAACCATGAAATTTCCATGATGTGTCACTATAAATCATAAATATCTCATTTCTAGCTTTTAATGTCGTGATAGAACCATTGGATAATATTCTATTAAATTATTGAAAACATTATTAACACTCTTTTTTCCAAACAATTTTAACCACTTTATGTGTTATCTTGGTTAACAGGTTACCCATTGTGAAAAATTATAATTAAAATACTGATAGTAACCTGAAAAAATAAAACATTGTACAACAGTTATGCTCATAATTTCTAACCATTCATGAATTTACTTTTACATTGTAGGATCGACAAAGATTCCATCCTTTGAGCCAATATTGCCACGAAAATAAATTTTTTGAATCCATAATTCACACTTAATAAATTTCCCAAATAGATCATTTCTTATATGAGACTTAAAAAAACCCCAAGTGGTTATCATGGTCTTCATATCATTTGGGGTATACCAACATATCATTAATACATACTATGAACAAATAATAATGATATTCCATGAACACTATGTTCATTATATCCATTAATTTAGAGGGTGCATTAATTAGTAAAATTGTCACCACTATAAAATGATAATGTCTATACCTAGTTCAGAATGTTGTCTTTCAAATATCTTCCTTCATTACCCATAATGGATGATATCCAGAACAAAGATCAATATTTGAAATTTTTTTGTCCTTGTGAAGTTGATTAAACTAATAATCAATGTGAAGTAGGTAATACCTGTTATTTATTATAATATAATTGATCTATCTATATTCAATGAAAAAACTCACTGATCTATTTTTCTTCTTAAAAAATTGATCTGGTTCTCCCCATGGGGTGACACATTGAATAATAAACCCATTATTACTCAAATCTGATAGTTTTTTCCATAGCTATAGTAATTTCAATGTGGACATTCTAATAGGAGTTTTTTATATTGGTCTTGCATCAAATATTAATTCATTAGAAAAATCATCATCCACCTCTTGAAGATATCCATGTAAGTCAAAAGGAAATACATAATTGTATTCTTGAACATTATGTACATCCTCAATTCAAATATTTATTACCTCACTAAGGGATGATGTTTCTCTTCCTCGCCATGAATTTATTTAAGAAGATCTACATGAGGTGTATCATGATAAAGATCATATTATGATGTTTCCTCTCTAAAGATAATAGATTCTACATCTTCCTCAAAAATTGTAACATCCTTCTTCTTGTAATATATTTTCCCATCATATTTTTATAACAAGTCCATAATGATTATTATATCAAAGTATACCATAGTTATGATGATAAAGTATGTAAATAAAGCACATTTATATTCCATAATTAGACCTGTATGACACGTCATTTTTTTAAGGATACTTCCCATAGGGGTATTAACTGACAATACCATTTTTAATGTGAATTGTAAACATCTTATTTTTAATGAAAATATGGAAGATATAATTGAATGAAATGATCTATAATAAAAATATTCTAAATTAGATGAAATTATTAAAGTAACTACCACTACATCAATATGAATATCAACCTCAGCTGTTCTGGTTAAAAAACCATTGCCATTCACCAATAGACTTTTCTATAGAATGTTTCCTTAACGAATATGAAAATAATATTAATAATTTCCCAACTCTATAAAATTAAATAATTGAACATTGGTAGCATATTTTTTCCCATTAATTCACGAGCTTGGTGGCATTTTTATCCACAATTGTAACAAAATCACATACCCAATAGGCACGTTATATGATGTTTATTCCAAATTTATTGCATGATGGAATGTGAATTCTTCCATCATAACCCATTTAATTTTATCTTTTTCCTGAGTGTTCTAAATCCCTCTTCTTTTCTTCAACTAATTTAAAGTCATAAGACTTATAGAATTACATTTCTATCTAGATAACACTTGAGGATATATATTTCTACGATGAGTTTGATTGTCTATCAGTTACTAATTGAGGAATGGTTTTTCCAAATCAAATGACCGATTAATATTACTTCTTGGGTTACGTAGATAATATACAACATGCCTTGAAACAAGTTGAAGTTAAGTTCATATTCTACAACATTCTTATCCTCCCTCTTCTTCAGAAACATAAATTTATTCTCCACAACCATTCTTTGATCATAAGGAAATATTTTTTCATGGAATAGTTGTTTATATTACCTCTATTACATATTTTATAGTTATTATTCCTCCTAAATAATTTGAATTAATGAAAACCATTGATTTTAATCTCATGAGTGATGATAAAATACCTTGAAAAACTTTTCCCTTCCGTTAATACAACATGCGATAAGTAGTTTCTATATGGAAGTTATCCATTTCCCAGATACAAAAGTATTTTCAGTCTCATTGAATATGAGTGGATGTTTTCATTTGAAGTGTTCTAACAATTATCCTCCATGGTCGATCAGGCTGATCTGTATGAGTAATGTTATTATTCATAATGTGATTCAGCTGTCTTATTATACTTATATGTTGTTAAGCATAGGTTACTGTTATTTCTACAACATCATTATTCTGAAGAGTAGGTAAATCCCTAAATAGATTAAATGCATTGAAAATAATTCCATTTCTCCCTCTAGGTTCTGTTTTCAAATAACAACGTTCACTACATTAGGTTATGAATCATAATTAATAATTTAAAAATATGTAACATAAATTCAAATATTTATGAATATCTAATATCATAATCATTAACACAGATTATTTGGAATCATATGTTCTTGTAAATCCTTCATAATTTTTTATAAAGAAATTTTGAATCAACGTAAGCATATCCCCTAGGTGTGTCAAATCCAAAACACAGTTAGGCCCGTTGTCAGGTACCTTGTTACTCCATGTCAAACCCAAAACACTATTTTGATGTTATTACTCTTAGGAATAGTTGTTCTAGAACCACTTCAACATGTATTACCCAGATATAGATTTATTTTCTAGAAATAGGAACACAATCTCTATATTACAATCATTTTAGAATGTTCTTCTATACTTATCCTCAAATTCTATATTATTGAAATTCATTCCTAATAAATGTATTTCTAAATATAGTTTCCATGTATTTTAATAATCATTAAATGATGATAAGAATAACCCAGGACCCCTGATTCTCGAAACCATGGCATAATTATATTACATTTCAATGATCATAAAAAATCAAATACTAAAGGACTGATAAATTTGGTAGCCTTTTAAAAACAAGATACAATCATATGATTTACATTACATCATGAAATGAAAAAATATTTTATCTCCATTGATAACACTGGTATTACATAGATAATCCCTATTAGAATGTCATTATATACCTATTCAAAATCCGGGGAAAATTAAACATAATAAATGGCTGAGGTGAGATACTTCATAAGGATCAATAATACAAAAAAAACAATCATCAACAAGAATAAACATGATGGCATGGAATAAAACTAAAACACAATAAATTAAATCATATTATTAAGAATAATATGAACATAATAAATCAAATAATGTAATTTATACATTCAGATGAATATTTGATTAATAGAATAATCACATGTAATATCAATAATGTATTCTATAATGTGGGAATATATAGTGCCATAAATCATAATCCCATAATCAAAGCCTCATTCCACAACCATACATAAATTGGTAAAAACCCAAAATAGCATGTCTCATGAGACATATAGATGCATTGTGGGGATATAGTAGGCTTTTCCCATCACCTACTAAGTCCAACTCATTCCTATTATAAAGGGGGTAACACATAACCAACATAAACCATCGTATTAAAAAAACATATTAAATGTCAAATCATTAACCATAAACATTGAATGGTATCAAAATAGAAAATCCACAATCAACCGATTCATAAACCCTTCAAAAAAATATGATAGTTTTTATCATAATAAATAACCCTCAATAAAATATAAGATCCCTAAAAGTAGGTTGACATAGATGAATTTGTTTTTAAATTAAATCATTAGGTACTTTTTATAGAAATACTATGTTTATTAAAAATAGTTATTTAAAATGACATAAAATTTAAAAATAAACTATTTTTATTGAAAATAATCTTGTAATCCTGTAAATGAATCTATATAACATTATGTTAAAAATCATCCTTCTTGTTCTTTGTCAAAAAAGTCATACATATAACCATCTAATGAAAATGAAAATAAGATTCATTTTTAAAAATCGTACGTTGCTATAAATTTAATTCAAAAATTGTAAAATAATAGTATAAATGTTTTGAAATATATTTTTATAAAACCCGAATAATGGATGATAAATATTTCTTATTAAATTATTATTGAAAAGAAATTTCGGATAATAAACAGATTGTGAAATTTACCGTTACCTTGAACTCTTCTTTAGTTTAGGGAGAATCAACCTCATGTATAATGGTATAATAATTTTATTTTGTAATAAAATAACTAAATAAATTATTTATGATATCTTATATGATCCCCATATATTTATATATTACTAATATTTCATTACTATCATTTTTGTGGGTATGAAAAACTTTATTTTCTTATATGTATTATGTCACATAATTATCAATTCTTATAAATCAGATTCATATTATTAATATAAATAATGATATTATGTTCATAAATTTTTTAATAATTCATTATAAACATTTTCATTTTCATTATAAAAAGGTTGTAGTGGATGAAGAATATCATCGTGTCATAGATAATGTAGGTCGTATGTACACATGGGTGACGATATCATTACCTTAATTATAAAATTGTATTGAAATGGATGGTATAGTAATTATAAAAAATATTAATCATTTAATTTTCGTTATAAATACCAATTATAATTTCCATTATACACATCTAAAATTATATGATTATTAAAAAATTACACCATGACCTCGAGACAGTAATACGTACATACACAGGTATGGTGATGTTGTTATTTGTCAGATGAATAAAATGTGGAATATGGTTGTAAAATATTCATAATAAAATCTCATCTTGTATATGATATTCTATATATTATTTTAGAATGGAAACAAAATAGTAAGATTAATTAGAATAATAAATTAAATTTAGTTGAGTTGTAAAAATAATTACCTTTTCTATGAGTATCTCCTTTTTATTGGAACAAATGGACTTCTCAGGTTGGCTTTCTACACATAGTGTTTCCTCTAAGATAAACATAGGAGGAGTTTAGAGGAAAATTTTGAAGGTATTTTCTAAGACAAATGGATTTTTATATGATAATTAAATATAGGGATAATTTCCCTTTTATAAGACTGGGGATGGGAACTTTATGATACTCAAAAATAATTAATTTATTATAAATTTATTTTCGAATTAAAATATCTCAAAAGTGAGTTATATAAAATCTATGATTAGGCTGGGTTAAAATTATGAAAAATAAATAAATTTTAGTCATGCTTAGGCCACATAATTAACCTTATCCTTTGGCTTTATCCCTTAGTTATAGAATTTATCTATTACCATCACAATTTGTATTTGAACAATATAGGGTTAATATAGATTCAATAAAATTCCAAATGAACCCCAATCGTATAATATATGAAATATTTAACATTCTATTATTTATTTGTATGAAATAAATATTTTATAGAATTTTATATCATTTAATAAAATATTATTTATTTTAAAGAATCATTTTCAAAATTTTGATACTAATCATTATTGTTATTTTTAAAAATATCAGAAAAACATGGTAAAATATAATCAAAATCTAAAATTTATCAATAAAATGTATTAGATATATAATAATTTTTTTATGTCATTAATTATGAAAAATTATATTCATTTTCATTTTTTTAATATCATTTATTTAATATTTCCATTAATAAATCAATTAATTCATAATTAATGTGTCAATATTTATATTAATTATATATTTTATAAAATTATAATCAAAATTAATATGAATTATATAATAATTTTATGTTTATATATACTATTTATATTCAACCATATCACTTAAGTAACCTCATATTAATGATGATATTGTTATGAATATTTGAAAGTGACATTTTCTAATATTCTTTAAAAAATATACTAAATGAAATAATCTACCATATGTGGCTTAAAACAGATAATATTATCATGATAAGGTTTATTTTTGTCAAATAACACTTATCCAAATAAATTATTACAAGTGTTAGGGTAATTTTAAAATAATACTATAATTTTTTAGCTTTAATTACACGATTAACTCTTAACTGTTCAAAAAAATTAAAAATTTACGATAGATACTATTCGGAGATAAAAATTATGTTGAACCTATTACATATATAAATTCATATTAATTACATCCATTTAGGACCATTTTTCAAAATTCAATTCCCAGAAATGGAAAAATTACTTTTATTGCTAATCTTGGTGATGTGGTGAGAAAGAGGGTAAAAAATACATTAATTTTTATTATTATTTATATCTAACAATATTAGAAAAATTATTCAAATGAACTACATTGGGATACAATTTATTATTTATCTATGGTGATGGTGAAATCAACATAATGTTAAAAAGTTATATAAATGGTAGAAGTCAGTTTTAAACAACAATGTCGTATTTTTTTGTATTCATCAAAAATTGAATCATTTATGAAAAATATAAAAAATTTACAATAATATAGTTTGGTATAATAAATTCAAAAAATTATTCTATGTTGAAAAAATAAAATTTATAAATTATTTAAGATGATTAATGCTATTCATAACATCATTTTGAATGGTTATTTTTATGGGTCATTGTGCATTCTAACTTGGGGTTACATGTAGTGAAAACTATTGAATTTATTCAAAAAGATACATACAACATAATCATGGGGTTTTAAACATGATGTATTCTATATTTGATTAATTTACATATTTACAAGATGTCTTGTTATTAAATAAAAATATTCTTATACTATTTGGAAGAATGTATGGGTGAGTCCAAGTCTAGGAAATGTATCCCCCTACGGTGGAATTGCTTTATCATAGAAATATCAAGCAATGAATAATGTGGGTAATATTGATTATGATTATGGACCCATGGATCAAATTAATTATACAAGGCCTGATTAGTGTTGCATCTAGATCAATGCATTTTTCACATGATATCTAGTCTATAGAAAATAATAACCCAAAGATAGTCTAGTTTTCAATTATGTTATTTTTCAACATACTCAGGTATATACATATATGTATGTGTATATATATTTTTGGGAATATATTTTGAAACAAAAATATCAAGGAATATATATATATATATGAATAATTTCTTAATTGATCTAGGACACATACCTATAGAACAACTATGGATTCACATAATGTATTTTATTTATCATTTACAACTATCTATTTTCTTGTCTAATCATATTTCCATACAATGAACTTATCACAGTAAATTTATAGGTTCAATGATGGGGTTTCCTAATTAAATTAACTCTAACCCCATGGCATTATTCTTTGTGTGAATGCAAGCTTTATGTACAATTTTATGGTTAATCATAGATATCAAATCAAGATGGATAGGGATGAGACTCGGGGTCACATGATCGGGAAAATCTGGTCGTAAGGATTCATTTGATAGGGATGGATAAGATTAGATGTTCTTTGAGATGGGATATATTATTTGGATCATGATTAATTGTATATCCATGAACATTTATTTTAGTTCCTTTTAATTACTCTTATATATGTGATCAGCCATGTTGGTGGAAATTGGTGTTTCATGACATGGTCTTTCTATACTTTACTACAATAAATTCATTATAATAGTATTGTTTATAATTAATACTTACCATAATTTGTTATTATATCTATTTATTTTCATTTTTTACATTCATTCAAGGGAGTAGTATCCCCATAGATACACACTAGGCCCTCACATGTAGTAAGAATCCCTTCTCTTATTGAGAGGAACACATGAGAAATTTAGGAGAACTAGCATGTACCACTAATTTATTGCAATTTGGGTTAGAGAGTTACATGAATTCCCTAAAAAATATTGTGTAATAATTCATAAAATCTTCCTCTAATATATTATATTAATCATGATATCCAATATAAAATGACGAGTGATTATGCCCCATGGTAGTGAACTTAGCCACGAAACCCCCTAAAATATTATTAATTTATGGCGTCATTGGAAGCATCATAATCATAAGATTCTATAAATCTGATCCACTAAATTATATATTATTAACAAATAAATTATTAGTATTTATATATAGCCTATAAATATTAAATTGGTTAATACCATAAAAACTTTTATTATTGAATATATTTTGAGACACAAAACACATTCAACATTTGTATAATTTAAATCAAGACAACAACATAAAATAAAAATAGAAAAAACATGTCAAAACATGGAATACAATGAAATTAAAAATTGAAATTAAAATTGGATAGTATTTAAACCATAAAAATAAATCATGATTTAGAAAATATACATGTATAAGGGGATTAAAATTTAAGACAAAGAAACCCAAACTTTTTACCAACTTAAATTAATTCACTCTATAAATTTATACATGAATGATAACTAATTTAATATAATATTTTAAAAATATATTTATAAATTATCCTATTTATATTTTTAATTTATAAACCTTTCCTATATGAATAAAACTTATCTTTACCATATTTCCAAACATCTTGTGTTAACAATAATAACCATTTATATTTACTTCATAAAAGAAAATCTTGTGTTCATTATTTTAACACATGTCATAATTAAACATATATTAATGTTACTATAATTTATTAATTAAAAAAATATTTTACTTTTCTAATAATGATTATATTAGTCTATAACCTAGAATATGAAATGGTCAAAGAACATTTTTTGGTTACATTTGGCTTGTAAAGTGTGTTTTCATAATTAATGGGTATATATTAACATATCCAAATAATTAAAAACCAATTATTTATATTTTTATGTGTTATTATACAATAAAATTTATATTCATAATCATCTATGATTTATTTTTATAGCATTATTCATGATGGTTTTCATGTCTACACAATATTAGTCAAACATTTACTCGATCAGTTAGTATGGTTACAGTGGTGTTTATTGTTACATAATATCATTATTATTGAATAATAATTATAATTTTTTATTATTTTTATGATGGTGGGAAATATTTGAATATGTATTGTTGGAAAATGAATAACATGGGTAAAATAATTAAA
This sequence comes from Viscum album, assembly GCA_963277665.1. Lineage (NCBI taxonomy): Eukaryota > Viridiplantae > Streptophyta > Magnoliopsida > Santalales > Viscaceae > Viscum > Viscum album. Next base: position 882,464,697 of record OY728166.1, read on the forward strand.
ATGAATCTCTTTAGAGTCGATAGACCCCACAATGCATGATTAACATTTTAATAGCTCATTGAATGATAGGTGTAAAGGTGGATATTAATTGATCATTTATGATCCATAAATATAATAGATAAATCATATTAATTATTAAATACCATCATTAATACTTTCACTAAGGGTTCTTTATGAAAGAAATTTAATGCATCGCTTCATGACGGTGGTAAACCATGCACACACAATGACCATGATTTTATTATTATCCTATTTGGGGGATTAGGTTATGTAATGGGTTTACCATTTTTATAATAATATTTTAACATATTGTGTTTAATTATTATACTAAAATATTATGGTTGTGATTTTTTAAAATTATAAGATTATGACATAAATGAAAAAAATGATGTGATAACTACATTGAGAACTTACAAATCATTATAAAGAATGATTTATCTTTCAGATACATAGGATAATTTGTTATTGGAATTGGTAAATAGTGAGTTTAAAGGTATTAATATAGAGTACATATTGGTAGGGTTTCATGTAAATTTTGAAATAGGGGTTCATTATTGAATAGGATGATGTGATTACCCGTTTATAGGTAGATAAAGTGGACATTTCCATGGAAAATATTGTAATGTAAGTGGTAGAAATGGAAATTCATGAATGGAATGGGAGTTATCTGAGGAAAGGACAATGAGTAATGTAGTAAATTAATCACACTATAAAAAATATTTTGTAGTTATCTCACATTCATGTAAATTTAGGAAAATTAATGCCACCTTACAGTACTCTTGTAAAATCATATTACTCCAAATTTTATGTTAATCATTTAATTAATTATTTTTCAATATTTTTAAAAATAGCCTCATTAAAAAATTTATATGTGTTGAATCATATTATGGGCTCTATTTAACTTTATTTTATTTTTTGAAAATATGAAAGTTAATATATAAATCAAACAATATAATGAGTTGAAAAAATATTTTTTCTAGAAAAAAATAATTTCAATAATCAATTGGTCATTTTCTTATTTAACATTGATTACAAATTTCATTATTTTTAATAATGTATTATATATTTATAAACATTGTGTTATTTTTATAATTTAAAATTGATTCCATTAATTTTGAAAATATTCAATAAATAAAAATAAATCATTCATTATAAAATAATCATTTTACCATGGTAACTAATATTTATCAATGGTAACTTTTTCAATATTCTGAAACACAAAATGTATTTTATTATATAAATAAGAAAAATGATTTTAAATTTAAAAACTCTTTTAGTTCATTCAATTAAAAAAATATTTACTATTTTCTAATGTTTTTTAAGAAAATGTTTATTTTGTTCTGATATATAAAACACTTGATTTTAATTAAAATATTAAATATTAATATATATTATTCAACATAAAACGAATATATTTATTCATTAAAATAATTTTTTATTTTTTATGTAATTCATATATCCAGATGATGTTTTCGAAGCCTCGTATAATCAAAACTAGTAATTTCCACTATTTACATAAAAATTAACAATTTTAATACAAATATAAAAATTTATATAAGCATAATATAACTGTGATAAATGGAAGAATTATTTTATTTTTTTATAATTAAAAGTTTAATATTAATTAATTTCCCAATAAAATAAAATAATAACATTTCATGAATTTTTATTGGTAGGGAATATATTTTCGGTATATAAACTATTCTTATTAAATTACTACTAATTGTAAATAATTTGAGCATGAAAATATCTATATTATAAAATTTATTTTATATGTTAATATATATTTTTTTATTTCCATAGATATACTAATTGAGAACTATGTTTATATAGTTTTTTATAATATATATATGTATTAAATAATATATTTATTAATTTCTTTTTAGGTATTTATGCAAAAAATTATATGGAAACCTTAGGATGTTATATATTATTTTTTTTAATTTTTTGTATGGATTAAACAGTATATCATAGTATTTAATCTTGGTGAAAAATACTAGTCATTAAATTTTTTATTATGAACACAATGTTTTCTTTATAATACGTATCTTTATTGTTAAAATCATAAATGATTGGAATTTTTACATAAGAGGATTTCAACTATGGGAAAAATAATCTAGATTTGAGATATGGAAAAATAATGAAACTTTTTTATTAATGAATAATATAAATTATTTTATATAAGGAATGAATATATATTGTAGATAAATATGACCAAGTTGATACATTGAGAAATTTTTTGTGATGTCCTAGACATGATAAATAAATTAGATTACAATTGTTTCGTATTATAGAAACAGAAATGGCCAAGTTATATATGTTTGAAGTTTGAGGTACATTTATCTCATAAATTTGAGATTAATCATTAGGAAATAAGTGGGCCAATGCGAATGAAATTGAAAAATTTAAATAAGTATTTTATTACAATTATTATTTATTCTATTGATATTTTATGTATTAAGATTTTTTTAAAAAAATAGTGGAAATAAGGATGGTCAAATATTTCAGGAGATTCTCTGGAAGGGATTTTGGCTACACAACATAGAATATTTTAATAGACAATGGTGTTTCAAAATAATTAATTTTTCAAGGTTATATTAATAATAATTGTACTATTCATGATAATCATGAACCATACACACCATAACCCAAATGGTGTGGATAAAATAGAGAAATGAATCTTTTTGAGATGGATCAAACCAAATAGATTGAAAAATATAAATATTTAGTCTTTTAGAGAGATTATATTATTCAAACAGTCCACATTACAAAAAATTTCATTTACATAACACATTAAGTCCTATCTTCATATCAAATATATTATAAGAAGGCGTGAAATTTGATGTATTGAAGGTTTATTTTTTACCCCATAATTTTCCTCAAAAAGGTTATAGTCAAAAAATAGTTGATCAAAGTGCTTTGATGGAATTTTCCTCATCTACCTTTTAACTGGTATTTAATAGTAGTCTTAAAAATATGAATATGGAATATTTTTTGAATTTTATGAAATGAATGTGCTGGATCATTCATAAATTAAAAAAATATGCATTCACATAATTAAAATAAAATAAATATGGATCTATAATTATCATGCAGACAAACAATGTTATGAATAAAATATAATATATTGATGTTTTAGAAGATAAAGAAGAAGATTCATCTTTAAAAATTGGGGAGGAAAAACCACATCCATAACATATATGTCTTATAATGAAGGTATATATCAAATAAATCACTGGAAATATTGAAAAATATCTTCAAAAATGATGATAATTAAATTTATTTTCATGAACATAATTTCTTACATAAAATATTGTAAGATTGGTTAGAGAAGAATAATAATATCAAGAGTAGATTTATTATATGTATGAAAAATTGGATAAGGTAAGAAAAAAAATGATACATGGTAGTTTGTATCCAGGTATGGAGCTGAAAATATTAGTGGAATGAATATTGTTTTCAAGAATGAGAGGAAGGAAATGGGGGAGGTGGTAATTAAATAGTTGATATATGTTTTTAGGGTCTATTATAAAGTTGAAAGAATTGATATTAATGAAAAGAAATTCTTGTTTCTAGAAATAAAATTAAATACAATCATTCTTGTTATGAATATAAAATATAAACATATGATTTTTTAAGGATTTCATTTATATAATTCTTATAGGAGTATATTATTAGGATTTCTATGTTGGTCATCCAAATGGATTTCTACTTGAGAAAGAAGAAAAATATTTGTCTTTGTTAACAAATTATTTATATGATTCGAATCAATAAAAAATATCAATGTATTTTATGTTGTATTTCATTTAAAGAATTGTTAATCGATGAATGAAATAGTAGAAAATAGTATATACATAAACTAAAATCTATTGGTTTCTGTAATAGTTACATTTTTATTGATTATATAATAATTTCATATAATTATTATGTATAATATATACATATTTCAAGAAATGTTTTTATTATGTTTAAAATTATAGGTATTCACTAAATAAGACATTTTAGTTTCTAAAAAATCTCTTATATTATAGATCAAATTTTCCTATATAAGAAAAACATTCCATGGAACAATATAAATGATTTGTAATGGGTTCTTCAAAAAAGATTTCAAAACATATCCTAGTGGGATAAATATTGTTTAATTATAAAGTGGGATCTAAAATCAATCATTAATAATTCTTGGTGTATATGTTATGTTTATCATACAATTATTTTTTTAGGTAATACTCGACCACACTTTTTGTTCACTTTTTTGTGGGTGTTCATCTTCGATTTTTGTGAGAATGAAGATGATAATTTATTAAATTTATAGGATTTTTTAATTTTGGCACATAGTTTTCCCAAAGCATCCACCCCCCATTGGATACCTTGTAGTGTAAAATATTATAGGTTTTCATAGATGAATTATGGATTAATTAATCATTCTCCCACCATGGAAAATTGTAAAATACCACAACCAGGGAACAATATTAGGGTGCATGATTTGAAATACCATTTGACATTTCCCATCTAACATTTCAAGAAGATTTATATTATTTTGAATATTATTAAAAAATTCCACATTACCAATTTTGGATCTCCAATCATCCCTATATTTGGATATTTCATGTCCAAACATTTAGAGGGATCTCAAAGACCAACTCTTACTCCTCCAAACCTTTTCTATGGTGGATTAAAACTAGGAAATCACCATTCAATCATTTCCTGATAAAAGATCTTATTATTTTATTTATCTTCATCTTGCTCCCTCCCTCCTTTATAGCATTTTATAGCGCTCAATGGTGTTTGAGGATTTAATCTCTATTGTTTTATATCTTGAATATAGTTTTTATTGGTGGATATATGTTATTGACATTATTTATTAGTGTTTCCCATTACACGCATCATGATATATGATCTCATTCTTTCAGTAGGTTTTTCATATTTATGATTATCCAATTGATTCAACCTTAATTTTTTTGATTAAAATGAAAATTATTTGAATGAGATTTTTAAAAATCATTTCATATATATTTTTATTTTTATATCCATTAGCATTAAAATTTGGGGAAACCCATAATTCCATTAAATTGGTCTCCATTTATGGAATTTGATAGAAAATTGTGAAATTAAATTGTGGAAATATGAAATCAATTTTTAAAATTGATTTAATATCTTGTATTTTATAAAAATGGATTAATATATTATGATATGAAATAATTTTTTTTTCTTGAAAAAAATCAATAAATAACTAAAAACCCATTTTGGGTTCTAAATAAAAATATGAATATTGAAATGGGAAATGGGTTAGTTATATTTTGAGCAGTAAAGAATTAAATTTCTTATGATTGATTATTGTTAGAGAAAATTAAATCTTATGTAGTTACTAAGTAATTAAATACCGTAATATATTGATGCTTCATAACTCGAAAAAATACATTTAGCTCTTCACATCCTTAATGGGATGGTGATAGGTCCTTTTGGACCACTATCTAAGGAAAATGTGTACCCATATTGTCATTATCACCAATTTTAGTGTGTGAGAATACCATAACCTAGAACAATCACACCATAAGGAATATAACCATATTAATCCATTTTTATTATTTTTATATATATTCCATTGTATTTAAACAGTTTTAAATATGACATAGGAATTTATAAAAACATTTTTGTAAAAAAATGTTTATTAAGCCATTGTGTGAAATATTTTCATCAATTGAAATGAAAAGAAACATGTTTTAAATATTACTTTGTACTAAAAACCCTACTTATTTTAAGCTGAACTCATTATTTGGTTAGATAATTTCAAACATTCCAATGTAATCCTTGGTGAGACCCTACTAGGATTTTAAATCACACAAAATAGGTTCCTTTGGTTGTTTTTAGATTATATTCATCTAGGTTCATGGAATGGTAATGCGCCACTCATATGTGGATCATATTGTTCCCCCTTATAATATAGATATTATTGTATGTTTGTACATGGGGTTTTATATTTTTTATGGTAATTTGTGTTATTTTTAGATTTACTTACATGTCTTACTTCTATAACATTTTCGAATAATATAGTTTTATTTTTAGCATAATAACTTGTAACTGTTTCTTCACATCATTGTATGAGGCTGTACATGATAAACATGTATCAAGGATATATGATCAACATATTAACATAATTTAATTGTGTATTTGCGTATTCATGTCCGGACATTGGTGGTAGTAGCGATTGAGTTCTTCGAAATCTCTCATTATAATGAGCCTTATGTCAGTATCATTGGTTTGGGAAATATTTCTTAAGGATTAATTCTATGCATTTCCATAAAATTTTATTTTGATAGATTGAAAAACAAATTTAGTTTATCTATCCACCTAGATTAATTTACAATGTTACATTGTTTGAGGATTAAAATGATTTATTCAATGATTTATAGTGATGTTTTATATAATAATTCTTCTATGAAGACAAGTGAATTGAATCTAGTAAGAATATTCTCATGAATAATATAATTTTAACCCTTCAATGGGCCAAAATCTAGTTGATGTTAAATTCCATGATGTCCATGATCTTGGAATAGCACCTACACCAATTATGATTGAGTCTCTAGGGATAGAAAATATGGAGGATGAATTTAGGATTCATTCTTATCACAAACCAAATCTAGTCACCGCAAAACTCCGGCACCAAACCCATCCTGTGACAAGGCCCTAAGTGAATTCCCAATCCCCACGGGATGGAACAATTTCTCGGGTATCATAAAATGTGAATTGGGAACGAATTACCTACGTTTATAAAGTTAATACAACAAAAGAATCCAATAAAATGAATCTGGATTTTTCAAACCAAACAATATTTTACAAACATTCAGAACTGAATTACATATTTTAAAACAACTCAATAATATTATAACAAAGCTAAAAAACCAAAATGAAATAGCCCAAGGACCCTCATGTCAAGGAGCACCGCCCTCAAGCCATCTATACAAGACTTCACCATCAAGGTCCTACTAGAAACCCGAACTAGTGGAACTAAAAAACGTACCCAACCTGCAACAAAAAAATATCCATGTCTACTTACACCAAAGGGTGTAATTATGGTGTGAGCCAATTCCCAATAAGTTACCACCCCATGATTCTAAAGAACCTGCAATACATTGTGAAAAAACAAGCAGTTTTAATATGCAAAGAAAATCAGTGAAAACTTCTAAGAAATGCATCCTTAAATTGAAAATAGTTTTGAAACTAAAATTTTCATAATGTTAAAACATTTAAATAGAAAAGTTATCTACTGTAAAGTACCTCCAAAAAACACCCTAAATTCAAGATAAAATACCAAAAATACATTAATAGAAAAAATCGAGAACACCCCTAGGCACTAGATAGTCTCGGGCCCCATTTACCCTATACCTTAGTGTAAAGTAACCATATTAAAATATGTTCTCATGCACGAGCCAATAATAAGGAACATACCCTAACCTAGTGGTCCAAAATAATCATCCATATAGTTTCGATAGATTTTTCATTATCCAAATGTTTAGTGAAATAGGAAAAAAACCCATCCGATCCACTAGCCATACTAGTACACATCCGTCCCACCTAGGTACTCAGGTTTACCCATTGTTCTCAAACAATTTCAGTATTTAAAAAATATCAATTTCTAGGTAAAACACCACTAATGGTCACATACACCAAATAAAGTTGCTAAAACATTTTATACCACACAATATACACAAAAAACACTTTGATTTTTAATAAAACAATTTCTCAAAATCCCGTGTTGTTTTCCACACAAAACCCCTTAATGAACCACACTTGTACAATATGTTCACACTTGTAAGTTACCAAAACATTAAAGGAATCCCAATAGATTTTAATTAAAACAACATATCAATTTTAGGGAAACCAAATGTTAAACAAGAATTGATAACATTGTAAAAACTTCATTTTCACACAAAAGTGGAACCAAAAGTTCCCTTTTTTACAAACATAATTAAAACCCATTTTTTATGCAAAAAAAATGGGGATAAACAATACAAACAGTATTTTTAGACTTATTATAGGTCAACAAAAACAACTATGTATTTATAGGGAACCCCCAAACAAACCAATAAAACATTTCTTTGGAAAACCATCAATTTCACACCAAATTGGCATTTAAAATTCAATTGAATTAGAAACATCATTAGAAACAATTTTTTCAGCAATAATAAAATGATTTAAACCTGAAAATACGACAAATACTACATGCTAATATAATAATATTGCATCAAGATTGGAATCACCAACCAAATCAAATGAAACCCTTGAATCACCGTGCGAAAATCAAGTTGCACCACAATCACACCGAGAAGGAATTATATCGATCATAAAACCACAATTATTGACCAATAAAACTAATGGAGAAAGCCTAGGTTTAAAACCCCACCACTTATGAATTTTTAACTTAAAGGAAATTGAATGAAACTTCTTGGTAAGGGGAGAAACTAAGGATGATTGACACTTACTTGAGTTTCATTGAAGTCCATCCACCAAATACCCCTTCTAAATGGGGTTACAAAGGGTTTTTGAGAGACATGGGGGGCTTTCATGTATTTTAGGATCGAAGGGGATGAAGAATGGACTAATTAGGAAATGGAATGGAGGAATGATAGTATGAAGTGAAAGAGTTATCAACAGAAGAACGTACCTCTTCAAATTCGGACGATTTGAGAAACCATATAAAGTTCTACACCAAATCATGATGGAAATGAGCTCTAAAGAGTGGGTAATGAGTAGGGCACATGGATTGGTTTAGTGGGATTATACGACAATTAAAATCAATGAAAAATAGATAAAATTGTGTAATATATTAAATAAAGAAAATTGATTTTTAAAACTGGAAAAGGGCTTCTAGGTATGCTCATTCCCTTAAATAAAAACCCAAATACACCATGGTTATGGATTTCTAAAGGATACAAAATTAAATGATGGTGTTAATAGGTCAAGGGAGGACAAGTAAGAATTAAAATGGATGAAAAATATTGAAATATTAAGATGATATAAAAGACACAAAATTTATTTTCAAATCTAGAATTGGGCTCATGGTTTGGCCCAATTCAGGAAAGCTCACACATTCCACCATCAATACATGGGAAACCCACAAAACAATGAAATAATGGAAGTTAAAATAAAAATACATTTAAAATAAGATATGTATGTGACAATTCTCTCCACCTGGAAAACATTCCACCCCAGAAATTCACAGCATGATCCAAGCAACAACCAAACCCAACTGAGAACCCAAGAGGTGTTCCATTTCCAGGTTTCTCCCCCAAAGGCCAAAACCCCTCAAGTGATCAATTAAGGAATACTCTCACAAAACAAACAAACACCACATTCCTGAAACAATCAAGAACATTTAGTCTTTATCCCAAATGAAAACTCCTCAAACACAATCTGAACAATACTAAATCAATTTACCCAAACAAACAACAACATCGAACAAGGTTACACTTACCCTACTCTAACTAAACCATTGGGCACTCCCCAATCTAAATGTTTATCCAAGGAAGATGTAGGTAGTTATATTTCTTCGAATGATAATACCTACTTCCAAGACAATACCAAGGAAAAAATATGAGTTACGTATATGAAGAGACACAAATGGTCTCTCCACCATAAGAGAAAACTTAAATTTTTTCCAGAGACAGAATTAGGACACTAACAGGGGGAGGCCCGAACGGAATCCCTATTACAAGGGGTACACATCCATTAGAAATATCCAAAAGAATATGCATGATAACTATAGTGGGTCTCTTCACCACAAGAACCAACCATCTTAACCGGCCGGCCTGGGTCGACACGAAGAGACCCTGAAATTAAGGAGTTGGAGTGACCGCATGGTTAGTCTGCAAAGTTTGAGAAACATTGCGATTACTATGTCGATCCTTATATATACATGGTTAGTTTTTTGTCATGGTTACAACTAACCATATGAAAACTGTGTGCTCGACCTGTCTAGACAAATTTCAAACCATTCTCTAAAGACTCAATGGAAACCAAATGGGGAGTTAATAACATTGTGTGATGACATGGGTACAATAACCTCCACCTATTCCCACCAAACGGGAACACCAGATGAAATATGAGTACACTAGAGGTTTAAACAATTCATATCTTTCATACCAAGGATAGGACTTTGTACAACGGTTTAAAAAACCCTAGGATTTCCCCTAACTATGAGCCAGCTTCTCTCTAAGACCTATGGATGGAGATCATGTGATTGGAGCATCTTAGGCCTCGCAGTTAGGCTTTGGAAACCCCTTGAATGATAATTATTCATGCGGTTTCACCAACCAATACATTGTACTACACAATAAGTTTTCCAAGACATAACACATTCCATACTCACTCTACCCTAACCTGATATTTAATTGAAACAAGGGAATAATGGATGCACACACAACACATCTTTTTTGATCGGGTGATAAACAATAAAAGTAAAGAACACTTATACTCACCATCCTCTAAAATGGAAGGTTTTGATGTTTTCCAAGGGATACATTGTCCCATCATAACTAAGACTCTAATAGGATTTCCTGAATTTAACCTCTACGGTCTATCGAGCACATGACATCACAAGGTGTCACCAAACATGACCATTGTGACTGATATAAACACTGCATGGAGATGGACCTTATACAACATCACCTAATAACACAGAATTCTAGAAAGTGGCCACAATATCTTCTCATGACCACATATCTCACACTGATCATTTAACGTGAACTCCTTAGAAGAGACTACAAAGGACTTAGAGGTCCTCTTAAACACCATCAAGATACTCACCAAGGCTAACAACCCCAGACCACTTCCACCTTCAATAAATCATCAATCTTAAGAAGATAAGGTATATTTAAACCTTCAAAGATCACTCTTCTGCTACAAGAGGTTACACAAAACCAATAAAATAAATGGTGTAGACTCAATATAAATATATCAAGAAAAATATTCCATATATTGATCAACTAGATGGTCTTCAAACGTCGAAACAATTCGGGTCTTCTATAACCCTTAATGGGGTGTACCTTATCCAACGATTGAACCTTAAAACTCAACCATGATGGTCCATCGGTCATGATATACTGTAAACCAGATCCAAACACATGATGGTATCCCCTGTAAAGGTATCCCAAATCATTTCTTAGAAGACACCACTAACCGTCCCTTCAACACAGATTACCAACCAAACATAAACCCAAAACACAGTTCGAACAGGAGGGGTTCATGGAGTCAAAACATCCCACAACATCAAAATTTTCAAAAACACATAATAGAAACCATCCCAATATAGTCATAAAGACATAATTTTTTTCTTTAAAATCATCTATATTGAAATAACATGTTCACAGGTTAGCGTATCCACCAATGGAACCCCAGGGGCCTTACACATACATGTTTCTGTGCCACACAGGGCACCCTTCTCATATCCATCTCAAAACTAATTAAGTCATACCATTAACCATACACCATCCCATATAACCCCATGCATGTGGTCTCTCACGAAAATACCAAAGGTTAATATAAAAACTAATTCCACTTTTCAAAACCAAAAAAATCAACCAATACATCCTTTTTCTCAAGATTGCTAACCACGAAATCGAACCAAAATTACCGCATTAAAAAAAAATTTCTGAAAGGCACAATAATTACAATCAAAAATTACTTTCATGTTATTCACATTAATTTCAAAACATCTCATCCCATTAAAACATCTTTCAATTGTTTAGAAAAATCTACTGGAAACACTTTTTCAAAACCAACCTTGACATACTTCATGCTTTCAAAAGAGGTGCAAACACACCATTTTCCATTCCAATATATTTATGAAAATTTAGTTCTCCATTTTAAAAAATCTTACCATTCATTATTTATTAGATAGTTATTTCACAAAAACATTACTCGGCTGAAAACAAACTCAATTTAAAACCAATGTTCTATGATTACAAAACTAAATAACACATGAAAATGCGAGAGAAATCTAGTTTTAGTGGGTGAAATTGATATATGCTTGGTAGCCATATCTGAATCACTTCACCATCACAAGGACTGTTATGGGGTAATATCCCTTTCTCCACATGGTTTTCCTGACCCTGCGAGATCAGTGAGACCTATAACCCAACTATCTTTTCATTTCCACTAATCATCACCAAACCAAGAAAACCAAAGGACTTAGAAAAGTATCAACTTCCCCTAGTGAATTGAATCCTACCATGAGTTGTGGTGATTAGACACACTACTCCTAACCATAATGCCATGTCCTGATAATATTAACCCCATACTATCATGAATGTTACCCTAATAATATGACCCAAAGAGAGAGAACCTAATTTAATACCATTTTGTCATGAACTAAATATGGTCGCCGCCACAACCGGTAACAAACCCAGCTTGGGACAAGTCCCGAAGGGCGTTACCGATCTCCATGGGCTGGAACAAGTGTCTGAGTATCATAAAATAAGAATCTAGAACTAGTTACCCGAGTTGATAAACATAAAACACCAAAAGAATCCAATAAAAAGAATTTGGATTTTTCAAACCAACCATTCTTTTACAAAAATTCTGAACTGAATTACATATTTTAAAACAACTCAATAAGACTATAAAAAAGGAACAAAACCAAAAATAAATAGCCCAGGATCCCTCATGGAAAGGGACATCTCCCTCAAGCCATCTCCACAAGACTTCACCACCAAGGACCTACTAGAAACCTGAACCACTGGAACTAAAAACATTACCCAACCTGCGAAAAAAATAACCAAGTATACTTATTCCCAACGGTGTATGTAGGTTGTGATCCAATTCCCATTAGGATACCCCCTATTATTCGAAAGAGAATGAAATACATTGTGAAAATCAAGTAGTTTTAATACGCAAAGAAAGGCAGGGATAACCTCCAAGAAATGAAACTTTCAATTGATAATAGTATTCAAACTAAAATTTTCATAATTATAACACATTTAAATAGAAAATATATCAACTGTAATGTTCTTCCAAAAACACCCTCACAAAAAGGGAAAATACCAATAATACAATGAGCGAAAAAATCGGGAACAACCATAGGCACTAGATAGTTTCGGGCCCTAAGTACGTCATACCTCAGTGTGAAGTAACCATAGTAAAATGTGTTATCATACATGAGCCACTAGTAGGGAAAAAACCCATCACCTTCTTGTCCACAATCATCAACCATATAGTTTATTTAGAGTTGTAGTTATCCAAATTCTCAGTGAAACATGGACAAAACTCATCTGGTTCACTAGTCGTACTACACATCCGCCCCACCTAGGTACTCAGGCATCCCCATTTGTGCTCAAATAATTTCAGCATTTAACAGATATCCATTTTAAGGAAAAACACCATTACTGGTCACATACACCAAATACAGTAGCTATCACATTTTAAACCACTAAGAACACACAAAAACACATTGATTTTTTAAAAAACTATTTCTTAAAATCCGGTGTTGTTTTTCACACAAAACCCAATATGAACCCCACTTGTACACTATGTTTACACTTGTAAGTTGCCAAAATAGTAAAGGCAAACCAATAAATTCCAATTAATACAACACATCAATTTTAGGGCATCCCCATTTTAAACAAGAAGTGATAACTTTGTAAAACCTTAATTTTCAAACAATAATGGAACCAAAACATCACTTTCATTACAAACAAAATTAAAACCCATTCTTTCAGCAACAACCAAAAGGGATAAACATTCTAAATAGTATATTCATTCTAATTACAGGTCAATAAAAACAACTAAGTATTTAAATGGAATCCCCATATAATCTAATAAAACATTTCTTTGAAAAAACCCCAATTTCACACCAAATATTCATTTAAAATTCAATTGCAATAGAAACATTACTAGAACCAATTTTTGCAGCTATTATAAAATGATATAGACCTGAAAATATGATATATAAATCATGCTAATACAAAATGATTACATCAAAATTAGAATCACGTACCAAATCAAATGAAACCCTTGAATCAACGTGCGAAAATCAAGTCGCACCCCTGTCACACCAAAAGGGACTAATATCGAACCTAAAACCACAATAATTGACCTATTAAACCAAATTTCAATCCCTAGGTTCGAAATCCTACCCCCATATAATTTGTAACTTCACGGAAATTTAAGGAAACATCATTTAAGGGAGAGGAACTAACGAGGAGAGACACTTACTTGATATTCTTTGAAGTTCCTACAAAAAATACACCTTCAAAATGGGGTTACAAAAAGGTTTTTAGAAATATGGAGGGCTGAAATGGATTTTAGGTTCGATGGGGATGAGGAAGGGTAGAATTTGGAAGTATAAAAGAGGAAAAATAGAAAGAATTGAATGAGTAATGAAGGGATGAACTTACCACATCAAATTCGGACGATTTGAGAAACCCTAGGAAGATATTAACCAAATCGGGATAGAAACAAGCTTTAAAGAGAGGGGAAAGATAAGGGACGTGTGGCTGCTTCAATGGGATTAGGTGAGACAAGGAATCACCGAAAAATAGTTAAAAATGAGTAATTTATTAAATAAAAAAAACTGTTTTTTAAAACTAGAAATGGGCTTCTAGGTAGGCAAATTCCAATAAATAAAAACCCAAATACACCTTGTTTGTTGATTTCTAAAGGATCCAAATTTACATGTTTGTGTTAATAGGTCAGGGGAGGCCTAGTAGGAATTGAAATTGATGAAAAATGTTGAAAAATGAGGATAATATAAAAGAAACCAAAATTATTTTCAAATCTGGAATTGGGCTCAGGGTTTGGACCAATTCATTAAAACTCACCCATTCCTCCATAAAAGCATGGGAAACCCCCAAAAAAAATAATGGCAATTAAAATAAAAATACATCTAAAATAAGCTTTGTATTTGACAATAATTTAGAGTTCCTTCGCAAAAATCCTCTAACATTTCACGTGTCATGTTATCCTGAAATGGATGACTATTGGTTGGGAAATATAATTCTTCTATTTTATTTCGTGGAAAGGAATGTGGAAATCCATGTGACATGGTCCACCTTCAATATAGTTGAACCTATAAAGAAATTGTTGTAATCTATTATTACAGAGTAGATTAACGAGGTATTATAGTGGAAGGAAATTAGGATTCTTTGCAATATCCAATTTTATATTGATTCAATGGCGTTGGGAAAGGCAATAGTGTTTTCCAAACTAGATCCATATGATAAGACAATGATAGAATTGAACATCTATTTAGTTATCTTCTTATTTTTTTTCCAAATATTGTATCGAATTAGAAGAATATGACTCAATAGTTTGATATGGAACATCAATTAGATATTCATTCTCATGTTATCATGCTGATGCATCCTTCTTATTCTAATGTTCTAGATACAACATCTATGGTTGAAATAGACCGAGTTGGTAATGCAAGGTTAATGGGCTTTATTTTTTCTCCAAATATAATTTATCTCAGTTACCATAATGAAATGAAGTAGTTTTAAGATTCTAATGGTGTTTCACAAAGTTATTTTTTTCTAGACCTTTGGTTGTTCTTGATAGAGGGCCTTTTATTGGAAAAAGTGTGGAATGCTTGGGAATTCTTAATAGGTCTTGGTTGATTGACAAAATATATGTGGTTCCTATAGATGATTAGGTCACATGAATAAGTTATTCCATTCCTACTAAACTCTATAGTAGTGTCATAATATCATCATAACCTAATAAAGATATTGTAAAATCATATTTGTTATCAATATAGGCGTTCCATCCCAAAGCATTGGGAATGATTCTTCATTATGTAGTGGATGGGTCTCCAGATGATGCAGATATGGGTGCAATGAATGTATAAGGTAACGCTAATCATACTTCATATTTAGTGAGTACATAATATCACATAGAAGAATCTCATTTGTTCTTATTGACTCATATTTTTAATATGTTAAATATTCCTACAATGATTTTATATTATGTGATGGATTTTATTAACCCCGAGAATGAAAAGAGTTCAGTTTTTCCTTTTTACTTATTTGGTTTTCTCTTTATAAGATATACATATTTCTTGGTCTTTTATATTTCTCAACATGAAGCTTATTGATGTACATTTTAGGATAAATGAGTTTATTTCCAATAAATACTAGATTTATTTTAATCATATAAGGGTCTCCTTTACAACACGTAGTGGGGTATACCATATCTATTAAGGGTAATGTGACTGAAGCTTGAGTAGATCGATACCTTCTTTTCCAATGTTGTGGAATTTAATTTCAGTTTTTTTTGCCTTAATTAGTTATCCATTACTGATGATATCCCTCTAATTCTCATTGATTTTTCCAATTTCTTTTCATCTGACTTCTTTGGTTTTACAACGGTAATGAATTTAGTTTTTTCAATTATTTTTTGTATGGTAGTCAACAAGTAACTATTACAATATACCATATATAATTAGTTGATGTAAAATATGTGAATAATAATTCGGATGATCAATTAGTGAAATTATTTATTTTCATGAGTATGTCACCTTGTGTGGCACCAGTTCTCATTGAAAATAATGGAGAAGGGTCAGTTATCCATTCTATTAATTACTGGAAACCGAAACGAGTTATGAAAAATAAAAAATATCTATTTATATTTAATGATGATTTTTTGAGAAGTTGAAAGTGGTGACATTTTTTTTCCACGAATAATCGTTGGATGGGTTACCATAAGTTGAGAATAAAACAATCAAACATTTAGACAACATACTTTTAGAGTAGGTACAACCATTATAAGTTCTATGTCATTCCATTTAGTGTAATAAATTTTCTTATAGTCTCAATGTATTTAATGAATAGGATTTACCATAAGTATCTTAATAATTTTGTGGTCGACATTGTAGAATAATTCATATATTACTCAATGTACAAAAGGTTCATGTACGTCAACTGAGAGAAGTTATAGAATTGTTAATAAATCGCTGAAATTATTCCAATCTATTGAAATTTTATTTATTAATTCAATAAATGATGTTTTTGGTACATGTAGAGTCTGAATATGGAATATCAACTGATATTGACATTGTATTCGATGTTATGAAAAGAGATGAACCTTGAATAATTTGTGATATTCTGAGATTCCAGAGAATATTGGGGTATTAAAATCTATTTATAAAAGAATAGTTAATATTGGGTTCTCTAGTGGATTCCCAAATTTAGAATGGAGGAATTTTTTATTTGGAAGTAAAATTTCAAGTTTCATTTGTTTAGATGAAAAATGTTTTTAATAATACAGGAGTGGTTATGATTATATAGGATGAGAAAGGTTATATTGTATCTAGTGATGAAACGGGTTTTTGTTTGGGATAAATTCTCAAGAAAAGTAATCATGTCTTTTCTTATGACTCTTGATATTTTGGGACACAATAAGAGAATTACAAAAACCATGACCTTGATCATATAGTTTTGATGTCTGCACTAATGAATTTTTGGCATTACCAGTTTGGTGAAGGGATTAACAGGTATTAAAGACACAATATCATCAATTTTATCTTCTCATCAGAAGAAATAAATAATTGAATGATGTGTTTGGTTGTGTACTTAATATATATATATATATATATTGAAATAAAATAATCCTCTGGTAAATTCATTGTCATCAGGGATTATTTAGGAGGGAAATTTCTTACTGATACCATGATAGAATCATCAGAAGAGTGTAATTTTATTTCAATTTTTTATCGTTTCAAATTGGTGTTTTGGAATTAGGGGCTGAAGTAATTTTTAGGTGTTCTATTGACATTTCACCTCTAAAGATTATTAATCAATAATTTATTCTTAATGATGTGTTTTGTAGAGTTTCAGATGCTTGTTATAGTGTGGATATGGTTGTTATATTCTTATTCTTTGGATAGGTAATTCTATGTTATCAGAATAAATTTTTTTCTACCTTTTTTAGTCTTGATAATGTGATTGGTGATTTTCATAATTCATAATGGGATGAACAACTAAGATATATGAAGATATTATATGTCATACATTTATTATTTTGGTTTCATGGAATAATATTGTATATATCTGATTTTTTTATTTTATTGTCAAACATTCTAATAAGTCCTGGATGAGCACTAGACTACATTGGGATTGAATTAGCCACATCCATTTATAACATGGATGTGTGATGACATCGTTAGGGGATTTGTGATTGTGATTCCTAATAACTAGTTAATGTTGATTGTGATATAAATTGTGATCAATAACCTAGAAAAATAAGATCACTTTTTACACATTAGTGACATAACCCATGTCAAGGAGATGGAAAATCTCTATGTGATGTAGAGTTTCCATTTTAATGGAGTTACACCAGTTATGGTCTATAATATATATACGAATATTACAAATCTCTTATATATAACCCCTTAGTAGGAAATGGTATCTCATGTTCGTTTGAGTATGGAGTACAATACAACATTGTATGTCAAAATAGAAAGAGCTATATTAATGATTGATCCAACGAGCCCATACCCAAGTGGTAAGGGCTCCTGCTTGGCATCCAAAAGACCCCACATCAAAACTGTGTGGAGGTAAATTTTTGAGTACTATAGCAGTATTGTAGCGAGTACTGTAGCAGGTACTATAAAAAGAACTATTTGGTACTATAGCAGCAGGAACCATTCACCTGATTTGGGATTTCAGGCCATTGGTTTGGGCCTACAGATCTCAAGGGACTTTTGGTCATCAATGGCCTTTGGGACTTACATCCTTCATGCCTCAAAGACCACGAAGTAGCCCAGTTCACATAGAGTAGTCCTCATATAAGGATTAGAGCAACAAGAGTATCATTAACAAGAAGCAAATCTAATCAGATTGGAAGAATGAGAGGTTCTGACAACCACCATAGGGACCAGGCACCATGCATCTTTATATGGGGAAATTATAGCAGATCATAAATACCTGGTGGGGAGTGTAGCAATCAATTATGCATACGATAGGTAGGGGTAGTTCTAGTGGGTTTGGCCTATGGGTCATGTAATGGTCATGGGGATCCATTGGGCCTTGAAGTCATTTTTTGGACTTTGGGTCATGTTAGGCCTTGTTCCATGGCCTTACAGGTCATGTACGGTTTCCCCACCAACCCTTAATAAGCAGATTATCATTAATAAAATAAAAAATATGGCCTTCAGGTCCTTTATTCTATACTGATATTTGAGGATATGCTCTTCACCAGTGTCCTTAACATTAGTGGAGCTTGGTATAACCTTATAAATATTGATTAATTTTTTATAATAATAATTATCAGTGTCTGAGTAGGATTTCTACTTTTGAGGTTGTATATGACCATCAATGTAAATATCAATTGGATTAGTTAGATATTAGTGAATGTTCAAGGGTTGGACAAATATTGGTTCAATATTTGATAATAAATATTTATTTGATTTCCCAAAGAAATGGAATAAATAATATGATTATCAAATTCATAGTTTGTTGTAATTTTCAGTTGGTGATCATTTTTCCTTCATTGATTCACCACATTTGGGTCATCAATATCTTTTGAGTAAAAGAAATCAGGCTCATTTTTTTGTGGGACCCTTTCAGATAATTGATTATGTTGAAAAAATGTATTGTTATTTAGTACTTCCACCATAGTTTACAAAGATACATATTGTGTTATATGTATCATAATTGAGAATGTGCCAATCTAAGTCATCTCGTGTTCTGAGCTGTAGTGATATTGATTTTCAACATGATTTATCCATTACTAAAAATCAAGTCAGGATAGTTGATTCTAAAAGTAATGTTGTTAGTTGGAGGATGATACTATGGTTTTGAGTGATAAGGTGATGTGGTTCTGATACTCTTGAGATGTGGTCGAGGGAGGCATTGATAAGAAGGAAGTGGTCTAATATTTTTTAAATGGAAGAGTTGCGATATTATTTTTTGGGAATGAATGTTTCTATGTTGGGGGTGTTATAAAATATTTTCACTATTTTCAGGTACAACGCAAACCCTCTTTTTGCAATCTTCATTAGTGGTTTTCCTCTAGTTGATATGGGAATGATTTTGAATCTTTTGTGAATTTCAAGGCTGTTCATGTTTGGTATACAGTTTTCCAATATTTTGTGACCTCCAAGTGGAAAACAATAAATATCAAAAAAATTCGGTGTTCTATGCTGTCAAATGATTTCAAAAACTACTCACCCACAAAGGAGATATCCTAGAACCCCACAACATGGGTTCCTGGTTTGGGCACACATTTTCTCACACCATATGACCCTTCCCATATTATAATGCAAGCAAATTTTAATTATTCCTAAAATTAATACAGAATTAAAAAATCTGTATTATGGACCCCAATCAACCGAAAATTTCAATATTTTATATTAAAATGAAAATATTTCTCTCAAGAAACCACTTTGGAACCTAAAAATCTTCTCTAAGGTGGATTTATTTTAGGATAACATCATTTGAGTCTTTCTCATAAGGAGTTATTTTCTCGTTATTTATATCCTCCTATCATTCTCACTAATAATTATGTATTTATATATCTACATGTTTTTGGATGATCTATTTGTCAATATTTTATGTCTTGAATCTTGGTTGGATTCTCAGATATGCATTGGAAAAATACTTTAATGAAGTCCTTCATTGCAGGAGTTGTGAGACAATATCGCTTTTTTTTGTAGGTGGTTCAGTTTAGGGTAGGCCAATTGATTCAACCCTATTTTTTTATTTAAATTATATTTATTTCAATTAATGATTTAAAAATAATCTAATTTTGAATTGGTATTCAGAATTTTATTGTCATGAAAATTTGGAAAAAAATCCACAAATTCTAGTGAATTGTGATGTGTTTCGGGAATTTTATGGAAAATTGGGAAAATAAAAGGTGGAATTTAAATTGTTAAATTTCTTTTTGAAATTTCTTTAAATTTTTTATTTTTTAATAATGGATTAATTTTTTATAATAACCCATACAGTTTTTCCTATAAAAATATTGAGTTGATTTAAAACCCTTTTTGGTTATTAAAAGGAAACATGAATATTGAAATTGGAAATGGATTAAAACATTCTTTAGAATAGTTATGTCAATTGAAATTAAAAGAATTAATTTTTTGAAATATGATTTTGTACTACCATAACTGACTATTTAAAAATATATTCATTTTTTGGATAATTTTTTGGGAATATTATTATAGAATTCATAGTGAGATCCTACTGGGCTTTTATCTCACACCCTATATGTGCCTTCATGTGTTCGTAGATCATCTTATACCATGTTTAAGAAATGGTAATGTTCCGCTTGAAGGTAGTTCATGTTGTTTATTTTTGGGACTTATAGAGCTATGTCCCTTGGGAATTGGTTTTTTATCTTTCTATTTGTAGAAAATTTATTTTTACTTTGGTTTATATTCCAACATTACTTTTAGTTCTTGTTTTCCCTATGAAATTTTTTTTGATCATTACAACTTGTAAGTGTTTCTCCTTTTTGTGTTAAAAATCATTCCCACATTATCTATAATGATTCCATGTGCAAGTTTCCATCACCTGGGGTATGTGAATTCCATTTGTTCTATGTCATGATTGGATTGGGTATTGGGTTATCATGATTTATATTCTATTTCACGACAAGAGACTTGCAATATTTAAAATCTTCTAGAGATGAATAGGTTTTTGTTGTTACAATTTATACAATATTCTAATGATCACAAAAAATTAATTATTTTTTTCTAGATAAATAATTATTATATACATGTATGGAACTATAGATTATGTGTTAAATTATGTAAGCAAGGAAATGTTTAATCTTTTAGAATTAAAAAATACATACTGTTTAGGTGTGGATGATGATAGAAGATCCACATCTGCAGGTGAATTCATTCATCAAAAATAATATTTGAGTTGGAATATTAATATGTAATATTTATTGAATCATAGTACTACAAACAGTGAGTGCATAGGGGTCAATCAATAAATAATGCATCAAATGATAATTAAGACATAGTTGAATTATATTATTCTTGAAGTGATGCTTCCACTAATGTTGGGATTTGGTAATCAATTTTCTATCAAACTATCCTTGATTCTGGTCTAATAGCCTATGTGAAATTTAATTTATATTTAATATAACATCATCATGTATCATATTGAATGAAATGATAAAAACGTGATTTTATACATATATTGGAGTAGGTTGGAAAATGTTTCACAAAACCATTTCATGTGGATACATTTCTAATGTTGTGGTTGATTTTGGGTTTTATAAATCACTATTTTTATGGTTAAAATATATGATTTTTTGACATATTCCTTCTAGAAATTGTATATTTTTTTTTCAGAGGGTTAAAAATATGACTTCATAAATATATTAATAATTTATTTTTGATTAAAATCTTAATTGGAATAAAATTATTTTCTAATGTATACATAGATTTTTTCATAACATATTTATGGAGATTATATATTTAAGTGGAGTTTTTTAAAGAGGTAATATATGATATTATCATGACTCATAAAAGAAACATTTGTGAATAGTATTTTGAAATTATTAAATGAAATATTACTTATAATGTTTTTAGTAGTTTATAGGTTTGAATTTTGGATTTTAATGTTTTATCTAATGTGATATTTCATATAGAGTTTTTCAATGACTACATTGTTGAAAGCATTTTTTCAAAAAATAATTGTTATCTATTTATTAGAAATTTTTTGTACGATTAGATATTTTATGTAATGATCAATATCACTATTTTCATACAATTACTGTGATATGTTCCTTTGTTGAAAATAAAATAAAAATCAAGAGGTTATTTAGACTATGACATTTTGAGTTGAGTTTGTTGGACTTGTCTAGAAGTAGATGAATATGACTTGGGAATTATCATGGTGTAATCTATTTTGATAAAAAAATTTGTTGTCTTAATATTTATCAAATATAATATAGAAATTTATGTTTATATTCTTTATTTTAAATTTTCTTGATAATCATTATTAGGATTCCTGAAAATAAATTATGGGGTGGTATTTTTGAGTAAATTCAAATGGTAAGAAAGGGAAGAAGATGAAGACATATTGTTGGATGGGGGAGTTTTGAACCAAATACATGAATTTAAAAATATACATTTTATTTGTAGGGTTATCTATAGGAAAAAATGAAATTATTTCATATCCATATATCTATGAGGAATGATCTTGAGATTTGAAAATTTGGTTATGTCACTGATTACGTAAGAAAATCGATGCATATTATTTTTCTACTATAGGGGAATTTTTATCTAATATATGAATTTATATACATGTCTTTTCACATAGTATAAATGGTTACATCAGTGAATCAATAATAAGGGTGAATGAAGCATGTTTTAAAATAAGGCATTGTTTCATATTTTTTATACTCAAGATAAAATATTGATATATGAAATAAGATATTAAGGAATTCAATTGAGTTGCGCAATAAGTGCCATTATAAAAGGGATATATGACTACAAATATTATATATTAATCATTAATATGTGGATATGAGGATATTTTTCGATGAACATTTTTTTGAATCTGAATGTGAAGATGATTTTGTAAAATAATTTAAAATCAATGGTTTTAGAAACATTAAATTGATGATCTTGAGGATCTTTAGAAAATTCTAATATAATATTGTTATATTCGGTGTTAATATATTATTTTTTCATTTAATAAATTTCAACAAAATTGAAATTCAAAATGTTGTATTGAATTTTTATTATGAATATTAGAGATAGTTAATAAAATAATTGTATCATTTATTTTATATTATTTATATATAATGTTTCTATAGTTTTTGTAAATACAAAATATTCAAAGAGATTTATCTATGGAATATGAAGGAATATATAGGATTAAATAACAATAGTTTGATGTTTACTGGTGTAATATAAATTAAAGAATAATTACTGAATTAGAGAATCACAAATGTGTGGAATCCTTAAAGAATAATGAAAATTAGTGTATCATGTGGTTGATGTTTTATTCCATTATTAAATAATATATCATGTTATATAAAGATTTTGAGATGAAAATGCACTATAAAAGAAATATAGTTAAATTTATAAGATCGATATACCCCTTGTTGTACACCCATATTTTGGAAGGTATCCCTTATATTGTGATTTTTGTGTTTATAAATATTTTGGGTAATTGATGGGATTGAAGGGTGATCATTCAAAATGTATGGTGGAGAAAGTGGATGCACATGGGATGCACATTGTTCATATATGCCATACTGATATCTGAGTAGAAGATATGAACAATAAAAATTTTATCTAGTAGCATCAATAGAGTGGGTGCATGGTTTGGGAGACCATGCTAGGAGGTTGTGTGAGGGTTTACATAAGGCAGTCGATAAGGAAAGTATAGAACACATTCTGTCTAACCATGAAAAAAATAGTGTAGAGATAAATATAGATAAAAATAGTATTTGACAATTTTTTCCACTAACTCCCTCATTTACATTCCCAAATATTTCATTATATGGATAAATGTTATTCTCTTCATCTCATGGTTTCCTTTGAAAACATGTAAGATTGCAAAATTTTATAGAGATATCTCAATATTGTATTTTGGTAGACTTTTTTCATTTTTTATTATATCTTTTTGAGTTTTAAAATTGGATTTTTTTGGTTGAAACTATAATATTTTGGAAGGAAGTGGGTCAATGCATGGTTGGTTAACAGTTTTCCCAATACATGCCCCAAAATAGAAAAACATGACAGCACAAATAGAGTAAATTCTCATGGCTTTTTAATGGTGTTTTATACCATGTTCCCTTCTAGTAGAAACTATATGAATCCCAATATTGTGGTAAATTGTTAGGCACATAGATGGGGGAAACTGTACACCCCGAGTAGAAAAATGTGCCCAGGGAATTTGAAAACCCATAAAAGTAGATTAAATTTTTATTGAACTAACTAAATTCACTCTAAATAGACAAAAGATCATTCAGAAACGTTTTATCTCTTTTTTGGAAATTCCTAGATGTAATCCAAGGCCTTTTGACATCCGTTCATGGAAATTCAAAGCTCAGATTGATGATATTCTCCTATCACGTTATCATATTATCATCTCGTGTGGTCTTCATTATCTCATATCTATATTTCTATAAAAAATGTGTTTTGTTCCCTCTAATAGAAATTGTTTTAGATCTATTATTGATTTATATTGATTCTCTTAGTCATGGATATAGATTTTGGATCCAGATATTATTCTTCTTTGTGATTATTGTTGATCCACATAAATTGATATTTTCTATTATTGAATGATCGAAATCAATCTTGATGTAGGTTGTATAAATTCAATTCAAATAGTATTTAATTTCAATTTCTAGTATCTATCCTATGTTTTTAGTGGGTATGTTTTATAATTGAATTTTGAATTGAAAAAAATAATTGATTAATTAATTTACAAAATCAGGGAATTTTTTTAGTTTGTTTCCAATGTAAAAACAAAATTTTGTTCAAATTTGTTATATTGGAAATTTGTGTAATTATAGTAGTTGATTTGTTATTAAATTAATATAATGATTTTATTATATATTTCATAGAGATATTTAGATTGTGTAATTGGTCAATTAATTTTATTTTGAATTAATTTACAATTAGAATTACGAGATGGTTGAATTGACCTTATTGTGATAAGGTGTTATATAATGTAAATGATTCATTGTTGTATAACATGGAATTTATCATATTGTTTCATGTGATTAATTTATCGAATCCTGATGTTTTTATATATATTAAATGTTATATCATGAAGTGAAATTAGAAGAGGTCTTAATGTTTAATATCCTTGATTAGTTTGATATATTTGATATAAGTGTGATTTATTTGTATAAGACTATGGGATAGGGAATGAAGATTCATAGACTCATATGATAGTGTTAGTGTAGGACTGAGAACAAGGTATGAAATTATCATTTTTGACAAATGACTGTGGGATAGGGACTGAGGCACCAAATACACATATATAGTTACTAGTGTGGGAAATGGACTAAGGATCTAAATACCCAAATGACTTTGTGGTCTGGGACATAGACCTAACATATAAATAACCAAAATGTGTGATACATTACATTCAACGCCCATGATTTTGGTATTGGAATATGGTTCTAAATTACCATTGTGTGAAATGGAATGGAATGGATAATGAATGACCATGTGTAATAATTAATTTATATTTTCCTATGTGATATAGTTCAGAATCTATAATGGGATGATGTAGGTATTGATGGTGCATGTGTTCTCAGGATCCTGGTGGTGCATGTGGTTAAATTAAATAATATTGTAATTTTAGTAAATATTTACATATGAATTTTAATTCTTTATTTATATAAATTAATACACTTTTATTTATTGTATATTGTTTTATATGTCATTCGTGGCACCCGACTGAGTTTTACCAACACTGTACTCCGGTTTCTTGATCTATACCCAAGTAGAATTCATTTTTGTTTTACATCATAAGAGAAAGAGACATATGATAGATTGATGAGTTTGAATAGATCAATGATGTGGGATCTAGACCGGATTCATGACCCTCTTGGGAGTTGTAAGCATCTTTATTTATATTTTTTTTATATTGACACTTGAGATGTACATGGAATGATATCTCTATAGTTTAGGTTAGGTCATTGTAGTTTGGTTTAATACATCAGTTGATGTCGATCTTATTCGGATTATCGTTATATCATTTAGATATTGACCATTTTTTTCTCATGTTTTACTAATTTGATATAAAATTTATAGTCTCACCATGATAGATATTTGACCATCACTACTAGTCGACATACTCTATTGTGCAAGGGGGGCATTCTAGATGTCATGCGACTGATTGACATTATGAATTACTTTGTGGAACTTGGATCAGTATGTTACGAAGTGGTATAAGAGGTTTTTTCTTTTCATTTTTTTTTTCTTAGTATTTTTCAAAGGTATAAATGAGAATATGATGAGTCACGCCTAGCCTATGAGGTCGTTCAAGGGAGTAGCTAACCCATGTATTCAGGAATCCTCATGTATCTATTATAGGATTATTATTATTGATATGTGATGATTCAGTTGTATGGTATTTCACCTTGAGAGAGTAATATCTAGTGTGATGAGATAATTTTTTTATATTTTTATGAGATTTCACTCTTGACCCATAATGGAATGATAGTTTAGTTTCATTCAACATCCTAAGAGATAATAATTATTATGTGGAACTTATCAATATAGGATTTCATAGGGATATATTTTTTCTCTATGTTGTTTAAATGAGAAAAGATTAATTCTTCTCTTATGTGTTTTAAATTATATATATTCCTAACATGATTTGATAATTATAAAAATGATTAAAAAATTAATACATGGGATTCTATTGAGAAATTAGATTTCAATAATGAGTTTACACTTTTTTAACAGTGTCCCAGATGTAGGATGGTTAAGGGTAGCGATAACGTCTCAATTATGACCGTCTGGGGGGTTTTGGTGGATGAATGGTTATAGTTTTTTTGAATCCCCATTAATATGTAACTATTTTTGAAATGATTCCTAATATGTGTGTATTGAAATATATATATAATCCTACACAAATATACTTATTGATATGATAATTGGAGATGGAGGATTCTAATTACACTACCTCAGTTGTACCTGATGAACCAATAGTGCTTGGTTGAGGAGTAGGTGGAATGCTTTGGGGGAACATTCCTCAATTAATAATGTTCATAGAGATATACCTACAGAGGTTATTGTAGACTATTTCTGATTTGATATAGTATTTTTAGTGGAATAACCCTACGACATTCAATGATGTGGGTGGACCTATGGTAAAAGATCTCTGCATTAAGTCCATGAAAACTATATATGGCCATTTAGAGACTACTGCAGAGAATAGTTTTATGTTGGATACTTATATGTTATAGTGATTAACAATTTTTTGGTGGGATATTACATCTTGGACAATTCAAACATATTATATGAGATGTAATGAATTTTTCAGAGATGTTATAGGTGCTCTTTTGTCTAGAGACATTGAGACATGAGAGAGAAGTTGTGGTAATGTGTTTGAATCTGGGGAGCATGTCCATGATTGACTATGATAGTCACTTAACTGAATTGTATCTCTTTTATCAGGCACTATAAGGGGAGGAAATAGACATGGAATTGAATTTTCTGAATGGTTTAAAATATGTGATAAAATCCAAATTAATATCGTTCAAGTGAAAAAAAATTCTATAGTGGTGGATCAGGATGTAATATTTGATGGAAACCAGAAATATGCTTTTCGTGTGGGGAATATTGTCTCTAATAGATGATCAGGAGATATTAAATTCATGAGTAGGAAGCATATTCCTGAAAATGTTGATGATATCATTGTAAGGAACAGTGGACTGGGGGATGGATCAACTAATTTGGATTATACCTGAGTGTTTTTTCACTAGTGTGGTACGTCAGACCACCTTAATGGATATTTTCATCAACCACTAATAGATTTCCAAGCATACGACATTATGGGACATATGTAAAGTTTCATTAAGAATCCATGGAATTTGATACGTGATGGGAAACCTAGAAAATACAAGAGTGAGTGAATGATATCTTCTACAACGTATCAGTATATGAGATTGAGTTATACATGCTATGGTGGTACATGCAGCAGTCATGATGGTTCTATGAAAGAGACCCATATCAACAGAGTGGTGCATCTTAAGGGACTTAGGATAAAACACATAAAAGAGGGTCATGTTAGATACATGCAGTTCATCGTATATTTGTGGAAAACAAGGTTTCACTATAGACAATTAGAGGTACAATTTCTGTGGATTCTACACTAGAGAGTTACATATTTGATACTGGTTCATCTCATTATTCTATATCTAAATAACATGTTAATGCATTGAGAATGGCATTTGTTCTTGGGATTAGGGTGATAAAGATCGATACACCATTTAGAGTACATTCGAGAGACCTTTGTTTCATCAAGTAGTTTTATCTTGATGTTGGGGAATATTGTTTTCTATGTGATATTTATATTCAAGATTTGTTAGGGCTTGACCTAATTTTGTTAATATATTATTTTGTGAAATACCAAGTCCACATTGAATTTTACAGTATTATATTGATATTTGTGTCTCTTTTTGGCAATATTTATATGATTTGTTGATAGTGGGATATCTAGGATCACCATATTTATTTGTTTCATCAATAACTAGGACATATCACACCCCAATTTTCAATTTGTTTGCTGGATGACAATGGTGCGAGGCATGATCTATTACCACCAATAGTTGACTGGTCATACTAAATTTTTCTAGATGACTTATTAGGGATTCCAATTAAGAGATATGTTACAACTCATCTCAGGATAAGGGATGTGCTAGTTTATATTATTCCATAGAGAATGGAACCAATAGATAATCAAGCTCATATGGCTCGAGTAAATGAATAAATGGATAAGGGGTTCATCAATATGATTATGTCACCTATGGGTTCTCTTGCATTGTTTTATATTAAGGATGACGGGAATATAAACATATGTATTGATTGCCTAATGTTATACCATATGAAAATGAAGAATTGGTATCCCCTTTCACGTAACGATGATCTAACTGACCAATTTAGTGGATCTTATATTTTTTTCATGATTGAAATGAGATTGGGGTATCATTAGTTGAGGGTTTGAACTTATAAAACACCGTGAACAACATTCTAAATTAAATGTGTCCTTTATGGGTTTGTTTTAATTCCATTTGGGTTGGTGAAAATTCATGATGTAATTATGGAATTGATTAAAAACCCATCCTCCCATACATGGATCAGTTTGTGATTGTTTGTTTTAATGAAATCTTTGGGTACTCCAAGACAAATTACTATAATTACCAATATCAAGATATCATTCCTAGAACACTGAGTGGGATTCATCTATACACTAATCTATATATTTAAATCTTATATATTTATCTAGTACATTTCATGTGTCCCATTATATCAGATTAATGAGTGGAAGTGGACCCAGAAAAGGATCATATAGCTGATTCACTAGAGAATACCTAGACTTATATGGATATATATAGATTTTAGACGTTGTAAGACTACTATCATAGTAATACAAATGAAGTTTACCACCTGAAGGGGAATCATTTTGTTTTTAACAATAAGGGACTATTTTTTTATTGTCCTTGAGTATGGGAGAATAACATCTATGATAAGAATAAGCACTTGTGTATGGCACCAATATTGATCCAACTTGATATATGGGTGGAGTATAAAGTGTTTTGTGATTTTTCTATGATTTGTAATAGATCAGTGCTGATATAGGGAGATCGAGTTGTTACGTATTGGTATTAGAATTTGAGGCCATAAGTATGAAACCAGCCTATACAAGACATAAAATTTGGTGTAGTGGTATATTATTTGAAATTTTTGAGGAATTATCTATTGGTATAAAATTTTACTAATTTATAATCATAATAATGTCTTCATTTGTATCATTTTACTAGAGTGTTTTAATATATAGAAGGTGATATGGGTTGATTATATACAATCATTTGACATAGATCTAGAATATACAACTCGGAAGGGAAAAACTGTTGTTAATTATTTAAGTATGAAAACATATAATATGGTATTTTAAGAGACTTATGATAAGTGGAAAATGATGGCTATACTAGAAGAGATGCGTGTTCTCATTTTAGATAGCCAAGAGAATAAGCATTTCATATATGATTTAGTGGAGTCTACACTTGTGAACTAGATCAGGAAGAGATAGTATGAGGATCTGAAGTGTTTTACATTAAGGGAAATCATGGAAATTTGGGAGTCACCATCACAATACACCATAGATGATGATGTGAGCATCTTATTTAGGTGTGTGTGTTTTTTATTATGAGTATGTGCGAGGAGTTGATATGTGAATTTCATTACTCAAAGAGGGATGTGCATCATGGATTTTCAAAAATGTACCAAGAACTTCATTGATAATATTGTTGGTTCACAATAAAATAGGTGATAACAAGATTTGTGACACATTTCTACACCAATCAATAGGTTGAGGAAACGAATCAAGATACTGGTGGTTTATTAAAGTATTTTACTATTCCAAAATAGAAGTGGGAATATTTTACTAGGGAAATTACAGTGGGTCTCCCAGTTACATCTTGTAATTATGACTCTATTTGATGGTTTTAGACTAAATGATGAAATAATAACATTTTTTCATATATGAGATTCTTTATCAGTAGATAAATTTTAATTTTTGAAATTTTGAAAGATATTTAATATACATGGGGTTATTGAGAGTATTTTTTAGACCATGAATCTTATTTTACTTTATGCTTTTGGATGGTCTAGGAGAATTCACTTGGTACAATGGTTTTAATGTGTACAGAATTTCACCAACAGACAGATGCATTATTACAAATAATATATAGGTTCCAGAGGATATGCATAGAGTGTGCTTCCTAGACTTTTATGTGTCATGGGATTATCCCCTATAATTATTGGTGTTCACCTACACAAATAGTTATCATGAAACTATTCAAATGGATCCATACAAGAATTCTTATAGTTGTCCAATGACAATCACTATATTTTGAATAGAGATAGGTGAGTTTGAGAATTTATGACTAAGTATCATACAAGGAACATCTTATTGGGTTTTTTATTTAGAAACATATGACTACATCTCAACTTCTAAAAACATTATTTGCTAATAGAAGATGGTGAAACTTTTAGTGTATGTATGGTGATAGTTTGTTCCATTAGGTGTCTCCTAGATATGGTCATCATAGGATTCTGAGTTATGGAATGATGGTGCCTATGTTTGATGGACCATTTGAGGTTGGGGAGAGAATCATTCTAGTGGTGTAATGATTGAATAATACATAAAGGAAAAATATTATTGATGTTGTTTTTCATGTGAGAATTCATCTGTGGTATAACACCTTACCATATAATGTGGATGATATGGATAATGTTAAACTTTAGAATAATGAATCATTGTAGGATAATCTGATACGTGTGTTGGTCATAATGATAAAATTATTTGGGAAAATAATATTTCGATATTCTCTGTGTTGTCTAAACATGTGAATTTTTAGGCTAGATCATGAGGGATATATGAAGAAATGAGGGCTTAGTGGCCCAATATTTTTACTCGAAATAATACAGACAGTTGGGGGTATAACTCAAGGATGTGATATTATAAGGGGGAGATTGTAAGATCCAAAATATTTTCAGATATTTATGAAGATATTTTATTGGTACAATTTTTTTAGAATATATTTTATGGGGTTTACCTTGGGATTGTTTTAGCTGAAATAATTTTTTTTTGGAAGGATGTGGGGTAGTGCACAGTTGGCACATAATTTTGAGAAACTGTGTGCCCCTTTACAATAAACAGTGCAAACCAAAACAGTAGTTATTTTCATTGATAGGGCATGGTTTTTAAAACCATGGACTAATCTAATATAAACCATGATAATCCCAAAGATGTGTTTCACTATTAGCTATATGGTTAGTGGAAACTATATTCCATTAGAAAGAAATCATTCACATGAAAATTTAATCCACAAAAAATTAGTTTAAAAATTCAACATCCTCTAAAATTAACCTTATATCACCCCTATCTCCACCCTAATCATTTCCCTTAATTTATAGAGGTTCTTGGATAGAATTTATGTCATTAATACCTACATTCGTGATGATTCTAAACATGAATTTTAGATATGAACTTCTCTCAGTAAGAGATTTTCATATTAATTTGTTTCTTTACTCTCATATCTCTCTTTTTAGATAATAAAGAAAATTGTTTCCTCCTATATTGATTGTTCTAGATCTATTCTTGATGGATTTTTATTCTCTTGATCTCAGATAGTGGTTTTTTATCTTGACCTCAATCTTCTTCTTTATTTTGGTCAAACCGCTTCAATTGGACTTTTCTATTAGCAATTATTCATCATCAATCTTGAGGTAGATGGTCTAAAATAAATTCCCAAAGTATTAAATTCTAATTTAATTTATGTGTTCTTAGATTTAAATTATTAAACTTTAAAATTGAATCATTAATTGAATAAATAAAAAAAATAAAAACATTTAATTCATAATATATTTAGTTAGTTTATTTACCATGTATTAATTTAGATAAGATGAAATTAAGAAAATTAGTAATTTCATTTAATTAATTAATTAATTGGTTATTTAATTAATTTATTTTAAGATTATGTAATTTATGATTAAATTGATATTTTTTATTTTTTAAATTAATTTTATTTGTAATCAATTGAAAATTAGAATTATGATTATGTAAAAATTACATTAATTAGTTAAAAGGATGTATGAATTAAATTTTTCATATGGATTTAACGGTGAATTTACCAGGTTGTTCCATGTGTTTAGTATATTGGATATTGATTTATTTTGATAAATTGTGTAGTATATCTTTATTATAAGCGTGATAAAAGGGTTAATGTTTGTTAATCATGATTGATTATATATATGTGATATATTTGTGATTAATTTATATATCAGTGACTAATAAAGAATGAGTGTCCAATTACCCATATGATATAGTTAGTGTCAGATACGAACTAAGGATCTAAATACCCATGTCTGATAAATGAGCTTGGGATAGGGACTGAGGCTCAAAATACATATATTTAGTCACATGTGAGGGATAGGGAATCAGGATCCAAATACCCATATGAATTTGATGTGTAAGACATTTACATAGGCTCCAAATACCCATCAAGTTATGGAAACAATGTCCTATACACATAATATTGGAATTGGACAATGATTCCAAATGACTGTGATATGAAATAGAATTAAATGCATAAAGAAATACCATGTGTTATAATGAATTTTTAATTCCATAGATGATATGGTTTAGAATTTAGAAAAAGATGAAATAGATAGTAATGGTGAGTGTATCTTCTAGAACCCATGGGTTTATGTTAATAAATTAATGAATAATTTATGTTTTCTAATTTTTTACTAACATATTGTAATTTTATTCATTATACCACAATATACACTATTATGGAATGGATATTGATTTATATTCCATTTTCGGTGGCCTACTATGTTGTACTGACAGCCTACTTAGGCGGCCTAATCAGTACCCAAATTGACTTCATGTTTTTCAGCCAAGATAATGGAAGGATTCCTTTGTATGATAAATGTAGTTGGATAAATACTTTATGATGGAACCATACATGATATAGGACCCTATTGGGATTTTTCAACATCTTTTTTTATTATGGATTTTTCATATTGACAAGTGAACCATTGTTGGCATGGAATCAATATTCTCTTAGTTGTATATTTTATTCAGATTTCAATCATCATTTTATATTTATCTAATCATAGTTTTGGACATCCCTTTCACATAGTGTTTATTTATTTACACAAAGTTACTTCGTTGATAAAGTGTGTAAATTCTACCCATTATCAATATTAGACCCTCGTAGATAGTAAGAAGAAATTGGTGCACATGAAGGCGCATCTGAGATCATGCGACTGATTTTCTCAGTGAATTGGTGTGTTCGACACTATTTGGGATATTACTAAATATCATATTTAGAGATCTCTTTAATTTCCAAGATATGTGACTGAAAAAAAAATTATCATATGTAGAAAATGTTTGAGATTCAATTACCATTAATGGATTGTATTTCATCCATAGATTAAGGTATCTATATATAATTATAGATTGTATATGTAGTCTTTGAATGTAAATACTAATATATTAACGTTAATGTCAATAAAAAATCAATCATCTTATTTAATTTCATATATCCGTATATTTAAATTCTATTTTGGCCATTCTCATTCATTGAAAATACATTTCAAATAAAATAACCATAACATTTTTACCTTCCATTCTACCAATTACATACAATTTTTAGTGTTTATAATCAAATTAAAATATTGATCAACATATCTAATTAGATGATATAGTGCTTTTATAACATAAACTCTCTCTCCCTATCTATCTAAAAAAATTAAATATCATTTATCGGGATATGATACATTATTAGATATCAAATAGAATATATGTTCCATTATATGATGGTGGTTTCCACCACATGAAGCAGTCAAACATTATTATACCATGCTTATGGGGTAATTTGTTTCTATGTGGGAATATAAATTAGACATAACCCTAGTAAACATACATTACATTGTGATAACTGTTTTAAACTGAACAGTGTTCTAATTTTATATTTTTGGAAAATAACCAAACATTGGTTATGGGAAATCACATATATACTATTATATCTATTATGAACCATTTCTATAAATAAATATGACTTAATGTATTTCACAAAAAACAATATGAAAATTACAATAATTGGGCATATAAACTCTTCTATGTGTAATCTCCTTAGGGGTTTTCCAATAGTTATATAGTCAATTTATGTTATTCAATGATTAATTTCTAAGGATTCTACTATGATTTCTATCGTTAAAATATAAGAACCCTAAATCTATAAACATAGTGTTCTTATATTGAATATTTAAAATTGAATAAAATGAATGAGATCACATTATAGTGAATCTGAAAGTTTTATAAAATTATAATACCAAATACGAAAATGATTTTGACTGAAAAGGTGAATTAAAAAAAATAGAACATAAATATTCATAGAAAATTTCATTATTACTCTTACTATATCCCTCATACATTCATATCTCTCTATTTAGTTCCCTAGGGAAATAAGAAACCATCTAACTGGTGGAGCTCAATTTTTTATTAAGGGGAATCATATATAGGATTCTATCACTGAAGAAACAATGAATAAATAATATAATATATATAAATAATTACTATATAATTATATATAAATAATATGATTAAAATTATAAATATCCATGGATAATAAATATATGGAATTAAATAAAAAAATGGATTACAATATATGATCTCATTTTATTAGTTGTATAATTCCATAAAACCTAAACATTCCTCCAAAGAGTAATTCGAAGAAATATTTAATAAATTAGAATTTTTTTTTGCTAAATTTTAGAACATCTTTTTTCAGTAGACGTTTTAATGAATAAAGTGGATATATAATTTTTCCCCCTATCTCGAAGTAATAAGTCCATTATAACCATTTGGTGACTGATATTTTATAATAAAACACATCAAAAGGATAACAAAGTAACCATTTATAAACAAATGTACTAGTAATAAATACTTGTATGTATTGATGAAATGTTTATACATATATCTAATGATTCCCTAGTTAACAAAACTACATCTATATCTATGATAATATCCAACAATATAGAAGTAATTATATAGAAATAACAATTATCATTATTGTATCATTGATAATTTTGGAACTGGGTGTGTACATTAATTGTATAGAGGTGTTAAAAGGTTTCAATGAATAAAATGTTAGGTGACCATTGAAATGGAAAAATAAATTTCTATATAAGGATATTTATA
Organism: Viscum album; assembly: GCA_963277665.1. Classification (NCBI taxonomy): domain Eukaryota; kingdom Viridiplantae; phylum Streptophyta; class Magnoliopsida; order Santalales; family Viscaceae; genus Viscum; species Viscum album. The sequence continues at coordinate 882,501,119 of OY728166.1, forward strand.
ATAATATAATTTCCAATATGTTTGGTGAAAATAACGTTAATTAAAAATTCGTTTTAATAATAAATAATAACTTGTAATAATGAAACATATCATAATTAAAAATTGATATGTAATGGAATTCATATAATTTTCATAATGAAATTAAGATAATGGAATATAAACACCTCCTTGTTATATCCCTTTAGAAATATTGTTGATTAAATCCTTATATCATTATATTTTCATATCTCTAAAGATACATGAAGTGATGGGTTTAGGAACCCTTACAATACTATGAATATTGGGAAAAAAATTAAGACCATTTTCAATATAGAAATGACTACTATTTTAAAATATAATCTATATATGTCTCATTTAAAATCATATTTAATGGAAAATAAAAGAAAATCAATGATCATTTTTTTATTGGAGAGGAATGTGAGAGTGGTTTATTGTTTTTTCATAACTTTTAGTGTATTTCCATGAATGTGTAATGAAAATCCTTAGAATTTATGAGGTCGAAAATTTTCTAACAATTTTACATCACATGTTTTGAAACACTTTTTTTTGTAAGTCATATTTTTAACATGTAATATATCAGAAAATAGAATCTAGATATTATGGTTATATGAAATAGAAAATATTTATATTTACTAGAGAATTCTACTGAAAACTATTACATATATTTTGTGATTTGGAAGCAAAGTAAAAAGGATGAAAAATATATATCAATATTGAAAATTATATTTCTTAATTTATATATATGTTTATGAAATCTACTAAAGTTTTATTAAAATAAATTTTTATCATTCTAGTGTATGAATACTTATGATATATCAAAATAGAATTATAATATATAAAAAGAAATTATTAATATTGTAAATTTTTATAATTATAATTAGTAGATAATTTAAAAAAATTATTTCAAATTTGTATTTAGTTTTATGAATATAATTTTTTAATAATATTAATATTTTTGAAATAATATATCATTTGTACCTCAAAATCACACATTTGGAACTAAATATTTTGAAATATATTTTTATAACATATGTATATTGTTAAATTTTTTGTATTGAATATAAATTACTAATAAATAATAATAGCTAAATTATTTTATATCTTTTAATGGAAACATATTTATATATGGGATTCATTAATATAAAAATGGTCATTTATAGATTATACTATTTACATAGTCAAAATCTAATTATTTATATTGTATTGTTAACAATACCCCTTCAACAGTATTATTTTCCATGTATATACATTTTGATAAAAAATATTGAACCAGTAATATATTTCTATATTATATTGTGTGATTTGTATTCCAAAAAAAAATTTCTTCGAATTATAATGTATCTCATGTATCTATCATTGTTTTTCTTAAGATTATATAGGCATCAAGAATATTGGGTTTTCTTTATTGTGAAGTATTCTGTTGAACTTTTAGTGTCCCTTATTTTTATTGTAATTATTAATTTTTCAATAAAATATATATTTTCCTATTATAATGAAATAATTTAATAATCATTTTGAATTAGTTTTATTTTTAGGAAGTGATTATTTATAATAATAATTTATTGGGTCATACATCCTATGTATATTTTAATAAATCATATTTAATTATCATTATGAATACATATTAATGTTTAATTATTTATGTAATATTTTAATTTATTAATAATGTTTACACATATATCATGTATTCTTATCTAATAAATTATTTTTGGTTAAAATAATATTACATTTAATTTAAAATTGATTATTGATTAGTGTATTTTTAAATAATTTTGATTGAAATGACAATGTTCTTAATCAATTTTTTCATAGATTATTTTAATTTAGATAAGGATTTTTTTAATATTTATTAGTTTTTATACTCCATAATTAAGGTTTGAAATATATACTTATAACCCTCTTGTGATTATCTTTTTATATCCAATATAGATTGCGTGTGGAATTATTATTTATTGAAATAGGGGAGATCAGTAAAACAAGGATATAAGAAATAGTTCATTCAATTGGAATGGTTGTATTAGGGGAAAATGGATGGGTATATATGAGTAGTGTTGGTTGAGCTGTATTTTTTGTTTAGGATTAAAGGAGAGAATAGTTATGTTAAAGTGTATTTTTCGCATAAAGTATCTTTCAAAAGTACCCACTCCATCCACATCATGGGAATCATGAGATGATTTTTAGGATTATCTATGTGCCAAATGATATAGTTTTTATAAATTTATTCATTAATAATTATGAAATTCCTTCACCATCATGTATCCTCATTTTTAGACAATGAGTTGGAGATAAACTGAGAATACCACATCCAAAAGGCCATGATGCATAGATTTTTAACATGATAACAACATCAAAATATGGGAGGGAGTACTATAATTACTCAAGAAAATAAGACAACATAAATAAATTCAATTAATAATATATATTATATTACTAATTGGAATTATCATTTCATAGAAAGTATTAATATAAATAATAATAATAATAATAAATCTAAATAAATTCATTTTATATTCAATGAAAAATAAAATTGAATCCCAACACCACTGAAGAAATCTAACCACCATGTTCTATTATTAAATTTGGAATGAAAAAAACCTATATCATAATTTTCTTTTATTGAAAATGAATATATTATTAGTGTGTATACATAATACATAGTAGGATATTCTCTAGAAACCCTTTTATTTGAGGGGACAATAAATATTATTACATTTATGAAATGTTTATCATGAAAGATTACTAACCATGAACATTTTTATTTTTTAAACATTATATATCATTATATTAACATTCACATAAAAAAAATGGACAACATTAATTATACTGTCTACCTAAAAATTATAATTTCAAAAAGTCCCCCACATCATTCATACCATTCAGTAATCCATTAAGGGAATAAAATATCTCAAAATTACTTGTGTCATTTGAATACATCTTCGACAATGGAATCTAATATTCTTTATAATACAAAATTTAATATGGATTTCATGATATGTTAGGATATGTAGATCCAATAAAATATAAATGATTGAGATTACATTGGTTCCACTAAAATTTAGGATTATAAACTCAGAGTTCAACATTAGTGGAGGTGGTTACAATGAAATAGTAGAATATTAATTCATCAATCAAAAGAAATAATGAAAATATACATCTATATAATTAAAATAATATCTATATATGGTTATTTTCTCTATAAAATCAAACATTAATAACACTATCAAAATCATTAATTCATATTTTATTAAACTTTGTTATACATAAAATATTCACCCTATAAATCATAGATTTTACAAAATTCTTTATCTGGATTAAATATATATAGATTTAAATCATATTATTAATAACATAATATCTACAAAAAATTCCAAAACAAATTATCCTTCTGTCTATCATACCTAATCAACCCTTATATAAAAAATAAAAAACCACATATCTCTTCACTTCAATCGGCATTGTAATACAACATGCATTTATCTATTAATGATAATATGTTAGTCATCATAATAAAAACAATATATTTGTTTTTTATAAAAACAGAACCTTAATTCACACCCCCTAGTATAAAACACCTGATGAATAAATTTAGAATATAATAGCAAGGTTGGATTCTCAATTAGATTCCTCCAAGAAAATACCACATTGATAAAATAAAACTATCATATTCTAAACATTATTTAATAATATATCAATTAATTGTCTCACAAAATCATGTTCACCATTACCCTAATTGCGTAATAAAAATATTCTATCCCCTCATAATAATTTTATGTATTTTAATTTCCCAAAAAAAATATAAATGAAGGTGAATTTTATCTGAATCACTAAACTTATAAATGATCCATTTTATTCCATATACATATTTATATACTATTTTCCATATAGAAAAAACATATCCCTAAAAACAATCTTTGTAAAAAATCAATTAACACCCAATATCAATAGAAAAAGGGGTATTATAAGGGTTCGAAAAGTAATTAATAATAATATTTTTAATATTCCACTTTAACATACTGCATTAATTAATATAATACAAAAAAATTTGGAGTCAACAATTTAACCATAATATATTAACAATTATCATCAAATATTTATTATTTTATATTTATAAGATTAATATAAATCTTATTAATAAATATAGAATCTTTAATATTTCTAGAAAAATTAAATATATTTTTCAAAAAAATACTTGGAATGTTTATAGATAATTGATTCTAATTAGTTTTTTCATGAAGCTATGTATAATTAAAGTCATGTTTTTTCATAATAATAATTTTACATTGTAACACCTCTAACAGAATAACCAATTTCAGTACAGTGAGCTACATGATCTCATTTGTTCCTATACATATAAAAGAGGGTTTTGATTATATTTGAGGGTATGAAATGTATAGTGGGGAGACTATTACCTTAGTATCAAAATCCATACCTCGGAATCATATCAAGGAAAAATAATAGCATTAACCATTCCCAAAATAACTAGATAATAAAATTTATATACCAGATAACACAAATTTTATCATATATTTATTCCAAAAAATAACCATATACCCCTAATGTGGTATGTCAACCAATATTGTATTTATGGAAAAAACAAATATCTAATTCAATTTTGGAATTACTCCATATTCTATCTTGATACCACCTATAAACCCCTCTATTTGTCTCATTATATCCTATATATCGGGATATTCCCCTTTCTTGGATCCATAAATAATGAGGTTTTCCTGAAAAACTATATTATTATATAGTGTGTAGCTATAAATCTATTGGAAAAACACCAATTCATACTAACCATATGTTAATATTCATAAGACGGGTATACAATTAAAATAAGAAAATGATGATGAAAAAAAATCATGTTTCAATCAGCCCTAGTTTTTGAAATTCAAATTATGGTGTTGTTAATTCTCTATGGGGATAGTAAAAAATACCACATTTATAGGAAAAATAAAATAGTGAGACTGAATAATTAAAATATCATATGTGGAAATATCAATATCAAATCCATGAGATAATGATTTAGTTAATTGAGGATTTTATAAGAAATCTATTTTATTTAAAATAATTTATACAAGTGGAAAAAAAATGTATGGGATTTGAAAACAGTTGAAATAATGAATGCAAAGAATTGAACAAGCATCATATTGGTTGTTTTGAAATTGGATCTGAAGGGAAGTGATATTTTTTTAGCTTTTATTGTTTAGGAAATATTGTATAATGAAATAATTTTTTTCATTATTAGGGTTATATTTGTGAAAAGATAGATTAAATAGTCCTGAAATACCATCTTAAATACGATAATTATCCTTTTCCCATTATCAATAAATTTAGTGCATCGCCGAATTAGGTTTGTCTCGATACTAAATTTTAACATGATTACCCAAATTTCAAAATTATTAATGTCTCAATAATGTTAATAACTTGTGTAACTAAAATTTTAATACATATTTAAATTTAAATTTATATGATAAATGGAATATATATATATATACCAATTAATAAAAAATGCGGCAACCCGAATGCATGATTGAATATAATAAAAACAGTCGAATAGTATCATCCCCATTTGGATACATTACCCGATAAAAATGAATGATTTACCTCATCATCCTAGAAATAATGTTGTATAGGTAAATGATGAATGTTAAATAAATAATTATATTAAGAGGAGATGAAAATAGACAATTAACCTACAAAGTTCATATCCTTATAGAATTAATTGTCCTATGGAAATAAAATTTGGTAGTATTAACATGAAACTATGTTTATAGACTACACTAGGGATCATGATTCATTTAGTTTATTATTAATAAGGATAATACATGAGGTCCTAAAATTTATCGGAAAATAATATCTTCCAAGTTAATATTTGGAAATGTTTTATGATGAAATACCTTTGTATTGTTTCCTCAATGGGTCTACCTAGAATCATTCATGACATGAATGCAGGTTTCATAGTGGAAATTTATTATCTCAACCACAAATTTTCATAATGTCATTTAATATCTTCAATTCATAAAATGAATGATCTTCTTTTCATGATTCATAATTTTAATCATCATTACCAAGATCCTAAATAAAAATTTCTAACAAGTTCATTAGTTTCTTCCCCGTAAAGTGACTTATAGGAAACCATCATAGTAGTATTCCAATTTAATATGGGAATGTTTTTCCATTTGCCCCATTTACTCATAAATTATGAATTATTTATGTCCTCCCAAAAATGAACCAATCATTAAATTTAATCAAATTTATTAATAATTAAATTTAAAAAAATTAATGTGTTTATATATCTAAATTTTCAGTATGAAATGTACTTATCAAACCCACAAACATAGAAATTTATAATTTTCATTAAGGGAAGAATCATAACATACTGAAATTGACTCACACTATACCTTGATTTAAACACAATGTTAAAAAAATACATTGATCAAACGTGAAATTAAATATTCATGTATCATAAAGGAAAATACCTCATTTCTTCATTTCTTTCAAATAAATAATTCAATCGTGTAATTTATGTTATCCTCTTTTGAAAAAATATAATTTTTCATTAATCCAATTTAATTATAAAATATATTGTTAATATGAATTATATTAGGATTATATCCTATGATAAATTATTCTATAATAATATAAGTAAAATTTTAAATATGATTCATTACATATGTGAAGAAAATGATAAAAACAATTAGATTGTAACGCATCTGGCATCTACACATATAAATGATATAAATCACAATTAATAATTATTTATTACCATTTAGGGTCCAACAACATGGAGGCTTCACTATGTTCTGAAAATGATTAAGAATAAGTAATTAAAAAATGGATTTGTGTTTATAACATAATTTCCATGATATTAAATGTTATGTTCAAATAATACCCCTTTATAAATTTAATCAATGACATACCAAAAAAAATTCAAATTGGTTCATGGTAAATGTAATAATAATGAATTAATGAACCTGTTATGTGGTTTTTTATTAGTTTTGTAATTTTTATTTCTTTTAAAAAAAATTGTGTTTAAGAGAAATCACACATCCAGTACATAACCATGTATGAAGAAAATATCATATGTTTGGTAATGGTTATTTTTCATCATCATAAAAAAGAACCGAAATTGAAAATATGTAAATATATATATATATAATATCATTATCATGATAGGTGAATGATGTAAATGATTAATGAATAAAATCATGGCCTCTTCAAAAAAATAATAAAAAAACACTGAAATAGTTTTCTCAATGATGTATATCTTTATCCATCATGGAATGTATCCCCTCCACACATAACCATGTAAATATATTGTAATATATTTATATATTTGAAGGGATGGATGAAATGGGATTGTAACTTAATCCTTTTCCCAAACTGGTTTATTAAAGGCTTCTACAGCCGTAAAATTGATAAATGGAATATGGGTCCAGTGATAATGTGTAAAAAAGATTAATGAATCTTATTAAAAGTGATTCTTTTCAATCATATTTTTTTAACAAGAAAACAAATTTATAAAAGGAAATATTCATTATTATCTGAATTAATTTAATTTATAATATAATGAAAAATATTTTGCTCAATGTATTTCCAATTAATAAGATGAATAGTTCGAAAAACAACTCATGGAGATGAATATGAATAATTACACTAATTAATGAAAATCTAAAAAATAATGTAATGGAAGAATATCATAAAACAATCACCTAAAATAATTACAATTCTTTATAATACAAGATTTAATAAAAAAACCACATTTTATCTCTATTATTTCTTTTCCCCATTTTTCAAATTCAAATATTTTGACAATGAATTTTAAATTCATTGGACGTTAAAAATCTTCTGTAGTTATTCTCTACCAATTCAGTTTATTAAATAAAGAATAATGTCAATTTATTCATTTGGAAATTAAAATATTTTAAATATATTAATTGTGGCTAATATAGTAGAAAAAATCAAAATAGATATCATATTCCCAATTTGAAGATTTCTTCAAAAAGGATTGAATAGGTAATGTCTACACCAAACTGATGACATGAATGAGTTTGGTGGTTTTTATTTATAATGATTCATAATTTTATTGGGGTTTGTGATTTGTAGTGATACTAGAAATTCGTTTCATTTTTCGTTACAATGACATGACAATTTCAATAAAATAAAAACAAATAGGAGAAATCACATTCCATATTCAATGAAATTTGAATAAGTTTGGTGATAGTTCTTATGGTCATCTAGATACAGAAAAATTAATGATGAAAAAATATAAAAAATCTAGTTTCCCCTCCTTGAACATATTTCCTTTCAATTATTGGATAGAACATACAAAATATAAAATCATTATTGTTGATAAATGATTACAAAATCATTTATTGTTCAGGGTCTAAAAATGGACTTATTTCTAACTTATCCTCTTAGGTTAGGATTCTTCCAACCTATCTAAACATCATTACTCTTCATGATGAAAAATAATGATTGATTTTTATAAGGCCCTGACCTAAAAACATACTTAATATTGATTTAAATGAATATCTCACATTGAGGATCATTTCAGGTTTAGAGTTTTAGAGAATTAGATCATAAATCATGAATTACATTCCATATTTAAACAAAGTGGTTATATAAAAGATATTATTAGTTTTTACCATCAATAGAAACATATTTCAAATAAAACAGGGATTATTTATTAACACTTCCTTGACAATATCATCATATCATACACCTTTCCCTTGACCTGTGAAAAAAATTTCAAAAACTTGGGATGAGCATAAAAAGCTCAGTAAGGGATATAATAGTACGAAAAGAAAACATTAGTCCATGTATGAAGTCATAAATTACTCATAAAACATAATCATCTTAACATACCTAATCAAATCATGAATAAATCATAGAAATCATAAGACATAAAGGTAACTTGAGGCATTCATAACATTCTTACGTAGGGAGCAACCCTCATGGTTACGTTTAGAATACCCATCACAGTATATTCCCTAAATCTATTCAGAGAAACAATAAAATTTAACTCCTTCGCGTAACCCAATTCATTGGAGAGCTATATCGGGCTCACCCGCCCTTAGTTTATCACGGAACCACCCATCTTCATAACAATGCCCAAGAACCATAACATAATCGTATCACATAAAACATGCATAAAGGAAACATAACATTTCCACATTTCAATCACAAGATATCAATACAACACATTGATATAATAAAAACATTATGAAAACCATTTTCAATACCGAAATAAATGAAAATTAAAATATGGTATTTATTTTTCATTTTAAAAAAAGTTATGGCTTGAAGAGGAAGCTGAAACTCAAATAATGGTCACGGTGGCGGAGAAGTCATTGTCGCCGCATTCGTAGGAAAAAAAAAATTTACTTTTGTTATTTAGTAAACGATTCGTATAAAAAAATATTCCTTTTGAATAAATATAAAAGTCATAGGGGTTTATACACCGTATAAAATAAAGTTGTGTATAAAAAAAATTCCTTAATGAAAGGAGATTGAGACGATGTCCCATACAAAGTCGGTATCCTTGGATTAAGGATAAATCAATTACATAATTATGTGTGACAAATGAATACACAAAATATAAGTGGATATTAAGTGTAAAACAATTAGAGGTTATTCGCACATATTCATATAACGACATATTCAAGGAGTACAAGTTTATACCAAAGAATCAAAATTGGGTTAAGAAGTTCCCTTGCAAAAATTTGATAGCCTAACGACGTCACTTCAAAATTCAGAAAAGGAGTTGATGAGAGATGAAAGGGTATCTCATAACTTGTACATTAAATTTTCTTCAATAAGTAGATAGAAGAACATATCCCAACATTACAATATGTAAATTAAACGACCCAACAAAAGAAGTCGTTCCAAAAGAGGAGGGTGAAAGGTTCCCTTACCGACTTTGGTATCTTTCAAAACATACACCCCATGTATGAAAAACAATAAAACATTAATGTAAATTCCCATAAACAAAAGTATATTACACAAAGAGTAGAATAATGGGCAGTACATATACCACTCAAAGTAAATGGTGGAAAATGTAGCATAAATCTCACGGGAATAAAAGTGAGATAAAAAATCCCTTACGAAAACTCGGCAGCCTAACATCGCCACTTAAAACATCCAAAAATGGTTTGATGATATCAAATAGGGTCTCTAATAATATTAACATAAAATGTACAGATATATTAATATAAAAGAAAATCCCCCAACATAATATAGAGGAGCTTAAAATAAGTGACATAAAGGAGAGTACTTAAAAAAGAAAGAGAGGTTGGATCTTTTACGAAAATTTGACAGCCTAACAGAGCCAATCAAAACATCCAAAATGGATTGATGAGAGAAAATAGGGTCTCTCATAATATTAACATAAAAAGTCCAGTTGGAGTAATATAAAATAAAATCCCAATCATAAGAAAGATGAGCTTAAAAGGAATGACATAAAAGAGTGTACTTAAAAAGAAAAAGAGGGGTAAGATCCCTTACCTCGTATCCGACTTGTCTTGTTCCTTTCTTTATATTCCTGAATAATATACTTTTGTCAAATTAAAATTTCCTAAGGACATCTTTAAATATAACTATTCATTTCATATAACATATTATAATTTTTTAATAATTTTTTAATAATGTTAGTTCATATCAGACGTTTTTGCCGATGTTTGGTACATGAGTCAAAAATGAACTTGTTGGAAAATAATTTTCCATGAAGTTATAGGTACATCATCTCCAAAATATTATCAATGATTTAAATATCATATATAACCAGTATATATTCATTTTATTATATTCCATAAAATTTGGAGATAAAAAATGAAATGCACCGTTCATAGAGACGGTAGGTCGTACGTACGCATGAACGCTACTTTCATTTCTTTGTCATATTAATGGAATTAAAAATAAATGAAAGATATATATATTATAATTATAGAATTATATCCATCATTTAGATGTAATATATGACATATATATCCATTATATATATGTACTTATAATAGTACATAACATTTGGAGATACGAAATGAAATGTACCATTAATGGAGACGGTAAGCCGTACGTACACATGAACGCTACTTTTATTTTTATATTTTGTATTAAATGGAATGAAATAATAATGATATAAAGTTATATTATAATTCCAGTAGGATATCATATGCAATACATTTAATTCCACCCTTTATACATCCGACATATGGCATTAACGAATCAAATCACTTTGAGGGGGTGGTAGTCCGCACTTCCTAAAATGAAGATATCGCGTTTACCCATAATGGAAACCATAAAGGTATGCCATAAATGAAAAATACAGAAGCATAAGTAAAACATAAACATGTTATATATCATATATAAATATAGTGACATATTAATGGCCACCTTTGAAGGTGTTAAATGAATATTGAACAATCATCGTTTCGTGAGGCAGTAATTCGCCACCCACAGAAACAATATATCCTTTAAACATTAGATGGAGGTGTGTGAAAGTGTAGCATGAATACTTCTTATAAAAACATCCTATTATATTGAAGATACTGGTGTTGTTACAAAAAATGTAATAAGAAGAGTTTATGGGGTTTGAGAAGCAAAATAAAATAAAAGAACACAAGTGAAGACATGACCTTAAAATTAGGTAACTCTTTTTTATTTGAGATCAAAGGATTCAATGGAATGGATTCTGCCCAATGTGAGGCTTCTAGGAGTAATAGAGGGATGTGGAGAGACAAAATGGGAAGGTTTTGGCCGATCCAAATGCCTGAGAGGTGTGGGTAAGGTGGTAGAGTTGGGGGCCTTTTATAAAAGGAGAGGAGGGGCACTCTTGGAATGTTATAAAATATTACTTTATTATAAAATGATTTTCGGATTTTAAATGTCCCAAAAGGATATAGTTAGATGATAAAGTGACAAGGTTTCTAAATCTACCCTTCAAATAGGTGTGGGACAGGTGTAAGACTTATATTTCACCCTCTCTTCTCATTTTATTTAAATCGTTCATTTATGAGGTAATCACTGCATCATCACGGTGTCATAAATAAATTTATTTATTTAATGCCTAAAAATTATAAAAAAACTTTCATGATGTAGGAAATCGTTTTAGATTTATAATGAATATTTATAGTCAAAAATATGAATTTTATAACCCCTTGTAAAAATTGTTTTAGTAAAACAACACATGTTTGTGACATTTTAATTTTTACTTTAAATAAAAAAGTTATTAATGTCATTTTCCAACCAAAATGGCTCCATGGGTTCCCCAAGTTGACCCATGGATTGTCTTGGTCGGAAAAGACTCATAAAATAAGGGTAGGACATGTTTCATGGTCATTTCATATTATTATAACATTACCTTTATGTTAAATTACACTAATTACCTCTAATCGCGATTAAAAACATAAGAGTTACTATTCACCAAAAATTTATTTTAATCCCATTGAACCACATTTTACATCCTAGGTACAACCATGTATATTGGATTTTTGAAATTAAAATCACAGAAGTGGTAAATATTAATTTAAAAAAAAATCATTTTATAAACTACCACTTAGTGGTTTCACTATTCATCAAAAAATGATGATTTTTAGAAAAATACCAAAAATTCATCCTATGCTATATTTGATATTCCGAATTAAAAAATGATTTATATATTAAAAAATTTAAAAAATATAAGTTCCATTAATTAATTTAATAACTAATTCCCACTGTCAAAATAAATAGCGTGTTTTTAAGAAACAATATCTATTAAAAGATTGACACTAGTTTAAGTCTAATTTAAAAGTGAAATTAATTCCAATGACCACTATTGTATTAAATGGTAAAAATATATTCTAATTTAACTTTAAAAACTATTAAAAAGATAATCTAATCATACTAATAAATTAGATTAAAAAGTGGTTTTGAATTAAAATACAACATTTTTCACTATTCATAAAAATGAACATTATCAGAAAAATACCAAAAATTTACACAAAGAAAATTTTGATGTCCCGATTCTAAAGAAGAATTTTATTTTGTCAAATATTAAACATAAAATTTTCAAAAAGTGGATTTAAAAGAGGTTCTCCATCAAAAGGCGATTAATCGACCTTTTAAAGAATATTAGAATGTTTACGCTTAAAATTGGATTCATTCACATTTTTAATACTCTAACATTTATTGTAAAAAGTAAAAAATATTTGAAAAACATATATAAACATTTTGTAGTTAGTTTTATTCATTCCCTCCATTACAACAGCTAGGTGTTAACTACTATTTAAAATAATATTATTTTATTATTAGGGTGCAACTTAAGATTCCCAAGAAACAAGTTGTTGCGTATTGGGTACGCCATCGAGAATATCATCCCCATTAAAGTAATATTAATATTTTATTCAAAAATATGGATAAATGTGAAAATGTAATATTCTTTATTTACCTGGGGTGTTACATCCTTCCCCCCTTTTGGGAATTGCGCCCTTGCAATTTTAATATTTGGCTTGGAAAATTCATTGAAAATCCCACATTGGAACAAGAGTTAGTAAAACAATCAATTTAAAATAAAGAAAGATAAATAAAAAGGTCACCCGACATAACCCATACTTGAATTCCATGTAAGAAAACATGGATATGGAGGAAAAAACAAAGGGTCATGTTCTAAGGGAGAGTGATAGAAAAAATTTTTAGGAGAAAGTTAACCACCAGAAAATCACAAATTGGTGATGGGTTAAACGGTATTTGATTCCCCAGTAGGAAAATTTAACAGACAACATTTTTGTTTTTAAGTTATTTTTCATTGAGGATTTTTTTATGAGCTTAACTAAATCATAAGGAAACATACGTTCTTATCGTGTAGACTCTCATATCCTACTATATTTGTTACACAAACTCATATTTTCTCCAAAAGACAAGTATTTAGGATGACTTGTTCTCATTAAGAGTGCTATAATCAACTTCTAGAGAATCACATTTTCCAAAAAAGAGAACTACATATTTCCCATCTATTTATAAAAAAACCAAAACCAAAATTGTTAGTACGAGATCAGATAATCTACAAAAGTATAATCCTTTATAAAAATAAAATCTATTCTTAATCTCCAAAAATTGTCCAAAAAAATCCAAAGTTCGATGAAGACTATTAGATAATCAATTGTCCATAAAATTCATCAAAGTAAACCAAACGAAGATTGAAACACAAATATTTGAAGAATTTAATCACATAGTCTTCCATGGTACAAATTAAATTTTATCTCCAAATAACATCAGTTTCTCTTAAATTCTCATATTGAATAGTAATTAACCTAATCACATATCCTCCATGATAGGTTAATAATTTACATAGATAACCCAAAATAAAGTTACTCTTGATTCCTAAAATCATCTAACTAAAATGAATTAGTCAAACTAACCAGGGTCTTCACGTAGTCCATTGGTAGACGATAAATACCAGTCACACTTTGGTTTTGGGATCGATTCCCGCATCTTTGTCCGACACGATAGGTTGTCACACGGTCTGTGTGTTGTCCTTTTTCCAAAACTATATAATTCTTAAAACATTCCCCAAAACGAGATAAAATATTCAAAAATAATCATAACATATTTTAACCTCATGTTTACCTCATGCCTTTCATTTTCCATCATAACATATAATAACCCATAATTACCTCAAAAGTAAGGATCATATAAACCTTAATGGTTATCTTTACAATTATTACCTGAACATCCACACCGATTGGTCATCACGTATCTGATGCATTACAGAACTTTCCAAGGTTCAAGTGGTTTATCATGACTCCTTGATAGTTGGATTAGAACAACCACAAGTTTCCTCTTTGAGTCCCCCATTTCATCCAGTCTCTTAATCAGAGAATCCCCACAGTTTCCTTCAAACCCATTGTCACTTTGGTTCCTACTAGACCGATCCATTCACTAAAAATAGAAATGTCAGTGTGAGTATATAAAAAAACCATCATGTACTAATGAGGAAGATAAACACTAAGATATACTTACTCATTCACTTTATCTAAAACTATGACTCTTTATAAAATCCAAACCATTATGGTAATGTCACTTATGCTTAGAGAAGACCCTAACCACTAAAGTTATCTAAACCGTCATTTGATAGAAACTATAAGGCCCCGACCTTAAACCTTACATAATATTGCATTAAATTAATAATTCACATTGAGGATCTTTTCATGTTTAGAGTTTTAGCGAATTAGATCATAAATAACGAATTGCATCCCACATTTAAAAAAGTGGTTACATAAAAGATAGTATTCATTTTTTCCCATCAACGGAATCATATTTAAAATAAAACATTGATTCTTTCATGACAATTCATTGACACTATCATCATATCATGCACCTTTCCCTTGACCTGTGAAAAAACATTTCAAAAACTTGGGATGAGCATAAAAAGCACAGTAAAGGATATAAAAGTACGAAAATAAAACATTATTCCATGTATGAAATCATACTTTACTCATAAAACATGAGCATTTTAACATACCTCATCAAATGATGAATAAATTAGAGAAATCATAAGACATAAAGGTAACTTGAGGCATTCATAACATTCTTACGTATGGAGTAACCCTCATGGTTATGTTTGTAATACCCATCACAGTATATTCCATAAATCTCTTCGGGGAAACCTTAACATTTAACACCTTCGCATTACCAAATGAATTAGAGAGCTATTTCGGGCTCACCCGCCCATAGTTTATCATGGAACCACCTGTCATCATAACATTTCCCAAGAACCATAACATAATCGTATCACATAAAACATGCATAAGGGAAACATAACATTTCCATATTTCAATCACAAGATATCAATACAACACATTTCTATAATAAAAACATTATGAATAGCATTTTCAATAACAAAATAAATTAAAAGTAAAACATGGTATTTTTTTCATTTAAAAAGAAGTTATGGCTTTTTGAGGAAGCCAAAACTCAAATAATGGTCACGGTGGCGGAGAAGACTTTGTCGCCGCAGACGTACTACAAAAAGAAACATTCCCATTTGTTGTTTAGTAAACGCTTCAAATAAAAATGATTCATTTTTAATAAACATAAAAGTAAAAGAGGTTTATACACCATATAAAATAATGTTGTGTATAAAACAAAATATGCTTCAATAAAAGGAGATTGAGATGAAGTCCCATACAAAGTCAGTATCATTGGATAAGGGTAAATCAATTACAAAATTATATGTGACAAACTTATACCCCAAATATAAGTGTATATTAAGTGTAAAACAATCAATGGTTATTCACACATATTCATAGAACGACATATTCAAGGAATACAAGTTTATCCAAAAAAAATCAAAATTGGGTTAAGAAGTTTCCTTGCAAAAATTCGACAGCCTAACGGCATCACTTCAAAATTTAGAAAATGAGTTGATGATAGATAAAAGGGTATCTCATCACTTGTACATTAAATTTAATTCAATAAGGATATAGAATAACATATCCCAACATTAAAATATGTTAATTAAAAGACCCAACAAAATAAGTCTTTTAAAAAGAGGAGGGTGAATGGTTCCCTTACCGACTTGGGTATCTTTCAAAACATACATCCCATGAAAGAAGGACAATACAACATTGATGTAAATACTCATAAACGAAACTATATTACACAAAGAGTAGAATAATGGGCATTACATATACCACTCAAAGGAAATGGTGGAAAATGTAGCATAAATCTCATTGGAATAAATGTGAGATGAAAAATCCCTTATGAAAACTCGACAGCCTAACAGTGCCACATAAAACATCCAAAAATGGATTGATGAGATCAAATATGGTCTCTCATCATATTAAAATAAAATGTAAAGCAAGATGAATATAAAAGAACTGTAACACCCGAGACTTTTATGTTATATAAATCATCAAAGGATTCTTTTTCTACACTAAACACTTGCTTGGCTTGCTTTACACGAAATCGCGACCTTCGTCGATATCTTGCATCATACTCAATACCGAGTTTCACTAAACAATGAATTGCGAATAAAATATTATTAAAACTAGCCATTATGAATAGTAATAACCACTTTTTGAAATTTTATAAATTTTATTTTTCAAAATGGACTTCATTTTTGGATTCAGAATATCGATATTATCCTAGGGTGAAATTTTGGTATTTTTCTGAAAACTTTCAATTTCTGATGAATAGTGAAACCACTAAGTGGTAGTTAAAAAACTGAATTTTTCATAAAACATAATTTTACCACATCTGTGAGTGGAATTTCAAAAATCCGAGAGACACGGTTTATGTCAGTAAGTAAAATGTGGTTCAATGAGCTGAAAATAATTTTTGGTGAATAGTAACTTTTTACTTTTATTTACCACGGTTAAAAGTAAATAGGGTAATTAAGGGTAAAAATGATATTATCATTACCCTAACACGTGTCCTAATTCTATTGGATAAGTGTAATTCGACCAAAAACAATCTTAGGAATAAAATATGAACATTTAGGCCCACTTGGATTAGATTAGGACATTTATTATTAATTTATTTAAAGAAGGGTTAAAATAGTTAAAATCAATGTTTAATAAGTAAATAATTTTTAATATAAGGTTATATATAAGATAAACTAGACTATAAATATTCATTATAAATATAAAAATATTTTATACATAATGGTATTTTATTTTTAATTTTTAGACATTAAATAATTTAATTTATTTATGACACAAAGATGATGCAGTAATTATCTTATTAATGAAATATTTACATAATTGATGTTATAAATACCAAAATAAATGTTCTATGAGACTTTTTATGAATTCCACTAATTTGATAGCTTAATATGACATGTTAGTATTAATTTAATTAACTTTATTTGAACTAATAATTATGATATGAGTTTCAAAAAAATCAATTACTAAATAGTGTCAAAATTGACGTAAAATAGTTTTTAAAACAAATATTATATTATTAATTGTTATTTTATTCCTAAAAATCTAAGGTTCGGCCAAATGACATAGATAAAGTTATATATAATAAAAATAAACAACTTAGGGTTAGTTTGGATTGTTATAGTAAGTTTATTAACCTTATAGTGTAAGAACACAAGAAGACACGGTAAAAGTAAAATTATTTAACTTAATGATAAATCGAAATGATAAGGACAAAATATGAACCTAAACTTGTCAAAATTCTATTGGATGAGAGGATTTCGACCCATCCCCACCTTAGCTTCTAAATAAATCAATTTGGAGCTATTTAAAACCGAACTTGACTTTATAATAAAATAATATTTTTAGTTATTCCAAAGGTGCCCCTCTCCTCCCTTATAAAAGGGATCCTCCTCCCTCTCTTCCTCACACCACTTTGAGCCTTAAATATAGGCCAAAACCTGCCAATTTCTCCTCTCCACTTCCCTAGAGACATCCTAGAGGTCCTGGTCTTCTTCAAAGACCAATTTTGGTGCCCTAAAAGGTGGTCTCAAAGAAGCACTTCAAAGAATAGGTAATGTCTGTTACTGATTCTTTCATCTTTATTTATTCTTCCACATATTCTTATTTTGTTGTTTCATTATGAAGTCATAACATAATTATCACTAATATACTGATATTTTATTATAATTATGAAACAACCCTATTTCACCATCTATCCATCCTACGGAAAATGAGATCACCGCGCGTGCGTACGTACGGAATACCGTCTCCACGCCGTGGTGTAATCTATTTTCCACCACCACCTTACATGGATGGGTATAATGGTGTAAATAATGACTATATATGATTATTGTAAAGTTATATTGATTCTTAAATAGTATACATACACTCCAATACAATTACATGATCATGGGAACAATATCATCGCACATGCGTACGTACGGAATACCGTCTCCACGAAGTGATGCGACTTGTTCTACATGATATTCATTGCATAATGATTATATAAATGAATTGAATAAATGAATATGATATATATTACACTAATAAAATTCTGGAAATGAGGTATCTATAACCTAAAGAGAAGAATAAGAATTTATTCGACAAAACACACATAAGAACAAAAAGTAATAAACACCCGAATAACAAGTTGTAATGAAATATTAGTAATAAGAAGCTAAGAATATGACCATATGTTATATCATAACAATGAGTATGATTCGGGAATAAGTGAATAAAATTATTTAAATCATTATACAGGAGTTTTGGACACGTACAAATCATATCGGACCTAAGGTAAGGGAAATATCACAATCTCATTTTTATCCGAGATTGTTTATACTTTGGCATTTACTGGGGTGTATTTTATCATCCACATCAATGTTTTCTCAATATGTAATATTATTTCCATCCACCTACAATTGTTTAAATCCAATTTTACCCTTCGGTGAGTTTTTAGTAAAGGATATGAAAGGAATCTTTTGTCGTTTTTCGTACGAGGTACTTTTTGACTTTTTCGACAAAAGTATGAAGAATGTTTTTTTTAACTTATACGGCATGAATGCATTTTTAAAACATTATTTCCAAGAAGCCTCATTTACAAGTTTTCAAGTTTATTTTTAATTAAATTCTTTTAGTTTATAATTGTACGACATGTTAAGAATGGAAAAGTGTTTTTGAAACAGAAAGGATATTTTCCTCAAGAATGGAGTTCAAGTGTTTTATCAAAATTATTTTCCCTATTATTAAATTGATTTGATTATGTTGTGAGGAATTATATTTTTATTAATTCCTTTATCTTATATGAATTGTTTTATGATGTCACGATGTTTAAGATTCCCATTTTTATTACATGGGTTATGCTATGATGTATGGTTTTCTGATTTTGTGGAACACATAAAAATGGTATCATTATGAGATGGGTGGGACCTATATCTCCCTCCAATGCATTCTGTAATGATTTTATATCTCATGAGTTAGACATGGCTAGAACGGCAGGTTAAACCGGTTCAGTGAAACAGGACTAAAACGAGGAGTGAACTCGGTTCAGAAGTGGACTTTGTCCACTAAGATAGTCTTGGCAATGAGTCTTGACTAACAAGAAATGATTCTCAATGATTATGTGTGTATGCCACAAAGTATAATGTTTTATGTTATGATTATTGGGATTACATTTCACTACTATGATTTATCACATGTTATGAAATTATGACCTCTTTTGCAGGTTATGATTTCCAAATGTTATGTGATTATGTATATGATATGATTGATATTTCTTTGGTTTACTCTTACTGAGCATTTGAGCTCACCCTTTTGTATGTTTTATTTCCCCGGGTCAGGAAGAAGGTTATTAAGTAGAATATTCCAAAAAGGGACTCTAGATATGATGAAATAAATGGGAGGAAATGTAGATGCTTTATGAACCAGTTGTTTATGCTTTCCAGTTTCTAAAGACACTATACCTATATGGTCCATTCATGGTTTTGTTATATGTTGTAATAAGTGTGCTTCAAATTTTAAAGTAATAACAATGTATGTAAAGTATGGGTCATTATAGTTGGTATCAGAGGAAAGGTATAGTCAACCTTTGGAAACTAGGATGTGAAAGCCTTAGTAATAACCCTAAGGATAATTATAAGCATAGAACACAATATTAGTGTTTTAGAAATGACCATGAATAACCTAGGATAAGACCTTAAGTGTGAAATTTTATTCTTGATTATGTGGTTTTCCTATTATAATTAGTGTTGCTCACACTATTCTTCTTAGTTTTAGTCAATGGATGGAACCCGAAGGAACCATGTTAATGCGGAATGCGACGGGCAATGCAATGATTGTCCCCCAAAGCAACCAAACATTATGGGAGCCGGAATGAAAAATCTTTTAGCCATGCTCACACAACTTTCTCAAGCTATGAATCATGCAGGACATCCAAACGAGCAAAGGAAGGAGCAACATTATGTTGAACCCTTCACGAGGCAGCGTCCACCTTCTTTCAGTGGGTCTACTGATCCATTAGTTGCTGAATAATGGATTAGTACTGCTGAAAAGATATTTTTAGTTCTTCAATGTTCTGGACATGATAAAGTCATCCTAGCAGTGTATCGTTTGGAAGGAGATGCTGATCAATGGTGGAATCTTATTAAGAATACGAGTCAAAGGGATGAAATTGAGTCCATGGAATGGGACGAGTTCAAGAAATTATTTTTCAATAAGTAATTCCCTTATATTCTCCGAACAAATATGGAGAAAGTGTTTCTTGAACTGAAGAATAAGGATGATGAATATGTTGGTACTTATGAAGCAAATTTTACAGGACTTGCAAGGTACGCTTCTGGTATTATTATCCCACCTGAGAGTAAGATCGATCGATTCTTTAGTGGCTTAAAACCAAGTCTTCGAAGGGAATTATCCATAAGGGACTTCACTAGCTACGAGGAAATCGTTCTATGTGCTCTCAAAGTTGATATGGAGATTGGAGTAACCCATCAGTCATACGGGTTTGATAAGAAGAAGAAAATGGACTTCAAAGGATAATCTAAAGAACACACTGAAAAGAAGATGAGCTTTCCCTTATGCTCAATTTGTGGAATGAAACACGAAGGGAGTTATCTTAAAGGGACAAGTAAATGTTTCAAATGTGGAAAGTAAGGTCATCAGGCATTTGAATGCCGCAATGATGGGAAGAAGATGTCTAATCATGAAAACAAAGGAACAAATACACAGAATGGCCCTAATAAACTTCAATGTTTCTAGTTCAAGTAGACGGTGAATTATGCCAATCAATGCCCAAATCCAAGGGTTGATGATGATGGTTGACGTCAACAAACTCTTAAGGCTAAAGACAAAGGAATGTCACATGAAATTTCTATCAGCGATGTGGAGTACGATAACGATGTGGTGAAAGGTACACTTACCATCCACTCTAAAGTAGAAATTGTTTTATTTGATTCTAAATCCACACACTCCTTTATTTCTGAAGAATTTTCTAAGGATATCACCATATTACCTCAATAGATAGATGTTGAGTTAGCTGTGACAACCCCTAATGGCACAACAGTCGCATCAAAAGTTTATAATTCTTCACCGATTGAAGTTTGTGGGAAAGTGCTTCCTACAAATCTTGTGATCCTTCCTATAGTGGAATTTGATGTGATTCTTGGCATGGATTGGCTTTCCCTACATGGATCTCATATCAATTTCCAAAGAAGGGAAGTCACATTTCATATTCAAGATCAATCTTTGATCGTCTATCGATGCAAGGATGAGCATAACCTTCCAGTGGAAATTTCTCCCATTTTATGGGTATTGATTCCACTAAATGAAGGTTATTTATCTCAAATGGTTGGTAAAAAACTCACGATTAAGAATATTCCCATTGTATGGGAGTTTGATGATGTCTTTCCGGAGGAATTACCAGGCCTTCCACCAAATCGTGATGTTGAGTTTTCAATAGAACTCGTACCGTGTGCTTTGCCTATTTCAAACAAACCTTATAGAATGGCCCCAATTGAGTTGCATGAATTGAAGAAGCAACTCCAAAAGAATCTTGATAAGGGGTTCATACGCCCTAGTGCATCACCTTGTGGAGAACATGTTCTGTTTGTTAAGAAGAAAGATGGATCAATGAGACTTTGCATTGATTATCGAGAACTTAACAAGATCACAATCAAGAAAAAATATCCTCTCCCATGCATTGATGACCTATTTGACCAACTACGCAGAGCTCAATACTTTTCCAAGATTGATCTTCGTTCAGGGTATCATCAATTAAGGCTCAAAAGGGAGGATATACCAAAGACGGCTTTCTGTACAAGGTATGGACACTATGAATTTATAGTGATTCCATTTAGTCTTAATAATGCCCCTGCTATCTTCATAGTTCTAATGAATAGAGTCTTTAGAGACTATCTTGATCAATTTTTGTTAGTATTTATAGATGATATTCTTGTCTATCCAAAGAGAAAGGAAGAACATGAAGATCACTTGAGAATTATATTGAAGTCCCTGAGAAAGGAGATGCTTTATGCAAAATTTACCAAGTGTGAATTTTGGCTTCAAAAAGATTCATTATTGGGTCACATAATCTCAAAAGAGGGGATATCTGTGGATCTAGCAAAAATAGAGGTTATAGAAAGATGGTCGAGACCAACAACAGTAACTGAGATCTGAAGTTTTCATGGTTTGGCTGGATATTATCGACGTTTTGTGGAAGTGTTTTCACGATTATCTAATCCACTCACCAAGTTGACTCGGAAATGAGTTAAGTTTGTTTGGACGGAGGAATGTGAAGATAATTTCAAGGATTTGAAAAGAAGGTTATCCAGTGCACCTGTGCTCACACTGGCTTGTAGTGGAGAAAGGGTTGTGATCTACAGTGATGCATCCAAGAAGGGTTTGGGGTGTGTTCTTATGCAAAATGATATGTTGATAGCTTATGCCTCACGACAGTTGAAATTACATGAGCAAAATTACCCAACTCATGATTTGGAGTTAGCTGTGGTAATCTTTGCATTAATGATTTGGAGGCATTACCTTTATGGTGAGAGTTGTAATATTTATGATGATCATAAAAGTTTAAAGTATATTTTCACACAAAAGGAGCTGAATATGCACCAAAGAAGATGGTTGGAGCTGATTATGGATTACGACTGCTCAATTCATTACCACCCTGGGAATGAAAACAAGATGGCAGATGCATTATGTCGAAAAGACCATGCTAGTTTATCCATGATGAGGATCACCAAAGATCCAATATTTATGGATTTACAAAGGATGGATCATGAAATTATAATGAAAGTAGAAAAATTGTATCTTTCTCAAATTAATGTTCAACCATCTATACAAGTGAAGATTAAAGAGGAACATAAACAAGATGTCGAGCTACAAAAGAAGGTGAGAAATGTTCCTGAATTCAACCTTGATTGTGATGGGATAATAAAGTTCAGGAATCGGGTTTTTGTTCCTCCCATCCTCGAATTAAAGAAGGAGCTGCTGGATGAGGCTCATAGTTCTTCATTATCTATTCATCCTGTAAGCACGAAGATGTATAGGGACCTGAAAGAGTACTTCTGGTGGGATGGACTGAAAAGAGATGTTGCTGAATATGTCTCTCGATGCTTGGTTTGTCAACAAGTTAAAGCTGAGAGACAGATGTCTAAGGGGATGTTACAACCATTACCCATTCCCGAATGGAAATGGGAAAGCATCACTATGGACTTTTTCACAAGACTTCCTAAAACGTCCAAAGGAAATAATGCTATCTGGGTCATAGTGGATCGTCTTACAAATTCTACACACTTCATTGCTATTAAAGAGGATTTCTCTCTAGATCAGCTTGCCAGGATAAATGTAAAGGAAGTGGTAAGATTGCAAGGAGTACCACTTTCTATTATATCTGATCAGGATCTGAGATTTACCTCGAAGTTCTGGCGAAGTCTTCAGCATACTCTGAATATAGAGTTGAGTTTCAGCACTACTTATCATCCTGAGACAGACGGTCAGTATGAGAGAACAATTCAAACTCTAGAAGATAATTTGAGAGCTTGCTCTATGGATTTCAAAGGTGGTTGGGATCAACAGCTACCTTTGGTGGAATTTTCTTATAATAACAGCTTTCACTCTAGTATTCAGATGGTTCTTTATGTAGCTCTCTATGGAAAGAAATGTAGGACTCCAACTTGCTGGGATGAAGTTGGGGAAAGAAAGCTATTAGGACCCGATCTCATTGATGAAATTGAAGTAAAGGTCAGATCTATTCAACAACACATAAGAGCAGCTCAGAGTCGACAGAAACGTTATGCCGACAACCGAAAAAAAGACCTAGAGTTTGAAGTAGGTGATAAAGTGTTCTTACGAATATCTCCCAGGAAAAGGGTCATGAGATTTGGAAAGAAGGGGAAGATGAGCCCTAGATATATCAGTCCTTTCGAAATATTGGATCATGGTGGGAAGGTAGCATACTGATTGGCGCTTCCACCGAATCTCTCTCAAGTTCACGATGTGTTCCATGTATCTCTCCTGAGAAAGTACATACCTGATTCTTCACATGTACATAGCTCAGAAGTTGTACCGCTGGAGAATGATCTTTCTTATGAAGAACAACCGATAGAGATTCTGGATCATAGTGAAAAAGTCCTACGAAACAAGACTGCTCGATTGGTGAAAGTTTTATGGAGGAACCACCAATTAGAAGAAGCTACTTTGGAGCTTGAAGATATGATGAGGGAGAGGTATCCTCATCTGTTTGTTATAAAGTGACGAATTTCAAGGGAGATATTCATTTTAAGGGGGGTTGAATGTAACACCCGAGACTTTTATGTTATATAAATCATCAAAGGAATCTTTTTCTACACACAACACTTGCTTGGCTTGCTTTACACGAAATCGTGACCTTCCTCGATAGCTTGCATCGTACGCAATACAGTGTTTCACTAAACAATGATATGCTAATAAAATATTATTAAAACTAGATGTTATGAATAGTAATAACCTCCTTTTGAAATTTTATAAATTTTATTTTTCAAAATGGACTTCATTTTTGGATTCTGAATATCGAAATTATCCTAGGGTGAAATTATGGTATTTTTCTGAAAACTTTCAATTTTTGATGAATAGTGAAACCACTAAGTGGTAGTTAAAAACTGAATTTTTCCTAAAACATAATTTTACCACTTCTGTGAGTGGAATTTCAAAAATACTAGAGACACGGTTGATGTTAGTAAGTAAAATGTTGTTCAATTAGATGAAAATAATTTTTGGTGAATAGTAACTTTTTACTTTTATTTACCACGGTTAAAAGTAAATAGGGTAATTAAAGGTAAAAATGATATTATTATTAAC
This sequence comes from Viscum album, assembly GCA_963277665.1. Lineage (NCBI taxonomy): Eukaryota > Viridiplantae > Streptophyta > Magnoliopsida > Santalales > Viscaceae > Viscum > Viscum album. The sequence continues at coordinate 882,526,861 of OY728166.1, forward strand.
CTAAAACATGTCCTAATTCTATTGGATAAGTCTAATTCGACCAAAAACAAACTTAGGAATACAATATGACCATTTAGGCCCACTTGGATTAGATTAGGACATTTATTATTAATTTATTTAAAGAAGGGTTAAAATAGTTAAAATCAATGTTTAATAAGTAAATAATTTTTAATATAAGGTTATATATATGATAAATTAGACTATAAATATTCATTAGAAATCTAAAAATATTTCCTACATAATGGTATTTTATTTTTAATTTTTAGACATTAAATAATTTAATTTATTTATGACACAATGATGATGCGGTAATTATCTTATTAATTAAATATTGACATAATTGATGTTATAAATACCAAAATAAATGTAATTTGAGACTTTTTATGAATTCGAAGAATTTTATAGGTTAATATGACATGTTATAATTAATGTAATTAAATTATTTCGAACTAATAATTCTGTTATGATTTTCAAAAAAATCAATTTCTAAATAGTGTCAAAATTGACATAAAATAGTTTTTTAAAAAAATATTATATTAGTAATTATTATTTTATTCATAAATATCTAAGGTTCGACCAAATGACTTATATAAGGTTATATATATTAATAATAAACAACTTGCGGTTTGTTTGGATTGTTATAGTACGTTTATTAACCTTATAGTGTAAGAACACAAGAAGACACGGTAAAAGTAAAATTATTTAACTTAATGTTAAATCTAAATGATAAGGTCAAAATAGGAACCTAAACTTGTCTAAACTCTATTTGATGAGAGGATTCGACCCATACCACATTTTCTTCGAAATAAATCAATTTTGAGCTATTTAAAACCGAACTTGACTTTATAATAAAATAATATTTTTAGTTATTCCAAAGGTGCCCCTCTCCTCCCTTATAAAAGGGCACCTCCTCCCTCTCTTCCTCACACCACATTGAGCCATCAAGCACGGCCAACCCCTACCGAATTCTCCTCTCCACTTCCCTAGAGACATCCTAGATGTCCTGGTCTTCTTCAAAGACCAATTTTAGTGCCCTAAAAGGAGGTCTCAAAGAAGCACTTCAAAGAAGAGGTAATGTCTGTTACCGATTCATTCTCCTTTATTTCTTCTTCCACTTCTTCTTCATTAGTTGTTTCATTATGAAGTAATTACATAAGTATCACTAATATACTGATATGTTATTATAAGAATGAAACAACCCTATTTCACCATCTATACATCCTACGGAAAATGAAATCACCATGCGTGCGTACGTACGGAATACCGTCTCCATGCCGTGGTGTAATCTATTTTCCACCACCACCTTACTTGGATGGGTGTAATGGTGTAAATAATGAATATATATGATTATTGTAAAGTGATATTGATTCTGAAATATTATACCTACACTCCAATACAATTCCATGATCATGGGAATGATATCATCGCTCGTGCGTACGTACGGAATACTGTCTCCACGATGTGATGCAACTCGTTCTACATGATCTTAATTGCATAATGATTATAAAAATAAATTGAATAAATTAATATGATATATATTACACTAATAAAATTCTGGAAATGAGGTATCTATAACCTAAAGAAATGAATAAGAATTTATTCGACAAAACACGCATAAGAACAAAAAGCAATAAACACCCGAACAACAAGTTGTAATGAAATATTACTAATAAGAAGCTAAGAATATGACCATATTTGATATAATAACAATGAGTATGATTCAGGAATAAGTCAATAACATTATTTAAATCATTATACAGGAGGATCAGACATGTACAAAGCATATCAGACCTAAGGTAAGGGAAATATCACAATCTCATTTTTATCAGATATTTTTTATACTTTGGCATTTACTGGGGTGTATTTTATCATCCACATCCATGTTTCCTCAATATGTAATATTATTTCCATCCACCTACAATTTTTGAAATCCAATTTTACCCTTCGGTGAGTTTTTAGTAATGGATATGAAAGGAATCTTTTGTCGTTTTTCGTACGAGGTACTTTTTGACTTTTCCGACAAAAGTACGAAGAATGTTTTCTTAACTTATACGGCATGAATGGATTTTTAAAACATTATTTCCAAGAAGCATACTTTAAAAGTTTTCAAGATTATTTTTAATCAACTTCTTTTAGTTTAAAATTGTACGACATGTTAAGAAAGGAAATGTGTTTTTGAAGCAGAAAGGATATTTTCCTCAAGAATGGAGTTCAAGTGTTTTATGAAAATTATTTTCCATTTTATTAAATTGATTTGATTATGTTGTGATGGAATTATATTTTTATGAATTCCTTTATCTTATATGAATTGTTTTATGATGTCACGATGTTTAATATTCCCATTTTTAATACATGGGTTATGCTATGATGTATGATTTCCTTATTTTGTGGCACACATAAGAATGGTATCATTATGAGATGGGTGGGACCTATATCTCCCTCAAATGAATTGGGTAAAGATTTTATATCTCATGAGATAGACATGGTTGGAACGGAAGGTTAAACTGGTTCAGTGAAACAGGACTAAAACGAGGAGTGAACTCGGTTCAGAAGTGGACTTTGTCTACTAAGATAGTCTTGGTAATGAGTCTTTACTAACAAGAAATGATTCTCAATGATTATGTGTGTATGCCACAAAGTATCATGTTTTATGTTATGATTATTGGTATTACATTTCACTACTATGATTTATCCCATGTTATGAAATTATGATCTCTTTTGTAGGTTAAGATTTCAAAAAGTTATGTGCTTATGTAAATGATGTGACTGATATTTCTTTTGTTTACAATTACTGAGCATTTGAGCTCACCCTTTTGTATGTTTTATTTACCCAGGTTAGGAATAAGGTTATTAAGTAGAATATTCCAAAAATGGACTCTAGATATTATGAAATAAATGGGAGGAAAAAAAGATTTTTTATGAACCAGTTGTTTATGCTTTCCAGTTTCTAAAGACACTATACCTATACGGTCCTTTCATGGTTTTGTTATATGTTGTAATAAGTGTGCATCAAATTTTGAATTAATACCTATTTATGTAAAGTATGGGTCATTATAAGAACATACCCCAACATAACAATGAGGATCTTAAAATAAGTTACATAAAGGAGAGTACTTAAAAAAGATAGAGAGAGGATGGATCTCTTAAGAAAACCCGGCAGCCTAACGGTGCCAATCAAAACATCCAAAATGGATTGGTGGGAGAAAATAAGGTCTCTCATCAAATGAACATAAAAATTACAGTAAGAGTAATATATAATAACATCCCAATCATAAGAACGATGAGATTAAAAGGAATGACATAAAAGAGTGTACTTAAAAAGAAAGAGAGGGGTAGAATCCCTTACCTCGTGTCCGACTTGTCTTGTTCGTTTCATTATATTCCTGAATAATAAACTTTGGTAAATTTATAATTTCCTAAGGAACTCTTTAAATATTATTATTCATTTAATATCACATATAATAACTTTATAATAATTGTTTAATAATGTTAGTTCATATCAGACGTTTTTGCCGATGTTTGGTACATGAGTCAAAAATGAACTTGTTGGAAATTAATTCTCAATGAAGTTATAGGTAAATCATCTCCAAAATATTATAAATGATTTAAATATCATATATATCTAGTATATATTCATTTTATTCTATTCCACAACTTTTGGAGATAAAAAATGAAATGCATCGTTAATGGAAACGGTAGGCCGTACGTACGCATGAACGCTACATTCATTTCATTGTCATATTATGGAATTAAATCTAAATGAAAGATATATATATATTATAATTTCAGAATGATATAAATCATTTAGATTTAATATTTGACATATATATCCATTATATATATGTACTTATAATAGTACATTACATTTGGAGATACGAAATTAAATGTACCGTTCATGGAGACGGTAAGCCGTACGTACACATGAATACTACTTTTATTTCTTTTTTTTGTATTTAATGGAATAAAATAATAATGATATAAAGTTATATTATAATCCAAGTAGGATATCATATTAAATACAATTAATTACATCCTTCATACATTCCACATATGGCATTAATGAATCAAATCACTTTGAGGGGGCGGTAGTCTGCACTTCCTAAGATGAAGATATCGTGTTTACCCATAATGGAAATCATAAAGGTATGACATAAATGAAAAATAAAGAAGCTTAAGGAAAACATTAACATATTATATATAATATATAAATATAGTTACATCTTAATGGCCACCATTGAAGGTGTTAAAATAATATTGAACAATCATCGTTTCGTGAGGCATTAATTCGCCATCCACAGAAACAATATGTCCATTAACCATTAGATGGAGGTGTGTGAAATTGTAGCTTGAATAATTCTTATAACAACATCCTAGTATATTGAAGATACTGGTGTTGTTACAAAAAAAGTAATAAAAAGAGTTTAGGGGGTTGGAAAAGCAAAATAAAAAAAAAACAAAAGTGAAGACATTACCTTAAAATCAGGTAACTCTTTTTGATTTGAGATCAAAGGCTTCCTTGTTAATGATTCTGCCCAAAGTGAGGCTTATAGAAATAAGAGAGAGATGTGGAGAGACAAAATGGGCAGGGGTTGGCCGAGCAGAAGGCTTTAGAGGTGTGGGTAAGGTGGTAGAGGCGGGGGCCTTTTATAAGAGGAGAGGAGGGGCACTCTTGGAAAATTATAAAATATTACTTTATTATAAAATGATTTTTGTATTTTAAAGTTCCCAAAAGGATATAATTCGAGGATAAGGTGATAAGGTTTCGAAATCAACCCATCCAATAGGTTTGGGACAAGTTTATGACTTAGATTTCGCCTTATCTTCTCATTTTATTCAAATCATTCATTTATGAGGAAATCTCTACATCATCACGGTGTCATAAATAAATTAATTTATTTTATGTCAAAAAATTATAAAAAAAAATCATGATGTAGGAAATATTTTTATATTTCTAATGAATACTTATAGTAAAATATATGACTTGTATAACCCCATATAAAAATTGTTTTAGTAAAACAACACATGTTTGTGACATTTTAATTTTAACTTTATATAAAAAGTTATTAATGTCATTTTCCAACCAAAGTGGATATATGTGGTCCCCAAGTTGACCCATGGATTGTCTTGGTCGGACATGACTTATCCAATAAGGGTAGGACATGTCTAAAGGTCATTTTCAGATTATTATAACATTATATTTACCTTAAATTACACTAATTACCTCTAATCGCGATTAAAAACATAAGAGTTACTATTCACCAAAAAATTATTTTAATCCCATTGAACCACATTTTACATCCTAATGAAAACCATGTATCCCGGATTTTTGAAATTCAAATCACAGAAGTAGTAGCTTTTCATTTAAACGAAAAATCAGTTTTTAAACTTCCACTTAGTGGTTTCACTATTCATCAATAATTGAAGTTTTTCAGAAAAATACAAAAAATTCACCATAAGCTATATTTGATATTCCGAATTCTAAAATTATGTATATTTTACAAAAATGAAAACATATAAGTGTCATTAATTAATTTAATAATTAATTCCCGCTGTCAAAAAAAATAGCGTGTTTTTAAGAAACAATATCAATTAAATGATTGACACTAGTTTAAGTCCAATTTCAAAGTGAAATTAATTCCATTGACCGCTATTGGATTAAATGGTAAAAATATATTTTATTTTCACTTTAAAACAATTCAGAAGATAATATATTCATATAAAAAAATTAGATTAAAAAGAGGTTTTGAATTAAAATACAACATTTTCACTATTCATTAAAGAATGAAATTTATCGAAAAAATACCAAAAGTTTACACAATGTAAATTTTGATATCCCGATTCTAAAGAAGAGTTTTAATTTTTCAAATATAACACATAAAATTGTCAAAATGTGGATTTAATAGAGTTTCCCCATCAAAAGGCAGTTAATGGACCTTTTAAAGAATATTAGAATATTTACTCTTCAAATTGGATTCATTCACATTTTTAATCCTCTAACATTTATTGTAAAAAGTAAAAAATATTTTAAAAACATATATAATCATTTTGCAGTTAGTTCGTTTCATTCTCTCCATTACAACGGCTAGGCGTTAACTATCATTTAAAATAATATTATTTTATTATTAGAGTTCAATGTAAGATTCCCAAGAAACTCGTTGTTGCGTATTGGGTATGCCATTGAGCATAGCGTCCCCTTTAAAGTAATATAAATATTTTATTCACAAATATGGATAAATGTGAAAATATAATATTCTTTATTTACATGGGGTGTTAAAATTTTCATCCAACTAATCCACAATTTCTTTGTTAATTATAAATGACTAAATACAATGACTTGTTTTATCATTACTTTTGGTCCCTTCTCAAATTCAATGGAATTAGTTACACTACCAATGATATAGGTCTAACCTCTAAGCTCATCATTGTTCTTCTTGGTAATTTGAATTTCATTCAACTATTTCCCAACAATAGATAACTCATTGATCATTTCATCTTTAGATATGTCCTCAACTTCAGGTATTACCCATTATATGAACTCACCATCTACCCATAAATATTATTTATTTAATTATCTATTAAAATTAAAACATTCTTTCTCACAACCAGAACTCATAAGGAGTCCTCCGCTATATTTTTCAATTTTTCAATTCCTAGTGTCTAATAACAGTCTTTCAAGAATAAGTGGAGTCTTCTCTACATCTATATGAATCACATAGAATTTTTTGTGGGAGTTGAATGCTTCCACATTGATTGTAATTTATTTATATTTTCCTCATCCAAATTTCAATGTTGAGTTTGATATATCATTGGAAGCAATTATTGACTTATATCCCCTATTTTGTGGCTCTTCAATTTGGTGTATGACATAATTTTTATAGTAACACTTATCTAACATAAATATTAAGAACAATTTATTGTATCCAATTAATATATGAATTATTAAACTTCCCATATCCCTATTATTAATATGTAGGTATTTTTATTCGGCCATTGATAACAATCGTGTGGGTGTAATGGTTCCAATATACATAAGAATCTCTATATTTTTCCTCATTTTATTGAATGATTTTTTCTTTTATGGCCTTTTTAAAGGGTCCCATGTGAAGGTGATATTAATATAATATTTTTGAAATATTTTAACAACATTTCATTTTTTTTCATATTGATCTTCACTGTAACACCCGTAGATTTTATGAAAAAAAATATTTTAATTTCATTAATGTCTTGTGTTGTATTCTACACCATGATTACCTTGTGCTATATGCAACACCGTATTAGCTTGCAGTATAAGCAACACTACTCTTGGATCGTGTTACACACAATTTTGATAATAGTTATTCTACGCAACATTGATTATATATATATATATATATATATATATTAAATTTATAAATGAAATATGGTTGGATTATGTTATACGAAACAACGAAGGATTCTTGCACAACAAGAAACGCTGACTTGGCTTTCATTACACGCAATCACGACCTTCCTCGATAGCATGTGTTGTACGCAATACCGGGTTTTACTAAACAACAATATATTGTTATAATATTATTATGAACTAGCCGTTATGAATAGTATTAACTAAAATTTTGAATTTTGTAACATTATTATTCATCTTACACATTTTATAGAACATGGTATAAGAACAAAATATATTTTCTGGTAAAATAAGTATTTTTCAAAAAATGCATTTTTCCACCTTTTGATGGCGTACCCACTTTAAATATAGATTTTGAAATGTTTATAAGTTAAATTTGACAAAATAAAATTCTTCTTTAGAATCAATAAATAAAAATTTACTTTGAATAAATTTTTCATATTATTCTAGTAACATTCATATTTTGATGAATAGTAAAAACACGGTATATTTTAATTAAAAAAAACATTTTTCATCACAATAATTTAAATGGATAAATTATAATATAGAATGGTTTTAAAGTATAAATAGAATATATTTTTACCATTTAATATAATGTATGTCATTAGCATTGATTTTACATTAAATTCGTAGGTTAAATCAATTCAATCTTCTGCAATGTTTTAAAGAAAAACCTGTTTTCTTTCGACAACAGGATAATTTTAATTTAATTTCTGAAACTTTTGTGTATTCAATTTGGAAAACTTTATTCCATATTTGGAATCAGTGGATCCAAACTATGTAAATAAGATACTTTTTTATTTTTGCGATTTATGAGTAGTAACTACGGTAAATTTTATTTACCATAGTTAAAGGAAAATCAGGTAATTAAGTGTTAATATAATATTATCAAATTACCCTAAAACTTACCAAAATTCTATTGGATGGATAACAATAGACCCATATAGCCAAAGGGTCGGATTAGATTCATTTTATGGACTTTTGACCATGAAAATAAGTTAATTATTATTAAAACCAAAGAAAGTGACAACATATCACTCTCTTAAATTTTATAAGTATAATAATTTTAATTTAGTGATAAACATCATAAAACATCGAACACGAATAGTCTCCAGAAATATAATAAAATTATCTACATCATGATATTTTATTTAGAATCTTTAGGGATTATATAAATTTCATTAATAGTGATACATTAATGATATAGAAATTATTTATTAAGTGGAAAATAAGTAATATAGTTTTTATTGAAATAATAATACCCATTAAAAGGCCCAAAAACCGGAAAAAAACTTATTGGTAGTGTCTATATACACCTTAAGCATCCAATGACCTAATATATAATCGTTTGGAGCCTTATAAAAGTGATTATGACACCTATATTATTTTCTTTTAAATGATGCCAAAGTTGTCACCTTCATAATTTAATCAATATAACAATTTAAATATTGTGATTTTAAGATGATAAATTAGTGTAAAAGTATTATTTTTAAAGGAATTAGATTTATCTTTATCATAGTATTTTATTTTAATTTTTATGCAACAAATAAGTATATTAAATAATTATACAAAAAATGATGTAGTAATTATTTTATTAAGAGATACACCAAATAAATGCTTTTAAAAATAATAAAATAAATATTATATGAACTATTTAATGTTCTCCACTAATTTTATAGAAACCTATGAACTTTTAGGAATCTATTAAAGATTTTAGTTTGAAAATATCTTCTTTATATATTTTATTTAAATTCAAATAAATGAATAGTGTCAAAATTGAAACTATTGTTATTTTATAAACATAATATATTATAAAATTGTTTAAAAATCACAAAAATATTTAAAAATTATAAATTTAAATTTATATGGTATTAAATGATATTAAGTATCCAATTATGGAAAATTAACAACAAATATGTAATTATTCGTTATAATTTAAAATTTAGAATGTTATTACCACAAATAAAATAAAAATGATTAAATAAGGATAAATCAAGTTGATAATGTTTAAAATAAAATTCCTAAAATGTCTAAATTTGATTGGTTGATGATATTGAAACCCTATCTAATAAAATCATCGTATATGAGTCATTTTTGGAGGTTTTTAAGTGGGTTAGATTTATTATAAATTAATATTTTTTAGAATTCCAAAGGTGCCCCTCTCCTCCCTTATAAAAGGGCACCTCCTCCCTCTCTTACACACACCACATTGAGCCTTCAAGATCGTCCAAAACCTGAAAAATTCTCTTCTCCACTTCCATAGAAACATCCTAGAGGTCATGGACTTCTTCAAAGACCAATTATAGTGCCCTAAGAGGAGGTCTCAAAGAGGCACTTCAAAGAAGAGGTAATTTCCGCTACCAATTCTTTCACCTTTATTTCTTCTTCCACTTCTTCTTATTAGGTTGTTTCATTATGAAGTAATAACATCAGTATCACTCATATACTGATATGTTATTATAAGTATGAAACCACCCTATTTCACCATCTATCTTTCCTACGGAAAACGAAATCACCGCGTGTGCGTACGTACAGAATACCGTCTCCACGCCGTGGTGTAATCTATTTTCCACCACCACCATACTTGGATGGGTATAATGGTGTAAATAATAAATATATATGATTATATTAAAGTGATATTTATTCTGTAATAGTATACATACACTCCAATAAAATTCCATGATCATGGGAACAATATCATCGCTCGTGCGTACGTACGGAATGCCATCTCCACGACGCGATGAGATTCATTCTCTATGATTAACAATTCATAAATGATTTTATAGTATATATACTAAGTAATAATGGAATATATGACAAAATAATGATACTGAATTTTTGTATATAAATATATTTATTTCATCCAATTAATTCCATTCAATTCAATGAGGAAACGAAAACAATGTTCATGCATACGTACGACCTACCATCTCCATGAATGGTGTTTTTATTTCCATTTATCTATATATTATATATATGTATATTATGAATATATATTATATTTAAATCATGTTATACATTCTGGAAGTAATTATTCATGATCTAAGTAATCATATGAATAATTACAGGTCAAAACACGCATGACAAATGAAACGATTTTACCCAAAACGCTCTTTAACATGGAATTTAGAAAAGAACGGGTAATATAATGTCATAAAAATTAATATGATTCTATAGTAAGTCAATAACATTATTTAAATCTTTATACAGGAGGTTCGGATACATACAAACCATATCGGACATAAGGTAAGGGAAATATCACAATCTCATTTTTATCCGAGATTATTTATACTTTGGAATTTACTGGGGTGTATTTTGTCATCCACATCCTTGTTTCCTGAATATATAATATTTATATCCTTCTACAATAGTTTATATCCAATTTTACCCTTCGGTGAGTTTTTAGTAAAAGATATGATAGGAATCTATTGTCATTTTTCGTACAGGGTACTTTTTGACTTTTCTGACAAAAGTACGAGAAGAATGTTTTTTTAACTTATACGGCATTAATGGATTTTTAAAACATTATTTACAAGAAGATTACTTTACAAGTATTCAAGTTTATTTTTATTCAACTTATTTTAGTTTAAAATTGTATGACATGTTAAAGAAAGGAAAATGTTTTTGAAGTAGAAAGGATATTTTCCTCAAGAATGGAGTTCAAGTGTTTTATCAAAATTATTTTCCATCTAAGATATTATAGGGTTCTGTTTCTATCCCTATTATTACATTAAATTTGTTATGTTGTGATGGAATTATTTTTATGAAATCCTTTATCTCATATGAATTGTTTTATGATGTCATGTTGTTTAAGAATCCCATTTTTATTACATGGGTTATGCAATGATGTATAATTTATGATTTTGTGGCACACATAAGAATGGGATCATTATGAGATGGGTGGGATATATATCTCCCTCCAATTCATTGGGTAAAGATTTCATATCTCATGAGATATACATGGATAGAACAGTATGTTAATCCGGTTCAGTATTACAGGACTGGAACGAGGAGTGAACTCGATTAAGAAAGGGACTTTGTCCACTAAGATGGTCTTGGCAACAATGCCTTGGCTACTATGGAAATAACTACAAGGGCTTAATGGATGCCACAATTACATGTTTTTCCCCATGTTATTTTATCATTCTTAATGTTTCTTTATGATCTATTCCTTGAGTACTTTCATGTTTTATGTCATTTCTCAAGGTTTTGATGTTTAAACATTATGTTCATGTTTTTAAGTTCAAATGTATATGGTATGTTTTACTTTATCCATGCTTACCCTTACTGAGCATTTGAGCTCCCCCTTTTAATGTTTTCTTTTCCCCGGATATAAATAATGGTTTTAGGTAAGAAAAAAAGGGGAAGATCGTTATGGGAGTTGTTGAAGATCTTTCACCACGATTAGAGGATTACGTTCCAAGTTTCCAAAGACACTAAACTATTACGGTCTTTGTGTGTCTGTTTTTGTTATGTATTAAGTATTCATCAAAAGTAATGTAATGTCCATGTACGTCATGCTTCGGGTCTCTATAGTTGGTAGTAGAGGAAAGGATTAGTCAACCTTTGGAAACTAGGATGTGAAAAAGTTAGTGAGATCCCTAGAGATATTTCTAAGGTATGTCTAGGGATGTCCCTAAGGATAAGTATACGTATAGGATATAGTCCTAGAACTATGGTAACGATCTTAGAATTTAACCTAAGATGTTAGATACTGAGTGTACTCCCCCTTTACTATGTTGTTTTCCCTAGCATGATGTTTTTCGCTGACACTATTCTTTTTGGGTTTTAGAAAATGGCTGGAAACAGGAAGATTCATGATAATGGAGGATATGATAGACAATGGAATGATTTTCTTCATGAGAAACCAAATGAAATTGGATCTGGAAGTCCAAACATCTTTATTATGCCTAATCAGCAATCTCACAATATGATCAACAATCTCAACTTGGGTAAGTTTCCCGACTCAGATAATATGAGAAAGATGGAGTTTCATGATGATCATAGAGGAAAGAAAGTTCAATTTACATCATGTAAATCATGTGGGAAGAGGAATCAGGGAGATTGTTTCAAAGGAAATGGATGATGCTTTGGGTGTGGAAATGAAGGACACAAATCCAGTAAGTGAAAAGGAAAAGGTTCAGTTAACACCTTGGACAAGGATAATGGTATTGCTACGACATCAACAATGATTAGATGTTTTAAATGTGGAATGTACGTGCATTATGCAAACCAATTCCCTAATGGAAAATCTAATGAAGAGAATCAGCATGGTCATATGGGTAGTATTTATGTGGAGATGATGAGGAGACTACAAATGATATATGAGCTGAATGAAGTGTTGAAGCTCAGTCAGTTGGTTTAGAAGGTAGTGGAATGATTTTATGTTTATCGAGAGTTATGTTGTATTGTTAATGACACTATGGAATAAAGAATCATCTAAGGATTGTTACACTATTGTTTTTTCTAAAAGTATTTGAAAGTATATGTTGAATGGCACCAGTAACCACGAAAGGTTATTCAGATATTTTTGTAAAGTAGACGATATGCGCATAATAAAGGAATAAGAAGATAATGAGATTTTTTATTGTATTAATGAGCTCCTAATTGATATAAGGAATAAGTGATATCATGGTTTGAGTATATAGAATTTTGAGGATTTTGGTATGTGGAAAGTGTTAACATTTAACTGCATTCATGTTTTCAGTAAGGTTCAATGGGTATTCATTTTTCAAGAGAATACATGATTAGGTCCTTCGAATGTTTGGAATGTGACCAACAAGACATATCTTATGATATATGGGGATCAATGATGGTATTAAATATTTGGTAATCATTTTCACTATATTATGAGAGTGGACTGCAGTATTATGGATAAGCCTAAAGATTGGAATGGATTATGTTGGACTTAAGTTAGTATTTTTTAAGGACATATGTTTTTTCGATATTATGGATGGGATGTTATAGTAATATAGTTTTAGAAAAAGGACAACTTGCAGGACAGGCGACAACCCATCGCATCGGACGAGGCTGTGGGAATCGAACCCACAACCGAAGTGCGACTGGCCTTTATCACCTACAACTGTCCTACAGGAAGTCCCTGGTTAGTAGAAACTAGTTTATTTTATTAAGAGGTATGATATATGAAGTATAAGTTCATTTTTGGAACCATATACGATTAATCTAACCATAAGATGTACTTATAAGTTTTTCTAACCTTTTGTTTGAAAGAGATGGAATGACCCATCATTCTATCACATGATCTTCTAACACATCACGAATAACAAATTCAACTTCATTTCATTAAGGGATGAAGTGTAAATTGTTCAATTCACGAACATCAGTGAGATTGTACCAAAATCATGCGAGTATTTCGTTTAATTCATTAACTTTAGGTAAATGAACTTGAAAAACAAAAATGTTGTCCTAGTTACCTTATATCTGATGAATCAGATGGTACGTTAGATCATCACAAATCAATAGCTTTGTGATTTTTGGCTTTTTCACATCCATGTTCTCTACCACTCTCCATCAGAACATGACAGTTAGATTTTTCTTCCATATCCATATTTTCACCTATGTTCTCCTACATGGAATCCCAGTGATGAGTTAATTTGGGTAACCGTTACATTTCATACATTAGTTTTTAAATTCCATGTTTTGTATTTCTTTTTACTATGTGGGTTTCTGTTAAACAAAATTTCGAGTAGTAAACCATTTATAACCCCGATGTATTTCGAGGGAGAAATTAATTTTAAGGGGGGTAGAATGTAACACCCCAAGATTTTATGAAAAATATTCTTTTAATTTCATTAATGTCTTCTGTTGTATGCTACACCAACACTACCTTGCGCTATATGCAACACCGTATTAGCTTGCTGTATACGCAACACTATTCTTGGATCGTGTTACACAAAATTTTGATAATAGTTATTCTATACAACATTTAGTATATATATATATTCAATTTATAAATGAAATATGGTTGTATTCTATTATATGAAACAACGAAGGATTCCTGCACTACACGCAACCCTAACTTGGCTTGCATTACACACAATCACGACCTTCCTCGATAGCGTGTGTTGTACGCAATACCGGGTTGTACTAAACAACGATATATTATTAAAATATTATTATGAACTAGCCGTTATGAATAGTATTAACTATATTTTGAATTTTATAACATTATTATTCATCTTACACATTTTATAGAACATGTTATAAGAACAATATAATTTTTTCGGGTAAAATAAGTATTTTAAAAAAAATGCAGTTTTGCCGCCTTTTGATGGAGCAGCCACTTTAAATCTAGTTTTTGACATGTTTATAAGTTATATTTGACAAAATAATATTCTTATTTGGAATCAAGAAATAAAAAATTAATTTGGATAAATTTTTCATATTATTCTGGTAACTTTCATATTTTGATGAAAAGTAAAAACACGCTATATTTTAATTAAAAACAACATTTTTCATCACAATAATTTATATGGTTAAATTATATTATTTAATGGTTTTAAAGTATAAATAGAATATATTTTTACTATTTAATATAATTTATGTCATTAGCATTAATTTTACATTAAATTAGTAGGTTAAATAAATTCAATCTTTTGCAATGTTTTAATGAAAAACACATTTTCTTTCGACAATGGGATTAATTTTAATTTAATTTCTGTAACTATTTAGTATTGAATTTGGAAAAAGGGATTCCATATTTGGAATCCGTGGGTCCAAATTATGTAAATAAGCTACTTTTTATTTTTGGGAATTATGAATAGCAACTACGGTAAATTTTATTTACCATAGTTAAAGGTAAATCGTGTAATTAAGGGTAAATATAATATTATAAAATTACTCTAACACATGAAAAAATTCAATTGGATGCCTAAAGGTAGACCTATACAACCTAAGGGTCGGATTATATTCATTTTATGGACTTTTTACTATGAAAATAAGTTAATTATTATTAAAACCAACAAAAGTGACAACATGTCACTCTCTTAAATATTATATGTATAATAATTTTAATTTAGTGATAAACATAATAAAACATTGAACTTTAATATTCTTAATAAAGCTAATAAAATTATCTACATCATGATATTTTATTTATAATTTTTACGGATTATATAATTGTCATTAATGGTGATACATTAATGATACAGAAATTATTTATTAAGGGGAAAATAAGTAATATCGTTTTTATTGAAATAATAATTCCCAATAAAAGGTCCTAAAACCAGACCAAAACTTATTGGTAGTGTATATCTACACCTTAATCATTCAATTACCTAATACATAACCGTTTGGAGCCTTATAAAAGTTATTACGACACTTATATTATTTTCATTTAAATGATGCCAAAGTTGTCACCTTCATAATTTAATACAAATAAAAATTTAAATATTGTGATTTTAAGATGATAAATTTGAGTAAAAGTATTATTCTGAAAGGTAATACATTTATCTTCATCATAGGATTTTTTTTTAATTTTTATTAAACAAATAATTATATTAAATAATTATACAAAAAATGAAGTAGTAATTATTTGATTAAGAGATAAACCAAATAAATGGTTTTAAAAAAACAAAATAAATATTATATGAACTATTTTATGTTATCCACTAATTTTATAGATACATATGACCTTTTATGAATCTATTAAAGCTTTTAGTTCGAACATATCTTCGGTATATATTTTATTTAAATTCAAATAAATGAATAGTGTCAAAATTGACACTATTGTTATTTTATAAAAATAATATATTATAAAATTGTTTAAAAATCACAAAAATATTTACAAATTATAAATTTATATTTATATGTTATTAAATGTTATAAAGTATCCAATTATGGAAAATTCATAAGAAATAAGTAATTATTTTTTATAATTTAATATTTAGAATGTTATTACCATAAATAAAATAAAATTGATTAAATAAGGATAAATCATGTTGATAATGTTTAAAATAATATTCCTAACATGTCTAAATTTGATTGGTTGATGATATTACAACCCTATCTAATCCAATATTTGGATATGAGTCATTTTTTAACGTTTTTAAGTGGGTTTAGATTTATTATAAATTAATATTTTTAAGAATTCCATAGGTGCCCCTCTCATCCCTTATAAAAGGGAACCTCCTCCCTCTCTTCCACACACCACTTTGAGCCTTCATTCTCGGCCAAAACCTGCCCAATTATATTCTCCACTTCCCTAGAAACATCCTAGAATTATTGGTCTTCTTTAAAGACCAATTTTAGTGCCCTAAGTGGTGGTCTCAAAGAGGCTCTTCAAAGAAGAGGTAATTTTCGTTACCGATTCTTTCACCATTATTTCTTCTTCCACTTCATCTTCATAGGTTGTTTCATTATGAATTAATAACATCCTTATCACTCATATACTGATATGTTTTTATAAGTATGAAATAACCCTATTTCACCATCTATCCATCCTATGGAAAATGAAATCACAGTTCATGCGTACGTACGGAATATCGTCTCCACTCCGTGGTGTAATCTATTATCCACCACCACAATACCTGGATGGGTATAATGGTGTAAATAATAACTATATTTGATTATTGTAAAGTGATATTTATTCTGTAATAATATATATACACTCCAATAAAATTACACGATCATGGTAACGATATCATCGCTCGTGCATACGTACGGAATACCGTCTCCACGACGTGATGAGATTAATTCTCAATGATTAACCATTCATAAATGATTATAAAGTATATATAATAAGTAATCATGAAATATACGACATAATAATGATACTGGTTTTATGTATACAAATATATGTATGTCATCAAATTAATTCCATTCAATTCAATGAGAAAACAAAAACAACGTTCATGCGTACGTACGTCCTGCCGTCTCCCTGAACGGTGTATTTATTTCCATTTATCGATCTATTATATATATGAATATTCTGAATATATATTATATATAAATCATGTATTACATTCTGGATGTAAGTAATCATGATCTAAGTAATCATATGAATAATTACAAGTCAAAACACGCACGACAAATGAAACGATTTTACCCAAAACGCTATTTAACATTAAATTTACAAAAGAACGGGTAATATAAAGTCATAATTGAACCATATATGATATCATAACAATTAATATGATTCTTTAATAAGTCAATAACATTATTTAAATCATTATACAGGAGTTTCGGATACGTACAAAGAATATCGGACCTAAGGTAAGGGAAATATCACAATCTCATTTTTATCCGAGATTGTTTATACTTTGGAATTTACTGGGGTGTATTTTATCATCCACATACATGTTTCCTAAATATGTAATATTTATATCCTTCTACAATATTTTATATCCAATTTTAGCCTTCGGTGAGTTTTTAGTAAAAGATTCGAAAGGAATCTTTTGTCATTTTTCGTATGAGGTACTTTTTGACTTTTCCCACAAAAGTACGAGAAGAATGTTTTTTAACTTATATGGCATGAATGGATTTTTAAGAAATTATTTACAAGAATATTCCTTTACATTTTTTCAATTTTATTTTTAATCAAATTTTTTTTAGTATAAAATTGTATGGCATTTTAAAGAAAGGAAAATGTTTTTGAAGTAGAAAGGATATTTTCGCTAATAATGGAGTTCAAGTGTTTTATCAAAATTATTTTCCATCTAAGATAATATAGGGTTATTTTTCTATCCCTATTATTAAATTGATTTGAATATGTTGTGATGGAATTATTTTTATGTAATCCTTTATCTTATATGAATTGTTTTATTATGTCATGTTGTTTAAGAATCCCATTTTTATTACATGGGTTATGCAATGATGTATGATTTATTATTTTGTGGAACACATAAGAATCGTATCATTATGAGATGGGTGGGACCTATATATACCTCCAATGCATTGGGTAAAGATTTTATATATCATGAAATAGACATGGCTGTAACGGTAAGTTAATCTGGTTCAGTATTACAGGACTGGAACGAGGAGTGAACTCGATTCAGAAAGGGACTTTGTCCACTAAGATGGTCTTGGCCGTAATGCCTTGGATACTATAGAAATCATTACAAGTGCTTAATGGATGCCACAATTACATATTTTATTCCCATGTTATTTTATCATTCTTAATTTTCCTTTATGATCTATGCCTTACGAACTTCCATGTTTTATGTCATTTCTCAAGATTTTGATGTCTAAACATTATGTTCATGTTTTTAAGTTCAAATGTATATGGTATGTTTTATTTTATCCATGATTAACCTTAATGAGCATTTGTATAAGGCCCCGACCTTAAACCATACTTAATATTGAGTTATTACAAGATTACACATTGAGGATCTTTTCAGGTTTAGAGTTTTAGAGAATTTGAACATAAAACTTGCATTACATTACACATATAAACAAAGTGGTTACATAAATATAGTATTCATTTTTCCCATCAATGGAAACATATTTAAAATAAAACATGGATTCATTCTTGAAACATTCTTGACACTATCATCATATCATGTACCTTTCCCTTGACCTGTGAAAAACATTTCAAAAAAACTTGGGATGAGCATAAAAAGATCAGTATGGGTTATAAAAACATGGAAGGGAAACATGAGCTCATATATACATAAGAATGAAATCATACATTACCCATAAAACATAGTCACTTTAACATACCTCATAAAATCATGAATAAATCATAGAAATCATAAGACATAAAGGTAACTTGAGGCATTCATAACATTCATACGTAGGGAGTAACTCTCTTGGTTACATTTGGAATACCAATCATAGTATATTCCCTAAATCTCTTTGGAGAAACCTTAATGTTTCACTCCTTCACGTTACCCAATGCATTGGAGAGCTATATTGGGCTCACCTGCCCTTAGTTTATCACGGAACCAACTGTCTTCATAATAATGCCAAAGAACCACAACATAATCGTATCACATAAAACATGCATAAAGGAAACACAACTTTTCCATTTTCAATCACAAGATATCAATAAAACAAATTGATATAAAAACTTTATGAAACACACTTTCAATACGAAAATAAAAGAAAAGTAAAACATGGTATTTATTTTTCTTTTAAATAAAAGGTATGGCTTTTAGAGGAAGCCGAAACTCAAATAATGGTCACGGCGGCGGAGAAGTCATTGTCGCCACATTCGTACGACAAAAAAATTCCTTTTGTCGTTCAGTAAATGCTTCGTATAAAAAAGATTCCTTTTGAATAAACTTAAAAGTAAAAGGGGTTTATATACCGTATAAATGAAGGTTGTCTATAAAACAAAATATGCCTCAATGAAAGGAGATTGAGATGAAGTCCCATACCTTGGGTCCGACTTGACCTGGTCGTTCATTAATGTCCTGAATAATAAACTTGAGTTAATTTCTAGTTTCTTAATAACCCTTTTCCATGTTCATTATTCCTTTTATATCACTTATTACCATGTTATTAACATTATGTAATTATTTAAGTTAATAACGGTCGTTTTAACGATCATTGGTACTTGAGTCAAAATATGCTCTTTATAATTACAAGTTGTTCATGTATCTATTATTTCTAGAGTTATAATCATGATGTATATATCATATATATCATACATATCCAGTATATACATGCATTTGTAATATTATATAACATTTAGAGGTAAGAAATGAAATGCACCATTCATGGAGACGGTAAGTCGTACGTACGCATGAACGCTGCTTCCATTACTATTTCGTATTTTATGAAATTGAATCATAATTATATAAGATTATATTATAATTATCTTTTAATATCATATATAATATCATAAAACCGTCCTTTATACATCCCACATATTGTAATAACGAATCAAATCACTTTGAGGGGGCGGGAGTCCGCACTTCCTTAAATGAAGATATCGCGTTTACCCATAATGGAAACCATAAAAGTATACCCAAAATTAAAAATACATAACCTTAAGGAAAAAATAAACATATTATATATAATATATAAATATAGTGTCATCTTAATGGCCACCTTTTAAGGTGTTAAAAGAATTTTGAACAATCATCGTTTCGGGAGGTAGAAATTCGCCTTCCACAAAAACAGTATGTTCTTTAACCATTAGATGTAGTTGTGTGTAATTGTAGAACTAATACTTCTTATAAAAACATACTAGTATATGGAATATACTGGTGTTGTTACAAAATAAAATAATAAAATTATTTTAGGGGGTTGGAAAAGCAAAGTAAAACAAAAGGACTCAAGTGAAGACATTACCTTAAAATCGGGTAACTCCCTTTGGTTTGAGCTCAAAGGTTTCCTTGAGTAGACATATGCCCAAAGTGAGGCTTCAAGGAGTAATAGAGGGATGTGTAGAGACCATATGGGCAGGGTTTGGCTGTTCCAAAGGCTTTGGATGTGTGGGTAAGGAGGTAGAGGTGGGGGCCTTTTATAAGAGGAGAGGAGGGGCACTCTTGGAATGTAAAGAAATGTTACTTTATTTTAGAATGAGTTTCGGATTTTAAAAGTCCCACATTGATGTGTTTCGAGGATAAGGTGATACGGGTTCGAAATCCACCCATCCAATATGTTTTGGACATGTTTAGGGATTATATTTTACATTATCTTTTCATTTTATTTAAATCCTTTATTAATGAGGTAATCGCTGCATCATCATGATGTCATAAATAA
Organism: Viscum album; assembly: GCA_963277665.1. NCBI lineage: Eukaryota > Viridiplantae > Streptophyta > Magnoliopsida > Santalales > Viscaceae > Viscum > Viscum album. The sequence continues at coordinate 882,547,913 of OY728166.1, forward strand.
TTTAATATATTTAATGTCTAAAAATTATAAAAAAATATCATGATGTAGGAAATCTTTTCAGCTTTGTAATTAATATTTATAGTCAAAAATATGACTTGTATAACCCCATGTAAATATTGTTTTACTAAAACATCTCATGTTTGTGTCATTTTTACTTTAACATTTAATAAAAAGTTATTTATGTCATTTCCCAACCAAAGTGGATACATTGGGTCCCCAAGTTGACCCATGGATTTTCTTGGTCAGCCATTACACATATAATTATGGTAGGACATGTGTCAAGCTCATCTCATTTTATTAAAACATTATTTTTACCTTAATCTACACTAATTACCTCTAATCGCGATTAAGAACTTAAAAGTTACTATTCACCAAAAAATTATTTTCATCTCATTGAACCACATTTTAGTTCTTAATGACAACCATGTATGTCGGATTTTTGAAAATCAAATCACAGAAGTGACAAAGTTTCATTTACACGAAAAATCAGTTTCTTTAACTACCACTTAGTGGTTTCACTATTCATCAAAAATTGAAGTTTATTAGAAAAATACCAAAACTTCACCCTAAGCTATATTTGATATTCTGAATTCAAAAATGATGTCTATTTTACAAAATTAAAATCATAAAAGTCACATTAATTATTTTAATAATTAATTCCCGCTGTCATGACAAATAGCATGTTTTTATGAAACAATAAGTATCAAAAGATTGACACTAGTTTAAGACCAATTTCAAAGTAAAATTGATTCCAATGACCACAATTGTATTAAATGGTAAAAATATATTCTAATTTCACTTTAAAACCAATTCAAAAGATAATATATTCATAAAAATAAATTAGATTAAAAAGTGGTTTTGAATTAAAATACAACATTTTTTCACTATTCATTAAAAAATGAACTTTATCGGAAAAATACAAAAAATTCACACAAAGTAAATTTTGATGTCCCAATCATAATGAATAAGTTTTTGTTTGAAAAACATAGCTTATAAAATTGTCAAAAGATAGATTTAAAAATGTTTTTCCATAAAAAGGAAGTAAAACAATCTTTTAAAAATATTAGTGTATTTCACGCTTAAGATTGGATTTATTTTCATTTTAAGCCTCTAAAACAAAATATAATTCCTTAATAGGCATAGATAAAAATATCTATTATTCATTACATAATTGAGATGTTACATCCTTCCCCCCTTTATAATGTTGCATCCTTGCAATTTATTTACTTATCGAATAAGTGGGGGTATTTATCCCTCATTGCATTTTAAGATTCCCATGTTGCCTCTTCAATCATATGGTTTTTCCAAAAAAACCTTTACCTGATGAATCACCTTATTCAGTAACACCTGCTCCCTGTGGTCAAGAATCTGGACTGGTTGTTCCTCAAAAGATAGGTTCTCTTCCATGTGAACTACCTCTGGACTCAAAACATGAGATGGATCTGGCATATACTTTCTCAGCATCGAAACATGAAAAACATTGTGTACCTGAGATAAACTTGGAGGTAATGCCACTCTGTATGTAACTGATCCAAATCTCTCCAGAATTTCATATGGTCCAATTAACCTTGGACTCAGCTTTCCTTTCTTACAAAATTGCATCACACTTTTCCATGGAGAAACCTTGAGAAAAAACTTGATCACCTACCTCGATAAATAGATCCTTCCTCCAGTTATCCGCATAACTCTTTTGACTGCTCTGAGATGTTCTCATGTGTTTCTGAATCAACTGAACTTTTTCCGCCATCTCTTCTACCAATTCTGGTCCCATCACCTTCCTTTCACCCACTTCATCCCACAATGCGGGAGTTCGACACCGCTTCCCATATATTGCCTCAAATGGTGTCATCTGTATACTGGAATGAAAACTGTTATTATATGAAAACTCAACCAAAGAAAGATGTTGGTCCCAACTACCCTGATAATACATCGAACAAGCTTGTAGCATATCCCCCACGGTCTGAATTGTTCGTTTTGACTGCCCATCTGATTGAGGATGAAAAGTTGTACTAAAATTTAATTCAGTACCAAACGACTTCTGAATGCCTTTCCAAAAGATAGAAGTAGACCCGGGATCATGATCGGACACAATGGAGAGAGGAACACCATGTAGCCTGACTATCACTTTAGGATACAAATGGGAAAGTTGATCTAGTGAAAAAGTATCTCGTATAGCAAGGAAATGAGCAGATTTAGTCAAGCGATCAACAATAACCTAAATTGCATTATTACCTCGAGATGTCCTCAGTAATCCCACAACAAAGTCCATGGATATGTGTTCCCATTTCCACTATTGTGCAGGTAAAGGTTGAAGCATCCCTTTTGGTAACTGTCGTTCTGCTTTAACCTGCTGACAAGTCAATCACTTCACAGTAAAATCAGCAATATCTCTTTTCATTCCATCCCACCAGTAATACTCCCGCAGATCTCTGTACATCTTAGTAATGCTAGGATGAACTGAAAACGGAGAACTATGAGTTTCACAAAACATCTCTCTTTTCAACTGTGAATCAGAAGGCACACACAATCTCTTCCCAAATATCAAAACGCAATCATTATCAATGTTGAATTCAGGCAACTTACCCTTCTGAACCAGCTCTACCTTTTTCTGCAACTCACTGTCTTGCTTCTGTGCTTTCTTGATTCTGTCTGATAAAGATGATCTCACTGATACCTGAAACAAAACATAAGAACTTCCTTCTCCAACAACTTCTATGCCAAATTTCATCAAATCCTTAACCAAAGAATCACGTTCCAAACAAAACATTGTTAATGAAGCATTACTTTTTCAACTCAAAGCATCAACCACTTTATTTGCTTTTCCCAGATGGTAATGAATTGTACAATCATAATCATTGATTAATTCTAGCAATCTCCTCTATCTCATGTTCAATTCATTTTGAGTGAATATATACTTTAAAATTTTGTTATCAGTATATATTTCACACTTTACTCCATACAAATGATGCCTCCAAATTTTTAAAGCAAAAACAACAACAGCTAATTCCAAATCATGTGTAGGGTAATTTACCATATGAGTTTTCAACTGACGTGAAGCATATGAAATTACCAAATCATTTTTCATAAGGACACAACCAAGTCCCTTCAATGAAGCATCACTGTATATAAAAAACTCACCATTCTTGGAAGGAAGTGCCAAAACTGGAGCATTCACCAATCTTCTTTTCAGTTCCTGAAAACAATCATCACATTCTTTTTTTACAGATAAACTTAACACCCTTCCGAGTTAGCTTAGTCATTGGACTAGATAACCGTGAAAACTTTCTAACAAACCTTCAGTAATAGCCTGCCAAACCAAGGAAACTACGAATCTCAGTTACATTTGTTGGTATTGGCCATTCTTCAACAACTTTTGTTTTAGCAGGATCAACAGTTATGCCATGTTTTGAAACAATGTGACCCAGGAAAGAAATTTTTTGTAACCAAAACTCACACTTGCTGAATTTTCCATATAGTTTCTTTTTTTAAGGCTTGAAAGATAACCCTTAAATGACTTTCATGCTCCTATTTACTTTTAGAAAACACCAAAATATCATCAATGAAAACAACCACAAACTTATCCAGGAACTCATGGAAAATTCTATTCATAAGGTCCATGAATACAGAAGGTGCATTGGTTAACCCAAAAGGCATAACTACAAATTCATAATGGCCATATCTAGTACGGAACACAGTCTTCAGAACTTCTGCTTCTTTTACTTTCAACTGAGGGTACCCTAACCTCATGTCAATCTTCGAAAAATACTGAGCTCCCTGGAGCTGATCAAAAAAATCATCGATATGAGGCAAAGGATACTTTTTCTAAATAGTAATATTATTCGAGGCTCTATAATCAATGAAAGGTCTCATTGATCCATCTTTCATTTTAACAAACAAGACAGGTGCACCCCATGGTGATGTGCTAGGTTGAATGAAACCTTTATCTAATAACTCCTGAAATTGTTTCTTTAACTCTAAAAGTTCAACTTGAGCCATTCAATAAGGGGGGTTTGGAAATTGGCTTAGAATCAGGAACTAAGTCAACAATAAATTCAACTTCCCGATCATGAATAATACCAGGCAACTCATCAGGAAAAACATCAAGATACTCATTTACCACTGGCACATCATTAATCTGAACAGTTCCATTATTTTCAAAAATATGTGGAAGGTAACATTCATTTCCATATTTTACTATTTTCTCAACATCCTGATATGTTATCAAAATCAAGGGTTCATTCTTGTACACAAACTGAAAATCTTTCTGAAAAGAAACCATTTTAGCTCTACAGTCAATCTTAGCATGATAAACAGAAATCCAATCCATGTCCAAAATAACATCAAACTCTACTAGAGGAAAAAAATAAGGTTTTCTGGTAGATCCTTTCCACACACAAGGATATGAAGGTTCTTATAATTCATTTTTGTCTCAATGTTCCCTCCGGGTGTTTTTACCATAAGTTCAGGATTCATATCTTGATATGTAATTTCAAATTTACTAGAAAACTTCTCAGAAATGAAAGAGTGTGTAGACCCTGAATCAAACAACACATTAGCATATTCTGAACAAACAAACAGTGTACCTGATACCACTTCATTCGATGGACCAACATCTGCTGAAGTTGTTGCAAAAAATTTCCCCACCCCTTTCTGCTTGTAGTCTGGATGCTTTCCCCCAGTCGAGTTCTTCGTTAGACACTCTGTCACGACCCGACCTCGGGGCCCGTGCCGTGACTACCACAAGCCCGCCTTCCATAGGCCAGGGGCTGGCGACTAGCACTAAGGCGTAAAATCCCGGTAAACAGGGAAGGCATTGCCTTTATAAGTAACAACCACCACAGAGTCAGCAAGCGGAAAGTAACTACCAAGTGCAGAAAAGTAAAGGGGGCCGGAATACAAGCCCAACGGAAAGTACAACTGAAAAGGTAAAGAACAGCAACTGAAGAAAAGAAGGAGGCCTCGTGTCGTCCACTGGCAATCCCACCTGAAGGGTGGGTACAGATAGCCTCCAGGCTCCTCGGGTCCCACGTCCGCTCCGAGCACGTCCCGCCCAGTGGTCCACCTCCAGGTACCGTCCTGCTCCACGCCCCAACCGTGATCAGCGCTGTCTGTCGTCTGCATCCAACACAACAATGTGCGGGCATAGCCCGTGCAGGGGTGAGTATAAGCTACTCAGTAAGGACCCCGAGACCCCCGAAGGTCTCCCGAAATCCACAAAGGATATAGCACAAAAAGAAGGTTCAATCACGAAGTAACATCTGACTCGACTTAGGTATATGCCCATACATATACCTAAGTCCCCAATTCTAGCTCTGCTCACGAGCCCAAGAACAACTCAATCCACACAGGAAAGCAAGACTCAAATCCACAAAGGAGAGTAAACAGTAAATCCACATAGGATAGTTCAACACATTCCACAAAGGAGAGTAACATAAGATTCAGCTCAACCAGGTATACCTTTTCAGATGACGTCAAAGATGATCACTGATCCATCTAAGTCGTCGGACCCACGAAGGATCGATAGGTACTAACCCCCGCAAAAGACCCACCCAGGATCGGGCTCACACAGAACCTGTAGGCAGTGGCTCAAACAGAACCGGTAGTAAGGACCCACACAGGATCGGGCCCACACAGGACCTGTAGCACTGATCCACGTAGGATCGCTGAGTGCAGTAGTCGACGCAGTCCACTGAGGATCTCTGCACAGTCGTCGCTGCAGTCCACGAAGGATCTCTGCTCTGTCGTCGTCGCAGTCCACGGGGGATCTCTGCTCTGTCGTCGAAGTCACAGCCAGCATTAGGGTTCCCGCACACAGCGAGCTCGTTTAGGAGGGTCCGCTCCATGAGTCGAGAGGCTGATACATCAACTGACACGTAGTCCGAAGTTGATGTATCCAAAGGTTCCGTATTGACAACAGGATCTCAACGCAACAGACGGTGCGTCAATCGGACGCCCGGTCTAAGAGTTATTGGCATTTTCGTCCCAGGGGCACGGTTGGTTTTTAGGGAAAAACCAACCCGACCATACTCCGTATGTGTCCGATCCTCGGGCGGAGTATGCTAAAAGTTCCGTCTCACTTAGAGGAAACTACCACAGCTGACGGTACGTCGATCGGACGTCCGTAGCTCAAGTTATGAGCGTTTCCGCTCCGAGGGCCCGGTTGGTTTCGTGTACGAACCAACCCGGCCGAACCCAAAGTCTTCCGAAACCTTGAGTGTAATATACCGAAACGACCGTATCGATCCAAGGATCGCGTAGCCGCTGACGGTTCGTCAATCGGAGGTCCTAGGCCCAAGATATGGGCAAAAGACCGAAGAGGGCCCGAAAACGGGGGTTCTGGGCCCGGGGCGACCCGGCCCGAACCCCCCCTGGGGGTCGGCCGAACCGGGTCGACCCGACCCGGCCCAGCCCGGTTGGGCTGGGTCCGGTCCGGCCTGGGCGCGGCCCGGCCGACCAGACCGGCCGGCTCGACCTCGGCCGAGCGGCCAAGGGGCGTCGTGGGTTTGACCCGCGGCTTAGGTGGAACGCCGCCCGCGTGTTGGGTGGCCGGACCGCGGACGCGGTCCGGCGGTTCGCCGCGGCCGCGGCCGAGCCGCGGCGGATCCTCCGGCGACACGCGCCGCCGCCGCCTTCCGCGGGCCGCCGGAGTTGCTCTGGTGGCCCGATTCCTCTCCCGTCTGCGCCGTTGCTCCACCCGGGGGCCGATCTTCACTACGGGATCAACGGATCGCCCTTGCCGCACGGTTCGTCGTCGCTTTCCAAGACCGCACACAAAAAGGATCGGCGGAGGGTCGTCGGGTCTTGTTCGTTAGACCCACACCCTCCGCGTTAGTCATAAAAAACGGGAGAAAGGGGCTACAACAATTTTTAATCAAGATAAAAATTGTTCACTTCTTTTTCTTTTAAACGGCAATTCAATTTTAATTAATTGAAAATAATCATGCCGGTTCATTATTCAAAAAGAAATAAAAACATGGGAATGACTCATCAAGAATTAAATCCCTACCTTGTCGTCGTCGTCGGACGAGAGGTCGTCGCGGATTTGGTGATCGTCGCGGAAGAGACGCTCATCGCACCGCGGGAAGGAGTCGCGCCGACGATCTCCGGATCAAGATCAAACGGATTTAATTAATTTAAATCCGTTGATATCGAATTATAAAAAGGGAGAATTTAGAAGATTCGATTCTCACCTTTAACCGCCGATCGTAGGTTCGCCGCGGAAGAAGAAGCGCCGAAGAAGAAGAAGAAGGTCGCGGAAAAAGTTTGTCGACGTCGCGGATCACGGTGTGCGTCGTCGAATTTTGGTTCCGGTGTTCTTCGCGTTCTTCGCGTTCTTCGTGTTCTTCGCGTTCTTCGCGTTCTTCGCGGGGAGGGTGGAGGCCCAGAGAATAAAGAGTAATCCTCCAAAATAGACACGTTGGTCTATTTTATTATTTTGCCAACAAACGCAAAAGCGTAAGTAACGACCCATCAGTTCGTTGAATTAATTCAACGAACGAAACGGCCCATTTAATTCACGAAATAAACCGCTCAATTAATGGTCTGTTAAGAATTTAAGAAAACGCGTCGGTTGACTTTTCAGTTACTTTGACGGGTTTTTGCGGGTGCGTTACTTAGCGGAAGAAACGGTGGGGCTCGTGCTGGCCCCACCGCACAAATATCCTACCAAGAGGGTAGGATATTTCCGGATAGCACCCTATCCGCTTAAACTCAGCTCAAGTGGATTTCAAGTGACTTCCAAGCGGCTTAAGTGAAATAAAATAAAGTTGTCGCACAACCTTTATTTTATTTCCGACTTAAAGCCCAAAATTTTAAAAACCACGGTTGAGAAAACGCAACTCCGGAAGAGGCGTTTCTAAGCAAATACCGGCGCTGCGATTTCATCGGTGCCCTCAGAATTCGATTCCGGGCACTGGTTCAAAAGATAGAAAAACCCGCTCGTCCTTTCACTTGAACGTACCCGAGCCAAACTTCGGAAATTGATTCCGGGCACACCGGGCCTCGGAATCAGGTGACGTCTGAAGCTGCGCTCTTTTAAAATTCCAAAGAAAATTAAAAAAAAATTCCTTGAAATTTGCGGGTCTTTACATTACTCCCACCTCAGGGCTTTACGTCCCCGTAAAGATACATCAAAAACTAGGGGAACAAATGGGGGTACTGAGCACGCATCTGAGCCTCCCACTCCCAAGTGCTCTCCTAGAGGTTCTCGTGCTGCCATCTGACGCGCACAAGAGGAATCGACCGCCCACGTAGGACCCGCTCCTGTCGATCCTCGATCTCCACTGAGACCTCCGCAAAAGTCGCCCCATCGTCCACGTCCAGCTCCCCAAAGTCGATGATGTGCGTCGGGTCGTGCACGTATCTCCTCAGCTGAGACACGTGGAAGACGTCGTGCACCCGGTGCAACAGAGGTGGTAGAGCCTGGCGATAAGCCACCTCTCCTATCCTGCTGAGGACCTGGAAAGGCCCGATGAAGCGTGGAGACAACTTGCCGCCTCGGCCAAATCTCCGTAAACCACATCGAGGTGAGACACGCAAAAAGACGTGGTCGCCATCCTCGAACTCTAGTGGCCTCCGCCTCCTGTCAGTATATGACTTCTGCCGGCTCTGAGCTGTCCTCATCCTCTCCTGGATGATCTGGACCTTCTCTGTCGTGGCTCGGACCATATCTGGTCCCACGAGTGCTGACTCCCCAGGGTCTGTCCAGCACAACGGTGATCTGCAGGGTCTGCCGTACAACGCCTCGTATGGTGCAATCCCGATGGTGGAGTGGTAGCTATTGTTGTACGCGAACTCCACCAAGGGTAGGTGGTCCTCCCAGCTGCGACCAAAGTCGAGAACACATGCACGGAGCATGTCCTCGAGTGTCTGTATGGTCCTCTCCGTCTGACCATCCGTCTGAGGGTGGAAGGCTCTGCTCAGATGGAGCCGCGTCCCGAACGCCTCCTGCAACCCCTTCCAAAGCCGGGAAGTGAAACGAGCATCTCGATCGGAGACGATAGACGATGGCACACTTTGAAGCCGTACGATCTCCTGGACGTAAAGACGTCCCATGCTCTCCACTGAGCCCTGCTCTCTGATGGGTAAGAAGTGTGCCGACTTGGTGAGTCGGCCGACAATCACCCAAATGGAGTCGTGACCTCTAGAAGTGCATGGAAGTCCAGTCACGAAGTCCATAGATATCCCGTCCCACTTCCACTCCGGGACCTCCAAGGGCTGTACCAAGCCTGCTGGTACCTGATGCTCTGCCTTCACCTGCTGGCAGGTGAGGCATCGTGAAACGAACTCTGCCACAGCTTTCTTCATGCCCGGCCACCAGTGCTGTCGACTGAGATCCTGGTACATCTTCGCCGCTCCGGGATGTACCGCCAAGGTAGAAGTGTGAAACTCTCTCAGCACCTCCTCTCGTAAAGCGACTGGTACGAAGGTACGTCCTCTGAAAAGGATGTTGTGCTCTGCTCCAAGGGAGAAACAATCAGGCGCCTGACCTGAGGATATCAGTGCAGGCCGGGTCCCACAGTCAGCGTCCCCACGCTGAGCCTCTCTGACCCGCTGTAGAAGTGGATGAGAGACTGTGAGAGACTGAAGAAAGGCTGCTCCGTCTCTATCCACGAAGGATATCTGTAAGGAGGCTAGCTGCTTCGTCGCCTCCTCAAGTAGCTGAATGCCCGTCCTCCTGCTGAGGGCATCGGCTACCACGTTCCCCTTCCCAGGAGTATAGACTATCTCAAAGTCATAGTCCTGGAGGAACTCAAGCCATCTCCGCTGTCTCATGTTCAGGTCCTTCTGAGAGAAGATATACCTGAGACTCTGGTGGTCAAAAAAGACTGTGAAGCGCTCGCCCATCAGATAGTGCCGCCATGTATTCATAGCGAAGACCACTCCTGCTAACTCCAGGTCATGAGTGGCGTAGTTCTACTCATGCGGCCTCAACTGACGTGATCCGTAGGCGATCACGGCCAGCTCCTGCATCAGGACGCACCCGAGTCCAGTCCCTGATGCGTCGCAGTAAACTACGTATCCAACTCCCTCCTCAGGAAACCTCAAGATAGGTGCGCTGGTCAATCTCTGTCTCAGCTCCTGGAAGCTCTGCTGACATCTGTCTGACCACACAAAGGGTTTCCCCTTCTTTGTCAAGGCTGAGGGTGGTGCCGCAACTCTGGAGAAGTCTGGAACAAATCTCCGATAGTATCCGGCAAGGCCCAAGAAGCTCTGCACCTCCGTCACGCTCCTGGGTGGCTCCCAAGCTAGCACTGCCTCGATCTTCGCGGGATCCACTGCAACTCCCACCTCAGAGATGGCGTGCCCCAAGAAATGGACCTCACGTAACCAGAACTGGCATTTTTAGAGCTTGCCATAAAGCTGGTGCTCTCGGAGTGTGTCTAGCACAACTCGCAGGTGGTAGGCATGCTCCTCCTCAGTCGTCGAGTATACCAAGATGTCGTCAATGAATACCACGACAAATCGGTTGAGGTATGGCTGGAAGATCCTGTTCATGAGGCTCATGAACACTTCTGGAGCATTGGTTACGCCGAACGGCATAACCAAGAACTCATAATGGCCATACCGACACCTGAAGGTCGTCTTCTGCACGTCTTCGTCTCGAACTCTGAGCTGATGATAGCCTGACCGGAGGTCTATCTTCAAGAACCACCGCGCTCCCTTGAGCTGAACGAAGAGGTCATCAATCCGTGGCAGCGGATACTTCTTCCTCACTGTCACCTGGTTCAGGTGACGATAGTCGACACACAGTCGCAAGCTCCCGTCCGCCTTCTTGGCGAACAATATCGGGGAAGCCCAGGGTGAAACACTGGGTCGGATAAACCCCTTGCTCTGCAAGTCCTCCAACTGTACCCGCAGCTCTCGAAGCTCGGCGGGGGCCATCCGATATGCTGGAGTAGATATCGGGGCTGTCCCGGGGTACAAGTCGATGTAAACGTCTACCTCTCTATGAGGAGGTAGCCCTGGAACGTCGTCGGGAAAGACGTCCACGTACTGGTCCACCACTGCAGGAAAAACTGGACTCCGCACGTCCACTGCTCCTAGGATGAGGCTAGCCAACTGATGAGAGATGGGCTGCACTCTCCTCCGCGGAAGTCCATCCTGTGCTGCAAAGGTTCCCTTCTCGCCGGTGAAGGTAAACCTGCTCCCGTCGGTGCGAACACATCGCACCTTGCGCCTAAAACAGTCGATCTGGGCATGAACTGTGGATAGCCAATCCATGCCCAAGATGACGTCATAAGGCCTCGACGCCGCTACAAGGAGATCCCAGCTGAAGCTCTCGCCTCCTAGAGTAAGCTCACACTGCCGGCACCAGTGCGTAATTGTCGAGTCTGCTCCCGTAGGAGTCTCTAGCCGTAAGGATCGAGCCAACGGCTCAGTCGGAATCTCCGAGCTCCGAAAAAGGGCAGAGGCTATGAAAGATTGACTCGCTCCTGTGACTATAAGTACTGCAGCAAGGGTGGAATAGACACAGATCGTACCTCGAATCATCTCTGGCATGTCGGGGTCGTAGGCCTCCACTGCCTGGAGCTGGGCCTGTCCCTGCCCACCAGCTCCCTGTGGTCTAGGTGGCCCTCCTGGTGGTGGTGGGGGTAGAGCCTGGAAGTGTCGCCCACCACCCGCTGCTCGGCCAGCTCCTCTGCCTCGTCCGCCTCCTCCCTGCGGACCGCCACGGTCGACCCTCTGCCTCTGCCTGGGTGGCCCCTCCACCGTCTGCTGCTCCTCTGATCAGCGAGTCGGGCAGTCACGAGCCATGTGACCCTGCCCACCGCAGGAGTAGCACAGCCTGCCTCTCGGAAGGCTGGCACTCCACTGTGTGCCCTGCACTGCTGAGCCGGTGTCCTGAGGCTGTCTGCGTGGGGGTCTGGTCTGCCTGGACCCGAGAGTCATCCGTCGGCTACCTGCTACCGAAGACTCAGCTACCTGCCGCCCTGCGCTAGGTCTCGCCGCTGAAGAAGGCTCTGCCAGGAAGCTCTCGATCAGGAGGGCTCGCTCCAGCACTCCCGCCTGGGTCGGAATGCTGAGGGAGATCAGCGACGCCCGAATCTCCTGCCGCAAGCCCTGCTCGAAGGTCCGGGCCCGGAAGAAGGGGTCCCGTACCATGACGGTCGAGTAGCGAGATAGTTCAGTGAACCTCGCCGCGTACTGAGCGACCGTCATGCTGCCCTGGCGCAGCTGGAGAAGCTCCTGGATGCGCACCGCTCGGAGGGTGGCCGGGACGAACTCAGAGCGGAAGAGGCTCTCGAAGTCCGTCCAGAGTAAGGATGCCTCATCGTGAACCTAGAGCATCAAGCTCCACCATCGTCCTGCCGCCGCCTGCAGGAGGCTCGCCGCGAGAATCACCATGAGATCCGTTGGTGTCCTCACTAGCCTAAAGATCCGTACCACCGCCTCTAGCCAGTCCTCGGCGGCCTGGGGGTCCGCCTCACCGCGAAACCTGGGCGGTCGCTGGCTCTGAAACTCATGCAGTGCCCTGAGGCGACGTGCATCGTCAGCGTCTGGTACTGGTAGAATCGGTGGCTCGGTGGGTAAAGCTACCACTAGTGCCACTGCTGGCAAAGGGCCCTGCACCGAGGCCTCGTCGCTCGGTGGGCTGCCGTCGCGCCCTACACTCGGAACCCTAGCTGGCTGTCGTCGCGGGGCCATCCTGAAAAGGAGAACAAGAGCACCACAGTCAAAACAGTATACCTGGTGAGCTGGCACAAGTAATCACAAGGAAAACTTGAGACTTTCATGAAGCAGATCAGTATACCCGGTGAGCTGACACAAGTAATCACAAAGAAAACTTGGAACACACACACAATCAAGGTTTTCATGCATTAAGTCAGAAATCGGGAGTCAGGGTCCTGGTGTACGGATACGTCGGCCGCCGGACCAACACTGGGCTCCCTGAACTGATAACCACACTCAATACACTAAACACTATTGCTTCATAAAGAAAAGATGATCAGAGTCTGCGGTAGAACCGACCACCTCTGATACCAATTTGTCACGACCCGACCTCGGGGCCCGTGCCGTGACTACCCCAAGCCCGCCTTCCATAGGCCAAGGGCTGGCGACTAGCACCAAGGCATAAAATCCCGGTAAACAGGGAAGGCATTGCCTTTATAAGTAACAACCACCACAGAGTCAGCAAGCGGAAAGTAACTACCAAGTGCAGAAAAGTAAAGGGGTCCGGAATACAAGCCCAACTGAAAGTACATCTGAAAAGGTAAAGAACAACAACTGAAGAAAGGACGGCGGCCTCGTGTCGTCCACTGGCAATCCCACCTGAAGGGTGGGTACAGATAGTCTCCAGGCTCCTCGGGTCCCACGTCCGCTCCGAGCACGTCCCGCCCAGTGGTCCACCTCCAGGTACCGTCCTGCTCCACGCCCCAACCGTGATCAGCGCTGTCCGTCGTCTGCATCCAACACAACAAGGTGCGGGCATAGCCCGTGCAGGGGTGAGTATAAGCTACTCAGTAAGGACCCCGAGACCCCCGAAGGTCTCCCGAAATCCACAAAGGATATAGCACAAAAGGAAGGTGCAATCACGAAGTAACATCTGACTCGACTTAGGTATATGCCCATACATATACCTAAGTCCCCAATTCTAGCTCTGCTCACGAGCCCAAGAACAACTCAATCCACACAGGAAAGCAAGACTCAAATCCACAAAGGAGAGTAAACAGTAAATCCACATAGGATAGTTCAACACATTCCACAAAGGAGAGTAACATAAGATTCAGCTCAACCAGGTATACTTTTTCAGATGACATCAAAGATGATCACTGATCCATCTAAGTCGTCGGACCCACGAAGGATCGATAGGTACTAACCCCCGCAAAAGACCCACACAGGATCAGGCTCACACAGAACCTGTAGGCAGTGGCTCACACAGAACCGGTAGTAAGGACCCACACAGGATCGGGCCCACACAGGACCTGTAGCACTGATCCATGTAGGATCGCTGAGTGCAGTAGTCGACGCAGTCTACTAAGGATCTCTGCACAGTCGTCGCTGCAGTCCACGAAGGATCTCTGCTCTGTCGTCGTCGCAGTCCACGGAGGATCTCTGCTCTGTCGTCGAAGTCACAGCCAGCACTAGGGTTCCCGCACACAGCGAGCTCGTTTAGGAGGGTCCGCTCCACGAGTCGAGAGGCTGATACATCAACTGACACGTAGTCCAAAGTTGATGTATCCAAAGGTTCCGTATTGACAACAGGATCTCAACGCAACAGACGGCGCGTCAATCGGCGCCCGATCTGAGAGTTATTGGCATTTTCGTCCTAGGGGCCCGGTTGTTTTTTAGGGAAAAACCAACCCGACCGTACTCCGCCTGTGTCCGATCCTCGGGCGGAGTATGCCAAAAGTTCCATATCACTTAGAGGAAACTACCACAGCTGACGGTACGTCGATCGGACGTCCGTAGCTCAAGTTATGAGCGTTTCCACTCCGAGGGCCCGGTTGGTTTCGTGTACGAACCAACCCGTCTGAACCCAAAGTCTTCCGAAACCTTAAGTGTAATATAACGAAACGACCGTATTGATCCAAGGATCGCGTAGCCGCTGACGGTTCGTCAATCGGAGGTCCTAGGCCCAAGATATGGGCAAAAGACCGAAGAGGGCCCGAAAACAGGGGATCTGGGCCCGGGGCGACCCGGCCCGGCCCGGTTGGGCCGGGTCCGGTCCGGCCGAGCAGCCAAGGGGCGCCGCGGGTTTGACCCGCAGCTTATGTGGAACGCGGCCCGCGCGGGCCCCGTGTTGGGAGGCCGGACCGCGGACGCAGTCCGGCGGTTCGCCGCCGCCGCGCCGGCGACCCGCGCCGCCGCCGCCTTCCGCGGGCCGCCGGAGTTGCTCCGGTGGCCCGATTCCTCTCCCGTCTGGGCCGTTGCTCCACCCGGGGGCCGATCTTCACTGCGGGATCAACGGATCGCCCTTGCTGCATGGTTCGTCGTCGCTTGCCAAGACCGCACACAAAAAGGATCGGCGGAGGGTCGTCGGGTCTTGTTCGTTAGACCCGCACCCTCCGCGTTAGTCATAAACAACGGTAGAAAGGGGCTACAACAATTTTTAATCAAGATAAAAATTGTTCACTTCTTTTTCTTTTAAACGGCAATTCAATTTTAATTAATTGAAAATATTCATGCCGGTTCTTTATTCAAAAAGAAATAAAAACACGGGAATGAATCATCAAGAATTAAATCCCTACCTTGTCGTCGTCGTCGGACGAGAGGTCGTCGCAGATTTGGTGATCGTCGCGGAAGAGACGCTCGTCGCACCGCGGGAAGGAGTCGCTCCGACGATCTCCGGATCAAGATCAAACGGATTTAATTAATTTAAATCCGTTGATATCGAATTATAAAAAGGGAGAATTTAGAAGATTCGATTCTCACCTTTAACCGCCGATCGTAGGTTCGCCGCGGAAGAAGAAGCGCCGAAGAAGAAGAAGAAGGTCGCGGAAAAAGTTTGTCGACGTCGCGGATCACGGTGTGCGTCGTCGAATTTTGGTTCCGGCGTTCTTCGCGTTCTTCGCGTTCTTCGCATTCTTCGCGTTCTTCGCGTTCTTCGCGGGGAGGGTGGAGGCCCAGAGAATAAAGAGTAATCCTCCAAAATAGACACGTTGGTCTATTTTATTATTTTGCCAACAAACGCAAAAGCGTAAGTAACGACCCATCAGTGCGTTGAATTAATTCAACGAACGAAACAGCCCATTTAATTCACGAAATAAACCGCTCAATTAAATGGTCTGTTAAGAATTTAAGAAAACACGTCGGTTGACTTTTCAGTTACTTTGACGGGTTTTCGCGGGTGCGTTACATAGCGGAAGAAACGGCGGGGCTCGTGCGGGCCCCACCGCACAAATATCCTACCAAGAGGGTAGGATATTTCCGGATAGCACCCTATCCGCTTTAACTCAGCTCAAGTGGCATTCAAGTGACTTCCAAGCGGCTTAAGTGAAATAAAATAAAGTTGTCGCACAACCTTTATTTTATTTCTGACTTAAAGCCCAAAATTTTAAAAACCACGGTTGAGCAAACGCAACTCCGGAAGAGGTGTTTCTAAGCAAATACCGGCACTGCGATTTCATCGGTGCCCTCAGAATTCGATTCTGGGCACCGGTTTAAAAGAGAGAAAAACCCGCTCGTCCGTTCACTTGAACGTACCCGAGCCAAACTTCGGAAATTGATTCCGGGCACACCGGGCCTCGGAATCAGGTGCCGTCTGAAGCTGCGCTCTTGTAAAATTCCAAAGAAAATTAAAAAAAAAATTTCCTTGAAATTTGAGGGTCTTTACACACTCATTTTCATAATGACACATTTCATTACACTTAAAACATCTTACCGCTGGCTTTTCATTTCCTGATTGATAATCTTCCATACAGTTATGAGCAATATGACCAGACATACCACACTGAAAGCACTTACCAGACTTGGATAAACATTCTCCAGGATGCATTTTACCACACTTCTCACAGGATGGATATTTGGTTTTCTTACCTCCTTGCTTCTTTGATTAATTCTTCCCCTTTGTCTGCCAACTAGACCACTTATTCTTTTGTTTGTCATAGAACACCTAATCATTGGAAAACTCCATTTCCACCTTCTCCGCACATCGAACAAGTTTCTTATAACTTTTGAACTCACGAAAATCTAAGGACCTTCGATACTTTGGCTTTAACCCTGAGTAAAAAACGGTTTATTTTACTATCAAGATCTCGTATGAAGTTTGGAGGATAGCTTGCCAATCGAGTGAACTTTGCTTCATAAGTAGCCACTGAATCATCCTCCTGCCTCAATTCTAGGAACTGTTTTTCCATCCTAAGACGAAACACATTAGGAAAATATTTCTCAAGAAACATACCTTTGAATTCATCCCAGTGAAGATCCTCAATCTCATCATTATCCCTGATATTTTTCACCATCGACCACCACTGATCAACTTCACCTTCAAAACAGTAAACAGAAAGAATAACCTTTTGATGTTCTGAACACCCCATGACATCGAAAATCTTCTCCAGTGCTTTAATCCACCCTTCAACTAAGACAGTGTTAGGTGATCATCTGAATGATGGGGGATGTTGCCTCGTGAAATGTTCCACCACTGACAAGTTCCTCTGCGGTTGATTTGGATGATATCGCGCATGGATACCACCACCATTTATTGCTTGAGTCTACTTCACCATTACTGCAACAACCTATTCAGTTCCAATTTCGACCATCTCAGGATGATGATTCAGAAGGTTATTTCCTTCTGAATGCCTTCCTAGCACTCGTTCCCAATTTCCTCTGTGGAAAACCATTCTGAACAAACATGTCTTATATGAAGCAACATAGTAATCTTCAAATTCTATATCATTTCAATTTGACCATAAACAAAATATTTTTTGGATAATCATTTAATAAAATTATAACTCCTAAAGTTATCTAAACCGGCCTCTCATACCAACTATAAGGCCCCAGCCTTAAACCATACTTAATCTTGAGTTATTATAAGATTACACATTGAGGATCTTTTCAGGTTTAGAATTTTAGAGAATTAGAACATAAAACTTGCATTACATTCCACATATAAAAAAAGTGGTTACATAAAGATAGTATTCATTTTTCCCATCAATGGAAACATATTTAAAATAAAATATGGATTCATTCTAGACACTTCCTTGACAATATCATCATATCATGTACCTTTCCCTTGATCTATGAAAAACATTTCAAAAAAACTTGGGATGAGCATAAAAAGCTCAGTATGGGTTATAAAAACATGGAAAGGAAACATGAGCTCATATATACATATGAATGAAATCATACATTACCCCTAAAACATAGGCACTTTAATATACCTCATAAAATCATGAATAAATCAGAGAAATCATAAGACATAAAGGTAACTTGAGGAATTCATAACATTCTTATGTAGGGAGTAACCCTCTTGGTTACGTTTGGAATACCCATCACAGTATATTCCCTAAATATCTTCTGAGAAACCTTAAAGTTTCACTCATTCACGTTACCCAATGCATTGGAGAGCTATATCGGGCTCACCCGCCCAGAGTTTATCACGGAACCACCCGTCTTCATAATAATGCCCAAGAACCACAACATAATCGTATTACATAAAACATGCATAAAGGAAGCATAAAATTTCCACTTTTCAATCACAAGATATCGATACAAAACATTGATATAAAAACATTATGAACCCCATTTTCAAAACCAAAATAAAATAAATGTAAAACATGGTATTTATTTTTCTTTTAAATAAAAGGTATGGCTTGTAGAGGATGCCGAAACTCAAATAATGGTCATGGCGGCGGAGAAGTCGTTGTCGCCGCATACGTATGACAAAAACATTCCCTTTTGTCATTTAGTAAACACTTCATATAAAAAAGATTCATTTTGAATAAATTTAAATGTCAAAGGGGTTTATATACCGCATAAAAGAAGGTTCTGTATAAAACAAAATATGCCTCAATGAAAGGAGATTTAGACGAAGTCCCATACCTTAGGTCCGACTTGACTTGGTCGTTCTTTAATGTCCTGAATAATAAACTTGAGTTAATTTCTACTATCATAAGAACCCTTTTTCAAGTTCATTATTCCTTTTATATCACTTATTACCATGTTATGAACATTATGTAATTATTTAAGTTAATAACAGTCGTTTTAACGATCTTTGGTACTTGAGTCAAAATATGGTCTTTATAATTACAAGTTGTTTATGTATCCATTATATCCAGAGTTATAATCATGATGTATATATCATATATATTATATATATCCAGTATATACATGCATTTATAATATTATATAACATTTAGAGGTAAGAAATGAAATACACCGTTCATGGAGACAGTAAGCCATACTTCCGCATGAACGCTGCTTCCATTTCTATTTCATATTTTATGAAATGGAATCATAATTATATAAAGTTATATTATAATTCCAGTGTAATATCATATATAATTTCATAACACCATCTTTTATACATACCACATATGTTATTAACGAATAAAATCACTTTTAGGGGGCGGTAGTCCTCACTTCCTTAAATGAAGAAATCGCATTTACCAATGATGGAAACCATAAAGGTATGCCCAAAATGAAAAATACAGAAGCTTAAGGAAAACATAAACATATTATATATCATATATAAATATAGTTTCATCTTAATGGCCACCATTTAAGGTGTTAAAATAATGTTGAACAATCATCGTTTCGGGAGGCAAAAATTTGCCATCCACGGAAACAATATGTTTTTTAACTATTAGATGTAGGTGTGTTTAAGTGTAGCTAGAATACTTCATATAAATAATCCTAGTATATGTAAGATACAGGTTTTGTTACAAAATAAAAGAATAAAAAGAGTTTAGGGGGTTGGAGAAGCAAAATAAAACAAAAGGACTCAAGTGAAGACATTACCTTAAAATCGGGTAACTCCCTTTGGTTTGAGCTCAAAGGATTCCTTGGGAAGACTTCTGCCCAATGTGAGTCTTCAAAGAGTAAGTGAGGGATGTGGAGAGACACAATGGTCAGGGTTTGGCGAATACAAAGTCTTTGGACGTGTGGTTAAGGAGGTAGAGGTGGGGGCATTTTATTAGAGGAGAGGAGAGGCACTCTTGGAAAGTAAAGAAATGTTACTTTATTTTAGAATGATTTTCGGATTTAAATGGCCCCACATTAATTTGTTTCAAGGGGAAGGTGATAAGGGTTATAAATCCACCCATCTAATATATTTTTGACATGTGTAGGTCTTAGAATTTACATGATCGTTTCATTTTATTTAAATCCTTTATTAATGAGGTAATCGCTGCATCATCATGATGTCATAAATAATTTAATATATTTAATGTCTAAAAATTATAAAAAAATATCATGATGTAGGAAATCTTTTTATCTTTATAATGATTATTTATAGTCAAAAATATGACTTGTATAACCACATGTAAAAATTGTTTTAGTAAAACTACTCATGTTTGTGTCATTTTT
This sequence comes from Viscum album, assembly GCA_963277665.1. Taxonomy (NCBI): domain Eukaryota; kingdom Viridiplantae; phylum Streptophyta; class Magnoliopsida; order Santalales; family Viscaceae; genus Viscum; species Viscum album. The sequence continues at coordinate 882,567,881 of OY728166.1, forward strand.
ACTTTAACATTTAATAAAAAGTTATTTATGTCATTTCCCAACCAAAGTGGCTACATGGGGTCCCCAAGTTGACCCATGAATTTTCATGGTCAGCCATGACACATCCAATGATGGTAGGACATGTGTCAAGCTCATCTCATTTTATTAAAACATTATTTTTACCTTAAACTACACTAATTACCTCTAATCACGATTAAAAACTTAAAAGTTACTATTCACCTAAAAATTATTTTAATCTCATTGACACACATTTTACTTCTTAATGACAACCATTTATGTCGGATTTTTGAAAATAAAATCACAGAAGTGAAAAAGTTTCATTTAAACGAAAAATCATTTTCATTAACTACCACTTAGTGGTTTCACTATACATCAAAAATTGAAGTTTTTCAGAAAAATACCAAAACATCACCCTAAGCTATATTTGATATTCTGAATTCAATAATTATGTATATTTTACAAAATTAAAATAATATAAGTCACATTAATTAATTTAATAATTAATTCCCACTGTCATGACAAATAGCGTGTTTTTATGAAACAATAAGTATCAAAAGATTGACACTAGTTTAAGTCCAATTTCAATGTGAAATTGATTCCAATGACCACCATTGGATTAAATGGTAAAATTATATTCTAATTTCACTTTAAAACCAATTCGAAAGATAATCTAATCGTATAAATAAATTAGATTAAAAAGAGGTTTTGACAAAAATAGCTTATAAAAATTGTCAAAAGATAGATTTAAAAATGGTTTTCCATAAAAAGGCAGTAAAATAATCTTTTAAAAATATTAGTGTATTTCATGCTTAAGATTGGATTTATTTTCATTTTAAGCCTCTAAAACACTATCTAATTCATTAATAGACATAGATAAAAATATCTATTATTCATTACTTACTTGGGATGTAACAATTTGAGCTCACCCTTCTTATGTTTTCTTTTCCCAGGATATAATGAAAGGGTTTAGGTAAGAAAAAAGGGGAAGATATTTATGGGAGATGTTGAAGATCTTTCAGCACGATTAGAGGATTACATTCCATGTTTCTAAAGACACTAAACTATTAGGTTCCTTGTGTGTCTGTTTTTTTTATGTATTAAGTATTCCGCAAAAGTAATGTAATGTCCATGTACGTCAAGCTTCGGGTCTCTACATTCACTTATTCTAATCACCTTCGTAAGTGATGTCTCAGTAGATATTGTTGTGGTTCATCTTCATGATCATTATCTTCAACTATGACTTTTAATTTTATATTTAAATTTTAGGTTTTGAGAATTTCCAAGGTGATTATCCTACTCATTAGAGAAATGATTTAAAAATCATCACATAAGATCAATCTAGGTTATCTAGGATGTTATTCCCATGAATTTCTCTTATGTAATATTGCAATTTTCTCAACATGATGCTCCAAATTTCAGAAATCAATATTTTTGTTTGTGGATTATACCTTTATATAATTCATTAACACCATGGTTGTGTCCAAGAAAGTAACCAGTATCTCTTCCAAAAAATTGACCATTCGTAATATTGGGTTCCATTTGGGTGATTATTGTTAGTATCCACATGCTCTTAATTAGTTCCCATTCCCCTTTTGAAGTTTTCACTGCCAACCCTGCAATTCATATAAATGAATGATAAATAATTAATTTTCATCCATATTATAAATACTATAGAGTTTCCTCATATACATCATTTCATCTAATTTTTTATCGTGTATTTAATTTTTGAAGCCATGCAATAATTTTTCAATCATGTAGACACCTATTATTTTCATCACTTCACCTTCCCAGGATATTTTATTTATCTCTATTTCATCAAGAAGGTTGTATATCTTCTCACATTAAATTTTCATTAGTAATTCTCCACCTACAAATTATATAATATACATATTTCATTATAACATAAAATTGTAAACAATTATATTAATAACCATATCTACATAAAATCGTTAGGGTATTTTTATGTCATATTTTTGAAACATTTTCTATAATAAAAAAGTAATTATTCATCAAATTATAAAATTTTAATAAAATTTGCGTATTTTTCAATGATATTAAGAGTTGGTAGAATATTGTCATAATCATAATTCCTACCTCATTCCATATTTGTGATGGAATGAAAATATACCTTGTTAATCCAATCCAGAACTCTATCACATAATATAATTCTAAATATTAGATGTTTCACCATGTCACTTGAGTCATTTATGAATTGGAAGGTGTTGTAGATATTTAAAAAGCAACCCAAATTTGTAGTTGGATAGTTGAGTAGATGTATGATTAACATAATGTTGTTAAAGATCACATAAATAACGGATTGTTTGATCTAACAATTATTTATTTCTATGGGATGTTCCTGGATGCTTGGTTGCAATCATGTGTTCAATGGCTATTAATTTATTTTTGAGAATACCCATCATTGGACAAGTGTTTTTAACTCCCCCATAAACATGATTGATCTTTGTAGATCCCATTTTCAAAATTTCATTCATAGCTGGTATTTTTTCAAAATCATGATTGGTTTTAACAATGCCTTTACAATTTTTCCCAAGATTTATAATTTTTTATTAATTATTTTTTTTAAACCATAGAAAAAATACCAAATGTATAAAAAACAAGTTAAAATAAGATATGTTAAAATAAAAAAAATGAAAAATAAAATGTAACTATTCTATGAAATAGTGCATAATTTGTACGTGCTTCCGTAGGAGTCATTATTTCACTATGGGTCAAATAAAATTACAAAATTTATAAAAATGATCAAAATATTTTACTATTAAATTAAAATATAATGTGTTTAAATTTTTTCATATAACACAAATGATAATGAATTATTTTATTTATGTTTTTAACAGAAAATACTATCTGTTTATTGAATTTAATAAAGGTTAAAAAATATTTTTTTTGTAATTAGTTTTATGAAACAATGATATGAAATATAAGCACATGGTATTGGTTATTTTGATATTATTTTTTAAGGGATGGTTGGGTTTCGTGTCTTTTAGGGTTTATGTAAAATTATATTTTGAAATAATTTTTTTTCAATTATTTTGATACATCAAAAATGAGGCAGACTCAATGGTCATTAATTCCCATACATGATATGTAAATTCATCCCTTCCAGTGGTCATGTAAATTAAGGTGTCATCAAATCATCTTTGTCTAAATACTAATTTTAATCCAAATTACATTACATTCATCTAGGGGCATGCCTCATTTAAGGTAATCCTTTGTATAGATAAAAAACTATTTCAAATTGAAATATCAGTGGTCCTGATAAAAGGAAAAGAGATCGAATGGAAAGTCATTCAAATTACACTAACCTGAATACATAATAAATAAATTAAAAATAGAATGCAACAACAACTTCCCCTTCTTTTGAATTACCATAAAAAATGTATAATTTAGTACATGATTCTTTTGATTATGGATTATATAATAAGTAGTAATAATAATAAAATAATACAAAAATCTAGAGATAAAATATGGTGAGGAAACTTCAAATGAGAGAGTCTCACCCAATGATTTGTATTTGGACAATCCTCTATTTGAATAACTGTTTAGATCTATATTTATAGAACTACCTTGGTGTGGTCATTAATTTAGTTCATTATAAAAATGGGTAATAATGGTGTCCCATGTATTTTTTGAAATTAATTTGATTCCCATATTGTATGTGGAAAAGATTACTACTGAACTCCTATTGAAAATATTCCTCCAAAGTTAATACTAGAATCATTCATGATTTTAATGAAGGTTTCATGCTAAAAAATTTCCTTCCCCACTATGATTTTATTAAAATCATTTAATCACATAATGGCATGTATATCTTTAACATCTTGTACCGAATTTATGAAAAAAAAAACAATTCTAGCTCAAATATCCAATTTTACCCAAGTTCATTAGTTTAAGTGACCAAAAGTGTTCCATAGTCATCATTTATCATGAGAAACAAATCTAGTAGAAAATAATGGCCTATTTGGCATGTTTTCATCATAGTAATTGATATTTTTTATCCTTCCAATCATAAAAAAATCTCGTACTATACATGCATGAATTAAAAATTATATTTAAAAAAATAATTTATTTTTATATAAAAATTATGTAAACTGATTTACATATCAACTAATTAATCCACCATAAATCCATGATGAACATAATCTAGATCAATATTGGGATGAATGTGATAAATATAGTAATGTTCATGGTATATCCAAATGCCACCACATTTTTCTATGAGCATCCACAAGGGCATTAAGTCTTGAGTTAGATCTAAAGGTTTCAAATCCCCATATCTATAATGAGTGAGGGCACAACGCTAGTATAAAATGTTTATTAATGGGTTAAGACATATGGGGAATCAAAGTTTGAAGACACATGATATCAATATAAATCATTGGTATTTCAGGCTATATACGTACACAATAGTGTTTAGTATTCAAGGAAAAATTATACAGAAGGTATATTATTCGAAAAGAACTTCCTATAAGTAATGAATTCATGAAAAGGGTGATTAAACCCAAGAATCATCACCCAAATCAATCAAACCATCTCTAGATTTCTATAAATATTCTCAATTAATCAAACTGTTATTCTAGAATAACATTCATGAATAATGATATGATTTGAAATTGAAATTGATGAGCCTTACCTAGAGTGATCCATCAACAATGGTCGATCTAGATCCATTTGATAGAATGAGCGAGATAGAAAGAGAAATATAATCTCTATAGGTAAGGGTACCATTTCCTAACAATGGTTTCACAATTATGAAAATATATTCATCGACCGTGAACTGTAAGGTTCATCTCCACCAGTCAGTATATGTTCTATGTATACATTGAGAGGAAACTGACTAACTCCTGTTAAAATGAACCCCCCTTTTGGTCTCTTGAATGACGATTGATCGAATGATAGAAAATTCAGCTTACACATTTAGATGTATATATTTTTGGAAATATAAATATATATGGTTGTATTTACTAATAGTAAAATTTTATAATATAATATTTTTATTTCAGTCTCAATAACATGATTGATATATTTTTCACAATATCTTGTTTTACAACACATCCATTATGGTGATCAATGTAATGAATTATTTCTTGGTATGTATTTTAATCATATTGGGGATTGAAAATGTATGATTTTCAAGTTACGCTTCATATATATACATGTTTAATGTTACAAATATTTGATGATTGGTTAGGATACTGAGATCCATATGAACAATGGTTGTAGAGGTCAGAGAGTATGTATCTCCCAAGTGAAACACAACCAAGCTAAGGGTAACCACAAGTAGAGTGGAGGAAATTTTTGGGAATGATTGAACATAAATGGAAGGGCCATACACTAGTAGTGATCACGATGAAGATAGAGAAGTTTCCAACATGGACACAGTAGTGGGGTATATGTTTTTAGATTGGGGATGCAAAAAATGGTAAATTTGAAAGAGACTATGAATATGGTGGTCCATGTGGTAGAATTTAATTTTACTTTTCCAAAATGGGTAGAATCTAGATTATACACCCATTATATAAGTCAACACGATCAATAGATGAATTTTCAAAAAAAAAATATAATAATAGGAGGTCATGCCTTTGGTGTTGTTTAAAATGGAGTAAAATGGCCAACACGTTTTACCCAATCTATAAAGAGGAACTGGTGGGTGAGGTAAACAATTGACATAGGTGGATATGGGTGACACCATGCCATTTCAGTATTAATTTTGAACATTGGTTCATCCTATGAGATAAAATTCTTCCCATATGAACATTTCAAGTGTTAAGGCTCATAAAATTTCCAACTAAAAAAACACACTCCAATATGAAGTAGAGTTTATAACATTCATTGTTCTATGGAATATGGTCCTAGAGGTTTTCACCATTATATGGTCTATTCCATGTTTACAAGATAATTTTCAGATATTTAGGAACATATTGGAATTGGTTTTATCTTTTATAGATGATATAACCACCATGCAATTCTACATTTCGTGTATTTTTATGTTAGTTATTCCTGACATTATGGAATGATGTGAGTTCACATAGATAATGTGATTAAAAGGGAATTTAATATTATTTAATTTAATCCATAATTTTTGTTACAATAGTTATCAAATTGAGTAATTTTTCCAAAATTGTGGTCGAAGTGGAGGCTTGTTTTGGGCAATTTTAATGTTACAATTCTTTTAACAAGGATTAATTTTATTGGGAAAGTATTTATTAGTTGAGAAATAAATATTGAGATGGTATTATTATAAAATAATAGAGAAATTATGTTAATACATTTGATATTCATGTTAAAAATATATATGGTGTGTATAAATAAAAAACCCATCGGTATTAATTGATGAAGTAGAAGAAGAAGGATTTCATGTGAAGGAATGTTATGTATTTATAAAATTTTTACATATTTTTTAAAAGAGGATAACCGTATAAGGAGGAATTCTATGATTGTGAAGCAGGAACAAGATGAATTTAATATAATCCATCCAAATTTGGTGAAACAATGTAACTATTGTGAATGAACAAACTAAAATGTGAATAAATAATATGTAGATACTACCCTAGATAATTGATGAAAGGGTAAGAGAGATGGTTGTGGGAAAAATGGTAGTAATACATTGTATGGGGAGTGATAATTGGATTACACTGAGTATTACTAAAATATTATTGGTTAGTTATACTATTTAATGAGTGAAATGGACAGAACTCCATAATTATTATGTGTCGATTGTGGATTTTGGTTCACATCAGATCTCAGAATCATGATCCCCAGAGTAGTATAGTGAGGGAGAACCAAGTAAATTCAAAATGAATATATATATTCTAAATTCACATTAGAATATGTCTAGGAAACCAAAGCTATAATATGGTCATAAGGGTAGGTCCAATAAGGTGGTAATTAAATCATGTTAATCAAAAGAGTGAAATGTACAAATTTTATCCATCTTAGTAGTCATTGTTCACGGCCAATCATATCATATAAAGAAAACCATTTTTCAGAACTGATTTCACTCCCCATTATATCCATGTATTTTTCATGAAATATAATTATTTACCCAATTGGATTGGACTAAGATATAGGTCACAACCATCACATAATGAAATAAAACATACATGTGTGAAAAGAAATTAAAAAATTTCCTCGAATCATGACATATAAAAAGATTTCGGTTACATAGACATCATATAATAACCCTTGAAATTTAATGGGTATCATAATCAATTAATCAAGTCATATCATGTTAAAAAGATATATTTTACATAATCATTTCATTATAAAATAACCCGTTAAATGAACCAGGTTTCATAAGCGTTTAATCATGACACTATACATGAATGATAAAAAATAGTCATTATAAACATCGCTATATTAAAATAAACCATTCTGTGAAATAATAATAATTTTGTCCTTGTATCATATCCCTAGTAAAGGATAAAATATATCAAATAGTTTCATTAAAGATGGAGAAATATTTTGAACTATCACATATAGATAATATATTAATAAAAATAACCATTCTATTGTAATCAATTTTTTAAAAAAGAAAAATTTTAAATATTAGTTTAGAAAAAGAAATTTGTAAATATAAAAAATAATATTTAAAATTTATTAAAAAAAATTGTTTTAAAAAATAACCTTTACTATTTAGAAAACACTTTTTATATTATAATACAATTTGAAAACGTTTTCCTGTGAAAATAACATTTTAAACATATAATGGAATCTTTTAAACCTATTACAATCAATATTTAAACCATAAAATTATTATAAAATAATTTCCTCATAAAATTATGTTAAAATAAAATATCAACACCATTCATAAATTTTTTTTATAAAACTTATTTATTAAATAAATCATATTTCTAACCGAAGAGGGAAACAAGGTCATATCATGATAAGTATATTTTCAAAATTATGAAAAGTACCAAATTTTTTAAAAATGTTACCAGTAATTGAAGATTAATTAATATCAATTAGAGAAGAAACATAATTAAAATAATTGGTATTTGGATCATAAAATATTATAAATTGAAGCAGAATCATAAAAAATCCCAATTAATGATGAGATTGTAGCTACAATTTCTTACCTCTTTAGAAAATATGAATAAAAGTACCCATGAAAGAATAAAATTACATGAAATTTTTTTAAAAGTAACAAATTTATATTCATGATATTACATGTAAAAGTGTAATTTTATAATCTTTTAAAAGAATATAGGTTTTTAATATATCCTATCTCTCAAATAAGGAATGTTGAGAAAAAAATCATCTTACTGATTTGGTAACTTTGAATCGAAATCCACATGAAACAGAGATACTAAAATTTATGTGTAAATAAAAAAAATCTTATCAATATGGATCATAATTTACTTTCATGGTTATTATGTAAATCACATATAATAAAAAATAGGTGAATATAGGTGGTGTGTCACAAAAGTAAAAAGTGAATCATAAATCCCTTATATTAAATCAGGACTTCTTTTGTATTAATTTAATACACTTTTAAAATATGTATAAGTTGGATTTAAATATATTAATGAACCATATTTATCTATATCATATTATATAGGGGTTTTCATGACATTTTATTATCCTTTTAATGACCTTTCCATGTAAAAGTTACGTTCTGGCTAATAATTTCTTTTTTCATATATGTTATGATTAAATATTATTTTGACCATATTAATATAATAATATTTTTATCATATATATAATTATAAAAATGATATAATTATCATTTAAATTCAATATAAATGTTTTTATAATAACCTATATCTGATTTAAATAAGAAATTAAATACAGTGTTTATGAAGATAGTATGTGATAGGTACACATTAACACAGTTTCTATTTTATTTTTAGATTGAAGGAAATATTAATAAATGAGACACTATTATTAAAGAATAATTTTATTTGACATATATTTTAGATAATTTTATTAAACTGATCATAAATATATTCCATGTAATTATTGAAAAGTCGTATCACTTCGCAAGTGTAGTCTTCTTTACACATGAACGATGTTATCATATTCCCTATAAATAGAAATCATGAAATTATGTGTGATATAAAAATCAAAAATTGATAATTAAATAATATTAATCATTAATATCAATTATAAACATCATTCCCAACATTGCATCAACCGTTTAAAGGTTGTAATGGAATAAAAAACAAAATCAGAACGCGAGGTGGTAGTTTTTTTGTACACACGAATGATGATTTCACAAACCATTTAATTGATTTGTGAGTGGTTTTAGATCAAAATAATATTAAAAAATAAATTAAATATATTAATTTTTGTAATATATAATATATTATTGACCTTAAAATTAATTATTTGTATTAGAGGATGAAATAAAACAAAACTGTTTATTGATGAACGCTACCTCTTAACTGGGTATCTCCTTTTGGTTTCAGGAAAATATTTCCCGTTTTTAAATCTATGACCAATTTAATGATTAATGTTTGGTAGGAGTTAATTTTGGAATATATTTTGATTGGTATTAGAAGATACAAAGTTCTTAAGTTGTTTTAAGAAATGGGAGAGGGGTGGCCCTTTATAAGGGATTTGAGTTGAATAATTGTATATATTTTAAAGAGAGAATACCACCTACATTTTTTCAATGTCAATTTGATAAAATAATTTATAAATTAAAATAATATAAGTTAGAAGGACAAAATATGAAAATATAATTTGTGTTTTAAAAATTTCCTGTACATTTTTCTCATTATGTTTAAAGGTTAGATCCTCCATAAATTCATTTTTCTCATAATCATAGTGATTAATTTTAACTCATTCCTCTAATCACTTTGTTAAAAAATATGTTGGACATATTAAAAATTATATATTATTATTATTCCAAATATGTAATCCATTTGGCCAAATTAAATTCATAGAATATTTGAAATTTAATCAAAATTTAATCCTATTGATGTGAAGAAATAATGAGTTTTTAATGTGAAAAACAACATAAAAGTTGTCATTTTATATATCCAATTTCAATATAAAATTAATAGAAATGAACTAAATTTTATTTAATAATTTATTAATGATTTAAATATACCTTACAAAAAAAATAAAATATAATTTAACTATATAATTGAATTATATGAAAAGTAAATTATCAATTAAAACTCACTATGTTTCACTATCCATCCAAAAATTAAATATTTCTAAAAAATACAAACATTTTACCCTCACATAATTTTGTACTTCTTAATTAAAAAACTAATTTTTTCCTTAAAAAATTATATGCTGAGTGGTCTGGTTTTTTTAAATATCCTCTCTATGGTCTATAATATCCATGAATTGTTCCCCATATGCCTAATCATTCTCCAACAGTATGACCTCTGAGATCAATACATGTGAGGGGTTGGGTACATAGATCCGTTGAAGAGATTCATGGAACACACCATGGAATTAATAGAGGATTTATGGGATCAAAAATTGATTGTATATCTTCCATATTTGATCAATAATTTCAACAGAACCTATATATATGTATTACATTCCCTCATGTTCTAGAATCTCATAACAGTCTTCCAGGTAGAATTTATTAGATTCACCTTCTAAAAAACATCATATTATCGATAATGCAAAAATTTATTAGAATATTTTTCTCTGACTCTAATATTCTATCATATGTGGGATAATGTATCTAACCATAATCTCCATTATTTTAGCTATCTTAGGACCTAATAGCTATATTTCTCCATATTCATTCCAACACATGAGTGATGTAATTTGTTTACATATATGGATACATAATGAGACAACTACATATTTGTGTGAAATAATTTTTTTATGAAAACTAAACAAGATGATGGTTTTTATCCCAAAAACATTTTAAATCAAACTAAAAACATTTTCACATATCCTCTACGATTTCAAATGTTCTTTTAGAATGACTATCCATCATAGGATGACATGAATTCCAGAATCTCATGTACCTACCAAGATATTATCGAAAACATCAAAAAAATATTCATGTAAAACATATATCCCAATAAATATAAAATGTAATTTTCTACATCATTGATATTTTCCACTTCCTTAATATATATTATTCAGAGGTAATCCATACATAGGACTTATATGATAGAAATAAAGTATGATAACATTGCATGGATATCATATAATAACCATTATATTTATTTCAAATTAACAATATATTTATTACATAAATTTACACATAATAAAACACATAGTAAATATATGTCTAGTGACTTTAGGAATTGGTTACATTATATAAAAACATAAAACTAGAAAAAAAATCATTATTGAAAACATCGTTAACATGATCGAACATAAAATTTTCTGGGATAACCTTGCGAAAACATAAGATAATGCTCAACTATAAATAATAGTATGGGAATAAACATGGAATACAGTGATACATGTTATAAAATAGTAGTATAAATGGGGAATAAATAGTGTATAAATCATATAAATGAATAATTAAAAGTGATATAACATGCTAATCAAAACATGGGAAATGCGACAATAACTTACAACTCTATATCATAAATATAGTTCAATGCTAACTGTCATGAAATAAATAAGGAAAATTCTTCTAAATTTTTTGTTCACTACCATTCCTAATGTTTCATTTCGTGGGACTACACATTACCCAATGCATTATATAAGTATAAAATTTTGGGCGCACATAGTACTTTATTTTCGTTCTCATGATTATGTGTGCAACCTAGATCATAAAACATTGATTCATTAATCATCATTTTATTTTATTCCATGATATATTAGAATGTAATAAAGAATATTATTTCCCATGTCAAATAAGTATATTTATATAATGATGAATTCCCTTGATTGAAACAATTATGGTATTCACTACACAATTTTTGGGAAGTGAAAATCACATTGAAACCTCAACAACATAATGACGTTACAGAAAATTTCATAAAATAGGTTGATGTGAGTGAAAGGTTTATCTCATAATTTGGACATAAAATGGGTATTAATAGGGATATGTAATGACATTTAAATAAATTATTAATTGTAAATATAAGTCATAACAAAATAAAAAAGCACTAATAAAGAAGACAATGTGAGAATACCTTACACGAGTGTGTGACTAAAAATGCATTGGGTGGGATTTTAGAGAGATTGGGGTGCCATTGGAAGACATTATACATATTAGGGTAGTTTAATATGTGGACCAATGTAATTTTTCATGAAGAGATCTGGGATCTTGGGTGGGTGTATATAAGAAAAACATTTCGGAATTCTTTATCATTTCTCAAACATTTGTTTTTCACTCTATATTATAATATATCCAACACCAGAAAACTTCCCATGGTTTATACCAAAATTGATTGGTATCCATTTTTTTCTATGTCAATGTGATGAACATAATATCATATTACCCTTTCATTTGTATAATTTAGTCAAAAACATAATGAGATGATTTACAAAAACTCAAAATTTATTATATGTTTTGGAGGATTAATGATGGATTTATAAAATAAAATACCTTAACATAAAACCACATTATTTTATATAATTATTATATATTTTTTCTGGGAAACTTTTTATATTATTTATTACATCAATTTTGGGTCACTATGATGTCATAATTATCAAATTATAATTACACAATATTTAATTTTTACCTAAAAATTATACCATCTTCAGAAATTATGAAAAATTATCAATTGGAAAATATTAATGTTATTAATCTTAAAATAATATCCACTTAAATAAATAAGTTTATATATTTTTTATTTTTTTTACTTTTATAATAAAATTTATATTTATTAAAAAATGATGACTTTTTTTTGAAAATTACAGTTTTTGAAATGTTTTAAAAATTAACTTTGATTTAAAAAATTATATTATAATTCATATATGAAAAAAAATATTTAATAAATATATTATATTAAAATATTATTTCATTCAAAAATAAATTAATACATAAAAATAAATCCCTTAAATGAATTTTAATATTACACAAAAATATTATTTTTGTTATTTTGTCTGAAACAATTTTTTTAAATATATAGTAAAACAATGAAAATACATTCAATATTATTTTGTAATTAATGTACAGACACATATAATTAATTTATTGTTAAAAATACCATTAATACACCATCAAACTCGTTTATAGTAATGCATGAGATGTTGCAACGTCCAATGAGTAGTTTGACAAACAAGGTTTCCACGATTCTCTTGATGATCTTGATCTTCTCCCGTCAATGGTTAGGATAATAATTATTGTGTTGAATCTAATTATGGTAGTGGTTAAGGTAATATCCTATATATATACTATCTCCCTAAAAAACAATGATAAATAGGATTAATATGGCCTGAACTTACTAGTATTGGCCCCCACTTCCATTATATGCATCAGTTAGATTTATTAAACCCCAATATTTATAATAATCATGTGATAACTATTAAAGGGATATTTCATAAATTATAAATATACATAATGTTTATTTAAATTGGATATTATAAAATTACACCAAATAAGGGCATTTGTTTTTTAAAAAATACATAATATGACATTTAAATGAACCATAAGGGAAATTTTATTAATAATTGTTCGGTTCATTATAATATTACCCCCTTATGAAACTTATCCCTCAAAATATTTGTTTTCCATAATATAAAAAATGAGGGTAACAATGTTTTATCTCTTCTTATGGTTCCCATTTCTCTTAGTCAATAATGTGGTTTCTGCAAAACACTTTGACCCTGTGCATTTTTGTAATTTAACGTAGTTTTTCTCTATAATCTAAGATCCTAACCGAATTCTCTTCTTATGATAGATCATTTTGAAAAGTTACCACCTCTGTATTTGGTACATGTAATGGTTGTGGTATGTATTTTCTCAAGATGGATACATGGAATACATAATGAATAAGAGACAGGTTTGGTGGGAGTGAAATTAAGTATGCCATTAATCCAATTCGATCATGGATATCAAAGGGGATAGTGACTCTTTGAATAATAATTCCATTATTTCATGAATCTCAGGAATTTCCCCCTTGTATATTTGCATTGAAAAACCACGCATCTAACATCAAACTCTAGGTCTCATCGATGATTTTTATCATGCCTTTTTTATCGTATATTTGTATCCTTCATTTGTTGCGGATTGGTCTTGACCTTTTCCTCTATTTTTGCAACCCTTTCAAGACCTAGCAATTTTTGTTCCTAAATATCATCCCAAAAATAATGTGTTCATCACGTCTTCCCATACATGGATTAATTTGTAGCCATTTGAATTATAAAGTGGAAAATTCATATTTTAGGAGAATGTGACCTTATAGAGATATTGTTCCCACCATCCATTGAATTCAATTTAGAATGCCTTAAACATATCCTAAAGTGTCTGGATATTCCACTAAGATTGACCATCCAGCATTATTTTCCAGAATGCGGAGGAGAATCATGGATCTCAATCGAATACAATTGATAGTGATTCTCCATGCAACGTTACCACTACTTTGATATATATCTATTCAGTTTGTTCAAGTGATAAATCATTTTGAATCACAATGAACTCTGAAATCATTGTAAGATTATCCACCATAACCTGTATAGAATTATTCTGTCTTTTTGCCTTTAGAATACTAGTAAAAAAGTTGATGGCTATGTTTTTACATTTATTTAATGGTATTGAAAATGGTCTCATCATCCCTTTGGATTTTTTCATTATTTCTATCACTTAATGACATACAAAACATATTGATGTATACACCATGATCTCTTATTTTATCTTGTACCACTAATAGTTATCTCAGAGATCATGATATATCTTTTTTCTCTCATGATGGATATAGAAGTTATAACTATGTTCATTATACAACAAATCCTTTATTAAAATGGTATTTGGTAGTGCACATAGTCATGATCTAAATCTTATAGTTCATTCTTCAATAATATTGAACTATGAGTATTTCATTTTTCTTATTATTTCTACATTCTTCTAAATTCTGAAATATTATCTTTGAATATCCTTTATATTCTATAGAATGAAGGGTTGGGGAATCATTAATGAAATGATTTATTATGTTTCTTCCATTAATAATCTCATGAACATCTTTTTCATATATTATATGATTGGATATTACTCAATTCCAATCAATGATAGAATTCATGGATCCTTTCAACTTAGACTATTTGTCATTTTTTTCTCTTTCCCTAGATAGTAGTGAATTAGGGATTCATAATACTTGATCATATCTAACAGTATTTCTTGTCTCATATTCACCTATTTCTATTTGAATACATGCTTAAGACATTTACAATCCATATATACTCCACACATCTCCGCAAATAGAAAATTCCACCTTCTTTTAAATGAAATATCACTACAGAAAACTCCAATTCATATTTTGAGTAGTTATATTTTTTCAAATTTCAACTTTCATGAAGCATATGCTATCACATTTTCAGTTTTAATTAACACAAATCCCAATACATTTTTGAATGTATTGTTGAATACTACAAATGTTCTCTAATTGTTGGTAGTGTAAATATAGTTTTAGTGACTTGACACCTTTTCATATTCATGAAGATCTCTTCAAATTAATCATTCCATGAAAACATGAATCCCTTTCGAGTTATCTTGGATGGAGGGTTTTCCAATCGCATGAAATTTCACATGAAATGATGATAGTACCCAAATAATCCAAGGAATGTATAGATATCTATAAAGGATTTTGGACTCATCCATGCATAAATTACATCTATCTTTTAATGTTACATAGTTCTCTTATTCCTTCTGATTATATACCCTGTCAATGAGACATCCTTGAAATAGAACTCACATTTTTTGTACTTATCATAAAGCTCCTCCTTTCAAAATTTCATTAGCACAGTGCCCTGGTGGTCATCATCCTACTCCTTTATTTTGGGAAATTTTAGAATATCATATACAAAGACTACAAAACTATTTTCAAGGAATTATATAAAGACTCTATTCATCATTTCCATTATACTTTATTGAACATTAGTGATTTCTAATGGAATTACTCTGAACTCAAAGTGTGTGTACCTCATAAGAAAATTAGTCTTCAGAATATCCTATTTTTTCTACCTAGCATGATAATATCTCAACTTCATATCCACATTTGATATTTGTTGTGCTCCATGTAGCTGATTGGACAATTAATCAACCTATATAAGGTAACACTCTTTCATTATCATGATATTTATGATGTCACGATAATCAATGAAAAGGAGAATAGAACCATCCTTAATCATGAAGAAGAGTACTGGTGTAACCCATGGTGAAACACAAGGGCATATTCACCCTTTATCTATATTTTCACTCATGTTCTAAAACATCCATTATATAAGGTGTATTGTAAAATGGAAACACCCTGTGTATAATGTCGACTAAAAATTCAAATCTATCTACTATGATAAAATGATGAAATTATCTGTGAAATGCATATGCATATTCCCTCAAAATTTGCTTTTCTTCACTTATAATTAATTCATTAGAATCAATAATTTTAGCTAGATATGTTTTATCGTCGGAAAATAATATTCATTCTTGAGATATTGTGTATAAAAAATATTCATCTGCGTCCTTTCATTTTTATAGAATATGGGGTAGATTCGAAATATGTTGAGTTATTTATTTTTTGTGTAAATTTATGTTTGACCTATATAGGGATATCCAATACATATCAATAATTTTTTAAAATTCAAAAAAAGGGTTTATGAAAAGATTCACTAAAATTTTCATCCCACACATTGTGACTATGAAGGACTTATATACATAAGATGAACTAATTTCTCCATTATTATTTTCACCTATAACATAACTTCAATGCTTTGTGGTGGTATTAAAATAGTTATAGTAGTCATTTATTATATTAAGGAATGAAAATAAATAGAATAAAAATGTATGTTCTCTATCCATTAATGAATAACTAGAAGACCATTTACCAGAATCTTATTAGGATCCACCTTAGTCGATGTGATGTAAAAAAATATCCCTTGATGCCATCAAAGGTTTTTGGTTGTCTCCCAAAATTAATGGATTTGTAAATTGGTCTTAAAGGTTCCCTTTTCCCTATTAGTTGAAACAACAAACAATGTCTTGTTGTTTGACCACATCAGTCCTTTCCTTCATCATATTAGCGGGTTTCTCATGTCAGTATTTATTATCTAGGTTCCCTTGCATCCCTCATCTAATGCATTTTTTTATCCCCTTATAGAATTTCTTTGGTTCTTAATTCAACTTGATTGACAAGTGAGAAGTTGAAATTTCATGTAACCATTATATTTACCCATCAGACCACCATAATTAAACTGCACCTTCAAATTTATATACCCATGATAACGTGGAGATTCTCTGTACTTCATTTCAATATTGGGGACCCATTAGATAATGTCTTCATAGCTATCAAATCCAATCATCTCTATGTATTATATTGGACTAGGTTTTAGTCCCAAAAAGAAGTGGTCATCCATTCATTTGGTGGTAAAACATCTAGAGGCATATATTGCAAATTTTGATTGGCTTATACCAACTGATACGGCTTAATTGTAATGCCCCGAACCCAGTTACCTAGAGTCAGTGCATTATTACATAACATTGGAATGATCACATGAAAGATCAAATCTCGAAAGACCGATTGGTTTAGTAGCTTGGGAAACACTAGATATATTCACAAGTCTTACATTACATCATAAAGTGAAAAAAATTCTACAACAACATATTGCCTCTATATTCTACACTCATATCCCCACATAATATCCCTGCAGGTCATTCATAATTTACTTCTTCACTTCCTGTTAAAAATAAAACATAGAAAAGGGGTGAGCTCAAATGCCCAGTAAGGATAGCAGTATAGCGGAAACTTTCAAAAATAAGCATAAACATTTTAGGCAATGTATAACTAAAACAAAAGCATTTTAAACTTGAACTTCAACATATTATGGAAAAAGTAAAATGAAATAATGCCATTTACTTATTCACATGGATATTCTACTAATCTAATAATCACATGAAATATCAATAACCACTTTCATAATGATGGAATGCATAATTCCAGACTATCATAACCACATAGCCAAGGCCTCGTGCCAAGACTACAAATAAGATTTTGCCAAGGCCTTGTGCCAAGACACTAGTTTGTCTAATGAGACCTACCGATGCATCGAGGAGCTATAGCGGGCTCCACCCGTCAAATATTAAGTCCAATTAATTCCCATATTAAAAGGTTTAAACATAACATAAACATTCATATTAAAACTAGCATACAAAATGTCAATACTTTCACCGTAAACTATGAATGGTATAAAAATAGAATATCCATAGTCAAAATTATCACAAAACCTTCAATACAATATAGAAGTTTTTTATCACAATAAATAAACTTCATATAATCATAAAATCCATCAAAGGATGTTGACGTAGATAAAATCAAAACTATTTGATAGAAATATCTCCTTTTATTAAATCATTTAAAAGTCGCACATTTATAAAGGAAGTAATTAAAAAGAGATTTTTGAATCAAAGCGTCCCATACCACTTTGAAACTTTTGAAAGGAATTAACATTTCAAAAAAATTCATGTCCATATAAATAAATCCTTAAAAACCATTTTAAGACATGGACATTTATTAAAAAGATTTAGAAAGATTAATCTTCAAAACATTTAAAATTTTGATTTTGATAAAGAGTACCTTTCCAAAATTCATAAAATATTCATTTTGAAATCATTTAAAAGTCACATAATTATAAAAGAAAACATTTTCTTTGCAAATATTCTTATAATATTTTAAGGGAAGATTTGACAATTTTATAACGGCGGTACATAGCTGCACCCGCCATATAAGTTAAAAAAACATTCTTACCATAACTTTGTCGAAAAGGTTAAAAAGAACATTGTTTGGAAAACAACGGAAAGATTCCTTTATAAACCTCTTATAAAAAGTCAAACAAGGGTATAAATGACTTTAAACCATATTCTAGTAAATAGTAAAAATGTTTTGAAATTCATTTTTAAGAAACATGGATGTGGATGATAAATAGATCCCAGTAGATTATTACGTATAAACAACCTCGGATAATGAAGAGATTGTGAAATAACCCTTACCTTGTACTTTTCCTTGGTTGGGGTAGGTTAACCTCCTGTATAATGGTGAAATAATTTTTATTAAATTATACAAGAATCATATACAGTAATATGATATCATATATGATCTTTTAACTTTGCTTTGTTAATAATATCTTAGTATTATCGTTGTTTCGGGTGTTAACTTACTCGTTTTCATTTATATGTTTTGTTACCTAAGAAATCTTTGTAATGGATAGGTTGTATATATTTAATATCCAGAATGATATCAAGCCCTTAAACATCCTTTTTAAATCATCAAATGATGATTATACTTGAATGGATACGATGGAGAATGAATCTCATCGCATTCGTGGAGACGGTAGTCCGTACGTACACACGAGCGACAATATCATTATTTTGATATTAAAATAATATATAAATGGATGTTATATCATATATAAAGAATCATTAACATGTTATATTTATTATTTACATTAGTTACACATCATTATTATACCCATCCAAACAATAATATATTGAATAACAATTACACCACGACGTGGAGACAGTAAGCCGTACGTACGCACGTATGGTGACATGTTATTCAAAGGGTGGATATAATACTGAATATGGTTGTACCATATTTAAAATAACATCACAATATATATATGATACTGGAGTTATTATTTTAGAATGATAACACCAATGGAGGAAGAAGTGGAAGAAGAAAGGAACTCGGAAAAGGGTGGTGAAATCATTACCTCTTTTTCGGGTTCTTCCTTTTCATTTGATCAAAAGGGCTCCTTTGGTTTGCTTTCTGATCAAACTAGGGCCTATAGGTTGTATTGAGGGACGTTGGGAGAGTATTTGGGCAGAGTTTGGCCGATGCAAAAGGCTTTGAAGGTGTGAGGAAATGAGAAGGAGGAGTTCCCTTTTATAAGAGGGGTGAGGGGCACCTTTGGAAAATCTATAAATATTAATTTATATTAAATTCATATTCGGTTTCTAATGGCTCAGAATTTTATTATTTAAATTTTAAGGTGGGGATGAGTCGAAAACAACTCAACCAATAGAATTTAGACAGGTTTGGGTACTTATATTAACCTTATCTTTAAGTATTAACTCTAAGTTAATTAGTTTCACTTTTACAATGTCTCTTTGTATTTTTATATAATATGGTTAATAAAATTACTATATACATCCAAGCGACCCCCAAGTGATCCTTTAATGATGAACCTATCATGATATAAGTCTCTTGGCCGAACTTTATATTTTTAGTAATTTAATATCAATTAATAATATAATATTTGTTATAAAAACCTTTTTATGTCAATTTTGACACTATTCAATAATTGATTTTTTTGAAACTCATAACAGAATGATTACATCAAAAAAATTTTAATTAAATCATTCCTAACATGTAATATTAACTTATAAAATTAGTTTAATTCATAAAAGTCTCAAATTATATTTATTTGTGTATTTATAATATCAATTATTTTAATTTTTCACTATTATGGTAATTACTGTATAATCATTGGGTCATAAATAAATTAAATTATTTAAAGTCTAAAATTTATAAATAAAACATCATTACGTTGGAAATCCATTTATATATCTAATGAATATTTATAGTCTAAAATCAAACATATATAACCCTATGTAAAAATTGTTTTTCTAAAAGATATATGCTTTTGTCATTTTTGTATTCATTTTAACTTAATTAAAATTAAGTGTCCCTATCACCTACAAGTGGCACCATGGGGTCCCAAACGCGACCCAAATATTCCTATATTCGAACATGTATCAACCAATAATGTTAGGACATGATTTAGGGTAATTTCTTATTATTATAATATTATGTTTTAACCCTTATTTATCGGATTTACCCTTAACCATGGTAAATAAAATATTTACCGCAGTAATTATTCAAAATGTCTAAATATAAAAGTTACCTATTTACACAATTTGAACATCCTGATTCCAAATATAGAATCCATTTTTCAAAATTGAAAACACAGAAGTGGCAGAAATTAATTTAAAATTATTTCCCGTTGTTAAAACAAAAAGCGTGTTTTTAAGAGACAATAACTATCAAAAGATTGGCACTTGTTTATGTCTGGTTTAATTGTAAAATTATGTCCAATGACCAACATTATATTAAATGGTAAAAATATAATCTAAATATACTTTAAATCCTCTCAAATTCATAATTTATCAATATTAATTATTTTGATTAAAAAAGTTGTTTTTAATTAAAATTTAGTAATTTTCACTATTCATCAAAATATTAAAGTTTTCCGAAAAGTACCAAAATTTCACCTTAGGCTAAATTCGATATTCCGAATCCAAAAATTAAGTTCATTTTGAAATATAAAATATATATAATTCCAAAAAGTAGGTACTACTATTCATAACAGCTAGTTTGATTGGTTATGGTGTTAGAACTCGGTGTTGCGTACAACAAACGCTATCACATTATTCTAAGAGAAGCGTATCGTAGAAGCTTGGGGTGTTACATTCTCCCCTACTTCAATAAATTGCATCCTCATAATTTGAAATTTTTCTTTGAAAATAAAAGGTTGAAAATAGAAAATATCTTTGTGGGAAAACCCACATCGGAAATTAGGTTACTAAAATTTAGTCTTAATATGAAGAAAAGATAAATGAAAGTGTCACCACCAAATTATTATCTCTATTAGGAGAACATTGGTGGAAATTATAGACATATAATTGGAGGAAAAATGTAAATATTTATAGGTAGTGATTGAGGTCATCAATCACAAACAAGTATAAAATTGAGGTCCTTAAATTCATCAATCTATGATGATTTGAAATACTATCGGTTCAAAAAAACATAGGGTATTGGGATAACACATTGTTGACGTTGCAAAATAACTTAGTTGAAATCCCACATCAAAAAATGAATTAATGAGGCCTCTATTTAAAATAAAGAGTGGAAAGTATGAAGATTACCGAAAATAACACATACTAGGGTTCCATGTAGGAATATATGGATATGGAAGAGAAATCTAACCATCAATTATCTGATGGAGAGTGGTAGAGAACATGGCTATGAAAAGGCCAACAATCCCAAAGCCATAAATTAGTGATGATTTAAGGTACCATCTAGGACAACTTTTTTGTTCTAAGTTCCTTTTCTTAATGTTGATGAATTTATTTATTAGATTGGATACAATCATAAGGAGATATACTTACTTTATAATTAGAGTTTTATCCATTAATAAATTTCTACCAAAAACTCATCTTTCACTCTAATAGATAATAGAATGTAAAAAAAATTCTATTTATACTATTCATACAGGGTTCCAAAATAAACAAATTTATAATTCATCTACCAGATCTTTTAATAAAAACTACATTATTTAATCCAGGACATCTCGTGGGCCAGTGGTAGGTGATACACCATTGTCGCCCTTCGGTTGCGGGTTTAAGTCTCGCAGCCTTTCCGGTCGCGACGGGTTGCCGCCCGACCTCCGGGTTGTCCTTTTATGGAAATCCAAAATTAATCTCAAACTAGAACTATCCAAAATACTTCAGTCCAAAATTTATAAGGAAGGTAAACACAATGAATATCCTTTTTTCCGTGTAATAACATGTGATCATCTTCATCATGTATTCTTTTAAAACACTGCAACATCCTGAATTATCATAAAACCTTATTGATTACATTCATGATCCGTTATTCCTTATATAATAATAGATATACTCCTTCAATCCAAAAATGATGTAAACCCCAACAATGATGGAATATACAAATAATTAATCAGTATCAAGGTAGTCAAGAATATCCAATATAATTTATCCAAAACAATAATTTATTATTCTAAAATCACTACCTCGGTATCAGAACCATATTATAGTTTATCTTTCTCTCAACCATATATTTTCCAAAAATTTAACCTGCTATTGAGTCACTTTTCTTTGTTCCACACAATCTCAAGTAATTAATGAAATAGTACTGCAGTACAATCCTTATATACTCCATAATTGTTATAACAAGTACATTGTTGATACAACACTAAAATGACATAATCAACATAAGAACTCTAATCATTCCTCTTCATCTGTGGTAGTATCATAACTTGATTATTATCCATTAGCATCATTTGCAGCATAGTCTGATGACTGGGACATAGGTTCGCGTAGTGTCCAAACTCCTTGGAAATGAAGCATTGTACATTTGAAACCATTTTCTTACCCTTGCAGTCACGTAATTTGTGCCCTTTTCCTCAACACTTATAACAAAATCCCATTCCTTTCAGGAAAGTTACAGGGTGTTTCTTTCCACAGTTATCACATATGCGAAAATTCTTCTTTTCCCTCTTCCCTTTATCCATCTTTCTCTCTTACATCCTTTTCTTCCCTTGCTTCCCTTCAATGTCACAGGACTCAGTAAACTCTTTAAATATCTTATCAACACATGATATTAATTCTTCATATGATGATAATACATGAGAGACTATTTCTCTTATAAATTCTGGCTTACGATCATGAAATATATGATCCTTCTTTCTCTTTGTATCATGTGCATTGCTAGAGTTCTCATTCCTTCTACTGGGCGCCATTTCTAAACAATGGAATACATTATATTAGTTTATGAATAACAAAACCGAATCCCAAACCTGTAAAACACATAACATAAATTAAATAGTTTATGGATATAATCCATAATCATAAAAATGTATCTTTTGAGGAAGTATATACTCATAAACCCTTCATAATGGTTTGTAAAGAAAATGAGAATTATCCTATGAATATCCCTCAGGAGTGTCGTAACCAAGAGTGAAGCAAGGCCCGTTTTCGTGCACCAGTTCCCGTTCGAGTCTTGCTCAAAGCTGTGTTTTCGGGTTTTACCCCTAGGTACATCTGTGCCAGAGCCGCCTCTACCTGCTTGAATCTTGACAGGGATGTATCGCTCGGAAAACTCACAAAATCTCTACAATACTGAAATTCTAGGAAGTTCTTCTATACTAATCCTCAAAGTTCATCTTAGGTCTACGTGTTCTAATTAGAGTTTATCTAAATCTAGCTTCCAAGGTTTGTACTAAACTTCCTCTGATACCAACTGTAACGCCCCGACCACAGTTACCTAGAGTCAGTGCATTATTACATAACATTGGCATGATCACAAGAAAGATCAAATCTCGAAATACTGATTGGTTTAGTATACTTGGAAACACTAGATATATTCATAAGTCATACATTACATCATAAAGTTAAAATCTACTACAACAACATATTCCCTCCATATTCTACACTCATATCCCCACATAATATCCCTGCATGTCATTCCTAATTTACTTCTTCACTTCCTGGGAAAAAATAAAACAAAGAAAAGGGGTGAGCTCAAATGCCCAGCATGGATAGAAATATAGCGGAAACATTCAAAAATAAGCATAAACATGTAAGACAATGTATAACTAAAACAAATGCCTTTTAAACTTGAACTTCAACATATTATGGGAAAAGTAAAATGAAATAATACCATTTAATTATTCACATGGATATTCTAATAATAGAATAATCACATGAAATATCAATAACCACTTTCATAATGATGGAATGCATAATGCCATACTATCATAACCACATAGCCAAGGCCTCGTGCCAAGACTACAAATAAGATTTTTCCAAGGACTTGTGCCAAGACACTAGTTTGTCTCATGAGACCTACCGATGCATCGAGGAGCTATACCGGTCTCCACCCATCACATATTAATTCCAATGCATTCCCATATGAAAAGGTTTAAACATAACATAAACATTCATATTAAAACTTGCATACGAAATCTCAATACTTTCAGTATAAACTATGAATGGTATAAAAATAGCACATCCATAGTCAAACATATCACAAAACCTTCAATACAATATAAAAGTCTTGTATCACAATAAATCAACTTCATATAATCATAAAATCCATCAAAAGATGCTGACATAGATGAAATCAAAACTATTTGAGAGAAATATATCATTTTTTTAAATCATTTAAAAGTCACACATTTATAAAGGAAGTAATTAAAAAGAGATTTTTGAATCAAAGTGTCCCATACCACTTTGAAACTTTTGAAAGGAATTAACATTTTAAAAACGTTCATGTCCATATAAATAAATCCTTAAAAACCATTTTTAAGACATGGACATTTATTAAAAAGATTTAGAAAGATAAATCGTTAAAACATTTAAAATTCTGATTTTGATAAAGAGTACCTTTTTGAAAATTTTAAAATATTCAATTTGAAATCATTTAAAAGTCACATAATTATAAAATAAAACATTTTCTTTGAAAATATTCTTATAAGCTTGTAAGGGAAGATTTGACAATTTTATAACGGCGGTACATAGCCGCACCCGCCGTATAAGTTAAAAAAACATTCTTACCTTAATTTTGTCGAAAAGGTTAAAAAGCACCTTGTTTGGAAAACAACAGAAAGATTCCTTTATAAACCTCTTATAAAAAGTCAAACAAGGGTATAAATGAATTTAACCCATATTCTAGTAAATAGTAAAAATGTTTTGAAATTCATTTTTAAGAAACATTGATGTGGATGATAAAGAGATCCCAGTAGATTATTACGTATAAACAACCTCGGATAATGAAGAGATTGTGAAATAACCCTTACCTTGTACTTTTCCATGGTTGGGGTAGGTTAACCACCTACATAATGGTGAAATAATTGTTGTTAAATTATACAAGAATAATATACATTAATATGATATCATATATTATCTTTTAACTTTGCTTTGTTAATAATATCATAGTATTATCGTTGTTCCAGGTGTTAACTTACTCGTTTTCTTTTATATGTTTTGTTACGTAAGACATGTTTGTAATGGATAGGTTGTATATAATTAATATCCAGAATGATATCAAGTCCTTAAACATCATTTTTAAATCATCAAATGATGATTATACTTGAATGGATATGATGGAGAATGAATCTCATCGCATTCGTGGAGACGGTAGTCCGTACATACGCACGAGTGACAATATCATTATTTTGATATTAAAATAATATATAAATGGATGGTATATCATATATACAGAATAATTAACATGTTATATTTAATATTTACATGAGTTACACATCATTATTATACCCATCCAAATAATAATATATTGAATAACAATTACACCACGACGTGGAGACGGTAAGTCGTACGTACGCACGTATGGTGACATGTTATTCAAAGGGTGGATAGAATACTGAATATGGTTGTACCATATTTATAATAAAATCACAGTATATATATGATACTGGAGTTATTATTTTATAATGATAACAACAAAGGAAGAAGAAGTGGAAGAAGAAAGGAAATTGGAAAAGGGTGGTGAAATCATTACCTCTTCTTCGGGTTCTTCCTTTTGATTTGATCAAAAGGGCTCCTTAGGTAGGATTTTTGATCAAAATAAGGCCTATGGGTTGTAGTGAGGGAAGTTGGGAGAGTATTTGGACAGATTTTGGCTGAACCAGAAGGCTTTGAAGGTGTGAGGAAATAAGAAGGAGGAGTGCCCTTTTATAAGAGGGGCGAGGGGCACCTTTGGAAAAGCTAGAAATATTAATTTATAATAAATTCATATTCGGTTTCTAATGGATCCAAATTTGATTATTTAAATGTTAAGGTGGGTATGGGTCGAAAAAAAGTCAACCAATAGAATTTAGACAGGTTTGGGTCCTTATATTAACCTTATCTTTAAGTATTAACTCTAAGTTAATTAGTTTTACTTTTACAATGACTCTTTGTAATTTTATATAATATGGTTAATAAACATACTATATATATCCAAGAGACCCCCAAGTGGTCCATTAATGATGAACCTATCCTGATATAAGTCTCTTGGCTGAACCTTAGATTTTTAGGAATTTAATATCAATTAATAATATAATATTTGTTTTAAAAACTCTTTTATGTCAATTTTGACACTATTCAATAATTTATTTTTGTGAAACTCATAACATAATGATTACATCGAAAAAAAATTTAATTAAATCATTCTGAACATGTCATATTAACTTATAAAATTAGTTTAATTCATAAAAAGTCTCAAATTATATTTATTTGTGTACTTATAATATTAATTATTTTAATTTTGCAATATTATGGTAATTACTGGATCATCATTGTGTCATAAATAAATTAAATTATATAAAGTCTAAAAATTATAAATAAAATATCATTATGTTTGAAATCTGTTTATATTTCTAATGAATATTTATAGTCTAAAATCCAACATATATAACCCTATGTAAAAATTGTTTTTCTAAAAGATATATGCTTGTGTCAATTTTTTATTCATTTTAACTTAATTAAAATTAAGTGTCCCTATCACCTACAAGGGGCACCATGGGTCCCAAAAGCGACCCAAAGATGCCTATGGTAAAAAATGTATCATCCAATAAGGTTAGGACATGTTTTAGCATAATTTTGTTTTTTTATAATATTATGTTTTAACCCTTATTTACCGGATTTACCCTTAACCATGGTAAATAAAATATTTACCGCAGTAATAATTCAAAATGTCTAAAAATAAAAGTTACCTATTTACACAATTTGAAAATCCTGATTCCAAATATTGAATCCATTTTTCAAAATTCAATACACAAAAGTGGAAGAAATTAATTTAAAATTAATTCCCGTTGTTAAAACAAAAAGCGTGTTTTTAAGAGACAATAACTATCAAAAGATTGACACTTGTTTATGTCCGGTTTAATTGTAAAATTATGTCCAATGACCAAAATTATTTTAAATCGTAAAAATATAATCTAAATATACTTTAAAACTTCTCAAATTCATAATTTATCACTATTAATTATTTTGATTAAAAATTTTTTTTTTAATTAAAATTTAGTAATTTTCACTATTCATCAAAATATTAAAGTTATCCGAAAAGTACCAAAATTTCACCTTAGGATAAATTCGATATTCCAAATCAAAAAATGAAGTTCATTTTGAAATATAAAATATATATAATTCCAAAAATTAGGTATTACTATTCATAATGGCTAGTTTGATTGGTTATGGTGTGTAAGAACTCGGTGTTGCGTACAACACACGCTATCACATTATTCAAAGGGATGCATACCGTAGAAGCTTGGGGTGTTACATTAATATAGATGTTTGAACCAGGGTTCATCTATATGTTATATGATAAATCCAAATTCTATTACAGAAAAAGAAACCCAGATATACTAACCCCAATATTATTCATTATCCTAGAGTTCACATTCAAATTTAATCATTTAACAATGATCATAATAAAAATAATATTCATCATGAATGACCATGAAATAAATCAAAAAAATAAATTTCTATGGTGGAGACTTGATCCCATCTGTAGGGATCCACAAATAATCTTAAGGGTCCCTATAGGGGTCTCTGTTGTAACTAATGCCACTGAATCCATACAAGGTGACCCATAAAAACATCCCTTATATCACTCACGTAAAGGTGAGATACATGTTAATACCAAGAATCACACATTGGGAACTAGGTATCACCCATGGAATGACGTATCCATATTTCCAATAGGTCCATTCTCATTTTTTATCTTGGAAACCAGTGTCACTCATGAGTATATAGAAGCATCATGGAGAGCTCGTACATGACAATATAATGTATCACTACCAGAACGTCATGTGATCCAATTGAACATGGAGGGTCCATCCATGACATCCTTAAAAGGAGACACATGTTCTCTCCCATCCCATAACATGTGTTACATAGAAATACAGGAACATATCATAAGACATATAATACATTTATGCACATATCATAAAAAGATATAAAAATAACACATTCTTAGAAGTCACACACCAACCCTAGTTAACCATTATATTTTCACCAAATAAAATCCATGGAAAGGCCCGAGGGTAATTCCTGATCTTCCAATGCTGGTGACGAGTGCCATGGGAATAGAAAGAGACAATTGGAATGGTTTCACCCAATAAAAGGAAAAAATGAAACTGAATATATAAATGAGTTTACCCAACTAAATATTAATTAAAAAATTTCGTTCTTTATATTTAAAATTAATGAAACAAAAAATGACTAAAAAATAATAACAAAAGGACCAGACTGAACCTGGCCCCAAGACACCTCCACGTGATACTGAGGGTCACTCTCCAATCCATAATCAGTTATCCCCCATGGCAATCGAACCAAATCTGGAACCTACAGTAAAAACTATACAAATAAAATAATATAGGATTGAGTATTAAAACATAGTAGGTAGTCCTGAATTATTATATTCCCAATGCACATCAAATAAATAAAGAAACATTTATTAATAGGTTTTATATACTATATATAAAATTATCTTTTTCACACTATACAATTCAATCGAAATAGATCACATCACAATATATTTCCCTCATGCTTTAAAAAAGGCTCAAGGGAATGAGGAATAGAAGTATCAAGTAATCAGTTATAATTTTCATACAAATGAAATATGGGAAAAATACTTGTTCAATAAAAACACCCTACTTGAAAAACATTTTAATGAACCACACATTCAGAATGTTCCATGTAATCATAGAAAACAAGCATAATGATACTATCTACACACAATGAGAGGAACATAACTAACTATACTAGTCATGTAAGAAAACATGAAAAACCTAGGAACATAGAAGAGAACCAAAACATACTAATACAAGTGACTCTATCCCTGGTAACCGACAACCCATGATAAAACCAAAATGCCCAAATGATTGGCCTTCTTAACTAAGGACAGACAAAGGGGAACAATCTCATAGTCCTAATCCCAATTATATCCACCTACTATGGACCACTAGTCTCGACATGACCAACCAATGTAGTATTCATTCTCAGAATTCAGTTATCTTATTCTAGGGTCCTATACAATGTTCATAATGGGGTGTGCCACATCAGATTATGAAACAAGCCATATACACATTTGTCATCATAATTACCACACAAATAGGTACCACCCTATCCACCCCATTGGTTTTCCATTTCATTAAAAACAATTATCACATAGGGGGTACCATACTGAGGAAAATCATATATCATAGTAAACAAGCAATGAAATTCACTGCCCATAGGAGGGTTTTTGAAATGAAATTATTAATAAAAATACCAAACAAGCCTCAGGACATTTCCAAATATTAAACGTTTTACTACAAACATTACACAAAACATTTTCCAATCAAAAACAAATTAGAAATCACTTTTATGAATAAAAATTACCATTTAAAGTTTCAAACAGTCATTTATAAAACTAAACATTGATTTTATGAATCAAAAACTTATTAGATGATCCAACCAAAAAATTTAACAAACAGTTGGAGTGAAAAACCCATTAAATCCCTATCAGACATAAAAATATATTAAGATAATCATTTTATTTCATATGAATAAATCATTCTAACCATGAAACAACACAATTTTATAACTAAGAGTGGTTCAAAAATCATTAAATCAATAAAAACATAACATTAATAGAGAGGTAAAATGGAATACTACCTCATATGAGGGAGAATTTTTGGAATCCAATGGGAAATCTTATTCGCACCACATCTGCACCCAAGGGTGGATATGTCTAACCACCAAGATCCCTAAGAACAAAATAACCAAAAAAATGAGTAAACATGTCCTAGAAAGTCAGCCAACATGGCCCCTAGGGTTAGGGAAGAAGAAGATAATTTAATGTAAGTAAGAGAGGAGATGATGAAAACCCAAACTGTTTGATATGGGTGAAGAATCACAAGGAGAACACCATGAATCCCACAAGGATGGGATTAGTGGTTCTCAACCCCTACCCCCATGGAAGGTCTTAATATAGGAGGAGTTTGAATGGCGTGTCGACACGATTAAACCAGAATTTTAAAAAATGTAAAAACCCAAAAATACCCTTTCTTATATGGGTTGAACGACAAGGTCACATAGTATAACAAACTGTGCGGAAATCAAATAATCTGCCCCAATATAGTGTAGGTGGGGTGACACACATTTTGATGAATGGTTATCTAAATAGTTTACAAACAGTGAGACCCCCTAAAACATACTGCATGGCTAAACTAAATGTTCACCATAACCATGCAACCTGGAAAAGCCCAAAAAATCACCATTTTCACCGCAAAACTCATCTAACTCAATGGGTAAACCACTCGATAAACATACCAAAAAAAAGGTTCCACTAAGAGTGTTAAAAACACATTTTCTATGCCTCCTACACCTCATACCTTTCACTCAATCCAAGAATATGTCTAAAAAAAGAACCAAGAACCTCCATAACATATATTTTAAAACTAAAACACCAGGAACTCAAAAGAAAAACTATGATCCAAATGATAATTTGGTAAAAAGGATGAAATAAATACTAGTGTAAAAATTCACCATTCCATTAATGATATCCTTCCCTGGAAGGCCGCATCATTTTTTAAACTAATCAATGAAGAAGGCTTCTAAATACCTAAAGATCCAACACCTTGATCTAAAACCATACAATCACAGTCAAATTGAACTTATGCATACTATATGAAATAGACCAATATGTCGGAACCACTCCTTTTGAATCAATCAGGGAAGCATGACCACACCATTCAAAACCATATTGAAACAAAACCATCAGCCATACTCCAATAGCCTAGCTTTTACCCTAAAAAAAGATGAATCTTAGAAATATTACAATTTCAATAGTAATCCACTTCAACTAATCAAACACCAAAACCAAAACCGAATATACCACCAATATGGGGATACCATTATAGAATCCCAACTATTTGAATCAAACTAGTATTGATTTCTCATATAATAATTCTCAACGTGACCCATTGTGGGTCTTCCCACCTTTAAGAACTAAGGATATTATAACAACATGAATCGTTCCTCGCACGAGCCCCCCCCCCACATTTAGGGGAGGGGATGAGAGGCCCCAATTATTGGAACAATAAAACCACAACTGAAAAGTACATATGAATTATCACAGAAAGATGGCCAGAAACCAAATATGTAACCGATTCACATAGGATTCCATTGCAAGGAAACAGATCAAAAACATGCATGCAAGGATGAAAATTCAAAGAAATTTTATCAGGGATAATTACATCACACACTTAGAAACCAGAGTGAAATTATATTGACAATGTGACCATAATTGAAACATAGAAACAGATTCACCCTAATTGTGGAAACACTAGCTTATCCAAACATCACACACCCTTGGGATTCCTAACTACACACTGGCATCACTACAAGGATTTTATATTGAGCCCCACAATATGAAGCATCAATTGCCTCATACTCAGGACCTGATAGTCTTCAATAGTAACTCATGATTTTGGTACCAAAAGTGCCACACAACACTCCAAAAAAATAAATGACCAAGAAACACCAAGAAACTCCATTCCATGGAAAACACATTTGTATCCAAACAATGACTTGGGAGATGAAAACATTAATCATTATCACTCTGAAAAAGGAATAAAAATAACAATGAAACCATCAAAACACAAAAAAACCATACAAACAACATATATAAACAATAGAAACACTATAACAAGATGTTAGATTAACTTGACCCTAAATATATCTCTACTACAACAAATGAGATGAAGTATCCTTTGAAGAGGTTTATTTAAATTTTGAAACTCACGAATGAAATCCTTAGGTGGATCAAATAGAATGATTCCTAATGGGGGACCACCCATTGGAAAACACATGGAAAATAGATAACCAGGAGCACTATAAAAACCATCTCATAAAACAATACCAACATAAATCATACTCTAACACAAAGTGAAACAAGAGTAATGATTCTAAAAAAGATTTATAGAGTCCCAATGAACACATATTCAAGAAAAATCTATAAAGAAAATTTCAATCTAAATACACAACATAAACATCACCTCCAAATCAGGAGGATGTATATGAAAAAACAACAACATTGAAGAATAGAAAAATAAACCACATGGCTATTTTATTAAAAAACACCCCAATTTCACAAATAAGAACTCTTTTGAAAAACATATGGTGGATTTGTATACCCTATAATGGTATTCTATAGAGTCTCACTTACATGAAAATTCTCGTGCCACCCTAGGCACCCATCAACCAGGCCAAACTGGTCACATATCCCCCGATAATTCCACTTTCAGAACCTATCTTTGCATCAATGTACTCATGGAAGTACTAAAGGTTAAAACAAATAATTTTTTATTTCCAAAACAAACCATTACATGAACATTTTAACAATCCCAACCATCTTCAAATCTTAATATTTATAAAAAATTGAAAAAATATATTAATAATTATGCCTGGAACCATTTTAGAAATCCTCATTACAAACAGTTGCATCATACTCAAAAACAAAATTCAATGAATTTTTAACAGAAAATATATTTTATATCATTCAAAACATTTTCTTTATTTCAAAAAATATAATTTCCTCAAAAATTATTTTATGAAATCCAACTCCTTTTAATTTAAAATAAATTTCAATATAATTATCCTCTTTCAAATGGATATTTTCTGTAAACCCCAAGTTATCACATCTTTAGGACACATGGAATGTTGCATGGTTAGGCCGCATGGTTTACGAATCTATGCACTACTTACAGGACAACATGGGAACTCACATGGATTGTCCACATTGTTTGGGAATCAATGAGACAACCATGAATCATGGTTGTATAAATATTTAGGATCGATGCACACACCATACGCACAGTTTTCCTAATAGTTCATAGGTTGTGCTCCACGAACCAGAAGAACAAAAATGATTGCACGGTTACTTGGAGTAAGTCGCACAGTTTTATCAAACTGTGTGTTGGGTGTGTAGTAAGAGGAAACACCCAGAAACATAAAATTATATAAAAATCACAGAAAAAATATAAATATAATCAAAGAACGAATGAACAAATCATAATAAAACTAGTACATCTCTTTAAAAATATTTATATTAATTCCTTTTCTCTGATTTCTTAAATACTAATTTGAATAGAATAACATTTTTTTATTTTTAAATTAAATTCTAAAAATAACTTAAAAATATTTATTCTTTCAGAAACAAATGCTTTTAGTAAACTCAACATTTAAGTTATAATGATCCAACCACATTAACCAATTTTCATTACACCCCAAAAATAATTTGACAAAACCCCACATTCCTAATCCTTCATTAATGTGAGTTATGAAAATCCATCTTCCACTTTCGAAAAAAATCAATTAACCACATTAAACAGATCTTTTGACAACTCCAAAACATGATTTATCAAAACATGTTTTAGAATCACGGCAGACCCAAAACAACACATAAAGGGAAATTATTGTTGATGGGTGATTTTTTCATATGGTTAGCATTCATATTCCAATCACACCACTGTCACAATGAGTTCTTTTGTAACATTCCCATTGATCCACATGTCATTCCATTCCCTATAAACTCATAGTGACCACATTTCCAACTGCCTTTTATTTTCCCAACACCAAGCAATCTAAAAGAACAAATTGACACCAAAAAGCCTGAACATCCAATGGTAACCTCAGATTCATAATGATAATGGGACCATGCAGTCCTTTTATTTAATTCATCCCCAGATCTGAAAATCCAATTCCATCAAAATAAAAATCTCCAAGTAACACTTGGTGCTCAAAAAACCATGGTCCACAAAAGAGTTAACCTTAAATGATACAATTTTATCACAAACCATACCAAGTTAACCCTAATCGGGCCACTCGAGATAATCTTTTTCAAGTCTCGATAGGAATTCTTGATCTTCCTGGGATGAAGACAAGTTCCAAGGGCATCATAAGAATCATGGGAATAGTTTCATCCCATAAAATAAATAATAAAAATGATTTTATAAAGTAGAAAACCAAATTCAATAAAAATTAAAAACATTTCATTATTTACATTTAAAATTAATTTAACAAAAAAATGAACAACAAATGACACCAAAATAAATAGACTGCACCTCAAAACCAAGACACCTCTATGTGACCTCGAGGGTCACTCTGAAATCCACATCTAGCTATCACCCTATGCAGTCGAATGAAATCTTGAACCTACAAAAAAACTAAATAAAATAAAAAAATGTAGAATAATAATTAAAACTCTCTTGGAAGGACTAAATAATTATATTTTTAATGCACATCCATTAAACAAGGAAACAATTATTAGTAGGCTTCAATTAAAATATATAAATATATATTTTCCCCACATTACATTTTAAATGAAATAAATAACATTACTATAAATTTTCCTCATACATTAAAACAAGGATCATGGTAATGAAGAATTTAAGGATCAAGTAATAAGGTTACATTTTCA
Organism: Viscum album; assembly: GCA_963277665.1. Lineage (NCBI taxonomy): Eukaryota > Viridiplantae > Streptophyta > Magnoliopsida > Santalales > Viscaceae > Viscum > Viscum album. The sequence goes on from OY728166.1 coordinate 882,603,259, forward strand.
TACCAGTTAAAAATGGGAGAAATACATGTTCAATTATTACACCCTTCTAAAAAATATTTTTAAATAACCACAGATTCACAACATTCCACGTAATCCCAGAAAAGAAGCATAAGGATCATTTATAAACACAGCGAGGGAAATGGAAATGACCATATCAGTCAAAGAGGAAGCCATGAAAACCTATGAACTCAGACGAGAACTAGAATATACTAATACATGCGACCATATCCCTAGTTGCATGTTATACATGATGAAATCAAAAATCACAAATTCCCGGCCACCATAAATAATGATAGACCGAGGGGCCTAATCCCGTAGTCATAAACCCGATTATAACCACTGACTATGGTCCCTTGGATAGAAAATGACTTTTAATTGGAGTAATCATTCTCACAATTCTGCTTTTCTATTCAGGGTTCTGATGTTATGTTCGTAAAGGGGTGTGCTACATCAAACCAAGAAACATGCAACATACACAAATGACATAACATTTATCACAGAAACTAGAACCACCTCATTGACCCCATGGATTGTGCCTTTCCTGAAAACCATTATCCAATAAGGGGGTCCCATACTGAGGAAAGATCCATCTCATATTCAACCAATAAGAAAAGTGAATCACCCCTATGAGGGTTTTTCAAATGAAACCATTTAATAAAAATAAAAAATGTACCTCATGTCATTTATGCATATTTAACCTTTTATAACAAACTTTACGCAAATCATTTTACATAAGAAAGATATATATAAATATTTTTTGTAAATACCAATCAAAATTTTGAATATCGTACTATAATTTAAAAAACAAAACCATGCATTTAACAATCACAAAATACATGAAAATCCAGCTTATAAATTCAACAAACACATGGTGTGAAAAACCGACCAAATCAACATCAAAAATATAAATAGAATACGAAAAACCTTTTATATCACATAGAAGAATCATTATAAGAAAGAATAAAATTAATTTAATAATTACGAAGGGTGTGAAAATCAATAAATTAGTGAAATTATAACAATATTAAAGAGGTTAAAAGATATATTACCTTATATGATAATGAATTTCTAGAATATGGTAGGAAACCTTATTCACACCTGAACCACACCTACAGGAGCCTTGGTCCAACCTCAAGGAGAAAATAAAAAAATACCCTATAACTAATCATTCATAGCCCATATAATCGTTCAACATAGCCCCTAGGATTATGTAATAATATGGAAATGTAATAAAAGTTAGAGAGGAGATGATGAAATCCATAACCTTTTCATTACGGTGATTAATCACCAAGAGAACACCTTCAATACCACTTTTAGGGGATCAAAGGTTTCAAAAAACTCCATGGAAGGCATCGAGGTTAGAGGAGTTTGAATGGGGTCCATGGGAAGAAACTCCAATTAAAAAGAAGTAAAACCCCCCAAAATATATTTATCGAGTTAGTTGAATTTTTAGATCGCACAGTTTGACAAACCGTGTACAAATCTTGAAACCCGCACCCTTCTAGTGTATGTTGGGCTACACACATTGGATATATAGTTATTTAATTCATATGAGAACCATGCAACCCCTAGCACACTTACTTTATGGCTAAACTAAATGTTTATCCTAATTATGCAACCAAGGAAAATTCCACAAAATCACCATTTCCACCCGAAAACACTTATAACTTAATGGTTAAACAACCAAAAAACATACCCCATAAAAATGATGCACTAGTAGTGTTACAAAATCATTTACTATGAATCCTACTCCTTATTCCATCCATGTTAACAAAGATTGTGTCTATATAAAATCACCCAAATCCTCCAAAACATTAAATTTCAATATTAATCACCTTGATATCAGATGAAAAACCAAGATCCAAATGATAATATTTTGAATAGGAAAAATGTATCAATTTGTGACACATGAGCAATCCAATTAATGAAAATCAATTCCATCCATTAATTTTTCAAAAATAAACAACAGGCATAAAATATTTCAGCTGGAACTTGTAACATGGGATAATCCATTATATAATTAAATGTTAAATGAAGGGTAAGGGAACACAATAATAGAATAAAATAGACAATCAAATACAAGGAAATAATTATATGTGGTGATATAGGGAATAAAACATTTTAAAATCTAATAAATAGTATGAAATGAGATTCAAGTAATGTTGCATATAATTTGAGGCATCATGAATAATAATTTTATTATAAGTTAATGACATCATGTTGAAAATACTATCTTAGGTTTCACAATTCCACATTATTAAAAATTTATTTCCATGCATTAAATGTAGGTGAAACACACAGACATGTGGATTTTACATTCTTATTCATGGAAGCATACCATTGAAGTTGGTAACATCCAAATGGGTGGAAAATGGCGAGGTGTACAACTCATATGTGGTCTTCTCCAAAGGATTTGGTCACTAATGACATGAGAACCAAAAAGATTTAAAAAAATTAAAACATCTCTCGAAGGGTCTATCATGATGAAAAATGATGTATATTTAAAAAGAAATTAAATTATTTGGACATACCGTGAACACCTACATCTCTATAGTGTCACTCCACCAATCCATTGTCGAAGCTTAAACCAAACTAGAATGGGAGAAAATGAATAATTTTTCAAATGAATAGAAAATAATGTTAAAGAGTTTGAACCTCAATAGAACCAAAATAGGGAAGAGAAAAAATAAAATAGAAGGGAATATATCAAAGATATTATCAAGATCATTCCCTTTCTTTTGACTATAAAAGATTTTGAGTCTTATTGAAGGATATTGATCAAACCCTTTGAAGAGGGGAGGAGGAGGTCCCTGCTTTATAGAAGGTTATAAAACCACTTGATAAATAATGATGAAATAATTAATCAAATTAATTCATTTAAGTATTTAAATGTGGTAATTTATCTCACAATTAAAACGGAGTAGATTTTGGCCACACGATTGGATAAATCGTGCACCAACTATGCACTATTTTCTACAGTCAGGGGGAACCCCACACTTTTAGATGAATGTTTCTTCTAACCATGAATAGATCTAGAAAGCATAAATGTAAAAATATACAGATGTGTCACACAAATGTGTTCCTTGAGTTTCACAGATGTAGAAAAAATATTCACCCTCCAGGCCCCCACAATATGCAACTACATTTTTTGGTGAAACTATGTTGGATGGGTTGTATAGTTTCTACTAACCGTGTGATCCAGTCATTTCTACCCATTTCAGGGCTTCAATATCCATTTGACCATCTGAACCTAATGATCCCTATGTTACATTTTTTTCATTATTTGGTGTACTATTTTATGAAATTCAAACATAAAATAAATGGTCCATCCCATTGAAAATATCTTGGATTTTACAATTACCATTAATGACATTTTGGAATGAATAATGGTATCACTCCTTGGAGGAATCCAATCTCATTGAATGCTCTTCTATTTGGATGTAGTCTATATATTATTTCATGGACCATATCCTAATTTAGGACTGCTATACGAGAATAGTATGAGGTTGATATTACGTCGTATGCCACATGAATCATTCTTAGTACCTGTAATATAATTGCTATATTGTAAATCAATTTCCAGTCCATTCTAATAAATATTAAATCCAAATCACAAGTGAGTTATTTATTCTCCACTTATTCATTTTAATGGTTACGAATATCATACCGCCATTGATCTGAACTTGATAACAATTTTACCAGTCAATGTAGAAAATAAAATCGAAAATAGTCATGTATTAAATCATAAAATAACATAGATAGACATAGTTATAAACTACAATAGAAAACACCATTAAGTAATGTAACTAAATTCACTCCATAGATACTTGAGTAGATATAAATAAATGGGATGTAGTTTTATAATATATTAAAATTTTCATTGTTGTTTTCATAATTAATGTTTCTAAAAAATTCATCATTTCATCTATACCATCATTTTTAACCTCATACACTACATATTATTATCATACCACAGATATAAAATCCTTCCCCTAAGGTGAATAACTCAATAGAACTCCAATGTTTTTTTATTGATAGTGTCTTTTTCTAAAGACCATAAATATATCCACGTGTCATAGTATTTGATTTTCCCACAACCTGATGATAAATTAAATACAAAAACATAAAAATAATTGATATATTCCCCATCATTTCACAATTATTTCTTTTTCTCTGAGGTACTAGAAATATTTTCAATAGTTACCACTCCTTCCCTAGTTTTATCAGTGTGATCTTCTTCCTCCCATTGGGGGGGATAAGGAAACCATCCTCTACTCTAATATCCAAAATCCAATATATTTTATCCCCTTACATATCTCCTTATTACTACTCCAAGAGATAATCACTACATCAGTAGGAAGTTATCTAGTAAATCCACAAGGTCATACAAGAATACATATAGCTCTATCGTCCTACAGATCTTTCCTGATCATCGGGGCCATATGAGAAACCTATTTATATAGCACAAAATTAATGTAACTAAATTGACTCCATAGTTTTATAGAAATAATAATACAAAACATTTTTTAATTATTTTATTTATTATATTCTAAGAGTGAATAAATGAAATGAATCTCCTTGAAATGAGAAGATTGTGTTGACATTAATATCAATAAATACTATATCTTTTCAAACTCTTATGCATGAACAAAGTCTAGTATATAAGGGATAGAGACTTTGAATAAGAAATCCATAATGGTTCCACATGTTGGACACTTACACATTTTCCCTCACAGTTCATTACACGCCACCTTATCTGGTATGGTTCCATCAGTACGAAATCATCCATCTTTACAAATTGTTCCATTGTGGTCATTTCTAGGAAAAATATCCTATCAATTTTTTCAATACATACATCAATATCCTATTGTCCTATATTTTCTGATTAGGATGGGTTATAGTGAATCTAGAAATCCAAATAATCACTAATCATTTTTTTAGAAACATGTATACCTTGAACAAGAAGTATAATCATAAAAATATATTGGATATGTTTTTCAAACGTGACAAATAGTGTATGCACTTGAGAAAGGATATAAACTTTTATCTATCCATAATGTTATGGATCATATGCATATCCCCTAATGGGTGGTTATTAACATACATTTACATACATTTACATGTTGTCCAATTAATAATATTCTATTTGGAATTATAAATAATTTATAAACTGAAATTATAATTCCATGAAATGTTTACATAAGTCCATATCCTATGTGGTTTAATAGAACACATGATGTATTTCTATATAAAGAAATATCATAAAATGAAATTAATGATAATATGTTACTACCTAATGTATTAACCAAGGTATACACTCATTTTTCATTACCAGAACATTTATCCCAATAAAATATATATAATAAGATTCATATTCAAATATAAATATTTAAAATGTTATTACAGTATATCACCAATGAAAAATGAAAAAATAAATAAATTTATTTTGAATATCAATCATATAGAACTTATAAAATTTATACATATGTCATGTGATAATGTTTATCTAGTCATGAAGCCTGAACACGCCAAAATCAAAAATATAGTAACAACAAAACATACTCAGTATCTACTTGAAATCATAAAACCACAATTATAATAGAAATACCTTCGATAGTAACTCAGAGGACCATCATAGAATAGTTGGTTAGGTACATATATGACTCCCATACCCATGCTCCACATAGCCAAATTCCATTATTCCTTTTCCAAAAAAATATTCTACAAGATTAGGACATCAAAAAATACCTCTTATATTACTTTGTAACAACGTAACATAGATCTCCTAGTCAAGGATAGAGAGAAAAATTTCCCAAAACATTCCTCCCCATAAATGTATCATCCCAGATCTGGATGTCACTCAACTAGATCTCCATACTTTGTTGTCCACATGGCCTCATGTACATTCACTGAGACACCAGATGCTACCAACTAGAAGTGATGACATAGGGTGTGATAGTGGGGAATCTATGCCCACATTGGCCAAGTGTAACACATCATAATAATAATATATAATAGTATAAGTAGTAAATAGCATTAACCTATAATAAATAGAGGAATAATGATTGTATAAATATCCAAGAATCATTAAATACCAATGATGATGTAGTATGTAACATGTTCTAGGAAATCAGAAAAACATGTAAACTTTAATAATACACAATATAATCCGAAAAGCATAAAATAACAAATGGATAATAGGAAGCATCACATGCCTCATCTCGGTTTAATTCTCTCCAACTCCTATGGTGCACATCATGTACCAATATCATGGTGCTTTCCTTGATCAACACATAAAAACATATAATCTGTTTGGACCCAAAAGTAAGACCCAAATATGGTGTGAGACTAAATCACATTTGGAAACAACCAATGGTCTATGCCAATCTATCTGTGAATATATATGTCAGGTAGTGTACAATAGTGATACCAGTAAACATTAGGTACTTAAAAGTAATCACAACAGATATGTTATTATATAATGTAATCAAATCTATTTGAAGACCTAATCCAAACTTTTGACTTGTCTTGGAAGACACATAAATAGTCATTTTATATAATTATTCATTTTTCAACTGATTTTGGTCCTCACATCCTATTATGGAAACCATGTATCACTCTTGGTGCGTTTAACCCAAAATATATAGGCATTATATAACATAACACTAATAGGATCAAAACTGTCTATATATGAATTTCAGTAGTAAATCAGGGAAGAAACCGTGTGTATAAGAATTTCACCATGTTCCAGGGTTAAAACATGATGTATACGTTTTTCATCATGTATCAGGTTCAAGACTCATGTATACACATTTCAACATTTAAAACATCACATGTAACTTACAACATTACACGTCAAAAAACCATATAACTCACTAGTGTAAATCATTCAAAAAAACAATTCCATTCAAAATAACCCATAATATAATTTCAAAGGCATGACCATAGTCATCTAAGGCCAAATGGCTAATGGATGATCATCCTAGGGAAAATGAATTCAAAAGGTGGCCTATATTCATGTCCAATGATCCCAAGCATTTTTTAATTCTTTTAATTAATTTACAATTTAACATTATGTAATAACATGTATTATTTCAATTCAACGAAAACTCCCTAAACATGTGTGTGTGGAAATCTGACACATATAAACAACATTACAACTAAAAAAATGCACAAGACCACTTACCTCATCGTAGTTTGACTCTCCTCATTTGGTGTCAACTATTGATTCGACCTATAATGGCGTAGATCTAAAAAAATAGAAAATAATTTCAACACTTCATAACTAAATCAAGAGAATAAATCATGGAAAAAGGATCAAGAGGAATTGATAGCTTGGTGAGGGTAATCCAAAAGCTCCGATGGGGTTCTAATCACAGATCAGATGACGAATCAGGAGCCAAAATCCCATTCAGATATCCTTGGTGCACTACTCATTGAAGGGGAGGTCTGTTTTTGTCCTCCTAGAGATACTATGCACAACCAAAATTATTTAGCAATTAAAAAAATTACACGGCATGTACATGAGATTATGTGATGTGACCTTATAGTTTTCTGGCCAGATGTTTACATGGTCATGTACTGGGATTACATGGAGTGTAGCCTTATATAAATGGTGTGTACAAATATGTATGCATCATGATGTTTCTAGTCACATCATGTAACATGCCAATATAAATCCCCTTGACGTCATTTCACTCATTTTTATTAGGAAAACACTAAACAATAAATATTCATACATCAATGGAAGAACCATTTTCTTACAAAATTCCCACCATAAAAAAATTCGTCACAAAATTTTCCTTCTATTGTGGTGATGAAAAATATGAGAAGAACTATGGAAACTGTGATCATATGTCAGCCCCCCCACTCATGTGTCTCATCTTCAACACAACCATTCTTTGATAGCACCTATAACAAAGGATCAAACCATCCACAGATAACCATCATGTTATGAACATCAATACAAATGGGATGCTCCTCAAATGAGGCATCATCCTGCTACTCTACTTCCTCGGGTTGAAAGGTGTGAGATTGTTCTAAATATTAACTTCACGACTAATAAATGTGTAATACATCATGCATATCCCCGTACCTTTGAGGTAAATTCAATCGATAGGCCCCTTGGCCTGGACCTCTCTAGAATTTCAAACGCGTCGATGTATCTCGATGAAAGCTTACACTGTATCTTAATTCTATTGTGTCCCAACCTCGATGTAACACACAAGAAAACACAATCGCTGAACTTGAACGATAGAGGTTGTCTATGGTTATTGATATATGATATATGATAAGATTTTATAGTATCTATTATCTTTAGATACAACTAGAGCTTCTCAGAAGTCTCCTACAAGAGAAGTCGTCCCAATAAGGCAACTTCACTTGCCTCCGTCCAGTATAGGGGTGATTCGCATGGACTAGTGTAAAAATCATCATAAGGTGCCATGTCTATAGTCACCTGGAAATTATTTTTGAAGGAAAATTATACCCAAGGAATACGCTTCACCCAATAGAACCCAATGTTTAGGATGCATGCTCACAACATGTCCTCCATCACCAATATCATACGCTCGGACTGTCCATCGGTCTAAGCATATTATCTTGTTCTCCAAAGCACCTATGTAACCAACCCTATCTGAAAACTCTACTATAAATGAGATATAAAAAGGGTGTCTATATCTGAATCTATAGAACGAGGGACCCCCTAATGTCATACCACCTCACAAATATAAAGATTCCCAAGCTTGTCAACACTGAATTTATCCTTGGTTTGAATAAAGTGAAAGACATTAGTAAGTATTTAAACCACCACCCACACTGCTTCATTACCCTGGGGAATCCTCTATAAATCCATCACAAAAACCATTGTGACATCATCTCATTTCCACTCCAGAAAAGGTAACTACAATAAAATCCTAGCTGGACGATGATGTTCCACCTTCACCCGATGATTGGTGGAACACCTTTTTGTAATACCATCCAACACTCTCCTAATACATAGCCACAAATAGTGATGGTACAAGTCCTGGAAAATCATTGTCACTCCGGGACACACTAACCAAGCTAAAGCATGAAACTACTGCATCAGCTCCACACATAATTCCACTGGAACCAAAACATGTCCCTGAATCCACAAGACCTCATCATCACCTACCATGCAACCAGGTGGTGCATCCTCACCTGCTATACTCTTTTACAAGACTAGGACTTCATAATCTAATATCTCTTTCATCCGTAGTTTTTCTATGACTGTAGAAGTCACAGCTATAGAAGACATGAATGTTTGTCCCTGACTATTGTGCACCTCCATGTGCATCTTAGATAACCGCACCTTAAGCTGCCAATCTAGTCTTGTCTCCTACACAGCCTATATCTGAGCCCTCATGCTCAGTACATTAGGCTCTACATTTCCTTTTCCAGGCACGTAGACAAGATCGATGTTAAAAGGATGAAGGTATTCCACCCACAATCACTACCTCATCTTTATATCACGCTCATTAAATATGTACTCGAGACTCTTTTGGTCTGTTTACACCACAAAAATATTCCCCAATATGTAATTTCGCCAAAACAATATATCATGAAAACCCACATCTATCTCAATATTCTGTGTTAGATGGTTCCTCTTATACGAACTCAACCGCCATGACCTATATGAAGTGACTCGGTCCCCCTGCATAAGCACTACTCCCATCCCAATACCTGATGAAACAAAGAACAATTTGTAACTGCTACCTATATTTGGAATATCAGTTTTAGTGTAGATGTTAATCTCCCTTTCAAATCCAGCAAGTTTGTATCCCAAGAATCTAACCATACGTACATCAAACCATTCATTGTAAAGCCCATAATCGGCGCTGTTAAGCATGGTATGTCCTGTATTAAATGTTTGTAGTGACCATAAATTCCCAGAAAACTCTACACCTCTAAGATGTTCTTGGGATGGTCCCACATAACTAATTCCCTCACCTCCTCTGGGTCTACTGATAATCCTCTCTCTGAGATAATGTAATATTGGAAATTAATTTGATTCATCCAGAAGTGTCAGATTGAGAGAATAGCATATAACTGATTCTCTCTCAGTGTACTCAAAACAAACACAATATGTGTGTCATGTTCATGTCGATTATGTGAATATACCAAGATTTCATCCACAAAACCACAACAGAAGAATCGTGATAGGGATGGAACATCTAGTTCATCAGTTCCCAAAAGACCCCTAGAGGGTCTTTGAGACTGAACGACATAACCACAGACTTGTATAGACCATATCGTCTTCGAAAATCTACGAGGAACGTCTGAGGATCTAACACAAACATGATGATAACCAGATATAAAATAAATCATAGATAACACCAATGCTCATAGAAGCTGATGGAACATGTCATATATATAGTGACCCAAGCCATTTAAATAATACATTTCATGAATTTATTCATAATTAATCATCAGAGTACAATCCAAGGATTGATAAGTCTAGTGTCTTGGAAGACTAGGTACATATAACATAAAAATGGGGATAAAAAAACTTCTTTATTTAATCTTCATAAAGAGCTTCAAACTTCCTTTGAGCTCTTACATCTGCATAGGGTACCCTAGGGAACACATGAACAAAGGGATGAGGTACAATGCCCAGTAAGGGAATGAACATAAGGATACATCTCAAGCACATGAGTTAATAGGCATGACTTAAAGATATACAAAGCATGAAACTCAAAAAATAATTTAATATAATCATGGTATCATATGAACATGGAATCATATGAATGAGGAAGAATCATAAGACATTTCTTTAGTATGGGTCATGGCTAACTGCCATTCTCATTTCCCATTTTAGTGCGGGTCAAGGCTAACCGCCAATCTAGTTTCACATCGCATCTCATGAGACTTATCCTTACCCAATACATTGGAGCGCTATTTGGGCGCACCCATCTCGACATTTTCATGAATATTATTTCCACATAAATATTCTTACCACATAAACAATCATTCTTATTCAACCATACACAAACATAAGGGTTCCCATGGAATGAATTCGGTACCACAATCATGACATAGATCATAACAAATGGGTGTATCATGAAAGTTTCAATATAAGGAAATAATTAGAAAATAAATGGACTTTCCTATGGTAAAATAGGGATATAACATGGTATGTGGTGTAAAACATATGGGACAACATATGAGAAATTTATTTTAAAAACATTATCATTAAAACATTTTTGTGCGGTTTTAAGGAAAATACTATAGTGGTTTTAAAATAGTAAAGAATACATTATTTTATATGAAACCATAATTGAACCAATAAGGTTTTCATAATAAAAAATTGGATTTTCAAAGACAATGGTGTATCAAAACAGATGATAGAGTGCACTTAATATTGGGTAAAAGTTCGGGATGTTCGTTTTAAACGAGTGTGTTTATTGGAAAGTATCAAGGAGAGATTCACTTAAAATCATGTATATCCTAGAAAGAGAATGAGCGATGTATCTTAGAACATGAGTTTGGAGCATATAAACAGAATTTTGATGTTATACATAAAAATAAAATACAACTATATTTTGGTTAAAAGAAAGATAGATCAACCCTGAAAGAAAATGGATGTTCGGGTAGAATCCATTATGGTTTATCACCATGGTATCAGGTGTAACTAAGAGGGATTGATGAGAGTGATATGGTGTTTCTCATCACTTATAAAACATTTGGGAAATATGGGGAAGGTGTATAAAAATACACCATCACTTGGTATTACACAAAAATGAATATCATAGACAACAATCTTGATTAAGAGCAGAAAGGGGAGGATCCATAACCTTAAATATATGGGTGTTCTCCACTTGTTATTAACGACATGAATAAAAAAATTGGATTTTTAATTAAAAATTCCATAACCTATTATATATCCAATTTATTGATTATAACCATTTGTATTTCATTCAATGCCTTTCTTATTTGTTACAAGGTTCAATTTAATTGTTCGGGATCGTTTGTTTAGATCGCTTTAAAAGATCAGTTCACTTATATTCAAGATTGGATTATATGAAAGATGTAAGTGGTTTTCAATAATTGAAGTTATATTCATTAGTTAATATCCATTAGATTACATGGATTAAATTATAATTATTTTACGTAGAGGGAAGTCAAATTTTTATATATATAACCATAGTGATAACCGTTTTTGTTAATCAGTGGATTTGATTACAAAGAATGTGTTTTGCTTTATAACTTAATTCCATTTTTATATAAGGATTTAAGAACAAAAAATAGGATATATTACATATATAATATTCTACTTAAATCATATCACAAATGGTTTCAGGACCATTAATAATTATAACAATAGAAATTGATAAATCATTGTCCTTGAATGTGCTAAATTAGCACATCTTAAACGGTGCTTTCATTTCTTTCAAATAAAAGAGTGTGAAAAGAAGAGAAGATAATGATATATACTAATAGCTAGAAGAAATTAAATTACATTTATGTTACTAGATTTATCATACTATTATGGGGAAGGGAGGTGAGGAATGAAATAAAAAATAATACAACACAAAAGAAAAGTAGAAATTTGGAAGAGGAATTTACCCCTTTAGACTTCCTCCTTTCAGAACCTATTAATGGGATAGGTTTTCATATTTTGAGTAGGATGGAGCTTCCTTAAATGGGGGAGGACCTTGGGGAGGGATTTGATCAGAATAAAGGCATGCCAAAATTCTTGAGAGGAGTAGAGAGAAGAGGGAGTGAAGGGGGGTTTTATAGTGGAGGGGAGGAGGGATTTCATAATATTATAATAATTAATTTATGATTTCTTCCCAATTCAAGGAATAGTAAGTTATCCATGACGAAGAATAGTAAATAAGTCATGTTATTTATAGATTTGGGTTCTTACATCACTTATGATGTCAGGAATAGGGGGTTTTAATTATAATGTATTTATACGGTAAATTAATGTATTTTATTATTCACCAAAAAATCCAGTATTTTAGAAAAATCCCAAAAATTTACCCCAACCATTTTTCGACAATTAGAATCAAAAAATGAATTCCATTTTTCAAATATAATTTTATAAATATTATTAATATAATATTTAATTAAAATCAAAATTTACTAAACAACAATTTTTAAAATTAAAAATGATTTTATAGTGCATTCAAAAATTATGTAGCGTCATATAAAATTATCTAAAAAATATAAGACATTTACTTGATAATTATTGAACAAATTTTAAGAAAATACATTTACTTTTAAATTATTTATTTAAATATAATTATTTATTTATGGCATACAAAATACCAAAACATTTTCTAAGGTCAAATTTTCACTTTCTAAGACGACTAAATTTTGTTAAATTATTCAAGGGTAAGGTTACTCTTATATTGGATGATTTACTATTCATAATGTTCATATTACTATTCATAAGGGTGGGTTACTATTCATAAGGGTAGGTTACTATTCACAGAAAATTATTTTTGTTTCATTAGACTCCAAAAATCATCTTGAACACAACCGTGTATGACAGATTTTCAAAATTCCTAACACAGAAGTGATGAAATTATGTTTAAAGGTCACATAGAACTTAGTTGTTCATTAAGTTGTGCATTCATGTGATTTTAGGACGTATTTATAAGAAGGGAAATTCTATTGAAAATCTTTGGGTCGTTACATTTTTCCCCCTTATGAAATTTTTCCCTCGAAATTTTGTTTTACATTATAAGCCAAAAACAGTTGTGTGTACTTTTCTTCATTGCTTCCTCTAATTCCCATGTTGCCTATTCATACATATGGTTTCTCCATAGTACCTTGACCCGATGAGTAGTCTAGTTGCGTAGATGTTTTTCTCAATGATCCATGATCTTCACTGGATTCTCCTCGTGAGAGAGATCATCCTCAAACTGTACCACCTCGGAAGAGAGTACATTTGAAGGGTTTATTATGTACATCATTAAGAGTGATAAATGAGAAACATCATGAACTCGAGTCATATTCAGTGGAAGTGAAAGCCGATAGGCCAGGACTTCTATGTGGTCAAGGATCTCAAAGGGTCCAATATACCATGGGCTTAGATTCCCTTTTATCCCGAATCGCATGACTCTATTCTATAAAGATATTCAAAGGAAGAATTTATCACCAACATCGAACTCCAAGTCCCTTCAATGGTTTTCAACATAGCTTATTTGCCGACATTGAGTGGCATTGATGTGTTTTTGGATTACATGAACATTCTCTATCATCTCTTGAACAAGATCGGGTCCCAGTAGCTTTCATTCTCCAACTTCATGCCAACAGGTTGGAATTCTACAATGCTTTCCATAAAAAGCTTCCTATGGAGCCATCTGAATTCTCAAGTGGAAGCTATTGTTGTATGAGAACTCAACCAATGTGAGATTCTGATCCGATTACCCTTTGAATTCTAGTGATCAGTCTCTAAGCATATATTCAAGCATCTGAATAGTTCATTCAGATTGGCCATAAGTTTGGGGGTGATAGGCTATGCTGAAATTTAATTCCGTACTCAAAGAATGTGGAAGGCTCCTCCAGAATTTAGATGTGATCCTTGGATCACGGTCAGAGAAAATTGAGATAGGAACACCATATAGTCTCACTACTTCTTTCACATATATCCTTGCATGTTTTTCAAGCGATAGATCTTCCCGAATAGCGATAAAATGGGAAATCTTGATGAGTCGGTCAACCACAACCCATATCACATTATTTCCCTTCGATTTCTTCAGGAGAACCGTGACAAAGTCCATAGTAACATTTTACCAATTCCACATGGGTATAGGAAATCGCTGAATTATTCCTTTGGACTTTTTTCACTCACCTTTAACTTGCTGACATACCAAGCACCTTGATATATGTTCCACAATCTCCTTCTTCATTTAATCCCACCAAAAGTGTTCTCAGAGATCACGGTAGATTTAAGTACTCCCATGATGGATAGAGAATGTTGAGCTATGTGAATTATACAATAGATCCTTCTTTATCCAAGCTGATGATGGCACAAAAATATGCATTCTAAACCAAATCACACCATCATCGTCGATATGGAACTCTTGCAGCTTCCCTTCCTCTACTGCATTCACCCATTTTTGTATCTCCACATCGTCCCTTTTTACTTCCTTAATCATCTCCTGGATGGATGATTGCGCAATCATTTGGGAAATGTAGGATGTATCCTCAGCCCTTATGATTTCTAAATCTATTCATTCCATACCTAAGAAGATAGGGTCCTTCTCAATCCGTAACATGGATTGAGTAGTAGGGTCTTTTCTTCTTAGAGAATTAGCTACCATGCTCGGCTTTCCAAAATGGTAGTGAATAGGGAAATTGTAATCCTTGATTATCTCAACCCATCTAATTTTATTCATGTTGGGCTCCTTTTGTGTGAATATATACTTTAGGCTCTTGTGTTCGGTGTATATGTCAAACTTCTCACCATAAAGGTAGTGCGACCATATTTTCAAGGAAAAAATCACGGCTTCCATCTCTAGATCATGCATGGGATAGTTTTTCACATGGATTTTCAGCATCCTTGTGGCATAGGCTATCACTTTATCATTTTTCATTATCACACAACCAAATCCTTTCTTAGAATAATCACTATACCTCACAACGAGTTATCCACTTGAATGGTGTGTGAGTACCGGCATAGTGATAAGCCTATTTTTTCAACTCCTTGAAACAATCATCACATTCCTTTGTCTAGACGAACTTTACTCCCTTCTATGTCAGCTTGGTCATTATGTTTGACAATCGTGAATTGTTCATCACGAATCGTCGATAATACCCATCGATACCTAAATAGCTGCGAATCTCCGTTACCGAAGTTGTCCTCAACTAATCTTCAATTGCCTTTGTCTTGGAAGTGTCAACAGATATCCCTTTCCTGGTGATAAAATGCCCCAATAATGATACTACCTCCATCCAAAACTCACATTTATTGTACTTTGCATACAACTTCTCCCATCGCAAAGTCATTAACACAGTTTTCAAATACTCCTCATGTTCCTCTTTTCTCTTGGAGTATATCAGAATATCATCAATAAAGACAACCACAAATTTTTCAAGGTAATCTCTAAAGACTCTATTATTTAAATCCCTGAAAATTGCTGGAGTGTTAGTGATTCTGAAGGGCATCACTATGAACTCATAGTGTCAATACCACATTTGAAAGGTAGTCTTGGGAATATCTTCCTCCCTCACCATTAGCTGGTTATATCCCGACCGAAGGTCCACCTTAGAGAAATAACTGGCCCCACGAAGTTGATCTAACAAGTCACCTATCCATGGAAGGGGATACTTATTATTTATAGTGATTTTATTGATCTCACGATAATATACATAGAGAAACATTGATCTATCCTTCTTCTTGACGAAGAGGACTAGAGAACCCCACAGTGAAGCACTCATGCGTATAAAACCCTTATCCATATTTTCCTGTAACTGCTTCTTCAGCTCATCTAGCTCTATAGTGGAAATTCTGTAAGGTGTCTTTGAGATTGGCAGAAATATAGGGATAATTTCTATTGAGAACTCAACCACCTAGTCCGAAGGAAGACCAGACAACTCTTTAGAGAATATCTTCCTTCCTCACCATTAGTTGGTGATATCCCGACTTAAGGTCCACCTTAGAGAAATAACTGGCCCCACAAAGCTGATCAAACAATTCATCTATCTGTTGATGGGGATACATGTTCTTTATAGTGATTTTATTGAGCTCACGATAATCAATGTAGATGCGCATTTATCTATCATTCTTCTTGAAGAAGAGGACAGGAGAGCCCCATGGTGAAGCACTAAGGCATATAAACTTTTTCTTTATAGTGGTTTTTTTGATCTCACGATAATCAATGCATTGGAACATTGATCCATCCTTATTCTTGATGAAGAGGACTGGATCACCCCACGGTGAAGCACTATGGAATATAAATCCCTTCTACATATTCTCCTGTAACTACTTCTTCAACTCTTCTAGCTCTACGGTGGCCATTCTGTAAGGTGTCTTTGAGATTGGAAGAAATCCAAGGAAACGTTCAATTGAGAACTCAACCTCTCGTTCAGGTGGATGACCAGGAAACACTTCGGGGAATACATCAGTGTAGTCCCTAACAATGGGCATGTCTTAAAGAGTGATTCTATCCTTTGTACCAATCATTTCAGCTAGATATGATTCCTCACAAGGAAGCAGTATCCAAACATTAGACTAATATTATAAAGGACACTCATCTTCCTCCTAATACTTGTAAAGAATCAAAGGATTATTCGGGGAGCGAAAGGTGATCTTCCTTTCATGACAATTTATTATGTCCTTGTACAATGATAGACAATCAATTCCCATGATAACGTTGAACTCCACCAAAGGAAGTCTGAAAATATTTTCTAGGAGGTTCATTCCACAAACATTAACCAGGGAGGATTTATAAACCATGGATGCAATAATTTCCCCATTCTTTTTTCTCATAGATAACTATTCCTCCAAATTTTAAGGTGGTGTTTGAATAGATCTACTAAACATATAATATATGAAAGAATGCGTAGAACAAGAATAAAATAGCATGTTCGCTATTCTTGAATGAATAACAAGTGTACCTATCATGACATCAATTTCCGGCTCCACCTCAGTAGTAGTGATAGCATATGCACTTTTTTATAGCCTAGGAGGTTGTTACTGATTGCCTCCGACAAACCTTGGCTTATGGCAACTTTTCGCATAATACCCAAGCTCCTTGAAGTTAAAACAATTCATTACAGGCTGAGTGTTTATCTGAACATTCCATTATTCTTCATCATTAGTTGTATTTTTCATATCCCATCGGCAGTTCTTTGCTAGATGACCAAACATTCCGCATTTGAATCAAGTATTGGTTCCCCTGAGACGGTCACCAAGATGCTTCTTCCCACAATTTTGGTAAAGGGGAAAGTGGGGCTTCATTCCACCATGGGATTTGATTGATGAACCCCCCGGGTTGTTCTCCATTTTACGATTCTTGTCACTAGGCCCATGAGACCACAGAGGGTCTCCAATCTCCATTTCAACCTTGATGGCATAACATACAATCTCCTCATAGCTGTTGAAGTCTGGAATCACAAACACTTTTCATAGACTCGACTTTAGTCTACTAAAGAAGTGATCCACCTTGCGTTCGGTGTTTATGACCAACACCGAGGTGTACCTTAAAGCCCTATAAATTTCGCTTCATACACCCCAATGGACTCATCTTCATCCTTCTTTAGTCAAAGGAACTCTCTTTCAATCTTGATATGGAGGGGTCGATGAAACTATTTGTTGAAAAAAATCCTCTTGAATTCCTCCAATTATATGGAATCAATTTGCTCTTGGGACTTTGTATTATTGATCATTTTCCACCACTGATCAGATTCCCCATCATATTTATAGACTTCCAGTACAATTTTCTCTTCTTTCAAGCACTGGGGGACAGAGAAAATCTTTTCAATGGATTTAATCCATTGTTCTACGATTAGGGGAATAGAAGACCCGCTAAACATGGGAGGCCACTGCCGCATGAAGTATTCTACGACAACATTATCTTTCCTTGGTGTAGGGGGACGTTCCATCGGATTGAAGTTATTATTCATAACTCGAGCCAGCTGAGCAAGTACTTCCATGAAGTTTTGTGCACCTGCTTCCATCACATTAGACATGTCATTAGGGAAATCATCACATTTCCTATCACAGTGGTTTTAAGGGCGTGTTCTTCTAATTCCCTCCATTAATAAAAAAGGAACTTATAATTAGAGGTCTAGAATACTTAGCTATTGAGCATAAAACGAAGCTTTCAACATAAAAGTATGAACTTATAATGAAGAAGTATATCCAGACTTGTGATTCCTTAGGTTTATATCTAGGTTATCCTCGATCTATTTCTTAACTTATATTCTTATGGGTTCTTTTTGTTCCTTAATGTTGGTTTGTACTGATCTAGTGAATCTACCAAATCAAATCCCCCATGAGTGTCATAACCAAGAGTGTAGCAAGGCCCATTATTGTGCACCTATTCTCGTTTGAGTCTAGATAAAAGTGTTGTTTTCGGGTTTTACCCCTAGATACATCTTTGCTAGAGCCGCCTCTACCATCTCGTATCTAGACAGGGATGTATTTTCTTGATTAACCAATTACTCTATACTCACCAAAATTTAGGATTGTTTTCCTATAAATAGTCTCATCCTTAAGTTTCTCACAAAGTTTCTCTATTCATAATCTCTAAAAATAATTAGACTATCATCTAATACCAACTATAGAAACCCAAGCCTTTAACATAAAACATTTAATGATTTTATGAATAATTAATTATCAGAGTACAAGACAAGGATTGATAAGTCTAGTGTCTTGGAAGACTAGGTACATATAACATAAACATGGGTCTAAAAAACTTCTTTATTTAATCTCCGTAAAGATATTCTAACTTCCATTGAGCTCTTACATCTATATAGGGTACCATGGGGAACAGATGAACAATGGGATGAGCTAAAAAGCCCAGTAAAGGAATGAACATAAAGGTACATCTCATGAACATGAGTTAAGAGGGATGGAATAATGATATCTGAAGAATGAAACATATAAAATCATTTATTATAAGCACGAGATCATATAAACATGGAATCATATAAATGTGGTAGAATTATAACACATTTATTCAGTATGGGTCAAGGCTAACCGCCAATCCCGTTTCTCATTTCAGTACGGGTCAAGGCTAACCACCAATCTCGTTTCACTTCGCATCTCATGAGAATTATCCTTACCAAATCAATTGGAGTGCTATATGGGCACACCCATCAAAAAACATTCATGAATATTCTTCCCAAATAAATATTCTTACCACATATACATTCATTCATAATAGACCATACACAATCATAATGTTTCCAATGGAAAGAATTGGGTACCACAATCATGAAATAGACCATAACCAATGGGTGTATCATGAAAGTTAACATGTAAGGAAAAAATTATAATATACATGGACGTTCATAGGGTAAAATATTCATATATCATGGTATGTGGTGTCAAACATATGTGACAACATTTGTGAAATGAATTTTAGAAACACTAGCATTAAAAAATTTCTGTTTGGTTTTAATGAAAATACTATAGAGCTTTTAAAATAGTAAAGAATGCATTATTTTATATAAAAAAATAATTGAATCAAAAATGATTTGATAATAAAAATAATGGATTTACAAAGACAATGATGTCTCAAAACAGAAGATATATTTCACTTCAAATTGGGTAAATGTTCGGGATGTTCGTTTAAAACGAGTGTGCTTGTTGGGAAGTATCGAGGAGATATTCACGTAAAAGCATGTATATCCCTGAAATTGAATGATAGATGGATCTTAGAACATGATTTTGGAGCATATAAACATAATTTTTAGTTCTACATAAAAATAAAATGCCACTATATTTTGGTAAAATGAATGATAGAGCAACCCGAAGGTGTATAAACATACCATGTCACTTGGTATTACACTAAATGTAATATCATAGACAACAATCTTGATTAATAGTGAAAAGGGGAGGATCCCTAACCACAAATCAATTGGTGTTCTCCACTTGTTATTAACGACCTGAATAAAAAAAATTAGGCTTATTAATTAATAAGTCCATAAAACCTTTTATATTAAATTTATTTATTATAACCATTTTTAGATCATTCAATTCCTTTCTGAGTAGTTACAAGGCTCAATTTAATTTCTTGGGCTCGTTTGTTTACTTGGCTTTAAAAGATCAGCTCACTTATATTCATGTTTGGATTATATGCAAGATGAAAGTGGTTGTCCAGAATTGAAGTTATATTAATTAGTTCATATCCAAGACATTTCAAGGTTTTAATTATAATTAGGTTACTTAGATTGAATTCGAATTTATATATATATAACCATAGTGATTACCGTTTTTGTTAATCGGTGGATTTGATTACAATGAATGAGTTTTTCTTTATAACTTAATTCCATTTTTTCAAAAGGATTTAAGAACCATAAATATGATATATTACATATATAATAATCTGGTTCTACCATAAATAAAATGGTTTCATGACCAGAAATAATGATAATAATAGAAATTGATAAATCGTTGTCCTTGAATGTGCTAAATTAGCTCATATCAAACGGTGCTTTCATTTCTTTCAAAGAGAAGATAATGAAATATAACACTAGCATGATGTTATTAAATTACATGTATTTTACTAGATTTATCATTCTATTATGGTGAAGGGAGCTGGGGAAAGAAATAAAAAATAATAGAACTTAAAAGAAAAGAAGAAATTGGGAAGATGAATTTACCTCTTGAGACTTCCTCCTTGGAGAACCTCTTAAGGGGAGAGGATTTCATATTTTGAAATGTCTGAGAGCCTTTGGATGTGGGGGAGGACCTTGGGGAGATATTAGGGATGAATAATGACAAGAAAAAAGGCTTGAGAGGAGTGGAGAGAAGAGGGAGTGAATAGGTGTTTTTATAGTGGAGGAGAGGAGAGATTTCATAACATTATAATATTTAATTTATTATTTCTTCCCAAGAAAAGAAATAATAAGTCATCCATGAACAAGAATAGTAAATAAGTCATCTTATTTCTTTATTTGGGTTCTTACATCACTTTTCGTGTCAAGAATAGTGGGTTTTAATTATAATTTATGTATATGGTAAATTAATGTATTTTACTATTCACAAAAAATTCAAGTATTTTACAAAAATAAAAAAAAATTAACCCAACCATTTTTTTGACATTTAGAATCCAAAAATGAAGCCCATTTTTCAAAAATAATTTTCTTAAAATTATTAATTTAATATTTAATTGAAATCATAATTTACTAAAAAAACTTTTTTTAAAATTAAAAATGATTTAATAGGGATTACAAAAATTACGTAGGGTCTTATAAAATTATCATAAAAAATATAAAAAAATTATTTGATAATTAATCAACACATATTAAGAAAATACATTTTCTTTTAAATTAAATAATTAAATATAATTAATTATATATTACTTAAAAAATACCAAAAGTTTTACTAAGGTCAAATTGTCACTTTCTAAGATGTCTAAATTTTATTTAATTATTCATGGGTAAGGTTACTCATATGTTTAATGAATTAATATTCATAAGGTTCATATTACTATTCATAAGGGTAGGTTACTATTCACTAGGGTACGTTACTATTCACTGAAAATTATTTTTGTATCATTAGACTTCAAAAATCATTTTGAACAAAACCGTGTTTGTTGGATTTTCAAAATTCCCAACATAAAAGTGACAAACTTATGTTTAAACTTTACATAGAACATAATAGTTCATTTTTTTGGGTATTCATGTTATTTTATGACATATTTATAAGAAGGGAAATTCCTTTGAAAAACATTGGGTAGTTAAAATCTATCCGTATATAGGGATATCAGTTTTTAACCATCATCTTGAAAAATTTATAATAGTCCGAACATAGCCTAATACATCCATCCTCCTACTTTTCAAAAAGGACCGAATAACCCCACGAAAAAGTATTTGTTCAAATAATCACCTTTTCATATAAATACTCTAGCTGCCTCTTGATATATAGAAGCCCTATTGAAGCCTTCCTATAATGAGGGATGGAGAACAGTGAATCTCCTAACACTTTCTAAATAGATAACATAACCAATCATACTGGAGGTAAACCTAAAAAGTAGTCTTTTAAAACATCCATTTAACAATATACCACAATAGGAAAATATATATAATGTGGTCTCTGGTCATCCAGATATAAAATAGAGATATTTATTTTCATCCCTCTCAACCCATGATGCTTGTGTCCAAATTGAATTGTCTGGACATGCCACTCTCCCTTATGTATAAATGAAATTCCTTCTGGTGAGGTAAAACTCGCCCTACTGCGATAAAAATTGATGAAGGATTGAAAAGAAACTAGCTAATTCATTCTTAGAATGTCATCAAAGCATGTCATAATTAAGACATAGAGATACCAACCAACGTGTAATACAACTATCTCATGGAGAACTCATGGCACTAATGTACACATACCATTCTAATACATAACAGAGTGTCTTGTATCATAACATCATCATGAAGTGAACACACATATACAAAGGGTCCTTACAATAAAAAATGTTATGAAACATTTTAAACCCCTATATAAAAATATGAAGAAGCTAAAATAGAAGAAACTGGAATTGTACCATTGGATGCATAAGGTCTAGGATCCATCTCATGTTGGGTATACTATACCGCAAAGGTATGTCATGTATTGAGGCCATGTTACATATC
The DNA here is from genome assembly GCA_963277665.1 of Viscum album. Taxonomy (NCBI): domain Eukaryota; kingdom Viridiplantae; phylum Streptophyta; class Magnoliopsida; order Santalales; family Viscaceae; genus Viscum; species Viscum album. The sequence continues at coordinate 882,626,536 of OY728166.1, forward strand.
TTTGTTGCCCTGAGCTGATTAAAACATCTATCTCTGAAAACATGGGGTTTGGCTACCACAACCATGACCACTACCTCCGCCTGAACTACCCGATGTATTCAAGTTCACCAACTTACGAGATGCTGATAGAATTACTGTACACCAAGGAGTTTGTGATTGTGCTCTCTCACTAGCCATCGGTGGAAATGTCCTACTGAAGCACTGTAGACGACTCATGTTTCCCCATGCTTGAAATTTTGACGGGTCTATTGGGAAATACAGTTTTAATTGACCAACTCTTTCACAATAGTATCAACTCAATACGATACCTGAAGAAACATTGTAAATAATTGGTTCGTTGAGAGTAATATCTAGATGACACTTTCCGATATTTGTTGAGACAAAATCAGATCTCAATGCCTAACCACCCATGCTTTTACATCCATATTCCCTCTAACTATGCATGGTAATTAGTGTTAGGTTCACTAATACAGATATAGTAGTCTAACGAACATTATTTACCCACGATCAGATATTAAACTGGAGACCATCCTTGAATCGCATATCTTGTGAATGATCGTCACCCATCAGAACAGGTATGAAGCACTGGATCTTAGAAAAATGAACCGTGTAATCAATAAATGATAGAGCAACCTATTCCAGATTCAGGAACTCTTGGGATTTATTGGCCCTCAATGTATTAGGGTACAATTAATTATATAAGTCTTTCTGGAATTCTTCCCAAGGAATTTCTAAATGATTCCCTATCTGAGTAACCTCATACCGCCACCTCATAGCGGAATCACACAACATATAATTCTCTAGCAGAACCTTTTACATAAGAGTCATTTACACATGATAAATGATAGATAAAATGTCCTATGATAATGAATATGTATCCTATAGTCCCTCATGCCCATAAAAGTTGGAGGATGTTGCTTCAAGAAAACACTAGTCACTCATCCATAGAAGTGGTAGGCTGAGGGGCTACATGGAGTGTTTTTATAAAGAATGTGATGAAGTCATGGAACTATATATATGCACTTGAATCTGATATAATAGCCGATGCTGCAACTGGAATGAATGGGGGGTCCACTAGTAGCCCATGGCATACCACCTCCAGGTTATGATCATTTCCACCCTATTGGAGTACTATTGGAGGTCATCATGTTGGAAGTACTCTCTAAAGTCCATAACATACACCTTAGTATAATCATATTTATCTAGGTATGTAGTTTAAGATCACAAGAACTAAACAAGTGAAAAAAGTATCCAAATTTTTAAAATTGGTAGATTACATGGCGTGTAGAAAACACACATGATGTCTACAAACAAGGTATTACATAATCTTGTATGCATCCTAGATAAATGGAATGTCATCCCAAAATATAGAGTGTAATTATTTTCACTCTCTGGGCTAGGTGCCCCCAATTTTCTAGACCCACACAGTTTCGTCCTAGGTATAGCTACACGGGGTCTACATATGGTACACAGAGTGTTCTGATCAACACTCATCAACCCTTGTTTTCTCACAAATAGCCGATTACATGGCCAAAATCCATATGGAATGTACTCATAGTACACGATGTGTATTTGGAAAAGTAATTTATTCTTGAAAAAATGAAGACATGGCATGTGTTCGTAGGACCACACACTGTATTGTATGGGTTTGGGATAGTAAGACACATAAACATCCACATAACATATATTTTTGTAAAATAAAGCAATGATGTTCCAAAATACGATCTATCGGGGGATATACTCCATGTGAATAAAATCTTATCATCCTCGTGTAATGCATAACAACATAATTTATATCCAATCTAAAAAACATGATCAAACAAATTCGTGTCCCAGAGGGTCCATACTCCTTAGGGATCAAAGATTGGAATCCATCCAATTAAACCATAACATGTACCAATAAACCATATCACAATTTCAGGCAGATAAATCATGGTATCTATTACAACATAATTTATATCTACCATAACATCTATCACAATAGAATGAAATCAATTATTCCCTCAAAATGGCAAGGCAAGAATGTGTGCCATGTGATTTTAGTAGGTGCATGTATGATGAATGTGACGGAATACCCCAATCTTACTGGGTTTCAACAAAATAAAACCATAATGATCTCAATAATAATAGAAAAAATAAAATCGCGTCACACAACGGTGAATTCGAATATACTATAATAGCTCAAAATCCCAAATTTACAATTTCATTCAATGTAATTTGGCTTTTCTGTATACATAAGGTAGCTACTCCCAAGCACCGCTAATTACTAAATTCCATTTCCATAATATAATCTCTAATCAGTAAATCCAAACAATAAATATTCTCTCAGATACAACATTGTAACGTCATGGATCCAAATTCCACACAATTGGTGTCGCATACATGGTTGGCCACATGGTCTCAAGTGCATTTCCCAAAATGATATTGGCTACTGAGTAGCAGTGACGTCCTAGGGTGTGATAGTGAGAAATCTATTCCATATGTTGTAGTTTTTAATAAGGAGGAATAATAATATACAAATTGTAATGTAGTAAACAACATTCAACAAGAATAAATTGCGGAAGACAGATAAGATAAATAACCAAGCATCATTCAAAACCAAAGATCATTAAGCATGTCACATGTTCTAGGAAAGAATAAAAACATGTACACAATAGTAATAAAAACATATAAGTCTAAAATCACAAAATAACAAAAGGAAACTAGTAATCCTCACAAGACTAGGCTCGGTTCCATGCTCCCCAACTTCTAAGAACCACATCAAGTACCTATAACAGGGTGCTTGACCTGATAAACACCTATAATCATATAATCTGTTTAGGCAGCAAAGTATTACCCTAACATGGTGTGAGACTAAATCCCAGAATGAAAATAACAAAGGTATGTGCCAATCTGTCAATTAATATATATAATAGGTAGTGTACAATATAGAAAGCACTATGGATTAGGTACTCAACAGTAAGCACACCAGATGCCTAGAAGACAATGAATCCAAGTGTGGGTGAATTAAAAAACCCAGATTGTGCTTCGAATTGGAATAATGTTCAATAATCTCTTAATTTTGTTATTAAATTTTAATATTATTGTTACCCTGGCATACTAATGTCGTAGCATTGTATCACTCACGGTGTGTCTAACCCAAACTATATAGCCATGGAATAACATAACACTAACAGTATTAGAACCAACTTTATAAGCATTTCAGTAGTAAATCAGGGTGAAAACCAATTTATAAGAATTTTATTATATTCTATGTTCAAAAACCGATGTATAATCATTTCATCATGTATCAAGGCCATGTCTGGTGTATATAAATTTCATCATTTAAAACATCACATGTAACATACATTATTACATGGATAAAAAACAATACAACTCCGGAGGGTAAATCATAAAAACAAGAAATTCCTTTCTAAATGACCCAAAAAATAAATACAGAGGCATGTCCATAAGCATCCAAGAACAAATGGCTAAACATTGATCATCCAATGGAAAACACAACCACGGGGTATCACTTAATCTAGTTAAATGACATCAACCTTGTATTAGTTTAATTAATCAATTACCTAATCACATTAGGAAATAACATTTGTTAATTTCATTCATGGAGACACCATAAACATTTTAATGTGGAACTATGGAACAAATAAACGACATGAAAATTTATGAAATTCATAGGACCACCAACCTTGTCATTGTACGACTATCCTCATCCAACGTCATGCTTTGATTTTACATAGAACATGGTAGATCTACAAAATGAGAAACAAATTCCCAATATTTGATATCTCAATCAAGATAATAAATTAAGAAAAAGTATCACGAGGGATTGGCAGATCACCAATGGTAATCCAATTGTTCCGATGATGTTTGAATCAGAGATCATAGGAAGAATTAAAAGCCAAAATAAAATTTGGATCTACTCGGTGCACTGCTCGTCGAATGCATTGTCCATTTCTGTCCTCCTTGAGAAACATTGAACTTCCCAACATATTAATCAATTAAAAAAAGTACAAGTCATGTAAATGGGATTACATTTTTTTCCATACAGTTTTCTTGCCTGACCATTACATGGACCTGTATTGGGATTAAATGGTGTGTAGCCATATCTTCATAGTATGTACCTGTAATTAAAAAATATATAGTTTCGAGTCACTTCGTGTAATTGCCATGCAGTCAGCCCCATGACCTCTTTTCCCCCATTTTTATTAAGATCAAACTAATCAGGAAAGACTCACACCTTAATGGATGAACCAGGTTCTTACAATATATAAGAGGGTTACTAGTAGTAGTGAATGTCTAAAAAGTGAATTGGGAAAACTATACCATCAGTTTTAAAATCCATATAATAATATTAAAAACAATGGATCATATCAAAAAGGGTCTCATTACATTTGAATAAAATAAATTCTATAAAATATGACATGGTTGATTTCTCAAATTGATAAAATGTAATAAAAATTGACAAAACATTTGAGATTTCAAGAAAAATTCTAATAGTAAAATGAAAAATAATTATTTAAACTATGGAAGAACTCTAGTTTCATTCATATTACTATATCTATACACTAAGAATCATCTTTTCTTCCCCCTATTATTGCACCATTTCCTAGTCATAGGTCCTTAATAATGATGTCTATATGTACATCGAGATTACCTTATATGGATTGACCATAAATCTATCATTACAACAAAAAAGTTTCCATAACATAACTACAAATGCATAATAGTCATACATTATGGTAATAAATAAATATTCATGAAATTATTAGTAAATTACATGATGAGAAGCCATTTACTATCCATTCTACAATTAATTATATTATTACCAACATCATATCCTTGTAATATGGATATTCCTAACAACAACCATGTCAAAAAGTCATAGACAAGACAACAACATATATCCTTATATCTCTAGAAGTCCAATTAGTCTTTGGTAAATCCATAAGTTTGTATAGCCCCATCCTAATAATTTATCAGGATGCATTATCCTCCAACCTAATCTCTATCATTGTCCATGAAAAAAGATTGTTATTACGTATAGTTTACATGGGAGAATACTCAGGTGAATCACACACATAACAATTGTATTCATCTATTTCCTTTAACATCACATAACAAAAAAATCCCATCTTATAAGGTATAACTAAAAAAATATAGTCCACATATTAACTAATACTACATCTAGAACCTCCAAAATCTCAACATTCACACAATATAAGTCATAATTGTATAGGAACAAAATAAAATATCAATAAATAGTCTAGGATCACAAACACAAACACATGTGAAAATTATCAAGAATGGTCGCATGGGATCCCAATATAGACACAAGAAATACATATGTTACATGGGTCTCATGACCAATAGACACACATGTAATCATTTGTAATAAAACGAATTTGGACAAGGGATTTATATGTTATGGAACATCCTACCAAAGAGAGTTGATGGGAAATGGTAAAAAAAATGATCAATATCTAAAATCAGTCCCACCCTATATAGAGTCAAATATATATTAAGAATTCATCATAATGATATCATCAATTATATTAATGATGATAATAATGATATTGGATTTAATTTGATTATGATTACGCCATGAGAGCAACAACCAACGATAGTTCTAGATTTAAAAGGGGAAAAGTAATCTCAACAGATCTTCGCGTTGGTCCATCAATGTTCCATGAGTTATCTATTTGACCAATAGGAATCCATAGATATTCCATATAATCCATATCTATTATTTAAACTAATAGAACTAGGAATTATCATTTTTATTCAAGAATAATTTATACCAATAATAAAAAAAGTTGAACAATCATAGACCAAATCCTTTAGGTTCAATATTGTTATAGTTTAAAGGGTATAAAGTCTCCAAAAATAATATTTGGAGTCATTATATTCAATATTTGTAGTCATATTAGGCATGATGAGGCGTTTTGGGGAATTTTTGGGATTAAAGAGCATTTTTGGAATAATTTAAAAGTCGCACATTGTTTTCTCACATGGTTTACTATATTAGGAACATACGACATGAGGGATAATACCTAATCTGTGTAGCAAAATAGATTGTTCGCATGATTTTGTAAAATATTTTCTAATAATAATTTTCCCCTATTAGGATTCGAACTATTTAATATGTAATGTTTTATTATTAGGTATAATCTTGTTTAAGCCCTATGCCACTAACTACCCTACCCCAGCAATCGACAAGGTTTCAATGGGTGAACCACACCATTTCCCATAAATATTTACTTTTTTTCTCACCTTTAATAGAAGACTAAATCTCTCCAAATACATATATATTATATTATAGACTTCACATATATTGAAAAAATAACTAAAAAATTAGTGAAGTGTTTCATGTTTGGCATAATTTACATAAACATTTTGGGACTTTACATCCATAATGACCTACCAAATAAATTATATTCATATTTATCTCCCAATATAACATAATATATTAAAATAAATCATGTTTAAATACATATTTAAATAATTTCAAATAGATCCATGACACATAACACAAATAATGTTTATTAGTCAAAACTCAAAATGTATTATAAAATAAATCTCAAATTTGGTTCTAATTAACCATGTTAGGTTATATACAACTATTTTTCTAGATGATTTACCAAAAACCACATTATCATATCATAGGAAATAGTAAATTTTCATATTTACAAGATCTGGATCATTAATCCATATAACCATATTCATGTCTTATAAATTATAAATCACATTAATCTATGACATCTCAAAACCGTGAATGGGTTAAAAAATTATTTACATTTAAGTACAGGGAATTTTGTTTTAAAACATTCTAATTTGTTAGCCTTATATAAATTATACTAATTATAATAATTAATCATGCCAGCACATATCCATCAAATATAATACATAAATAATAAATTAAAATAATATTTTGGATTCAGTATTATATTCCACAAAATTGATTTTCACCTTTGGAAAAGAATGAAAATTATTCAGTATATATTATAAATTATGAAAAAATTATAATATTTTTTTTCAAAAATCAAGATATTTATATGTTTCATTTCCTTTTACCACGCTCATATACTCTCATTATATTGATTATCCATCTTATAAAATGTATTATCTGAATTATCCATCCACCGAACACCCTCTCCCACCAATCTTGAATGTACCCATGTCTCGCATTATAAATTACGTCATTATCAATATCTATCTATCCCCAATTAACTAGTTGAAAATCATTATTAATTTCATTTATATGTAATTAAATATAAGTAAAATAGTGAATCCTTTCAAAATGGGGTTCTTTTACAATTTAATATGGATAATTGGAAACATATTATAGTACCATAATGTGTCAAAAAAACATTGATGATGATTATTACCATTAATAATTATTCTTTGTCCACTGTGAGGTGTTAAATTACTAACAACATGTTCACTAATATTAAAATTAAATGTTAATTTCCTATAATATTCATTAAATATTACATGTTCATATCCTTTCTTCATCATCTATTAAATAATGAAAACTCTACCGACCATATCGATTCAAATTTGTTCCCTATAATCACTTCTCTTAATTCATTGGTCTAACATCAGGGTGAATGAAAAATTCAAAAATTCATTTCAATTATTTATATTATACTAATAGATAAGTGATAATAAATATTATAGGAAATAACAAGGAGTAAAATTGGCATAAATTATGATTCTGAAAAATCTATTATAAAATTAAAAAATAGATTTTTAAATGATTGAATTCTTTTGTAGGTCTAACAATTAGTCATTAGCTTAAGAAATGTTCCATGATCCATTTTTTTTCTAAAAATATACTAAAACAGTTTCCATGTAAACGATGTAAAACATGTTATATTGACTATAACAAGTATGTTTCACCTATTTTGATAATTGTTTCTGGTTTTTATTATTATTATATTAGATGTAATCTATTTAGTTATGTTTTTTTAAGGGATCATGTTTTTCTAAAAAATGGATTAAAAAATTATTAAAAATATGTATTTGGAATGGATATAAAAGGATCTACCATTCTTATTTTACATAAAAAAAATATGAGATTCATCACATTTCAAGATGCTCTAAAATGTTAGAAGTTATTTTTTTACCAAATAATCTACAACAACACAAATGATATCATTATCTCTCAATATAGAATTCAATCCAGTACCATAATATTTATAAAATCCTTATAAATACACTCCTAATTATTTTAATTTTCAGATTATCATACTAGAATAATATGTTTTAACATCACCTATAATCATAAAAAATAACAATATTACAAATGGACATTAATATACTCATCGTAGGAAACAAAAAGTTATATTTCATGGAATTATATATATTCCCAACATCTATGTTCACAACTAATGGAACTAAATGAATGATACATAAAACCATTCCATGAAGGTCATAAAAACTAGTTTTCATAATGTATTATAATACAAGATGTTTCCCATCATCCACCAATACATAATTTGTTCCACTTTTTTACCATATAGTCCCTATAGATTTTGTCATTGGATTCTCTTAATTGCGTCTCTTCCCCTTGTCGAAATAATGGACACTTCACTATCATTTCATACAATAATATTTCCTAATAAACGCATCACAACACAATTGAAAATTCATATGTTTTTTATATTCCACTTATCTCTCTATTATCATAAAATCTCAGTAGAGGATTTCATACTCAATTTTACATCTACATCATTAATTTTTAAAGGAGTATATGAAATATTAAAATAATTAACCTGGTAAACATCAATTGATATATATTGAAGTTATTTAATGAATTTTTATAGAAGTGTCTAAATATACAAAAAAAAATATTTTTTTTGATTAATTTAAATCAATCACTAAATTTTAACTGTCTCAGATATTTCAATGAAACTCAATTTTATCATTATTATAGTATTGTGATGTGTAGTGAAATTTATGGTTTCAATGCTATATTCACTATATGATCTGTATTTGGATGTATATTGATTTTCTATTATATATATTTTTTATGGATATGTTTGGGTAAGCTTCTAATGGTAAATTTGGGGTTTTTATAGTTTATGTGTATATTTTTAGGTGCACATTATTTCCACATTTTTGGGGGAAATCGTGAAATATTCCCTAGAAATTATATATTATTGTATGAAATTCTCTTGGAAGAAGCATGGGACGAAAATGTTTTAGGAATAATATATTCCATGAGATAGGGTACTGCATTTTTTGGAATATGGATTTCAATCATTTTTTGGAATGGTTTATATGACTATTTATCTAAATTTTGTATTCGTATATTGGTATAATATCACTCCCATGGTTATTGTATGGTTTGTTAAACAATTAATTCAAATAGATCTCTATTTGATAGGTCCCCTGAAATTTTATTTAATATCTATTATCTACCACAAAACACTTATTTATTACCTCCTATAATGATCTCTGGAACCATGATGCTTCATTGGGGTATTTTAGAGATCCACTTCATTCTATGTCTCGTTAATTTTAATTAAATTTTTGTTTTTCATAGGGATCAAAGGTAGAACTCACATATCCCATTTTCTACTCTTCATAAATAATTTTATTTTTCATTGAAAACATATTTCATTCTATGAAAAAACCTAACACCTCAATAGTTTATGAATTTATTAGGATTTTTATGGGAAATACATATTGGTTATATTTTCCATCATCTCTGTGGGGGTTTAATGATTTCTTCTCGAGAAGATTCTACATGGTAGGATTCATATCTATCACTCTCTTCTTGTGATAAATTTAAATGCTCTTTGTTTAAAATATTAAATTATTTTATTTTCATGTAATAAAACATTTTATATTACAATTTTTAATATCTCTATGTTGTGTTTTTGTTATTCAAAAAATTTATTATTGAAGACACGAAAAAAATGTATAATTAAATGCATGTGGTGTACATTCATTTAAAAATGAATAAACATTTCTTGGGGTAGAAATTGAATTGAAATTGGATGGCCTACATTAATTATGTATATGGATGATGACATATTTATGAGGACCATGATTCTAGTACTAGAGTTGGGAAACATGGACTACATAACCATGTGATGAATTGAGTCTATTGGGATATGATATTAGTGAAGTTTATTTTACATTCAAAGGAATGAATGTTTGGGTGATTCATTTATATATAATACAAATATCCTAAAATTTAGGGAACTTGGATGGAAAGATTTTGTGAGTTAATGGGGCATGTGTGTGTTTCTTACACTAGTAGTGTTTATCTTGAATACCTATTTTTAATCTTTTATAATGTTTTGCGTAATATCTGAGTGAAAATTTTGTTACATCAACAAAATGTGTGGGATGTATTTGGAGGATTTTATAAAAGGATTATATATCAACCCATTAATATTTTAGTCATGGATAATATTCATCTGTCCTTCACTATAATTTGGGTAATGAGAATAATTATTACTTATCAAGTGGGGCTCTATGACATTTCATTAATTGTGGATGATAGTGGGCCAATGGTGGTGGATGTGGACTATAAGATGGTGTTTCACTAGTTATGGAATTCCAATTTCCACCATTTGAGTATTTTGGCCCCATAAACATATTTGGAACATTTTTTGTTTTTATGAAAAGTTTTAATGTTATTTTATGTCATTAGAATTTTTCGTATCCATTACAATCAAAATTATCTATATTTTTCACTAGATTTATCCTATTATACATGGTTTCAAAATCAATGATAAATTTATTCCAATTATATTGAATAACATTGGTATTTAATACCATTATTTGGTGTATGAATGATATAATAAGATAGGTGGAATTATAATATAGTCCATGGTGGTGGATCATGGTTGAGATGTTTTAAATTATATCATTTTGGTAATGTAAATTAGTTGGGAAGGTTATAATGGAGATATGTTGTATCATGATATAAAATTAATGAATTACAAATGAATTAATAACTCATTACACCAAACATCATGTTTCTATAGTAGGTTAGGTAAAAATATTATTCATGAATACTTTTAGTGATTTCATCACCCCCTATTTTTTAGTTTAGATGATAAGAATTATTTTTCAAGAATTTTTAAATAGACATCCAACATGAATTTTTAAATCATATTATATTTTTTCAAAATAGATTTTGAAAAATTAGTAATATAAATTTAATAGGTGTATGGTGTACATTAAATAAACAATTACTTAATGGTTATATGGTTACAAGTTATTTATTACTATATCTTATTCCATTAAAATAGTAAAATATCATCAACTTGAAGACCTAGAAATTTGTAACATGGTGTCACTTAAAATGTGGTTCCACCAAACCAATAGGACAATAAGGCAATCATACGAATTGTTTTCTTTTTTATTAATGTTTTAGAATGAGGATATCATTCCAAGGAAGTGTATTATGATGAATAATCATTTTAATTTCAAATGGATGTAAACATGATCATTCATTTTTATTTTAGATCTCTATATATAGAGGAATGAATTTTATTGAAACATAAGACCATAAATTTCATTAAACTTCAATTGAAATTAATTTGTTGTTAGTAGTGTATATTAATAAAGACATGGAATGTTAATGGTGTGATCTATAAATATATGTTACCACCGATCAAGGACTTACATGGGAAACATCATTAGAAATCATAAGAAAAATGTATATTTATAAACATTTTGAGTATTAAGGAATATATATTCCCCTCATAATATGAATAGAATCAATCAATTATTGACATTAATCTTGATTTACATATCATTATTATTTTTCAAAAGAAGTTATAGATAGTGAGTAATTCAAAGTATATATGTTTGAGTTTTTTATATAACATGTTTTTTAAAATAATATTATTATATTTTATATTGGTAATTATATTTTGTAGGTGAAAAATATTGTGGTGGATGAATATGAAATTATTTGGAATCTTAGTGCTAGGAAAAAATTATCCATCCTAGTATTAGGTATAAAATCTAGTGGACTAAAAATGAGTATAATGTAATATACCATTGAGTGTAGGAGACCACTAGACATAAAATATACATTTTAGTTTCATTTCCACCATGTCATGATAAACAAAATGTATATCCCAATTATGATTAATTAGATAGTATAAAATAGAGATTTATGACAACATCTCTAAAATTTTAGAACAATGTTTAAGTGGTTAATAAGAAAAATAATTATTATTCTCCACTAATTTCAGTTAATAATATTATTTATAATCAGTCATAGGCCTTTGATTTATTATTAAGATGTGTTTGTAGATACATTATCATCCTCAATATCAATTATTTAATAGTGATTCATTTTAAACCACAATATACCATCATATACCATATCAGTGTTTAAAAGGGAGTAACCTAGCAGGGGATGACAATAACCAATTTCTGGGAGATGTGGTTTGTGAAAATGATAAAACATGTCCCTTACTAATTCATGATTATTTTATTATTGGTTTATCCTTTCTAGATGTATTGGTTGATACTAGTTCATACAAAAATTTTATTTTTACTAATGTGGTAAACTAGAGAAGTTTTATGTAGATATAATGCTTCCTGTCAAGATAATCAATACCCATCTATAGAATCGTGAGTTAAATAGATTATAGGGTACATCATGATCAATATCAATGGAAGAATAATAGTTCTTATGGTAGTTTATTTTTTGTGAAATCGATTTCATTGATATTATTTTTATATAAGTAGTTTGTACAATTTTGAAAATAAAATTTACTATTATGGTTTTGAAGATACATTAACACCTCCTGATGAATGTGTACATAATTTTAGTGGGGAATTGGATTTGAATAATTTAAGAGTGAGGCCTCAAATAAATTTTTTAGGAACCATCTCATCATTTTTAGAAATAATAATATAGATTGATATTGATAAAATTGATGTTAAAGAACATCATATCATAGTATACAAATACAATTATGTTTTTTTTGAAATTCATTAGATTTATACTGGAAGTGTCATGTTTATAATGATATTAAAAATTATATAAAAGATCAATATTTATATTCCATAATTTATAATGAAAAAATAATATTTTACCATAGATAGACATCATATTAGTTAAATTAAATGAAAGAGGATTTCTATTAATGCATATAACATCGTCGACATCTATTTTATTATAAAGAATAAAATGGTAAACTTGATCATATTATGAAAATAAATTTACATCAACTTCCACAATTAGATTATTTCATTAATCAATTGAATGGATCCATGTGGTTCACTAAAATATATCTTACATAATGATGCACCCAACTTCTTGAAATTAAATTGATATTATAAATAACTTTTTTATAAGCTACTAAAAATTCCATAAATACTCGTAAAATCTATTTGGTCATTCATATTAACTAAATTTATTCATGTAATTAATAAACAACATCTTTCATATATACATGGACTCATTTTCTTTTGAATTTATTGATTAAATCATCATATACTCTCCAAATAATGAACATCATTAGAGGTTGTATAAAAAATTTCTGAGAAAATTTTCAAACCAATACCATTATTATAAATTTTCATACATTTAATATTTGATAAAAGAAGTTTCATTCCAATTTCATTAATTTTGAAAATTAGTAATATTAAATTTTTTGAGAAAATTGAAGTTGTAATTTCATGATTGTTGAAAAATATTGTATACAACATGTATGGTTTTATATTCAGAGATTCTTATTATCTTCAATGCATAAATGATTTATAACATATGACATCCAAAATTAATACACTACCAAATAATCATTTTCTATCCCATTAATGACATAATTTTATAGAATCAATCATGTACCATTTGTATTGTCATTGCTGAAAGATATCCATATCATTATAGAAATCTTATGTGCTCCCATTTCGATTATGATGGATCGATATCTACATCAGGATCTGTTCTCATGAATTATAATCATGTAATACAATATAGATTATGACATTTTCATTCATAAAAAAATAACTTCACGCGTTGTGACCTTAAATTATCCACATTGGTCCAAAAATTTAATGCTTGGTCAAACTGCCTCATTGGTTATATGTTCACTACATTTATTGATAAAAAATAATGAATCACATTTTAACACATTCATAAATGATCCTCAATATGGGATATTGGATGGAATACCTCAAACTATTTAATAATAAACTGGTAGATATACGAATTAAAGGACATTTATTGGCTGATACATTGATTTTTAAGTCATAGAATTATGTTATAATAGAAAATTGAGATTAATGAAAATAAATTTACTTAATAACATAGATTTATTTAGATTCCATTGAGTATAATTTATTTTTTGTATTCTTCCATATCAATCATTCTTATGAATTTGTTGAATATTTGAAGGAGGTTCATTGATTAGACAATTATTTCCATACTTTCATGGGAAACCATAATGGTATAGAGATGATTGATGTATGGAAGGGGACATAAATTTCATATTTATTTTTCAAAAAACAAATAATGGTTTATTACGTTATCTGATAACAACTATTTTAGGTTTATCAACATTCATGGTGTTTTTCCATAAATTTAATAAAAATTGTATAATGAAATTAATAAATGTTTAAGGAAATTTCTTATAAGGAGACCGGTGTAAAATTATGCATGTATGTTCTTGGCCTATAAAATAGTAATGGTTGAGTGAAACAACCCACTGTAATTTTATATTAAGTTAAAATACCCATTTAGTGATGCATGAAAATTTCCATGGACATTGTATTGGTTTCAGGAACAACAATGGTGCATAATGTGTTATGGAAAATTTATCTTTTCATCGTAATCAATAATAAATATGATATGTAAATCAATGTGAAACATTATCACCAAGATAAATTAATCAATAATTAATTTATTAGATAAAAATGGACCCAAAACACATGATCACTATATTAATGATTAAAAATTAATTTAAATAATTATGGAATTTTGTTTCAATGAATTATTTTATTGTTAAGGACTCCTAACAATTTCCTTACACTATACCCTCGTTGAATTTTCAATATGATGTATAGATAACCAACATTATTCATTTAAACATTCTCCAAAAACATTTAAATGTCATCATAATAATATATGGGTTCTAGTGTATAAGATCCTAATAAATTCATAATTATTATTTGATCACCGCATGAGTCATATTATAAAGCATTCCTAATGATAATTCAATAATATAGAGTGGTGGTGACTTAGGATCACACTCCATTCATAAAAAGTTTTCATAGAGAGTGATCTCACTAGGGATTTGACAATGTTATTCAGGTGTTTTAATTCCACACCAAATGAAATGAAAATAATCTTTAAAAGTAATATAATTTAATTTAAATGAATCTAGGATAATAAATTGATAAATTTACATTTTCACTCATTATTTCTGTAATACATGTAGAAATCCAAATAATATATATATATATATATATTAATATTTTTTTGACATGTAAAAAACAAAATATTTATTTAAATATTATTTACTCAAATAATATTTAATATATCTTATTTATAACATGATTTTTATACTTGGTCTATCATTCCTCCACAATATCCATCATTCCTAAAATAATGACTACTAATTTATAAATATATATCTATATATTATTCACCATAATTAAATTAATAACAAAATAACAAAATAAAATATAAATATTTATTAAATATTCATCACATAAAATATTATCTAGAATATCCAAATACAAAAAACATTCGACCATGAAAACATGAATAGTTATTAAAACACAAGTAATAATAATATTTTCTTAAAGTGAAAAATTATAATATTATCTAATAGATGTTTTATATACACTTAGTGTGTGGCCCTAAAGGCCCCTTTCTTAGTGGAATTACGTGAAGTAACTCAAATACCACGGTTATGGTCTAGAAAAATTTCTATGAAACCATATAAAATGAATTTAAAGTTAGAATGAAAAAATCCATCATACAGATTCTTACACTATAACATAACTCTTATATCATCATATATATATCAATAATTTTATATGATTGTTCCATCAAACTATTTTCTAATTTTATAATTTATTAACTTTTTTAGACTTTAACATTCTGATTAGACACCATGTATATGAATTTATTTTGACTACATAACTCTCATTGAAATAGAAAATTACATTGTCTAAGATATAATCTTCTATTTTAGAAAATAAGGGACAAATACTTTCTCATATTATTCATTAATTAACTATTATTTTTCACCACAAAATTTCTAGTACATCTCTAGGAACATATTTCATCATGATTTTCATAAATACATCAATTTACATTAAAGATATCATCCATTAATAATAAAGCTAATTAATAAATATCAATTCACATTTCCAAAGATATTTCCATTGAATGAAATATGTACATGTGATTTCTCAGATCACATATTGGATTATATTAATATAATAAACTAAAAAGTACCAATTATGTACAATATGATACTTTCACTAACTTTCCAATTAGTCTACACACATGATATCATATATCATTTGTGTCTGTAAAAAAATCTCACGTGGAAATGAAAACATATTTAAGAATTATACGACTGTACGTGTGGGATCAAATAATAATGGGGAACTTATATGTCTTTTTAGTGTAACTTCTAAACTGAGGACATTATCACATAATATGTTATGTATAGAAATTATCATAATGTGATGATTAGTTTTTTAATATTTAAAAAATTAATTATTTTAATTGTATTTTAGATTTAATTTGGAACTTGGGTACAAGGTCTAATATAATATTTGTTTCACTATAGAAAACTATGAACATACTTTAGTGTTATAGATCTCTTGTGATACTAATGCTTCTAGTGATTTAATGAATTAGTCATGTGGTCCACTACATTTTCTTCCATGTAATATCTACATACTATATCATTACACCGATGTGTAATGTCCCTCAGGATGTGATAGTTATGGAGTATGGGATATATCAATTATCACTACATTAGTTCTTTAGGAGGATCCAACACATCACTATTATCTAAATATAATTTGATAGGTTCATTACAACAAGGTATGACATCACACACCTATGATACTTCTCATATCAAATGGGATTCTATGGCCACATCCAAAGCAGCTATATACCTAGAATCCATTATATAATTAGAGACAACCAACTACATTAAACTCCCTCAATTCCTACCTCCTCGTCTCATAATATAAATATTTCATGAATATGATTTCATACTGTTATGAACTATTTGAGAATTTCTATTAGTATGAACAATTATTGTCTAGATCCTCATATCCCTTGTAAACTAGGTGCATATACATAGTTATCCTCATGAACATATAGTATACATAATTGAAGACCGATGTTGTTCACTAGTATCAACTTCTTATTTTCCTAACATATTCAATGCACATTCAATCTCCATTATAATACATAACATAAAATTATTGTTAGATTCAATCATAAAAGTGTGTGAGATATTAATCATTCCCTTAATCTACGATTATGACTAAAGCTATATTTTCATAGAAGTATTTATAACATGTGACAATGAAACTGATCCCCTCATATATATTACACAATTTATTTATTTTATATATTGTTAAAATATATTTCATGGCCTATTGCATTCATCCACATGGATCTACCACAAATATTATAAATGCCTATAATGTTGTATTACTCCACTATGTGAATAATGGAGAAGAATTTATTTAACCAAACCTTAACAGACTCTAATACAACTATGTAATTTCCAATAAGTTATATTTCATCCACATATACTTTTATAATTAAATCATCATTTGTAAAAAAACACTAATAACCACACGGCTCACATTTTATCACAATGAAGTAAGGTTATTTAATAAAATTATTGAAATGAATAATCCATGAGCTAGATGCTCATGTTATTGAAAAAATGGTTCACTGTAAAATTTATAACACATTAGAATCTAATTGGGTTTGAAACCATTATGGTTATGACATATATACATTTTACTAAAGGTTAAAAGTATGTGATGTTGTTCTTTTATCCAACTACTATATTTTATAGTCATGGTAATATGCTATTATAGGTAAATTTTTTATGGATTTAAAAAATTTTCTTGCATAAAAAGATTCAACATATTTTATTTCATAACGTTATTTAAACTATTTACTAGATAGACATATAATATGAGGACATAAAATGCATTACATGTCCAACTTTCTATTTAATACCCATTTTCACCCAATCTAATTTATATAAACTGAATTATCTTCCTAAACCCAAACAAGGTTTTGATAAATATAATCCATTTTTGATTTGAGGGATTCATTCCATCTTACATATATTGAAAACTCATCTTCCTATTTTGAGGATAAATGTTCATTATTTTATGGAAATAATTAATCACTATTATTTTTTTCTAGAATGAAATATATATATCATGTTATATTATGTATAATGTGGTCCTATGAAGTACATATATTTCAGGAAATAATTAATCTATGGAGACATCTATAATCTATTCTTATACTAACTCTAGTGTATTATCCGTATTAGCTTCATTTATGTCATACTTTTTCCATTTTCATTATTGAGGATGTGTCCCCTATATAAAAATACATCATTTGTACAGAAATCAATGTTCATGTATGATTGGTTTATTATATATTATTACACACTTTTCATATGATACCCAATAAAGATACATATTGTATCTAAGGTTGTATTTACGATTTTAAGGAATCCTTACAAAATTCCACACTACCTCATACACATGTATGCGATCAAATGGGTTTCTATAGACTCTGTAACTCAATGGGAATTCCATTTGACTCTTTATTGGGTACACAAATTAATGTTTCTTATGTGATCTTCAATTCATATACCTATAATGAAATTAGATGTCTTTTATGAGTCATTTACAACTATACAATGTCTTTAAATTTATGGTTCCTCCTTTAACTAAGACTATTATATTGTAGTCTGTATAATAGTGTGTGTTGAAAGGAATTTCAAAATCAGATATAAATATGGTATACTCTACATTAATATATTCACCACCAAAATCAAATCGATGTTTCTTTAAATTCATTCAATGTGGATTCTCTACATAATTAATGAATGATTAGAATTTATGAATGGATTGGATCTTATTTATCTCAAACTATACATAGCTATTTCTACTATTGTTATTAGTAAATATTTTGAAGTAAGAATTTTGATCGAATTGTCTTATTGGAAGGGGTCCACAAACATCAATGAGTACCCATAAATCGAAGATTTGAGACTAATTGAAACATAATAATAAATTCTTATTTTTGTTTTTTATTTTTCCTGGTAAACATGTATGAAATATTTCTGTTGGTATTACGTCTAATGATTCTAAATATACATATTTATATTTCCTGGAATATTCTTCTCAATTAAAAGTCTGATATGGTGATTCCATAACTTGGCGTTATAAAATTGATGTGAAAATGATTAATTTTTACTTTATATTAAATAGGATTTGTAATTTTATATATATATTTCTTTATTTAAATGTCCCATACCATAAAATATACAATATTTTTAAAAGAAATAACTTTTATTTCCAAATATGAAAAAAAGAGAATATGTATATGTGATTTATAACAAAATTATTATTTTATAATATTATTTATAGAATAAATTTTTTTTAGATAACAATATCATCAATGTTATGAATAGAATGTGGTTTCCCCAATGGAAAGAGTATCCATCCTCACATCATTTGCCTCCCACATATCCACTTCCCTTAGAAACTCGTTCAGATTCTACTTTGTTCCTATATCTAGATGCATATGTTATCACTATATTATATATATGACACTCAATGTGTAGATATAGATAATTAAACTCATTAAACAACACACCTTCATCATTCAATTACTTCTCAGTTCAACTCCACTTATAGTGGACATGTTTTCAACATAAAGCACACACTGAATCGTCTTCTTTCACCAACCATCATATCTAACACTTTTTTATGGATGGGTATTTAATGATTTGGACATTTTATGAGTCTAAAAAAAATTCATTTTAATCACATTTATTTTTCATTATAAGGACCACATGTTTTCTATGATCAATGTAATTATCAACTAGGTGAATGAGAGTCTGGAGTTCAAAAATAATATTATAATTATTGATCATGTTATAATTAACTATAATTCTGGAGAAGGACTACAATAGTGAGAAATTTATTACAAATATTCCCATCATATTTGGGAGTGCAATTACCATGATTTATATGTGTTTAATATAGACTGTATGTGTTATTACATGAGTCCTCGCTGGAACAGAATCTCTATGTTTACATGTTATAAGTGAATTAGAGATCATACATCTCTCTTTTCCAACATTCTCATGAAAATGAATATAAAAGTTATATATCATGCTATATGCATATATTTCCTTGTTTTTCTTTAGAAGATAATTGATAATTTATGATAACATTAAACACTGGGAATAGGTGGAAGTTCAAAAGTGTTACTCATTGAGATGAAAATTCTCCTCACTGTCATTCTAGTTAAGAATATCAAGAATAGTTTTTTTGAACACATATTACTTTCTTTATTATTATCGGATAACATGTTATAAATCCTTCCATTCATGAAAATTAGTTAAAGTGGGATGTGTATGAATCTCATCTATGGGTCTATTTGATATGATGAAATGAATAGTTTTTAAAATTTATAAAATTAAAATGTGTATAATTTTGATTCATTATCTGAATAAAGTATAAAAATAAATATTATACTTTTTAATCATCAATAATTTTATCATAAAATATTATCCCTCAATGTTGGATTTGTATCATCATCTTTAATGAAAAATAATGAGGCAAAGACCCACATATCCATTCTCAGAACCCATACATGGGGCTGAAATGTTATTTTATGGGTTTTAGGTTGAAAAAAAAATTTACAACGACATTAAATCCTAGTTCCATGATCTATTTAGTTGAATCCCCATACTAAAATCCTATGATTGTATTTAGTTAAACATTACATCTAATTTAATTCAAGCCCTTATTTTTCAATCAATAATTGACGTGATGTAAGTTACAAAAACCCAAAACATCATGTTATAATTCCCTAACAATTGAAAGAACCCATTCATGGGTCGATCAAACACTTTGACATCTAGTTTTAATTGATAATAAGTAATAGATGTATGTAAAAATTAAGTGTATATATATATAATTTAGGGGTTTATAGAATGATGATAAAAATAATTTTTTTCTATATTAAATTAATAATAACATTAATTTAATTTATATTAGGTATTATCAATGTTTCAGATATTTTTTATTCTTTAGTTAGTTTATTTTTGATATATCTTGAATTATTATAAATTCCTTAATTAGTATGATTATAAAAAAGAAACATAAATTTATCAAAACAACTTGATAGATATAAAATAATAATTATTTCTGACCTTGGGCTTTTACTAAGGGATAGTTCACATATAAGATGATAAACTAATCATGGTCCAATGAGAAAAAATACAATGAACCATGACTTGGTTCGTGTTGCACATTCCTCATATACACCCATGTACCAATTTCATTGGATTTTCCTAGGATCAAAACATTAAGAACCTCTCCTATATTTTGGTATCCATCTAGTATAAATTAATTTTTTCACATATCGGTGAGGGGAAACTATGTATCAGATAAGGGGATTGAATGACAGGAAAATATTGGAAAACATTCCCTTAAATAATGACATGAATGATGACATTAAAGAAATTATTTATTTTTTATAATAAATAACAAGGTATCCAATCGCATTAAATGTTTTGGTATGTACCCATTATCATAGACATAATTGAAAAATATCCCATATATTAAAATTAATATTCAATAATAATCAGTATTATTTATGATAAATAGAGCTAGAACTAATTAATTATCATCATTAATTAGTATATTCTATTATCTCAATTCTAATCTTAACATTCTTGATATTCTAATCTATGGTAAATATTAAAAAACAATAAATCTTTTACAATATTAACTAAATAGAAAACATGTACATTTAAGGAAAAATATTGAGTACTCATCTAAACAACCCAGTGTGTATTATATTATTATAATACATGTGAATATTACTTGTAGAATACATGACATATCTGGAAATTTATTGGTGTGTTTTTAGTCAACTAAATGACACATAAAAAAACATATATTAGTAACTTGTTTTATTTCAATGTTAACCAAGTAAGGAATTAATTATGAATTATAAATGATATTTAATTACAAACATTACACAAAAATATTTTTTTATTTTCAAATTTTAATAAAAAATTGATTCTAAATACAATAATATTGATGTGGTTCAGTAGGTAAATATAAGTAATAAGGGAACATGTGAAATAATTATTTTCTAAATATAACTATAATAATAAATATGAAATCAAAAATATTAAAATGTCTATGAGTAATTTATTTGACTATTTTAATTCCTGGTGATGGGTTACATATATATTAAATATTTAATTAATAATTATGAAGGATTTTTATAAAATAATAATTTCTAGTAGAACCTAGAAATTTCTACTTGTCTAAATCTAGATATCAATAAGGAAAATTTAGTTAACAAATAAACATCACATCATTATTCTATAATAATAATTTTATGTTTATTTTAACTAAATAAACATAATTATTTACAAAACATTATTCTCAAAAAATATTCTATTGATGAACTAGTGATTTAATATATATAATCAATAAAACAAAAACAATTATTAATCCACATGTGTGAATAATATTCAATTAATATGTTAAATATTAAAACTATTTAACTGAGGATATGGATAATTATTTTGTGTGATCCTTTTGGACCATTTTATAGTTGAATTTAGGAATGTTATATTGAACATAAGAGATAGTATATTGAAACATGAAATTCCACCCATAAACAAATATTTTTATATGAAAATGACATAAAACGAATCATGGATTCTTAATATGTAATATAATCTCTTATATCATAATATCAATAATCAATAAGGATATATGTGGCCACCATGAACCAATGTTTCCCATGTACCTTTCATTGAAATTTTATGAAATGAGTTATTTCACAGAACACAGTGGAAATTGATTTATCAAGGAGTTATCACTTCCATCAAAGGGTATAATATATCAACATCCATTAAAGAAGAGGTGAGAAAAATCTTATATCATAATATTCAATGGTGAAGTTTTACTCATGACACAGCCAATATATTCTATATCACTACAAACATAATCAATCAAATTTTTATCCCTAAATACCTTTAAATTACTCATAATATAAATTAATAATAATAATATAGTCAAATTATCTATAAACACTTCCATATATATATATCCAATGAAACAATGAAATGTTGATTTTATACTAGGAGGTATCATTCTCATAATCTCGTACAATAGAAATGATGAAGATTATAAACCATGATAAGGTTCTTGAATTTTTTATGAGTCTCAACACATATCAAAATATATCAGTTATGTCCCTAGAATTTTTTCATCAGGCTATTTACCATATATTTCGAAATACTGTCATGGAACTTCTAGCCTCTCCACATAGTGGGAAACTCCTATAAACATTCAGTATCACAAATAATCATAGGATATTATAAAATACTATGTCATATAGAGGAATTATAATGATTTGATAATAAGAAAATTAATATTTATATCTACACAAATTTAGGTAATAATAATGTAAATAAACATTTGAATTAAGGTACTAACTCTAACAATTTATCACTGGTTTCTAAATGATGCCTTATAAACACTACTACATCTTTAATATTGTAGAAAATATCACTATGTCTACACACATAATTATAATAAAATTATATTTTAGTATGTCTCTTGTATAATATTTATATTTTGGATGTGGTGATGATTTATTTGGTTTTTTTATCTATTGCCTCAAAGAATGACACTGTTAATTTTATAATCTATATAATAATCCATTCAAATATAGGTGCTTATGAGTAGAATATACCATTCTAAAATATAATTGATATAAAAATATATAATCCTAGAACGGGAATGCAGATTTAGAGCATGCCTAATAGACCTCAATAGTAGATTAGATGATTATTTTTATTTAAATGAAATATCACATAATAATTGATAATAAGAATCCATATATATGGATCTATTTGATGAATTTATAGGAAAAAAGGCCATTCCCCACTATTCTGGTAATATATAAAGGAAACCTAAATAAATGAATCATTTCTTATTCATGATCCTATCAATAGAATATAATGGTCATGAAACTTTTAGAAATTTCTATGTTCATCTTGAAATAAGTTGTGGATCATCATTATAATTATTTATTATTTGATGTGGGAGACCATGTATTGTTGGGACTATATTTAATGTTAAGTCTCTGTCATCTATGTATGAAATATAATCTATCTCCTTGATCTATTAGACCATATTAGAATCTTAATCATATTAATGATTTTTCATATCAGATGGATTTAACAATGAGATTTGGTTGACTTCATTATTTTTGACAATAAATATTAACTAATAAACTACCATCCCAAACCGGATCATTTGACTATTTTGTGTCTCTATCCACATGGTCAATACACTTCATTTATCTAAATCATGATTAGTTTTTTTGATAGTCATTAAATGATAATTTATGAATTATATATTTTCTCTTTTTTTGGGTTTTATAACATAAGGTTCAGTTTTATAATGATAAATTGGATTGCAAGATGGACTGAATTAATAGTAGACTAATCGTTTCAATGACACCACTAAACTCCATCATTCTGAGGAATTATAATCCAATGGTGAAGAGAATTTTATACCAGTGATATAACATATTATGTGAATTCATTATTAATTTTAATCTATGATTAGTTTTTGTGTATTTTTTGTGGTCTTAGATAGTTATCATAGGATATGGCGATTTTTGGATGATAATACTGTTGATTCCCCATTCTGTGAAATAATGCATGATGTACAGGTACTCATATTGGATGGAATGGGGGTCACTAGATAAGATTCTAATTGTATCATAGTTTGTTTAGACCATATGATTTTTTTTCTATAATTAGGTTTCATATATGTTGTATTGTTGTTTCCCAGACCTTGTGGGACAATATTGCATTCCTAGGATACAGATAAAAAAACCATAATAGTATGAACATGGATGTGTAAATCATGCATTCAAGATTCAAATGATATTAAATATCCCTAAAGTAAGAAAATAATTATATTATTTCCCTATAACCCTCATTTAATAGGTCCTTACATGTTCTATTATCCTAGGGGATTAATTTGAAAATTTTCATGATCCTCTTAATTTTTTTTCTCCACCTCATTGATTCACAACGTTTTTGACCAATGGATCAATTACAAAACTCATCTCTCTAATTTTTACCTATTATCCTATTATTTTGTTTTTATTTTAAACATATGTTATTGGATGAAATACCTAGATCAAGGGAATATGATATATTTATGGTGGATTTTCTAGACCACATTATAATATGGTTTCATGATACAATATCAATGATGGTGTTCTATAATTTCATTATATTTGGTAGGAGGATTCCATATCAATATCAAATGTTCAAGAACATAATGCTTTATTTGTTTTAAAAATTATATGATTCATTTTTTTCATGGATGAACCTTGGTAGAGTATCATTTTAGTATTTCCTTATAGATGATTGGTTTATAGAAATAATGGTATTTTGATATTACCATAACATTATTGAATAATTTATTCAAATGTATTTGGATTTATAATTTTATGATCTTTAGTGGGAGTAAACCTAATGATGGAATGGATTAGTGTGTGTTCATAATGTATAGGGTTGGTGCATTGTTGATTTGGTATTTACTCCATTGTCTAGAGTTGGTTCACATGGATTGATCCATTACGTGAAAACTTCATAAAAGAGAGTCAAGATTTACAAATTAGTTTTGGTCATTCATATTAATATTTATTTGGTAGATTCATATAGGTTATATGTTTTCCACCGTAAAGGGATAAGTTATTTCAGGGATTGGGTGCATAAGTTTTTGATCTTAGTGAACATGTGTGTATGTTTTTGTCTTATAGTATTTGTGTTCAATACTTTCATGATAATTAATATTTATAACTAGTTTTATGTAATATTTCCGATACAATTTTATCTTTTTTAGAATTTAAGGGAAGTCATTATGGTATTTTTTACTAGGTTTATAAAGTCACATCTACATATTCATATTGAGGCATTTGTAAACCATTATAATCATGAAATGTTAGTGGGAGACAAATTATGGATTTTGTGGGGATCCATGTTATTGTAGTAGATGGGGAATGACGTTGGTATTTGGTGGAAACTATGGTATAGATTTTACTACTGTATGATGTTTGGAATTCTATATTTAAAAATATTTTGACTTTTCATTTAATAGATTTAGTGGATATAACTTTGTTCAATGCGTGTGTTGTTATTGTTTTGTTATGTATTATAAATATATCTAAAATTTTATCATTTATCCATCTAAATATTAGCATTATAGATTTATCAAATTATGTCGTTTCATATTCTATAGTAAATTATCCCCAATTATTATTTTATTCCAACAGAATTTGTGTTCATTACATTTATTCCAATGCATACAACTATGCATAATTGTATTGATATCTAGTCCAGGGTGAGGTATTTTTTTTGGAATCTTATATAGATCCATATGGTATTACATCTCTCACACATATAATTATGTATAATAAAAAAATATGACAGGTTTGATTATATATCATAAAAATATCTCATTGTTGAAGAGAATAATTTTCAAGGGAATACATTTCATTTACATTTAAATAAATAAATTAAAACTAGTTAATCGATTCTTAATATAATAAAAAAGTAGATTGAACCACTTATAATATCTTCAAAACCTAGAATAACAATTCACCATCGAGATATTTCATTTTATATAAAAAGACATAAGAATATATATCATATTTGGGTATACAGATTCTCAATATATAAAAAACATGAAATTAATTAATAAACAATTTATAAAAATATGTAAATGATATAACGTACGGGATGTACCCACAATATATTCGAAAGAAATTCATGTTCATCCATTAACATAAAAAATATATCATCATTGAATAAAATAATAAAATAATTAACAATGTGATAAAACACTTAAAGCATCAATCCATGAAAAAATAATAGTCTAATTAAAATAAAAATTCTATTAAACATTTCCTTAAAATTACTACACCAATAAAAAAGACTCACATTGGATTTCTCACAACCTTCACCTGTTTTTTTTGGAAATACCAACCAAATATACAATTCATATGTCTAAATGCCACCATTAAAATAATAAAAAAAACTAAATCACACTAAAAGATATCATTTGTTCACAAATATTATACTTATGAATTTTTTTACAATTCATTATCTATTCCACCATTAGAAATTAATATAAAAGATAAATTAGGGATCCCTATTGTGATACATTATGAAAATAAAATCATTCTATATTAAATAATTAAATTTGTCACGACCCATCCTCGGGGCCGGTTCCGTGGCTACCCCAAGCCCACCTTCAATAGGCTAGGGTCTGACGACTAGCACCGAAGGCGTAAATACCGATAAAAAGGTAAGGTGTTGCCTTTATGAAACGTAAAAACACACAACCAGAGTACAAGCGGAATCAAACACTACGTAAGCAGTATAATAAGTGTGATGAAAGTAAAAAGGGGCTGGAATACAATCACAACAATAAACTACAAGGAAAATACAAAACAACAGGAAGGTGTCAAGCTGCTCCTGGTTCATCCTCTGGAGTTCCTACAAGAAGGGTAGTTATAGATGGCCACCTCATCTCTCCACATTTGTCTATCACCTTTGGGTACCATCTCATCTTGAAGTCTATCTTCAGGTACCGTCCTGCTCTACATGCCTCAACCACGATTATTGTTGTCCCCCATCTGCATCCAACCCAACGATTTGTGGGAATAGCCCATGTAGGGGTGAGTATAATGATACTCAGTAGGGACCCCAAGACCCTCAATGTCTCACTAAATCCAAAAAGGATAAAACACAAAGAAATATCTCAGTAGATAACCTTCACATAGGTATATGCCCATACATATACGTAACACATCTCAATCATGAGATAAACATAGAGGTCATTGACTCAGCTCAAACCAGGATTTTCATTAATGATATAGAAACCAAAACAGCTGAAGAACTCCTCCTCTATCGAGTACAGTGATCCTATCACGACACTGAGGCGCTGCTCAATAACCTTAGACTGCCGAGGTACTCCCCCTTTCGAGTACCGCGGGTCTACCACCCCAAAAATGTAGTGCTCCTCACCATGGGTCTGTCGCCCCAACACAGTAGTGCTCCCCTTAATAGCCTACAGTGGTACTCGTTCTATCATGTACAGTGGTTCTGCCTCCCCAACACAGTTGTGCACCCCACCATGGGTCTGCCACCCCAACAAAGTAGTGCTCCCCACTAAGCTAATCAAGTCACTCCGAATCGAATCAGACAAGCACTCATCATGTCTTAGACAACTATAAGGTCTTCGTACTCTGTACGATCATCTCTGGGAGGGTTCGCTCCACGAGCTACTGGTCGATACTTCAAAGTGCCACATAATCTCACGTGGAAGTATCTCAAAGGACTGCCTCATCATAGGGGTCTCAACGCAACAGATAGTACGTCAATCAGACACCCGGTTGGTGAAATATTATCCTTTCTGTTTCAAGGACCCAGTTGGATTTCGGGTAGAAACCTCCCTGACCATATCTCTACAGTACCAAAACCTCAAGTGGGATATTACAAAAGGACCATCTCATTATGTTTAATTCAACGTAGTTGACGTCACGTCAATCAGACATCCGTTACTTAAGTTATAAGCGTTTCCGTTCCGAGGGCCCGATTGGTTTTGAGTTAGAACCAACCCACCATACCCAAACTTCACCAAAAACTTGAGTTTAATATATTGAAACTACTGTCTTGATCCGAGGAATCCTACACAACTAATGGTGATTTGATCAGTGGTCCACAACTCATGTTATGGGAATTTAACAGAAAAAGATCCGAAAATAGGGGGTCTGGGCCCTGTCCGACCCGGCCCAACACCCCCTGGGTCAGCCCGCACTGGGGTGACCTGACCCGGGTCCCGATACGGCCCGGTTGGGCACGGCCTGACCCGGCTGGGTACAGCACGGCCCGACTGGCGCAGCCCGGGCTGTGGCGGGCGCGGCCCGACCGGGCTGGGCGCGGTCCGGCACGGCCCGACCCACGTGGCCGCCCGCACCAACATTGGTCTCCCTGAATTGAGAATCACACTTAGTACCCTTAACATTATTTCTTCACTAATATAAAATATCATTGTCTTATGTTCTGTGGTAGAATCGACTCCTCTGATACCATTTTTTCATGACTCATCCTTGGGGCCCGTGTCGTGACTACCCCAAGCCCGCCTTCCATAGGCCAGGGGCTGGCGAATAGCACCAAAGGCATAAATCCTGATAAAAAGGGAGGTTATTGCCTTTATGAAATGTAAACACACAAAACTAGAGAATAAGAGGAAGAAAACACTAATTAAGCAGTATAACAAGTGTGAAAAATGTACAAAGGCTCCATAATACAAGTCCAACAGTAAAGTACAAGGAGAAGACAAAACAACAGAATGGTGTCAAGCTACTCCTAGATCAACCTCCTGAGTTCCTACCTGAAGGGTAGGTACAGGTGGCCATCTCAGCTCTCCACATCCATCTGTCACCACCAGGTACCGTCTCGTCGTGAAGTCCACCTCCGGGTACCGTCCTTCTCTACAAGTCTCAACCACAATCAGTGTTGTCTATCGGCTGCATCCAACACAATGAGGTGTGTGCATATCTCGTGCAGGGGTGAGTATAACGATACTCAGTAAGGCCCCCGAGACCCTCAAGGTCTCACTAAGTCCAAAAAAGATAAAAAAAAAGAAATATCTCAACAAAAAACCTTTACATAGGTAAATGCACATACATATACCTAAGTTATCAAGTAACCCATCACAATCAATAGGTAAACACAAAGTTCATTGACTCAGCTCAAACCAGGATTTTCATTAATGATATCGAAACCACAACTGTTGAAGAGCTCTTCCACGGTCGAGTACAGTGATCTGGTCACGACACCGTGGTGCTGCCCACTAACCTTAGACTGCTGAGGTACTCCTCCTATTGAGTACTATGGGTCTTCCACTCCAACACAGTACAGCTCCCCGCCATGGGTCTGCGGCCCCAACACAGTAGCGCTCACCCTAATAGCCTACAGAGGTACTCCTTCTTTTGAGTACCCCAGTTCTGAAACCCCAAAATAGTAGTGCTTCACACCATGGGTCTCCCACCCCATGAAAATAGTGCTCCCCACTAGGCTAGTCATGTCACTCTGAATCGAATCGAATAAGCAGTCATGAGGTCTTACCCAGCTACAAGGTCTTCGTACACCATACGCTCATCTTTGGGAGGGTCCACTCCACAAACTACTAGTAGATACTTTCTATTGTCACGTAATATCATGTGGAAGTATCTCAAAGGACCACCTCATCATAGGGGTCTCAATGCAACAGACGACGCTTCAATCGGACACCCGGTCTGTGAGTTAATAGTCATTCCATTCCAGGGGCCCGGTTGGATTTCGCGTAAAAAACATCCCGACTGTATCTCAAAAGTTCCCAAACCCCATGTGTAGTATTCCAAAAGAACCATCTCATCAAAAGGAATTCAACATAGTCGGCGACACGTCAATCAGACGTCTGATCCTTAAGTTATAAGTGTTTCCGCTCCGAGGGCCTGGTTGGTTTCGAGTTCAAACCAACACATTTGTACACAAACTTCACCGAAACCCTGAGTGTAATATACAGAATCGACCGCCTCGATCCGAGGAATCCTACGCCACTAACGGTGCGTCGATCGCAGGTCCAAAACTCATGTAATGGGCGTTTAACTGAACAAGGTCAAAAAATTGGGGGTCTGTGCCCAGTCCGACACGGCCCAACACCCCCTGGGTAAGCCTGACCCGGGTCAGGCCCGGTGGGGCGTGGTCCGGCTAGGTTTGGCGTGGCGTGGCCCAGTTGGGTGCGGTCTAGCCCAGGTGGCATGGCCCAACCCACATGGCCCATGTGGCGAGCCGCTTGGCAGGCCGACCAGCAGGGGTGGCGGTGCCCAGTGGGGCCCACCCTAGCTGCTGATCGGGGTGGGGGGGGGGGGGGGGTACACCTCCCGGTTCTTCGAAACGGCCGGCCATGAAGGCTGACCCTTGTGTAACTGCGAGACCCCCTCATGTCCTGCCTCTTGGTGGCATCAGCAGTCGGCACAGCCGGCCGCCCTTCCAGATCTGCCGCGAACATAGGCTGCAGCTCTGTTCAATGGACGTGGCGCATCGGCGCCGCTCCCCACAGCCGTGAACCACCCCTGAAGCGGCCCATGTAGCTCCAGCGCGGCGCGATGTTGTCGCGCCCCTCTTTCGTAGCCCACCCCGGCCATGGTCTGGCTCTACTCTGCATGGCACGAAGGTGTCGCGCCTTTGAGGCGACCCACCAATCATGCGCTGAAGATCCGCTCGTGGTCAGCCCGTTGTCGGTCGATTCTTTACAGTCTGCCTCCATCGTCCACAAACAACGAATGATAGGGGAAGGGTCATACTATGTTCATGTTGTCCGAGAGCTTCCTCTTCAAGATGATACCATGCGCTCAAAGGAAACTCAAGAATTCAAGAATGATAATGACCGATATTAAAACATGAACATAACAACCCATACCTTGTTAATTGACATTGTACGTCGGGCGTCATGGAGATCGACGTCGTGGATATCGGACGTCGATTCCATGGACATCAGCGTGCATCTGAGGAGGAAAAGACGTCTTCTTACTTGTTGTGGAGATGATGAAGGAAGGAACATTGTCGTTTGAATTCATAGAGGGTGGTTGTACTCCTTTGGCTAGGCTGAAGATAGAAGGTGAAGATGACGTTCCTCGGAATTTGTTCGTTGGAACAATGGTGTTCTTTCATTGAGAGAAGAACACCCTTATCTAATTCTCAAGAGCTCCCCAAAGTTCCAACAGAACCCAAATCCAAAATAAAATAATAGCTAATCTATTATTTTATTCACACAAGCCATTCAAAATTCAAAATTCATAACACTTAATTAATTAATTGAGGTGATTCAATTAATTAATTAATGGATGTTGGATAAATTAATCAAGAGGGAGAGGGAGGAAAAGAATAGTTACACAATTAAAGAGGAGTTAACATATTAAATGAAAAGTGTTTGGGGAAGATGGAAGGATGGGTCTAGTGTGGGCCCCAACCTTCATAAAACATCACACGGGAAGTTGGGTGGTTATGGGCCCCACCAACAACTTCCCATGGGAGGGTTTAACTTCCAAGGTTACAAAATAAAATTGTTCAACAATTTTATTTATTTTAAATTAATTCCCAAAATAATAATTATCAACCATCTTAAAACACAACTGCAGTAAAGGTCCACTTAAGCAATTATCGGTGCTGCGAGTTCATCTGTTCCCTCAGATTTCAATTCCGATCACCAGTTCAAATGATAGAAAAACCCGCTCATTCGTTCACTGAACGTACCTGAGCTAAACTTTGGAAATTGATTCTAGGCCCACAGGGCCTTGGAATCAACTGCCATCAGAAGCTAAAGACTCGTAAATTTCCAAAGAAATTTGAAAAACAATTCCTTGAAATTTCAGGGTCTTAACAAAATTTAATTGGAATCATAAAAATATCTATAATCCTCATCCAATAAGGAGACTATAATATTATTGAAACATCATGTTAAAAACAAATCCCAATTTTATTCTCAGAAAACTGAGGTAATGATATATTCTCCTAAGTAATAGAATCCAAATAACATTCTACCACCCTATAGAACTAATTCAACATAAACCCTAAATTAAATTCCATGTTTATTGTAAACCATAATTTTCATAGATAGATAATATATATTATTAGAGGTATATTCCATATAAAACATAAATTTCCTTGCAATAAAAATATAGATATAAAATTTTTGGATGTATGGACAAGTAAACAAGTGGTTTATAAGTGAACGACATCATCACCCACTATGTTCTTGTTAAGAAAAACAGTTCTTATAAATATCATATAAAATAAATTTTCATAATATGGTGAATGGAAATATAATAAATTTTGGCCATAACAACATAGTAATGGTAAGAATAGAATATATGAACATGGGTATAAAGGT
Source organism: Viscum album (assembly GCA_963277665.1). Taxonomy (NCBI): domain Eukaryota; kingdom Viridiplantae; phylum Streptophyta; class Magnoliopsida; order Santalales; family Viscaceae; genus Viscum; species Viscum album. Next base: position 882,659,824 of record OY728166.1, read on the forward strand.
ATTGAAATATGATAATAATATTTTAAAAACATAACCATCTTATCAAAGATCACAAAATGCAATTTTTGATGAAATCGTGGTCCCACAATGGCCTTGAATCATAATGGAAACTATGATCAAAATAAATTTAATCATAAAATTTTCACAATACATGAAATTGTTTCAACACACAAGAAATGAAAAACTATTGTCAATTTTAATAATAATGAAAGAGAAAACATGTTACTCATGGGTAAACCAATTGTGTTCCGTCTTCATGTTTGAGTTACCCTATTTAATGCCATCTTTTTTTCTATGGATAACCACCCATTATAACATAAATTGATTCTAAAAGAAAATAATATTTTTGATAACATACAAGATATGAAACATTGATATTAATCAAACTACATAATATTAATATTTAAGAGTTCCAATTATAAACTAGACGTCAAAATATATTAAATGAATAGTATTAACCAAATTATTAACTACACAATTCTCATTCTCGTTTATAAAGTATTAAATATTTATATTAAAATAATTGTTATATTTTAATTAAAGTGATTTTATTCTTAAAAAAAATTATGTTTTCTTAAAAAATAATTTTTATTGCTTTTTAAAGGGGATTATTATACTAAATCTGTATTGTTTGTTTGAAATTTTATTTTAAAAAATGGATTTTATTTTTTTACTCCAAATTTTAATATTATCATTGAGTTATTTTTAGAATATTTGAACTATATTTGGTTTTCATGGAAGAGTGAAAATACTAATTTTTATTTTAAAATGTATTTTACATTCATGTATTTTGAAGGTCAAATAACAATTGGTATTTTTTTAAAATTTCAATTTTTTCATTTTGATATTATATAATACAATCAATAATTTTGACATTTGTTTTATACATTAATTTTTTATAAAATCATTTTATATTAAAAAGGTTAATTTTTCCGAAATCAAAGAATTTTTCGTTTGGTTTTATAGATTAATAATTAAATTAATTTCTCAAACATCAGAGTTTTTAATATTGAAAAATGAATTAATTACATATAATTATATATTCTAATTTTTTTAAATACACAACATTTATTTTTGGACAATATGAATAGTAATGATAATAATTTTTATTACCACTATAAATGGTAACTTGTGTAATTTATGTTAAAAATAAAAATATAAGAACTGTCAAATGACGCAAAAACATACATAAATATTATTTTAAAATTATATACCTTCCATATAAATCCAAGGGTATAATTTTTTATTCTTTTTGGACACCTAAATGAGATAATGATCTTTATATTAATTAATTTTATGATACATCCATCAAGCACACTGTTTTTTTTAATTTAAATTTTTTATACGGTTTTCTCTAGAGGGTATGTTCAACTATATATTATATTTGGTAGGATAATTTTCTTTCCTCATGGTATTATATTTTTAAAATTTATTTAAAAATAATTAACTTAAATACTGGGACAACAAAGATTAATTAATTAATTAAATAATTGAAAAATCAAATAACATTTGATAAAAAAATTGATGGCCGTTTAATTTTAAGGATAATATAATTACTTCTAAAATTTTATATGTTATTGTGATATTATTAAATTCAATATAATGAATAGTTCGGAAAATGTTATTATAGATATTTTTTTAGAAAATAATATTTTATTAAATGATCTGAATTTCCAATATATGTGTAATTTAGAAAACTTTTTATAATAAGGTTTAATATATTATCTAAATTCTATTTATGGATGATTTTTTCTTTTATTATAACTATATTGACCCTCAAATAGTATAAATCCATGTTGTCATGGTAAGAGTTAAAGGGGTTAAAATCCAACAATAATGGTAGAAATATAGTCCCCAAAAATATAATATTTATTTTATTTTGTTGTTTATATAATCAAAAGAATACATTCTAAATGAATAACTTATTCTACATTTTAATTTGAATATTTATTTATATTAATTTATTATTTTAAAAAATTATAAGAGTGCCCCAATGTTCTCCACTAAAAGGCAACCTATTGTACTCAATAATTGACAATTAGAAACTATATTGATCATGAAATTCAAAATCAAATACATTCTTAAAATCCATCACTACATTACACTAGTTATGGATTATGAATAATTTCAATATTAGAGGACATAAGGTGTTATATAATTGATGTTTTCTATTGAATATGTGTTGTTTTTATTTGCATGTATTTTTTATTTTTTATTATTCCATATCCCATAATAATTATTAATCCGTGATTATATTGGAAAAATTATATTATATTTATTATTTTTTATGTTAATTTCATGGAATATATCTGTCACCTATTCCATTAAATAAAAAATGAAACTATTATTTGTTTTTATGATAGACTATTGTAACCTAAACCGATGTAATATATTTTCCAAAAAAGTATATCAAAATATGTTATAATTATGAAATTAATGACTATATATGAAATTAATCAAATATTTATCTTTATTAAAATATAATATATCATTTTATATCTTACATTTCCATGCACTGGAAAAATTAATTGTTGTTTGTTAATAAGTGTGGACTACCACCTCCAACAAGCGATGTGAGGCATTTTTCCTTACGACATCACATGGATGAAACATATTTTTATTTTTAAAGATTTACTTTCATTGATATGATATTGTTAACATTATGGGAGAATAAAATAACCATTACCTTCTTTATATAATGGTTGTTCAAAAATTGAAATGCTACACGTTTTTATAAATGGCCTACCATATCAACAAATGTAATGTAGTTAATTTTTCATAACCATATTTAATTTATAGATTTTAAAGTATAATTTTTATATAAAAATTATAATCATTTCATGAGTAATATCCTGAATTTGATGGAATAATGACCTCTTTTTACATTTTCACTAGACTGAAGTTATTTTGAATTTAAGAACTAAATATCTTCAAAATAACCAATAGAAATATTTGTTATTAATTAATGCTTTATAAAAAATCATTTTAAAGACAAATTAATACTTAAATTATTATATTAATTACCTAATTTTATTACCCAATAAGATAAGGAACAAACAGGATGTTCCAGACTATATGTTTGTGATGTTCTATTAAAAATAAACATTCATGGTTCCCTTAACAACTCATTTATTATTCTTTATGATTTTTTAGTTTTATATAAAATTGAATAAAATAATTTTCTTATTATTATTCAATCATTATTTTAAAATAATTTTTAATATTTTTTAAAAAAATTTAATTAATGAATTTTTTTATTTTACAAGAAAATTAATTTTATATTATTCCGATAAAATATGTAAGAAATATTTTTAAAATTTAAGTTAATAATACTATTCTACTTCCACAAATAATTGTTATTTTAATCTTACATTATAGGAATACATATTTATATTCAATGAAAAATTTATTCCTTTTTTGGTGCACCATTAACTTTTTATATATATGTCACTTACATCAAGGAATGTTTTTATGATGCAATCATTGATGTTTTCTGATTCTGATAAGGTTTTTGTAAATTATAGGTTGTGAGGGGATATTCTATAATAAACAAAATAAGAGTGTTTATGATTTTATCCAATGATATGTGGCTCTGTTATGAATTAAGTATGTGTGGTTATGTTATAACTTCAAATGTATTGGGTTCTCAAGGGATAGAAGTTGATCGTATCAGTTTTTCCATTAATTATCATGATATTAAAAAAATGAGGTCCTAGGATACCTATATAACATTAATATTCCGGAAAATAATAAATTATAGAAATTTTATAATTATAAAAATAGTGTGATAATTATCTTTTAAAAAATAATATGAAAACATTTTCAGAGTAAGAAGGAATTTTTCAAAAATGACTTTTCTTGGGATTTATTATTTTTTTACTGGACTATAATATTTCTTATTTTTTACTTTCCATAAAAATTCCATTTAATATAATCGTACATTTTTAAACAAAAACATATGGTTTATGGATGAGTAGGAATAATGGATTCCACATAGTAGATAATTGTGATATTTTTCTTAAAATGAAGTCATATTTTATTAAAAAGGTCTTTTTTGTGGAAAAGATAGATACTGAGTATATGGGTACACTTTTAATATATGGATTTATTGTGTATGTTTTTTTTAATTATATACAAAAATAATTCCAAAATATCCTCAAGATTTAAATAAATTTAATTCTCTCTCAGAGTCAATAAAATATGTAATAATTAGGGATGGGTCGTTACACCCATATAACCTCTAATTTTAGTATTCAGATAAATGAAAATGTAAGATATTGTTTCATTTATAGTATAACCACTTTTGTTTCTACTTTTTTGGGATTTGGTTAACCTTCTGTGTTATCAATTTTTTCAGAATGTTATAAACTCATGTTTTCCATTTACCTTAATGTACAATAATCATTAAAAAATCCATTCAATAACTATATAAATCATGAACCTCCAACCTCATAATAAAAATCATTGAACATGTTGTCACTGACTAAATATATATGGATTTCTTGAATATTTCATCATTGAATAATCATTGATAAGGAAATGAGCATCGTAACTTTTTTCTCATATTAAAAAACAATTTTGAGAAATCATTTGGATGACATCATTAAATCATGTCTTCATTAAATCAATAACATATTTAAAGGTTATTTTAATTAGATACTATAAATACTGTAAAAATATTATCAAAACAATCATGTTTAAAATATCCTTCCCTTTAGGAAATAAATTCTAAAAAATATAAAAAATTTCAAAATACAATGGGAATTTTTTTCATAGAATATAACCTTGAATAAAAAAAAATGAATCTTCAATTAATTGGTTATTCATTATTTATGATTTTTTTTCATTGAATGTATTATAAAACAAATATAATTATATATTTACAGTACCTGAATCAAACAATGATATGATAATTACATTTATACAATCTTTTTAACAGTAGAATAATAGTAAAAAATACTTTAAACTATCAATGAAGTATAATTATCATATTAATGAAAACATATTTAGAAAAATTCAACAATGTATGGAACGAATTTTATACTTAATAAATGAATAATGATGGTTATCTATAAAATAATTATTTTGGAATCTTGATTACATACATAGTGTAAAATTTAATAGAAATGTAATCTCAAAAAAATACATTGGAGATAAAAATTCATTAGATTCTACCGAATGAGATTATCATGACCCGACACAAAACGTACCAATGAGAATGTATAAGGTTAAGATAGAACTAATCCAATCATAACTCTATAGGAATATAACTGGTGACAATTGTTGAAAGGCTTGACTAAAATGGGAGTAGTTTTCCTAATATACCTCTTTATTCACACTAAACCGTATCTATAAAAAATCTCATAGAAATAAAATTAAAAGAATATAACATAAATAGAAAAAAATTTCATAAAATATCCTATAAGAAATACATAAGAGTATGAAAATGTAATGTGAAGCGTAAATGGAAATATTTAAATGAAACTATAAAATATGTCGTAACATGAAAATAACATGAATTTTTATTGATTGTTCTTTAATCTTGATCTCAAATACCCAATACTTGTATGTTGTGACTAGCACCAAATTAACCTTATGTAATACCAATGCATTCATCAACTATTTTTCATATGAATAAGACACAACATGGGAGGGTGAAGACCTTGAAGAGGTGGGTATAGACATAAATTGTAGGATGACCCAATGTAATCGGCAAACAAAACCCAATAAAAATAATATATTCTTATAATTGAATCTATGATGGGAGATTAAGTGGATATATATCCCATAAAATATCTTAGCAAGATACGTATTTCTGATGTAAAAAGTGGCATCAACAATTACTAGAATCTTACATATAAATCAGAATATTTCATGATTAGGGTCTATACAACTCCCCTAGCCCAAATTCTGACGGAATGTACATACAAAATATAGAGGACATGCGCCATGGTGTGACATCTGTTTACAACATATAATCTTTATTAAAAGTATTCATGACCATCACTCCAATATGATAAGGGATTGAATTTCTATGTATTGTGGACCATAACATTTTTATAATATGGGAGTGGTTCATCTTTAATATAATAATTAATATAGAGGAACCATTTTTCTGTATGAAATGGGAGTATAATATTTATATTTAGAGGTCCCACACCCTTGTTTTATTGGGGAATCCACCCATTTATCTATAAATAATGTATGATAGGGGAGTACTGTCTACGTGGATAAATGATCCAATTCATATGGAGATATGTGAGTACCGCCTTTATAACATTACAACAAGTATGGATGAATCACACCCTGGTATGATCGTCAATTATATTCTCCACAAATAGAGTAATTATTCCTTAATATGATAGGGGTTGGTTTCTTATGTATATGTACAATGAGTACGGATGACCTACACCCCAATATGGTAGGTTAGTAATGTATCTTTGGATAGATAGTCAATGAACTATTGTGATAGAGGACATGTTCTGCTATACATTAGGGGAGGACAATATATTTGGATTTAGGACCCATTCTGTAACATCCCAAGTATGTAACGAATAATAGATATTCTTATCTATGTCTATATATTAATTTTATAGTGTTTTAGAGGCTTAAAACGAGAATAAATCCAATCTTAAGCATTGAAGACACTAATATTTTTAAAAGATTGTTTTACTGCCTTTTGATGGTAAACCATTTTTAAATAAAAAATTTGAAAATTTTATCAGCTATATTTTCCAAAAAAAAAATTAGTCATTATGATTGGGACATTGAAATTGACTTTGGATAAATTTTTGGTATTTTTATGACAATGTTCATTTTATTAATGAATAGTGAAAAATAATGCATTTTACATCAAAACTGCTTTTTCATCTAATTTAATTATATGGATAGATTATCTTTTTTATTGGTTTTAAATTGTAAATAGAATATATTATTACCATGCAATCCAATGGTGGTCATTGGGATTAATTTCACTTTGGAATTGGTCATAAACAAGTGCCAAACTTTTCATAGATATTGTTTCTAAAAAACCCGCTATTTGTTTTGACAACGTGGATTATTTTTAAATTAATTATTGCAATTTATGTGTTTGGAATTTGGTAAAATGTATTACATATTTGTAATCAGAAGTTCCAAATTATGTAATCAAGACTCTTTTGTTTTTGGACTTTGTGAATAGTAATGACATTAATTATCGTTAATTATCTTGATTAATTTGTAATCGGGTAGTTAAGGATAATAAAATAATATCATAATAATAAAAAATGACACCATCATGTGTCCTAATACTACTAGTTATTTCAAAACCGACCATGGGATTCCTTGTGACAAACTTGGGAACCCCATGGAATCACTTTTGTGTGATAATGACTTTTAATCCTTTTATTTTCTAAAGAAAGATAAATATAACAAAGAATGTATCACCTGAGTAAAACATTTTTATTTTGTCAACATGAATGATACATTGGAATATAAATAGTCATTGGAAATCTAAAAAGATTTCTTACATCATAGTATTTGTTTTTATAATTTTTGGACAATAAATAAATTAAATTATATATGAGATCATGATGATGCAGCGATTACCTCATTAGTTAAGGATTAAAATAAAATGAAAAGATAATGTAAAATCTAAGACCTACACATGTCAAAAGTGTATTGGATGGGTTTATTTCGAAACCTTATCACCTTATCCTAGAAATATATCAATGTGGTCCTTTAAAATCCCAAACTCATTTGAACATAAAGTAACATTTTATACCTTTCCAAGAGTGCCCCTTCTCTCCTCTTATAAAAGGTCCCCACCTCTACCTCCTTACCCACACTTCTCAAGCCATTGGAACAGACAAGATCTGTTAATTTTGTCTCTTCACATCCCTATCATCATCCTAGAAGCCTTACCATATGAATAAAGATCTTCAAAAAACCCTTTTGGTTCAAACCAAGAGGAGTTACCCAATTCAAAGGTAAAGTCTTCTCTAATTCTCTTTTGTTTGATTTTGCTTCTCCAACCCCCTAAACTATTTTTATTCATTTCTTTTGTAAAAACACCAGAATCATCAATATACTAGGATTTTGTTATGAAAAGTATTCGAGATACACTTACACCTATCTACATCTAATTGTTAAAGAGCATACTGCTTCCGTGGATGGCGAATTTCTGCCTCACGAAACGATGATTGTTCAATATTCTTATAACACATTCAAACGTGGCCATTATGATGTCAATATATTTATATATTATATATAATATGTTTATGTTTTCCTTAATCTTCTTTATTTTTCATTTATGTCATACCTTTATGGTTTGCATTATGGGTAAACGTGATATCTTCATTTTAGGAAGTGCAGAATACCGCCCACTCAAAGTGATTTGATTCGTTAATGACATATGTGGGATGTATAAAGTCTGGAGTTAATGATATTATATATGATATTATATTGGAATTATAATATATCTTTATGTCATTATGATTTCATTCCATTAAATATGAAATATAAATGAAAGTAGCGTTCATGCGTACGTACGGCTTACCGTCTCCATGAACGGTGCATTTCATTTCTTACCTATAATGTTATGTAATATTATAAATGCATTCATAAACTTAATATATATGATATATATAATATATACATCATGAATATAATTCTGGATATAATGGATATTTTACCACATGAACAACTTGTAATTATAAAGAGTTTATTTTTGACTCAAGTACCAATGATCGACAAAACATCCATTACTAACTTAAATAATTACATGGTGTTCATAACATGGTAATAAGTGATATAAAAGAAATAATAAACTTGAAAAAGGTTCTTAAGCAAGTAGAAATTAACTCAAGTTTATTATTTAGGACTTTAAACAATGATCGAGTCAAGTCGGACCCGAGGTATGGGACTTTGTCTCAATCTCCTTTCATTGAGGCATATTTTGTTTTATACACTACTTTATTTTATACGGTGTATAAACCCTTTTGACTTTTACATCTATTTGAAAATTAATCTTTTTATACGAAGCGCTTTACTAAATGACAAAAGGAATGTTTTTTTCATACGTATGCGGCAACAACGACTACTCCGCCGTCGTGACCATTATTTGAGTTTCGGGTTCCTCTACAAGCCAAAAAAAATTTAAAATGAAAAATAAATATCATGTTATAATTTTCATTTATTTTGGTATTGAAAATGGTTTTCATATTTTTTTTTATTATATCAATGTGTTTTATTGATATCTTGTGATTAAAATGTGGAAATCTTATGTTTCCTTTATGCCTGTTTTATGTGATACGATTATGTTATGGTTCTTGGGAATTGTTATGAAGATGGGTGGTTCCGTGATAAACTAAGGTCGGCTGAGCCCGATATAGCTCTCCAATGAAATGGGAAACACAAAATAATTAAACGTTAAGGTTTCTATGAAGATATTTAGGGAATATACTATGATGGGTATTCCAAATATAACCAATAGGGTTACTCCCTACGTAAGAATGTTATAAATGCCTCAAGTTACCTTTATGTCGTATGATTTCTATTATTTATTCAGGATGTGATGAGGTATGTTAAAATTCATATGTTTTATGACTAAAGTATGAATTCATACATGGACTAATGTTTTCTTTTCATACTTTTAAATCCCTTACTGAGCTTTCTATGCTCATCCCAAGATTTTGAAATGTTTTTCACAGTTCAAGGGAAAGGTGCATAATGTGATGATAGTGTCAAGGAAGTGTCAAAAAGTAATCCATATTTTATTTTAAACATGTTTCCACTGATGGAAAAAATGAGTACTATCTTTTATGCAACCACTTTGTTTAAATGTGAAATGTAATGCATGTTTTATGATCTAATTTTCTAAAACTCTAAACCTGAAAAGATCCTCAACGTGTATTCCAGAAGTAACTCATGATTAAGTAATGATTAAGGATGGGGCATTATAGTTGGTATCATAGGTCGGTTAAGATAACATTAGGAGTTATAATTATATTAAATAATTATCCAAAAATATTTTTTTATGGTCAAATTGAAAATGATATTGCATTTGAAGATTATGATGTTTCTTTATCTAAGACATGCTTGTTAAGAATAGTTTTCCGTAGAAGAAAAAGGGAAGAAGTTCTAGGAAGGAATACATAAGAAAATAACCTTCCGAATCAGCATCCTGAGATGGTCATAATTGGAATTGAACAGTTTGTTCTAGTAATGTCGCAGTTGACTTAAGCGATAAATGGTGGTGGTATCCATGCATGATATCAGCCGGATCAACCGCCGAGGAACATGTCAGTGGTGGAACATTTCATGAGGCAACATCCACCATCAATCAGAGGATCATATGACCCTATGCTAGCTGAAGGGTGGATTAATGCACTGGAGAAGATTTCTGATGTCATGGGGTGTTCAGACAATCAAAAGGTTAGTCTTGTTATTTACCGTTTGGAGGGTGAAGCAGATCAGTGGTGGTCGATTGTTAAAAATATCTGGGACGGTGATGATATTGATGTTCTCATCTAGGATGAATTCAAAGGTATGTTTCTTGAGAAGTATTTTCCTAAGGCTGTTCGACTTAGTATGGAAAATCAATTCCTGGAATTGAGGCAAGAGGATGACTCAGTGGTTGCTTATGAAGAAAGGTTCACTCGATTGGCAAGGGATGCTCCAAATTTTATCCGAGACCTTGACAGTAAAATCAATCATTTTTACTCAGGATTAAAGCCAAAATATCTCAGGGCATTGGCTTCTCGTGAGTTCAAAAGTTATGAAAATCTTGTTCTATGTGCTGAGAAGGTGGAAATGGAGTTTTCTGATGATTAAGTGTTTTATAACAACCAACAGATGAAGTGACCGTGGTGGCAGGAGAAATGGGAGAAATTTTCAAAAACGTCTGATGGTAAGAAAACTAGTATTTCAGTTTGTGATAAATGTAGTAAAAGACATGCTGGGGAATGTCTTCTGAATTCTGTAAAGTGCTACTCATGTGGTAAGATGGAACATAAGGCTCGTGATTGCACTGAAAAAGATCAAGGTGATGGTAAGACCAAATTCTGTTTACAGTTAGTGAAATGTTTTAAGTGCAATGAGATGGGTCACAATGAAAATGAGTGTCCGAAAAAGTGCTCGAGTGATGAGAATCAGTTATAATACAAGAAAAAAGGGGTGGTGAAATCCATTGAAACTACTTTAGCAGATTTTGGGCCATCAAATGAAGTGGTATCAGGTAGTTTTTTTGTTTTTTCAGATTATGAAAGTGTGTTGTTTGATTCAGGGTATACACATTATTTCATCTCTGAAAACTTTTCTACTAAAATGGGAATACCATATCAATAAATGACTCCTGAACTTGTGGTAAAAACACATGGGGGAAATGTTGAGGCAAAAAGAATTTATAAGAATCTTCCTATCCTTATCCGTGGAAAGAACCTACTTGAAAACCTCATTTTTTTACCTCTAGAAGAGTTTGATGTTATCCTGGGTATGAATTGGCTATCTATTTACCATGCTAAGATTGACTGTAGAGATAAAGAAGTTTCTTTTCAGAAATACTTTCAGTTTGTGTACAAGAATTTACCCTTACTATTGATAACATATCAGGAGGCCTAGAAACATGTAAAAGATGGAAATGAATGTTACCTTGCACATATTGTGGAAAACAAGGGAACTGTTCAGATTAATTATGTGCCAGTGGTAAATGAATATCCTGATATTTTTCCTGATGAGTTTCCTGGAATAATACCAGATCGGGAAGTTGAGTTTACTATTGACTTATTTTTTGATGCTAAGCTAATTACAAAACCCCATTGACGAATGACTCAAATAGATCGTTTAGAGTTGAAGGACCAATTCCATTATTTATTAGAGAATGGTTTCATTCGACCTAGCACATCCCCATGGGGTGCCCCTGTTTTATTTGTTAAAAAGAAAGATTGTTCTATGAGACTTTTCATTGATTATAGTGCCTTGAATAACATCACTGTTAAGAACAAATATCATTTTCCTTATATCGATTATTTATTTGATCAGCTCCAGGGAGATCAGTATTTTTCGAAGATTGACCTAAGATCGAGGTACCATCAGTTGAAGGTAAAGGAATCAGATGTTCCAAAGACTGTGTTTCATACAAGATATGGCCATTATAAATTTGTATTAATGCCTTTTGGGCTAACCAATGCACCTGCTGTATTCATGGTCCTTATGAATATAATTTTCCATGAGTTCTTGGATAAGTTTTTGGTTGTTTTCATTGATGATATTTTGGTGTTTTATAAAAGTAAAGAGGAGCATGAAAGTCATTTAAGGGTTATTTTTCAAACGTTAAAAGAAAATAAATTGTATTGGAAATTCAGCAACTGTGAGTTTTGGTTGCAACAAATTTCTTTCCTTGGTTGTATTGTTTCTAATGATGGAATAACTATTGATCCTCCAAAAAAAATGTTGTGGATGAATGGACAAGACCCACAATTGTAACCGAGATTCATAGTTTTCTTGGTTTGGTAGGATATTACCAAAGGTTTGTTATACAATTTACACATTTATCTAGTCCAATGACTAAGCTAACTCGGAAGGGTGTTAAGTTTATCTTGACAAATGAATGTGATGATTGTTTTTAGGAGTTGAAAAGAAGATTGGTGAATGATTTGGTTTTGGAAATACCCTCCAGGAATGGGGAGTTTGTTATCTACAATGATGCTTCATTGAAAGTACTTGGTTGCGTCCTAATGCAGAATGATCAGATAATTGCTTATGCTTCACGTCAGTTGAAAACTCATGAGGTAAATTGCCCTACACATGATTTGGAATTAGCTTCTGTTGCTTTCGCTTTAAAATTTTGGAGGCATCATTTGTATGGTGTAAATTGTGAAATATATACTGATCACAAAAGTTTTAAGTATATATTCACTCAGAAAGAATTGAACATGAGACAGAGGACATGACTAGAATTAATAAAGTATTATGATTTTAAAATTCATTACCATCCGGGAAAAGCAAATGAATTGGCTGATGCTTTGAGTCGAAAAAGTAATGCTTCATTAACCATTTTGCATTTGGAACGTGATCCTTTGGTTAAGGATTTGATGAGCTTTGGAATAGAAGTTGTTGGTGCAGGATGTCCTTCTATTTTGTTTCAGGTATCAGTGAAATCTTCTCTATCAGATAGAATTAAGCAATCACAAAAGCAACACAGCGAGTTGCAGAAAAAGGTAAAGCTGGTTCAGAAGGGTAAGTTTCCTGAATTCAACATTGATAATGATTGTGTTTTGAGATTTGGGAAGAGATTGAGTGTGTCATGTGATTCACATTGGAAGAGAGAGTTGTTATGTGAAGCTCATAGTTCTATGTTTTCAGTTCATCCAGGTAGTACTAAGATGTATAGAGATCTTCAAGAGTATTACTGGTGGGACGGAATGAAAAGAGACATTGCCGATTTTTCTGTGAAGTGTTTGACTTGTCAATAGGTTAATGTAGAGTGGCAGTTACCAAAAAGGAAGCTTCAGCCTTTACCAGTTCTAGAGTGGAAATGAGAAAATATATCAACGGACTTCATTGTGGGATTGCCGAAGACACCCCGAGGTAATAATGAAATCTGGGTTATTGTTGATCTCTTGACTAAATCTGCTTATTTCCTTGCTATAAGAGATAATTTTTCCCTAGATCAACTTTCCGGTTTGTATTTTAAAAATATTGTCAGGTTACATGCAGTTCCTCTCTCCATTGTATCTGATCGTGATCCCAGGTTCACATCTAACTTTTGTAAAGGCCTTTAGAAGTCATTGGGTACTGAATTAAATTTTAGTACGACTTTTCATCCTCAATCAAATGGGCAGTCAGAATGAACGATTCAGAATTTGGAGGATATGCTATGTGCTTGTTCGATGGATTATCAGTGAATTGGGGACTAACATCTTTCTTTGGTTGAGTTTTCTTATAATAATAGTTTTCATTCTAGTATACAGATGGCACCATTTGAGGCATTATATGTGAAGTGGCGTCGAACTCCAGCTTTATGGGATGAAGTGGGTGAAAGGAAGTTGATGGGGCCAGATTTGGAAGAAGAGTTGGCAGAAAAAGTTCAGCTGATACAGAAACTCTTGAGAATAGCTCAGAGCAGGTAGAAGAGTTATGCATACAATAGGAATAAGGATCTCTCTGTTGAGGTAGGTGATCATGTTTTTCTCAAAGTATCACCATGGAAAAGTGTGATGCGATTTGGTAGGAAATGAAAGCTGAGTCCATGGTTCATTGGACCATATGAAATTCGGGATAGAGTTGGATCAGTTGCATACCAAGTGGCCTTACCTCCGAGTTTATCTTAGTTACACAATTATTCTCATGTTTCAATGTTAAGGAAGTACATGGCACATCCATCTCATGTTTTGAGTCCAGAGGTGGTTCAGCTGGAAGAGAATCTATATTATGAGGAACAACCAGACCAGATTCTGGACCAAATGGATCAAGTGTTGTAGAATAAGGTGATTCATCAATTACAGGTTTTGTGGAAAAACCACATTAGTGAAGAGGCAACATGGGAATCTAAAAATTCAATGAGGGATAAATACCCCCACTTATTCGATATGTAAATAAATCATGGGGACGAAATTTTATAAATGGGGAAGGATGTAACATCCCAAGTAAGTAATGAATAATATATATTCTTATCTATGTCTATTTATGAATTAGATAGTGTTTTAGAGGATTAAAACGAGAATAAATCCAATCTTAAGCATGAAATACACTAATATTTTTAAAAGATTGTCTTACTGCCTTTTGATGGAAAACAATTTTTAAATAAAAATATTGAAAATTTTATAAGATATATTTCTCAAAATAATATTATTCTTTATTATTGGGACATTATAATTTACTTTGGATAAATTTTTGGTATTTTTCTAACAATGTTCATTTTTTAATGAATAGTGAAAAATAATGCATTTTACATCAAAAACTGCATTATCATCTAATTTAATAATATGGTTAGATTATATTTTTAATTGGTTTTAAAGATTAAATAGAATATTTTTTTACCATGTAATCCAATGGTGTTCATTGGGATCAATTTCACTTTGGAATTGGGCATAAACAAGTGCCAATCTTTTCATAAATATTGTTTCTAAAAAACCCGCTATTTATTTTGAAAACGAGATTTATTTTTAAAAAAATTATTGCAATTTTTTTGTTTGGAATTTGGTAAAATGGATTATATTTTTGTAATAATAATGTCCAAATTATGTAATCAAGAGTCTTTTGTTTTTTGGACTTTTTGAATAGTAATGATGGTAATTATCGTTATTTATCTTGATTAATTAGTAATCGGGTTGTTAAGGGTAATAAAATAATATCATAATAATAAAAAATCACACCAACATTTGTCCTATTAATAATGGTTGTGTCATGGAAGACCATGGGATGCCTTGTGCCAAACATTGGGACCCCATGGAATCGCTTTTGTGTGATAATGACTTTTTATCTTTTTATTTTTTAAAGAAAGTTAAATATAACAAAAAATGTATCACCTGAGTAAAACATGTTTAATTTTGTCTACATAAATTATAAATTGGG
The DNA here is from genome assembly GCA_963277665.1 of Viscum album. Classification (NCBI taxonomy): domain Eukaryota; kingdom Viridiplantae; phylum Streptophyta; class Magnoliopsida; order Santalales; family Viscaceae; genus Viscum; species Viscum album. The sequence continues at coordinate 882,675,376 of OY728166.1, forward strand.
CTATAAATAGTCATTGGAAAGATAAAAAGAATTCCTACATCATAGTATTTGTTTTATAATTTTTGTACATTAAATAAATAAAATTATATATGATACCATGATGATGTAATGATTACCTCATTATTTAACGATTTAAATAAAATGAAACGATAATGTAAAATATAAGACCTACACATTTCAAAAACATATTTGATGGGTGGATTTCGAACCCTGATCACCTTATACTTGAAATAAATCAATTTGGGACCTTTAATATCCGAAACTCATTTGAAAATAAAGTAACATTTTCTACCTTTCCAAGAGTACCCCTCCTCTCCTCTTATAAAAGGCCCCCAACTCTACCTCCTTACCCACAATTCTCAATAAATTGGCTCGGCCAAGATCTTCTCATTGTGTCTCTCGACATCCCTCTCTTAATCCTAGAATCCTTACCTTATGAAGAAGGCTCTTCAAGAAACCCTTTTGGTTCAAACCAATAGGAGTTACCCGATTCAAAGATAAAGTCTTAGATAATGCTCTTTTGTTTTATTTTGCTTCTCCAATCCCCTAATCTCTTTTTATTAATTTATTTCGTAACAAAACCAGTATCTTCCATATACTTGGATGTTGTTATAAGAAGGATTCGAGCTAAACATACACACACTTACATCTAATGGTTAACGAGCATACTGTTTCCGTGGATGGTGAATTTCTGCCTCACGAAATTATGATTGTTCAATTTTCTTTTAACACCTTCATAGGTGGACATTATGATGTCACCATATTTATAAATGATATATAATATGTTTATTCTTTCCTTATGCTTATATATTTTTCATTTATGTCATACATTTATCGTTTCCATTATGGGTGAACGCGATATCTTCATTTTAGGAAGTGCGGACTACCGCCCCCTCAAAGTGGTTTGATTTGTTAATGCCATATGGGGGACGTATAAAGGATGGAGTTAATGATATTATATATGATATTATACTGGAATTATAATATATCTTTATTTCATTTTGATTTCATTCCATTAAATATGAAATAGAGATGAAAGTAGCGTTCATGCATACGTACGACTTACCGTCTCCATGAATGGTGCATTTCATTTCTTACCTCTAAATGTTCTGTCATATTATAAATGCATGAATATAATGGATATATATGATATATATGATATCTACATCATGAATATAATTCAGGATATAATGGATATATTACCACATGAACAACTTGTAATTATAAAGAGTTTATTTTTTACTCAAGTACCAATGATCGACAAAATGACCATTATTAACTTAAATAATTACATAGTGTTCATAACATGGTAATAAGTGCTATAAAAGAAATAATGAACATGAAAAAGGTACTTAATCATGTAGAAATTAACTCAAGTTTATTATTCAGGACATTAAAGAACGATCGAGTCATGTCGGGCCCGAGGTATGGGACTTCGTCTTAATCTCCGTTCATTGAGGAATATTTTGTTTTATACACTACATTATTTTATACAGTGTATAAACCAATTTTAATTTTAAATCTATTTTAAAAAAAATATTTTTATACGAAGCACTTTACTAAACGACAAAAGGTATGTTTTATTTTTCGTGCGTATGCGGCGACAATGACTTCTCCGCCGTCGTTACCATTATTTTAGTTTTGTCTTCCTCTACAAGCCATAAATTTTATTTAAAATGAAAAATAAATACCATGTTATACATTTCATTTATTGTGGTATTGAAAATGGTTTTCATAAAGTTTTTATTATATCAATGTGTTGTATTGATATCTTGTGATTGAAATTTGGAAAGGTTATGTTCCCATTATGCATGTTTTATGTGATATGATTATGTTATGGTTCTTGGGAATTGTTATGAAGACGGGTGGTTATGTGATAAAATAAGGGCGGGTGAGCCCGATATAGCTCTACAAAGAATTGGGTAACGCGGAGGAGTTAAATGTTAAGGTTTATCTGAAGAGATTTAGGGAATATACTATGATGGGTATTCCAAATGTAACCAAGAGGGTTACTCCCTATGTAATAATGTTATGATTGCCTCAAGTTACCTTTATGTCTTATGATTTCTATGATTTATTCATGATTTGATGAGGTATGTTAAAATGCATATGTTTTATGAGTAAATTATGATTTCATACGTGGACTATTGTTTTCTTTTCGTACTTTTAAATCCCTTACTGAGATTTTTATGCTCATCCCATGTTTTTGAAATGTTTTTCACAGGTCAAGGGAAAGGTACATGATTTGATTATAGTGTCAAGGAAGTGTCAAGAATGAATCCATGTTTTATTTTAAATATTTTTTCATTGATGGGGAAAATGATTACTATATTTTATACAACCACTTTGTTTAAATGTGAAATGTAATTCATGTTTTATGATCTAATTCTCTAAAACACTAATCCTTAAAATATCCTCAACGTGTATTCATGATGTAACTCAAGATTAAGTAATGTTTAAGGATGGGGCCTTATACATTCTATGGTTCTATAGTGTAGTTACACCTATTTATCAATACAATGTGTTTGGGGGTCCCATGCCCTATTATAACAAGGGAGTACTATCTTCATTGATAAAAGAACAACGCCATGGGTGATAGGGGAGTTACGTATCTGTATCTGAAATCACTTATGATAATTCGTGATCATAGTCATTGTCAACAATAATCTAAAAACATATTTCATATATCTAAAAATTAAATAATTTGAAAACCATCACATTCGACATGAAAAAAATTCAATATACGATACTCAGGGGGTAATATGAAAGTCAAATTAAAGGATATACTAGAGGTAGAATTTACAGAATGATTTAAAAAAACATGTTAAAGTGACATAAGATGTTTCAACTCACCATTCGTACCAATCATGACCATTCCATAACATGTCGGGGATGTCCATGATGTAGAAAAAATGTGTGTTTATTTCATTCAACATGACATGGATACCTGTAGATTTCATTTCTTCTTCTATATGTGTCTGGGTATCTTAGGTCATTCCCATGTAGATTGTTATGTACCAAGAAATGATCTGGTATTTGGCCATGCTTATGTACTCCCAACGTACCTCACATGTCTGCCCACATGGGGTCTGATCCATGTGAATCCTGAAGTTGTTCTTGATTACTTTGGAGGGTTACATTGAATATGGAATGCCACATTGTCTGTAATCATTATCTTTTTTCTGATACCCTAGCCGTCATAGTTGAGTGGCTAAATAGAGTGGGTTCATCGCAGAAACACTATGTAGTCATTAATTTATAGAATATTGGATCCTTATTTTTGATTATAGATCTTCCCCTCCCATTACCAAATATCACATGTGACAACAATTAACTGGTGGTAATCGCCTACAGTAGTCAATTATTAAAACAATTGGCCTGAAAGTGAAATTTGATATTCCATAGGAATCTTGTACCATGTTTTTCATGCCTTGTTTTCTGCCTGCATCACCACCTAAGATATTGTATCAAACTAAACATTATCACAACCCACAATCCATTGTATTCCTTACTTAATTACTAGTTCAATTATTCTAGTTGAATCTTATATGAATCTGCATGTTTAATAATTCTCCAACCAAAGAATTTAATGTTTAACCATGACTGTGAAGGTCACCTTTGAAGAACAAGATGAAATTGGTGGGTAATCACATGAAATGAGGTGGATCATTCATTGAAAAGTCATTCTTGGACAATAATTTCACATTCATGGATAATTTTGTTTAGTCCATGGCATGAATATATAACAGTAAAAAAAATTACTCTTTAGTGGGGATCATATGATGGGTGAAATGAAAAATAAATAAGTATAGTAAAATATATCCTCTTAATATGTAATAAAAATAGGTCTAAATCAAATATTAATGATCCCTAACATGATTTTGGATCAATCGTGTGGAATAATGAATTTTCCAGCGATGAGGAAGATCCACCATGTTCATTATCAATGGTTTCAATATGATCTGATAATTGTGTGTTGTATGATCATGATTATCAATCAAAGGCCATCAAATCTCCACTAAAAAATCACAGAGGGTTATAAAATTACCCAAAGATATATTTCATAATAATAGATTTAGAAGGTATTATATTTAGGTAAATGAAAATAATTTTAATAAAATTAATCATTTATTTTAATTCCATTTTTCCTCTAGTGGATACCTCAATAAAACATCTAACATAGTCTAAAATTATGTAGAACATAGGGAAATCCCTATACTTTATATGAAATCACGGTCTCATGTTTTATAACATACTATCCATTCAAGAGATATTATATTATTTTTTAAAAAATAATTCATGATATAAAATATATAAAAATTATTTTAAATTGATTTCTAGGTTCATTTGGTCTATTAATATTTTTTTAGTCTCAGATCTTAGCTTTATGAATATTCTATGGTATATTTAGATGTTTTATAAGGTAAAAATATTATTTATATTTTTCTCTTCATCAAATATTTTCACCAAAAATAAAAAACATGGATTAAGGTTGGGAAATTGAGCTATAAACTAGATATGTACTCCCATGATATCCCATAATGGTTTCCAATGATTCCAAAAAAACATGCACACAATGAAAACACAAACCCCATACATGACATTCACTAAAAATTCTCAATACTACCATATCCTTATAAATTGGAACTCCACACCCATGGACCATATTAAATAGCCTAATATTGTACAATGAGCTATGCATGTATATACTCATCTAAGTCATTTTGAGAACACAGTAAACCAAAAAACTTTTGTTATGTGGTTAAGTGTTACATAACATATCAATCCTAAAAAGGTTGATTGAAAAAAGGCCATAGCTCTTTATTGATATCTTTCTATTTGAGAAAATCCACTTTATCCCTGACATGGAGGGATATCTCATAATAAATGATCTACTAATTCAAATAGAAAATCAGTCATTATCAATACATAAAATATGTTTTACATTTTTTTATGAATTACCCTTCCATTAGTGGGAAATTGAAATGAGATGTTCCATGGGAAACCCGTAGCATGTCCTGAATGCCTCTCATGCAACCTCCATTTCCGCCTTGAATCACATATATATGAATCCATCATCACTTCCCAAAATCCTTCTAACTATCTCTAAAATCACTTATTAATTCATCATATGATCACAAACCATTAATAAAGGAGTTTAATCATGATTGAAACAACCTCATCATTATAGATCCATGACCCCATAGGCCAATGGTGAGGAATATGAATACCATTCTAGGGAAGAACAATAATGATGGTGCATCAATTGTTGGAAACGATTTATTGCGGAAAAATTTCAAAATCTAGAATAATTATGGTGAAAACATGGAAGATAAATATAATAATCTTACAAATAAATTAAAAAAATATGGGGATCATTATCAAGGTAAAAAAAGAAAAAATAATAATATTACAATATAGTATTGAAGGATAGAATCACATGGGGTGAAAATACATAATTAAAAATTCATACCTTGATTATGAATTGACCATTACTAATGAATTAATTATATTGTGAGTTCTAAAAATAAATACATTCGATGTAAATATATTCAACATGATCTAGACATAGAGTGTTGTCTGATCTCGATTAGCTAATGATGATCATTTGAGCTCCTATCAGATAACTTTCATGGATATGTTATCAAAATGGTTGTGCTGTGGTAAATTCATATTTAAAAATTGTTAGATAAGGTCAATTTAAATTAAATTAGATTCATTAAAAATTTATTTAAATTTAAATGATCCCACTAATGACTACCTTATCCAAACTTCTGGTGCCGACCAACTTTTTTTCGTAGCTAGGGATAACCCCACAGTCTAAAATCAACCATGGTATCATATTTCTTATCTGAGTCCCTAATCACGAGATATTCCAATAATTATAAACAACTATGTATACATTATGTAAAATATATTTACTACTTTTATAAAAAAAATTCCAGGAACACTAGGCCACAAAATCACATTTTATATCAGTACCTATAAATGAAATGTTTTGATGATATATTGTAATTAATTAAATAAAAAAACCAGGTCTCTAAAAAGTGTATAATATTGAATCATCATAACTCTATTCCTAGAAAATCCTAATAATCCATGAGATTGTGACATAAAACATTTACCAAATTGTTATTTTTTGAAACAGAGGCCCCAACAAATATTAAACAGTAGATGGATTTTAATATCACATACATTGCATGAAAATAATCAGTAATTTCATTAATGTTATTTACATGAATAAAAAATTAACAATTAGTGAATATAATATATTTATTAGGGAATAAAACTGAGATGAACACCCCTTCCACAAGTTTTGACATTTTTTGTAAACATTTAAACCACTTATCCTCTAGAAAACATCATTAGGATTACAGTAAAATCATTATTAAGATATTATCCATATCAAACTAAGGCCTCTAATATATAGGTATTTAATTAAATAATTTATTTTTTTAATTTTTTTATAAACTAAATGGTTATGGATGTGTGAAGAGGAGAGGATGGGTGAACTTTTGTAATGCCCCGACCCTCGTTACCCAGAGCCAGTGCATTATTACATAACATTGGTAGGGTCACAAGGGATTAAATCCCAAAATAATGATCAGTTTAGTAGCCTTGGAAGTATTTGATACCTACATATTTTTTACATTAAATTATGAAATGATAAAACAACAACATTATGCCCCCTTTTTAATAGACTCAAATCCATTAGTTGCAACGCCTCTACGCTAGTTACCTAGAGTCGGCGAATTATTACATAACATTGGCATTATCACAAAAGATCATGTCTTGAATGACTGATTAGTTTAGTAGCCTTGAAAATACAATATACATTTATAAGTTATAAATTACATTATAAAATGAAAAACTACAACAACATAGTCTCCATAGGCCGAACTCATATCCCTTAGACTATCCCTGCAGTTTAGTCATAATATACTTCTTTGCATCTTGGGAAAAAATAAAACATATAAATGGGTGAGCTCAGATGTTCAGTAAGGGTAACAATAAAGAATAAACATTCATAAATAATCATAAACATTTAAGGAAATGTAAGACAAAAACAAAATAATTTTAAACTAGATTTTTATCATAATATAGAAATGATAAAATCAAATAATTATATTTACTTATTCTATGGGATATTCTACTAGTCGAATAATCTCATTAAATATAAATATCCACTTTAATATTTATGGAATGCATAATTCCAGACATCATAACCACATAGTCAAGGTCTTATGCCATGACTACAAATAAGATTTTCTCATGGCCTTTTCCCAATACAAAAATTTGTCTCATGAGACCTACAGATGCATCAATGAGCTATATCAGGCTCCACCCATCACTTAATAAGTCCAATTCATTCCTAATATCAAAAGTTTAAACATAACATAAACATTAATATTAAAACAAGCACAAAAAATGTCAATAATTTATCCATAATCCATGAATGGTATAAAAATAAAATAGCCACATTAAATGATATCAAAATACTATCAATACAATATGGAAAAATTTTATCATAATAAATCAACTTCAAATAAACTCACAATCCATCAAAGGATGTTGACATAGACAAAATTAAAACTTTTTTTTACAGAAATATCTCATTTGTTTTTGAAATCATTTAAAAGTCATGTAATTATAAAAGAATACAAATATTTTGAAAATATTCTTATAAGCTTATAAGTGAATCTTCGGTGATGTTATAATGATAGAAAATTGCCTCACCATCCATATATTTTAAAAAAACATTCTTACCTTAACTTTGTTTTTCGAAAAGGTCATAAGGTACATTGTTTGGAAAATGACAGAAAGATTCCTTTAACCCCATTTTATAAAAATTAAAACAAGGGTTTAAATGATTTTAACCCATAGTAAACTAATCAGTAAATATGATTTGGAATAATATTTTAATAAACTTAAATGTGGATGACAAAGAAGTCCCAGTAGATACTTACGTAAAAACAAAATCAGATAATAAAGAGATTGTGAAATTAACCATTACCTTGTACTCTTCTTTGATCGAGGGTAGGTTAAACTACTGTATAATCGTGATATAATTTTTATTATATTATAAAAAAACCATATACATTTATAATATATCATATATGATCTACTAATATTGATATGTTAATGAACTTTTAGTAGTATCGTCGCTTCTTGTGTTAACTGATTCGTTTTCCTTTAAATGCTTGGTTACATAAGCCATGCTTGTCACAAATATGATGTATTGGATTCATATATAGAAATATATTATGTTCATAAACATTATTTTGGATCATAAAATGAACATTATTATTTAATGATTATGATGGGGAATGAATCTCAATGCGTTCGTGGAGACGGTAATCCCTACGTACACACGAGCGACAACATCAGTCTTTTCATATTAAAATCCTATATAATTGGATTTTATATCACATAAAAATAATAATTATTGTGTTATATTTATTATTTAAATCACTTATACTCATTATTATACCCATCTAAATGATGATGTGTTTTGCATAACTAACTACACCCCGACTTAGAGACGGTAATCCGTACGTACGCACGTATGGTGACTTTTTAATTTATATGATGGAATGAATAATGAATATGGTTGTACTATTTTTATTATAACATCATGTTGTACAAATTATATTGGAGTTATTATTTTATAATATAAAAGACAAAGAAAGAGGAAGTGGACAAAGAAAAGAACGTGACAGAGGTGATGAAATATTTACCTATACTTCGGGTTCATCCTTTTGATTTGATAATAAGAGGTCCATAGAATGTCTTTATGACTATATTAAGGCCTCTAGGATTAAGCTAGGAAGGTGGGGATGATATTCAAGAAGGGGTTGGCTGAGCCAAAAGGATTTGGAGGAGTGAAATTAAGAGAATGGAAGGATCCCTTTTATAAGAGGTGTGAGGGGAAGCTTTGGAAAAGGTTGAAATATTATTTTATAATAAAATCATTTTTTGTTTCTAATGGCTCCAAAATGATTTATTTAAAGTATAAGGTGGGTATATGTTGAATGAAACTAAACCAATAGGTTTTATATAGGTTTGGGTCACCATATTATCCTTATCTTTTAGATTTAACTCTTATTTAAATAGTTTCACATTTACCTTGTCTCTTCGTATTTTTATATTATATGGTTAATAAACATACTAAAAACGGACAAGAGAACCCCGAATGGTTCATTAATAACATATATAATAATATTAAGGGCCTTTTCCCAAACCTCAGATTTTTAAGAATATTATATCCACCAATAATGTAATTTTTTTTTTAAAACTCAATTATGTAAATTTTGAAATTATTTAATAAATGATTTTTGTAAAATTCTTAACGACATTATTACTTCAATATAAATACATATGTTCCATACTAAAATTTCATATTTACTTAGAAAATTACTGGAATTCATAAAATGTCTCAAATTATATTTATTAGGTTATTTATAATATCAATTATCTTAATAATTCCATTATTAAGGTTATTAATGCATCATAATTGTGTCAAAAATAAATTAAATTATTTATTGTATAGAAATTATAATTAAAATATAAATATGTAGGAAATATTTTTATATTTTTAATAAATATTTATATTAGATTTTATCTTATGTATAACACTATATTAAAAATGGATTAGTCATTAGAAATTGATTTTAACTCTTTTAACTCTTCTTTAAATAAAATAATAATAAACATCCAAATCTAATCCAAGTGGTCCAAAAAGATCATATTTTACTCTTGAGGTTGTTTTTGGTCTAATTATAATTATCCAATATAATTATTACATGTGTTAGGGTAATAATAATAATAAAATGTTTCCCATAATTACCCAATTTACTTAGCTATGGTATATAAAAGTAAGAAGTTACAATTCACCAAAAATTATTTTCATATTATTGAACCAAATTTTTCATACTGATATCAACAGTGTGCCGATATTTTTTGAAATTCCACTCACAGAAGAGGTAAAATTATGTTTTTTTCGAATTTGAAAATTCTCTTTGGAGGTCGGTAAAATACGTTGAAAAGTTCAATAAAATTATATATATATAATATTATTAGAAAATGACTCCAATGAATTACATTGAACATATATAGATATTTAGAATCTATTTTTGATCTAAATTAAATATATACAAAATAATTATTTATTTAAATAAAAAGCCGGTTTTAAATAATAACGCAGTGTTTTTCACTATTCATCAAAAATTTAAAGTTTTTAGAAAAATACCAAAAATTCACCCTAAGATAATTTTGATATTATGAATCCAAAAATGAAATCCATATTGATACATAATTATTATAAAATTTCAAAAAGTGGGTATCATTAGTCATAATGTCTAGTAAGATGGGTCGTGGTGTGTTAGAATTTTGATGTTGCATGCAATGCAAATTATTAAATTATTCAATGTGAAACGTATTGATGGAGATTGGGGTGTTACATTCTTCCCACATTATAATAATTCCATCCTGGAAATTTATATAACACTAACGCACAAAAATATTCAGGTGGTTCTTCATCATAAATTCCTATGGTTCTCATGTTGCCTCTTCCATCTTCTAGTTTTTTCATATAACATTTACCAGATGATTTGTATGGCTTCACAACACTTGTTCTCTTCTATGAATAATTTTGATAGGTTCATCACAATAAGACGGATCAGGTTCCAATTCAATTTATTCAATGGTGACTATAAGAATTTGGTCAGGCATGTATTTTGTAACACCCAAGACTTTTATGAAAAATATTTTTTGTTTTTATAAATCATAAAAGGAATCTTTCACTACACACAACACTAGCTTAGCTTTCTTTACAGGTAATCGTGACCTTCCTCGTTAGCGTGTGTAGTACGCAATACCGAGTTCCACTAAACAACAATATATTATTATAATATTATAAACTAGCCGTTATGAATATTATTAACTGAATTTTAAATTTTACAACATTATTATTAATCTTACACATTTTCTAGAACATGGTAAGAGAACAAAATATTTTTCTTTGGTAAAATAACTATTTATAAAAAAAATGCATTTTTGCCGCCTTTTGATGGCGCACCCACATTAAATTTAGTTTTTGACTCATTTATAAGTTCAATTTGACAAAAGATAATTCTTCTTTTGAATCATGATATAAAAATTTTCTTTAGATAAATGTTTGATATTTTTCTGATAACTTTCATATTTTTATGAATAGTAAAAATATGCTAATTTTTAATTAAAAACAACTTTTTTCATTGAGATTATTTATATAGTTAAATTATAATATTGAATGGTTTTAAATTATAGATAGAATATATTTTTAACATTTAATATAATGTATGTCATTAGAATTAATTTCACATTGAATTCATAGGTAAAAACATTTCAATCTTTGGCAATGTTTTAACTTCTAAAACCCATTTTCTTAACAACGGGATTTATTTTAAATTATTTAATGCAACTTATATGTTCTTAATTTTGAAAAATGGATTCCATATTCAGAATCAGTGGGTCCAAATTATGTTAATAGGCTACTTTTTATTTTTGGGCATTTTTAATAGTAACTATGGTAAATTTTATTTTCCGTAGTTAAAGGTAAATCAGGTAATTAAGGGTGAATATAAGATTATCAAATTATCCTAACACCTTCCAAAATCCTATTGTATGACTAAAAGTAGACCCATATCAACTAAGGGTTTTATTAGATTCATTTAATAGACTTTTTTCAATGAAAATAATTTAATTATTATTAAAACCAATGAATGTGACAACATGTCACCTTCTTAAATCTTATAAGTATAATAATTTGAATTTGGTGATAAACATAATGAAACTTTGAACATGAATAGTCTCCAAAACGATAATACCATTATCTACATCATAGGAATTTATTTATAATTTTTAGGTATTAAATAATTATCATTAATTATGACACAATAGTGATGTTGAAATTATTTTATTAATTAAAATATCAAATAAATGGTTTTAAAATATTAAAATAATTATTATATGCACTATTTAATGTGCCCCACTAATTTTATAGATACATATGGCATTTTATTAATCTATTAAAGCTCTTATTTCTAACATATCCTCTGTATATATTTTATTTAAATTCAAATAAATGAATAGTGTCAAAATTGATACTATTGTTATTTTATAAAAATAACATATTATAAATTTTTTTTAAAATCAGAAAAATATTTAAAAATTATAAATAAAAATTTATATGGTCGTAAATGTCATAAAGTGTCAAATTATGGAAAATTAACAACACATATGTAATTATTAATAATAATTTAAAAATTTAGAATACTATTACCACAAATAAAATTAAATTGATAAATAAGGATAAATCAAGTTGATAATGTTTAAAATAAATTCCTAACATGTCTAAATTTTATTGGTTGATGATATTACAACCCTATCTCATCTAATCTTCGGATATGAGTCATTTTGGAGGTTTTTATGTGGTGTTAGGATTTAATATAAACTAATATTTCTTATATTTCCAAAGGTGCCCCTCTCATCCCTTATAAAAGGGCACCTCCCCCCTCTCCGCCTCACACAAATTTGAGCCATCAAGCTCGGCCAAACCCAGCCCATTTCACTTCTCCCCTTCCCTGGAATCATCATAGAGGTTCTGGTCTTCTTCAAAGACCAACCCTAGTGCCCTAAGAGGAGGTTAAGAAGAGGCGCGTCAAAAAGAGGTAATATCCATTACCGATCCTTTCCAAATTCTTTCCTCTTCAAAATCATCTTATTTAGTTGTTTCATTATGAAGTAATAACATCAGTATCACTCATATACTGATATTTTATTATAATTATTAAACAACCCTATTTCAACATCTATCCATCCTACGGAAAATGAAATCACAGCGCGTGCGTACGTACGGAATACTGTCTCCACGTCATGGTGTAATCTATTTTTCACCACCACCTTACTTGGATGGGTATAATGGTGTAAATAATGACTATATATGATTATTATTAAGTTATATTGATTCTGAAATAGTATACATACACTCCAATACAATTCCATGATCATGGGAACAATATCATCGCTCGTGCGTACGTACGGAATACCGTCTCCACGATGTGATGCGACTTGTTCTACATGATCTTCATTGAATAATGATTATATAAATGAATTGAATAAATTAATATGATATATATTAAACTAATAAAATTCTGGAAATGAGGTATCTATAACCTAAATAGAAGAATAAGAATTTATTCAAGAAAACACGCATAAGAACAAAAAGTAATAAACACCCAAATAACAAGTTGTAATGAAATATTACTAATAAGAAGCTTTGAATATGACCATATGTGATATCATAACAATGATTATGATTCTGTAATAAGTCAATAACATTATTTAAATCATTATACAGGAGGTTCAGACACGTACAAAGCATATCGGACCTAAGGTAAGGGAAATATCAGAATCTCATTTTTTTCCGAGATTGTTTATATTTTTGAATTTACTGGGGTGCATTTTGTCATCAACATCCATATTTCCTCAATATGTAATATTTATATCCTTCTAAAATAGTTTATATCCAATTTTACCCTCCGGTGAGTTTTTAGTAAAAGATATGAAAGGAATCTTTTGTCGTTTTTCGTACGAGGTACTTTTTTACTTTTCTGACAAAAGTACGGGAAGAATGTTTTTTTAACTTATACGACATGAATGGATTTTTAAAAGATAATTTCCAAGAATCTTCCTTTACAAGTTTTCATGCTTATTTTTAATCAACTTCTTTTAGATTAAAATTGTATGACATGTTGAGAAAGGAAAAATGTTTTTGAAGTAGAAAAGATATTTTCCTCAGGAATGGAGTTCAAGTGTTTTATCAAAAATTATTTTCCATCTAAGATAATATACGGTTATGTTTATATCCCTATTATTTCATTTATATGATTATGTTGTGATGGATATATTATTATTAATTCCTCTATCTTATAAGAATTGTTTTATGATGTCATGATGTTTAAGATTCCAATTTTTATTACATGGGTTATGCTATGATGTATGGTTTGTGATTTTTTGGCACACATAAGAATGGTATAATTATGAGATGGGTGGGACCTATATCTCCCTCCAATGCATTGGGTAAAGATTTTATATCTTATGAGATAGACATGGCTGGAATGTCTGGTTAAACCGGTTCATTGACACAAGACTGAAACAAGGAGTGAAGTCGGTTCAGAAATGGACTTTTTACACTAAGATAGTTTTGGCAATGAGTCTTGACTAACAAGAAATGATTTTCAATGATTAAGTGTGTATGACACAAAGTTTCATTTTTTTATGTTATGATTATTGGGATTACATTTCACTACTATGATTTATCCCATGATCTCTTTTGCAGGTTAAGATTTCATAAAGTTATGTGATTATTTATATGATGTGATTGATATTTCTTTTGTTTACCCTTACTGAGCATTTGAGATCACCCTTTTGTATGTTTTATTTCCCCAGGCCAGGAAGAATGTTATTAAGTAGAATATTCCAAAAATGGACTCTAGATATGATGAAATAAATTTGAGGCAAAGTAGATGCTTTATGAACCAGTTGTTTATGCTTTCCAGTTTCTAAAGACACTATACCTATACGGTCCTTTCATGGTTTTGTTATATGTTGTAATATGTGTGCTTCAATTTTGAAGTAATAAAAATGTATGTAAATTATGGGTCGTTTTAGTAGGTATCAGAGGGAGGTTATAGTCAACCTTTGGAAACTAGGATGTGAAAGCCTTAGTAAGAATCATAAGGATAAGTCTAAGAATAGAACACAATCTTAGTGTTTTAGAAATTTTCATGAAAAACCTATGATAAGAACTTAAGTGTGAAATTTTATTCTTGATTATGTGGTTTTCCTATTATAATTAGTGTTTCTCACACTATTCTTCTTGGTTTTAGTCAATGGCTGGAACCCTAAGGAACTGTGTTAATGCGGAATGCGATGGGCAATGCAATGATTGTCCCCGGGAGAAACCAAAAATTATGGGAGCCAGAATGAAAAATCTTGTAGCCATGCGCACACAACTTTCTCAAGCTATGAATCATCCAGGACTTCCAAACGAGCAAAGGAAGGAGCAACATTCTATTGAACCCGTCATTAGGCAGCGTCCCCCTTCATTCAGCGGGTCTACTGATCCATTATTTTCTGAACAATGGATTAGTACTATTGAAAAGATATTTTCAGTTATTCAATGTTCTGAACATGATAAAGTCATCTTAGCAGTGTATCGTTTGGAAAATTATGCTAATCAATGGTGGAATATTATCAAGAATACGAGGCAAATAGATGAAATTTAGTCCATGGAATGGGATGAGTTCAAGAACTTATTTTTCAATAAGTACTTCCCTCGTATTCTCTGAACAAAGATGGAGAAAGAATTTCTTGAACTGAAGCAAAAGGATGATGAATCTGTTGGTAGTTGTGAAGAAAATTTTACAAGACTTGCAAGGTACACCTCTGGTATTATTATCCAACATGAGATTAAGATCTATCTATTCTTTAGTGGCTTAAAACCAAGTCTTTGAAGGGCTTTAGCCATAAGGGACTTCAATAGCTACGAGGAAATCATTCGACGTGCTCTCAAAGTCGAGATAAAGATTGTAGTAACCCATCCGTCATATGGGTTTGATAAGAAGAGGAAATTGGAATTCAATGGAAAATCTAAAGAGCACACTGAAAAGAAGATGAGATTTCCCTTATTCTCAAAGTGTGGAAAGAAACATGGAGGGAGTTGTCTTAAAGGGACAAGTAAATGTTTCAAATTTGGAAAGGAAGTTCATCGGGAATTTGAATGTCGTGATGTTTGGAAGAATATGTCTAATGATGCAAACAAAGGAAGGGATTCACAAAATGAACCTACTACACTTTAATGTTTCAAGTGCAAGGAGATGGGGCATTATGCCAATCAATTTCCAAATCCAAGGGTTGATGATAATGGTCGACGTCAACATACTCTTAAGGCTAAAGACAAAGGAACGTCACATGAAATTTCTATTAGTGATGTGGAGTATGATAACTATGTGGTGAAAGGTACACTTACCATCCACTCTAAAGTAGAAAATGTTTTATTTGATTCTGGATCCACCCACTCCTTTATTTCTGAAGAATTTTTTAAGGATATCTCTGTATTACCTCAACAGTTAGCTGTTGAGTTAGCTGTGACAACCCCTAATGGCACAACAGTCGCATCAAAAGTTTATAATTCTTCTCTGATTGATGTTTGTTGGAAAGTGCTTCCTGCAAATTGTGTGATCCTTCCTATAGTGTAATTTGATGTGATTCTTAGCATGGATTGGCTTTCTCTACATGAAGCTCATATCAATTGCCAAAGAAGGGAAGTCACATTTCATATTCCAGATCAATCCATGATCGTGTATCGATGCAAGGATGAACATAACCTTCTAGTGGAAATTTCTTCCATATTATGGGTATTGATTCCACTAAATGAATGTTATTTATCTCAAATGGTTGGTGAGAAACTCAAGATTAATAATATTCCCATTGTACGGGAGTTTGATGATGTCTTTCTGAAGGAATTATCGGGTCTTCCACCAAATCGTGAAGTTGAGTTTTCAATAGAACTCGTAACGGGTGCTTTGCCTATTTCAAAGACACCTTATAGAATTTCCCCAATTGAGTTTTAGGAATTAAAGAAGAAACACCAAGAGAATCTTGATAAGGGGTTCATACGCCCTAGTGCATCACCTTGGGGAGCACCTGTTCTGTTTGTTTAGAAGAAAGATAGATCAATGTGACTCTGCATTGATTATCGATAACTTAACAAGATCCCTATCATGAAAAAATATCCTCTCCCACGCATTGATGACTTATTTGACCAACTACGAGGATCTCAATACTTTTCCAAGATTGATCTTCGTTCAAGGTATCATCAAATAGGGGTAAAAAGGGAGGATATACCAAAGATGGATTTCCGTACAATGTATGGACACTATGAATTTATAGTGATTCCATTTGGTCTTACTAATGCCCCTAATATCTTCATGGATCTGATGAATAGAGTCTTTAGAGACTATCTTGATCAGTTTCTGGTAGTCTTTATAGACGATATTCTTGTCTATTCAAAGAGCAAGGAAGAACATGAAGATCACTTGAGAATTATATTGAAGACCCTGAGAATGGAGAAGCTTTATGCCAAATTTATCAAGTGTGAATTTTGGCTTCAAAGAGTTTCATTTTTGGGTGACATATTCTCAAAAGATGGGATATCTGTGGATCCAGCAAAAACAGAGGTTATCGAAAGATGGTCGAGACCAAGAACAGTAACTGAGATCCGATGTTTTCATGGTTTGGATGGATATTATCGACGTTTTGTGAATGATTTTTCACGATTATCTAATCCACTCATCAGGGTGACTCGAAAAGGAGTTATGTTCATGTGGACGGACGAATGTGAAGAGAATTTCAAGGAGCTGAAAATAAGGTTATCCAGTGCACCTGTACTCACACTCCCTTGTAGTGGAGAAAGGTTTGTGATCTACAATGATGAATTCAAGAAGGGATTGGGGTGTGTTCTTATGCAAAATGATATGGTGATAGCTTATGCCTCACGACAGTTGAAAATACATGTGAAAAATTTCCAAACTCATGATTTGGAGTTAGCTGCAGTAATCTTTGCATTAAATATTTGGAGGAATTATCTTTATGGAGAAAGGTGTGACATATATAATGATCATAAAATTTAAAAGTATATTTTCACACAAAAGGAGCTGAATATGTGCCAAAAAAGATGGTTGGATCTGATTAAGGATTACGAATTCTCAATTCATTACCACCTTGGGAAAGCAAAGAAGGTGGCAGATGCATTAAGTCGACAAGACCATGCTAGTTTATCCATGATGAGTATAAAAAAAGATCCAATATTTATGGATTTACAAAGGATGGATCTTGAAATTATAATGAAAGTGGAAAAATCATATCTTTCTCAAATGAATGTTCAGCCATCTATTCATGTGAAGATTAAAGAGGCACATAAAGAAGATGTCGAGTTACAAAAGAAGGTGTGAAATGTTCCTGAATTCAATGTTGATTGTTGTGGGATAATAATGTTCAAGAATCGGGTTTGTGTTCCTCCCATCCACGAATTAAAGAAGGAGCTACTGGATGAGGCTCATAGTTCATCATTCTCTATTCATCCTAGAAGCCCAAAGTTGTATAGGGACCTGAAAGAGTACTTCTGATGGGATGGCATGAAAAGAGATGTTGTTGAATATGTCTCTCGATGCTTGGTTTGTCACCAAGTTAATGCTGAGAGACAGAAGTCTAAGGGGATGTTACAACCATTACCCATACCTGAATGGATATTGGAAAACATCACTATGAACTTTGTCACCGGACATCCTAAAACATGCAAAGGAAATAATGCTATCTAGGTCATTGTTGATCGTCTTACAAAGTCTGCACACTTCATCGCTATTAGATAGGATTTCTACCTGGATCAGCTTTCCAGGATATATATTAAGTAAGTGGTAAGATTTCATGGATTACCACTTTCTATTATATCTGATCGGGATCCGAGGTTTACCTCAAAGTTTTGGCGAAGTCTTCAGCATACTCTGGATACAGAGTTAAGTTTCAGCACTGCTTATCATCCTCAGACAGACGGTCAGTCTGAGAGAACAATTCAAACTCAAGAAGATATGTTGAGAGCTTGCTCTATGGATTTCAAAGGTGGTTGCGATCAAGACCTACCTTTGGAGGAATTTAATTATAATAATAGCTTTCACTCCAGTATTCAGATGGCTCTTTATGAAGCTCTCTATGGAAATAAATGCAGGACTCCAACTTGCTGGGATGAAGTTAGGGAAGGAAATCTATTAGGACCCGATCTCATTGATGAAATGGAAAAAAAGGTCAGATCTATTCAACAACACATAAGAGCAGCTCAGAGTCGACAGAAAAGTTATGCTGACAGTCGAAGAAAAGACCTAGAGTTTGAAGAGGGTGAAAAAGTGTTCTTAAGAATATCTCCCTGGAATAGGGTCATGAGAATTAGAAAGAAGGGGAAGTTGAGCCCTAGATATATCGGTCCTTTCGAAATACTGGATCGTGTTTGGAAGGTAGCTTATCGTTTGGAACTTCCACCAAATCTCTCTCAAGTTCACGATATGTTCCATGTATCTCTCCTGAGAAAGTACATACCTGATCGTTCACATGCACTCAGCTCAGAAGTTGTACCGCTGGATCACGATTTTTCTTATGAAGAGCAGCCGATAGAGATTCTGGACCGTAGCAAAAATGTCCTACGAAACAAGACCACTCGATTGGTGAATGTTTTATGGAGGAACCGCCAATTAGAGGAATCTACATGGGAGCTTGAGGATATAATGAGGGAGAGGTATCCTCATCTGTTTGTTACAAAGTGACGAATTTCGAGGGCGAAATTTATTTTAAGGGGGTAGAACGTAACACCCGAGACTTTTATGAGAAATATTTTTTGTTTTTATAAATCATAAAAGGAATCTTTCACTACACACAACACTAGCTTGGCTGGCTTTACACGCAATCCCGACATTCCTCGTTAGCGTGCGTAGTACGCAATACCGAGTTCCACTAAACAACGATATATTATTATAATATTATAAACTAGCTGTTATGAATAGTAGTAACTGAATTTTAAATTTTACAACATTATTATTCATCTTACACATTTTCTAGAACATGGTAAGAGAACAAAATGATTTTTTGGGTAAAATTAGTATTTATAAAAAATGTTGTTTTGTCGCCTTTTGATGGCGCACCCACATTAAATCTAGTTTTTGACACATTTATAAGTTCAATTTGACAAAATAAAATTCTTCTTTTTGAATCAAGATATAAAAATTTACTTTGGATAATTTTTTGATATTTTTCTGATAACTTTCATATTTTGCTGAATAGTAAAAATACGATAATTTTTAATTAAAAAAAACTTTTTTAATTGAGATAATTTATATGGTTAAATTATAATATTGAATGGTTATAAAGTATAGATAGAATATATTTTTACCATTTAATATAATGTATGTCATTAGCATTAATTTCACATTGAATTCATAGGTAAAAACATTTCAATCTTTGGCAATGTTTTAACTTCTAAAACCCGTTTTCTTAACAACGAGATTTATTTTAAATTAATTACTGCAACTTATATGTTTTGAATTTTGAAAAATGGATTCCATATTCAGAATCAGTGGGTCCAAATTATGTTAATAGGCTACTTTCTATATTTGGTCATTATGAATAGTAACTATGGTAAATTTTATTTACCATAGGTAAAGGTAAATTGGGTAATTAAGGGTAAATATAAGATTATAAAATTAAGCTAAAACCTGCCAAAATCCTATTGGATGACTTAAAGTAGACCCATATCACCTAAGGGTAATATTAGATTAATTTAATAGACTTTTTTCCATGAATATAATTAAATTACTATTAAAACGAAAGAATGTGACAACATGTCATTTTCTTAAATCTTATAAGTATAAAAAATTTAATTTGGTGATAAACTTAATGAAACTTCGAACATGAATAGTCTCAAAAAAGCTAATACAATTATCTACATCAAAGGAATTTATTTAGAATTTTTAGGGATTATATAATAATTATTAATTATGACACAATAGTGATGTTGAAATTATTTTATTAATTAAAATATCAAATAAATGGTTTTAAAATATTAAAACAATTATTATATGGACTATTTAATGTTCTACACTAATTTTTTAGATACATATGATATTTTATTAATCTATTAAATGTTTTAGTTCTAAAAAATCCTCTGTATATATTTTATTTAAATTCAAATAAATGAATTGTGTCATAATTGACACTATTGTTATTTTATAAAAATAACATATTTTAAAATTGTTTACAAATCACAAAAATATTTAAAAATTATAAATTAAAATTTATATGGTCGAAAATGTCATAAAGTGTCAAATTATTGAAAATTCACAACACATATGTAAATATTAATAACAATTTAAAATATAGAATATTATTACCACAAATAAAATTAAATTGATAAATAGGGATAAATCAAGTTGATAATGTTTAAAATAAATTCCTAACATGTATAAATTTTATTGTTTGATGATATTACAACCCTATGTCATCTAATATTCAGATATGAGTCATTCTGGAAGTTTTTATGTGGGGTAGGGATTTAATATAAACTCATATTTCTTATATTTCTAAAGGTGCCCCTATCCTCCATTATAAAAGGGCACCTCCTCCCTCTCCTCCTCACACCAATTTGAGCATTCATGCTCGGCCAAACCCTGCCCATTTCATTTCCCCACTTCCCTAGAATCATCCAAGAGGTTCTGGTCTTCTTCAATGACCAACCGTAGTGCCCTAAGAGGAGGTTAAGAAGAGGCGCGTCAAAAAGAGGTAATATCCATTACCGATCCTTTCCAAAATCATTCTTCTTCAACAAATTCTTCTTTAGTTGTTTAATTATTAAGTAATAACATTGGTATCACTCATATACTGATATGTTATTATAATTATGAAACAACCATCTTTCAACATCTATCCATCCTACGGAAAATGAAATCACTGCGCGTGCGTACGGATGGAATACCGTCTCCACGCCGTGGTGTAATATATTTTCCACAACCACCATACTTGGATGGGTATAATGGTGTAAATAATGACTATATATGATTACTGTAAATTTATATTGATTCTGAAATAGTATACATACACTCCAATACAATTCCATGATCATGGGAACGATATCATCGCTCAATCGTACTTACGGAATACCGTCTCCATGATCTGATGCGACTCGTTCTACATGATCTACATTGCATAATGATTATATAAATGAATTGAATAAATAAATAGGATATATATTACACTAATAACATTATGGAAATGATGTATCTATAACCTAAATAGAAGATTAAGAATTTATTCAACAAAAGACGCATAAGAACAAAAAGTAATAAACACCTGAATAACAAGTTGTAATGAAATATTACTAATAAGAAGCTAAGAATATGACCATATGTGATATCATAACAATGAGCATGATTCTGGAATAAGTCAATAACATTATTTAAATCATTATACAGGAGGTTCAGACACGTACAAAGCATATCAGACCTAAGGTAAGAGAAATATCACAATCTCATTTTTTTCGACATTGTTTATATTTTGCAAATTACATGGGTGAATTTTATCATCCACATCCATGTTTCCTCAATATTTAATATTTATTTCCTTCTACAATAGTTTATATCCAATTTTACCCTTCAGTGTGTTTTTAGTAAAAGTTATGAAAGGAATCTTTTGTCGTTTTTCGTAGGAGGTACTTTTTGACTTTTCTGACAAAAGTACGGGAAGAATGTTTTTTTAACTTATACGGCATGAATGGATTTTTAAAACATTATTTCCAAGAATCTTCCTTTACAAGTTTTCAAGATTATTTTCAATCATCTTCTTTTAGATTAAAATTTTATGACATGTTAAGATAGGAAAAATGTTTTTGAAGTAGAAAGGATATTTTCCTCAAGAATGGAGTTCAAGTGTTTTATCAAAATTATTTTCCATCTAAGATAATATTGGGTTCTGTTTATATCCCTATTATTACATTGATATGATTATGTTGTGATGGATATATTTTTATGAATTCCTTTATCATATATGAATTGTTTTATGATGTCATGATGTTTAAGATCCCATTTTTATTACATGGGTTATGCTATGATGTATGGTTTATGATTTTGTGGCACACATAAGAATGGTATCATTATGAGATGGGTGGGACCTATATCTCCCTCCAATGAATTGGGTAAAGATTTTACATCTCATGAGATAGACTTGGCTGGAATGGCAGGTTAAACCGGTTCAGTGAAACAAGACTGAAACGAGGAGTGAACTCGGTTCAGAAATGGACTTTTTCCACTAAGATAGTCTTGGAAATGTGTCTTGACTAACAAGAAATGATTCTAAATGATTATGTGTGTATGCCAAAAATATTCATGTTTTATGTTATGATTATTGGGATTACATTTCACTACTATGATTTATCGCATGATCTCTTTTGTAGGTTAAGATTTCCAAAATTTATGTGCTTATGTATATGATGTGATTGAAATTTTTTTGTTTACCCTTACTGAGCTTTTGAGCTCACCCTTTTGTATGTATTATTTCCCAAGGTCAGGAAGAAGTTTATTAAGTAGAATATGCCAAAAAGGGACTCTAGATATGGTAATATAAATTGGAGGCAAAGTAGATGCTTTATGAACCAGTTTTTTATGCTTTCCCGTTTCTAAAGACACTATACCTATACGGTCCTTTCATGGTTTTGTTATATGTTGTAATAAGTGTGCTTCAATTTTGAAGTAATAACAATGTATGTAAAGTATGGGTCGTTATATATTTTCTCAAAGATGATATGTGGAGCACATCCTAATCTTTGGAGATACATGGAGGCATTACCAAATGATAAGCTAAAACTCCAATTCGTTATAGAATTTCAAAAGGTCTGATGTACCTGGGACTCAATTTACCCTTCTTACCGATATGTATAACACTCTTCCATGGAGATACCTTCAAGAAAACATGATATCCTACATGAGAATCCAAATCGTTCATTTGGTCATCAAAAAATATATTTTTCATACTTTAGGCTGCTTAGATGTGGTTTTGGA
Organism: Viscum album; assembly: GCA_963277665.1. Classification (NCBI taxonomy): domain Eukaryota; kingdom Viridiplantae; phylum Streptophyta; class Magnoliopsida; order Santalales; family Viscaceae; genus Viscum; species Viscum album. The sequence continues at coordinate 882,699,069 of OY728166.1, forward strand.
TAAGCATCACATTTTCCAATGCTTCCACAACAAGTTCTGGGCCTACGAGTTTTATTTCACCAAAATCATCCCAAAAAGTTGGTGTGCGACATTTCTTTCCATATAAAGCTTCATATGGATCCATATGAATACTTGAATGGAAGATATTGTTATTGGAAAATTCAACCAGAGGTAAATATTGATCCCACATACCTTGAAATTCAAGTTAGATAAATCAAAAAGTGTCTTCTATGGTATGAATAGTCTGTTCTGATTGTCCATTACTTTGAGGGGGGTTGGAAGTACTCAAATTAAGTTCAGTATCAAGGTATTTCTGAAAAAATTTATAGAATCTTGATGTGAAATGGGGATCACGATCATAAACAATCGAAAATGGTAATCTATGATGTCTTACAACATCATTAATATATAGTATTGTCATATGTTCAAGTGGTAAATCTTCTCTTATAGAAAGAAAATGTGCTGACTTGGTAAGATGTTCAACAATGAACCATATAGTATCATTCCTTCTAGGCGTCTTTGGTGGCCCCATGAAAAAGTACACCGTAATATTATCCCATTTCCACTCAGGTATGGTAAGAGGTTTCATGAATCCTCCAGGCGTTTGCCTTCTAGCTTTCACTTGTTTAAAACCCATACATCTTGACACAAAATCAGCAATCTCCCTCTTCATGTTGTCCCACCAAAAATGTTCTTTCATATCGTTATACATCATGGTGCTACTAGTGTGTATAGAGAAATTGGAATTATGATCATCATATAACAATTCCCATTTTAGATCTACTTTATTGGGAACAAAAAGTATCTTCCCAAATTTCAAAATCCATTCTTCATATAAGAACACAATCAATTTCCCATCATTCATATCTTAAATCGTCTTTTGAAATCATCATCACCATCCTGTGAACCTTTTATCCTTTCTAGTAAATATGGCTTTGAAACCATTTGAAAAATTATTTATGTTTCACCTTCCATGATTATTCCCATATCCATTTTCAGTAGATACATGAAGATAAGATCCGTTTCAACTCTCATATTGTTCAAAATTCCATGATCCTTTCTTCCCAAAGCATCTACCACCTTATTTTCCTTCCTCAGGTGGTAGTGTATTGTTCCATCACAATCATTGTGTAGTTCCATCCCTCACCTATGCCTCATGTTGAGTTCGTTTTGTGTGAAAATATACATCAAACTCTTGTGATCAGAATAAATCTCAAATTTTTTCACCGTAAAGATAGTGTATACATATTTTCAGTGTAAATATTACAACTACTAACTCAAGATCGGTAGTGGGATAGTTTTTCTCATGAATTTTTAACCGTTGTGATGCATAAGAAATATCTCTATCATTCTGCCTAATGACACAACCTAGTAATTTCATTGAATCCTCACTATAAATAAAAAACCCATCATTCCCTGATGGTCGAGTCATGATAGGCCCATTGAATAATCTTCTCTTCAGTTCTTCAAAAATTTCATCACACTCTTTTTTTAAAAAAAAAATTATCCCCTTTACGTGTGGTCTTGGTTAATTTGTTTCCCAAATGGACAAAATTCTGGACAAAATTCTGATAATAACTTGGTAAACCAATAAAACTGCATACCTCAAGTATACTCATTAGTAATGGCCATTCTTGGATTTCCATCTTCTATGAAGGATCAACAAATATTCCCTCTTTAGAGACAGTATTTCTAAGAGAATAAATCTCTTGATGCCAGAACTCACACTTACTAAACTTCCCATATAATTCATTTATTCTGAGAGGTTTTAGAATGGTGCGCAAGTGATTTTCATGAACCTCAAAGATTTTGGAGTATACCAGGATATCATCCATAAATACCTCGAAAAAGAATTCAAGATATTCCTTGAAAACTCAGTTCATTAGATCCTTGAAAACAGAGGGTACATTAGTCAGCCCAAAAGGCATTACTTGAAACTCATAATGCCCGTACCTAGTTCGAAATGCTGTTTTTGGTAAGTCTTCCTTTCTTACAAACTACTGATGATATCCAGATCAAATTTTAATCATTGAATTATAACGAGCTCCCTGAATTTGGTTAAATAAATAATCAATGTGAGGTAGGGGATAATTGTTCTTTATTTTTATAGTATTGATCTACCTCTAGTCAATGAACAACCTCAAAGATCATTATTTATTCTTAACAAAAAAGGGCAGGGGCTCCTAAAAGAGAAAATATAGAGGGGGAGGAAAATCCCTTATTACTCAATACCTCTAGTTGTTTCTTTATTTCCATTAATTACTTAGTGGAAATTATATAAGGGGTCTTCAATATGGGCCTTGAATGAAGAATTTAATCAATGGAAAACTCAATTTCTCATTTTGGATGATATCTATGTAAATCCTCTGGAAACACATTAACATATTATTGCACAATAGGTACATCCGTTATTTGAACATTATTTTCCTCGCCCATAATTATTTTATTCTATTCTTCCCCAATAATATAATATAATAGAGATACTAGGGGTGGATCTAGATAAGAATCTAGGGGTGACGTTTCTGTTTTAAATATAAGGTACTCTTTATCGTCATCAAAAATAGTAACCTCCTTTTTCATACAATAAATTTTCACATCATGGTCTGAAAGCCAATCCATTCCGAGGATTATATCAATTTCAATCTTGGGTATGACGATGAGAATAACAGATAATGAACATTAATATACTCTAATGGGAACTAATATACAAAAAATGTTGTGATGATACTTCCCTTAGGATTTTTTACTGACAACTCCCATTTTAATGAAAATTGATACTATCTAATTTTCCTAGCTAAATAGGATGATATGAAACAATGCGATGATCTAGAATCAAATAAGTCATTTTCTAAACTTGAGGAAACCATTAAATTATTAACCACCACGTCTTTTGGAGATTCAACCTCAGTAGTTGTGATAACATAGGCTGGGCCTTTCTCCCTTGTCCTTTTCTGATGTATGTTCCCTGGGAGCATAGGACATTCATTTGCATAACACCTCTTTTATCTACAATTGTAGTATTCAACATTAACAACCCCTTTCTTCTCTTGGCAATCATGAGCATGGTGGCCTTTTTCACCACACTTGTAACAGATTCCCATTCCCATCAAGCATGTCCCAGGGTGTTTATTCCCACAGTTACAATAGTATGGATATTAAACTATTCCTCATTCCCCTTATTTCTATTTCCAAAGTGTTCAGCGGATCTCTTCTTCTCCTGCATTTATTTAATGTTGTAAAACTATTTCATTGTACATTCTATCAATATTATAATTTTCACTTTTGAGAGAACCTTTTACAAGGATTATGTGAGTTTCAAGATTCACATTCGTTATCATCAAAATATCTCTAGTACCTAGTGGAAATGATCCCATCTCTTTAGCTACAGAAACATGCTAAGGGTATATTTCTTTTAAATATACACTATAAACTCTTGAGTTTCATTGAAAATAGGTAATGAAATTCATCATACTCATTTTATTCATTAAAAAATATTCTAAAATCTCATGATTTTCCATGGAATTGAATGAAATTTATTTTCTTTCTCAAGTAGATGAATAATTTGGATTGGCTCTCATTTCATGCACCACCATACTACTCATTAGATCGAATAATGAATTTTTAGACATATTTCATTACCCAATAGATTATACATTATGATTTTCAAGAGGTGGATACCTTCTAAATATTTTCTTCACAACATAAATTTCTCTGATTTTTTCATGAAGTCCACTTATATCTCTAAAAACATAAGTAATTCAATTAAAAATGTATATGTATTCTCATCCGGATGCATCATCAATTAATCCATCCTATTTTGAAAGATGTTGAGTTTGGACACCTTTACATTTTTATCCCCATCATATATATTATCGAATTTCCACCAAAAATATTTTGAAGGTGTCAATCTCATTAATGTTGAATATATATGGTCATATAGAGAAACATTAAGGGCATGCTGTTCTTTGGAATTTTCACCAAGATTTATACTATATGTTTGAGTCATAGGAAATCATGTTACATATGTGACATGAATACCTTATGCAATTGAAAATAGTACTTTAATTCAAAGAGATATTAGATGAGATCTCATAATATTATTTCATATCTAAAAGTTGCATCTATAAATGTGGGATACAACCTGACATTTAATGAATTATTCATGACAATAATGAAGGAGAAATTTATTACCCGCAACATATAGGCTTAGATAACACATGAAGGGACAAGAAAAGTCTAATAGAAGAGGGGTGAATTAAGGTGTCAAATGATTCCCTTGAAGTGACAAAACTATTTCCCACAATTGTATAAACCTATTTAACCTGTCTAAAGGGAAAAAATAGTAATAACAAAATTGAAAAACCAAAATTTTTCCCAGTTCACCACTAAGAGATGTTCTAAGAAACATACGCCAAGCATGTTTTTATCGTACATAAATTCAAAAATCATCACTACCTATAGAATATCATTGTTTGGAGATAGTCACTCTATTTCAAGAGCACTACCCCAAGAATATTTTGAGGATAGATAACTATGTTCCTCGGTAGACTCCATTCGACTCCCCTAGCTCATTTCCTTAAGATAGATTGACACATAGTTTATGGAAATATAGGTCCCTTAATTTACATGAAATCACACATCCTAAACTATTGATAGATTCACTATTGATGTGTCTTTCTCTCCCATATGAAATTATTTTTTTGAACTATTACTTAATGAAATTTAGTGTATCCTTTATGAATTTTTCTACTTCCTCCATGAACAATGTTGCACCATATTGCATAAGATCTTTGAGGACCACCCCTTATCCAACAAACCATTCCTACATCACCGATAGATTCTTCTTCCATGAACTGCCTCTCTTACATGGGTCATCCATGATTCATTTTTTGGATTATTCTTCTGTGGATCGTCTCTCCTGCACAGATAGATATTTCCCCATTTTCACCTCTCATCTCCAAACCCTTATTCCATTGTGGGCTATAGTTCCCTAACGAACTCCTTTAGTATCCTATCTCATTGGAAGTCCTATCATTTATTGGAATCCTCCCCTGTGAACCTCTCCATTTACAGAGTTGCCTTCCCATAAACCACATTAGGCTTCACCAAATTATTAAGGAGCAGTGATGTTTTCTAATCATAATATTTCTAATTAATGATATGATCGGTGGTCCATATATAAGACATTTGACCCAAAAACCCTGGTAATTTAATAGTCCCTAAATTTTTTATGTAGTACATCCTTTACCGCAAACCATGCTCCTCCCATGAACTATTTTCCATATGATGTCCTCATATAACCTTTTTTACATCACAGTGGCCAATGTATCCCATGAATGAAACACTTTTCTGCTCACTATATCGCCACATCCTTTTAGAAAAATATACGCTATATTGTGAAAATTTAGCCTTCAGAAAACTCCTATCGTCTTTCGAACCATTTTCCATATATGGTTTACGTACAATTATTCATGGTTTGCATATCACTACTATACAAAAATACAATCCTTCACAGTGTTTTTCCAAAATTCCACAAACACCCTTTTATGGTCCATGAACTATTTTTATTGGAGAAACAGAGTTTTTCCCAAAACCAGAATCCCAATTTTGTGGCCCAAAAATTTGGAAAAATTAGGAAACAACACCACCTAAAAGAAATTTTGAACATGAAATATATGATCACTCATCTTCCAAACTTTCGGATCAACCGAATATGTTTTTATAACTAAAAAACAAAAAAACAATACCATCAAAGAATATCCTTTTGCCTAATAGATTATTCATTCATAAATGAGAATGTACCACTATAGTTCAAAGGTTCTCTAAAGGGGGGAATCATTATGTAGATGGAATGTAAGAAACCATAAGAGACTACAATAACCATCCAATCCAATGAGTTCCTATATAACTCGTTCATCACACACACCATTAATGAATTACATGTATTCAATTACTAGATAATGTTCTATTGAAATATTGTATTAGTTGAGTTTTATTAAATTAAATAAAATGTGGTACATGTATCCATTAACCCTGACAATGACATTAGAGACTCAAAGTAGTGGAGAAAGGTTCCCATATATGAGGCAGAAAAATAAGATGACTGGTTTGCTCAAAAATATGTTCTTACAGCCTTGTTATTTTTCATTCCCTTAGGATAATTTCTATAAAAAAAATTGTTACCATTTCTACTCTAACTAATTCCTACACAATTTGGTCATAGCTTCCCACGTCTTAATAGAACAATTGACGATGATATAAGGGAAATAATTGTTACATCCCATGTATATATTACATATTAATTTATGGTTTAATACATAAAATTACTCTGTCAAGAACTCGGTTGATCAATAATCCAACTGTATTTTTGAAATAGTCATGTTATATAAAAAAATAAAATAAGGAACACATTATATTTATTTAAATCCTCCATAACATGTTATGGAAATTCTTTTTATATAAAACTATATTTTCTACCCTAGGTACATACATTTTAATGGGGGTGTAATTTATCCATTTAAGGGAATGAACATGGCATAACATGAAGATAATAATAAATTTTAGGAAATATGAATATAAATGGGTCATAAAATGAGTAATAATCATAAACCCGAAAAATGGGACATGATATAAATTAATAATCATAGAGGAAACTTGGTAAAATTTGAAAAAATATAAAACATTAAATCCTAATCGTAGTTTAAGGATAACTACTATTACTTCTTTTTGGATGATTCCTTTTGATGGAATTAGGATCACTCCCTATCCCAACATAACATATCATGATTCTAAATATTACCCAAGACTTTGGAGCGCAAAGTATTCACATCACACCAATCAATTTTATTCCTTTATCAAGCATAAGTGTAATACATAGGGCATACACCATATATTCATTCATAATCATATTTAATAACATGATAAAGGAGTTTTGAATAAATACATGTCTTCACCACATTAAATATTATATGGTGTATAATTTTGAACACCCTTGATAGCAAATGGGTGTGGTATTCACTACACAGTCTTTTAGCATGAAAAAACATGGTTAATTTTTTGAAAAATAACGATGTCACTTAATTATTCATAAAATGGGTTAATGAGTGTTAATGAGTCAATATTTATTTTGAAATAAAATGTGATGTGATATGGACATTAAAATAAGCTTCCCATAATTAGTAATTGGAAATCGATGTTGTAATATAATAAAAAACCATTAATACATAAGAGAATGAGAGGATCCCTTACTTGAGTATCTTCCTCAAAATGATTTGGAGATGCTTCTTTTAGGGAATAGGGACAACATGGAAGGACTCTGTATATGGAATGGTTGATTAAGGACATGGTACAAGGATTTTGAGTGATGATAAATGGGTTCTTGGGTGGGTTTATATATTAAAAGAGTGTATATTTAATTTTTATTTCTCAAACATAGGTTTAAGACGCAATATAAACAATTTCTACACCAAAAGCATTCAAATGATTATTCTGCACAGTTTCATCCATACTGGATTAGTTTTCAATTTTTTATAATATCAGGTGCTAAAAATAATAATATAATACTGCTTCATATGTGGAAGTGAGTTATACTCGTAAAGACTTGAATTCAAACACTAAAATGTATTAATGGTTTTTAAGAACATGTAAAGACTATATAAAATTAATCTAATAAAATTAAAATTGCATTATATTATCTTTAAAAAATATATATGGTCTTGGATAACTTTTATTGTATTTATTACATCACTTTTGGGTTATTATGATGTCATAATACACCGTATATTTATACTGTATCAAATTTTTACTCGAAAAATGAATTTTCTCATAAAATTATTGTAAAATCACCATTAAATATTTTCAAAAACATGATTCTAAAATTAATATGTATTTTATAATAGAATTAAAAAATTACTTTATTTACACTTTCAAAATAATAATCAGAATTTACTAAGAAATGTTGGTTTTTTAAAATATTATTTTTTGAACACTTAAAAAAAATCAATTCAACTTCATAAAAATGATTAGATGATTTATATTTGACAAAAATTATATACTATTAATTTTTTTATTAAAATATTATATATTTTAAAAACCAATAATTCTTCAAATTAAATTAGTCAATTGATTTTGAATCTTAACCATTATTACAATATTTGTTTTTTTGAATGTAATTAAACATAATTTATAAAATAACAAAAATAAAGAAAAATAAAATATTAATTTTAATTAATATTATATATAAATATTAGGGTATCATTTTCTCTAATATTTTTATATCATTGTTACACTTGATTTTCCTCATTTTTGTTAACATGGTAATTTATATTTACTACATTTTCTATTCATATTGTACAAATTTTAAGTTGACCCTATAAATTAAAATTAATTATGATTATTCCAAATTTTGAAAAAAATTATTAAAACAAATAAATTTTTTTGGAAAAATATAATTAATATAAAAACACTATAACCATATTTACTAACGGTTTCTCAAAAAAAACAAATTTAAGGAATGATGATTTCACATTAACTTAATAACCAGTAATCTAAATTATATAAATTTAAATTCATAAATATATGTATATATATATATAACATAATAGTTTAATTTAAATCATTTATCATTAGTTGTTACTTTAATTAATTATGATGCGACCTAATATTCATTTTAAATAAATATTCACAGAAATGATTTTTAAGCTTAAAAGCAAAATTATGCAAAAATATTGTTCAATGATTATTTAAATATAGATAATTTAATTAACTACAAATAAATAATAAATATTTTACCTTTAAATAAAATTAAAATAATAATCATATTTTTAAATTAAATGTTTTATCAAAATAAATGACAATTTAACAAAAGAACCTTATTTTTCACTATTTACATAAAAAACTCTATTTTTAAAACAACATCCCACATTTTCACATTAATATAATATTAATATTAATATATAAAAAATGTATTTTTTTATTAAATAAGTTTTCTAAACTGTAGTTAAATGTTTTCTATAAAAAAAGGATTAAAAATTATTTTTGAAGAAAAAAGATTTTGAGGAATAAAAATGAATCACAAAAAATTGACAGATTTTTTTATAAAGAATTGTAAATATATATTGTAAATAACCATATATTTCATTAATTATTTATTCAAAACCATATCTATAAATGAAATAGAATGGATAAAATGGTCCTATCCACTGATCACTATTTATATAGATTCAATGTAGCTTGTCACATACACTGTTGAACATTGTTTCTCTTTTAAAAACTCATGGAATTTCATTATCCCCCTTTAATAAATTGTATCCTCAAAATTTAAACATGATCTCTGAAATATTATTTTCAAAACATGAATCTTTATTTACTGAAATACTATATAGTAAAAAGGGTTAATAAAACATCCTCTTGAAAAAATAGAAATCAATGATTCAATGTCATCGCAAAACTAGGATTAATTGTATGAGAACATTTGGTGGAAGAGAAAACATAGACATGGAATAGAAATCTAACACCAAATAAAGAATTAAGTCTGATAGAGAACATGGTTAATAGATATTCATTGACAGAAAATCCATAAATATTTGATTGGTGATAACATCATCACTTCATCAAAAATGATCATAAATGGATAACATATATGTTACATGTATTTTCGTATCTTATAAATTTCCAGGATTCAATATATACAATCCATTATCTAATTCATAAAATATATTTTTACTGAAATTTCCCTTCCCTTAATAATGGTTTATAATGAGCTTATGAATTTACCTATTAATATCCCCTTATATTGTCATACAAGGAATGTAGCAAGGCCCATTGATGGGAACCATTTTAAGATAGAGTCTTTCTCAATGAAATGTTTTTTGCTTTTACCCCTATGTACATCAATTCCAAAGCCGCACCCACTTAAAGTATATATACAACAAAGTATTTAATTTACAAAAAAATAATCTATACTTATCAAATTTTATGGATGTTTCCTTATACATAGTCTTATCCAAAAGGATTTCTCTCGAGATTTATAAACATAATCCCGGAAGAAAATAATTTCTTTTGATACAAAATTTTACAAAGATTCTATCTATTTCACATGAGTATGGACTAATAACATAATATTACACTTAATAAAATTAGGGAGATCGATAATTATAGTGTATTGGGTAATTAGGAACATTAAATAACAACATAATACATGGAATACATGATATTTATGGAAAACATACTCAACATGTTCTTAATATTCCACTGTTCTAACATTTTCACTGGATAAACATAGGATATGAAAATGAAATGGATGAGATAAAAAGCTTAGTAATGAAATAAACATTTATTTACATGAAGTAAATAGTAAATCTAAGACAAAATTCATATCTGTGGAGCATAAAAGGAGTATGAGTAGTATATATGTACAACGAGTCCTGGTATAGTGTGACAGTCATAATGTTAAAATGAAAATTATGGAAAAAAATAAAATATTGTTGCATAAACATAGGTTCTGGGTAAATATTATGCCATAAAGATGGAAAATGTATAATAAAGGAATTAGGATGACACCATGTCCCAACATAACATCTCTTGATAGTAAAATTTACCCAATTTATTAGAGTGATATATAATTTCTAGAGCACCTTCCGTTTTCATTTCATTTTCATGAATAAGTGTTCCACATAGATCATGAAACATAGATTCATTAGAAACAATATTATAATCCAATTTCAATGAAATTGTTTTAAATAATCAAAGAATAATGTCAATAAATTATATGTGTATTTAGGTGAACAACCTTAATATGATAAGTGTTTGGTATTTACTACAATTGTATTTCATAGAAAATCCTGGTGAAATTTCAGTAGCATTACAATGTCATCTAAAAATTCATAAAATGGGGTTGTGAAATATAAAGGGATCTCTCTTCATTTTTATATAAAACAGTCATTAATAAGGACTAGGAAGTAGATATCCGATAATTATGAATTAGGGAGAGAATGTTTATGATAATAATGATTCTTTATTAAAAATGGGAGTGAGAGGATCTCTAACACGAGTGTGTGAAACCACAGGATTTCAAGGATCTTTTTTAAAGATTTTGGGAATCATGGGAGGAAACAATAGAGGGTAGGGAAGACTGAGGATGTTATCAAAGGATTTTTATTCTGTTGAAATGGGATATTCATAGTGTATATATAGGAAAAGAGTTGGTGTTTATTTATTATCTTTCAAACATGGGTTTTGGACTCTATATAATAATATAATAATTACAACATAACATGGGGTTTTTAATGGTTTCTCATAAATGGGATTGGTTTTTATTATTCTTTAAGGGGATGTTATAATTTTAATAAAACAAAATCATTTGTTATGAAATAGTGAGTCATACTCTGAAAGAAATGATTATAAAACATTAAAATATATTAATGTGTTTGAAGGATTTAAAATGGGTTTTAAAAATTTATTAAATAACATAAATAACATTATTTTAAGGGGAAAATATTTTTAGATATATATAACCTTTATAATATTTATTACCTTACTTTGGAGTCATTATGATGTTATAATACACACATTATATTTATACCATATTTTATTTTTTTATTGAAAATTAGAATCTCTATGAAAATTATGAATAATTCACCATTGGACAATTTCATGGTTTTAATTCCAAATATATAATTCATTTCATATAATTTGTTTTCATATTTTTACATAATTTTAAAAATAAGAATAGATATTTATTTAGAAATTCTCATGATTTTATAGTAAAAGGATTCAAACAATTAAAAAATTTACATTTTAATTCAAAATTTATATATATATATGATTAATATTTGATACAATTTATTTAATAATAATATTTTATTAAAATATATGTTTTTTTCAAAAATCAATGAATTCATCAAAATGATTTCTTCCATCAATTTGAATATTATCCATAAATACAACTTGAGTTTTATTGTATTAAATAAAAAATATTTTATAATTTAACAAAAGAAGGGAATAAATATAATATTCATTTTATTGATAATGAATTATAAATATTATAAGAAAGATTGTTTCTATTCTTTGTTATATTATTTTTACCCCAAATCAACATATTCTCTTTTCAATGTAATAAATTATATTTAACATATTTAATATTTATATTACAAAAAAAATTAACATACCTCTATTAAATAAAATTAAAACGGTGATACCAAATATGCAATCCCATTTACAAAATTCAATTCACATATGTAGGTGAATGAAATATAATATAAAACCCAAAAATATGTTGAATAGTGGTTTTGAAAATATAAATTTATTATGGTAAGATGGTTTCACATTATCACCATTACTAGTAATAATAATTTTATAATAAAAATTAATATATATATATATATATATATTAATTTTTTCAATAATTTCCCATTATGGGTTTTATTAATTAATTTAAATGGATAGAAATTTTGTAATTTAAAATGGTTATAAAAATTCTATTTTATGCTAATAAGTAAACCTATATAAAAATATGATAAAGAAAATATTTATGTGTAATTAATTGAATTAAATATAAATAAATAAAACTTATGTTATATTAAAATCAATGAATATATATAATTGGACTTTTAAATTATTAATTAATCAAAATAAATGATTTTTATTTTCAAAAAAACAGTATTCTCACTATTCACTAAAAAATCATTATTTTCCAAAAAATTCCCAAATTTTCACTCAATTATAATTTAATGACTACAATATAATTTTTTTTATTATCAAATGATTTTTCAAAATGTTAAAGACAATAATAATAATGTAAAAAAATATAAAAAACATTTTTTTATAAAAATATATTTTGAAGATCAAAAGTACAATACCAAAAAATGATAGATAGTTTACTATGAATTTATCATTATATTGTGGACATAAATAACATTTCATTAAGTATAAAATCATAATCATATCCAATAATTTAATGGAATGGTTAAATTGTTCATATTTAAATAATCATTGTTTGTTTGGGTTTGGTGTTGCGTATCACATACACTAATGATCACAGTGTCTCTTTTAAAAACACGGTGCATTATATTATGATACCCAAGAACACACTGCATACCGATCACACCAGTGGAAACATCATACCTACAAAATTGATAGATGATTTTATCGTCTACCAGGACGTTGATTATTCCATTAGTGATGTGAAAGTGTACAGCTCTGTGAATGATGTTGACCAAGTTAACCACTTCAAAATTCCAGTATTCAAGGAATGATATGTGAAACCTCAGGAATCTTATGGTCAATACCATTTGAGTATTAGTATATGAAATTTTAGAAACAAAATTTATCATTTTAGAGATTTATCCTAGGATGTTAATAATACTCATACTAATCAATAATCTTTTAATATAGATCGATAAGCATTACCCTACCAATTCAATTTATCTAGAACCCCCCCATAATTCACTATATTTATTAATTCCAAAACATATCCTTGTGAACAACACAATATACTGAATATTGTCAATGTAGTACCCCAACCAACCAGAAATCAACAAACAATTTTTCAGAACAGAACATCTAGCACTAAATAGAATACTTCTTGTACAAGCAGATGCCAGTCGTTCAGTCTGTGTTTCCCCTAAAATATATAATAATGGGAGATTATACAAAGGTAAAACTATAAAAATATAATTTATATATTTGTTTTTAAAAATTCATTTCAATATACTTATAATGATTTTCATCCTTGAGGAACTCCTCCTATCAGATTAAATTCACGAGGCCATTTCTGATGGTTTTTTAATACCACTTTAGTTTGAAGTTTATATATTTACAACTAAGGCCTACTATGAAGATGGATCCATTAATGATTAATTTTGATCCATTATAAATATTTTAAGAGAAATAATGGGATTACCTATTCATGGAAACATATAACCACTATTTATCAGAGGTTTGTAAGATGGTGTAGAAATCCAACACATACTAGTTTTTATTTCTTCGAGGATTAACCTCATTCTGATATGGAAATTCCATAAATAGGGATTATCAAAAGAACACTAGAATCCCTCCATCAAAATGTTTTAGTGGTTTGATTAGAGTGATATAAAACTGTATATAATATTTTGGATAGAGATTCAATTCCATGGAATTGTATAATGCATAGTATTTATGGTAGTCTCATAGGATATAACCTAATACATGGTGTTATGAATGACTTTGATTAAATATCATGCATCAGCCTCCTCTCTATAAAACTAGGGCATACAATACACCATTTATAGTATATTATGGGTAATCTATGGTTATGCATCCCCCTTTGAATCATGTAAGGCCCACCAACTGGATGATGGATACTACTAATGGGGCTAAATCTTGTTCCAAATTATTGGTTGGATCTTATCAATACCCATAAAATTCTAATGACTACATTAGTTTATCCCTCTGTATACATAAAAGGTCTATTTTTCTTCGTAATTCATCTATTAGATCCCATGATTCTAGATTTGGGGAGATATTTTCTCATCACATTGAAGATTGAAAACTCAATGATTAACACATACTCCTATAATTAAAATTATAGATTGATACAAAAAAAACTGAAATTGTGAGGTTCAATGAGTTTTTCCCTATAGCCACTGATCCATGACATTCTTGGATGTTCCACAATAGAGGGTTGACTGAATGTTGGTCTAGTCATTACCATTTCATTGATGTCATGTGTGGAAATCACATCTAGAAAGTGAATGGAATTACCATAGAACCATCTATTTCTATATTCTCATCCATGTGAGAACCCCTCAAAAAGGATTTTCGTTTGAATCAATGAAGAATCTTTTTATACCCATTATCCAGTTATGAATTTTTTCCCCTCCATTCTTTTGTCTCTATAACAATGATGACTATGATAATTTGGAAAAATCATTTCCTAAATTTGATGATTGTGTTTCCACCTAAATTTATTAGTTACTCTAGGTAAACCATGGTACTGAGGAACATCTATTTCTAACACTATTAAAAACATCCATGTATTCAAAGAAGTAGTAGTAGTATGTTGACATCTTGAAATAGAACCACGAAATAATAACATAGATCTATGATTAGATTGTAGGGACATACCCTAATTTTTCCATTCATCACCTTGGCCTCCCAATAAATCATCACAGTTTAAGATATCCTCTTATAAAGATGAAAAACTCTAATGGTGATTGGGTAGATTCTTATGTTAGAAGTCATAATAATGGATACATTTTCCAGGAGGTCTAATACCCTTTTTTCTTGGAAAAATTTATTATAGTTGGGAAAAATATTTTGATGATCAGAGTGTTTATAGACATTTGAGAACTATACTATGATTGGCATTCAGATTATTCTCTCCTTCTAAAGATAGATCTATTTATTGATGTGATATCTAGGTTATAAGACTCATTCTTCATGGAATAATATTTTTGATACAGTCATTCATTTATGGACCCTATGGATGTGGAGTCCAACACCCATAGGGTTGCGTAATGATGGTTTCTTTCATTTTATACAATTTATCTTGATGAATGATGATGCCAATTACCAGTGATCCGTACACCATATCATTAAAACAAATCTTGGCACATTGAGTGAATAAATCATGGATAATCTAATTTTTATGTCCCTATATTATAAGATATCAAGGATCCTAAAAAAGTGTTCTTATTGAATGTCTCATGAATCTTTAAGAAAAAAAATTGATATGGGAATTCGAGGTTACATATGGAATATTTAACATAATTTTCATAAGAAGAAAGTCCATTGAGATTAACATAGATAATATAATGGTTATCAGACAAATTTTATCTAATAATAATTTCCAAAGAGTAATGAGGCATAAAAGGAAACTTATAATATTTTTTTCAATTATTTTTAAATATTACTTGAATGTGTAATCTCTTATCAAGGATCATGAAAAATAGTGTCTTCTACTAGTAGGATTAGGGGTACAAGAATACCTTTGATAATATCAAGTAGTTCATTCTATAGCCCCTAGTTCTGATGCCATCAATCCTTTAAAGGCCTTTTATCATCTGTGTGACTACTCTGGAAGGGTCCCCCAAAAACCTCCAAGACTAAAATATAGTGAGGGAAGGTAAAACATCATATTCTATTTCATCTATCTGATCCTTGACACATACAATATATAATCTCCCATGTGGAAGAGTTTCCTCATAACAGCCTTGACAGTATTGAAGTTGGGATATTATTTATATCACCATGAGATACAACTAATATCACATGTATATTTTCTTATGTATATGCTCAATTACCCATGCTGATTTAAAAATTAGAAAGATGGATATAAATCACTAAAAAAATTGACATATCGGTTTTTCCACTAAAGGATGTTAATTGTCAATTTCCTGATGACATTCTAAATGCACATAAAGATCGTGATAAATGTCCCATGTATATTGACTTCAAGGATGATCCTATTATTTTAGTTGATTGGGAAAGTCCATTTTGAAGTATCCATTTTGATATTTCCTTTCAATACCTGATCGGTAAAAGTATCAATATCACTAGCCTTAATAGAGCAGTCATTAGGTTCTACTTTATCACCTAAGAAAGGGTCATAATTGTGTACTCTTTCCTAATTTAAAATTGATTCACCAACGATGGTGAAGAGTATAATAACCTTTTTACTAATCTAGTGTTGGTACTAAGGATTTTTTCCTATGTTTATACCTTAAGGGATAATCTATGTTAGTCATAACGTAGATCAAGGATCAAAACATCAAATTAAATTATTACTTTTCTCTTACTAGAACGTACATATTGGCCGATGTGCATGTTATTTTCCCAATTCAAAGTTACCAATTTCATCAATCACCAAATATTTCATCAAATAATTTTTAATTTTTAGTTTTCTTCTATATATAAAATGTCCTAGATGACATTCTCATTCATGTGGCACACTAGAGGGTCATCTATCTCACCACCACAAGTAATGGTGACCGACATGTATTCTAGCAGGCTATCAATATTCGTATTTTTTTATTATAAAATCCCATAACATATATGGAAATTACCAATTATAAAACCCGTATTTTCATGTATCCATGAGATGTAAGTATCATTTCCAACTGAGATTAGGGTGAGAAAATTTACTATCCTACAACATAATTTACCCATCAGAGTGGGAGTCCCATGAAAAATATCTATTTAAGAATGGGTTTGCTATAATCCTAACCTATTTCATCCAAGATGATGAGATAACTCAGGTACATTAAGAGTTTCATAACAAATGTTATGGCCTAAATCAATTAGGATTGTTCTCTCCCCTAAAATTCAGTGGATGGGAAACATTTGGAACATCATGGATCAAAAATTAATTAAGTTCAACAGGGTGATTATTTAATTAATAATCCATAACAATACATTGTATCATCCTCCAGTTCATCTCACCACCACCATGTAATCTATGTCTTTTTTCATATATAGAATCAATGTTTTGTTGGATATATCACCCCAAAAAATAGATAATACATCTTAATTTTGACTGAAACATGATTTTTTCCATATTGGAATATGTTTTTTTCCAGAAGGATATGAAAACCTGGCATGTGATTGAGTGTGTGTGGTACACGTCATCCATTATTTTGGGGTGCCTTATTATATTCTCAACGATAATTGAACCACCTTCTAAGATTCCATTATAATGAAATTGCATGACTTGTTTAACATCATGTACCACTATACTTCTCACAACTAGGAAAAGTAAAATGGTAGACTTAGTAATTTAATAAGACCCCATCTAATATATTTAATGAAATGTGAATCTAGAATAATTAGAGTTTGAATGATAATATATCTATTTCTTTATAGGTATATCAGATTTCCTCTCGCATTTCGTCCTAGAGGACCCCATACTCACATGTGTATGTAAAAGAGGTAGCCTTACCCATTTTGGTTTTTATTTCATCTCATTGAGTGGTTGTTTATGTCTAGAAGATGCCAAAAAGAATGAAATAATTTAATCTCATTGAGTTGGAATCCCTAATGGAAAACAATCTTTCGACCTTACATAACATATAGATGTATCAAGGTTAGAAAGAGCATTCAAGGATAGTTGTTTTCACCCATCATTATAGGGTACATGGAACATGATCAAAGAACCCCATTTATAACATAAATAATCCGTCAAATTTGGATCCCATGTGTGAAGGAATATTCATAACTTATACTTCTTTTTCTAGTAGAGGATAGTATTTATTCACTATAAATAGAGAACATATCACACCTACCATAATAAAATTATTTTTCATGTAATACTTCATGTTTAAATCATGGTCCAAGAATTATGACCTAAAATAATTTTCAATTGGTCCAAAATTAATGACCATAAAATAGGATCCATGGTTAAAGCTATGTGACATGAAATAATATCAATAATCGTACTAGAATTGTGACCGTAAAATATTTTCAACCCTTATGGTATTAATTTCATAAACATCATATTAGAATCCAAACATTCTAAGTGAATCAAATTAAACAATGTTCTTACCATATTCAAGAAACATAGGATTCCACACATGAAATGTGTGGCATGATAACTGATTATATTATAACACAATAAAAAAATGGAGCTGTATCCTATGAAATAATCATTGGATGCATCACATACCTAAAAAATGATCAGTAAACAAATGCATACACAAAACAAAAATAAACTATAGCCTTAACATGTTTCATTATCATTGGATTCCCCATGGAAACAATTGGATAACTCAATGTACTCATCTATGTAGATAGCCAACCATATTAATCATTGGTCACCTATAATGATACATCTCCTGAACTATGTATGGATTTATTACCATCTCTATGGGACACATAGTAACACCTAAAACCAATGCATTTGAGTAAAAGTTTTAGTTCATCATAAAACCCTCCATGTTTTGTGGTGTTATACTTCACAAAACTTGACCTATAGACCACAGTTATATTCTATTAATTACAACATTAAAATATTTTCAGTTTGATTCAAGGTATTTTTGAGGAACATGGTCACAAATCAAGCTCATTTGACATCAGGTTTTACAACTTTTTACGGTGAAATAACAATTGAAACAATCATTCACCAGGTGAATGTAACCATATTTTAAAATTTAATCGAAAATTCCACGGTATAAACTGTATGAACATAAATTAAATGAATCATTTTCTAGAGTTTTTTCTGTTTAAATGGATTTCGCGCATCTATTTCATTTCATGTTTAAAATCATAGGCACCTACCAATCATCCTCAAAGTACTTACTTAGGGTCCAAGAATTACGAAGTTAAACTATATATATCGTCATAACATTATCATGGTTTTATTAATTTTTGTGTTTAATCAAACTAATTCCCCTACATTTTAATATAACCACATGTTTGTTGATTGAAATTCCCATTCGATACAGAAAATTTCATTGACCATCTTTTTTGGCCCAACCTCAAATGCTGCACAAAACATCCCATTACCTACAAAAATATCACCCCAAAAATCCTGAATGCACCTCCACATTAGAAACAACCCCCAATAATATTACCTGACCCAATAACAGGCTGATATCACAATATGAAATAGGATGAGGAAGAATGAGACATACAACTATATGATAAATCCCCACCAACATAATAAAAAAATGCTTTAATCTATAGCTTTACGCTATATAAAATCAGGATGCCTCATATTATAAATATGATATTATTCAATGTCCTTAATAGAAATTAAATCCCCTTAATAGTGTTTTCTCCCACATCTCCATCCCCAGAACTATGTTATGTATGATTCCCATTGCCCATAGGATACATAGTAATACCTTGATCCCAAGAAATTGGTATATCCCCTTCAACAAATCATTATAATATCTTTCTAACCCTAGAATCATAATGTCATCTTGGGTACATTTTTTCATATTTTGTGTGACAAAGGGTACATTTGGCCCCATATTCACATTTTTTTATCACCCCATCATGAAAAACAAACCTTCTTAGGACACCCATGCCATTTGGTCCAATCATTATAAGATAAAAGTTCAAATCCCCCCATTGTCTAATCTCTATGACCTTAAAATAGTATCATTCATATTCACTATTGTGAAACATTAAACTTCAAACCCAATATTCCTGAGAATGTGATGTTTAACTATAGACTTACCCAATATAAACTATGATTCCTCATTTCAAATGTATGAGATGATTAAAATAAACATCCTCAATGAAAAATGATAAAAAATTCCCATATATGAATTATGGGATGACCAAAATGATCATCCTCCATATAAGAGGTTAATATATTTTGTAACTAGATATAAAATTGGTATTCTTCAAATAAAAATTATTTTATTTAACATACATTCCTCTTTAGTGTATAACATTAAACTAAAGGGTCACCATATGTTATACGATTATGATCGTTGATAAGGAATTTAGGGTATCACTAGTGCTAATTTCCTCAGAATGTGACATGATACTACAGACTTACACTATGTAAAATATCTAGTATACAATATTTAAAAAATTTCATTTTATTTTATGTCATTTAGCAACAACATTTCCCCTATTCGGTGTTGGTTTCCTACTACACCACATTCCAGAATAATGTATGGATTGATTCCCATTATCATGGGATACATATTGATGCTGAGATCTCATATTTTTTTCCATAACTAACATAAACTCATTTCAAGGATCCCAAATTTAGTCTAGTATTTATCCTATCCTTCCAAAATTGTCAATGCATTGTGGAAAAGCTCTTAGGACAACTATCATTTCATATAATACATTCCCCACACCCACTTTAAACTGAAATTATTTATTCAATTTAGATAATCATTATTATACATATCTTTAATGGTTAGTGGCCTTAATGGAACATCAAATTTCCTAGGATCATGGATTGAAGGATCCTTGGTAACGATGGATACTATCGTGTATCCATTTTTTCAGTAGTCAGTCCGGCATTTTTCTCCACATCCTAACTGAATGATTGTGGATAAATAGTTTTTATAACAGAGTCAATAATTTTAACCCACTCTAATATCATTAAAATTCTACATTCTATGTTTTTAATGTCATGATATACCCTTATGGGATATGTCTATCACTTTATCCAAATGATTTTTAATCCCCTATAAACAAAAGGATATCCTTATTGCTATTTTAATCTCACATCGTGCATGGATCATGTTGGAATACGATTTTGGAAGGGATTTATCGTAATTATAGGATGAGACTCATTGGCACCATCTTGTCCAAAATCTATGACAATAAACTTGTAGCCCATGTCCTTGAATCATGACTTAAAATAGAGTTCAACACATCATGGTAATGTGTCATGTGCTGATGGGAATCCATAGACCACAATAAAAGTTGCATAACATCACATATGTTCCATGAAAAATATTTTGAGATGAGCTCCATTATGGCTCATGAATTAAGACCATTAAATACGTGAAAATATTTCAAATTCTACACCCACATTACTAGGATCCTAGGTCAAATAATCATGAACATTAACTGTGTGAATGATTTCACCAATATGTTATATGTGTAAGTTCCTCCTAGTATCCACATTCATATAGGGTTACCTCCCCCTTATACAACACACATCTGATTGAGATACATAACCCTATTGTTCAATAATCACAACCACATATTATGTGAAACATTCTATATATTGTCTTTCCTTGTTTATGGCCTCCTAGGAACACTATTTCTGTTGATTAATATCCCATTAGAATCATATGTTCTTTCTCGGGAGGATCAAATCATGTAAAAGAATGATTTCCTTAATCTATTTAATTAAACATGTTCCAATATAATTCATAATTTTCTAGTATTCAGAGTCTAATAATTGAATAAAAAACAATTTTAGCCCTATAGTATGTCAATTATGACCCAAAAGTACTTTTATGTTATTATCCCAGATGAAATTTCCATACATTATCTATAGAATGGTGAAAAAAAATTTATTATTAAAATCCATTAGAGAATCCTGAGAAATTGAGAAAATATTATGAACCAGTACACATATATAGTGACCCATGATTATCATACATTGATATTAAATACTTTTATATGAATATTCAATACACTAAATAAATATGATGATAATAATGGTTATTTTCCTAGGAAACCTCGAGCAACATATTCTTAATTCATGAAATATCATCAACATACATCATCATCAATTTTAGAAATAATATATTAGAAATTAAAATATATCTACATCAAAAAATAGGCCAAATAAAGAAAGATTAAAATAATGTAAATGACAAGAATTATACTTTATGAAACCTAAACAATCTGATAGATGGGAACCCAAACATGAGAATAAAATTATGTGTTCAACATGGGATCTCTGTGAGGTAAGTAAATAATCAACCTTATGAACTTTTCCCAATGTGAAAGGAACCACCACCCTATAATTTTATAGATAAATAATTCTATAGATGATACGGTTTATATTCCATAGAGTGGTGAAAATCTTTTCAATATTGTTTTGGTGGATGAAGGATTTAATCGACACCAACTATATGCAGAGGTCCTTATCATAATAGAGAAGAATACATTTGATAAATGCATGGGCCTCTTATAGAAGTGAATCAACATGACCATATACAAAAATGAAATACAAAATGACATGTACCCAAGGATCCATAACAACCAGCCTTCTTGCATGATACCATCCTTGAAATACCTTTTAGAATTTACTATATTTCCTTTTGAAAAAGGATATATCTTCACCCATCTTCCATGCTTTCTTGCTTACTGGATTGATGTCTGAGGAATGATACTATCCACAAGAGTCCTAAGAGTGGGAGATCATGTCCATGTTTTAATGTGTAACCTAATATATATGACGAAACTCTATGACCAGGAAAACACATGAAACTATGATAATATTCTTTATTCTAAGCATTCAATATGGTCTTGCATCCCACATCCCTAAAATCATCTATATTATTATTTTGTTTGTCCCCAATAATAGGAAACGCGTTAGGTATGAAATGTATGATAGATACATTTGGGAGGTCGAAGACAAAATATTCTCCATGATTTTCTCACACAACACCTTCCTAATCTCCTTGAAAAAATTAGTAAACCATTTATTTATAATTATTTAACCCGAAACATATACACCTTCGATATATATATATTCCATTATAAATGACTTCTTTCTCACTAGAAATTTCATGAGTCCTAATATTCCAGCTGAAAAAAATAATTTCATAGTGATGTTTCGTCAACATATCATGTCTTCCCAAATATCAGGCACCACTGTAACTTTTCTTTCGTAACAAAAATAATTAATAGAAAAAATTCCATTCAACAATTGCATGAAAATGAATTTATCGAGAATTTTTTTTGAATTATATTTTTAAATAGATCATGATGGTTCATACTTAGAATCAATTGAATTAAATAAAGGTTCCTACTCTCATGAGTGAATTATATGTTAGGATTAATACATTGTGAAAATTCCAAAAAATTACATTTGTAATTATGATATGAATATTTTATTTCGCCACAACCAATAATCCATCTTGAGTGATGTTGTAGATTCTCTACGTGGCTATGTATTCTATACTAGTCATCATGATCTACCCATTAGGTTCATCCATAATTGACTTGTAAATGAGGTAAATGATCATGGACCGCATGGAAAATCCATCCATGGATTCCAAAACCAAACTATCATATATGTTGTTCATGGTATCATAAATAATTCTCATAATAATTATCTATTACATTATGTCTTTTTCCCTCCACTTCCATACTTCCCATTAGATCATCCCCACATCATGCACATCCTAGATTAATTTATTCATGACTATATATATTTCTATTAACTATAATTTGGGAACATATGTGGTGGAATGAAAATGTATAGAAATAAAATAGGGAACATAATTAGTAAGTGTGATTTTACCTCAAATAATATAAATTCATTTCAATATATGAGGTTGATATGAAATTTTTTTTCAAAAAAACAGTCAACGTAATGGATACAAACACTTCTCGGTGATTTCAGGACCCCAAGTACACCAATGGAAAATTTTTTTTATTACAACATAGAATATTAAAAATATATTTTTTTATTATCATCGATCACTGTTAAGAAATATATATATACATTATCATTACTGAAAAATTGGATACTCTTCTTTGTGTACTCCTCAGTCTCTTTATAAGGAATTTTCATTGATATTCTATTCCAATTGAAAAAGATCATAACATCCTAAATAATGATAAGATGTGAAATATGATTAAACTTTTTCCGACATGTTAATGTATGAATGCTACCAACAGATATTATTGTTATGATATATATTCAAGGTAGTCTTTAACTAAGATGAAAATGATATCGAAAATGAGATACCCCCACCGAATTCACCTAATAAACCTAGTATATCCACACATTCTTCACTTGAGTGCAATGAAGTGTTGTAGGGATCTCTAAAACATAAATATCAAGTCAACTGCCCAATTAGAGAAACCCAACTTCAACATCTTCTTGATTATAAAATTTTATTAAACACTATCATATGTCTTACCCATGTCAACCATGATTTCATTTTTTGATCCCAAAATATTATTGTTGACATCAACAACCATTTCCTGATCTAGAAATTATATAGTTGAATAGAATTTAATTTAATAAAATATTATTATTCCTCCAACACCCAGTTGTGCGCCTTAATATAAATACATATATTAATTATTATTCGCATAACCTTATAGGAAAAATTTCACATACTTATGGGATGATAATTTATTATAGAGGATATATTATTGAATTTTAGAATGCGTTCCATAGTTGTAGTAGAAGAATCCTTTGAAATACATCCACCCATAAAGAAATATTTCAAATTCCTTATAAGATCCATTTTGATGATATCCTAGGAATCCATATAGAAGCAACATTTGAACCCATCTGAATTTTGAAATATCATAGAATTGCGGAATAAAAATATATGAATGGGTGATATTAGATGCTCAGAAAGGATAAATAAGGGATAAACGGAATTAAAACATTAGAAAAATGGTATGATTAGATGACCATAATATTTTAAAACCATTCCCTAAATATCAACTATCGTAATGTCGATTCATGAAATAGTGATTATATGATTATATGATGTGAATTATAAAGGTATAAAAAATTATTAACCAAAATATAATAAATTTGGGATAAGAAATAATATTTTTGAATAAATATATTAATTTAAAATAATATCAATACTAGTCAAGGATTCATTCCAACGCTATTTGAGTAGAATTTGTTCACTCCCCAACCCTTTATAGAAGAAAAAGATCACTCCAAATACCATTTTACTTGAAAATATCCCTGACTGAATGATGTTCACTCCACATTAAAATTCTTTCTATCTCATGATATATTAATCACCACATAGTTCTTTGGAGGGAGTTATTGGTACCACCCATCAAATAATAAAAACCATACCTATGTTTTCCATAAATTTACAAAACATATATCATAACATAATACAATAAATGAAATGGGATTCATAAACATTTCATCATATCAAAACTCCTGGATATGATACTTGTTTCGTTATAATCTCATTATTTTAACATAGAATAACCCCCAAAAAATAAATTGGATTTTTCTGACTTTTATCACTGAAAAAAACGTGGAGGAAATTGAATCTTTTATATAAATCACTTCATGAAAATATTAATCCTTTCCTATAATGAATAATATTAAAATCCTTACATCATATACATAGTAAATCATATGGAAAATAAATTTTTGTAGTCTAATATAATGAATTATTGACAATAAATAGTCACTCAGAACATTTCCTGAGAGAAATAAAATTTCATTGAAAATCACTTTTTAATAAAAAAAATTAGTAATATATTTTTGAAATTATTTTAATTTAAAATAAATATAAAAAATAATACAAGAATCATAAAAATAATTTAGAAAATTGTATGAGGAAAATATGCATTTTATAGTGAAAATTATTTTCAAGAACATAAAATAGTTTCTAAATGAAAATCATTTAATTTAAAATTTTAAAATTATAAAATAATTCCTAAACCCTTTAAGGCCATAGTTCTGTAATTTGTTATGAAATTACATTCATTTTAAAATATGGATTCATTTTACATTTTCATTTTTATAAAATCTAAGATTACATTCAATACGAAATGAATAATACATTAAAATTTTTTATTAAAAAAGTACATGGATAAACAATTATTTATTTAATAATATTATTAATGTTAATAAAAAATCAATTTATTTTTAGAAAACATTATTGTGGAAGAAAATAAGTTTTCAACTGAAGGGAATAATGTAACACACGAGACTTTTATGAGAAATATTTTGTTTTTATGTTATATAAATCATCAAAGGAATGTTTCACTACACACAACACTAACTTGGCTTGCTTTACACGCAACTGCGGCCTTCCTCGATAGATTGTGTCGTACGCAATACCGAGTTTCACTAAACAACGATATACTATTAAAATATTATTAAAACTTGCCGTTATGAATATTAATAACTGAATTTTTAATTTTATAACATTTTAATTCAAATTATATATTTTCCAGAATGAGGTATAAAAGCAAAATCAGTTTTTTTGGATAAAAAAAATATTTTTCAAAAATTACTGTTTTTCCGCCTTTTGATGGCGCACCCACATTAAATATAGTTTTTGACATGTTTATAAGTTCAATTTTACAAAATAAAATTCTTATTTTGAATCATGTTTTATGTATTTACTTTGGATTAATTTTTTATATTTTTCTGATAACTTTTATATTTTGATGAATAGTAAAAATACGCTAATTTTTAATTAAAAACATCTTTTTTCATTGAGATAATTTATATGGATAAATTATAATATCGAATGGTTTTAAAGTATAAATAGAATATATTTTTACCATCTAATATAATTTATGTCATTAGCATCAATTTCACATTGAATTCATAGGTAAAAACATTTCAATCTTTGGCAATGTTTTAACTTGTAAAACCTGTTTTCTTCACAACGATATTAATTTTAAATTAATTACTGCAACTTATATGTTTTGAATTTTGAAAAATGGTTTCCATATTCATAATAAATGGGTCCAAATTATGTTAATAGGCTAATTGTTATTTTAGGGCATTATGAATAGTAATTATGGTAAATTTTATTTACCATGGTTAAAGGTAAATCGGGTAATTAAGGGTAAATATAAGATTATAAAATTACCCTAACACCTGCCAAAATCCTATTGGATGAATAAAAGTCGACCCATATCACCTAAAGGACGGATTAGATTCATTTAATGGACTTTTTTCCATGAAAATAATTTACTTATTATTAAAACCAAAGAATGTGACAACATGTCACTTTCTTAAATCTTATAACTATAATAATTTTAATTTGGTGATACACTTAATGAAACATTGAAAAATAATAGTCTCCAGAACGGAAATACAATTATCTACATCATAGAAATTTATTTATAATTTTTAGGGATTAAATAATTATCATTAATTATGATACAATAGTGATGTTGAAATTATTTTATTAATTATAATATCAAATAGATTGTTTTAAAAATATTAAAATAAATATTATATGAACTATTTAATGTTCTACACTTATTTTCTAGATACATATGAAATATTATAAATCTATTAAAGCTTTTAGTTCGAACATTTCTTCTGTATATATTTTATTTTAATTTAAATAAATGAATAGTGTCAAAATTGACACTATTGTTAGTTTATAAAAATAACATATTATAACATTGTTTAAAAATACAAAAAATATTTAAAAATTATAAATTAAAATATATATGGTTTATAATGTCATAAAGTGTGAAGTTATGGAAAATTCAAAACACATATGTAATTATTTATAATATTTTAAAATTTAGAATATTATTACCACTAATAAAAATAAATTGA
The DNA here is from genome assembly GCA_963277665.1 of Viscum album. Lineage (NCBI taxonomy): Eukaryota > Viridiplantae > Streptophyta > Magnoliopsida > Santalales > Viscaceae > Viscum > Viscum album. The sequence goes on from OY728166.1 coordinate 882,727,009, forward strand.
TAAATAAGGATAAATCAAGTTGATAATTTTTAAAAGAAATTCCTAACATATCTAAATTTTATTGGTTGATTATATTAAAACCCTATCACATCTACGCTTTGGATAGGAGTCATTTTCGATGTTTTTAAGTGGGGTTGGGATTTAATGTAAACTAATATTTCTTATATTTCCAAAGGTGCCCCTCTCCTCCCTTATAAAAGGGCACCTCCTCCCTCTCTTCCCCACACCAATTTGAGATTCAAGCTCATACAAACCCTACCCATTTCACTTCCCCACTTCCTTAGAAACCTACTAGAGGTACTGGTCTTATCAAAAGACCAACTCTAGTGCCTTAAGAGAAAGATTAAAGGAGGCACATTGAAAAAGAGGTAATACCGTCTACAGTTTTCTTCAAGTTTCATTCTTCTTCTACTCCCTCTTCTTTATTTGTTTCATTATGAGGTAACAACATCAGTATCACTAATATAATGAAATGTTATTATAAATATGAAACAACCCTATTTCACCTTTTATCCATCCTACGGAAAAAGAAATCACCGCGCGTGCGTACGTACGGAATACCATCTCCACGCCGTGGTGTAATCTATTTTTCCACCACCACATTACTTGGATGGGTATAAGGGTGAATGTAATGAATATATATGATTATTGTAATGTGGTATTTATTCTGAAATAGTATACATACACTCCAATACAATTCCACAATCATGGGAACGATAGCATCGCTCGTGCGTACGTACGGAATACCGTCTCCACGATGTGATGCAATTCGTTCTACATGATATTCATTTCCGAATGATTATATAAATGAATTAAATTAATTGATATGATATATATTACACTAATAAATTCTGGAAATGAGGTATTTATAACCTAAAGAGAAGAATAAGAATTTATTCGACAAACACGCATAAGAACAAAAAGTAATAACACCCAAATAACAAGTAGAAATGAAATATTACTAATAAGAAGCTAATTATATAACAATATATGACATCATAACAGTAATTATGATTCTGGAATAAGTCAATAATATTATTTAAATCATTATACAGGAGGTTCGGACACTTACGAAGCAAATCAGACCTAAGGTAAGGGAAATATCACAATCTCATTTTTATACGAGATTGTTTATACATTGGAATTTACTGGGGTGTATATTATCATCCACATCCATGTTTCCTAAATATGTAATATTTATATCCTTCTAAAATAGTTTATATCCAATTTTACCCTTTGGTGAGTTTTTTTGTAAATGATTTGAAAGGAATCTCTTGTCGTTTTTTGTACAATGTACTTTTTGACTTTTCCAACAAAAGTACGAGAAGAATGTTTTCTTTTAACTTATACGGAATGAATGGATTTTTAAAACATTATTTACAAGAAGCTTCCTTTACATGTTTATGTGTTTATTTTTAATAAACTACTTTTAGTTTAAAATTGTATGACTTCTTAAGAAAGGAAAAATGTTTTTGAAGTAGAAAGGATATTTTCCTCAAGAATGGAGTTAAAGTGTTTTATCAAAATTATTTTCCATCTAAGATAATATAGGGTTCTGTTTCTATCCCTATTATTACATTTATTTGATTATGATGTGATGGAATTATTTTTATGAAATCATTTAACTTATATGAATTGTTTTATGATGTCATGATGTTTAAGAATCCCATTTTTATTATGTGGGTTATGCAATGATGTATGATTTATGATTTTGTGGCACACATAAGAATGGTATCATTATGAGATGGGTGGGACCTATATCTCCCTCCAAAGCATTGGGTAATGATTTTATATCTCATGAGATAGACATGGCTGGAACGACAGGTTATACCGGTTCAGTGAAACATGACTGAAACGAGGAGTGAACTCAGTTCAGAAATGGAATTTTTCCACTAAGATAATATTTGCAATGAGTCATGACTAATAAGAAATTATTCTCAATGATTATGTGTGTATTCCACAAAGTTTCATGTTTTATTTTATGATTATTGGGATTTTATTTCACTACTATGATTTATCCCATGTTATAAAATTATGCTCTCTTTTGCAGGTTAGGATTTCCAAAATTTAAAGTTCTTATGAATATGATATGATTGATATTTCTTTTGTTTAACCTTTCTGAGCATTTGAGATCACCCTTTTGTATGTTTTCTTTCCCCAGGTCAGGAAGATGGATATTAAGTAAGATATTACAAAAGGGACTATAGATATGATGAAATAAATGGGAGACAATTTAGATGATGTATGAACCAGTTGTTTATGTTTCCCAGTTTCTAAAGACACTATACCTATACGGTCCATTCATGGATTTGTTATATTTTTTAATAAGTGTGCTTCAATTTTGATGTAATAACAATGTATGTAAATTATGGGTTGTTATAGTTGGTATCAAAGGAAAGGTATAGTCAACCTTTGGAAACTAGGATGTGAAGGCCTTAGTAAGAACCCTAAGGATATGTATAAGCATAGAACAAAATCATAGTGTTTTAAAAATGGCCATGAATAACCTAGGATAAGACCTTAAGTGTGAACTTTTATTCTTGATTATATAGTTTTCCTATTTTACTTAGTGTTTCTCACACTATTCTTCTTGGTTTTAGTTAATGGCTGGAACTCGAAGGAACCGTGTTAATGCGGAGTGCGACATGAAATGCAATGATTGTCCCCCTGAGAAACCAAACGTTATGGGATATGGAATTAAAAATATTGTATCCATGCTCACACAACTTTCTCAAGCTATGAATCATGCAGGACTTCCAAACGAGCAAAGGAAGGACAACATTCTGTTGAATCCTTCATGAGGCAGCGTCTACCTTCTTTCAGCGGGTCTACTGATCCATTAGTTGATGAACAATGGATTAGTACTACTAAAAAGATATTTTCAGTTCTTCAATGTTATGAACATGATAAAGTCATCATAGTAGTGTATAGTTTTGAAGGAGATGCTGATCAATGGTGGATACTTATTAAGAATACGAGGCAAAGGGATGAAATTGAGTCCATGGAATGGGACGAGTTCAAGAAATTATTTTTCAATAAGTACATCCATCGTATTCTCCGAAAAATAATAGAAAAAGAGTTTCTTGAACTGATGAAAAAGGATGATGAATCTGTTTGTACCTATGAAGAAATTTTTATAAGGCTTGCAAGGTACGCTTCTGGTATTATTATCCAACTAGAGAGTAAGATCGAATTTTTCTTTAGTGTCTTAAAACCAAGTCTTCGAAGGGCCTTAGACATAAGGGACTTAAATAGCTATGAGGAAATCGTGAGATGTGCCCTCAAAGTTGAGAAGGAGATTGGAGTAACCCATCAGTCATATGGGTTTGATAAGAAGAGGAAAATGGAATTCAAAGGAAAATCTAAAGGGCACACTGAAAAGAAGATGAGCTTTCCCTTATGCTCAATATGTGGATAGAAACAAGGAGGGATTTATCTTAAAGGGATAAGTAAATGTTTCAAATGTGGAAAGGAAGGTCATCAGGCATTTGAATGCCGCAATAACGGGATGAATATGTCTAATGATGCAAAAAAACTGAAGGGACACACATAATGAACCTAATACACTTCAATGTTTCAAGTACAAGGAGATGGGGCATTATGACAATAAATGCCCTAATCCAAGGGTTGTTGATGATGATCGACATCAACAAAATCTTAAGGCTAAAGACAAAGGAAAGTCACATGCAATTTCAATCAGTGATGTGGAGTACAATAACGATGTGGTGAAAGGTACACTTACCATCCACTCTAAAGTATGAAATGTTTTATTTGATTCTGGATCCACCCACTCATTTATTTCTGAAGATTTTTCTAAGGGTATCACTATATTACCTCAACAATTAGATGTTGAGTTAGCTGTGAAAAAACCTAATGGCACAACATTGGAATCAAAAGTTTATAATTCTTCCCCAATTGAAGTTTGTGGGAATTTGCTTCCTTCAAATATTGTGATCCTTCTTATAGTGGAATTTGATGTGATTCTAGGCATGGATTTTCTTTCTTTATATGGATCTCATATCAATTTCCATAGAAGGGAAGTGACATTTCATATTCCAGATCAATCTATGATCGTCTATTGATGCAAGTATGAACATAACCTTCTAGTGGAAATTTCATCCATCTTATGGGTCTTTATTCCAATGAATGAAGGTTATTTATCTCAAATGGATGGTGAGAAACTTGCGATTAATAATATTACCATTGTACGAGAATTTGATTATGTCTATCCTGAGGAATTTTCGGGTCTTCCACCAAATCGTGAAGTTGAGTTTTCAATAGAACTCGTACCGGGTGCTTTGCCTAGTTCAAATACACCTTATTGAATGGCCCCAATTGAGATGCAGGAAATGAAGAAGAAACTCCAAGAGAATATAGATAAGGGATTCATACGCCCTAGTGCGTCACCTTGGGGAGCACATATTCTATTTGTTAAGAATAGAGATGGATCAATGATACTCTGCATTGATTATTGATATCTTAACATGATAACTATCAAGAACAAATATACTCTCCCACGCATTGATTACTTATTTGACCAACTAAGCTGAGCTCAATACTTTTCCAAGATTGATCTTCGTTCAGGGTATCATCAATTAAGGATCAAAAGGGAGGATATTCCAAATACGGCTTTCCGTACAAGGTATGGACACAATGAATTTATAGTGATTCCATTTGGTCTTACTAATTCCCCATCTATCTTCATCGATCTGATGAATAGTGTCTTTTGAGACTACCTTGATCAATTTGTGGTAGTCTTTATAGACGATATTCTTGTCTGTTCAAAGAGCAAGGAAGAACATGAAGATCACTTCAGAATTTTATTGAAGACCTTGAGATAGGATATGCTTTATGCCAAATTTACCATGTGTAAATTTTGGCTTAAAAAAGTTGCATTTTTGGTTCACATAATCTCAAAAGAGGGGATATCTGTGGATCCAGCAAAAATAGAGGTTTTCAAAAGATGGTCGAGGCCAACAACAGTAACTGAGATCTGATTTTTTCTTGGTTTGGCTGGATATTATCGATGTTTCGTGAATAATTTTTAACGATTATCTAATCCACTCACTAGGTTGAATCTGAAAGAAGTTAATTTTGTTTGGACGGAGGAATGTGAATAGAATTTCAAGGAGATGAAAAGAAGGTTATACAGTGCACCTGTACCCACAATTCCTTGTAGTGGAGAAAGGTTTGTGATCTACAGTGATGCATCCAAGAAGTGACTGGGATGTGTTCTCATGCAAAATGATATGGTGATAGCTTATGCCTCACGACAGTTGAAAATCCATGAGAAAAATTACCCAAATCATGATTTGGAGTTAGCTTTGGTAATCATTTCATTAAATTTTTGGAGGCATTACCTTTATGGTGAAAGGTGTGATATTTATATTGATCATAATAGTTTAAAGTATGTTTTCACAAAAAAGGAGCTGAATATGCGTCAAAGAAGATGGTTGGAGTTGATAAAGGATTATGACTGCTCAATTCATTACCACCCTGGGAAAGCAAACAAGGTGGTAGATGCATTAAGTCGACAAGACCATGCCAGTTTATCCATGATGAGGATCAAAAAAGATCCAATATTTATGGATTTAAAAAGGATGGATCATGGAATTTTAAAGGAAGGGGGAAAATCCTATCTTTCTCAAATGAATTTTCAACCATTTATACATGTGACAATTAAAGAGGCACAAAAAGAAGATGTAGAGTTACAAAAGAAGGTGAGAATTATTCCGGAATTCAACCTTGATTGTGATGGGATAATAAAGTTCTGGAATTGGGTTTGTGTTCCTCCCATCCCAGAATTAATGAAGGAGATGCTGGATGAGGCTCATAGTTCATCATTCTCTATTCATCTTGGAATCACTAAGATGTATAGTGACCAGAAAGAGTACTTCTGGTGGGATGGCATGAAAAGAGATGTTGTTGAATATGTCTCTCGATGCTTGGTTTGTCAGCAAGTTAATGTTTCGAGACAGAAGTCTAAGTGGATGTTACATCCATTACCCATACCCAAAAGGAAAGGGGAAAACATTACTAAAGACTTTGTCACAGGACTTCCTAAAACATCCAAAGGCAATAATGCTATCTGGGTCATAGGTGATCGTCTTACAAAGTCTGCACACATCATTGCTATTAGAGAGGATTTCTCTCTGGATCATCTTGCCAAGATATATGTAAAGTAAATGGTAAGATTGCATGGAGTACCACTTTCTATTATATCTGATTGGGATCCGATGTTTACCTCAATGTTCTAGAGAACTCTTCAGCATACTCTGGATACATAGTTGAGTTTCAGAACTGCTTATCATCCTCAGACAAACGGTCAGTCTGAGAGGACAATTCATACTCTAGAAAATATGTTGAGAGCTTGCTCTATAGATTTCAAAGGTGGTTGGGATCAACAACTACCTTTGGTGGAATTTTCTTATAATAATAGCTTTCACTCCAGTATTCATATGTCTCCTTATGAAGCTCTCTATGGAAAGAAATATAGGACTCCAACTATCTAGGATGAAGTTGGGGAATGAACGCTATTAGGACCTGATCTTGTTGATGACATGGAAGAAAAGGACCGATCTATTCAAAAACACATAAGAGCAGCTCATAGTCGACCGAAAATTTATGCCGACAACCAAAGAAAAGACCTAGAGATTGAAGTGGGTGATAAAGTGTTCTTAGAAATATCTCCCTGGAAGAGGGTCATGAGATTTGGAAAGAAGGGGAAGTTGAGCCCTAGATATATCGGTCCTCTCGAAATACTGGATCGTGTTGTAAAGGTAGCTTACCGATTGGCGCTTCCACCTAATCTCTCTCATGTTAACAATATGTTCCATGTATCTCTCTTGAGAAAGTACATAACTGATCGTTCACATGTACTCATCTCAGAAGTTTTACCACTGGAGCAAGATTTTTCTTATGAAGAACATCCAATAGAGATTCTAGATCATAGTGAAAAAGTCCTATGGAACAAGACCACTTTCTTGGTGAAAGTTGTATGTAGGAACCACTAACTAGAATAAGCTACATGGGAGATTGAGGATATGATGAGGGAGAGGTATCCTCATCTGTTTGTTACAAAGGGATGAATTTCGAGGGAGAAATTCATTTTAAGGGGGATGGAATGTAACACCCGAGACTTTTATGAGAAATATTTTGTTTTTATGTTTTATAAATCATCAAAGGAATCTTTCACTACACACAACAATAGCTTGGCTTGCTTTACACGCAACCGCGACCTTCCTCGATAGCTTGCGTCGTACGCAATACCGAGTTTTACTAAACAACGATATGATATTAAAATATTATTAAAACTAGATGTTATGGATAGTACTAACTGAATTTTGAATTTTATAATATTTTATTTCAACTTATACATTTTCTCTAATGAGGTATAAAAGAAAAATCAGTTTTTTTTGATAAAAGAAATATTTTTCAAAAAATACAGTTTTTCTGCCGTTTGATGGCGCACTGACATTAAATCTAGTTTTTGACATGTTTATAAGTTCAATTTGACAAAATAAAATTCTTTTTTGAATCAGGTTATAAAAATTTACTTCGGATAAATTTTTGATATTTTTTTGATAACTTTCATATTTTGATGAATAGTAAAAATACGCTAATTTTTAATTAAAAACTACTTTTTTCATTGAGATAATTTATATGGATAAATTATAATATTGAATGGTTTTAATGTATAAATAGAATATATTTTTACCATTTAATATAATTTATGTCATTAGCATTAATTTCACATTGAATTCATATGTAAAAACATATCAATCTTTGGCAATGTTTTAACTTCTAAAACACGTTTTCTTAACAACGAGATTTATTTTAAATTAATTACTGCAACTTAAATGTTTTGAATTTTGAAAAATGGATTCCATATTCATTATAAATGGGTCCAAATTATGTTAATAGGATACTTTTTATTTTTGGGCATTATGAATAGTAACTACGGTAAATTGTATTTACCATGGTTAAAGGTAAATCGGGTAATTAAGGGTAAATATAAGATTATAAAATTGTCCTATCACCTGCCAAAATCCTATTGGATAACTAAAAGACGACTCATATCACCTAAGGGTCGTATTAGATTCATTTAATGTACTTTTGTTCATGAAAATAATTTATTTATTTTTAAAACCAAAGAATGTGACAACATGTCATTTTCTTAAATCTTATAATTATAATAATTTTAATTTTTTGATCAACTTAATGAAACATCGAACATGAATAGTCTCCAGAAATCTAATACAATTATCTACATCATAGGAATTTATTTAGAAATTTTAGGGATTAAATAATTATCATTAATTATTACACAATATTGAGGATGAAATTATATTATTAATTAAAATATCAAATAAATTGTTTTAAAAATATTAAAATAAATATATATGAACTATTTAATGTGCTACACTAATTTTCTAGATACATATGACATTTTATGAATCTATTAAAGCTTTTAGTTTGAACATATATTCTGTATATATTTTATTTAAATTCAAATAAATGAATAGTGTCAAAATTGACACTATTGTTAGTTTATTAAAATAAAATATTATAAAATTTTTTAAAAATCAAAAAAAATATTTAAAAATTATAAATTAAAATTTATATCGTCGAAAATGTCATAAAGTGTAAAATTATTGAAAATTAACCACACATATGTAATTATTTATAATAATTTAAAATTTAGAATATTATTACCAGAAATAAAATTAAATTGATAAATAAGGATAAATCTAGTTGAAAATGATTAAAATAAATTCCTAACATTCCTAAATTTTATTTGATGATGAGATTACAACCCTATCTCTTCTAAGATTTGGATATGCGTCATTTTGGATGTTTTTAAGTGGGGTTGATATTTAATATAAGCTAATATTTCTTATATTTCCAAAGGTTCCCCTCTCCTCCCTTATAAAAGGGAACATTCTCAATCTCTTCCTCACACCAATTTGAGCCTTCACGCTCGGACAAACCATGCCCATTTCACTTCCCCACTTCCTTAGAAACCTACTAGAGGTACTGGTCTTATCAGAAGACCAACTCTAGTGCCTTAAGAGAATGTTTAAAGGAGGCACTTTGAGAAAGAGGTAATACCTTCTACCGTTTTCTTCAATTTCCATTCTTGTTCTACTCCCTCTTCTTTAGTTGTTTCATAATGATGTAATAACATCAGTATCAATCATATACTGATATGTTATTATAAATATGAAACAACCCTATTTCACCTCTTATCCATCCTACGGAAAATGAAATCACCGCGCGTCCGTAGGTACGGAATACCGTCTCCACGCCGTGGTGTAATCTATTATCCACCACCACCTTACTTGGATGGGTATAAGGGTGAAATTAATTAATATATATGATTATTTTAAATTGGTATTGATTCTGAAATAGTATACATACACTTCAATACAATTCCATGATCATGGGAATGATATCATCGCTTGTGCGTACGAACGGAATACCATCTCCATAATGTGATGTGATTCGTTCAACAGGATCTTCATTTCATAATGATTATATAAATGAATTGAATAAATTAATATGATATATATTACACTAATACCATTCTGGAAATGAGGTATCTATAACCTAAAGAGAAGAATAAGAATTTATTCGACAAACACACATTAGAACAAAAAGTAATAACACCCGAATAACAAGTAGCAATGAAATATTAATAATAAGAAGCTAAGAATATGACCATATATGATATAATAACAATAAGTATGATTCTGGAATAAGTAAATAAAATTATTTAAATCATTATACATGAGGTTCGGACAATTACGAAGCAAATCAGACCTAAGGTAAGGGAAATATCACAATCTCATTTTTATCCAAGATTGTTTATACTTTGGAATTTAATGGGGTGTATTTTTTCATCCACATCCATGATTACTGAATATGTAATATTTATATCCTTCTAAAATAGTTTATATCCAATTTTACCCTTCGGTGGCTTTTTTGTAAAAGATATTAAAGGAATGTTTTGTCATTTTTTGTACGAGGTACTTTTTTTACTTTTCCGACAAAAGTACAAGATGAATGTTTTCTTTTAACTTATAAGGCATGAATGGATTTTTAAAACATTATTTCCAAGAAGCTTCCCTTACAAGTTTTCATGTTTATTTGTAATCAACTACTTTTAGTTTAAAATTGTATGACATGTTAAGAAAGGAAAAATATTTTTGAAGTAGAAAGGATATTTGCCTCAAGAATGGAGTTCAAGTGTTTTATCAAACTTATTTTCCATCTAAGATAATATAGGGTTCTGTTTCTATCCATATTATTACATTGATTTGATTATTATGTGATGGAATTATTGTTATGAATTCATTTATCTTATATGAATTGTTTTATGATGTCACAATGTTTAAGAATCCCATTTTTATTACGTGGGTTATACAATGATGTATGATTTAAGATTTTATGGCACACATAAGAATGGTATCATTATGAGATGGGTGGGACCTATATCTCCCTCCAATGCATTGGGTAAATATTTTATATCTCATGAGATAGACATGGCTGGAACGACATGTTATACCGGTTCAGTGAAACAGGACTGAAACGAGGAGTGAACTCGGTTCAGAAATGGACTTTCTCCACTAAGATAGTCTTAGAAATGAGTCTTGACTAAGAAGAAATGATTCTCAATGATTATGTGTGTATGCCAAAATGTTTCATGTTTTAAGATATGATTATTGGGATTTTATTTCACTACTATTATTTATCCCATGTTATGAAATTATGCTCTCTTTTGCAGGTTAAGATTTCTAAAATGTTATCTTCTTATGAAGATGATGTGATTGATATTTCTTTTGTTTACCCTTACTGAGAATTTTATCTCACCCTTTTGTATGTTTTCATTCCCCTGGCCAGGAATAAGGTTATTAAGTAAGATATGCCAAAAGGAACTATATATATGATGAAATAAATGGGAGACAGTGTAGACGCTTTATGAACCAGTTGTTTATGTTTCCAGTTTCTAAAGACACTATACCTATAAGGTCCTTTCATGGTTTTGTTATATGTTGTAATAAGTGTGCTTCAATTTTGAAGTAATAACAATGTATGTAAAGTATGGGTCGTTATAAAAAATATGAAATATTTTCATCAAAACATTATTTCAAAAAATTCTGTATTTAATGAGATTAAAAATAAATGGAATAAATTAGTTCATCTTTCATAAAAATAAGTTAAAAAATTCACAATTTCTTATGTGATATAGTTCATTATATTTCAAAATTTAAATTATAATCATATATAGTTATGAAAATCGATGAGATTGTGAAATAAAATCATGATAATTATAGTAACCTTGAATCACAATCTACATGAAGGAATAAAAATAAATGATTCATGAAATTTAATTAGAATAAATACATTAATTATATTATAAGTCAGTGTGGATGTTTATAAACCTTGTAAAATAATTTAGGTGAATAAAATAACATAGGTCTCACGGGAGGTAAGTATAGATAAACACCAATACAGATTTGGTAATTCTTTACCCATTAACACCATAAAAGATATATCTAAAATTGGATATGTAAATATACATAATAATAAATATAATAACAATAAAATAAATTTATGTGTTGAATATGCACTAGATAAAATAAATATGTGTTGAATATGGCATGAGTCTTAGAGATGTAAAAAGTGGGACGAAATTCCCATTTTGTATGTATCGACATCATTCATACTCATTAAAACCTCATGTATAATAAATATTATATTATAATAAATATTTTATATAATAAAATTAATATATCATTCCATTAATTATTTACATATGTCATTTTAAAAACCCTTTGTAAATAATTCCATTTTGAATTCATGTTTGTAATAATTACTACTTTCTTTTTTGTTATATGTTTTATTTTGTCATATTAATTACTCATACCATGATAGTTTTTCCATAAAGTATAGATTCAAAACAATAAATTATTTATTATAATTATAAATAAATTAATATTATTATATAAATAATTAAATATTGGTATTTTGATAGAAATTAGGTTGCGATCATGGAAACGGTAGGCCATAAATTCACATTTGTAATGTTTCTACAGTTCAATGATCATTGTGGAAATTAGTTATGTAATATAATATAATTATATATTGATACTAATATTTTTAATAAAATATTATTTTGTTATGTATAATTATTTATATCATCATTGTGGTGTGTTGATGAAAAGACATTTAGATAACTTATTGATTGTAGTAGTCCACACATAGATTAAAGATGTTATCATCAATCATTGAAAGATATTGTAATAAAGAATTTTTTTTGAATTTTTAAAAATAATAAATCTTTATTTAATATAATATTTATTTAATTTGTATAATATATATTTTATAAATAAATTCATATTATATTCCATTTATATCTTTACTGAAACAGATTCACATCACTTCGCGAAGAGGTTGTCCACTATAAACACAGGCAACATTATCACATCCTCTATGAAATTTAATTATAAAATTGTATTATGATTTAATTGATAAAAATGTATATTTATGTAATAAATATCATATATATATATATAAGAATAATTTATATCCATTATCATAAAAAAAATACTGAGAGGAGTTAATCGAAAAATGAATGACATCATCTCATGATGTAGTTTTCCATCGTACACATTAATTATTATTTGCTATCTATTTATATTGAAGTGGAGATGATTTAATAAAATATCCATAACATAAAACAATGTTAGTATATGGATGATACTATTGATATTTAATCATTATTTCTTATTGATAATTGAATTTGGTGGAGAAATAAAAAAATGCACTCATTTATGAACTTTACCTATTTTTCCAGTTACCACCATTGGGTTAGAACAAAATCCTTCATAGCGTGGATTAATTACCAAAATAAGGATTAAAATATGATTTTATGGATTTTTGGATGTTATTTTTGATGATAATGTATGAACTAAAATGTTTTTAACGTGTATAGAAGAGAGGAGTGTGGGAGTTTGTTTATATGTGACGTGAGTGGCACATATGTAATTGTTTGAAAAGAAAAAGGTGTACATAGTTTGAATCCAATAAAAGTCTCCAAAATGGATTATTCATGAGTCACAAACATTATAGTATCAGTTTATATCCATAAAAATATTATATAATAGTTATTATGTCATTTTAATTTATATATGTTTAGTGTCATCCCTGTTAATTATATTTTAACATAACTGTGGAAATTATATTTTACTCTATTCAATATTAATAATTTCCAAACATTAGGTTGAAATTATTATAAAATATAAATAAATATGATTAATAATATAGAATATATTTTTGAAAATTCAATACACATAATTGGAAACATGTAATTTCAATTTAATTCAGTATACGTTACGAGAAAGCGACTTCTTTAAGAGATTATTTTCAAATGATTAATATGTTTTTATATCAAATATTAATTTTAAATTTTTTATAAGGGAAAAATTAAATTAATAGTAATATAATAAAAATAACTTCATTACACTCTATTTAAAATATAATTTAACTATATAAATAATTTAAAAGAAAATGAAGACTAGAATTTTAATCCATTATTTTTTAAAATTAATAAATAACATTACTAATAATTATCAAATACAAACCAAACAATAATGAAAACTTATGTTTTATAAATTTTTATTTATTTTTATGAAATAATTTTTATAATAATAAATTAAATTAAATTATAAAAAACTACAAATGAGATGGAAAAAAAGTTTATTGAGAATTTTATTTTTGAAACACTCTGTGGTTCCATATTAACACAATAAATAATGATATATATATATTAATATAAATTAATATTTATTAAAATATAATAAATAAATTTAATTTAGAACATTATACATTTACAATTAATTTAACTAATTAAATTGTTCAAACATTATATATATTAATTTTTTTACTCTATGAAATAAAAGTTAATTTTTATTCATATAGACTAAGAGATAATTAGATCCATAAATAAATTTAAAATTCAATAAATATATATTTATTTATCATAAAATATCTTAACATAGATAATACGATATTAATAAATCATCACATGATGAAATAATTATATAATATATAAATTATCATACAAAGATTAACATTAACCATTCTATAAACGGGTCACCTTCTAACCCTTCCAAAAATAAATATCAAAAAACAAGGTTACTGAATTTATCACTATAAAAATTACATTAATACACTATACAACAAGATATTTCTCTCAATTATCACATTCCAAACCTGTGAACACCTTCATCATGTATTCCCATGAAACATTATAACAAACTGAATTACCAAAAAACCATTTAGAAAATATACATTCTTCATTATTATGAGAACTAAACAATTTATTATTGAGTATATTTCATTTATCAATAATGTTGTAATCTCCATCAATGATTATAGAAACCTCATCCTTAAAAATAAAATTATTATTTATGAAGTCATAATTACTATAAAATAATCTTTTTAGAGATAAATAATCTATTTATCTAAACTAAAAAACACATTATCAACATTATAAGAATTTTAAAAATAATATTCTGTTAATCAAAGGTTTTCAATAATGTATTATATTCCCATTTAAACAATTTTATAGTACATCAGTACTATTAATAATATTATATCAACTCCATAATGAATTACATATAAAAAACAATTCTTATATATTCCATGATCCATATAACATAATCCATTGATTCTAATATATAAATACTTCCACCATCAAACCATATTCTCTAACCATTAACTATGATTCATAATCATATTCCATAAAATTTATTTCATTTCATATATCATGTTTAGTTTCTTTATCATCATCAATATAACCATTACATGTACAATCTTACTGATTCTATTAATCAAATTATCCCATATTTTATTGATTTTCATAATTCTCATACATTAAATATTTAATAAATTAATCAATTAATGATATTTTAGGTATTTTTTTTCATCCATTATGATAAAGAAAATATTCAATTTATATTTGAATTTAGATTTTTATATTCTTATTTTTAATAACAAAAACATATTATTGTCCCCATAAGGAAGCCTATTGAGTGACTCCCCCATATTATTGACAAACGGGAACCTATATTTTAATTCCTCTATGGTCTCCATTACATAATCCCTTGAAAATTGAAATCTTTTCTTCCATTCTGAGTCAAAGAGTTGGCTAACGAGAAAATTGTTGATGATATTTCATGATATCAAATAATTCATAACAGAAGCCTCATTTACTATAGTCATAAAACAATTCTGATTGTCATTATTAAATATTATATCACATTCAATTTTATCCAAATTATTTCTAATCCATCCCATTAATAAGAATCATTATTCATATTGTGAGGATCTCAAATTATAATGGGAATCAAAATAATTTGGAAAATCACTTATTGTATATATAAATCAATACATGTTAATTATTATCTACAAAACCATATGTTTATCCTATTCCTTTCATAGTAATCATCTATTAAAATACTTATTGATGGTTGATAAATAGTGTGTATTTCCTAACCATATCCCATAGGGGTGTCAATCAAGGTGTGTAGCAAGGAACATTGTCACGCACCTAGGGATGATCGAGTCTAAATCAAAACAACATTTTTGGGATTTACCCAATGGTAAATAATTTCCAAGGAAACATTCCCTTGTATTATCAAGACAATAATGTAATTTCATTTAAACCACTATCTCTATCTTTTATCAAAATTTCATGATTTTTTCTTATACATTGACACATACATAGAATTATACATAGATACATCCCTATATATATACTTATTAAAATCCACAGGATTCTCTTTAATTAATTATTATATTATTTTTAATGGGTAAACTCAACCATTCATATTATACAATCTATAGGTACTCATGCATCACCTACATGGATATTAAAAAATTTTATAAGAATATTTAGTACATTACAAAATCACATGCTTGAGGACCATAATAGTCTAGTGCCTTTGGAAACATGGAAGCCAATATTCAAATTTCATGAAATATATTTAAAGTCACCCATATTTATAATCTATTTTATTACTCCTACATAATGATATTGTTACATAACCTATGGAACATAAACATTGTAATGGGTGAGAACGTATTCATAGTAATGATTCAAAAGTGATACCTAACAAGAGTATAAGAATAATAATATATGTGCATAACATTTAAAAATATTAAATTGAATTTAAATGATCATAATAATGAGTCATTTTATAACTTTTGGCGATTCAAAATACTTGACTTATAAATTAATAAAATAAAAAAATCCATGATAAAATAGTATTGGCCTAAGAGATAATATTGTTTAAGACACATAAATATAGAGAATAAAATCCATTGTAGTTAGGTATTATTTATAAAGAAATCATAGTGTAATGGGTTACCTCATAAAACCATCATAATAGTCATGGTTCACTCCCAATACCGTCATATAGAACAAATTACCTTACATAACATATTTCACTCCCTATTATTTTCCTGTCATTCTCATGAGATATAAATCTTATCCCAATGAATTAGAGTGAGACAATGGTTCAACCCATTACATAATGAAATTCATATGCCATTCTTCCAAAAATAATACAAAACATTCATCATATCATATTCCATGAATTGAAATGGGTTTCAAAAACATTTCATCATATCATAACCGACAGAAAAGAGACGGGTCTCATAATCATTTCAGATTTTCAACCTAGCATATCCTATATAATGTGAAGAGGTTTTATAATAAATTCTAAAATTTTATACTTCATGGAAGAGAAATGGGTTTCATATACATCACATAATCATAAACCTAAACCTTTTATATGAAGTATAATAATGGAATACCTGAATAATATCCCCATTGAAGAATATTTAACCACACTAGATGTCATTTTAGATGTATAATGATCTTTAGGAAAAATTCACATGGAAGGTTTCATATGTATTGTAACAACTCATTTATAATTAATTTTTTAATATAAATATTATAAAATATTTTGTAAATCCTTTTCATTGAAAAGAAACTAAAAAACATATAATGTAATCATTAAAAATCTTTTACAACACATCATGCTGAAAAAATAATTTCCAATTTTAAAATAACTCCTGTAAATTTAAAACATTTTGAAAATAATTTATATGGAAAATAATCATAGAAACTAAAATGTTAATATCTAAATCATTTTTATGAAATGATGGTTAAAAAATATATAAAGTATTTTTTACATAAAACAAATATTGGATTCACATTTTTTATAAAACTTAATGGCCATTCTTTGGAATGAGACAAAAATATACATTTCAAAACATTTATTAAAAATTTATACATGTGTAAATTTTCCATTATGAAATAATTTTATGAATTCTAAAAATATTTTTGGATAAACTTTTTATAAAATATTTTTTATAAGAAAAATGGTTGTCGGCAAATGAGTGAAATAATGTACATTTTCTTATAATCGTTCTTCTAAAAATACCTATTACAAAAAGAGATAAAAATTTAGGAAAACATTTATTCATATTATATAAACATAGTAGAATAATATTTATGATTTTCTTGAAAGATAAATATTATGATTTTTTATTGAAAAATAATCATTAAAAATCACGATAAATGATAATATTATATCATAAAATGATGATCACTTAGGTAACAATAAATCATAATCCCTATGATAAAATAAAATTAAATGTAAAATAATATAAACAAATACCAAATAAATTAATCATATTATATAAAAAATATCAGGAATATAATATTTTTAAAAAAAGGCAGGTTATTAACATTATATGTGTCTCAAGGATGGAAAATTGAGACAAAAAACCACTTACTGATTTAGTATCTTTTGATCTGTAAACCCCATTAAATATATAACCCAAATTGGAAATTTAAATCCCCATTATTTTATTTATTTTTAAAATTTAACAAATTTATGTCCATTATATACCCAGAATAAAAAAAATTGTCTCTGAGTATTTCATATATCTCATATAAGTGAAAATGGTAGAGGGAAATCCCTTGTCGTAAGTCTCTAATTCAGTCATACACAATATAAACTAATGTATAATAAATATTAATTTATTATAAATATATTAAAAAAAATATTCATATATCATATCATGTATTATTTAATAATGTCATTATATTACCAATTTATTAATAATTCCACATTAAATTCATGTTTCGATTAATAACATCGTTGTTTTTCTTATATGTTTAGATTTTTTATTTTCGGCCTTCTTATGTGGATAATGTTTCCATAATATTCAAAATAATAATCTCGAAAAAATTTACTAATTTATAAATATATTATACTTTTAATAACAATCATTAAAATATGGTTTACAGAAATGATGTATTTTTATGTTATAGAGACTGTAGGTCATACATACACATGAGTAAAATTTCGATTTCTCATCAATTATTATTGAAACACGGTGACTAATATCATATATTTAATGAATAATCTTAATATCCTAAACATGATTTTAATTATTTGAATATATATATACATATCATTGATGTCGGGTGCTGATGAAAAAATAACTACATCACTTCATGAAGGGGTAGTCGAGACATTAAAAAATGAAATAATCATATATCTGTGAGTCAAAAGTTATAAAAAAATTTATATAATCATTTATAATTATAAATATTTCATTAGTATCATAATTATTTCATGTATATGATAAATATTTTTAAACATTACCCTTATCACCTTCCTTGTAAAGACTTATTCAAATTGTATCACATTACTTCAAAATGTGGTAATACGCTATACACATGAGTGATTTTATCGTACCCCCTATGAAATGAAACCAAAAAAGTACATATTATATAATTTTTCCATTGGTATAATTATTTTTTAAATAACATATTTTTAATTTATATCAATCACTAAAACCAAACATGGGTTGTGCTAATGTAAAAACAAATGACATCGCTTAACGATATAGTATACCAATATACAAACGAATGATGATTTAATTACCCATTTTATTAATGTGGATATATTTGTAGGTAATTTTATTTGTATGTTATAGGTTTTTAATATTATGTATTTATCCAATTTTTTTATTTTTTGGGTCTATTGTGAATACCCTTTGAGGTTATGGGAGTATTGGGGGGGTCCTAGTTCTGTTCAGAGCTATGAGCTATGTTTCATAGGGAAATAGTGATAGGATGTCTGTATATTATAAACTAATTGAGTAATAGTGGATTATAACTAATAATATTTTGAACTAGAAAGTTGGATTCCATAGGATTTATTGATTTAGGAAACCATGGGGATGGAGGAACAAACAGTAGCAGGCACATACAATTTTTTGAAAATCCAAAATGAAATATTTTTTCTCGGTTTGTAAAATAGTGTACTGTGATCATGTGGGCGCTCTATTATCATAGGTGAGGGTGCACAGTTTCCACATGGATTGGAAAACCGTGAGGCCAAACCATGTAGACCACATAATTTTTATGAAATTATTGATTTTTTAAAAAAATATGTAATAACTCAATCCTAATTTTCTTTGTTATCTAGTGGATAGCCTTTTTATTCATGGTCATAAATTTTGAATCCATTTCATAGGATTTTCTCAGAATCCATTATCAGAAATCTAATTTGGAAATCATTTGACTATTTGGATTCATTATGTTGAGTAATCGATTCCTCATGACATGTTCCTTGTTTTCCTAGGTATCAGTTCAACTATTTAGCTACAAGCTAACATGGAATAGATTCCTAATTTTTATACATTAATCATTTTCATGCAAAAAATGAGAAAATCACAATCTAATATTATATGAGAACATCCCTGCAAACCTACAATGGATATTCTAAACTGTTCCTGAGTTTATTTACGATTTATTAGGCTAGTTTTATTGTATGTTCTGTAGAAATTTTCAAATTGACAGAGAAATGAATGGAAATAATTAAATTTAATGAAGTGGAACATATTATGGATTAATTCTTGTTCCTTTAGAGTTTTTGAATGTTTTCTCCCAACCAGTCTCACCTATGTGGCGATTCTTGAGATAATAAATTTTAGATACCAGCCATTGGGTGATGGTTTTTCTATCCTGGTTGGAGGAAGAAATAATGAAATGAAGTGATTTTAATTGATTATTTTGGAGGTAGTGATGCCTATTTTTTATGTTTTTCGTTCAATTCATTTATTTAATTGAATAAATTTTTATATGTTTTTTTATATTTGTTGGTAAACACATGTAACCTGAATACTTGTGATTTGATGAATGGAATGAGATATGATTTGACATCGTAGTTGAATCCTTTGTAATTATACAGTGGGTCTTGATTATATATAGATTACATTAAAGTTTCACTCATAGGTATTTATTTATAGAAAAAGACACCTAAGAACATTATAGAAAATTGATATTTATTACAAAGGATTCCAAGGTTATTTCTACCCCTTGGATCTACCATTATGGAATCACATTATGCATGTTCAATTGACATGATCATTGGAATCCACTAATTCCATTACCATGTTTCCATTAATACGCTCTTGGGACTCGATGATGACTTCTTTTTCGTCAAAACTCTTGATATGGCCCTGAGTGGTCGGATAGATCTTATTATATAAAACGATTGTGGTAAATGTGATATGTTTGATTATATAGATTAACCATAGAAACTATGAATCTTATGTTTATACATAACGATCATGGTTGATATTAGATATAAGACATGCATAAACAAAGTGGTTGGAAAAATATAATGAGTATATGGTATAACAATAGTCTTTTATTTCTTTTTCTTTTTATCTATATTATTATAGAATATTTCTACTTTTTTCTATTGGAATCTTGTATGGTTTTATAGGACCACTTATTAGTTTACTTTTCTATTGGTACTTCACCTTCAGTACATCTATTCCTATTATATTACTCAGTCTCATTTATCTTGTATTGCATATCTAGGATTTTTATAAACACATTGTGATGTAACCTACAAGGGTTATATATCACACCCTATTTGGGATATCGTTGGGTACCTTGAAAGATTACATCGATGCATATACGTACTAGGGAAAAAACCCATAATTCAATCCATAACATTGTGTTATTCTTTGGAGAAGGGAGAGAGAGGATCGAGCTGATGATTGATATGATATGTATATATATATGTATATATTTATTATTGTGTTTTTGGTATTTTATTACATTTATTTTTTTATTTCAATAAACATTTTTTGTATTCTTTTTTGATACATTATATGATCATCATTGTATGTGAGATTTTATTTATCATTGTTCTATATATCTATCTTTTGGGGTATTATCTATTTCTTAAGGGATTTAATTTTTCTTTTATAGATTTAAATATTCTATACCACTTTGTTACAATGTAAAAAGAGTTCATAGTATCCACATTAATAAATCCAAGGAACCCCTTTCATGGTAGTTTCCAATAGAGTTTGGAGAGATGCGCTTGAGGCCATGTGGGAAACTAGACTCAGGGAAGCATTCAGTTGAATCTATGTCTAAAATGTTTCATCATGGTATCATGTCTTTTTTAATTTTGTATTTAATATTTTTCAACAATAAAAAATGGGAATTGGAAGGATTGGAATTTGGTAATAGTTGTGCCTTGGAGTAGCTAACCAACATATAGAAAAGTAACAAATTATCTCATAATTAAAGTTTTTCCTCAAATTTATTTTTATTTTAGTTGATTTGATTCCATCATTAGGTGATGCATTTCAATTTTAATTTTATAATTAATAATATTGAGGGTTATATTTTGTTTCAACATAATTAGATGAGGGTATTCCCTCTCATTCATCATGTTTGTAACCTCCTATAGTTCACATGGCATAAAATATAGGATTCATATCCTATATTCAAAATAATGTAAGAGGTTTTGGGATTGATATAACTAATTATTTGATATATTTTCTATAATGTGAGTTGTGATACAAGGCTAGAACATATAGTGTCTCCAATGAGCCCTTAAGGGGCACGAATTCAAGGGGTTTTCTCCGTTGATGCCTCCCTCCACAATGGTTTGTCTTGGATCTCCCCCTTGTGGTTTCCTTAGAATGATTTTTGATATGGTTTCTCTTTTTCAGAGGCATGATCAACCTCTTGGACACATCCATCTCAGCTTGTCTCTTCATTTCATGCCTCCTTCCCGCCTCACTCCTTAACCACTGGATATGGATTCTCCTTGCAGTGCTAAGATGGTTCAGTGGCCGAGATTCTATTTCATCGAATAGGGGATACATACATGTCTGTAGTGGGTTCATAGGGTTGTCTTCTATGGTATCCAATGGCGGTTTGGATGGTGGTAACTGTAAATTGGATCTGGTTTGTGGCGGGGCCTTTTATATTGATCTTTGGCGCTCATGTTACTATCAATATCATGATTGTAACTTGGTTTCTATTTTTTCCTTTGTTTGATTTTGGGATGTGGTTTTTGTTGTGCATGTTTATTTTTTGTGTGTTTGTGAGTTTTTACTTTGGTTTTTTGGTTGTTCAAAATTTCGTTTTGGGTTTTTTGATGTGGGAACCTGTTGTGTTCTACGTTCAAGTTTATTTTTGGATTTTGGGTCAATTCATTGTGAACACTTTACAGTGGAGGTTCAATCATGCTAATTAGATTTAGAATTTTCAAAAATGATTTGGAGATGAGTTTCTCAATACTTAGAATGGTTTTGTGTTTTCTCATCTGTTTTGTGGCAACATAGTTCTTTTTCTATGAGAATTTACTTCAAGTTATGGTTCATGATTTGGAATAGTTCCAAAAGAGAAGTAGTGAATTATCATAGGGAGTAAGAAAAAATGATCAAAAAAATTATTTACTAGATCAATGGAATTTTTTAGTGGTGGTTGCTGAGGTTGGTTTATGTTTCATGATTAATTTTTGGATTTTGTATGTGATTGAAACCAGAAAAATATATAGACCTAATTCAGATAAGATTCATAGTAGGAATATTTTTCTAGAGTATGCCATTTAGATTTGGATTTTCTAGAGGATATGATTCTACCATTGGTACTATGCCCATGAAAGCCTGCACGAGATATCTTTCCAAGTAGTCATTTGATGGTTAAGGTTTTCCATCATGATGCAGTCACTCATGAGGGGAAAATAATGTAGTCCTGATCTGGGTAATCATTTTTCAGGGTTTTATTTGGTTGAAATGTTACCATCTTGCAGTTTATCACTTCATGCTAAAATGTGTTTTGATATTAATGAAGTTAATTAATAGTAATATAGTTTCTTATGTAACCTAATAAGAAATATGTTTATTTGGATATTGTATAAAAACTATGTAGTGAATTCTGTCATGTTGAATCATGGACCATGAGTTGTAATAACTAGGACATGTTATTTTGTAGATTAGGTGGATTTAATATTTCAATTCAATAGGAGAATGGTCTCTTATGGATCAGATGTGGTGAACAACATGATGAAACAACTTGAGATAAAAATTTTACTAAAAATAAATATGAAAATGAAATGGAAATTGAATTGTAAAACAGATAATTTGATATTGACTCAACATTAGATTATGATGTAGTGAGTGTCTCTAGTGATGTTTTTTAACATTCCATTTTATAATGTATTGGAATTTGGAGTAATATATCTTTTATAACAATATATATTAATTGTTTTATATATCATACTCTTTTATATATAAATTATGATATCATTCTTCTCGAAGATGTGTGTTTGGAATTGTTGACACATTCCACCATAACAACCTCTAGTCTTATGCTTGGAAGGTGGAAACGATCTTGCTCCAGAGGTAGTGGGACATGCGATATGGATGAATCCACAAAAATTTCCATTTGATGCACTATTAAATATTCATAACATTTGTTCTAAGGATGATATATGTGATATATTTTGGAGCATTATCCAGTAATTTTAGGGAGAACCACTCTATGCCATAAATATGGCTATGCCGATGCATGTTATCTAGAAGAAACATCCTCCCATGTTATTTAGGGATGATAGTTCATACGGTACTAATGTATGGATAGGGACTACATTATTGATAATATATAATCTAGAGACACCTCATGAGAGTTGAGTAAATATTTTGAATTATATTCTTTGGGGAGCAGCAAAGCACTTGTGGGATTTTCTTATCTATGATTCTTCACTACGTGATACTGTATAGAGAGATATAAAAACTGGATTACATGATTATGTTTTCCTTGATACACAATGATCATATATGTAAAGTTAGTGTATGCATCTAGAGAAGGGTGAAATTATGGTTATGTATTACTTAGAATTCATTATAGAGATTCAACATTTTTCACTTATATATATTGTTCATGAAGCCATGATGGAGAAGAACCTGAAGGAAGGTCTCTAATATGTTTTTTGGTTTTATGTAAATGGGTTTAGGTTGACCAGTATCTGAACCTAGTATTTTTTCATCTTTAGGTTGGATGCACCATTTTGAGGCTTCCCATGAGATGAGTACTCATCAGGATGTGAGTAATGGTATCTGAGTTTTCTTTCATAAATTTTAAATATGGGGCCACATGTGAAACATGTGTGATCACAACCCTGTCATGTTCTATTATTGTAGAAGTATTGACCTCATGCAATGTTTCTGTTGGAACCTACCACCAACATTGAGGGGTTGGGGTCAACTCTGACACCAGTTATTTGAGAGGGTTTCTAAGAAACTCCATGGACTGAGAGATTTATTGGTAATGATCTCTCATTTCAAGGTGGTTGTGGAGATTGTGGATGAGGAATCCAGACACTAGTTTCATCAGGACAATAGATCGGAATTTCTCTTGGAAGTGGGGTTGTGTCACATGAAAAGTATTCTAACAATTTTTATACTATAAAACATACAGTTTAGGGGTAGAGCTCCATACCATCTATGGTGGGATGCATGTTCATAGAATCCCCATCTTCTGTATATTCTCATTTTGATAATGTTTCATCACAATGTTTCATATATGTACAAGTGGTGGAAATATATGTCTGTGAGGTTAAATTTTATGAGGCTGTTATGACGATAGACTCTCTATTAGGGACAATGAAAGAAGATTTATGTTTGGGTAGGGTGTTCCCATTGAGTTTGTGTGTTTCACATAGTATGGAATCTTTTTTCTACAAGATGACTATAATTGACATCATAATTATTATGGGTTATTTAGTTTCCCATCATGCCAATGTTGATTACAATCACTTGAAGGTGACATTCACTACACAAGATGAAACATTTTAAACTAATAACAGTGAATGGGATTATAGGGAAACTTGAGTCAGAATAAAACATAGCTGGACGAGATAATGAAAAACCAAATTTTTAGTTTCTATATAGAGGATTACAGAGCACGTCATACTGATTTCCCACTAGTGGTTGCTCATTTTTGGGGAATTTGCACTGGTGATTTTTTTTTTGTACAAACTGATATGGAGGTTGAGATCTTCCTCTATCTAGTTCCATGAGATATACCAATATCCATTCCTCTATGAAGGATTTTTATGATATAGTTTTACGAGCTCTAGGTTTTTCTAGAGGACATGGACATAAAGGGGATTAAACGACAATGTACTTATCTCTTGGGTTCTATAGTCTATATTTCAAAAAGGTTGATGGCACCCTTATCCAATGCATTGACTATAAGAAATTAAAATAACTAATGGACAAGAACCAATATCAATTTCCATGTATATATTACTTGTTTGATTAGCTCCATGTAACTCTAGTGTTCTCAAAAATTCATTGGATGACAAGATATAATCATGTCCATGTTCAACCAATAGACATACCACATACAACATTTCTTAGAAAGTATGGTTTATATGAGTATCTGGTAATATCAGTCAGTCTCGTGAAGGCACTATCAGATCTCATTGATATGATGAACAAATTTTTTTAACCTTTTGTACTTTAGTTTGTAGTGGTTTTCATCGAAGTTGTCATAGAATATTCTAAAAATCAAACAGACCAAGCAAACCATCATGATAATGATTGAGATACACTGAGAGATAATATGTTATACTCTTTGCACAAAATGTATCACTAATGGACGGATAAGTTTCAATCCACAGTCATATTATCATAGAGAGTGGAGTATCATGTGAACTTGAGAAAGTGGGTGCTATAGTATCTATGGATCAAACCATAACAGTCGTTGACATATAGTGTTTCTTAGGGTTTGATTGATATTATAAGAGTTTCACATCACTATTCTCATACCTAGATGTTTTACTTGAAATCATAACTATGTTTTTTATCAATCGTGTGTGGTTAGATACCTTTGATACAGACTATCATGAGATATGATTGAGACTAACTTGAGAACCTGTCATGATTCTTTATGTGCAGGGTAAGAGCAACACATGATATTGTGACACATCAAGTATCAGGCTTGGAGTAGTACTGATGCATGGAGATAGAATCATGGTGTAAGGGTCTCAAAAGCAGAGGAAACATGTGAGGAGTTACAAGATGAACAATCTCTAATTACCTATAGTTTTTCATGAATTTAATTTTTATATATAATACTTACTAGGTTATCATATTTTGCAAACAAAAAACCAAAAAATCATGAAAAATGTACTTACAAATTATGATATAAATCTAATGAAATGAAAATGGGATGATAACCTACAATATTTAGACATCGATCCTACATATTATTATAGAAAGGGAAATATAGAAGCAGATAAACGAAGTAAGTGAATATAGATTCAAGAATTTTTGAAAGCCATTATTGTGTGGTAGCTTATGGCTTTATTCTATGAAATGCACTTTGACGTGAAAGATAGTATCTGTATGATATTTAATTATACCTTAGATATGACCCCTATTCTATTGGATATAAGGGGATGAGTTAGCTGTACTAATTTGAGTGCCTAGTCCAATGAATGATTGTGGTAGGAGAGGACTGAACACCTTGTTGGAATGTAGGTAAGGATGATATCATATTTATCAATGATCATATTTCGGTTCCAGTGGACATATGTGAGATTTTGATGTAGGTGTTTCATGAATCAAATGGGGATGTTAATCCCAACATTAAAAATAAGTGTCATAATTTACATAAATATTACATGTTTTGGGGTTGGAAATGGGACGATAATTTTTTTTACAAGGTATCAACATATTAGATTATGAAGGTAGAACATTAGATTCCAACCCAAATTTTATAGTAGTTTCCCATTCTTGAGTATAAATTGGATGTTTTCGAGATAGAGTTCATTACCAGATTTATAAGGATTCCAAGAGGCATTTATTTCATGTTGGTTGTCTTTGACAGGTTCATAGATGTTTCTCATTTCATACTAATTAAGGTGACCTTTAGTGTGGATAAGCATCAGAGGATTAATATCAATGACATTGTATGAGTTTATGTTATACCACACACTACAATTTTAGATAAATCTTTTTGGTGTATATATCGTCTTATGAAGATTCTAGAAATGGTGTTTGGTACACAAGTGATTCTGGTCATAGAATAACACCGTCATATTAATGGCCAGTCAAAGAATATGATTCATGTGATTGTGGACATGTTGCATGCAGGTTTCCTAGTTTTTGGGGGGCTCTTGTGAGATGTATATACACCTTATATAATTCACCTACAATATGAGATATATTGAGATGATAAACAGGGAAACATATGAGCCTTTGTATGGTTTGACATGCTGGTCTACCATTTGAATGATAGAGTAAGGTGAGGAAGCTTAAAGGGAGCCAAGACTCAATAATGAGACATCTATAAAGGTCCAGTTGATCAATATTCATATGTATAGTACACATTCTCAACAAAACTCTTACACCAATCCCTAAAGTCATTATCTACAATGTGATATCAAGGATCATGACTATTTATCTATCTAACCACGGATTGGACAATGGTGGATTAGAATAAGTGTTATATTTCGCCACAATATTTCATGGCATTTAAGATTTTTGGTAGTGTCTGGGAGGTATTAAATCAGTCGTAATTACCTCGGAGGTACCCATCCATGCATGAGGTCCTCAATTTATCACATATGTGTCATTATAATTCATACTCATCTCACATTATACAACCTAGGTAGGCTAACTTATTGGTAGATGATTCCTTTGGGGAGAATCAAATGTGTATTGTTGAAAGAAGAATTATTACAATAAAAAGATAATTAGATCCCCTATTACAAATTCTATTATAGGAAGCTCATTTATAGGATGATACATTAGAGTAGAATGCTAATACATTGGGTAAGTGGATCGAGTAATTATTTTACAATTCTTGACCCCCCATGTGTGGGATATTATGGGATGAATTTTTATAAGGGGTGATTGTATGATCCCAAGTTTTCATATCTGGAATGAATCCCATTTTTAATAGTTTAAACGATTATTTATGAACCAATTTTCATGCCCATTATAATAATGGGGGTATCGAGGGTGTTTGGAGATTTTGTGGAACTTGAATCCATATATTTTTTTGAACTATAGGACATGTTTCACTGTTAGTAGAAACAATTCTGCAAAATATGGATATTACAACTAACAATATAGTGCAAGACAATGTAGTGCTATAGAACACACCATTTGTAGAAACTATACATATAGAAGAACACACACATGCAGAGAACCTTAATGTCTTTAGAACCAAAATGAATAGTTTGCGCACTATTAGTCACGTTGTGTGAAATGATAATGTAGATAACACCATATCAGAGTAGTAGGTTCATAGTTGGTGCATGGTTAGACCAAATATGCATCCAAACCATACGACCCAAGAAATATTGGGGAAGTTAAAATATTAACCTTATATTATGTCATATCTCAAACCAAATTTTCTTTTCCACCAATGAACAACTAGTTCATGTAGGGGGGATCCATTTTGTTTCCATTCCATATCATTTTCTATTGATTGTCCAAACTAATTCTGAATAAAACATCACTGGCCTCTTAGGATTCATGCTGGTGAATACATGATTCCTTGTGAGATATTTTCTGTCTGTCTTGGTATAAGATATGGTATTTAGGTGAAGATAACATGATTTTTTATTATTTTCATCATTTCATCATTTTTCTTTTGATAAATGATCAAATATGTAACACCCCATGTTTCCACTGTATGTTTCCCTTCGAATAATGCAATAGCTTGCATTGTACGCAAGTTCGAGTTCTAACACAACGCAACTAATCAAAGTAGCCGTTATGAATAGTAATAACCACCTTTTAAAATTATAGAAATTTTATATTTCAAAATGGACTTCATTTTTGAATTCGTAATATCGAAATTATCCTAAGTTGAATTTTTTGTAACTTTCTGAGAACTTCCAATTTTTTTATGAATAGTGAAAAATACTTAAAACAACATTTTTAATCAAAATAATTAATTGTGATAAATTATACTATTTAGTGGTTTTAATGTATAATTAGAATATATTTTTACCATTTTATCCAATGGTGGTCATTGGAATTAATTTAACATTGAAATCGAACATAAACAATTGCCAATCTTTTGATATAAATTGTTTCTTAAAAACACGCTATTTGTTCTGACAGCGGGAATTAATTATAAAATTAATTAATGCAACTTATATGTTTTGAATTTTGTAAAATAGACATCATTTTTGAATTCGGAATATCAATTATATCTTAGGGTGAAATTTTGGCATTGTTCTGAAAAACTTCAATTTTTGATGAATAGTGAAACCACTAAGTGGTAGTTAAATAACTGATTTTTCGTTTAAATGAAAGTTTACCACTAATGTGTATTGAATTTTGAAAATCCGACATACATGGTTGTCATTAGTATGTAAAATGTGGTTCAATGGGATAAAAATAATTTTTTGGTGAATAGTAACTTATTAAGTCTTAATCGCGATTAGTGGTAATTAGTGTAGTTTAAGGTATAAATAATACTTTAATAATATGAAATGACCTAGACACATGTCCCAACCTCATTGGGTGTGTCATGGCCGACCAAGACAAGCCATGGCCTAACTTGGGGACCCCATGGATCCACTTTTGTTGGGAAATAACATAAATTACTTTTTATTTAATGTTAAAGTGAAAATGACACTAACATAAAGTGTTTTACTAAAACAATTTTTAAGTAGGGTTACACAAGTCCAAATTTTGACTATAAATATTCATTAGAAAGCTAAAAAGATTTCCTACATCATAGTATTTGTTTTATAATTTTTAGACATTAAATAAATTAAATTATTTATGACATCATTATGATGTGGCGATGACCTCATTATTTAACGATTTAAATAAAATGAGAAGATAATGCAAAATCCAAGGCTTACACTTGTCCAAAGCCTATTGGATGAAGAGATTTCGAAACCTTATCACCTTAGCCTTGAATTATATAAGTGTGGGACCTTTAGAATCCGAAAAGCATTGTGAAATAATGTAACATTTCAATCATTCCAAAAGTGCCCCTCCTCTCCTCTTATAAAAGGCCCCCACCTCTACCACCTTATTCACACTTCCAAGCCTTTTGGTTCGGCCAACCCCTGCCCAAATACTCTCCCAACTTCTCTCCCTTCGTCCTAGAAGCTTTACTTTAGTCAGAAAGCCATCCTAAGGAGTCCTTTTGATCAAATCAAAAGGAAGAACCCGAAGAAGAGGTAACATTTTCATCACCCTCTTTCAAGTTTCTTTCTTCTTCCACTCCCTCTTTGTTTATTATTTCAATTCTAAAATTATAACTCCAGTATCTTCTATATACTGTGATGTTATTATAAATATGGAACAACCATATTCAATATTCTACCCATCATTTGAATGACATGTCACCATACGTGCGTACGTACGGCTTACCGTCTCCACGTCGTGGTGTAATTGTTATTCATTATATTATTATTTAGATGGGTATAATAATGATATGTAATTCATGTAAATAATAAATATAACATGATAACGATTCGTTATATATGATACACTATCCAATTATATATTATTTTAATATCAAAATAATGATATTGCCGCTCGTGCGTACGTACGGACTACCGTCTCCACGAACGCGATGAGATTCATTCTCCGTCGTATCCATTCAAGTATAATTATCATTTTATGATTTAAAAATAATGTTTAAGGACATGATATCATTCTGGATATGAATAATATACAACCTATCCATGAAAAACAAGACTTACATGACAAAACATATAAAAGAAAACGAGTAAGTTAACACCCAAAACAACGATAAATCTAAGATATTGTTAACAAAGCAATGTTAAAAGATCATATATGATATCATATGAATGTATATGATTCTTGTATAATTTAATAACAATTATTTCACCATTATACAGGAGGTTAACCTACCCCAACCAAGGAAAAGTACAAGGTAAGGGTTTACTTCACAACCTCTTCATTATCCAAGGTTGTTTATACATAATTATCTACTGGGACCTCGTTATCATCCAAATCCATGTTTCTTAAAAATGTCTTTCAAAACATTTTTACTATTAAATGGAAAATGGGTTAAAGTCTTTTATACCCTTATACGTTTTTGAAAAGGATCTCACCGTCGTTTTCCAAACAATGTACTTTTTGACCTTTTTGACAAATTTAAGGTAAGAAACTTTTCAAAGTAAATGTATTATTTTATAATTATGGGACTTTTAAATGATTTAAAAAAAAAAGGAGAGTTATTTCTCTCAAATAGCTTTGATTCCATCCATGTCAACATCCTTTGATGGGTTTTAAGTTTAATTGAAATTGATTTATGATACAAAACTTCCATTGAGCATTTCGTGAAATATTTGACTGAGGATGTGTTATTTTATACCATCCATAGTTTATGGAGAAATTATTGACATTTCGTATGCTAGTTTTAATACGAATATTTATGTTATGTTTTAACCTATTCATATGAGGAATGTATTGGACTTAATATGTGACGGGTGGAGCCCGCTATAGCTCCTCGATGCATCGGTAGGTCTCATGAGACGACTAGACGTGGAATTGGCCGAGGCCCTTTCCCAATTTGATTTATGGTTTTGGCTGAGGCCTTAATCATTTTAGATGTCTTGGCCGAGGCCTTGACAAAATGTTTCAGAATGTCCGGCATTATACATTCCCTCATTATGGAAGTGGTTATTGATATTTCATGTGATTATTCGACTAATAGAATATCCATGTGAGTAAGTAAATGGCATTATTTCAGTTTACTTTTGCCATATTATGCCAAAGTTCATGTTCAATAAGGATTTTGTTTTAGTTATACATTGCCTTAAATGTTAATGTTTATTTATGAAAGCTTCCGCAATATTGTTATCCTTACTGAGCATCTGAGCTCACCCCTTTCAATGTTTAAAAATTTTCCAGGATGTGAAGAAGTGTATTATGACTGACTTGCAAGAATAGTCAGTGAAGATATGAGTGTGGGCTATGAAGACCATGTTATTGTAGTTTGTTTAATTTTGATGTAATGAAAGACTTATGAATGTATCTAGTGTTTCCAAGGCTACTAAACTAATCGGTCTTTCGAGACTTGATCTTTTGTGATCATGCCAATGTTACGAAGTAATGCACCGACTCTGGGTAGCTGGGGTCGGGGCATTACAGTTGGTATCAGAGGCAGTTTAGTACTAACCTTGGAAGCTAGATTTAGATAAACTCTGATTAGAGCACATAGCCCGAAGATAGACTTTGAGGATTAGTATAGAAGAACTTCCTA